>CM077646.1:175875214-178687714 GCA_039707465.1 Rhabdophis nuchalis | reverse complement strand
ATTGTATTTCTCTTTCTCTTTCTATTTCTCTCTCATCCTTCTACCTACCTACACACACACACTCTCTTCCTACCTACCTACTGTATTTCTCTATCTTTCTATTTCTCTCTCTATCTTTCTACCTACCTACCTACACACACACACATTCTCCTCCCCCTACATACCTACTATATTTCTTTCTCTCCCTTTTTAGCTACCCATAGATTGGAAAACCGATGTCGCCAATGGATTCCTAGCCCATCGGTATGGTTAGGAGAGGGTCGGCATTTCAAACCCACCCCTATCTACGCTTCCGGGTGAAATACATGGGGAAATCCCTTGTTAGGAAAAACCAAATTAGGGTTAGGGTTACGCCCCCTTGAATTCGGATTGGAAAACCGATGTCGCCAATGGATTCCTAGCCCATCGGTATGGTTAGGAGAGGGTCAGCATTTCAAACCCACACCCCTCTACACTTCCAGGTGAAATACATGGGGAAATCCCATAGGGAGATAAACCAAATTAGGGTTAGGGTTACGCCACCTTGAATTCGGATTGGAAAACCGAGGTCGCCAACAGATTCCTAGCCAATCAGTATGCTTAGGAGGAGGTCGACTTTTCGAACCTCTACGCTTCTGGATGAAATACATGGGGAAATCCCATAGGGGGAAAAACCAAATTAGGGTTAGGGTTACACCCCCTTGAATTCGGAATGGAAAACCGACGTTGCCAAAGGATTCCTAGCCCATCAGTATGGTTAGGAGGGGGTCGACTTTTCGAACCCACCCCTATCTACGCTTCCGGGTGAAATACATGGGGAAATCCCATGGGGGGAAAAAACCAAATTAGGGTTAGGGTTACGCCCCCTTGAATTCGGATTGGAAAACCGACATTGCCAACGGATTCCTAGCCCATCGGTATGGTTAGGAGGGGGTCGACTTTTCGAACCCACACCCCTCTACGCTTCCGGGTGAAATACATGGGGAAATCCCATGGGGGGGGGGGGGAAACCAAATTAGGGTTAGGGTTACGCCCCCTTGAATTCGGATTGGAAAACCGACATTGCCAACGGATTCCTAGCCCATCAGTATGCTTAGGAGGAGGTCGACTTTTCGAACGCACCCACCTCTACGCTTCCGGGTGAAATACATGGGGAAATCCCGTGGGGGAAAAAACCAAATTAGGGTTAGGGTTACACCCCCTTGAATTCGGATTGGAAAACCGATGTCGCCAATGGATTTCTAGCCCTTCGGTATGGTTAGGAGAGGGTCAGCATTTCAAACCCAAACCCCTCTACACTTCTAGGTGAAATACATGGGGAAATCCCATAGGGAGATAAACCAAATTAGGGTTAGGGTTACGCCCCCTTGAATTCGGATTGGAAAACCGAGGTCGCCAACAGATTCCTAGCCCATCAGTATGCTTAGGAGGAGGTCGACTTTTCGAACCCACCCCCCTCTACGCTTCCGGATGAAATACATGGGGAAATCCCATAGGGGGAAAAACCAAATTAGGGTTAGGGTTACGCCCCCTTGAATTCGGATTGGAAAACCGACGTTGCCAAAGGATTCCTAGCCCATCGGTATGGTTAAGAGGGGGTCGACTTTTCGAACCCACCCCTATCTACGCTTCCGGGTGAAATACATGGGGAAATCCCATGGGGGAAAAAAACCAAATTAGGGTTAGGGTTACGCCCCCTTGAATTCGGATTGGAAAACCGACATTGCCAACGGATTCCTATCCCATCGGTATGGTTAGGCGAGGGTCGGCATTTCAAACCCACACCCCTCTACACTTCCAGGTGAAATACATGGGGAAATCCCATAGGGGGGAAAACCAAATTAGGGTTAGGGTTACGCCCCCTTGAATTCGGATTGGAAAACCGAGGTTGCCAACGGATTCCTAGCCCATCGATATGGTTAGGCGAGGGTCGGCATTTCAAACCCACACCCCTCTACGCTTCCGGATGAAATACATGGGGAAATCCCATAGGGGGAAAAACCAAATTAGGGTTAGAGTTACGCCCCCTTGAATTCGGATTGGAAAACTGACATTGCCAACGGATTCCTAGCCCATCGGTATGGTTAGGATGGTTACGACTTTTCGAACCCACCCCTATCTACGCTTCCGGGTGAAATACATGGGGAAATCCCATGGGGGGAAAACCCAAATTAGGGTTAGGGTTACGCCCTCTTGAATTCGTTTATTTTCACCTGTTGTATTATTGAAAAATGTATTACCAATGTCTTGTTAAGAAGCCCGGGAGGGCCAACGTTTACCCCCTAACTAAGGAAATTTCTCCTTAGTTCTAAGTTGCTTTTCCCCTTGATTAGTTTCCACCCATTGGTGGAATGCATACAATACAGGTAAATAATGCATGTAAACCTTTGAGGCAAGAAGCGCCTTAATAAAACAATACAATATTACAATAGCAGAGTTGGAAGGGACCTTGTAGGTCTTCTAGTCCAACTCCCTGCGTGGGCAGGAACCTTATACCATTTCAGAAAAGGTAGGTAGGTAGGTAGGCAGGTAGGTAGGTAGAGGGAGAAAGCAAGAAATACAACGGGTAGACAGACACTTAAAAGCAACTCTGCTATTGTTTTATTGTATTGCATGTAAACCTTTGAGGCAAGAAGAGCCTTAATAAAACAATACAATAATACAATAGCAGAGTTGGAAGGGACCTTGTAGGTCTTCTAGTCCAACCCCCTGCGTGGGCAGGATCCTTATACCATTTCAGAGAAATGGCTATCTAACATCTTTTTAAAGTCTTCCAGGGTTGGGGCATTCACAACTTCTGGAGGCAAGCTGTTCCAGAGGTTAATTGTTCTAACTGTCAGGAAGTTTCTCCTTAGTTCTAAGTTGCTTCTCTCCTTGATTAGTTTCCACCCATTGGTGGAATGCATACAATACAGGCAAATAATGCATACAATACAGGCAAATAAAATATAGGTTATACAGGTAGGTAGAAGGATAGAGAGAGAGAGAAATGGAGAAATACAGTAGGTAGGTAGAAAGAGAGAGAGAGGGAGATTAGGTAGGTAGGTTGATGTTCTCAGGTTCTCCTTGTAGGTCTTCTAGTCCAACACGCTGCGTGGGCAGGAACCTTATACCATTTCAGACAAATGGCTATCTTTTTAAAGTCTTCCAGGGTTGGGGCATTCACCACTTCCGGAGGCAAGCTGTTCCAGAGGTTAATTGTTCTAACTGTCAGGAAATTTCTCCTTAGTTCTAACTTGCTTCTCTCCTTGATTAGTTTCCACCCATTGGTGGAATGCATACAATACAGGTAAATAATGCATGTAAACCTTTGAGGCAAGAAGCGCCTTAATAAAACAATACAATAATACAATAGCAGAGTTGGAAGGGACCTTGTAGGTCTTCTAGTCCAACTCCCTGCGTGGGCAGGAACCTTATACCATTTCAGACAAGGTAGGTAGGTAGGTAGGCAGGTAGGTAGGTAGAGGGAGAAATCAAGAAATACAACGGGTAGACAGACACTTAAAAGCAACTCTGCTATTGTTTTATTGTATTGCATGTAAACCTTTGAGGCAAGAAGAGCCTTAATAAAACAATGTCAGTGGAATGCATACAATACAGGCAAATAATGCTTTTAACCAGCGGAACAGCTTGCCACCAGAGGTTATGGATGCCCCAACACTGGATGTGTTTTTAAGAAGAGACTGGAAAACCATTTGTCATACACCCAGGCAAATAAAATATATTTACTACATGAAATGTTATTGCTTTTTGCAAATGTTTTCTTTGAGATGCAATATGTTGCTTTTAGCCAGCGGAACAGCTTTTAACCAGCGGAACAGCTTGCCACCAGAAGTTATGTCTCTCCTTGATTAGTTTCCACCCATTGGTGGACTGCATAAAATACAGGCCTTATACCATTTCAGACAAGGTAGGTAGGTAGATAGGTAGTGTATACATCCACGAGCTCTATATGTAAATAGCTGGGTCATGACTCCTGCTTGTCTGCCTTTATTTGAAACATTGTTCATGGTTCAGTTGGCTCAACTGTAAAGTTGCACCTGCCGACCTACATGAACTTTTGCCAACATATATGACCTTTTAATGGCTTGGAAAAGTCAGCCCCCTCTTAACCATACTGATAGGTGAGGAATCCATTGGTTCTTGTTCACCCATTGCTTCTTGTTCTGCCATCAGGTGTTTTGGAGAGTTGGAAGGCACCTTGGAGGTCATCTAGTCCAACCCCGCTGCTCAAGCCCTTGCAATTCACTGTATATTGGATCCTCCCCTTTGAGGATAACTGAGAAGGAGTCACTAGTCCATAATGCCCAAGCAACGAGCCACGAGCCAAGAGCCAAAATTTAATTTAATTTTGAGCCACGAGCCAAAATTAAATCAAATCAAAGTTCAAAGTTCCAGGTCCTAGGTTCTAAGTTCTAGGTTGGGTTCTAGGTTCACATGCCACGTGCCACGTGCCACGTTTCAGACAAGGTAGGTAGGTAGGTAGGTAGGTAGAGGAATAGAGAAAGAGGGAGAAATAATGTAGGTAGATAAGTAGAGGGATAGAGAGGGGGCTCTATTCTGATTGATTGATCTACATTAGCTCTATTCTGATTGATTGATCTCTCCAAAACACCTGATGGCAGAACAAGAAGCAATGGGTGGAAACTAATCCAGGAGAGAAGCAACTTAGAACTGTTTTATTGTATTGCATGTAAACCTTTGAGGCAAGAAGAGCCTTAATAAAACAATACAATAATACAATAGCAGAGTTGGAAGGGACATCGGCGAATGTGTGTGTGTGTAGGTAGGTAGGTAGAAAGATAGAGAGAGAAATAGAAAGATAGAGAAATACAGTAGGTAGGTAGGGAGAGAGTGTGTGTGTGTAGGTAGGTAGAAGGATGAGAGAGAAATAGAAAGAGAGAGAGAAATACAATAGGTATGTAGGGGGAGAGGGAGAATGTGTGTGTACTGTAGGTAGGTAGAAGGATGAGAGAGAAATAGAGAGAAATACAGTAGGTAGGATGGGAGAGAGAGTGTGTAGAAAGATAGAGAGAGAAATAGAAAGATAGAGAAATACAGTAGGTAGGTAGGGAGAGAGAGTGTGTGTGTAGGTAGGTAGAAGGATAGAGAGAGAAATAGAAAGAGAGAGAGAAATACAATAGGTATGTAGGGGGAGAGGGAGAATGTGTGTGTACTGTAGGTAGGCAGAAGGATGAGAGAGAAATAGAGAGAAATACAGTAGGTAGGATGGGAGAGAGAGAGTGTGTGTGTAGGTAGAAGTGTATATATATATAGGGACCACCTTTGGTGGGAAGGTAACAGCATTCTGTGTGCCTTTGGTGTTTAGTCATGCCGGCCACATGACCACAGAGATGTCTTTGGACAGCGCTGGCTCTTCAGCTTTGTGTGTGTGTGTGTGTGTGTGTGTGTGTATGTATGTATATATATATATATGTATGTATGTATGTATGTATGTATGTGTATATATATATATATATATACACAGAGAGAGAGAGAGAGAGAGAGAGAAAGTAGGGTGTGTGTGTGTGTGTGTGTGTGTGTGTGTGTGTGTGTGTAGTCAGGTAGGTAGAAGGAGAGAGAGAGAGAGAGAGAGAGAAATGGAGAAATACAGTAGGTATAAAGTAGGCTCTTGGCTCGTTGCTCGGGCATTATGGACTAGTGACTCCTTCTCAGTTATCCTCAAAGGGGAGGATCCAATATTCAGTGAATTGCAAGGGCTTGAGCAGCGGGGTTGGACTAGATGACCTCCAAGGTGCCTTCCAACTCTCCAAAACACCTTGGAAAAGTCAGCCCCCTCTTAACCATACTGATAGGTGAGGAATCCATTGGTTCTTGTTCACCCATTGCTTCTTGTTCTGCCATCAGGTGTTTTGGAGAGTTGGAAGGCACCTTGGAGATCATCTAGTCCAACCCCGCTGCTCAAGCCCTTGCAATTCACTGTATATTTTATCCTCCCCTTTGAGGATAACTGAGAAGGAGTCACTAGTCCATAATGCCCGAGCAACGAGCCACGAGCCAAAATTTAATTTAATTTTGAGCCACGAGCCAAAATTAAATCAAATCAAAGTTCAAAGTTCAAAGTTCAAAGTTCCAGGTCCTAGGTTCTAAGTTCTAGGTTGGGTTCTAGGTTCACATGCCACGTGCCAAGCCAAGCTTGCCACCAGAAATTTGAATTAAATTCAAATTTAATTTAAATTTGAATTTAAATTTAATTTGAAATTTGAATTTTGAAACCTCTTAGGGATTGTAGCCTGCATTTCTCTGCACATCCCGTGTTTCTCAGGCGTTGCGTCTTCTGAAACCCTGTTCTGGGCTCTGCAGCGCCTGCCTGTGTTTCTAATACTTATTTATTTATTTTATTTATTTTATTAAATTTCTAGACCGCCCCCTAGGTTGCCACAAAGAAGAGGGTGTCAAGCTATTCTCCAAAGCACCTGAGGGCAGAAGAAGAAACAATGGGTGGAAATTCAAAAAAATCCCCTAACGGTTCTGTGGGTGTGGCTTGCTGGGGGGATTTATGAACACCTGAATTCTTTGGAATTTGATTAATTGTGTGAGGTCCACGTTCTGAAAGACCTTGCAATGTTTCTCAGGCGTTGTTTCTTCTAAAACCCCATTCTGGGCTCTGCAGCGCCTTCCTGTGTCTCTAATAGTTATTTATTTATCTTATTTATTTTATTAAATTTCTAGACTGCCCCTCTCCCCGAAGGGACTCAGGGTGGTGTACAGGAAAATTAAAACATAAATAAAATAAATAAATAACTATAGCAGTGCATAGGTGCCTTGGCTTGGCTTGGCTTGCCTTGGCCTGGCACGTGGCACGCGACCTGCGGACCGCGACACGTGGCACCTCACCCGTGGCAGGCGGCACGTGGCACCTTACCCGTGGCAGGCAGCACGTGGCACCTCACCAGTGGCACGCGGCACGTGGCACTTCACCCGTGAAGTGCCACGTGGGGAAACGGCCCGTTTGAGGCTAATTTCTAGCCCATACCGATGGGCAATGTCAGTTTTCCAATCCGAATTCAAGGGGGCGTAACTCTAACCCTAATTTGGTTTTTCCCCCTATGGGATTTCCCCATGTATTTCATCCGGAAGCGTAGAGGGGTGTGGGTTTGAAATGCCGACCCTCGCCTAACCATATCGATGGGCTAGGAATCCGTTGGCAACCTCGGTTTTCCAATCCGAATTCAAGGGGGCGTAACTCTAACCCTAATTTGGTTTTTCCCCCTATGGGATTTCCCCATGTATTTCATCCGGAAGCGTAGAGGGGTGTGGGTTTGAAATGCCGACCCTCGCCTAACCATATCGATGGGCTAGGAATCCGTTGGCAACCTCGGTTTTCCAATCCGAATTCAAGGGGGCGTAACCCTAACCCTAATTTAGAAGACCTACAAGGTCCCTTCCAACTCTGCTATTGTATTATTGTATTGTTTTATTAAGGCGCTTCTTGCCTCAAAGGTTTACATGCATTATTTACCTGTATTGTATGCATTCCACCAATGGGTGGAAACTAATCAAGGAGAGAAGCAACTTAGAACTAAGGAGAAATTTCCTGACAGTTAGAACAATTAACCTCTGGAACAGCTTGCCTCCGGAAGTGGTGAATGCCCCAACCCTGGAAGACTTTAAAAAGATGTTAGATAGCCATTTGTCTGAAATGGTATAAGGTTCCTGCCCACGCAGGGGGTTGGACTAGAAGACCTACAAGGAGAACCTGAGAACATCAACCTACCTACCTAATCTCCCTCTCTCTCTCTTTCTACCTACCTACTGTATTTCTCCATTTCTCTCTCTCTCTCTCTCTCTCTCCTTCTACCTACCTGACTACACACACACACACACACACACACACACACACACACACACCCTACTTTCTCTCTCTCTCTCTCTCTCTGTGTATATATATATATATATATACACATACATACATACATACATACATACATATATATATATATACATACATACACACACACACACACACACACACACAAAGCTGAAGAGCCAGCGCTGTCCAAAGACATCTCTGTGGTCATGTGGCCGGCATGACTAAACACCAAAGGCACACAGAATGCTGTTACCTTCCCACCAAAGGTGGTCCCTATATATATATACACTTCTACCTACACACACACTCTCTCTCTCCCATCCTACCTACTGTATTTCTCTCTATTTCTCTCTCATCCTTCTGCCTACCTACAGTACACACACATTCTCCCTCTCCCCCTACATACCTATTGTATTTCTCTCTCTCTTTCTATTTCTCTCTCTATCCTTCTACCTACCTACACACACACTCTCTCTCCCTACCTACCTACTGTATTTCTCTATCTTTCTATTTCTCTCTCTATCTTTCTACACACTCTCTCTCCCATCCTACCTACTGTATTTCTCTCTATTTCTCTCTCATCCTTCTACCTACCTACAGTACACACACATTCTCCCTCTCCCCCTACATACCTATTGTATTTCTCTCTCTCTTTCTATTTCTCTCTCATCCTTCTACCTACCTACACACACACACTCTCTCCCTACCTACCTACTGTATTTCTCTATCTTTCTATTTCTCTCTCTATCTTTCTACCTACCTACCTACACACACACACATTCGCCGATGTCCCTTCCAACTCTGCTATTGTATTATTGTATTGTTTTATTAAGGCTCTTCTTGCCTCAAAGGTTTACATGCAATACAATAAAACAGTTCTAAGTTGCTTCTCTCCTGGATTAGTTTCCACCCATTGCTTCTTGTTCTGCCATCAGGTGTTTTGGAGAGATCAATCAATCAGAATAGAGCTAATGTAGATCAATCAATCAGAATAGAGCCCCCTCTCTATCCCTCTACTTATCTACCTACATTATTTCTCCCTCTTTCTCTATTCCTCTACCTACCTACCTACCTACCTTGTCTGAAACGTGGCACGTGGCACGTGGCATGTGAACCTAGAACCCAACCTAGAACTTAGAACCTAGGACCTGGAACTTTGAACTTTGATTTGATTTAATTTTGGCTCGTGGCTCAAAATTAAATTAAATTTTGGCTCTTGGCTCGTGGCTCGTTGCTTGGGCATTATGGACTAGTGACTCCTTCTCAGTTATCCTCAAAGGGGAGGATCCAATATACAGTGAATTGCAAGGGCTTGAGCAGCGGGGTTGGACTAGATGACCTCCAAGGTGCCTTCCAACTCTCCAAAACACCTGATGGCAGAACAAGAAGCAATGGGTGAACAAGAACCAATGGATTCCTCACCTATCAGTATGGTTAAGAGGGGGCTGACTTTTCCAAGCCATTAAAAGGTCATATATGTTGGCAAAAGTTCATGTAGGTCGGCAGGTGCAACTTTACAGTTGAGCCAACTGAACCATGAACAATGTTTCAAATAAAGGCAGACAAGCAGGAGTCATGACCCAGCTATTTACATATAGAGCTCGTGGATGTATACACTACCTATCTACCTACCTACCTTGTCTGAAATGGTATAAGGCCTGTATTTTATGCAGTCCACCAATGGGTGGAAACTAATCAAGGAGAGACATAACTTCTGGTGGCAAGCTGTTCCGCTGGTTAAAAGCTGTTCCGCTGGCTAAAAGCAACATATTGCATCTCAAAGAAAACATTTGCAAAAAGCAATAACATTTCATGTAGTAAATATATTTTATTTGCCTGGGTGTATGACAAATGGTTTTCCAGTCTCTTCTTAAAAACACATCCAGTGTTGGGGCATCCATAACCTCTGATGGCAAGCTGTTCCGCTGGTTAAAAGCATTATTTGCCTGTATTGTATGCATTCCACTGACATTGTTTTATTAAGGCTCTTCTTGCCTCAAAGGTTTACATGCAATACAATAAAACAATAGCAGAGTTGCTTTTAAGTGTCTGTCTACCCGTTGTATTTCTTGATTTCTCCCTCTACCTACCTACCTGCCTACCTACCTACCTACCTTGTCTGAAATGGTATAAGGTTCCTGCCCACGCAGGGAGTTGGACTAGAAGACCTACAAGGTCCCTTCCAACTCTGCTATTGTATTATTGTATTGTTTTATTAAGGCGCTTCTTGCCTCAAAGGTTTACATGCATTATTTACCTGTATTGTATGCATTCCACCAATGGGTGGAAACTAATCAAGGAGAGAAGCAAGTTAGAACTAAGGAGAAATTTCCTGACAGTTAGAACAATTAACCTCTGGAACAGCTTGCCTCCGGAAGTGGTGAATGCCCCAACCCTGGAAGACTTTAAAAAGATAGCCATTTGTCTGAAATGGTATAAGGTTCCTGCCCACGCAGCGTGTTGGACTAGAAGACCTACAAGGAGAACCTGAGAACATCAACCTACCTACCTAATCTCCCTCTCTCTCTCTTTCTACCTACCTACTGTATTTCTCCATTTCTCTCTCTCTCTATCCTTCTACCTACCTGTATAACCTATATTTTATTTGCCTGTATTGTATGCATTATTTGCCTGTATTGTATGCATTCCACCAATGGGTGGAAACTAATCAAGGAGAGAAGCAACTTAGAACTAAGGAGAAACTTCCTGACAGTTAGAACAATTAACCTCTGGAACAGCTTGCCTCCAGAAGTTGTGAATGCCCCAACCCTGGAAGACTTTAAAAAGATGTTAGATAGCCATTTCTCTGAATGGTATAAGGTTCCTGCCCACGCAGGGGGTTGGACTAGAAGACCTACAAGGTCCCTTCCAACTCTGCTATTGTATTATTGTATTGTTTTATTAAGGCTCTTCTTGCCTCAAAGGTTTACATGCAATACAATAAAACAATAGCAGAGTTGCTTTTAAGTGTCTGTCTACCCGTTGTATTTCTTGCTTTCTCCCTCTACCTACCTACCTGCCTACCTACCTACCTACCTTTTCTGAAATGGTATAAGGTTCCTGCCCACGCAGGGAGTTGGACTAGAAGACCTACAAGGTCCCTTCCAACTCTGCTATTGTAATATTGTATTGTTTTATTAAGGCGCTTCTTGCCTCAAAGGTTTACATGCATTATTTACCTGTATTGTATGCATTCCACCAATGGGTGGAAACTAATCAAGGGAAAAGCAACTTAGAACTAAGGAGAAATTTCCTTAGTTAGGGGGTAAACGTTGGCCCTCCCGGGCTTCTTAACAAGACATTGGTAATACATTTTTCAATAATACAACAGGTGAAAATAAACGAATTCAAGAGGGCGTAACCCTAACCCTAATTTGGGTTTTCCCCCCATGGGATTTCCCCATGTATTTCACCCGGAAGCGTAGATAGGGGTGGGTTCGAAAAGTCGTAACCATCCTAACCATACCGATGGGCTAGGAATCCGTTGGCAATGTCAGTTTTCCAATCCGAATTCAAGGGGGCGTAACTCTAACCCTAATTTGGTTTTTCCCCCTATGGGATTTCCCCATGTATTTCATCCGGAAGCGTAGAGGGGTGTGGGTTTGAAATGCCGACCCTCGCCTAACCATATCGATGGGCTAGGAATCCGTTGGCAACCTCGGTTTTCCAATCCGAATTCAAGGGGGCGTAACCCTAACCCTAATTTGGTTTTCCCCCCTATGGGATTTCCCCATGTATTTCACCTGGAAGTGTAGAGGGGTGTGGGTTTGAAATGCCGACCCTCGCCTAACCATACCGATGGGATAGGAATCCGTTGGCAATGTCGGTTTTCCAATCCGAATTCAAGGGGGCGTAACCCTAACCCTAATTTGGTTTTTTCCCCCATGGGATTTCCCCATGTATTTCACCCGGAAGCGTAGATAGGGGTGGGTTCGAAAAGTCGACCCCCTCTTAACCATACCGATGGGCTAGGAATCCTTGGCAACGTCGGTTTTCCAATCCGAATTCAAGGGGGCGTAACCCTAACCCTAATTTGGTTTTTCCCCCTATGGGATTTCCCCATGTATTTCATCCGGAAGCGTAGAGGGGGGTGGGTTCGAAAAGTCGACCTCCTCCTAAGCATACTGATGGGCTAGGAATCTGTTGGCGACCTCGGTTTTCCAATCCGAATTCAAGGGGGCGTAACCCTAACCCTAATTTGGTTTATCTCCCTATGGGATTTCCCCATGTATTTCACCTAGAAGTGTAGAGGGGTTTGGGTTTGAAATGCTGACCCTCTCCCTAACCATACCGAAGGGCTAGAAATCCATTGGCGACATCGGTTTTCCAATCCGAATTCAAGGGGGTGTAACCCTAACCCTAATTTGGTTTTTTCCCCCACGGGATTTCCCCATGTATTTCACCCGGAAGCGTAGAGGTGGGTGCGTTCGAAAAGTCGACCTCCTCCTAAGCATACTGATGGGCTAGGAATCCGTTGGCAATGTCGGTTTTCCAATCCGAATTCAAGGGGGCGTAACCCTAACCCTAATTTGGTTTCCCCCCCCCCCCATGGGATTTCCCCATGTATTTCACCCGGAAGCGTAGAGGGGTGTGGGTTCGAAAAGTCGACCCCCTCCTAACCATACCGATGGGCTAGGAATCCGTTGGCAATGTCGGTTTTCCAATCCGAATTCAAGGGGGCGTAACCCTAACCCTAATTTGGTTTTTTCCCCCCATGGGATTTCCCCATGTATTTCACCCGGAAGCGTAGATAGGGGTGGGTTCGAAAAGTCGACCCCCTCCTAACCATACTGATGGGCTAGGAATCCTTTGGCAACGTCGGTTTTCCATTCCGAATTCAAGGGGGTGTAACCCTAACCCTAATTTGGTTTTTCCCCCTATGGGATTTCCCCATGTATTTCATCCAGAAGCGTAGAGGTTCAAAAAGTCGACCTCCTCCTAAGCATACTGATTGGCTAGGAATCTGTTGGCGACCTCGGTTTTCCAATCCGAATTTCAAGGTGGCGTAACCCTAACCCTAATTTGGTTTATCTCCCTATGGGATTTCCCCATGTATTTCACCTGGAAGTGTAGAGGGGTGTGGGTTTGAAATGCTGACCCTCTCCTAACCATACCGATGGGCTAGGAATCCATTGGCGACATCGGTTTTCCAATCCGAATTCAAGGGGGCGTAACCCTAACCCTAATTTGGTTTTTCCTAACAAGGGATTTCCCCATGCATTTCACCCGGAAGCGTAGATAGGGGTGGGTTTGAAATGCCGACCCTCTCCTAACCATACCGATGGGCTAGGAATCCATTGGCGACATCGGTTTTCCAATCTATGGGTAGCTAAAAAGGGAGAGAAAGAAATATAGTAGGTATGTAGGGGGAGGAGAATGTGTGTGTGTGTAGGTAGGTAGGTAGAAAGATAGAGAGAGAAATAGAAAGATAGAGAAATACAGTAGGTAGGTAGGAAGAGAGTGTGTGTGTGTAGGTAGGTAGAAGGATGAGAGAGAAATAGAAAGAGAAAGAGAAATACAATAGTTATATAGGGGGAGAGGGAGAATGTGTGTGTACTGTAGGTAGGTAGAAGGATGAGAGAGAAATAGAGAGAAATACAGTAGGTAGGATGGGAGAGAGAGTGTGTGTGTGTAGGTAGAAGTGTATATATATATAGGGACCACCTTTGGTGGGAAGGTAACAGCATTCTGTGTGCCTTTGGTGTTTAGTCATGCCGGCCACATGACCACAGAGATGTCTTTGGACAGCGCTGGTTCTTCAGCTTTGTGTGTGTGTGTGTATGTATGTATGTATGTATATATATATATGTATGTATGTATGTATGTATGTGTATATATATATATATATATATATATATATATACACACACACACAGAGAGAGAGAGAGAGAGAGAGAAAGTAGGGTGTGTGTGTGTGTGTGTGTGTGTGTAGTCAGGTAGGTAGAAGGATAGAGAGAGAGAGAAATGGAGAAATACAGTAGGTAGGTAGAAAGAGAGAGAGAGGGAGATTAGGTAGGTAGGTTGATGTTCTCAGGTTCTCCTTGTAGGTCTTCTAGTCCAACACGCTGCGTGGGCAGGAACCTTATACCATTTCAGACAAATGGCTATCTAACATCTTTTTAAAGTCTTCCAGGGTTGGGGCATTCACCACTTCCGGAGGCAAGCTGTTCCAGAGGTTAATTGTTCTAACTGTCAGGAAATTTCTCCTTAGTTTATAAATTGCTTCTCTCCTTGATTAGTTTCCACCCATTGGTGGAATGCATAAAATACAGGCAAATAATGCATACAATACAGGCAAATAAAATATATTTACTACATGAAATGTTATTGCTTTTTGCAAATGTTTTCTTTGAGATACAATATGTTTTGCTTTTAAGTGTCTGTCTACCTATTGTATTTCTTGCTTTCTTCCTCTACCTACCTACCTACCAACTGTGTTCCTTCCTTCCTTCCTTCTTTCCTTCCTTCCTTCCTTCCTCGTTCTTTCTTTCTTTCTCTCCACGCCAAAGCACCTATGCACTGCAATAGTTATTTATTTATTTTATTTATGTTTTAATTTTCCTGTACACCACCCCGAGTCCCTTCGTGGAGAGGGGGCGGTCTAGAAATTTAATAAAATAAATAAAATAAATAAATAACTATGAGAGAACTGACTAGGATGGGAGGAGGAGGGGGAGTTGGACTAGAAGACCTCCAAGGTCCCTTCCAGCATTCTATTCTCGAGCCGAGCCACGAGCCACGATCCAAGAGCTATGAGCCAAGAGCCAAAAGCCAAAATTTAATTTAATTTTGAGCCACGAGCCAAAATTAAATTAAATCAAAGTTCAACATTTGCAAAAAGCAATAACATTTCATGTAGTAAATATATTTTATTTGCCTGCATTGTATCCATTATTTGCCTGTATTGTATGCATTCCACCAATGGGTGGAAACTAATCAAGGAGAGAAGCAACTTAGAAGTAAGGAGAAATTTCCTGACAGTTAGAACAATTAACCTCTGGAACAGCTTGCCTCCGGAAGTTGTGAATGCCCCAACCCTGGAAGATTATAAAAAGATGTTAGATAGCCATTTGTCTGAAATGGTATAAGGTTCCTGCCAACGCAGGGGGTTGGACTAGAAGACCTACAAGGTCCCTTCCAACTCTGCTATTGTATTATTGTTTTGTTTTATTAAGGCGCTTCTTGCCTCAAAGGTTTACATGCAATACAATAAAACAATAGCAGAGTTGGCTTGGCTTGGCTTGGCTTGGCTTGGCTTGGCACGTAGCACGTGGCATGTGAACCCAACCTAGCACATAGTTCAAACCGGTTCAAACCAGTCGGAACCGGTTTAAACTGGTTCAAACTGGTTGCAACTGGTCGGAACCGGTTTAACCCGGTTGGAACTGGTTCAAACCGGTTCAAACCGGTTCAAACTGGTTCAAACCAGTTGGAACCGGTTCAAACGAGTCGGAACCGGTTCAAACCGGTCAGAACCGGTTTAAACCGGTTGGAACCGGTCGGAACCAGTTCAAACCGGTTGGAACCGGTCGGAACCGGTTCAAACCAGTTCAAACCGGTCGGAACCAGTTCAAACCGCTCGGAACCCATTCAAACCGGTCAGAACCGGTTCAAAACCGGTCGGAACCAGTTCAAACCAGTCAGAACCGGTTCAAACCGGTTGGAACCGGTTCAAACCAGTTGGAACCGGTTCAAACCGGTCGGAACCGGATCTGGTCGGAACCGGTTCAAACCGGTCAGAAGCGGTTCAAACCGGTCGGAACCAGTTCGAACCAGTCAGAACAGGTTCAAACCGGTTGGAACTGGTTCAAACCAGTTGAAACCGGTTCAAACCGGTCAGAACCGGTTCAAACGGGTTCAAACCGGTCAGAACCGGATCAAACCGGTTCCGACCGGTTTGAACCGGATTGAACCGGTTCCGACCGGTTTTTAACTGCTTTGAACCTGTTTGAACCGGTTCCGACTGGTTTGAATCGGTCTGAACCGGTTTGAACCGGTTCCGATCGGTTTGAACCGGTTTGAACTGGTTCAGACCGATTCAAACCAGTCGGAACCGGTTCAAACAGGTTCAAAGCAGTTAAAAACCGGTCGGAACCGGTTCAATCCGGTTCAAACCGGTCGGAACCGGTTTGAACCGGTTCTGACCGGTTTGAACCCGTTTGAACCGGTTCTGACCGGTTTGAACCGGTTTCAACTGGTTTGAACCAGTTCCAACCGGTTTGAACCGGTTCTGACTGGTTTGAACTGGTTCCGACCGGTTTGAACTGGTTCTGACCGGTTTGAACCGGTTTGAACCGGTTCCGACCAGATCCGGTTCCGACCGGTTTGAACCGGTTCCAACTGGTTTGAACCGGTTCCAACCGGTTTGAACCGGTTCTGACTGGTTTGAACTGGTTCCGACCGGTTTTGAACCGGTTCTGACCGGTTTGAACGGGTTCCGAGCGGTTTGAACTGGTTCCGACCGGTTTGAACTGGTTTGAACCGGTTCCGACCGGTTCCAACCGGTTTGAACCGGTTCCGGCCGGTTTAAACCGGTTCTGACCGGTTTGAACCGGTTCCGACTCGTTTGAACCGGTTCCAACTGGTTTGAACCGGTTTGAACCGGTTTGAACCGGTTCAAACCAGTTCAAACCGGGTTAAACCGGTTCCGACCAGTTGCAACCAGTTTGAACCAGTTTAAACCGGTTCCGACTGGTTTGAACCGGTTTGAACTATGTGCTAGGTTGGGTTCACATGCCACGTGCCACGTGCCAAGCCAAGCCAAGCCAAGCCAAGCCAAGCCAAGCCAACTCTGCTATTGTTTTATTGTATTGCATGTAAACCTTTGAGGCAAGAAGCGCCTTAATAAAACAAAACAATAATACAATAGCAGAGTTGGAAGGGACCTTGTAGGTCTTCTAGTCCAACCCCCTGCGTTGGCAGGAACCTTATACCATTTCAGACAAATGGCTATCTAACATCTTTTTATAATCTTCCAGGGTTGGGGCATTCACAACTTCCGGAGGCAAGCTGTTCCAGAGGTTAATTGTTCTAACTGTCAGGAAATTTCTCCTTACTTCTAAGTTGCTTCTCTCCTTGATTAGTTTCCACCCATTGGTGGAATGCATACAATACAGGCAAATAATGGATACAATACAGGCAAATAAAATATATTTACTACATGAAATGTTATTGCTTTTTGCAAATGTTGAACTTTGATTTAATTTAATTTTGGCTCGTGGCTCAAAATTAAATTAAATTTTGGCTTTTGGCTCTTGGCTCATAGCTCTTGGATCGTGGCTCGGCTCGAGAATAGAATGCTGGAAGGGACCTTGGAGGTCTTCTAGTCCAACTCCCCCTCCTCCTCCCATCCTAGTCAGTTCTCTCATAGTTATTTATTTATTTTATTTATTTTATTAAATTTCTAGACCGCCCCCTCTCCACGAAGGGACTCGGGGTGGTGTACAGGAAAATTAAAACATAAATAAAATAAATAAATAACTATTGCAGTGCATAGGTGCTTTGGCGTGGAGAGAAAGAAAGAAAGAACGAGGAAGGAAGGAAGGAAGGAAAGAAGGAAGGAAGGAAGGAACACAGTTGGTAGGTAGGTAGGTAGAGGAAGAAAGCAAGAAATACAATAGGTAGACAGACACTTAAAAGCAAAACATATTGTATCTCAAAGAAAACATTTGCAAAAAGCAATAACATTTCATGTAGTAAATATATTTTATTTGCCTGTATTGTATGCATTATTTGCCTGTATTTTATGCATTCCACCAATGGGTGGAAACTAATCAAGGAGAGAAGCAACTTAGAACTAAGGAGAAATTTCCTGACAGTTAGAACAATTAACCTCTGGAACAGCTTGCCTCCGGAAGTGGTGAATGCCCCAACCCTGGAAGACTTTAAAAAGATGTTAGATAGCCATTTGTCTGAAATGGTATAAGGTTCCTGCCCACGCAGCGTGTTGGACTAGAAGACCTACAAGGAGAACCTGAGAACATCAACCTACCTACCTAATCTCCCTCTCTCTCTCTTTCTACCTACCTACTGTATTTCTCCATTTCTCTCTCTCTCTATCCTTCTACCTACCTGACTACACACACACACACACACACACACACACACCCTACTTTCTCTCTCTCTCTCTCTCTCTGTGTGTGTGTGTGTGTATATATATATATATATATACACATACATACATACATACATACATACATACATACATACATACATATATATATATACATACATACATACACACACACACACACACAAAGCTGAAGAACCAGCGCTGTCCAAAGACATCTCTGTGGTCATGTGGCCGGCATGACTAAACACCAAAGGCACACAGAATGCTGTTACCTTCCCACCAAAGGTGGTCCCTATATATATATACACTTCTACCTACACACACACTCTCTCTCCCATCCTACCTACTGTATTTCTCTCTATTTCTCTCTCATCCTTCTACCTACCTACAGTACACACACATTCTCCCTCTCCCCCTATATACCTATTGTATTTCTCTCTCTCTTTCTATTTCTCTCTCATCCTTCTACCTACCTACACACACACTCTCTCTTCCTACCTACCTACTGTATTTCTCTATCTTTCTATTTCTCTCTCTATCTTTCTACCTACCTACCTACACACACACACATTCTCCTCCCCCTACATACCTACTATATTTCTTTCTCTCCCGTTTTAGCTACCCATAGATTGGAAAACCGATGTCGCCAATGGATTCCTAGCCCATCGGTATGGTTAGGAGAGGGTCGGCATTTCAAACCCACCCCTATCTACGCTTCCGGGTGAAATACATGGGGAAATCCCTTGTTAGGAAAAACCAAATTAGGGTTAGGGTTACGCCCCCTTGAATTCGGATTGGAAAACCGATGTCGCCAATGGATTCCTAGCCCATCGGTATGGTTAGGAGAGAGTTATCCCTTTGAGGATAACTGAGAAGGAGTCACTAGTCCATAATGCCCGAGCAACGAGCCACGAGCCAAAATGTAATTTAATTTTGAGCCACGAGCCAAAATTAAATCAAATCAAAGTTCAAAGTTCAAAGTTCCAGGTCCTAGGTTCTAAGTTCTAGGTTGGGTTCTAGGTTCACGTGCCACGTGCCAAGCCAAGCTTGCCACCAGAAGTTATGGAAGCCCCAACACTGGATGTGTTTTTAAAAAGAGACTGGAAAACCATTTGTCTGACAGGGTATAAGGTCCCCTGCTTGAGCAGCGGGGTTGGACTAGATGACCTCCAAGGTCCCTTCCACCTCTCCAAAGCATCTGATGGCAGAACAAGAAGCAATGGGTGGAAACTAATGAAGTCAGTACTCCTGGTAAGAAGTACTTCAAGATTCAGGAACTCCTGGACACAATCCCTGGCACAAGGTATAGTTATGGGGGGGAACTCATACGGTATGGTAGAGGAATAGAGAAAGAGGGAAAAATACAGAAGGTAGGTAGGTAGGTAGATAGAGAGGGTTGCCACAAAGAAGAGGGTGTCAAGCTATTCTCCAAAGCACCTGAGGGCAGAAGAAGAAACAATGGGTGGAAACTAATCTAGGAGAGAAGCAACTTGGAACTGACGAGAAATTTCCTGACAGTTACAACAAGGGAGTTGGACGAGATGACCCCCAAGGGATAGATAGATAGAGAGAAATATGGTAGGTAGGTAGGTAGGTAGGTAGGTAGGTGTATAGATAGATAGATAGATAGATAGATAGATAGATAGATAGATAGATAGATAGATAGATAGACAAGAGAGAGAGAGAGAGACAGAGAGACAGAGAGACATTGAGACAGAGAGACAGAGAGACAGAGAAAGAGAGATAGAGAGAAAGATAGATAATTTAAGTTGCTTCTCTCTTCGATTAGTTTCCACCCATTGGTGGAATGCATACAATACAGGTAAATAATGCATACAATACAGGCTCTTCTTCTTGCCTCAAAGGTTTAAATGAAGCAATAACATTTCATGTAGTAAATATATTTTATTTGCCTGTATTGTATGCATTATTTGCCTAGGGAGAAATACGGAGAACTAAGGAGAAATTTCCTGACAGTTAGAACAATTAACCTCTGGAACAGCTTGCCTCCAGAAGTTGTGAATGCCCCAACCCTGGAGTTTGGAGAGATGTTTTGGAGAGATCAATCAATCAGAATAGAGCTAATGTAGATCAATCAATCAGAATAGAGCCCCCTCTCTATCCCTCTACTTATCTACCTACTTTATTTCTCCCTCTTTCTCTATTCCTCTACCTACCTACCTACCTACCTTGTGTGAAATGGTATAAGGTTCCTGCCCACGCAGGGGGTTGGACTAGAAGACCTACAAAGTCCCTTTCAACTCTGCTATTGTTTTATTGTATTGCATGTAAACCTTTGAGGCAAGAAGCGCCTTAATAAAACAATACAATAATACAATAGCAGAGTTGGAAGGGACCTTGTAGGTCTTCTAGTCCAACCCCCTGCGTGGGCAGGAACCTTATACCATTTCAGACAAATGGCTATCTAACATCTTTTTAAAGTCTTCCAGGGCATTCACAGCAACGAGGAAGGAAGGAAGGAAGGAAGGAAGGAAGGAAGGAAGGAAGGAAGGAAGGAAGGAAGGAAGGAAGGAAGGAAGGAAGGAAGGAAGGAACACAGTTGGTAGGTAGGTAGGTAGAGGAAGAAAGCAAGAAATACAATAGGAATAGAGAAAGAGGGAAAAATACAATAGGTAGGTAGGTAGGTAGGTAGAGAGGGGGCTCTATTCTGATTGATTGATCTACATTAGCTCTATTATGATTCTCATGTGTCATGTGTCACGTGTCACGGGCTGCGGGCCGCGGGCCGCAGGCCACGGGCCAAGCCAAGCCAAGCCAAGCTAAGCCAAGCTAAGCCAAGCCAAAGTGCCTATGCACTGCAATAATTATTTATTTATTTCATTTATGTTTTAATTTTCCTGTACACCGCCCCGAGTCCCTTCAGGGAGAGGGGGCGGTCTAGAAATTTAATGAATAAAATAAATAAAATAAATAAATAACTATTAGAGACTTGCTAGCAATTCTA
The DNA here is from genome assembly GCA_039707465.1 of Rhabdophis nuchalis. NCBI lineage: Eukaryota > Metazoa > Chordata > Lepidosauria > Squamata > Natricidae > Rhabdophis > Rhabdophis nuchalis. Next base: position 178,666,864 of record CM077646.1, on the reverse strand, counting down.
AGTTGCTTCTCTCCTGGATTAGTTTCCACCCATTGCTTTTAGTTCTGCCCTCAGGTGCTTTGGAGAATAGCTTGATTCCCTCTTCTTTGTGGCAACCTCTGAGATATTGGAAGATATCTCAGATATAGATAGATAGATAAAAAGAAAGAAAGAAAGAAAGAAAGAAAGAGAAAGAAAGAAAGAGTAAGGAAGGAAGAAGGCAGGCAGGCAGGCAGGCAGGCAGGCAGGCAGGCAGGCAGGCAGGAAGGAAGGAAGGAAGGAAGGAAGGAAGGAAGGAAGGAAGGAAGGAACGAAGCAACACAGTCCTTGAGCATCTTCACTCTCCAAAAGCACCTGAGGGCAGAACAAAAAGCAATAAAAGGGACTTTGTAGGTCTTCTAGTCCAACCCCCTGCGTGGGCAGGAACCTTATACCATTTCAGACAAATGGCTATCTAACATCTTTTTAAAGTCTTCCAGGATTGGGGCATTCACAACTTCTGGAGGCAAGCTGTTCCAGAGGTTAATTGTTCTAACTGTCAGGAAATTTCTCCTTCGTTCTAAGTTGCTCCTCTCCTTGATTAGTTTCCACCCATTGGTGGAATGCATACAATACAGGCAAATAATGCATACAATACAGGCAAATAAAATATATTTACTACATGAAATGTTATTGCTTCATTTAAACCTTTGAGGCAAGAAGAAGAGCCTGTATTGTATGCATTATTTACCTGTATTGTATGCATTCCACCAATGGGTGGAAACTAATCAAAGAGAGAAGCAACTTAAATTATCTATCTTTCTCTCTATCTCTCATTCTCTGTCTCTCTGTCTCTGTCTCTGTCTCTGTCTCTGTCTCTGTCTCTCTCTCTCTCTCTCTCTCTATCTATCTATCTATCTATACACCTACCTACCTACCTACCTACCTACCTACCTACCTACCTACCTACCTACCTACCTACCTACCTACCTTATTTCTCTCTATCTATCTATCCCTTGAGCTGCCCCTCCCTCCAAGATTGAACATATTCGCCCTCCCTCCCTTCTCTGAAGTCAAGAGAGACTCTGCCCGGAGACCGATGATGCTGCAGAAGGGAGAATTCCTATTGGTCCGCTGGGGCTTCGTCGCTTGATGAGAAAATATGATTCGCTGGTTGTAGCATTTCTCTGTACATCCCGTGTTTCTCAGGCGTTGCGTCTTCTGAAACCCCGTTCTGGGCTCTGCAGCGCCTGCCTGTGTCTCTAATAGTTATTTATTTATTTTATTTAGTTTAAAGCATTTTTAACCACCAGTTCATGAGAACCAGTAGTTTAAAAATGCTTTTAAAAAGTTTAAAAAGAAGTTGTCGTTGCCCATCCAGTCACATGATCCCCCCCCCCCCAGCAAGCCACACCCACACAACCGTTAGGGGAAATTTTTGAATTTCACCACTGGTACAAGGTCTCCTGCTTAAGCAGGGTGTAGGACTAAATGATCTCCAAAGTTGCAATACAATAAAACAATAGCAGAGTTGGAAGGGACTTTGTAGGTCTTCTAGTCCAACCCCCTGCGTGGGCAGGAACCTTATACCATTTCAGACAAGGTAGGTAGGTAGGTAGGTAGGTAGGTAGGTAGGTAGGTAGATAGGTAGGTAGATAGAGGGAGAAAGCAAGAAATACAATAGGTAGACAGACACTTAAAAGCAACTCTGCTATTGTTTTAATGTATTGCATGTAAACCTTTGAGGCAAGAAGAGCCTTAATAAAACAATACAATAATACAATAGCAGAGTTGGAAGGGACCTTGTAGGTCTTCTAGTCCAACCCCCTGCGTGGGCAGGAACCTTATACCATTTCAGACAAATGGCTATCTAACATCTTTTTAAAGTCTTCCAGGGTTGGGGCATTCACAACTTCTGGAGGCAAGCTATTCCAGAGGTTAATTGTTCTAACTGTCAGGAAGTTTCTCCTTAGTTCTAAGTTGCTTCTCTCCTTGATTAGTTTCCACCCATTGGTGGAATGCATACAATACAGGCAAATAATGCATACAATACAGGCAAATAAAATATATTTACTACATGAAATGTTATTGCTTTTTGCAAATTGAATTTAAATTTAATTTGAAATTTGAATTTTGAAACCTCTTAGGGATTGTAGCCTGCATTTCTCTGCACATCCCATGTTTCTCAGGCGTTGCGTCTTCTGAAACCCGGTTCTGGGCTCTGCAGTGCCTGCCTGTGTCTCCAATAGTTATTTATTTATTTTATTTATTTTATTAAATTTCTAGAACGCCCCCTCTCCCCGAAGGGACTCGGGGCGGTGTACAGGAAAATTAAAACATAAATGAAATAAATAAATAATTATTGCAGTGCATAGGCACTTTGGCTTGGCTTAGCTTGGCTTAGCTTGGCTTGGCTTGGCTTGGCCCGTGGCCTGCGGCCCGCGGCCCGCAGCCCGTGACACGTGACACATGACACATGAGAATCATAATAGAGCTAATGTAGATCAATCAATCAGAATAGAGCCCCCTCTCTACCTACCTACCTACCTACCTATTGTATTTTTCCCTCTTTCTCTATTCCTATTGTATTTCTTGCTTTCTTCCTCTACCTACCTACCTACCAACTGTGTTCCTTCCTTCCTTCCTTCCTTCCTTCCTTCCTTCCTTCCTTCCTTCCTTCCTTCCTTCCTTCCTTCCTTCCTTCCTTCCTTCCTTCCTTCCTTCCTCGTTGCTGTGAATGCCCTGGAAGACTTTAAAAAGATGTTAGATAGCCATTTGTCTGAAATGGTATAAGGTTCCTGCCCACGCAGGGGGTTGGACTAGAAGACCTACAAGGTCCCTTCCAACTCTGCTATTGTATTATTGTATTGTTTTATTAAGGCGCTTCTTGCCTCAAAGGTTTACATGCAATACAATAAAACAATAGCAGAGTTGAAAGGGACTTTGTAGGTCTTCTAGTCCAACCCCCTGCGTGGGCAGGAACCTTATACCATTTCACACAAGGTAGGTAGGTAGGTAGGTAGAGGAATAGAGAAAGAGGGAGAAATAAAGTAGGTAGATAAGTAGAGGGATAGAGAGGGGGCTCTATTCTGATTGATTGATCTACATTAGCTCTATTCTGATTGATTGATCTCTCCAAAACATCTCTCCAAACTCCAGGGTTGGGGCATTCACAACTTCTGGAGGCAAGCTGTTCCAGAGGTTAATTGTTCTAACTGTCAGGAAATTTCTCCTTAGTTCTCCGTATTTCTCCCTAGGCAAATAATGCATACAATACAGGCAAATAAAATATATTTACTACATGAAATGTTATTGCTTCATTTAAACCTTTGAGGCAAGAAGAAGAGCCTGTATTGTATGCATTATTTACCTGTATTGTATGCATTCCACCAATGGGTGGAAACTAATCGAAGAGAGAAGCAACTTAAATTATCTATCTTTCTCTCTATCTCTCTTTCTCTGTCTCTCTGTCTCTCTGTCTCAATGTCTCTCTGTCTCTCTGTCTCTCTCTCTCTCTCTTGTCTATCTATCTATCTATCTATCTATCTATCTATCTATCTATCTATCTATCTATCTATCTATCTATCTATCTATCTATCTATCTATCTATCTATCTATCTATACACCTACCTACCTACCTACCTACCTACCTACCATATTTCTCTCTATCTATCTATCCCTTGGGGGTCATCTCGTCCAACTCCCTTGTTGTAACTGTCAGGAAATTTCTCGTCAGTTCCAAGTTGCTTCTCTCCTAGATTAGTTTCCACCCATTGTTTCTTCTTCTGCCCTCAGGTGCTTTGGAGAATAGCTTGACACCCTCTTCTTTGTGGCAACCCTCTCTATCTACCTACCTACCTACCTTCTGTATTTTTCCCTCTTTCTCTATTCCTCTACCATACCGTATGAGTTCCCCCCCATAACTATACCTTGTGCCAGGGATTGTGTCCAGGAGTTCCTGAATCTTGAAGTACTTCTTACCAGGAGTACTGACTTCATTAGTTTCCACCCATTGCTTCTTGTTCTGCCATCAGATGCTTTGGAGAGGTGGAAGGGACCTTGGAGGTCATCTAGTCCAACCCCGCTGCTCAAGCAGGGGACCTTATACCCTGTCAGACAAATGGTTTTCCAGTCTCTTTTTAAAAACACATCCAGTGTTGGGGCTTCCATAACTTCTGGTGGCAAGCTTGGCTTGGCACGTGGCACGTGAACCTAGAACCCAACCTAGAACTTAGAACCTAGGACCTGGAACTTTGAACTTTGAACTTTGATTTGATTTAATTTTGGCTCGTGGCTCAAAATTAAATTACATTTTGGCTCGTGGCTCGTTGCTCGGGCATTATGGACTAGTGACTCCTTCTCAGTTATCCTCAAAGGGATAACTCTCTCCTAACCATACCGATGGGCTAGGAATCCATTGGCGACATCGGTTTTCCAATCCGAATTCAAGGGGGCGTAACCCTAACCCTAATTTGGTTTTTCCTAACAAGGGATTTCCCCATGTATTTCACCCGGAAGGGTAGATAGGGGTGGGTTTGAAATGCCGACCCTCTCCTAACCATACCGATGGGCTAGGAATCCATTGGCGACATCGGTTTTCCAATCTATGGGTAGCTAAAACGGGAGAGAAAGAAATATAGTAGGTATGTAGGGGGAGGAGAATGTGTGTGTGTGTAGGTAGGTAGGTAGAAAGATAGAGAGAGAAATAGAAAGATAGAGAAATACAGTAGGTAGGTAGGAAGAGAGAGTGTGTGTGTAGGTAGGTAGAAGGATGAGAGAGAAATAGAAAGAGAGAGAGAAATACAATAGGTATATAGGGGGAGAGGGAGAATGTGTGTGTACTGTAGGTAGGTAGAAGGATGAGAGAGAAATAGAGAGAAATACAGTAGGTAGGATGGGAGAGAGAGTGTGTGTGTAGGTAGAAGTGTATATATATATAGGGACCACCTTTGGTGGGAAGGTAACAGCATTCTGTGTGCCTTTGGTGTTTAGTCATGCCGGCCACATGACCACAGAGATGTCTTTGGACAGCGCTGGTTCTTCAGCTTTGTGTGTGTGTGTGTGTGTATGTATGTATGTATATATATATATGTATGTATGTATGTATGTATGTATGTATGTATGTATGTGTATATATATATATATATATACACACACACACACACAGAGAGAGAGAGAGAGAGAGAAAGTAGGGTGTGTGTGTGTGTGTGTGTGTGTGTGTGTGTGTGTAGTCAGGTAGGTAGAAGGATAGAGAGAGAGAGAAATGGAGAAATACAGTAGGTAGGTAGAAAGAGAGAGAGAGGGAGATTAGGTAGGTAGGTTGATGTTCTCAGGTTCTCCTTGTAGGTCTTCTAGTCCAACACGCTGCGTGGGCAGGAACCTTATACCATTTCAGACAAATGGCTATCTAACATCTTTTTAAAGTCTTCCAGGGTTGGGGCATTCACCACTTCCGGAGGCAAGCTGTTCCAGAGGTTAATTGTTCTAACTGTCAGGAAATTTCTCCTTAGTTCTAAGTTGCTTCTCTCCTTGATTAGTTTCCACCCATTGGTGGAATGCATAAAATACAGGCAAATAATGCATACAATACAGGCAAATAAAATATATTTACTACATGAAATGTTATTGCTTTTTGCAAATGTTTTCTTTGAGATACAATATGTTTTGCTTTTAAGTGTCTGTCTACCTATTGTATTTCTTGCTTTCTTCCTCTACCTACCTACCTACCAACTGTGTTCCTTCCTTCCTTCCTTCTTTCCTTCCTTCCTTCCTTCCTCGTTCTTTCTTTCTTTCTCTCCACGCCAAAGCACCTATGCACTGCAATAGTTATTTATTTATTTTATTTATGTTTTAATTTTCCTGTACACCACCCCGAGTCCCTTCGTGGAGAGGGGGCGGTCTAGAAATTTAATAAAATAAATAAAATAAATAAATAACTATGAGAGAACTGACTAGGATGGGAGGAGGAGGGGGAGTTGGACTAGAAGACCTCCAAGGTCCCTTCCAGCATTCTATTCTCGAGCCGAGCCACGATCCAAGAGCTATGAGCCAAGAGCCAAAAGCCAAAATTTAATTTAATTTTGAGCCACGAGCCAAAATTAAATTAAATCAAAGTTCAACATTTGCAAAAAGCAATAACATTTCATGTAGTAAATATATTTTATTTGCCTGTATTGTATCCATTATTTGCCTGTATTGTATGCATTCCACCAATGGGTGGAAACTAATCAAGGAGAGAAGCAACTTAGAAGTAAGGAGAAATTTCCTGACAGTTAGAACAATTAACCTCTGGAACAGCTTGCCTCCGGAAGTTGTGAATGCCCCAACCCTGGAAGATTATAAAAAGATGTTAGATAGCCATTTGTCTGAAATGGTATAAGGTTCCTGCCAACGCAGGGGGTTGGACTAGAAGACCTACAAGGTCCCTTCCAACTCTGCTATTGTATTATTGTTTTGTTTTATTAAGGCGCTTCTTGCCTCAAAGGTTTACATGCAATACAATAAAACAATAGCAGAGTTGGCTTGGCTTGGCTTGGCTTGGCTTGGCTTGGCTTGGCACGTGGCACGTGGCATGTGAACCCAACCTAGCACATAGTTCAAACCGGTTCAAACCAGTCGGAACCGGTTTAAACTGGTTCAAACTGGTTGCAACTGGTCGGAACCGGTTTAACCCGGTTTGAACTGGTTTGAACCGGTTCAAACCGGTTCAAACCGGTTCAAACCAGTTGGAACCGGTTCAAACGAGTCGGAACCGGTTCAAACCGGTCAGAACCGGTTTAAACCGGCCGGAACCGGTTCAAACCGGTTGGAACCGGTCGGAACCGGTTCAAACCAGTTCAAACCGGTCGGAACCAGTTCAAACCGCTCGGAACCCGTTCAAACCGGTCAGAACCGGTTCAAAACCGGTCGGAACCAGTTCAAACCAGTCAGAACCGGTTCAAACCGGTTGGAACCGGTTCAAACCAGTTGGAACCGGTTCAAACCGGTCGGAACCGGATCTGGTCGGAACCGGTTCAAACCGGTTCAAACCGGTCAGAACCGGTTCAAACCGGTCGGAACCAGTTCAAACCAGTCAGAACCGGTTCAAACCGGTTGGAACTGGTTCAAACCAGTTGAAACCGGTTCAAACCGGTCAGAACCGGTTCAAACGGGTTCAAACCGGTCAGAACCGGTTCAAACCGGTTCCGACCGGTTTGAACCGGATTGAACCGGTTCCGACCGGTTTTTAACTGCTTTGAACCTGTTTGAACCGGTTCCGACTGGTTTGAATCGGTCTGAACCAGTTCAAACCGGTTCAAACCGATCGGAACCGGTTCAAACCGGTTCAGACCGATTCAAACCAGTCGGAACCGGTTCAAACAGGTTCAAAGCAGTTAAAAACCGGTCGGAACCGGTTCAATCCGGTTCAAACCGGTCGGAACCGGTTTGATCCGGTTCTGACCGGTTTGAACCCGTTTGAACCGGTTCTGACCGGTTTGAACCGGTTTCAACTGGTTTGAACCAGTTCCAACCGGTTTGAACCTGTTCTGACTGGTTCGAACTGGTTCCGACCGGTTTGAACCGCTTCTGACCGGTTTGAACCGGTTCCGACCAGATCCGGTTCCGACCGGTTTGAACCGGTTCCAACTGGTTTGAACCGGTTCCAACCGGTTTGAACCGGTTCTGACTGGTTTGAACTGGTTCCGACCGGTTTTGAACCGGTTCTGACCGGTTTGAATGGGTTCCGAGCGGTTTGAACTGGTTCCGACCGGTTTGAACTGGTTTGAACCGGTTCCGACCGGTTCCAACCGGTTTGAACTGGTTCCGACCGGTTCCGACCGGTTTAAACCGGTTCTGACCGGTTTGAACCGGTTCCGACTCGTTTGAACCGGTTCCAACTGGTTTGAACCAGTTTGAACCGGTTTGAACCGGTTTGAACCAGTTCCAACCGGGTTAAACCGGTTCCGACCAGTTGCAACCAGTTTGAACCAGTTTAAACCGGTTCCGACTGGTTTGAACCGGTTTGAACTATGTGCTAGGTTGGGTTCACATGCCACGTGCTACGTGCCAAGCCAAGCCAAGCCAAGCCAAGCCAAGCCAACTCTGCTATTGTTTTATTGTATTGCATGTAAACCTTTGAGGCAAGAAGCGCCTTAATAAAACAAAACAATAATACAATAGCAGAGTTGGAAGGGACCTTGTAGGTCTTCTAGTCCAACCCCCTGCGTTGGCAGGAACCTTATACCATTTCAGACAAATGGCTATCTAACATCTTTTTATAATCTTCCAGGGTTGGGGCATTCACAACTTCCGGAGGCAAGCTGTTCCAGAGGTTAATTGTTCTAACTGTCAGGAAATTTCTCCTTACTTCTAAGTTGCTTCTCTCCTTGATTAGTTTCCACCCATTGGTGGAATGCATACAATACAGGCAAATAATGGATACAATGCAGGCAAATAAAATATATTTACTACATGAAATGTTATTGCTTTTTGCAAATGTTGAACTTTGATTTAATTTAATTTTGGCTCGTGGCTCAAAATTAAATTAAATTTTGGCTTTTGGCTCTTGGCTCATAGCTCTTGGATCGTGGCTCGTGGCTCGGCTCGAGAATAGAATGCTGGAAGGGACCTTGGAGGTCTTCTAGTCCAACTCCCCCTCCTCCTCCCATCCTAGTCAGTTCTCTCATAGTTATTTATTTATTTTATTTATTTTATTAAATTTCTAGACCGCCCCCTCTCCACGAAGGGACTCGGGGTGGTGTACAGGAAAATTAAAACATAAATAAAATAAATAAATAACTATTGCAGTGCATAGGTGCTTTGGCGTGGAGAGAAAGAAAGAAAGAACGAGGAAGGAAGGAAGGAAGGAAAGAAGGAAGGAAGGAAGGAACACAGTTGGTAGGTAGGTAGGTAGAGGAAGAAAGCAAGAAATACAATAGGTAGACAGACACTTAAAAGCAAAACATATTGTATCTCAAAGAAAACATTTGCAAAAAGCAATAACATTTCATGTAGTAAATATATTTTATTTGCCTGTATTGTATGCATTATTTGCCTGTATTTTATGCATTCCACCAATGGGTGGAAACTAATCAAGGAGAGAAGCAACTTAGAACTAAGGAGAAATTTCCTGACAGTTAGAACAATTAACCTCTGGAACAGCTTGCCTCCGGAAGTGGTGAATGCCCCAACCCTGGAAGACTTTAAAAAGATGTTAGATAGCCATTTGTCTGAAATGGTATAAGGTTCCTGCCCACGCAGCGTGTTGGACTAGAAGACCTACAAGGAGAACCTGAGAACATCAACCTACCTACCTAATCTCCCTCTCTCTCTCTTTCTACCTACCTACTGTATTTCTCCATTTCTCTCTCTCTCTATCCTTCTACCTACCTGACTACACACACACACACACACACACACACACCCTACTTTCTCTCTCTCTCTCTCTCTCTCTGTGTGTGTGTGTATATATATATATATATATATATACACATACATACATACATACATACATATATATATATACATACATACATACATACACACACACACACAAAGCTGAAGAACCAGCGCTGTCCAAAGACATCTCTGTGGTCATGTGGCCGGCATGACTAAACACCAAAGGCACACAGAATGCTGTTACCTTCCCACCAAAGGTGGTCCCTATATATATATACACTTCTACCTACACACACACACTCTCTCTCCCATCCTACCTACTGTATTTCTCTCTATTTCTCTCTCATCCTTCTACCTACCTACAGTACACACACATTCTCCCTCTCCCCCTATATAACTATTGTATTTCTCTTTCTCTTTCTATTTCTCTCTCATCCTTCTACCTACCTACACACACACACTCTCTTCCTACCTACCTACTGTATTTCTCTATCTTTCTATTTCTCTCTCTATCTTTCTACCTACCTACCTACACACACACACATTCTCCTCCCCCTACATACCTACTATATTTCTTTCTCTCCCTTTTTAGCTACCCATAGATTGGAAAACCGATGTCGCCAATGGATTCCTAGCCCATCGGTATGGTTAGGAGAGGGTCGGCATTTCAAACCCACCCCTATCTACGCTTCCGGGTGAAATGCATGGGGAAATCCCTTGTTAGGAAAAACCAAATTAGGGTTAGGGTTACGCCCCCTTGAATTCGGATTGGAAAACCGATGTCGCCAATGGATTCCTAGCCCATCGGTATGGTTAGGAGAGGGTCAGCATTTCAAACCCACACCCCTCTACACTTCCAGGTGAAATACATGGGGAAATCCCATAGGGAGATAAACCAAATTAGGGTTAGGGTTACGCCACCTTGAATTCGGATTGGAAAACCGAGGTCGCCAACAGATTCCTAGCCAATCAGTATGCTTAGGAGGAGGTCGACTTTTCGAACCTCTACGCTTCTGGATGAAATACATGGGGAAATCCCATAGGGGGAAAAACCAAATTAGGGTTAGGGTTACACCCCCTTGAATTCGGAATGGAAAACCGACGTTGCCAAAGGATTCCTAGCCCATCAGTATGGTTAGGAGGGGGTCGACTTTTCGAACCCACCCCTATCTACGCTTCCGGGTGAAATACATGGGGAAATCCCATGGGGGGAAAAACCAAATTAGGGTTAGGGTTACGCCCCCTTGAATTCGGATTGGAAAACCGACATTGCCAACGGATTCCTAGCCCATCGGTATGGTTAGGAGGGGGTCGACTTTTCGAACCCACACCCCTCTACGCTTCCGGGTGAAATACATGGGGAAATCCCATGGGGGGGGGGGGGGAACCAAATTAGGGTTAGGGTTACGCCCCCTTGAATTCGGATTGGAAAACCGACATTGCCAACGGATTCCTAGCCCATCAGTATGCTTAGGAGGAGGTCGACTTTTCGAACGCACCCACCTCTACGCTTCCGGGTGAAATACATGGGGAAATCCCGTGGGGGAAAAAACCAAATTAGGGTTAGGGTTACACCCCCTTGAATTCGGATTGGAAAACCGATGTCGCCAATGGATTTCTAGCCCTTCGGTATGGTTAGGAGAGGGTCAGCATTTCAAACCCAAACCCCTCTACACTTCTAGGTGAAATACATGGGGAAATCCCATAGGGAGATAAACCAAATTAGGGTTAGGGTTACGCCCCCTTGAATTCGGATTGGAAAACCGAGGTCGCCAACAGATTCCTAGCCCATCAGTATGCTTAGGAGGAGGTCGACTTTTCGAACCCACCCCCCTCTACGCTTCCGGATGAAATACATGGGGAAATCCCATAGGGGGAAAAACCAAATTAGGGTTAGGGTTACGCCCCCTTGAATTCGGATTGGAAAACCGACGTTGCCAAAGGATTCCTAGCCCATCGGTATGGTTAAGAGGGGGTCGACTTTTCGAACCCACCCCTATCTACGCTTCCGGGTGAAATACATGGGGAAATCCCATGGGGGAAAAAAACCAAATTAGGGTTAGGGTTACGCCCCCTTGAATTCGGATTGGAAAACCGACATTGCCAACGGATTCCTATCCCATCGGTATGGTTAGGCGAGGGTCGGCATTTCAAACCCACACCCCTCTACACTTCCAGGTGAAATACATGGGGAAATCCCATAGGGGGGAAAACCAAATTAGGGTTAGGGTTACGCCCCCTTGAATTCGGATTGGAAAACCGAGGTTGCCAACGGATTCCTAGCCCATCGATATGGTTAGGCGAGGGTCGGCATTTCAAACCCACACCCCTCTACGCTTCCGGATGAAATACATGGGGAAATCCCATAGGGGGAAAAACCAAATTAGGGTTAGAGTTACGCCCCCTTGAATTCGGATTGGAAAACTGACATTGCCAACGGATTCCTAGCCCATCGGTATGGTTAGGATGGTTACGACTTTTCGAACCCACCCCTATCTACGCTTCCGGGTGAAATACATGGGGAAATCCCATGGGGGGAAAACCCAAATTAGGGTTAGGGTTACGCCCTCTTGAATTCGTTTATTTTCACCTGTTGTATTATTGAAAAATGTATTACCAATGTCTTGTTAAGAAGCCCGGGAGGGCCAACGTTTACCCCCTAACTAAGGAAATTTCTCCTTAGTTCTAAGTTGCTTTTCCCCTTGATTAGTTTCCACCCATTGGTGGAATGCATACAATACAGGTAAATAATGCATGTAAACCTTTGAGGCAAGAAGCGCCTTAATAAAACAATACAATATTACAATAGCAGAGTTGGAAGGGACCTTGTAGGTCTTCTAGTCCAACTCCCTGCGTGGGCAGGAACCTTATACCATTTCAGAAAAGGTAGGTAGGTAGGTAGGCAGGTAGGTAGGTAGAGGGAGAAAGCAAGAAATACAACGGGTAGACAGACACTTAAAAGCAACTCTGCTATTGTTTTATTGTATTGCATGTAAACCTTTGAGGCAAGAAGAGCCTTAATAAAACAATACAATAATACAATAGCAGAGTTGGAAGGGACCTTGTAGGTCTTCTAGTCCAACCCCCTGCGTGGGCAGGAACCTTATACCATTCAGAGAAATGGCTATCTAACATCTTTTTAAAGTCTTCCAGGGTTGGGGCATTCACAACTTCTGGAGGCAAGCTGTTCCAGAGGTTAATTGTTCTAACTGTCAGGAAGTTTCTCCTTAGTTCTAAGTTGCTTCTCTCCTTGATTAGTTTCCACCCATTGGTGGAATGCATACAATACAGGCAAATAATGCATACAATACAGGCAAATAAAATATAGGTTATACAGGTAGGTAGAAGGATAGAGAGAGAGAGAAATGGAGAAATACAGTAGGTAGGTAGAAAGAGAGAGAGAGGGAGATTAGGTAGGTAGGTTGATGTTCTCAGGTTCTCCTTGTAGGTCTTCTAGTCCAACACGCTGCGTGGGCAGGAACCTTATACCATTTCAGACAAATGGCTATCTTTTTAAAGTCTTCCAGGGTTGGGGCATTCACCACTTCCGGAGGCAAGCTGTTCCAGAGGTTAATTGTTCTAACTGTCAGGAAATTTCTCCTTAGTTCTAACTTGCTTCTCTCCTTGATTAGTTTCCACCCATTGGTGGAATGCATACAATACAGGTAAATAATGCATGTAAACCTTTGAGGCAAGAAGCGCCTTAATAAAACAATACAATAATACAATAGCAGAGTTGGAAGGGACCTTGTAGGTCTTCTAGTCCAACTCCCTGCGTGGGCAGGAACCTTATACCATTTCAGACAAGGTAGGTAGGTAGGTAGGCAGGTAGGTAGGTAGAGGGAGAAATCAAGAAATACAACGGGTAGACAGACACTTAAAAGCAACTCTGCTATTGTTTTATTGTATTGCATGTAAACCTTTGAGGCAAGAAGAGCCTTAATAAAACAATGTCAGTGGAATGCATACAATACAGGCAAATAATGCTTTTAACCAGCGGAACAGCTTGCCATCAGAGGTTATGGATGCCCCAACACTGGATGTGTTTTTAAGAAGAGACTGGAAAACCATTTGTCATACACCCAGGCAAATAAAATATATTTACTACATGAAATGTTATTGCTTTTTGCAAATGTTTTCTTTGAGATGCAATATGTTGCTTTTAGCCAGCGGAACAGCTTTTAACCAGCGGAACAGCTTGCCACCAGAAGTTATGTCTCTCCTTGATTAGTTTCCACCCATTGGTGGACTGCATAAAATACAGGCCTTATACCATTTCAGACAAGGTAGGTAGGTAGATAGGTAGTGTATACATCCACGAGCTCTATATGTAAATAGCTGGGTCATGACTCCTGCTTGTCTGCCTTTATTTGAAACATTGTTCATGGTTCAGTTGGCTCAACTGTAAAGTTGCACCTGCCGACCTACATGAACTTTTGCCAACATATATGACCTTTTAATGGCTTGGAAAAGTCAGCCCCCTCTTAACCATACTGATAGGTGAGGAATCCATTGGTTCTTGTTCACCCATTGCTTCTTGTTCTGCCATCAGGTGTTTTGGAGAGTTGGAAGGCACCTTGGAGGTCATCTAGTCCAACCCCGCTGCTCAAGCCCTTGCAATTCACTGTATATTGGATCCTCCCCTTTGAGGATAACTGAGAAGGAGTCACTAGTCCATAATGCCCAAGCAACGAGCCACGAGCCAAGAGCCAAAATTTAATTTAATTTTGAGCCACGAGCCAAAATTAAATCAAATCAAAGTTCAAAGTTCCAGGTCCTAGGTTCTAAGTTCTAGGTTGGGTTCTAGGTTCACATGCCACGTGCCACGTGCCACGTTTCAGACAAGGTAGGTAGGTAGGTAGGTAGAGGAATAGAGAAAGAGGGAGAAATAATGTAGGTAGATAAGTAGAGGGATAGAGAGGGGGCTCTATTCTGATTGATTGATCTACATTAGCTCTATTCTGATTGATTGATCTCTCCAAAACACCTGATGGCAGAACAAGAAGCAATGGGTGGAAACTAATCCAGGAGAGAAGCAACTTAGAACTGTTTTATTGTATTGCATGTAAACCTTTGAGGCAAGAAGAGCCTTAATAAAACAATACAATAATACAATAGCAGAGTTGGAAGGGACATCGGCGAATGTGTGTGTGTGTAGGTAGGTAGGTAGAAAGATAGAGAGAGAAATAGAAAGATAGAGAAATACAGTAGGTAGGTAGGGAGAGAGTGTGTGTGTGTAGGTAGGTAGAAGGATGAGAGAGAAATAGAAAGAGAGAGAGAAATACAATAGGTATGTAGGGGGAGAGGGAGAATGTGTGTGTACTGTAGGTAGGTAGAAGGATGAGAGAGAAATAGAGAGAAATACAGTAGGTAGGATGGGAGAGAGAGTGTGTAGAAAGATAGAGAGAGAAATAGAAAGATAGAGAAATACAGTAGGTAGGTAGGGAGAGAGAGTGTGTGTGTAGGTAGGTAGAAGGATAGAGAGAGAAATAGAAAGAGAGAGAGAAATACAATAGGTATGTAGGGGGAGAGGGAGAATGTGTGTGTACTGTAGGTAGGCAGAAGGATGAGAGAGAAATAGAGAGAAATACAGTAGGTAGGATGGGAGAGAGAGAGTGTGTGTGTAGGTAGAAGTGTATATATATATAGGGACCACCTTTGGTGGGAAGGTAACAGCATTCTGTGTGCCTTTGGTGTTTAGTCATGCCGGCCACATGACCACAGAGATGTCTTTGGACAGCGCTGGCTCTTCAGCTTTGTGTGTGTGTGTGTGTGTGTGTGTGTATGTATGTATATATATATATATGTATGTATGTATGTATGTATGTATGTGTATATATATATATATATATACACAGAGAGAGAGAGAGAGAGAGAGAGAGAGAAAGTAGGGTGTGTGTGTGTGTGTGTGTGTGTGTGTGTGTGTGTGTGTGTAGTCAGGTAGGTAGAAGGAGAGAGAGAGAGAGAGAGAGAGAAATGGAGAAATACAGTAGGTAGGTAGAAAGAGAGAGAGAGGGAGATTAGGTAGGTAGGTTGATGTTCTCAGGTTCTCCTTGTAGGTCTTCTAGTCCAACCCCCTGCGTGGGCAGGAACCTTATACCATTTCAGACAAATGGCTATCTAACATCTTTTTAAAGTCTTCCAGGGTTGGGGCATTCACCACTTCCGGAGGCAAGCTGTTCCAGAGGTTAATTGTTCTAACTGTCAGGAAATTTCTCCTTAGTTCTAAGTTGCTTCTCTCCTTGATTAGTTTCCACCCATTGGTGGAATGCATACAATACAGGTAAATAATGCATGTAAACCTTTGAGGCAAGAAGCGCCTTAATAAAACAATACAATAATACAATAGCAGAGTTGGAAGGGACCTTGTAGGTCTTCTAAATTAGGGTTAGGGTTACGCCCCCTTGAATTCGGATTGGAAAACCGAGGTTGCCAACGGATTCCTAGCCCATCGATATGGTTAGGCGAGGGTCGGCATTTCAAACCCACACCCCTCTACGCTTCCGGATGAAATACATGGGGAAATCCCATAGGGGGAAAAACCAAATTAGGGTTAGAGTTACGCCCCCTTGAATTCGGATTGGAAAACCGAGGTTGCCAACGGATTCCTAGCCCATCGATATGGTTAGGCGAGGGTCGGCATTTCAAACCCACACCCCTCTACGCTTCCGGATGAAATACATGGGGAAATCCCATAGGGGGAAAAACCAAATTAGGGTTAGAGTTACGCCCCCTTGAATTCGGATTGGAAAACTGACATTGCCCATCGGTATGGGCTAGAAATTAGCCTCAAACGGGCCGTTTCCCCACGTGGCACTTCACGGGTGAAGTGCCACGTGCCGCGTGCCACTGGTGAGGTGCCACGTGCTGCCTGCCACGGGTAAGGTGCCACGTGCCGCCTGCCACGGGTGAGGTGCCACGTGTCGCGGTCCGCAGGTCGCGTGCCACGTGCCAGGCCAAGCCAAGCCAAGCCAAGCCAAGGCACCTATGCACTGCTATAGTTATTTATTTATTTTATTTATGTTTTAATTTTCCTGTACACCACCCTGAGTCCCTTCGGGGAGAGGGGCGGTCTAGAAATTTAATAAAATAAATAAGATAAATAAATAACTATTAGAGACACAGGAAGGCGCTGCAGAGCCCAGAATGGGGTTTTAGAAGAAACAACGCCTGAGAAACATTGCAAGGTCTTTCAGAACGTGGACCTCACACAATTAATCAAATTCCAAAGAACTCAGGTGTTCATAAATCCCCCCAGCAAGCCACACCCACAGAACCGTTAGGGGATTTTTTTGAATTTCCACCCATTGTTTCTTCTTCTGCCCTCAGGTGCTTTGGAGAATAGCTTGACACCCTCTTCTTTGTGGCAACCTAGGGGGCGGTCTAGAAATTTAATAAAATAAATAAAATAAATAAATAAGTATTAGAAACACAGGCAGGCGCTGCAGAGCCCAGAACAGGGTTTCAGAAGACGCAACGCCTGAGAAACACGGGATGTGCAGAGAAATGCAGGCTACAATCCCTAAGAGGTTTCAAAATTCAAATTTCAAATTAAATTTAAATTCAAATTTAAATTAAATTTGAATTTAATTCAAATTTCTGGTGGCAAGCTTGGCTTGGCACGTGGCATGTGAACCTAGAACCCAACCTAGAACTTAGAACCTAGGACCTGGAACTTTGAACTTTGAACTTTGAACTTTGATTTGATTTAATTTTGGCTCGTGGCTCAAAATTAAATTAAATTTTGGCTCGTGGCTCGTTGCTCGGGCATTATGGACTAGTGACTCCTTCTCAGTTATCCTCAAAGGGGAGGATAAAATATACAGTGAATTGCAAGGGCTTGAGCAGCGGGGTTGGACTAGATGATCTCCAAGGTGCCTTCCAACTCTCCAAAACACCTGATGGCAGAACAAGAAGCAATGGGTGAACAAGAACCAATGGATTCCTCACCTATCAGTATGGTTAAGAGGGGGCTGACTTTTCCAAGGTGTTTTGGAGAGTTGGAAGGCACCTTGGAGGTCATCTAGTCCAACCCCGCTGCTCAAGCCCTTGCAATTCACTGAATATTGGATCCTCCCCTTTGAGGATAACTGAGAAGGAGTCACTAGTCCATAATGCCCGAGCAACGAGCCAAGAGCCTACTGTATACCTACTGTATTTCTCCATTTCTCTCTCTCTCTCTCTCTCTCTCCTTCTACCTACCTGACTACACACACACACACACACACACACACACACACACACACACACACACCTTACTTTCTCTCTCTCTCTCTCTCTCTCTCTGTGTATATATATATATATATATACACATACATACATACATACATACATACATATATATATATATACATACATACACACACACACACACACACACACACACAAAGCTGAAGAGCCAGCGCTGTCCAAAGACATCTCTGTGGTCATGTGGCCGGCATGACTAAACACCAAAGGCACACAGAATGCTGTTACCTTCCCACCAAAGGTGGTCCCTATATATATATACACTTCTACCTACACACACACTCTCTCTCTCCCATCCTACCTACTGTATTTCTCTCTATTTCTCTCTCATCCTTCTGCCTACCTACAGTACACACACATTCTCCCTCTCCCCCTACATACCTATTGTATTTCTCTCTCTCTTTCTATTTCTCTCTCTATCCTTCTACCTACCTACACACACACTCTCTCTCCCTACCTACCTACTGTATTTCTCTATCTTTCTATTTCTCTCTCTATCTTTCTACACACTCTCTCTCCCATCCTACCTACTGTATTTCTCTCTATTTCTCTCTCATCCTTCTACCTACCTACAGTACACACACATTCTCCCTCTCCCCCTACATACCTATTGTATTTCTCTCTCTCTTTCTATTTCTCTCTCATCCTTCTACCTACCTACACACACACACTCTCTCCCTACCTACCTACTGTATTTCTCTATCTTTCTATTTCTCTCTCTATCTTTCTACCTACCTACCTACACACACACACATTCGCCGATGTCCCTTCCAACTCTGCTATTGTATTATTGTATTGTTTTATTAAGGCTCTTCTTGCCTCAAAGGTTTACATGCAATACAATAAAACAGTTCTAAGTTGCTTCTCTCCTGGATTAGTTTCCACCCATTGCTTCTTGTTCTGCCATCAGGTGTTTTGGAGAGATCAATCAATCAGAATAGAGCTAATGTAGATCAATCAATCAGAATAGAGCCCCCTCTCTATCCCTCTACTTATCTACCTACATTATTTCTCCCTCTTTCTCTATTCCTCTACCTACCTACCTACCTACCTACCTTGTCTGAAACGTGGCACGTGGCACGTGGCATGTGAACCTAGAACCCAACCTAGAACTTAGAACCTAGGACCTGGAACTTTGAACTTTGATTTGATTTAATTTTGGCTCGTGGCTCAAAATTAAATTAAATTTTGGCTCTTGGCTCGTGGCTCGTTGCTTGGGCATTATGGACTAGTGACTCCTTCTCAGTTATCCTCAAAGGGGAGGATCCAATATACAGTGAATTGCAAGGGCTTGAGCAGCGGGGTTGGACTAGATGACCTCCAAGGTGCCTTCCAACTCTCCAAAACACCTGATGGCAGAACAAGAAGCAATGGGTGAACAAGAACCAATGGATTCCTCACCTATCAGTATGGTTAAGAGGGGGCTGACTTTTCCAAGCCATTAAAAGGTCATATATGTTGGCAAAAGTTCATGTAGGTCGGCAGGTGCAACTTTACAGTTGAGCCAACTGAACCATGAACAATGTTTCAAATAAAGGCAGACAAGCAGGAGTCATGACCCAGCTATTTACATATAGAGCTCGTGGATGTATACACTACCTATCTACCTACCTACCTTGTCTGAAATGGTATAAGGCCTGTATTTTATGCAGTCCACCAATGGGTGGAAACTAATCAAGGAGAGACATAACTTCTGGTGGCAAGCTGTTCCGCTGGTTAAAAGCTGTTCCGCTGGCTAAAAGCAACATATTGCATCTCAAAGAAAACATTTGCAAAAAGCAATAACATTTCATGTAGTAAATATATTTTATTTGCCTGGGTGTATGACAAATGGTTTTCCAGTCTCTTCTTAAAAACACATCCAGTGTTGGGGCATCCATAACCTCTGGTGGCAAGCTGTTCCGCTGGTTAAAAGCATTATTTGCCTGTATTGTATGCATTCCACTGACATTGTTTTATTAAGGCTCTTCTTGCCTCAAAGGTTTACATGCAATACAATAAAACAATAGCAGAGTTGCTTTTAAGTGTCTGTCTACCCGTTGTATTTCTTGATTTCTCCCTCTACCTACCTACCTGCCTACCTACCTACCTACCTTGTCTGAAATGGTATAAGGTTCCTGCCCACGCAGGGAGTTGGACTAGAAGACCTACAAGGTCCCTTCCAACTCTGCTATTGTATTATTGTATTGTTTTATTAAGGCGCTTCTTGCCTCAAAGGTTTACATGCATTATTTACCTGTATTGTATGCATTCCACCAATGGGTGGAAACTAATCAAGGAGAGAAGCAAGTTAGAACTAAGGAGAAATTTCCTGACAGTTAGAACAATTAACCTCTGGAACAGCTTGCCTCCGGAAGTGGTGAATGCCCCAACCCTGGAAGACTTTAAAAAGATAGCCATTTGTCTGAAATGGTATAAGGTTCCTGCCCACGCAGCGTGTTGGACTAGAAGACCTACAAGGAGAACCTGAGAACATCAACCTACCTACCTAATCTCCCTCTCTCTCTCTTTCTACCTACCTACTGTATTTCTCCATTTCTCTCTCTCTCTATCCTTCTACCTACCTGTATAACCTATATTTTATTTGCCTGTATTGTATGCATTATTTGCCTGTATTGTATGCATTCCACCAATGGGTGGAAACTAATCAAGGAGAGAAGCAACTTAGAACTAAGGAGAAACTTCCTGACAGTTAGAACAATTAACCTCTGGAACAGCTTGCCTCCAGAAGTTGTGAATGCCCCAACCCTGGAAGACTTTAAAAAGATGTTAGATAGCCATTTCTCTGAAATGGTATAAGGTTCCTGCCCACGCAGGGGGTTGGACTAGAAGACCTACAAGGTCCCTTCCAACTCTGCTATTGTATTATTGTATTGTTTTATTAAGGCTCTTCTTGCCTCAAAGGTTTACATGCAATACAATAAAACAATAGCAGAGTTGCTTTTAAGTGTCTGTCTACCCGTTGTATTTCTTGCTTTCTCCCTCTACCTACCTACCTGCCTACCTACCTACCTACCTTTTCTGAAATGGTATAAGGTTCCTGCCCACGCAGGGAGTTGGACTAGAAGACCTACAAGGTCCCTTCCAACTCTGCTATTGTAATATTGTATTGTTTTATTAAGGCGCTTCTTGCCTCAAAGGTTTACATGCATTATTTACCTGTATTGTATGCATTCCACCAATGGGTGAAACTAATCAAGGGGAAAAGCAACTTAGAACTAAGGAGAAATTTCCTTAGTTAGGGGGTAAACGTTGGCCCTCCCGGGCTTCTTAACAAGACATTGGTAATACATTTTTCAATAATACAACAGGTGAAAATAAACGAATTCAAGAGGGCGTAACCCTAACCCTAATTTGGGTTTTCCCCCCATGGGATTTCCCCATGTATTTCACCCGGAAGCGTAGATAGGGGTGGGTTCGAAAAGTCGTAACCATCCTAACCATACCGATGGGCTAGGAATCCGTTGGCAATGTCAGTTTTCCAATCCGAATTCAAGGGGGCGTAACTCTAACCCTAATTTGGTTTTTCCCCCTATGGGATTTCCCCATGTATTTCATCCGGAAGCGTAGAGGGGTGTGGGTTTGAAAGGCCGACCCTCGCCTAACCATATCGATGGGCTAGGAATCCGTTGGCAACCTCGGTTTTCCAATCCGAATTCAAGGGGGCGTAACCCTAACCCTAATTTGGTTTTCCCCCCTATGGGATTTCCCCATGTATTTCACCTGGAAGTGTAGAGGGGTGTGGGTTTGAAATGCCGACCCTCGCCTAACCATACCGATGGGATAGGAATCCGTTGGCAATGTCGGTTTTCCAATCCGAATTCAAGGGGGCGTAACCCTAACCCTAATTTGGTTTTTTTCCCCCATGGGATTTCCCCATGTATTTCACCCGGAAGCGTAGATAGGGGTGGGTTCGAAAAGTCGACCCCCTCTTAACCATACCGATGGGCTAGGAATCCTTTGGCAACGTCGGTTTTCCAATCCGAATTCAAGGGGGCGTAACCCTAACCCTAATTTGGTTTTTCCCCCTATGGGATTTCCCCATGTATTTCATCCGGAAGCGTAGAGGGGGGTGGGTTCGAAAAGTCGACCTCCTCCTAAGCATACTGATGGGCTAGGAATCTGTTGGCGACCTCGGTTTTCCAATCCGAATTCAAGGGGGCGTAACCCTAACCCTAATTTGGTTTATCTCCCTATGGGATTTCCCCATGTATTTCACCTAGAAGTGTAGAGGGGTTTGGGTTTGAAATGCTGACCCTCTCCTAACCATACCGAAGGGCTAGAAATCCATTGGCGACATCGGTTTTCCAATCCGAATTCAAGGGGGTGTAACCCTAACCCTAATTTGGTTTTTTCCCCCACGGGATTTCCCCATGTATTTCACCCGGAAGCGTAGAGGTGGGTGCGTTCGAAAAGTCGACCTCCTCCTAAGCATACTGATGGGCTAGGAATCCGTTGGCAATGTCGGTTTTCCAATCCGAATTCAAGGGGGCGTAACCCTAACCCTAATTTGGTTTCCCCCCCCCCCCATGGGATTTCCCCATGTATTTCACCCGGAAGCGTAGAGGGGTGTGGGTTCGAAAAGTCGACCCCCTCCTAACCATACCGATGGGCTAGGAATCCGTTGGCAATGTCGGTTTTCCAATCCGAATTCAAGGGGGCGTAACCCTAACCCTAATTTGGTTTTTTCCCCCCATGGGATTTCCCCATGTATTTCACCCGGAAGCGTAGATAGGGGTGGGTTCGAAAAGTCGACCCCCTCCTAACCATACTGATGGGCTAGGAATCCTTTGGCAACGTCGGTTTTCCATTCCGAATTCAAGGGGGTGTAACCCTAACCCTAATTTGGTTTTTCCCCCTATGGGATTTCCCCATGTATTTCATCCAGAAGCGTAGAGGTTCGAAAAGTCGACCTCCTCCTAAGCATACTGATTGGCTAGGAATCTGTTGGCGACCTCGGTTTTCCAATCCGAATTCAAGGTGGCGTAACCCTAACCCTAATTTGGTTTATCTCCCTATGGGATTTCCCCATGTATTTCACCTGGAAGTGTAGAGGGGTGTGGGTTTGAAATGCTGACCCTCTCCTAACCATACCGATGGGCTAGGAATCCATTGGCGACATCGGTTTTCCAATCCGAATTCAAGGGGGCGTAACCCTAACCCTAATTTGGTTTTTCCTAACAAGGGATTTCCCCATGTATTTCACCCGGAAGCGTAGATAGGGGTGGGTTTGAAATGCCGACCCTCTCCTAACCATACCGATGGGCTAGGAATCCATTGGCGACATCGGTTTTCCAATCTATGGGTAGCTAAAAAGGGAGAGAAAGAAATATAGTAGGTATGTAGGGGGAGGAGAATGTGTGTGTGTGTAGGTAGGTAGGTAGAAAGATAGAGAGAGAAATAGAAAGATAGAGAAATACAGTAGGTAGGTAGGAAGAGAGTGTGTGTGTGTAGGTAGGTAGAAGGATGAGAGAGAAATAGAAAGAGAAAGAGAAATACAATAGTTATATAGGGGGAGAGGGAGAATGTGTGTGTACTGTAGGTAGGTAGAAGGATGAGAGAGAAATAGAGAGAAATACAGTAGGTAGGATGGGAGAGAGAGTGTGTGTGTGTAGGTAGAAGTGTATATATATATAGGGACCACCTTTGGTGGGAAGGTAACAGCATTCTGTGTGCCTTTGGTGTTTAGTCATGCCGGCCACATGACCACAGAGATGTCTTTGGACAGCGCTGGTTCTTCAGCTTTGTGTGTGTGTGTGTATGTATGTATGTATGTATATATATATATGTATGTATGTATGTATGTATGTATGTATGTGTATATATATATATATATATATATACACACACACACACAGAGAGAGAGAGAGAGAGAGAAAGTAGGGTGTGTGTGTGTGTGTGTGTGTGTGTGTAGTCAGGTAGGTAGAAGGATAGAGAGAGAGAGAAATGGAGAAATACAGTAGGTAGGTAGAAAGAGAGAGAGAGGGAGATTAGGTAGGTAGGTTGATGTTCTCAGGTTCTTCTTGTAGGTCTTCTAGTCCAACACGCTGCGTGGGCAGGAACCTTATACCATTTCAGACAAATGGCTATCTAACATCTTTTTAAAGTCTTCCAGGGTTGGGGCATTCACCACTTCCGGAGGCAAGCTGTTCCAGAGGTTAATTGTTCTAACTGTCAGGAAATTTCTCCTTAGTTTATAAATTGCTTCTCTCCTTGATTAGTTTCCACCCATTGGTGGAATGCATAAAATACAGGCAAATAATGCATACAATACAGGCAAATAAAATATATTTACTACATGAAATGTTATTGCTTTTTGCAAATGTTTTCTTTGAGATACAATATGTTTTGCTTTTAAGTGTCTGTCTACCTATTGTATTTCTTGCTTTCTTCCTCTACCTACCTACCTACCAACTGTGTTCCTTCCTTCCTTCCTTCTTTCCTTCCTTCCTTCCTTCCTCGTTCTTTCTTTCTTTCTCTCCACGCCAAAGCACCTATGCACTGCAATAGTTATTTATTTATTTTATTTATGTTTTAATTTTCCTGTACACCACCCCGAGTCCCTTCGTGGAGAGGGGGCGGTCTAGAAATTTAATAAAATAAATAAAATAAATAAATAACTATGAGAGAACTGACTAGGATGGGAGGAGGAGGGGGAGTTGGACTAGAAGACCTCCAAGGTCCCTTCCAGCATTCTATTCTCGAGCCGAGCCACGAGCCACGATCCAAGAGCTATGAGCCAAGAGCCAAAAGCCAAAATTTAATTTAATTTTGAGCCACGAGCCAAAATTAAATTAAATCAAAGTTCAACATTTGCAAAAAGCAATAACATTTCATGTAGTAAATATATTTTATTTGCCTGCATTGTATCCATTATTTGCCTGTATTGTATGCATTCCACCAATGGGTGGAAACTAATCAAGGAGAGAAGCAACTTAGAAGTAAGGAGAAATTTCCTGACAGTTAGAACAATTAACCTCTGGAACAGCTTG
Source organism: Rhabdophis nuchalis (assembly GCA_039707465.1). Lineage (NCBI taxonomy): Eukaryota > Metazoa > Chordata > Lepidosauria > Squamata > Natricidae > Rhabdophis > Rhabdophis nuchalis. The sequence continues at coordinate 178,642,289 of CM077646.1, read as the reverse complement.
CCTCCGGAAGTTGTGAATGCCCCAACCCTGGAAGATTATAAAAAGATGTTAGATAGCCATTTGTCTGAAATGGTATAAGGTTCCTGCCAACGCAGGGGGTTGGACTAGAAGACCTACAAGGTCCCTTCCAACTCTGCTATTGTATTATTGTTTTGTTTTATTAAGGCGCTTCTTGCCTCAAAGGTTTACATGCAATACAATAAAACAATAGCAGAGTTGGCTTGGCTTGGCTTGGCTTGGCTTGGCACGTGGCACGTGGCATGTGAACCCAACCTAGCACATAGTTCAAACCGGTTCAAACCAGTCGGAACCGGTTCAAACCGGTTCAAACCGGTTCAAACCAGTCAGAACCGGTTTAAACTGGTTCAAACTGGTTGCAACTGGTCGGAACCGGTTTAACCCGGTTGGAACTGGTTCAAACCGGTTCAAACCGGTTCAAACCGGTTCAAACCAGTTGGAACCGGTTCAAACGAGTCGGAACCGGTTCAAACCGGTCAGAACCGGTTTAAACCGGTCGGAACCGGTCGGAACCAGTTCAAACCGGTTGGAACCGGTCGGAACCGGTTCAAACCAGTTCAAACCGGTCGGAACCAGTTCAAACCGCTCGGAACCCATTCAAACCGGTCAGAACCGGTTCAAAACCGGTCGGAACCAGTTCAAACCATTCAGAACCGGTTCAAACCGGTTGGAACCGGTTCAAACCAGTTGGAACCGGTTCAAACCGGTCGGAACCGGATCTGGTCGGAACCGGTTCAAACCGGTCAGAACCGGTTCAAACCGGTCGGAACCAGTTCGAACCAGTCAGAACAGGTTCAAACCGGTTGGAACTGGTTCAAACCAGTTGAAACCGGTTCAAACCGGTCAGAACCGGTTCAAACGGGTTCAAACCGGTCAGAACCGGTTCAAACCGGTTCCGACCGGTTTGAACCGGATTGAACCGGTTCCGACCGGTTTTTAACTGCTTTGAACCTGTTTGAACCGGTTCCGACTGGTTTGAATCGGTCTGAACCGGTTTGAACCGGTTCCGATCGGTTTGAACCGGTTTGAACTGGTTCAGACCGATTCAAACCAGTCGGAACCGGTTCAAACAGGTTCAAAGCAGTTAAAAACCGGTCGGAACCGGTTCAATCCGGTTCAAACCGGTCGGAACCGGTTTGAACCGGTTCTGACCGGTTTGAACCCGTTTGAACCGGTTCTGACCGGTTTGAACCGGTTTCAACTGGTTTGAACCAGTTCCAACCGGTTTGAACCGGTTCTGACTGGTTTGAACCGGTTCCGACCGGTTTGAACCGGTTCCGACCGGTTTGAACCGGTTTGAACCGGTTCCGACCAGATCCGGTTCCGACCGGTTTGAACCGGTTCCAACTGGTTTGAACCGGTTCCAACCGGTTTGAACCGGTTCTGATTGGTTTGAACTGGTTCCGACCGGTTTTGAACCGGTTCTGACCGGTTTGAACGGGTTCCGAGCGGTTTGAACTGGTTCCGACCGGTTTGAACTGGTTTGAACCGGTTCCGACCGGTTCCAACCGGTTTGAACCGGTTCCGACCGGTTTAAACCGGTTCTGACCGGTTTGAACCGGTTCCGACTCGTTTGAACCGGTTCCAACTGGTTTGAACCGGTTTGAACCGGTTTGAACCGGTTCAAACCAGTTCAAACCGGGTTAAACCGGTTCCGACCAGTTGCAACCAGTTTGAACCAGTTTAAACCGGTTCCGACTGGTTTGAACCGGTTTGAACTATGTGCTAGGTTGGGTTCACATGCCACGTGCCACGTGCCAAGCCAAGCCAAGCCAAGCCAAGCCAAGCCAACTCTGCTATTGTTTTATTGTATTGCATGTAAACCTTTGAGGCAAGAAGCGCCTTAATAAAACAAAACAATAATACAATAGCAGAGTTGGAAGGGACCTTGTAGGTCTTCTAGTCCAACCCCCTGCGTTGGCAGGAACCTTATACCATTTCAGACAAATGGCTATCTAACATCTTTTTATAATCTTCCAGGGTTGGGGCATTCACAACTTCCGGAGGCAAGCTGTTCCAGAGGTTAATTGTTCTAACTGTCAGGAAATTTCTCCTTACTTCTAAGTTGCTTCTCTCCTTGATTAGTTTCCACCCATTGGTGGAATGCATACAATACAGGCAAATAATGGATACAATACAGGCAAATAAAATATATTTACTACATGAAATGTTATTGCTTTTTGCAAATGTTGAACTTTGATTTAATTTAATTTTGGCTCGTGGCTCAAAATTAAATTAAATTTTGGCTTTTGGCTCTTGGCTCATAGCTCTTGGATCGTGGCTCGGCTCGAGAATAGAATGCTGGAAGGGACCTTGGAGGTCTTCTAGTCCAACTCCCCCTCCTCCTCCCATCCTAGTCAGTTCTCTCATAGTTATTTATTTATTTTATTTATTTTATTAAATTTCTAGACCGCCCCCTCTCCACGAAGGGACTCGGGGTGGTGTACAGGAAAATTAAAACATAAATAAAATAAATAAATAACTATTGCAGTGCATAGGTGCTTTGGCGTGGAGAGAAAGAAAGAAAGAACGAGGAAGGAAGGAAGGAAGGAAAGAAGGAAGGAAGGAAGGAACACAGTTGGTAGGTAGGTAGGTAGAGGAAGAAAGCAAGAAATACAATAGGTAGACAGACACTTAAAAGCAAAACATATTGTATCTCAAAGAAAACATTTGCAAAAAGCAATAACATTTCATGTAGTAAATATATTTTATTTGCCTGTATTGTATGCATTATTTGCCTGTATTTTATGCATTCCACCAATGGGTGGAAACTAATCAAGGAGAGAAGCAATTTATAAACTAAGGAGAAATTTCCTGACAGTTAGAACAATTAACCTCTGGAACAGCTTGCCTCCGGAAGTGGTGAATGCCCCAACCCTGGAAGACTTTAAAAAGATGTTAGATAGCCATTTGTCTGAAATGGTATAAGGTTCCTGCCCACGCAGCGTGTTGGACTAGAAGACCTACAAGGAGAACCTGAGAACATCAACCTACCTACCTAATCTCCCTCTCTCTCTCTTTCTACCTACCTACTGTATTTCTCCATTTCTCTCTCTCTCTATCCTTCTACCTACCTGTATAACCTATATTTTATTTGCCTGTATTGTATGCATTATTTGCCTGTATTGTATGCATTCCACCAATGGGTGGAAACTAATCAAGGAGAGAAGCAACTTAGAACTAAGGAGAAACTTCCTGACAGTTAGAACAATTAACCTCTGGAACAGCTTGCCTCCAGAAGTTGTGAATGCCCCAACCCTGGAAGACTTTAAAAAGATGTTAGATAGCCATTTGTCTGAAATGGTATAAGGTTCCTGCCCACGCAGGGGGTTGGACTAGAAGACCTACAAGGTCCCTTCCAACTCTGCTATTGTATTATTGTATTGTTTTATTAAGGCTCTTCTTGCCTCAAAGGTTTACATGCAATACAATAAAACAATAGCAGAGTTGCTTTTAAGTGTCTGTCTACCCGTTGTATTTCTTGCTTTCTCCCTCTACCTACCTACCTGCCTACCTACCTACCTACCTTTTCTGAAATGGTATAAGGTTCCTGCCCACGCAGGGAGTTGGACTAGAAGACCTACAAGGTCCCTTCCAACTCTGCTATTGTAATATTGTATTGTTTTATTAAGGCGCTTCTTGCCTCAAAGGTTTACATGCATTATTTACCTGTATTGTATGCATTCCACCAATGGGTGGAAACTAATCAAGGGGAAAAGCAACTTAGAACTAAGGAGAAATTTCCTTAGTTAGGGGGTAAACGTTGGCCCTCCCGGGCTTCTTAACAAGACATTGGTAATACATTTTTCAATAATACAACAGGTGAAAATAAACGAATTCAAGAGGGCGTAACCCTAACCCTAATTTGGGTTTTCCCCCCATGGGATTTCCCCATGTATTTCACCCGGAAGCGTAGATAGGGGTGGGTTCGAAAAGTCGTAACCATCCTAACCATACCGATGGGCTAGGAATCCGTTGGCAATGTCAGTTTTCCAATCCGAATTCAAGGGGGCGTAACTCTAACCCTAATTTGGTTTTCCCCCCTATGGGATTTCCCCATGTATTTCATCCGGAAGCGTAGAGGGGTGTGGGTTTGAAATGCCGACCCTCGCCTAACCATATCGATGGGCTAGGAATCCGTTGGCAACCTCGGTTTTCCAATCCGAATTCAAGGGGGCGTAACCCTAACCCTAATTTGGTTTTCCCCCCTATGGGATTTCCCCATGTATTTCACCTGGAAGTGTAGAGGGGTGTGGGTTTGAAATGCCGACCCTCGCCTAACCATACCGATGGGATAGGAATCCGTTGGCAATGTCGGTTTTCCAATCCGAATTCAAGGGGGCGTAACCCTAACCCTAATTTGGTTTTTTTCCCCCATGGGATTTCCCCATGTATTTCACCCGGAAGCGTAGATAGGGGTGGGTTCGAAAAGTCGACCCCCTCTTAACCATACCGATGGGCTAGGAATCCTTTGGCAACGTCGGTTTTCCAATCCGAATTCAAGGGGGCGTAACCCTAACCCTAATTTGGTTTTTCCCCCTATGGGATTTCCCCATGTATTTCATCCGGAAGCGTAGAGGGGGGTGGGTTCGAAAAGTCGACCTCCTCCTAAGCATACTGATGGGCTAGGAATCTGTTGGCGACCTCGGTTTTCCAATCCGAATTCAAGGGGGCGTAACCCTAACCCTAATTTGGTTTATCTCCCTATGGGATTTCCCCATGTATTTCACCTAGAAGTGTAGAGGGGTTTGGGTTTGAAATGCTGACCCTCTCCTAACCATACCGAAGGGCTAGAAATCCATTGGCGACATCGGTTTTCCAATCCGAATTCAAGGGGGTGTAACCCTAACCCTAATTTGGTTTTTTCCCCCACGGGATTTCCCCATGTATTTCACCCGGAAGCGTAGAGGTGGGTGCGTTCGAAAAGTCGACCTCCTCCTAAGCATACTGATGGGCTAGGAATCCGTTGGCAATGTCGGTTTTCCAATCCGAATTCAAGGGGGCGTAACCCTAACCCTAATTTGGTTTCCCCCCCCCCCATGGGATTTCCCCATGTATTTCACCCGGAAGCGTAGAGGGGTGTGGGTTCGAAAAGTCGACCCCCTCCTAACCATACCGATGGGCTAGGAATCCGTTGGCAATGTCGGTTTTCCAATCCGAATTCAAGGGGGCGTAACCCTAACCCTAATTTGGTTTTTTCCCCCCATGGGATTTCCCCATGTATTTCACCCGGAAGCGTAGATAGGGGTGGGTTCGAAAAGGCGACCCCCTCCTAACCATACTGATGGGCTAGGAATCCTTTGGCAACGTCGGTTTTCCATTCCGAATTCAAGGGGGTGTAACCCTAACCCTAATTTGGTTTTTCCCCCTATGGGATTTCCCCATGTATTTCATCCAGAAGCGTAGAGGTTCGAAAAGTCGACCTCCTCCTAAGCATACTGATTGGCTAGGAATCTGTTGGCGACCTCGGTTTTCCAATCCGAATTCAAGGTGGCGTAACCCTAACCCTAATTTGGTTTATCTCCCTATGGGATTTCCCCATGTATTTCACCTGGAAGTGTAGAGGGGTGTGGGTTTGAAATGCTGACCCTCTCCTAACCATACCGATGGGCTAGGAATCCATTGGCGACATCGGTTTTCCAATCCGAATTCAAGGGGGCGTAACCCTAACCCTAATTTGGTTTTTCCTAACAAGGGATTTCCCCATGTATTTCACCCGGAAGCGTAGATAGGGGTGGGTTTGAAATGCCGACCCTCTCCTAACCATACCGATGGGCTAGGAATCCATTGGCGACATCGGTTTTCCAATCTATGGGTAGCTAAAAAGGGAGAGAAAGAAATATAGTAGGTATGTAGGGGGAGGAGAATGTGTGTGTGTGTAGGTAGGTAGGTAGAAAGATAGAGAGAGAAATAGAAAGATAGAGAAATACAGTAGGTAGGTAGGAAGAGAGTGTGTGTGTGTAGGTAGGTAGAAGGATGAGAGAGAAATAGAAAGAGAGAGAGAAATACAATAGTTATATAGGGGGAGAGGGAGAATGTGTGTGTACTGTAGGTAGGTAGAAGGATGAGAGAGAAATAGAGAGAAATACAGTAGGTAGGATGGGAGAGAGAGTGTGTGTGTGTAGGTAGAAGTGTATATATATATAGGGACCACCTTTGGTGGGAAGGTAACAGCATTCTGTGTGCCTTTGGTGTTTAGTCATGCCGGCCACATGACCACAGAGATGTCTTTGGACAGCGCTGGTTCTTCAGCTTTGTGTGTGTGTGTGTATGTATGTATGTATGTATATATATATATATGTATGTATGTATGTATGTATGTATGTGTATATATATATATATATATATATATATATATACACACACACACAGAGAGAGAGAGAGAGAGAGAGAAAGTAGGGTGTGTGTGTGTGTGTGTGTGTGTGTGTAGTCAGGTAGGTAGAAGGATAGAGAGAGAGAGAAATGGAGAAATACAGTAGGTAGGTAGAAAGAGAGAGAGAGGGAGATTAGGTAGGTAGGTTGATGTTCTCAGGTTCTCCTTGTAGGTCTTCTAGTCCAACCCCCTGCGTGGGCAGGAACCTTATACCATTTCAGACAAATGGCTATCTAACATCTTTTTAAAGTCTTCCAGGGTTGGGGCATTCACCACTTCCGGAGGCAAGCTGTTCCAGAGGTTAATTGTTCTAACTGTCAGGAAATTTCTCCTTAGTTTATAAATTGCTTCTCTCCTTGATTAGTTTCCACCGATTGGTGGAATGCATAAAATACAGGCAAATAATGCATACAATACAGGCAAATAAAATATATTTACTACATGAAATGTTATTGCTTTTTGCAAATGTTTTCTTTGAGATACAATATGTTTTGCTTTTAAGTGTCTGTCTACCTATTGTATTTCTTGCTTTCTTCCTCTACCTACCTACCTACCAACTGTGTTCCTTCCTTCCTTCCTTCCTTCCTTCCTTCCTTCCTTCCTCGTTCTTTCTTTCTTTCTCTCCACGCCAAAGCACCTATGCACTGCAATAGTTATTTATTTATTTTATTTATGTTTTAATTTTCCTGTACACCACCCCGAGTCCCTTCGTGGAGAGGGGGCGGTCTAGAAATTTAATAAAATAAATAAAATAAATAAATAACTATGAGAGAACTGACTAGGATGGGAGGAGGAGGGGGAGTTGGACTAGAAGACCTCCAAGGTCCCTTCCAGCATTCTATTCTCGAGCCGAGCCACGAGCCACGATCCAAGAGCTATGAGCCAAGAGCCAAAAGCCAAAATTTAATTTAATTTTGAGCCACGAGCCAAAATTAAATTAAATCAAAGTTCAACATTTGCAAAAAGCAATAACATTTCATGTAGTAAATATATTTTATTTGCCTGCATTGTATCCATTATTTGCCTGTATTGTATGCATTCCACCAATGGGTGGAAACTAATCAAGGAGAGAAGCAACTTAGAAGTAAGGAGAAATTTCCTGACAGTTAGAACAATTAACCTCTGGAACAGCTTGCCTCCGGAAGTTGTGAATGCCCCAACCCTGGAAGATTATAAAAAGATGTTAGATAGCCATTTGTCTGAAATGGTATAAGGTTCCTGCCAACGCAGGGGGTTGGACTAGAAGACCTACAAGGTCCCTTCCAACTCTGCTATTGTATTATTGTTCTGTTTTATTAAGGCGCTTCTTGCCTCAAAGGTTTACATGCAATACAATAAAACAATAGCAGAGTTGGCTTGGCTTGGCTTGGCTTGGCTTGGCACGTGGCATGTGAACCCAACCTAGCACATAGTTCAAACCGGTTCAAACCAGTCGGAACCGGTTCAAACCGGTTCAAACCGGTTCAAACCAGTCAGAACCGGTTTAAACTGGTTCAAACTGGTTGCAACTGGTCGGAACCGGTTTAACCCGGTTGGAACTGGTTCAAACCGGTTCAAACCGGTTCAAACCGGTTCAAACCAGTTGGAACCGGTTCAAACGAGTCGGAACCGGTTCAAACCGGTCAGAACCGGTTTAAACCGGTCGGAACCGGTCGGAACCAGTTCAAACCGGTTGGAACCGGTCGGAACCGGTTCAAACCAGTTCAAACCGGTCGGAACCAGTTCAAACCGCTCGGAACCCATTCAAACCGGTCAGAACCGGTTCAAAACCGGTCGGAACCAGTTCAAACCAGTCAGAACCGGTTCAAACCGGTTGGAACCGGTTCAAACCAGTTGGAACCGGTTCAAACCGGTCGGAACCGGATCTGGTCGGAACCGGTTCAAACCGGTCAGAACCGGTTCAAACCGGTCGGAACCAGTTCGAACCAGTCAGAACAGGTTCAAACCGGTTGGAACTGGTTCAAACCAGTTGAAACCGGTTCAAACCGGTCAGAACCGGTTCAAACGGGTTCAAACCGGTCAGAACCGGTTCAAACCGGTTCCGACCGGTTTGAACCGGATTGAACCGGTTCCGACCGGTTTTTAACTGCTTTGAACCTGTTTGAACCGGTTCCGACTGGTTTGAATCGGTCTGAACCGGTTTGAACCGGTTCCGATCGGTTTGAACCGGTTTGAACTGGTTCAGACCGATTCAAACCAGTCGGAACCGGTTCAAACAGGTTCAAAGCAGTTAAAAACCGGTCGGAACCGGTTCAATCCGGTTCAAACCGGTCGGAACCGGTTTGAACCGGTTCTGACCGGTTTGAACCCGTTTGAACCGGTTCTGACCGGTTTGAACCGGTTTCAACTGGTTTGAACCAGTTCCAACCGGTTTGAACCGGTTCTGACTGGTTTGAACTGGTTCCGACCGGTTTGAACCGGTTCTGACCGGTTTGAACCGGTTTGAACCGGTTCCGACCAGATCCGGTTCCGACCGGTTTGAACCGGTTCCAACTAGTTTGAACCGGTTCCAACCGGTTTGAACCGGTTCTGACTGGTTTGAACTGGTTCCGACCGGTTTTGAACCGGTTCTGACCGGTTTGAACGGGTTCCGAGCGGTTTGAACTGGTTCCGACCGGTTTGAACTGGTTTGAACCGGTTCCGACCGGTTTAAACCGGTTCTGACCGGTTTGAACCGGTTCCGACTCGTTTGAACCGGTTCCAACTGGTTTGAACCGGTTTGAACCGGTTTGAACCGGTTCAAACCAGTTCAAACCGGGTTAAACCGGTTCCGACCAGTTGCAACCAGTTTGAACCAGTTTAAACCGGTTCCGACTGGTTTGAACCGGTTTGAACTATGTGCTAGGTTGGGTTCACATGCCACGTGCCACGTGCCAAGCCAAGCCAAGCCAAGCCAAGCCAAGCCAAGCCAACTCTGCTATTGTTTTATTGTATTGCATGTAAACCTTTGAGGCAAGAAGCGCCTTAATAAAACAAAACAATAATACAATAGCAGAGTTGGAAGGGACCTTGTAGGTCTTCTAGTCCAACCCCCTGCGTTGGCAGGAACCTTATACCATTTCAGACAAATGGCTATCTAACATCTTTTTATAATCTTCCAGGGTTGGGGCATTCACAACTTCCGGAGGCAAGCTGTTCCAGAGGTTAATTGTTCTAACTGTCAGGAAATTTCTCCTTACTTCTAAGTTGCTTCTCTCCTTGATTAGTTTCCACCCATTGGTGGAATGCATACAATACAGGCAAATAATGGATACAATACAGGCAAATAAAATATATTTACTACATGAAATGTTATTGCTTTTTGCAAATGTTGAACTTTGATTTAATTTAATTTTGGCTCGTGGCTCAAAATTAAATTAAATTTTGGCTTTTGGCTCTTGGCTCATAGCTCTTGGATCGTGGCTCGGCTCGAGAATAGAATGCTGGAAGGGACCTTGGAGGTCTTCTAGTCCAACTCCCCCTCCTCCTCCCATCCTAGTCAGTTCTCTCATAGTTATTTATTTATTTTATTTATTTTATTAAATTTCTAGACCGCCCCCTCTCCACGAAGGGACTCGGGGTGGTGTACAGGAAAATTAAAACATAAATAAAATAAATAAATAACTATTGCAGTGCATAGGTGCTTTGGCGTGGAGAGAAAGAAAGAAAGAACGAGGAAGGAAGGAAGGAAGGAAAGAAGGAAGGAAGGAAGGAACACAGTTGGTAGGTAGGTAGGTAGAGGAAGAAAGCAAGAAATACAATAGGTAGACAGACACTTAAAAGCAAAACATATTGTATCTCAAAGAAAACATTTGCAAAAAGCAATAACATTTCATGTAGTAAATATATTTTATTTGCCTGTATTGTATGCATTATTTGCCTGTATTTTATGCATTCCACCAATGGGTGGAAACTAATCAAGGAGAGAAGCAATTTATAAACTAAGGAGAAATTTCCTGACAGTTAGAACAATTAACCTCTGGAACAGCTTGCCTCCAGAAGTTGTGAATGCCCCAACCCTGGAAGACTTTAAAAAGATGTTAGATAGCCATTTGTCTGAAATGGTATAAGGTTCCTGCCCACGCAGGGGGTTGGACTAGAAGACCTACAAGGTCCCTTCCAACTCTGCTATTCTATTATTGTATTGTTTTATTAAGGCTCTTCTTGCCTCAAAGGTTTACATGCAATACAATAAAACAATAGCAGAGTTGCTTTTAAGTGTCTGTCTACCCATTGTATTTCTTGCTTTCTCCCTCTACCTGCCTACCTACCTACCTACCTTGTCTGAAATGGTATAAGGTTCCTGCCCACGCAGGGAGTTGGACTAGAAGACCTACAAGGTCCCTTCCAACTCTGCTATTGTATTATTGTATTGTTTTATTAAGGCGCTTCTTGCCTCAAAGGTTTACATGCATTATTTACCTGTATTGTATGCATTCCACCAATGGATGGAAACTAATCAAGGAGAGAAGCAACTTAGAACTAAGGAGAAATTTCCTGACAGTTAGAACAATTAACCTCTGGAACAGCTTGCCTCCGGAAGTGGTGAATGCCCCAACCCTGGAAGACTTTAAAAAGATGTTAGATAGCCATTTGTCTGAAATGGTATAAGGTTCCTGCCCACGCAGCGTGTTGGACTAGAAGACCTACAAGGAGAACCTGAGAACATCAACCTACCTACCTAATCTCGCTCTCTCTCTCTTTCTACCTACCTACTGTATTTCTCCATTTCTCTCTCTCTCTATCCTTCTACCTACCTGACTACACACACACACACACACACACACACACACACACACACACACACCCTACTTTCTCTCTCTCTCTCTCTCTCTCTGTGTGTGTGTGTGTGTATATATATATATATATATACACATACATACATACATACATACATACATACATACATACATACATATATATATATACATACATACATACACACACACACACAAAGCTGAAGAACCAGCGCTGTCCAAAGACATCTCTGTGGTCATGTGGCCGGCATGACTAAACACCAAAGGCACACAGAATGCTGTTACCTTCCCACCAAAGGTGGTCCCTATATATATATACACTTCTACCTACACACACACTCTCTCTCCCATCCTACCTACTGTATTTCTCTCTATTTCTCTCTCATCCTTCTACCTACCTACAGTACACACACATTCTCCCTCTCCCCCTACATACCTATTGTATTTCTCTCTCTCTTTCTATTTCTCTCTCTATCTTTCTACCTACCTACCTACACACACACACATTCTCCTCCCCCTACATACCTACTATATTTCTTTCTCTCCCGTTTTATCTACCTACCTACCTACCTACCTACCTACACAGACACTCTCTCTCCCTACCTACCTACTGTATTTCTCTTTCCCTCTCTATTTCTCTCTCTCTATATCCCTTTACCTACTTACCTACCTACGTACAATACAGGCTCTTCTTCTTGCCTCAAAGGTTTAAATGAAGCAATAACATTTCATGTAGTAAATATATTTTATTTGCCTGTATTGTATGCATTATTTGCCTGTATTGTATGCATTCCACCAATGGGTGGAAACTAATCAAGGAGAGAAGCAACTTAGAACTAAGGAGAAATTTCCTGACAGTTAGAACAATTAACCTCTGGAACAGCTTGCCTCCAGAAGTTGTGAATGCCCCAACCCTGGAAGACTTTAAAAAGATGTTAGATAGCCATTTGTCTGAAATGGTATAAGGTTCCTGCCCACGCAGGGGGTTGGACTAGAAGACCTACAAGGTCCCTTCCAACTCTGCTATTGTATTATTGTATTGTTTTATTAAGGCGCTTCTTGCCTCAAAGGTTTACATGCATTATTTACCTGTATTGTATGCATTCCACCAATGGGTGGAAACTAATCAAGGGGAGAAGCAACTTAGAACTAAGGAGAAATTTCCTTAGTTAGGGGGTAAACGTTGGCCCTCCCGGGCTTCTTAACAAGACATTGGTAATACATTTTTCAATAATACAACAGGTGAAAATAAACGAATTCAAGAGGGCGTAACCCTAACCCTAATTTGGGTTTTCCCCCCATGGGATTTCCCCATGTATTTCACCCGGAAGCGTAGATAGGGCTGGGTTCGAAAAGTCGACCCCCTCCTAACATACCGATGGGCTAGGAATCCGTTGGCAATGTCAGTTTTCCAATCCGAATTCAAGGGGGCGTAACTCTAACCCTAATTTGGTTTTTCCCCCTATGGGATTTCCCCATGTATTTCATCCGGAAGCGTAGAGGGGTGTGGGTTTGAAATGCCGACCCTCGCCTAACCATACCGATGGGCTAGGAATCCGTTGGCAACCTCGGTTTTCCAATCCGAATTCAAGGGGGCGTAACCCTAACCCTAATTTGGTTTCCCCCCCTCCCATGGGATTTCCCCATGTATTTCACCCGGAAGCGTAGATAGGGGTGGGTTCGAAAAGTCGACCCCCTCCTAACCATACTGATGGGCTAGGAATCCTTTGGCAACGTCGGTTTTCCATTCCGAATTCAAGGGGGTGTAACCCTAACCCTAATTTGGTTTTTCCCCCTATGGGATTTCCCCATGTATTTCATCCAGAAGCGTAGAGGTTCGAAAAGTCGACCTCCTCCTAAGCATACTGATTGGCTAGGAATCTGTTGGCGACCTCGGTTTTCCAATCCGAATTCAAGGTGGCGTAACCCTAACCCTAATTTGGTTTATCTCCCTATGGGATTTCCCCATGTATTTCACCTGGAAGTGTAGAGGGGTGTGGGTTTGAAATGCTGACCCTCTCCTAACCATACCGATGGGCTAGGAATCCATTGGCGACATCGGTTTTCCAATCCGAATTCAAGGGGGCGTAACCCTAACCCTAATTTGGTTTTTCCTAACAAGGGATTTCCCCATGTATTTCACCCGGAAGCGTAGATAGGGGTGGGTTTGAAATGCCGACCCTCTCCTAACCATACCGATGGGCTAGGAATCCATTGGCGACATCGGTTTTCCAATCTATGGGTAGCTAAAAAGGGAGAGAAAGAAATATAGTAGGTATGTAGGGGGAGGAGAATGTGTGTGTGTGTAGGTAGGTAGGTAGAAAGATAGAGAGAGAAATAGAAAGATAGAGAAATACAGTAGGTAGGTAGGAAGAGAGTGTGTGTGTGTAGGTAGGTAGAAGGATGAGAGAGAAATAGAAAGAGAGAGAGAAATACAATAGTTATATAGGGGGAGAGGGAGAATGTGTGTGTACTGTAGGTAGGTAGAAGGATGAGAGAGAAATAGAGAGAAATACAGTAGGTAGGATGGGAGAGAGAGTGTGTGTGTGTAGGTAGAAGTGTATATATATATAGGGACCACCTTTGGTGGGAAGGTAACAGCATTCTGTGTGCCTTTGGTGTTTAGTCATGCCGGCCACATGACCACAGAGATGTCTTTGGACAGCGCTGGTTCTTCAGCTTTGTGTGTGTGTGTGTATGTATGTATGTATGTATATATATATATGTATGTATGTATGTATGTATGTATGTATGTGTATATATATATATATATATATATACACACACAGAGAGAGAGAGAGAGAGAGAGAGAGAAAGTAGGGTGTGTGTGTGTGTGTGTGTGTGTGTGTAGTCAGGTAGGTAGAAGGATAGAGAGAGAGAGAAATGGAGAAATACAGTAGGTAGGTAGAAAGAGAGAGAGAGGGAGATTAGGTAGGTAGGTTGATGTTCTCAGGTTCTCCTTGTAGGTCTTCTAGTCCAACCCCCTGCGTGGGCAGGAACCTTATACCATTTCAGACAAATGGCTATCTAACATCTTTTTAAAGTCTTCCAGGGTTGGGGCATTCACCACTTCCGGAGGCAAGCTGTTCCAGAGGTTAATTGTTCTAACTGTCAGGAAATTTCTCCTTAGTTTATAAATTGCTTCTCTCCTTGATTAGTTTCCACCCATTGGTGGAATGCATAAAATACAGGCAAATAATGCATACAATACAGGCAAATAAAATATATTTACTACATGAAATGTTATTGCTTTTTGCAAATGTTTTCTTTGAGATACAATATGTTTTGCTTTTAAGTGTCTGTCTACCTATTGTATTTCTTGCTTTCTTCCTCTACCTACCTACCTACCAACTGTGTTCCTTCCTTCCTTCCTTCTTTCCTTCCTTCCTTCCTTCCTCGTTCTTTCTTTCTTTCTCTCCACGCCAAAGCACCTATGCACTGCAATAGTTATTTATTTATTTTATTTATGTTTTAATTTTCCTGTACACCACCCCGAGTCCCTTCGTGGAGAGGGGGCGGTCTAGAAATTTAATAAAATAAATAAAATAAATAAATAACTATGAGAGAACTGACTAGGATGGGAGGAGGAGGGGGAGTTGGACTAGAAGACCTCCAAGGTCCCTTCCAGCATTCTATTCTCGAGCCGAGCCACGAGCCACGATCCAAGAGCTATGAGCCAAGAGCCAAAAGCCAAAATTTAATTTAATTTTGAGCCACGAGCCAAAATTAAATTAAATCAAAGTTCAACATTTGCAAAAAGCAATAACATTTCATGTAGTAAATATATTTTATTTGCCTGCATTGTATCCATTATTTGCCTGTATTGTATGCATTCCACCAATGGGTGGAAACTAATCAAGGAGAGAAGCAACTTAGAAGTAAGGAGAAATTTCCTGACAGTTAGAACAATTAACCTCTGGAACAGCTTGCCTCCGGAAGTTGTGAATGCCCCAACCCTGGAAGATTATAAAAAGATGTTAGATAGCCATTTGTCTGAAATGGTATAAGGTTCCTGCCAACGCAGGGGGTTGGACTAGAAGACCTACAAGGTCCCTTCCAACTCTGCTATTGTATTATTGTTCTGTTTTATTAAGGCGCTTCTTGCCTCAAAGGTTTACATGCAATACAATAAAACAATAGCAGAGTTGGCTTGGCTTGGCTTGGCTTGGCTTGGCACGTGGCACGTGGCATGTGAACCCAACCTAGCACATAGTTCAAACCGGTTCAAACCAGTCGGAACCGGTTCAAACCGGTTCAAACCGGTTCAAACCAGTCAGAACCGGTTTAAACTGGTTCAAACTGGTTGCAACTGGTCGGAACCGGTTTAACCCGGTTGGAACTGGTTCAAACCGGTTCAAACCGGTTCAAACCGGTTCAAACCAGTTGGAACCGGTTCAAACGAGTCGGAACCGGTTCAAACCGGTCAGAACCGGTTTAAACCGGTCGGAACCGGTCGGAACCAGTTCAAACCGGTTGGAACCGGTCGGAACCGGTTCAAACCAGTTCAAACCGGTCGGAACCAGTTCAAACCGCTCGGAACCCATTCAAACCGGTCAGAACCGGTTCAAAACCGGTCGGAACCAGTTCAAACCAGTCAGAACCGGTTCAAACCGGTTGGAACCGGTTCAAACCAGTTGGAACCGGTTCAAACCGGTCGGAACCGGATCTGGTCGGAACCGGTTCAAACCGGTCAGAACCGGTTCAAACCGGTCGGAACCAGTTCGAACCAGTCAGAACAGGTTCAAACCGGTTGGAACTGGTTCAAACCAGTTGAAACCGGTTCAAACCGGTCAGAACCGGTTCAAACCGGTTCAAACCGGTCAGAACCGGTTCAAACCGGTTCCGACCGGTTTGAACCGGATTGAACCGGTTCCGACCGGTTTTTAACTGCTTTGAACCTGTTTGAACCGGTTCCGACTGGTTTGAATCGGTCTGAACCGGTTTGAACCGGTTCCGATCGGTTTGAACCGGTTTGAACTGGTTCAGACCGATTCAAACCAGTCGGAACCGGTTCAAACAGGTTCAAAGCAGTTAAAAACCGGTCGGAACCGGTTCAATCCGGTTCAAACCGGTCGGAACCGGTTTGAACCGGTTCTGACCGGTTTGAACCCGTTTGAACCGGTTCTGACCGGTTTGAACCGGTTTCAACTGGTTTGAACCAGTTCCAACCGGTTTGAACCGGTTCTGACTGGTTTGAACTGGTTCCGACCGGTTTGAACCGGTTCTGACCGGTTTGAACCGGTTTGAACCGGTTCCGACCAGATCCGGTTCCGACTGGTTTGAACCGGTTCCAACTGGTTTGAACCGGTTCCAACCGGTTTGAACCGGTTCTGACTGGTTTGAACTGGTTCCGACCGGTTTTGAACCGGTTCTGACCGGTTTGAACGGGTTCCGAGCGGTTTGAACTGGTTCCGACCGGTTTGAACTGGTTTGAACCGGTTCCGACCGGTTCCAACCGGTTTGAACCGGTTCCGACCGGTTTAAACCGGTTCTGACCGGTTTGAACCGGTTCCGACTCGTTTGAACCGGTTCCAACTGGTTTGAACCGGTTTGAACCGGTTTGAACCGGTTCAAACCAGTTCAAACCGGGTTAAACCGGTTCCGACCAGTTGCAACCAGTTTGAACCAGTTTAAACCGGTTCCGACTGGTTTGAACCGGTTTGAACTATGTGCTAGGTTGGGTTCACATGCCACGTGCCACGTGCCAAGCCAAGCCAAGCCAAGCCAAGCCAAGCCAACTCTGCTATTGTTTTATTGTATTGCATGTAAACCTTTGAGGCAAGAAGCGCCTTAATAAAACAAAACAATAATACAATAGCAGAGTTGGAAGGGACCTTGTAGGTCTTCTAGTCCAACCCCCTGCGTTGGCAGGAACCTTATACCATTTCAGACAAATGGCTATCTAACATCTTTTTATAATCTTCCAGGGTTGGGGCATTCACAACTTCCGGAGGCAAGCTGTTCCAGAGGTTAATTGTTCTAACTGTCAGGAAATTTCTCCTTACTTCTAAGTTGCTTCTCTCCTTGATTAGTTTCCACCCATTGGTGGAATGCATACAATACAGGCAAATAATGGATACAATACAGGCAAATAAAATATATTTACTACATGAAATGTTATTGCTTTTTGCAAATGTTGAACTTTGATTTAATTTAATTTTGGCTCGTGGCTCAAAATTAAATTAAATTTTGGCTTTTGGCTCTTGGCTCATAGCTCTTGGATCGTGGCTCGGCTCGAGAATAGAATGCTGGAAGGGACCTTGGAGGTCTTCTAGTCCAACTCCCCCTCCTCCTCCCATCCTAGTCAGTTCTCTCATAGTTATTTATTTATTTTATTTATTTTATTAAATTTCTAGACCGCCCCCTCTCCACGAAGGGACTCGGGGTGGTGTACAGGAAAATTAAAACATAAATAAAATAAATAAATAACTATTGCAGTGCATAGGTGCTTTGGCGTGGAGAGAAAGAAAGAAAGAACGAGGAAGGAAGGAAGGAAGGAAAGAAGGAAGGAAGGAAGGAACACAGTTGGTAGGTAGGTAGGTAGAGGAAGAAAGCAAGAAATACAATAGGTAGACAGACACTTAAAAGCAAAACATATTGTATCTCAAAGAAAACATTTGCAAAAAGCAATAACATTTCATGTAGTAAATATATTTTATTTGCCTGTATTGTATGCATTATTTGCCTGTATTTTATGCATTCCACCAATGGGTGGAAACTAATCAAGGAGAGAAGCAATTTATAAACTAAGGAGAAATTTCCTGACAGTTAGAACAATTAACCTCTGGAACAGCTTGCCTCCAGAAGTTGTGAATGCCCCAACCCTGGAAGACTTTAAAAAGATGTTAGATAGCCATTTGTCTGAAATGGTATAAGGTTCCTGCCCACGCAGGGGGTTGGACTAGAAGACCTACAAGGTCCCTTCCAACTCTGCTATTCTATTATTGTATTGTTTTATTAAGGCTCTTCTTGCCTCAAAGGTTTACATGCAATACAATAAAACAATAGCAGAGTTGCTTTTAAGTGTCTGTCTACCCATTGTATTTCTTGCTTTCTCCCTCTACCTGCCTACCTACCTACCTACCTTGTCTGAAATGGTATAAGGTTCCTGCCCACGCAGGGAGTTGGACTAGAAGACCTACAAGGTCCCTTCCAACTCTGCTATTGTATTATTGTATTGTTTTATTAAGGCGCTTCTTGCCTCAAAGGTTTACATGCATTATTTACCTGTATTGTATGCATTCCACCAATGGATGGAAACTAATCAAGGAGAGAAGCAACTTAGAACTAAGGAGAAATTTCCTGACAGTTAGAACAATTAACCTCTGGAACAGCTTGCCTCCGGAAGTGGTGAATGCCCCAACCCTGGAAGACTTTAAAAAGATGTTAGATAGCCATTTGTCTGAAATGGTATAAGGTTCCTGCCCACGCAGCGTGTTGGACTAGAAGACCTACAAGGAGAACCTGAGAACATCAACCTACCTACCTAATCTCGCTCTCTCTCTCTTTCTACCTACCTACTGTATTTCTCCATTTCTCTCTCTCTCTATCCTTCTACCTACCTGACTACACACACACACACACACACACACACACACACACACACACACACACCCTACTTTCTCTCTCTCTCTCTCTCTCTCTGTGTGTGTGTGTGTGTATATATATATATATATATACACATACATACATACATACATACATACATACATACATACATACATACATATATATATATACATACATACATACACACACACACACAAAGCTGAAGAACCAGCGCTGTCCAAAGACATCTCTGTGGTCATGTGGCCGGCATGACTAAACACCAAAGGCACACAGAATGCTGTTACCTTCCCACCAAAGGTGGTCCCTATATATATATACACTTCTACCTACACACACACTCTCTCTCCCATCCTACCTACTGTATTTCTCTCTATTTCTCTCTCATCCTTCTACCTACCTACAGTACACACACATTCTCCCTCTCCCCCTACATACCTATTGTATTTCTCTCTCTCTTTCTATTTCTCTCTCTATCTTTCTACCTACCTACCTACACACACACACATTCTCCTCCCCCTACATACCTACTATATTTCTTTCTCTCCCGTTTTATCTACCTACCTACCTACCTACCTACCTACACAGACACTCTCTCTCCCTACCTACCTACTGTATTTCTCTTTCCCTCTCTATTTCTCTCTCTCTATATCCCTTTACCTACTTACCTACCTACGTACAATACAGGCTCTTCTTCTTGCCTCAAAGGTTTAAATGAAGCAATAACATTTCATGTAGTAAATATATTTTATTTGCCTGTATTGTATGCATTATTTGCCTGTATTGTATGCATTCCACCAATGGGTGGAAACTAATCAAGGAGAGAAGCAACTTAGAACTAAGGAGAAATTTCCTGACAGTTAGAACAATTAACCTCTGGAACAGCTTGCCTCCAGAAGTTGTGAATGCCCCAACCCTGGAAGACTTTAAAAAGATGTTAGATAGCCATTTGTCTGAAATGGTATAAGGTTCCTGCCCACGCAGGGGGTTGGACTAGAAGACCTACAAGGTCCCTTCCAACTCTGCTATTGTATTATTGTATTGTTTTATTAAGGCGCTTCTTGCCTCAAAGGTTTACATGCATTATTTACCTGTATTGTATGCATTCCACCAATGGGTGGAAACTAATCAAGGGGAGAAGCAACTTAGAACTAAGGAGAAATTTCCTTAGTTAGGGGGTAAACGTTGGCCCTCCCGGGCTTCTTAACAAGACATTGGTAATACATTTTTCAATAATACAACAGGTGAAAATAAACGAATTCAAGAGGGCGTAACCCTAACCCTAATTTGGGTTTTCCCCCCATGGGATTTCCCCATGTATTTCACCCGGAAGCGTAGATAGGGCTGGGTTCGAAAAGTCGACCCCCTCCTAACATACCGATGGGCTAGGAATCCGTTGGCAATGTCAGTTTTCCAATCCGAATTCAAGGGGGCGTAACTCTAACCCTAATTTGGTTTTTCCCCCTATGGGATTTCCCCATGTATTTCATCCGGAAGCGTAGAGGGGTGTGGGTTTGAAATGCCGACCCTCGCCTAACCATACCGATGGGCTAGGAATCCGTTGGCAACCTCGGTTTTCCAATCCGAATTCAAGGGGGCGTAACCCTAACCCTAATTTGGTTTCCCCCCCTCCCATGGGATTTCCCCATGTATTTCACCCGGAAGCGTAGATAGGGGTGGGTTCGAAAAGTCGACCCCCTCCTAACCATACTGATGGGCTAGGAATCCTTTGGCAACGTCGGTTTTCCATTCCGAATTCAAGGGGGTGTAACCCTAACCCTAATTTGGTTTTTCCCCCTATGGGATTTCCCCATGTATTTCATCCAGAAGCGTAGAGGTTCGAAAAGTCGACCTCCTCCTAAGCATACTGATTGGCTAGGAATCTGTTGGCGACCTCGGTTTTCCAATCCGAATTCAAGGTGGCGTAACCCTAACCCTAATTTGGTTTATCTCCCTATGGGATTTCCCCATGTATTTCACCTGGAAGTGTAGAGGGGTGTGGGTTTGAAATGCTGACCCTCTCCTAACCATACCGATGGGCTAGGAATCCATTGGCGACATCGGTTTTCCAATCCGAATTCAAGGGGGCGTAACCCTAACCCTAATTTGGTTTTTCCTAACAAGGGATTTCCCCATGTATTTCACCCGGAAGCGTAGATAGGGGTGGGTTTGAAATGCCGACCCTCTCCTAACCATACCGATGGGCTAGGAATCCATTGGCGACATCGGTTTTCCAATCTATGGGTAGCTAAAAAGGGAGAGAAAGAAATATAGTAGGTATGTAGGGGGAGGAGAATGTGTGTGTGTGTAGGTAGGTAGGTAGAAAGATAGAGAGAGAAATAGAAAGATAGAGAAATACAGTAGGTAGGTAGGAAGAGAGTGTGTGTGTGTAGGTAGGTAGAAGGATGAGAGAGAAATAGAAAGAGAGAGAGAAATACAATAGTTATATAGGGGGAGAGGGAGAATGTGTGTGTACTGTAGGTAGGTAGAAGGATGAGAGAGAAATAGAGAGAAATACAGTAGGTAGGATGGGAGAGAGAGTGTGTGTGTGTAGGTAGAAGTGTATATATATATAGGGACCACCTTTGGTGGGAAGGTAACAGCATTCTGTGTGCCTTTGGTGTTTAGTCATGCCGGCCACATGACCACAGAGATGTCTTTGGACAGCGCTGGTTCTTCAGCTTTGTGTGTGTGTGTGTATGTATGTATGTATGTATATATATATATGTATGTATGTATGTATGTATGTATGTATGTGTATATATATATATATATATATATACACACACACAGAGAGAGAGAGAGAGAGAGAGAGAAAGTAGGGTGTGTGTGTGTGTGTGTGTGTGTGTGTAGTCAGGTAGGTAGAAGGATAGAGAGAGAGAGAAATGGAGAAATACAGTAGGTAGGTAGAAAGAGAGAGAGAGGGAGATTAGGTAGGTAGGTTGATGTTCTCAGGTTCTCCTTGTAGGTCTTCTAGTCCAACCCCCTGCGTGGGCAGGAACCTTATACCATTTCAGACAAATGGCTATCTAACATCTTTTTAAAGTCTTCCAGGGTTGGGGCATTCACCACTTCCGGAGGCAAGCTGTTCCAGAGGTTAATTGTTCTAACTGTCAGGAAATTTCTCCTTAGTTTATAAATTGCTTCTCTCCTTGATTAGTTTCCACCCATTGGTGGAATGCATAAAATACAGGCAAATAATGCATACAATACAGGCAAATAAAATATATTTACTACATGAAATGTTATTGCTTTTTGCAAATGTTTTCTTTGAGATACAATATGTTTTGCTTTTAAGTGTCTGTCTACCTATTGTATTTCTTGCTTTCTTCCTCTACCTACCTACCTACCAACTGTGTTCCTTCCTTCCTTCCTTCTTTCCTTCCTTCCTTCCTTCCTCGTTCTTTCTTTCTTTCTCTCCACGCCAAAGCACCTATGCACTGCAATAGTTATTTATTTATTTTATTTATGTTTTAATTTTCCTGTACACCACCCCGAGTCCCTTCGTGGAGAGGGGGCGGTCTAGAAATTTAATAAAATAAATAAAATAAATAAATAACTATGAGAGAACTGACTAGGATGGGAGGAGGAGGGGGAGTTGGACTAGAAGACCTCCAAGGTCCCTTCCAGCATTCTATTCTCGAGCCGAGCCACGAGCCACGATCCAAGAGCTATGAGCCAAGAGCCAAAAGCCAAAATTTAATTTAATTTTGAGCCACGAGCCAAAATTAAATTAAATCAAAGTTCAACATTTGCAAAAAGCAATAACATTTCATGTAGTAAATATATTTTATTTGCCTGCATTGTATCCATTATTTGCCTGTATTGTATGCATTCCACCAATGGGTGGAAACTAATCAAGGAGAGAAGCAACTTAGAAGTAAGGAGAAATTTCCTGACAGTTAGAACAATTAACCTCTGGAACAGCTTGCCTCCGGAAGTTGTGAATGCCCCAACCCTGGAAGATTATAAAAAGATGTTAGATAGCCATTTGTCTGAAATGGTATAAGGTTCCTGCCAACGCAGGGGGTTGGACTAGAAGACCTACAAGGTCCCTTCCAACTCTGCTATTGTATTATTGTTCTGTTTTATTAAGGCGCTTCTTGCCTCAAAGGTTTACATGCAATACAATAAAACAATAGCAGAGTTGGCTTGGCTTGGCTTGGCTTGGCTTGGCACGTGGCACGTGGCATGTGAACCCAACCTAGCACATAGTTCAAACCGGTTCAAACCAGTCGGAACCGGTTCAAACCGGTTCAAACCGGTTCAAACCAGTCAGAACCGGTTTAAACTGGTTCAAACTGGTTGCAACTGGTCGGAACCGGTTTAACCCGGTTGGAACTGGTTCAAACCGGTTCAAACCGGTTCAAACCGGTTCAAACCAGTTGGAACCGGTTCAAACGAGTCGGAACCGGTTCAAACCGGTCAGAACCGGTTTAAACCGGTCGGAACCGGTCGGAACCAGTTCAAACCGGTTGGAACCGGTCGGAACCGGTTCAAACCAGTTCAAACCGGTCGGAACCAGTTCAAACCGCTCGGAACCCATTCAAACCGGTCAGAACCGGTTCAAAACCGGTCGGAACCAGTTCAAACCAGTCAGAACCGGTTCAAACCGGTTGGAACCGGTTCAAACCAGTTGGAACCGGTTCAAACCGGTCGGAACCGGATCTGGTCGGAACCGGTTCAAACCGGTCAGAACCGGTTCAAACCGGTCGGAACCAGTTCGAACCAGTCAGAACAGGTTCAAACCGGTTGGAACTGGTTCAAACCAGTTGAAACCGGTTCAAACCGGTCAGAACCGGTTCAAACCGGTTCAAACCGGTCAGAACCGGTTCAAACCGGTTCCGACCGGTTTGAACCGGATTGAACCGGTTCCGACCGGTTTTTAACTGCTTTGAACCTGTTTGAACCGGTTCCGACTGGTTTGAATCGGTCTGAACCGGTTTGAACCGGTTCCGATCGGTTTGAACCGGTTTGAACTGGTTCAGACCGATTCAAACCAGTCGGAACCGGTTCAAACAGGTTCAAAGCAGTTAAAAACCGGTCGGAACCGGTTCAATCCGGTTCAAACCGGTCGGAACCGGTTTGAACCGGTTCTGACCGGTTTGAACCCGTTTGAACCGGTTCTGACCGGTTTGAACCGGTTTCAACTGGTTTGAACCAGTTCCAACCGGTTTGAACCGGTTCTGACTGGTTTGAACTGGTTCCGACCGGTTTGAACCGGTTCTGACCGGTTTGAACCGGTTTGAACCGGTTCCGACCAGATCCGGTTCCGACTGGTTTGAACCGGTTCCAACTGGTTTGAACCGGTTCCAACCGGTTTGAACCGGTTCTGACTGGTTTGAACTGGTTCCGACCGGTTTTGAACCGGTTCTGACCGGTTTGAACGGGTTCCGAGCGGTTTGAACTGGTTCCGACCGGTTTGAACTGGTTTGAACCGGTTCCGACCGGTTCCAACCGGTTTGAACCGGTTCCGACCGGTTTAAACCGGTTCTGACCGGTTTGAACCGGTTCCGACTCGTTTGAACCGGTTCCAACTGGTTTGAACCGGTTTGAACCGGTTTGAACCGGTTCAAACCAGTTCAAACCGGGTTAAACCGGTTCCGACCAGTTGCAACCAGTTTGAACCAGTTTAAACCGGTTCCGACTGGTTTGAACCGGTTTGAACTATGTGCTAGGTTGGGTTCACATGCCACGTGCCACGTGCCAAGCCAAGCCAAGCCAAGCCAAGCCAAGCCAACTCTGCTATTGTTTTATTGTATTGCATGTAAACCTTTGAGGCAAGAAGCGCCTTAATAAAACAAAACAATAATACAATAGCAGAGTTGGAAGGGACCTTGTAGGTCTTCTAGTCCAACCCCCTGCGTTGGCAGGAACCTTATACCATTTCAGACAAATGGCTATCTAACATCTTTTTATAATCTTCCAGGGTTGGGGCATTCACAACTTCCGGAGGCAAGCTGTTCCAGAGGTTAATTGTTCTAACT
This sequence comes from Rhabdophis nuchalis, assembly GCA_039707465.1. NCBI lineage: Eukaryota > Metazoa > Chordata > Lepidosauria > Squamata > Natricidae > Rhabdophis > Rhabdophis nuchalis. The sequence continues at coordinate 178,617,609 of CM077646.1, read as the reverse complement.
GTCAGGAAATTTCTCCTTACTTCTAAGTTGCTTCTCTCCTTGATTAGTTTCCACCCATTGGTGGAATGCATACAATACAGGCAAATAATGGATACAATACAGGCAAATAAAATATATTTACTACATGAAATGTTATTGCTTTTTGCAAATGTTGAACTTTGATTTAATTTAATTTTGGCTCGTGGCTCAAAATTAAATTAAATTTTGGCTTTTGGCTCTTGGCTCATAGCTCTTGGATCGTGGCTCGGCTCGAGAATAGAATGCTGGAAGGGACCTTGGAGGTCTTCTAGTCCAACTCCCCCTCCTCCTCCCATCCTAGTCAGTTCTCTCATAGTTATTTATTTATTTTATTTATTTTATTAAATTTCTAGACCGCCCCCTCTCCACGAAGGGACTCGGGGTGGTGTACAGGAAAATTAAAACATAAATAAAATAAATAAATAACTATTGCAGTGCATAGGTGCTTTGGCGTGGAGAGAAAGAAAGAAAGAACGAGGAAGGAAGGAAGGAAGGAAAGAAGGAAGGAAGGAAGGAACACAGTTGGTAGGTAGGTAGGTAGAGGAAGAAAGCAAGAAATACAATAGGTAGACAGACACTTAAAAGCAAAACATATTGTATCTCAAAGAAAACATTTGCAAAAAGCAATAACATTTCATGTAGTAAATATATTTTATTTGCCTGTATTGTATGCATTATTTGCCTGTATTTTATGCATTCCACCAATGGGTGGAAACTAATCAAGGAGAGAAGCAATTTATAAACTAAGGAGAAATTTCCTGACAGTTAGAACAATTAACCTCTGGAACAGCTTGCCTCCAGAAGTTGTGAATGCCCCAACCCTGGAAGACTTTAAAAAGATGTTAGATAGCCATTTGTCTGAAATGGTATAAGGTTCCTGCCCACGCAGGGGGTTGGACTAGAAGACCTACAAGGTCCCTTCCAACTCTGCTATTCTATTATTGTATTGTTTTATTAAGGCTCTTCTTGCCTCAAAGGTTTACATGCAATACAATAAAACAATAGCAGAGTTGCTTTTAAGTGTCTGTCTACCCATTGTATTTCTTGCTTTCTCCCTCTACCTGCCTACCTACCTACCTACCTTGTCTGAAATGGTATAAGGTTCCTGCCCACGCAGGGAGTTGGACTAGAAGACCTACAAGGTCCCTTCCAACTCTGCTATTGTATTATTGTATTGTTTTATTAAGGCGCTTCTTGCCTCAAAGGTTTACATGCATTATTTACCTGTATTGTATGCATTCCACCAATGGATGGAAACTAATCAAGGAGAGAAGCAACTTAGAACTAAGGAGAAATTTCCTGACAGTTAGAACAATTAACCTCTGGAACAGCTTGCCTCCGGAAGTGGTGAATGCCCCAACCCTGGAAGACTTTAAAAAGATGTTAGATAGCCATTTGTCTGAAATGGTATAAGGTTCCTGCCCACGCAGCGTGTTGGACTAGAAGACCTACAAGGAGAACCTGAGAACATCAACCTACCTACCTAATCTCCCTCTCTCTCTCTTTCTACCTACCTACCTACTGTATTTCTCCATTTCTCTCTCTCTCTATCCTTCTACCTACCTGACTACACACACACACACACACACACACACACACACCCTACTTTCTCTCTCTCTCTCTCTCTCTCTCTGTGTGTGTGTGTGTATATATATATATATATATACACATACATACATACATACATACATACATACATACATATATATATATACATACATACATACACACACACACACAAAGCTGAAGAACCAGCGCTGTCCAAAGACATCTCTGTGGTCATGTGGCCGGCATGACTAAACACCAAAGGCACACAGAATGCTGTTACCTTCCCACCAAAGGTGGTCCCTATATATATATACACTTCTACCTACACACACACTCTCTCTCCCATCCTACCTACTGTATTTCTCTCTATTTCTCTCTCATACTTCTACCTACCTACAGTACACACACATTCTCCCTCTCCCCCTATATACCTATTGTATTTCTCTCTCTCTTTCTATTTCTCTCTCATCCTTCTACCTACCTACACACACACTCTCTCTTCCTACCTACCTACTGTATTTCTCTATCTTTCTATTTCTCTCTCTATCTTTCTACCTACCTACCTACACACACACACATTCTCCTCCCCCTACATACCTACTATATTTCTTTCTCTCCCGTTTTAGCTACCCATAGATTGGAAAACCGATGTCGCCAATGGATTCCTAGCCCATCGGTATGGTTAGGAGAGGGACGGCATTTCAAACCCACCCCTATCTACGCTTCCGGGTGAAATACATGGGGAAATCCCTTGTTAGGAAAAACCAAATTAGGGTTAGGGTTACGCCCCCTTGAATTCGGATTGGAAAACCGATGTCGCCAATGGATTCCTAGCCCATCGGTATGGTTAGGAGAGAGTTATCCCTTTGAGGATAACTGAGAAGGAGTCACTAGTCCATAATGCCCGAGCAACGAGCCACGAGCCAAAATGTAATTTAATTTTGAGCCACGAGCCAAAATTAAATCAAATCAAAGTTCAAAGTTCAAAGTTCCAGGTCCTAGGTTCTAAGTTCTAGGTTGGGTTCTAGGTTCACGTGCCACGTGCCAAGCCAAGCTTGCCACCAGAAGTTATGGAAGCCCCAACACTGGATGTGTTTTTAAAAAGAGACTGGAAAACCATTTGTCTGACAGGGTATAAGGTCCCCTGCTTGAGCAGCGGGGTTGGACTAGATGACCTCCAAGGTCCCTTCCACCTCTCCAAAGCACCTGATGGCAGAACAAGAAGCAATGGGTGGAAACTAATGAAGTCAGTACTCCTGGTAAGAAGTACTTCAAGATTCAGGAACTCCTGGACACAATCCCTGGCACAAGGTATAGTTATGGGGGGGAACTCATACGGTATGGTAGAGGAATAGAGAAAGAGGGAAAAATACAGAAGGTAGGTAGGTAGGTAGATAGAGAGGGTTGCCACAAAGAAGAGGGTGTCAAGCTATTCTCCAAAGCACCTGAGGGCAGAAGAAGAAACAATGGGTGGAAACTAATCTAGGAGAGAAGCAACTTGGAACTGACGAGAAATTTCCTGACAGTTACAACAAGGGAGTTGGACGAGATGACCCCCAAGGGATAGATAGATAGAGAGAAATATGGTAGGTAGGTAGGTAGGTAGGTAGGTGTATAGATAGATAGATAGATAGATAGATAGATAGATAGATAGATAGATAGATAGATAGATAGATAGATAGATAGATAGATAGATAGACAAGAGAGAGAGAGAGAGACAGAGAGACAGAGAGACATTGAGACAGAGAGACAGAGAGACAGAGAAAGAGAGATAGAGAGAAAGATAGATAATTTAAGTTGCTTCTCTCTTCGATTAGTTTCCACCCATTGGTGGAATGCATACAATACAGGTAAATAATGCATACAATACAGGCTCTTCTTCTTGCCTCAAAGGTTTAAATGAAGCAATAACATTTCATGTAGTAAATATATTTTATTTGCCTGTATTGTATGCATTATTTGCCTAGGGAGAAATACGGAGAACTAAGGAGAAATTTCCTGACAGTTAGAACAATTAACCTCTGGAACAGCTTGCCTCCAGAAGTTGTGAATGCCCCAACCCTGGAGTTTGGAGAGATGTTTTGGAGAGATCAATCAATCAGAATAGAGCTAATGTAGATCAATCAATCAGAATAGAGCCCCCTCTCTATCCCTCTACTTATCTACCTACTTTATTTCTCCCTCTTTCTCTATTCCTCTACCTACCTACCTACCTACCTTGTGTGAAATGGTATAAGGTTCCTGCCCACGCAGGGGGTTGGACTAGAAGACCTACAAAGTCCCTTTCAACTCTGCTATTGTTTTATTGTATTGCATGTAAACCTTTGAGGCAAGAAGCGCCTTAATAAAACAATACAATAATACAATAGCAGAGTTGGAAGGGACCTTGTAGGTCTTCTAGTCCAACCCCCTGCGTGGGCAGGAACCTTATACCATTTCAGACAAATGGCTATCTAACATCTTTTTAAAGTCTTCCAGGGCATTCACAGCAACGAGGAAGGAAGGAAGGAAGGAAGGAAGGAAGGAAGGAAGGAAGGAAGGAAGGAAGGAAGGAAGGAAGGAAGGAAGGAAGGAAGGAACACAGTTGGTAGGTAGGTAGGTAGAGGAAGAAAGCAAGAAATACAATAGGAATAGAGAAAGAGGGAAAAATACAATAGGTAGGTAGGTAGGTAGGTAGAGAGGGGGCTCTATTCTGATTGATTGATCTACATTAGCTCTATTATGATTCTCATGTGTCATGTGTCACGTGTCACGGGCTGCGGGCCGCGGGCCGCAGGCCACGGGCCAAGCCAAGCCAAGCCAAGCTAAGCCAAGCTAAGCCAAGCCAAAGTGCCTATGCACTGCAATAATTATTTATTTATTTCATTTATGTTTTAATTTTCCTGTACACCGCCCCGAGTCCCTTCGGGGAGAGGGGGCGTTCTAGAAATTTAATAAAATAAATAAAATAAATAAATAACTATTGGAGACACAGGCAGGCACTGCAGAGCCCAGAACCGGGTTTCAGAAGACGCAACGCCTGAGAAACATGGGATGTGCAGAGAAATGCAGGCTACAATCCCTAAGAGGTTTCAAAATTCAAATTTCAAATTAAATTTAAATTCAATTTGCAAAAAGCAATAACATTTCATGTAGTAAATATATTTTATTTGCCTGTATTGTATGCATTATTTGCCTGTATTGTATGCATTCCACCAATGGGTGGAAACTAATCAAGGAGAGAAGCAACTTAGAACTAAGGAGAAACTTCCTGACAGTTAGAACAATTAACCTCTGGAATAGCTTGCCTCCAGAAGTTGTGAATGCCCCAACCCTGGAAGACTTTAAAAAGATGTTAGATAGCCATTTGTCTGAAATGGTATAAGGTTCCTGCCCACGCAGGGGGTTGGACTAGAAGACCTACAAGGTCCCTTCCAACTCTGCTATTGTATTATTGTATTGTTTTATTAAGGCTCTTCTTGCCTCAAAGGTTTACATGCAATACATTAAAACAATAGCAGAGTTGCTTTTAAGTGTCTGTCTACCTATTGTATTTCTTGCTTTCTCCCTCTATCTACCTACCTATCTACCTACCTACCTACCTACCTACCTACCTTGTCTGAAATGGTATAAGGTTCCTGCCCACGCAGGGGGTTGGACTAGAAGACCTACAAAGTCCCTTCCAACTCTGCTATTGTTTTATTGTATTGCAACTTTGGAGATCATTTAGTCCTACACCCTGCTTAAGCAGGAGACCTTGTACCAGTGGTGAAATTCAAAAATTTCCCCTAACGGTTGTGTGGGTGTGGCTTGCTGGGGGGGGGGGGATCATGTGACTGGATGGGCAACGACAACTTCTTTTTAAACTTTTTAAAAGCATTTTTAAACTACTGGTTCTCATGAACTGGTGGTTAAAAATGCTTTAAACTAAATAAAATAAATAAATAACTATTAGAGACACAGGCAGGCGCTGCAGAGCCCAGAACGGGGTTTCAGAAGACGCAACGCCTGAGAAACACGGGATGTACAGAGAAATGCTACAACCAGCGAATCATATTTTCTCATCAAGCGACGAAGCCCCAGCGGACCAATAGGAATTCTCCCTTCTGCAGCAGCATCGGTCTCCGGGCAGAGTCTCTCTTGACTTCAGAGAAGGGAGGGAGGGCGAATATGTTCAATCTTGGAGGGAGGGGCAGCTCAAGGGATAGATAGATAGAGAGAAATAAGGTAGGTAGGTAGGTAGGTAGGTAGGTAGGTAGGTAGGTAGGTAGGTAGGTAGGTAGGTAGGTGTATAGATAGATAGATAGATAGATAGATAGATAGAGAGAGAGAGAGAGAGAGAGAGAGAGAGAGAGACAGAGACAGAGATAGAGACAGAGACAGAGACAGAGACAGAGAGACAGAGAATGAGAGATAGAGAGAAAGATAGATAATTTAAGTTGCTTCTCTCTTTGATTAGTTTCCACCCATTGGTGGAATGCATACAATACAGGTAAATAATGCATACAATACAGGCTCTTCTTCTTGCCTCAAAGGTTTAAATGAAGCAATAACATTTCATGTAGTAAATATATTTTATTTGCCTGTATTGTATGCATTATTTGCCTGTATTGTATGCATTCCACCAATGGGTGGAAACTAATCAAGGAGAGGAGCAACTTAGAACGAAGGAGAAATTTCCTGACAGTTAGAACAATTAACCTCTGGAACAGCTTGCCTCCAGAAGTTGTGAATGCCCCAATCCTGGAAGACTTTAAAAAGATGTTAGATAGCCATTTGTCTGAAATGGTATAAGGTTCCTGCCCACGCAGGGGGTTGGACTAGAAGACCTACAAAGTCCCTTTTATTGCTTTTTGTTCTGCCCTCAGGTGCTTTGGAGAGTGAAGATGCTCAAGGACTGTGTTGCTTCCTTCCTTCCTTCCTTCCTTCCTTCCTTCCTTCCTTCCTTCCTTCCTTCCTTCCTTCCTTCCTTCCTGCCTGCCTGCCTGCCTGCCTGCCTGCCTGCCTGCCTGCCTGCCTTCCTTCCTTCCTTACTCTTTCTTTCTTTCTCTTTCTTTCTTTCTTTCTTTCTTTTTATCTATCTATCTATATCTGAGATATCTTCCAATATCTCAGAGGTTGCCACAAAGAAGAGGGAATCAAGCTATTCTCCAAAGCACCTGAGGGCAGAACTAAAAGCAATGGGTGGAAACTAATCCAGGAGAGAAGCAACTTAGAATTGCTAGCAAGTCTCTAATAGTTATTTATTTATTTTATTTTATTTTATTCATTAAATTTCTAGACCGCCCCCTCTCCCTGAAGGGACTCGGGGCGGTGTACAGGAAAATTAAAACATAAATAAAATAAATAAATAACTATTGCAGTGCAAAGGCACTTTGGCTTGTCTTGGCTTGGCTTGGCTTGGCTTGGCTTGGCTCTACATTAACTCTATTCTAAGTTGCTTCTCTCCTGGGTTAGTTTCCACCCATTGTTTTTTGTTCTGCCCTCAGGTGCTTTGGAGAATAGCTTGACTCCCTCTGCTTTGTGGTAACCTCTGAGATATTAGAAGATATCTCAGATATAGATAGATAGATGGATGCATGGATGGATGGATGGATGGATGGATGGATGGATAGATGAAAAAAGGAAGGAAGGAAGGAAGGAAGGAAGGACGGACGAAAGAAAGAAAGAAAGAAAGAAAGAACGAACGAACGAACGAACGAACGAACGAGGTAGGAAGGAAGGAAGGAACACAGTTGGTAGGTAGGTAGGTAGAGGAAGATAGCAAGAAATACAATAGGTAGACAGACACTTAAAAGCAACATATTGTATCTCAAAGAAAACATTTGCAAAAAGCAATAACATTTCATGTAGTAAATATATTTTATTTGCCTGTATTGTATGCATTATTTGCCTGTATTGTATGCATTCCATCAATGGGTGGAAACTAATCAAGGAGAGAAGCAACTTATAAACTAAGGAGAAATTTCCTGACAGTTAGAACAATTAACCTCTGGAACAGCTTGCCTCCAGAAGTTGTGAATGCCCCAACCCTGGAAGACTTTAAAAAGATGTTAGATAGCCATTTGTCTGAAATGGTATAAGGTTCCTGCCCACGCAGGGGGTTGGACTAGAAGACCTACAAGGTCCCTTCCAACTCTGCTATTGTATTATTGTATTGTTTTATTAAGGCGCTTCTTGCCTCAAAGGTTTACATGCATTATTTACCTGTATTGTATGCATTCCACCAATGGGTGGAAACTAATCAAGGAGAGAAGCAACTTAGAACTAAGGAGAAATTTCCTGACAGTTAGAACAATTAACCTCTGGAACAGCTTGCCTCCGGAAGTGGTGAATGCCCCAACCCTGGAAGACTTTAAAAAGATAGCCATTTGTCTGAAATGGTATAAGGTTCCTGCCCACGCAGCGTGTTGGACTAGAAGACCTACAAGGAGAACCTGAGAACATCAACCTACCTACCTAATCTCCCTCTCTCTCTCTTTCTACCTACCTACTGTATTTCTCCATTTCTCTCTCTCTCTATCCTTCTACCTACCTGACTACACACACACACACACACACACACACACACACACCCTACTTTCTCTCTCTCTCTCTCTCTCTGTGTGTGTGTGTATATATATATATATATATATATACACATACATACATACATACATACATACATACATACATATATATACATACATACATACATACATACATACACACACACACACAAAGCTGAAGAACCAGCGCTGTCCAAAGACATCTCTGTGGTCATGTGGCCGGCATGACTAAACACCAAAGGCACACAGAATGCTGTTACCTTCCCACCAAAGGTGGTCCCTATATATATATACACTTCTACCTACACACACACACTCTCTCTCCCATCCTACCTACTGTATTTCTCTCTATTTCTCTCTCATCCTTCTACCTACCTACAGTACACACACATTCTCCCTCTCCCCCTATATACCTATTGTATTTCTCTCTCTCTTTCTATTTCTCTCTCTATCCTTCTACCTACCTACACACACACACACTAGCAGAGTTGGAAGGGACCTTGTAGGTCTTCTAGTCCAACCCCCTGCGTAGGCAGGAACCTTATACCATTTCAGACAAATGGCTATCTAACATCTTTTTAAAGTCTTCCAGGGTTGGGGCATTCACCACTTCCGGAGGCAAGCTGTTCCAGAGGTTAATTGTTCTAACTGTCAGGAAATTTCTCCTTAGTTCTAAGTTGCTTCTCTCCTTGATTAGTTTCCACCCATTGGTGGAATGCATACAATACAGGCAAATAATGCATACAATATAGGCAAATAAAATATATTTACTACATGAAATGTTATTCCTTCATTTAAACCTTTGAGGCAAGAAGAAGAGCGTGTATTGTAGGTAGGTAGGTAAGTAGGTAAAGGGATATAGAGAGAGAGAAATAGAGAGGGAAAGAGAAATACAGTAGGTAGGTAGGGAGAGAGAGTGTCTGTGTAGCTAGGTAGGTAGGTAGATAAAACGGGAGAGAAAGAAATATAGTAGGTATGTAGGGGGAGGAGAATGTGTCCTTCCTTCCTTCCTTGTTCTTTCTTTCTTTCTTTCTTTCTTTCTTTCTTTCTTTCTTTCTTTCGTCCTTCCTTCCTTCCTTCCTTCCTTCCTTCCTTCCTTCCTTCCTACCTACCTACCAACAAGAAGCAATGGGTGAACAAGAAACATTGTTCATGATTCAGTTGGCTCAACTGTAAAGTTGCACCTGCCGACCTACATGAACTTTTGCCAACATATATGACCTTTTAATGGCTTGGAAAAGTCAGCCCCCTCTTAACCATACTGATAGGTGAGGAATCCATTGGTTCTTGTTCACCCATTGCTTCTTGTTCTGCCATCAGGTGTTTTGGAGAGTTGGAAGGCACCTTGGAGATCATCTAGTCCAACCCCGCTGCTCAAGCCCTTGCAATTCACTGTATATTTTATCCTCCCCTTTGAGGATAACTGAGAAGGAGTCACTAGTCCATAATGCCCGAGCAACGAGCCACGAGCCAAAATTTAATTTAATTTTGAGCCACGAGCCAAAATTAAATCAAATCAAAGTTCAAAGTTCAAAGTTCAAAGTTCCAGGTCCTAGGTTCTAAGTTCTAGGTTGGGTTCTAGGTTCACATGCCACGTGCCAAGCCAAGCTTGCCACCAGAAATTTGAATTAAATTCAAATTTAATTTAAATTTGAATTTAAATTTAATTTGAAATTTGAATTTTGAAACCTCTTAGGGATTGTAGCCTGCATTTCTCTGCACATCCCGTGTTTCTCAGGCGTTGCGTCTTCTGAAACCCTGTTCTGGGCTCTGCAGCGCCTGCCTGTGTCTCTAATACTTATTTATTTATTTTATTAAATTTCTAGACCGCCCCCTACGTTGCCACAAAGAAGAGGGTGTCTAGCTATTCTCCAAAGTACCTGAGGGCAGAAGAAGAAACAATGGGTGGAAATTCAAAAAAATCCCCTAACGGTTCTGTGGGTGTGGCTTGCTGGGGGGATTTATGAACACCTGAGTTCTTTGGAATTTGATTAATTGTGTGAGGTCCACGTTCTGAAAGACCTTGCAATGTTTCTCAGGCGTTGTTTCTTCTAAAACCCCATTCTGGGCTCTGCAGCGCCTTCCTGTGTCTCTAATAGTTATTTATTTATCTTATTTATTTTATTAAATTTCTAGACCGCCCCTCTCCCCGAAGGGACTCAGTTTGGTGTACAGGAAAATTAAAACATAAATAAAATAAATAAATAACTATAGCAGTGCATAGGTGCCTTGGCTTGGCTTGGCTTGCCTTGGCCTGGCACGTGGCACGCGACCTGCGGACCGCGACACGTGGCACCTCACCCGTGGCAGGCGGCACGTGGCACCTTACCCGTGGCAGGCAGCACGTGGCACCTCACCAGTGGCACGCGGCACGTGGCACTTCACCCGTGAAGTGCCACGTGGGGAAACGGCCCGTTTGAGGCTAATTTCTAGCCCATACCGATGGGCTAGGAATCCGTTGGCAATGTCAGTTTTCCAATCCGAATTCAAGGGGGCGTAACTCTAACACTAATTTGGTTTTTCCCCCTATGGGATTTCCCCATGTATTTCATCCGGAAGCGTAGAGGGGTGTGGGTTTGAAATGCCGACCCTCGCCTAACCATATCGATGGGCTAGGAATCCGTTGGCAACCTCGGTTTTCCAATCCGAATTCAAGGGGGCGTAACTCTAACCCTAATTTGGTTTTTCCCCCTATGGGATTTCCCCATGTATTTCATCCGGAAGCGTAGAGGGGTGTGGGTTTGAAATGCCGACCCTCGCCTAACCATATCGATGGGCTAGGAATCCGTTGGCAACCTCGGTTTTCCAATCCGAATTCAAGGGGGCGTAACCCTAACCCTAATTTAGAAGACCTACAAGGTCCCTTCCAACTCTGCTATTGTATTATTGTATTGTTTTATTAAGGCGCTTCTTGCCTCAAAGGTTTACATGCATTATTTACCTGTATTGTATGCATTCCACCAATGGGTGGAAACTAATCAAGGAGAGAAGCAACTTAGAACTAAGGAGAAATTTCCTGACAGTTAGAACAATTAACCTCTGGAACAGCTTGCCTCCGGAAGTGGTGAATGCCCCAACCCTGGAAGACTTTAAAAAGATGTTAGATAGCCATTTGTCTGAAATGGTATAAGGTTCCTGCCCACGCAGGGGGTTGGACTAGAAGACCTACAAGGAGAACCTGAGAACATCAACCTACCTACCTAATCTCCCTCTCTCTCTCTTTCTACCTACCTACTGTATTTCTCCATTTCTCTCTCTCTCTCTCTCTCTCTCCTTCTACCTACCTGACTACACACACACACACACACACACACACACACACACACACACACCCTACTTTCTCTCTCTCTCTCTCTCTCTCTCTGTGTATATATATATATATATATACACATACATACATACATACATACATACATATATATATATATACATACATACACACACACACACACACACACACAAAGCTGAAGAGCCAGCGCTGTCCAAAGACATCTCTGTGGTCATGTGGCCGGCATGACTAAACACCAAAGGCACACAGAATGCTGTTACCTTCCCACCAAAGGTGGTCCCTATATATATATACACTTCTACCTACACACACACTCTCTCTCTCCCATCCTACCTACTGTATTTCTCTCTATTTCTCTCTCATCCTTCTGCCTACCTACAGTACACACACATTCTCCCTCTCCCCCTACATACCTATTGTATTTCTCTCTCTCTTTCTATTTCTCTCTCTATCCTTCTACCTACCTACACACACACTCTCTTTCCCTACCTACCTACTGTATTTCTCTATCTTTCTATTTCTCTCTCTATCTTTCTACACACTCTCTCTCCCATCCTACCTACTGTATTTCTCTCTATTTCTCTCTCATCCTTCTACCTACCTACAGTACACACACATTCTCCCTCTCCCCCTACATACCTATTGTATTTCTCTCTCTCTTTCTATTTCTCTCTCATCCTTCTACCTACCTACACACACACACTCTCTCCCTACCTACCTACTGTATTTCTCTATCTTTCTATTTCTCTCTCTATCTTTCTACCTACCTACCTACACACACACACATTCGCCGATGTCCCTTCCAACTCTGCTATTGTATTATTGTATTGTTTTATTAAGGCTCTTCTTGCCTCAAAGGTTTACATGCAATACAATAAAACAGTTCTAAGTTGCTTCTCTCCTGGATTAGTTTCCACCCATTGCTTCTTGTTCTGCCATCAGGTGTTTTGGAGAGATCAATCAATCAGAATAGAGCTAATGTAGATCAATCAATCAGAATAGAGCCCCCTCTCTATCCCTCTACTTATCTACCTACATTATTTCTCCCTCTTTCTCTATTCCTCTACCTACCTACCTACCTACCTTGTCTGAAACGTGGCACGTGGCACGTGGCATGTGAACCTAGAACCCAACCTAGAACTTAGAACCTAGGACCTGGAACTTTGAACTTTGATTTGATTTAATTTTGGCTCGTGGCTCAAAATTAAATTAAATTTTGGCTCTTGGCTCGTGGCTCGTTGCTTGGGCATTATGGACTAGTGACTCCTTCTCAGTTATCCTCAAAGGGGAGGATCCAATATACAGTGAATTGCAAGGGCTTGAGCAGCGGGGTTGGACTAGATGACCTCCAAGGTGCCTTCCAACTCTCCAAAACACCTGATGGCAGAACAAGAAGCAATGGGTGAACAAGAACCAATGGATTCCTCACCTATCAGTATGGTTAAGAGGGGGCTGACTTTTCCAAGCCATTAAAAGGTCATATATGTTGGCAAAAGTTCATGTAGGTCGGCAGGTGCAACTTTACAGTTGAGCCAACTGAACCATGAACAATGTTTCAAATAAAGGCAGACAAGCAGGAGTCATGACCCAGCTATTTACATATAGAGCTCGTGGATGTATACACTACCTATCTACCTACCTACCTTGTCTGAAATGGTATAAGGCCTGTATTTTATGCAGTCCACCAATGGGTGGAAACTAATCAAGGAGAGACATAACTTCTGGTGGCAAGCTGTTCCGCTGGTTAAAAGCTGTTCCGCTGGCTAAAAGCAACATATTGCATCTCAAAGAAAACATTTGCAAAAAGCAATAACATTTCATGTAGTAAATATATTTTATTTGCCTGGGTGTATGACAAATGGTTTTCCAGTCTCTTCTTAAAAACACATCCAGTGTTGGGGCATCCATAACCTCTGGTGGCAAGCTGTTCCGCTGGTTAAAAGCATTATTTGCCTGTATTGTATGCATTCCACTGACATTGTTTTATTAAGGCTCTTCTTGCCTCAAAGGTTTACATGCAATACAATAAAACAATAGCAGAGTTGCTTTTAAGTGTCTGTCTACCCGTTGTATTTCTTGATTTCTCCCTCTACCTACCTACCTGCCTACCTACCTACCTACCTTGTCTGAAATGGTATAAGGTTCCTGCCCACGCAGGGAGTTGGACTAGAAGACCTACAAGGTCCCTTCCAACTCTGCTATTGTATTATTGTATTGTTTTATTAAGGCGCTTCTTGCCTCAAAGGTTTACATGCATTATTTACCTGTATTGTATGCATTCCACCAATGGGTGGAAACTAATCAAGGAGAGAAGCAAGTTAGAACTAAGGAGAAATTTCCTAACAGTTAGAACAATTAACCTCTGGAACAGCTTGCCTCCAGAAGTTGTGAATGCCCCAACCCTGGAAGACTTTAAAAAGATGTTAGATAGCCATTTGTCTGAAATGGTATAAGGTTCCTGCCCACGCAGGGGGTTGGACTAGAAGACCTACAAGGTCCCTTCCAACTCTGCTATTGTATTATTGTATTGTTTTATTAAGGCTCTTCTTGCCTCAAAGGTTTACATGCAATACAATAAAACAATAGCAGAGTTGCTTTTAAGTGTCTGTCTACCCGTTGTATTTCTTGCTTTCTCCCTCTACCTACCTACCTGCCTACCTACCTACCTACCTTTTCTGAAATGGTATAAGGTTCCTGCCCACGCAGGGAGTTGGACTAGAAGACCTACAAGGTCCCTTCCAACTCTGCTATTGTAATATTGTATTGTTTTATTAAGGCGCTTCTTGCCTCAAAGGTTTACATGCATTATTTACCTGTATTGTATGCATTCCACCAATGGGTGGAAACTAATCAAGGGGAAAAGCAACTTAGAACTAAGGAGAAATTTCCTTAGTTAGGGGGTAAACGTTGGCCCTCCCGGGCTTCTTAACAAGACATTGGTAATACATTTTTCAATAATACAACAGGTGAAAATAAACGAATTCAAGAGGGCGTAACCCTAACCCTAATTTGGGTTTTCCCCCCATGGGATTTCCCCATGTATTTCACCCGGAAGCGTAGATAGGGGTGGGTTCGAAAAGTCGTAACCATCCTAACCATACCGATGGGCTAGGAATCCGTTGGCAATGTCAGTTTTCCAATCCGAATTCCAGGGGGCGTAACTCTAACCCTAATTTGGTTTTTCCCCCTATGGGATTTCCCCATGTATTTCATCCGGAAGCGTAGAGGGGTGTGGGTTTGAAATGCCGACCCTCGCCTAACCATATCGATGGGCTAGGAATCCGTTGGCAACCTCGGTTTTCCAATCCGAATTCAAGGGGGCGTAACCCTAACCCTAATTTGGTTTTCCCCCCAATGGGATTTCCCCATGTATTTCACCTGGAAGTGTAGAGGGGTGTGGGTTTGAAATGCCGACCCTCGCCTAACCATACCGATGGGATAGGAATCCGTTGGCAATGTCGGTTTTCCAATCCGAATTCAAGGGGGCGTAACCCTAACCCTAATTTGGTTTTTTTCCCCCATGGGATTTCCCCATGTATTTCACCCGGAAGCGTAGATAGGGGTGGGTTCGAAAAGTCGACCCCCTCTTAACCATACCGATGGGCTAGGAATCCTTTGGCAACGTCGGTTTTCCAATCCGAATTCAAGGGGGCGTAACCCTAACCCTAATTTGGTTTTTCCCCCTATGGGATTTCCCCATGTATTTCATCCGGAAGCGTAGAGGGGGGTGGGTTCGAAAAGTCGACCTCCTCCTAAGCATACTAATGGGCTAGGAATCTGTTGGCGACCTCGGTTTTCCAATCCGAATTCAAGGGGGCGTAACCCTAACCCTAATTTGGTTTATCTCCCTATGGGATTTCCCCATGTATTTCACCTAGAAGTGTAGAGGGGTTTGGGTTTGAAATGCTGACCCTCTCCTAACCATACCGAAGGGCTAGAAATCCATTGGCGACATCGGTTTTCCAATCCGAATTCAAGGGGGTGTAACCCTAACCCTAATTTGGTTTTTTCCCCCACGGGATTTCCCCATGTATTTCACCCGGAAGCGTAGAGGTGGGTGCGTTCGAAAAGTCGACCTCCTCCTAAGCATACTGATGGGCTAGGAATCCGTTGGCAATGTCGGTTTTCCAATCCGAATTCAAGGGGGCGTAACCCTAACCCTAATTTGGTTTCCCCCCCCCCCATGGGATTTCCCCATGTATTTCACCCAGAAGCGTAGAGGGGTGTGGGTTCGAAAAGTCGACCCCCTCCTAACCATACCGATGGGCTAGGAATCCGTTGGCAATGTCGGTTTTCCAATCCGAATTCAAGGGGGCGTAACCCTAACCCTAATTTGGTTTTTTCCCCCCATGGGATTTCCCCATGTATTTCACCCGGAAGCGTAGATAGGGGTGGGTTCGAAAAGTCGACCCCCTCCTAACCATACTGATGGGCTAGGAATCCTTTGGCAACGTCGGTTTTCCATTCCGAATTCAAGGGGGTGTAACCCTAACCCTAATTTGGTTTTTCCCCCTATGGGATTTCCCCATGTATTTCATCCAGAAGCGTAGAGGTTCGAAAAGTCGACCTCCTCCTAAGCATACTGATTGGCTAGGAATCTGTTGGCGACCTCGGTTTTCCAATCCGAATTCAAGGTGGCGTAACCCTAACCCTAATTTGGTTTATCTCCCTATGGGATTTCCCCATGTATTTCACCTGGAAGTGTAGAGGGGTGTGGGTTTGAAATGCTGACCCTCTCCTAACCATACCGATGGGCTAGGAATCCATTGGCGACATCGGTTTTCCAATCCGAATTCAAGGGGGCGTAACCCTAACCCTAATTTGGTTTTTCCTAACAAGGGATTTCCCCATGTATTTCACCCGGAAGCGTAGATAGGGGTGGGTTTGAAATGCCGACCCTCTCCTAACCATACCGATGGGCTAGGAATCCATTGGCGACATCGGTTTTCCAATCTATGGGTAGCTAAAAAGGGAGAGAAAGAAATATAGTAGGTATGTAGGGGGAGGAGAATGTGTGTGTGTGTAGGTAGGTAGGTAGAAAGATAGAGAGAGAAATAGAAAGATAGAGAAATACAGTAGGTAGGTAGGAAGAGAGTGTGTGTGTGTAGGTAGGTAGAAGGATGAGAGAGAAATAGAAAGAGAGAGAGAAATACAATAGTTATATAGGGGGAGAGGGAGAATGTGTGTGTACTGTAGGTAGGTAGAAGGATGAGAGAGAAATAGAGAGAAATACAGTAGGTAGGATGGGAGAGAGAGTGTGTGTGTGTAGGTAGAAGTGTATATATATATAGGGACCACCTTTGGTGGGAAGGTAACAGCATTCTGTGTGCCTTTGGTGTTTAGTCATGCCGGCCACATGACCACAGAGATGTCTTTGGACAGCGCTGGTTCTTCAGCTTTGTGTGTGTGTGTGTATGTATGTATGTATGTATATATATATATGTATGTATGTATGTATGTATGTATGTGTATATATATATATATATATACACACACACACAGAGAGAGAGAGAGAGAGAGAGAGAAAGTAGGGTGTGTGTGTGTGTGTGTGTGTGTGTGTAGTCAGGTAGGTAGAAGGATAGAGAGAGAGAGAAATGGAGAAATACAGTAGGTAGGTAGAAAGAGAGAGAGAGGGAGATTAGGTAGGTAGGTTGATGTTCTCAGGTTCTCCTTGTAGGTCTTCTAGTCCAACACGCTGCGTGGGCAGGAACCTTATACCATTTCAGACAAATGGCTATCTAACATCTTTTTAAAGTCTTCCAGGGTTGGGGCATTCACCACTTCCGGAGGCAAGCTGTTCCAGAGGTTAATTGTTCTAACTGTCAGGAAATTTCTCCTTAGTTTATAAATTGCTTCTCTCCTTGATTAGTTTCCACCCATTGGTGGAATGCATAAAATACAGGCAAATAATGCATACAATACAGGCAAATAAAATATATTTACTACATGAAATGTTATTGCTTTTTGCAAATGTTTTCTTTGAGATACAATATGTTTTGCTTTTAAGTGTCTGTCTACCTATTGTATTTCTTGCTTTCTTCCTCTACCTACCTACCTACCAACTGTGTTCCTTCCTTCCTTCCTTCTTTCCTTCCTTCCTTCCTTCCTCGTTCTTTCTTTCTTTCTCTCCACGCCAAAGCACCTATGCATTGCAATAGTTATTTATTTATTTTATTTATGTTTTAATTTTCCTGTACACCACCCCGAGTCCCTTCGTGGAGAGGGGGCGGTCTAGAAATTTAATAAAATAAATAAAATAAATAAATAACTATGAGAGAACTGACTAGGATGGGAGGAGGAGGGGGAGTTGGACTAGAAGACCTCCAAGGTCCCTTCCAGCATTCTATTCTCGAGCCGAGCCACGAGCCACGATCCAAGAGCTATGAGCCAAGAGCCAAAAGCCAAAATTTAATTTAATTTTGAGCCACGAGCCAAAATTAAATTAAATCAAAGTTCAACATTTGCAAAAAGCAATAACATTTCATGTAGTAAATATATTTTATTTGCCTGTATTGTATCCATTATTTGCCTGTATTGTATGCATTCCACCAATGGGTGGAAACTAATCAAGGAGAGAAGCAACTTAGAAGTAAGGAGAAATTTCCTGACAGTTAGAACAATTAACCTCTGGAACAGCTTGCCTCCGGAAGTTGTGAATGCCCCAACCCTGGAAGATTATAAAAAGATGTTAGATAGCCATTTGTCTGAAATGGTATAAGGTTCCTGCCAACGCAGGGGGTTGGACTAGAAGACCTACAAGGTCCCTTCCAACTCTGCTATTGTATTATTGTTCTGTTTTATTAAGGCGCTTCTTGCCTCAAAGGTTTACATGCAATACAATAAAACAATAGCAGAGTTGGCTTGGCTTGGCTTGGCTTGGCACGTGGCACGTGGCATGTGAACCCAACCTAGCACATAGTTCAAACCGGTTCAAACCAGTCGGAACCGGTTCAAACCGGTTCAAACCGGTTCAAACCAGTCAGAACCGGTTTAAACTGGTTCAAACTGGTTGCAACTGGTCGGAACCGGTTTAACCCGGTTGGAACTGGTTCAAACCGGTTCAAACCGGTTCAAACCGGTTCAAACCAGTTGGAACCGGTTCAAACGAGTCGGAACCGGTTCAAACCGGTCAGAACCGGTTTAAACCGGTCGGAACCGGTCGGAACCAGTTCAAACCGGTTGGAACCGGTCGGAACCGGTTCAAACCAGTTCAAACCGGTCGGAACCAGTTCAAACCGGTCGGAACCCGTTCAAACCGGTCAGAACCGGTTCAAAACCGGTCGGAACCAGTTCAAACCAGTCAGAACCGGTTCAAACCGGTTGGAACCGGTTCAAACCAGTTGGAACCGGTTCAAACCGGTCGGAACCGGATCTGGTCGGAACCGGTTCAAAACGGTCAGAACCGGTTCAAACCGGTCGGAACCAGTTCGAACCAGTCAGAACAGGTTCAAACCGGTTGGAACTGGTTCAAACCAGTTGAAACCGGTTCAAACCGGTCAGAACCGGTTCAAACGGGTTCAAACCGGTCAGAACCGGTTCAAACCGGTTCCGACCGGTTTGAACCGGATTGAACCGGTTCCGACCGGTTTTTAACTGCTTTGAACCTGTTTGAACCGGTTCCGACTGGTTTGAATCGGTCTGAACCGGTTTGAACCGGTTCCGATCGGTTTGAACCGGTTTGAACTGGTTCAGACCGATTCAAACCAGTCGGAACCGGTTCAAACAGGTTCAAAGCAGTTAAAAACCGGTCGGAACCGGTTCAATCCGGTTCAAACCGGTCGGAACCGGTTTGAACCGGTTCTGACCGGTTTGAACCCGTTTGAACCGGTTCTGACCGGTTTGAACCGGTTTCAACTGGTTTGAACCAGTTCCAACCGGTTTTAACCGGTTCTGACTGGTTTGAACTGGTTCCGACCGGTTTGAACCGGTTCTGACCGGTTTGAACCGGTTTGAACCGGTTCCGACCAGATCCGGTTCCGACCGGTTTGAACCGGTTCCAACTGGTTTGAACCGGTTCCAACCGGTTTGAACCGGTTCTGACTGGTTTGAACCGGTTCCGACCGGTTTTGAACCGGTTCTGACCGGTTTGAACGGGTTCCGAGCGGTTTGAACTGGTTCCGACCGGTTTGAACTGGTTTGAACCGGTTCCGACCGGTTCCAACCGGTTTGAACCGGTTCCGACCGGTTTAAACCGGTTCTGACCGGTTTGAACCGGTTCCGACTCGTTTGAACCGGTTCCAACTGGTTTGAACCGGTTTGAACCGGTTTGAACCGGTTTGAACCAGTTCCAACCGGGTTAAACCGGTTCCGACCAGTTGCAACCAGTTTGAACCAGTTTAAACCGGTTCCGACTGGTTTGAACCGGTTTGAACTATGTGCTAGGTTGGGTTCACATGCCACGTGCTACGTGCCAAGCCAAGCCAAGCCAAGCCAAGCCAAGCCAACTCTGCTATTGTTTTATTGTATTGCATGTAAACCTTTGAGGCAAGAAGCGCCTTAATAAAACAAAACAATAATACAATAGCAGAGTTGGAAGGGACCTTGTAGGTCTTCTAGTCCAACCCCCTGCGTTGGCAGGAACCTTATACCATTTCAGACAAATGGCTATCTAACATCTTTTTATAATCTTCCAGGGTTGGGGCATTCACAACTTCCGGAGGCAAGCTGTTCCAGAGGTTAATTGTTCTAACTGTCAGGAAATTTCTCCTTACTTCTAAGTTGCTTCTCTCCTTGATTAGTTTCCACCCATTGGTGGAATGCATACAATACAGGCAAATAATGGATACAATACAGGCAAATAAAATATATTTACTACATGAAATGTTATTGCTTTTTGCAAATGTTGAACTTTGATTTAATTTAATTTTGGCTCGTGGCTCAAAATTAAATTAAATTTTGGCTTTTGGCTCTTGGCTCATAGCTCTTGGATCGTGGCTCGGCTCGAGAATAGAATGCTGGAAGGGACCTTGGAGGTCTTCTAGTCCAACTCCCCCTCCTCCTCCCATCCTAGTCAGTTCTCTCATAGTTATTTATTTATTTTATTTATTTTATTAAATTTCTAGACCGCCCCCTCTCCACGAAGGGACTTGGGGTGGTGTACAGGAAAATTAAAACATAAATAAAATATATAAATAACTATTGCAGTGCATAGGTGCTTTGGCGTGGAGAGAAAGAAAGAAAGAACGAGGAAGGAAGGAAGGAAGGAAAGAAGGAAGGAAGGAAGGAACACAGTTGGTAGGTAGGTAGGTAGAGGAAGAAAGCAAGAAATACAATAGGTAGACAGACACTTAAAAGCAAAACATATTGTATCTCAAAGAAAACATTTGCAAATAGCAATAACATTTCATGTAGTAAATATATTTTATTTGCCTGTATTGTATGCATTATTTGCCTGTATTTTATGCATTCCACCAATGGGTGGAAACTAATCAAGGAGAGAAGCAATTTATAAACTAAGGAGAAATTTCCTGACAGTTAGAACAATTAACCTCTGGAACAGCTTGCCTCCAGAAGTTGTGAATGCCCCAACCCTGGAAGACTTTAAAAAGATGTTAGATAGCCATTTGTCTGAAATGGTATAAGGTTCCTGCCCACGCAGGGGGTTGGACTAGAAGACCTACAAGGTCCCTTCCAACTCTGCTATTCTATTATTGTATTGTTTTATTAAGGCTCTTCTTGCCTCAAAGGTTTACATGCAATACAATAAAACAATAGCAGAGTTGCTTTTAAGTGTCTGTCTACCCATTGTATTTCTTGCTTTCTCCCTCTACCTGCCTACCTACCTACCTACCTTGTCTGAAATGGTATAAGGTTCCTGCCCACGCAGGGAGTTGGACTAGAAGACCTACAAGGTCCCTTCCAACTCTGCTATTGTATTATTGTATTGTTTTATTAAGGCGCTTCTTGCCTCAAAGGTTTACATGCATTATTTACCTGTATTGTATGCATTCCACCAATGGATGGAAACTAATCAAGGAGAGAAGCAACTTAGAACTAAGGAGAAATTTCCTGACAGTTAGAACAATTAACCTCTGGAACAGCTTGCCTCCGGAAGTGGTGAATGCCCCAACCCTGGAAGACTTTAAAAAGATGTTAGATAGCCATTTGTCTGAAATGGTATAAGGTTCCTGCCCACGCAGCGTGTTGGACTAGAAGACCTACAAGGAGAACCTGAGAACATCAACCTACCTACCTAATCTCCCTCTCTCTCTCTATCTACCTACCTACTGTATTTCTCCATTTCTCTCTCTCTCTATCCTTCTACCTACCTGACTACACACACACACACACACACACACACACACCCTACTTTCTCTCTCTCTCTCTCTCTCTCTCTGTGTGTGTGTGTGTGTATATATATATATATACACATACATACATACATACATACATACATATATATATATACATACATACATACATACATACACACACACACACAAAGCTGAAGAACCAGCGCTGTCCAAAGACATCTCTGTGGTCATGTGGCCGGCATGACTAAACACCAAAGGCACACAGAATGCTGTTACCTTCCCACCAAAGGTGGTCCCTATATATATATACACTTCTACCTACACACACACTCTCTCTCTCCCATCCTACCTACTGTATTTCTCTCTATTTCTCTCTCATCCTTCTACCTACCTACAGTACACACACATTCTCCCTCTCCCCCTATATACCTATTGTATTTCTCTCTCTCTTTCTATTTCTCTCTCATCCTTCTACCTACCTACACACACACTCTCTCTTCCTACCTACCTACTGTATTTCTCTATCTTTCTATTTCTCTCTCTATCTTTCTACCTACCTACCTACACACACACACATTCTCCTCCCCCTACATACCTACTATATTTCTTTCTCTCCCGTTTTAGCTACCCATAGATTGGAAAACCGATGTCGCCAATGGATTCCTAGCCCATCGGTATGGTTAGGAGAGGGTCGGCATTTCAAACCCACCCCTATCTACGCTTCCGGGTGAAATACATGGGGAAATCCCTTGTTAGGAAAAACCAAATTAGGGTTAGGGTTACGCCCCCTTGAATTCGGATTGGAAAACCGATGTCGCCAATGGATTCCTAGCCCATCGGTATGGTTAGGAGAGGGTCAGCATTTCAAACCCACACCCCTCTACACTTCCAGGTGAAATACATGGGGAAATCCCATAGGGAGATAAACCAAATTAGGGTTAGGGTTACGCCACCTTGAATTCGGATTGGAAAACCGAGGTCGCCAACAGATTCCTAGCCAATCAGTATGCTTAGGAGGAGGTCGACTTTTCGAACCTCTACGCTTCCGGATGAAATACATGGGGAAATCCCACAGGGGGAAAAACCAAATTAGGGTTAGGGTTACACCCCCTTGAATTCGGAATGGAAAACCGACGTTGCCAAAGGATTCCTAGCCCATCGGTATGGTTAGGAGGGGGTCGACTTTTCGAACCCACCCCTATCTACGCTTCCAGGTGAAATACATGGGGAAATCCCATGGGGGGGAAAAACCAAATTAGGGTTTGGGTTACACACACACACATTCTCCTCCCCCTACATACCTACTATATTTCTTTCTCTCCCGTTTTAGCTACCCATAGATTGGAAAACCGATGTCGCCAATGGATTCCTAGCCCATCGGTATGGTTAGGAGAGGGTCGGCATTTCAAACCCACCCCTATCTACGCTTCCGGGTGAAATGCATGGGGAAATCCCTTGTGAGGAAAAACCAAATTAGGGTTAGGGTTACGCCCCCTTGAATTCGGATTGGAAAACCGATGTCGCCAATGGATTCCTACCCATCGGTATGGTTAGGAGAGGGTCAGCATTTCAAACCCACACCCCTCTACGCTTCCGGGTGAAATACATGGGGAAGTCCAATGGGGGGAAAAACCAATTGAACCGGTACGAACTGATACAAACCCCCCCAAAAGCCAAGAGATGTGGACCACGGACCAAAAGGGAGGCTCCTTATCTCTTAGGGTGGGCAAGAAGGTACTGGACCAAGATGGAGCTGGGAAAAACAAGAAGAACAAGAACTCACCAATTGCATCTATTTGGGTGGGAGATCCGGTGGTGGGGCCAGATCCTGGCCAGAGACAGCACTGCTGAAGGAGTCACTGAACCCATAGACCTCCATCAGGTGCTTATTCTTCTGCTGATAGATGTGCTCATTTTGTGGGGTCTGGTAGGCTGAGGTTCAGAATAGTCTTCCACAAACTGCATGTAAGCCAACACTGCAGGAGAGAGAGGATGGACACATGGACGTCAGTGAGATGCTCAAGAGAAGCCTTTTCTATGTTTACAATAGCAGAGTTGGAATGGACCTTGACTCCCTCTTCTTTGTGGCAACCTCTGAGATAGCTCTATTCTGATTGATTGATCTACATTAACTCTATTCTAAGTTGCTTCTCTCCTTGATTAGTTTCCACCCAGAACTAAGGAGAAATTTCCTGACAGTTAGAACAATTAACCTCTGGAACAGCTTGCCTCCAGAAGTTGTGAATGCCCCAACCCTGGAAGACTTTAAAAAGATGTTAGATAGCCATTTGTCTGAAATGGTATAAGGTTCCTGCCCACGCAGGGGGTTGGACTAGAAGACCTACAAGGTCCCTTCCAACTCTGCTATTGTATTATTGTATTGTTTTATTAAGGCTCTTCTTGCCTCAAAGGTTTACATGCAATACAATAAATCAATAGCAGAGTTGCTTTTAAGTGTCTGTCTACCTATTGTATTTCTTGCTTTCTCCCTCTACCTACCTACCTGCCTACCTACCTACCTACCTTGTCTGAAATGGTATAAGGTTCCTGCCCACGCAGGGAGTTGGACTAGAAGACCTACAAGGTCCCTTCCAACTCTGCTATTGTTTTATTGTATTGCATGTAAACCTTTGAGGCAAGAAGCGCCTTAATAAAACAATACAATAATACAATAGCAGAGTTGGAAGGGACCTTGTAGGTCTTCTAGTCCAACCCCCTGCGTGGCAGGAACCTTATACCATTTCAGACAAGGTAGGTAGGTAGATAAGTAGTGTATGCATCTACGAGCTCTATATGTAAATAGCTGGGTCATGACTCCTGCTTGTCTGCCTTTATTTGAAACATTGTTCATGGTTCAGTTGGCTCAACTGTAAAGTTGCACCTGCCGACCTACATGAACTTTTGCCAACATATATGACCTTTTAATGGCTTGGAAAAGTCAGCAACCTCTTAACCATCCTGATAGGTGAGGAATCCATTGGTTCTTGTTCACCCATTGCTTCTTGTTCTGCCATCAGGTGTTTTGGAGAGTTGGAAGGCACCTTGGAGGTCATCTAGTCCAACCCCGCTGCTCAAGCCCTTGCAATTCACTGAATATTGGATCCTCCCCTTTGAGGATAACTGAGAAGGAGTCACTAGTCCATAATGCCCGAGCAACGAGCCAAGAGCCAAAATGTAATTTAATTTTGAGCCACGAGCCAAAATTAAATCAAATCAAAGTTCAAAGTTCAAAGTTCCAGGTCCTAGGTTCTAAGTTCTAGGTTGGGTTCTAGGTTCACGTGCCACGTGCCACGTGCCAAGCCAAGCTTGCCACCAGAAGTTATGGAAGCCCCAACACTGGATGTGTTTTTAAAAAGAGACTGGAAAACCATTTGTCTGACAGGGTATAAGGTCCCCTGCTTGAGCAGCGGGGTTGGACTAGATGACCTCCAAGGTCCCTTCCACCTCTCCAAAGCACCTGATGGCAGAACAAGAAGCAATGGGTGGAAACTAATGAAGTCAGTACTCCTGGTAAGAAGTACTTCAAGATTCAGGAACTCCTGGACACAATCCCTGGCACAAGGTATAGTTATGGGGGGGAACTCATACGGTATGGTAGAGGAATAGAGAAAGAGGGAAAAATACAGAAGGTAGGTAGGTAGGTAGATAGAGAGGGTTGCCACAAAGAAGAGGGTGTCAAGCTATTCTCCAAAGCACCTGAGGGCAGAAGAAGAAACAATGGGTGGAAACTAATCTAGGAGAGAAGCAACTTGGAACTGACGAGAAATTTCCTGACAGTTACAACAAGGGAGTTGGACGAGATGACCCCCAAGGGATAGATAGATAGAGAGAAATATGGTAGGTAGGTAGGTAGGTAGGTAGGTGTATAGATAGATAGATAGATAGATAGATAGATAGATAGATAGATAGATAGATAGATAGATAGATAGATAGATAGATAGATAGATAGATAGATAGATAGACAAGATAGAGAGAGAGAGAGAGAGACAGAGAGACATTGAGACAGAGAGACAGAGAAAGAGAGATAGAGAGAAAGATAGATAATTTAAGTTGCTTCTCTCTTCGATTAGTTTCCACCCATTGGTGGAATGCATACAATACAGGTAAATAATGCATACAATACAGGCTCTTCTTCTTGCCTCAAAGGTTTAAATGAAGCAATAACATTTCATGTAGTAAATATATTTTATTTGCCTGTATTGTATGCATTATTTGCCTAGGGAGAAATACGGAGAACTAAGGAGAAATTTCCTGACAGTTAGAACAATTAACCTCTGGAACAGCTTGCCTCCAGAAGTTGTGAATGCCCCAACCCTGGAGTTTGGAGAGATGTTTTGGAGAGATCAATCAATCAGAATAGAGCTAATGTAGATCAATCAATCAGAATAGAGCCCCCTCTCTATCCCTCTACTTATCTACCTACTTTAATTCTCCCTCTTTCTCTATTCCTCTACCTACCTACCTACCTACCTACCTTGTGTGAAATGGTATAAGGTTCCTGCCCACGCAGGGGGTTGGACTAGAAGACCTACAAAGTCCCTTTCAACTCTGCTATTGTTTTATTGTATTGCATGTAAACCTTTGAGGCAAGAAGCGCCTTAATAAAACAATACAATAATACAATAGCAGAGTTGGAAGGGACCTTGTAGGTCTTCTAGTCCAACCCCCTGCGTGGGCAGGAACCTTATACCATTTCAGACAAATGGCTATCTAACATCTTTTTAAAGTCTTCCAGGGCATTCACAACAACGAGGAAGGAAGGAAGGAAGGAAGGAAGGAAGGAACACAGTTGGTAGGTAGGTAGGTAGAGGAAGAAAGCAAGAAATACAATAGGAATAGAGAAAGAGGGAAAAATACAATAGGTAGGTAGGTAGGTAGGTAGAGAGGGGGCTCTATTCTGATTGATTGATCTACATTAGCTCTATTCTGATTCTCATGTGTCATGTGTCACGTGTCACGGGCCGCGGGCCACGGGCCAAGCCAAGCCAAGCCAAGCTAAGCCAAGCCAAAGTGCCTATGCACTGCAATAATTATTTATTTATTTCATTTATGTTTTAATTTTCCTGTACACCGCCCCGAGTCCCTTCGGGGAGAGGGGGCGTTCTAGAAATTTAATAAAATAAATAAAATAAATAAATAACTATTGGAGACACAGGCAGGCACTGCAGAGCCCAGAACCGGGTTTCAGAAGACGCAACGCCTGAGAAACATGGGATGTGCAGAGAAATGCAGGCTACAATCCCTAAGAGGTTTCAAAATTCAAATTTCAAATTAAATTTAAATTCAATTTGCAAAAAGCAATAACATTTCATGTAGTAAATATATTTTATTTGCCTGTATTGTATGCATTATTTGCCTGTATTGTATGCATTCCACCAATGGGTGGAAACTAATCAAGGAGAGAAGCAACTTAGAACTAAGGAGAAACTTCCTGACAGTTAGAACAATTAACCTCTGGAATAGCTTGCCTCCAGAAGTTGTGAATGCCCCAACCCTGGAAGACTTTAAAAAGATGTTAGATAGCCATTTGTCTGAAATGGTATAAGGTTCCTGCCCACGCAGGGGGTTGGACTAGAAGACCTACAATGTCCCTTCCAACTCTGCTATTGTATTATTGTATTGTTTTATTAAGGCTCTTCTTGCCTCAAAGGTTTACATGCAATACAACAAAACAATAGCAGAGTTGCTTTTAAGTGTCTGTCTACCTATTGTATTTCTTGCTTTCTCCCTCTATCTACCTACCTACCTATCTACCTACCTACCTACCTACCTACCTACCTACCTACCTTGTGTGAAATGGTATAAGGTTCCTGCCCACGCAGGGGGTTGGACTAGAAGACCTACAAAGTCCCTTCCAACTCTGCTATTGTTTTATTGTATTGTTTTATTAAGGCTCTTCTTGCCTCAAAGGTTTACATGCAATACATTAAAACAATAGCAGAGTTGCTTTTAAGTGTCTGTCTACCTATTGTATTTCTTGCTTTCTCCCTCTATCTACCTACCTACCTATCTACCTACCTACCTACCTACCTTGTGTGAAATGGTATAAGGTTCCTGCCCACGCAGGGGGTTGGACTAGAAGACCTACAAAGTCCCTTCCAACTCTGCTATTGTTTTATTGTATTGCAACTTTGGAGATCATTTAGTCCTACACCCTGCTTAAGCAGGAGACCTTGTACCAGTGGTGAAATTCAAAAATTTCCCCTAACCGTTGTGTGGGTGTGGCTTGCTGGGGGGGGGGATCATGTGACTGGATGGGCAACGACAACTTCTTTTTAAACTTTTTAAAAGCATTTTTAAACTACTGGTTCCCATGAACTGGTGGTTAAAAATGCTTTAAACTAAATAAAATAAATAAATAACTATTAGAGACACAGGCCGGCGCTGCAGAGCCCAGAACGGGGTTTCAGAAGACGCAACGCCTGAGAAACACGGGATGTACAGAGAAATGCTACAACCAGCGAATCATATTTTCTCATCAAGCGACGAAGCCCCAGCGGACCAATAGGAATTCTCCCTTCTGCAGCATCTTCGGTCTCCGGGCAGAGTCTCTCTTGACTTCAGAGAAGGGAGGGAGGGCGAATATGTTCAATCTTGGAGGGAGGGGCAGCTCAAGGGATAGATAGATAGAGAGAAATAAGGTAGGTAGGTAGGTAGGTAGGTAGGTAGGTAGGTTATAGATAGATAGATAGATAGATAGATAGATAGAGAGATAGAGAGATAGAGAGATAGAGAGATAGAGAGAGACAGAGACAGAGACAGACAGAGAGACAGAGAATGAGAGATAGAGAGAAAGATAGATAATTTAAGTTGCTTCTCTCTTTGATTAGTTTCCACCCATTGGTGGAATGCATACAATACAGGTAAATATTGCATACAATACAGGCTCTTCTTCTTGCCTCAAAGGTTTAAATGAAGCAATAACATTTCATGTAGTAAATATATTTTATTTGCCTGTATTGTATGCATTATTTGCCTGTATTGTATGCATTCCACCAATGGGTGGAAACTAATCAAGGAGAGGAGCAACTTAGAACGAAGGAGAAATTTCCTGACAGTTAGAACAATTAACCTCTGGAACAGCTTGCCTCCAGAAGTTGTGAATGCCCCAATCCTGGAAGACTTTAAAAAGATGTTAGATAGCCATTTGTCTGAAATGGTATAAGGTTCCTGCCCACGCAGGGGGTTGGACTAGAAGTCCTACAAAGTCCCTTTTATTGCTTTTTGTTCTGCCCTCAGGTGCTTTGGAGAGTGAAGATGCTCAAGGACTGTGTTGCTTCCTTCCTTCCTTCCTTCCTTCCTTCCTTCCTTCCTTCCTTCCTTCCTTCCTTCCTTCCTGCCTGCCTGCCTGCCTGCCTGCCTTCCTTCCTTCCTTCCTTCCTCTTTCTTTCTTTCTCTTTCTTTCTTTCTTTCTTTCTTTCTTTCTTTTTATCTATCTATCTATATCTGAGATATCTTCCAATATCTCAGAGGTTGCCACAAAGAAGAGGGAATCAAGCTATTCTCCAAAGCACCTGAGGGCAGAACTAAAAGCAATGGGTGGAAACTAATCCAGGAGAGAAGCAACTTAGAATTGCTAGCAAGTCTCTAATAGTTATTTATTTATTTTATTTTATTTTATTCATTAAATTTCTAGACCGCCCCCTCTCCCTGAAGGGACTCGGGGCGGTGTACAGGAAAATTAAAACATAAATAAAATAAATAAATAACTATTGCAGTGCAAAGGCACTTTGGCTTGTCTTGGCTTGTCTTGGCTTGTCCTGGGTTGTCCTGGCTTGGCTTGGCTTGGCTTGGCTTGGCTCTACATTAACTCTATTCTAAGTTGCTTCTCTCCTGGGTTAGTTTCCACCCATTGCTTTTTGTTCTGCCCTCAGGTGCTTTGGAGAATAGCTTGACTCCCTCTGCTTTGTGGTAACCTCTGAGATATTAGAAGATATCTCAGATATAGATAGATAGATGGATGCATGGATGGATGGATGGATGGATGGATGGATAGATGAAAAAAGGAAGGAAGGAAGGAAGGAAGGACGGACGAAAGAAAGAAAGAAAGAAAGAAAGAAAGAAAGAAAGAACGAGGAAGGAAGGAAGGAACACAGTTGGTAGGTAGGTAGGTAGAGGAAGATAGCAAGAAATACAATAGGTAGACAGACACTTAAAAGCAACATATTGTATCTCAAAGAAAACATTTGCAAAAAGCAATAACATTTCATGTAGTAAATATATTTTATTTGCCTGTATTGTATGCATTATTTGCCTGTATTGTATGCATTCCATCAATGGGTGGAAACTAATCAAGGAGAGAAGTAACTTATAAACTAAGGAGAAATTTCCTGACAGTTAGAACAATTAACCTCTGGAACAGCTTGCCTCCAGAAGTTGTGAATGCCCCAACCCTGGAAGACTTTAAAAAGATGTTAGATAGCCATTTGTCTGAAATGGTATAAGGTTCCTGCCCACGCAGGGGGTTGGACTAGAAGACCTACAAGGTCCCTTCCAACTCTGCTATTGTATTATTGTATTGTTTTATTAAGGCGCTTCTTGCCTCAAAGGTTTACATGCAATACATTAAAACAATAGCAGAGTTGCTTTTAAGTGTCTGTCTACCTATTGTATTTCTTGCTTTCTCCCTCTATCTACCTACCTACCTATCTACCTACCTACCTACCTACCTTGTGTGAAATGGTATAAGGTTCCTGCCCACGCAGGGGGTTGGACTAGAAGACCTACAAAGTCCCTTCCAACTCTGCTATTGTTTTATTGTATTGCAACTTTGGAGATCATTTAGTCCTACACCCTGCTTAAGCAGGAGACCTTGTACCAGTGGTGAAATTCAAAAATTTCCCCTAACCGTTGTGTGGGTGTGGCTTGCTGGGGGGGGGGGATCATGTGACTGGATGGGCAACGACAACTTCTTTTTAAACTTTTTAAAAGCATTTTTAAACTACTGGTTCCCATGAACTGGTGGTTAAAAATGCTTTAAACTAAATAAAATAAATAAATAACTATTAGAGACACAGGCCGGCGCTGCAGAGCCCAGAACGGGGTTTCAGAAGACGCAACGCCTGAGAAACACGGGATGTACAGAGAAATGCTACAACCAGCGAATCATATTTTCTCATCAAGCGACGAAGCCCCAGCGGACCAATAGGAATTCTCCCTTCTGCAGCATCTTCGGTCTCCGGGCAGAGTCTCTCTTGACTTCAGAGAAGGGAGGGAGGGCGAATATGTTCAATCTTGGAGGGAGGGGCAGCTCAAGGGATAGATAGATAGAGAGAAATAAGGTAGGTAGGTAGGTAGGTAGGTAGGTAGGTAGGTTATAGATAGATAGATAGATAGATAGATAGATAGAGAGATAGAGAGATAGAGAGATAGAGAGATAGAGAGAGACAGAGACAGAGACAGACAGAGAGACAGAGAATGAGAGATAGAGAGAAAGATAGATAATTTAAGTTGCTTCTCTCTTTGATTAGTTTCCACCCATTGGTGGAATGCATACAATACAGGTAAATAATGCATACAATACAGGCTCTTCTTCTTGCCTCAAAGGTTTAAATGAAGCAATAACATTTCATGTAGTAAATATATTTTATTTGCCTGTATTGTATGCATTATTTGCCTGTATTGTATGCATTCCACCAATGGGTGGAAACTAATCAAGGAGAGGAGCAACTTAGAACGAAGGAGAAATTTCCTGACAGTTAGAACAATTAACCTCTGGAACAGCTTGCCTCCAGAAGTTGTGAATGCCCCAATCCTGGAAGACTTTAAAAAGATGTTAGATAGCCATTTGTCTGAAATGGTATAAGGTTCCTGCCCACGCAGGGGGTTGGACTAGAAGTCCTACAAAGTCCCTTTTATTGCTTTTTGTTCTGCCCTCAGGTGCTTTGGAGAGTGAAGATGCTCAAGGACTGTGTTGCTTCCTTCCTTCCTTCCTTCCTTCCTTCCTTCCTTCCTTCCTTCCTTCCTTCCTTCCTTCCTTCCTTCCTGCCTGCCTGCCTGCCTGCCTTCCTTCCTTCCTTCCTCTTTCTTTCTTTCTCTTTCTTTCTTTCTTTCTTTCTTTCTTTCTTTTTATCTATCTATCTATATCTGAGATATCTTCCAATATCTCAGAGGTTGCCACAAAGAAGAGGGAATCAAGCTATTCTCCAAAGCACCTGAGGGCAGAACTAAAAGCAATGGGTGGAAACTAATCCAGGAGAGAAGCAACTTAGAATTGCTAGCAAGTCTCTAATAGTTATTTATTTATTTTATTTTATTTTATTCATTAAATTTCTAGACCGCCCCCTCTCCCTGAAGGGACTCGGGGCGGTGTACAGGAAAATTAAAACATAAATAAAATAAATAAATAACTATTGCAGTGCAAAGGCACTTTGGCTTGTCTTGGCTTGTCTTGGCTTGTCCTGGGTTGTCCTGGCTTGGCTTGGCTTGGCTTGGCTCTACATTAACTCTATTCTAAGTTGCTTCTCTCCTGGGTTAGTTTCCACCCATTGCTTTTTGTTCTGCCCTCAGGTGCTTTGGAGAATAGCTTGACTCCCTCTGCTTTGTGGTAACCTCTGAGATATTAGAAGATATCTCAGATATAGATAGATAGATAGATGGATGCATGGATGGATGGATGGATGGATGGATGGATAGATGAAAAAAGGAAGGAAGGAAGGAAGGAAGGACGGACGAAAGAAAGAAAGAAAGAAAGAAAGAAAGAAAGAAAGAAAGAACGAGGAAGGAAGGAAGGAACACAGTTGGTAGGTAGGTAGGTAGAGGAAGATAGCAAGAAATACAATAGGTAGACAGACACTTAAAAGCAACATATTGTATCTCAAAGAAAACATTTGCAAAAAGCAATAACATTTCATGTAGTAAATATATTTTATTTGCCTGTATTGTATGCATTATTTGCCTGTATTGTATGCATTCCATCAATGGGTGGAAACTAATCAAGGAGAGAAGTAACTTATAAACTAAGGAGAAATTTCCTGACAGTTAGAACAATTAACCTCTGGAACAGCTTGCCTCCAGAAGTTGTGAATGCCCCAACCCTGGAAGACTTTAAAAAGATGTTAGATAGCCATTTGTCTGAAATGGTATAAGGTTCCTGCCCACGCAGGGGGTTGGACTAGAAGACCTACAAGGTCCCTTCCAACTCTGCTATTGTATTATTGTATTGTTTTATTAAGGCGCTTCTTGCCTCAAAGGTTTACATGCATTATTTACCTGTATTGTATGCATTCCACCAATGGGTGGAAACTAATCAAGGAGAGAAGCAACCTAGAACTAAGGAGAAATTTCCTGACAGTTAGAACAATTAACCTCTGGAACAGCTTGCCTCCGGAAGTTGTGAATGCCCCAACCCTGGAAGACTTTAAAAAGATGTTAGATAGCCATTTGTCTGAAATGGTATAAGGTTCCTGCCCACGCAGGGGGTCGGACTAGAAGACCTACAAGGAGAACCTGAGAACATCAACCTACCTACCTAATCTCCCTCTCTCTCTCTTTCTACCTACCTACTGTATTTCTCCATTTCTCTCTCTCTCTCTCTCTCTATCCTTCTACCTACCTGACGACACACACACACACACACACTCCCTACTTTCTGTGTGTGTGTGTGTATATATATATATATATATATACATACATACATACATACATACATACACACACACACACAC
Source organism: Rhabdophis nuchalis (assembly GCA_039707465.1). Taxonomy (NCBI): domain Eukaryota; kingdom Metazoa; phylum Chordata; class Lepidosauria; order Squamata; family Natricidae; genus Rhabdophis; species Rhabdophis nuchalis. Next base: position 178,584,308 of record CM077646.1, on the reverse strand, counting down.
ACACACACACACACACACACAAAGCTGAAGAGCCAGCGCTGTCCAAAGACATCTCTGTGGTCATATGGCCGGCATGACTAAACACCAAAGGAACACAGAATGCTGTTACCTTCCCATCAAAGGTGGTCCCTATATATATATATATACACTTCTACCTACGCACACTCTCTCTCTCTCCCATCCTACCTACTGTATTTCTCTCTATTTCTCTCACATCCTTCTACCTACCTACAGTACACACACATTCTCCCTCTCCCCCTACATACCTATTGTATTTCTCTCTCTCTTTCTATTTCTCTCTCTATCCTTCTACCTACCTACACACACACTCTCTCTCCCTACCTACATTCTGTATTTCTCTATCTTTCTATTTCTCTCTCTATCTTTCTACCTACCTACCTACACACACACACACATTCTCCTCCCCCTACATACCTACTATATTTCTTTCTCTCCCGTTTTATCTACCTACCTACCTACCTACACAGACACTCTCCCTACCTACCTACTGTATTTCTCTTTCCCTCTCTATTTCTCTCTCTCTATATCCCTTTACCTACTTACCTACCTACCTACAATACAGGCTCTTCTTCTTGCCGCAAACGTTTAAATGAAGCAATAACATTTCATGTAGTAAATATATTTTATTTGCCTGTATTGTATGCATTATTTGCCTGTATTGTATGCATTCTACCAATGGGTGGAAACTAATCAAGGAGAGAAGCAACTTAGAACTAAGGAGAAATTTCCTGACAGTTAGAACAATTAACCTCTGGAACAGCTTGCCTCCAGAAGTTGTGAATCCCCCAACCCTGGAAGACTTTAAAAAGATGTTAGATAGCCATTTGTCTGAAATGGTATAAGGTACCTGCCCACGCAGGGGGTTGGACTAGAAGACCTTCCAACTCTGCTATTGAAATTCAAAAATTTCCCCTAACGTTCTGTGGGTGTGGCTTGCTGGGGGGATCATGTGACTGGATGGGCATGGACAACTTCTTTTTAAACTTTTTAAAAGCATTTTTAAACTACTGGTTCTCATGAACTGGTGGTTAAAAATGCTTTAAAATAAATAAATAAAATAAATAAATAACTATTAGAGACACAGGCAGGCGCTGCAGAGCCCAGAACGTTTCAGAAGACGCAACGCCTGAGAAACACGGGATGTGCAGAGAAATGCAGGCTACAACCAGGGAATCATATTTTCTCAGTATGCGAGGAAGCCCCAGCGGAGCAATAGGAATTCTCCCTTCTGCAGCATCCTCGGTCTCTGGGCAGGGTCTCTCTTGACTTCACCTGATGGTAGAACAAAAAGCAATGGGTGGAAACTAATCCAGGAGAGAAGCAACTTAGAATAGAGCTAATGTAGATCAATGAATCAGAATAGAGCCCCCTCTCTGGCATGAACCCCCTTGAGCTGCCCCACCCTCCAAGATTGAACGTATACCCTTCCCTCCCTTCTCTCTCTTCCATCAGGTGAAGTCAAGAGAGACTCTGCCAGGAGACCGATGATGCTGCAGAAGGGAGAATTCCTATTGGTCCGCTGGGGCTTCCTCGCATCGTGAGAAAATATGATTCCTGCCCACGCAGGGGGTTGGACTAGAAGACCTACAAGGTCCCTTCCAACTCTGCTATTGTATTACTGTATTGTTTTATTAAGGCGCTTCTTGCCTCAAAGGTTTACATGCAATACAATAAAACAATAGCAGAGTTGGAAGGGACCTTGTAGGTCTTCTAGTCCAACTCCCTGCGTGGGCCGTATACCATTTCAGACAAGGTAGGTAGGTAGGTAGGCAGGTAGGTAGGTAGAGGGAGAAAGCAAGAAATACAACGGGTAGACAGACACTTATTAGCAACAATGCTATTGTTTTATTGTATTGCATGTAAACCTTTGAGGCAAGAAGAGCCTTAATAAAACAATACAATAATACAATAGCAGAGTTGGAAGGGACCTTGTAGGTCTTCTAGTCCAACCCCCTGCATGGGCAGGAACCTTATACCATTTCAGACAAATGGCTATCTAACATCTTTTTAAAGTCTTCCAGGGTTGGGGCATTCATAACTTCCGGAGGCAAGCTGTTCCAGAGGTTAATTGTTCTAACTGTCAACAAATTTCTCCTTAGTTTATAAGTTGCTTCTCTCCTTGATTAGTTTCCACCCATTGTTGGAATGCATACAATACAGGTAAATAATGCATGTAAACCTTTGAGGCAAGAAGCGCCTTAATAAAATAATACAATAATACAATAGCAGAGTTGGAAGGGGCCTTGTAGGTCTTCTAGTCCAACTCCCTGCGTGGGCAGGAACCTTATACCATTTCAGACAAGGTAGGTAGGTAGGTAGGCAGGTAGGTAGGTAGAGGGAGAAATCAAGAAATACAACTGGTAGACAGACACTTAAAAGCAACTCTGCTATTGTTTTATTGTATTGCATGTAAACCTTTGAGGCAAGAAGAGCCTTAATAAAACAATGTCAGTGGAATGCATACAATACAGGCAAATAATGCTTTTAACCAGCGGAACAGCTTGCCACCAGAGGTTATGGATGCCCCAACACTGGATGTGTTTTTAAGAAGAGATATACACTTCTACCTACACACACACACTCTCTCTCCCATCCTACCTACTGTATTTCTCTCTATTTCTCTCTCATCCTTCTACCTACCTACAGTACACACACATTCTCCCTCTCCCCCTACATACCTATTGTATTTCTCTCTCTCTTTCTATTTCTCTCTCATCCTTCTACCTACCTACACACACACACTCTCTTCCTACCTACCTACTGTATTTCTCTATCTTTCTATTTCTCTCTCTATCTTTCTACCTACCTACCTACACACACACACATTCTCCTCCCCCTACATACCTACTATATTTCTTTCTCTCCCGTTTTAGCTACCCATAGATTGGAAAACCGATGTCGCCAATGGATTCTACCTATTGTATTTCTTGCTTTCTTCCTCTACCTACCTACCTACCAACTGTGTTCCTTCCTTCCTTCCTTCTTTCCTTCCTTCCTTCCTTCCTCGTTCTTTCTTTCTTTCTCTCCACGCCAAAGCACCTATGCACTGCAATAGTTATTTATTTATTTTATTTATGTTTTAATTTTCCTGTACACCACCCCGAGTCCCTTCGTGGAGAGGGGGCGGTCTAGAAATTTAATAAAATAAATAAAATAAATAAATAACTATGAGAGAACTGACTAGGATGGGAGGAGGAGGGGGAGTTGGACTAGAAGACCTCCAAGGTCCCTTCCAGCATTCTATTCTCGAGCCGAGCCACGAGCCACGATCCAAGAGCTATGAGCCAAGAGCCAAAAGCCAAAATTTAATTTAATTTTGAGCCACGAGCCAAAATTAAATTAAATCAAAGTTCAACATTTGCAAAAAGCAATAACATTTCATGTAGTAAATATATTTTATTTGCCTGTATTGTATCCATTATTTGCCTGTATTGTATGCATTCCACCAATGGGTGGAAACTAATCAAGGAGAGAAGCAATTTATAAACTAAGGAGAAATTTCCTGACAGTTAGAACAATTAACCTCTGGAACAGCTTGCCTCCAGAAGTTGTGAATGCCCCAACCCTGGAAGACTTTAAAAAGATGTTAGATAGCCATTTGTCTGAAATGGTATAAGGTTCCTGCCCACGCAGGGGGTTGGACTAGAAGACCTACAAGGTCCCTTCCAACTCTGCTATTGTATTATTGTATTGTTTTATTAAGGCTCTTCTTGCCTCAAAGGTTTACATGCAATACAATAAAACAATAGCAGAGTTGCTTTTAAGTGTCTGTCTACCCATTGTATTTCTTGCTTTCTCCCTCTACCTGCCTACCTACCTACCTACCTTGTCTGAAATGGTATAAGGTTCCTGCCCACGCAGGGAGTTGGACTAGAAGACCTACAAGGTCCCTTCCAACTCTGCTATTGTATTATTGTATTGTTTTATTAAGGCGCTTCTTGCCTCAAAGGTTTACATGCATTATTTACCTGTATTGTATGCATTCCACCAATGGATGGAAACTAATCAAGGAGAGAAGCAACTTAGAACTAAGGAGAAATTTCCTGACAGTTAGAACAATTAACCTCTGGAACAGCTTGCCTCCGGAAGTGGTGAATGCCCCAACCCTGGAAGACTTTAAAAAGATGTTAGATAGCCATTTGTCTGAAATGGTATAAGGTTCCTGCCCACGCAGCGTGTTGGACTAGAAGACCTACAAGGAGAACCTGAGAACATCAACCTACCTACCTAATCTCCCTCTCTCTCTCTATCTACCTACCTACTGTATTTCTCCATTTCTCTCTCTCTCTATCCTTCTACCTACCTGACTACACACACACACACACACACACACACACACACACCCTACTTTCTCTCTCTCTCTCTCTCTCTCTCTGTGTGTGTGTGTGTATATATATATATATATACACATACATACATACATACATACATACATATATATATATACATACATACATACATACATACATACACACACACACACAAAGCTGAAGAACCAGCGCTGTCCAAAGACATCTCTGTGGTCATGTGGCCGGCATGACTAAACACCAAAGGCACACAGAATGCTGTTACCTTCCCACCAAAGGTGGTCCCTATATATATATACACTTCTACCTACACACACACACTCTCTCTCCCATCCTACCTACTGTATTTCTCTCTATTTCTCTCTCATCCTTCTACCTACCTACAGTACACACACATTCTCCCTCTCCCCCTATATACCTATTGTATTTCTCTCTCTCTTTCTATTTCTCTCTCATCCTTCTACCTACCTACACACACACTCTCTCTTCCTACCTACCTACTGTATTTCTCTATCTTTCTATTTCTCTCTCTATCTTTCTACCTACCTACCTACACACACACACATTCTCCTCCCCCTACATACCTACTATATTTCTTTCTCTCCCGTTTTAGCTACCCATAGATTGGAAAACCGATGTCGCCAATGGATTCCTAGCCCATCGGTATGGTTAGGAGAGGGTCGGCATTTCAAACCCACCCCTATCTACGCTTCCGGGTGAAATACATGGGGAAATCCCTTGTTAGGAAAAACCAAATTAGGGTTAGGGTTACGCCCCCTTGAATTCGGATTGGAAAACCGATGTCGCCAATGGATTCCTAGCCCATCGGTATGGTTAGGAGAGGGTCAGCATTTCAAACCCACACCCCTCTACACTTCCAGGTGAAATACATGGGGAAATCCCATAGGGAGATAAACCAAATTAGGGTTAGGGTTACGCCACCTTGAATTCGGATTGGAAAACCGAGGTCGCCAACAGATTCCTAGCCAATCAGTATGCTTAGGAGGAGGTCGACTTTTCGAACCTCTACGCTTCCGGATGAAATACATGGGGAAATCCCATAGGGGGAAAAACCAAATTAGGGTTAGGGTTACACCCCCTTGAATTCGGAATGGAAAACCGACGTTGCCAAAGGATTCCTAGCCCATCGGTATGGTTAGGAGGGGGTCGACTTTTCGAACCCACCCCTATCTACGCTTCCAGGTGAAATACATGGGGAAATCCCATGGGGGGGAAAAACCAAATTAGGGTTTGGGTTACACACACACACATTCTCCTCCCCCTACATACCTACTATATTTCTTTCTCTCCCGTTTTAGCTACCCATAGATTGGAAAACCGATGTCGCCAATGGATTCCTAGCCCATCGGTATGGTTAGGAGAGGGTCGGCATTTCAAACCCACCCCTATCTACGCTTCCGGGTGAAATGCATGGGGAAATCCCTTGTGAGGAAAAACCAAATTAGGGTTAGGGTTACGCCCCCTTGAATTCGGATTGGAAAACCGATGTCGCCAATGGATTCCTACCCATCGGTATGGTTAGGAGAGGGTCAGCATTTCAAACCCACACCCCTCTACGCTTCCGGGTGAAATACATGGGGAAGTCCAATGGGGGGAAAAACCAATTGAACCGGTACGAACTGATACAAACCCCCCCAAAAGCCAAGAGATGTGGACCACGGACCAAAAGGGAGGCTCCTTATCTCTTAGGGTGGGCAAGAAGGTACTGGACCAAGATGGAGCTGGGAAAAACAAGAAGAACAAGAACTCACCAATTGCATCTATTTGGGTGGGAGATCCGGTGGTGGGGCCAGATCCTGGCCAGAGACAGCACTGCTGAAGGAGTCACTGAACCCATAGACCTCCATCAGGTGCTTATTCTTCTGCTGATAGATGTGCTCATTTTGTGGGGTCTGGTAGGCTGAGGTTCAGAATAGTCTTCCACAAACTGCATGTAAGCCAACACTGCAGGAGAGAGAGGATGGACACATGGACGTCAGTGAGATGCTCAAGAGAAACCTTTTCTATGTTTACAATAGCAGAGTTGGAATGGACCTTGACTCCCTCTTCTTTGTGGCAACCTCTGAGATAGCTCTATTCTGATTGATTGATCTACATTAACTCTATTCTAAGTTGCTTCTCTCCTTGATTAGTTTCCACCCAGAACTAAGGAGAAATTTCCTGACAGTTAGAACAATTAACCTCTGGAACAGCTTGCCTCCAGAAGTTGTGAATGCCCCAACCCTGGAAGACTTTAAAAAGATGTTAGATAGCCATTTGTCTGAAATGGTATAAGGTTCCTGCCCACGCAGGGGGTTGGACTAGAAGACCTACAAGGTCCCTTCCAACTCTGCTATTGTATTATTGTATTGTTTTATTAAGGCTCTTCTTGCCTCAAAGGTTTACATGCAATACAATAAATCAATAGCAGAGTTGCTTTTAAGTGTCTGTCTACCTATTGTATTTCTTGCTTTCTCCCTCTACCTACCTACCTGCCTACCTACCTACCTACCTTGTCTGAAATGGTATAAGGTTCCTGCCCACGCAGGGAGTTGGACTAGAAGACCTACAAGGTCCCTTCCAACTCTGCTATTGTTTTATTGTATTGCATGTAAACCTTTGAGGCAAGAAGCGCCTTAATAAAACAATACAATAATACAATAGCAGAGTTGGAAGGGACCTTGTAGGTCTTCTAGTCCAACCCCCTGCGTGGCAGGAACCTTATACCATTTCAGACAAGGTAGGTAGGTAGATAAGTAGTGTATTCATCTACGAGCTCTATATGTAAATAGCTGGGTCATGACTCCTGCTTGTCTGCCTTTATTTGAAACATTGTTCATGGTTCAGTTGGCTCAACTGTAAAGTTGCACCTGCCGACCTACATGAACTTTTGCCAACATATATGACCTTTTAATGGCTTGGAAAAGTCAGCAACCTCTTAACCATCCTGATAGGTGAGGAATCCATTGGTTCTTGTTCACCCATTGCTTCTTGTTCTGCCATCAGGTGTTTTGGAGAGTTGGAAGGCACCTTGGAGGTCATCTAGTCCAACCCCGCTGCTCAAGCCTTTGCAATTCACTGAATATTGGATCCTCCCCTTTGAGGATAACTGAGAAGGAGTCACTAGTCCATAATGCCCGAGCAACGAGCCAAGAGCCAAAATGTAATTTAATTTTGAGCCACGAGCCAAAATTAAATCAAATCAAAGTTCAAAGTTCAAAGTTCCAGGTCCTAGGTTCTAAGTTCTAGGTTGGGTTCTAGGTTCACGTGCCACGTGCCACGTGCCAAGCCAAGCTTGCCACCAGAAGTTATGGAAGCCCCAACACTGGATGTGTTTTTAAAAAGAGACTGGAAAACCATTTGTCTGACAGGGTATAAGGTCCCCTGCTTGAGCAGCGGGGTTGGACTAGATGACCTCCAAGGTCCCTTCCACCTCTCCAAAGCACCTGATGGCAGAACAAGAAGCAATGGGTGGAAACTAATGAAGTCAGTACTCCTGGTAAGAAGTACTTCAAGATTCAGGAACTCCTGGACACAATCCCTGGCACAAGGTATAGTTATGGGGGGGAACTCATACGGTATGGTAGAGGAATAGAGAAAGAGGGAAAAATACAGAAGGTAGGTAGGTAGGTAGATAGAGAGGGTTGCCACAAAGAAGAGGGTGTCACGCTATTCTCCAAAGCACCTGAGGGCAGAAGAAGAAACAATGGGTGGAAACTAATCTAGGAGAGAAGCAACTTGGAACTGACGAGAAATTTCCTGACAGTTACAACAAGGGAGTTGGACGAGATGACCCCCAAGGGATAGATAGATAGAGAGAAATATGGTAGGTAGGTAGGTAGGTAGGTAGGTGTATAGATAGATAGATAGATAGATAGATAGATAGATAGATAGATAGATAGATAGATAGATAGATAGATAGATAGATAGATAGATAGATAGATAGATAGACAAGATAGAGAGAGAGAGAGAGAGAGACAGAGAGACATTGAGACAGAGAGACAGAGAAAGAGAGATAGAGAGAAAGATAGATAATTTAAGTTGCTTCTCTCTTCGATTAGTTTCCACCCATTGGTGGAATGCATACAATACAGGTAAATAATGCATACAATACAGGCTCTTCTTCTTGCCTCAAAGGTTTAAATGAAGCAATAACATTTCATGTAGTAAATATATTTTATTTGCCTGTATTGTATGCATTATTTGCCTAGGGAGAAATACGGAGAACTAAGGAGAAATTTCCTGACAGTTAGAACAATTAACCTCTGGAACAGCTTGCCTCCAGAAGTTGTGAATGCCCCAACCCTGGAGTTTGGAGAGATGTTTTGGAGAGATCAATCAATCAGAATAGAGCTAATGTAGATCAATCAATCAGAATAGAGCCCCCTCTCTATCCCTCTACTTATCTACCTACTTTAATTCTCCCTCTTTCTCTATTCCTCTACCTACCTACCTACCTACCTACCTTGTGTGAAATGGTATAAGGTTCCTGCCCACGCAGGAGGTTGGACTAGAAGACCTACAAAGTCCCTTTCAACTCTGCTATTGTTTTATTGTATTGCATGTAAACCTTTGAGGCAAGAAGCGCCTTAATAAAACAATACAATAATACAATAGCAGAGTTGGAAGGGACCTTGTAGGTCTTCTAGTCCAACCCCCTGCGTGGGCAGGAACCTTATACCATTTCAGACAAATGGCTATCTAACATCTTTTTAAAGTCTTCCAGGGCATTCACAACAACGAGGAAGGAAGGAAGGAAGGAAGGAAGGAAGGAACACAGTTGGTAGGTAGGTAGGTAGAGGAAGAAAGCAAGAAATACAATAGGAATAGAGAAAGAGGGAAAAATACAATAGGTAGGTAGGTAGGTAGGTAGAGAGGGGGCTCTATTCTGATTGATTGATCTACATTAGCTCTATTCTGATTCTCATGTGTCATGTGTCACGTGTCACGGGCCGCGGGCCACGGGCCACGGGCCAAGCCAAGCCAAGCCAAGCTAAGCCAAGCCAAAGTGCCTATGCACTGCAATAATTATTTATTTATTTCATTTATGTTTTAATTTTCCTGTACACCGCCCCGAGTCCCTTCGGGGAGAGGGGGCGTTCTAGAAATTTAATAAAATAAATAAAATAAATAAATAACTATTGGAGACACAGGCAGGCACTGCAGAGCCCAGAACCGGGTTTCAGAAGACGCAACGCCTGAGAAACATGGGATGTGCAGAGAAATGCAGGCTACAATCCCTAAGAGGTTTCAAAATTCAAATTTCAAATTAAATTTAAATTCAATTTGCAAAAAGCAATAACATTTCATGTAGTAAATATATTTTATTTGCCTGTATTGTATGCATTATTTGCCTGTATTGTATGCATTCCACCAATGGGTGGAAACTAATCAAGGAGAGAAGCAACTTAGAACTAAGGAGAAACTTCCTGACAGTTAGAACAATTAACCTCTGGAATAGCTTGCCTCCAGAAGTTGTGAATGCCCCAACCCTGGAAGACTTTAAAAAGATGTTAGATAGCCATTTGTCTGAAATGGTATAAGGTTCCTGCCCACGCAGGGGGTTGGACTAGAAGACCTACAATGTCCCTTCCAACTCTGCTATTGTATTATTGTATTGTTTTATTAAGGCTCTTCTTGCCTCAAAGGTTTACATGCAATACAACAAAACAATAGCAGAGTTGCTTTTAAGTGTCTGTCTACCTATTGTATTTCTTGCTTTCTCCCTCTATCTACCTACCTACCTATCTACCTACCTACCTACCTACCTACCTACCTACCTTGTGTGAAATGGTATAAGGTTCCTGCCCACGCAGGGGGTTGGACTAGAAGACCTACAAAGTCCCTTCCAACTCTGCTATTGTTTTATTGTATTGTTTTATTAAGGCTCTTCTTGCCTCAAAGGTTTACATGCAATACATTAAAACAATAGCAGAGTTGCTTTTAAGTGTCTGTCTACCTATTGTATTTCTTGCTTTCTCCCTCTATCTACCTACCTACCTATCTACCTACCTACCTACCTACCTACCTTGTGTGAAATGGTATAAGGTTCCTGCCCACGCAGGGGGTTGGACTAGAAGACCTACAAAGTCCCTTCCAACTCTGCTATTGTTTTATTGTATTGCAACTTTGGAGATCATTTAGTCCTACACCCTGCTTAAGCAGGAGACCTTGTACCAGTGGTGAAATTCAAAAATTTCCCCTAACCGTTGTGTGGGTGTGGCTTGCTGGGGGGGGGGGATCATGTGACTGGATGGGCAACGACAACTTCTTTTTAAACTTTTTAAAAGCATTTTTAAACTACTGGTTCCCATGAACTGGTGGTTAAAAATGCTTTAAACTAAATAAAATAAATAAATAACTATTAGAGACACAGGCCGGCGCTGCAGAGCCCAGAACGGGGTTTCAGAAGACGCAACGCCTGAGAAACACGGGATGTACAGAGAAATGCTACAACCAGCGAATCATATTTTCTCATCAAGCGACGAAGCCCCAGCGGACCAATAGGAATTCTCCCTTCTGCAGCATCTTCGGTCTCCGGGCAGAGTCTCTCTTGACTTCAGAGAAGGGAGGGAGGGCGAATATGTTCAATCTTGGAGGGAGGGGCAGCTCAAGGGATAGATAGATAGAGAGAAATAAGGTAGGTAGGTAGGTAGGTAGGTAGGTAGGTAGGTAGGTAGGTAGGTGTATAGATAGATAGATAGATAGATAGATAGATAGATAGATAGATAGATAGATAGATAGATAGATAGATAGATAGATAGATAGAGAGATAGAGAGAGACAGAGACAGAGACAGACAGAGAGACAGAGAATGAGAGATAGAGAGAAAGATAGATAATTTAAGTTGCTTCTCTCTTTGATTAGTTTCCACCCATTGGTGGAATGCATACAATACAGGTAAATAATGCATACAATACAGGCTCTTCTTCTTGCCTCAAAGGTTTAAATGAAGCAATAACATTTCATGTAGTAAATATATTTTATTTGCCTGTATTGTATGCATTATTTGCCTGTATTGTATGCATTCCACCAATGGGTGGAAACTAATCAAGGAGAGGAGCAACTTAGAACGAAGGAGAAATTTCCTGACAGTTAGAACAATTAACCTCTGGAACAGCTTGCCTCCAGAAGTTGTGAATGCCCCAATCCTGGAAGACTTTAAAAAGATGTTAGATAGCCATTTGTCTGAAATGGTATAAGGTTCCTGCCCACGCAGGGGGTTGGACTAGAAGTCCTACAAAGTCCCTTTTATTGCTTTTTGTTCTGCCCTCAGGTGCTTTGGAGAGTGAAGATGCTCAAGGACTGTGTTGCTTCCTTCCTTCCTTCCTTCCTTCCTTCCTTCCTTCCTTCCTTCCTTCCTTCCTGCCTGCCTGCCTGCCTGCCTGCCTGCCTGCCTGCCTTCCTTCCTTCCTTCCTTACTCTTTCTTTCTTTCTCTTTCTTTCTTTCTTTCTTTCTTTCTTTCTTTCTTTCTTTCTTTCTTTCTTTCTTTTTATCTATCTATCTATATCTGAGATATCTTCCAATATCTCAGAGGTTGCCACAAAGAAGAGGGAATCAAGCTATTCTCCAAAGCACCTGAGGGCAGAACTAAAAGCAATGGGTGGAAACTAATCCAGGAGAGAAGCAACTTAGAATTGCTAGCAAGTCTCTAATAGTTATTTATTTATTTTATTTTATTTTATTCATTAAATTTCTAGACCGCCCCCTCTCCCTGAAGGGACTCGGGGCGGTGTACAGGAAAATTAAAACATAAATAAAATAAATAAATAACTATTGCAGTGCAAAGGCACTTTGGCTTGTCTTGGCTTGTCTTGGCTTGTCCTGGCTTGTCCTGGCTTGGCTTGGCTTGGCTTGGCTTGGCTCTACATTAACTCTATTCTAAGTTGCTTCTCTCCTGGGTTAGTTTCCACCCATTGCTTTTTGTTCTGCCCTCAGGTGCTTTGGAGAATAGCTTGACTCCCTCTGCTTTGTGGTAACCTCTGAGATATTAGAAGATATCTCAGATATAGATAGATAGATGGATGCATGGATGGATGGATGGATGGATGGATGGATGGATAGATGAAAAAAGGAAGGAAGGAAGGACGGACGAAAGAAAGAAAGAAAGAAAGAAAGAAAGAAAGAAAGAACGAGGTAGGAAGGAAGGAAGGAACACAGTTGGTAGGTAGGTAGAGGAAGATAGCAAGAAATACAATAGGTAGACAGACACTTAAAAGCAACATATTGTATCTCAAAGAAAACATTTGCAAAAAGCAATAACATTTCATGTAGTAAATATATTTTATTTGCCTGTATTGTATGCATTATTTGCCTGTATTGTATGCATTCCACCAATGGGTGGAAACTAATCAAGGAGAGAAGCAACTTAGAACTAAGGAGAAACTTCCTGACAGTTAGAACAATTAACCTCTGGAATAGCTTGCCTCCAGAAGTTGTGAATGCCCCAACCCTGGAAGACTTTAAAAAGATGTTAGATAGCTATTTGTCTGAAATGGTATAAGGTTCCTGCCCACGCAGGGGGTTGGACTAGAAGACCTACAATGTCCCTTCCAACTCTGCTATTGTATTATTGTATTGTTTTATTAAGGCTCTTCTTGCCTCAAAGGTTTACATGCAATACAACAAAACAATAGCAGAGTTGCTTTTAAGTGTCTGTCTACCTATTGTATTTCTTGCTTTCTCCCTCTATCTACCTACCTATCTACCTACCTACCTACCTACCTACCTACCTACCTACCTTGTCTGAAATGGTATAAAGTTCCTGCCCACGCAGGGGGTTGGACTAGAAGACCTACAAAGTCCCTTCCAACTCTGCTATTGTTTTATTGTATTGCAACTTTGGAGATCATTTAGTCCTACACCCTGCTTAAGCAGGAGACCTTGTACCAGTGGTGAAATTCAAAAATTTCCCCTAACTTTTGTGTGGGTGTGGCTTGCTGGGGGGGGGGGGGGATCATGTGACTGGATGGGCAACGACAACTTCTTTTTAAACTTTTTAAAAGCATTTTTAAACTACTGGTTCTCATGAACTGGTGGTTAAAAATGCTTTAAACTAAATAAAATAAATAAATAACTATTAGAGACACAGGCAGGCGCTGCAGAGCCCAGAACGGGGTTTCAGAAGACGCAACGCCTGAGAAACACGGGATGTACAGAGAAATGCTACAACCAGCGAATCATATTTTCTCATCAAGCGACGAAGCCCCAGCGGACCAATAGGAATTCTCCCTTCTGCAGCATCATCGGTCTCCGGGCAGAGTCTCTCTTGACTTCAGAGAAGGGAGGGAGGGCGAATATGTTCAATCTTGGAGGGAGGGGCAGCTCAAGGGATAGATAGATAGAGAGAAATAAGGTAGGTAGGTAGGTAGGTAGGTAGGTAGGTAGGTAGGTAGGTAGGTAGGTAGCTGTATAGATAGATAGATAGATAGATAGATAGATAGATAGATAGATAGATAGATAGATAGATAGATAGATAGATAGATAGATAGATAGATAGATAGATAGATAGATAGATAGATAGACAGAGACAGAGACAGAGACAGAGAGACAGAGAATGAGAGATAGAGAGAAAGATAGATAATTTAAGTTGCTTCTCTCTTTGATTAGTTTCCACCCATTGGTGGAATGCATACAATACAGGTAAATAATGCATACAATACAGGCTCTTCTTCTTGCCTCAAAGGTTTAAATGAAGCAATAACATTTCATGTAGTAAATATATTTTATTTGCCTGTATTGTATGCATTATTTGCCTGTATTGTATGCATTCCACCAATGGGTGGAAACTAATCAAGGAGAGGAGCAACTTAGAAGGAGAAATTTCCTGACAGTTAGAACAATTAACCTCTGGAACAGCTTGCCTCCAGAAGTTGTGAATGCCCCAATCCTGGAAGACTTTAAAAAGATGTTAGATAGCCATTTGTCTGAAATGGTATAAGGTTCCTGCCCACGCAGGGGGTTGGACTAGAAGACCTACAAAGTCCCTTTTATTGCTTTTTGTTCTGCCCTCAGGTGCTTTGGAGAGTGAAGATGCTCAAGGACTGTGTTGCTTCCTTCCTTCCTTCCTTCCTTCCTTCCTTCCTTCCTTCCTTCCTGCCTGCCTGCCTGCCTGCCTGCCTGCCTGCCTGCCTGCCTGCCTGCCTGCCTTCCTTACTTACTCTTTCTTTCTTTCTCTTTCTTTCTTTCTTTCTTTCTTTTTATCTATCTATCTATATCTGAAATATCTTCCAATATCTCAGAGGTTGCCACAAAGACGAGGGAATCAAGCTATTCTCCAAAGCACCTGAGGGCAGAACTAAAAGCAATGGGTAGAAACTAATCCAGGAGAGAAGCAACTTAGAATTGCTAGCAAGTCTTTCTCTCCCGTTTTATCTACCTACCTACCTACCTACCTACCTACCTACCTACCTACCTACACAGACACTCTCTCTCCCTATCTACCTACTGTATTTCTCTTTCCCTCTCTATTTCTCTCTCTATATATCCCTTTACCTAGTTACCTACCTACCTACAATACAGGCTCTTCTTCTTGCCTCAAAGGTTTAAATGAAGCAACAACATTTCATGTAGTAAATATATTTTATTTGCCTGTATTGTATGCATTATTTGCCTGTATTGTATGCATTCCACCAATGGGTGGAAACTAATCAAGGAGAGAAGCAACTTAGAACTAAGGAGAAATTTCCTGACAGTTAGAACAATTAACCTCTGGAACAGCTTGCCTCCAGAAGTTGTGAATGTCCCAACCCTGGAAGACTTTAAAAAGATGTTAGATAGCCATTTGTCTGAAATGGTATAAGGTTCCTGCCCACGCAGGGGGTTGGACTAGAAGACCTACAAGGTCCCTTCCAACTCTGCTATTGTATTATTGTATTGTTTTATTAAGGCTCTTCTTGCCTCAAAGGTTTACATGCAATACAATAAAACAATAGCAGAGTTGCTTTTAAGTGTCTGTCTACCCGTTGTATTTCTTGATTTCTCCCTCTACCTACCTACCTGCCTACCTACCTACCTACCTTGTCTGAAATGGTATAAGGTTCCTGCCCACGCAGGGAGTTGGACTAGAAGACCTACAAGGTCCCTTCCAACTCTGCTATTGTATTATTGTATTGTTTTATTAAGGCGCTTCTTGCCTCAAAGGTTTACATGCATTATTTACCTGTATTGTATGCATTCCACCAATGGGTGGAAACTAATCAAGGAGAGAAGCAACTTAGAACTAAGGAGAAGTTTGAACTGCTGACCCTCTCCTAACCATACCGATGGGCTAGGAATCCGTTGGCAATTTCGGTTTTCCAATTCGAATTCAAGGGGGCGTAACCCTAACCCTAATTTGGTTTTCCCCCCTATGCGATTTCCCCATGTATTTCACCCGGAAGCGTAGAGGGGGATGGGTTGGAAAAGTCGACCTCCTCCTAAGCATACTGATGGGCTAGGAATCTGTTGGCGACCTCGGTTTTCCAATCCGAATTCAAGGGGGCGTAACCCTAACCCTAATTTGGTTTTTCCCCCATGGGATTTCCCCATGTATTTCACCTGGAAGTGTAGAGGGGTGTGGGCTTGAAATGCCGACCCTCTCCTAACCATACCGATGGGCTAGGAATCCATTGGCGACATCGGTTTTCCAATCCGAATTCAAGGGGGCGTAACCCTAACCCTAATTTGGCTTTTTCCCCCATGGGATTTCCCCATGTATTTCACCTGGAAGTGTAGAGGGGTGTGGGTTTGAAATGCTGACCCTCTCCTAACGATACTGATGGGCTAGGAATCTGTTGGCGACCTCGGTTTTCCAATCCGAATTCTAGGGGGCGTAGTTCTAAGTTGCTTCTCTCCTTGATTAGTTTCCACCCATTGGTGGAATGCATACAATACAGGCAAATAATGCATACAATACAGGCAAATAAAATATATTTGCTGCATGAAATGTTATTGCTTCATTTAAACCTTTGAGGCAAGAAGAAAAGCCTGTATTGTAGGTAGGTAGGTAAGTAGGTAAAGGGATATAGAGAGAGAGAAATAGAGAGGGAAAGAGAAATACAGTAGGTAGGTAGGGAGAGAGAGTGTCTGTGTAGGTAGGTAGGTAGGTAGATAAAACGGGAGAGAAAGAAATATAGTAGGTATGTAGGGGGAGGAGAATGTGTGTGTGTGTGTAGGTAGGTAGGTAGAAAGATAGAGAGAGAAATAGAAAGATAGAGAAATACAGTAGGTAGGTAGGGAGAGAGTGTGTGTGTGTAGGTAGGTATATATATACACACACACACACACACACACACACACAGAGGGAGAGAAAGTAGGGAGGGTGTGTGTGTGTGTGTGTGTGTGTGTAGTCAGGTAGGTAGAAGGATAGAGAGAGAGAGAGAGAGAAATGGAGAAATACAGTAGGTAGGTAGAAAGAGATAGAGAGGGAGATTAGGTAGGTAGGTTGATGTTCTCAGGTTCTCCTTGTAGGTCTTCTAGTCCAACCCCCTGCGTGGGCAGGAACCTTATACCATTTCAGACAAATGGCTATCTAACATCTTTTTAAAGTCTTCCAGGGTTGGGGCATTCACCACTTCGGGAGGCAAGCTGTTCCAGAGGTTAATTGTTCTAACTGTCAGGAAATTTCTCCTTAGTTCTAAGTTGCTTCTCTCCTTGATTAGTTTCCACCCATTGGTGGAATGCATACAATACAGGTAAATAATGCATGTAAACCTTTGAGGCAAGAAGCGTCTTAATAAAACAATACAATAATACAATAGCAGAGTTGGAAGGGACCTTGTAGGTCTTCTAGTCCAACTCCCTGCGTGGGCAGGAACCTTATACCATTTCAGACAAGGTAGGTAGGTAGGTAGGTAGGTAGGTAGGTAGGTAGGTAGAGGGAGAAAGCAAGAAATACAACGGGTAGACAGACACTTAAAAGCAACTCTGCTATTGTTTTATTGTATTGCATGTAAACCTTTGAGGCAAGAAGAGCCTTAATAAAACAATACAATAATACAATAGCAGAGTTGGAAGGTCTTCTAGTCCAACCCCCTGCATGGGCAGGAACCTTATACCATTTCAGACAAATGGCTATCTAACATCTTTTTAAAGTCTTCCAGGGTTAGGGCATTCACCACTTCCGGAGGCAAGCTGTTCCAGAGGTTAATTGTTCTAACTGTCAGGAAATTTCTCCTTAGTTCTAAGTTGCTTCTCTCCTTGATTAGTTTCCACCCACTGGTGGAATGCATACAATACAGGCAAATAATGCATACAATATAGGCAAATAAAATATATTTACTACATGAAATGTTATTTCTTCATTTAAACCTTTGAGGCAAGAAGAAGAGCTTTTATTGTAGGTAGGTAGGTAAGTAGATAAAGGGATATATGGAGAGAGAAATAGAGAGGGAAAGAGAAATACAGTAAGTAGGTAGGGAGAGAGAGTGTCTGTGTAGGTAGGTAGGTAGGTAGGTAGATAAAACGGGACAGAAAGAAATATAGTAGGTATGTAGGGGGATGAGAATGTGTGTGTGTGTAGGTAGGTAGGTAGAAAGATAGAGAGAGAAATAGAAAGATAGAGAAATACAGTAGGTAGGTAGGGAGAGTGTGTGTGTGTGTAGGTAGGTAGAAGGATAGAGAGAGAAATAGAAAGAGAGAGAGAAATACAATAGGTATGTAGGGGGAGAGAGAGAATGTGTGTGTACTGTAGGTAGGTAGAAGGATGAGAGAGAAATAGAGAGAAATACAGTAGGTAGGATGGGAGAGAGAGAGTATGTGTGTAGGTAGAAGTGTATATATATATAGGGACCACCTTTGGTGGGAAGGTAACAGCATTCTGTGTGCCTTTGGTGTTTAGTCATGCCGGCCACATGACCACAGAGATGTCTTTGGACGTCTCGCAGGGGGTTGGACTAGAAGACCTACAAGGTCCCTTCCAACTCTGCTATTGTATTATTGTATTGTCTCTTCTTGCCTCAAAGGTTTACATGCAATACAATAAATCAATAGCAGAGTTGCTTTTAAGTGTCTATCTACCTATTGTATTTCTTGCTTTCTCCCTCTACCTACCTACCTATCTACCTACCTACCTACCTACCTTTTCTGAAATGGTATAAGGTTCCTGCCCACGCAGGGGGTTGGACTAGAAGACCTACAAAGTCCCTTCCAACTCTGCTATTGTTTTATTGTATTGCATGTAAACCTTTGAGGCAAGAAGCGCCTTAATAAAACAATACAGTAATACAATAGCAGAGTTGGAAGGGACCTTGTAGGTCTTCTAGTCCAACCCCCTGCGTGGGCAGGAATCATATTTTCTCACGATGCGAGGAAGCCCCAGCGGACCAATAGGAATTCTCCCTTCTGCAGCATCATCGGTCTCCGGGCAGAGTCTCTCTTGACTTCACCTGATGGAAGACAGAGAAGGGAGGGAAAGGTATATGTTCAATCTTGGAGGGTGGGGCAGCTCAAGGGGGTTCATGCCAGAGAGGGGGCTCTATTCTGATTCATTGATCTACATTAGCTCTATTCTAAGTTGCTTCTCTCCTGGATTAGTTTCCACCCATTGCTTTTTGTTCTACCATCAGGTAAAGTCAAGAGAGACTCTGCCCAGAGACCGAGGATGCTGCAGAAGGGAGAATTCCTATTGCTCCGCTGGGGCTTCCTCGCATACTGAGAAAATATGATTCCCTGGTTGTAGCCTGCATTTCTCTGCACATCCCGTGTTTCTCAGGCGTTGCGTCTTCTGAAACGTTCTGGGCTCTGCAGCGCCTGCCTGTGTCTCTAATAGTTATTTATTTATTTTATTTATTTATTTTAAAGCATTTTTAACCACCAGTTCATGAGAACCAGTAGTTTAAAAATGCTTTTAAAAAGTTTAAAAAGAAGTTGTCCATGCCCATCCAGTCACATGATCCCCCCAGCAAGCCACACCCACAGAACGTTAGGGGAAATTTTTGAATTTCAATAGCAGAGTTGGAAGGTCTTCTAGTCCAACCCCCTGCGTGGGCAGGTACCTTATACCATTTCAGACAAATGGCTATCTAACATCTTTTTAAAGTCTTCCAGGGTTGGGGCATTCACAACTTCTGGAGGCAAGCTGTTCCAGAGGTTAATTGTTCTAACTGTCAGGAAATTTCTTCTTAGTTCTAAGTTGCTTCTCTCCTTGATTAGTTTCCACCCATTGGTGGAATGCATACAATACAGGCAAATAATGCATACAATACAGGCAAATAAAATATATTTACTATATGAAATGTTATTGCTTTTTGCAAATGTTTTCTTTGAGATGCAATATGTTGCTTTTAGCCAGTGGAGCAGCTTTTAACCAGCGGAACAGCTTGCCACCAGAAGTTATGGATGCCCCAACACTGGATGTGTTTTTAAGAAGAGACTGGAAAACCATTTGTCTTACACGGTATAGGAAATTTGAAATTTGAAGTTTGAACTTTGAAATTTGACAAAGTTTAAAGTTGAGCTAGAAGGAACTTTGGAGATCATTTAGTCCTACACCCTGCTTAAGCAGGAGACCCTGTACCAGTGGTGAAATTCCAAAATTTCCCCTAACCGTTGTGTGGGTGTGGCTTGCTGGGGGGGATCATGTGACAGGATGGGCATGGACAACTTCTTTTTAAACTTTTTAAAAGCATTTTTAAACTACTGGTTCTCATGAACTGGTAGTTTAAAATGCTTTAAAAAGCCAAGCCGAGCCGAGGCAAGCCAAGCCGTGCCGAGCCGTGCGAAGCTGTGCCGAGCCGTGCCAAGACGTTGCACGTGCGAGGTGCCACGCGCCACATGCCACGTGCGAGGTGCCACGGGTGAGGCGCCACGTGCCACGTGCCACGGGTGAGGCGCCACGTGCCACGGGTGAGGCGCCACGTGCCACGGGTGAGGCGCCACGTGCCACGGGTGAGGCGCCACGTGCCACGGGCCACGGGTGAGGCGCCACGGGCCACGGGCCACGGGTGAGGCGCCACGGGCCAGGCCAAGGCAAGGCAAGGCAAGGCAAGGCAAGGCAAGCAAACCAAGGCACCTATGCACTGCAATAGTTATTTATTTATTTTATTTATGTTTTAATTTTCCTGTACACCGCCCCGAGTCCCTTCGGGGAGAGGGGGCAGTCTAGAAATTTAATAAAATCAATAAAATAAATAAATAACTATTAGAGACACAGGAAGGCCCTGCAGAGCCCAGAATGGGGTTTTAGAAGAAACAACACCTGAGAAACATTGCAAGGTCTTTCAGAACGTGGACCTCACACAATTAATCAAATTCCAAAGAACTCAGGTGTTCATAAATCCCCCCAGCAAGCCACACCCACAGAACCGTTAGGGGATTTTTTTGAATTTCCACCCATTGTTTCTTCTTCTGCCCTCAGGTGCTTTGGAGAATAGCTTGACACCCTCTTCTTTGTGGCAACCTAGGGGGCGGTCTAGAAATTTAATAAAATAAATAAAATAAATAAATAAGTATTAGAAACACAGGCAGGTGCTGCAGAGCCCAGAACAGGGTTTCAGAAGACGCAACGCCTTAGAAACACGGGATGTGCAGAGAAATGCAGTCTACAATCCCTAAGAGGTTTCAAAATTCAAAATTTAAATTTCAAATTAAATTTAAATTCAAATTCCAAATTTCAACTTCCAACTTTGAAATTTCAATTTCAATTTTAAATTTCAATTTAAATTCATATTTCAAATTTCAAATTTCAAAATAAATTTAAATTCATTTAAAACTTTGAGGCAAGAAGAAGAACCTTAACAAAATAAAAAAGGAGGGGATGAAGTGTATACATCCACTTGCTCTATATGTAAATAGCTGGGTCATGACTCCTGCTTGTATGCCTTTATTTGAAACATTGTTCATGGTTCAGTTGGCTCAACTGCAAAGTTGCACCTGCCGACCTACATGAACTTTTGCCAACATAGATGACCTTTTAATGGCTTGGAAAAATCAGCCCCCTCTTAACCATACTGATAGGTGAGGAATCCGTTGCTTCTTGTTCTGCCATCAGGTGTTTTGGAGAGTTGGAAGGCACCTTGGAGGTCATCTAGTCCTTTCTTTCTTTCTTTCATTCTTTCTTTCTTTCTTTCTTTCTTTCTTTCTTTCTTCCAT
Organism: Rhabdophis nuchalis; assembly: GCA_039707465.1. Classification (NCBI taxonomy): domain Eukaryota; kingdom Metazoa; phylum Chordata; class Lepidosauria; order Squamata; family Natricidae; genus Rhabdophis; species Rhabdophis nuchalis. Next base: position 178,562,910 of record CM077646.1, on the reverse strand, counting down.
CCTTCCTTCCCTCCTTCCTTCCCTCCTTCATCTGTCTATCTATCTATCTATCTATCTATCTATCTATCTATCTATCTATCTATCTATCTATCTATCTATCTATCTATCTATCTATCTATCTATCTATCTATCTATCTATCTATCTATCTATCTATCTATCTATATCTGAGATATCTTCCTATATCTCAGAGGTTGCCACAAAGAAGAGGGAGGGTTTTTTTAACTTTTTTAAAGCATTTTTAACCTACTGGTTCTCATGAACTGGTGGTTAAAAATGCTTTAAAATAAATAAAATAAATAAATAACTATTAAAGACACAGGCAGGCGCTGCAGAGCCCAGAACGGGGTTTCAGAAGACGCAACGCCTGAGAAACACGGGATGTGCAGAGAAATGCAGGCTACAACCAGCGAATCATATTTTCTCACGATGCGAGGAAGCCCCAGCGGACCAATAGGAATTCTCCCTTCTGCAGCATCATCGGTTTCCGGGCAGAGTCTCTCTTGACTTCACCTGATGGAAGAGAGAGAAGGGAGGGAAGGGGAATATGTTCAATCTTGGAGGGTGGGGCAGCTCAAGTGGGTTCATGCCAGAGAGGGGGCTCTATTCTGATTGATTGATCTACATTAGCTCTATTCTAAGTTGCATCTCTCCTGGATTAGTTTCCACCCATTGCTTTTTGTTCTACCATCAGGTGAAGTCAAGAGAGACTCTGCCCGGAGACCGAGGATGCTGCAGAAGGAAGAATTTCTATTGGTCCGCTGGGGCTTCCTCGCATACTGAGAAAATATGATTCGCTGGTTGTAGCCTGCATTTCTCTGCACATCCCGTGTTTCTCAGGCGTTGCGTCTTCTGAAACCTCGTTCTGGGCTCTGCAGCGCCTGCCTGTGTCTCTAATAGTTATTTATTTATTTTATTTATTTATTTTAAAGCATTTTTAACCACCAGTTCATGAGAACCAGTAGTTTAAAAATGCTTTTTAAAAGTTTAAAAAGAAGTTGTCCATGTCTATCCAGTCACATGATCCCCCCAGCAAGCCACACCCACAGAACGTTAGGGGAAATTTTTGAATTTCAATAGCAGAGTTGGAAGGGACCTTGTAGGTCTTCTAGTCCAACCCCCTGCGTGGGCAGGAACCTTATACCATTTCAGACAAATGGCTATCTAACATCCTTTAAACGTCTTCCAGGGTTGGGGCATTCACAACCTGAGAACATCAACCTACCTACCTAATCTCCCTCTCTCTCTCTTTCTACCTACCTACTGTATTTCTCCATTTCTCTCTCTCTCTCTCTCTATCCTTCTACCTACCTGACTACACACACACACCCTCCCTACTTTCTCTCTGTGTGTGTGTGTGTGTGTGTGTGTGTGTGTATGTGTATATATATATATATATATACACACACACATACATACATACATACATACATACATACATACATATATATATACATACATACACACACACACACAAAGCTGAAGAACCAGCGCTGTCCAAAGACATCTCTGTGGTCATGTGGCCGGCATGACTAAACACCAAAGGCACACAGAATGCTGTTACCTTCCCACCAAAGGTGGTCCCTATATATATACACACTTCTACCTACACACACTCTCTCTCTCTCCCATCCTACCTACTGTATTTCTCTCTATTTCTCTCTCATCCTGCTACCTACCTACAGTACACACACATTCTCCCTCTCCCCCTACATACCTATTGTATTTCTCTCTCTCTTTCTATTTCTCTCTCTATCCTTCTACCTACCTACACACACACTCTCTCTCCCTACCTACCTACTGTATTTCTCTCTTTCTATTTTCTCTCTCTATCTTTCTACCTACCTACCTACACACACACACATTCTCCTCCCCCTACATACCTACTATATTTCTTTCTCTACCGTTTTATCTACCTACCTACCTACCTACCTACCTACCTACCTACCTACCTACCCAGACTCTGCTAGTGTGTGTGTGTGTAGGTAGGTAGAAGGATAGAGAGAGAAATAGAAAGAGAGAGAGAAATACTATAGGTATGTAGGGGGAGAGGGAGAATGTGTGTGTACTGTAGGTAGGTAGAAGGATGAGAGAGAAATAGAGAGAAATACAGTAGGTAGGATGGGAGAGAGAGAGAGTGTGTGTAGGTAGAAGTGTATATATATATATAGGGACCACCTTTGGTGGGAAGGTAACAGCATTCTGTGTGCCTTTGGTGTTTAGTCATGCCGGCCACATGACCACAGAGATGTCTTTGGACAGCGCTGGTTCTTCAGCTTTGTGTGTGTGTGTGTTTGAACCGGTTCTGACTGGTTTGAACTGGTTCCGACCGGTTTTGGACCGGTTCTGACCGGTTTGAACTGGTTCCGACCGGTTTGAACTGGTTTGAACCGGTTCCGACCGGTTCCAACCGGTTTGAACTGGTTCCGACCGGTTCCGACCGGTTTAAACCGGTTCTGACCGGTTTGAACCGGTTCCGACTCGTTTGAACCGGTTCCAACTGGTTTGAACCGGTTTGAACCGGTTTGAACCGGTTTGAACCAGTTCCAACCGGGTTAAACCGGTTCCGACCAGTTGCAACCAGTTTGAACCAGTTTAAACCGGTTCTGACTGGTTTGAACCGGTTTGAACCGGTTTGAACCGGTTCCGACTGGTTTGAACCGGTTTGAACTATGTGCTAGGTTGGGTTCACATGCCACGTGCCACGTGCCAAGCCAAGCCAAGCCAAGCCAAGCCAAGCCAAGCCAACTCTGCTATTGTTTTATTGTATTGCATGTAAACCTTTGAGGCAAGAAGCGCCTTAATAAAACAAAACAATAATACAATAGCAGAGTTGGAAGGGACCTTGTAGGTCTTCTAGTCCAACCCCCTGCGTTGGCAGGAACCTTATACCATTTCAGACAAATGGCTATCTAACATCTTTTTATAATCTTCCAGGGTTGGGGCATTCACAACTTCCGGAGGCAAGCTGTTCCAGAGGTTAATTGTTCTAACTGTCAGGAAATTTCTCCTTACTTCTAAGTTGCTTCTCTCCTTGATTAGTTTCCACCCATTGGTGGAATGCATACAATACAGGCAAATAATGGATACAATACAGGCAAATAAAATATATTTACTACATGAAATGTTATTGCTTTTTGCAAATGTTGAACTTTGATTTAATTTAATTTTGGCTCGTGGCTCAAAATTAAATTAAATTTTGGCTTTTGGCTCTTGGCTCATAGCTCTTGGATCGTGGCTCGTGGCTCGGCTCGAGAATAGAATGCTGGAAGGGACCTTGGAGGTCTTCTAGTCCAACTCCCCCTCCTCCTCCCATCCTAGTCAGTTCTCTCATAGTTATTTATTTATTTTATTTATTTTATTAAATTTCTAGACCGCCCCCTCTCCACGAAGGGACTCGGGGTGGTGTACAGGAAAATTAAAACATAAATAAAATAAATAAATAACTATTGCAGTGCATAGGTGCTTTGGCGTGGAGAGAAAGAAAGAAAGAACGAGGAAGGAAGGAAGGAAGGAAGGAAAGAAGGAAGGAAGGAAGGAACACAGTTGGTAGGTAGGTAGGTAGAGGAAGAAAGCAAGAAATACAATAGGTAGACAGACACTTAAAAGCAAAACATATTGTATCTCAAAGAAAACATTTGCAAAAAGCAATAACATTTCATGTAGTAAATATATTTTATTTGCCTGTATTGTATGCATTATTTGCCTGTATTTTATGCATTCCACCAATGGGTGGAAACTAATCAAGGAGAGAAGCAATTTATAAACTAAGGAGAAATTTCCTGACAGTTAGAACAATTAACCTCTGGAACAGCTTGCCTCCAGAAGTTGTGAATGCCCCAACCCTGGAAGACTTTAAAAAGATGTTAGATAGCCATTTGTCTGAAATGGTATAAGGTTCCTGCCCACGCAGGGGGTTGGACTAGAAGACCTACAAGGTCCCTTCCAACTCTGCTATTGTATTATTGTATTGTTTTATTAAGGCTCTTCTTGCCTCAAAGGTTTACATGCAATACAATAAAACAATAGCAGAGTTGCTTTTAAGTGTCTGTCTACCCATTGTATTTCTTGCTTTCTCCCTCTACCTGCCTACCTACCTACCTACCTTGTCTGAAATGGTATAAGGTTCCTGCCCACGCAGGGAGTTGGACTAGAAGACCTACAAGGTCCCTTCCAACTCTGCTATTGTATTATTGTATTGTTTTATTAAGGCGCTTCTTGCCTCAAAGGTTTACATGCATTATTTACCTGTATTGTATGCATTCCACCAATGGATGGAAACTAATCAAGGAGAGAAGCAACTTAGAACTAAGGAGAAATTTCCTGACAGTTAGAACAATTAACCTCTGGAACAGCTTGCCTCCGGAAGTGGTGAATGCCCCAACCCTGGAAGACTTTAAAAAGATGTTAGATAGCCATTTGTCTGAAATGGTATAAGGTTCCTGCCCACGCAGCGTGTTGGACTAGAAGACCTACAAGGAGAACCTGAGCTCTCTTTGATTAGTTTCCACCCATTGGTGGAATGCATACAATACAGGTAAATAATGCATACAATACAGGCTCTTCTTCTTGCCTCAAAGGTTTAAATGAAGCAATAACATTTCATGTAGTAAATATATTTTATTTGCCTGTATTGTATGCATTATTTGCCTGTATTGTATGCATTCCACCAATGGGTGGAAACTAATCAAGGAGAGGAGCAACTTAGAACGAAGGAGAAATTTCCTGACAGTTAGAACAATTAACCTCTGGAACAGCTTGCCTCCAGAAGTTGTGAATGCCCCAATCCTGGAAGACTTTAAAAAGATGTTAGATAGCCATTTGTCTGAAATGGTATAAGGTTCCTGCCCACGCAGGGGGTTGGACTAGAAGACCTACAAAGTCCCTTTTATTGCTTTTTGTTCTGCCCTCAGGTGCTTTGGAGAGTGAAGATGCTCAAGGACTGTGTTGCTTCGTTCCTTCCTTCCTTCCTTCCTTCCTTCCTTCCTTCCTTCCTTCCTTCCTTCCTGCCTGCCTGCCTGCCTGCCTGCCTGCCTTCCTTCCTTCCTTCCTTACTCTTTCTTTCTTTCTCTTTCTTTCTTTCTTTCTTTCTTTTTATCTATCTATCTATATCTGAGATATCTTCCAATATCTCAGAGGTTGCCACAAAGAAGAGGGAATCAAGCTATTCTCCAAAGCACCTGAGGGCAGAACTAAAAGCAATGGGTGGAAACTAATCCAGGAGAGAAGCAACTTAGAATTGCTAGCAAGTCTCTAATAGTTATTTATTTATTTTATTTTATTTTATTCATTAAATTTCTAGACCGCCCCCTCTCCCTGAAGGGACTCGGGGCGGTGTACAGGAAAATTAAAACATAAATAAAATAAATAAATAACTATTGCAGTGCAAAGGCACTTTGGCTTGTCTTGGCTTGGCTTGTCTTGGCTTGGCTCTACATTAACTCTATTCTAAGTTGCTTCTCTCCTGGGTTAGTTTCCACCCATTGCTTTTTGTTCTGCCCTCAGGTGCTTTGGAGAATAGCTTGACTCCCTCTGCTTTGTGGTAACCTCTGAGATATTAGAAGATATCTCAGATATAGATAGATAGATGGATGCATGGATGGATGGATGGATGGATGGATGGATAGATGAAAAAAGGAAGGAAGGAAGGATGGACGAAAGAAAGAAAGAAAGAAAGAAAGAAAGAAAGAAAGAAAGAAAGAAAGAAAGAAAGAAAGAAAGAAAGAAAGAACGAACGAGGTAGGAAGGAAGGAAGGAACACAGTTGGTAGGTAGGTAGGTAGAGGAAGATAGCAAGAAATACAATAGGTAGACAGACACTTAAAAGCAACATATTGTATCTCAAAGAAAACATTTGCAAAAAGCAATAACATTTCATGTAGTAAATATATTTTATTTGCCTGTATTGTATGCATTATTTGCCTGTATTGTATGCATTCCATCAATGGGTGGAAACTAATCAAGGAGAGAAGCAACTTATAAACTAAGGAGAAATTTCCTGACAGTTAGAACAATTAACCTCTGGAACAGCTTGCCTCCAGAAGTTGTGAATGCCCCAACCCTGGAAGACTTTAAAAAGATGTTAGATAGCCATTTGTCTGAAATGGTATAAGGTTCCTGCCCACGCAGGGGGTTGGACTAGAAGACCTACAAGGTCCCTTCCAACTCTGCTATTGTATTATTGTATTGTTTTATTAAGGCGCTTCTTGCCTCAAAGGTTTACATGCATTATTTACCTGTATTGTATGCATTCCACCAATGGGTGGAAACTAATCAAGGAGAGAAGCAACTTAGAACTAAGGAGAAATTTCCTGACAGTTAGAACAATTAACCTCTGGAACAGCTTGCCTCCGGAAGTGGTGAATGCCCCAACCCTGGAAGACTTTAAAAAGATAGCCATTTGTCTGAAATGGTATAAGGTTCCTGCCCACGCAGCGTGTTGGACTAGAAGACCTACAAGGAGAACCTGAGAACATCAACCTACCTACCTAATCTCCCTCTCTCTCTCTTTCTACCTACCTACTGTATTTCTCCATTTCTCTCTCTCTCTATCCTTCTACCTACCTGACTACACACACACACACACACACACACACACCCTACTTTCTCTCTCTCTCTCTCTCTCTCTCTGTGTGTGTATATATATATATATATATATACACATACATACATACATACATACATACATACATACATATATATATATACATACATACATACATACATACATACATACACACACACACACAAAGCTGAAGAACCAGCGCTGTCCAAAGACATCTCTGTGGTCATGTGGCCGGCATGACTAAACACCAAAGGCACACAGAATGCTGTTACCTTCCCACCAAAGGTGGTCCCTATATATATACACACTTCTACCTACACACACACACTCTCTCTCCCATCCTACCTACTGTATTTCTCTCTATTTCTCTCTCATCCTTCTACCTACCTACAGTACACACACATTCTCCCTCTCCCCCTATATACCTATTGTATTTCTCTCTCTCTTTCTATTTCTCTCTCATCCTTCTACCTACCTATACACACACACTCTCTTCCTACCTACCTACTGTATTTCTCTATCTTTCTATTTCTCTCTCTATCTTTCTACCTACCTACCTACACACACACACATTCTCCTCCCCCTACATACCTACTATATTTCTTTCTCTCCCATTTTAGCTACCCATAGATTGGAAAACCGATGTCGCCAATGGATTCCTAGCCCATCGGTATGGTTAGGAGAGGGTCGGCATTTCAAACCCACCCCTATCTACGCTTCCGGGTGAAATACATGGGGAAATCCCTTGTTAGGAAAAACCAAATTAGGGTTAGGGTTACGCCCCCTTGAATTCGGATTGGAAAACCGATGTCGCCAATGGATTCCTAGCCCATCGGTATGGTTAGGAGAGGGTCAGCATTTCAAACCCACACCCCTCTACACTTCCAGGTGAAATACATGGGGAAATCCCATAGGGAGATAAACCAAATTAGGGTTAAGGTTACGCCACCTTGAATTCGGATTGGAAAACCGAGGTCGCCAACAGATTCCTAGCCAATCAGTATGCTTAGGAGGAGGTCGACTTTTCGAACCTCTACGCTTCCGGGTGAAATACATGGGGAAATCCCATGGGGGAAAAAAACCAAATTAGGGTTAGGGTTACGCCCCCTTGAATTCGGATTGGAAAACCGACATTGCCAACGGATTCCTATCCCATCGGTATGGTTAGGCGAGGGTCGGCATTTCAAACCCACACCCCTCTACGCTTCCGGATGAAATACATGGGGAAATCCCATAAAGGGAAAAACCAAATTAGGGTTAGGGTTACACCCCCTTGAATTCGGATTGGAAAACCGACATTGCCAACGGATTCCTAGCCCATCAGTATGGTTAGGAGGGGGTCGACTTTTCGAACCCACCCCTATCTACGCTTCCGGGTGAAATACATGGGGAAATCCCATAGGGGGGAAAACCAAATTAGGGTTAGGGTTACGCCCCCTTGAATTCGGATTGGAAAACCGAGGTTGCCAACGGATTCCTAGCCCATCGATATGGTTAGGCGAGGGTCGGCATTTCAAACCCACACCCCTCTACGCTTCCGGATGAAATACATGGGGAAATCCCATAGGGGGAAAAACCAAATTAGGGTTAGAGTTACACCCCCTTGAATTCGGATTGGAAAACTGACATTGCCAACGGATTCCTAGCCCATCGGTATGGGCTAGAAATTAGCCTCAAACGGGCCGTTTTCCCCTCCCCCAGCCCCCAGCAGCACTCTATAAGCCTCCATAGGACTATGCATGCAATTTTATTGTTTTATTAAGGCGCTTCTTGCCTCAAAGGTTTACATGCAATACAATAAAACAATAGCAGAGTTGGAAGGGACCTTGTAGGTCTTCTAGTCCAACTACCTATCTACCTACCTATCTACAATACAGGCTCTTCTTCTTGCCTCAAAGGTTTAAATGAAGCAATAACATTTCATGTAGTAAATATATTTTATTTGCCTACAATTAACCTCTGGAATAGCTTGCCTCCAGAAGTTGTGAATGCCCCAACCCTGGAAGACTTTAAAAAGATGTTAGATAGCCATTTGTCTGAAATGGTATAAGGTTCCTGCCCACGCAGGGGGTTGGACTAGAAGACCTACAAGGTCCCTTCCAACTCTGCTATTGTATTCTTGTATTGTTTTATTAAGGCTCTTCTTGCCTCAAAGGTTTACATGCAATACAATAAAACAATAGCATATATATATATAGATATATATATACATATATATATACATATATACAAACATACATACACACACACACACACACACACACACACACACACACACACAAAGCTGAAGAGCCAGCGCTGTCCAAAGACATCTCTGTGGTCATATGGCCGGCATGACTAAACACCAAAGGCACACAGAATGCTGTTACCTTCCCATCAAAGGTGGTCCCTATATATATATACACTTCTACCTACACACACACTCTCTCTCCCATCCTACCTACTGTATTTCTCTCTATTTCTCTCTCATCCTTCTACCTACCTACAGTACACACACATTCTCCCTCTCCCCCTACATACCTATTGTATTTCTCTCTCTCTTTCTATTTCTCTCTCTATCTTTCTACCTACCTACCTACACACACACACATTCTCCTCCCCCTACATACCTACTATATTTCTTTCTCTCCCGTTTTATCTACCTACCTACCTACCTACACAGACACTCTCTCTCCCTACCTACCTACTGTATTTCTCTTTCCCTCTCTATTTCTCTCTCTATATATCCCTTTACCTACTTACCTACCTACCTACAATACAGGCTCTTCTTCTTGCCTCAAATGTTTATATACGAGACCGCCTCCTGCCCCATACATCTCTTCGTCCGGTCCGCTCCCACAGAGCGGGCCTACTCCGGGTGCCGTCGGCCGGGCAATGCCGGCTGGCGACACCCAGGGGAAGAGCCTTCTCTGTGGCGGGCCCGGCCCTCTGGAACGACCTACTCCCCCGACCTTCGCACCACCTCGGACCTCCGCCTCTTCCGCCAACGTCTTAAGACGTACTTATTCCAACAAGCCGGCCTAGGATAGCCCCCCGCGTCTGACTTTTAAAAATGTTACCTTCCCATCAAAGGTGGTCCCTATATATATATACACTTCTACCTACACACACTCTCCCTCTCCCCCTACATACCTATTGTATTTCTCTCTCTCTTTCTATTTCTCTCTCTATCCTTCTACCTACCTGACTACACACACACACACACACACACACACCCTACTTTCTCTCTCTCTCTTTGTGTGTGTGTGTGTATATATATATATATATATATATACACATACATACATACAAATGGCTGACATGGTATACTGTATTTCTCTCTATTTCTCTCCCATAAAACAATAGCAGAGTTGCTTTTAAGTGTCTGTCTACCCGTTGTATTTCTTGCTTTCTCCCTCTACCTACCTACCTGCCTACCTACCTTGTCTGAAATGGTATAAGGTTCCTGCCCACGCAGGGAGTTGGACTAGAAGACCTACAAGGTCCCTTCCAACTCTGCTATTGTATTATTGTATTGGTTTATATATATATATATATATATATATATATATATATATATATATATATATATATATATATATATATATATATATATATATATATATATATATATACACACATACATACATACATATATACATATATATATACATACATACATACACACACACACACACAAACAAAGCTGAAGAACCAGCACTGTCCAAAGACATCTCTGTGGTGATGTGGCGGCATGACTAAACACCAAAGGCACACAGAATGCTGTTACCTTCCCACCAAAGGTGGTCCCTATATATATATACACTTCTACCTACACACACTCTCTCTCTCTTCCATCCTACCTACTGTATTTCTCTCTATTTCTCTCTCATCCTTCTACCTACCTACAGTACACACACATTCTCCCTCTCCCCCTACATACCTATTGTATTTCTCTCTTTCTATTTCTCTCTCTATCCTTCTACCTACCTACACACACACACACTAGCAGAGTTGGAAGGGACCTTGTAGGTCTTCTAGTCCAACCCCCTGCGTGGGCAGGAACCTTATACCATTTCAGACAAATGGCTATCTAACATCTTTTTAAAGTCTTCCAGGGTTGGGGCATTCACAACTTCTGGAGGCAAGCTGTTCCAGAGGTTAATTGTTCTAACTGTCAGGAAATGTCTCCTTAGTTCTAACTTGCTTCTCTCCTTGATTAGTTTCCACCCATTGGTGGAATGCATACAATACAGGTAAATAATGCATGTAAACCTTTGAGGCAAGAAGCGCCTTAATAAAACAATACAATAATACAATAGCAGAGTTGGAAGGGACCTTGTAGGTCTTCTAGTCCAACTCCCTGCGTGGGCAGGAACCTTATACCATTTCAGACAAGGTAGGTAGGTAGGTAGGCAGGTAGGTAGGTAGAGGGAGAAATCAAGAAATACAACGGGTAGACAGACACTTAAAAGCAACTCTGCTATTGTTTTATTGTATTGCATGTAAACCTTTGAGGCAAGAAGAGCCTTAATAAAACAATGTCAGTGGAATGCATACAATACAGGCAAATAATGCTTTTAACCAGCGGAACAGCTTGCCACCAGAGGTTATGGATGCCCCAACACTGGATGTGTTTTTAAGAAGAGACTGGAAAACCATTTGTCATACACCCAGGCAAATAAAATATATTTACTACATGAAATGTTATTGCTTTTTGCAAATGTTTTCTTTGAGATGCAATATGTTGCTTTTAGCCAGCGGAACAGCTTTTAACCAGCGGAACAGCTTGCCACCAGAAGTTATGTCTCTCCTTGATTAGTTTCCACCCATTGGTGGACTGCATAAAATACAGGCCTTATACCATTTAAGACAAGGTAGGTAGGTAGATAGGTAGTGTATACATCCACGAGCTCTATATGTAAATAGCTGGGTCATGACTCCTGCTTGTCTGCCTTTATTTGAAACATTGTTCATGGTTCAGTTGGCTCAACTGTAAAGTTGCACCTGCCGACCTACATGAACTTTTGCCAACATATATGACCTTTTAATGGCTTGGAAAAGTCAGCCCCCTCTTAACCATACTGATAGGTGAGGAATCCATTGGTTCTTGTTCACCCATTGCTTCTTGTTCTGCCATCAGGTGTTTTGGAGAGTTGGAAGGCACCTTGGAGGTCATCTAGTCCAACCCCGCTGCTCAAGCCCTTGCAATTCACTGTATATTTTATCCTCCCCTTTGAGGATAACTGAGAAGGAGTCACTAGTCCATAATGCCCGAGCAACGAGCCACGAGCCAAAATTTAATTTAATTTTGAGCCACGAGCCAAAATTAAATCAAATCAAAGTTCAAAGTTCAAAGTTCAAAGTTCAAAGTTCCAGGTCCTAGGTTCTAAGTTCTAGGTTGGGTTCTAGGTTCACATGCCACGTGCCAAGCCAAGCTTGCCACCAGAAATTTGAATTAAATTCAAATTTAATTTAAATTTGAATTTAAATTTAATTTGAAATTTGAATTTTGAAACCTCTTAGGGATTGTAGCCTGCATTTCTCTGCACATCCCGTGTTTCTCAGGCGTTGCGTCTTCTGAAACCCTGTTCTGGGCTCTGCAGCGCCTGCCTGTGTCTCTAATACTTATTTATTTATTTTATTTATTTTATTAAATTTCTAGACCGCCCCCTACGTTGCCACAAAGAAGAGGGTGTCTAGCTATTCTCCAAAGTACCTGAGGGCAGAAGAAGAAACAATGGGTGGAAATTCAAAAAAATCCCCTAACGGTTCTGTGGGTGTGGCTTGCTGGGGGGATTTATGAACACCTGAGTTCTTTGGAATTTGATTAATTGTGTGAGGTCCACGTTCTGAAAGACCTTGCAATGTTTCTCAGGCGTTGTTTCTTCTAAAACCCCATTCTGGGCTCTGCAGCGCCTTCCTGTGTCTCTAATAGTTATTTATTTATCTTATTTATTTTATTAAATTTCTAGACCGCCCCTCTCCCCGAAGGGACTCAGGGTGGTGTACAGGAAAATTAAAACATAAATAAAATAAATAAATAACTATAGCAGTGCATAGGTGCCTTGGCTTGGCTTGGCTTGGCTTGGCCTGGCACGTGGCACGCGACCTGCGGACCGCGACACGTGGCACCTCACCCGTGGCAGGCGGCACGTGGCACCTTACCCGTGGCAGGCAGCACGTGGCACCTCACCAGTGGCACGCGGCACGTGGCACTTCACCCGTGGCCCGTGGCACCTCACCCATGGCACGTCTTGGAATCCATTGGCGACATCGGTTTTCCAATCCGAATTCAAGGGGGCGTAACCCTAACCCTAATTTGGTTTTTCCCCCCATGGGACTTCCCCATGTATTTCACCCGGAAGCGTAGATAGGGGTGGGTTTGAAATGCCGACCCTCTCCTAACCATACCGATGGGCTAGGAATCCATTGGCAATGTCGGTTTTCCAATCCGAATTCAAGGGGGCGTAACCCTAACCCTAATTTGGTTTTCCCCCCTATAGGATTTCCCCATGTATTTCACCCGGAAGCGTAGAGGGGTGTGGGTTTGAAATGCCGACCCTCTCCTAACCATACCGATGGGCTAGGAATCCATTGGCGACATCGGGACCTTTGAGGCAAGAAGAGCCTTAATAAAACAATACAATAATACAATAGCAGAGTTGGAAGGGACCTTGTAGGTCTTCTAGTCCAACCCCCTGCGTGGGCAGGAACCTTATACCATTTCAGACAAATGGCTATCTAACATCTTTTTAAAGTCTTCCAGGGTTTGGGCATTCACAACTTCTGGAGGCAAGCTGTTCCATTGGTGGAATGCATACAATACAGGCAAATAAAATATATTTACTACATGAAATGTTATTCCTTCATTTAAACCTATGAGGCAAGAAGAAGAGCCTGTATTGTAGGTAGGTAGGTCAGTAGGTAAAGGGATATAATATATAATATATAATAGAGAGGGAAAGAGAAATACAGTAGGTAGGTAGGGAGAGAGAGTGTCTGGGTAGGTAGGTAGGTAGGTAGGTAGATAAAACGGTAGAGAAAGAAATATAGTAGGTATGTAGGGGGAGGAGAATGTGTGTGTGTGTAGGTAGGTAGGTAGAAAGATAGAGAGAGAAAATAGAAAGAGAGAAATACAGTAGGTAGGTAGGGAGAGAGAGTGTGTGTGTAGGTAGGTAGAAGGATAGAGAGAGAAATAGAAAGAGAGAGAGAAATACAATAGGTATGTAGGGGGAGAGGGAGAATGTGTGTGTACTGTAGGTAGGTAGCAGGATGAGAGAGAAATAGAGAGAAATACAGTAGGTAGGATGGGAGAGAGAGAGAGTGTGTGTAGGTAGAAGTGTGTATATATATAGGGACCACCTTTGGTGGGAAGGTAACAGCATTCTGTGTGCCTTTGGTGTTTAGTCATGCCGGCCACATGACCACAGAGATGTCTTTGGACAGCGCTGGTTCTTCAGCTTTGTGTGTGTGTGTGTATGTATGTATATATATATGTATGTATGTATGTATGTATGTATGTGTGTGTGTGTATATATATATATATATATATATATATATATATATATATATATATATATATATATATATATATATATATATATATATATATATATATATATACACATACACACACACACACACACACACACAGAGAGAAAGTAGGGAGGGTGTGTGTGTGTAGTCAGGTAGGTAGAAGGATAGAGAGAGAGAGAGAGAGAAATGGAGAAATACAGTAGGTAGGTAGAAAGAGAGAGAGAGGGAGATTAGGTAGGTAGGTTGATGTTCTCAGGTTGTGAATGCCCCAACCCTGGAAGACGTTTAAAGGATGTTAGATAGCCATTTGTCTGAAATGGTATAAGGTTCCTGCCCACGCAGGGGGTTGGACTAGAAGACCTACAAGGTCCCTTCCAACTCTGCTATTGAAATTCAAAAATTTCCCCCTAACGTTCTGTGGGTGTGGCTTGCTGGGGGGATCATGTGACTGGATAGACATGGACAACTTCTTTTTAAACTTTTAAAAAGCATTTTTAAACTACTGGTTCTCATGAACTGGTGGTTAAAAATGCTTTAAAATAAATAAATAAAATAAATAAATAACTATTAGAGACACAGGCAGGCGCTGCAGAGCCCAGAACGAGGTTTCAGAAGACGCAACGCCTGAGAAACACGGGATGTGCAGAGAAATGCAGGCAACCAGCGAATCATATTTTCTCAGTATGCGAGGAAGCCCCAGCGGACCAATAGAAATTCTTCCTTCTGCAGCATCCTCGGTCTCCGGGCAGAGTCTTTCTTGACTTCACCTGATGGTAGAACAAAAAGCAATGGGTGGAAACTAATCCAGGAGAGATGCAACTTAGAATAGAGCTAATGTAGATCAATCAATCAGAATAGAGCCCCCTCTCTGGCATGAACCCACTTGAGCTGCCCCACCCTCCAAGATTGAACATATTCCCCTTCCCTCCCTTCTCTCTCTTCCATCAGGTGAAGTCAAGAGAGACTCTGCCCGGAAACCGATGATGCTGCAGAAGGGAGAATTCCTATTGGTCCGCTGGGGCTTCCTCGCATCGTGAGAAAATATGATTCGCTGGTTGTAGCCTGCATTTCTCTGCACATCCCGTGCAGAGAAACCCCGTTCTGGGCTCTGCAGCGCCTGCCTGTGTCTTTAATAGTTATTTATTTATTTTATTTATTTTAAAGCATTTTTAACCACCAGTTCATGAGAACCAGTAGGTTAAAAATGCTTTAAAAAAGTTAAAAAAACCCTCCCTCTTCTTTGTGGCAACCTCTGAGATATAGGAAGATATCTCAGATATAGATAGATAGATAGATAGATAGATAGATAGATAGATAGATAGATAGATAGATAGATAGATAGATAGATAGATAGATAGATAGATAGATAGATAGATAGATAGATAGATAGATAGACAGACAGACAGACAGATGAAGGAGGGAAGGAAGGAGGGAAGGATGGAAGAAAGAAAGAAAGAAAGAAAGAAAGAAAGAAAGAAAGAAAGAAAGAAAGAAAGAAAGAAAGAAAGAAAGAAAGAAAGAAAGAAAGGACTAGATGACCTCCAAGGTGCCTTCCAACTCTCCAAAACACCTGATGGCAGAACAAGAAGCAACGGATTCCTCACCTATCAGTATGGTTAAGAGGGGGCTGATTTTTCCAAGCCATTAAAAGGTCATCTATGTTGGCAAAAGTTCATGTAGGTCGGCAGGTGCAACTTTACAGTTGAGCCAACTGAACCATGAACAATGTTTCAAATAAAGGCATACAAGCAGGAGTCATGACCCAGCTATTTACATATAGAGCAAGTGGATGTATACACTTCATCCCCTCCTTTTTTATTTTGTTAAGGTTCTTCTTCTTGCCTCAAAGTTTTAAATGAATTTAAATTTATTTTGAAATTTGAAATTTGAAATATGAATTGAAATTGAAATTTAAAATTGAAATTGAAATTTCAAAGTTGGAAGTTGAAATTTGGAATTTGAATTTAAATTTAATTTGAAATTTGAATTTTGAATGTTGAAACCTCTTAGGGATTGTAGACTGCATTTCTCTGCACATCCCGTGTTTCTAAGGCGTTGCGTCTTCTGAAACCCTGTTCTGGGCTCTGCAGCACCTGCCTGTGTTTCTAACTCTTCCAACTCTGCTATTGTTTTATTGTATTGCAACTTTGGAGATCATTTAGTCCTACACCCTGCTTAAGCAGGAGACCTTGTACCAGTGGTGAAATTCAAAAATTTCCCCTAACGGTTGTGTGGGTGTGGCTTGCTGGGGGGGGGGGGGATCATGTGACTGGATGGGCAACGACAACTTCTTTTTAAACTTTTTAAAAGCATTTTTAAACTACTGGTTCTCATGAACTGGTGGTTAAAAATGCTTTAAACTAAATAAAATAAATAAATAACTATTAGAGACACAGGCAGGCGCTGCAGAGCCCAGAACGGGGTTTCAGAAGACGCAACGCCTGAGAAACACGGGATGTACAGAGAAATGCTACAACCAGCGAATCATATTTTCTCATCAAGCGACGAAGCCCCAGCGGACCAATAGGAATTCTCCCTTCTGCAGCATCATCGGTCTCCGGGCAGAGTCTCTCTTGACTTCAGAGAAGGGAGGGAGGGCGAATATGTTCAATCTTGGAGGGAGGGGCAGCTCAAGGGATAGATAGATAGAGAGAAATAAGGTAGGTAGGTAGGTAGGTAGGTAGGTAGGTAGGTAGGTAGGTAGGTAGGTAGGTAGGTAGGTAGGTAGGTAGGTAGGTGTATAGATAGATAGATAGATAGATAGATAGATAGATAGATAGATAGATAGATAGATAGATAGATAGATAGAGACAGAGACAGAGACAGAGAGACAGAGAATGAGAGATAGAGAGAAAGATAGATAATTTAAGTTGCTTCTCTCTTTGATTAGTTTCCACCCATTGGTGGAATGCATACAATACAGGTAAATAATGCATACAATACAGGCTCTTCTTCTTGCCTCAAAGGTTTAAATGAAGCAATAACATTTCATGTAGTAAATATATTTTATTTGCCTGTATTGTATGCATTATTTGCCTGTATTGTATGCATTCCACCAATGGGTGGAAACTAATCAAGGAGAGGAGCAACTTAGAACGAAGGAGAAATTTCCTGACAGTTAGAACAATTAACCTCTGGAACAGCTTGCCTCCAGAAGTTGTGAATGCCCCAATCCTGGAAGACTTTAAAAAGATGTTAGATAGCCATTTGTCTGAAATGGTATAAGGTTCCTGCCCACGCAGGGGGTTGGACTAGAAGACCTACAAAGTCCCTTTTATTGCTTTTTGTTCTGCCCTCAGGTGCTTTGGAGAGTGAAGATGCTCAAGGACTGTGTTGCTTCGTTCCTTCCTTCCTTCCTTCCTTCCTTCCTTCCTTCCTTCCTTCCTTCCTTCCTTCCTTCCTGCCTGCCTGCCTGCCTGCCTGCCTGCCTGCCTGCCTGCCTTCCTTCCTTACTCTTTCTTTCTTTCTCTTTCTTTCTTTCTTTCTTTTTATCTATCTATCTATATCTGAGATATCTTCCAATATCTCAGAGGTTGCCACAAAGAAGAGGGAATCAAGCTATTCTCCAAAGCACCTGAGGGCAGAACTAAAAGCAATGGGTGGAAACTAATCCAGGAGAGAAGCAACTTAGAATTGCTAGCAAGTCTCTAATAGTTATTTATTTATTTTATTTTATTTTATTCATTAAATTTCTAGACCGCCCCCTCTCCCTGAAGGGACTCGGGGCGGTGTACAGGAAAATTAAAACATAAATAAAATAAATAAATAACTATTGCAGTGCAAAGGCACTTTGGCTTGTCTTGGCTTGGCTTGTCTTGGCTTGGCTCTACATTAACTCTATTCTAAGTTGCTTCTCTCCTGGGTTAGTTTCCACCCATTGCTTTTTGTTCTGCCCTCAGGTGCTTTGGAGAATAGCTTGACTCCCTCTGCTTTGTGGTAACCTCTGAGATATTAGAAGATATCTCAGATATAGATAGATAGATGGATGCATGGATGGATGGATGGATGGATGGATGGATAGATGAAAAAAGGAAGGAAGGAAGGATGGACGAAAGAAAGAAAGAAAGAAAGAAAGAAAGAAAGAAAGAACGAACGAGGTAGGAAGGAAGGAAGGAACACAGTTGGTAGGTAGGTAGGTAGAGGAAGATAGCAAGAAATACAATAGGTAGACAGACACTTAAAAGCAACATATTGTATCTCAAAGAAAACATTTGCAAAAAGCAATAACATTTCATGTAGTAAATATATTTTATTTGCCTGTATTGTATGCATTATTTGCCTGTATTGTATGCATTCCATCAATGGGTGGAAACTAATCAAGGAGAGAAGCAACTTATAAACTAAGGAGAAATTTCCTGACAGTTAGAACAATTAACCTCTGGAACAGCTTGCCTCCAGAAGTTGTGAATGCCCCAACCCTGGAAGACTTTAAAAAGATGTTAGATAGCCATTTGTCTGAAATGGTATAAGGTTCCTGCCCACGCAGGGGGTTGGACTAGAAGACCTACAAGGTCCCTTCCAACTCTGCTATTGTATTATTGTATTGTTTTATTAAGGCGCTTCTTGCCTCAAAGGTTTACATGCATTATTTACCTGTATTGTATGCATTCCACCAATGGGTGGAAACTAATCAAGGAGAGAAGCAACTTAGAACTAAGGAGAAATTTCCTGACAGTTAGAACAATTAACCTCTGGAACAGCTTGCCTCCGGAAGTGGTGAATGCCCCAACCCTGGAAGACTTTAAAAAGATAGCCATTTGTCTGAAATGGTATAAGGTTCCTGCCCACGCAGCGTGTTGGACTAGAAGACCTACAAGGAGAACCTGAGAACATCAACCTACCTACCTAATCTCCCTCTCTCTCTCTTTCTACCTACCTACTGTATTTCTCCATTTCTCTCTCTCTCTATCCTTCTACCTACCTGACTACACACACACACACACACACACACACACACACACCCTACTTTCTCTCTCTCTCTCTCTCTCTGTGTGTGTGTGTGTATATATATATATATATATATATACACATACATACATACATACATACATACATACATATATATATATACATACATACACACACACACACAAAGCTGAAGAACCAGCGCTGTCCAAAGACATCTCTGTGGTCATGTGGCCGGCATGACTAAACACCAAAGGCACACAGAATGCTGTTACCTTCCCACCAAAGGTGGTCCCTATATATATATACACTTCTACCTATACACACACTCTCTCTCCCATCCTACCTACTGTATTTCTCTCTATTTCTCTCTCATCCTTCTACCTACCTACAGTACACACACATTCTCCCTCTCCCCCTATATACCTATTGTATTTCTCTCTCTCTTTCTATTTCTCTCTCATCCTTCTACCTACCTACACACACACTCTCTCTTCCTACCTACCTACTGTATTTCTCTATCTTTCTATTTCTCTCTCTATCTTTCTACCTACCTACCTACACACACACACATTCTCCTCCCCCTACATACCTACTATATTTCTTTCTCTCCCGTTTTAGCTACCCATAGATTGGAAAACCGATGTCGCCAATGGATTCCTAGCCCATCGGTATGGTTAGGAGAGGGTCGGCATTTCAAACCCACCCCTATCTACGCTTCCGGGTGAAATACATGGGGAAATCCCTTGTTAGGAAAAACCAAATTAGGGTTAGGGTTACGCCCCCTTGAATTCGGATTGGAAAACCGAGGTCGCCAACAGATTCCTAGCCAATCAGTATGCTTAGGAGGAGGTCGACTTTTCGAACCTCTACGCTTCCGGATGAAATACATGGGGAAATCCCATAGGGAGATAAACCAAATTAGGGTTAGGGTTACGCCACCTTGAATTCGGATTGGAAAACCGAGGTCGCCAACAGATTCCTAGCCAATCAGTATGCTTAGGAGGAGGTCGACTTTTCGAACCTCTACGCTTCCGGATGAAATACATGGGGAAATCCCATAGGGGGAAAAACCAAATTAGGGTTAGGGTTACACCCCCTTGAATTCGGAATGGAAAACCGACGTTGCCAAAGGATTCCTAGCCCATCGGTATGGTTAGGAGGGGGTCGACTTTTCGAACCCACCCCTATCTACGCTTCCGGGTGAAATACATGGGGAAATCCCATGGGGGGAAAAACCAAATTAGGGTTAGGGTTACACCCCCTTGAATTCGGAATGGAAAACCGACGTTGCCAAAGGATTCCTAGCCCATCGGTATGGTTAGGAGAGGGTCGGCATTTCAAACCCACCCCTATCTACGCTTCCGGGTGAAATACATGGGGAAATCCCTTGTTAGGAAAAACCAAATTAGGGTTAGGGTTACGCCCCCTTGAATTCGGATTGGAAAACCGATGTCGCCAATGGATTCCTAGCCCATCGGTATGGTTAGGAGAGGGTCAGCATTTCAAACCCACACCCCTCAACACTTCCAGGTGAAATACATGGGGAAATCCCATAGGGAGATAAACCAAATTAGGGTTAGGGTTACGCCACCTTGAATTCGGATTGGAAAACCGAGGTCGCCAACAGATTCCTAGCCAATCAGTATGCTTAGGAGGAGGTCGACTTTTCGAACCTCTACGCTTCTGGATGAAATACATGGGGAAATCCCATAGGGGGAAAAACCAAATTAGGGTTAGGGTTACACCCCCTTGAATTCGGAATGGAAAACCGACGTTGCCAAAGGATTCGTAGCCCATCAGTATGGTTAGGAGGGGGTCGACTTTTCGAACCCACCCCTATCTACGCTTCCGGGTGAAATACATGGGGAAATCCCATGGGGGGAAAAAACCAAATTAGGGTTAGGGTTACGCCCCCTTGAATTCGGATTGGAAAACCGACATTGCCAACGGATTCCTAGCCCATCGGTATGGTTAGGAGGGGGTCGACTTTTCGAACCCACACCCCTCTACGCTTCCGGGTGAAATACATGGGGAAATCCCATGGGGGGGGGGGGAAACCAAATTAGGGTTAGGGTTACGCCCCCTTGAATTCGGATTGGAAAACCGACATTGCCAACGGATTCCTAGCCCATCAGTATGCTTAGGAGGAGGTCGACTTTTCGAACGCACCCACCTCTACGCTTCCGGGTGAAATACATGGGGAAATCCCGTGGGGGAAAAAACCAAATTAGGGTTAGGGTTACACCCCCTTGAATTCGGATTGGAAAACCGATGTCGCCAATGGATTTCTAGCCCTTCGGTATGGTTAGGAGAGGGTCAGCATTTCAAACCCAAACCCCTCTACACTTCTAGGTGAAATACATGGGGAAATCCCATAGGGGGAAAAACCAAATTAGGGTTAGGGTTACGCCCCCTTGAATTCGGATTGGAAAACCGACGTTGCCAAAGGATTCCTAGCCCATCGGTATGGTTAAGAGGGGGTCGACTTTTCGAACCCACCCCTATCTACGCTTCCGGGTGAAATACATGGGGAAATCCCATGGGGGAAAAAAACCAAATTAGGGTTAGGGTTACGCCCCCTTGAATTCGGATTGGAAAACCGACATTGCCAACGGATTCCTATCCCATCGGTATGGTTAGGCGAGGGTCGGCATTTCAAACCCACACCCCTCTACACTTCCAGGTGAAATACATGGGGAAATCCCATAGGGGGGGAAACCAAATTAGGGTTAGGGTTACGCCCCCTTGAATTCGGATTGGAAAACCGAGGTTGCCAACGGATTCCTAGCCCATCGATATGGTTAGGCGAGGGTCGGCATTTCAAACCCACACCCCTCTACGCTTCCGGATGAAATACATGGGGAAATCCCATAGGGGGAAAAACCAAATTAGGGTTAGAGTTACGCCCCCTTGAATTCGGATTGGAAAACTGACATTGCCAACGGATTCCTAGCCCATCGGTATGGTTAGGATGGTTACGACTTTTCGAACCCACCCCTATCTACGCTTCCGGGTGAAATACATGGGGAAATCCCATGGGGGGAAAACCCAAATTAGGGTTAGGGTTACGCCCTCTTGAATTCGTTTATTTTCACCTGTTGTATTATTGAAAAATGTATTACCAATGTCTTGTTAAGAAGCCCGGGAGGGCCAACGTTTACCCCCTAACTAAGGAAATTTCTCCTTAGTTCTAAGTTGCTTTTCCCCTTGATTAGTTTCCACCCATTGGTGGAATGCATACAATACAGGTAAATAATGCATGTAAACCTTTGAGGCAAGAAGCGCCTTAATAAAACAATACAATATTACAATAGCAGAGTTGGAAGGGACCTTGTAGGTCTTCTAGTCCAACTCCCTGCGTGGGCAGGAACCTTATACCATTTCAGAAAAGGTAGGTAGGTAGGTAGGCAGGTAGGTAGGTAGAGGGAGAAAGCAAGAAATACAACGGGTAGACAGACACTTAAAAGCAACTCTGCTATTGTTTTATTGTATTGCATGTAAACCTTTGAGGCAAGAAGAGCCTTAATAAAACAATACAATAATACAATAGCAGAGTTGGAAGGGACCTTGTAGGTCTTCTAGTCCAACCCCCTGCGTGGGCAGGAACCTTATACCATTTCAGACAAATGGCTATCTAACATCTTTTTAAAGTCTTCCAGGGTTGGGGCATTCACAACTTCTGGAGGTAAGCTGTTCCAGAGGTTAATTGTTCTAACTGTTAGGAAATTTCTCCTTAGTTCTAACTTGCTTCTCTCCTTGATTAGTTTCCACCCATTGGTGGAATGCATACAATACAGGTAAATAATGCATGTAAACCTTTGAGGCAAGAAGCGCCTTAATAAAACAATACAATAATACAATAGCAGAGTTGGAAGGGACCTTGTAGGTCTTCTAGTCCAACTCCCTGCGTGGGCAGGAACCTTATACCATTTCAGACAAGGTAGGTAGGTAG
The DNA here is from genome assembly GCA_039707465.1 of Rhabdophis nuchalis. Taxonomy (NCBI): domain Eukaryota; kingdom Metazoa; phylum Chordata; class Lepidosauria; order Squamata; family Natricidae; genus Rhabdophis; species Rhabdophis nuchalis. Next base: position 178,539,970 of record CM077646.1, on the reverse strand, counting down.
GTAGGCAGGTAGGTAGGTAGAGGGAGAAATCAAGAAATACAACGGGTAGACAGACACTTAAAAGCAACTCTGCTATTGTTTTATTGTATTGCATGTAAACCTTTGAGGCAAGAAGAGCCTTAATAAAACAATGTCAGTGGAATGCATACAATACAGGCAAATAATGCTTTTAACCAGCGGAACAGCTTGCCACCAGAGGTTATGGATGCCCCAACACTGGATGTGTTTTTAAGAAGAGACTGGAAAACCATTTGTCATACACCCAGGCAAATAAAATATATTTACTACATGAAATGTTATTGCTTTTTGCAAATGTTTTCTTTGAGATGCAATATGTTGCTTTTAGCCAGCGGAACAGCTTTTAACCAGCGGAACAGCTTGCCACCAGAAGTTATGTCTCTCCTTGATTAGTTTCCACCCATTGGTGGACTGCATAAAATACAGGCCTTATACCATTTCAGACAAGGTAGGTAGGTAGATAGGTAGTGTATACATCCACGAGCTCTATATGTAAATAGCTGGGTCATGACTCCTGCTTGTCTGCCTTTATTTGAAACATTGTTCATGGTTCAGTTGGCTCAACTGTAAAGTTGCACCTGCCGACCTACATGAACTTTTGCCAACATATATGACCTTTTAATGGCTTGGAAAAGTCAGCCCCCTCTTAACCATACTGATAGGTGAGGAATCCATTGGTTCTTGTTCACCCATTGCTTCTTGTTCTGCCATCAGGTGTTTTGGAGAGTTGGAAGGCACCTTGGAGGTCACTAGTCCATAATGCCCAAGCAACGAGCCACGAGCCAAGAGCCAAAATTTAATTTAATTTTGAGCCACGAGCCAAAATTAAATCAAATCAAAGTTCAAAGTTCCAGGTCCTAGGTTCTAAGTTCTAGGTTGGGTTCTAGGTTCACATGCCACGTGCCACGTGCCACGTTTCAGACAAGGTAGGTAGGTAGGTAGGTAGAGGAATAGAGAAAGAGGGAGAAATAATGTAGGTAGATAAGTAGAGGGATAGAGAGGGGGCTCTATTCTGATTGATTGATCTACATTAGCTCTATTCTGATTGATTGATCTCTCCAAAACACCTGATGGCAGAACAAGAAGCAATGGGTGGAAACTAATCCAGGAGAGAAGCAACTTAGAACTGTTTTATTGTATTGCATGTAAACCTTTGAGGCAAGAAGAGCCTTAATAAAACAATACAATAATACAATAGCAGAGTTGGAAGGGACATCGGCGAATGTGTGTGTGTGTAGGTAGGTAGGTAGAAAGTTCTTTGCCAATTCTGAGATACACTTTGCTGTAACTTCTCAGGGAAAGCTCAGATCAACCAATCGACTGCTTTTTCAACTTCTACATCCCAGACAGCATCCAACATGTGTTTCTCGTTTGAAGTTGAGCTCTGCATTCAAATTTGCAATCCCTTGCTAAATTGAGTTCTTTGCCAATTCTGATATACACTTTGCTGTAACTTCTCAGGGAAAGCTCAGATCAACCAATCGACTGCTTTTTCAACTTCTACATCCCAGAGAGCATCCAACATGTGTTTCTCGTTTGAAGTTGAGCTCTGCATTCAAATTTGCAATCCCTTGCTAAATTGAGTTCTTTGCCAATTCTGAGATACACTTTGCTGTAACTTGTCAGGGAAAGCTCAGATCAACCAATCGACTGCTTTTTCAGCTTCTGCGTCCCAGACAGCATCCAATATGTGTTTCTCGTTCTAAGTTGAGCTCTTTATCCAAATTTGCAGTCTTTGGCTAAATTGAGTTCTTTGCCAATTCTGAGATACACTTTGCTGTAACTTCTCAGGGAAAGCTCAGATCAACCAATCGACTGCTTTTTCAACTTCTACATCCCAGACAGCATCCAACATGTGTTTCTCGTTTGAAGTTGAGCTCTGCATTCAAATTTGCAATCCCTTGCTAAATTGAGTTCTTTGCCAATTCTGATATACACTTTGCTGTAACTTCTCAGGGAAAGCTCAGATCAACCAATCGACTGCTTTTTCAGCTTCTGCGTCCCAGACAGCATCCAATATGTGTTTCTCGTTCTAAGTTGAGCTCTTTATCCAAATTTGCAGTCTTTGGCTAAATTGAGTTCTTTGCCAATTATGAGATACACTTTGCTGTAACTTCTCAGGGAAAGCTCAGATCAACCAATCGACTGCTTTTTCAGCTTCTGCGTCCCAGACAGCATCCAATATGTGTTTCTCGTTCTAAGTTGAGCTCTTTATCCAAATTTGCAGTCTTTGGCTAAATTGAGTTCTTTGCCAATTCTGAGATACACTTTGCTGTAACTTCTTAGGGAAAGCTCAGATCAACCAATCGACTGCTTTTTCAACTTCTACATCCCAGACAGCATCCAACATGTGTTTCTCGTTTGAAGTTGAGCTCTGCATTCAAATTTGCAATCCCTTGCTAAATTGAGTTCTTTGCCAATTCTGAGATACACTTTGCTGTAACTTCTCAGGGAAAGCTCAGATCAACCAATCGACTGCTTTTTCAGCTTCTGCGTCCCAGACAGCATCCAATATGTGTTTCTCGTTCTAAGTTGAGCTCTTTATCCAAATTTGCAGTCTTTGGCTAAATTGAGTTCTTTGCCAATTCTGAGATACACTTTGCTGTAACTTCTTAGGGAAAGCTCAGATCAACCAATCGACTGCTTTTTCAACTTCTACGTCCCAGACAGCATCCAACATGTGTTTCTCGTTTGAAGTTGAGCTCTGCATTCAAATTTGCAATCCCTTGCTAAATTGAGTTATTTGCCAATTCTGATATACACTTTGCTGTAACTTCTCAGGGAAAGCTCAGATCAACCAATCGACTGCTTTTTCAGCTTCTGCGTCCCAGACAGCATCCAATATGTGTTTCTCGTTCTAAGTTGAGCTCTTTATCCAAATTTGCAGTCTTTGGCTAAATTGAGTTCTTTGCCAATTCTGAGATACACTTTGCTGTAACTTCTTAGGGAAAGCTCAGATCAACCAATCGACTGCTTTTTCAACTTCTACATCCCAGACAGCATCCAATATGTGTTTCTCGTTTGAAGTTGAGCTCTGCATTCAAATTTGCAATCCCTTGCTAAATTGAGTTCTTTGCCAATTCTGAGATACACTTTGCTGTAACTTCTCAGGGAAAGCTCAGATCAACCAATCGACTGCTTTTTCAGCTTCTGCGTCCCAGACAGCATCCAATATGTGTTTCTCGTTCTAAGTTGAGCTCTTTATCCAAATTTGCAGTCTTTGGCTAAATTGAGTTCTTTGCCAATTCTGAGATACACTTTGCTGTAACTTCTTAGGGAAAGCTCAGATCAACCAATCGACTGCTTTTTCAACTTCTACATCCCAGACAGCATCCAACATGTGTTTCTCGTTTGAAGTTGAGCTCTGCATTCAAATTTGCAATCCCTTGCTAAATTGAGTTCTTTGCCAATTCTGATATACACTTTGCTGTAACTTCTCAGGGAAAGCTCAGATCAACCAATCGACTGCTTTTTCAGCTTCTGCGTCCCAGACAGCATCCAATATGTGTTTCTCGTTCTAAGTTGAGCTCTTTATCCAAATTTGCAGTCTTTGGCTAAATTGAGTTCTTTGCCAATTCTGAGATACACTTTGCTGTAACCTCTCAGGGAAAGCTCAGATCAACCAATCGACTGCTTTTTCAGCTTCTGCGTCCCAGACAGCATCCAATATGTGTTTCTCGTTCTAAGTTGAGCTCTTTATCCAAATTTGCAGTCTTTGGCTAAATTGAGTTCTTTGCCAATTCTGAGATACACTTTGCTGTAACTTCTTAGGGAAAGCTCAGATCAACCAATCGACTGCTTTTTCAACTTCTACATCCCAGACAGCATCCAACATGTGTTTCTCGTTTGAAGTTGAGCTCTGCATTCAAATTTGCACTCCCTTGCTAAATTGAGTTCTTTGCCAATTCTGAGATACACTTTGCTGTAACTTGTCAGGGAAAGCTCAGATCAACCAATCGACTGCTTTTTCAGCTTCTGCGTCCCAGACAGCATCCAATATGTGTTTCTCGTTCTAAGTTGAGCTCTTTATCCAAATTTGCAGTCTTTGGCTAAATTGAGTTCTTTGCCAATTCTGAGATACACTTTGCTGTAACTTCTTAGGGAAAGCTCAGATCAACCAATCGACTGCTTTTTCAACTTCTACATCCCAGACAGCATCCAACATGTGTTTCTCGTTTGAAGTTGAGCTCTGCATTCAAATTTGCAATCCCTTGCTAAATTGAGTTCTTTGCCAATTCTGAGATACACTTTGCTGTAACTTGTCAGGGAACGCTCAGATCAACCAATCGACTGCTTTTTCAGCTTCTGCGTCCCAGACAGCATCCAATATGTGTTTCTCGTTCTAAGTTGAGCTCTTTATCCAAATTTGCAGTCTTTGGCTAAATTGAGTTCTTTGCCAATTCTGAGATACACTTTGCTGTAACTTCTCAGGGAAAGTTCAGATCAACCAATCGACTGCTTTTTCAGCTTCTGCGTCCCAGACAGCATCCAATATGTTTTTCTCGTTCTAAGTTGAGCTCTGCATTCAAATTTTCAATCCCTTGCTAAATTGAGTTCTTTGCCAATTCTGATATACACTTTGCTGTAACTTCTCAGGGAAAGCTCAGATCAACCAATCGACTGCTTTTTCAGGTTCTGCGTCCCAGACAGCATCCAATATGTGTTTCTCGTTCTAAGTTGAGCTCTTTATCCAAATTTGCAGTCTTTGGCTAAATTGAGTTCTTTACCAATTCTGAGATACACTTTGCTGTAACTTCTTAGGGAAAGCTCAGATCAACCAATCGACTGCTTTTTCAACTTCTACATCCCAGACAGCATCCAACATGTGTTTCTCGTTTGAAGTTGAGCTCTGCATTCAAATTTGCAATCCCTTGCTAAATTGAGTTATTTGCCAATTCTGAGATACACTTTGCTGTAACTTGTCAGGGAAAGCTCAGATCAACCAATCGACTGCTTTTTCAGCTTCTGCGTCCCAGACAGCATCCAATATGTGTTTCTCGTTCTAAGTTGAGCTCTTTATCCAAATTTGCAGTCTTTGGCTAAATTGAGTTCTTTGCCAATTCTGTGATACACTTTGCTGTAACTTCTTAGGGAAAGCTCAGATCAACCAATCGACTGCTTTTTCAACTTCTACATCCCAGACAGCATCCAACATGTGTTTCTCGTTTGAAGTTGAGCTCTGCATTCAAATTTGCAATCCCTTGCTAAATTGAGTTCTTTGCCAATTCTGAGATACACTTTGCTGTAACTTCTCAGGGAAAGCTCAGATCAACCAATCGACTGCTTTTTCAGCTTCTGCGTCCCAGACAGCATCCAATATGTGTTTCTCGTTCTAAGTTGAGCTCTTTATCCAAATTTGCAGTCTTTGGCTAAATTGAGTTCTTTGCCAATTCTGAGATACACTTTGCTGTAACTTCTCAGGGAAAGCTCAGATCAACCAATCGACTGCTTTTTCAACTTCTACATCCCAGACAGCATCCAACATGTGTTTCTCGTTTGAAGTTGAGCTCTGCATTCAAATTTGCAATCCCTTGCTAAATTGAGTTCTTTGCCAATTCTGATATACACTTTGCTGTAACTTCTCAGGGAAAGCTCAGATCAACCAATCGACTGCTTTTTCAGCTTCTGCGTCCCAGACAGCATCCAATATGTGTTTCTCGTTCTAAGTTGAGCTCTTTATCCAAATTTGCAGTCTTTGGCTAAATTGAGTTCTTTGCCAATTCTGAGATACACTTTGCTGTAACTTCTCAGGGAAAGCTCAGATCAACCAATCGACTGCTTTTTCAGCTTCTGCGTCCCAGACAGCATCCAATATGTGTTTCTCGTTCTAAGTTGAGCTCTTTATCCAAATTTGCAGTCTTTGGCTAAATTGAGTTCTTTGCCAATTCTGAGATACACTTTGCTGTAACTTCTCAGGGAAAGCTCAGATCAACCAATCGACTGCTTTTTCAGCTTCTGCGTCCCAGACTGCATCCAATATGTGTTTCTCGTTCTAAGTTGAGCTCTTTATCCAAATTTGCAGTCTTTGGCTAAATTGAGTTCTTTGCCAATTCTGAGATACACTTTGCTGTAACTTCTTAGGGAAAGCTCAGATCAACCAATCGACTGCTTTTTCAACTTCTACATCCCAGACAGCATCCAACATGTGTTTCTCGTTTGAAGTTGACCTCTGCATTCAAATTTGCAATCCCTTGCTAAATTGAGTTCTTTGCCAATTCTGAGATACACTTTGCTGTAACTTGTCAGGGAAAGCTCAGATCAACCAATTGACTGCTTTTTCAGCTTCTGCGTCCCAGACAGCATCCAATATGTGTTTCTCGTTCTAAGTTGAGCTCTTTATCCAAATTTGCAGTCTTTGGCTAAATTGAGTTCTTTGCCAATTCTGAGATACACTTTGCTGTAACTTCTCAGGGAAAGCTCAGATCAACCAATCGACTGCTTTTTCAGCTTCTGCGTCCCAGACAGCATCCAATATGTGTTTCTCGTTCTAAGTTGAGCTCTTTATCCAAATTTGCAGTCTTTGGCTAAATTGAGTTCTTTGCCAATTCTGAGATACACTTTGCTGTAACTTCTCAGGGAAAGCTCAGATCAACCAATCGACTGCTTTTTCAGCTTCTGCATCCCAGACAGCATCCAATATGTGTTTCTCGTTCTAAGTTGAGCTCTTTATCCAAATTTGCAGTCTTTGGCTAAATTGAGTTCTTTGCCAATTCTGAGATACACTTTGCTGTAACTTCTTAGGGAAAGCTCAGATCAACCAATCGACTGCTTTTTCAACTTCTACATCCCAGACAGCATCCAACATGTGTTTCTCGTTTGAAGTTGAGCTCTGCATTCAAATTTGCAATCCCTTGCTAAATTGAGTTCTTTGCCAATTCTGAGATACACTTTGCTGTAACTTGTCAGGGAAAGCTCAGATCAACCAATCGACTGCTTTTTCAGCTTCTGCGTCCCAGACAGCATCCAATATGTGTTTCTCGTTCTAAGTTGAGCTCTTTATCCAAATTTGCAGTCTTTGGCTAAATTGAGTTCTTTGCCAATTCTGAGATACACTTTGCTGTAACTTCTCAGGGAAAGTTCAGATCAACCAATCGACTGCTTTTTCAGCTTCTGCGTCCCAGACAGCATCCAATATATGTTTCTCGTTCTAAGTTGAGCTCTTTATCCAAATTTGCAGTCTTTGGCTAAATTGAGTTCTTTGCCAATTCTGTGATACACTTTGCTGTAACTTCTTAGGGAAAGCTCAGATCAACCAATCGACTGCTTTTTCAACTTCTACATCCCAGACAGCATCCAACATGTGTTTCTCGTTTGAAGTTGAGCTCTGCATTCAAATTTGCAATCCCTTGCTAAATTGAGTTCTTTGCCAATTCTGAGATACACTTTGCTGTAACTTCTCAGGGAAAGCTCAGATCAACCAATCGACTGCTTTTTCAGCTTCTGCGTCCCAGACAGCATCCAATATGTGTTTCTCGTTCTAAGTTGAGCTCTTTATCCAAATTTGCAGTCTTTGGCTAAATTGAGTTCTTTGCCAATTCTGAGATACACTTTGCTGTAACTTCTCAGGGAAAGCTCAGATCAACCAATCGACTGCTTTTTCAACTTCTACATCCCAGACAGCATCCAACATGTGTTTCTCGTTTGAAGTTGAGCTCTGCATTCAAATTTGCAATCCCTTGCTAAATTGAGTTCTTTGCCAATTCTGAGATACACTTTGCTGTAACTTGTCAGGGAAAGCTCAGATCAACCAATCGACTGCTTTTTCAGCTTCTGCGTCCCAGACAGCATCCAATATGTGTTTCTCGTTCTAAGTTGAGCTCTTTATCCAAATTTGCAGTCTTTGGCTAAATTGAGTTCTTTGCCAATTCTGAGATACACTTTGCTGTAACTTCTCAGGGAAAGCTCAGATCAACCAATCGACTGCTTTTTCAGCTTCTGCGTCCCAGACAGCATCCAATATGTGTTTCTCGTTCTAAGTTGAGCTCTTTATCCAAATTTGCAGTCTTTGGCTAAATTGAGTTCTTTGCCAATTCTGAGATACACTTTGCTGTAACTTCTCAGGGAAAGCTCAGATCAACCAATCGACTGCTTTTTCAACTTCTACATCCCAGACAGCATCCAACATGTGTTTCTCGTTTGAAGTTGAGCTCTGCATTCAAATTTGCAATCCCTTGCTAAATTGAGTTCTTTGCCAATTCTGATATACACTTTGCTGCAACTTCTCAGGGAAAGCTCAGATCAACCAATCGACTGCTTTTTCAGCTTCTGCGTCCCAGACAGCATCCAATATGTGTTTCTCGTTCTAAGTTGAGCTCTTTATCCAAATTTGCAGTCTTTGGCTAAATTGAGTTCTTTGCCAATTCTGAGATACACTTTGCTGTAACTTCTCAGGGAAAGCTCAGATCAACCAATCGACTGCTTTTTCAGCTTCTGCATCCCAGACAGCATCCAATATGTGTTTCTCGTTCTAAGTTGAGCTCTTTATCCAAATTTGCAGTCTTTGGCTAAATTGAGTTCTTTGCCAATTCTGAGATACACTTTGCTGTAACTTCTTAGGGAAAGCTCAGATCAACCAATCGACTGCTTTTTCAACTTCTACATCCCAGACAGCATCCAACATGTGTTTCTCGTTTGAAGTTGAGCTCTGCATTCAAATTTGCAATCCCTTGCTAAATTGAGTTCTTTGCCAATTCTGAGATACACTTTGCTGTAACTTGTCAGGGAAAGCTCAGATCAACCAATCGACTGCTTTTTCAGCTTCTGCGTCCCAGACAGCATCCAATATGTGTTTCTCGTTCTAAGTTGAGCTCTTTATCCAAATTTGCAGTCTTTGGCTAAATTGAGTTCTTTGCCAATTCTGAGATACACTTTGCTGTAACTTCTCAGGGAAAGTTCAGATCAACCAATCGACTGCTTTTTCAGCTTCTGCGTCCCAGACAGCATCCAATATATGTTTCTCGTTCTAAGTTGAGCTCTTTATCCAAATTTGCAGTCTTTGGCTAAATTGAGTTCTTTGCCAATTCTGTGATACACTTTGCTGTAACTTCTTAGGGAAAGCTCAGATCAACCAATCGACTGCTTTTTCAACTTCTACATCCCAGACAGCATCCAACATGTGTTTCTCGTTTGAAGTTGAGCTCTGCATTCAAATTTGCAATCCCTTGCTAAATTGAGTTCTTTGCCAATTCTGAGATACACTTTGCTGTAACTTCTCAGGGAAAGCTCAGATCAACCAATCGACTGCTTTTTCAGCTTCTGCGTCCCAGACAGCATCCAATATGTGTTTCTCGTTCTAAGTTGAGCTCTTTATCCAAATTTGCAGTCTTTGGCTAAATTGAGTTCTTTGCCAATTCTGAGATACACTTTGCTGTAACTTCTCAGGGAAAGCTCAGATCAACCAATCGACTGCTTTTTCAACTTCTACATCCCAGACAGCATCCAACATGTGTTTCTCGTTTGAAGTTGAGCTCTGCATTCAAATTTGCAATCCCTTGCTAAATTGAGTTCTTTGCCAATTCTGATATACACTTTGCTGTAACTTCTCAGGGAAAGCTCAGATCAACCAATCGACTGCTTTTTCAGCTTCTGCGTCCCAGACAGCATCCAATATGTGTTTCTCGTTCTAAGTTGAGCTCTTTATCCAAATTTGCAGTCTTTGGCTAAATTGAGTTCTTTGCCAATTCTGAGATACACTTTGCTGTAACTTCTTAGGGAAAGCTCAGATCAACCAATCGACTGCTTTTTCAACTTCTACATCCCAGAGAGCATCCAACATGTGTTTCTCGTTTGAAGTTGAGCTCTGCATTCAAATTTGCAATCCCTTGCTAAATTGAGTTCTTTGCCAATTCTGAGATACACTTTGCTGCAACTTCTCAGGGAAAGCTCAGATCAACCAATCGACTGCTTTTTCAGCTTCTGCGTCCCAGACAGCATCCAATATGTGTTTCTCGTTCTAAGTTGAGCTCTTTATCCAAATTTGCAGTCTTTGGCTAAATTGAGTTCTTTGCCAATTCTGAGATACACTTTGCTGTAACTTCTCAGGGAAAGCTCAGATCAACCAATCGACTGCTTTTTCAGCTTCTGCATCCCAGACAGCATCCAATATGTGTTTCTCGTTCTAAGTTGAGCTCTTTATCCAAATTTGCAGTCTTTGGCTAAATTGAGTTCTTTGCCAATTCTGAGATACACTTTGCTGTAACTTCTTAGGGAAAGCTCAGATCAACCAATCGACTGCTTTTTCAACTTCTACATCCCAGACAGCATCCAACATGTGTTTCTCGTTTGAAGTTGAGCTCTGCATTCAAATTTGCAATCCCTTGCTAAATTGAGTTCTTTGCCAATTCTGAGATACACTTTGCTGTAACTTGTCAGGGAAAGCTCAGATCAACCAATCGACTGCTTTTTCAGCTTCTGCGTCCCAGACAGCATCCAATATGTGTTTCTCGTTCTAAGTTGAGCTCTTTATCCAAATTTGCAGTCTTTGGCTAAATTGAGTTCTTTGCCAATTCTGAGATACACTTTGCTGTAACTTCTCAGGGAAAGTTCAGATCAACCAATCGACTGCTTTTTCAGCTTCTGCGTCCCAGACAGCATCCAATATATGTTTCTCGTTCTAAGTTGAGCTCTTTATCCAAATTTGCAGTCTTTGGCTAAATTGAGTTCTTTGCCAATTCTGTGATACACTTTGCTGTAACTTCTTAGGGAAAGCTCAGATCAACCAATCGACTGCTTTTTCAACTTCTACATCCCAGACAGCATCCAACATGTGTTTCTCGTTTGAAGTTGAGCTCTGCATTCAAATTTGCAATCCCTTGCTAAATTGAGTTCTTTGCCAATTCTGAGATACACTTTGCTGTAACTTGTCAGGGAAAGCTCAGATCAACCAATCGACTGCTTTTTCAGCTTCTGCGTCCCAGACAGCATCCAATATGTGTTTCTCGTTCTAAGTTGAGCTCTTTATCCAAATTTGCAGTCTTTGGCTAAATTGAGTTCTTTGCCAATTCTGAGATACACTTTGCTGTAACTTCTCAGGGAAAGCTCAGATCAACCAATCGACTGCTTTTTCAACTTCTACATCCCAGACAGCATCCAATATGTGTTTCTCGTTCTAAGTTGAGCTCTTTATCCAAATTTGCAGTCTTTGGCTAAATTGAGTTCTTTGCCAATTCTGAGATACACTTTGCTGTAACTTCTTAGGGAAAGCTCAGATCAACCAATCGACTGCTTTTTCAACTTCTACATCCCAGACAGCATCCAACATGTGTTTCTCGTTTGAAGTTGAGCTCTGCATTCAAATTTGCAATCCCTTGCTAAATTGAGTTCTTTGCCAATTCTGAGATACACTTTGCTGTAACTTGTCAGGGAAAGCTCAGATCAACCAATCGACTGCTTTTTCAGCTTCTGCGTCCCAGACAGCATCCAATATGTGTTTCTCGTTCTAAGTTGAGCTCTTTATCCAAATTTGCAGTCTTTGGCTAAATTGAGTTCTTTGCCAATTCTGAGATACACTTTGCTGTAACTTCTCAGGGAAAGTTCAGATCAACCAATCGACTGCTTTTTCAGCTTCTGCGTCCCAGACAGCATCCAATATATGTTTCTCGTTCTAAGTTGAGCTCTTTATCCAAATTTGCAGTCTTTGGCTAAATTGAGTTCTTTGCCAATTCTGTGATACACTTTGCTGTAACTTCTTAGGGAAAGCTCAGATCAACCAATCGACTGCTTTTTCAACTTCTACATCCCAGACAGCATCCAACATGTGTTTCTCGTTTGAAGTTGAGCTCTGCATTCAAATTTGCAATCCCTTGCTAAATTGAGTTCTTTGCCAATTCTGAGATACACTTTGCTGTAACTTGTCAGGGAAAGCTCAGATCAACCAATCGACTGCTTTTTCAGCTTCTGCGTCCCAGACAGCATCCAATATGTGTTTCTCGTTCTAAGTTGAGCTCTTTATCCAAATTTGCAGTCTTTGGCTAAATTGAGTTCTTTGCCAATTCTGAGATACACTTTGCTGTAACTTCTCAGGGAAAGCTCAGATCAACCAATCGACTGCTTTTTCAACTTCTACATCCCAGACAGCATCCAACATGTGTTTCTCGTTTGAAGTTGAGCTCTGCATTCAAATTTGCAATCCCTTGCTAAATTGAGTTCTTTGCCAATTCTGATATACACTTTGCTGTAACTTCTCAGGGAAAGCTCAGATCAACCAATCGACTGCTTTTTCAGCTTCTGCGTCCCAGACAGCATCCAATATGTGTTTCTCGTTCTAAGTTGAGCTCTTTATCCAAATTTGCAGTCTTTGGCTAAATTGAGTTCTTTGCCAATTATGAGATACACTTTGCTGTAACTTCTCAGGGAAAGCTCAGATCAACCAATCGACTGCTTTTTCAGCTTCTGCGTCCCAGACAGCATCCAATATGTGTTTCTCGTTCTAAGTTGAGCTCTTTATCCAAATTTGCAGTCTTTGGCTAAATTGAGTTCTTTGCCAATTCTGAGATACACTTTGCTGTAACTTCTTAGGGAAAGCTCAGATCAACCAATCGACTGCTTTTTCAACTTCTACATCCCAGACAGCATCCAACATGTGTTTCTCGTTTGAAGTTGAGCTCTGCATTCAAATTTGCAATCCCTTGCTAAATTGAGTTCTTTGCCAATTCTGAGATACACTTTGCTGTAACTTCTCAGGGAAAGCTCAGATCAACCAATCGACTGCTTTTTCAGCTTCTGCGTCCCAGACAGCATCCAATATGTGTTTCTCGTTCTAAGTTGAGCTCTTTATCCAAATTTGCAGTCTTTGGCTAAATTGAGTTCTTTGCCAATTCTGAGATACACTTTGCTGTAACTTCTTAGGGAAAGCTCAGATCAACCAATCGACTGCTTTTTCAACTTCTACGTCCCAGACAGCATCCAACATGTGTTTCTCGTTTGAAGTTGAGCTCTGCATTCAAATTTGCAATCCCTTGCTAAATTGAGTTCTTTGCCAATTCTGATATACACTTTGCTGTAACTTCTCAGGGAAAGCTCAGATCAACCAATCGACTGCTTTTTCAGCTTCTGCGTCCCAGACAGCATCCAATATGTGTTTCTCGTTCTAAGTTGAGCTCTTTATCCAAATTTGCAGTCTTTGGCTAAATTGAGTTCTTTGCCAATTCTGAGATACACTTTGCTGTAACTTCTTAGGGAAAGCTCAGATCAACCAATCGACTGCTTTTTCAACTTCTACATCCCAGAGAGCATCCAACATGTGTTTCTCGTTTGAAGTTGAGCTCTGCATTCAAATTTGCAATCCCTTGCTAAATTGAGTTCTTTGCCAATTCTGAGATACACTTTGCTGCAACTTCTCAGGGAAAGCTCAGATCAACCAATCGACTGCTTTTTCAGCTTCTGCCTCCCAGACAGCATCCAATATGTGTTTCTCGTTCTAAGTTGAGCTCTTTATCCAAATTTGCAGTCTTTGGCTAAATTGAGTTCTTTGCCAATTCTGAGATACACTTTGCTGTAACTTCTCAGGGAAAGCTCAGATCAACCAATCGACTGCTTTTTCAGCTTCTGCATCCCAGACAGCATCCAATATGTGTTTCTCGTTCTAAGTTGAGCTCTTTATCCAAATTTGCAGTCTTTGGCTAAATTGAGTTCTTTGCCAATTCTGAGATACACTTTGCTGTAACTTCTTAGGGAAAGCTCAGATCAACCAATCGACTGCTTTTTCAACTTCTACATCCCAGACAGCATCCAACATGTGTTTCTCGTTTGAAGTTGAGCTCTGCATTCAAATTTGCAATCCCTTGCTAAATTGAGTTCTTTGCCAATTCTGAGATACACTTTGCTGTAACTTGTCAGGGAAAGCTCAGATCAACCAATCGACTGCTTTTTCAGCTTCTGCGTCCCAGACAGCATCCAATATGTGTTTCTCGTTCTAAGTTGAGCTCTTTATCCAAATTTGCAGTCTTTGGCTAAATTGAGTTCTTTGCCAATTCTGAGATACACTTTGCTGTAACTTCTCAGGGAAAGTTCAGATCAACCAATCGACTGCTTTTTCAGCTTCTGCGTCCCAGACAGCATCCAATATATGTTTCTCGTTCTAAGTTGAGCTCTTTATCCAAATTTGCAGTCTTTGGCTAAATTGAGTTCTTTGCCAATTCTGTGATACACTTTGCTGTAACTTCTTAGGGAAAGCTCAGATCAACCAATCGACTGCTTTTTCAACTTCTACATCCCAGACAGCATCCAACATGTGTTTCTCGTTTGAAGTTGAGCTCTGCATTCAAATTTGCAATCCCTTGCTAAATTGAGTTCTTTGCCAATTCTGAGATACACTTTGCTGTAACTTGTCAGGGAAAGCTCAGATCAACCAATCGACTGCTTTTTCAGCTTCTGCGTCCCAGACAGCATCCAATATGTGTTTCTCGTTCTAAGTTGAGCTCTTTATCCAAATTTGCAGTCTTTGGCTAAATTGAGTTCTTTGCCAATTCTGAGATACACTTTGCTGTAACTTCTCAGGGAAAGCTCAGATCAACCAATCGACTGCTTTTTCAACTTCTACATCCCAGACAGCATCCAATATGTGTTTCTCGTTCTAAGTTGAGCTCTTTATCCAAATTTGCAGTCTTTGGCTAAATTGAGTTCTTTGCCAATTCTGAGATACACTTTGCTGTAACTTCTTAGGGAAAGCTCAGATCAACCAATCGACTGCTTTTTCAACTTCTACATCCCAGACAGCATCCAACATGTGTTTCTCGTTTGAAGTTGAGCTCTGCATTCAAATTTGCAATCCCTTGCTAAATTGAGTTCTTTGCCAATTCTGAGATACACTTTGCTGTAACTTGTCAGGGAAAGCTCAGATCAACCAATCGACTGCTTTTTCAGCTTCTGCGTCCCAGACAGCATCCAATATGTGTTTCTCGTTCTAAGTTGAGCTCTTTATCCAAATTTGCAGTCTTTGGCTAAATTGAGTTCTTTGCCAATTCTGAGATACACTTTGCTGTAACTTCTCAGGGAAAGTTCAGATCAACCAATCGACTGCTTTTTCAGCTTCTGCGTCCCAGACAGCATCCAATATATGTTTCTCGTTCTAAGTTGAGCTCTTTATCCAAATTTGCAGTCTTTGGCTAAATTGAGTTCTTTGCCAATTCTGTGATACACTTTGCTGTAACTTCTTAGGGAAAGCTCAGATCAACCAATCGACTGCTTTTTCAACTTCTACATCCCAGACAGCATCCAACATGTGTTTCTCGTTTGAAGTTGAGCTCTGCATTCAAATTTGCAATCCCTTGCTAAATTGAGTTCTTTGCCAATTCTGAGATACACTTTGCTGTAACTTGTCAGGGAAAGCTCAGATCAACCAATCGACTGCTTTTTCAGCTTCTGCGTCCCAGACAGCATCCAATATGTGTTTCTCGTTCTAAGTTGAGCTCTTTATCCAAATTTGCAGTCTTTGGCTAAATTGAGTTCTTTGCCAATTCTGAGATACACTTTGCTGTAACTTCTCAGGGAAAGCTCAGATCAACCAATCGACTGCTTTTTCAACTTCTACATCCCAGACAGCATCCAACATGTGTTTCTCGTTTGAAGTTGAGCTCTGCATTCAAATTTGCAATCCCTTGCTAAATTGAGTTCTTTGCCAATTCTGATATACACTTTGCTGTAACTTCTCAGGGAAAGCTCAGATCAACCAATCGACTGCTTTTTCAGCTTCTGCGTCCCAGACAGCATCCAATATGTGTTTCTCGTTCTAAGTTGAGCTCTTTATCCAAATTTGCAGTCTTTGGCTAAATTGAGTTCTTTGCCAATTATGAGATACACTTTGCTGTAACTTCTCAGGGAAAGCTCAGATCAACCAATCGACTGCTTTTTCAGCTTCTGCGTCCCAGACAGCATCCAATATGTGTTTCTCGTTCTAAGTTGAGCTCTTTATCCAAATTTGCAGTCTTTGGCTAAATTGAGTTCTTTGCCAATTCTGAGATACACTTTGCTGTAACTTCTTAGGGAAAGCTCAGATCAACCAATCGACTGCTTTTTCAACTTCTACATCCCAGACAGCATCCAACATGTGTTTCTCGTTTGAAGTTGAGCTCTGCATTCAAATTTGCAATCCCTTGCTAAATTGAGTTCTTTGCCAATTCTGAGATACACTTTGCTGTAACTTCTCAGGGAAAGCTCAGATCAACCAATCGACTGCTTTTTCAGCTTCTGCGTCCCAGACAGCATCCAATATGTGTTTCTCGTTCTAAGTTGAGCTCTTTATCCAAATTTGCAGTCTTTGGCTAAATTGAGTTCTTTGCCAATTCTGAGATACACTTTGCTGTAACTTCTTAGGGAAAGCTCAGATCAACCAATCGACTGCTTTTTCAACTTCTACGTCCCAGACAGCATCCAACATGTGTTTCTCGTTTGAAGTTGAGCTCTGCATTCAAATTTGCAATCCCTTGCTAAATTGAGTTATTTGCCAATTCTGATATACACTTTGCTGTAACTTCTCAGGGAAAGCTCAGATCAACCAATCGACTGCTTTTTCAGCTTCTGCGTCCCAGACAGCATCCAATATGTGTTTCTCGTTCTAAGTTGAGCTCTTTATCCAAATTTGCAGTCTTTGGCTAAATTGAGTTCTTTGCCAATTCTGAGATACACTTTGCTGTAACTTCTTAGGGAAAGCTCAGATCAACCAATCGACTGCTTTTTCAACTTCTACATCCCAGACAGCATCCAATATGTGTTTCTCGTTTGAAGTTGAGCTCTGCATTCAAATTTGCAATCCCTTGCTAAATTGAGTTCTTTGCCAATTCTGAGATACACTTTGCTGTAACTTCTCAGGGAAAGCTCAGATCAACCAATCGACTGCTTTTTCAGCTTCTGCGTCCCAGACAGCATCCAATATGTGTTTCTCGTTCTAAGTTGAGCTCTTTATCCAAATTTGCAGTCTTTGGCTAAATTGAGTTCTTTGCCAATTCTGAGATACACTTTGCTGTAACTTCTTAGGGAAAGCTCAGATCAACCAATCGACTGCTTTTTCAACTTCTACATCCCAGACAGCATCCAACATGTGTTTCTCGTTTGAAGTTGAGCTCTGCATTCAAATTTGCAATCCCTTGCTAAATTGAGTTCTTTGCCAATTCTGATATACACTTTGCTGTAACTTCTCAGGGAAAGCTCAGATCAACCAATCGACTGCTTTTTCAGCTTCTGCGTCCCAGACAGCATCCAATATGTGTTTCTCGTTCTAAGTTGAGCTCTTTATCCAAATTTGCAGTCTTTGGCTAAATTGAGTTCTTTGCCAATTCTGAGATACACTTTGCTGTAACCTCTCAGGGAAAGCTCAGATCAACCAATCGACTGCTTTTTCAGCTTCTGCGTCCCAGACAGCATCCAATATGTGTTTCTCGTTCTAAGTTGAGCTCTTTATCCAAATTTGCAGTCTTTGGCTAAATTGAGTTCTTTGCCAATTCTGAGATACACTTTGCTGTAACTTCTTAGGGAAAGCTCAGATCAACCAATCGACTGCTTTTTCAACTTCTACATCCCAGACAGCATCCAACATGTGTTTCTCGTTTGAAGTTGAGCTCTGCATTCAAATTTGCACTCCCTTGCTAAATTGAGTTCTTTGCCAATTCTGAGATACACTTTGCTGTAACTTGTCAGGGAAAGCTCAGATCAACCAATCGACTGCTTTTTCAGCTTCTGCGTCCCAGACAGCATCCAATATGTGTTTCTCGTTCTAAGTTGAGCTCTTTATCCAAATTTGCAGTCTTTGGCTAAATTGAGTTCTTTGCCAATTCTGAGATACACTTTGCTGTAACTTCTTAGGGAAAGCTCAGATCAACCAATCGACTGCTTTTTCAACTTCTACATCCCAGACAGCATCCAACATGTGTTTCTCGTTTGAAGTTGAGCTCTGCATTCAAATTTGCAATCCCTTGCTAAATTGAGTTCTTTGCCAATTCTGAGATACACTTTGCTGTAACTTGTCAGGGAAAGCTCAGATCAACCAATCGACTGCTTTTTCAGCTTCTGCGTCCCAGACAGCATCCAATATGTGTTTCTCGTTCTAAGTTGAGCTCTTTATCCAAATTTGCAGTCTTTGGCTAAATTGAGTTCTTTGCCAATTCTGAGATACACTTTGCTGTAACTTCTCAGGGAAAGTTCAGATCAACCAATCGACTGCTTTTTCAGCTTCTGCGTCCCAGACAGCATCCAATATGTGTTTCTCGTTCTAAGTTGAGCTCTGCATTCAAATTTTCAATCCCTTGCTAAATTGAGTTCTTTGCCAATTCTGATATACACTTTGCTGTAACTTCTCAGGGAAAGCTCAGATCAACCAATCGACTGCTTTTTCAGGTTCTGCGTCCCAGACAGCATCCAATATGTGTTTCTCGTTCTAAGTTGAGCTCTTTATCCAAATTTGCAGTCTTTGGCTAAATTGAGTTCTTTGCCAATTCTGAGATACACTTTGCTGTAACTTCTTAGGGAAAGCTCAGATCAACCAATCGACTGCTTTTTCAACTTCTACATCCCAGACAGCATCCAACATGTGTTTCTCGTTTGAAGTTGAGCTCTGCATTCAAATTTGCAATCCCTTGCTAAATTGAGTTATTTGCCAATTCTGAGATACACTTTGCTGTAACTTGTCAGGGAAAGCTCAGATCAACCAATCGACTGCTTTTTCAGCTTCTGCGTCCCAGACAGCATCCAATATGTGTTTCTCGTTCTAAGTTGAGCTCTTTATCCAAATTTGCAGTCTTTGGCTAAATTGAGTTCTTTGCCAATTCTGTGATACACTTTGCTGTAACTTCTTAGGGAAAGCTCAGATCAACCAATCGACTGCTTTTTCAACTTCTACATCCCAGACAGCATCCAACATGTGTTTCTCGTTTGAAGTTGAGCTCTGCATTCAAATTTGCAATCCCTTGCTAAATTGAGTTCTTTGCCAATTCTGAGATACACTTTGCTGTAACTTCTCAGGGAAAGCTCAGATCAACCAATCGACTGCTTTTTCAGCTTCTGCGTCCCAGACAGCATCCAATATGTGTTTCTCGTTCTAAGTTGAGCTCTTTATCCAAATTTGCAGTCTTTGGCTAAATTGAGTTCTTTGCCAATTCTGAGATACACTTTGCTGTAACTTCTCAGGGAAAGCTCAGATCAACCAATCGACTGCTTTTTCAACTTCTACATCCCAGACAGCATCCAACATGTGTTTCTCGTTTGAAGTTGAGCTCTGCATTCAAATTTGCAATCCCTTGCTAAATTGAGTTCTTTGCCAATTCTGAGATACACTTTGCTGTAACTTCTCAGGGAAAGCTCAGATCAACCAATCGACTGCTTTTTCAGCTTCTGCGTCCCAGACAGCATCCAATATGTGTTTCTCGTTCTAAGTTGAGCTCTTTATCCAAATTTGCAGTCTTTGGCTAAATTGAGTTCTTTGCCAATTCTGAGATACACTTTGCTGTAACTTCTCAGGGAAAGCTCAGATCAACCAATCGACTGCTTTTTCAGCTTCTGCGTCCCAGACAGCATCCAATATGTGTTTCTCGTTATAAGTTGAGCTCTTTATCCAAATTTGCAGTCTTTGGCTAAATTGAGTTCTTTGCCAATTCTGAGATACACTTTGCTGTAACTTCTTAGGGAAAGCTCAGATCAACCAATCGACTGCTTTTTCAACTTCTACATCCCAGACAGCATCCAACATGTGTTTCTCGTTTGAAGTTGAGCTCTGCATTCAAATTTGCAATCCCTTGCTAAATTGAGTTCTTTGCCAATTCTGATATACACTTTGCTGTAACTTCTCAGGGAAAGCTCAGATCAACCAATCGACTGCTTTTTCAGCTTCTGCGTCCCAGACAGCATCCAATATGTGTTTCTCGTTCTAAGTTGAGCTCTTTATCCAAATTTGCAGTCTTTGGCTAAATTGAGTTCTTTGCCAATTCTGAGATACACTTTGCTGTAACCTCTCAGGGAAAGCTCAGATCAACCAATCGACTGCTTTTTCAGCTTCTGCGTCCCAGACAGCATCCAATATGTGTTTCTCGTTCTAAGTTGAGCTCTTTATCCAAATTTGCAGTCTTTGGCTAAATTGAGTTCTTTGCCAATTCTGAGATACACTTTGCTGTAACTTCTTAGGGAAAGCTCAGATCAACCAATCGACTGCTTTTTCAACTTCTACATCCCAGACAGCATCCAACATGTGTTTCTCGTTTGAAGTTGAGCTCTGCATTCAAATTTGCACTCCCTTGCTAAATTGAGTTCTTTGCCAATTCTGAGATACACTTTGCTGTAACTTGTCAGGGAAAGCTCAGATCAACCAATCGACTGCTTTTTCAGCTTCTGCGTCCCAGACAGCATCCAATATGTGTTTCTCGTTCTAAGTTGAGCTCTTTATCCAAATTTGCAGTCTTTGGCTAAATTGAGTTCTTTGCCAATTCTGAGATACACTTTGCTGTAACTTCTTAGGGAAAGCTCAGATCAACCAATCGACTGCTTTTTCAACTTCTACATCCCAGACAGCATCCAACATGTGTTTCTCGTTTGAAGTTGAGCTCTGCATTCAAATTTGCAATCCCTTGCTAAATTGAGTTCTTTGCCAATTCTGAGATACACTTTGCTGTAACTTGTCAGGGAAAGCTCAGATCAACCAATCGACTGCTTTTTCAGCTTCTGCGTCCCAGACAGCATCCAATATGTGTTTCTCGTTCTAAGTTGAGCTCTTTATCCAAATTTGCAGTCTTTGGCTAAATTGAGTTCTTTGCCAATTCTGAGATACACTTTGCTGTAACTTCTCAGGGAAAGTTCAGATCAACCAATCGACTGCTTTTTCAGCTTCTGCGTCCCAGACAGCATCCAATATGTGTTTCTCGTTCTAAGTTGAGCTCTGCATTCAAATTTTCAATCCCTTGCTAAATTGAGTTCTTTGCCAATTCTGATATACACTTTGCTGTAACTTCTCAGGGAAAGCTCAGATCAACCAATCGACTGCTTTTTCAGGTTCTGCGTCCCAGACAGCATCCAATATGTGTTTCTCGTTCTAAGTTGAGCTCTTTATCCAAATTTGCAGTCTTTGGCTAAATTGAGTTCTTTGCCAATTCTGTGATACACTTTGCTGTAACTTCTTAGGGAAAGCTCAGATCAACCAATCGACTGCTTTTTCAACTTCTACATCCCAGACAGCATCCAACATGTGTTTCTCGTTTGAAGTTGAGCTCTGCATTCAAATTTGCAATCCCTTGCTAAATTGAGTTCTTTGCCAATTCTGAGATACACTTTGCTGTAACTTCTCAGGGAAAGCTCAGATCAACCAATCGACTGCTTTTTCAGCTTCTGCGTCCCAGACAGCATCCAATATGTGTTTCTCGTTCTAAGTTGAGCTCTTTATCCAAATTTGCAGTCTTTGGCTAAATTGAGTTCTTTGCCAATTCTGAGATACACTTTGCTGTAACTTCTCAGGGAAAGCTCAGATCAACCAATCGACTGCTTTTTCAACTTCTACATCCCAGACAGCATCCAACATGTGTTTCTCGTTTGAAGTTGAGCTCTGCATTCAAATTTGCAATCCCTTGCTAAATTGAGTTCTTTGCCAATTCTGAGATACACTTTGCTGTAACTTCTCAGGGAAAGCTCAGATCAACCAATCGACTGCTTTTTCAGCTTCTGCGTCCCAGACAGCATCCAATATGTGTTTCTCGTTCTAAGTTGAGCTCTTTATCCAAATTTGCAGTCTTTGGCTAAATTGAGTTCTTTGCCAATTCTGAGATACACTTTGCTGTAACTTCTCAGGGAAAGCTCAGATCAACCAATCGACTGCTTTTTCAGCTTCTGCGTCCCAGACAGCATCCAATATGTGTTTCTCGTTATAAGTTGAGCTCTTTATCCAAATTTGCAGTCTTTGGCTAAATTGAGTTCTTTGCCAATTCTGAGATACACTTTGCTGTAACTTCTTAGGGAAAGCTCAGATCAACCAATCGACTGCTTTTTCAACTTCTACATCCCAGACAGCATCCAACATGTGTTTCTCGTTTGAAGTTGAGCTCTGCATTCAAATTTGCAATCCCTTGCTAAATTGAGTTCTTTGCCAATTCTGAGATACACTTTGCTGTAACTTCTCAGGGAAAGCTCAGATCAACCAATCGACTGCTTTTTCAGCTTCTGCGTCCCAGACAGCATCCAATATGTGTTTCTCGTTCTAAGTTGAGCTCTTTATCCAAATTTGCAGTCTTTGGCTAAATTGAGTTCTTTGCCAATTCTGAGATACACTTTGCTGTAACTTCTCAGGGAAAGCTCAGATCAACCAATCGACTGCTTTTTCAGCTTCTGCGTCCCAGACTGCATCCAATATGTGTTTCTCGTTCTAAGTTGAGCTCTTTATCCAAATTTGCAGTCTTTGGCTAAATTGAGTTCTTTGCCAATTCTGAGATACACTTTGCTGTAACTTCTTAGGGAAAGCTCAGATCAACCAATCGACTGCTTTTTCAACTTCTACGTCCCAGACAGCATCCAACATGTGTTTCTCGTTTGAAGTTGAGCTCTGCATTCAAATTTGCAATCCCTTGCTAAATTGAGTTCTTTGCCAATTCTGATATACACTTTGCTGTAACTTCTCAGGGAAAGCTCAGATCAACCAATCGACTGCTTTTTCAGCTTCTGCGTCCCAGACAGCATCCAATATGTGTTTCTCGTTCTAAGTTGAGCTCTTTATCCAAATTTGCAGTCTTTGGCTAAATTGAGTGCCAATTCTGAGATACACTTTGCTGTAACTTCTCAGGGAAAGCTCAGATCAACCAATCGACTGCTTTTTCAACTTCTACATCCCAGACAGCATCCAACATGTGTTTCTCGTTTGAAGTTGAGCTCTGCATTCAAATTTGCAATCCCTTGCTAAATTGAGTTCTTTGCCAATTCTGAGATACACTTTGCTGTAACTTCTCAGGGAAAGCTCAGATCAACCAATCGACTGCTTTTTCAGCTTCTGCGTCCCAGACAGCATCCAATATGTGTTTCTCGTTCTAAGTTGAGCTCTTTATCCAAATTTGCAGTCTTTGGCTAAATTGAGTTCTTTGCCAATTCTGAGATACACTTTGCTGTAACTTCTCAGGGAAAGCTCAGATCAACCAATCGACTGCTTTTTCAGCTTCTGCGTCCCAGACAGCATCCAATATGTGTTTCTCGTTCTAAGTTGAGCTCTTTATCCAAATTTGCAGTCTTTGGCTAAATTGAGTTCTTTGCCAATTCTGAGATACACTTTGCTGTAACTTCTTAGGGAAAGCTCAGATCAACCAATCGACTGCTTTTTCAACTTCTACATCCCAGACAGCATCCAACATGTGTTTCTCGTTTGAAGTTGAGCTCTGCATTCAAATTTGCAATCCGTTGCTAAATTGAGTTCTTTGCCAATTCTGAGATACACTTTGCTGTAACTTCTCAGGGAAAGCTCAGATCAACCAATCGACTGCTTTTTCAGCTTCTGCGTCCCAGACAGCATCCAATATGTGTTTCTCGTTCTAAGTTGAGCTCTTTATCCAAATTTGCAGTCTTTGGCTAAATTGAGTTCTTTGCCAATTCTGAGATACACTTTGCTGTAACTTCTCAGGGAAAGCTCAGATCAACCAATCGACTGCTTTTTCAGCTTCTGCGTCCCAGACAGCATCCAATATGTGTTTCTCGTTCTAAGTTGAGCTCTTTATCCAAATTTGCAGTCTTTGGCTAAATTGAGTTCTTTGCCAATTCTGAGATACACTTTGCTGTAACTTCTTAGGGAAAGCTCAGATCAACCAATCGACTGCTTTTTCAACTTCTACATCCCAGACAGCATCCAACATGTGTTTCTCGTTTGAAGTTGAGCTCTGCATTCAAATTTGCAATCCCTTGCTAAATTGAGTTCTTTGCCAATTCTGAGATACACTTTGCTGTAACTTGTCAGGGAAAGCTCAGATCAACCAATCGACTGCTTTTTCAGCTTCTGCGTCCCAGACAGCATCCAATATGTGTTTCTCGTTCTAAGTTGAGCTCTTTATCCAAATTTGCAGTCTTTGGCTAAATTGAGTTCTTTGCCAATTCTGAGATACACTTTGCTGTAACTTCTCAGGGAAAGCTCAGATCAACCAATCGACTGCTTTTTCAACTTCTACATCCCAGACAGCATCCAACATGTGTTTCTCGTTTGAAGTTGAGCTCTGCATTCAAATTTGCAATCCCTTGCTAAATTGAGTTCTTTGCCAATTCTGATATACACTTTGCTGCAACTTCTCAGGGAAAGCTCAGATCAACCAATCGACTGCTTTTTCAGCTTCTGCGTCCCAGACAGCATCCAATATGTGTTTCTCGTTCTAAGTTGAGCTCTTTATCCAAATTTGCAGTCTTTGGCTAAATTGAGTTCTTTGCCAATTCTGAGATACACTTTGCTGTAACTTCTCAGGGAAAGCTCAGATCAACCAATCGACTGCTTTTTCAGCTTCTGCATCCCAGACAGCATCCAATATGTGTTTCTCGTTCTAAGTTGAGCTCTTTATCCAAATTTGCAGTCTTTGGCTAAATTGAGTTCTTTGCCAATTCTGAGATACACTTTGCTGTAACTTCTTAGGGAAAGCTCAGATCAACCAATCGACTGCTTTTTCAACTTCTACATCCCAGACAGCATCCAACATGTGTTTCTCGTTTGAAGTTGAGCTCTGCATTCAAATTTGCAATCCCTTGCTAAATTGAGTTCTTTGCCAATTCTGAGATACACTTTGCTGTAACTTGTCAGGGAAAGCTCAGATCAACCAATCGACTGCTTTTTCAGCTTCTGCGTCCCAGACAGCATCCAATATGTGTTTCTCGTTCTAAGTTGAGCTCTTTATCCAAATTTGCAGTCTTTGGCTAAATTGAGTTCTTTGCCAATTCTGAGATACACTTTGCTGTAACTTCTCAGGGAAAGTTCAGATCAACCAATCGACTGCTTTTTCAGCTTCTGCGTCCCAGACAGCATCCAATATGTGTTTCTCGTTCTAAGTTGAGCTCTTTATCCAAATTTGCAGTCTTTGGCTAAATTGAGTTCTTTGCCAATTCTGTGATACACTTTGCTGTAACTTCTTAGGGAAAGCTCAGATCAACCAATCGACTGCTTTTTCAACTTCTACATCCCAGACAGCATCCAACATGTGTTTCTCGTTTGAAGTTGAGCTCTGCATTCAAATTTGCAATCCCTTGCTAAATTGAGTTCTTTGCCAATTCTGAGATACACTTTGCTGTAACTTCTCAGGGAAAGCTCAGATCAACCAATCGACTGCTTTTTCAGCTTCTGCGTCCCAGACAGCATCCAATATGTGTTTCTCGTTCTAAGTTGAGCTCTTTATCCAAATTTGCAGTCTTTGGCTAAATTGAGTTCTTTGCCAATTCTGAGATACACTTTGCTGTAACTTCTCAGGGAAAGCTCAGATCAACCAATCGACTGCTTTTTCAACTTCTACATCCCAGACAGCATCCAACATGTGTTTCTCGTTTGAAGTTGAGCTCTGCATTCAAATTTGCAATCCCTTGCTAAATTGAGTTCTTTGCCAATTCTGATATACACTTTGCTGTAACTTCTCAGGGAAAGCTCAGATCAACCAATCGACTGCTTTTTCAGCTTCTGCGTCCCAGACAGCATCCAATATGTGTTTCTCGTTCTAAGTTGAGCTCTTTATCCAAATTTGCAGTCTTTGGCTAAATTGAGTTCTTTGCCAATTCTGAGATACACTTTGCTGTAACTTCTCAGGGAAAGCTCAGATCAACCAATCGACTGCTTTTTCAGCTTCTGCGTCCCAGACAGCATCCAATATGTGTTTCTCGTTCTAAGTTGAGCTCTTTATCCAAATTTGCAGTCTTTGGCTAAATTGAGTTCTTTGCCAATTCTGAGATACACTTTGCTGTAACTTCTTAGGGAAAGCTCAGATCAACCAATCGACTGCTTTTTCAACTTCTACATCCCAGACAGCATCCAACATGTGTTTCTCGTTTGAAGTTGAGCTCTGCATTCAAATTTGCAATCCCTTGCTAAATTGAGTTCTTTGCCAATTCTGAGATACACTTTGCTGTAACTTCTCATGGAAAGCTCAGATCAACCAATCGACTGCTTTTTCAGCTTCTGCGTCCCAGACAGCATCCAATATGTGTTTCTCGTTCTAAGTTGAGCTCTTTATCCAAATTTGCAGTCTTTGGCTAAATTGAGTTCTTTGCCAATTCTGAGATACACTTTGCTGTAACTTCTCAGGGAAAGCTCAGATCAACCAATCGACTGCTTTTTCAGCTTCTGCGTCCCAGACTGCATCCAATATGTGTTTCTCGTTCTAAGTTGAGCTCTTTATCCAAATTTGCAGTCTTTGGCTAAATTGAGTTCTTTGCCAATTCTGAGATACACTTTGCTGTAACTTCTTAGGGAAAGCTCAGATCAACCAATCGACTGCTTTTTCAACTTCTACGTCCCAGACAGCATCCAACATGTGTTTCTCGTTTGAAGTTGAGCTCTGCATTCAAATTTGCAATCCCTTGCTAAATTGAGTTCTTTGCCAATTCTGATATACACTTTGCTGTAACTTCTCAGGGAAAGCTCAGATCAACCAATCGACTGCTTTTTCAGCTTCTGCGTCCCAGACAGCATCCAATATGTGTTTCTCGTTCTAAGTTGAGCTCTTTATCCAAATTTGCAGTCTTTGGCTAAATTGAGTTCTTTGCCAATTCTGAGATACACTTTGCTGTAACTTCTTAGGGAAAGCTCAGATCAACCAATCGACTGCTTTTTCAACTTCTACATCCCAGACAGCATCCAACATGTGTTTCTCGTTTGAAGTTGAGCTCTGCATTCAAATTTGCAATCCCTTGCTAAATTGAGTTCTTTGCCAATTCTGAGATACACTTTGCTGTAACTTCTCAGGGAAAGCTCAGATCAACCAATCGACTGCTTTTTCAGCTTCTGCGTCCCAGACAGCATCCAATATGTGTTTCTCGTTCTAAGTTGAGCTCTTTATCCAAATTTGCAGTCTTTGGCTAAATTGAGTTCTTTGCCAATTCTGAGATACACTTTGCTGTAACTTCTCAGGGAAAGCTCAGATCAACCAATCGACTGCTTTTTCAACTTCTACATCCCAGACAGCATCCAACATGTGTTTCTCGTTTGAAGTTGAGCTCTGCATTCAAATTTGCAATCCCTTGCTAAATTGAGTTCTTTGCCAATTCTGATATACACTTTGCTGTAACTTCTCAGGGAAAGCTCAGATCAACCAATCGACTGCTTTTTCAGCTTCTGCGTCCCAGACAGCATCCAATATGTGTTTCTCGTTCTAAGTTGAGCTCTTTATCCAAATTTGCAGTCTTTGGCTAAATTGAGTTCTTTGCCAATTCTGAGATACACTTTGCTGTAACTTCTCAGGGAAAGCTCAGATCAACCAATCGGCTGCTTTTTCAGCTTCTGCGTCCCAGACAGCATCCAATATGTGTTTCTCGTTCTAAGTTGAGCTCTTTATCCAAATTTGCAGTCTTTGGCTAAATTGAGTTCTTTGCCAATTCTGAGATACACTTTGCTGTAACTTCTTAGTGAAAGCTCAGATCAACCAATCGACTGCTTTTTCAACTTCTACATCCCAGACAGCATCCAACATGTGTTTCTCGTTTGAAGTTGAGCTCTGCATTCAAATTTGCAATCCCTTGCTAAATTGAGTTCTTTGCCAATTCTGAGATACACTTTGCTGTAACTTCTCAGGGAAAGCTCAGATCAACCAATCGACTGCTTTTTCAGCTTCTGCGTCCCAGACAGCATCCAATATGTGTTTCTCGTTCTAAGTTGAGCTCTTTATCCAAATTTGCAGTCTTTGGCTAAATTGAGTTCTTTGCCAATTCTGAGATACACTTTGCTGTAACTTCTCAGGGAAAGCTCAGATCAACCAATCGACTGCTTTTTCAGCTTCTGCGTCCCAGACTGCATCCAATATGTGTTTCTCGTTCTAAGTTGAGCTCTTTATCCAAATTTGCAGTCTTTGGCTAAATTGAGTTCTTTGCCAATTCTGAGATACACTTTGCTGTAACTTCTTAGGGAAAGCTCAGATCAACCAATCGACTGCTTTTTCAACTTCTACGTCCCAGACAGCATCCAACATGTGTTTCTCGTTTGAAGTTGAGCTCTGCATTCAAATTTGCAATCCCTTGCTAAATTGAGTTCTTTGCCAATTCTGATATACACTTTGCTGTAACTTCTCAGGGAAAGCTCAGATCAACCAATCGACTGCTTTTTCAGCTTCTGCGTCCCAGACAGCATCCAATATGTGTTTCTCGTTCTAAGTTGAGCTCTTTATCCAAATTTGCAGTCTTTGGCTAAATTGAGTTCTTTGCCAATTCTGAGATACACTTTGCTGTAACTTCTTAGGGAAAGCTCAGATCAACCAATCGACTGCTTTTTCAACTTCTACATCCCAGACAGCATCCAACATGTGTTTCTCGTTTGAAGTTGAGCTCTGCATTCAAATTTGCAATCCCTTGCTAAATTGAGTTCTTTGCCAATTCTGAGATACACTTTGCTGTAACTTCTCAGGGAAAGCTCAGATCAACCAATCGACTGCTTTTTCAGCTTCTGCGTCCCAGACAGCATCCAATATGTGTTTCTCGTTCTAAGTTGAGCTCTTTATCCAAATTTGCAGTCTTTGGCTAAATTGAGTTCTTTGCCAATTCTGAGATACACTTTGCTGTAACTTCTCAGGGAAAGCTCAGATCAACCAATCGACTGCTTTTTCAGCTTCTGCGTCCCAGACAGCATCCAATATGTGTTTCTCGTTCTAAGTTGAGCTCTTTATCCAAATTTGCAGTCTTTGGCTAAATTGAGTTCTTTGCCAATTCTGAGATACACTTTGCTGTAACTTCTTAGGGAAAGCTCAGATCAACCAATCGACTGCTTTTTCAACTTCTACATCCCAGACAGCATCCAACATGTGTTTCTCGTTTGAAGTTGAGCTCTGCATTCAAATTTGCAATCCCTTGCTAAATTGAGTTATTTGCCAATTCTGATATACACTTTGCTGTAACTTCTCAGGGAAAGCTCAGATCAACCAATCGACTGCTTTTTCAGCTTCTGCGTCCCAGACAGCATCCAATATGTGTTTCTCGTTCTAAGTTGAGCTCTTTATCCAAATTTGCAGTCTTTGGCTAAATTGAGTTCTTTGCCAATTCTGAGATACACTTTGCTGTAACTTCTTAGGGAAAGCTCAGATCAACCAATCGACTGCTTTTTCAACTTCTACATCCCAGACAGCATCCAACATGTGTTTCTCGTTTGAAGTTGAGCTCTGCATTCAAATTTGCAATCCCTTGCTAAATTGAGTTCTTTGCCAATTCTGAGATACACTTTGCTGTAACTTGTCAGGGAAAGCTCAGATCAACCAATCGACTGCTTTTTCAGCTTCTGCGTCCCAGACAGCATCCAATATGTGTTTCTCGTTCTAAGTTGAGCTCTTTATCCAAATTTGCAGTCTTTGGCTAAATTGAGTTCTTTGCCAATTCTGAGATACACTTTGCTGTAACTTCTCAGGGAAAGCTCAGATCAACCAATCGACTGCTTTTTCAACTTCTACATCCCAGACAGCATCCAACATGTGTTTCTCGTTTGAAGTTGAGCTCTGCATTCAAATTTGCAATCCCTTGCTAAATTGAGTTCTTTGCCAATTCTGATATACACTTTGCTGTAACTTCTCAGGGAAAGCTCAGATCAACCAATCGACTGCTTTTTCAGCTTCTGCGTCACAGACAGCATCCAATATGTGTTTCTCGTTCTAAGTTGAGCTCTTTATCCAAATTTGCAGTCTTTGGCTAAATTGAGTTCTTTGCCAATTCTGAGATACACTTTGCTGTAACTTCTCAGGGAAAGCTCAGATCAACCAATCAACTGCTTTTTCAACTTCTACATCCCAGACAGCATCCAACATGTGTTTCTCGTTTGAAGTTGAGCTCTGCATTCAAATTTGCAATCCCTTGCTAAATTGAGTTCTTTGCCAATTCTGAGATACACTTTGCTGTAACTTCTCAGGGAAAGCTCAGATCAACCAATCGACTGCTTTTTCAGCTTCTGCGTCCCAGACAGCATCCAATATGTGTTTCTCGTTCTAAGTTGAGCTCTTTATCCAAATTTGCAGTCTTTGGCTAAATTGAGTTCTTTGCCAATTCTGAGATACACTTTGCTGTAACTTCTCAGGGAAAGCTCAGATCAACCAATCGACTGCTTTTTCAGCTTCTGCGTCCCAGACAGCATCCAATATGTGTTTCTCGTTCTAAGTTGAGCTCTTTATCCAAATTTGCAGTCTTTGGCTAAATTGAGTTCTTTGCCAATTCTGAGATACACTGCTGTAACTTCTCAGGGAAAGTTCAGATCAACCAATCGACTGCTTTTTCAGCTTCTGCGTCCCAGACAGCATCCAATATATGTTTCTCGTTTGAAGTTGAGCTCTGCATTCAAATTTGCAATCCCTTGCTAAATTGAGTTCTTTGCCAATTCTGAGATACACTTTGCTGTAACTTCTCAGGGAAAGCTCAGATCAACCAATCGACTGCTTTTTCAGCTTCTGCGTCCCAGACAGCATCCAATATGTGTTTCTCGTTCTAAGTTGAGCTCTTTATCCAAATTTGCAGTCTTTGGCTAAATTGAGTTCTTTGCCAATTCTGAGATACACTTTGCTGTAACTTCTCAGGGAAAGCTCAGATCAACCAATCGACTGCTTTTTCAGCTTCTGCGTCCCAGACAGCATCCAATATGTGTTTCTCGTTCTAAGTTGAGCTCTTTATCCAAATTTGCAGTCTTTGGCTAAATTGAGTTCTTTGCCAATTCTGAGATACACTTTGCTGTAACTTCTTAGGGAAAGCTCAGATCAACCAATCGACTGCTTTTTCAACTTCTACATCCCAGACAGCATCCAACATGTGTTTCTCGTTTGAAGTTGAGCTCTGCATTCAAATTTGCAATCCCTTGCTAAATTGAGTTATTTGCCAATTCTGA
The DNA here is from genome assembly GCA_039707465.1 of Rhabdophis nuchalis. NCBI lineage: Eukaryota > Metazoa > Chordata > Lepidosauria > Squamata > Natricidae > Rhabdophis > Rhabdophis nuchalis. Next base: position 178,508,988 of record CM077646.1, on the reverse strand, counting down.
TATACACTTTGCTGTAACTTCTCAGGGAAAGCTCAGATCAACCAATCGACTGCTTTTTCAGCTTCTGCGTCCCAGACAGCATCCAATATGTGTTTCTCGTTCTAAGTTGAGCTCTTTATCCAAATTTGCAGTCTTTGGCTAAATTGAGTTCTTTGCCAATTCTGAGATACACTTTGCTGTAACTTCTTAGGGAAAGCTCAGATCAACCAATCGACTGCTTTTTCAACTTCTACATCCCAGACAGCATCCAACATGTGTTTCTCGTTTGAAGTTGAGCTCTGCATTCAAATTTGCAATCCCTTGCTAAATTGAGTTCTTTGCCAATTCTGAGATACACTTTGCTGTAACTTGTCAGGGAAAGCTCAGATCAACCAATCGACTGCTTTTTCAGCTTCTGCGTCCCAGACAGCATCCAATATGTGTTTCTCGTTCTAAGTTGAGCTCTTTATCCAAATTTGCAGTCTTTGGCTAAATTGAGTTCTTTGCCAATTCTGAGATACACTTTGCTGTAACTTCTCAGGGAAAGCTCAGATCAACCAATCGACTGCTTTTTCAACTTCTACATCCCAGACAGCATCCAACATGTGTTTCTCGTTTGAAGTTGAGCTCTGCATTCAAATTTTCAATCCCTTGCTAAATTGAGTTCTTTGCCAATTCTGATATACACTTTGCTGTAACTTCTCAGGGAAAGCTCAGATCAACCAATCGACTGCTTTTTCAGCTTCTGCGTCACAGACAGCATCCAATATGTGTTTCTCGTTCTAAGTTGAGCTCTTTATCCAAATTTGCAGTCTTTGGCTAAATTGAGTTCTTTGCCAATTCTGAGATACACTTTGCTGTAACTTCTCAGGGAAAGCTCAGATCAACCAATCGACTGCTTTTTCAGCTTCTGCGTCCCAGTCAGCATCCAATATGTGTTTCTCGTTCTAAGTTGAGCTCTTTATCCAAATTTGCAGTCTTTGGCTAAATTGAGTTCTTTGCCAATTCTGAGATACACTTTGCTGTAACTTCTTAGGGAAAGCTCAGATCAACCAATCGACTGCTTTTTCAACTTCTACATCCCAGACAGCATCCAACATGTGTTTCTCGTTTGAAGTTGAGCTCTGCATTCAAATTTGCAATCCCTTGCTAAAATGAGTTCTTTGCCAATTCTGAGATACACTTTGCTGTAACTTCTCAGGGAAAGCTCAGATCAACCAATCGACTGCTTTTTCAGCTTCTGCGTCCCAGACAGCATCCAATATGTGTTTCTCATTCTAAGTTGAGCTCTTTATCCAAATTTGCAGTCTTTGGCTAAATTGAGTTCTTTGCCAATTCTGAGATACACTTTGCTGTAACTTCTTAGGGAAAGCTCAGATCAACCAATCGACTGCTTTTTCAACTTCTACATCCCAGACAGCATCCAACATGTGTTTCTCGTTTGAAGTTGAGCTCTGCATTCAAATTTGCAATCCCTTGCTAAATTGAGTTCTTTGCCAATTCTGAGATACACTTTGCTGTAACTTCTCAGGGAAAGCTCAGATCAACCAATCGACTGCTTTTTCAGCTTCTGCGTCCCAGACAGCATCCAATATATGTTTCTCGTTTGAAGTTGAGCTCTGCATTCAAATTTGCAATCCCTTGCTAAATTGAGTTTTTTGCCAATTCTGAGATACACTTTGCTGTAACTTCTCAGGGAAAGCTCAGATCAACCAATCGACTGCTTTTTCAGCTTCTGCGTCCCAGACAGCATCCAATATGTGTTTCTCGTTTTAAGTTGAGCTCTTTATCCAAATTTGCAGTCTTTGGCTAAATTGAGTTCTTTGCCAATTCTGAGATACACTTTGCTGTAACTTCTCAGGGAAAGCTCAGATCAACCAATCGACTGCTTTTTCAGCTTCTGCGTCCCAGACAGCATCCAATATGTGTTTCTCGTTCTAAGTTGAGCTCTTTATCCAAATTTGCAGTCTTTGGCTAAATTGAGTTCTTTGCCAATTCTGAGATACACTTTGCTGTAACTTCTTAGGGAAAGCTCAGATCAACCAATCGACTGCTTTTTCAACTTCTACATCCCAGACAGCATCCAACATGTGTTTCTCGTTTGAAGTTGAGCTCTGCATTCAAATTTGCAATCCCTTGCTAAATTGAGTTATTTGCCAATTCTGATATACACTTTGCTGTAACTTCTCAGGGAAAGCTCAGATCAACCAATCGACTGCTTTTTCAGCTTCTGCATCCCAGACAGCATCCAATATGTGTTTCTCGTTCTAAGTTGAGCTCTTTATCCAAATTTGCAGTCTTTGGCTAAATTGAGTTCTTTGCCAATTCTGAGATACACTTTGCTGTAACTTCTTAGGGAAAGCTCAGATCAACCAATCGACTGCTTTTTCAACTTCTACATCCCAGACAGCATCCAACATGTGTTTCTCGTTTGAAGTTGAGCTCTGCATTCAAATTTGCAATCCCTTGCTAAAATGAGTTCTTTGCCAATTCTGAGATACACTTTGCTGTAACTTCTCAGGGAAAGCTCAGATCAACCAATCGACTGCTTTTTCAGCTTCTGCGTCCCAGACAGCATCCAATATGTGTTTCTCATTCTAAGTTGAGCTCTTTATCCAAATTTGCAGTCTTTGGCTAAATTGAGTTCTTTGCCAATTCTGAGATACACTTTGCTGTAACTTCTTAGGGAAAGCTCAGATCAACCAATCGACTGCTTTTTCAACTTCTACATCCCAGACAGCATCCAACATGTGTTTCTCGTTTGAAGTTGAGCTCTGCATTCAAATTTGCAATCCCTTGCTAAATTGAGTTCTTTGCCAATTCTGAGATACACTTTGCTGTAACTTCTCAGGGAAAGCTCAGATCAACCAATCGACTGCTTTTTCAGCTTCTGCGTCCCAGACAGCATCCAATATGTGTTTCTCGTTCTAAGTTGAGCTCTTTATCCAAATTTGCAGTCTTTGGCTAAATTGAGTTCTTTGCCAATTCTGAGATACACTTTGCTGTAACTTCTCAGGGAAAGCTCAGATCAACCAATCGACTGCTTTTTCAGCTTCTGCGTCCCAGACTGCATCCAATATGTGTTTCTCGTTCTAAGTTGAGCTCTTTATCCAAATTTGCAGTCTTTGGCTAAATTGAGTTCTTTGCCAATTCTGAGATACACTTTGCTGTAACTTCTTAGGGAAAGCTCAGATCAACCAATCGACTGCTTTTTCAACTTCTACATCCCAGACAGCATCCAACATGTGTTTCTCGTTTGAAGTTGAGCTCTGCATTCAAATTTGCAATCCCTTGCTAAATTGAGTTCTTTGCCAATTCTGAGATACACTTTGCTGTAACTTGTCAGGGAAAGCTCAGATCAACCAATCGACTGCTTTTTCAGCTTCTGCGTCCCAGACAGCATCCAATATGTGTTTCTCGTTCTAAGTTGAGCTCTTTATCCAAATTTGCAGTCTTTGGCTAAATTGAGTTCTTTGCCAATTCTGAGATACACTTTGCTGTAACTTCTCAGGGAAAGCTCAGATCAACCAATCGACTGCTTTTTCAACTTCTACATCCCAGACAGCATCCAACATGTGTTTCTCGTTTGAAGTTGAGCTCTGCATTCAAATTTTCAATCCCTTGCTAAATTGAGTTCTTTGCCAATTCTGATATACACTTTGCTGTAACTTCTCAGGGAAAGCTCAGATCAACCAATCGACTGCTTTTTCAGCTTCTGCGTCACAGACAGCATCCAATATGTGTTTCTCGTTCTAAGTTGAGCTCTTTATCCAAATTTGCAGTCTTTGGCTAAATTGAGTTCTTTGCCAATTCTGAGATACACTTTGCTGTAACTTCTCAGGGAAAGCTCAGATCAACCAATCGACTGCTTTTTCAGCTTCTGCGTCCCAGTCAGCATCCAATATGTGTTTCTCGTTCTAAGTTGAGCTCTTTATCCAAATTTGCAGTCTTTGGCTAAATTGAGTTCTTTGCCAATTCTGAGATACACTTTGCTGTAACTTCTTAGGGAAAGCTCAGATCAACCAATCGACTGCTTTTTCAACTTCTACATCCCAGACAGCATCCAACATGTGTTTCTCGTTTGAAGTTGAGCTCTGCATTCAAATTTGCAATCCCTTGCTAAAATGAGTTCTTTGCCAATTCTGAGATACACTTTGCTGTAACTTCTCAGGGAAAGCTCAGATCAACCAATCGACTGCTTTTTCAGCTTCTGCGTCCCAGACAGCATCCAATATGTGTTTCTCATTCTAAGTTGAGCTCTTTATCCAAATTTGCAGTCTTTGGCTAAATTGAGTTCTTTGCCAATTCTGAGATACACTTTGCTGTAACTTCTTAGGGAAAGCTCAGATCAACCAATCGACTGCTTTTTCAACTTCTACATCCCAGACAGCATCCAACATGTGTTTCTCGTTTGAAGTTGAGCTCTGCATTCAAATTTGCAATCCCTTGCTAAATTGAGTTCTTTGCCAATTCTGAGATACACTTTGCTGTAACTTGTCAGGGAAAGCTCAGATCAACCAATCGACTGCTTTTTCAGCTTCTGCGTCCCAGACAGCATCCAATATGTGTTTCTCGTTCTAAGTTGAGCTCTTTATCCAAATTTGCAGTCTTTGGCTAAATTGAGTTCTTTGCCAATTCTGAGATACACTTTGCTGTAACTTCTCAGGGAAAGCTCAGATCAACCAATCGACTGCTTTTTCAACTTCTACATCCCAGACAGCATCCAACATGTGTTTCTCGTTTGAAGTTGAGCTCTGCATTCAAATTTGCAATCCCTTGCTAAATTGAGTTCTTTGCCAATTCTGAGATACACTTTGCTGTAACTTCTCAGGGAAAGCTCAGATCAACCAATCGACTGCTTTTTCAGCTTCTGCGTCCCAGACAGCATCCAATATGTGTTTCTCGTTCTAAGTTGAGCTCTTTATCCAAATTTGCAGTCTTTGGCTAAATTGAGTTCTTTGCCAATTCTGAGATACACTTTGCTGTAACTTCTCAGGGAAAGCTCAGATCAACCAATCGACTGCTTTTTCAGCTTCTGCGTCCCAGACTGCATCCAATATGTGTTTCTCGTTCTAAGTTGAGCTCTTTATCCAAATTTGCAGTCTTTGGCTAAATTGAGTTCTTTGCCAATTCTGAGATACACTTTGCTGTAACTTCTTAGGGAAAGCTCAGATCAACCAATCGACTGCTTTTTCAACTTCTACGTCCCAGACAGCATCCAACATGTGTTTCTCGTTTGAAGTTGAGCTCTGCATTCAAATTTGCAATCCCTTGCTAAATTGAGTTCTTTGCCAATTCTGATATACACTTTGCTGTAACTTCTCAGGGAAAGCTCAGATCAACCAATCGACTGCTTTTTCAGCTTCTGCGTCCCAGACAGCATCCAATATGTGTTTCTCGTTCTAAGTTGAGCTCTTTATCCAAATTTGCAGTCTTTGGCTAAATTGAGTTCTTTGCCAATTCTGAGATACACTTTGCTGTAACTTCTTAGGGAAAGCTCAGATCAACCAATCGACTGCTTTTTCAACTTCTACATCCCAGACAGCATCCAACATGTGTTTCTCGTTTGAAGTTGAGCTCTGCATTCAAATTTGCAATCCCTTGCTAAATTGAGTTCTTTGCCAATTCTGAGATACACTTTGCTGTAACTTCTCAGGGAAAGCTCAGATCAACCAATCGACTGCTTTTTCAGCTTCTGCGTCCCAGACAGCATCCAATATGTGTTTCTCGTTCTAAGTTGAGCTCTTTATCCAAATTTGCAGTCTTTGGCTAAATTGAGTTCTTTGCCAATTCTGAGATACACTTTGCTGTAACTTCTCAGGGAAAGCTCAGATCAACCAATCGACTGCTTTTTCAGCTTCTGCGTCCCAGACAGCATCCAATATGTGTTTCTCGTTCTAAGTTGAGCTCTTTATCCAAATTTGCAGTCTTTGGCTAAATTGAGTTCTTTGCCAATTCTGAGATACACTTTGCTGTAACTTCTTAGGGAAAGCTCAGATCAACCAATCGACTGCTTTTTCAACTTCTACATCCCAGACAGCATCCAACATGTGTTTCTCGTTTGAAGTTGAGCTCTGCATTCAAATTTGCAATCCCTTGCTAAATTGAGTTATTTGCCAATTCTGATATACACTTTGCTGTAACTTCTCAGGGAAAGCTCAGATCAACCAATCGACTGCTTTTTCAGCTTCTGCGTCCCAGACAGCATCCAATATGTGTTTCTCGTTCTAAGTTGAGCTCTTTATCCAAATTTGCAGTCTTTGGCTAAATTGAGTTCTTTGCCAATTCTGAGATACACTTTGCTGTAACTTCTCAGGGAAAGCTCAGATCAACCAATCGACTGCTTTTTCAGCTTCTGCGTCCCAGACAGCATCCAATATGTGTTTCTCGTTCTAAGTTGAGCTCTTTATCCAAATTTGCAGTCTTTGGCTAAATTGAGTTCTTTGCCAATTCTGAGATACACTTTGCTGTAACTTCTTAGGGAAAGCTCAGATCAACCAATCGACTGCTTTTTCAACTTCTACATCCCAGACAGCATCCAACATGTGTTTCTCGTTTGAAGTTGAGCTCTGCATTCAAATTTGCAATCCCTTGCTAAATTGAGTTATTTGCCAATTCTGATATACACTTTGCTGTAACTTCTCAGGGAAAGCTCAGATCAACCAATCGACTGCTTTTTCAGCTTCTGCGTCCCAGACAGCATCCAATATGTGTTTCTCGTTCTAAGTTGAGCTCTTTATCCAAATTTGCAGTCTTTGGCTAAATTGAGTTCTTTGCCAATTCTGAGATACACTTTGCTGTAACTTCTTAGGGAAAGCTCAGATCAACCAATCGACTGCTTTTTCAACTTCTACATCCCAGACAGCATCCAACATGTGTTTCTCGTTTGAAGTTGAGCTCTGCATTCAAATTTGCAATCCCTTGCTAAATTGAGTTCTTTGCCAATTCTGAGATACACTTTGCTGTAACTTGTCAGGGAAAGCTCAGATCAACCAATCGACTGCTTTTTCAGCTTCTGCGTCCCAGACAGCATCCAATATGTGTTTCTCGTTCTAAGTTGAGCTCTTTATCCAAATTTGCAGTCTTTGGCTAAATTGAGTTCTTTGCCAATTCTGAGATACACTTTGCTGTAACTTCTCAGGGAAAGCTCAGATCAACCAATCGACTGCTTTTTCAACTTCTACATCCCAGACAGCATCCAACATGTGTTTCTCGTTTGAAGTTGAGCTCTGCATTCAAATTTTCAATCCCTTGCTAAATTGAGTTCTTTGCCAATTCTGATATACACTTTGCTGTAACTTCTCAGGGAAAGCTCAGATCAACCAATCGACTGCTTTTTCAGCTTCTGCGTCACAGACAGCATCCAATATGTGTTTCTCGTTCTAAGTTGAGCTCTTTATCCAAATTTGCAGTCTTTGGCTAAATTGAGTTCTTTGCCAATTCTGAGATACACTTTGCTGTAACTTCTCAGGGAAAGCTCAGATCAACCAATCGACTGCTTTTTCAGCTTCTGCGTCCCAGTCAGCATCCAATATGTGTTTCTCGTTCTAAGTTGAGCTCTTTATCCAAATTTGCAGTCTTTGGCTAAATTGAGTTCTTTGCCAATTCTGAGATACACTTTGCTGTAACTTCTTAGGGAAAGCTCAGATCAACCAATCGACTGCTTTTTCAACTTCTACATCCCAGACAGCATCCAACATGTGTTTCTCGTTTGAAGTTGAGCTCTGCATTCAAATTTGCAATCCCTTGCTAAAATGAGTTCTTTGCCAATTCTGAGATACACTTTGCTGTAACTTCTCAGGGAAAGCTCAGATCAACCAATCGACTGCTTTTTCAGCTTCTGCGTCCCAGACAGCATCCAATATGTGTTTCTCATTCTAAGTTGAGCTCTTTATCCAAATTTGCAGTCTTTGGCTAAATTGAGTTCTTTGCCAATTCTGAGATACACTTTGCTGTAACTTCTTAGGGAAAGCTCAGATCAACCAATCGAATGCTTTTTCAACTTCTACATCCCAGACAGCATCCAACATGTGTTTCTCGTTTGAAGTTGAGCTCTGCATTCAAATTTGCAATCCCTTGCTAAATTGAGTTCTTTGCCAATTCTGAGATACACTTTGCTGTAACTTGTCAGGGAAAGCTCAGATCAACCAATCGACTGCTTTTTCAGCTTCTGCGTCCCAGACAGCATCCAATATGTGTTTCTCGTTCTAAGTTGAGCTCTTTATCCAAATTTGCAGTCTTTGGCTAAATTGAGTTCTTTGCCAATTCTGAGATACACTTTGCTGTAACTTCTCAGGGAAAGCTCAGATCAACCAATCGACTGCTTTTTCAACTTCTACATCCCAGACAGCATCCAACATGTGTTTCTCGTTTGAAGTTGAGCTCTGCATTCAAATTTTCAATCCCTTGCTAAATTGAGTTCTTTGCCAATTCTGATATACACTTTGCTGTAACTTCTCAGGGAAAGCTCAGATCAACCAATCGACTGCTTTTTCAGCTTCTGCGTCACAGACAGCATCCAATATGTGTTTCTCGTTCTAAGTTGAGCTCTTTATCCAAATTTGCAGTCTTTGGCTAAATTGAGTTCTTTGCCAATTCTGAGATACACTTTGCTGTAACTTCTCAGGGAAAGCTCAGATCAACCAATCGACTGCTTTTTCAGCTTCTGCGTCCCAGTCAGCATCCAATATGTGTTTCTCGTTCTAAGTTGAGCTCTTTATCCAAATTTGCAGTCTTTGGCTAAATTGAGTTCTTTGCCAATTCTGAGATACACTTTGCTGTAACTTCTTAGGGAAAGCTCAGATCAACCAATCGACTGCTTTTTCAACTTCTACATCCCAGACAGCATCCAACATGTGTTTCTCGTTTGAAGTTGAGCTCTGCATTCAAATTTGCAATCCCTTGCTAAAATGAGTTCTTTGCCAATTCTGAGATACACTTTGCTGTAACTTCTCAGGGAAAGCTCAGATCAACCAATCGACTGCTTTTTCAGCTTCTGCGTCCCAGACAGCATCCAATATGTGTTTCTCATTCTAAGTTGAGCTCTTTATCCAAATTTGCAGTCTTTGGCTAAATTGAGTTCTTTGCCAATTCTGAGATACACTTTGCTGTAACTTCTTAGGGAAAGCTCAGATCAACCAATCGACTGCTTTTTCAACTTCTACATCCCAGACAGCATCCAACATGTGTTTCTCGTTTGAAGTTGAGCTCTGCATTCAAATTTGCAATCCCTTGCTAAATTGAGTTCTTTGCCAATTCTGAGATACACTTTGCTGTAACTTGTCAGGGAAAGCTCAGATCAACCAATCGACTGCTTTTTCAGCTTCTGCATCCCAGACAGCATCCAATATGTGTTTCTCGTTCTAAGTTGAGCTCTTTATCCAAATTTGCAGTCTTTGGCTAAATTGAGTTCTTTGCCAATTCTGAGATACACTTTGCTGTAACTTCTCAGGGAAAGCTCAGATCAACCAATCGACTGCTTTTTCAGCTTCTGCGTCCCAGACAGCATCCAATATGTGTTTCTCGTTCTAAGTTGAGCTCTTTATCCAAATTTGCAGTCTTTGGCTAAATTGAGTTCTTTGCCAATTCTGAGATACACTTTGCTGTAACTTCTCAGGGAAAGCTCAGATCAACCAATCGACTGCTTTTTCAGCTTCTGCGTCCCAGACAGCATCCAATATGTGTTTCTCGTTCTAAGTTGAGCTCTTTATCCAAATTTGCAGTCTTTGGCTAAATTGAGTTCTTTGCCAATTCTGAGATACACTTTGCTGTAACTTCTTAGGGAAAGCTCAGATCAACCAATCGACTGCTTTTTCAACTTCTACATCCCAGACAGCATCCAACATGTGTTTCTCGTTTGAAGTTGAGCTCTGCATTCAAATTTGCAATCCCTTGCTAAATTGAGTTCTTTGCCAATTCTGATATACACTTTGCTGTAACTTCTCAGGGAAAGCTCAGATCAACCAATCGACTGCTTTTTCAGCTTCTGCGTCCCAGACAGCATCCAATATGTGTTTCTCGTTCTAAGTTGAGCTCTTTATCCAAATTTGCAGTCTTTGGCTAAATTGAGTTCTTTGCCAATTCTGAGATACACTTTGCTGTAACTTCTTAGGGAAAGCTCACATCAACCAATCGACTGCTTTTTCAACTTCTACGTCCCAGACAGCATCCAACATGTGTTTCTCGTTTGAAGTTAAGCTCTGCATTCAAATTTGCAATCCCTTGCTAAATTGAGTTCTTTGCCAATTCTGATATACACTTTGCTGTAACTTCTCAGGGAAAGCTCAGATCAACCAATCGACTGCTTTTTCAGCTTCTGCGTCCCAGACAGCATCCAATATGTGTTTCTCGTTCTAAGTTGAGCTCTTTATCCAAATTTGCAGTCTTTGGCTAAATTGAGTTCTTTGCCAATTCTGAGATACACTTTGCTGTAACTTCTTAGGGAAAGCTCAGATCAACCAATCGACTGCTTTTTCAACTTCTACATCCCAGACAGCATCCAACATGTGTTTCTCGTTTGAAGTTGAGCTCTGCATTCAAATTTGCAATCCCTTGCTAAATTGAGTTCTTTGCCAATTCTGAGATACACTTTGCTGTAACTTCTCAGGGAAAGCTCAGATCAACCAATCGACTGCTTTTTCAGCTTCTGCGTCCCAGACAGCATCCAATATGTGTTTCTCGTTCTAAGTTGAGCTCTTTATCCAAATTTGCAGTCTTTGGCTAAATTGAGTTCTTTGCCAATTCTGAGATACACTTTGCTGTAACTTCTCAGGGAAAGCTCAGATCAACCAATCGACTGCTTTTTCAGCTTCTGCGTCCCAGACAGCATCCAATATGTGTTTCTCGTTCTAAGTTGAGCTCTTTATCCAAATTTGCAGTCTTTGGCTAAATTGAGTTCTTTGCCAATTCTGAGATACACTTTGCTGTAACTTCTTAGGGAAAGCTCAGATCAACCAATCGACTGCTTTTTCAGCTTCTGCGTCCCAGACAGCATCCAATATGTGTTTCTCGTTCTAAGTTGAGCTCTTTATCCAAATTTGCAGTCTTTGGCTAAATTGAGTTCTTTGCCAATTCTGAGATACACTTTGCTGTAACTTCTCAGGGAAAGCTCAGATCAACCAATCGACTGCTTTTTCAGCTTCTGCGTCCCAGACAGCATCCAATATGTGTTTCTCGTTCTAAGTTGAGCTCTTTATCCAAATTTGCAGTCTTTGGCTAAATTGAGTTCTTTGCCAATTCTGAGATACACTTTGCTGTAACTTCTTAGGGAAAGCTCAGATCAACCAATCGACTGCTTTTTCAACTTCTACATCCCAGACAGCATCCAACATGTGTTTCTCGTTTGAAGTTGAGCTCTGCATTCAAATTTGCAATCCCTTGCTAAATTGAGTTCTTTGCCAATTCTGATATACACTTTGCTGTAACTTCTCAGGGAAAGCTCAGATCAACCAATCGACTGCTTTTTCAGCTTCTGCGTCCCAGACAGCATCCAATATGTGTTTCTCGTTCTAAGTTGAGCTCTTTATCCAAATTTGCAGTCTTTGGCTAAATTGAGTTCTTTGCCAATTCTGAGATACACTTTGCTGTAACTTCTTAGGGAAAGCTCACATCAACCAATCGACTGCTTTTTCAACTTCTACGTCCCAGACAGCATCCAACATGTGTTTCTCGTTTGAAGTTAAGCTCTGCATTCAAATTTGCAATCCCTTGCTAAATTGAGTTCTTTGCCAATTCTGATATACACTTTGCTGTAACTTCTCAGGGAAAGCTCAGATCAACCAATCGACTGCTTTTTCAGCTTCTGCGTCCCAGACAGCATCCAATATGTGTTTCTCGTTCTAAGTTGAGCTCTTTATCCAAATTTGCAGTCTTTGGCTAAATTGAGTTCTTTGCCAATTCTGAGATACACTTTGCTGTAACTTCTTAGGGAAAGCTCAGATCAACCAATCGACTGCTTTTTCAACTTCTACATCCCAGACAGCATCCAACATGTGTTTCTCGTTTGAAGTTGAGCTCTGCATTCAAATTTGCAATCCCTTGCTAAATTGAGTTCTTTGCCAATTCTGAGATACACTTTGCTGTAACTTCTCAGGGAAAGCTCAGATCAACCAATCGACTGCTTTTTCAGCTTCTGCGTCCCAGACAGCATCCAATATGTGTTTCTCGTTCTAAGTTGAGCTCTTTATCCAAATTTGCAGTCTTTGGCTAAATTGAGTTCTTTGCCAATTCTGAGATACACTTTGCTGTAACTTCTCAGGGAAAGCTCAGATCAACCAATCGACTGCTTTTTCAGCTTCTGCGTCCCAGACAGCATCCAATATGTGTTTCTCGTTCTAAGTTGAGCTCTTTATCCAAATTTGCAGTCTTTGGCTAAATTGAGTTCTTTGCCAATTCTGAGATACACTTTGCTGTAACTTCTTAGGGAAAGCTCAGATCAACCAATCGACTGCTTTTTCAACTTCTACATCCCAGACAGCATCCAACATGTGTTTCTCGTTTGAAGTTGAGCTCTGCATTCAAATTTGCAATCCCTTGCTAAATTGAGTTCTTTGCCAATTCTGAGATACACTTTGCTGTAACTTCTCAGGGAAAGCTCAGATCAACCAATCGACTGCTTTTTCAGCTTCTGCGTCCCAGACAGCATCCAATATGTGTTTCTCGTTCTAAGTTGAGCTCTTTATCCAAATTTGCAGTCTTTGGCTAAATTGAGTTCTTTGCCAATTCTGAGATACACTTTGCTGTAACTTCTCAGGGAAAGCTCAGATCAACCAATCGACTGCTTTTTCAGCTTCTGCGTCCCAGACAGCATCCAATATGTGTTTCTCGTTCTAAGTTGAGCTCTTTATCCAAATTTGCAGTCTTTGGCTAAATTGAGTTCTTTGCCAATTCTGAGATACACTTTGCTGTAACTTCTTAGGGAAAGCTCAGATCAACCAATCGACTGCTTTTTCAACTTCTACATCCCAGACAGCATCCAACATGTGTTTCTCGTTTGAAGTTGAGCTCTGCATTCAAATTTGCAATCCCTTGCTAAATTGAGTTATTTGCCAATTCTGAGATACACTTTGCTGTAACTTGTCAGGGAAAGCTCAGATCAACCAATCGACTGCTTTTTCAGCTTCTGCGTCCCAGACAGCATCCAATATGTGTTTCTCGTTCTAAGTTGAGCTCTTTATCCAAATTTGCAGTCTTTGGCTAAATTGAGTTCTTTGCCAATTCTGAGATACACTTTGCTGTAACTTCTCAGGGAAAGTTCAGATCAACCAATCGACTGCTTTTTCAGCTTCTGCGTCCCAGATAGCATCCAATATGTGTTTCTCGTTCTAAGTTGAGCTCTTTATCCAAATTTGCAGTCTTTGGCTAAATTGAGTTCTTTGCCAATTCTGAGATACACTTTGCTGTAACTTCTTAGGGAAAGCTCAGATCAACCAATCGACTGCTTTTTCAACTTCTACATCCCAGACAGCATCCAACATGTGTTTCTCGTTTGAAGTTGAGCTCTGCATTCAAATTTGCAATCCCTTGCTAAATTGAGTTCTTTGCCAATTCTGAGATACACTTTGCTGTAACTTCTCAGGGAAAGCTCAGATCAACCAATCGACTGCTTTTTCAGCTTCTGCGTCCCAGACAGCATCCAATATTTGTTTCTCGTTCTAAGTTGAGCTCTTTATCCAAATTTGCAGTCTTTGGCTAAATTGAGTTCTTTGCCAATTCTGAGATACACTTTGCTGTAACTGCTCAGGGAAAGCTCAGATCAACCAATCGACTGCTTTTTCAGCTTCTGCGTCCCAGACAGCATCCAATATGTGTTTCTCGTTCTAAGTTGAGCTCTTTATCCAAATTTGCAGTCTTTGGCTAAATTGAGTTCTTTGCCAATTCTGAGATACACTTTGCTGTAACTTCTTAGGGAAAGCTCAGATCAACCAATCGACTGCTTTTTCAACTTCTACATCCCAGACAGCATCCAACATGTGTTTCTCGTTTGAAGTTGAGCTCTGCATTCAAATTTGCAATCCCTTGCTAAATTGAGTTCTTTGCCAATTCTGAGATACACTTTGCTGTAACTTGTCAGGGAAAGCTCAGATCAACCAATCGACTGCTTTTTCAGCTTCTGCGTCACAGACAGCATCCAATATGTGTTTCTCGTTCTAAGTTGAGCTCTTTATCCAAATTTGCAGTCTTTGGCTAAATTGAGTTCTTTGCCAATTCTGAGATACACTTTGCTGTAACTTCTCAGGGAAAGTTCAGATCAACCAATCGACTGCTTTTTCAGCTTCTGCGTCCCAGACAGCATCCAATATGTGTTTCTCGTTCTAAGTTGAGCTCTGCATTCAAATTTTCAATCCCTTGCTAAATTGAGTTCTTTGCCAATTCTGATATACACTTTGCTGTAACTTCTCAGGGAAAGCTCAGATCAACCAATCGACTGCTTTTTCAGCTTCTGCGTCCCAGACAGCATCCAATATGTGTTTCTCGTTCTAAGTTGAGCTCTTTATCCAAATTTGCAGTCTTTGGCTAAATTGAGTTCTTTGCCAATTCTGAGATACACTTTGCTGTAACTTCTCAGGGAAAGCTCAGATCAACCAATCGACTGCTTTTTCAGCTTCTGCGTCCTAGACAGCATCCAATATGTGTTTCTCGTTCTAAGTTGAGCTCTTTATCCAAATTTGCAGTCTTTGGCTAAATTGAGTTCTTTGCCAATTCTGAGATACACTTTGCTGTAACTTCTTAGGGAAAGCTCAGATCAACCAATCGACTGCTTTTTCAACTTCTACATCCCAGACAGCATCCAACATGTGTTTCTCGTTTGAAGTTGAGCTCTGCATTCAAATTTGCAATCCCTTGCTAAATTGAGTTCTTTGCCAATTCTGAGATACACTTTGCTGTAACTTGTCAGGGAAAGCTCAGATCAACCAATCGACTGCTTTTTCAGCTTCTGCGTCCCAGACAGCATCCAATATGTGTTTCTCGTTCTAAGTTGAGCTCTTTATCCAAATTTGCAGTCTTTGGCTAAATTGAGTTCTTTGCCAATTCTGAGATACACTTTGCTGTAACTTCTCAGGGAAAGCTCAGATCAACCAATCGACTGCTTTTTCAGCTTCTGCGTCCCAGACAGCATCCAATATGTGTTTCTCGTTCTAAGTTGAGCTCTTTATCCAAATTTGCAGTCTTTGGCTAAATTGAGTTCTTTGCCAATTCTGAGATACACTTTGCTGTAACTTCTCAGGGAAAGCTCAGATCAACCAATCGACTGCTTTTTCAACTTCTACATCCCAGACAGCATCCAACATGTGTTTCTCGTTTGAAGTTGAGCTCTGCATTCAAATTTGCAATCCCTTGCTAAATTGAGTTCTTTGCCAATTCTGATATACACTTTGCTGCAACTTCTCAGGGAAAGCTCAGATCAACCAATCGACTGCTTTTTCAGCTTCTGCGTCCCAGACAGCATCCAATATGTGTTTCTCGTTCTAAGTTGAGCTCTTTATCCAAATTTGCAGTCTTTGGCTAAATTGAGTTCTTTGCCAATTCTGAGATACACTTTGCTGTAACTTCTCAGGGAAAGCTCAGATCAACCAATCGACTGCTTTTTCAGCTTCTGCATCCCAGACAGCATCCAATATGTGTTTCTCGTTCTAAGTTGAGCTCTTTATCCAAATTTGCAGTCTTTGGCTAAATTGAGTTCTTTGCCAATTCTGAGATACACTTTGCTGTAACTTCTTAGGGAAAGCTCAGATCAACCAATCGACTGCTTTTTCAACTTCTACATCCCAGACAGCATCCAACATGTGTTTCTCGTTTGAAGTTGAGCTCTGCATTCAAATTTGCAATCCCTTGCTAAATTGAGTTCTTTGCCAATTCTGAGATACACTTTGCTGTAACTTCTCAGGGAAAGCTCAGATCAACCAATCGACTGCTTTTTCAGCTTCTGCGTCCCAGACAGCATCCAATATGTGTTTCTCGTTCTAAGTTGAGCTCTTTATCCAAATTTGCAGTCTTTGGCTAAATTGAGTTCTTTGCCAATTCTGAGATACACTTTGCTGTAACTTCTCAGGGAAAGCTCAGATCAACCAATCGACTGCTTTTTCAACTTCTACATCCCAGACAGCATCCAACATGTGTTTCTCGTTTGAAGTTGAGCTCTGCATTCAAATTTGCAATCCCTTGCTAAATTGAGTTCTTTGCCAATTCTGATATACACTTTGCTGTAACTTCTCAGGGAAAGCTCAGATCAACCAATCGACTGCTTTTTCAGCTTCTGCGTCCCAGACAGCATCCAATATGTGTTTCTCGTTCTAAGTTGAGCTCTTTATCCAAATTTGCAGTCTTTGGCTAAATTGAGTTCTTTGCCAATTCTGAGATACACTTTGCTGTAACTTCTCAGGGAAAGCTCAGATCAACCAATCGACTGCTTTTTCAGCTTCTGCGTCCCAGACAGCATCCAATATGTGTTTCTCGTTCTAAGTTGAGCTCTTTATCCAAATTTGCAGTCTTTGGCTAAATTGAGTTCTTTGCCAATTCTGAGATACACTTTGCTGTAACTTCTTAGGGAAAGCTCAGATCAACCAATCGACTGCTTTTTCAACTTCTACATCCCAGACAGCATCCAACATGTGTTTCTCGTTTGAAGTTGAGCTCTGCATTCAAATTTGCAATCCCTTGCTAAATTGAGTTCTTTGCCAATTCTGAGATACACTTTGCTGTAACTTCTCATGGAAAGCTCAGATCAACCAATCGACTGCTTTTTCAGCTTCTGCGTCCCAGACAGCATCCAATATGTGTTTCTCGTTCTAAGTTGAGCTCTTTATCCAAATTTGCAGTCTTTGGCTAAATTGAGTTCTTTGCCAATTCTGAGATACACTTTGCTGTAACTTCTCAGGGAAAGCTCAGATCAACCAATCGACTGCTTTTTCAGCTTCTGCGTCCCAGACTGCATCCAATATGTGTTTCTCGTTCTAAGTTGAGCTCTTTATCCAAATTTGCAGTCTTTGGCTAAATTGAGTTCTTTGCCAATTCTGAGATACACTTTGCTGTAACTTCTTAGGGAAAGCTCAGATCAACCAATCGACTGCTTTTTCAACTTCTACGTCCCAGACAGCATCCAACATGTGTTTCTCGTTTGAAGTTGAGCTCTGCATTCAAATTTGCAATCCCTTGCTAAATTGAGTTCTTTGCCAATTCTGAGATACACTTTGCTGTAACTTCTCATGGAAAGCTCAGATCAACCAATCGACTGCTTTTTCAGCTTCTGCGTCCCAGACAGCATCCAATATGTGTTTCTCGTTCTAAGTTGAGCTCTTTATCCAAATTTGCAGTCTTTGGCTAAATTGAGTTCTTTGCCAATTCTGAGATACACTTTGCTGTAACTTCTCAGGGAAAGCTCAGATCAACCAATCGACTGCTTTTTCAGCTTCTGCGTCCCAGACTGCATCCAATATGTGTTTCTCGTTCTAAGTTGAGCTCTTTATCCAAATTTGCAGTCTTTGGCTAAATTGAGTTCTTTGCCAATTCTGAGATACACTTTGCTGTAACTTCTTAGGGAAAGCTCAGATCAACCAATCGACTGCTTTTTCAACTTCTACGTCCCAGACAGCATCCAACATGTGTTTCTCGTTTGAAGTTGAGCTCTGCATTCAAATTTGCAATCCCTTGCTAAATTGAGTTCTTTGCCAATTCTGATATACACTTTGCTGTAACTTCTCAGGGAAAGCTCAGATCAACCAATCGACTGCTTTTTCAGCTTCTGCGTCCCAGACAGCATCCAATATGTGTTTCTCGTTCTAAGTTGAGCTCTTTATCCAAATTTGCAGTCTTTGGCTAAATTGAGTTCTTTGCCAATTCTGAGATACACTTTGCTGTAACTTCTTAGGGAAAGCTCAGATCAACCAATCGACTGCTTTTTCAACTTCTACATCCCAGACAGCATCCAACATGTGTTTCTCGTTTGAAGTTGAGCTCTGCATTCAAATTTGCAATCCCTTGCTAAATTGAGTTCTTTGCCAATTCTGAGATACACTTTGCTGTAACTTCTCAGGGAAAGCTCAGATCAACCAATCGACTGCTTTTTCAGCTTCTGCGTCCCAGACAGCATCCAATATGTGTTTCTCGTTCTAAGTTGAGCTCTTTATCCAAATTTGCAGTCTTTGGCTAAATTGAGTTCTTTGCCAATTCTGAGATACACTTTGCTGTAACTTCTTAGGGAAAGCTCAGATCAACCAATCGACTGCTTTTTCAACTTCTACATCCCAGACAGCATCCAACATGTGTTTCTCGTTTGAAGTTGAGCTCTGCATTCAAATTTGCAATCCCTTGCTAAATTGAGTTATTTGCCAATTCTGATATACACTTTGCTGTAACTTCTCAGGGAAAGCTCAGATCAACCAATCGACTGCTTTTTCAGCTTCTGCGTCCCAGACAGCATCCAATATGTGTTTCTCGTTCTAAGTTGAGCTCTTTATCCAAATTTGCAGTCTTTGGCTAAATTGAGTTCTTTGCCAATTCTGAGATACACTTTGCTGTAACTTCTCAGGGAAAGCTCAGATCAACCAATCGACTGCTTTTTCAGCTTCTGCGTCCCAGACAGCATCCAATATGTGTTTCTCGTTCTAAGTTGAGCTCTTTATCCAAATTTGCAGTCTTTGGCTAAATTGAGTTCTTTGCCAATTCTGAGATACACTTTGCTGTAACTTCTCAGGGAAAGTTCAGATCAACCAATCGACTGCTTTTTCAGCTTCTGCGTCCCAGACAGCATCCAATATGTGTTTCTCGTTCTAAGTTGAGCTCTTTATCCAAATTTGCAGTCTTTGGCTAAATTGAGTTCTTTGCCAATTCTGTGATACACTTTGCTGTAACTTCTTAGGGAAACCTCAGATCAACCAATCGACTGCTTTTTCAACTTCTACATCCCAGACAGCATCCAACATGTGTTTCTCGTTTGAAGTTGAGCTCTGCATTCAAATTTGCAATCCCTTGCTAAATTGAGTTCTTTGCCAATTCTGAGATACACTTTGCTGTAACTTCTCAGGGAAAGCTCAGATCAACCAATCGACTGCTTTTTCAGCTTCTGCGTCCCAGACAGCATCCAATATGTGTTTCTCGTTCTAAGTTGAGCTCTTTATCCAAATTTGCAGTCTTTGGCTAAATTGAGTTCTTTGCCAATTCTGAGATACACTTTGCTGTAACTTCTCAGGGAAAGCTCAGATCAACCAATCGACTGCTTTTTCAACTTCTACATCCCAGACAGCATCCAACATGTGTTTCTCGTTTGAAGTTGAGCTCTGCATTCAAATTTGCAATCCCTTGCTAAATTGAGTTATTTGCCAATTCTGATATACACTTTGCTGTAACTTCTCAGGGAAAGCTCAGATCAACCAATCGACTGCTTTTTCAGCTTCTGCGTCCCAGACAGCATCCAATATGTGTTTCTCGTTCTAAGTTGAGCTCTTTATCCAAATTTGCAGTCTTTGGCTAAATTGAGTTCTTTGCCAATTCTGAGATACACTTTGTTGTAACTTCTCAGGGAAAGCTCAGATCAACCAATCGGCTGCTTTTTCAGCTTCTGCGTCCCAGACAGCATCCAATATGTGTTTCTCGTTCTAAGTTGAGCTCTTTATCCAATTTGCAGTCTTTGGCTAAATTGAGTTCTTTGCCAATTCTGAGATACACTTT
The DNA here is from genome assembly GCA_039707465.1 of Rhabdophis nuchalis. Lineage (NCBI taxonomy): Eukaryota > Metazoa > Chordata > Lepidosauria > Squamata > Natricidae > Rhabdophis > Rhabdophis nuchalis. The sequence continues at coordinate 178,489,344 of CM077646.1, read as the reverse complement.
GCTGTAACTTCTTAGTGAAAGCTCAGATCAACCAATCGACTGCTTTTTCAACTTCTACATCCCAGACAGCATCCAACATGTGTTTCTCGTTTGAAGTTGAGCTCTGCATTCAAATTTGCAATCCCTTGCTAAATTGAGTTCTTTGCCAATTCTGAGATACACTTTGCTGTAACTTCTCAGGGAAAGCTCAGATCAACCAATCGACTGCTTTTTCAGCTTCTGCGTCCCAGACAGCATCCAATATGTGTTTCTCGTTCTAAGTTGAGCTCTTTATCCAAATTTGCAGTCTTTGGCTAAATTGAGTTCTTTGCCAATTCTGAGATACACTTTGCTGTAACTTCTCAGGGAAAGCTCAGATCAACCAATCGACTGCTTTTTCAGCTTCTGCGTCCCAGACTGCATCCAATATGTGTTTCTCGTTCTAAGTTGAGCTCTTTATCCAAATTTGCAGTCTTTGGCTAAATTGAGTTCTTTGCCAATTCTGAGATACACTTAGCTGTAACTTCTTAGGGAAAGCTCAGATCAACCAATCGACTGCTTTTTCAACTTCTACGTCCCAGACAGCATCCAACATGTGTTTCTCGTTTGAAGTTGAGCTCTGCATTCAAATTTGCAATCCCTTGCTAAATTGAGTTCTTTGCCAATTCTGATATACACTTTGCTGTAACTTCTCAGGGAAAGCTCAGATCAACCAATCGACTGCTTTTTCAGCTTCTGCGTCCCAGACAGCATCCAATATGTGTTTCTCGTTCTAAGTTGAGCTCTTTATCCAAATTTGCAGTCTTTGGCTAAATTGAGTTCTTTGCCAATTCATAGATACACTTTGCTGTAACTTCTTAGGGAAAGCTCAGATCAACCAATCGACTGCTTTTTCAACTTCTACATCCCAGACAGCATCCAACATGTGTTTCTCGTTTGAAGTTGAGCTCTGCATTCAAATTTGCAATCCCTTGCTAAATTGAGTTCTTTGCCAATTCTGAGATACACTTTGCTGTAACTTCTCAGGGAAAGCTCAGATCAACCAATCGACTGCTTTTTCAGCTTCTGCGTCCCAGACAGCATCCAATATGTGTTTCTCGTTCTAAGTTGAGCTCTTTATCCAAATTTGCAGTCTTTGGCTAAATTGAGTTCTTTGCCAATTCTGAGATACACTTTGCTGTAACTTCTCAGGGAAAGCTCAGATCAACCAATCGACTGCTTTTTCAGCTTCTGCGTCCCAGACAGCATCCAATATGTGTTTCTCGTTCTAAGTTGAGCTCTTTATCCAAATTTGCAGTCTTTGGCTAAATTGAGTTCTTTGCCAATTCTGAGATACACTTTGCTGTAACTTCTTAGGGAAAGCTCAGATCAACCAATCGACTGCTTTTTCAACTTCTACATCCCAGACAGCATCCAACATGTGTTTCTCGTTTGAAGTTGAGCTCTGCATTCAAATTTGCAATCCCTTGCTAAATTGAGTTATTTGCCAATTCTGATATACACTTTGCTGTAACTTCTCAGGGAAAGCTCAGATCAACCAATCGACTGCTTTTTCAGCTTCTGCGTCACAGACAGCATCCAATATGTGTTTCTCGTTCTAAGTTGAGCTCTTTATCCAAATTTGCAGTCTTTGGCTAAATTGAGTTCTTTGCCAATTCTGAGATACACTTTGCTGTAACTTCTTAGGGAAAGCTCAGATCAACCAATCGACTGCTTTTTCAACTTCTACATCCCAGACAGCATCCAACATGTGTTTCTCGTTTGAAGTTGAGCTCTGCATTCAAATTTGCAATCCCTTGCTAAATTGAGTTATTTGCCAATTCTGATATACACTTTGCTGTAACTTCTCAGGGAAAGCTCAGATCAACCAATCGACTGCTTTTTCAGCTTCTGCGTCCCAGACAGCATCCAATATGTGTTTCTCGTTCTAAGTTGAGCTCTTTATCCAAATTTGCAGTCTTTGGCTAAATTGAGTTCTTTGCCAATTCTGAGATACACTTTGCTGTAACTTCTCAGGGAAAGCTCAGATCAACCAACCGACTGCTTTTTCAACTTCTACATCCCAGACAGCATCCAACATGTGTTTCTCGTTTGAAGTTGAGCTCTGCATTCAAATTTTCAATCCCTTGCTAAATTGAGTTCTTTGCCAATTCTGATATACACTTTGCTGTAACTTCTCAGGGAAAGCTCAGATCAACCAATCGACTGCTTTTTCAGCTTCTGCGTCACAGACAGCATCCAATATGTGTTTCTCGTTCTAAGTTGAGCTCTTTATCCAAATTTGCAGTCTTTGGCTAAATTGAGTTCTTTGCCAATTCTGAGATACACTTTGCTGTAACTTCTCAGGGAAAGCTCAGATCAACCAATCGACTGCTTTTTCAGCTTCTGCGTCCCAGTCAGCATCCAATATGTGTTTCTCGTTCTAAGTTGAGCTCTTTATCCAAATTTGCAGTCTTTGGCTAAATTGAGTTCTTTGCCAATTCTGAGATACACTTTGCTGTAACTTCTTAGGGAAAGCTCAGATCAACCAATCGACTGCTTTTTCAACTTCTACATCCCAGACAGCATCCAACATGTGTTTCTCGTTTGAAGTTGAGCTCTGCATTCAAATTTGCAATCCCTTGCTAAATTGAGTTCTTTGCCAATTCTGAGATACACTTTGCTGTAACTTCTCAGGGAAAGCTCAGATCAACCAATCGACTGCTTTTTCAGCTTCTGCGTCCCAGACAGCATCCAATATGTGTTTCTCATTCTAAGTTGAGCTCTTTATCCAAATTTGCAGTCTTTGGCTAAATTGAGTTCTTTGCCAATTCTGAGATACACTTTGCTGTAACTTCTTAGGGAAAGCTCAGATCAACCAATCGACTGCTTTTTCAACTTCTACATCCCAGACAGCATCCAACATGTGTTTCTCGTTTGAAGTTGAGCTCTGCATTCAAATTTGCAATCCCTTGCTAAATTGAGTTCTTTGCCAATTCTGAGATACACTTTGCTGTAACTTGTCAGGGAAAGCTCAGATCAACCAATCGACTGCTTTTTCAGCTTCTGCGTCCCAGACAGCATCCAATATGTGTTTCTCGTTCTAAGTTGAGCTCTTTATCCAAATTTGCAGTCTTTGGCTAAATTGAGTTCTTTGCCAATTCTGAGATACACTTTGCTGTAACTTCTCAGGGAAAGCTCAGATCAACCAATCGACTGCTTTTTCAGCTTCTGCGTCCCAGACAGCATCCAATATGTGTTTCTCGTTCTAAGTTGAGCTCTTTATCCAAATTTGCAGTCTTTGGCTAAATTGAGTTCTTTGCCAATTCTGAGATACACTTTGCTGTAACTTCTTAGGGAAAGCTCAGATCAACCAATCGACTGCTTTTTCAACTTCTACCTCCCAGACAGCATCCAACATGTGTTTCTCGTTTGAAGTTGAGCTCTGCATTCAAATTTGCAATCCCTTGCTAAATTGAGTTCTTTGCCAATTCTGAGATACACTTTGCTGTAACTTGTCAGGGAAAGCTCAGATCAACCAATCGACTGCTTTTTCAGCTTCTGCGTCCCAGACAGCATCCAATATGTGTTTCTCGTTCTAAGTTGAGCTCTTTATCCAAATTTGCAGTCTTTGGCTAAATTGAGTTCTTTGCCAATTCTGAGATACACTTTGCTGTAACTTCTCAGGGAAAGCTCAGATCAACCAATCGACTGCTTTTTCAGCTTCTGCGTCCCAGACAGCATCCAATATGTGTTTCTCGTTCTAAGTTGAGCTCTTTATCCAAATTTGCAGTCTTTGGCTAAATTGAGTTCTTTGCCAATTCTGAGATACACTTTGCTGTAACTTCTCAGGGAAAGCTCAGATCAACCAATCGACTGCTTTTTCAGCTTCTGCGTCCCAGACAGCATCCAATATGTGTTTCTCGTTCTAAGTTCAGCTCTTTATCCAAATTTGCAGTCTTTGGCTAAATTGAGTTCTTTGCCAATTCTGAGATACACTTTGCTGTAACTTCTTAGGGAAAGCTCAGATCAACCAATCGACTGCTTTTTCAACTTCTACATCCCAGACAGCATCCAACATGTGTTTCTCGTTTGAAGTTGAGCTCTGCATTCAAATTTGCAATCCCTTGCTAAATTGAGTTCTTTGCCAATTCTGATATACACTTTGCTGTAACTTCTCAGGGAAAGCTCAGATCAACCAATCGACTGCTTTTTCAGCTTCTGCGTCCCAGACAGCATCCAATATGTGTTTCTCGTTCTAAGTTGAGCTCTTTATCCAAATTTGCAGTCTTTGGCTAAATTGAGTTCTTTGCCAATTCTGAGATACACTTTGCTGTAACTTCTTAGGGAAAGCTCACATCAACCAATCGACTGCTTTTTCAACTTCTACGTCCCAGACAGCATCCAACATGTGTTTCTCGTTTGAAGTTAAGCTCTGCATTCAAATTTGCAATCCCTTGCTAAATTGAGTTCTTTGCCAATTCTGATATACACTTTGCTGTAACTTCTCAGGGAAAGCTCAGATCAACCAATCGACTGCTTTTTCAGCTTCTGCGTCCCAGACAGCATCCAATATGTGTTTCTCGTTCTAAGTTGAGCTCTTTATCCAAATTTGCAGTCTTTGGCTAAATTGAGTTCTTTGCCAATTCTGAGATACACTTTGCTGTAACTTCTTAGGGAAAGCTCAGATCAACCAATCGACTGCTTTTTCAACTTCTACATCCCAGACAGCATCCAACATGTGTTTCTCGTTTGAAGTTGAGCTCTGCATTCAAATTTGCAATCCCTTGCTAAATTGAGTTATTTGCCAATTCTGATATACACTTTGCTGTAACTTCTCAGGGAAAGCTCAGATCAACCAATCGACTGCTTTTTCAGCTTCTGCGTCCCAGACAGCATCCAATATGTGTTTCTCGTTCTAAGTTGAGCTCTTTATCCAAATTTGCAGTCTTTGGCTAAATTGAGTTCTTTGCCAATTCTGAGATACACTTTGCTGTAACTTCTCAGGGAAAGCTCAGATCAACCAATCGACTGCTTTTTCAGCTTCTGCGTCCCAGACAGCATCCAATATGTGTTTCTCGTTCTAAGTTGAGCTCTTTATCCAAATTTGCAGTCTTTGGCTAAATTGAGTTCTTTGCCAATTCTGAGAAACACTTTGCTGTAACTTCTTAGGGAAAGCTCAGATCAACCAATCGACTGCTTTTTCAACTTCTACATCCCAGACAGCATCCAACATGTGTTTCTCGTTTGAAGTTGAGCTCTGCATTCAAATTTTCAATCCCTTGCTAAATTGAGTTCTTTGCCAATTCTGATATACACTTTGCTGTAACTTCTCAGGGAAAGCTCAGATCAACCAATCGACTGCTTTTTCAGCTTCTGCGTCACAGACAGCATCCAATATGTGTTTCTCGTTCTAAGTTGAGCTCTTTATCCAAATTTGCAGTCTTTGGCTAAATTGAGTTCTTTGCCAATTCTGAGATACACTTTGCTGTAACTTCTCAGGGAAAGCTCAGATCAACCAATCGACTGCTTTTTCAGCTTCTGCGTCCCAGTCAGCATCCAATATGTGTTTCTCGTTCTAAGTTGAGCTCTTTATCCAAATTTGCAGTCTTTGGCTAAATTGAGTTCTTTGCCAATTCTGAGATACACTTTGCTGTAACTTCTTAGGGAAAGCTCAGATCAACCAATCGACTGCTTTTTCAACTTCTACATCCCAGACAGCATCCAACATGTGTTTCTCGTTTGAAGTTGAGCTCTGCATTCAAATTTGCAATCCCTTGCTAAATTGAGTTCTTTGCCAATTCTGAGATACACTTTGCTGTAACTTCTCAGGGAAAGCTCAGATCAACCAATCGACTGCTTTTTCAGCTTCTGCGTCACAGACAGCATCCAATATGTGTTTCTCGTTCTAAGTTGAGCTCTTTATCCAAATTTGCAGTCTTTGGCTAAATTGAGTTCTTTGCCAATTCTGAGATACACTTTGCTGTAACTTCTCAGGGAAAGCTCAGATCAACCAATCGACTGCTTTTTCAGCTTCTGCGTCCCAGTCAGCATCCAATATGTGTTTCTCGTTCTAAGTTGAGCTCTTTATCCAAATTTGCAGTCTTTGGCTAAATTGAGTTCTTTGCCAATTCTGAGATACACTTTGCTGTAACTTCTTAGGGAAAGCTCAGATCAACCAATCGACTGCTTTTTCAACTTCTACATCCCAGACAGCATCCAACATGTGTTTCTCGTTTGAAGTTGAGCTCTGCATTCAAATTTGCAATCCCTTGCTAAATTGAGTTCTTTGCCAATTCTGAGATACACTTTGCTGTAACTTCTTAGGGAAAGCTCAGATCAACCAATCGACTGCTTTTTCAACTTCTACATCCCAGACAGCATCCAACATGTGTTTCTCGTTTGAAGTTGAGCTCTGCATTCAAATTTGCAATCCCTTGCTAAATTGAGTTCTTTGCCAATTCTGAGATACACTTTGCTGTAACTTGTCAGGGAAAGCTCAGATCAACCAATCGACTGCTTTTTCAGCTTCTGCGTCCCAGACAGCATCCAATATGTGTTTCTCGTTCTAAGTTGAGCTCTTTATCCAAATTTGCAGTCTTTGGCTAAATTGAGTTCTTTGCCAATTCTGAGATACACTTTGCTATAACTTCTCAGGGAAAGTTCAGATCAACCAATCGACTGCTTTTTCAGCTTCTGCGTCCCAGACAGCATCCAATATGTGTTTCTCGTTCTAAGTTGAGCTCTGCATTCAAATTTTCAATCCCTTGCTAAATTGAGTTCTTTGCCAATTCTGATATACACTTTGCTGTAACTTCTCAGGGAAAGCTCAGATCAACCAATCGACTGCTTTTTCAGGTTCTGCGTCCCAGACAGCATCCAATATGTGTTTCTCGTTCTAAGTTGAGCTCTTTATCCAAATTTGCAGTCTTTGGCTAAATTGAGTTCTTTGCCAATTCTGAGATACACTTTGCTGTAACTTCTTAGGGAAAGCTCAGATCAACCAATCGACTGCTTTTTCAACTTCTACATCCCAGACAGCATCCAACATGTGTTTCTCGTTTGAAGTTGAGCTCTGCATTCAAATTTGCAATCCCTTGCTAAATTGAGTTATTTGCCAATTCTGAGATACACTTTGCTGTAACTTGTCAGGGAAAGCTCAGATCAACCAATCGACTGCTTTTTCAGCTTCTGCGTCCCAGACAGCATCCAATATGTGTTTCTCGTTCTAAGTTGAGCTCTTTATCCAAATTTGCAGTCTTTGGCTAAATTGAGTTCTTTGCCAATTCTGTGATACACTTTGCTGTAACTTCTTAGGGAAAGCTCAGATCAACCAATCGACTGCTTTTTCAACTTCTACATCCCAGACAGCATCCAACATGTGTTTCTCGTTTGAAGTTGAGCTCTGCATTCAAATTTGCAATCCCTTGCTAAATTGAGTTCTTTGCCAATTCTGAGATACACTTTGCTGTAACTTCTCAGGGAAAGCTCAGATCAACCAATCGACTGCTTTTTCAGCTTCTGCGTCCCAGTCAGCATCCAATATGTGTTTCTCGTTCTAAGTTGAGCTCTTTATCCAAATTTGCAGTCTTTGGCTAAATTGAGTTCTTTGCCAATTCTGAGATACACTTTGCTGTAACTTCTTAGGGAAAGCTCAGATCAACCAATCGACTGCTTTTTCAACTTCTACATCCCAGACAGCATCCAACATGTGTTTCTCGTTTGAAGTTGAGCTCTGCATTCAAATTTGCAATCCCTTGCTAAATTGAGTTCTTTGCCAATTCTGAGATACACTTTGCTGTAACTTCTCAGGGAAAGCTCAGATCAACCAATCGACTGCTTTTTCAGCTTCTGCGTCACAGACAGCATCCAATATGTGTTTCTCGTTCTAAGTTGAGCTCTTTATCCAAATTTGCAGTCTTTGGCTAAATTGAGTTCTTTGCCAATTCTGAGATACACTTTGCTGTAACTTCTCAGGGAAAGCTCAGATCAACCAATCGACTGCTTTTTCAGCTTCTGCGTCCCAGTCAGCATCCAATATGTGTTTCTCGTTCTAAGTTGAGCTCTTTATCCAAATTTGCAGTCTTTGGCTAAATTGAGTTCTTTGCCAATTCTGAGATACACTTTGCTGTAACTTCTTAGGGAAAGCTCAGATCAACCAATCGACTGCTTTTTCAACTTCTACATCCCAGACAGCATCCAACATGTGTTTCTCGTTTGAAGTTGAGCTCTGCATTCAAATTTGCAATCCCTTGCTAAATTGAGTTCTTTGCCAATTCTGAGATACACTTTGCTGTAACTTCTTAGGGAAAGCTCAGATCAACCAATCGACTGCTTTTTCAACTTCTACATCCCAGACAGCATCCAACATGTGTTTCTCGTTTGAAGTTGAGCTCTGCATTCAAATTTGCAATCCCTTGCTAAATTGAGTTCTTTGCCAATTCTGAGATACACTTTGCTGTAACTTGTCAGGGAAAGCTCAGATCAACCAATCGACTGCTTTTTCAGCTTCTGCGTCCCAGACAGCATCCAATATGTGTTTCTCGTTCTAAGTTGAGCTCTTTATCCAAATTTGCAGTCTTTGGCTAAATTGAGTTCTTTGCCAATTCTGAGATACACTTTGCTATAACTTCTCAGGGAAAGTTCAGATCAACCAATCGACTGCTTTTTCAGCTTCTGCGTCCCAGACAGCATCCAATATGTGTTTCTCGTTCTAAGTTGAGCTCTGCATTCAAATTTTCAATCCCTTGCTAAATTGAGTTCTTTGCCAATTCTGATATACACTTTGCTGTAACTTCTCAGGGAAAGCTCAGATCAACCAATCGACTGCTTTTTCAGGTTCTGCGTCCCAGACAGCATCCAATATGTGTTTCTCGTTCTAAGTTGAGCTCTTTATCCAAATTTGCAGTCTTTGGCTAAATTGAGTTCTTTGCCAATTCTGAGATACACTTTGCTGTAACTTCTTAGGGAAAGCTCAGATCAACCAATCGACTGCTTTTTCAACTTCTACATCCCAGACAGCATCCAACATGTGTTTCTCGTTTGAAGTTGAGCTCTGCATTCAAATTTGCAATCCCTTGCTAAATTGAGTTATTTGCCAATTCTGAGATACACTTTGCTGTAACTTGTCAGGGAAAGCTCAGATCAACCAATCGACTGCTTTTTCAGCTTCTGCGTCCCAGACAGCATCCAATATGTGTTTCTCGTTCTAAGTTGAGCTCTTTATCCAAATTTGCAGTCTTTGGCTAAATTGAGTTCTTTGCCAATTCTGTGATACACTTTGCTGTAACTTCTTAGGGAAAGCTCAGATCAACCAATCGACTGCTTTTTCAACTTCTACATCCCAGACAGCATCCAACATGTGTTTCTCGTTTGAAGTTGAGCTCTGCATTCAAATTTGCAATCCCTTGCTAAATTGAGTTCTTTGCCAATTCTGAGATACACTTTGCTGTAACTTCTCAGGGAAAGCTCAGATCAACCAATCGACTGCTTTTTCAGCTTCTGCGTCCCAGACAGCATCCAATATGTGTTTCTCGTTCTAAGTTGAGCTCTTTATCCAAATTTGCAGTCTTTGGCTAAATTGAGTTCTTTGCCAATTCTGAGATACACTTTGCTGTAACTTCTCAGGGAAAGCTCAGATCAACCAATCGACTGCTTTTTCAACTTCTACATCCCAGACAGCATCCAACATGTGTTTCTCGTTTGAAGTTGAGCTCTGCATTCAAATTTGCAATCCCTTGCTAAATTGAGTTCTTTGCCAATTCTGATATACACTTTGCTGTAACTTCTCAGGGAAAGCTCAGATCAACCAATCGACTGCTTTTTCAGCTTCTGCGTCCCAGACAGCATCCAATATGTGTTTCTCGTTCTAAGTTGAGCTCTTTATCCAAATTTGCAGTCTTTGGCTAAATTGAGTTCTTTGCCAATTCTGAGATACACTTTGCTGTAACTTCTCAGGGAAAGCTCAGATCAACCAATCGACTGCTTTTTCAGCTTCTGCGTCCCAGACAGCATCCAATATGTGTTTCTCGTTCTAAGTTGAGCTCTTTATCCAAATTTGCAGTCTTTGGCTAAATTGAGTTCTTTGCCAATTCTGAGATACACTTTGCTGTAACTTCTTAGGGAAAGCTCAGATCAACCAATCGACTGCTTTTTCAACTTCTACATCCCAGACAGCATCCAACATGTGTTTCTCGTTTGAAGTTGAGCTCTGCATTCAAATTTTCAATCCCTTGCTAAATTGAGTTCTTTGCCAATTCTGATATACACTTTGCTGTAACTTCTCAGGGAAAGCTCAGATCAACCAATCGACTGCTTTTTCAGCTTCTGCGTCACAGACAGCATCCAATATGTGTTTCTCGTTCTAAGTTGAGCTCTTTATCCAAATTTGCAGTCTTTGGCTAAATTGAGTTCTTTGCCAATTCTGAGATACACTTTGCTGTAACTTCTCAGGGAAAGCTCAGATCAACCAATCGACTGCTTTTTCAGCTTCTGCGTCCCAGTCAGCATCCAATATGTGTTTCTCGTTCTAAGTTGAGCTCTTTATCCAAATTTGCAGTCTTTGGCTAAATTGAGTTCTTTGCCAATTCTGAGATACACTTTGCTGTAACTTCTTAGGGAAAGCTCAGATCAACCAATCGACTGCTTTTTCAACTTCTACATCCCAGACAGCATCCAACATGTGTTTCTCGTTTGAAGTTGAGCTCTGCATTCAAATTTGCAATCCCTTGCTAAATTGAGTTCTTTGCCAATTCTGAGATACACTTTGCTGTAACTTCTCAGGGAAAGCTCAGATCAACCAATCGACTGCTTTTTCAGCTTCTGCGTCCCAGACAGCATCCAATATGTGTTTCTCATTCTAAGTTGAGCTCTTTATCCAAATTTGCAGTCTTTGGCTAAATTGAGTTCTTTGCCAATTCTGAGATACACTTTGCTGTAACTTCTTAGGGAAAGCTCAGATCAACCAATCGACTGCTTTTTCAACTTCTACATCCCAGACAGCATCCAACATGTGTTTCTCGTTTGAAGTTGAGCTCTGCATTCAAATTTGCAATCCCTTGCTAAATTGAGTTCTTTGCCAATTCTGAGATACACTTTGCTGTAACTTGTCAGGGAAAGCTCAGATCAACCAATCGACTGCTTTTTCAGCTTCTGCGTCCCAGACAGCATCCAATATGTGTTTCTCGTTCTAAGTTGAGCTCTTTATCCAAATTTGCAGTCTTTGGCTAAATTGAGTTCTTTGCCAATTCTGAGATACACTTTGCTGTAACTTCTCAGGGAAAGCTCAGATCAACCAATCGACTGCTTTTTCAGCTTCTGCGTCCCAGACAGCATCCAATATGTGTTTCTCGTTCTAAGTTGAGCTCTTTATCCAAATTTGCAGTCTTTGGCTAAATTGAGTTCTTTGCCAATTCTGAGATACACTTTGCTGTAACTTCTCAGGGAAAGCTCAGATCAACCAATCGACTGCTTTTTCAACTTCTACATCCCAGACAGCATCCAACATGTGTTTCTTGTTTGAAGTTGAGCTCTGCATTCAAATTTGCAATCCCTTGCTAAATTGAGTTCTTTGCCAATTCTGAGATACACTTTGCTGTAACTTCTCAGGGAAAGCTCAGATCAACCAATCGACTGCTTTTTCAGCTTCTGCGTCCCAGACAGCATCCAATATGTGTTTCTCATTCTAAGTTGAGCTCTTTATCCAAATTTGCAGTCTTTGGCTAAATTGAGTTCTTTGCCAATTCTGAGATACACTTTGCTGTAACTTCTTAGGGAAAGCTCAGATCAACCAATCGACTGCTTTTTCAACTTCTACATCCCAGACAGCATCCAACATGTGTTTCTCGTTTGAAGTTGAGCTCTGCATTCAAATTTGCAATCCCTTGCTAAATTGAGTTCTTTGCCAATTCTGAGATACACTTTGCTGTAACTTGTCAGGGAAAGCTCAGATCAACCAATCGACTGCTTTTTCAGCTTCTGCGTCCCAGACAGCATCCAATATGTGTTTCTCGTTCTAAGTTGAGCTCTTTATCCAAATTTGCAGTCTTTGGCTAAATTGAGTTCTTTGCCAATTCTGAGATACACTTTGCTGTAACTTCTCAGGGAAAGCTCAGATCAACCAATCGACTGCTTTTTCAGCTTCTGCGTCCCAGACAGCATCCAATATGTGTTTCTCGTTCTAAGTTGAGCTCTTTATCCAAATTTGCAGTCTTTGGCTAAATTGAGTTCTTTGCCAATTCTGAGATACACTTTGCTGTAACTTCTTAGGGAAAGCTCAGATCAACCAATCGACTGCTTTTTCAACTTCTACCTCCCAGACAGCATCCAACATGTGTTTCTCGTTTGAAGTTGAGCTCTGCATTCAAATTTGCAATCCCTGGCTAAATTGAGTTCTTTGCCAATTCTGAGATACACTTTGCTGTAACTTCTCAGGGAAAGCTCAGATCAACCAATCGACTGCTTTTTCAGCTTCTGCGTCCCAGACAGCATCCAATATGTGTTTCTCGTTCTAAGTTGAGCTCTTTATCCAAATTTGCAGTCTTTGGCTAAATTGAGTTCTTTGCCAATTCTGAGATACACTTTGCTGTAACTTCTCAGGGAAAGCTCAGATCAACCAATCGACTGCTTTTTCAGCTTCTGCGTCCCAGACAGCATCCAATATGTGTTTCTCGTTCTAAGTTGAGCTCTTTATCCAAATTTGCAGTCTTTGGCTAAATTGAGTTCTTTGCCAATTCTGAGATACACTTTGCTGTAACTTCTCAGGGAAAGCTCAGATCAACCAATCGACTGCTTTTTCAGCTTCTGCGTCCCAGACAGCATCCAATATGTGTTTCTCGTTCTAAGTTGAGCTCTTTATCCAAATTTGCAGTCTTTGGCTAAATTGAGTTCTTTGCCAATTCTGAGATACACTTTGCTGTAACTTCTCAGGGAAAGCTCAGATCAACCAATCGACTGCTTTTTCAGCTTCTGCGTCCCAGACAGCATCCAATATGTGTTTCTCGTTCTAAGTTGAGCTCTTTATCCAAATTTGCAGTCTTTGGCTAAATTGAGTTCTTTGCCAATTCTGAGATACACTTTGCTGTAACTTCTTAGGGAAAGCTCAGATCAACCAATCGACTGCTTTTTCAACTTCTACATCCCAGACAGCATCCAACATGTGTTTCTCGTTTGAAGTTGAGCTCTGCATTCAAATTTGCAATCCCTTGCTAAATTGAGTTCTTTGCCAATTCTGATATACACTTTGCTGTAACTTCTCAGGGAAAGCTCAGATCAACCAATCGACTGCTTTTTCAGCTTCTGCGTCCCAGACAGCATCCAATATGTGTTTCTCGTTCTAAGTTGAGCTCTTTATCCAAATTTGCAGTCTTTGGCTAAATTGAGTTCTTTGCCAATTCTGAGATACACTTTGCTGTAACTTCTTAGGGAAAGCTCACATCAACCAATCGACTGCTTTTTCAACTTCTACGTCCCAGACAGCATCCAACATGTGTTTCTCGTTTGAAGTTAAGCTCTGCATTCAAATTTGCAATCCCTTGCTAAATTGAGTTCTTTGCCAATTCTGATATACACTTTGCTGTAACTTCTCAGGGAAAGCTCAGATCAACCAATCGACTGCTTTTTCAGCTTCTGCGTCCCAGACAGCATCCAATATGTGTTTCTCGTTCTAAGTTGAGCTCTTTATCCAAATTTGCAGTCTTTGGCTAAATTGAGTTCTTTGCCAATTCTGAGATACACTTTGCTGTAACTTCTTAGGGAAAGCTCAGATCAACCAATCGACTGCTTTTTCAACTTCTACATCCCAGACAGCATCCAACATGTGTTTCTCGTTTGAAGTTGAGCTCTGCATTCAAATTTGCAATCCCTTGCTAAATTGAGTTCTTTGCCAATTCTGAGATACACTTTGCTGTAACTTCTCAGGGAAAGCTCAGATCAACCAATCGACTGCTTTTTCAGCTTCTGCGTCCCAGACAGCATCCAATATGTGTTTCTCGTTCTAAGTTGAGCTCTTTATCCAAATTTGCAGTCTTTGGCTAAATTGAGTTCTTTGCCAATTCTGAGATACACTTTGCTGTAACTTCTCAGGGAAAGCTCAGATCAACCAATCGACTGCTTTTTCAGCTTCTGCGTCCCAGACAGCATCCAATATGTGTTTCTCGTTCTAAGTTGAGCTCTTTATCCAAATTTGCAGTCTTTGGCTAAATTGAGTTCTTTGCCAATTCTGAGATACACTTTGCTGTAACTTCTTAGGGAAAGCTCAGATCAACCAATCGACTGCTTTTTCAACTTCTACATCCCAGACAGCATCCAACATGTGTTTCTCGTTTGAAGTTGAGCTCTGCATTCAAATTTGCAATCCCTTGCTAAATTGAGTTATTTGCCAATTCTGATATACACTTTGCTGTAACTTCTCAGGGAAAGCTCAGATCAACCAATCGACTGCTTTTTCAGCTTCTGCGTCCCAGACAGCATCCAATATGTGTTTCTCGTTCTAAGTTGAGCTCTTTATCCAAATTTGCAGTCTTTGGCTAAATTGAGTTCTTTGCCAATTCTGAGATACACTTTGCTGTAACTTCTCAGGGAAAGCTCAGATCAACCAATCGACTGCTTTTTCAGCTTCTGCGTCCCAGTCAGCATCCAATATGTGTTTCTCGTTCTAAGTTGAGCTCTTTATCCAAATTTGCAGTCTTTGGCTAAATTGAGTTCTTTGCCAATTCTGAGATACACTTTGCTGTAACTTCTTAGGGAAAGCTCAGATCAACCAATCGACTGCTTTTTCAACTTCTACATCCCAGACAGCATCCAACATGTGTTTCTCGTTTGAAGTTGAGCTCTGCATTCAAATTTGCAATCCCTTGCTAAATTGAGTTATTTGCCAATTCTGATATACACTTTGCTGTAACTTCTCAGGGAAAGCTCAGATCAACCAATCGACTGCTTTTTCAGCTTCTGCGTCCCAGACAGCATCCAATATGTGTTTCTCGTTCTAAGTTGAGCTCTTTATCCAAATTTGCAGTCTTTGGCTAAATTGAGTTCTTTGCCAATTCTGAGATACACTTTGCTGTAACTTCTCAGGGAAAGCTCAGATCAACCAATCGACTGCTTTTTCAGCTTCTGCGTCCCAGACAGCATCCAATATGTGTTTCTCGTTCTAAGTTGAGCTCTTTATCCAAATTTGCAGTCTTTGGCTAAATTGAGTTCTTTGCCAATTCTGAGAAACACTTTGCTGTAACTTCTTAGGGAAAGCTCAGATCAACCAATCGACTGCTTTTTCAACTTCTACATCCCAGACAGCATCCAACATGTGTTTCTCGTTTGAAGTTGAGCTCTGCATTCAAATTTTCAATCCCTTGCTAAATTGAGTTCTTTGCCAATTCTGATATACACTTTGCTGTAACTTCTCAGGGAAAGCTCAGATCAACCAATCGACTGCTTTTTCAGCTTCTGCGTCACAGACAGCATCCAATATGTGTTTCTCGTTCTAAGTTGAGCTCTTTATCCAAATTTGCAGTCTTTGGCTAAATTGAGTTCTTTGCCAATTCTGAGATACACTTTGCTGTAACTTCTCAGGGAAAGCTCAGATCAACCAATCGACTGCTTTTTCAACTTCTACATCCCAGACAGCATCCAACATGTGTTTCTCGTTTGAAGTTGAGCTCTGCATTCAAATTTGCAATCCCTTGCTAAATTGAGTTCTTTGCCAATTCTGAGATACACTTTGCTGTAACTTGTCAGGGAAAGCTCAGATCAACCAATCGACTGCTTTTTCAGCTTCTGCGTCCCAGACAGCATCCAATATGTGTTTCTCGTTCTAAGTTGAGCTCTTTATCCAAATTTGCAGTCTTTGGCTAAATTGAGTTCTTTGCCAATTCTGAGATACACTTTGCTGTAACTTCTCAGGGAAAGTTCAGATCAACCAATCGACTGCTTTTTCAGCTTCTGCGTCCCAGACAGCATCCAATATGTGTTTCTCGTTCTAAGTTGAGCTCTGCATTCAAATTTTCAATCCCTTGCTAAATTGAGTTCTTTGCCAATTCTGATATACACTTTGCTGTAACTTCTCAGGGAAAGCTCAGATCAACCAATCGACTGCTTTTTCAGGTTCTGCGTCCCAGACAGCATCCAATATGTGTTTCTCGTTCTAAGTTGAGCTCTTTATCCAAATTTGCAGTCTTTGGCTAAATTGAGTTCTTTGCCAATTCTGAGATACACTTTGCTGTAACTTCTTAGGGAAAGCTCAGATCAACCAATCGACTGCTTTTTCAACTTCTACATCCCAGACAGCATCCAACATGTGTTTCTCGTTTGAAGTTGAGCTCTGCATTCAAATTTGCAATCCCTTGCTAAATTGAGTTATTTGCCAATTCTGAGATACACTTTGCTGTAACTTGTCAGGGAAAGCTCAGATCAACCAATCGACTGCTTTTTCAGCTTCTGCGTCCCAGACAGCATCCAATATGTGTTTCTCGTTCTAAGTTGAGCTCTTTATCCAAATTTGCAGTCTTTGGCTAAATTGAGTTCTTTGCCAATTCTGTGATACACTTTGCTGTAACTTCTTAGGGAAAGCTCAGATCAACCAATCGACTGCTTTTTCAACTTCTACATCCCAGACAGCATCCAACATGTGTTTCTCGTTTGAAGTTGAGCTCTGCATTCAAATTTGCAATCCCTTGCTAAATTGAGTTCTTTGCCAATTCTGAGATACACTTTGCTGTAACTTCTCAGGGAAAGCTCAGATCAACCAATCGACTGCTTTTTCAGCTTCTGCGTCCCAGACAGCATCCAATATGTGTTTCTCGTTCTAAGTTGAGCTCTTTATCCAAATTTGCAGTCTTTGGCTAAATTGAGTTCTTTGCCAATTCTGAGATACACTTTGCTGTAACTTCTCAGGGAAAGCTCAGATCAACCAATCGACTGCTTTTTCAACTTCTACATCCCAGACAGCATCCAACATGTGTTTCTCGTTTGAAGTTGAGCTCTGCATTCAAATTTGCAATCCCTTGCTAAATTGAGTTCTTTGCCAATTCTGATATACACTTTGCTGTAACTTCTCAGGGAAAGCTCAGATCAACCAATCGACTGCTTTTTCAGCTTCTGCGTCCCAGACAGCATCCAATATGTGTTTCTCGTTCTAAGTTGAGCTCTTTATCCAAATTTGCAGTCTTTGGCTAAATTGAGTTCTTTGCCAATTCTGAGATACACTTTGCTGTAACTTCTCAGGGAAAGCTCAGATCAACCAATCGACTGCTTTTTCAGCTTCTGCGTCCCAGACAGCATCCAATATGTGTTTCTCGTTCTAAGTTGAGCTCTTTATCCAAATTTGCAGTCTTTGGCTAAATTGAGTTCTTTGCCAATTCTGAGATACACTTTGCTGTAACTTCTCAGGGAAAGCTCAGATCAACCAATCGACTGCTTTTTCAACTTCTACATCCCAGACAGCATCCAACATGTGTTTCTCGTTTGAAGTTGAGCTCTGCATTCAAATTTGCAATCCCTTGCTAAATTGAGTTCTTTGCCAATTCTGATATACACTTTGCTGTAACTTCTCAGGGAAAGCTCAGATCAACCAATCGACTGCTTTTTCAGCTTCTGCGTCCCAGACAGCATCCAATATGTGTTTCTCGTTCTAAGTTGAGCTCTTTATCCAAATTTGCAGTCTTTGGCTAAATTGAGTTCTTTGCCAATTCTGAGATACACTTTGCTGTAACTTCTCAGGGAAAGCTCAGATCAACCAATCGACTGCTTTTTCAGCTTCTGCGTCCCAGACAGCATCCAATATGTGTTTCTCGTTCTAAGTTGAGCTCTTTATCCAAATTTGCAGTCTTTGGCTAAATTGAGTTCTTTGCCAATTCTGAGATACACTTTGCTGTAACTTCTTAGGGAAAGCTCAGATCAACCAATCGACTGCTTTTTCAACTTCTACATCCCAGACAGCATCCAACATGTGTTTCTCGTTTGAAGTTGAGCTCTGCATTCAAATTTTCAATCCCTTGCTAAATTGAGTTCTTTGCCAATTCTGATATACACTTTGCTGTAACTTCTCAGGGAAAGCTCAGATCAACCAATCGACTGCTTTTTCAGCTTCTGCGTCACAGACAGCATCCAATATGTGTTTCTCGTTCTAAGTTGAGCTCTTTATCCAAATTTGCAGTCTTTGGCTAAATTGAGTTCTTTGCCAATTCTGAGATACACTTTGCTGTAACTTCTCAGGGAAAGCTCAGATCAACCAATCGACTGCTTTTTCAGCTTCTGCGTCCCAGTCAGCATCCAATATGTGTTTCTCGTTCTAAGTTGAGCTCTTTATCCAAATTTGCAGTCTTTGGCTAAATTGAGTTCTTTGCCAATTCTGAGATACACTTTGCTGTAACTTCTTAGGGAAAGCTCAGATCAACCAATCGACTGCTTTTTCAACTTCTACATCCCAGACAGCATCCAACATGTGTTTCTCGTTTGAAGTTGAGCTCTGCATTCAAATTTGCAATCCCTTGCTAAATTGAGTTCTTTGCCAATTCTGAGATACACTTTGCTGTAACTTCTCAGGGAAAGCTCAGATCAACCAATCGACTGCTTTTTCAGCTTCTGCGTCCCAGACAGCATCCAATATGTGTTTCTCATTCTAAGTTGAGCTCTTTATCCAAATTTGCAGTCTTTGGCTAAATTGAGTTCTTTGCCAATTCTGAGATACACTTTGCTGTAACTTCTTAGGGAAAGCTCAGATCAACCAATCGACTGCTTTTTCAACTTCTACATCCCAGACAGCATCCAACATGTGTTTCTCGTTTGAAGTTGAGCTCTGCATTCAAATTTGCAATCCCTTGCTAAATTGAGTTCTTTGCCAATTCTGAGATACACTTTGCTGTAACTTGTCAGGGAAAGCTCAGATCAACCAATCGACTGCTTTTTCAGCTTCTGCGTCCCAGACAGCATCCAATATGTGTTTCTCGTTCTAAGTTGAGCTCTTTATCCAAATTTGCAGTCTTTGGCTAAATTGAGTTCTTTGCCAATTCTGAGATACACTTTGCTGTAACTTCTCAGGGAAAGCTCAGATCAACCAATCGACTGCTTTTTCAGCTTCTGCGTCCCAGACAGCATCCAATATGTGTTTCTCGTTCTAAGTTGAGCTCTTTATCCAAATTTGCAGTCTTTGGCTAAATTGAGTTCTTTGCCAATTCTGAGATACACTTTGCTGTAACTTCTCAGGGAAAGCTCAGATCAACCAATCGACTGCTTTTTCAACTTCTACATCCCAGACAGCATCCAACATGTGTTTCTTGTTTGAAGTTGAGCTCTGCATTCAAATTTGCAATCCCTTGCTAAATTGAGTTCTTTGCCAATTCTGAGATACACTTTGCTGTAACTTCTCAGGGAAAGCTCAGATCAACCAATCGACTGCTTTTTCAGCTTCTGCGTCCCAGACAGCATCCAATATGTGTTTCTCATTCTAAGTTGAGCTCTTTATCCAAATTTGCAGTCTTTGGCTAAATTGAGTTCTTTGCCAATTCTGAGATACACTTTGCTGTAACTTCTTAGGGAAAGCTCAGATCAACCAATCGACTGCTTTTTCAACTTCTACATCCCAGACAGCATCCAACATGTGTTTCTCGTTTGAAGTTGAGCTCTGCATTCAAATTTGCAATCCCTTGCTAAATTGAGTTCTTTGCCAATTCTGAGATACACTTTGCTGTAACTTGTCAGGGAAAGCTCAGATCAACCAATCGACTGCTTTTTCAGCTTCTGCGTCCCAGACAGCATCCAATATGTGTTTCTCGTTCTAAGTTGAGCTCTTTATCCAAATTTGCAGTCTTTGGCTAAATTGAGTTCTTTGCCAATTCTGAGATACACTTTGCTGTAACTTCTCAGGGAAAGCTCAGATCAACCAATCGACTGCTTTTTCAGCTTCTGCGTCCCAGACAGCATCCAATATGTGTTTCTCGTTCTAAGTTGAGCTCTTTATCCAAATTTGCAGTCTTTGGCTAAATTGAGTTCTTTGCCAATTCTGAGATACACTTTGCTGTAACTTCTTAGGGAAAGCTCAGATCAACCAATCGACTGCTTTTTCAACTTCTACCTCCCAGACAGCATCCAACATGTGTTTCTCGTTTGAAGTTGAGCTCTGCATTCAAATTTGCAATCTTTGGCTAAATTGAGTTCTTTGCCAATTCTGAGATACACTTTGCTGTAACTTCTCAGGGAAAGCTCAGATCAACCAATCGACTGCTTTTTCAGCTTCTGCGTCCCAGACAGCATCCAATATGTGTTTCTCGTTCTAAGTTGAGCTCTTTATCCAAATTTGCAGTCTTTGGCTAAATTGAGTTCTTTGCCAATTCTGAGATACACTTTGCTGTAACTTCTCAGGGAAAGCTCAGATCAACCAATCGACTGCTTTTTCAGCTTCTGCGTCCCAGACAGCATCCAATATGTGTTTCTCGTTCTAAGTTGAGCTCTTTATCCAAATTTGCAGTCTTTGGCTAAATTGAGTTCTTTGCCAATTCTGAGATACACTTTGCTGTAACTTCTCAGGGAAAGCTCAGATCAACCAATCGACTGCTTTTTCAGCTTCTGCGTCCCAGACAGCATCCAATATGTGTTTCTCGTTCTAAGTTGAGCTCTTTATCCAAATTTGCAGTCTTTGGCTAAATTGAGTTCTTTGCCAATTCTGAGATACACTTTGCTGTAACTTCTCAGGGAAAGCTCAGATCAACCAATCGACTGCTTTTTCAGCTTCTGCGTCCCAGACAGCATCCAATATGTGTTTCTCGTTCTAAGTTGAGCTCTTTATCCAAATTTGCAGTCTTTGGCTAAATTGAGTTCTTTGCCAATTCTGAGATACACTTTGCTGTAACTTCTTAGGGAAAGCTCAGATCAACCAATCGACTGCTTTTTCAACTTCTACATCCCAGACAGCATCCAACATGTGTTTCTCGTTTGAAGTTGAGCTCTGCATTCAAATTTGCAATCCCTTGCTAAATTGAGTTCTTTGCCAATTCTGATATACACTTTGCTGTAACTTCTCAGGGAAAGCTCAGATCAACCAATCGACTGCTTTTTCAGCTTCTGCGTCCCAGACAGCATCCAATATGTGTTTCTCGTTCTAAGTTGAGCTCTTTATCCAAATTTGCAGTCTTTGGCTAAATTGAGTTCTTTGCCAATTCTGAGATACACTTTGCTGTAACTTCTTAGGGAAAGCTCACATCAACCAATCGACTGCTTTTTCAACTTCTACGTCCCAGACAGCATCCAACATGTGTTTCTCGTTTGAAGTTAAGCTCTGCATTCAAATTTGCAATCCCTTGCTAAATTGAGTTCTTTGCCAATTCTGATATACACTTTGCTGTAACTTCTCAGGGAAAGCTCAGATCAACCAATCGACTGCTTTTTCAGCTTCTGCGTCCCAGACAGCATCCAATATGTGTTTCTCGTTCTAAGTTGAGCTCTTTATCCAAATTTGCAGTCTTTGGCTAAATTGAGTTCTTTGCCAATTCTGAGATACACTTTGCTGTAACTTCTTAGGGAAAGCTCAGATCAACCAATCGACTGCTTTTTCAACTTCTACATCCCAGACAGCATCCAACATGTGTTTCTCGTTTGAAGTTGAGCTCTGCATTCAAATTTGCAATCCCTTGCTAAATTGAGTTCTTTGCCAATTCTGAGATACACTTTGCTGTAACTTCTCAGGGAAAGCTCAGATCAACCAATCGACTGCTTTTTCAGCTTCTGCGTCCCAGACAGCATCCAATATGTGTTTCTCGTTCTAAGTTGAGCTCTTTATCCAAATTTGCAGTCTTTGGCTAAATTGAGTTCTTTGCCAATTCTGAGATACACTTTGCTGTAACTTCTCAGGGAAAGCTCAGATCAACCAATCGACTGCTTTTTCAGCTTCTGCGTCCCAGACAGCATCCAATATGTGTTTCTCGTTCTAAGTTGAGCTCTTTATCCAAATTTGCAGTCTTTGGCTAAATTGAGTTCTTTGCCAATTCTGAGATACACTTTGCTGTAACTTCTTAGGGAAAGCTCAGATCAACCAATCGACTGCTTTTTCAACTTCTACATCCCAGACAGCATCCAACATGTGTTTCTCGTTTGAAGTTGAGCTCTGCATTCAAATTTGCAATCCCTTGCTAAATTGAGTTATTTGCCAATTCTGATATACACTTTGCTGTAACTTCTCAGGGAAAGCTCAGATCAACCAATCGACTGCTTTTTCAGCTTCTGCGTCCCAGACAGCATCCAATATGTGTTTCTCGTTCTAAGTTGAGCTCTTTATCCAAATTTGCAGTCTTTGGCTAAATTGAGTTCTTTGCCAATTCTGAGATACACTTTGCTGTAACTTCTCAGGGAAAGCTCAGATCAACCAATCGACTGCTTTTTCAGCTTCTGCGTCCCAGACAGCATCCAATATGTGTTTCTCGTTCTAAGTTGAGCTCTTTATCCAAATTTGCAGTCTTTGGCTAAATTGAGTTCTTTGCCAATTCTGAGAAACACTTTGCTGTAACTTCTTAGGGAAAGCTCAGATCAACCAATCGACTGCTTTTTCAACTTCTACATCCCAGACAGCATCCAACATGTGTTTCTCGTTTGAAGTTGAGCTCTGCATTCAAATTTTCAATCCCTTGCTAAATTGAGTTCTTTGCCAATTCTGATATACACTTTGCTGTAACTTCTCAGGGAAAGCTCAGATCAACCAATCGACTGCTTTTTCAGCTTCTGCGTCACAGACAGCATCCAATATGTGTTTCTCGTTCTAAGTTGAGCTCTTTATCCAAATTTGCAGTCTTTGGCTAAATTGAGTTCTTTGCCAATTCTGAGATACACTTTGCTGTAACTTCTCAGGGAAAGCTCAGATCAACCAATCGACTGCTTTTTCAGCTTCTGCGTCCCAGTCAGCATCCAATATGTGTTTCTCGTTCTAAGTTGAGCTCTTTATCCAAATTTGCAGTCTTTGGCTAAATTGAGTTCTTTGCCAATTCTGAGATACACTTTGCTGTAACTTCTTAGGGAAAGCTCAGATCAACCAATCGACTGCTTTTTCAACTTCTACATCCCAGACAGCATCCAACATGTGTTTCTCGTTTGAAGTTGAGCTCTGCATTCAAATTTGCAATCCCTTGCTAAATTGAGTTCTTTGCCAATTCTGATATACACTTTGCTGTAACTTCTCAGGGAAAGCTCAGATCAACCAATCGACTGCTTTTTCAGCTTCTGCGTCCCAGACAGCATCCAATATGTGTTTCTCGTTCTAAGTTGAGCTCTTTATCCAAATTTGCAGTCTTTGGCTAAATTGAGTTCTTTGCCAATTCTGAGATACACTTTGCTGTAACTTCTCAGGGAAAGCTCAGATCAACCAATCGACTGCTTTTTCAGCTTCTGCGTCCCAGACAGCATCCAATATGTGTTTCTCGTTCTAAGTTGAGCTCTTTATCCAAATTTGCAGTCTTTGGCTAAATTGAGTTCTTTGCCAATTCTGAGAAACACTTTGCTGTAACTTCTTAGGGAAAGCTCAGATCAACCAATCGACTGCTTTTTCAACTTCTACATCCCAGACAGCATCCAACATGTGTTTCTCGTTTGAAGTTGAGCTCTGCATTCAAATTTTCAATCCCTTGCTAAATTGAGTTCTTTGCCAATTCTGATATACACTTTGCTGTAACTTCTCAGGGAAAGCTCAGATCAACCAATCGACTGCTTTTTCAGCTTCTGCGTCACAGACAGCATCCAATATGTGTTTCTCGTTCTAAGTTGAGCTCTTTATCCAAATTTGCAGTCTTTGGCTAAATTGAGTTCTTTGCCAATTCTGAGATACACTTTGCTGTAACTTCTCAGGGAAAGCTCAGATCAACCAATCGACTGCTTTTTCAGCTTCTGCGTCCCAGACAGCATCCAATATGTGTTTCTCGTTCTAAGTTGAGCTCTTTATCCAAATTTGCAGTCTTTGGCTAAATTGAGTTCTTTGCCAATTCTGAGATACACTTTGCTGTAACTTCTTAGGGAAAGCTCAGATCAACCAATCGACTGCTTTTTCAACTTCTACATCCCAGACAGCATCCAACATGTGTTTCTCGTTTGAAGTTGAGCTCTGCATTCAAATTTGCAATCCCTTGCTAAATTGAGTTATTTGCCAATTCTGATATACACTTTGCTGTAACTTCTCAGGGAAAGCTCAGATCAACCAATCGACTGCTTTTTCAGCTTCTGCGTCCCAGACAGCATCCAATATGTGTTTCTCGTTCTAAGTTGAGCTCTTTATCCAAATTTGCAGTCTTTGGCTAAATTGAGTTCTTTGCCAATTCTGAGATACACTTTGCTGTAACTTCTCAGGGAAAGCTCAGATCAACCAATCGACTGCTTTTTCAGCTTCTGCGTCCCAGACAGCATCCAATATGTGTTTCTCGTTCTAAGTTGAGCTCTTTATCCAAATTTGCAGTCTTTGGCTAAATTGAGTTCTTTGCCAATTCTGAGAAACACTTTGCTGTAACTTCTTAGGGAAAGCTCAGATCAACCAATCGACTGCTTTTTCAACTTCTACATCCCAGACAGCATCCAACATGTGTTTCTCGTTTGAAGTTGAGCTCTGCATTCAAATTTTCAATCCCTTGCTAAATTGAGTTCTTTGCCAATTCTGATATACACTTTGCTGTAACTTCTCAGGGAAAGCTCAGATCAACCAATCGACTGCTTTTTCAGCTTCTGCGTCACAGACAGCATCCAATATGTGTTTCTCGTTCTAAGTTGAGCTCTTTATCCAAATTTGCAGTCTTTGGCTAAATTGAGTTCTTTGCCAATTCTGAGATACACTTTGCTGTAACTTCTCAGGGAAAGCTCAGATCAACCAATCGACTGCTTTTTCAGCTTCTGCGTCCCAGTCAGCATCCAATATGTGTTTCTCGTTCTAAGTTGAGCTCTTTATCCAAATTTGCAGTCTTTGGCTAAATTGAGTTCTTTGCCAATTCTGAGATACACTTTGCTGTAACTTCTTAGGGAAAGCTCAGATCAACCAATCGACTGCTTTTTCAACTTCTACATCCCAGACAGCATCCAACATGTGTTTCTCGTTTGAAGTTGAGCTCTGCATTCAAATTTGCAATCCCTTGCTAAATTGAGTTCTTTGCCAATTCTGATATACACTTTGCTGTAACTTCTCAGGGAAAGCTCAGATCAACCAATCGACTGCTTTTTCAGCTTCTGCGTCCCAGACAGCATCCAATATGTGTTTCTCGTTCTAAGTTGAGCTCTTTATCCAAATTTGCAGTCTTTGGCTAAATTGAGTTCTTTGCCAATTCTGAGATACACTTTGCTGTAACTTCTCAGGGAAAGCTCAGATCAACCAATCGACTGCTTTTTCAGCTTCTGCGTCCCAGACAGCATCCAATATGTGTTTCTCGTTCTAAGTTGAGCTCTTTATCCAAATTTGCAGTCTTTGGCTAAATTGAGTTCTTTGCCAATTCTGAGAAACACTTTGCTGTAACTTCTTAGGGAAAGCTCAGATCAACCAATCGACTGCTTTTTCAACTTCTACATCCCAGACAGCATCCAACATGTGTTTCTCGTTTGAAGTTGAGCTCTGCATTCAAATTTTCAATCCCTTGCTAAATTGAGTTCTTTGCCAATTCTGATATACACTTTGCTGTAACTTCTCAGGGAAAGCTCAGATCAACCAATCGACTGCTTTTTCAGCTTCTGCGTCACAGACAGCATCCAATATGTGTTTCTCGTTCTAAGTTGAGCTCTTTATCCAAATTTGCAGTCTTTGGCTAAATTGAGTTCTTTGCCAATTCTGAGATACACTTTGCTGTAACTTCTCAGGGAAAGCTCAGATCAACCAATCGACTGCTTTTTCAACTTCTACATCCCAGACAGCATCCAACATGTGTTTCTCGTTTGAAGTTGAGCTCTGCATTCAAATTTGCAATCCCTTGCTAAATTGAGTTCTTTGCCAATTCTGAGATACACTTTGCTGTAACTTGTCAGGGAAAGCTCAGATCAACCAATCGACTGCTTTTTCAGCTTCTGCGTCCCAGACAGCATCCAATATGTGTTTCTCGTTCTAAGTTGAGCTCTTTATCCAAATTTGCAGTCTTTGGCTAAATTGAGTTCTTTGCCAATTCTGAGATACACTTTGCTGTAACTTCTCAGGGAAAGTTCAGATCAACCAATCGACTGCTTTTTCAGCTTCTGCGTCCCAGACAGCATCCAATATGTGTTTCTCGTTCTAAGTTGAGCTCTGCATTCAAATTTTCAATCCCTTGCTAAATTGAGTTCTTTGCCAATTCTGATATACACTTTGCTGTAACTTCTCAGGGAAAGCTCAGATCAACCAATCGACTGCTTTTTCAGGTTCTGCGTCCCAGACAGCATCCAATATGTGTTTCTCGTTCTAAGTTGAGCTCTTTATCCAAATTTGCAGTCTTTGGCTAAATTGAGTTCTTTGCCAATTCTGAGATACACTTTGCTGTAACTTCTTAGGGAAAGCTCAGATCAACCAATCGACTGCTTTTTCAACTTCTACATCCCAGACAGCATCCAACGTGTGTTTCTCGTTTGAAGTTGAGCTCTGCATTCAAATTTGCAATCCCTTGCTAAATTGAGTTATTTGCCAATTCTGAGATACACTTTGCTGTAACTTGTCAGGGAAAGCTCAGATCAACCAATCGACTGCTTTTTCAGCTTCTGCGTCCCAGACAGCATCCAATATGTGTTTCTCGTTCTAAGTTGAGCTCTTTATCCAAATTTGCAGTCTTTGGCTAAATTGAGTTCTTTGCCAATTCTGTGATACACTTTGCTGTAACTTCTTAGGGAAAGCTCAGATCAACCAATCGACTGCTTTTTCAACTTCTACATCCCAGACAGCATCCAACATGTGTTTCTCGTTTGAAGTTGAGCTCTGCATTCAAATTTGCAATCCCTTGCTAAATTGAGTTCTTTGCCAATTCTGAGATACACTTTGCTGTAACTTCTCAGGGAAAGCTCAGATCAACCAATCGACTGCTTTTTCAGCTTCTGCGTCCCAGACAGCATCCAATATGTGTTTCTCGTTCTAAGTTGAGCTCTTTATCCAAATTTGCAGTCTTTGGCTAAATTGAGTTCTTTGCCAATTCTGAGATACACTTTGCTGTAACTTCTCAGGGAAAGCTCAGATCAACCAATCGACTGCTTTTTCAACTTCTACATCCCAGACAGCATCCAACATGTGTTTCTCGTTTGAAGTTGAGCTCTGCATTCAAATTTGCAATCCCTTGCTAAATTGAGTTCTTTGCCAATTCTGATATACACTTTGCTGTAACTTCTCAGGGAAAGCTCAGATCAACCAATCGACTGCTTTTTCAGCTTCTGCGTCCCAGACAGCATCCAATATGTGTTTCTCGTTCTAAGTTGAGCTCTTTATCCAAATTTGCAGTCTTTGGCTAAATTGAGTTCTTTGCCAATTCTGAGATACACTTTGCTGTAACTTCTCAGGGAAAGCTCAGATCAACCAATCGACTGCTTTTTCAGCTTCTGCGTCCCAGACAGCATCCAATATGTGTTTCTCGTTCTAAGTTGAGCTCTTTATCCAAATTTGCAGTCTTTGGCTAAATTGAGTTCTTTGCCAATTCTGAGATACACTTTGCTGTAACTTCTTAGGGAAAGCTCAGATCAACCAATCGACTGCTTTTTCAACTTCTACATCCCAGACAGCATCCAACATGTGTTTCTCGTTTGAAGTTGAGCTCTGCATTCAAATTTGCAATCCCTTGCTAAATTGAGTTCTTTGCCAATTCTGAGATACACTTTGCTGTAACTTCTCAGGGAAAGCTCAGATCAACCAATCGACTGCTTTTTCAGCTTCTGCGTCCCAGACAGCATCCAATATGTGTTTCTCGTTCTAAGTTGAGCTCTTTATCCAAATTTGCAGTCTTTGGCTAAATTGAGTTCTTTGCCAATTCTGAGATACACTTTGCTGTAACTTCTCAGGGAAAGCTCAGATCAACCAATCGACTGCTTTTTCAGGTTCTGCGTCCCAGACAGCATCCAATATGTGTTTCTCGTTCTAAGTTGAGCTCTTTATCCAAATTTGCAGTCTTTGGCTAAATTGAGTTCTTTGCCAATTCTGAGATACACTTTGCTGTAACTTCTTAGGGAAAGCTCAGATCAACCAATCGACTGCTTTTTCAACTTCTACATCCCAGACAGCATCCAACATGTGTTTCTCGTTTGAAGTTGAGCTCTGCATTCAAATTTGCAATCCCTTGCTAAATTGAGTTATTTGCCAATTCTGAGATACACTTTGCTGTAACTTCTCAGGGAAAGCTCAGATCAACCAATCGACTGCTTTTTCAGCTTCTGCGTCCCAGTCAGCATCCAATATGTGTTTCTCGTTCTAAGTTGAGCTCTTTATCCAAATTTGCAGTCTTTGGCTAAATTGAGTTCTTTGCCAATTCTGAGATACACTTTGCTGTAACTTCTTAGGGAAAGCTCAGATCAACCAATCGACTGCTTTTTCAACTTCTACATCCCAGACAGCATCCAACATGTGTTTCTCGTTTGAAGTTGAGCTCTGCATTCAAATTTGCAATCCCTTGCTAAATTGAGTTCTTTGCCAATTCTGATATACACTTTGCTGTAACTTCTCAGGGAAAGCTCAGATCAACCAATCGACTGCTTTTTCAGCTTCTGCGTCCCAGACAGCATCCAATATGTGTTTCTCGTTCTAAGTTGAGCTCTTTATCCAAATTTGCAGTCTTTGGCTAAATTGAGTTCTTTGCCAATTCTGAGATACACTTTGCTGTAACTTCTCAGGGAAAGCTCAGATCAACCAATCGACTGCTTTTTCAGCTTCTGCGTCCCAGACAGCATCCAATATGTGTTTCTCGTTCTAAGTTGAGCTCTTTATCCAAATTTGCAGTCTTTGGCTAAATTGAGTTCTTTGCCAATTCTGAGAAACACTTTGCTGTAACTTCTTAGGGAAAGCTCAGATCAACCAATCGACTGCTTTTTCAACTTCTACATCCCAGACAGCATCCAACATGTGTTTCTCGTTTGAAGTTGAGCTCTGCATTCAAATTTTCAATCCCTTGCTAAATTGAGTTCTTTGCCAATTCTGATATACACTTTGCTGTAACTTCTCAGGGAAAGCTCAGATCAACCAATCGACTGCTTTTTCAGCTTCTGCGTCACAGACAGCATCCAATATGTGTTTCTCGTTCTAAGTTGAGCTCTTTATCCAAATTTGCAGTCTTTGGCTAAATTGAGTTCTTTGCCAATTCTGAGATACACTTTGCTGTAACTTCTCAGGGAAAGCTCAGATCAACCAATCGACTGCTTTTTCAACTTCTACATCCCAGACAGCATCCAACATGTGTTTCTCGTTTGAAGTTGAGCTCTGCATTCAAATTTGCAATCCCTTGCTAAATTGAGTTCTTTGCCAATTCTGAGATACACTTTGCTGTAACTTGTCAGGGAAAGCTCAGATCAACCAATCGACTGCTTTTTCAGCTTCTGCGTCCCAGACAGCATCCAATATGTGTTTCTCGTTCTAAGTTGAGCTCTTTATCCAAATTTGCAGTCTTTGGCTAAATTGAGTTCTTTGCCAATTCTGAGATACACTTTGCTGTAACTTCTCAGGGAAAGTTCAGATCAACCAATCGACTGCTTTTTCAGCTTCTGCGTCCCAGACAGCATCCAATATGTGTTTCTCGTTCTAAGTTGAGCTCTGCATTCAAATTTTCAATCCCTTGCTAAATTGAGTTCTTTGCCAATTCTGATATACACTTTGCTGTAACTTCTCAGGGAAAGCTCAGATCAACCAATCGACTGCTTTTTCAGGTTCTGCGTCCCAGACAGCATCCAATATGTGTTTCTCGTTCTAAGTTGAGCTCTTTATCCAAATTTGCAGTCTTTGGCTAAATTGAGTTCTTTGCCAATTCTGAGATACACTTTGCTGTAACTTCTTAGGGAAAGCTCAGATCAACCAATCGACTGCTTTTTCAACTTCTACATCCCAGACAGCATCCAACATGTGTTTCTCGTTTGAAGTTGAGCTCTGCATTCAAATTTGCAATCCCTTGCTAAATTGAGTTATTTGCCAATTCTGAGATACACTTTGCTGTAACTTGTCAGGGAAAGCTCAGATCAACCAATCGACTGCTTTTTCAGCTTCTGCGTCCCAGACAGCATCCAATATGTGTTTCTCGTTCTAAGTTGAGCTCTTTATCCAAATTTGCAGTCTTTGGCTAAATTGAGTTCTTTGCCAATTCTGTGATACACTTTGCTGTAACTTCTTAGGGAAAGCTCAGATCAACCAATCGACTGCTTTTTCAACTTCTACATCCCAGACAGCATCCAACATGTGTTTCTCGTTTGAAGTTGAGCTCTGCATTCAAATTTGCAATCCCTTGCTAAATTGAGTTCTTTGCCAATTCTGAGATACACTTTGCTGTAACTTCTCAGGGAAAGCTCAGATCAACCAATCGACTGCTTTTTCAGCTTCTGCGTCCCAGACAGCATCCAATATGTGTTTCTCGTTCTAAGTTGAGCTCTTTATCCAAATTTGCAGTCTTTGGCTAAATTGAGTTCTTTGCCAATTCTGAGATACACTTTGCTGTAACTTCTCAGGGAAAGCTCAGATCAACCAATCGACTGCTTTTTCAACTTCTACATCCCAGACAGCATCCAACATGTGTTTCTCGTTTGAAGTTGAGCTCTGCATTCAAATTTGCAATCCCTTGCTAAATTGAGTTCTTTGCCAATTCTGATATACACTTTGCTGTAACTTCTCAGGGAAAGCTCAGATCAACCAATCGACTGCTTTTTCAGCTTCTGCGTCCCAGACAGCATCCAATATGTGTTTCTCGTTCTAAGTTGAGCTCTTTATCCAA
Organism: Rhabdophis nuchalis; assembly: GCA_039707465.1. Taxonomy (NCBI): domain Eukaryota; kingdom Metazoa; phylum Chordata; class Lepidosauria; order Squamata; family Natricidae; genus Rhabdophis; species Rhabdophis nuchalis. The sequence continues at coordinate 178,458,541 of CM077646.1, read as the reverse complement.
ATTTGCAGTCTTTGGCTAAATTGAGTTCTTTGCCAATTCTGAGATACACTTTGCTGTAACTTCTCAGGGAAAGCTCAGATCAACCAATCGACTGCTTTTTCAGCTTCTGCGTCCCAGACAGCATCCAATATGTGTTTCTCGTTCTAAGTTGAGCTCTTTATCCAAATTTGCAGTCTTTGGCTAAATTGAGTTCTTTGCCAATTCTGAGATACACTTTGCTGTAACTTCTTAGGGAAAGCTCAGATCAACCAATCGACTGCTTTTTCAACTTCTACATCCCAGACAGCATCCAACATGTGTTTCTCGTTTGAAGTTGAGCTCTGCATTCAAATTTGCAATCCCTTGCTAAATTGAGTTCTTTGCCAATTCTGAGATACACTTTGCTGTAACTTCTCAGGGAAAGCTCAGATCAACCAATCGACTGCTTTTTCAGCTTCTGCGTCCCAGACAGCATCCAATATGTGTTTCTCGTTCTAAGTTGAGCTCTTTATCCAAATTTGCAGTCTTTGGCTAAATTGAGTTCTTTGCCAATTCTGAGATACACTTTGCTGTAACTTCTCAGGGAAAGCTCAGATCAACCAATCGACTGCTTTTTCAGGTTCTGCGTCCCAGACAGCATCCAATATGTGTTTCTCGTTCTAAGTTGAGCTCTTTATCCAAATTTGCAGTCTTTGGCTAAATTGAGTTCTTTGCCAATTCTGAGATACACTTTGCTGTAACTTCTTAGGGAAAGCTCAGATCAACCAATCGACTGCTTTTTCAACTTCTACATCCCAGACAGCATCCAACATGTGTTTCTCGTTTGAAGTTGAGCTCTGCATTCAAATTTGCAATCCCTTGCTAAATTGAGTTATTTGCCAATTCTGAGATACACTTTGCTGTAACTTGTCAGGGAAAGCTCAGATCAACCAATCGACTGCTTTTTCAGCTTCTGCGTCCCAGACAGCATCCAATATGTGTTTCTCGTTCTAAGTTGAGCTCTTTATCCAAATTTGCAGTCTTTGGCTAAATTGAGTTCTTTGCCAATTCTGTGATACACTTTGCTGTAACTTCTTAGGGAAAGCTCAGATCAACCAATCGACTGCTTTTTCAACTTCTACATCCCAGACAGCATCCAACATGTGTTTCTCGTTTGAAGTTGAGCTCTGCATTCAAATTTGCAATCCCTTGCTAAATTGAGTTCTTTGCCAATTCTGAGATACACTTTGCTGTAACTTCTCAGGGAAAGCTCAGATCAACCAATCGACTGCTTTTTCAGCTTCTGCGTCCCAGACAGCATCCAATATGTGTTTCTCGTTCTAAGTTGAGCTCTTTATCCAAATTTGCAGTCTTTGGCTAAATTGAGTTCTTTGCCAATTCTGAGATACACTTTGCTGTAACTTCTCAGGGAAAGCTCAGATCAACCAATCGACTGCTTTTTCAACTTCTACATCCCAGACAGCATCCAACATGTGTTTCTCGTTTGAAGTTGAGCTCTGCATTCAAATTTGCAATCCCTTGCTAAATTGAGTTCTTTGCCAATTCTGATATACACTTTGCTGTAACTTCTCAGGGAAAGCTCAGATCAACCAATCGACTGCTTTTTCAGCTTCTGCGTCCCAGACAGCATCCAATATGTGTTTCTCGTTCTAAGTTGAGCTCTTTATCCAAATTTGCAGTCTTTGGCTAAATTGAGTTCTTTGCCAATTCTGAGATACACTTTGCTGTAACTTCTCAGGGAAAGCTCAGATCAACCAATCGACTGCTTTTTCAGCTTCTGCGTCCCAGACAGCATCCAATATGTGTTTCTCGTTCTAAGTTGAGCTCTTTATCCAAATTTGCAGTCTTTGGCTAAATTGAGTTCTTTGCCAATTCTGAGATACACTTTGCTGTAACTTCTTAGGGAAAGCTCAGATCAACCAATCGACTGCTTTTTCAACTTCTACATCCCAGACAGCATCCAACATGTGTTTCTCGTTTGAAGTTGAGCTCTGCATTCAAATTTGCAATCCCTTGCTAAATTGAGTTCTTTGCCAATTCTGAGATACACTTTGCTGTAACTTCTCAGGGAAAGCTCAGATCAACCAATCGACTGCTTTTTCAGCTTCTGCGTCCCAGACAGCATCCAATATGTGTTTCTCGTTCTAAGTTGAGCTCTTTATCCAAATTTGCAGTCTTTGGCTAAATTGAGTTCTTTGCCAATTCTGAGATACACTTTGCTGTAACTTCTCAGGGAAAGCTCAGATCAACCAATCGACTGCTTTTTCAGCTTCTGCGTCCCAGACTGCATCCAATATGTGTTTCTCGTTCTAAGTTGAGCTCTTTATCCAAATTTGCAGTCTTTGGCTAAATTGAGTTCTTTGCCAATTCTGAGATACACTTTGCTGTAACTTCTTAGGGAAAGCTCAGATCAACCAATCGACTGCTTTTTCAACTTCTACGTCCCAGACAGCATCCAACATGTGTTTCTCGTTTGAAGTTGAGCTCTGCATTCAAATTTGCAATCCCTTGCTAAATTGAGTTCTTTGCCAATTCTGATATACACTTTGCTGTAACTTCTCAGGGAAAGCTCAGATCAACCAATCGACTGCTTTTTCAGCTTCTGCGTCCCAGACAGCATCCAATATGTGTTTCTCGTTCTAAGTTGAGCTCTTTATCCAAATTTGCAGTCTTTGGCTAAATTGAGTTCTTTGCCAATTCTGAGATACACTTTGCTGTAACTTCTTAGGGAAAGCTCAGATCAACCAATCGACTGCTTTTTCAACTTCTACATCCCAGACAGCATCCAACATGTGTTTCTCGTTTGAAGTTGAGCTCTGCATTCAAATTTGCAATCCCTTGCTAAATTGAGTTCTTTGCCAATTCTGAGATACACTTTGCTGTAACTTCTCAGGGAAAGCTCAGATCAACCAATCGACTGCTTTTTCAGCTTCTGCGTCCCAGACAGCATCCAATATGTGTTTCTCGTTCTAAGTTGAGCTCTTTATCCAAATTTGCAGTCTTTGGCTAAATTGAGTTCTTTGCCAATTCTGAGATACACTTTGCTGTAACTTCTCAGGGAAAGCTCAGATCAACCAATCGACTGCTTTTTCAGCTTCTGCGTCCCAGACAGCATCCAATATGTGTTTCTCGTTCTAAGTTGAGCTCTTTATCCAAATTTGCAGTCTTTGGCTAAATTGAGTTCTTTGCCAATTCTGAGATACACTTTGCTGTAACTTCTTAGGGAAAGCTCAGATCAACCAATCGACTGCTTTTTCAACTTCTACATCCCAGACAGCATCCAACATGTGTTTCTCGTTTGAAGTTGAGCTCTGCATTCAAATTTGCAATCCCTTGCTAAATTGAGTTATTTGCCAATTCTGAGATACACTTTGCTGTAACTTGTCAGGGAAAGCTCAGATCAACCAATCGACTGCTTTTTCAGCTTCTGCGTCCCAGACAGCATCCAATATGTGTTTCTCGTTCTAAGTTGAGCTCTTTATCCAAATTTGCAGTCTTTGGCTAAATTGAGTTCTTTGCCAATTCTGAGATACACTTTGCTGTAACTTCTCAGGGAAAGTTCAGATCAACCAATCGACTGCTTTTTCAGCTTCTGCGTCCCAGATAGCATCCAATATGTGTTTCTCGTTCTAAGTTGAGCTCTTTATCCAAATTTGCAGTCTTTGGCTAAATTGAGTTCTTTGCCAATTCTGAGATACACTTTGCTGTAACTTCTTAGGGAAAGCTCAGATCAACCAATCGACTGCTTTTTCAACTTCTACATCCCAGACAGCATCCAACATGTGTTTCTCGTTTGAAGTTGAGCTCTGCATTCAAATTTGCAATCCCTTGCTAAATTGAGTTCTTTGCCAATTCTGAGATACACTTTGCTGTAACTTCTCAGGGAAAGCTCAGATCAACCAATCGACTGCTTTTTCAGCTTCTGCGTCCCAGACAGCATCCAATATTTGTTTCTCGTTCTAAGTTGAGCTCTTTATCCAAATTTGCAGTCTTTGGCTAAATTGAGTTCTTTGCCAATTCTGAGATACACTTTGCTGTAACTTCTCAGGGAAAGCTCAGATCAACCAATCGACTGCTTTTTCAGCTTCTGCGTCCCAGACAGCATCCAATATGTGTTTCTCGTTCTAAGTTGAGCTCTTTATCCAAATTTGCAGTCTTTGGCTAAATTGAGTTCTTTGCCAATTCTGAGATACACTTTGCTGTAACTTCTTAGGGAAAGCTCAGATCAACCAATCGACTGCTTTTTCAACTTCTACATCCCAGACAGCATCCAACATGTGTTTCTCGTTTGAAGTTGAGCTCTGCATTCAAATTTGCAATCCCTTGCTAAATTGAGTTCTTTGCCAATTCTGAGATACACTTTGCTGTAACTTGTCAGGGAAAGCTCAGATCAACCAATCGACTGCTTTTTCAGCTTCTGCGTCCCAGACAGCATCCAATATGTGTTTCTCGTTCTAAGTTGAGCTCTTTATCCAAATTTGCAGTCTTTGGCTAAATTGAGTTCTTTGCCAATTCTGAGATACACTTTGCTGTAACTTCTCAGGGAAAGTTCAGATCAACCAATCGACTGCTTTTTCAGCTTCTGCGTCCCAGACAGCATCCAATATGTGTTTCTCGTTCTAAGTTGAGCTCTGCATTCAAATTTTCAATCCCTTGCTAAATTGAGTTCTTTGCCAATTCTGATATACACTTTGCTGTAACTTCTCAGGGAAAGCTCAGATCAACCAATCGACTGCTTTTTCAGCTTCTGCGTCCCAGACAGCATCCAATATGTGTTTCTCGTTCTAAGTTGAGCTCTTTATCCAAATTTGCAGTCTTTGGCTAAATTGAGTTCTTTGCCAATTCTGAGATACACTTTGCTGTAACTTCTTAGGGAAAGCTCAGATCAACCAATCGACTGCTTTTTCAACTTCTACATCCCAGACAGCATCCAACATGTGTTTCTCGTTTGAAGTTGAGCTCTGCATTCAAATTTTCAATCCCTTGCTAAATTGAGTTCTTTGCCAATTCTGATATACACTTTGCTGTAACTTCTCAGGGAAAGCTCAGATCAACCAATCGACTGCTTTTTCAGCTTCTGCGTCACAGACAGCATCCAATATGTGTTTCTCGTTCTAAGTTGAGCTCTTTATCCAAATTTGCAGTCTTTGGCTAAATTGAGTTCTTTGCCAATTCTGAGATACACTTTGCTGTAACTTCTCAGGGAAAGCTCAGATCAACCAATCGACTGCTTTTTCAACTTCTACATCCCAGACAGCATCCAACATGTGTTTCTCGTTTGAAGTTGAGCTCTGCATTCAAATTTGCAATCCCTTGCTAAATTGAGTTCTTTGCCAATTCTGAGATACACTTTGCTGTAACTTGTCAGGGAAAGCTCAGATCAACCAATCGACTGCTTTTTCAGCTTCTGCGTCCCAGACAGCATCCAATATGTGTTTCTCGTTCTAAGTTGAGCTCTTTATCCAAATTTGCAGTCTTTGGCTAAATTGAGTTCTTTGCCAATTCTGAGATACACTTTGCTGTAACTTCTCAGGGAAAGTTCAGATCAACCAATCGACTGCTTTTTCAGCTTCTGCGTCCCAGACAGCATCCAATATGTGTTTCTCGTTCTAAGTTGAGCTCTGCATTCAAATTTTCAATCCCTTGCTAAATTGAGTTCTTTGCCAATTCTGATATACACTTTGCTGTAACTTCTCAGGGAAAGCTCAGATCAACCAATCGACTGCTTTTTCAGGTTCTGCGTCCCAGACAGCATCCAATATGTGTTTCTCGTTCTAAGTTGAGCTCTTTATCCAAATTTGCAGTCTTTGGCTAAATTGAGTTCTTTGCCAATTCTGAGATACACTTTGCTGTAACTTCTTAGGGAAAGCTCAGATCAACCAATCGACTGCTTTTTCAACTTCTACATCCCAGACAGCATCCAACATGTGTTTCTCGTTTGAAGTTGAGCTCTGCATTCAAATTTGCAATCCCTTGCTAAATTGAGTTATTTGCCAATTCTGAGATACACTTTGCTGTAACTTGTCAGGGAAAGCTCAGATCAACCAATCGACTGCTTTTTCAGCTTCTGCGTCCCAGACAGCATCCAATATGTGTTTCTCGTTCTAAGTTGAGCTCTTTATCCAAATTTGCAGTCTTTGGCTAAATTGAGTTCTTTGCCAATTCTGTGATACACTTTGCTGTAACTTCTTAGGGAAAGCTCAGATCAACCAATCGACTGCTTTTTCAACTTCTACATCCCAGACAGCATCCAACATGTGTTTCTCGTTTGAAGTTGAGCTCTGCATTCAAATTTGCAATCCCTTGCTAAATTGAGTTCTTTGCCAATTCTGAGATACACTTTGCTGTAACTTCTCAGGGAAAGCTCAGATCAACCAATCGACTGCTTTTTCAGCTTCTGCGTCCCAGACAGCATCCAATATGTGTTTCTCGTTCTAAGTTGAGCTCTTTATCCAAATTTGCAGTCTTTGGCTAAATTGAGTTCTTTGCCAATTCTGAGATACACTTTGCTGTAACTTCTCAGGGAAAGCTCAGATCAACCAATCGACTGCTTTTTCAACTTCTACGTCCCAGACAGCATCCAACATGTGTTTCTCGTTTGAAGTTGAGCTCTGCATTCAAATTTGCAATCCCTTGCTAAATTGAGTTCTTTGCCAATTCTGATATACACTTTGCTGTAACTTCTCAGGGAAAGCTCAGATCAACCAATCGACTGCTTTTTCAGCTTCTGCGTCCCAGACAGCATCCAATATGTGTTTCTCGTTCTAAGTTGAGCTCTTTATCCAAATTTGCAGTCTTTGGCTAAATTGAGTTCTTTGCCAATTCTGAGATACACTTTGCTGTAACTTCTTAGGGAAAGCTCAGATCAACCAATCGACTGTTTTTCAACTTCTACATCCCAGACAGCATCCAACATGTGTTTCTCGTTTGAAGTTGAGCTCTGCATTCAAATTTGCAATCCCTTGCTAAATTGAGTTCTTTGCCAATTCTGAGATACACTTTGCTGTAACTTCTCAGGGAAAGCTCAGATCAACCAATCGACTGCTTTTTCAACTTCTACATCCCAGACAGCATCCAATATGTGTTTCTCGTTCTAAGTTGAGCTCTTTATCCAAATTTGCAGTCTTTGGCTAAATTGAGTTCTTTGCCAATTCTGAGATACACTTTGCTGTAACTTCTCAGGGAAAGCTCAGATCAACCAATCGACTGCTTTTTCAGCTTCTGCGTCCCAGACAGCATCCAATATGTGTTTCTCGTTCTAAGTTGAGCTCTTTATCCAAATTTGCAGTCTTTGGCTAAATTGAGTTCTTTGCCAATTCTGAGATACACTTTGCTGTAACTTCTTAGGGAAAGCTCAGATCAACCAATCGACTGCTTTTTCAACTTCTACATCCCAGACAGCATCCAACATGTGTTTCTCGTTTGAAGTTGAGCTCTGCATTCAAATTTGCAATCCCTTGCTAAATTGAGTTCTTTGCCAATTCTGAGATACACTTTGCTGTAACTTCTCAGGGAAAGCTCAGATCAACCAATCGACTGCTTTTTCAGCTTCTGCGTCCCAGACAGCATCCAATATGTGTTTCTCGTTCTAAGTTGAGCTCTTTATCCAAATTTGCAGTCTTTGGCTAAATTGAGTTCTTTGCCAATTCTGAGATACACTTTGCTGTAACTTCTCAGGGAAAGCTCAGATCAACCAATCGACTGCTTTTTCAGCTTCTGCGTCCCAGACAGCATCCAATATGTGTTTCTCGTTCTAAGTTGAGCTCTTTATCCAAATTTGCAGTCTTTGGCTAAATTGAGTTCTTTGCCAATTCTGAGATACACTTTGCTGTAACTTCTTAGGGAAAGCTCAGATCAACCAATCGACTGCTTTTTCAACTTCTACATCCCAGACAGCATCCAACATGTGTTTCTCGTTTGAAGTTGAGCTCTGCATTCAAATTTGCAATCCCTTGCTAAATTGAGTTCTTTGCCAATTCTGAGATACACTTTGCTGTAACTTCTCAGGGAAAGCTCAGATCAACCAATCGACTGCTTTTTCAGCTTCTGCGTCCCAGACAGCATCCAATATGTGTTTCTCGTTCTAAGTTGAGCTCTTTATCCAAATTTGCAGTCTTTGGCTAAATTGAGTTCTTTGCCAATTCTGAGATACACTTTGCTGTAACTTCTCAGGGAAAGCTCAGATCAACCAATCGACTGCTTTTTCAGCTTCTGCGTCCCAGACAGCATCCAATATGTGTTTCTCGTTCTAAGTTGAGCTCTTTATCCAAATTTGCAGTCTTTGGCTAAATTGAGTTCTTTGCCAATTCTGAGATACACTTTGCTGTAACTTCTTAGGGAAAGCTCAGATCAACCAATCGACTGCTTTTTCAACTTCTACATCCCAGACAGCATCCAACATGTGTTTCTCGTTTGAAGTTGAGCTCTGCATTCAAATTTGCAATCCCTTGCTAAATTGAGTTCTTTGCCAATTCTGAGATACACTTTGCTGTAACTTCTCAGGGAAAGCTCAGATCAACCAATCGACTGCTTTTTCAGCTTCTGCGTCCCAGACAGCATCCAATATGTGTTTCTCGTTCTAAGTTGAGCTCTTTATCCAAATTTGCAGTCTTTGGCTAAATTGAGTTCTTTGCCAATTCTGAGATACACTTTGCTGTAACTTCTCAGGGAAAGCTCAGATCAACCAATCGACTGCTTTTTCAGCTTCTGCGTCCCAGACAGCATCCAATATGTGTTTCTCGTTCTAAGTTGAGCTCTTTATCCAAATTTGCAGTCTTTGGCTAAATTGAGTTCTTTGCCAATTCTGAGATACACTTTGCTGTAACTTCTTAGGGAAAGCTCAGATCAACCAATCGACTGCTTTTTCAACTTCTACATCCCAGACAGCATCCAACATGTGTTTCTCGTTTGAAGTTGAGCTCTGCATTCAAATTTGCAATCCCTTGCTAAATTGAGTTATTTGCCAATTCTGAGATACACTTTGCTGTAACTTGTCAGGGAAAGCTCAGATCAACCAATCGACTGCTTTTTCAGCTTCTGCGTCCCAGACAGCATCCAATATGTGTTTCTCGTTCTAAGTTGAGCTCTTTATCCAAATTTGCAGTCTTTGGCTAAATTGAGTTCTTTGCCAATTCTGAGATACACTTTGCTGTAACTTCTCAGGGAAAGTTCAGATCAACCAATCGACTGCTTTTTCAGCTTCTGCGTCCCAGATAGCATCCAATATGTGTTTCTCGTTCTAAGTTGAGCTCTTTATCCAAATTTGCAGTCTTTGGCTAAATTGAGTTCTTTGCCAATTCTGAGATACACTTTGCTGTAACTTCTTAGGGAAAGCTCAGATCAACCAATCGACTGCTTTTTCAACTTCTACATCCCAGACAGCATCCAACATGTGTTTCTCGTTTGAAGTTGAGCTCTGCATTCAAATTTGCAATCCCTTGCTAAATTGAGTTCTTTGCCAATTCTGAGATACACTTTGCTGTAACTTCTCAGGGAAAGCTCAGATCAACCAATCGACTGCTTTTTCAGCTTCTGCGTCCCAGACAGCATCCAATATTTGTTTCTCGTTCTAAGTTGAGCTCTTTATCCAAATTTGCAGTCTTTGGCTAAATTGAGTTCTTTGCCAATTCTGAGATACACTTTGCTGTAACTTCTCAGGGAAAGCTCAGATCAACCAATCGACTGCTTTTTCAGCTTCTGCGTCCCAGACAGCATCCAATATGTGTTTCTCGTTCTAAGTTGAGCTCTTTATCCAAATTTGCAGTCTTTGGCTAAATTGAGTTCTTTGCCAATTCTGAGATACACTTTGCTGTAACTTCTTAGGGAAAGCTCAGATCAACCAATCGACTGCTTTTTCAACTTCTACATCCCAGACAGCATCCAACATGTGTTTCTCGTTTGAAGTTGAGCTCTGCATTCAAATTTGCAATCCCTTGCTAAATTGAGTTCTTTGCCAATTCTGAGATACACTTTGCTGTAACTTGTCAGGGAAAGCTCAGATCAACCAATCGACTGCTTTTTCAGCTTCTGCGTCCCAGACAGCATCCAATATGTGTTTCTCGTTCTAAGTTGAGCTCTTTATCCAAATTTGCAGTCTTTGGCTAAATTGAGTTCTTTGCCAATTCTGAGATACACTTTGCTGTAACTTCTCAGGGAAAGTTCAGATCAACCAATCGACTGCTTTTTCAGCTTCTGCGTCCCAGACAGCATCCAATATGTGTTTCTCGTTCTAAGTTGAGCTCTGCATTCAAATTTTCAATCCCTTGCTAAATTGAGTTCTTTGCCAATTCTGATATACACTTTGCTGTAACTTCTCAGGGAAAGCTCAGATCAACCAATCGACTGCTTTTTCAGCTTCTGCGTCCCAGACAGCATCCAATATGTGTTTCTCGTTCTAAGTTGAGCTCTTTATCCAAATTTGCAGTCTTTGGCTAAATTGAGTTCTTTGCCAATTCTGAGATACACTTTGCTGTAACTTCTTAGGGAAAGCTCAGATCAACCAATCGACTGCTTTTTCAACTTCTACATCCCAGACAGCATCCAACATGTGTTTCTCGTTTGAAGTTGAGCTCTGCATTCAAATTTTCAATCCCTTGCTAAATTGAGTTCTTTGCCAATTCTGATATACACTTTGCTGTAACTTCTCAGGGAAAGCTCAGATCAACCAATCGACTGCTTTTTCAGCTTCTGCGTCACAGACAGCATCCAATATGTGTTTCTCGTTCTAAGTTGAGCTCTTTATCCAAATTTGCAGTCTTTGGCTAAATTGAGTTCTTTGCCAATTCTGAGATACACTTTGCTGTAACTTCTCAGGGAAAGCTCAGATCAACCAATCGACTGCTTTTTCAACTTCTACATCCCAGACAGCATCCAACATGTGTTTCTCGTTTGAAGTTGAGCTCTGCATTCAAATTTGCAATCCCTTGCTAAATTGAGTTCTTTGCCAATTCTGAGATACACTTTGCTGTAACTTGTCAGGGAAAGCTCAGATCAACCAATCGACTGCTTTTTCAGCTTCTGCGTCCCAGACAGCATCCAATATGTGTTTCTCGTTCTAAGTTGAGCTCTTTATCCAAATTTGCAGTCTTTGGCTAAATTGAGTTCTTTGCCAATTCTGAGATACACTTTGCTGTAACTTCTCAGGGAAAGTTCAGATCAACCAATCGACTGCTTTTTCAGCTTCTGCGTCCCAGACAGCATCCAATATGTGTTTCTCGTTCTAAGTTGAGCTCTGCATTCAAATTTTCAATCCCTTGCTAAATTGAGTTCTTTGCCAATTCTGATATACACTTTGCTGTAACTTCTCAGGGAAAGCTCAGATCAACCAATCGACTGCTTTTTCAGGTTCTGCGTCCCAGACAGCATCCAATATGTGTTTCTCGTTCTAAGTTGAGCTCTTTATCCAAATTTGCAGTCTTTGGCTAAATTGAGTTCTTTGCCAATTCTGAGATACACTTTGCTGTAACTTCTTAGGGAAAGCTCAGATCAACCAATCGACTGCTTTTTCAACTTCTACATCCCAGACAGCATCCAACATGTGTTTCTCGTTTGAAGTTGAGCTCTGCATTCAAATTTGCAATCCCTTGCTAAATTGAGTTATTTGCCAATTCTGAGATACACTTTGCTGTAACTTGTCAGGGAAAGCTCAGATCAACCAATCGACTGCTTTTTCAGCTTCTGCGTCCCAGACAGCATCCAATATGTGTTTCTCGTTCTAAGTTGAGCTCTTTATCCAAATTTGCAGTCTTTGGCTAAATTGAGTTCTTTGCCAATTCTGTGATACACTTTGCTGTAACTTCTTAGGGAAAGCTCAGATCAACCAATCGACTGCTTTTTCAACTTCTACATCCCAGACAGCATCCAACATGTGTTTCTCGTTTGAAGTTGAGCTCTGCATTCAAATTTGCAATCCCTTGCTAAATTGAGTTCTTTGCCAATTCTGAGATACACTTTGCTGTAACTTCTCAGGGAAAGCTCAGATCAACCAATCGACTGCTTTTTCAGCTTCTGCGTCCCAGACAGCATCCAATATGTGTTTCTCGTTCTAAGTTGAGCTCTTTATCCAAATTTGCAGTCTTTGGCTAAATTGAGTTCTTTGCCAATTCTGAGATACACTTTGCTGTAACTTCTCAGGGAAAGCTCAGATCAACCAATCGACTGCTTTTTCAACTTCTACGTCCCAGACAGCATCCAACATGTGTTTCTCGTTTGAAGTTGAGCTCTGCATTCAAATTTGCAATCCCTTGCTAAATTGAGTTCTTTGCCAATTCTGATATACACTTTGCTGTAACTTCTCAGGGAAAGCTCAGATCAACCAATCGACTGCTTTTTCAGCTTCTGCGTCCCAGACAGCATCCAATATGTGTTTCTCGTTCTAAGTTGAGCTCTTTATCCAAATTTGCAGTCTTTGGCTAAATTGAGTTCTTTGCCAATTCTGAGATACACTTTGCTGTAACTTCTTAGGGAAAGCTCAGATCAACCAATCGACTGTTTTTCAACTTCTACATCCCAGACAGCATCCAACATGTGTTTCTCGTTTGAGGTTGAGCTCTGCATTCAAATTTGCAATCCCTTGCTAAATTGAGTTCTTTGCCAATTCTGAGATACACTTTGCTGTAACTTCTCAGGGAAAGCTCAGATCAACCAATCGACTGCTTTTTCAACTTCTACATCCCAGACAGCATCCAATATGTGTTTCTCGTTCTAAGTTGAGCTCTTTATCCAAATTTGCAGTCTTTGGCTAAATTGAGTTCTTTGCCAATTCTGAGATACACTTTGCTGTAACTTCTCAGGGAAAGCTCAGATCAACCAATCGACTGCTTTTTCAGCTTCTGCGTCCCAGACAGCATCCAATATGTGTTTCTCGTTCTAAGTTGAGCTCTTTATCCAAATTTGCAGTCTTTGGCTAAATTGAGTTCTTTGCCAATTCTGAGATACACTTTGCTGTAACTTCTTAGGGAAAGCTCAGATCAACCAATCGACTGCTTTTTCAACTTCTACATCCCAGACAGCATCCAACATGTGTTTCTCGTTTGAAGTTGAGCTCTGCATTCAAATTTGCAATCCCTTGCTAAATTGAGTTCTTTGCCAATTCTGAGATACACTTTGCTGTAACTTCTCAGGGAAAGCTCAGATCAACCAATCGACTGCTTTTTCAGCTTCTGCGTCCCAGACAGCATCCAATATGTGTTTCTCGTTCTAAGTTGAGCTCTTTATCCAAATTTGCAGTCTTTGGCTAAATTGAGTTCTTTGCCAATTCTGAGATACACTTTGCTGTAACTTCTTAGGGAAAGCTCAGATCAACCAATCGACTGCTTTTTCAACTTCTACATCCCAGACAGCATCCAACATGTGTTTCTCGTTTGAAGTTGAGCTCTGCATTCAAATTTGCAATCCCTTGCTAAATTGAGTTATTTGCCAATTCTGAGATACACTTTGCTGTAACTTGTCAGGGAAAGCTCAGATCAACCAATCGACTGCTTTTTCAGCTTCTGCGTCCCAGACAGCATCCAATATGTGTTTCTCGTTCTAAGTTGAGCTCTTTATCCAAATTTGCAGTCTTTGGCTAAATTGAGTTCTTTGCCAATTCTGAGATACACTTTGCTGTAACTTCTCAGGGAAAGTTCAGATCAATCAATCGACTGCTTTTTCAGCTTCTGCGTCCCAGATAGCATCCAATATGTGTTTCTCGTTCTAAGTTGAGCTCTTTATCCAAATTTGCAGTCTTTGGCTAAATTGAGTTCTTTGCCAATTCTGAGATACACTTTGCTGTAACTTCTTAGGGAAAGCTCAGATCAACCAATCGACTGCTTTTTCAACTTCTACATCCCAGACAGCATCCAACATGTGTTTCTCGTTTGAAGTTGAGCTCTGCATTCAAATTTGCAATCCCTTGCTAAATTGAGTTCTTTGCCAATTCTGAGATACACTTTGCTGTAACTTCTCAGGGAAAGCTCAGATCAACCAATCGACTGCTTTTTCAGCTTCTGCGTCCCAGACAGCATCCAATATTTGTTTCTCGTTCTAAGTTGAGCTCTTTATCCAAATTTGCAGTCTTTGGCTAAATTGAGTTCTTTGCCAATTCTGAGATACACTTTGCTGTAACTTCTCAGGGAAAGCTCAGATCAACCAATCGACTGCTTTTTCAGCTTCTGCGTCCCAGACAGCATCCAATATGTGTTTCTCGTTCTAAGTTGAGCTCTTTATCCAAATTTGCAGTCTTTGGCTAAATTGAGTTCTTTGCCAATTCTGAGATACACTTTGCTGTAACTTCTTAGGGAAAGCTCAGATCAACCAATCGACTGCTTTTTCAACTTCTACATCCCAGACAGCATCCAACATGTGTTTCTCGTTTGAAGTTGAGCTCTGCATTCAAATTTGCAATCCCTTGCTAAATTGAGTTCTTTGCCAATTCTGAGATACACTTTGCTGTAACTTGTCAGGGAAAGCTCAGATCAACCAATCGACTGCTTTTTCAGCTTCTGCGTCCCAGACAGCATCCAATATGTGTTTCTCGTTCTAAGTTGAGCTCTTTATCCAAATTTGCAGTCTTTGGCTAAATTGAGTTCTTTGCCAATTCTGAGATACACTTTGCTGTAACTTCTCAGGGAAAGTTCAGATCAACCAATCGACTGCTTTTTCAGCTTCTGCGTCCCAGACAGCATCCAATATGTGTTTCTCGTTCTAAGTTGAGCTCTGCATTCAAATTTTCAATCCCTTGCTAAATTGAGTTCTTTGCCAATTCTGATATACACTTTGCTGTAACTTCTCAGGGAAAGCTCAGATCAACCAATCGACTGCTTTTTCAGCTTCTGCGTCCCAGACAGCATCCAATATGTGTTTCTCGTTCTAAGTTGAGCTCTTTATCCAAATTTGCAGTCTTTGGCTAAATTGAGTTCTTTGCCAATTCTGAGATACACTTTGCTGTAACTTCTTAGGGAAAGCTCAGATCAACCAATCGACTGCTTTTTCAACTTCTACATCCCAGACAGCATCCAACATGTGTTTCTCGTTTGAAGTTGAGCTCTGCATTCAAATTTTCAATCCCTTGCTAAATTGAGTTCTTTGCCAATTCTGATATACACTTTGCTGTAACTTCTCAGGGAAAGCTCAGATCAACCAATCGACTGCTTTTTCAGCTTCTGCGTCACAGACAGCATCCAATATGTGTTTCTCGTTCTAAGTTGAGCTCTTTATCCAAATTTGCAGTCTTTGGCTAAATTGAGTTCTTTGCCAATTCTGAGATACACTTTGCTGTAACTTCTCAGGGAAAGCTCAGATCAACCAATCGACTGCTTTTTCAACTTCTACATCCCAGACAGCATCCAACATGTGTTTCTCGTTTGAAGTTGAGCTCTGCATTCAAATTTGCAATCCCTTGCTAAATTGAGTTCTTTGCCAATTCTGAGATACACTTTGCTGTAACTTGTCAGGGAAAGCTCAGATCAACCAATCGACTGCTTTTTCAGCTTCTGCGTCCCAGACAGCATCCAATATGTGTTTCTCGTTCTAAGTTGAGCTCTTTATCCAAATTTGCAGTCTTTGGCTAAATTGAGTTCTTTGCCAATTCTGAGATACACTTTGCTGTAACTTCTCAGGGAAAGTTCAGATCAACCAATCGACTGCTTTTTCAGCTTCTGCGTCCCAGACAGCATCCAATATGTGTTTCTCGTTCTAAGTTGAGCTCTGCATTCAAATTTTCAATCCCTTGCTAAATTGAGTTCTTTGCCAATTCTGATATACACTTTGCTGTAACTTCTCAGGGAAAGCTCAGATCAACCAATCGACTGCTTTTTCAGGTTCTGCGTCCCAGACAGCATCCAATATGTGTTTCTCGTTCTAAGTTGAGCTCTTTATCCAAATTTGCAGTCTTTGGCTAAATTGAGTTCTTTGCCAATTCTGAGATACACTTTGCTGTAACTTCTTAGGGAAAGCTCAGATCAACCAATCGACTGCTTTTTCAACTTCTACATCCCAGACAGCATCCAACATGTGTTTCTCGTTTGAAGTTGAGCTCTGCATTCAAATTTGCAATCCCTTGCTAAATTGAGTTATTTGCCAATTCTGAGATACACTTTGCTGTAACTTGTCAGGGAAAGCTCAGATCAACCAATCGACTGCTTTTTCAGCTTCTGCGTCCCAGACAGCATCCAATATGTGTTTCTCGTTCTAAGTTGAGCTCTTTATCCAAATTTGCAGTCTTTGGCTAAATTGAGTTCTTTGCCAATTCTGTGATACACTTTGCTGTAACTTCTTAGGGAAAGCTCAGATCAACCAATCGACTGCTTTTTCAACTTCTACATCCCAGACAGCATCCAACATGTGTTTCTCGTTTGAAGTTGAGCTCTGCATTCAAATTTGCAATCCCTTGCTAAATTGAGTTATTTGCCAATTCTGAGATACACTTTGCTGTAACTTGTCAGGGAAAGCTCAGATCAACCAATCGACTGCTTTTTCAGCTTCTGCGTCCCAGACAGCATCCAATATGTGTTTCTCGTTCTAAGTTGAGCTCTTTATCCAAATTTGCAGTCTTTGGCTAAATTGAGTTCTTTGCAAATTCTGTGATACACTTTGCTGTAACTTCTTAGGGAAAGCTCAGATCAACCAATCGACTGCTTTTTCAACTTCTACATCCCAGACAGCATCCAACATGTGTTTCTCGTTTGAAGTTGAGCTCTGCATTCAAATTTGCAATCCCTTGCTAAATTGAGTTCTTTGCCAATTCTGAGATACACTTTGCTGTAACTTCTCAGGGAAAGCTCAGATCAACCAATCGACTGCTTTTTCAGCTTCTGCGTCCCAGACAGCATCCAATATGTGTTTCTCGTTCTAAGTTGAGCTCTTTATCCAAATTTGCAGTCTTTGGCTAAATTGAGTTCTTTGCCAATTCTGAGATACACTTTGCTGTAACTTCTCAGGGAAAGCTCAGATCAACCAATCGACTGCTTTTTCAACTTCTACGTCCCAGACAGCATCCAACATGTGTTTCTCGTTTGAAGTTGAGCTCTGCATTCAAATTTGCAATCCCTTGCTAAATTGAGTTCTTTGCCAATTCTGATATACACTTTGCTGTAACTTCTCAGGGAAAGCTCAGATCAACCAATAGACTGCTTTTTCAGCTTCTGCGTCCCAGACAGCATCCAATATGTGTTTCTCGTTCTAAGTTGAGCTCTTTATCCAAATTTGCAGTCTTTGGCTAAATTGAGTTCTTTGCCAATTCTGAGATACACTTTGCTGTAACTTCTTAGGGAAAGCTCAGATCAACCAATCGACTGTTTTTCAACTTCTACATCCCAGACAGCATCCAACATGTGTTTCTCGTTTGAAGTTGAGCTCTGCATTCAAATTTGCAATCCCTTGCTAAATTGAGTTCTTTGCCAATTCTGAGATACACTTTGCTGTAACTTCTCAGGGAAAGCTCAGATCAACCAATCGACTGCTTTTTCAACTTCTACATCCCAGACAGCATCCAATATGTGTTTCTCGTTCTAAGTTGAGCTCTTTATCCAAATTTGCAGTCTTTGGCTAAATTGAGTTCTTTGCCAATTCTGAGATACACTTTGCTGTAACTTCTCAGGGAAAGCTCAGATCAACCAATCGACTGCTTTTTCAACTTCTACATCCCAGACAGCATCCAACATGTGTTTCTCGTTTGAAGTTGAGCTCTGCATTCAAATTTGCAATCCCTTGCTAAATTGAGTTCTTTGCCAATTCTGAGATACACTTTGCTGTAACTTCTCAGGGAAAGCTCAGATCAACCAATCGACTGCTTTTTCAGCTTCTGCGTCCCAGACAGCATCCAATATGTGTTTCTCGTTCTAAGTTGAGCTCTTTATCCAAATTTGCAGTCTTTGGCTAAATTGAGTTCTTTGCCAATTCTGAGATACACTTTGCTGTAACTTCTCAGGGAAAGCTCAGATCAACCAATCGACTGCTTTTTCAGCTTCTGCGTCCCAGACAGCATCCAATATGTGTTTCTCGTTCTAAGTTGAGCTCTTTATCCAAATTTGCAGTCTTTGGCTAAATTGAGTTCTTTGCCAATTCTGAGATACACTTTGCTGTAACTTCTTAGGGAAAGCTCAGATCAACCAATCGACTGCTTTTTCAACTTCTACATCCCAGACAGCATCCAACATGTGTTTCTCGTTTGAAGTTGAGCTCTGCATTCAAATTTGCAATCCCTTGCTAAATTGAGTTCTTTGCCAATTCTGAGATACACTTTGCTGTAACTTCTCAGGGAAAGCTCAGATCAACCAATCGACTGCTTTTTCAGCTTCTGCGTCCCAGACAGCATCCAATATGTGTTTCTCGTTCTAAGTTGAGCTCTTTATCCAAATTTGCAGTCTTTGGCTAAATTGAGTTCTTTGCCAATTCTGAGATACACTTTGCTGTAACTTCTCAGGGAAAGTTCAGATCAACCAATCGACTGCTTTTTCAGCTTCTGCGTCCCAGATAGCATCCAATATGTGTTTCTCGTTCTAAGTTGAGCTCTTTATCCAAATTTGCAGTCTTTGGCTAAATTGAGTTCTTTGCCAATTCTGAGATACACTTTGCTGTAACTTCATAGGGAAAGCTCAGATCAACCAATCGACTGCTTTTTCAACTTCTACATCCCAGACAGCATCCAACATGTGTTTCTCGTTTGAAGTTGAGCTCTGCATTCAAATTTGCAATCCCTTGCTAAATTGAGTTCTTTGCCAATTCTGAGATACACTTTGCTGTAACTTCTCAGGGAAAGCTCAGATCAACCAATCGACTGCTTTTTCAGCTTCTGCGTCCCAGACAGCATCCAATATTTGTTTCTCGTTCTAAGTTGAGCTCTTTATCCAAATTTGCAGTCTTTGGCTAAATTGAGTTCTTTGCCAATTCTGAGATACACTTTGCTGTAACTTCTCAGGGAAAGCTCAGATCAACCAATCGACTGCTTTTTCAGCTTCTGCGTCCCAGACAGCATCCAATATGTGTTTCTCGTTCTAAGTTGAGCTCTTTATCCAAATTTGCAGTCTTTGGCTAAATTGAGTTCTTTGCCAATTCTGAGATACACTTTGCTGTAACTTCTTAGGGAAAGCTCAGATCAACCAATCGACTGCTTTTTCAACTTCTACATCCCAGACAGCATCCAACATGTGTTTCTCGTTTGAAGTTGAGCTCTGCATTCAAATTTGCAATCCCTTGCTAAATTGAGTTCTTTGCCAATTCTGAGATACACTTTGCTGTAACTTGTCAGGGAAAGCTCAGATCAACCAATCGACTGCTTTTTCAGCTTCTGCGTCCCAGACAGCATCCAATATGTGTTTCTCGTTCTAAGTTGAGCTCTTTATCCAAATTTGCAGTCTTTGGCTAAATTGAGTTCTTTGCCAATTCTGAGATACACTTTGCTGTAACTTCTCAGGGAAAGTTCAGATCAACCAATCGACTGCTTTTTCAGCTTCTGCGTCCCAGACAGCATCCAATATGTGTTTCTCGTTCTAAGTTGAGCTCTGCATTCAAATTTTCAATCCCTTGCTAAATTGAGTTCTTTGCCAATTCTGATATACACTTTGCTGTAACTTCTCAGGGAAAGCTCAGATCAACCAATCGACTGCTTTTTCAGCTTCTGCGTCCCAGACAGCATCCAATATGTGTTTCTCGTTCTAAGTTGAGCTCTTTATCCAAATTTGCAGTCTTTGGCTAAATTGAGTTCTTTGCCAATTCTGAGATACACTTTGCTGTAACTTCTTAGGGAAAGCTCAGATCAACCAATCGACTGCTTTTTCAACTTCTACATCCCAGACAGCATCCAACATGTGTTTCTCGTTTGAAGTTGAGCTCTGCATTCAAATTTTCAATCCCTTGCTAAATTGAGTTCTTTGCCAATTCTGATATACACTTTGCTGTAACTTCTCAGGGAAAGCTCAGATCAACCAATCGACTGCTTTTTCAGCTTCTGCGTCACAGACAGCATCCAATATGTGTTTCTCGTTCTAAGTTGAGCTCTTTATCCAAATTTGCAGTCTTTGGCTAAATTGAGTTCTTTGCCAATTCTGAGATACACTTTGCTGTAACTTCTCAGGGAAAGCTCAGATCAACCAATCGACTGCTTTTTCAACTTCTACATCCCAGACAGCATCCAACATGTGTTTCTCGTTTGAAGTTGAGCTCTGCATTCAAATTTGCAATCCCTTGCTAAATTGAGTTCTTTGCCAATTCTGAGATACACTTTGCTGTAACTTGTCAGGGAAAGCTCAGATCAACCAATCGACTGCTTTTTCAGCTTCTGCGTCCCAGACAGCATCCAATATGTGTTTCTCGTTCTAAGTTGAGCTCTTTATCCAAATTTGCAGTCTTTGGCTAAATTGAGTTCTTTGCCAATTCTGAGATACACTTTGCTGTAACTTCTCAGGGAAAGTTCAGATCAACCAATCGACTGCTTTTTCAGCTTCTGCGTCCCAGACAGCATCCAATATGTGTTTCTCGTTCTAAGTTGAGCTCTGCATTCAAATTTTCAATCCCTTGCTAAATTGAGTTCTTTGCCAATTCTGATATACACTTTGCTGTAACTTCTCAGGGAAAGCTCAGATCAACCAATCGACTGCTTTTTCAGGTTCTGCGTCCCAGACAGCATCCAATATGTGTTTCTCGTTCTAAGTTGAGCTCTTTATCCAAATTTGCAGTCTTTGGCTAAATTGAGTTCTTTGCCAATTCTGAGATACACTTTGCTGTAACTTCTTAGGGAAAGCTCAGATCAACCAATCGACTGCTTTTTCAACTTCTACATCCCAGACAGCATCCAACATGTGTTTCTCGTTTGAAGTTGAGCTCTGCATTCAAATTTGCAATCCCTTGCTAAATTGAGTTATTTGCCAATTCTGAGATACACTTTGCTGTAACTTGTCAGGGAAAGCTCAGATCAACCAATCGACTGCTTTTTCAGCTTCTGCGTCCCAGACAGCATCCAATATGTGTTTCTCGTTCTAAGTTGAGCTCTTTATCCAAATTTGCAGTCTTTGGCTAAATTGAGTTCTTTGCCAATTCTGTGATACACTTTGCTGTAACTTCTTAGGGAAAGCTCAGATCAACCAATCGACTGCTTTTTCAACTTCTACATCCCAGACAGCATCCAACATGTGTTTCTCGTTTGAAGTTGAGCTCTGCATTCAAATTTGCAATCCCTTGCTAAATTGAGTTCTTTGCCAATTCTGAGATACACTTTGCTGTAACTTCTCAGGGAAAGCTCAGATCAACCAATCGACTGCTTTTTCAGCTTCTGCGTCCCAGACAGCATCCAATATGTGTTTCTCGTTCTAAGTTGAGCTCTTTATCCAAATTTGCAGTCTTTGGCTAAATTGAGTTCTTTGCCAATTCTGAGATACACTTTGCTGTAACTTCTCAGGGAAAGCTCAGATCAACCAATCGACTGCTTTTTCAACTTCTACATCCCAGACAGCATCCAACATGTGTTTCTCGTTTGAAGTTGAGCTCTGCATTCAAATTTGCAATCCCTTGCTAAATTGAGTTCTTTGCCAATTCTGATATACACTTTGCTGTAACTTCTCAGGGAAAGCTCAGATCAACCAATCGACTGCTTTTTCAGCTTCTGCGTCCCAGACAGCATCCAATATGTGTTTCTCGTTCTAAGTTGAGCTCTTTATCCAAATTTGCAGTCTTTGGCTAAATTGAGTTCTTTGCCAATTCTGAGATACACTTTGCTGTAACTTCTCAGGGAAAGCTCAGATCAACCAATCGACTGCTTTTTCAGCTTCTGCGTCCCAGACAGCATCCAATATGTGTTTCTCGTTCTAAGTTGAGCTCTTTATCCAAATTTGCAGTCTTTGGCTAAATTGAGTTCTTTGCCAATTCTGAGATACACTTTGCTGTAACTTCTTAGGGAAAGCTCAGATCAACCAATCGACTGCTTTTTCAACTTCTACATCCCAGACAGCATCCAACATGTGTTTCTCGTTTGAAGTTGAGCTCTGCATTCAAATTTGCAATCCCTTGCTAAATTGAGTTCTTTGCCAATTCTGAGATACACTTTGCTGTAACTTCTCAGGGAAAGCTCAGATCAACCAATCGACTGCTTTTTCAGCTTCTGCGTCCCAGACAGCATCCAATATTTGTTTCTCGTTCTAAGTTGAGCTCTTTATCCAAATTTGCAGTCTTTGGCTAAATTGAGTTCTTTGCCAATTCTGAGATACACTTTGCTGTAACTTCTCAGGGAAAGCTCAGATCAACCAATCGACTGCTTTTTCAGCTTCTGCGTCCCAGACAGCATCCAATATGTGTTTCTCGTTCTAAGTTGAGCTCTTTATCCAAATTTGCAGTCTTTGGCTAAATTGAGTTCTTTGCCAATTCTGAGATACACTTTGCTGTAACTTCTTAGGGAAAGCTCAGATCAACCAATCGACTGCTTTTTCAACTTCTACATCCCAGACAGCATCCAACATGTGTTTCTCGTTTGAAGTTGAGCTCTGCATTCAAATTTGCAATCCCTTGCTAAATTGAGTTCTTTGCCAATTCTGAGATACACTTTGCTGTAACTTGTCAGGGAAAGCTCAGATCAACCAATCGACTGCTTTTTCAGCTTCTGCGTCCCAGACAGCATCCAATATGTGTTTCTCGTTCTAAGTTGAGCTCTTTATCCAAATTTGCAGTCTTTGGCTAAATTGAGTTCTTTGCCAATTCTGAGATACACTTTGCTGTAACTTCTCAGGGAAAGTTCAGATCAACCAATCGACTGCTTTTTCAGCTTCTGCGTCCCAGACAGCATCCAATATGTGTTTCTCGTTCTAAGTTGAGCTCTGCATTCAAATTTTCAATCCCTTGCTAAATTGAGTTCTTTGCCAATTCTGATATACACTTTGCTGTAACTTCTCAGGGAAAGCTCAGATCAACCAATCGACTGCTTTTTCAGCTTCTGCGTCCCAGACAGCATCCAATATGTGTTTCTCGTTCTAAGTTGAGCTCTTTATCCAAATTTGCAGTCTTTGGCTAAATTGAGTTCTTTGCCAATTCTGAGATACACTTTGCTGTAACTTCTTAGGGAAAGCTCAGATCAACCAATCGACTGCTTTTTCAACTTCTACATCCCAGACAGCATCCAACATGTGTTTCTCGTTTGAAGTTGAGCTCTGCATTCAAATTTTCAATCCCTTGCTAAATTGAGTTCTTTGCCAATTCTGATATACACTTTGCTGTAACTTCTCAGGGAAAGCTCAGATCAACCAATCGACTGCTTTTTCAGCTTCTGCGTCACAGACAGCATCCAATATGTGTTTCTCGTTCTAAGTTGAGCTCTTTATCCAAATTTGCAGTCTTTGGCTAAATTGAGTTCTTTGCCAATTCTGAGATACACTTTGCTGTAACTTCTCAGGGAAAGCTCAGATCAACCAATCGACTGCTTTTTCAACTTCTACATCCCAGACAGCATCCAACATGTGTTTCTCGTTTGAAGTTGAGCTCTGCATTCAAATTTGCAATCCCTTGCTAAATTGAGTTCTTTGCCAATTCTGAGATACACTTTGCTGTAACTTGTCAGGGAAAGCTCAGATCAACCAATCGACTGCTTTTTCAGCTTCTGCGTCCCAGACAGCATCCAATATGTGTTTCTCGTTCTAAGTTGAGCTCTTTATCCAAATTTGCAGTCTTTGGCTAAATTGAGTTCTTTGCCAATTCTGAGATACACTTTGCTGTAACTTCTCAGGGAAAGTTCAGATCAACCAATCGACTGCTTTTTCAGCTTCTGCGTCCCAGACAGCATCCAATATGTGTTTCTCGTTCTAAGTTGAGCTCTGCATTCAAATTTTCAATCCCTTGCTAAATTGAGTTCTTTGCCAATTCTGATATACACTTTGCTGTAACTTCTCAGGGAAAGCTCAGATCAACCAATCGACTGCTTTTTCAGGTTCTGCGTCCCAGACAGCATCCAATATGTGTTTCTCGTTCTAAGTTGAGCTCTTTATCCAAATTTGCAGTCTTTGGCTAAATTGAGTTCTTTGCCAATTCTGAGATACACTTTGCTGTAACTTCTTAGGGAAAGCTCAGATCAACCAATCGACTGCTTTTTCAACTTCTACATCCCAGACAGCATCCAACATGTGTTTCTCGTTTGAAGTTGAGCTCTGCATTCAAATTTGCAATCCCTTGCTAAATTGAGTTATTTGCCAATTCTGAGATACACTTTGCTGTAACTTGTCAGGGAAAGCTCAGATCAACCAATCGACTGCTTTTTCAGCTTCTGCGTCCCAGACAGCATCCAATATGTGTTTCTCGTTCTAAGTTGAGCTCTTTATCCAAATTTGCAGTCTTTGGCTAAATTGAGTTCTTTGCCAATTCTGTGATACACTTTGCTGTAACTTCTTAGGGAAAGCTCAGATCAACCAATCGACTGCTTTTTCAACTTCTACATCCCAGACAGCATCCAACATGTGTTTCTCGTTTGAAGTTGAGCTCTGCATTCAAATTTGCAATCCCTTGCTAAATTGAGTTCTTTGCCAATTCTGAGATACACTTTGCTGTAACTTCTCAGGGAAAGCTCAGATCAACCAATCGACTGCTTTTTCAGCTTCTGCGTCCCAGACAGCATCCAATATGTGTTTCTCGTTCTAAGTTGAGCTCTTTATCCAAATTTGCAGTCTTTGGCTAAATTGAGTTCTTTGCCAATTCTGAGATACACTTTGCTGTAACTTCTCAGGGAAAGCTCAGATCAACCAATCGACTGCTTTTTCAACTTCTACATCCCAGACAGCATCCAACATGTGTTTCTCGTTTGAAGTTGAGCTCTGCATTCAAATTTGCAATCCCTTGCTAAATTGAGTTCTTTGCCAATTCTGATATACACTTTGCTGTAACTTCTCAGGGAAAGCTCAGATCAACCAATCGACTGCTTTTTCAGCTTCTGCGTCCCAGACAGCATCCAATATGTGTTTCTCGTTCTAAGTTGAGCTCTTTATCCAAATTTGCAGTCTTTGGCTAAATTGAGTTCTTTGCCAATTCTGAGATACACTTTGCTGTAACTTCTCAGGGAAAGCTCAGATCAACCAATCGACTGCTTTTTCAGCTTCTGCGTCCCAGACAGCATCCAATATGTGTTTCTCGTTCTAAGTTGAGCTCTTTATCCAAATTTGCAGTCTTTGGCTAAATTGAGTTCTTTGCCAATTCTGAGATACACTTTGCTGTAACTTCTTAGGGAAAGCTCAGATCAACCAATCGACTGCTTTTTCAACTTCTACATCCCAGACAGCATCCAACATGTGTTTCTCGTTTGAAGTTGAGCTCTGCATTCAAATTTGCAATCCCTTGCTAAATTGAGTTCTTTGCCAATTCTGAGATACACTTTGCTGTAACTTCTCAGGGAAAGCTCAGATCAACCAATCGACTGCTTTTTCAGCTTCTGCGTCCCAGACAGCATCCAATATGTGTTTCTCGTTCTAAGTTGAGCTCTTTATCCAAATTTGCAGTCTTTGGCTAAATTGAGTTCTTTGCCAATTCTGAGATACACTTTGCTGTAACTTCTCAGGGAAAGCTCAGATCAACCAATCGACTGCTTTTTCAGCTTCTGCGTCCCAGACTGCATCCAATATGTGTTTCTCGTTCTAAGTTGAGCTCTTTATCCAAATTTGCAGTCTTTGGCTAAATTGAGTTCTTTGCCAATTCTGAGATACACTTTGCTGTAACTTCTTAGGGAAAGCTCAGATCAACCAATCGACTGCTTTTTCAACTTCTACGTCCCAGACAGCATCCAACATGTGTTTCTCGTTTGAAGTTGAGCTCTGCATTCAAATTTGCAATCCCTTGCTAAATTGAGTTCTTTGCCAATTCTGATATACACTTTGCTGTAACTTCTCAGGGAAAGCTCAGATCAACCAATCGACTGCTTTTTCAGCTTCTGCGTCCCAGACAGCATCCAATATGTGTTTCTCGTTCTAAGTTGAGCTCTTTATCCAAATTTGCAGTCTTTGGCTAAATTGAGTTCTTTGCCAATTCTGAGATACACTTTGCTGTAACTTCTTAGGGAAAGCTCAGATCAACCAATCGACTGCTTTTTCAACTTCTACATCCCAGACAGCATCCAACATGTGTTTCTCGTTTGAAGTTGAGCTCTGCATTCAAATTTGCAATCCCTTGCTAAATTGAGTTCTTTGCCAATTCTGAGATACACTTTGCTGTAACTTGTCAGGGAAAGCTCAGATCAACCAATCGACTGCTTTTTCAGCTTCTGCGTCCCAGACAGCATCCAATATGTGTTTCGCGTTCTAAGTTGAGCTCTTTATCCAAATTTGCAGTCTTTGGCTAAATTGAGTTCTTTGCCAATTCTGAGATACACTTTGCTGTAACTTCTCAGGGAAAGTTCAGATCAACCAATCGACTGCTTTTTCAGCTTCTGCGTCCCAGACAGCATCCAATATGTGTTTCTCGTTCTAAGTTGAGCTCTGCATTCAAATTTTCAATCCCTTGCTAAATTGAGTTCTTTGCCAATTCTGATATACACTTTGCTGTAACTTCTCAGGGAAAGCTCAGATCAACCAATCGACTGCTTTTTCAGCTTCTGCGTCCCAGACAGCATCCAATATGTGTTTCTCGTTCTAAGTTGAGCTCTTTATCCAAATTTGCAGTCTTTGGCTAAATTGAGTTCTTTGCCAATTCTGAGATACACTTTGCTGTAACTTCTTAGGGAAAGCTCAGATCAACCAATCGACTGCTTTTTCAACTTCTACATCCCAGACAGCATCCAACATGTGTTTCTCGTTTGAAGTTGAGCTCTGCATTCAAATTTTCAATCCCTTGCTAAATTGAGTTCTTTGCCAATTCTGATATACACTTTGCTGTAACTTCTCAGGGAAAGCTCAGATCAACCAATCGACTGCTTTTTCAGCTTCTGCGTCACAGACAGCATCCAATATGTGTTTCTCGTTCTAAGTTGAGCTCTTTATCCAAATTTGCAGTCTTTGGCTAAATTGAGTTCTTTGCCAATTCTGAGATACACTTTGCTGTAACTTCTCAGGGAAAGCTCAGATCAACCAATCGACTGCTTTTTCAACTTCTACATCCCAGACAGCATCCAACATGTGTTTCTCGTTTGAAGTTGAGCTCTGCATTCAAATTTGCAATCCCTTGCTAAATTGAGTTCTTTGCCAATTCTGAGATACACTTTGCTGTAACTTGTCAGGGAAAGCTCAGATCAACCAATCGACTGCTTTTTCAGCTTCTGCGTCCCAGACAGCATCCAATATGTGTTTCTCGTTCTAAGTTGAGCTCTTTATCCAAATTTGCAGTCTTTGGCTAAATTGAGTTCTTTGCCAATTCTGAGATACACTTTGCTGTAACTTCTCAGGGAAAGTTCAGATCAACCAATCGACTTCTTTTTCAGCTTCTGCGTCCCAGACAGCATCCAATATGTGTTTCTCGTTATAAGTTGAGCTCTGCATTCAAATTTTCAATCCCTTGCTAAATTGAGTTCTTTGCCAATTCTGATATACACTTTGCTGTAACTTCTCAGGGAAAGTTCAGATCAACCAATCGACTTCTTTTTCAGCTTCTGCGTCCCAGACAGCATCCAATATGTGTTTCTCGTTCTAAGTTGAGCTCTGCATTCAAATTTGCAATCCCTTGCTAAATTGAGTTCTTTGCCAATTCTGAGATACACTTTGCTGTAACTTCTCAGGGAAAGCTCAGATCAACCAATCGACTGCTTTTTCAGCTTCTGCGTCCCAGACAGCATCCAATATTTGTTTCTCGTTCTAAGTTGAGCTCTTTATCCAAATTTGCAGTCTTTGGCTAAATTGAGTTCTTTGCCAATTCTGAGATACACTTTGCTGTAACTTCTCAGGGAAAGCTCAGATCAACCAATCGACTGCTTTTTCAGCTTCTGCGTCCCAGACAGCATCCAATATGTGTTTCTCGTTCTAAGTTGAGCTCTTTATCCAAATTTGCAGTCTTTGGCTAAATTGAGTTCTTTGCCAATTCTGAGATACACTTTGCTGTAACTTCTTAGGGAAAGCTCAGATCAACCAATCGACTGCTTTTTCAACTTCTACATCCCAGACAGCATCCAACATGTGTTTCTCGTTTGAAGTTGAGCTCTGCATTCAAATTTGCAATCCCTTGCTAAATTGAGTTCTTTGCCAATTCTGAGATACACTTTGCTGTAACTTGTCAGGGAAAGCTCAGATCAACCAATCGACTGCTTTTTCAGCTTCTGCGTCCCAGACAGCATCCAATATGTGTTTCTCGTTCTAAGTTGAGCTCTTTATCCAAATTTGCAGTCTTTGGCTAAATTGAGTTCTTTGCCAATTCTGAGATACACTTTGCTGTAACTTCTCAGGGAAAGTTCAGATCAACCAATCGACTGCTTT
This sequence comes from Rhabdophis nuchalis, assembly GCA_039707465.1. NCBI lineage: Eukaryota > Metazoa > Chordata > Lepidosauria > Squamata > Natricidae > Rhabdophis > Rhabdophis nuchalis. Next base: position 178,430,231 of record CM077646.1, on the reverse strand, counting down.
TTCAGCTTCTGCGTCCCAGACAGCATCCAATATGTGTTTCTCGTTCTAAGTTGAGCTCTGCATTCAAATTTTCAATCCCTTGCTAAATTGAGTTCTTTGCCAATTCTGATATACACTTTGCTGTAACTTCTCAGGGAAAGCTCAGATCAACCAATCGACTGCTTTTTCAGCTTCTGCGTCCCAGACAGCATCCAATATGTGTTTCTCGTTCTAAGTTGAGCTCTTTATCCAAATTTGCAGTCTTTGGCTAAATTGAGTTCTTTGCCAATTCTGAGATACACTTTGCTGTAACTTCTTAGGGAAAGCTCAGATCAACCAATCGACTGCTTTTTCAACTTCTACATCCCAGACAGCATCCAACATGTGTTTCTCGTTTGAAGTTGAGCTCTGCATTCAAATTTTCAATCCCTTGCTAAATTGAGTTCTTTGCCAATTCTGATATACACTTTGCTGTAACTTCTCAGGGAAAGCTCAGATCAACCAATCGACTGCTTTTTCAGCTTCTGCGTCACAGACAGCATCCAATATGTGTTTCTCGTTCTAAGTTGAGCTCTTTATCCAAATTTGCAGTCTTTGGCTAAATTGAGTTCTTTGCCAATTCTGAGATACACTTTGCTGTAACTTCTCAGGGAAAGCTCAGATCAACCAATCGACTGCTTTTTCAACTTCTACATCCCAGACAGCATCCAACATGTGTTTCTCGTTTGAAGTTGAGCTCTGCATTCAAATTTGCAATCCCTTGCTAAATTGAGTTCTTTGCCAATTCTGAGATACACTTTGCTGTAACTTGTCAGGGAAAGCTCAGATCAACCAATCGACTGCTTTTTCAGCTTCTGCGTCCCAGACAGCATCCAATATGTGTTTCTCGTTCTAAGTTGAGCTCTTTATCCAAATTTGCAGTCTTTGGCTAAATTGAGTTCTTTGCCAATTCTGAGATACACTTTGCTGTAACTTCTCAGGGAAAGTTCAGATCAACCAATCGACTGCTTTTTCAGCTTCTGCGTCCCAGACAGCATCCAATATGTGTTTCTCGTTCTAAGTTGAGCTCTGCATTCAAATTTTCAATCCCTTGCTAAATTGAGTTCTTTGCCAATTCTGATATACACTTTGCTGTAACTTCTCAGGGAAAGCTCAGATCAACCAATCGACTGCTTTTTCAGGTTCTGCGTCCCAGACAGCATCCAATATGTGTTTCTCGTTCTAAGTTGAGCTCTTTATCCAAATTTGCAGTCTTTGGCTAAATTGAGTTCTTTGCCAATTCTGAGATACACTTTGCTGTAACTTCTTAGGGAAAGCTCAGATCAACCAATCGACTGCTTTTTCAACTTCTACATCCCAGACAGCATCCAACATGTGTTTCTCGTTTGAAGTTGAGCTCTGCATTCAAATTTGCAATCCCTTGCTAAATTGAGTTATTTGCCAATTCTGAGATACACTTTGCTGTAACTTGTCAGGGAAAGCTCAGATCAACCAATCGACTGCTTTTTCAGCTTCTGCGTCCCAGACAGCATCCAATATGTGTTTCTCGTTCTAAGTTGAGCTCTTTATCCAAATTTGCAGTCTTTGGCTAAATTGAGTTCTTTGCCAATTCTGTGATACACTTTGCTGTAACTTCTTAGGGAAAGCTCAGATCAACCAATCGACTGCTTTTTCAACTTCTACATCCCAGACAGCATCCAACATGTGTTTCTCGTTTGAAGTTGAGCTCTGCATTCAAATTTGCAATCCCTTGCTAAATTGAGTTCTTTGCCAATTCTGAGATACACTTTGCTGTAACTTCTCAGGGAAAGCTCAGATCAACCAATCGACTGCTTTTTCAGCTTCTGCGTCCCAGACAGCATCCAATATGTGTTTCTCGTTCTAAGTTGAGCTCTTTATCCAAATTTGCAGTCTTTGGCTAAATTGAGTTCTTTGCCAATTCTGAGATACACTTTGCTGTAACTTCTCAGGGAAAGCTCAGATCAACCAATCGACTGCTTTTTCAACTTCTACATCCCAGACAGCATCCAACATGTGTTTCTCGTTTGAAGTTGAGCTCTGCATTCAAATTTGCAATCCCTTGCTAAATTGAGTTCTTTGCCAATTCTGATATACACTTTGCTGTAACTTCTCAGGGAAAGCTCAGATCAACCAATCGACTGCTTTTTCAGCTTCTGCGTCCCAGACAGCATCCAATATGTGTTTCTCGTTCTAAGTTGAGCTCTTTATCCAAATTTGCAGTCTTTGGCTAAATTGAGTTCTTTGCCAATTCTGAGATACACTTTGCTGTAACTTCTCAGGGAAAGCTCAGATCAACCAATCGACTGCTTTTTCAGCTTCTGCGTCCCAGACAGCATCCAATATGTGTTTCTCGTTCTAAGTTGAGCTCTTTATCCAAATTTGCAGTCTTTGGCTAAATTGAGTTCTTTGCCAATTCTGAGATACACTTTGCTGTAACTTCTTAGGGAAAGCTCAGATCAACCAATCGACTGCTTTTTCAACTTCTACATCCCAGACAGCATCCAACATGTGTTTCTCGTTTGAAGTTGAGCTCTGCATTCAAATTTGCAATCCCTTGCTAAATTGAGTTCTTTGCCAATTCTGAGATACACTTTGCTGTAACTTCTCAGGGAAAGCTCAGATCAACCAATCGACTGCTTTTTCAGCTTCTGCGTCCCAGACAGCATCCAATATGTGTTTCTCGTTCTAAGTTGAGCTCTTTATCCAAATTTGCAGTCTTTGGCTAAATTGAGTTCTTTGCCAATTCTGAGATACACTTTGCTGTAACTTCTCAGGGAAAGCTCAGATCAACCAATCGACTGCTTTTTCAGCTTCTGCGTCCCAGACTGCATCCAATATGTGTTTCTCGTTCTAAGTTGAGCTCTTTATCCAAATTTGCAGTCTTTGGCTAAATTGAGTTCTTTGCCAATTCTGAGATACACTTTGCTGTAACTTCTTAGGGAAAGCTCAGATCAACCAATCGACTGCTTTTTCAACTTCTACGTCCCAGACAGCATCCAACATGTGTTTCTCGTTTGAAGTTGAGCTCTGCATTCAAATTTGCAATCCCTTGCTAAATTGAGTTCTTTGCCAATTCTGATATACACTTTGCTGTAACTTCTCAGGGAAAGCTCAGATCAACCAATCGACTGCTTTTTCAGCTTCTGCGTCCCAGACAGCATCCAATATGTGTTTCTCGTTCTAAGTTGAGCTCTTTATCCAAATTTGCAGTCTTTGGCTAAATTGAGTTCTTTGCCAATTCTGAGATACACTTTGCTGTAACTTCTTAGGGAAAGCTCAGATCAACCAATCGACTGCTTTTTCAACTTCTACATCCCAGACAGCATCCAACATGTGTTTCTCGTTTGAAGTTGAGCTCTGCATTCAAATTTGCAATCCCTTGCTAAATTGAGTTCTTTGCCAATTCTGAGATACACTTTGCTGTAACTTGTCAGGGAAAGCTCAGATCAACCAATCGACTGCTTTTTCAGCTTCTGCGTCCCAGACAGCATCCAATATGTGTTTCTCGTTCTAAGTTGAGCTCTTTATCCAAATTTGCAGTCTTTGGCTAAATTGAGTTCTTTGCCAATTCTGAGATACACTTTGCTGTAACTTCTCAGGGAAAGTTCAGATCAACCAATCGACTGCTTTTTCAGCTTCTGCGTCCCAGACAGCATCCAATATGTGTTTCTCGTTCTAAGTTGAGCTCTGCATTCAAATTTTCAATCCCTTGCTAAATTGAGTTCTTTGCCAATTCTGATATACACTTTGCTGTAACTTCTCAGGGAAAGCTCAGATCAACCAATCGACTGCTTTTTCAGCTTCTGCGTCCCAGACAGCATCCAATATGTGTTTCTCGTTCTAAGTTGAGCTCTTTATCCAAATTTGCAGTCTTTGGCTAAATTGAGTTCTTTGCCAATTCTGAGATACACTTTGCTGTAACTTCTTAGGGAAAGCTCAGATCAACCAATCGACTGCTTTTTCAACTTCTACATCCCAGACAGCATCCAACATGTGTTTCTCGTTTGAAGTTGAGCTCTGCATTCAAATTTTCAATCCCTTGCTAAATTGAGTTCTTTGCCAATTCTGATATACACTTTGCTGTAACTTCTCAGGGAAAGCTCAGATCAACCAATCGACTGCTTTTTCAGCTTCTGCGTCACAGACAGCATCCAATATGTGTTTCTCGTTCTAAGTTGAGCTCTTTATCCAAATTTGCAGTCTTTGGCTAAATTGAGTTCTTTGCCAATTCTGAGATACACTTTGCTGTAACTTCTCAGGGAAAGCTCAGATCAACCAATCGACTGCTTTTTCAACTTCTACATCCCAGACAGCATCCAACATGTGTTTCTCGTTTGAAGTTGAGCTCTGCATTCAAATTTGCAATCCCTTGCTAAATTGAGTTCTTTGCCAATTCTGAGATACACTTTGCTGTAACTTGTCAGGGAAAGCTCAGATCAACCAATCGACTGCTTTTTCAGCTTCTGCGTCCCAGACAGCATCCAATATGTGTTTCTCGTTCTAAGTTGAGCTCTTTATCCAAATTTGCAGTCTTTGGCTAAATTGAGTTCTTTGCCAATTCTGAGATACACTTTGCTGTAACTTCTTAGGGAAAGCTCAGATCAACCAATCGACTGCTTTTTCAACTTCTACATCCCAGACAGCATCCAACATGTGTTTCTCGTTTGAAGTTGAGCTCTGCATTCAAATTTGCAATCCCTTGCTAAATTGAGTTATTTGCCAATTCTGAGATACACTTTGCTGTAACTTGTCAGGGAAAGCTCAGATCAACCAATCGACTGCTTTTTCAGCTTCTGCGTCCCAGACAGCATCCAATATGTGTTTCTCGTTCTAAGTTGAGCTCTTTATCCAAATTTGCAGTCTTTGGCTAAATTGAGTTCTTTGCCAATTCTGTGATACACTTTGCTGTAACTTCTTAGGGAAAGCTCAGATCAACCAATCGACTGCTTTTTCAACTTCTACATCCCAGACAGCATCCAACATGTGTTTCTCGTTTGAAGTTGAGCTCTGCATTCAAATTTGCAATCCCTTGCTAAATTGAGTTCTTTGCCAATTCTGAGATACACTTTGCTGTAACTTCTCAGGGAAAGCTCAGATCAACCAATCGACTGCTTTTTCAGCTTCTGCGTCCCAGACAGCATCCAATATGTGTTTCTCGTTCTAAGTTGAGCTCTTTATCCAAATTTGCAGTCTTTGGCTAAATTGAGTTCTTTGCCAATTCTGAGATACACTTTGCTGTAACTTCTCAGGGAAAGCTCAGATCAACCAATCGACTGCTTTTTCAGCTTCTGCGTCCCAGACTGCATCCAATATGTGTTTCTCGTTCTAAGTTGAGCTCTTTATCCAAATTTGCAGTCTTTGGCTAAATTGAGTTCTTTGCCAATTCTGAGATACACTTTGCTGTAACTTCTTAGGGAAAGCTCAGATCAACCAATCGACTGCTTTTTCAACTTCTACGTCCCAGACAGCATCCAACATGTGTTTCTCGTTTGAAGTTGAGCTCTGCATTCAAATTTGCAATCCCTTGCTAAATTGAGTTCTTTGCCAATTCTGATATACACTTTGCTGTAACTTCTCAGGGAAAGCTCAGATCAACCAATCGACTGCTTTTTCAGCTTCTGCGTCCCAGACAGCATCCAATATGTGTTTCTCGTTCTAAGTTGAGCTCTTTATCCAAATTTGCAGTCTTTGGCTAAATTGATTTCTTTGCCAATTCTGAGATACACTTTGCTGTAACTTCTTAGGGAAAGCTCAGATCAACCAATCGACTGCTTTTTCAACTTCTACATCCCAGACAGCATCCAACATGTGTTTCTCGTTTGAAGTTGAGCTCTGCATTCAAATTTGCAATCCCTTGCTAAATTGAGTTCTTTGCCAATTCTGAGATACACTTTGCTGTAACTTGTCAGGGAAAGCTCAGATCAACCAATCGACTGCTTTTTCAGCTTCTGCGTCCCAGACAGCATCCAATATGTGTTTCTCGTTCTAAGTTGAGCTCTTTATCCAAATTTGCAGTCTTTGGCTAAATTGAGTTCTTTGCCAATTCTGAGATACACTTTGCTGTAACTTCTCAGGGAAAGTTCAGATCAACCAATCGACTGCTTTTTCAGCTTCTGCGTCCCAGACAGCATCCAATATGTGTTTCTCGTTCTAAGTTGAGCTCTGCATTCAAATTTTCAATCCCTTGCTAAATTGAGTTCTTTGCCAATTCTGATATACACTTTGCTGTAACTTCTCAGGGAAAGCTCAGATCAACCAATCGACTGCTTTTTCAGCTTCTGCGTCCCAGACAGCATCCAATATGTGTTTCTCGTTCTAAGTTGAGCTCTTTATCCAAATTTGCAGTCTTTGGCTAAATTGAGTTCTTTGCCAATTCTGAGATACACTTTGCTGTAACTTCTTAGGGAAAGCTCAGATCAACCAATCGACTGCTTTTTCAACTTCTACATCCCAGACAGCATCCAACATGTGTTTCTCGTTTGAAGTTGAGCTCTGCATTCAAATTTTCAATCCCTTGCTAAATTGAGTTCTTTGCCAATTCTGATATACACTTTGCTGTAACTTCTCAGGGAAAGCTCAGATCAACCAATCGACTGCTTTTTCAGCTTCTGCGTCACAGACAGCATCCAATATGTGTTTCTCGTTCTAAGTTGAGCTCTTTATCCAAATTTGCAGTCTTTGGCTAAATTGAGTTCTTTGCCAATTCTGAGATACACTTTGCTGTAACTTCTCAGGGAAAGCTCAGATCAACCAATCGACTGCTTTTTCAACTTCTACATCCCAGACAGCATCCAACATGTGTTTCTCGTTTGAAGTTGAGCTCTGCATTCAAATTTGCAATCCCTTGCTAAATTGAGTTCTTTGCCAATTCTGAGATACACTTTGCTGTAACTTGTCAGGGAAAGCTCAGATCAACCAATCGACTGCTTTTTCAGCTTCTGCGTCCCAGACAGCATCCAATATGTGTTTCTCGTTCTAAGTTGAGCTCTTTATCCAAATTTGCAGTCTTTGGCTAAATTGAGTTCTTTGCCAATTCTGAGATACACTTTGCTGTAACTTCTCAGGGAAAGTTCAGATCAACCAATCGACTTCTTTTTCAGCTTCTGCGTCCCAGACAGCATCCAATATGTGTTTCTCGTTCTAAGTTGAGCTCTGCATTCAAATTTTCAATCCCTTGCTAAATTGAGTTCTTTGCCAATTCTGATATACACTTTGCTGTAACTTCTCAGGGAAAGCTCAGATCAACCAATCGACTGCTTTTTCAGGTTCTGCGTCCCAGACAGCATCCAATATGTGTTTCTCGTTCTAAGTTGAGCTCTTTATCCAAATTTGCAGTCTTTGGCTAAATTGAGTTCTTTGCCAATTCTGAGATACACTTTGCTGTAACTTCTTAGGGAAAGCTCAGATCAACCAATCGACTGCTTTTTCAACTTCTACATCCCAGACAGCATCCAACATGTGTTTCTCGTTTGAAGTTGAGCTCTGCATTCAAATTTGCAATCCCTTGCTAAATTGAGTTATTTGCCAATTCTGAGATACACTTTGCTGTAACTTGTCAGGGAAAGCTCAGATCAACCAATCGACTGCTTTTTCAGCTTCTGCGTCCCAGACAGCATCCAATATGTGTTTCTCGTTCTAAGTTGAGCTCTTTATCCAAATTTGCAGTCTTTGGCTAAATTGAGTTCTTTGCCAATTCTGTGATACACTTTGCTGTAACTTCTTAGGGAAAGCTCAGATCAACCAATCGACTGCTTTTTCAACTTCTACATCCCAGACAGCATCCAACATGTGTTTCTCGTTTGAAGTTGAGCTCTGCATTCAAATTTGCAATCCCTTGCTAAATTGAGTTCTTTGCCAATTCTGAGATACACTTTGCTGTAACTTCTCAGGGAAAGCTCAGATCAACCAATCGACTGCTTTTTCAGCTTCTGCGTCCCAGACAGCATCCAATATGTGTTTCTCGTTCTAAGTTGAGCTCTTTATCCAAATTTGCAGTCTTTGGCTAAATTGAGTTCTTTGCCAATTCTGAGATACACTTTGCTGTAACTTCTCAGGGAAAGCTCAGATCAACCAATCGACTGCTTTTTCAACTTCTACGTCCCAGACAGCATCCAACATGTGTTTCTCGTTTGAAGTTGAGCTCTGCATTCAAATTTGCAATCCCTTGCTAAATTGAGTTCTTTGCCAATTCTGATATACACTTTGCTGTAACTTCTCAGGGAAAGCTCAGATCAACCAATCGACTGCTTTTTCAGCTTCTGCGTCCCAGACAGCATCCAATATGTGTTTCTCGTTCTAAGTTGAGCTCTTTATCCAAATTTGCAGTCTTTGGCTAAATTGAGTTCTTTGCCAATTCTGAGATACACTTTGCTGTAACTTCTTAGGGAAAGCTCAGATCAACCAATCGACTGCTTTTTCAACTTCTACATCCCAGACAGCATCCAACATGTGTTTCTCGTTTGAAGTTGAGCTCTGCATTCAAATTTGCAATCCCTTGCTAAATTGAGTTCTTTGCCAATTCTGAGATACACTTTGCTGTAACTTCTCAGGGAAAGCTCAGATCAACCAATCGACTGCTTTTTCAGCTTCTGCGTCCCAGACAGCATCCAATATGTGTTTCTCGTTCTAAGTTGAGCTCTTTATCCAAATTTGCAGTCTTTGGCTAAATTGAGTTCTTTGCCAATTCTGAGATACACTTTGCTGTAACTTCTCAGGGAAAGCTCAGATCAACCAATCGACTGCTTTTTCAGCTTCTGCGTCCCAGACAGCATCCAATATGTGTTTCTCGTTCTAAGTTGAGCTCTTTATCCAAATTTGCAGTCTTTGGCTAAATTGAGTTCTTTGCCAATTCTGAGATACACTTTGCTGTAACTTCTTAGGGAAAGCTCAGATCAACCAATCGACTGCTTTTTCAACTTCTACATCCCAGACAGCATCCAACATGTGTTTCTCGTTTGAAGTTGAGCTCTGCATTCAAATTTGCAATCCCTTGCTAAATTGAGTTCTTTGCCAATTCTGAGATACACTTTGCTGTAACTTGTCAGGGAAAGCTCAGATCAACCAATCGACTGCTTTTTCAGCTTCTGCGTCCCAGACAGCATCCAATATGTGTTTCTCGTTCTAAGTTGAGCTCTTTATCCAAATTTGCAGTCTTTGGCTAAATTGAGTTCTTTGCCAATTCTGAGATACACTTTGCTGTAACTTCTCAGGGAAAGCTCAGATCAACCAATCGACTGCTTTTTCAGCTTCTGCGTCCCAGACAGCATCCAATATGTGTTTCTCGTTCTAAGTTGAGCTCTTTATCCAAATTTGCAGTCTTTGGCTAAATTGAGTTCTTTGCCAATTCTGAGATACACTTTGCTGTAACTTCTTAGGGAAAGCTCAGATCAACCAATCGACTGCTTTTTCAACTTCTACATCCCAGACAGCATCCAACATGTGTTTCTCGTTTGAAGTTGAGCTCTGCATTCAAATTTGCAATCCCTTGCTAAATTGAGTTCTTTGCCAATTCTGAGATACACTTTGCTGTAACTTGTCAGGGAAAGCTCAGATCAACCAATCGACTGCTTTTTCAGCTTCTGCGTCCCAGACAGCATCCAATATGTGTTTCTCGTTCTAAGTTGAGCTCTTTATCCAAATTTGCAGTCTTTGGCTAAATTGAGTTCTTTGCCAATTCTGAGATACACTTTGCTGTAACTTCTCAGGGAAAGCTCAGATCAACCAATCGACTGCTTTTTCAACTTCTACATCCCAGACAGCATCCAACATGTGTTTCTCGTTTGAAGTTGAGCTCTGCATTCAAATTTGCAATCCCTTGCTAAATTGAGTTCTTTGCCAATTCTGATATACACTTTGCTGTAACTTCTCAGGGAAAGCTCAGATCAACCAATCGACTGCTTTTTCAGCTTCTGCGTCCCAGACAGCATCCAATATGTGTTTCTCGTTCTAAGTTGAGCTCTTTATCCAAATTTGCAGTCTTTGGCTAAATTGAGTTCTTTGCCAATTCTGAGATACACTTTGCTGTAACTTCTCAGGGAAAGCTCAGATCAACCAATCGACTGCTTTTTCAGCTTCTGCGTCCCAGACAGCATCCAATATGTGTTTCTCGTTCTAAGTTGAGCTCTTTATCCAAATTTGCAGTCTTTGGCTAAATTGAGTTCTTTGCCAATTCTGAGATACACTTTGCTGTAACTTCTTAGGGAAAGCTCAGATCAACCAATCGACTGCTTTTTCAACTTCTACATCCCAGACAGCATCCAACATGTGTTTCTCGTTTGAAGTTGAGCTCTGCATTCAAATTTGCAATCCCTTGCTAAATTGAGTTCTTTGCCAATTCTGAGATACACTTTGCTGTAACTTCTCAGGGAAAGCTCAGATCAACCAATCGACTGCTTTTTCAGCTTCTGCGTCCCAGACAGCATCCAATATGTGTTTCTCGTTCTAAGTTGAGCTCTTTATCCAAATTTGCAGTCTTTGGCTAAATTGAGTTCTTTGCCAATTCTGAGATACACTTTGCTGTAACTTCTCAGGGAAAGCTCAGATCAACCAATCGACTGCTTTTTCAGCTTCTGCGTCCCAGACTGCATCCAATATGTGTTTCTCGTTCTAAGTTGAGCTCTTTATCCAAATTTGCAGTCTTTGGCTAAATTGAGTTCTTTGCCAATTCTGAGATACACTTTGCTGTAACTTCTTAGGGAAAGCTCAGATCAACCAATCGACTGCTTTTTCAACTTCTACGTCCCAGACAGCATCCAACATGTGTTTCTCGTTTGAAGTTGAGCTCTGCATTCAAATTTGCAATCCCTTGCTAAATTGAGTTCTTTGCCAATTCTGATATACACTTTGCTGTAACTTCTCAGGGAAAGCTCAGATCAACCAATCGACTGCTTTTTCAGCTTCTGCGTCCCAGACAGCATCCAATATGTGTTTCTCGTTCTAAGTTGAGCTCTTTATCCAAATTTGCAGTCTTTGGCTAAATTGAGTTCTTTGCCAATTCTGAGATACACTTTGCTGTAACTTCTTAGGGAAAGCTCAGATCAACCAATCGACTGCTTTTTCAACTTCTACATCCCAGACAGCATCCAACATGTGTTTCTCGTTTGAAGTTGAGCTCTGCATTCAAATTTGCAATCCCTTGCTAAATTGAGTTCTTTGCCAATTCTGAGATACACTTTGCTGTAACTTGTCAGGGAAAGCTCAGATCAACCAATCGACTGCTTTTTCAGCTTCTGCGTCCCAGACAGCATCCAATATGTGTTTCTCGTTCTAAGTTGAGCTCTTTATCCAAATTTGCAGTCTTTGGCTAAATTGAGTTCTTTGCCAATTCTGAGATACACTTTGCTGTAACTTCTCAGGGAAAGTTCAGATCAACCAATCGACTGCTTTTTCAGCTTCTGCGTCCCAGACAGCATCCAATATGTGTTTCTCGTTCTAAGTTGAGCTCTGCATTCAAATTTTCAATCCCTTGCTAAATTGAGTTCTTTGCCAATTCTGATATACACTTTGCTGTAACTTCTCAGGGAAAGCTCAGATCAACCAATCGACTGCTTTTTCAGCTTCTGCGTCCCAGACAGCATCCAATATGTGTTTCTCGTTCTAAGTTGAGCTCTTTATCCAAATTTGCAGTCTTTGGCTAAATTGAGTTCTTTGCCAATTCTGAGATACACTTTGCTGTAACTTCTTAGGGAAAGCTCAGATCAACCAATCGACTGCTTTTTCAACTTCTACATCCCAGACAGCATCCAACATGTGTTTCTCGTTTGAAGTTGAGCTCTGCATTCAAATTTTCAATCCCTTGCTAAATTGAGTTCTTTGCCAATTCTGATATACACTTTGCTGTAACTTCTCAGGGAAAGCTCAGATCAACCAATCGACTGCTTTTTCAGCTTCTGCGTCACAGACAGCATCCAATATGTGTTTCTCGTTCTAAGTTGAGCTCTTTATCCAAATTTGCAGTCTTTGGCTAAATTGAGTTCTTTGCCAATTCTGAGATACACTTTGCTGTAACTTCTCAGGGAAAGCTCAGATCAACCAATCGACTGCTTTTTCAACTTCTACATCCCAGACAGCATCCAACATGTGTTTCTCGTTTGAAGTTGAGCTCTGCATTCAAATTTGCAATCCCTTGCTAAATTGAGTTCTTTGCCAATTCTGAGATACACTTTGCTGTAACTTGTCAGGGAAAGCTCAGATCAACCAATCGACTGCTTTTTCAGCTTCTGCGTCCCAGACAGCATCCAATATGTGTTTCTCGTTCTAAGTTGAGCTCTTTATCCAAATTTGCAGTCTTTGGCTAAATTGAGTTCTTTGCCAATTCTGAGATACACTTTGCTGTAACTTCTCAGGGAAAGTTCAGATCAACCAATCGACTTCTTTTTCAGCTTCTGCGTCCCAGACAGCATCCAATATGTGTTTCTCGTTCTAAGTTGAGCTCTGCATTCAAATTTTCAATCCCTTGCTAAATTGAGTTCTTTGCCAATTCTGATATACACTTTGCTGTAACTTCTCAGGGAAAGCTCAGATCAACCAATCGACTGCTTTTTCAGGTTCTGCGTCCCAGACAGCATCCAATATGTGTTTCTCGTTCTAAGTTGAGCTCTTTATCCAAATTTGCAGTCTTTGGCTAAATTGAGTTCTTTGCCAATTCTGAGATACACTTTGCTGTAACTTCTTAGGGAAAGCTCAGATCAACCAATCGACTGCTTTTTCAACTTCTACATCCCAGACAGCATCCAACATGTGTTTCTCGTTTGAAGTTGAGCTCTGCATTCAAATTTGCAATCCCTTGCTAAATTGAGTTATTTGCCAATTCTGAGATACACTTTGCTGTAACTTGTCAGGGAAAGCTCAGATCAACCAATCGACTGCTTTTTCAGCTTCTGCGTCCCAGACAGCATCCAATATGTGTTTCTCGTTCTAAGTTGAGCTCTTTATCCAAATTTGCAGTCTTTGGCTAAATTGAGTTCTTTGCCAATTCTGTGATACACTTTGCTGTAACTTCTTAGGGAAAGCTCAGATCAACCAATCGACTGCTTTTTCAACTTCTACATCCCAGACAGCATCCAACATGTGTTTCTCGTTTGAAGTTGAGCTCTGCATTCATATTTGCAATCCCTTGCTAAATTGAGTTCTTTGCCAATTCTGAGATACACTTTGTTGTAACTTCTCAGGGAAAGCTCAGATCAACCAATCGACTGCTTTTTCAGCTTCTGCGTCCCAGACAGCATCCAATATGTGTTTCTCGTTCTAAGTTGAGCTCTTTATCCAAATTTGCAGTCTTTGGCTAAATTGAGTTCTTTGCCAATTCTGAGATACACTTTGCTGTAACTTCTCAGGGAAAGCTCAGATCAACCAATCGACTGCTTTTTCAACTTCTACGTCCCAGACAGCATCCAACATGTGTTTCTCGTTTGAAGTTGAGCTCTGCATTCAAATTTGCAATCCCTTGCTAAATTGAGTTCTTTGCCAATTCTGATATACACTTTGCTGTAACTTCTCAGGGAAAGCTCAGATCAACCAATCGACTGCTTTTTCAGCTTCTGCGTCCCAGACAGCATCCAATATGTGTTTCTCGTTCTAAGTTGAGCTCTTTATCCAAATTTGCAGTCTTTGGCTAAATTGAGTTCTTTGCCAATTCTGAGATACACTTTGCTGTAACTTCTTAGGGAAAGCTCAGATCAACCAATCGACTGCTTTTTCAACTTCTACATCCCAGACAGCATCCAACATGTGTTTCTCGTTTGAAGTTGAGCTCTGCATTCAAATTTGCAATCCCTTGCTAAATTGAGTTCTTTGCCAATTCTGAGATACACTTTGCTGTAACTTCTCAGGGAAAGCTCAGATCAACCAATCGACTGCTTTTTCAGCTTCTGCGTCCCAGACAGCATCCAATATGTGTTTCTCGTTCTAAGTTGAGCTCTTTATCCAAATTTGCAGTCTTTGGCTAAATTGAGTTCTTTGCCAATTCTGAGATACACTTTGCTGTAACTTCTCAGGGAAAGCTCAGATCAACCAATCGACTGCTTTTTCAGCTTCTGCGTCCCAGACAGCATCCAATATGTGTTTCTCGTTCTAAGTTGAGCTCTTTATCCAAATTTGCAGTCTTTGGCTAAATTGAGTTCTTTGCCAATTCTGAGATACACTTTGCTGTAACTTCTTAGGGAAAGCTCAGATCAACCAATCGACTGCTTTTTCAACTTCTACATCCCAGACAGCATCCAACATGTGTTTCTCGTTTGAAGTTGAGCTCTGCATTCAAATTTGCAATCCCTTGCTAAATTGAGTTCTTTGCCAATTCTGAGATACACTTTGCTGTAACTTCTCAGGGAAAGCTCAGATCAACCAATCGACTGCTTTTTCAGCTTCTGCGTCCCAGACAGCATCCAATATGTGTTTCTCGTTCTAAGTTGAGCTCTTTATCCAAATTTGCAGTCTTTGGCTAAATTGAGTTCTTTGCCAATTCTGAGATACACTTTGCTGTAACTTCTCAGGGAAAGCTCAGATCAACCAATCGACTGCTTTTTCAGCTTCTGCGTCCCAGACAGCATCCAATATGTGTTTCTCGTTCTAAGTTGAGCTCTTTATCCAAATTTGCAGTCTTTGGCTAAATTGAGTTCTTTGCCAATTCTGAGATACACTTTGCTGTAACTTCTTAGGGAAAGCTCAGATCAACCAATCGACTGCTTTTTCAACTTCTACATCCCAGACAGCATCCAACATGTGTTTCTCGTTTGAAGTTGAGCTCTGCATTCAAATTTGCAATCCCTTGCTAAATTGAGTTCTTTGCCAATTCTGAGATACACTTTGCTGTAACTTGTCAGGGAAAGCTCAGATCAACCAATCGACTGCTTTTTCAGCTTCTGCGTCCCAGACAGCATCCAATATGTGTTTCTCGTTCTAAGTTGAGCTCTTTATCCAAATTTGCAGTCTTTGGCTAAATTGAGTTCTTTGCCAATTCTGAGATACACTTTGCTGTAACTTCTCAGGGAAAGTTCAGATCAACCAATCGACTGCTTTTTCAGCTTCTGCGTCCCAGATAGCATCCAATATGTGTTTCTCGTTCTAAGTTGAGCTCTTTATCCAAATTTGCAGTCTTTGGCTAAATTGAGTTCTTTGCCAATTCTGAGATACACTTTGCTGTAACTTCTTAGGGAAAGCTCAGATCAACCAATCGACTGCTTTTTCAACTTCTACATCCCAGACAGCATCCAACATGTGTTTCTCGTTTGAAGTTGAGCTCTGCATTCAAATTTGCAATCCCTTGCTAAATTGAGTTCTTTGCCAATTCTGAGATACACTTTGCTGTAACTTCTCAGGGAAAGCTCAGATCAACCAATCGACTGCTTTTTCAGCTTCTGCGTCCCAGACAGCATCCAATATTTGTTTCTCGTTCTAAGTTGAGCTCTTTATCCAAATTTGCAGTCTTTGGCTAAATTGAGTTCTTTGCCAATTCTGAGATACACTTTGCTGTAACTTCTCAGGGAAAGCTCAGATCAACCAATCGACTGCTTTTTCAGCTTCTGCGTCCCAGACAGCATCCAATATTTGTTTCTCGTTCTAAGTTGAGCTCTTTATCCAAATTTGCAGTCTTTGGCTAAATTGAGTTCTTTGCCAATTCTGAGATACACTTTGCTGTAACTTCTTAGGGAAAGCTCAGATCAACCAATCGACTGCTTTTTCAACTTCTACATCCCAGACAGCATCCAACATGTGTTTCTCGTTTGAAGTTGAGCTCTGCATTCAAATTTGCAATCCCTTGCTAAATTGAGTTCTTTGCCAATTCTGAGATACACTTTGCTGTAACTTGTCAGGGAAAGCTCAGATCAACCAATCGACTGCTTTTTCAGCTTCTGCGTCCCAGACAGCATCCAATATGTGTTTCTCGTTCTAAGTTGAGCTCTTTATCCAAATTTGCAGTCTTTGGCTAAATTGAGTTCTTTGCCAATTCTGAGATACACTTTGCTGTAACTTCTCAGGGAAAGTTCAGATCAACCAATCGACTGCTTTTTCAGCTTCTGCGTCCCAGACAGCATCCAATATGTGTTTCTCGTTCTAAGTTGAGCTCTGCATTCAAATTTTCAATCCCTTGCTAAATTGAGTTCTTTGCCAATTCTGATATACACTTTGCTGTAACTTCTCAGGGAAAGCTCAGATCAACCAATCGACTGCTTTTTCAGCTTCTGCGTCCCAGACAGCATCCAATATGTGTTTCTCGTTCTAAGTTGAGCTCTTTATCCAAATTTGCAGTCTTTGGCTAAATTGAGTTCTTTGCCAATTCTGAGATACACTTTGCTGTAACTTCTCAGGGAAAGCTCAGATCAACCAATCGACTGCTTTTTCAACTTCTACATCCCAGACAGCATCCAACATGTGTTTCTCGTTTGAAGTTGAGCTCTGCATTCAAATTTGCAATCCCTTGCTAAATTGAGTTCTTTGCCAATTCTGAGATACACTTTGCTGTAACTTGTCAGGGAAAGCTCAGATCAACCAATCGACTGCTTTTTCAGCTTCTGCGTCCCAGACAGCATCCAATATGTGTTTCTCGTTCTAAGTTGAGCTCTTTATCCAAATTTGCAGTCTTTGGCTAAATTGAGTTCTTTGCCAATTCTGAGATACACTTTGCTGTAACTTCTCAGGGAAAGTTCAGATCAACCAATCGACTGCTTTTTCAGCTTCTGCGTCCCAGACAGCATCCAATATGTGTTTCTCGTTCTAAGTTGAGCTCTGCATTCAAATTTTCAATCCCTTGCTAAATTGAGTTCTTTGCCAATTCTGATATACACTTTGCTGTAACTTCTCAGGGAAAGCTCAGATCAACCAATCGACTGCTTTTTCAGGTTCTGCGTCCCAGACAGCATCCAATATGTGTTTCTCGTTCTAAGTTGAGCTCTTTATCCAAATTTGCAGTCTTTGGCTAAATTGAGTTCTTTGCCAATTCTGAGATACACTTTGCTGTAACTTCTTAGGGAAAGCTCAGATCAACCAATCGACTGCTTTTTCAACTTCTACATCCCAGACAGCATCCAACATGTGTTTCTCGTTTGAAGTTGAGCTCTGCATTCAAATTTGCAATCCCTTGCTAAATTGAGTTATTTGCCAATTCTGAGATACACTTTGCTGTAACTTGTCAGGGAAAGCTCAGATCAACCAATCGACTGCTTTTTCAGCTTCTGCGTCCCAGACAGCATCCAATATGTGTTTCTCGTTCTAAGTTGAGCTCTTTATCCAAATTTGCAGTCTTTGGCTAAATTGAGTTCTTTGCCAATTCTGTGATACACTTTGCTGTAACTTCTTAGGGAAAGCTCAGATCAACCAATCGACTGCTTTTTCAACTTCTACATCCCAGACAGCATCCAACATGTGTTTCTCGTTTGAAGTTGAGCTCTGCATTCAAATTTGCAATCCCTTGCTAAATTGAGTTCTTTGCCAATTCTGAGATACACTTTGCTGTAACTTCTCAGGGAAAGCTCAGATCAACCAATCGACTGCTTTTTCAGCTTCTGCGTCCCAGACAGCATCCAATATGTGTTTCTCGTTCTAAGTTGAGCTCTTTATCCAAATTTGCAGTCTTTGGCTAAATTGAGTTCTTTGCCAATTCTGAGATACACTTTGCTGTAACTTCTCAGGGAAAGCTCAGATCAACCAATCGACTGCTTTTTCAACTTCTACATCCCAGACAGCATCCAACATGTGTTTCTCGTTTGAAGTTGAGCTCTGCATTCAAATTTGCAATCCCTTGCTAAATTGAGTTCTTTGCCAATTCTGATATACACTTTGCTGTAACTTCTCAGGGAAAGCTCAGATCAACCAATCGACTGCTTTTTCAGCTTCTGCGTCCCAGACAGCATCCAATATGTGTTTCTCGTTCTAAGTTGAGCTCTTTATCCAAATTTGCAGTCTTTGGCTAAATTGAGTTCTTTGCCAATTCTGAGATACACTTTGCTGTAACTTCTCAGGGAAAGCTCAGATCAACCAATCGACTGCTTTTTCAGCTTCTGCGTCCCAGACTGCATCCAATATGTGTTTCTCGTTCTAAGTTGAGCTCTTTATCCAAATTTGCAGTCTTTGGCTAAATTGAGTTCTTTGCCAATTCTGAGATACACTTTGCTGTAACTTCTTAGGGAAAGCTCAGATCAACCAATCGACTGCTTTTTCAACTTCTACGTCCCAGACAGCATCCAACATGTGTTTCTCGTTTGAAGTTGAGCTCTGCATTCAAATTTGCAATCCCTTGCTAAATTGAGTTCTTTGCCAATTCTGATATACACTTTGCTGTAACTTCTCAGGGAAAGCTCAGATCAACCAATCGACTGCTTTTTCAGCTTCTGCGTCCCAGACAGCATCCAATATGTGTTTCTCGTTCTAAGTTGAGCTCTTTATCCAAATTTGCAGTCTTTGGCTAAATTGAGTTCTTTGCCAATTCTGAGATACACTTTGCTGTAACTTCTTAGGGAAAGCTCAGATCAACCAATCGACTGCTTTTTCAACTTCTACATCCCAGACAGCATCCAACATGTGTTTCTCGTTTGAAGTTGAGCTCTGCATTCAAATTTGCAATCCCTTGCTAAATTGAGTTCTTTGCCAATTCTGAGATACACTTTGCTGTAACTTCTCAGGGAAAGCTCAGATCAACCAATCGACTGCTTTTTCAGCTTCTGCGTCCCAGACAGCATCCAATATGTGTTTCTCGTTCTAAGTTGAGCTCTTTATCCAAATTTGCAGTCTTTGGCTAAATTGAGTTCTTTGCCAATTCTGAGATACACTTTGCTGTAACTTCTCAGGGAAAGCTCAGATCAACCAATCGACTGCTTTTTCAGCTTCTGCGTCCCAGACAGCATCCAATATGTGTTTCTCGTTCTAAGTTGAGCTCTTTATCCAAATTTGCAGTCTTTGGCTAAATTGAGTTCTTTGCCAATTCTGAGATACACTTTGCTGTAACTTCTTAGGGAAAGCTCAGATCAACCAATCGACTGCTTTTTCAACTTCTACATCCCAGACAGCATCCAACATGTGTTTCTCGTTTGAAGTTGAGCTCTGCATTCAAATTTGCAATCCCTTGCTAAATTGAGTTCTTTGCCAATTCTGAGATACACTTTGCTGTAACTTCTCAGGGAAAGCTCAGATCAACCAATCGACTGCTTTTTCAGCTTCTGCGTCCCAGACAGCATCCAATATGTGTTTCTCGTTCTAAGTTGAGCTCTTTATCCAAATTTGCAGTCTTTGGCTAAATTGAGTTCTTTGCCAATTCTGAGATACACTTTGCTGTAACTTCTCAGGGAAAGCTCAGATCAACCAATCGACTGCTTTTTCAGCTTCTGCGTCCCAGACAGCATCCAATATGTGTTTCTCGTTCTAAGTTGAGCTCTTTATCCAAATTTGCAGTCTTTGGCTAAATTGAGTTCTTTGCCAATTCTGAGATACACTTTGCTGTAACTTCTTAGGGAAAGCTCAGATCAACCAATCGACTGCTTTTTCAACTTCTACATCCCAGACAGCATCCAACATGTGTTTCTCGTTTGAAGTTGAGCTCTGCATTCAAATTTGCAATCCCTTGCTAAATTGAGTTATTTGCCAATTCTGAGATACACTTTGCTGTAACTTGTCAGGGAAAGCTCAGATCAACCAATCGACTGCTTTTTCAGCTTCTGCGTCCCAGACAGCATCCAATATGTGTTTCTCGTTCTAAGTTGAGCTCTTTATCCAAATTTGCAGTCTTTGGCTAAATTGAGTTCTTTGCCAATTCTGAGATACACTTTGCTGTAACTTCTCAGGGAAAGTTCAGATCAACCAATCGACTGCTTTTTCAGCTTCTGCGTCCCAGATAGCATCCAATATGTGTTTCTCGTTCTAAGTTGAGCTCTTTATCCAAATTTGCAGTCTTTGGCTAAATTGAGTTCTTTGCCAATTCTGAGATACACTTTGCTGTAACTTCTTAGGGAAAGCTCAGATCAACCAATCGACTGCTTTTTCAACTTCTACATCCCAGACAGCATCCAACATGTGTTTCTCGTTTGAAGTTGAGCTCTGCATTCAAATTTGCAATCCCTTGCTAAATTGAGTTCTTTGCCAATTCTGAGATACACTTTGCTGTAACTTCTCAGGGAAAGCTCAGATCAACCAATCGACTGCTTTTTCAGCTTCTGCGTCCCAGACAGCATCCAATATTACTTTCTCGTTCTAAGTTGAGCTCTTTATCCAAATTTGCAGTCTTTGGCTAAATTGAGTTCTTTGCCAATTCTGAGATACACTTTGCTGTAACTTCTCAGGGAAAGCTCAGATCAACCAATCGACTGCTTTTTCAGCTTCTGCGTCCCAGACAGCATCCAATATGTGTTTCTCGTTCTAAGTTGAGCTCTTTATCCAAATTTGCAGTCTTTGGCTAAATTGAGTTCTTTGCCAATTCTGAGATACACTTTGCTGTAACTTCTTAGGGAAAGCTCAGATCAACCAATCGACTGCTTTTTCAACTTCTACATCCCAGACAGCATCCAACATGTGTTTCTCGTTTGAAGTTGAGCTCTGCATTCAAATTTGCAATCCCTTGCTAAATTGAGTTCTTTGCCAATTCTGAGATACACTTTGCTGTAACTTGTCAGGGAAAGCTCAGATCAACCAATCGACTGCTTTTTCAGCTTCTGCGTCCCAGACAGCATCCAATATGTGTTTCTCGTTCTAAGTTGAGCTCTTTATCCAAATTTGCAGTCTTTGGCTAAATTGAGTTCTTTGCCAATTCTGATATACACTTTGCTGTAACTTCTCAGGGAAAGCTCAGATCAACCAATCGACTGCTTTTTCAGCTTCTGCGTCCCAGACAGCATCCAATATGTGTTTCTCGTTCTAAGTTGAGCTCTTTATCCAAATTTGCAGTCTTTGGCTAAATTGAGTTCTTTGCCAATTCTGAGATACACTTTGCTGTAACTTCTCAGGGAAAGCTCAGATCAACCAATCGACTGCTTTTTCAGCTTCTGCGTCCTAGACAGCATCCAATATGTGTTTCTCGTTCTAAGTTGAGCTCTTTATCCAAATTTGCAGTCTTTGGCTAAATTGAGTTCTTTGCCAATTCTGAGATACACTTTGCTGTAACTTCTTAGGGAAAGTTCAGATCAACCAATCGACTGCTTTTTCAACTTCTACATCCCAGACAGCATCCAACATGTGTTTCTCGTTTGAAGTTGAGCTCTGCATTCAAATTTGCAATCCCTTGCTAAATTGAGTTCTTTGCCAATTCTGAGATACACTTTGCTGTAACTTGTCAGGGAAAGCTCAGATCAACCAATCGACTGCTTTTTCAGCTTCTGCGTCCCAGACAGCATCCAATATGTGTTTCTCGTTCTAAGTTGAGCTCTTTATCCAAATTTGCAGTCTTTGGCTAAATTGAGTTCTTTGCCAATTCTGAGATACACTTTGCTGTAACTTCTCAGGGAAAGCTCAGATCAACCAATCGACTGCTTTTTCAGCTTCTGCGTCCCAGACAGCATCCAATATGTGTTTCTCGTTCTAAGTTGAGCTCTTTATCCAAATTTGCAGTCTTTGGCTAAATTGAGTTCTTTGCCAATTCTGAGATACACTTTGCTGTAACTTCTCAGGGAAAGCTCAGATCAACCAATCGACTGCTTTTTCAACTTCTACATCCCAGACAGCATCCAACATGTGTTTCTCGTTTGAAGTTGAGCTCTGCATTCAAATTTGCAATCGCTTGCTAAATTGAGTTCTTTGCCAATTCTGATATACACTTTGCTGCAACTTCTCAGGGAAAGCTCAGATCAACCAATCGACTGCTTTTTCAGCTTCTGCGTCCCAGACAGCATCCAATATGTGTTTCTCGTTCTAAGTTGAGCTCTTTATCCAAATTTGCAGTCTTTGGCTAAATTGAGTTCTTTGCCAATTCTGAGATACACTTTGCTGTAACTTCTCAGGGAAAGCTCAGATCAACCAATCGACTGCTTTTTCAGCTTCTGCGTCCCAGACAGCATCCAATATGTGTTTCTCGTTCTAAGTTGAGCTCTTTATCCAAATTTGCAGTCTTTGGCTAAATTGAGTTCTTTGCCAATTCTGAGATACACTTTGCTGTAACTTCTCAGGGAAAGCTCAGATCAACCAATCGACTGCTTTTTCAACTTCTACATCCCAGACAGCATCCAACATGTGTTTCTCGTTTGAAGTTGAGCTCTGCATTCAAATTTGCAATCCCTTGCTAAATTGAGTTCTTTGCCAATTCTGAGATACACTTTGCTGTAACTTGTCAGGGAAAGCTCAGATCAACCAATCGACTGCTTTTTCAGCTTCTGCGTCCCAGACAGCATCCAATATGTGTTTCTCGTTCTAAGTTGAGCTCTTTATCCAAATTTGCAGTCTTTGGCTAAATTGAGTTCTTTGCCAATTCTGAGATACACTTTGCTGTAACTTCTCAGGGAAAGCTCAGATCAACCAATCGACTGATTTTTCAGCTTCTGCGTCCCAGACAGCATCCAATATGTGTTTCTCGTTCTAAGTTGAGCTCTTTATCCAAATTTGTAGTCTTTGGCTAAATTGAGTTCTTTGCCAATTCTGAGATACACTTTGCTGTAACTTCTTAGGGAAAGCTCAGATCAACCAATCGACTGCTTTTTCAGCTTCTGCGTCCCAGACAGCATCCAATATGTGTTTCTCGTTCTAAGTTGAGCTCTTTATCCAAATTTGCAGTCTTTGGCTAAATTGAGTTCTTTGCCAATTCTGAGATACACTTTGCTGTAACTTCTCAGGGAAAGCTCAGATCAACCAATCGACTGCTTTTTCAGCTTCTGCGTCCTAGACAGCATCCAATATGTGTTTCTCGTTCTAAGTTGAGCTCTTTATCCAAATTTGCAGTCTTTGGCTAAATTGAGTTCTTTGCCAATTCTGAGATACACTTTGCTGTAACTTCTTAGGGAAAGCTCAGATCAACCAATCGACTGCTTTTTCAACTTCTACATCCCAGACAGCATCCAACATGTGTTTCTCGTTTGAAGTTGAGCTCTGCATTCAAATTTGCAATCCCTTGCTAAATTGAGTTCTTTGCCAATTCTGAGATACACTTTGCTGTAACTTGTCAGGGAAAGCTCAGATCAACCAATCGACTGCTTTTTCAGCTTCTGCGTCCCAGACAGCATCCAATATGTGTTTCTCGTTCTAAGTTGAGCTCTTTATCCAAATTTGCAGTCTTTGGCTAAATTGAGTTCTTTGCCAATTCTGAGATACACTTTGCTGTAACTTCTCAGGGAAAGCTCAGATCAACCAATCGACTGCTTTTTCAGCTTCTGCGTCCCAGACAGCATCCAATATGTGTTTCTCGTTCTAAGTTGAGCTCTTTATCCAAATTTGCAGTCTTTGGCTAAATTGAGTTCTTTGCCAATTCTGAGATACACTTTGCTGTAACTTCTCAGGGAAAGCTCAGATCAACCAATCGACTGCTTTTTCAACTTCTACATCCCAGACAGCATCCAACATGTGTTTCTCGTTTGAAGTTGAGCTCTGCATTCAAATTTGCAATCGCTTGCTAAATTGAGTTCTTTGCCAATTCTGATATACACTTTGCTGCAACTTCTCAGGGAAAGCTCAGATCAACCAATCGACTGCTTTTTCAGCTTCTGCGTCCCAGACAGCATCCAATATGTGTTTCTCGTTCTAAGTTGAGCTCTTTATCCAAATTTGCAGTCTTTGGCTAAATTGAGTTCTTTGCCAATTCTGATATACACTTTGCTGTAACTTCTCAGGGAAAGCTCAGATCAACCAATCGACTGCTTTTTCAGCTTCTGCGTCCCAGACAGCATCCAATATGTGTTTCTCGTTCTAAGTTGAGCTCTTT
The DNA here is from genome assembly GCA_039707465.1 of Rhabdophis nuchalis. Lineage (NCBI taxonomy): Eukaryota > Metazoa > Chordata > Lepidosauria > Squamata > Natricidae > Rhabdophis > Rhabdophis nuchalis. The sequence continues at coordinate 178,406,410 of CM077646.1, read as the reverse complement.
ATCCAAATTTGCAGTCTTTGGCTAAATTGAGTTCTTTGCCAATTCTGAGATACACTTTGCTGTAACTTCTCAGGGAAAGCTCAGATCAACCAATCGACTGCTTTTTCAGCTTCTGCGTCCTAGACAGCATCCAATATGTGTTTCTCGTTCTAAGTTGAGCTCTTTATCCAAATTTGCAGTCTTTGGCTAAATTGAGTTCTTTGCCAATTCTGAGATACACTTTGCTGTAACTTCTTAGGGAAAGCTCAGATCAACCAATCGACTGCTTTTTCAACTTCTACATCCCAGACAGCATCCAACATGTGTTTCTCGTTTGAAGTTGAGCTCTGCATTCAAATTTGCAATCCCTTGCTAAATTGAGTTCTTTGCCAATTCTGAGATACACTTTGCTGTAACTTGTCAGGGAAAGCTCAGATCAACCAATCGACTGCTTTTTCAGCTTCTGCGTCCCAGACAGCATCCAATATGTGTTTCTCGTTCTAAGTTGAGCTCTTTATCCAAATTTGCAGTCTTTGGCTAAATTGAGTTCTTTGCCAATTCTCAGATACACTTTGCTGTAACTTCTCAGGGAAAGCTCAGATCAACCAATCGACTGCTTTTTCAGCTTCTGCGTCCCAGACAGCATCCAATATGTGTTTCTCGTTCTAAGTTGAGCTCTTTATCCAAATTTGCAGTCTTTGGCTAAATTGAGTTCTTTGCCAATTCTGAGATACACTTTGCTGTAACTTCTCAGGGAAAGCTCAGATCAACCAATCGACTGCTTTTTCAGCTTCTGCGTCCCAGACAGCATCCAACATGTGTTTCTCGTTTGAAGTTGAGCTCTGCATTCAAATTTGCAATCCCTTGCTAAATTGAGTTCTTTGCCAATTCTGAGATACACTTTGCTGTAACTTGTCAGGGAAAGCTCAGATCAACCAATCGACTGCTTTTTCAGCTTCTGCGTCCCAGACAGCATCCAATATGTGTTTCTCGTTCTAAGTTGAGCTCTTTATCCAAATTTGCAGTCTTTGGCTAAATTGAGTTCTTTGCCAATTCTGATATACACTTTGCTGTAACTTCTCAGGGAAAGCTCAGATCAACCAATCGACTGCTTTTTCAGCTTCTGCGTCCCAGACAGCATCCAATATGTGTTTCTCGTTCTAAGTTGAGCTCTTTATCCAAATTTGCAGTCTTTGGCTAAATTGAGTTCTTTGCCAATTCTGAGATACACTTTGCTGTAACTTCTCAGGGAAAGCTCAGATCAACCAATCGACTGCTTTTTCAGCTTCTGCGTCCTAGACAGCATCCAATATGTGTTTCTCGTTCTAAGTTGAGCTCTTTATCCAAATTTGCAGTCTTTGGCTAAATTGAGTTCTTTGCCAATTCTGAGATACACTTTGCTGTAACTTCTTAGGGAAAGTTCAGATCAACCAATCGACTGCTTTTTCAACTTCTACATCCCAGACAGCATCCAACATGTGTTTCTCGTTTGAAGTTGAGCTCTGCATTCAAATTTGCAATCCCTTGCTAAATTGAGTTCTTTGCCAATTCTGAGATACACTTTGCTGTAACTTGTCAGGGAAAGCTCAGATCAACCAATCGACTGCTTTTTCAGCTTCTGCGTCCCAGACAGCATCCAATATGTGTTTCTCGTTCTAAGTTGAGCTCTTTATCCAAATTTGCAGTCTTTGGCTAAATTGAGTTCTTTGCCAATTCTGAGATACACTTTGCTGTAACTTCTCAGGGAAAGCTCAGATCAACCAATCGACTGCTTTTTCAGCTTCTGCGTCCCAGACAGCATCCAATATGTGTTTCTCGTTCTAAGTTGAGCTCTTTATCCAAATTTGCAGTCTTTGGCTAAATTGAGTTCTTTGCCAATTCTGAGATACACTTTGCTGTAACTTCTCAGGGAAAGCTCAGATCAACCAATCGACTGCTTTTTCAACTTCTACATCCCAGACAGCATCCAACATGTGTTTCTCGTTTGAAGTTGAGCTCTGCATTCAAATTTGCAATCGCTTGCTAAATTGAGTTCTTTGCCAATTCTGATATACACTTTGCTGCAACTTCTCAGGGAAAGCTCAGATCAACCAATCGACTGCTTTTTCAGCTTCTGCGTCCCAGACAGCATCCAATATGTGTTTCTCGTTCTAAGTTGAGCTCTTTATCCAAATTTGCAGTCTTTGGCTAAATTGAGTTCTTTGCCAATTCTGAGATACACTTTGCTGTAACTTCTCAGGGAAAGCTCAGATCAACCAATCGACTGCTTTTTCAGCTTCTGCGTCCCAGACAGCATCCAATATGTGTTTCTCGTTCTAAGTTGAGCTCTTTATCCAAATTTGCAGTCTTTGGCTAAATTGAGTTCTTTGCCAATTCTGAGATACACTTTGCTGTAACTTCTCAGGGAAAGCTCAGATCAACCAATCGACTGCTTTTTCAACTTCTACATCCCAGACAGCATCCAACATGTGTTTCTCGTTTGAAGTTGAGCTCTGCATTCAAATTTGCAATCCCTTGCTAAATTGAGTTCTTTGCCAATTCTGAGATACACTTTGCTGTAACTTGTCAGGGAAAGCTCAGATCAACCAATCGACTGCTTTTTCAGCTTCTGCGTCCCAGACAGCATCCAATATGTGTTTCTCGTTCTAAGTTGAGCTCTTTATCCAAATTTGCAGTCTTTGGCTAAATTGAGTTCTTTGCCAATTCTGAGATACACTTTGCTGTAACTTCTCAGGGAAAGCTCAGATCAACCAATCGACTGATTTTTCAGCTTCTGCGTCCCAGACAGCATCCAATATGTGTTTCTCGTTCTAAGTTGAGCTCTTTATCCAAATTTGTAGTCTTTGGCTAAATTGAGTTCTTTGCCAATTCTGAGATACACTTTGCTGTAACTTCTTAGGGAAAGCTCAGATCAACCAATCGACTGCTTTTTCAGCTTCTGCGTCCCAGACAGCATCCAATATGTGTTTCTCGTTCTAAGTTGAGCTCTTTATCCAAATTTGCAGTCTTTGGCTAAATTGAGTTCTTTGCCAATTCTGAGATACACTTTGCTGTAACTTCTCAGGGAAAGCTCAGATCAACCAATCGACTGCTTTTTCAGCTTCTGCGTCCTAGACAGCATCCAATATGTGTTTCTCGTTCTAAGTTGAGCTCTTTATCCAAATTTGCAGTCTTTGGCTAAATTGAGTTCTTTGCCAATTCTGAGATACACTTTGCTGTAACTTCTTAGGGAAAGCTCAGATCAACCAATCGACTGCTTTTTCAACTTCTACATCCCAGACAGCATCCAACATGTGTTTCTCGTTTGAAGTTGAGCTCTGCATTCAAATTTGCAATCCCTTGCTAAATTGAGTTCTTTGCCAATTCTGAGATACACTTTGCTGTAACTTGTCAGGGAAAGCTCAGATCAACCAATCGACTGCTTTTTCAGCTTCTGCGTCCCAGACAGCATCCAATATGTGTTTCTCGTTCTAAGTTGAGCTCTTTATCCAAATTTGCAGTCTTTGGCTAAATTGAGTTCTTTGCCAATTCTGAGATACACTTTGCTGTAACTTCTCAGGGAAAGCTCAGATCAACCAATCGACTGCTTTTTCAGCTTCTGCGTCCCAGACAGCATCCAATATGTGTTTCTCGTTCTAAGTTGAGCTCTTTATCCAAATTTGCAGTCTTTGGCTAAATTGAGTTCTTTGCCAATTCTGAGATACACTTTGCTGTAACTTCTCAGGGAAAGCTCAGATCAACCAATCGACTGCTTTTTCAACTTCTACATCCCAGACAGCATCCAACATGTGTTTCTCGTTTGAAGTTGAGCTCTGCATTCAAATTTGCAATCGCTTGCTAAATTGAGTTCTTTGCCAATTCTGATATACACTTTGCTGCAACTTCTCAGGGAAAGCTCAGATCAACCAATCGACTGCTTTTTCAGCTTCTGCGTCCCAGACAGCATCCAATATGTGTTTCTCGTTCTAAGTTGAGCTCTTTATCCAAATTTGCAGTCTTTGGCTAAATTGAGTTCTTTGCCAATTCTGATATACACTTTGCTGTAACTTCTCAGGGAAAGCTCAGATCAACCAATCGACTGCTTTTTCAGCTTCTGCGTCCCAGACAGCATCCAATATGTGTTTCTCGTTCTAAGTTGAGCTCTTTATCCAAATTTGCAGTCTTTGGCTAAATTGAGTTCTTTGCCAATTCTGAGATACACTTTGCTGTAACTTCTCAGGGAAAGCTCAGATCAACCAATCGACTGCTTTTTCAGCTTCTGCGTCCTAGACAGCATCCAATATGTGTTTCTCGTTCTAAGTTGAGCTCTTTATCCAAATTTGCAGTCTTTGGCTAAATTGAGTTCTTTGCCAATTCTGAGATACACTTTGCTGTAACTTCTTAGGGAAAGCTCAGATCAACCAATCGACTGCTTTTTCAACTTCTACATCCCAGACAGCATCCAACATGTGTTTCTCGTTTGAAGTTGAGCTCTGCATTCAAATTTGCAATCCCTTGCTAAATTGAGTTCTTTGCCAATTCTGAGATACACTTTGCTGTAACTTGTCAGGGAAAGCTCAGATCAACCAATCGACTGCTTTTTCAGCTTCTGCGTCCCAGACAGCATCCAATATGTGTTTCTCGTTCTAAGTTGAGCTCTTTATCCAAATTTGCAGTCTTTGGCTAAATTGAGTTCTTTGCCAATTCTCAGATACACTTTGCTGTAACTTCTCAGGGAAAGCTCAGATCAACCAATCGACTGCTTTTTCAGCTTCTGCGTCCCAGACAGCATCCAATATGTGTTTCTCGTTCTAAGTTGAGCTCTTTATCCAAATTTGCAGTCTTTGGCTAAATTGAGTTCTTTGCCAATTCTGAGATACACTTTGCTGTAACTTCTCAGGGAAAGCTCAGATCAACCAATCGACTGCTTTTTCAACTTCTACATCCCAGACAGCATCCAACATGTGTTTCTCGTTTGAAGTTGAGCTCTGCATTCAAATTTGCAATCGCTTGCTAAATTGAGTTCTTTGCCAATTCTGATATACACTTTGCTGCAACTTCTCAGGGAAAGCTCAGATCAACCAATCGACTGCTTTTTCAGCTTCTGCGTCCCAGACAGCATCCAATATGTGTTTCTCGTTCTAAGTTGAGCTCTTTATCCAAATTTGCAGTCTTTGGCTAAATTGAGTTCTTTGCCAATTCTGAGATACACTTTGCTGTAACTTCTCAGGGAAAGCTCAGATCAACCAATCGACTGCTTTTTCAGCTTCTGCGTCCCAGACAGCATCCAATATGTGTTTCTCGTTCTAAGTTGAGCTCTTTATCCAAATTTGCAGTCTTTGGCTAAATTGAGTTCTTTGCCAATTCTGAGATACACTTTGCTGTAACTTCTCAGGGAAAGCTCAGATCAACCAATCGACTGCTTTTTCAACTTCTACATCCCAGACAGCATCCAACATGTGTTTCTCGTTTGAAGTTGAGCTCTGCATTCAAATTTGCAATCCCTTGCTAAATTGAGTTCTTTGCCAATTCTGAGATACACTTTGCTGTAACTTGTCAGGGAAAGCTCAGATCAACCAATCGACTGCTTTTTCAGCTTCTGCGTCCCAGACAGCATCCAATATGTGTTTCTCGTTCTAAGTTGAGCTCTTTATCCAAATTTGCAGTCTTTGGCTAAATTGAGTTCTTTGCCAATTCTGAGATACACTTTGCTGTAACTTCTCAGGGAAAGCTCAGATCAACCAATCGACTGATTTTTCAGCTTCTGCGTCCCAGACAGCATCCAATATGTGTTTCTCGTTCTAAGTTGAGCTCTTTATCCAAATTTGCAGTCTTTGGCTAAATTGAGTTCTTTGCCAATTCTGAGATACACTTTGCTGTAACTTCTTAGGGAAAGCTCAGATCAACCAATCGACTGCTTTTTCAGCTTCTGCGTCCCAGACAGCATCCAATATGTGTTTCTCGTTCTAAGTTGAGCTCTTTATCCAAATTTGCAGTCTTTGGCTAAATTGAGTTCTTTGCCAATTCTGAGATACACTTTGCTGTAACTTCTCAGGGAAAGCTCAGATCAACCAATCGACTGCTTTTTCAGCTTCTGCGTCCTAGACAGCATCCAATATGTGTTTCTCGTTCTAAGTTGAGCTCTTTATCCAAATTTGCAGTCTTTGGCTAAATTGAGTTCTTTGCCAATTCTGAGATACACTTTGCTGTAACTTCTTAGGGAAAGCTCAGATCAACCAATCGACTGCTTTTTCAACTTCTACATCCCAGACAGCATCCAACATGTGTTTCTCGTTTGAAGTTGAGCTCTGCATTCAAATTTGCAATCCCTTGCTAAATTGAGTTCTTTGCCAATTCTGAGATACACTTTGCTGTAACTTGTCAGGGAAAGCTCAGATCAACCAATCGACTGCTTTTTCAGCTTCTGCGTCCCAGACAGCATCCAATATGTGTTTCTCGTTCTAAGTTGAGCTCTTTATCCAAATTTGCAGTCTTTGGCTAAATTGAGTTCTTTGCCAATTCTGAGATACACTTTGCTGTAACTTCTCAGGGAAAGCTCAGATCAACCAATCGACTGCTTTTTCAGCTTCTGCGTCCCAGACAGCATCCAATATGTGTTTCTCGTTCTAAGTTGAGCTCTTTATCCAAATTTGCAGTCTTTGGCTAAATTGAGTTCTTTGCCAATTCTGAGATACACTTTGCTGTAACTTCTCAGGGAAAGCTCAGATCAACCAATCGACTGCTTTTTCAACTTCTACATCCCAGACAGCATCCAACATGTGTTTCTCGTTTGAAGTTGAGCTCTGCATTCAAATTTGCAATCGCTTGCTAAATTGAGTTCTTTGCCAATTCTGATATACACTTTGCTGCAACTTCTCAGGGAAAGCTCAGATCAACCAATCGACTGCTTTTTCAGCTTCTGCGTCCCAGACAGCATCCAATATGTGTTTCTCGTTCTAAGTTGAGCTCTTTATCCAAATTTGCAGTCTTTGGCTAAATTGAGTTCTTTGCCAATTCTGAGATACACTTTGCTGTAACTTCTCAGGGAAAGCTCAGATCAACCAATCGACTGCTTTTTCAGCTTCTGCGTCCCAGACAGCATCCAATATGTGTTTCTCGTTCTAAGTTGAGCTCTTTATCCAAATTTGCAGTCTTTGGCTAAATTGAGTTCTTTGCCAATTCTGAGATACACTTTGCTGTAACTTCTCAGGGAAAGCTCAGATCAACCAATCGACTGCTTTTTCAACTTCTACATCCCAGACAGCATCCAACATGTGTTTCTCGTTTGAAGTTGAGCTCTGCATTCAAATTTGCAATCCCTTGCTAAATTGAGTTCTTTGCCAATTCTGAGATACACTTTGCTGTAACTTGTCAGGGAAAGCTCAGATCAACCAATCGACTGCTTTTTCACCTTCTGCGTCCCAGACAGCATCCAATATGTGTTTCTCGTTCTAAGTTGAGCTCTTTATCCAAATTTGCAGTCTTTGGCTAAATTGAGTTCTTTGCCAATTCTGAGATACACTTTGCTGTAACTTCTCAGGGAAAGCTCAGATCAACCAATCGACTGATTTTTCAGCTTCTGCGTCCCAGACAGCATCCAATATGTGTTTCTCGTTCTAAGTTGAGCTCTTTATCCAAATTTGCAGTCTTTGGCTAAATTGAGTTCTTTGCCAATTCTGAGATACACTTTGCTGTAACTTCTTAGGGAAAGCTCAGATCAACCAATCGACTGCTTTTTCAGCTTCTGCGTCCCAGACAGCATCCAACATGTGTTTCTCGTTTGAAGTTGAGCTCTGCATTCAAATTTGCAATCCCTTGCTAAATTGAGTTCTTTGCCAATTCTGAGATACACTTTGCTGTAACTTGTCAGGGAAAGCTCAGATCAACCAATCGACTGCTTTTTCAGCTTCTGCGTCCCAGACAGCATCCAATATGTGTTTCTCGTTCTAAGTTGAGCTCTTTATCCAAATTTGCAGTCTTTGGCTAAATTGAGTTCTTTGCCAATTCTGATATACACTTTGCTGTAACTTCTCAGGGAAAGCTCAGATCAACCAATCGACTGATTTTTCAGCTTCTGCGTCCCAGACAGCATCCAATATGTGTTTCTCGTTCTAAGTTGAGCTCTTTATCCAAATTTGCAGTCTTTGGCTAAATTGAGTTCTTTGCCAATTCTGAGATACACTTTGCTGTAACTTCTTAGGGAAAGCTCAGATCAACCAATCGACTGCTTTTTCAGCTTCTGCGTCCCAGACAGCATCCAATATGTGTTTCTCGTTCTAAGTTGAGCTCTTTATCCAAATTTGCAGTCTTTGGCTAAATTGAGTTCTTTGCCAATTCTGAGATACACTTTGCTGTAACTTCTCAGGGAAAGCTCAGATCAACCAATCGACTGCTTTTTCAGCTTCTGCGTCCTAGACAGCATCCAATATGTGTTTCTCGTTCTAAGTTGAGCTCTTTATCCAAATTTGCAGTCTTTGGCTAAATTGAGTTCTTTGCCAATTCTGAGATACACTTTGCTGTAACTTCTTAGGGAAAGCTCAGATCAACCAATCGACTGCTTTTTCAACTTCTACATCCCAGACAGCATCCAACATGTGTTTCTCGTTTGAAGTTGAGCTCTGCATTCAAATTTGCAATCCCTTGCTAAATTGAGTTCTTTGCCAATTCTGAGATACACTTTGCTGTAACTTGTCAGGGAAAGCTCAGATCAACCAATCGACTGCTTTTTCAGCTTCTGCGTCCCAGACAGCATCCAATATGTGTTTCTCGTTCTAAGTTGAGCTCTTTATCCAAATTTGCAGTCTTTGGCTAAATTGAGTTCTTTGCCAATTCTGAGATACACTTTGCTGTAACTTCTCAGGGAAAGCTCAGATCAACCAATCGACTGCTTTTTCAGCTTCTGCGTCCCAGACAGCATCCAATATGTGTTTCTCGTTCTAAGTTGAGCTCTTTATCCAAATTTGCAGTCTTTGGCTAAATTGAGTTCTTTGCCAATTCTGAGATACACTTTGCTGTAACTTCTCAGGGAAAGCTCAGATCAACCAATCGACTGCTTTTTCAACTTCTACATCCCAGACAGCATCCAACATGTGTTTCTCGTTTGAAGTTGAGCTCTGCATTCAAATTTGCAATCGCTTGCTAAATTGAGTTCTTTGCCAATTCTGATATACACTTTGCTGCAACTTCTCAGGGAAAGCTCAGATCAACCAATCGACTGCTTTTTCAGCTTCTGCGTCCCAGACAGCATCCAATATGTGTTTCTCGTTCTAAGTTGAGCTCTTTATCCAAATTTGCAGTCTTTGGCTAAATTGAGTTCTTTGCCAATTCTGAGATACACTTTGCTGTAACTTCTCAGGGAAAGCTCAGATCAACCAATCGACTGCTTTTTCAGCTTCTGCGTCCCAGACAGCATCCAATATGTGTTTCTCGTTCTAAGTTGAGCTCTTTATCCAAATTTGCAGTCTTTGGCTAAATTGAGTTCTTTGCCAATTCTGAGATACACTTTGCTGTAACTTCTCAGGGAAAGCTCAGATCAACCAATCGACTGCTTTTTCAACTTCTACATCCCAGACAGCATCCAACATGTGTTTCTCGTTTGAAGTTGAGCTCTGCATTCAAATTTGCAATCCCTTGCTAAATTGAGTTCTTTGCCAATTCTGAGATACACTTTGCTGTAACTTGTCAGGGAAAGCTCAGATCAACCAATCGACTGCTTTTTCAGCTTCTGCGTCCCAGACAGCATCCAATATGTGTTTCTCGTTCTAAGTTGAGCTCTTTATCCAAATTTGCAGTCTTTGGCTAAATTGAGTTCTTTGCCAATTCTGAGATACACTTTGCTGTAACTTCTCAGGGAAAGCTCAGATCAACCAATCGACTGATTTTTCAGCTTCTGCGTCCCAGACAGCATCCAATATGTGTTTCTCGTTCTAAGTTGAGCTCTTTATCCAAATTTGCAGTCTTTGGCTAAATTGAGTTCTTTGCCAATTCTGAGATACACTTTGCTGTAACTTCTTAGGGAAAGCTCAGATCAACCAATCGACTGCTTTTTCAGCTTCTGCGTCCCAGACAGCATCCAATATGTGTTTCTCGTTCTAAGTTGAGCTCTTTATCCAAATTTGCAGTCTTTGGCTAAATTGAGTTCTTTGCCAATTCTGAGATACACTTTGCTGTAACTTCTCAGGGAAAGCTCAGATCAACCAATCGACTGCTTTTTCAACTTCTACATCCCAGACAGCATCCAACATGTGTTTCTCGTTTGAAGTTGAGCTCTGCATTCAAATTTGCAATCCCTTGCTAAATTGAGTTCTTTGCCAATTCTGATATACACTTTGCTGTAACTTCTCAGGGAAAGCTCAGATCAACCAATCGACTGCTTTTTCAGCTTCTGTGTCCCAGACAGCATCCAATATGTGTTTCTCGTTCTAAGTTGAGCTCTTTATCCAAATTTGCAGTCTTTGGCTAAATTGAGTTCTTTGCCAATTCTGAGATACACTTTGCTGTAACTTCTCAGGGAAAGCTCAGATCAACCAATCGACTGATTTTTCAGCTTCTGCGTCCCAGACAGCATCCAATATGTGTTTCTCGTTCTAAGTTGAGCTCTTTATCCAAATTTGCAGTCTTTGGCTAAATTGAGTTCTTTGCCAATTCTGAGATACACTTTGCTGTAACTTCTTAGGGAAAGCTCAGATCAACCAATCGACTGCTTTTTCAACTTCTACATCCCAGACAGCATCCAACATGTGTTTCTCGTTTGAAGTTGAGCTCTGCATTCAAATTTGCAATCCCTTGCTAAATTGAGTTCTTTGCCAATTCTGAGATACACTTTGCTGTAACTTCTCAGGGAAAGCTCAGATCAACCAATCGACTGCTTTTTCAGCTTCTGCGTCCCAGACAGCATCCAATATGTGTTTCTCGTTCTAAGTTGAGCTCTTTATCCAAATTTGCAGTCTTTGGCTAAATTGAGTTCTTTGCCAATTCTGAGATACACTTTGCTGTAACTTCTCAGGGAAAGCTCAGATCAACCAATCGACTGCTTTTTCAGCTTGAGCGTCCCAGACTGCATCCAATATGTGTTTCTCGTTCTAAGTTGAGCTCTTTATCCAAATTTGCAGTCTTTGGCTAAATTGAGTTCTTTGCCAATTCTGAGATACACTTTGCTGTAACTTCTTAGGGAAAGCTCAGATCAACCAATCGACTGCTTTTTCAACTTCTACGTCCCAGACAGCATCCAACATGTGTTTCTCGTTTGAAGTTGAGCTCTGCATTCAAATTTGCAATCCCTTGCTAAATTGAGTTCTTTGCCAATTCTGATATACACTTTGCTGTAACTTCTCAGGGAAAGCTCAGATCAACCAATCGACTGCTTTTTCAGCTTCTGCGTCCCAGACAGCATCCAATATGTGTTTCTCGTTCTAAGTTGAGCTCTTTATCCAAATTTGCAGTCTTTGGCTAAATTGAGTTCTTTGCCAATTCTGAGATACACTTTGCTGTAACTTCTTAGGGAAAGCTCAGATCAACCAATCGACTGCTTTTTCAACTTCTACATCCCAGACAGCATCCAACATGTGTTTCTCGTTTGAAGTTGAGCTCTGCATTCAAATTTGCAATCCCTTGCTAAATTGAGTTCTTTGCCAATTCTGAGATACACTTTGCTGTAACTTCTCAGGGAAAGCTCAGATCAACCAATCGACTGCTTTTTCAGCTTCTGCGTCCCAGACAGCATCCAATATGTGTTTCTCGTTCTAAGTTGAGCTCTTTATCCAAATTTGCAGTCTTTGGCTAAATTGAGTTTTTTGCCAATTCTGAGATACACTTTGCTGTAACTTCTCAGGGAAAGCTCAGATCAACCAATCGACTGCTTTTTCAGCTTCTGCGTCCCAGACAGCATCCAATATGTGTTTCTCGTTCTAAGTTGAGCTCTTTATCCAAATTTGCAGTCTTTGGCTAAATTGAGTTCTTTGCCAATTCTGAGATACACTTTGCTGTAACTTCTTAGGGAAAGCTCAGATCAACCAATCGACTGCTTTTTCAACTTCTACATCCCAGACAGCATCCAACATGTGTTTCTCGTTTGAAGTTGAGCTCTGCATTCAAATTTGCAATCCCTTGCTAAATTGAGTTATTTGCCAATTCTGATATACACTTTGCTGTAACTTCTCAGGGAAAGCTCAGATCAACCAATCGACTGCTTTTTCAGCTTCTGCGTCCCAGACAGCATCCAATATGTGTTTCTCGTTCTAAGTTGAGCTCTTTATCCAAATTTGCAGTCTTTGGCTAAATTGAGTTCTTTGCCAATTCTGAGATACACTTTGCTGTAACTTCTCAGGGAAAGCTCAGATCAACCAATCGACTGCTTTTTCAGCTTCTGCGTCCCAGACAGCATCCAATATGTGTTTCTCGTTCTAAGTTGAGCTCTTTATCCAAATTTGCAGTCTTTGGCTAAATTGAGTTCTTTGCCAATTCTGTGATACACTTTGCTGTAACTTCTTAGGGAAAGCTCAGATCAACCAATCGACTGCTTTTTCAACTTCTACATCCCAGACAGCATCCAACATGTGTTTCTCGTTTGAAGTTGAGCTCTGCATTCAAATTTGCAATCCCTTGCTAAATTGAGTTCTTTGCCAATTCTGAGATACACTTTGCTGTAACTTCTCAGGGAAAGCTCAGATCAACCAATCGACTGCTTTTTCAGCTTCTGCGTCCCAGACAGCATCCAATATGTGTTTCTCGTTCTAAGTTGAGCTCTTTATCCAAATTTGCAGTCTTTGGCTAAATTGAGTTCTTTGCCAATTCTGAGATACACTTTGCTGTAACTTCTCAGGGAAAGCTCAGATCAACCAATCGACTGCTTTTTCAACTTCTACATCCCAGACAGCATCCAACATGTGTTTCTCGTTTGAAGTTGAGCTCTGCATTCAAATTTGCAATCGCTTGCTAAATTGAGTTCTTTGCCAATTCTGATATACACTTTGCTGCAACTTCTCAGGGAAAGCTCAGATCAACCAATCGACTGCTTTTTCAGCTTCTGCGTCCCAGACAGCATCCAATATGTGTTTCTCGTTCTAAGTTGAGCTCTTTATCCAAATTTGCAGTCTTTGGCTAAATTGAGTTCTTTGCCAATTCTGAGATACACTTTGCTGTAACTTCTCAGGGAAAGCTCAGATCAACCAATCGACTGCTTTTTCAGCTTCTGCGTCCCAGACAGCATCCAATATGTGTTTCTCGTTCTAAGTTGAGCTCTTTATCCAAATTTGCAGTCTTTGGCTAAATTGAGTTCTTTGCCAATTCTGAGATACACTTTGCTGTAACTTCTCAGGGAAAGCTCAGATCAACCAATCGACTGCTTTTTCAACTTCTACATCCCAGACAGCATCCAACATGTGTTTCTCGTTTGAAGTTGAGCTCTGCATTCAAATTTGCAATCCCTTGCTAAATTGAGTTCTTTGCCAATTCTGAGATACACTTTGCTGTAACTTGTCAGGGAAAGCTCAGATCAACCAATCGACTGCTTTTTCAGCTTCTGCGTCCCAGACAGCATCCAATATGTGTTTCTCGTTCTAAGTTGAGCTCTTTATCCAAATTTGCAGTCTTTGGCTAAATTGAGTTCTTTGCCAATTCTGAGATACACTTTGCTGTAACTTCTCAGGGAAAGCTCAGATCAACCAATCGACTGATTTTTCAGCTTCTGCGTCCCAGACAGCATCCAATATGTGTTTCTCGTTCTAAGTTGAGCTCTTTATCCAAATTTGCAGTCTTTGGCTAAATTGAGTTCTTTGCCAATTCTGAGATACACTTTGCTGTAACTTCTTAGGGAAAGCTCAGATCAACCAATCGACTGCTTTTTCAGCTTCTGCGTCCCAGACAGCATCCAATATGTGTTTCTCGTTCTAAGTTGAGCTCTTTATCCAAATTTGCAGTCTTTGGCTAAATTGAGTTCTTTGCCAATTCTGAGATACACTTTGCTGTAACTTCTCAGGGAAAGCTCAGATCAACCAATCGACTGCTTTTTCAACTTCTACATCCCAGACAGCATCCAACATGTGTTTCTCGTTTGAAGTTGAGCTCTGCATTCAAATTTGCAATCCCTTGCTAAATTGAGTTCTTTGCCAATTCTGATATACACTTTGCTGTAACTTCTCAGGGAAAGCTCAGATCAACCAATCGACTGCTTTTTCAGCTTCTGCGTCCCAGACAGCATCCAATATGTGCTTCTCGTTCTAAGTTGAGCTCTTTATCCAAATTTGCAGTCTTTGGCTAAATTGAGTTCTTTGCCAATTCTGAGATACACTTTGCTGTAACTTCTCAGGGAAAGCTCAGATCAACCAATCGACTGATTTTTCAGCTTCTGCGTCCCAGACAGCATCCAATATGTGTTTCTCGTTCTAAGTTGAGCTCTTTATCCAAATTTGCAGTGTTTGGCTAAATTGAGTTCTTTGCCAATTCTGAGATACACTTTGCTGTAACTTCTTAGGGAAAGCTCAGATCAACCAATCGACTGCTTTTTCAACTTCTACATCCCAGACAGCATCCAACATGTGTTTCTCGTTTGAAGTTGAGCTCTGCATTCAAATTTGCAATCCCTTGCTAAATTGAGTTCTTTGCCAATTCTGAGATACACTTTGCTGTAACTTCTCAGGGAAAGCTCAGATCAACCAATCGACTGCTTTTTCAGCTTCTGCGTCCCAGACAGCATCCAATATGTGTTTCTCGTTCTAAGTTGAGCTCTTTATCCAAATTTGCAGTCTTTGGCTAAATTGAGTTCTTTGCCAATTCTGAGATACACTTTGCTGTAACTTCTCAGGGAAAGCTCAGATCAACCAATCGACTGCTTTTTCAGCTTCTGCGTCCCAGACTGCATCCAATATGTGTTTCTCGTTCTAAGTTGAGCTCTTTATCCAAATTTGCAGTCTTTGGCTAAATTGAGTTCTTTGCCAATTCTGAGATACACTTTGCTGTAACTTCTTAGGGAAAGCTCAGATCAACCAATCGACTGCTTTTTCAACTTCTACGTCCCAGACAGCATCCAACATGTGTTTCTCGTTTGAAGTTGAGCTCTGCATTCAAATTTGCAATCCCTTGCTAAATTGAGTTCTTTGCCAATTCTGATATACACTTTGCTGTAACTTCTCAGGGAAAGCTCAGATCAACCAATCGACTGCTTTTTCAGCTTCTGCGTCCCAGACAGCATCCAATATGTGTTTCTCGTTCTAAGTTGAGCTCTTTATCCAAATTTGCAGTCTTTGGCTAAATTGAGTTCTTTGCCAATTCTGAGATACACTTTGCTGTAACTTCTTAGGGAAAGCTCAGATCAACCAATCGACTGCTTTTTCAACTTCTACATCCCAGACAGCATCCAACATGTGTTTCTCGTTTGAAGTTGAGCTCTGCATTCAAATTTGCAATCCCTTGCTAAATTGAGTTCTTTGCCAATTCTGAGATACACTTTGCTGTAACTTCTCAGGGAAAGCTCAGATCAACCAATCGACTGCTTTTTCAGCTTCTGCGTCACAGACAGCATCCAATATGTGTTTCTCGTTCTAAGTTGAGCTCTTTATCCAAATTTGCAGTCTTTGGCTAAATTGAGTTCTTTGCCAATTCTGAGATACACTTTGCTGTAACTTCTCAGGGAAAGCTCAGATCAACCAATCGACTGCTTTTTCAGCTTCTGCGTCCCAGACAGCATCCAATATGTGTTTCTCGTTCTAAGTTGAGCTCTTTATCCAAATTTGCAGTCTTTGGCTAAATTGAGTTCTTTGCCAATTCTGAGATACACTTTGCTGTAACTTCTTAGGGAAAGCTCAGATCAACCAATCGACTGCTTTTTCAACTTCTACATCCCAGACAGCATCCAACATGTGTTTCTCGTTTGAAGTTGAGCTCTGCATTCAAATTTGCAATCCCTTGCTAAATTGAGTTCTTTGCCAATTCTGAGATACACTTTGCTGTAACTTGTCAGGGAAAGCTCAGATCAACCAATCGACTGCTTTTTCAGCTTCTGCGTCCCAGACAGCATCCAATATGTGTTTCTCGTTCTAAGTTGAGCTCTTTATCCAAATTTGCAGTCTTTGGCTAAATTGAGTTCTTTGCCAATTCTGAGATACACTTTGCTGTAACTTCTCAGGGAAAGCTCAGATCAACCAATCGACTGCTTTTTCAGCTTCTGCGTCCCAGACAGCATCCAATATGTGTTTCTCGTTCTAAGTTGAGCTCTTTATCCAAATTTGCAGTCTTTGGCTAAATTGAGTTCTTTGCCAATTCTGTGATACACTTTGCTGTAACTTCTTAGGGAAAGCTCAGATCAACCAATCGACTGCTTTTTCAACTTCTACATCCCAGACAGCATCCAACATGTGTTTCTCGTTTGAAGTTGAGCTCTGCATTCAAATTTGCAATCCCTTGCTAAATTGAGTTCTTTGCCAATTCTGATATACACTTTGCTGCAACTTCTCAGGGAAAGCTCAGATCAACCAATCGACTGCTTTTTCAGCTTCTGCGTCCCAGACAGCATCCAATATGTGTTTCTCGTTCTAAGTTGAGCTCTTTATCCAAATTTGCAGTCTTTGGCTAAATTGAGTTCTTTGCCAATTCTGAGATACACTTTGCTGTAACTTCTCAGGGAAAGCTCAGATCAACCAATCGACTGCTTTTTCAGCTTCTGCGTCCCAGACAGCATCCAATATGTGTTTCTCGTTCTAAGTTGAGCTCTTTATCCAAATTTGCAGTCTTTGGCTAAATTGAGTTCTTTGCCAATTCTGAGATACACTTTGCTGTAACTTCTCAGGGAAAGCTCAGATCAACCAATCGACTGCTTTTTCAACTTCTACATCCCAGACAGCATCCAACATGTGTTTCTCGTTTGAAGTTGAGCTCTGCATTCAAATTTGCAATCCCTTGCTAAATTGAGTTCTTTGCCAATTCTGAGATACACTTTGCTGTAACTTGTCAGGGAAAGCTCAGATCAACCAATCGACTGCTTTTTCAGCTTCTGCGTCCCAGACAGCATCCAATATGTGTTTCTCGTTCTAAGTTGAGCTCTTTATCCAAATTTGCAGTCTTTGGCTAAATTGAGTTCTTTGCCAATTCTGAGATACACTTTGCTGTAACTTCTCAGGGAAAGCTCAGATCAACCAATCGACTGATTTTTCAGCTTCTGCGTCCCAGACAGCATCCAATATGTGTTTCTCGTTCTAAGTTGAGCTCTTTATCCAAATTTGCAGTCTTTGGCTAAATTGAGTTCTTTGCCAATTCTGAGATACACTTTGCTGTAACTTCTTAGGGAAAGCTCAGATCAACCAATCGACTGCTTTTTCAGCTTCTGCGTCCCAGACAGCATCCAATATGTGTTTCTCGTTCTAAGTTGAGCTCTTTATCCAAATTTGCAGTCTTTGGCTAAATTGAGTTCTTTGCCAATTCTGAGATACACTTTGCTGTAACTTCTCAGGGAAAGCTCAGATCAACCAATCGACTGCTTTTTCAACTTCTACATCCCAGACAGCATCCAACATGTGTTTCTCGTTTGAAGTTGAGCTCTGCATTCAAATTTGCAATCCCTTGCTAAATTGAGTTCTTTGCCAATTCTGATATACACTTTGCTGTAACTTCTCAGGGAAAGCTCAGATCAACCAATCGACTGCTTTTTCAGCTTCTGCGTCCCAGACAGCATCCAATATGTGTTTCTCGTTCTAAGTTGAGCTCTTTATCCAAATTTGCAGTCTTTGGCTAAATTGAGTTCTTTGCCAATTCTGAGATACACTTTGCTGTAACTTCTCAGGGAAAGCTCAGATCAACCAATCGACTGATTTTTCAGCTTCTGCGTCCCAGACAGCATCCAATATGTGTTTCTCGTTCTAAGTTGAGCTCTTTATCCAAATTTGCAGTCTTTGGCTAAATTGAGTTCTTTGCCAATTCTGAGATACACTTTGCTGTAACTTCTTAGGGAAAGCTCAGATCAACCAATCGACTGCTTTTTCAACTTCTACATCCCAGACAGCATCCAACATGTGTTTCTCGTTTGAAGTTGAGCTCTGCATTCAAATTTGCAATCCCTTGCTAAATTGAGTTCTTTGCCAATTCTGAGATACACTTTGCTGTAACTTCTCAGGGAAAGCTCAGATCAACCAATCGACTGCTTTTTCAGCTTCTGCGTCCCAGACAGCATCCAATATGTGTTTCTCGTTCTAAGTTGAGCTCTTTATCCAAATTTGCAGTCTTTGGCTAAATTGAGTTCTTTGCCAATTCTGAGATACACTTTGCTGTAACTTCTCAGGGAAAGCTCAGATCAACCAATCGACTGCTTTTTCAGCTTCTGCGTCCCAGACTGCATCCAATATGTGTTTCTCGTTCTAAGTTGAGCTCTTTATCCAAATTTGCAGTCTTTGGCTAAATTGAGTTCTTTGCCAATTCTGAGATACACTTTGCTGTAACTTCTTAGGGAAAGCTCAGATCAACCAATCGACTGCTTTTTCAACTTCTACGTCCCAGACAGCATCCAACATGTGTTTCTCGTTTGAAGTTGAGCTCTGCATTCAAATTTGCAATCCCTTGCTAAATTGAGTTCTTTGCCAATTCTGATATACACTTTGCTGTAACTTCTCAGGGAAAGCTCAGATCAACCAATCGACTGCTTTTTCAGCTTCTGCGTCCCAGACAGCATCCAATATGTGTTTCTCGTTCTAAGTTGAGCTCTTTATCCAAATTTGCAGTCTTTGGCTAAATTGAGTTCTTTGCCAATTCTGAGATACACTTTGCTGTAACTTCTTAGGGAAAGCTCAGATCAACCAATCGACTGCTTTTTCAACTTCTACATCCCAGACAGCATCCAACATGTGTTTCTCGTTTGAAGTTGAGCTCTGCATTCAAATTTGCAATCCCTTGCTAAATTGAGTTCTTTGCCAATTCTGAGATACACTTTGCTGTAACTTCTCAGGGAAAGCTCAGATCAACCAATCGACTGCTTTTTCAGCTTCTGCGTCCCAGACAGCATCCAATATGTGTTTCTCGTTCTAAGTTGAGCTCTTTATCCAAATTTGCAGTCTTTGGCTAAATTGAGTTTTTTGCCAATTCTGAGATACACTTTGCTGTAACTTCTCAGGGAAAGCTCAGATCAACCAATCGACTGCTTTTTCAGCTTCTGCGTCCCAGACAGCATCCAATATGTGTTTCTCGTTCTAAGTTGAGCTCTTTATCCAAATTTGCAGTCTTTGGCTAAATTGAGTTCTTTGCCAATTCTGAGATACACTTTGCTGTAACTTCTTAGGGAAAGCTCAGATCAACCAATCGACTGCTTTTTCAACTTCTACATCCCAGACAGCATCCAACATGTGTTTCTCGTTTGAAGTTGAGCTCTGCATTCAAATTTGCAATCCCTTGCTAAATTGAGTTATTTGCCAATTCTGATATACACTTTGCTGTAACTTCTCAGGGAAAGCTCAGATCAACCAATCGACTGCTTTTTCAGCTTCTGCGTCCCAGACAGCATCCAATATGTGTTTCTCGTTCTAAGTTGAGCTCTTTATCCAAATTTGCAGTCTTTGGCTAAATTGAGTTCTTTGCCAATTCTGAGATACACTTTGCTGTAACTTCTCAGGGAAAGCTCAGATCAACCAATCGACTGCTTTTTCAGCTTCTGCGTCCCAGACAGCATCCAATATGTGTTTCTCGTTCTAAGTTGAGCTCTTTATCCAAATTTGCAGTCTTTGGCTAAATTGAGTTCTTTGCCAATTCTGTGATACACTTTGCTGTAACTTCTTAGGGAAAGCTCAGATCAACCAATCGACTGCTTTTTCAACTTCTACATCCCAGACAGCATCCAACATGTGTTTCTCGTTTGAAGTTGAGCTCTGCATTCAAATTTGCAATCCCTTGCTAAATTGAGTTCTTTGCCAATTCTGAGATACACTTTGCTGTAACTTCTCAGGGAAAGCTCAGATCAACCAATCGACTGCTTTTTCAGCTTCTGCGTCCCAGACAGCATCCAATATGTGTTTCTCGTTCTAAGTTGAGCTCTTTATCCAAATTTGCAGTCTTTGGCTAAATTGAGTTCTTTGCCAATTCTGAGATACACTTTGCTGTAACTTCTCAGGGAAAGCTCAGATCAACCAATCGACTGCTTTTTCAACTTCTACATCCCAGACAGCATCCAACATGTGTTTCTCGTTTGAAGTTGAGCTCTGCATTCAAATTTGCAATCGCTTGCTAAATTGAGTTCTTTGCCAATTCTGATATACACTTTGCTGCAACTTCTCAGGGAAAGCTCAGATCAACCAATCGACTGCTTTTTCAGCTTCTGCGTCCCAGACAGCATCCAATATGTGTTTCTCGTTCTAAGTTGAGCTCTTTATCCAAATTTGCAGTCTTTGGCTAAATTGAGTTCTTTGCCAATTCTGAGATACACTTTGCTGTAACTTCTCAGGGAAAGCTCAGATCAACCAATCGACTGCTTTTTCAGCTTCTGCGTCCCAGACAGCATCCAATATGTGTTTCTCGTTCTAAGTTGAGCTCTTTATCCAAATTTGCAGTCTTTGGCTAAATTGAGTTCTTTGCCAATTCTGAGATACACTTTGCTGTAACTTCTCAGGGAAAGCTCAGATCAACCAATCGACTGCTTTTTCAACTTCTACATCCCAGACAGCATCCAACATGTGTTTCTCGTTTGAAGTTGAGCTCTGCATTCAAATTTGCAATCCCTTGCTAAATTGAGTTCTTTGCCAATTCTGAGATACACTTTGCTGTAACTTGTCAGGGAAAGCTCAGATCAACCAATCGACTGCTTTTTCAGCTTCTGCGTCCCAGACAGCATCCAATATGTGTTTCTCGTTCTAAGTTGAGCTCTTTATCCAAATTTGCAGTCTTTGGCTAAATTGAGTTCTTTGCCAATTCTGAGATACACTTTGCTGTAACTTCTCAGGGAAAGCTCAGATCAACCAATCGACTGATTTTTCAGCTTCTGCGTCCCAGACAGCATCCAATATGTGTTTCTCGTTCTAAGTTGAGCTCTTTATCCAAATTTGCAGTCTTTGGCTAAATTGAGTTCTTTGCCAATTCTGAGATACACTTTGCTGTAACTTCTTAGGGAAAGCTCAGATCAACCAATCGACTGCTTTTTCAGCTTCTGCGTCCCAGACAGCATCCAATATGTGTTTCTCGTTCTAAGTTGAGCTCTTTATCCAAATTTGCAGTCTTTGGCTAAATTGAGTTCTTTGCCAATTCTGAGATACACTTTGCTGTAACTTCTCAGGGAAAGCTCAGATCAACCAATCGACTGCTTTTTCAACTTCTACATCCCAGACAGCATCCAACATGTGTTTCTCGTTTGAAGTTGAGCTCTGCATTCAAATTTGCAATCCCTTGCTAAATTGAGTTCTTTGCCAATTCTGATATACACTTTGCTGTAACTTCTCAGGGAAAGCTCAGATCAACCAATCGACTGCTTTTTCAGCTTCTGCGTCCCAGACAGCATCCAATATGTGTTTCTCGTTCTAAGTTGAGCTCTTTATCCAAATTTGCAGTCTTTGGCTAAATTGAGTTCTTTGCCAATTCTGAGATACACTTTGCTGTAACTTCTCAGGGAAAGCTCAGATCAACCAATCGACTGATTTTTCAGCTTCTGCGTCCCAGACAGCATCCAATATGTGTTTCTCGTTCTAAGTTGAGCTCTTTATCCAAATTTGCAGTGTTTGGCTAAATTGAGTTCTTTGCCAATTCTGAGATACACTTTGCTGTAACTTCTTAGGGAAAGCTCAGATCAACCAATCGACTGCTTTTTCAACTTCTACATCCCAGACAGCATCCAACATGTGTTTCTCGTTTGAAGTTGAGCTCTGCATTCAAATTTGCAATCCCTTGCTAAATTGAGTTCTTTGCCAATTCTGAGATACACTTTGCTGTAACTTCTCAGGGAAAGCTCAGATCAACCAATCGACTGCTTTTTCAGCTTCTGCGTCCCAGACAGCATCCAATATGTGTTTCTCGTTCTAAGTTGAGCTCTTTATCCAAATTTGCAGTCTTTGGCTAAATTGAGTTCTTTGCCAATTCTGAGATACACTTTGCTGTAACTTCTCAGGGAAAGCTCAGATCAACCAATCGACTGCTTTTTCAGCTTCTGCGTCCCAGACTGCATCCAATATGTGTTTCTCGTTCTAAGTTGAGCTCTTTATCCAAATTTGCAGTCTTTGGCTAAATTGAGTTCTTTGCCAATTCTGAGATACACTTTGCTGTAACTTCTTAGGGAAAGCTCAGATCAACCAATCGACTGCTTTTTCAACTTCTACGTCCCAGACAGCATCCAACATGTGTTTCTCGTTTGAAGTTGAGCTCTGCATTCAAATTTGCAATCCCTTGCTAAATTGAGTTCTTTGCCAATTCTGATATACACTTTGCTGTAACTTCTCAGGGAAAGCTCAGATCAACCAATCGACTGCTTTTTCAGCTTCTGCGTCCCAGACAGCATCCAATATGTGTTTCTCGTTCTAAGTTGAGCTCTTTATCCAAATTTGCAGTCTTTGGCTAAATTGAGTTCTTTGCCAATTCTGAGATACACTTTGCTGTAACTTCTTAGGGAAAGCTCAGATCAACCAATCGACTGCTTTTTCAACTTCTACATCCCAGACAGCATCCAACATGTGTTTCTCGTTTGAAGTTGAGCTCTGCATTCAAATTTGCAATCCCTTGCTAAATTGAGTTCTTTGCCAATTCTGAGATACACTTTGCTGTAACTTCTCAGGGAAAGCTCAGATCAACCAATCGACTGCTTTTTCAGCTTCTGCGTCCCAGACAGCATCCAATATGTGTTTCTCGTTCTAAGTTGAGCTCTTTATCCAAATTTGCAGTCTTTGGCTAAATTGAGTTCTTTGCCAATTCTGAGATACACTTTGCTGTAACTTCTCAGGGAAAGCTCAGATCAACCAATCGACTGCTTTTTCAGCTTCTGCGTCCCAGACAGCATCCAATATGTGTTTCTCGTTCTAAGTTGAGCTCTTTATCCAAATTTGCAGTCTTTGGCTAAATTGAGTTCTTTGCCAATTCTGAGATACACTTTGCTGTAACTTCTTAGGGAAAGCTCAGATCAACCAATCGACTGCTTTTTCAACTTCTACATCCCAGACAGCATCCAACATGTGTTTCTCGTTTGAAGTTGAGCTCTGCATTCAAATTTGCAATCCCTTGCTAAATTGAGTTATTTGCCAATTCTGATATACACTTTGCTGTAACTTCTCAGGGAAAGCTCAGATCAACCAATCGACTGCTTTTTCAGCTTCTGCGTCCCAGACAGCATCCAATATGTGTTTCTCGTTCTAAGTTGAGCTCTTTATCCAAATTTGCAGTCTTTGGCTAAATTGAGTTCTTTGCCAATTCTGAGATACACTTTGCTGTAACTTCTCAGGGAAAGCTCAGATCAACCAATCGACTGCTTTTTCAGCTTCTGCGTCCCAGACAGCATCCAATATGTGTTTCTCGTTCTAAGTTGAGCTCTTTATCCAAATTTGCAGTCTTTGGCTAAATTGAGTTCTTTGCCAATTCTGTGATACACTTTGCTGTAACTTCTTAGGGAAAGCTCAGATCAACCAATCGACTGCTTTTTCAACTTCTACATCCCAGACAGCATCCAACATGTGTTTCTCGTTTGAAGTTGAGCTCTGCATTCAAATTTGCAATCCCTTGCTAAATTGAGTTCTTTGCCAATTCTGAGATACACTTTGCTGTAACTTCTCAGGGAAAGCTCAGATCAACCAATCGACTGCTTTTTCAGCTTCTGCGTCCCAGACAGCATCCAATATGTGTTTCTCGTTCTAAGTTGAGCTCTTTATCCAAATTTGCAGTCTTTGGCTAAATTGAGTTCTTTGCCAATTCTGAGATACACTTTGCTGTAACTTCTCAGGGAAAGCTCAGATCAACCAATCGACTGCTTTTTCAACTTCTACATCCCAGACAGCATCCAACATGTGTTTCTCGTTTGAAGTTGAGCTCTGCATTCAAATTTGCAATCCCTTGCTAAATTGAGTTCTTTGCCAATTCTGATATACACTTTGCTGTAACTTCTCAGGGAAAGCTCAGATCAACCAATCGACTGCTTTTTCAGCTTCTGCGTCCCAGACAGCATCCAATATGTGTTTCTCGTTCTAAGTTGAGCTCTTTATCCAAATTTGCAGTCTTTGGCTAAATTGAGTTCTTTGCCAATTCTGAGATACACTTTGCTGTAACTTCTCAGGGAAAGCTCAGATCAACCAATCGGCTGCTTTTTCAGCTTCTGCGTCCCAGACAGCATCCAATATGTGTTTCTCGTTCTAAGTTGAGCTCTTTATCCAAATTTGCAGTCTTTGGCTAAATTGAGTTCTTTGCCAATTCTGAGATACACTTTGCTGTAACTTCTTAGTGAAAGCTCAGATCAACCAATCGACTGCTTTTTCAACTTCTACATCCCAGACAGCATCCAACATGTGTTTCTCGTTTGAAGTTGAGCTCTGCATTCAAATTTGCAATCCCTTGCTAAATTGAGTTCTTTGCCAATTCTGAGATACACTTTGCTGTAACTTCTCAGGGAAAGCTCAGATCAACCAATCGACTGCTTTTTCAGCTTCTGCGTCCCAGACAGCATCCAATATGTGTTTCTCGTTCTAAGTTGAGCTCTTTATCCAAATTTGCAGTCTTTGGCTAAATTGAGTTCTTTGCCAATTCTGAGATACACTTTGCTGTAACTTCTTAGGGAAAGCTCAGATCAACCAATCGACTGCTTTTTCAACTTCTACATCCCAGACAGCATCCAACATGTGTTTCTCGTTTGAAGTTGAGCTCTGCATTCAAATTTGCAATCCCTTGCTAAATTGAGTTCTTTGCCAATTCTGAGATACACTTTGCTGTAACTTCTCAGGGAAAGCTCAGATCAACCAATCGACTGCTTTTTCAGCTTCTGCGTCCCAGACAGCATCCAATATGTGTTTCTCGTTCTAAGTTGAGCTCTTTATCCAAATTTGCAGTCTTTGGCTAAATTGAGTTCTTTGCCAATTCTGAGATACACTTTGCTGTAACTTCTCAGGGAAAGCTCAGATCAACCAATCGACTGCTTTTTCAGCTTCTGCGTCCCAGACAGCATCCAATATGTGTTTCTCGTTCTAAGTTGAGCTCTTTATCCAAATTTGCAGTCTTTGGCTAAATTGAGTTCTTTGCCAATTCTGAGATACACTTTGCTGTAACTTCTTAGGGAAAGCTCAGATCAACCAATCGAATGCTTTTTCAACTTCTACATCCCAGACAGCATCCAACATGTGTTTCTCGTTTGAAGTTGAGCTCTGCATTCAAATTTGCAATCCCTTGCTAAATTGAGTTATTTGCCAATTCTGATATACACTTTGCTGTAACTTCTCAGGGAAAGCTCAGATCAACCAATCGACTGCTTTTTCAGCTTCTGCGTCCCAGACAGCATCCAATATGTGTTTCTCGTTCTAAGTTGAGCTCTTTATCCAAATTTGCAGTCTTTGGCTAAATTGAGTTCTTTGCCAATTCTGAGATACACTTTGCTGTAACTTCTTAGGGAAAGCTCAGATCAACCAATCGACTGCTTTTTCAACTTCTACATCCCAGACAGCATCCAACATGTGTTTCTCGTTTGAAGTTGAGCTCTGCATTCAAATTTGCAATCCCTTGCTAAATTGAGTTATTTGCCAATTCTGATATACACTTTGCTGTAACTTCTCAGGGAAAGCTCAGATCAACCAATCGACTGCTTTTTCAGCTTCTGCGTCCCAGACAGCATCCAATATGTGTTTCTCGTTCTAAGTTGAGCTCTTTATCCAAATTTGCAGTCTTTGGCTAAATTGAGTTCTTTGCCAATTCTGAGATACACTTTGCTGTAACTTCTCAGGGAAAGCTCAGATCAACCAATCGACTGCTTTTTCAACTTCTACATCCCAGACAGCATCCAACATGTGTTTCTCGTTTGAAGTTGAGCTCTGCATTCAAATTTTCAATCCCTTGCTAAATTGAGTTCTTTGCCAATTCTGATATACACTTTGCTGTAACTTCTCAGGGAAAGCTCAGATCAACCAATCGACTGCTTTTTCAGCTTCTGCGTCACAGACAGCATCCAATATGTGTTTCTCGTTCTAAGTTGAGCTCTTTATCCAAATTTGCAGTCTTTGGCTAAATTGAGTTCTTTGCCAATTCTGAGATACACTTTGCTGTAACTTCTCAGGGAAAGCTCAGATCAACCAATCGACTGCTTTTTCAGCTTCTGCGTCCCAGTCAGCATCCAATATGTGTTTCTCGTTCTAAGTTGAGCTCTTTATCCAAATTTGCAGTCTTTGGCTAAATTGAGTTCTTTGCCAATTCTGAGATACACTTTGCTGTAACTTCTTAGGGAAAGCTCAGATCAACCAATCGACTGCTTTTTCAACTTCTACATCCCAGACAGCATCCAACATGTGTTTCTCGTTTGAAGTTGAGCTCTGCATTCAAATTTGCAATCCCTTGCTAAATTGAGTTCTTTGCCAATTCTGAGATACACTTTGCTGTAACTTCTCAGGGAAAGCTCAGATCAACCAATCGACTGCTTTTTCAGCTTCTGCGTCCCAGACAGCATCCAATATGTGTTTCTCATTCTAAGTTGAGCTCTTTATCCAAATTTGCAGTCTTTGGCTAAATTGAGTTCTTTGCCAATTCTGAGATACACTTTGCTGTAACTTCTTAGGGAAAGCTCAGATCAACCAATCGACTGCTTTTTCAACTTCTACATCCCAGACAGCATCCAACATGTGTTTCTCGTTTGAAGTTGAGCTCTGCATTCAAATTTGCAATCCCTTGCTAAATTGAGTTCTTTGCCAATTCTGAGATACACTTTGCTGTAACTTGTCAGGGAAAGCTCAGATCAACCAATCGACTGCTTTTTCAGCTTCTGCGTCCCAGACAGCATCCAATATGTGTTTCTCGTTCTAAGTTGAGCTCTTTATCCAAATTTGCAGTCTTTGGCTAAATTGAGTTCTTTGCCAATTCTGAGATACACTTTGCTGTAACTTCTCAGGGAAAGCTCAGATCAACCAATCGACTGCTTTTTCAGCTTCTGCGTCCCAGACAGCATCCAATATGTGTTTCTCGTTCTAAGTTGAGCTCTTTATCCAAATTTGCAGTCTTTGGCTAAATTGAGTTCTTTGCCAATTCTGAGATACACTTTGCTGTAACTTCTTAGGGAAAGCTCAGATCAACCAATCGACTGCTTTTTCAACTTCTACCTCCCAGACAGCATCCAACATGTGTTTCTCGTTTGAAGTTGAGCTCTGCATTCAAATTTGCAATCCCTTGCTAAATTGAGTTCTTTGCCAATTCTGAGATACACTTTGCTGTAACTTCTCAGGGAAAGCTCAGATCAACCAATCGACTGCTTTTTCAGCTTCTGCGTCCCAGACAGCATCCAATATGTGTTTCTCGTTCTAAGTTGAGCTCTTTATCCAAATTTGCAGTCTTTGGCTAAATTGAGTTCTTTGCCAATTCTGAGATACACTTTGCTGTAACTTCTCAGGGAAAGCTCAGATCAACCAATCGACTGCTTTTTCAGCTTCTGCGTCCCAGACAGCATCCAATATGTGTTTCTCGTTCTAAGTTGAGCTCTTTATCCAAATTTGCAGTCTTTGGCTAAATTGAGTTCTTTGCCAATTCTGAGATACACTTTGCTGTAACTTCTCAGGGAAAGCTCAGATCAACCAATCGACTGCTTTTTCAGCTTCTGCGTCCCAGACAGCATCCAATATGTGTTTCTCGTTCTAAGTTGAGCTCTTTATCCAAATTTGCAGTCTTTGGCTAAATTGAGTTCTTTGCCAATTCTGAGATACACTTTGCTGTAACTTCTCAGGGAAAGCTCAGATCAACCAATCGACTGCTTTTTCAGCTTCTGCGTCCCAGACAGCATCCAATATGTGTTTCTCGTTCTAAGTTGAGCTCTTTATCCAAATTTGCAGTCTTTGGCTAAATTGAGTTCTTTGCCAATTCTGAGATACACTTTGCTGTAACTTCTTAGGGAAAGCTCAGATCAACCAATCGACTGCTTTTTCAACTTCTACATCCCAGACAGCATCCAACATGTGTTTCTCGTTTGAAGTTGAGCTCTGCATTCAAATTTCAATCCCTTGCTAAATTGAGTTCTTTGCCAATTCTGATATACACTTTGCTGTAACTTCTCAGGGAAAGCTCAGATCAACCAATCGACTGCTTTTTCAGCTTCTGCGTCCCAGACAGCATCCAATATGTGTTTCTCGTTCTAAGTTGAGCTCTTTATCCAAATTTGCAGTCTTTGGCTAAATTGAGTTCTTTGCCAATTCTGAGATACACTTTGCTGTAACTTCTTAGGGAAAGCTCACATCAACCAATCGACTGCTTTTTCAACTTCTACGTCCCAGACAGCATCCAACATGTGTTTCTCGTTTGAAGTTAAGCTCTGCATTCAAATTTGCAATCCCTTGCTAAATTGAGTTCTTTGCCAATTCTGATATACACTTTGCTGTAACTTCTCAGGGAAAGCTCAGATCAACCAATCGACTGCTTTTTCAGCTTCTGCGTCCCAGACAGCATCCAATATGTGTTTCTCGTTCTAAGTTGAGCTCTTTATCCAAATTTGCAGTCTTTGGCTAAATTGAGTTCTTTGCCAATTCTGAGATACACTTTGCTGTAACTTCTTAGGGAAAGCTCAGATCAACCAATCGACTGCTTTTTCAACTTCTACATCCCAGACAGCATCCAACATGTGTTTCTCGTTTGAAGTTGAGCTCTGCATTCAAATTTGCAATCCCTTGCTAAATTGAGTTATTTGCCAATTCTGATATACACTTTGCTGTAACTTCTCAGGGAAAGCTCAGATCAACCAATCGACTGCTTTTTCAGCTTCTGCGTCCCAGACAGCATCCAATATGTGTTTCTCGTTCTAAGTTGAGCTCTTTATCCAAATTTGCAGTCTTTGGCTAAATTGAGTTCTTTGCCAATTCTGAGATACACTTTGCTGTAACTTCTCAGGGAAAGCTCAGATCAACCAATCGACTGCTTTTTCAGCTTCTGCGTCCCAGACAGCATCCAATATGTGTTTCTCGTTCTAAGTTGAGCTCTTTATCCAAATTTGCAGTCTTTGGCTAAATTGAGTTCTTTGCCAATTCTGAGATACACTTTGCTGTAACTTCTTAGGGAAAGCTCAGATCAACCAATCGACTGCTTTTTCAACTTCACCATCCCAGACAGCATCCAACATGTGTTTCTCGTTTGAAGTTGAGCTCTGCATTCAAATTTGCAATCCCTTGCTAAATTGAGTTATTTGCCAATTCTGATATACACTTTGCTGTAACTTCTCAGGGAAAGCTCAGATCAACCAATCGACTGCTTTTTCAGCTTCTGCGTCCCAGACAGCATCCAATATGTGTTTCTCGTTCTAAGTTGAGCTCTTTATCCAAATTTGCAGTCTTTGGCTAAATTGAGTTCTTTGCCAATTCTGAGATACACTTTGCTGTAACTTCTCAGGGAAAGCTCAGATCAACCAATCGACTGCTTTTTCAGCTTCTGCGTCCCAGACAGCATCCAATATGTGTTTCTCGTTCTAAGTTGAGCTCTTTATCCAAATTTGCAGTCTTTGGCTAAATTGAGTTCTTTGCCAATTCTGAGAAACACTTTGCTGTAACTTCTTAGGGAAAGCTCAGATCAACCAATCGACTGCTTTTTCAACTTCTACATCCCAGACAGCATCCAACATGTGTTTCTCGTTTGAAGTTGAGCTCTGCATTCAAATTTTCAATCCCTTGCTAAATTGAGTTCTTTGCCAATTCTGATATACACTTTGCTGTAACTTCTCAGGGAAAGCTCAGATCAACCAATCGACTGCTTTTTCAGCTTCTGCGTCCCAGACAGCATCCAATATGTGTTTCTCGTTCTAAGTTGAGCTCTTTATCCAAATTTGCAGTCTTTGGCTAAATTGAGTTCTTTGCCAATTCTGAGATACACTTTGCTGTAACTTCTCAGGGAAAGCTCAGATCAACCAATCGACTGCTTTTTCAGCTTCTGCGTCCCAGTCAGCATCCAATATGTGTTTCTCGTTCTAAGTTGAGCTCTTTATCCAAATTTGCAGTCTTTGGCTAAATTGAGTTCTTTGCCAATTCTGAGATACACTTTGCTGTAACTTCTTAGGGAAAGCTCAGATCAACCAATCGACTGCTTTTTCAACTTCTACATCCCAGACAGCATCCAACATGTGTTTCTCGTTTGAAGTTGAGCTCTGCATTCAAATTTGCAATCCCTTGCTAAATTGAGTTATTTGCCAATTCTGATATACACTTTGCTGTAACTTCTCAGGGAAAGCTCAGATCAACCAATCTACTGCTTTTTCAGCTTCTGCGTCCCAGACAGCATCCAATATGTGTTTCTCGTTCTAAGTTGAGCTCTTTATCCAAATTTGCAGTCTTTGGCTAAATTGAGTTCTTTGCCAATTCTGAGATACACTTTGCTGTAACTTCTCAGGGAAAGCTCAGATCAACCAATCGACTGCTTTTTCAGCTTCTGCGTCCCAGACTGCATCCAATATGTGTTTCTCGTTCTAAGTTGAGCTCTTTATCCAAATTTGCAGTCTTTGGCTAAATTGAGTTCTTTGCCAATTCTGAGATACACTTTGCTGTAACTTCTTAGGGAAAGCTCAGATCAACCAATCGACTGCTTTTTCAACTTCTACGTGCCAGACAGCATCCAACATGTGTTTCTCGTTTGAAGTTGAGCTCTGCATTCAAATTTGCAATCCCTTGCTAAATTGAGTTCTTTGCCAATTCTGATATACACTTTGCTGTAACTTCTCAGGGAAAGCTCAGATCAACCAATCGACTGCTTTTTCAGCTTCTGCGTCCCAGACAGCATCCAATATGTGTTTCTCGTTCTAAGTTGAGCTCTTTATCCAAATTTGCAGTCTTTGGCTAAATTGAGTTCTTTGCCAATTCTGAGATACACTTTGCTGTAACTTCTCAGGGAAAGCTCAGATCAACCAATCGACTGCTTTTTCAGCTTCTGCGTCCCAGACTGCATCCAATATGTGTTTCTCGTTCTAAGTTGAGCTCTTTATCCAAATTTGCAGTCTTTGGCTAAATTGAGTTCTTTGCCAATTCTGAGATACACTTTGCTGTAACTTCTTAGGGAAAGCTCAGATCAACCAATCGACTGCTTTTTCAACTTCTACGTCCCAGACAGCATCCAACATGTGTTTCTCGTTCTAAGTTGAGCTCTTTATCCAAATTTGCAGTCTTTGGCTAAATTGAGTTCTTTGCCAATTCTGAGATACACTTTGCTGTAACTTCTCAGGGAAAGCTCAGATCAACCAATCGACTGCTTTTTCAGCTTCTGCGTCCCAGACAGCATCCAATATGTGTTTCTCGTTCTAAGTTGAGCTCTTTATCCAAATTTGCAGTCTTTGGCTAAATTGAGTTCTTTGCCAATTCTGAGATACACTTTGCTGTAACTTCTTAGGGAAAGCTCAGATCAACCAATCGACTGCTTTTTCAACTTCTACATCCCAGACAGCATCCAACATGTGTTTCTCGTTTGAAGTTGAGCTCTGCATTCAAATTTGCAATCCCTTGCTAAATTGAGTTATTTGCCAATTCTGATATACACTTTGCTGTAACTTCTCAGGGAAAGCTCAGATCAACCAATCGACTGCTTTTTCAGCTTCTGCGTCCCAGACAGCATCCAATATGTGTTTCTCGTTCTAAGTTGAGCTCTTTATCCAAATTTGCAGTCTTTGGCTAAATTGAGTTCTTTGCCAATTCTGAGATACACTTTGCTGTAACTTCTTAGGGAAAGCTCAGATCAACCAATCGACTGCTTTTTCAACTTCTACATCCCAGACAGCATCCAACATGTGTTTCTCGTTTGAAGTTGAGCTCTGCATTCAAATTTGCAATCCCTTGCTAAATTGAGTTATTTGCCAATTCTGATATACACTTTGCTGTAACTTCTCAGGGAAAGCTCAGATCAACCAATCGACTGCTTTTTCAGCTTCTGCGTCCCAGACAGCATCCAATATGTGTTTCTCGTTCTAAGTTGAGCTCTTTATCCAAATTTGCAGTCTTTGGCTAAATTGAGTTCTTTGCCAATTCTGAGATACACTTTGCTGTAACTTCTCAGGGAAAGCTCAGATCAACCAATCGACTGCTTTTTCAACTTCTACATCCCAGACAGCATCCAACATGTGTTTCTCGTTTGAAGTTGAGCTCTGCATTCAAATTTTCAATCCCTTGCTAAATTGAGTTCTTTGCCAATTCTGATATACACTTTGCTGTAACTTCTCAGGGAAAGCTCAGATCAACCAATCGACTGCTTTTTCAGCTTCTGCGTCACAGACAGCATCCAATATGTGTTTCTCGTTCTAAGTTGAGCTCTTTATCCAAATTTGCAGTCTTTGGCTAAATTGAGTTCTTTGCCAATTCTGAGATACACTTTGCTGTAACTTCTCAGGGAAAGCTCAGATCAACCAATCGACTGCTTTTTCAGCTTCTGCGTCCCAGTCAGCATCCAATATGTGTTTCTCGTTCTAAGTTGAGCTCTTTATCCAAATTTGCAGTCTTTGGCTAAATTGAGTTCTTTGCCAATTCTGAGATACACTTTGCTGTAACTTCTTAGGGAAAGCTCAGATCAACCAATCGACTGCTTTTTCAACTTCTACATCCCAGACAGCATCCAACATGTGTTTCTCGTTTGAAGTTGAGCTCTGCATTCAAATTTGCAATCCCTTGCTAAATTGAGTTCTTTGCCAATTCTGAGATACACTTTGCTGTAACTTCTCAGGGAAAGCTCAGATCAACCAATCGACTGCTTTTTCAGCTTCTGCGTCCCAGACAGCATCCAATATGTGTTTCTCATTCTAAGTTGAGCTCTTTATCCAAATTTGCAGTCTTTGGCTAAATTGAGTTCTTTGCCAATTCTGAGATACACTTTGCTGTAACTTCTTAGGGAAAGCTCAGATCAACCAATCGACTGCTTTTTCAACTTCTACATCCCAGACAGCATCCAACATGTGTTTCTCGTTTGAAGTTGAGCTCTGCATTCAAATTTGCAATCCCTTGCTAAATTGAGTTCTTTGCCAATTCTGAGATACACTTTGCTGTAACTTGTCAGGGAAAGCTCAGATCAACCAATCGACTGCTTTTTCAGCTTCTGCGTCCCAGACAGCATCCAATATGTGTTTCTCGTTCTAAGTTGAGCTCTTTATCCAAATTTGCAGTCTTTGGCTAAATTGAGTTCTTTGCCAATTCTGAGATACACTTTGCTGTAACTTCTCAGGGAAAGCTCAGATCAACCAATCGACTGCTTTTTCAGCTTCTGCGTCCCAGACAGCATCCAATATGTGTTTCTCGTTCTAAGTTGAGCTCTTTATCCAAATTTGCAGTCTTTGGCTAAATTGAGTTCTTTGCCAATTCTGAGATACACTTTGCTGTAACTTCTCAGGGAAAGCTCAGATCAACCAATCGACTGCTTTTTCAGCTTCTGCGTCCCAGACAGCATCCAATATGTGTTTCTCGTTCTAAGTTGAGCTCTTTATCCAAATTTGCAGTATTTGGCTAAATTGAGTTCTTTGCCAATTCTGAGATACACTTTGCTGTAACTTCTCAGGGAAAGCTCAGATCAACCAATCGACTGCTTTTTCAGCTTCTGCGTCCCAGACAGCATCCAATATGTGTTTCTCGTTCTAAGTTGAGCTCTTTATCCAAATTTGCAGTCTTTGGCTAAATTGAGTTCTTTGCCAATTCTGAGATACACTTTGCTGTAACTTCTTAGGGAAAGCTCAGATCAACCAATCGACTGCTTTTTCAACTTCTACATCCCAGACAGCATCCAACATGTGTTTCTCGTTTGAAGTTGAGTTCTGCATTCAAATTTGCAATCCCTTGCTAAATTGAGTTCTTTGCCAATTCTGATATACACTTTGCTGTAACTTCTCAGGGAAAGCTCAGATCAACCAATCGACTGCTTTTTCAGCTTCTGCGTCCCAGACAGCATCCAATATGTGTTTCTCGTTCTAAGTTGAGCTCTTTATCCAAATTTGCAGTCTTTGGCTAAATTGAGTTCTTTGCCAATTCTGAGATACACTTTGCTGTAACTTCTTAGGGAAAGCTCACATCAACCAATCGACTGCTTTTTCAACTTCTACGTCCCAGACAGCATCCAACATGTGTTTCTCGTTTGAAGTTAAGCTCTGCATTCAAATTTGCAATCCCTTGCTAAATTGAGTTCTTTGCCAATTCTGATATACACTTTGCTGTAACTTCTCAGGGAAAGCTCAGATCAACCAATCGACTGCTTTTTCAGCTTCTGCGTCCCAGACAGCATCCAATATGTGTTTCTCGTTCTAAGTTGAGCTCTTTATCCAAATTTGCAGTCTTTGGCTAAATTGAGTTCTTTGCCAATTCTGAGATACACTTTGCTGTAACTTCTTAGGGAAAGCTCAGATCAACCAATCGACTGCTTTTTCAACTTCTACATCCCAGACAGCATCCAACATGTGTTTCTCGTTTGAAGTTGAGCTCTGCATTCAAATTTGCAATCCCTTGCTAAATTGAGTTCTTTGCCAATTCTGAGATACACTTTGCTGTAACTTCTCAGGGAAAGCTCAGATCAACCAATCGACTGCTTTTTCAGCTTCTGCGTCCCAGACAGCATCCAATATGTGTTTCTCGTTCTAAGTTGAGCTCTTTATCCAAATTTGCAGTCTTTGGCTAAATTGAGTTCTTTGCCAATTCTGAGATACACTTTGCTGTAACTTCTCAGGGAAAGCTCAGATCAACCAATCGACTGCTTTTTCAGCTTCTGCGTCCCAGACAGCATCCAATATGTGTTTCTCGTTCTAAGTTGAGCTCTTTATCCAAATTTGCAGTCTTTGGCTAAATTGAGTTCTTTGCCAATTCTGAGATACACTTTGCTGTAACTTCTTAGGGAAAGCTCAGATCAACCAATCGACTGCTTTTTCAACTTCTACATCCCAGACAGCATCCAACATGTGTTTCTCGTTTGAAGTTGAGCTCTGCATTCAAATTTGCAATCCCTTGCTAAATTGAGTTATTTGCCAATTCTGATATACACTTTGCTGTAACTTCTCAGGGAAAGCTCAGATCAACCAATCGACTGCTTTTTCAGCTTCTGCGTCCCAGACAGCATCCAATATGTGTTTCTCGTTCTAAGTTGAGCTCTTTATCCAAATTTGCAGTCTTTGGCTAAATTGAGTTCTTTGCCAATTCTGAGATACACTTTGCTGTAACTTCTCAGGGAAAGCTCAGATCAACCAATCGACTGCTTTTTCAGCTTCTGCGTCCCAGACAGCATCCAATATGTGTTTCTCGTTCTAAGTTGAGCTCTTTATCCAAATTTGCAGTCTTTGGCTAAATTGAGTTCTTTGCCAATTCTGAGAAACACTTTGCTGTAACTTCTTAGGGAAAGCTCAGATCAACCAATCGACTGCTTTTTCAACTTCTACATCCCAGACAGCATCCAACATGTGTTTCTCGTTTGAAGTTGAGCTCTGCATTCAAATTTTCAATCCCTTGCTAAATTGAGTTCTTTGCCAATTCTGATATACACTTTGCTGTAACTTCTTAGGGAAAGCTCAGATCAACCAATCGACTGCTTTTTCAACTTCTACATCCCAGACAGCATCCAACATGTGTTTCTCGTTTGAAGTTGAGCTCTGCATTCAAATTTGCAATCCCTTGCTAAATTGAGTTCTTTGCCAATTCTGATATACACTTTGCTGTAACTTCTCAGGGAAAGCTCAGATCAACCAATCGACTGCTTTTTCAGCTTCTGCGTCCCAGACAGCATCCAATATGTGTTTCTCGTTCTAAGTTGAGCTCTTTATCCAAATTTGCAGTCTTTGGCTAAATTGAGTTCTTTGCCAATTCTGAGATACACTTTGCTGTAACTTCTCAGGGAAAGCTCAGATCAACCAATCGACTGCTTTTTCAGCTTCTGCGTCCCAGACAGCATCCAATATGTGTTTCTCGTTCTAAGTTGAGCTCTTTATCCAAATTTGCAGTCTTTGGCTAAATTGAGTTCTTTGCCAATTCTGAGAAACACTTTGCTGTAACTTCTTAGGGAAAGCTCAGATCAACCAATCGACTGCTTTTTCAACTTCTACATCCCAGACAGCATCCAACATGTGTTTCTCGTTTGAAGTTGAGCTCTGCATTCAAATTTTCAATCCCTTGCTAAATTGAGTTCTTTGCCAATTCTGATATACACTTTGCTGTAACTTCTTAGGGAAAGCTCAGATCAACCAATCGACTGCTTTTTCAACTTCTACATCCCAGACAGCATCCAACATGTGTTTCTCGTTTGAAGTTGAGCTCTGCATTCAAATTTGCAATCCCTTGCTAAATTGAGTTCTTTGCCAATTCTGATATACACTTTGCTGTAACTTCTCAGGGAAAGCTCAGATCAACCAATCGACTGCTTTTTCAGCTTCTGCGTCCCAGACAGCATCCAATATGTGTTTCTCGTTCTAAGTTGAGCTCTTTATCCAAATTTGCAGTCTTTGGCTAAATTGAGTTCTTTGCCAATTCTGAGATACACTTTGCTGTAACTTCTTAGGGAAAGCTCACATCAACCAATCGACTGCTTTTTCAACTTCTACGTCCCAGACAGCATCCAACATGTGTTTCTCGTTTGAAGTTAAGCTCTGCATTCAAATTTGCAATCCCTTGCTAAATTGAGTTCTTTGCCAATTCTGATATACACTTTGCTGTAACTTCTCAGGGAAAGCTCAGATCAACCAATCGACTGCTTTTTCAGCTTCTGCGTCCCAGACAGCATCCAATATGTGTTTCTCGTTCTAAGTTGAGCTCTTTATCCAAATTTGCAGTCTTTGGCTAAATTGAGTTCTTTGCCAATTCTGAGATACACTTTGCTGTAACTTCTTAGGGAAAGCTCAGATCAACCAATCGACTGCTTTTTCAACTTCTACATCCCAGACAGCATCCAACATGTGTTTCTCGTTTGAAGTTGAGCTCTGCATTCAAATTTGCAATCCCTTGCTAAATTGAGTTCTTTGCCAATTCTGAGATACACTTTGCTGTAACTTCTCAGGGAAAGCTCAGATCAACCAATCGACTGCTTTTTCAGCTTCTGCGTCCCAGACAGCATCCAATATGTGTTTCTCGTTCTAAGTTGAGCTCTTTATCCAAATTTGCAGTCTTTGGCTAAATTGAGTTCTTTGCCAATTCTGAGATACACTTTGCTGTAACTTCTCAGGGAAAGCTCAGATCAACCAATCGACTGCTTTTTCAGCTTCTGCGTCCCAGACAGCATCCAATATGTGTTTCTCGTTCTAAGTTGAGCTCTTTATCCAAATTTGCAGTCTTTGGCTAAATTGAGTTCTTTGCCAATTCTGAGATACACTTTGCTGTAACTTCTTAGGGAAAGCTCAGATCAACCAATCGACTGCTTTTTCAACTTCTACATCCCAGACAGCATCCAACATGTGTTTCTCGTTTGAAGTTGAGCTCTGCATTCAAATTTGCAATCCCTTGCTAAATTGAGTTATTTGCCAATTCTGATATACACTTTGCTGTAACTTCTCAGGGAAAGCTCAGATCAACCAATCGACTGCTTTTTCAGCTTCTGCGTCCCAGACAGCATCCAATATGTGTTTCTCGTTCTAAGTTGAGCTCTTTATCCAAATTTGCAGTCTTTGGCTAAATTGAGTTCTTTGCCAATTCTGAGATACACTTTGCTGTAACTTCTCAGGGAAAGCTCAGATCAACCAATCGACTGCTTTTTCAGCTTCTGCGTCCCAGACAGCATCCAATATGTGTTTCTCGTTCTAAGTTGAGCTCTTTATCCAAATTTGCAGTCTTTGGCTAAATTGAGTTCTTTGCCAATTCTGAGAAACACTTTGCTGTAACTTCTTAGGGAAAGCTCAGATCAACCAATCGACTGCTTTTTCAACTTCTACATCCCAGACAGCATCCAACATGTGTTTCTCGTTTGAAGTTGAGCTCTGCATTCAAATTTTCAATCCCTTGCTAAATTGAGTTCTTTGCCAATTCTGATATACACTTTGCTGTAACTTCTCAGGGAAAGCTCAGATCAACCAATCGACTGCTTTTTCAGCTTCTGCGTCACAGACAGCATCCAATATGTGTTTCTCGTTCTAAGTTGAGCTCTTTATCCAAATTTGCAGTCTTTGGCTAAATTGAGTTCTTTGCCAATTCTGAGATACACTTTGCTGTAACTTCTCAGGGAAAGCTCAGATCAACCAATCGACTGCTTTTTCAGCTTCTGCGTCCCAGTCAGCATCCAATATGTGTTTCTCGTTCTAAGTTGAGCTCTTTATCCAAATTTGCAGTCTTTGGCTAAATTGAGTTCTTTGCCAATTCTGAGATACACTTTGCTGTAACTTCTTAGGGAAAGCTCAGATCAACCAATCGACTGCTTTTTCAACTTCTACATCCCAGACAGCATCCAACATGTGTTTCTCGTTTGAAGTTGAGCTCTGCATTCAAATTTGCAATCCCTTGCTAAATTGAGTTATTTGCCAATTCTGAGATACACTTTGCTGTAACTTCTCAGGGAAAGCTCAGATCAACCAATCGACTGCTTTTTCAGCTTCTGCGTCCCAGACAGCATCCAATATGTGTTTCTCGTTCTAAGTTGAGCTCTTTATCCAAATTTGCAGTCTTTGGCTAAATTGAGTTCTTTGCCAATTCTGAGAAACACTTTGCTGTAACTTCTTAGGGAAAGGTCAGATCAACCAATCGACTGCTTTTTCAACTTCTACATCCCAGACAGCATCCAACATGTGTTTCTCGTTTGAAGTTGAGCTCTGCATTCAAATTTTCAATCCCTTGCTAAATTGAGTTCTTTGCCAATTCTGATATACACTTTGCTGTAACTTCTCAGGGAAAGCTCAGATCAACCAATCGACTGCTTTTTCAGCTTCTGCGTCACAGACAGCATCCAATATGTGTTTCTCGTTCTAAGTTGAGCTCTTTATCCAAATTTGCAGTCTTTGGCTAAATTGAGTTCTTTGCCAATTCTGAGATACACTTTGCTGTAACTTCTCAGGGAAAGCTCAGATCAACCAATCGACTGCTTTTTCAGCTTCTGCGTCCCAGTCAGCATCCAATATGTGTTTCTCGTTCTAAGTTGAGCTCTTTATCCAAATTTGCAGTCTTTGGCTAAATTGAGTTCTTTGCCAATTCTGAGATACACTTTGCTGTAACTTCTTAGGGAAAGCTCAGATCAACCAATCGACTGCTTTTTCAACTTCTACATCCCAGACAGCATCCAACATGTGTTTCTCGTTTGAAGTTGAGCTCTGCATTCAAATTTGCAATCCCTTGCTAAATTGAGTTATTTGCCAATTCTGATATACACTTTGCTGTAACTTCTCAGGGAAAGCTCAGATCAACCAATCGACTGCTTTTTCAGCTTCTGCGTCCCAGACAGCATCCAATATGTGTTTCTCGTTCTAAGTTGAGCTCTTTATCCAAATTTGCAGTCTTTGGCTAAATTGAGTTCTTTGCCAATTCTGAGATACACTTTGCTGTAACTTCTCAGGGAAAGCTCAGATCAACCAATCGACTGCTTTTTCAGCTTCTGCGTCCCAGACAGCATCCAATATGTGTTTCTCGTTCTAAGTTGAGCTCTTTATCCAAATTTGCAGTCTTTGGCTAAATTGAGTTCTTTGCCAATTCTGAGAAACACTTTGCTGTAACTTCTTAGGGAAAGCTCAGATCAACCAATCGACTGCTTTTTCAACTTCTACATCCCAGACAGCATCCAACATGTGTTTCTCGTTTGAAGTTGAGCTCTGCATTCAAATTTTCAATCCCTTGCTAAATTGAGTTCTTTGCCAATTCTGATATACACTTTGCTGTAACTTCTCAGGGAAAGCTCAGATCAACCAATCGACTGCTTTTTCAGCTTCTGCGTCACAGACAGCATCCAATATGTGTTTCTCGTTCTAAGTTGAGCTCTTTATCCAAATTTGCAGTCTTTGGCTAAATTGAGTTCTTTGCCAATTCTGAGATACACTTTGCTGTAACTTCTCAGGGAAAGCTCAGATCAACCAATCGACTGCTTTTTCAGCTTCTGCGTCCCAGTCAGCATCCAATATGTGTTTCTCGTTCTAAGTTGAGCTCTTTATCCAAATTTGCAGTCTTTGGCTAAATTGAGTTCTTTGCCAATTCTGAGATACACTTTGCTGTAACTTCTTAGGGAAAGCTCAGATCAACCAATCGACTGCTTTTTCAACTTCTACATCCCAGACAGCATCCAACATGTGTTTCTCGTTTGAAGTTGAGCTCTGCATTCAAATTTGCAATCCCTTGCTAAATTGAGTTCTTTGCCAATTCTGAGATACACTTTGCTGTAACTTCTCAGGGAAAGCTCAGATCAACCAATCGACTGCTTTTTCAGCTTCTGCGTCCCAGACAGCATCCAATATGTGTTTCTCGTTCTAAGTTGAGCTCTTTATCCAAATTTGCAGTCTTTGGCTAAATTGAGTTCTTTGCCAATTCTGAGATACACTTTGCTGTAACTTCTCAGGGAAAGCTCAGATCAACCAATCGACTGCTTTTTCAGCTTCTGCGTCCCAGACAGCATCCAATATGTGTTTCTCGTTCTAAGTTGAGCTCTTTATCCAAATTTGCAGTCTTTGGCTAAATTGAGTTCTTTGCCAATTCTGATATACACTTTGCTGTAACTTCTTAGGGAAAGCTCAGATCAACCAATCGACTGCTTTTTCAACTTCTACATCCCAGACAGCATCCAACATGTGTTTCTCGTTTGAAGTTGAGCTCTGCATTCAAATTTGCAATCCCTTGCTAAATTGAGTTCTTTGCCAATTCTGAGATACACTTTGCTGTAACTTCTCAGGGAAAGCTCAGATCAACCAATCGACTGCTTTTTCAGCTTCTGCGTCCCAGACAGCATCCAATATGTGTTTCTCATTCTAAGTTGAGCTCTTTATCCAAATTTGCAGTCTTTGGCTAAATTGAGTTCTTTGCCAATTCTGAGATACACTTTGCTGTAACTTCTTAGGGAAAGCTCAGATCAACCAATCGACTGCTTTTTCAACTTCTACATCCCAGACAGCATCCAACATGTGTTTCTCGTTTGAAGTTGAGCTCTGCATTCAAATTTGCAATCCCTTGCTAAATTGAGTTCTTTGCCAATTCTGAGATACACTTTGCTGTAACTTGTCAGGGAAAGCTCAGATCAACCAATCGACTGCTTTTTCAGCTTCTGCGTCCCAGACAGCATCCAATATGTGTTTCTCGTTCTAAGTTGAGCTCTTTATCCAAATTTGCAGTCTTTGGCTAAATTGAGTTCTTTGCCAATTCTGAGATACACTTTGCTGTAACTTCTCAGGGAAAGCTCAGATCAACCAATCGACTGCTTTTTCAGCTTCTGCGTCCCAGACAGCATCCAATATGTGTTTCTCATTCTAAGTTGAGCTCTTTATCCAAATTTGCAGTCTTTGGCTAAATTGAGTTCTTTGCCAATTCTGAGATACACTTTGCTGTAACTTCTTAGGGAAAGCTCAGATCAACCAATCGACTGCTTTTTCAACTTCTACATCCCAGACAGCATCCAACATGTGTTTCTCGTTTGAAGTTGAGCTCTGCATTCAAATTTGCAATCCCTTGCTAAATTGAGTTCTTTGCCAATTCTGAGATACACTTTGCTGTAACTTCTCAGGGAAAGCTCAGATCAACCAATCGACTGCTTTTTCAGCTTCTGCGTCCCAGACAGCATCCAATATGTGTTTCTCGTTCTAAGTTGAGCTCTTTATCCAAATTTGCAGTCTTTGGCTAAATTGAGTTCTTTGCCAATTCTGAGATACACTTTGCTGTAACTTCTTAGGGAAAGCTCAGATCAACCAATCGACTGCTTTTTCAACTTCACCATCCCAGACAGCATCCAACATGTGTTTCTCGTTTGAAGTTGAGCTCTGCATTCAAATTTGCAATCCCTTGCTAAATTGAGTTATTTGCCAATTCTGATATACACTTTGCTGTAACTTCTCAGGGAAAGCTCAGATCAACCAATCGACTGCTTTTTCAGCTTCTGCGTCCCAGACAGCATCCAATATGTGTTTCTCGTTCTAAGTTGAGCTCTTTATCCAAATTTGCAGTCTTTGGCTAAATTGAGTTCTTTGCCAATTCTGAGATACACTTTGCTGTAACTTCTCAGGGAAAGCTCAGATCAACCAATCGACTGCTTTTTCAGCTTCTGCGTCCCAGACAGCATCCAATATGTGTTTCTCGTTCTAAGTTGAGCTCTTTATCCAAATTTGCAGTCTTTGGCTAAATTGAGTTCTTTGCCAATTCTGAGAAACACTTTGCTGTAACTTCTTAGGGAAAGCTCAGATCAACCAATCGACTGCTTTTTCAACTTCTACATCCCAGACAGCATCCAACATGTGTTTCTCGTTTGAAGTTGAGCTCTGCATTCAAATTTTCAATCCCTTGCTAAATTGAGTTCTTTGCCAATTCTGATATACACTTTGCTGTAACTTCTCAGGGAAAGCTCAGATCAACCAATCGACTGCTTTTTCAGCTTCTGCGTCCCAGACAGCATCCAATATGTGTTTCTCGTTCTAAGTTGAGCTCTTTATCCAAATTTGCAGTCTTTGGCTAAATTGAGTTCTTTGCCAATTCTGAGATACACTTTGCTGTAACTTCTCAGGGAAAGCTCAGATCAACCAATCGACTGCTTTTTCAGCTTCTGCGTCCCAGTCAGCATCCAATATGTGTTTCTCGTTCTAAGTTGAGCTCTTTATCCAAATTTGCAGTCTTTGGCTAAATTGAGTTCTTTGCCAATTCTGAGATACACTTTGCTGTAACTTCTTAGGGAAAGCTCAGATCAACCAATCGACTGCTTTTTCAACTTCTACATCCCAGACAGCATCCAACATGTGTTTCTCGTTTGAAGTTGAGCTCTGCATTCAAATTTGCAATCCCTTGCTAAATTGAGTTATTTGCCAATTCTGATATACACTTTGCTGTAACTTCTCAGGGAAAGCTCAGATCAACCAATCTACTGCTTTTTCAGCTTCTGCGTCCCAGACAGCATCCAATATGTGTTTCTCGTTCTAAGTTGAGCTCTTTATCCAAATTTGCAGTCTTTGGCTAAATTGAGTTCTTTGCCAATTCTGAGATACACTTTGCTGTAACTTCTCAGGGAAAGCTCAGATCAACCAATCGACTGCTTTTTCAGCTTCTGCGTCCCAGACTGCATCCAATATGTGTTTCTCGTTCTAAGTTGAGCTCTTTATCCAAATTTGCAGTCTTTGGCTAAATTGAGTTCTTTGCCAATTCTGAGATACACTTTGCTGTAACTTCTTAGGGAAAGCTCAGATCAACCAATCGACTGCTTTTTCAACTTCTACGTGCCAGACAGCATCCAACATGTGTTTCTCGTTTGAAGTTGAGCTCTGCATTCAAATTTGCAATCCCTTGCTAAATTGAGTTCTTTGCCAATTCTGATATACACTTTGCTGTAACTTCTCAGGGAAAGCTCAGATCAACCAATCGACTGCTTTTTCAGCTTCTGCGTCCCAGACAGCATCCAATATGTGTTTCTCGTTCTAAGTTGAGCTCTTTATCCAAATTTGCAGTCTTTGGCTAAATTGAGTTCTTTGCCAATTCTGAGATACACTTTGCTGTAACTTCTCAGGGAAAGCTCAGATCAACCAATCGACTGCTTTTTCAGCTTCTGCGTCCCAGACTGCATCCAATATGTGTTTCTCGTTCTAAGTTGAGCTCTTTATCCAAATTTGCAGTCTTTGGCTAAATTGAGTTCTTTGCCAATTCTGAGATACACTTTGCTGTAACTTCTTAGGGAAAGCTCAGATCAACCAATCGACTGCTTTTTCAACTTCTACGTCCCAGACAGCATCCAACATGTGTTTCTCGTTCTAAGTTGAGCTCTTTATCCAAATTTGCAGTCTTTGGCTAAATTGAGTTCTTTGCCAATTCTGAGATACACTTTGCTGTAACTTCTCAGGGAAAGCTCAGATCAACCAATCGACTGCTTTTTCAGCTTCTGCGTCCCAGACAGCATCCAATATGTGTTTCTCGTTCTAAGTTGAGCTCTTTATCCAAATTTGCAGTCTTTGGCTAAATTGAGTTCTTTGCCAATTCTGAGATACACTTTGCTG
The DNA here is from genome assembly GCA_039707465.1 of Rhabdophis nuchalis. Taxonomy (NCBI): domain Eukaryota; kingdom Metazoa; phylum Chordata; class Lepidosauria; order Squamata; family Natricidae; genus Rhabdophis; species Rhabdophis nuchalis. Next base: position 178,362,294 of record CM077646.1, on the reverse strand, counting down.
TAACTTCTTAGGGAAAGCTCAGATCAACCAATCGACTGCTTTTTCAACTTCTACATCCCAGACAGCATCCAACATGTGTTTCTCGTTTGAAGTTGAGCTCTGCATTCAAATTTGCAATCCCTTGCTAAATTGAGTTATTTGCCAATTCTGATATACACTTTGCTGTAACTTCTCAGGGAAAGCTCAGATCAACCAATCGACTGCTTTTTCAGCTTCTGCGTCCCAGACAGCATCCAATATGTGTTTCTCGTTCTAAGTTGAGCTCTTTATCCAAATTTGCAGTCTTTGGCTAAATTGAGTTCTTTGCCAATTCTGAGATACACTTTGCTGTAACTTCTTAGGGAAAGCTCAGATCAACCAATCGACTGCTTTTTCAACTTCTACATCCCAGACAGCATCCAACATGTGTTTCTCGTTTGAAGTTGAGCTCTGCATTCAAATTTGCAATCCCTTGCTAAATTGAGTTATTTGCCAATTCTGATATACACTTTGCTGTAACTTCTCAGGGAAAGCTCAGATCAACCAATCGACTGCTTTTTCAGCTTCTGCGTCCCAGACAGCATCCAATATGTGTTTCTCGTTCTAAGTTGAGCTCTTTATCCAAATTTGCAGTCTTTGGCTAAATTGAGTTCTTTGCCAATTCTGAGATACACTTTGCTGTAACTTCTCAGGGAAAGCTCAGATCAACCAATCGACTGCTTTTTCAACTTCTACATCCCAGACAGCATCCAACATGTGTTTCTCGTTTGAAGTTGAGCTCTGCATTCAAATTTTCAATCCCTTGCTAAATTGAGTTCTTTGCCAATTCTGATATACACTTTGCTGTAACTTCTCAGGGAAAGCTCAGATCAACCAATCGACTGCTTTTTCAGCTTCTGCGTCACAGACAGCATCCAATATGTGTTTCTCGTTCTAAGTTGAGCTCTTTATCCAAATTTGCAGTCTTTGGCTAAATTGAGTTCTTTGCCAATTCTGAGATACACTTTGCTGTAACTTCTCAGGGAAAGCTCAGATCAACCAATCGACTGCTTTTTCAGCTTCTGCGTCCCAGTCAGCATCCAATATGTGTTTCTCGTTCTAAGTTGAGCTCTTTATCCAAATTTGCAGTCTTTGGCTAAATTGAGTTCTTTGCCAATTCTGAGATACACTTTGCTGTAACTTCTTAGGGAAAGCTCAGATCAACCAATCGACTGCTTTTTCAACTTCTACATCCCAGACAGCATCCAACATGTGTTTCTCGTTTGAAGTTGAGCTCTGCATTCAAATTTGCAATCCCTTGCTAAATTGAGTTCTTTGCCAATTCTGAGATACACTTTGCTGTAACTTCTCAGGGAAAGCTCAGATCAACCAATCGACTGCTTTTTCAGCTTCTGCGTCCCAGACAGCATCCAATATGTGTTTCTCATTCTAAGTTGAGCTCTTTATCCAAATTTGCAGTCTTTGGCTAAATTGAGTTCTTTGCCAATTCTGAGATACACTTTGCTGTAACTTCTTAGGGAAAGCTCAGATCAACCAATCGACTGCTTTTTCAACTTCTACATCCCAGACAGCATCCAACATGTGTTTCTCGTTTGAAGTTGAGCTCTGCATTCAAATTTGCAATCCCTTGCTAAATTGAGTTCTTTGCCAATTCTGAGATACACTTTGCTGTAACTTGTCAGGGAAAGCTCAGATCAACCAATCGACTGCTTTTTCAGCTTCTGCGTCCCAGACAGCATCCAATATGTGTTTCTCGTTCTAAGTTGAGCTCTTTATCCAAATTTGCAGTCTTTGGCTAAATTGAGTTCTTTGCCAATTCTGAGATACACTTTGCTGTAACTTCTCAGGGAAAGCTCAGATCAACCAATCGACTGCTTTTTCAGCTTCTGCGTCCCAGACAGCATCCAATATGTGTTTCTCGTTCTAAGTTGAGCTCTTTATCCAAATTTGCAGTCTTTGGCTAAATTGAGTTCTTTGCCAATTCTGAGATACACTTTGCTGTAACTTCTTAGGGAAAGCTCAGATCAACCAATCGACTGCTTTTTCAACTTCTACCTCCCAGACAGCATCCAACATGTGTTTCTCGTTTGAAGTTGAGCTCTGCATTCAAATTTGCAATCCCTTGCTAAATTGAGTTCTTTGCCAATTCTGAGATACACTTTGCTGTAACTTCTCAGGGAAAGCTCAGATCAACCAATCGACTGCTTTTTCAGCTTCTGCGTCCCAGACAGCATCCAATATGTGTTTCTCGTTCTAAGTTGAGCTCTTTATCCAAATTTGCAGTCTTTGGCTAAATTGAGTTCTTTGCCAATTCTGAGATACACTTTGCTGTAACTTCTCAGGGAAAGCTCAGATCAACCAATCGACTGCTTTTTCAGCTTCTGCGTCCCAGACAGCATCCAATATGTGTTTCTCGTTCTAAGTTGAGCTCTTTATCCAAATTTGCAGTATTTGGCTAAATTGAGTTCTTTGCCAATTCTGAGATACACTTTGCTGTAACTTCTCAGGGAAAGCTCAGATCAACCAATCGACTGCTTTTTCAGCTTCTGCGTCCCAGACAGCATCCAATATGTGTTTCTCGTTCTAAGTTGAGCTCTTTATCCAAATTTGCAGTCTTTGGCTAAATTGAGTTCTTTGCCAATTCTGAGATACACTTTGCTGTAACTTCTTAGGGAAAGCTCAGATCAACCAATCGACTGCTTTTTCAACTTCTACATCCCAGACAGCATCCAACATGTGTTTCTCGTTTGAAGTTGAGTTCTGCATTCAAATTTGCAATCCCTTGCTAAATTGAGTTCTTTGCCAATTCTGATATACACTTTGCTGTAACTTCTCAGGGAAAGCTCAGATCAACCAATCGACTGCTTTTTCAGCTTCTGCGTCCCAGACAGCATCCAATATGTGTTTCTCGTTCTAAGTTGAGCTCTTTATCCAAATTTGCAGTCTTTGGCTAAATTGAGTTCTTTGCCAATTCTGAGATACACTTTGCTGTAACTTCTTAGGGAAAGCTCACATCAACCAATCGACTGCTTTTTCAACTTCTACGTCCCAGACAGCATCCAACATGTGTTTCTCGTTTGAAGTTAAGCTCTGCATTCAAATTTGCAATCCCTTGCTAAATTGAGTTCTTTGCCAATTCTGATATACACTTTGCTGTAACTTCTCAGGGAAAGCTCAGATCAACCAATCGACTGCTTTTTCAGCTTCTGCGTCCCAGACAGCATCCAATATGTGTTTCTCGTTCTAAGTTGAGCTCTTTATCCAAATTTGCAGTCTTTGGCTAAATTGAGTTCTTTGCCAATTCTGAGATACACTTTGCTGTAACTTCTTAGGGAAAGCTCAGATCAACCAATCGACTGCTTTTTCAACTTCTACATCCCAGACAGCATCCAACATGTGTTTCTCGTTTGAAGTTGAGCTCTGCATTCAAATTTGCAATCCCTTGCTAAATTGAGTTCTTTGCCAATTCTGAGATACACTTTGCTGTAACTTCTCAGGGAAAGCTCAGATCAACCAATCGACTGCTTTTTCAGCTTCTGCGTCCCAGACAGCATCCAATATGTGTTTCTCGTTCTAAGTTGAGCTCTTTATCCAAATTTGCAGTCTTTGGCTAAATTGAGTTCTTTGCCAATTCTGAGATACACTTTGCTGTAACTTCTCAGGGAAAGCTCAGATCAACCAATCGACTGCTTTTTCAGCTTCTGCGTCCCAGACAGCATCCAATATGTGTTTCTCGTTCTAAGTTGAGCTCTTTATCCAAATTTGCAGTCTTTGGCTAAATTGAGTTCTTTGCCAATTCTGAGATACACTTTGCTGTAACTTCTTAGGGAAAGCTCAGATCAACCAATCGACTGCTTTTTCAACTTCTACATCCCAGACAGCATCCAACATGTGTTTCTCGTTTGAAGTTGAGCTCTGCATTCAAATTTGCAATCCCTTGCTAAATTGAGTTATTTGCCAATTCTGATATACACTTTGCTGTAACTTCTCAGGGAAAGCTCAGATCAACCAATCGACTGCTTTTTCAGCTTCTGCGTCCCAGACAGCATCCAATATGTGTTTCTCGTTCTAAGTTGAGCTCTTTATCCAAATTTGCAGTCTTTGGCTAAATTGAGTTCTTTGCCAATTCTGAGATACACTTTGCTGTAACTTCTCAGGGAAAGCTCAGATCAACCAATCGACTGCTTTTTCAGCTTCTGCGTCCCAGACAGCATCCAATATGTGTTTCTCGTTCTAAGTTGAGCTCTTTATCCAAATTTGCAGTCTTTGGCTAAATTGAGTTCTTTGCCAATTCTGAGAAACACTTTGCTGTAACTTCTTAGGGAAAGCTCAGATCAACCAATCGACTGCTTTTTCAACTTCTACATCCCAGACAGCATCCAACATGTGTTTCTCGTTTGAAGTTGAGCTCTGCATTCAAATTTTCAATCCCTTGCTAAATTGAGTTCTTTGCCAATTCTGATATACACTTTGCTGTAACTTCTTAGGGAAAGCTCAGATCAACCAATCGACTGCTTTTTCAACTTCTACATCCCAGACAGCATCCAACATGTGTTTCTCGTTTGAAGTTGAGCTCTGCATTCAAATTTGCAATCCCTTGCTAAATTGAGTTCTTTGCCAATTCTGATATACACTTTGCTGTAACTTCTCAGGGAAAGCTCAGATCAACCAATCGACTGCTTTTTCAGCTTCTGCGTCCCAGACAGCATCCAATATGTGTTTCTCGTTCTAAGTTGAGCTCTTTATCCAAATTTGCAGTCTTTGGCTAAATTGAGTTCTTTGCCAATTCTGAGATACACTTTGCTGTAACTTCTCAGGGAAAGCTCAGATCAACCAATCGACTGCTTTTTCAGCTTCTGCGTCCCAGACAGCATCCAATATGTGTTTCTCGTTCTAAGTTGAGCTCTTTATCCAAATTTGCAGTCTTTGGCTAAATTGAGTTCTTTGCCAATTCTGAGAAACACTTTGCTGTAACTTCTTAGGGAAAGCTCAGATCAACCAATCGACTGCTTTTTCAACTTCTACATCCCAGACAGCATCCAACATGTGTTTCTCGTTTGAAGTTGAGCTCTGCATTCAAATTTGCAATCCCTTGCTAAATTGAGTTCTTTGCCAATTCTGATATACACTTTGCTGTAACTTCTCAGGGAAAGCTCAGATCAACCAATCGACTGCTTTTTCAACTTCTACGTCCCAGACAGCATCCAACATGTGTTTCTCGTTTGAAGTTAAGCTCTGCATTCAAATTTGCAATCCCTTGCTAAATTGAGTTCTTTGCCAATTCTGATATACACTTTGCTGTAACTTCTCAGGGAAAGCTCAGATCAACCAATCGACTGCTTTTTCAGCTTCTGCGTCCCAGACAGCATCCAATATGTGTTTCTCGTTCTAAGTTGAGCTCTTTATCCAAATTTGCAGTCTTTGGCTAAATTGAGTTCTTTGCCAATTCTGAGATACACTTTGCTGTAACTTCTTAGGGAAAGCTCAGATCAACCAATCGACTGCTTTTTCAACTTCTACATCCCAGACAGCATCCAACATGTGTTTCTCGTTTGAAGTTGAGCTCTGCATTCAAATTTGCAATCCCTTGCTAAATTGAGTTCTTTGCCAATTCTGAGATACACTTTGCTGTAACTTCTCAGGGAAAGCTCAGATCAACCAATCGACTGCTTTTTCAGCTTCTGCGTCCCAGACAGCATCCAATATGTGTTTCTCGTTCTAAGTTGAGCTCTTTATCCAAATTTGCAGTCTTTGGCTAAATTGAGTTCTTTGCCAATTCTGAGATACACTTTGCTGTAACTTCTCAGGGAAAGCTCAGATCAACCAATCGACTGCTTTTTCAGCTTCTGCGTCCCAGACAGCATCCAATATGTGTTTCTCGTTCTAAGTTGAGCTCTTTATCCAAATTTGCAGTCTTTGGCTAAATTGAGTTCTTTGCCAATTCTGAGATACACTTTGCTGTAACTTCTTAGGGAAAGCTCAGATCAACCAATCGACTGCTTTTTCAACTTCTACATCCCAGACAGCATCCAACATGTGTTTCTCGTTTGAAGTTGAGCTCTGCATTCAAATTTGCAATCCCTTGCTAAATTGAGTTATTTGCCAATTCTGATATACACTTTGCTGTAACTTCTCAGGGAAAGCTCAGATCAACCAATCGACTGCTTTTTCAGCTTCTGCGTCCCAGACAGCATCCAATATGTGTTTCTCGTTCTAAGTTGAGCTCTTTATCCAAATTTGCAGTCTTTGGCTAAATTGAGTTCTTTGCCAATTCTGAGATACACTTTGCTGTAACTTCTCAGGGAAAGCTCAGATCAACCAATCGACTGCTTTTTCAGCTTCTGCGTCCCAGACAGCATCCAATATGTGTTTCTCGTTCTAAGTTGAGCTCTTTATCCAAATTTGCAGTCTTTGGCTAAATTGAGTTCTTTGCCAATTCTGAGAAACACTTTGCTGTAACTTCTTAGGGAAAGCTCAGATCAACCAATCGACTGCTTTTTCAACTTCTACATCCCAGACAGCATCCAACATGTGTTTCTCGTTTGAAGTTGAGCTCTGCATTCAAATTTTCAATCCCTTGCTAAATTGAGTTCTTTGCCAATTCTGATATACACTTTGCTGTAACTTCTCAGGGAAAGCTCAGATCAACCAATCGACTGCTTTTTCAGCTTCTGCGTCACAGACAGCATCCAATATGTGTTTCTCGTTCTAAGTTGAGCTCTTTATCCAAATTTGCAGTCTTTGGCTAAATTGAGTTCTTTGCCAATTCTGAGATACACTTTGCTGTAACTTCTCAGGGAAAGCTCAGATCAACCAATCGACTGCTTTTTCAGCTTCTGCGTCCCAGTCAGCATCCAATATGTGTTTCTCGTTCTAAGTTGAGCTCTTTATCCAAATTTGCAGTCTTTGGCTAAATTGAGTTCTTTGCCAATTCTGAGATACACTTTGCTGTAACTTCTTAGGGAAAGCTCAGATCAACCAATCGACTGCTTTTTCAACTTCTACATCCCAGACAGCATCCAACATGTGTTTCTCGTTTGAAGTTGAGCTCTGCATTCAAATTTGCAATCCCTTGCTAAATTGAGTTATTTGCCAATTCTGAGATACACTTTGCTGTAACTTCTCAGGGAAAGCTCAGATCAACCAATCGACTGCTTTTTCAGCTTCTGCGTCCCAGACAGCATCCAATATGTGTTTCTCGTTCTAAGTTGAGCTCTTTATCCAAATTTGCAGTCTTTGGCTAAATTGAGTTCTTTGCCAATTCTGAGAAACACTTTGCTGTAACTTCTTAGGGAAAGGTCAGATCAACCAATCGACTGCTTTTTCAACTTCTACATCCCAGACAGCATCCAACATGTGTTTCTCGTTTGAAGTTGAGCTCTGCATTCAAATTTTCAATCCCTTGCTAAATTGAGTTCTTTGCCAATTCTGATATACACTTTGCTGTAACTTCTCAGGGAAAGCTCAGATCAACCAATCGACTGCTTTTTCAGCTTCTGCGTCACAGACAGCATCCAATATGTGTTTCTCGTTCTAAGTTGAGCTCTTTATCCAAATTTGCAGTCTTTGGCTAAATTGAGTTCTTTGCCAATTCTGAGATACACTTTGCTGTAACTTCTCAGGGAAAGCTCAGATCAACCAATCGACTGCTTTTTCAGCTTCTGCGTCCCAGTCAGCATCCAATATGTGTTTCTCGTTCTAAGTTGAGCTCTTTATCCAAATTTGCAGTCTTTGGCTAAATTGAGTTCTTTGCCAATTCTGAGATACACTTTGCTGTAACTTCTTAGGGAAAGCTCAGATCAACCAATCGACTGCTTTTTCAACTTCTACATCCCAGACAGCATCCAACATGTGTTTCTCGTTTGAAGTTGAGCTCTGCATTCAAATTTGCAATCCCTTGCTAAATTGAGTTATTTGCCAATTCTGATATACACTTTGCTGTAACTTCTCAGGGAAAGCTCAGATCAACCAATCGACTGCTTTTTCAGCTTCTGCGTCCCAGACAGCATCCAATATGTGTTTCTCGTTCTAAGTTGAGCTCTTTATCCAAATTTGCAGTCTTTGGCTAAATTGAGTTCTTTGCCAATTCTGAGATACACTTTGCTGTAACTTCTCAGGGAAAGCTCAGATCAACCAATCGACTGCTTTTTCAGCTTCTGCGTCCCAGACAGCATCCAATATGTGTTTCTCGTTCTAAGTTGAGCTCTTTATCCAAATTTGCAGTCTTTGGCTAAATTGAGTTCTTTGCCAATTCTGAGAAACACTTTGCTGTAACTTCTTAGGGAAAGCTCAGATCAACCAATCGACTGCTTTTTCAACTTCTACATCCCAGACAGCATCCAACATGTGTTTCTCGTTTGAAGTTGAGCTCTGCATTCAAATTTTCAATCCCTTGCTAAATTGAGTTCTTTGCCAATTCTGATATACACTTTGCTGTAACTTCTCAGGGAAAGCTCAGATCAACCAATCGACTGCTTTTTCAGCTTCTGCGTCACAGACAGCATCCAATATGTGTTTCTCGTTCTAAGTTGAGCTCTTTATCCAAATTTGCAGTCTTTGGCTAAATTGAGTTCTTTGCCAATTCTGAGATACACTTTGCTGTAACTTCTCAGGGAAAGCTCAGATCAACCAATCGACTGCTTTTTCAGCTTCTGCGTCCCAGTCAGCATCCAATATGTGTTTCTCGTTCTAAGTTGAGCTCTTTATCCAAATTTGCAGTCTTTGGCTAAATTGAGTTCTTTGCCAATTCTGAGATACACTTTGCTGTAACTTCTTAGGGAAAGCTCAGATCAACCAATCGACTGCTTTTTCAACTTCTACATCCCAGACAGCATCCAACATGTGTTTCTCGTTTGAAGTTGAGCTCTGCATTCAAATTTGCAATCCCTTGCTAAATTGAGTTCTTTGCCAATTCTGAGATACACTTTGCTGTAACTTCTCAGGGAAAGCTCAGATCAACCAATCGACTGCTTTTTCAGCTTCTGCGTCCCAGACAGCATCCAATATGTGTTTCTCGTTCTAAGTTGAGCTCTTTATCCAAATTTGCAGTCTTTGGCTAAATTGAGTTCTTTGCCAATTCTGAGATACACTTTGCTGTAACTTCTCAGGGAAAGCTCAGATCAACCAATCGACTGCTTTTTCAGCTTCTGCGTCCCAGACAGCATCCAATATGTGTTTCTCGTTCTAAGTTGAGCTCTTTATCCAAATTTGCAGTCTTTGGCTAAATTGAGTTCTTTGCCAATTCTGATATACACTTTGCTGTAACTTCTTAGGGAAAGCTCAGATCAACCAATCGACTGCTTTTTCAACTTCTACATCCCAGACAGCATCCAACATGTGTTTCTCGTTTGAAGTTGAGCTCTGCATTCAAATTTGCAATCCCTTGCTAAATTGAGTTCTTTGCCAATTCTGAGATACACTTTGCTGTAACTTCTCAGGGAAAGCTCAGATCAACCAATCGACTGCTTTTTCAGCTTCTGCGTCCCAGACAGCATCCAATATGTGTTTCTCATTCTAAGTTGAGCTCTTTATCCAAATTTGCAGTCTTTGGCTAAATTGAGTTCTTTGCCAATTCTGAGATACACTTTGCTGTAACTTCTTAGGGAAAGCTCAGATCAACCAATCGACTGCTTTTTCAACTTCTACATCCCAGACAGCATCCAACATGTGTTTCTCGTTTGAAGTTGAGCTCTGCATTCAAATTTGCAATCCCTTGCTAAATTGAGTTCTTTGCCAATTCTGAGATACACTTTGCTGTAACTTGTCAGGGAAAGCTCAGATCAACCAATCGACTGCTTTTTCAGCTTCTGCGTCCCAGACAGCATCCAATATGTGTTTCTCGTTCTAAGTTGAGCTCTTTATCCAAATTTGCAGTCTTTGGCTAAATTGAGTTCTTTGCCAATTCTGAGATACACTTTGCTGTAACTTCTCAGGGAAAGCTCAGATCAACCAATCGACTGCTTTTTCAGCTTCTGCGTCCCAGACAGCATCCAATATGTGTTTCTCATTCTAAGTTGAGCTCTTTATCCAAATTTGCAGTCTTTGGCTAAATTGAGTTCTTTGCCAATTCTGAGATACACTTTGCTGTAACTTCTTAGGGAAAGCTCAGATCAACCAATCGACTGCTTTTTCAACTTCTACATCCCAGACAGCATCCAACATGTGTTTCTCGTTTGAAGTTGAGCTCTGCATTCAAATTTGCAATCCCTTGCTAAATTGAGTTCTTTGCCAATTCTGAGATACACTTTGCTGTAACTTGTCAGGGAAAGCTCAGATCAACCAATCGACTGCTTTTTCAGCTTCTGCGTCCCAGACAGCATCCAATATGTGTTTCTCGTTCTAAGTTGAGCTCTTTATCCAAATTTGCAGTCTTTGGCTAAATTGAGTTCTTTGCCAATTCTGAGATACACTTTGCTGTAACTTCTCAGGGAAAGCTCAGATCAACCAATCGACTGCTTTTTCAGCTTCTGCGTCCCAGACAGCATCCAATATGTGTTTCTCGTTCTAAGTTGAGCTCTTTATCCAAATTTGCAGTCTTTGGCTAAATTGAGTTCTTTGCCAATTCTGAGATACACTTTGCTGTAACTTCTTAGGGAAAGCTCAGATCAACCAATCGACTGCTTTTTCAACTTCTACATCCCAGACAGCATCCAACATGTGTTTCTCGTTTGAAGTTGAGCTCTGCATTCAAATTTGCAATCCCTTGCTAAATTGAGTTCTTTGCCAATTCTGAGATACACTTTGCTGTAACTTCTCAGGGAAAGCTCAGATCAACCAATCGACTGCTTTTTCAGCTTCTGCGTCCCAGACAGCATCCAATATGTGTTTCTCGTTCTAAGTTGAGCTCTTTATCCAAATTTGCAGTCTTTGGCTAAATTGAGTTCTTTGCCAATTCTGAGATACACTTTGCTGTAACTTCTCAGGGAAAGCTCAGATCAACCAATCGACTGCTTTTTCAGCTTCTGCGTCCCAGAGAGCATCCAATATGTGTTTCTCGTTCTAAGTTGAGCTCTTTATCCAAATTTGCAGTCTTTGGCTAAATTGAGTTCTTTGCCAATTCTGAGATACACTTTGCTGTAACTTCTTAGGGAAAGCTCAGATCAACCAATCGACTGCTTTTTCAACTTCTACATCCCAGACAGCATCCAACATGTGTTTCTCGTTTGAAGTTGAGCTCTGCATTCAAATTTGCAATCCCTTGCTAAATTGAGTTCTTTGCCAATTCTGATATACACTTTGCTGTAACTTCTCAGGGAAAGCTCAGATCAACCAATCGACTGCTTTTTCAGCTTCTGCGTCCAAGACAGCATCCAATATGTGTTTCTCGTTCTAAGTTGAGCTCTTTATCCAAATTTGCAGTCTTTGGCTAAATTGAGTTCTTTGCCAATTCTGAGATACACTTTGCTGTAACTTCTCAGGGAAAGCTCAGATCAACCAATCGACTGCTTTTTCAGCTTCTGCGTCCCAGTCAGCATCCAATATGTGTTTCTCGTTCTAAGTTGAGCTCTTTATCCAAATTTGCAGTCTTTGGCTAAATTGAGTTCTTTGCCAATTCTGAGATACACTTTGCTGTAACTTCTTAGGGAAAGCTCAGATCAACCAGTCGACTGCTTTTTCAACTTCTACATCCCAGACAGCATCCAACATGTGTTTCTCGTTTGAAGTTGAGCTCTGCATTCAAATTTGCAATCCCTTGCTAAATTGAGTTCTTTGCCAATTCTGAGATACACTTTGCTGTAACTTCTTAGGGAAAGCTCAGATCAACCAATCGACTGCTTTTTCAGCTTGTGCGTCCCAGACAGCATCCAATATGTGTTTCTCGTTCTAAGTTGAACTCTTTATCCAAATTTGCAGTCTTTGGCTAAATTGAGTTCTTTGCCAATTCTGAGATACACTTTGCTGTAACTTGTCAGGGAAAGCTCAGATCAACCAATCGACTGCTTTTTCAGCTTCTGCGTCCCAGACAGCATCCAATATGTGTTTCTCGTTCTAAGTTGAGCTCTTTATCCAAATTTGCAGTCTTTGGCTAAATTGAGTTCTTTGCCAATTCTGAGATACACTTTGCTGTAACTTCTTAGGGAAAGCTCAGATTAACCAATCGACTGCTTTTTCAACTTCTACATCCCAGACAGCATCCAACATGTGTTTCTCGTTTGAAGTTGAGCTCTGCATTCAAATTTTCAATCCCTTGCTAAATTGAGTTCTTTGCCAATTCTGATATACACTTTGCTGTAACTTCTCAGGGAAAGCTCAGATCAACCAATCGACTGCTTTTTCAGCTTCTGCGTCCCAGACAGCATCCAATATGTGTTTCTCGTTCTAAGTTGAGCTCTTTATCCAAATTTGCAGTCTTTGGCTAAATTGAGTTCTTTGCCAATTCTGAGATACACTTTGCTGTAACTTCTCAGGGAAAGCTCAGATCAACCAATCGACTGCTTTTTCAGCTTCTGCGTCCCAGACAGCATCCAATATGTGTTTCTCGTTCTAAGTTGAGCTCTTTATCCAAATTTGCAGTCTTTGGCTAAATTGAGTTCTTTGCCAATTCTGAGATACACTTTGCTGTAACTTCTTAGGGAAAGCTCAGATCAACCAGTCGACTGCTTTTTCAACTTCTACATCCCAGACAGCATCCAACATGTGTTTCTCGTTTGAAGTTGAGCTCTGCATTCAAATTTTCAATCCCTTGCTAAATTGAGTTCTTTGCCAATTCTGATATACACTTTGCTGTAACTTCTCAGGGAAAGCTCAGATCAACCAATCGACTGCTTTTTCAGCTTCTGCGTCCCAGACAGCATCCAATATGTGTTTCTCGTTCTAAGTTGAGCTCTTTATCCAAATTTGCAGTCTTTGGCTAAATTGAGTTCTTTGCCAATTCTGAGATACACTTTGCTGTAACTTCTCAGGGAAAGCTCAGATCAACCAATCGACTGCTTTTTCAGCTTCTGCGTCCCAGACAGCATCCAATATGTGTTTCTCGTTCTAAGTTGAGCTCTTTATCCAAATTTGCAGTCTTTGGCTAAATTGAGTTCTTTGCCAATTCTGATATACACTTTGCTGTAACTTCTTAGGGAAAGCTCAGATCAACCAATCGACTGCTTTTTCAACTTCTACATCCCAGACAGCATCCAACATGTGTTTCTCGTTTGAAGTTGAGCTCTGCATTCAAATTTGCAATCCCTTGCTAAATTGAGTTCTTTGCCAATTCTGAGATACACTTTGCTGTAACTTCTCAGGGAAAGCTCAGATCAACCAATCGACTGCTTTTTCAGCTTCTGCGTCCCAGACAGCATCCAATATGTGTTTCTCATTCTAAGTTGAGCTCTTTATCCAAATTTGCAGTCTTTGGCTAAATTGAGTTCTTTGCCAATTCTGAGATACACTTTGCTGTAACTTCTTAGGGAAAGCTCAGATCAACCAATCGACTGCTTTTTCAACTTCTACATCCCAGACAGCATCCAACATGTGTTTCTCGTTTGAAGTTGAGCTCTGCATTCAAATTTGCAATCCCTTGCTAAATTGAGTTCTTTGCCAATTCTGAGATACACTTTGCTGTAACTTCTCAGGGAAAGCTCAGATCAACCAATCGACTGCTTTTTCAGCTTCTGCGTCCCAGACAGCATCCAATATGTGTTTCTCGTTCTAAGTTGAGCTCTTTATCCAAATTTGCAGTCTTTGGCTAAATTGAGTTCTTTGCCAATTCTGAGATACACTTTGCTGTAACTTCTTAGGGAAAGCTCAGATCAACCAATCGACTGCTTTTTCAACTTCTACATCCCAGACAGCATCCAACATGTGTTTCTCGTTTGAAGTTGAGCTCTGCATTCAAATTTGCAATCCCTTGCTAAATTGAGTTATTTGCCAATTCTGATATACACTTTGCTGTAACTTCTCAGGGAAAGCTCAGATCAACCAATCGACTGCTTTTTCAGCTTCTGCGTCCCAGACAGCATCCAATATGTGTTTCTCGTTCTAAGTTGAGCTCTTTATCCAAATTTGCAGTCTTTGGCTAAATTGAGTTCTTTGCCAATTCTGAGATACACTTTGCTGTAACTTCTCAGGGAAAGCTCAGATCAACCAATCGACTGCTTTTTCAGCTTCTGCGTCCCAGACAGCATCCAATATGTGTTTCTCGTTCTAAGTTGAGCTCTTTATCCAAATTTGCAGTCTTTGGCTAAATTGAGTTCTTTGCCAATTCTGAGAAACACTTTGCTGTAACTTCTTAGGGAAAGCTCAGATCAACCAATCGACTGCTTTTTCAACTTCTACATCCCAGACAGCATCCAACATGTGTTTCTCGTTTGAAGTTGAGCTCTGCATTCAAATTTTCAATCCCTTGCTAAATTGAGTTCTTTGCCAATTCTGATATACACTTTGCTGTAACTTCTCAGGGAAAGCTCAGATCAACCAATCGACTGCTTTTTCAGCTTCTGCGTCACAGACAGCATCCAATATGTGTTTCTCGTTCTAAGTTGAGCTCTTTATCCAAATTTGCAGTCTTTGGCTAAATTGAGTTCTTTGCCAATTCTGAGATACACTTTGCTGTAACTTCTCAGGGAAAGCTCAGATCAACCAATCGACTGCTTTTTCAGCTTCTGCGTCCCAGTCAGCATCCAATATGTGTTTCTCGTTCTAAGTTGAGCTCTTTATCCAAATTTGCAGTCTTTGGCTAAATTGAGTTCTTTGCCAATTCTGAGATACACTTTGCTGTAACTTCTTAGGGAAAGCTCAGATCAACCAATCGACTGCTTTTTCAACTTCTACATCCCAGACAGCATCCAACATGTGTTTCTCGTTTGAAGTTGAGCTCTGCATTCAAATTTTCAATCCCTTGCTAAATTGAGTTCTTTGCCAATTCTGATATACACTTTGCTGTAACTTCTCAGGGAAAGCTCAGATCAACCAATCGACTGCTTTTTCAGCTTCTGCGTCCCAGACAGCATCCAATATGTGTTTCTCGTTCTAAGTTGAGCTCTTTATCCAAATTTGCAGTCTTTGGCTAAATTGAGTTCTTTGCCAATTCTGAGATACACTTTGCTGTAACTTCTCAGGGAAAGCTCAGATCAACCAATCGACTGCTTTTTCAGCTTCTGCGTCCCAGACAGCATCCAATATGTGTTTCTCGTTCTAAGTTGAGCTCTTTATCCAAATTTGCAGTCTTTGGCTAAATTGAGTTCTTTGCCAATTCTGAGATACACTTTGCTGTAACTTCTTAGGGAAAGCTCAGATCAACCAGTCGACTGCTTTTTCAACTTCTACATCCCAGACAGCATCCAACATGTGTTTCTCGTTTGAAGTTGAGCTCTGCATTCAAATTTTCAATCCCTTGCTAAATTGAGTTCTTTGCCAATTCTGATATACACTTTGCTGTAACTTCTCAGGGAAAGCTCAGATCAACCAATCGACTGCTTTTTCAGCTTCTGCGTCCCAGACAGCATCCAATATGTGTTTCTCGTTCTAAGTTGAGCTCTTTATCCAAATTTGCAGTCTTTGGCTAAATTGAGTTCTTTGCCAATTCTGAGATACACTTTGCTGTAACTTCTCAGGGAAAGCTCAGATCAACCAATCGACTGCTTTTTCAGCTTCTGCGTCCCAGACAGCATCCAATATGTGTTTCTCGTTCTAAGTTGAGCTCTTTATCCAAATTTGCAGTCTTTGGCTAAATTGAGTTCTTTGCCAATTCTGATATACACTTTGCTGTAACTTCTTAGGGAAAGCTCAGATCAACCAATCGACTGCTTTTTCAACTTCTACATCCCAGACAGCATCCAACATGTGTTTCTCGTTTGAAGTTGAGCTCTGCATTCAAATTTGCAATCCCTTGCTAAATTGAGTTCTTTGCCAATTCTGAGATACACTTTGCTGTAACTTCTCAGGGAAAGCTCAGATCAACCAATCGACTGCTTTTTCAGCTTCTGCGTCCCAGACAGCATCCAATATGTGTTTCTCATTCTAAGTTGAGCTCTTTATCCAAATTTGCAGTCTTTGGCTAAATTGAGTTCTTTGCCAATTCTGAGATACACTTTGCTGTAACTTCTTAGGGAAAGCTCAGATCAACCAATCGACTGCTTTTTCAACTTCTACATCCCAGACAGCATCCAACATGTGTTTCTCGTTTGAAGTTGAGCTCTGCATTCAAATTTGCAATCCCTTGCTAAATTGAGTTATTTGCCAATTCTGATATACACTTTGCTGTAACTTCTCAGGGAAAGCTCAGATCAACCAATCGACTGCTTTTTCAGCTTCTGCGTCACAGACAGCATCCAATATGTGTTTCTCGTTCTAAGTTGAGCTCTTTATCCAAATTTGCAGTCTTTGGCTAAATTGAGTTCTTTGCCAATTCTGAGATACACTTTGCTGTAACTTCTCAGGGAAAGCTCAGATCAACCAATCGACTGCTTTTTCAGCTTCTGCGTCCCAGACAGCATCCAATATGTGTTTCTCGTTCTAAGTTGAGCTCTTTATCCAAATTTGCAGTCTTTGGCTAAATTGAGTTCTTTGCCAATTCTGAGAAACACTTTGCTGTAACTTCTTAGGGAAAGCTCAGATCAACCAATCGACTGCTTTTTCAACTTCTACATCCCAGACAGCATCCAACATGTGTTTCTCGTTTGAAGTTGAGCTCTGCATTCAAATTTTCAATCCCTTGCTAAATTGAGTTCTTTGCCAATTCTGATATACACTTTGCTGTAACTTCTCAGGGAAAGCTCAGATCAACCAATCGACTGCTTTTTCAGCTTCTGCGTCACAGACAGCATCCAATATGTGTTTCTCGTTCTAAGTTGAGCTCTTTATCCAAATTTGCAGTCTTTGGCTAAATTGAGTTCTTTGCCAATTCTGAGATACACTTTGCTGTAACTTCTCAGGGAAAGCTCAGATCAACCAATCGACTGCTTTTTCAGCTTCTGCGTCCCAGTCAGCATCCAATATGTGTTTCTCGTTCTAAGTTGAGCTCTTTATCCAAATTTGCAGTCTTTGGCTAAATTGAGTTCTTTGCCAATTCTGAGATACACTTTGCTGTAACTTCTTAGGGAAAGCTCAGATCAACCAATCGACTGCTTTTTCAACTTCTACATCCCAGACAGCATCCAACATGTGTTTCTCGTTTGAAGTTGAGCTCTGCATTCAAATTTTCAATCCCTTGCTAAATTGAGTTCTTTGCCAATTCTGATATACACTTTGCTGTAACTTCTCAGGGAAAGCTCAGATCAACCAATCGACTGCTTTTTCAGCTTCTGCGTCCCAGACAGCATCCAATATGTGTTTCTCGTTCTAAGTTGAGCTCTTTATCCAAATTTGCAGTCTTTGGCTAAATTGAGTTCTTTGCCAATTCTGAGATACACTTTGCTGTAACTTCTCAGGGAAAGCTCAGATCAACCAATCGACTGCTTTTTCAGCTTCTGCGTCCCAGACAGCATCCAATATGTGTTTCTCGTTCTAAGTTGAGCTCTTTATCCAAATTTGCAGTCTTTGGCTAAATTGAGTTCTTTGCCAATTCTGAGATACACTTTGCTGTAACTTCTTAGGGAAAGCTCAGATCAACCAGTCGACTGCTTTTTCAACTTCTACATCCCAGACAGCATCCAACATGTGTTTCTCGTTTGAAGTTGAGCTCTGCATTCAAATTTTCAATCCCTTGCTAAATTGAGTTCTTTGCCAATTCTGATATACACTTTGCTGTAACTTCTCAGGGAAAGCTCAGATCAACCAATCGACTGCTTTTTCAGCTTCTGCGTCCCAGACAGCATCCAATATGTGTTTCTCGTTCTAAGTTGAGCTCTTTATCCAAATTTGCAGTCTTTGGCTAAATTGAGTTCTTTGCCAATTCTGAGATACACTTTGCTGTAACTTCTCAGGGAAAGCTCAGATCAACCAATCGACTGCTTTTTCAGCTTCTGCGTCCCAGACAGCATCCAATATGTGTTTCTCGTTCTAAGTTGAGCTCTTTATCCAAATTTGCAGTCTTTGGCTAAATTGAGTTCTTTGCCAATTCTGATATACACTTTGCTGTAACTTCTTAGGGAAAGCTCAGATCAACCAATCGACTGCTTTTTCAACTTCTACATCCCAGACAGCATCCAACATGTGTTTCTCGTTTGAAGTTGAGCTCTGCATTCAAATTTGCAATCCCTTGCTAAATTGAGTTCTTTGCCAATTCTGAGATACACTTTGCTGTAACTTCTCAGGGAAAGCTCAGATCAACCAATCGACTGCTTTTTCAGCTTCTGCGTCCCAGACAGCATCCAATATGTGTTTCTCATTCTAAGTTGAGCTCTTTATCCAAATTTGCAGTCTTTGGCTAAATTGAGTTCTTTGCCAATTCTGAGATACCCTTTGCTGTAACTTCTTAGGGAAAGCTCAGATCAACCAATCGACTGCTTTTTCAACTTCTACATCCCAGACAGCATCCAACATGTGTTTCTCGTTTGAAGTTGAGCTCTGCATTCAAATTTGCAATCCCTTGCTAAATTGAGTTATTTGCCAATTCTGATATACACTTTGCTGTAACTTCTCAGGGAAAGCTCAGATCAACCAATCGACTGCTTTTTCAGCTTCTGCGTCCCAGACAGCATCCAATATGTGTTTCTCGTTCTAAGTTGAGCTCTTTATCCAAATTTGCAGTCTTTGGCTAAATTGAGTTCTTTGCCAATTCTGAGATACACTTTGCTGTAACTTCTCAGGGAAAGCTCAGATCAACCAATCGACTGCTTTTTCAGCTTCTGCGTCCCAGACAGCATCCAATATGTGTTTCTCGTTCTAAGTTGAGCTCTTTATCCAAATTTGCAGTCTTTGGCTAAATTGAGTTCTTTGCCAATTCTGAGAAACACTTTGCTGTAACTTCTTAGGGAAAGCTCAGATCAACCAATCGACTGCTTTTTCAACTTCTACATCCCAGACAGCATCCAACATGTGTTTCTCGTTTGAAGTTGAGCTCTGCATTCAAATTTTCAATCCCTTGCTAAATTGAGTTCTTTGCCAATTCTGATATACACTTTGCTGTAACTTCTCAGGGAAAGCTCAGATCAACCAATCGACTGCTTTTTCAGCTTCTGCGTCACAGACAGCATCCAATATGTGTTTCTCGTTCTAAGTTGAGCTCTTTATCCAAATTTGCAGTCTTTGGCTAAATTGAGTTCTTTGCCAATTCTGAGATACACTTTGCTGTAACTTCTCAGGGAAAGCTCAGATCAACCAATCGACTGCTTTTTCAGCTTCTGCGTCCCAGTCAGCATCCAATATGTGTTTCTCGTTCTAAGTTGAGCTCTTTATCCAAATTTGCAGTCTTTGGCTAAATTGAGTTCTTTGCCAATTCTGAGATACACTTTGCTGTAACTTCTTAGGGAAAGCTCAGATCAACCAATCGACTGCTTTTTCAACTTCTACATCCCAGACAGCATCCAACATGTGTTTCTCGTTTGAAGTTGAGCTCTGCATTCAAATTTTCAATCCCTTGCTAAATTGAGTTCTTTGCCAATTCTGATATACACTTTGCTGTAACTTCTCAGGGAAAGCTCAGATCAACCAATCGACTGCTTTTTCAGCTTCTGCGTCCCAGACAGCATCCAATATGTGTTTCTCATTCTAAGTTGAGCTCTTTATCCAAATTTGCAGTCTTTGGCTAAATTGAGTTCTTTGCCAATTCTGAGATACACTTTGCTGTAACTTCTCAGGGAAAGCTCAGATCAACCAATCGACTGCTTTTTCAGCTTCTGCGTCCCAGACAGCATCCAATATGTGTTTCTCGTTCTAAGTTGAGCTCTTTATCCAAATTTGCAGTCTTTGGCTAAATTGAGTTCTTTGCCAATTCTGAGATACACTTTGCTGTAACTTCTTAGGGAAAGCTCAGATCAACCAGTCGACTGCTTTTTCAACTTCTACATCCCAGACAGCATCCAACATGTGTTTCTCGTTTGAAGTTGAGCTCTGCATTCAAATTTTCAATCCCTTGCTAAATTGAGTTCTTTGCCAATTCTGATATACACTTTGCTGTAACTTCTCAGGGAAAGCTCAGATCAACCAATCGACTGCTTTTTCAGCTTCTGCGTCCCAGACAGCATCCAATATGTGTTTCTCGTTCTAAGTTGAGCTCTTTATCCAAATTTGCAGTCTTTGGCTAAATTGAGTTCTTTGCCAATTCTGAGATACACTTTGCTGTAACTTCTCAGGGAAAGCTCAGATCAACCAATCGACTGCTTTTTCAGCTTCTGCGTCCCAGACAGCATCCAATATGTGTTTCTCGTTCTAAGTTGAGCTCTTTATCCAAATTTGCAGTCTTTGGCTAAATTGAGTTCTTTGCCAATTCTGATATACACTTTGCTGTAACTTCTTAGGGAAAGCTCAGATCAACCAATCGACTGCTTTTTCAACTTCTACATCCCAGACAGCATCCAACATGTGTTTCTCGTTTGAAGTTGAGCTCTGCATTCAAATTTGCAATCCCTTGCTAAATTGAGTTCTTTGCCAATTCTGAGATACACTTTGCTGTAACTTCTCAGGGAAAGCTCAGATCAACCAATCGACTGCTTTTTCAGCTTCTGCGTCCCAGACAGCATCCAATATGTGTTTCTCATTCTAAGTTGAGCTCTTTATCCAAATTTGCAGTCTTTGGCTAAATTGAGTTCTTTGCCAATTCTGAGATACACTTTGCTGTAACTTCTTAGGGAAAGCTCAGATCAACCAATCGACTGCTTTTTCAACTTCTACATCCCAGACAGCATCCAACATGTGTTTCTCGTTTGAAGTTGAGCTCTGCATTCAAATTTGCAATCCCTTGCTAAATTGAGTTCTTTGCCAATTCTGAGATACACTTTGCTGTAACTTCTCAGGGAAAGCTCAGATCAACCAATCGACTGCTTTTTCAGCTTCTGCGTCCCAGACAGCATCCAATATGTGTTTCTCGTTCTAAGTTGAGCTCTTTATCCAAATTTGCAGTCTTTGGCTAAATTGAGTTCTTTGCCAATTCTGAGATACACTTTGCTGTAACTTCTCAGGGAAAGCTCAGATCAACCAATCGACTGCTTTTTCAGCTTCTGCGTCCCAGACAGCATCCAATATGTGTTTCTCGTTCTAAGTTGAGCTCTTTATCCAAATTTGCAGTCTTTGGCTAAATTGAGTTCTTTGCCAATTCTGAGATACACTTTGCTGTAACTTCTTAGGGAAAGCTCAGATCAACCAATCGACTGCTTTTTCAACTTCTACATCCCAGACAGCATCCAACATGTGTTTCTCGTTTGAAGTTGAGCTCTGCATTCAAATTTGCAATCCCTTGCTAAATTGAGTTATTTGCCAATTCTGATATACACTTTGCTGTAACTTCTCAGGGAAAGCTCAGATCAACCAATCGACTGCTTTTTCAGCTTCTGCGTCCCAGACAGCATCCAATATGTGTTTCTCGTTCTAAGTTGAGCTCTTTATCCAAATTTGCAGTCTTTGGCTAAATTGAGTTCTTTGCCAATTCTGAGATACACTTTGCTGTAACTTCTCAGGGAAAGCTCAGATCAACCAATCGACTGCTTTTTCAGCTTCTGCGTCCCAGACAGCATCCAATATGTGTTTCTCGTTCTAAGTTGAGCTCTTTATCCAAATTTGCAGTCTTTGGCTAAATTGAGTTCTTTGCCAATTCTGATATACACTTTGCTGTAACTTCTTAGGGAAAGCTCAGATCAACCAATCGACTGCTTTTTCAACTTCTACATCCCAGACAGCATCCAACATGTGTTTCTCGTTTGAAGTTGAGCTCTGCATTCAAATTTGCAATCCCTTGCTAAATTGAGTTCTTTGCCAATTCTGAGATACACTTTGCTGTAACTTCTCAGGGAAAGCTCAGATCAACCAATCGACTGCTTTTTCAGCTTCTGCGTCCCAGACAGCATCCAATATGTGTTTCTCATTCTAAGTTGAGCTCTTTATCCAAATTTGCAGTCTTTGGCTAAATTGAGTTCTTTGCCAATTCTGAGATACACTTTGCTGTAACTTCTTAGGGAAAGCTCAGATCAACCAATCGACTGCTTTTTCAACTTCTACATCCCAGACAGCATCCAACATGTGTTTCTCGTTTGAAGTTGAGCTCTGCATTCAAATTTGCAATCCCTTGCTAAATTGAGTTCTTTGCCAATTCTGAGATACACTTTGCTGTAACTTCTCAGGGAAAGCTCAGATCAACCAATCGACTGCTTTTTCAGCTTCTGCGTCCCAGACAGCATCCAATATGTGTTTCTCGTTCTAAGTTGAGCTCTTTATCCAAATTTGCAGTCTTTGGCTAAATTGAGTTCTTTGCCAATTCTGAGATACACTTTGCTGTAACTTCTCAGGGAAAGCTCAGATCAACCAATCGACTGCTTTTTCAGCTTCTGCGTCCCAGACAGCATCCAATATGTGTTTCTCGTTCTAAGTTGAGCTCTTTATCCAAATTTGCAGTCTTTGGCTAAATTGAGTTCTTTGCCAATTCTGAGATACACTTTGCTGTAACTTCTTAGGGAAAGCTCAGATCAACCAATCGACTGCTTTTTCAACTTCTACATCCCAGACAGCATCCAACATGTGTTTCTCGTTTGAAGTTGAGCTCTGCATTCAAATTTGCAATCCCTTGCTAAATTGAGTTATTTGCCAATTCTGATATACACTTTGCTGTAACTTCTCAGGGAAAGCTCAGATCAACCAATCGACTGCTTTTTCAGCTTCTGCGTCCCAGACAGCATCCAATATGTGTTTCTCGTTCTAAGTTGAGCTCTTTATCCAAATTTGCAGTCTTTGGCTAAATTGAGTTCTTTGCCAATTCTGAGATACACTTTGCTGTAACTTCTCAGGGAAAGCTCAGATCAACCAATCGACTGCTTTTTCAGCTTCTGCGTCCCAGACAGCATCCAATATGTGTTTCTCGTTCTAAGTTGAGCTCTTTATCCAAATTTGCAGTCTTTGGCTAAATTGAGTTCTTTGCCAATTCTGAGAAACACTTTGCTGTAACTTCTTAGGGAAAGCTCAGATCAACCAATCGACTGCTTTTTCAACTTCTACATCCCAGACAGCATCCAACATGTGTTTCTCGTTTGAAGTTGAGCTCTGCATTCAAATTTTCAATCCCTTGCTAAATTGAGTTCTTTGCCAATTCTGATATACACTTTGCTGTAACTTCTCAGGGAAAGCTCAGATCAACCAATCGACTGCTTTTTCAGCTTCTGCGTCACAGACAGCATCCAATATGTGTTTCTCGTTCTAAGTTGAGCTCTTTATCCAAATTTGCAGTCTTTGGCTAAATTGAGTTCTTTGCCAATTCTGAGATACACTTTGCTGTAACTTCTCAGGGAAAGCTCAGATCAACCAATCGACTGCTTTTTCAGCTTCTGCGTCCCAGTCAGCATCCAATATGTGTTTCTCGTTCTAAGTTGAGCTCTTTATCCAAATTTGCAGTCTTTGGCTAAATTGAGTTCTTTGCCAATTCTGAGATACACTTTGCTGTAACTTCTTAGGGAAAGCTCAGATCAACCAATCGACTGCTTTTTCAACTTCTACATCCCAGACAGCATCCAACATGTGTTTCTCGTTTGAAGTTGAGCTCTGCATTCAAATTTGCAATCCCTTGCTAAATTGAGTTCTTTGCCAATTCTGATATACACTTTGCTGTAACTTCTCAGGGAAAGCTCAGATCAACCAATCGACTGCTTTTTCAGCTTCTGCGTCACAGACAGCATCCAATATGTGTTTCTCGTTCTAAGTTGAGCTCTTTATCCAAATTTGCAGTCTTTGGCTAAATTGAGTTCTTTGCCAATTCTGAGATACACTTTGCTGTAACTTCTCAGGGAAAGCTCAGATCAACCAATCGACTGCTTTTTCAGCTTCTGCGTCCCAGTCAGCATCCAATATGTGTTTCTCGTTCTAAGTTGAGCTCTTTATCCAAATTTGCAGTCTTTGGCTAAATTGAGTTCTTTGCCAATTCTGAGATACACTTTGCTGTAACTTCTTAGGGAAAGCTCAGATCAACCAATCGACTGCTTTTTCAACTTCTACATCCCAGACAGCATCCAACATGTGTTTCTCGTTTGAAGTTGAGCTCTGCATTCAAATTTGCAATCCCTTGCTAAATTGAGTTCTTTGCCAATTCTGAGATACACTTTGCTGTAACTTCTCAGGGAAAGCTCAGATCAACCAATCGACTGCTTTTTCAGCTTCTGCGTCCCAGACAGCATCCAATATGTGTTTCTCGTTCTAAGTTGAGCTCTTTATCCAAATTTGCAGTCTTTGGCTAAATTGAGTTCTTTGCCAATTCTGAGATACACTTTGCTGTAACTTCTCAGGGAAAGCTCAGATCAACCAATCGACTGCTTTTTCAGCTTCTGCGTCCCAGACAGCATCCAATATGTGTTTCTCGTTCTAAGTTGAGCTCTTTATCCAAATTTGCAGTCTTTGGCTAAATTGAGTTCTTTGCCAATTCTGATATACACTTTGCTGTAACTTCTTAGGGAAAGCTCAGATCAACCAATCGACTGCTTTTTCAACTTCTACATCCCAGACAGCATCCAACATGTGTTTCTCGTTTGAAGTTGAGCTCTGCATTCAAATTTTCAATCCCTTGCTAAATTGAGTTCTTTGCCAATTCTGATATACACTTTGCTGTAACTTCTCAGGGAAAGCTCAGATCAACCAATCGACTGCTTTTTCAGCTTCTGCGTCACAGACAGCATCCAATATGTGTTTCTCGTTCTAAGTTGAGCTCTTTATCCAAATTTGCAGTCTTTGGCTAAATTGAGTTCTTTGCCAATTCTGAGATACACTTTGCTGTAACTTCTCAGGGAAAGCTCAGATCAACCAATCGACTGCTTTTTCAGCTTCTGCGTCCCAGTCAGCATCCAATATGTGTTTCTCGTTCTAAGTTGAGCTCTTTATCCAAATTTGCAGTCTTTGGCTAAATTGAGTTCTTTGCCAATTCTGAGATACACTTTGCTGTAACTTCTTAGGGAAAGCTCAGATCAACCAATCGACTGCTTTTTCAACTTCTACATCCCAGACAGCATCCAACATGTGTTTCTCGTTTGAAGTTGAGCTCTGCATTCAAATTTGCAATCCCTTGCTAAATTGAGTTATTTGCCAATTCTGATATACACTTTGCTGTAACTTCTCAGGGAAAGCTCAGATCAACCAATCGACTGCTTTTTCAGCTTCTGCGTCCCAGACAGCATCCAATATGTGTTTCTCGTTCTAAGTTGAGCTCTTTATCCAAATTTGCAGTCTTTGGCTAAATTGAGTTCTTTGCCAATTCTGAGATACACTTTGCTGTAACTTCTCAGGGAAAGCTCAGATCAACCAATCGACTGCTTTTTCAGCTTCTGCGTCCCAGACAGCATCCAATATGTGTTTCTCGTTCTAAGTTGAGCTCTTTATCCAAATTTGCAGTCTTTGGCTAAATTGAGTTCTTTGCCAATTCTGAGAAACACTTTGCTGTAACTTCTTAGGGAAAGCTCAGATCAACCAATCGACTGCTTTTTCAACTTCTACATCCCAGACAGCATCCAACATGTGTTTCTCGTTTGAAGTTGAGCTCTGCATTCAAATTTTCAATCCCTTGCTAAATTGAGTTCTTTGCCAATTCTGATATACACTTTGCTGTAACTTCTCAGGGAAAGCTCAGATCAACCAATCGACTGCTTTTTCAGCTTCTGCGTCACAGACAGCATCCAATATGTGTTTCTCGTTCTAAGTTGAGCTCTTTATCCAAATTTGCAGTCTTTGGCTAAATTGAGTTCTTTGCCAATTCTGAGATACACTTTGCTGTAACTTCTCAGGGAAAGCTCAGATCAACCAATCGACTGCTTTTTCAGCTTCTGCGTCCCAGTCAGCATCCAATATGTGTTTCTCGTTCTAAGTTGAGCTCTTTATCCAAATTTGCAGTCTTTGGCTAAATTGAGTTCTTTGCCAATTCTGAGATACACTTTGCTGTAACTTCTTAGGGAAAGCTCAGATCAACCAATCGACTGCTTTTTCAACTTCTACATCCCAGACAGCATCCAACATGTGTTTCTCGTTTGAAGTTGAGCTCTGCATTCAAATTTGCAATCCCTTGCTAAATTGAGTTCTTTGCCAATTCTGAGATACACTTTGCTGTAACTTCTCAGGGAAAGCTCAGATCAACCAATCGACTGCTTTTTCAGCTTCTGCGTCCCAGACAGCATCCAATATGTGTTTCTCGTTCTAAGTTGAGCTCTTTATCCAAATTTGCAGTCTTTGGCTAAATTGAGTTCTTTGCCAATTCTGAGATACACTTTGCTGTAACTTCTCAGGGAAAGCTCAGATCAACCAATCGACTGCTTTTTCAGCTTCTGCGTCCCAGACAGCATCCAATATGTGTTTCTCGTTCTAAGTTGAGCTCTTTATCCAAATTTGCAGTCTTTGGCTAAATTGAGTTCTTTGCCAATTCTGATATACACTTTGCTGTAACTTCTTAGGGAAAGCTCAGATCAACCAATCGACTGCTTTTTCAACTTCTACATCCCAGACAGCATCCAACATGTGTTTCTCGTTTGAAGTTGAGCTCTGCATTCAAATTTGCAATCCCTTGCTAAATTGAGTTCTTTGCCAATTCTGAGATACACTTTGCTGTAACTTCTCAGGGAAAGCTCAGATCAACCAATCGACTGCTTTTTCAGCTTCTGCGTCCCAGACAGCATCCAATATGTGTTTCTCATTCTAAGTTGAGCTCTTTATCCAAATTTGCAGTCTTTGGCTAAATTGAGTTCTTTGCCAATTCTGAGATACACTTTGCTGTAACTTCTTAGGGAAAGCTCAGATCAACCAATCGACTGCTTTTTCAACTTCTACATCCCAGACAGCATCCAACATGTGTTTCTCGTTTGAAGTTGAGCTCTGCATTCAAATTTGCAATCCCTTGCTAAATTGAGTTCTTTGCCAATTCTGAGATACACTTTGCTGTAACTTGTCAGGGAAAGCTCAGATCAACCAATCGACTGCTTTTTCAGCTTCTGCGTCCCAGACAGCATCCAATATGTGTTTCTCGTTCTAAGTTGAGCTCTTTATCCAAATTTGCAGTCTTTGGCTAAATTGAGTTCTTTGCCAATTCTGAGATACACTTTGCTGTAACTTCTCAGGGAAAGCTCAGATCAACCAATCGACTGCTTTTTCAGCTTCTGCGTCCCAGACAGCATCCAATATGTGTTTCTCGTTCTAAGTTGAGCTCTTTATCCAAATTTGCAGTCTTTGGCTAAATTGAGTTCTTTGCCAATTCTGAGATACACTTTGCTGTAACTTCTTAGGGAAAGCTCAGATCAACCAATCGACTGCTTTTTCAACTTCTACATCCCAGACAGCATCCAACATGTGTTTCTCGTTTGAAGTTGAGCTCTGCATTCAAATTTGCAATCCCTTGCTAAATTGAGTTCTTTGCCAATTCTGAGATACACTTTGCTGTAACTTCTCAGGGAAAGCTCAGATCAACCAATCGACTGCTTTTTCAGCTTCTGCGTCCCAGACAGCATCCAATATGTGTTTCTCGTTCTAAGTTGAGCTCTTTATCCAAATTTGCAGTCTTTGGCTAAATTGAGTTCTTTGCCAATTCTGAGATACACTTTGCTGTAACTTCTCAGGGAAAGCTCAGATCAACCAATCGACTGCTTTTTCAGCTTCTGCGTCCCAGACAGCATCCAATATGTGTTTCTCGTTCTAAGTTGAGCTCTTTATCCAAATTTGCAGTCTTTGGCTAAATTGAGTTCTTTGCCAATTCTGAGATACACTTTGCTGTAACTTCTTAGGGAAAGCTCAGATCAACCAATCGACTGCTTTTTCAACTTCTACATCCCAGACAGCATCCAACATGTGTTTCTCGTTTGAAGTTGAGCTCTGCATTCAAATTTGCAATCCCTTGCTAAATTGAGTTCTTTGCCAATTCTGATATACACTTTGCTGTAACTTCTCAGGGAAAGCTCAGATCAACCAATCGACTGCTTTTTCAGCTTCTGCGTCCCAGACAGCATCCAATATGTGTTTCTCGTTCTAAGTTGAGCTCTTTATCCAAATTTGCAGTCTTTGGCTAAATTGAGTTCTTTGCCAATTCTGATATACACTTTGCTGTAACTTCTTAGGGAAAGCTCAGATCAACCAATCGACTGCTTTTTCAACTTCTACATCCCAGACAGCATCCAACATGTGTTTCTCGTTTGAAGTTGAGCTCTGCATTCAAATTTTCAATCCCTTGCTAAATTGAGTTCTTTGCCAATTCTGATATACACTTTGCTGTAACTTCTCAGGGAAAGCTCAGATCAACCAATCGACTGCTTTTTCAGCTTCTGCGTCACAGACAGCATCCAATATGTGTTTCTCGTTCTAAGTTGAGCTCTTTATCCAAATTTGCAGTCTTTGGCTAAATTGAGTTCTTTGCCAATTCTGAGATACACTTTGCTGTAACTTCTCAGGGAAAGCTCAGATCAACCAATCGACTGCTTTTTCAGCTTCTGCGTCCCAGTCAGCATCCAATATGTGTTTCTCGTTCTAAGTTGAGCTCTTTATCCAAATTTGCAGTCTTTGGCTAAATTGAGTTCTTTGCCAATTCTGAGATACACTTTGCTGTAACTTCTTAGGGAAAGCTCAGATCAACCAATCGACTGCTTTTTCAACTTCTACATCCCAGACAGCATCCAACATGTGTTTCTCGTTTGAAGTTGAGCTCTGCATTCAAATTTGCAATCCCTTGCTAAATTGAGTTATTTGCCAATTCTGATATACACTTTGCTGTAACTTCTCAGGGAAAGCTCAGATCAACCAATCGACTGCTTTTTCAGCTTCTGCGTCCCAGACAGCATCCAATATGTGTTTCTCGTTCTAAGTTGAGCTCTTTATCCAAATTTGCAGTCTTTGGCTAAATTGAGTTCTTTGCCAATTCTGAGATACACTTTGCTGTAACTTCTCAGGGAAAGCTCAGATCAACCAATCGACTGCTTTTTCAGCTTCTGCGTCCCAGACAGCATCCAATATGTGTTTCTCGTTCTAAGTTGAGCTCTTTATCCAAATTTGCAGTCTTTGGCTAAATTGAGTTCTTTGCCAATTCTGAGAAACACTTTGCTGTAACTTCTTAGGGAAAGCTCAGATCAACCAATCGACTGCTTTTTCAACTTCTACATCCCAGACAGCATCCAACATGTGTTTCTCGTTTGAAGTTGAGCTCTGCATTCAAATTTTCAATCCCTTGCTAAATTGAGTTCTTTGCCAATTCTGATATACACTTTGCTGTAACTTCTCAGGGAAAGCTCAGATCAACCAATCGACTGCTTTTTCAGCTTCTGCGTCACAGACAGCATCCAATATGTGTTTCTCGTTCTAAGTTGAGCTCTTTATCCAAATTTGCAGTCTTTGGCTAAATTGAGTTCTTTGCCAATTCTGAGATACACTTTGCTGTAACTTCTCAGGGAAAGCTCAGATCAACCAATCGACTGCTTTTTCAGCTTCTGCGTCCCAGTCAGCATCCAATATGTGTTTCTCGTTCTAAGTTGAGCTCTTTATCCAAATTTGCAGTCTTTGGCTAAATTGAGTTCTTTGCCAATTCTGAGATACACTTTGCTGTAACTTCTTAGGGAAAGCTCAGATCAACCAATCGACTGCTTTTTCAACTTCTACATCCCAGACAGCATCCAACATGTGTTTCTCGTTTGAAGTTGAGCTCTGCATTCAAATTTGCAATCCCTTGCTAAATTGAGTTCTTTGCCAATTCTGAGATACACTTTGCTGTAACTTCTCAGGGAAAGCTCAGATCAACCAATCGACTGCTTTTTCAGCTTCTGCGTCCCAGACAGCATCCAATATGTGTTTCTCGTTCTAAGTTGAGCTCTTTATCCAAATTTGCAGTCTTTGGCTAAATTGAGTTCTTTGCCAATTCTGAGATACACTTTGCTGTAACTTCTCAGGGAAAGCTCAGATCAACCAATCGACTGCTTTTTCAGCTTCTGCGTCCCAGACAGCATCCAATATGTGTTTCTCGTTCTAAGTTGAGCTCTTTATCCAAATTTGCAGTCTTTGGCTAAATTGAGTTCTTTGCCAATTCTGATATACACTTTGCTGTAACTTCTTAGGGAAAGCTCAGATCAACCAATCGACTGCTTTTTCAACTTCTACATCCCAGACAGCATCCAACATGTGTTTCTCGTTTGAAGTTGAGCTCTGCATTCAAATTTGCAATCCCTTGCTAAATTGAGTTCTTTGCCAATTCTGAGATACACTTTGCTGTAACTTCTCAGGGAAAGCTCAGATCAACCAATCGACTGCTTTTTCAGCTTCTGCGTCCCAGACAGCATCCAATATGTGTTTCTCATTCTAAGTTGAGCTCTTTATCCAAATTTGCAGTCTTTGGCTAAATTGAGTTCTTTGCCAATTCTGAGATACACTTTGCTGTAACTTCTTAGGGAAAGCTCAGATCAACCAATCGACTGCTTTTTCAACTTCTACATCCCAGACAGCATCCAACATGTGTTTCTCGTTTGAAGTTGAGCTCTGCATTCAAATTTGCAATCCCTTGCTAAATTGAGTTCTTTGCCAATTCTGAGATACACTTTGCTGTAACTTGTCAGGGAAAGCTCAGATCAACCAATCGACTGCTTTTTCAGCTTCTGCGTCCCAGACAGCATCCAATATGTGTTTCTCGTTCTAAGTTGAGCTCTTTATCCAAATTTGCAGTCTTTGGCTAAATTGAGTTCTTTGCCAATTCTGAGATACACTTTGCTGTAACTTCTCAGGGAAAGCTCAGATCAACCAATCGACTGCTTTTTCAGCTTCTGCGTCCCAGACAGCATCCAATATGTGTTTCTCGTTCTAAGTTGAGCTCTTTATCCAAATTTGCAGTCTTTGGCTAAATTGAGTTCTTTGCCAATTCTGAGATACACTTTGCTGTAACTTCTTAGGGAAAGCTCAGATCAACCAATCGACTGCTTTTTCAACTTCTACATCCCAGACAGCATCCAACATGTGTTTCTCGTTTGAAGTTGAGCTCTGCATTCAAATTTGCAATCCCTTGCTAAATTGAGTTCTTTGCCAATTCTGAGATACACTTTGCTGTAACTTCTCAGGGAAAGCTCAGATCAACCAATCGACTGCTTTTTCAGCTTCTGCGTCCCAGACAGCATCCAATATGTGTTTCTCGTTCTAAGTTGAGCTCTTTATCCAAATTTGCAGTCTTTGGCTAAATTGAGTTCTTTGCCAATTCTGAGATACACTTTGCTGTAACTTCTCAGGGAAAGCTCAGATCAACCAATCGACTGCTTTTTCAGCTTCTGCGTCCCAGACAGCATCCAATATGTGTTTCTCGTTCTAAGTTGAGCTCTTTATCCAAATTTGCAGTCTTTGGCTAAATTGAGTTCTTTGCCAATTCTGAGATACACTTTGCTGTAACTTCTTAGGGAAAGCTCAGATCAACCAATCGACTGCTTTTTCAACTTCTACATCCCAGACAGCATCCAACATGTGTTTCTCGTTTGAAGTTGAGCTCTGCATTCAAATTTGCAATCCCTTGCTAAATTGAGTTCTTTGCCAATTCTGATATACACTTTGCTGTAACTTCTCAGGGAAAGCTCAGATCAACCAATCGACTGCTTTTTCAACTTCTGCGTCCAAGACAGCATCCAATATGTGTTTCTCGTTCTAAGTTGAGCTCTTTATCCAAATTTGCAGTCTTTGGCTAAATTGAGTTCTTTGCCAATTCTGAGATACACTTTGCTGTAACTTCTCAGGGAAAGCTCAGATCAACCAATCGACTGCTTTTTCAGCTTCTGCGTCCCAGACAGCATCCAATATGTGTTTCTCGTTCTAAGTTGAGCTCTTTATCCAAATTTGCAGTCTTTGGCTAAATTGAGTTCTTTGCCAATTCTGAGATACACTTTGCTGTAACTTCTTAGGGAAAGCTCAGATCAACCAGTCGACTGCTTTTTCAACTTCTACATCCCAGACAGCATCCAACATGTGTTTCTCGTTTGAAGTTGAGCTCTGCATTCAAATTTGCAATCCCTTGCTAAATTGAGTTCTTTGCCAATTCTGAGATACACTTTGCTGTAACTTCTTAGGGAAAGCTCAGATCAACCAATCGACTGCTTTTTCAGCTTCTGCGTCCCAGACAGCATCCAATATGTGTTTCTCGTTCTAAGTTGAACTCTTTATCCAAATTTGCAGTCTTTGGCTAAATTGAGTTCTTTGCCAATTCTGAGATACACTTTGCTGTAACTTGTCAGGGAAAGCTCAGATCAACCAATCGACTGCTTTTTCAGCTTCTGCGTCCCAGACAGCATCCAATATGTGTTTCTCGTTCTAAGTTGAGCTCTTTATCCAAATTTGCAGTCTTTGGCTAAATTGAGTTCTTTGCCAATTCTGAGATACACTTTGCTGTAACTTGTCAGGGAAAGCTCAGATCAACCAATCGACTGCTTTTTCAGCTTCTGCGTCCCAGACAGCATCCAATATGTGTTTCTCGTTCTAAGTTGAGCTCTTTATCCAAATTTGCAGTCTTTGGCTAAATTGAGTTCTTTGCCAATTCTGAGATACACTTTGCTGTAACTTCTTAGGGAAAGCTCAGATCAACCAATCGACTGCTTTTTCAACTTCTACATACCAGACAGCATCCAACATGTGTTTCTCGTTTGAAGTTGAGCTCTGCATTCAAATTTTCAATCCCTTGCTAAATTGAGTTCTTTGCCAATTCTGATATACACTTTGCTGTAACTTCTCAGGGAAAGCTCAGATCAACCAATCGACTGCTTTTTCAGCTTCTGCGTCCCAGACAGCATCCAATATGTGTTTCTCGTTCTAAGTTGAGCTCTTTATCCAAATTTGCAGTCTTTGGCTAAATTGAGTTCTTTGCCAATTCTGAGATACACTTTGCTGTAACTTCTCAGGGAAAGCTCAGATCAACCAATCGACTGCTTTTTCAGCTTCTGCGTCCCAGACAGCATCCAATATGTGTTTCTCGTTCTAAGTTGAGCTCTTTATCCAAATTTGCAGTCTTTGGCTAAATTGAGTTCTTTGCCAATTCTGAGATACACTTTGCTGTAACTTCTTAGGGAAAGCTCAGATCAACCAGTCGACTGCTTTTTCAACTTCTACATCCCAGACAGCATCCAACATGTGTTTCTCGTTTGAAGTTGAGCTCTGCATTCAAATTTTCAATCCCTTGCTAAATTGAGTTCTTTGCCAATTCTGATATACACTTTGCTGTAACTTCTCAGGGAAAGCTCAGATCAACCAATCGACTGCTTTTTCAGCTTCTGCGTCCCAGACAGCATCCAATATGTGTTTCTCGTTCTAAGTTGAGCTCTTTATCCAAATTTGCAGTCTTTGGCTAAATTGAGTTCTTTGCCAATTCTGAGATACACTTTGCTGTAACTTCTTAGGGAAAGCTCAGATCAACCAATCGACTGCTTTTTCAACTTCTACATCCCAGACAGCATCCAACATGTGTTTCTCGTTTGAAGTTGAGCTCTGCATTCAAATTTGCAATCCCTTGCTAAATTGAGTTATTTGCCAATTCTGATATACACTTTGCTGTAACTTCTCAGGGAAAGCTCAGATCAACCAATCGACTGCTTTTTCAGCTTCTGCGTCCCAGACAGCATCCAATATGTGTTTCTCGTTCTAAGTTGAGCTCTTTATCCAAATTTGCAGTCTTTGGCTAAATTGAGTTCTTTGCCAATTCTGAGATACACTTTGCTGTAACTTCTCAGGGAAAGCTCAGATCAACCAATCGACTGCTTTTTCAGCTTCTGCGTCCCAGACAGCATCCAATATGTGTTTCTCGTTCTAAGTTGAGCTCTTTATCCAAATTTGCAGTCTTTGGCTAAATTGAGTTCTTTGCCAATTCTGAGAAACACTTTGCTGTAACTTCTTAGGGAAAGCTCAGATCAACCAATCGACTGCTTTTTCAACTTCTACATCCCAGACAGCATCCAACATGTGTTTCTCGTTTGAAGTTGAGCTCTGCATTCAAATTTGCAATCCCTTGCTAAATTGAGTTCTTTGCCAATTCTGAGATACACTTTGCTGTAACTTCTCAGGGAAAGCTCAGATCAACCAATCGACTGCTTTTTCAGCTTCTGCGTCACAGACAGCATCCAATATGTGTTTCTCGTTCTAAGTTGAGCTCTTTATCCAAATTTGCAGTCTTTGGCTAAATTGAGTTCTTTGCCAATTCTGAGATACACTTTGCTGTAACTTCTCAGGGAAAGCTCAGATCAACCAATCGACTGCTTTTTCAGCTTCTGCGTCCCAGACAGCATCCAATATGTGTTTCTCGTTCTAAGTTGAGCTCTTTATCCAAATTTGCAGTCTTTGGCTAAATTGAGTTCTTTGCCAATTCTGAGATACACTTTGCTGTAACTTCTCAGGGAAAGCTCAGATCAACCAATCGACTGCTTTTTCAGCTTCTGCGTCCCAGACAGCATCCAATATGTGTTTCTCGTTCTAAGTTGAGCTCTTTATCCAAATTTGCAGTCTTTGGCTAAATTGAGTTCTTTGCCAATTCTGAGATACACTTTGCTGTAACTTCTCAGGGAAAGCTCAGATCAACCAATCGACTGCTTTTTCAGCTTCTGCGTCCCAGACAGCATCCAATATGTGTTTCTCGTTCTAAGTTGAGCTCTTTATCCAAATTTGCAGTCTTTGGCTAAATTGAGTTCTTTGCCAATTCTGAGATACACTTTGCTGTAACTTCTTAGGGAAAGCTCAGATCAACCAATCGACTGCTTTTTCAACTTCTACATCCCAGACAGCATCCAACATGTGTTTCTCGTTTGAAGTTGAGCTCTGCATTCAAATTTGCAATCCCTTGCTAAATTGAGTTCTTTGCCAATTCTGATATACACTTTGCTGTAACTTCTCAGGGAAAGCTCAGATCAACCAATCGACTGCTTTTTCAGCTTCTGCGTCCAAGACAGCATCCAATATGTGTTTCTCGTTCTAAGTTGAGCTCTTTATCCAAATTTGCAGTCTTTGGCTAAATTGAGTTCTTTGCCAATTCTGAGATACACTTTGCTGTAACTTCTCAGGGAAAGCTCAGATCAACCAATCGACTGCTTTTTCAGCTTCTGCGTCCCAGACAGCATCCAATATGTGTTTCTCGTTCTAAGTTGAGCTCTTTATCCAAATTTGCAGTCTTTGGCTAAATTGAGTTCTTTGCCAATTCTGAGATACACTTTGCTGTAACTTCTTAGGGAAAGCTCAGATCAACCAGTCGACTGCTTTTTCAACTTCTACATCCCAGACAGCATCCAACATGTGTTTCTCGTTTGAAGTTGAGCTCTGCATTCAAATTTGCAATCCCTTGCTAAATTGAGTTCTTTGCCAATTCTGAGATACACTTTGCTGTAACTTCTTAGGGAAAGCTCAGATCAACCAATCGACTGCTTTTTCAGCTTGTGCGTCCCAGACAGCATCCAATATGTGTTTCTCGTTCTAAGTTGAACTCTTTATCCAAATTTGCAGTCTTTGGCTAAATTGAGTTCTTTGCCAATTCTGAGATACACTTTGCTGTAACTTGTCAGGGAAAGCTCAGATCAACCAATCGACTGCTTTTTCAGCTTCTGCGTCCCAGACAGCATCCAATATGTGTTTCTCGTTCTAAGTTGAGCTCTTTATCCAAATTTGCAGTCTTTGGCTAAATTGAGTTCTTTGCCAATTCTGAGATACACTTTGCTGTAACTTCTTAGGGAAAGCTCAGATTAACCAATCGACTGCTTTTTCAACTTCTACATCCCAAACAGCATCCAACATGTGTTTCTCGTTTGAAGTTGAGCTCTGCATTCAAATTTTCAATCCCTTGCTAAATTGAGTTCTTTGCCAATTCTGATATACACTTTGCTGTAACTTCTCAGGGAAAGCTCAGATCAACCAATCGACTGCTTTTTCAGCTTCTGCGTCCCAGACAGCATCCAATTTGTGTTTCTCGTTCTAAGTTGAGCTCTTTATCCAAATTTGCAGTCTTTGGCTAAATTGAGTTCTTTGCCAATTCTGAGATACACTTTGCTGTAACTTCTCAGGGAAAGCTCAGATCAACCAATCGACTGCTTTTTCAGCTTCTGCGTCCCAGACAGCATCCAATATGTGTTTCTCGTTCTAAGTTGAGCTCTTTATCCAAATTTGCAGTCTTTGGCTAAATTGAGTTCTTTGCCAATTCTGAGATACACTTTGCTGTAACTTCTCAGGGAAAGCTCAGATCAACCAATCGACTGCTTTTTCAGCTTCTGCGTCCCAGACAGCATCCAATATGTGTTTCTCGTTCTAAGTTGAGCTCTTTATCCAAATTTGCAGTCTTTGGCTAAATTGAGTTCTTTGCCAATTCTGAGATACACTTTGCTGTAACTTCTCAGGGAAAGCTCAGATCAACCAATCGACTGCTTTTTCAGCTTCTGCGTCCCAGTCAGCATCCAATATGTGTTTCTCGTTCTAAGTTGAGCTCTTTATCCAAATTTGCAGTCTTTGGCTAAATTGAGTTCTTTGCCAATTCTGAGATACACTTTGCTGTAACTTCTTAGGGAAAGCTCAGATCAACCAATCGACTGCTTTTTCAACTTCTACATCCCAGACAGCATCCAACATGTGTTTCTCGTTTGAAGTTGAGCTCTGCATTCAAATTTGCAATCCCTTGCTAAATTGAGTTCTTTGCCAATTCTGAGATACACTTTGCTGTAACTTCTCAGGGAAAGCTCAGATCAACCAATCGACTGCTTTTTCAGCTTCTGCGTCCCAGACAGCATCCAATATGTGTTTCTCGTTCTAAGTTGAGCTCTTTATCCAAATTTGCAGTCTTTGGCTAAATTGAGTTCTTTGCCAATTCTGAGATACACTTTGCTGTAACTTCTCAGGGAAAGCTCAGATCAACCAATCGACTGCTTTTTCAGCTTCTGCGTCCCAGACAGCATCCAATATGTGTTTCTCGTTCTAAGTTGAGCTCTTTATCCAAATTTGCAGTCTTTGGCTAAATTGAGTTCTTTGCCAATTCTGATATACACTTTGCTGTAACTTCTTAGGGAAAGCTCAGATCAACCAATCGACTGCTTTTTCAACTTCTACATCCCAGACAGCATCCAACATGTGTTTCTCGTTTGAAGTTGAGCTCTGCATTCAAATTTGCAATCCCTTGCTAAATTGAGTTCTTTGCCAATTCTGAGATACACTTTGCTGTAACTTCTCAGGGAAAGCTCAGATCAACCAATCGACTGCTTTTTCAGCTTCTGCGTCCCAGACAGCATCCAATATGTGTTTCTCATTCTAAGTTGAGCTCTTTATCCAAATTTGCAGTCTTTGGCTAAATTGAGTTCTTTGCCAATTCTGAGATACACTTTGCTGTAACTTCTTAGGGAAAGCTCAGATCAACCAATCGACTGCTTTTTCAACTTCTACATCCCAGACAGCATCCAACATGTGTTTCTCGTTTGAAGTTGAGCTCTGCATTCAAATTTGCAATCCCTTGCTAAATTGAGTTCTTTGCCAATTCTGAGATACACTTTGCTGTAACTTGTCAGGGAAAGCTCAGATCAACCAATCGACTGCTTTTTCAGCTTCTGCGTCCCAGACAGCATCCAATATGTGTTTCTCGTTCTAAGTTGAGCTCTTTATCCAAATTTGCAGTCTTTGGCTAAATTGAGTTCTTTGCCAATTCTGAGATACACTTTGCTGTAACTTCTCAGGGAAAGCTCAGATCAACCAATCGACTGCTTTTTCAGCTTCTGCGTCCCAGACAGCATCCAATATGTGTTTCTCGTTCTAAGTTGAGCTCTTTATCCAAATTTGCAGTCTTTGGCTAAATTGAGTTCTTTGCCAATTCTGAGATACACTTTGCTGTAACTTCTTAGGGAAAGCTCAGATCAACCAATCGACTGCTTTTTCAACTTCTACATCCCAGACAGCATCCAACATGTGTTTCTCGTTTGAAGTTGAGCTCTGCATTCAAATTTGCAATCCCTTGCTAAATTGAGTTCTTTGCCAATTCTGAGATACACTTTGCTGTAACTTCTCAGGGAAAGCTCAGATCAACCAATCGACTGCTTTTTCAGCTTCTGCGTCCCAGACAGCATCCAATATGTGTTTCTCGTTCTAAGTTGAGCTCTTTATCCAAATTTGCAGTCTTTGGCTAAATTGAGTTCTTTGCCAATTCTGAGATACACTTTGCTGTAACTTCTCAGGGAAAGCTCAGATCAACCAATCGACTGCTTTTTCAGCTTCTGCGTCCCAGACAGCATCCAATATGTGTTTCTCGTTCTAAGTTGAGCTCTTTATCCAAATTTGCAGTCTTTGGCTAAATTGAGTTCTTTGCCAATTCTGAGATACACTTTGCTGTAACTTCTCAGGGAAAGCTCAGATCAACCAATCGACTGCTTTTTCAGCTTCTGCGTCCCAGACAGCATCCAATATGTGTTTCTCGTTCTAAGTTGAGCTCTTTATCCAAATTTGCAGTCTTTGGCTAAATTGAGTTCTTTGCCAATTCTGAGATACACTTTGCTGTAACTTCTCAGGGAAAGCTCAGATCAACCAATCGACTGCTTTTTCAGCTTCTGCGTCCCAGACAGCATCCAATATGTGTTTCTCGTTCTAAGTTGAGCTCTTTATCCAAATTTGCAGTCTTTGGCTAAATTGAGTTCTTTGCCAATTCTGAGATACACTTTGCTGTAACTTCTTAGGGAAAGCTCAGATCAACCAATCGACTGCTTTTTCAACTTCTACATCCCAGACAGCATCCAACATGTGTTTCTCGTTTGAAGTTGAGCTCTGCATTCAAATTTGCAATCCCTTGCTAAATTGAGTTCTTTGCCAATTCTGATATACACTTTGCTGTAACTTCTCAGGGAAAGCTCAGATCAACCAATCGACTGCTTTTTCAACTTCTGCGTCCAAGACAGCATCCAATATGTGTTTCTCGTTCTAAGTTGAGCTCTTTATCCAAATTTGCAGTCTTTGGCTAAATTGAGTTCTTTGCCAATTCTGAGATACACTTTGCTGTAACTTCTCAGGGAAAGCTCAGATCAACCAATCGACTGCTTTTTCAGCTTCTGCGTCCCAGACAGCATCCAATATGTGTTTCTCGTTCTAAGTTGAGCTCTTTATCCAAATTTGCAGTCTTTGGCTAAATTGAGTTCTTTGCCAATTCTGAGATACACTTTGCTGTAACTTCTTAGGGAAAGCTCAGATCAACCAGTCGACTGCTTTTTCAACTTCTACATCCCAGACAGCATCCAACATGTGTTTCTCGTTTGAAGTTGAGCTCTGCATTCAAATTTGCAATCCCTTGCTAAATTGAGTTCTTTGCCAATTCTGAGATACACTTTGCTGTAACTTCTTAGGGAAAGCTCAGATCAACCAATCGACTGCTTTTTCAGCTTCTGCGTCCCAGACAGCATCCAATATGTGTTTCTCGTTCTAAGTTGAACTCTTTATCCAAATTTGCAGTCTTTGGCTAAATTGAGTTCTTTGCCAATTCTGAGATACACTTTGCTGTAACTTGTCAGGGAAAGCTCAGATCAACCAATCGACTGCTTTTTCAGCTTCTGCGTCCCAGACAGCATCCAATATGTGTTTCTCGTTCTAAGTTGAGCTCTTTATCCAAATTTGCAGTCTTTGGCTAAATTGAGTTCTTTGCCAATTCTGAGATACACTTTGCTGTAACTTCTTAGGGAAAGCTCAGATTAACCAATCGACTGCTTTTTCAACTTCTACATCCCAGACAGCATCCAACATGTGTTTCTCGTTTGAAGTTGAGCTCTGCATTCAAATTTTCAATCCCTTGCTAAATTGAGTTCTTTGCCAATTCTGATATACACTTTGCTGTAACTTCTCAGGGAAAGCTCAGATCAACCAATCGACTGCTTTTTCAGCTTCTGCGTCCCAGACAGCATCCAATATGTGTTTCTCGTTCTAAGTTGAGCTCTTTATCCAAATTTGCAGTCTTTGGCTAAATTGAGTTCTTTGCCAATTCTGAGATACACTTTGCTGTAACTTCTCAGGGAAAGCTCAGATCAACCAATCGACTGCTTTTTCAGCTTCTGCGTCCCAGACAGCATCCAATATGTGTTTCTCGTTCTAAGTTGAGCTCTTTATCCAAATTTGCAGTCTTTGGCTAAATTGAGTTCTTTGCCAATTCTGAGATACACTTTGCTGTAACTTCTTAGGGAAAGCTCAGATCAACCAGTCGACTGCTTTTTCAACTTCTACATCCCAGACAGCATCCAACATGTGTTTCTCGTTTGAAGTTGAGCTCTGCATTCAAATTTTCAATCCCTTGCTAAATTGAGTTCTTTGCCAATTCTGATATACACTTTGCTCTAACTTCTCAGGGAAAGCTCAGATCAACCAATCGACTGCTTTTTCAGCTTCTGCGTCCCAGACAGCATCCAATATGTGTTTCTCGTTCTAAGTTGAGCTCTTTATCCAAATTTGCAGTCTTTGGCTAAATTGAGTTCTTTGCCAATTCTGAGATACACTTTGCTGTAACTTCTTAGGGAAAGCTCAGATCAACCAATCGACTGCTTTTTCAACTTCTACATCCCAGACAGCATCCAACATGTGTTTCTCGTTTGAAGTTGAGCTCTGCATTCAAATTTGCAATCCCTTGCTAAATTGAGTTATTTGCCAATTCTGATATACA
The DNA here is from genome assembly GCA_039707465.1 of Rhabdophis nuchalis. Taxonomy (NCBI): domain Eukaryota; kingdom Metazoa; phylum Chordata; class Lepidosauria; order Squamata; family Natricidae; genus Rhabdophis; species Rhabdophis nuchalis. Next base: position 178,321,712 of record CM077646.1, on the reverse strand, counting down.
CTTTGCTGTAACTTCTCAGGGAAAGCTCAGATCAACCAATCGACTGCTTTTTCAGCTTCTGCGTCCCAGACAGCATCCAATATGTGTTTCTCGTTCTAAGTTGAGCTCTTTATCCAAATTTGCAGTCTTTGGCTAAATTGAGTTCTTTGCCAATTCTGAGATACACTTTGCTGTAACTTCTCAGGGAAAGCTCAGATCAACCAATCGACTGCTTTTTCAGCTTCTGCGTCCCAGACAGCATCCAATATGTGTTTCTCGTTCTAAGTTGAGCTCTTTATCCAAATTTGCAGTCTTTGGCTAAATTGAGTTCTTTGCCAATTCTGAGAAACACTTTGCTGTAACTTCTTAGGGAAAGCTCAGATCAACCAATCGACTGCTTTTTCAACTTCTACATCCCAGACAGCATCCAACATGTGTTTCTCGTTTGAAGTTGAGCTCTGCATTCAAATTTTCAATCCCTTGCTAAATTGAGTTCTTTGCCAATTCTGATATACACTTTGCTGTAACTTCTCAGGGAAAGCTCAGATCAACCAATCGACTGCTTTTTCAGCTTCTGCGTCACAGACAGCATCCAATATGTGTTTCTCGTTCTAAGTTGAGCTCTTTATCCAAATTTGCAGTCTTTGGCTAAATTGAGTTCTTTGCCAATTCTGAGATACACTTTGCTGTAACTTCTCAGGGAAAGCTCAGATCAACCAATCGACTGCTTTTTCAGCTTCTGCGTCCCAGTCAGCATCCAATATGTGTTTCTCGTTCTAAGTTGAGCTCTTTATCCAAATTTGCAGTCTTTGGCTAAATTGAGTTCTTTGCCAATTCTGAGATACACTTTGCTGTAACTTCTTAGGGAAAGCTCAGATCAACCAATCGACTGCTTTTTCAACTTCTACATCCCAGACAGCATCCAACATGTGTTTCTCGTTTGAAGTTGAGCTCTGCATTCAAATTTGCAATCCCTTGCTAAATTGAGTTATTTGCCAATTCTGATATACACTTTGCTGTAACTTCTCAGGGAAAGCTCAGATCAACCAATCGACTGCTTTTTCAGCTTCTGCGTCCCAGACAGCATCCAATATGTGTTTCTCGTTCTAAGTTGAGCTCTTTATCCAAATTTGCAGTCTTTGGCTAAATTGAGTTCTTTGCCAATTCTGAGATACACTTTGCTGTAACTTCTCAGGGAAAGCTCAGATCAACCAATCGACTGCTTTTTCAGCTTCTGCGTCCCAGACAGCATCCAATATGTGTTTCTCGTTCTAAGTTGAGCTCTTTATCCAAATTTGCAGTCTTTGGCTAAATTGAGTTCTTTGCCAATTCTGAGAAACACTTTGCTGTAACTTCTTAGGGAAAGCTCAGATCAACCAATCGACTGCTTTTTCAACTTCTACATCCCAGACAGCATCCAACATGTGTTTCTCGTTTGAAGTTGAGCTCTGCATTCAAATTTGCAATCCCTTGCTAAATTGAGTTCTTTGCCAATTCTGAGATACACTTTGCTGTAACTTCTCAGGGAAAGCTCAGATCAACCAATCGACTGCTTTTTCAGCTTCTGCGTCCCAGACAGCATCCAATATGTGTTTCTCGTTCTAAGTTGAGCTCTTTATCCAAATTTGCAGTCTTTGGCTAAATTGAGTTCTTTGCCAATTCTGAGATACACTTTGCTGTAACTTCTCAGGGAAAGCTCAGATCAACCAATCGACTGCTTTTTCAGCTTCTGCGTCCCAGACAGCATCCAATATGTGTTTCTCGTTCTAAGTTGAGCTCTTTATCCAAATTTGCAGTCTTTGGCTAAATTGAGTTCTTTGCCAATTCTGAGATACACTTTGCTGTAACTTCTCAGGGAAAGCTCAGATCAACCAATCGACTGCTTTTTCAGCTTCTGCGTCCCAGACAGCATCCAATATGTGTTTCTCGTTCTAAGTTGAGCTCTTTATCCAAATTTGCAGTCTTTGGCTAAATTGAGTTCTTTGCCAATTCTGAGATACACTTTGCTGTAACTTCTCAGGGAAAGCTCAGATCAACCAATCGACTGCTTTTTCAACTTCTACATCCCAGACAGCATCCAACATGTGTTTCTCGTTTGAAGTTGAGCTCTGCATTCAAATTTGCAATCCCTTGCTAAATTGAGTTCTTTGCCAATTCTGATATACACTTTGCTGTAACTTCTCAGGGAAAGCTCAGATCAACCAATCGACTGCTTTTTCAGCTTCTGCGTCCAAGACAGCATCCAATATGTGTTTCTCGTTCTAAGTTGAGCTCTTTATCCAAATTTGCAGTCTTTGGCTAAATTGAGTTCTTTGCCAATTCTGAGATACACTTTGCTGTAACTTCTCAGGGAAAGCTCAGATCAACCAATCGACTGCTTTTTCAGCTTCTGCGTCCCAGACAGCATCCAATATGTGTTTCTCGTTCTAAGTTGAGCTCTTTATCCAAATTTGCAGTCTTTGGCTAAATTGAGTTCTTTGCCAATTCTGAGATACACTTTGCTGTAACTTCTTAGGGAAAGCTCAGATCAACCAGTCGACTGCTTTTTCAACTTCTACATCCCAGACAGCATCCAACATGTGTTTCTCGTTTGAAGTTGAGCTCTGCATTCAAATTTGCAATCCCTTGCTAAATTGAGTTCTTTGCCAATTCTGAGATACACTTTGCTGTAACTTCTTAGGGAAAGCTCAGATCAACCAATCGACTGCTTTTTCAGCTTGTGCGTCCCAGACAGCATCCAATATGTGTTTCTCGTTCTAAGTTGAACTCTTTATCCAAATTTGCAGTCTTTGGCTAAATTGAGTTCTTTGCCAATTCTGAGATACACTTTGCTGTAACTTGTCAGGGAAAGCTCAGATCAACCAATCGACTGCTTTTTCAGCTTCTGCGTCCCAGACAGCATCCAATATGTGTTTCTCGTTCTAAGTTGAGCTCTTTATCCAAATTTGCAGTCTTTGGCTAAATTGAGTTCTTTGCCAATTCTGAGATACACTTTGCTGTAACTTCTTAGGGAAAGCTCAGATTAACCAATCGACTGCTTTTTCAACTTCTACATCCCAAACAGCATCCAACATGTGTTTCTCGTTTGAAGTTGAGCTCTGCATTCAAATTTTCAATCCCTTGCTAAATTGAGTTCTTTGCCAATTCTGATATACACTTTGCTGTAACTTCTCAGGGAAAGCTCAGATCAACCAATCGACTGCTTTTTCAGCTTCTGCGTCCCAGACAGCATCCAATTTGTGTTTCTCGTTCTAAGTTGAGCTCTTTATCCAAATTTGCAGTCTTTGGCTAAATTGAGTTCTTTGCCAATTCTGAGATACACTTTGCTGTAACTTCTCAGGGAAAGCTCAGATCAACCAATCGACTGCTTTTTCAGCTTCTGCGTCCCAGACAGCATCCAATATGTGTTTCTCGTTCTAAGTTGAGCTCTTTATCCAAATTTGCAGTCTTTGGCTAAATTGAGTTCTTTGCCAATTCTGAGAAACACTTTGCTGTAACTTCTTAGGGAAAGCTCAGATCAACCAATCGACTGCTTTTTCAACTTCTACATCCCAGACAGCATCCAACATGTGTTTCTCGTTTGAAGTTGAGCTCTGCATTCAAATTTGCAATCCCTTGCTAAATTGAGTTCTTTGCCAATTCTGAGATACACTTTGCTGTAACTTCTCAGGGAAAGCTCAGATCAACCAATCGACTGCTTTTTCAGCTTCTGCGTCCCAGACAGCATCCAATATGTGTTTCTCGTTCTAAGTTGAGCTCTTTATCCAAATTTGCAGTCTTTGGCTAAATTGAGTTCTTTGCCAATTCTGAGATACACTTTGCTGTAACTTCTCAGGGAAAGCTCAGATCAACCAATCGACTGCTTTTTCAGCTTCTGCGTCCCAGACAGCATCCAATATGTGTTTCTCGTTCTAAGTTGAGCTCTTTATCCAAATTTGCAGTCTTTGGCTAAATTGAGTTCTTTGCCAATTCTGAGATACACTTTGCTGTAACTTCTCAGGGAAAGCTCAGATCAACCAATCGACTGCTTTTTCAGCTTCTGCGTCCCAGACAGCATCCAATATGTGTTTCTCGTTCTAAGTTGAGCTCTTTATCCAAATTTGCAGTCTTTGGCTAAATTGAGTTCTTTGCCAATTCTGAGATACACTTTGCTGTAACTTCTCAGGGAAAGCTCAGATCAACCAATCGACTGCTTTTTCAGCTTCTGCGTCCCAGACAGCATCCAATATGTGTTTCTCGTTCTAAGTTGAGCTCTTTATCCAAATTTGCAGTCTTTGGCTAAATTGAGTTCTTTGCCAATTCTGAGATACACTTTGCTGTAACTTCTCAGGGAAAGCTCAGATCAACCAATCGACTGCTTTTTCAACTTCTACATCCCAGACAGCATCCAACATGTGTTTCTCGTTTGAAGTTGAGCTCTGCATTCAAATTTGCAATCCCTTGCTAAATTGAGTTCTTTGCCAATTCTGATATACACTTTGCTGTAACTTCTCAGGGAAAGCTCAGATCAACCAATCGACTGCTTTTTCAGCTTCTGCGTCCAAGACAGCATCCAATATGTGTTTCTCGTTCTAAGTTGAGCTCTTTATCCAAATTTGCAGTCTTTGGCTAAATTGAGTTCTTTGCCAATTCTGAGATACACTTTGCTGTAACTTCTCAGGGAAAGCTCAGATCAACCAATCGACTGCTTTTTCAGCTTCTGCGTCCCAGACAGCATCCAATATGTGTTTCTCGTTCTAAGTTGAGCTCTTTATCCAAATTTGCAGTCTTTGGCTAAATTGAGTTCTTTGCCAATTCTGAGATACACTTTGCTGTAACTTCTTAGGGAAAGCTCAGATCAACCAGTCGACTGCTTTTTCAACTTCTACATCCCAGACAGCATCCAACATGTGTTTCTCGTTTGAAGTTGAGCTCTGCATTCAAATTTGCAATCCCTTGCTAAATTGAGTTCTTTGCCAATTCTGAGATACACTTTGCTGTAACTTCTTAGGGAAAGCTCAGATCAACCAATCGACTGCTTTTTCAGCTTGTGCGTCCCAGACAGCATCCAATATGTGTTTCTCGTTCTAAGTTGAACTCTTTATCCAAATTTGCAGTCTTTGGCTAAATTGAGTTCTTTGCCAATTCTGAGATACACTTTGCTGTAACTTGTCAGGGAAAGCTCAGATCAACCAATCGACTGCTTTTTCAGCTTCTGCGTCCCAGACAGCATCCAATATGTGTTTCTCGTTCTAAGTTGAGCTCTTTATCCAAATTTGCAGTCTTTGGCTAAATTGAGTTCTTTGCCAATTCTGAGATACACTTTGCTGTAACTTCTTAGGGAAAGCTCAGATTAACCAATCGACTGCTTTTTCAACTTCTACATCCCAAACAGCATCCAACATGTGTTTCTCGTTTGAAGTTGAGCTCTGCATTCAAATTTTCAATCCCTTGCTAAATTGAGTTCTTTGCCAATTCTGATATACACTTTGCTGTAACTTCTCAGGGAAAGCTCAGATCAACCAATCGACTGCTTTTTCAGCTTCTGCGTCCCAGACAGCATCCAATTTGTGTTTCTCGTTCTAAGTTGAGCTCTTTATCCAAATTTGCAGTCTTTGGCTAAATTGAGTTCTTTGCCAATTCTGAGATACACTTTGCTGTAACTTCTCAGGGAAAGCTCAGATCAACCAATCGACTGCTTTTTCAGCTTCTGCGTCCCAGACAGCATCCAATATGTGTTTCTCGTTCTAAGTTGAGCTCTTTATCCAAATTTGCAGTCTTTGGCTAAATTGAGTTCTTTGCCAATTCTGAGATACACTTTGCTGTAACTTCTTAGGGAAAGCTCAGATCAACCAGTCGACTGCTTTTTCAACTTCTACATCCCAGACAGCATCCAACATGTGTTTCTCGTTTGAAGTTGAGCTCTGCATTCAAATTTTCAATCCCTTGCTAAATTGAGTTCTTTGCCAATTCTGATATACACTTTGCTGTAACTTCTCAGGGAAAGCTCAGATCAACCAATCGACTGCTTTTTCAGCTTCTGCGTCCCAGACAGCATCCAATATGTGTTTCTCGTTCTAAGTTGAGCTCTTTATCCAAATTTGCAGTCTTTGGCTAAATTGAGTTCTTTGCCAATTCTGAGATACACTTTGCTGTAACTTCTCAGGGAAAGCTCAGATCAACCAATCGACTGCTTTTTCAGCTTCTGCGTCCCAGACAGCATCCAATATGTGTTTCTCGTTCTAAGTTGAGCTCTTTATCCAAATTTGCAGTCTTTGGCTAAATTGAGTTCTTTGCCAATTCTGATATACACTTTGCTGTAACTTCTTAGGGAAAGCTCAGATCAACCAATCGACTGCTTTTTCAACTTCTACATCCCAGACAGCATCCAACATGTGTTTCTCGTTTGAAGTTGAGCTCTGCATTCAAATTTGCAATCCCTTGCTAAATTGAGTTCTTTGCCAATTCTGAGATACACTTTGCTGTAACTTCTCAGGGAAAGCTCAGATCAACCAATCGACTGCTTTTTCAGCTTCTGCGTCCCAGACAGCATCCAATATGTGTTTCTCATTCTAAGTTGAGCTCTTTATCCAAATTTGCAGTCTTTGGCTAAATTGAGTTCTTTGCCAATTCTGAGATACACTTTGCTGTAACTTCTTAGGGAAAGCTCAGATCAACCAATCGACTGCTTTTTCAACTTCTACATCCCAGACAGCATCCAACATGTGTTTCTCGTTTGAAGTTGAGCTCTGCATTCAAATTTGCAATCCCTTGCTAAATTGAGTTCTTTGCCAATTCTGAGATACACTTTGCTGTAACTTCTCAGGGAAAGCTCAGCTCAACCAATCGACTGCTTTTTCAGCTTCTGCGTCCCAGACAGCATCCAATATGTGTTTCTCGTTCTAAGTTGAGATCTTTATCCAAATTTGCAGTCTTTGGCTAAATTGAGTTCTTTGCCAATTCTGAGATACACTTTGCTGTAACTTCTCAGGGAAAGCTCAGATCAACCAATCGACTGCTTTTTCAGCTTCTGCGTCCCAGACAGCATCCAATATGTGTTTCTCGTTCTAAGTTGAGCTCTTTATCCAAATTTGCAGTCTTTGGCTAAATTGAGTTCTTTGCCAATTCTGAGATACACTTTGCTGTAACTTCTTAGGGAAAGCTCAGATCAACCAATCGACTGCTTTTTCAACTTCTACATCCCAGACAGCATCCAACATGTGTTTCTCGTTTGAAGTTGAGCTCTGCATTCAAATTTGCAATCCCTTGCTAAATTGAGTTCTTTGCCAATTCTGAGATACACTTTGCTGTAACTTCTCAGGGAAAGCTCAGCTCAACCAATCGACTGCTTTTTCAGCTTCTGCGTCCCAGACAGCATCCAATATGTGTTTCTCGTTCTAAGTTGAGATCTTTATCCAAATTTGCAGTCTTTGGCTAAATTGAGTTCTTTGCCAATTCTGAGATACACTTTGCTGTAACTTCTCAGGGAAAGCTCAGATCAACCAATCGACTGCTTTTTCAGCTTCTGCGTCCCAGACAGCATCCAATATGTGTTTCTCGTTCTAAGTTGAGCTCTTTATCCAAATTTGCAGTCTTTGGCTAAATTGAGTTCTTTGCCAATTCTGAGATACACTTTGCTGTAACTTCTTAGGGAAAGCTCAGATCAACCAATCGACTGCTTTTTCAACTTCTACATCCCAGACAGCATCCAACATGTGTTTCTCGTTTGAAGTTGAGCTCTGCATTCAAATTTGCAATCCCTTGCTAAATTGAGTTATTTGCCTATTCTGATATACACTTTGCTGTAACTTCTCAGGGAAAGCTCAGATCAACCAATCGACTGCTTTTTCAGCTTCTGCGTCCCAGACAGCATCCAATATGTGTTTCTCGTTCTAAGTTGAGCTCTTTATCCAAATTTGCAGTCTTTGGCTAAATTGAGTTCTTTGCCAATTCTGAGATACACTTTGCTGTAACTTCTCAGGGAAAGCTCAGATCAACCAATCGACTGCTTTTTCAGCTTCTGCGTCCCAGACAGCATCCAATATGTGTTTCTCGTTCTAAGTTGAGCTCTTTATCCAAATTTGCAGTCTTTGGCTAAATTGAGTTCTTTGCCAATTCTGAGAAACACTTTGCTGTAACTTCTTAGGGAAAGCTCAGATCAACCAATCGACTGCTTTTTCAACTTCTACATCCCAGACAGCATCCAACATGTGTTTCTCGTTTGAAGTTGAGCTCTGCATTCAAATTTTCAATCCCTTGCTAAATTGAGTTCTTTGCCAATTCTGATATACACTTTGCTGTAACTTCTCAGGGAAAGCTCAGATCAACCAATCGACTGCTTTTTCAGCTTCTGCGTCACAGACAGCATCCAATATGTGTTTCTCGTTCTAAGTTGAGCTCCTTATCCAAATTTGCAGTCTTTGGCTAAATTGAGTTCTTTGCCAATTCTGAGATACACTTTGCTGTAACTTCTCAGGGAAAGCTCAGATCAACCAATCGACTGCTTTTTCAGCTTCTGCGTCCCAGTCAGCATCCAATATGTGTTTCTCGTTCTAAGTTGAGCTCTTTATCCAAATTTGCAGTCTTTGGCTAAATTGAGTTCTTTGCCAATTCTGAGATACACTTTGCTGTAACTTCTTAGGGAAAGCTCAGATCAACCAATCGACTGCTTTTTCAACTTCTACATCCCAGACAGCATCCAACATGTGTTTCTCGTTTGAAGTTGAGCTCTGCATTCAAATTTGCAATCCCTTGCTAAATTGAGTTATTTGCCAATTCTGATATACACTTTGCTGTAACTTCTCAGGGAAAGCTCAGATCAACCAATCGACTGCTTTTTCAGCTTCTGCGTCCCAGACAGCATCCAATATGTGTTTCTCGTTCTAAGTTGAGCTCTTTATCCAAATTTGCAGTCTTTGGCTAAATTGAGTTCTTTGCCAATTCTGAGATACACTTTGCTGTAACTTCTCAGGGAAAGCTCAGATCAACCAATCGACTGCTTTTTCAGCTTCTGCGTCCCAGACAGCATCCAATATGTGTTTCTCGTTCTAAGTTGAGCTCTTTATCCAAATTTGCAGTCTTTGGCTAAATTGAGTTCTTTGCCAATTCTGAGAAACACTTTGCTGTAACTTCTTAGGGAAAGCTCAGATCAACCAATCGACTGCTTTTTCAACTTCTACATCCCAGACAGCATCCAACATGTGTTTCTCGTTTGAAGTTGAGCTCTGCATTCAAATTTTCAATCCCTTGCTAAATTGAGTTCTTTGCCAATTCTGATATACACTTTGCTGTAACTTCTCAGGGAAAGCTCAGATCAACCAATCGACTGCTTTTTCAGCTTCTGCGTCACAGACAGCATCCAATATGTGTTTCTCGTTCTAAGTTGAGCTCTTTATCCAAATTTGCAGTCTTTGGCTAAATTGAGTTCTTTGCCAATTCTGAGATACACTTTGCTGTAACTTCTCAGGGAAAGCTCAGATCAACCAATCGACTGCTTTTTCAGCTTCTGCGTCCCAGTCAGCATCCAATATGTGTTTCTCGTTCTAAGTTGAGCTCTTTATCCAAATTTGCAGTCTTTGGCTAAATTGAGTTCTTTGCCAATTCTGAGATACACTTTGCTGTAACTTCTTAGGGAAAGCTCAGATCAACCAATCGACTGCTTTTTCAACTTCTACATCCCAGACAGCATCCAACATGTGTTTCTCGTTTGAAGTTGAGCTCTGCATTCAAATTTGCAATCCCTTGCTAAATTGAGTTCTTTGCCAATTCTGAGATACACTTTGCTGTAACTTCTCAGGGAAAGCTCAGATCAACCAATCGACTGCTTTTTCAGCTTCTGCGTCCCAGACAGCATCCAATATGTGTTTCTCGTTCTAAGTTGAGCTCTTTATCCAAATTTGCAGTCTTTGGCTAAATTGAGTTCTTTGCCAATTCTGAGATACACTTTGCTGTAACTTCTCAGGGAAAGCTCAGATCAACCAATCGACTGCTTTTTCAGCTTCTGCGTCCCAGACAGCATCCAATATGTGTTTCTCGTTCTAAGTTGAGCTCTTTATCCAAATTTGCAGTCTTTGGCTAAATTGAGTTCTTTGCCAATTCTGATATACACTTTGCTGTAACTTCTTAGGGAAAGCTCAGACCAACCAATCGACTGCTTTTTCAACTTCTACATCCCAGACAGCATCCAACATGTGTTTCTCGTTTGAAGTTGAGCTCTGCATTCAAATTTGCAATCCCTTGCTAAATTGAGTTCTTTGCCAATTCTGAGATACACTTTGCTGTAACTTCTCAGGGAAAGCTCAGATCAACCAATCGACTGCTTTTTCAGCTTCTGCGTCCCAGACAGCATCCAATATGTGTTTCTCATTCTAAGTTGAGCTCTTTATCCAAATTTGCAGTCTTTGGCTAAATTGAGTTCTTTGCCAATTCTGAGATACACTTTGCTGTAACTTCTTAGGGAAAGCTCAGATCAACCAATCGACTGCTTTTTCAACTTCTACATCCCAGACAGCATCCAACATGTGTTTCTCGTTTGAAGTTGAGCTCTGCATTCAAATTTGCAATCCCTTGCTAAATTGAGTTCTTTGCCAATTCTGAGATACACTTTGCTGTAACTTGTCAGGGAAAGCTCAGATCAACCAATCGACTGCTTTTTCAGCTTCTGCGTCCCAGACAGCATCCAATATGTGTTTCTCGTTCTAAGTTGAGCTCTTTATCCAAATTTGCAGTCTTTGGCTAAATTGAGTTCTTTGCCAATTCTGAGATACACTTTGCTGTAACTTCTCAGGGAAAGCTCAGATCAACCAATCGACTGCTTTTTCAGCTTCTGCGTCCCAGACAGCATCCAATATGTGTTTCTCGTTCTAAGTTGAGCTCTTTATCCAAATTTGCAGTCTTTGGCTAAATTGAGTTCTTTGCCAATTCTGAGATACACTTTGCTGTAACTTCTTAGGGAAAGCTCAGATCAACCAATCGACTGCTTTTTCAACTTCTACATCCCAGACAGCATCCAACATGTGTTTCTCGTTTGAAGTTGAGCTCTGCATTCAAATTTGCAATCCCTTGCTAAATTGAGTTCTTTGCCAATTCTGAGATACACTTTGCTGTAACTTCTCAGGGAAAGCTCAGCTCAACCAATCGACTGCTTTTTCAGCTTCTGCGTCCCAGACAGCATCCAATATGTGTTTCTCGTTCTAAGTTGAGCTCTTTATCCAAATTTGCAGTCTTTGGCTAAATTGAGTTCTTTGCCAATTCTGAGATACACTTTGCTGTAACTTCTCAGGGAAAGCTCAGATCAACCAATCGACTGCTTTTTCAGCTTCTGCGTCCCAGACAGCATCCAATATGTGTTTCTCGTTCTAAGTTGAGCTCTTTATCCAAATTTGCAGTCTTTGGCTAAATTGAGTTCTTTGCCAATTCTGAGATACACTTTGCTGTAACTTCTCAGGGAAAGCTCAGATCAACCAATCGACTGCTTTTTCAGCTTCTGCGTCCCAGACAGCATCCAATATGTGTTTCTCGTTCTAAGTTGAGCTCTTTATCCAAATTTGCAGTCTTTGGCTAAATTGAGTTCTTTGCCAATTCTGAGATACACTTTGCTGTAACTTCTCAGGGAAAGCTCAGATCAACCAATCGACTGCTTTTTCAGCTTCTGCGTCCCAGACAGCATCCAATATGTGTTTCTCGTTCTAAGTTGAGCTCTTTATCCAAATTTGCAGTCTTTGGCTAAATTGAGTTCTTTGCCAATTCTGAGATACACTTTGCTGTAACTTCTTAGGGAAAGCTCAGATCAACCAATCGACTGCTTTTTCAACTTCTACATCCCAGACAGCATCCAACATGTGTTTCTCGTTTGAAGTTGAGCTCTGCATTCAAATTTGCAATCCCTTGCTAAATTGAGTTCTTTGCCAATTCTGATATACACTTTGCTGTAACTTCTCAGGGAAAGCTCAGATCAACCAATCGACTGCTTTTTCAGCTTCTGCGTCCAAGACAGCATCCAATATGTGTTTCTCGTTCTAAGTTGAGCTCTTTATCCAAATTTGCAGTCTTTGGCTAAATTGAGTTCTTTGCCAATTCTGAGATACACTTTGCTGTAACTTCTCAGGGAAAGCTCAGATCAACCAATCGACTGCTTTTTCAGCTTCTGCGTCCCAGACAGCATCCAATATGTGTTTCTCGTTCTAAGTTGAGCTCTTTATCCAAATTTGCAGTCTTTGGCTAAATTGAGTTCTTTGCCAATTCTGAGATACACTTTGCTGTAACTTCTTAGGGAAAGCTCAGATCAACCAGTCGACTGCTTTTTCAACTTCTACATCCCAGACAGCATCCAACATGTGTTTCTCGTTTGAAGTTGAGCTCTGCATTCAAATTTGCAATCCCTTGCTAAATTGAGTTCTTTGCCAATTCTGAGATACACTTTGCTGTAACTTCTTAGGGAAAGCTCAGATCAACCAATCGACTGCTTTTTCAGCTTGTGCGTCCCAGACAGCATCCAATATGTGTTTCTCGTTCTAAGTTGAACTCTTTATCCAAATTTGCAGTCTTTGGCTAAATTGAGTTCTTTGCCAATTCTGAGATACACTTTGCTGTAACTTGTCAGGGAAAGCTCAGATCAACCAATCGACTGCTTTTTCAGCTTCTGCGTCCCAGACAGCATCCAATATGTGTTTCTCGTTCTAAGTTGAGCTCTTTATCCAAATTTGCAGTCTTTGGCTAAATTGAGTTCTTTGCCAATTCTGAGATACACTTTGCTGTAACTTCTTAGGGAAAGCTCAGATCAACCAATCGACTGCTTTTTCAACTTCTACATCCCAGACAGCATCCAACATGTGTTTCTCGTTTGAAGTTGAGCTCTGCATTCAAATTTTCAACCCTTGCTAAATTGAGTTCTTTGCCAATTCTGATATACACTTTGCTGTAACTTCTCAGGGAAAGCTCAGATCAACCAATCGACTGCTTTTTCAGCTTCTGCGTCCCAGACAGCATCCAATATGTGTTTCTCGTTCTAAGTTGAGCTCTTTATCCAAATTTGCAGTCTTTGGCTAAATTGAGTTCTTTGCCAATTCTGAGATACACTTTGCTGTAACTTCTCAGGGAAAGCTCAGATCAACCAATCGACTGCTTTTTCAGCTTCTGCGTCCCAGACAGCATCCAATATGTGTTTCTCGTTCTAAGTTGAGCTCTTTATCCAAATTTGCAGTCTTTGGCTAAATTGAGTTCTTTGCCAATTCTGAGATACACTTTGCTGTAACTTCTTAGGGAAAGCTCAGATCAACCAGTCGACTGCTTTTTCAACTTCTACATCCCAGACAGCATCCAACATGTGTTTCTCGTTTGAAGTTGAGCTCTGCATTCAAATTTTCAATCCCTTGCTAAATTGAGTTCTTTGCCAATTCTGATATACACTTTGCTGTAACTTCTCAGGGAAAGCTCAGATCAACCAATCGACTGCTTTTTCAGCTTCTGCGTCCCAGACAGCATCCAATATGTGTTTCTCGTTCTAAGTTGAGCTCTTTATCCAAATTTGCAGTCTTTGGCTAAATTGAGTTCTTTGCCAATTCTGAGATACACTTTGCTGTAACTTCTCAGGGAAAGCTCAGATCAACCAATCGACTGCTTTTTCAGCTTCTGCGTCCCAGACAGCATCCAATATGTGTTTCTCGTTCTAAGTTGAGCTCTTTATCCAAATTTGCAGTCTTTGGCTAAATTGAGTTCTTTGCCAATTCTGATATACACTTTGCTGTAACTTCTTAGGGAAAGCTCAGATCAACCAATCGACTGCTTTTTCAACTTCTACATCCCAGACAGCATCCAACATGTGTTTCTCGTTTGAAGTTGAGCTCTGCATTCAAATTTGCAATCCCTTGCTAAATTGAGTTCTTTGCCAATTCTGAGATACACTTTGCTGTAACTTCTCAGGGAAAGCTCAGATCAACCAATCGACTGCTTTTTCAGCTTCTGCGTCCCAGACAGCATCCAATATGTGTTTCTCATTCTAAGTTGAGCTCTTTATCCAAATTTGCAGTCTTTGGCTAAATTGAGTTCTTTGCCAATTCTGAGATACACTTTGCTGTAACTTCTTAGGGAAAGCTCAGATCAACCAATCGACTGCTTTTTCAACTTCTACATCCCAGACAGCATCCAACATGTGTTTCTCGTTTGAAGTTGAGCTCTGCATTCAAATTTGCAATCCCTTGCTAAATTGAGTTCTTTGCCAATTCTGAGATACACTTTGCTGTAACTTGTCAGGGAAAGCTCAGATCAACCAATCGACTGCTTTTTCAGCTTCTGCGTCCCAGACAGCATCCAATATGTGTTTCTCGTTCTAAGTTGAGCTCTTTATCCAAATTTGCAGTCTTTGGCTAAATTGAGTTCTTTGCCAATTCTGAGATACACTTTGCTGTAACTTCTTAGGGAAAGCTCAGATCAACCAATCGACTGCTTTTTCAGCTTCTGCGTCCCAGACAGCATCCAATATGTGTTTCTCGTTCTAAGTTGAGCTCTTTATCCAAATTTGCAGTCTTTGGCTAAATTGAGTTCTTTGCCAATTCTGAGATACACTTTGCTGTAACTTCTCAGGGAAAGCTCAGATCAACCAATCGACTGCTTTTTCAGCTTCTGCGTCCCAGACAGCATCCAATATGTGTTTCTCGTTCTAAGTTGAGCTCTTTATCCAAATTTGCAGTCTTTGGCTAAATTGAGTTCTTTGCCAATTCTGAGATACACTTTGCTGTAACTTCTCAGGGAAAGCTCAGATCAACCAATCGACTGCTTTTTCAGCTTCTGCGTCCCAGACAGCATCCAATATGTGTTTCTCGTTCTAAGTTGAGCTCTTTATCCAAATTTGCAGTCTTTGGCTAAATTGAGTTCTTTGCCAATTCTGAGATACACTTTGCTGTAACTTCTCAGGGAAAGCTCAGATCAACCAATCGACTGCTTTTTCAGCTTCTGCGTCCCAGACAGCATCCAATATGTGTTTCTCGTTCTAAGTTGAGCTCTTTATCCAAATTTGCAGTCTTTGGCTAAATTGAGTTCTTTGCCAATTCTGAGATACACTTTGCTGTAACTTCTCAGGGAAAGCTCAGATCAACCAATCGACTGCTTTTTCAGCTTCTGCGTCCCAGACAGCATCCAATATGTGTTTCTCGTTCTAAGTTGAGCTCTTTATCCAAATTTGCAGTCTTTGGCTAAATTGAGTTCTTTGCCAATTCTGAGATACACTTTGCTGTAACTTCTCAGGGAAAGCTCAGATCAACCAATCGACTGCTTTTTCAGCTTCTGCGTCCCAGACAGCATCCAATATGTGTTTCTCGTTCTAAGTTGAGCTCTTTATCCAAATTTGCAGTCTTTGGCTAAATTGAGTTCTTTGCCAATTCTGAGATACACTTTGCTGTAACTTCTTAGGGAAAGCTCAGATCAACCAATCGACTGCTTTTTCAACTTCTACATCCCAGACAGCATCCAACATGTGTTTCTCGTTTGAAGTTGAGCTCTGCATTCAAATTTGCAATCCCTTGCTAA
Organism: Rhabdophis nuchalis; assembly: GCA_039707465.1. Taxonomy (NCBI): domain Eukaryota; kingdom Metazoa; phylum Chordata; class Lepidosauria; order Squamata; family Natricidae; genus Rhabdophis; species Rhabdophis nuchalis. Next base: position 178,306,232 of record CM077646.1, on the reverse strand, counting down.
ATTGAGTTCTTTGCCAATTCTGATATACACTTTGCTGTAACTTCTCAGGGAAAGCTCAGATCAACCAATCGACTGCTTTTTCAGCTTCTGCGTCCAAGACAGCATCCAATATGTGTTTCTCGTTCTAAGTTGAGCTCTTTATCCAAATTTGCAGTCTTTGGCTAAATTGAGTTCTTTGCCAATTCTGAGATACACTTTGCTGTAACTTCTCAGGGAAAGCTCAGATCAACCAATCGACTGCTTTTTCAGCTTCTGCGTCCCAGACAGCATCCAATATGTGTTTCTCGTTCTAAGTTGAGCTCTTTATCCAAATTTGCAGTCTTTGGCTAAATTGAGTTCTTTGCCAATTCTGAGATACACTTTGCTGTAACTTCTTAGGGAAAGCTCAGATCAACCAGTCGACTGCTTTTTCAACTTCTACATCCCAGACAGCATCCAACATGTGTTTCTCGTTTGAAGTTGAGCTCTGCATTCAAATTTGCAATCCCTTGCTAAATTGAGTTCTTTGCCAATTCTGAGATACACTTTGCTGTAACTTCTTAGGGAAAGCTCAGATCAACCAATCGACTGCTTTTTCAGCTTGTGCGTCCCAGACAGCATCCAATATGTGTTTCTCGTTCTAAGTTGAACTCTTTATCCAAATTTGCAGTCTTTGGCTAAATTGAGTTCTTTGCCAATTCTGAGATACACTTTGCTGTAACTTGTCAGGGAAAGCTCAGATCAACCAATCGACTGCTTTTTCAGCTTCTGCGTCCCAGACAGCATCCAATATGTGTTTCTCGTTCTAAGTTGAGCTCTTTATCCAAATTTGCAGTCTTTGGCTAAATTGAGTTCTTTGCCAATTCTGAGATACACTTTGCTGTAACTTCTTAGGGAAAGCTCAGATCAACCAATCGACTGCTTTTTCAACTTCTACATCCCAGACAGCATCCAACATGTGTTTCTCGTTTGAAGTTGAGCTCTGCATTCAAATTTTCAATCCATTGCTAAATTGAGTTCTTTGCCAATTCTGATATACACTTTGCTGTAACTTCTCAGGGAAAGCTCAGATCAACCAATCGACTGCTTTTTCAGCTTCTGCGTCCCAGACAGCATCCAATATGTGTTTCTCGTTCTAAGTTGAGCTCTTTATCCAAATTTGCAGTCTTTGGCTAAATTGAGTTCTTTGCCAATTCTGAGATACACTTTGCTGTAACTTCTCAGGGAAAGCTCAGATCAACCAATCGACTGCTTTTTCAGCTTCTGCGTCCCAGACAGCATCCAATATGTGTTTCTCGTTCTAAGTTGAGCTCTTTATCCAAATTTGCAGTCTTTGGCTAAATTGAGTTCTTTGCCAATTCTGAGATACACTTTGCTGTAACTTCTTAGGGAAAGCTCAGATCAACCAGTCGACTGCTTTTTCAACTTCTACATCCCAGACAGCATCCAACATGTGTTTCTCGTTTGAAGTTGAGCTCTGCATTCAAATTTTCAATCCCTTGCTAAATTGAGTTCTTTGCCAATTCTGATATACACTTTGCTGTAACTTCTCAGGGAAAGCTCAGATCAACCAATCGACTGCTTTTTCAGCTTCTGCGTCCCAGACAGCATCCAATATGTGTTTCTCGTTCTAAGTTGAGCTCTTTATCCAAATTTGCAGTCTTTGGCTAAATTGAGTTCTTTGCCAATTCTGAGATACACTTTGCTGTAACTTCTCAGGGAAAGCTCAGATCAACCAATCGACTGCTTTTTCAGCTTCTGCGTCCCAGACAGCATCCAATATGTGTTTCTCGTTCTAAGTTGAGCTCTTTATCCAAATTTGCAGTCTTTGGCTAAATTGAGTTCTTTGCCAATTCTGATATACACTTTGCTGTAACTTCTTAGGGAAAGCTCAGATCAACCAATCGACTGCTTTTTCAACTTCTACATCCCAGACAGCATCCAACATGTGTTTCTCGTTTGAAGTTGAGCTCTGCATTCAAATTTGCAATCCCTTGCTAAATTGAGTTCTTTGCCAATTCTGAGATACACTTTGCTGTAACTTCTCAGGGAAAGCTCAGATCAACCAATCGACTGCTTTTTCAGCTTCTGCGTCCCAGACAGCATCCAATATGTGTTTCTCATTCTAAGTTGAGCTCTTTATCCAAATTTGCAGTCTTTGGCTAAATTGAGTTCTTTGCCAATTCTGAGATACACTTTGCTGTAACTTCTTAGGGAAAGCTCAGATCAACCAATCGACTGCTTTTTCAGCTTGTGCGTCCCAGACAGCATCCAATATGTGTTTCTCGTTCTAAGTTGAACTCTTTATCCAAATTTGCAGTCTTTGGCTAAATTGAGTTCTTTGCCAATTCTGAGATACACTTTGCTGTAACTTGTCAGGGAAAGCTCAGATCAACCAATCGACTGCTTTTTCAGCTTCTGCGTCCCAGACAGCATCCAATATGTGTTTCTCGTTCTAAGTTGAGCTCTTTATCCAAATTTGCAGTCTTTGGCTAAATTGAGTTCTTTGCCAATTCTGAGATACACTTTGCTGTAACTTCTTAGGGAAAGCTCAGATCAACCAATCGACTGCTTTTTCAACTTCTACATCCCAGACAGCATCCAACATGTGTTTCTCGTTTGAAGTTGAGCTCTGCATTCAAATTTTCAATCCATTGCTAAATTGAGTTCTTTGCCAATTCTGATATACACTTTGCTGTAACTTCTCAGGGAAAGCTCAGATCAACCAATCGACTGCTTTTTCAGCTTCTGCGTCCCAGACAGCATCCAATATGTGTTTCTCGTTCTAAGTTGAGCTCTTTATCCAAATTTGCAGTCTTTGGCTAAATTGAGTTCTTTGCCAATTCTGAGATACACTTTGCTGTAACTTCTCAGGGAAAGCTCAGATCAACCAATCGACTGCTTTTTCAGCTTCTGCGTCCCAGACAGCATCCAATATGTGTTTCTCGTTCTAAGTTGAGCTCTTTATCCAAATTTGCAGTCTTTGGCTAAATTGAGTTCTTTGCCAATTCTGAGATACACTTTGCTGTAACTTCTTAGGGAAAGCTCAGATCAACCAGTCGACTGCTTTTTCAACTTCTACATCCCAGACAGCATCCAACATGTGTTTCTCGTTTGAAGTTGAGCTCTGCATTCAAATTTTCAATCCCTTGCTAAATTGAGTTCTTTGCCAATTCTGATATACACTTTGCTGTAACTTCTCAGGGAAAGCTCAGATCAACCAATCGACTGCTTTTTCAGCTTCTGCGTCCCAGACAGCATCCAATATGTGTTTCTCGTTCTAAGTTGAGCTCTTTATCCAAATTTGCAGTCTTTGGCTAAATTGAGTTCTTTGCCAATTCTGAGATACACTTTGCTGTAACTTCTCAGGGAAAGCTCAGATCAACCAATCGACTGCTTTTTCAGCTTCTGCGTCCCAGACAGCATCCAATATGTGTTTCTCGTTCTAAGTTGAGCTCTTTATCCAAATTTGCAGTCTTTGGCTAAATTGAGTTCTTTGCCAATTCTGATATACACTTTGCTGTAACTTCTTAGGGAAAGCTCAGATCAACCAATCGACTGCTTTTTCAACTTCTACATCCCAGACAGCATCCAACATGTGTTTCTCGTTTGAAGTTGAGCTCTGCATTCAAATTTGCAATCCCTTGCTAAATTGAGTTCTTTGCCAATTCTGAGATACACTTTGCTGTAACTTCTCAGGGAAAGCTCAGATCAACCAATCGACTGCTTTTTCAGCTTCTGCGTCCCAGACAGCATCCAATATGTGTTTCTCATTCTAAGTTGAGCTCTTTATCCAAATTTGCAGTCTTTGGCTAAATTGAGTTCTTTGCCAATTCTGAGATACACTTTGCTGTAACTTCTTAGGGAAAGCTCAGATCAACCAATCGACTGCTTTTTCAACTTCTACATCCCAGACAGCATCCAACATGTGTTTCTCGTTTGAAGTTGAGCTCTGCATTCAAATTTGCAATCCCTTGCTAAATTGAGTTCTTTGCCAATTCTGAGATACACTTTGCTGTAACTTGTCAGGGAAAGCTCAGATCAACCAATCGACTGCTTTTTCAGCTTCTGCGTCCCAGACAGCATCCAATATGTGTTTCTCGTTCTAAGTTGAGCTCTTTATCCAAATTTGCAGTCTTTGGCTAAATTGAGTTCTTTGCCAATTCTGAGATACACTTTGCTGTAACTTCTTAGGGAAAGCTCAGATCAACCAATCGACTGCTTTTTCAGCTTCTGCGTCCCAGACAGCATCCAATATGTGTTTCTCGTTCTAAGTTGAGCTCTTTATCCAAATTTGCAGTCTTTGGCTAAATTGAGTTCTTTGCCAATTCTGAGATACACTTTGCTGTAACTTCTCAGGGAAAGCTCAGATCAACCAATCGACTGCTTTTTCAGCTTCTGCGTCCCAGACAGCATCCAATATGTGTTTCTCGTTCTAAGTTGAGCTCTTTATCCAAATTTGCAGTCTTTGGCTAAATTGAGTTCTTTGCCAATTCTGAGATACACTTTGCTGTAACTTCTCAGGGAAAGCTCAGATCAACCAATCGACTGCTTTTTCAGCTTCTGCGTCCCAGACAGCATCCAATATGTGTTTCTCGTTCTAAGTTGAGCTCTTTATCCAAATTTGCAGTCTTTGGCTAAATTGAGTTCTTTGCCAATTCTGAGATACACTTTGCTGTAACTTCTCAGGGAAAGCTCAGATCAACCAATCGACTGCTTTTTCAGCTTCTGCGTCCCAGACAGCATCCAATATGTGTTTCTCGTTCTAAGTTGAGCTCTTTATCCAAATTTGCAGTCTTTGGCTAAATTGAGTTCTTTGCCAATTCTGAGATACACTTTGCTGTAACTTCTCAGGGAAAGCTCAGATCAACCAATCGACTGCTTTTTCAGCTTCTGCGTCCCAGACAGCATCCAATATGTGTTTCTCGTTCTAAGTTGAGCTCTTTATCCAAATTTGCAGTCTTTGGCTAAATTGAGTTCTTTGCCAATTCTGAGATACACTTTGCTGTAACTTCTTAGGGAAAGCTCAGATCAACCAATCGACTGCTTTTTCAACTTCTACATCCCAGACAGCATCCAACATGTGTTTCTCGTTTGAAGTTGAGCTCTGCATTCAAATTTGCAATCCCTTGCTAAATTGAGTTCTTTGCCAATTCTGAGATACACTTTGCTGTAACTTCTTAGGGAAAGCTCAGATCAACCAATCGACTGCTTTTTCAGCTTGTGCGTCCCAGACAGCATCCAATATGTGTTTCTCGTTCTAAGTTGAACTCTTTATCCAAATTTGCAGTCTTTGGCTAAATTGAGTTCTTTGCCAATTCTGAGATACACTTTGCTGTAACTTGTCAGGGAAAGCTCAGATCAACCAATCGACTGCTTTTTCAGCTTCTGCGTCCCAGACAGCATCCAATATGTGTTTCTCGTTCTAAGTTGAGCTCTTTATCCAAATTTGCAGTCTTTGGCTAAATTGAGTTCTTTGCCAATTCTGAGATACACTTTGCTGTAACTTCTTAGGGAAAGCTCAGATCAACCAATCGACTGCTTTTTCAACTTCTACATCCCAGACAGCATCCAACATGTGTTTCTCGTTTGAAGTTGAGCTCTGCATTCAAATTTGCAATCCCTTGCTAAATTGAGTTCTTTGCCAATTCTGAGATACACTTTGCTGTAACTTCTTAGGGAAAGCTCAGATCAACCAATCGACTGCTTTTTCAGCTTCTGCGTCCCAGACAGCATCCAATATGTGTTTCTCATTCTAAGTTGAGCTCTTTATCCAAATTTGCAGTCTTTGGCTAAATTGAGTTCTTTGCCAATTCTGAGATACACTTTGCTGTAACTTCTTAGGGAAAGCTCAGATCAACCAATCGACTGCTTTTTCAACTTCTACATCCCAGACAGCATCCAACATGTGTTTCTCGTTTGAAGTTGAGCTCTGCATTCAAATTTGCAATCCCTTGCTAAATTGAGTTCTTTGCCAATTCTGAGATACACTTTGCTGTAACTTGTCAGGGAAAGCTCAGATCAACCAATCGACTGCTTTTTCAGCTTCTGCGTCCCAGACAGCATCCAATATGTGTTTCTCGTTCTAAGTTGAGCTCTTTATCCAAATTTGCAGTCTTTGGGTAAATTGAGTTCTTTGCCAATTCTGAGATACACTTTGCTGTAACTTCTTAGGGAAAGCTCAGATCAACCAATCGACTGCTTTTTCAGCTTCTGCGTCCCAGACAGCATCCAATATGTGTTTCTCGTTCTAAGTTGAGCTCTTTATCCAAATTTGCAGTCTTTGGCTAAATTGAGTTCTTTGCCAATTCTGAGATACACTTTGCTGTAACTTCTCAGGGAAAGCTCAGATCAACCAATCGACTGCTTTTTCAGCTTCTGCGTCCCAGACAGCATCCAATATGTGTTTCTCGTTCTAAGTTGAGCTCTTTATCCAAATTTGCAGTCTTTGGCTAAATTGAGTTCTTTGCCAATTCTGAGATACACTTTGCTGTAACTTCTCAGGGAAAGCTCAGATCAACCAATCGACTGCTTTTTCAGCTTCTGCGTCCAAGACAGCATCCAATATGTGTTTCTCGTTTGAAGTTGAGCTCTGCATTCAAATTTGCAATCCCTTGCTAAATTGAGTTCTTTGCCAATTCTGATATACACTTTGCTGTAACTTCTCAGGGAAAGCTCAGATCAACCAATCGACTGCTTTTTCAGCTTCTGCGTCCAAGACAGCATCCAATATGTGTTTCTCGTTCTAAGTTGAGCTCTTTATCCAAATTTGCAGTCTTTGGCTAAATTGAGTTCTTTGCCAATTCTGAGATACACTTTGCTGTAACTTCTCAGGGAAAGCTCAGATCAACCAATCGACTGCTTTTTCAGCTTCTGCGTCCCAGACAGCATCCAATATGTGTTTCTCGTTCTAAGTTGAGCTCTTTATCCAAATTTGCAGTCTTTGGCTAAATTGAGTTCTTTGCCAATTCTGAGATACACTTTGCTGTAACTTCTTAGGGAAAGCTCAGATCAACCAGTCGACTGCTTTTTCAACTTCTACATCCCAGACAGCATCCAACATGTGTTTCTCGTTTGAAGTTGAGCTCTGCATTCAAATTTGCAATCCCTTGCTAAATTGAGTTCTTTGCCAATTCTGAGATACACTTTGCTGTAACTTCTTAGGGAAAGCTCAGATCAACCAATCGACTGCTTTTTCAGCTTGTGCGTCCCAGACAGCATCCAATATGTGTTTCTCGTTCTAAGTTGAACTCTTTATCCAAATTTGCAGTCTTTGGCTAAATTGAGTTCTTTGCCAATTCTGAGATACACTTTGCTGTAACTTGTCAGGGAAAGCTCAGATCAACCAATCGACTGCTTTTTCAGCTTGTGCGTCCCAGACAGCATCCAATATGTGTTTCTCGTTCTAAGTTGAGCTCTTTATCCAAATTTGCAGTCTTTGGCTAAATTGAGTTCTTTGCCAATTCTGAGATACACTTTGCTGTAACTTCTTAGGGAAAGCTCAGATCAACCAATCGACTGCTTTTTCAACTTCTACATCCCAGACAGCATCCAACATGTGTTTCTCGTTTGAAGTTGAGCTCTGCATTCAAATTTTCAATCCCTTGCTAAATTGAGTTCTTTGCCAATTCTGATATACACTTTGCTGTAACTTCTCAGGGAAAGCTCAGATCAACCAATCGACTGCTTTTTCAGCTTCTGCGTCCCAGACAGCATCCAATATGTGTTTCTCGTTCAATATGTGTTTCTGCGTCCCAGACAGCATTCAATATGTGAGCTCTTTATCCAAATTTGCAGTCTTTGGCTAAATTGAGTTCTTTGCCAATTCTGAGATACACTTTGCTGTAACTTCTCAGGGAAAGCTCAGATCAACCAATCGACTGCTTTTTCAGCTTCTGCGTCCCAGACAGCATCCAATATGTGTTTCTCGTTCTAAGTTGAGCTCTTTATCCAAATTTGCAGTCTTTGGCTAAATTGAGTTCTTTGCCAATTCTGAGATACACTTTGCTGTAACTTCTTAGGGAAAGCTCAGATCAACCAGTCGACTGCTTTTTCAACTTCTACATCCCAGACAGCATCCAACATGTGTTTCTCGTTTGAAGTTGAGCTCTGCATTCAAATTTTCAATCCCTTGCTAAATTGAGTTCTTTGCCAATTCTGATATACACTTTGCTGTAACTTCTCAGGGAAAGCTCAGATCAACCAATCGACTGCTTTTTCAGCTTCTGCGTCCCAGACAGCATCCAATATGTGTTTCTCGTTCTAAGTTGAGCTCTTTATCCAAATTTGCAGTCTTTGGCTAAATTGAGTTCTTTGCCAATTCTGAGATACACTTTGCTGTAACTTCTCAGGGAAAGCTCAGATCAACCAATCGACTGCTTTTTCAGCTTCTGCGTCCCAGACAGCATCCAATATGTGTTTCTCGTTCTAAGTTGAGCTCTTTATCCAAATTTGCAGTCTTTGGCTAAATTGAGTTCTTTGCCAATTCTGAGATACACTTTGCTGTAACTTCTTAGGGAAAGCTCAGATCAACCAATCGACTGCTTTTTCAACTTCTACATCCCAGACAGCATCCAACATGTGTTTCTCGTTTGAAGTTGAGCTCTGCATTCAAATTTGCAATCCCTTGCTAAATTGAGTTCTTTGCCAATTCTGAGATACACTTTGCTGTAACTTCTCAGGGAAAGCTCAGATCAACCAATCGACTGCTTTTTCAGCTTCTGCGTCCCAGACAGCATCCAATATGTGTTTCTCGTTCTAAGTTGAGCTCTTTATCCAAATTTGCAGTCTTTGGCTAAATTGAGTTCTTTGCCAATTCTGAGATACACTTTGCTGTAACTTCTTAGGGAAAGCTCAGATCAACCAATCGACTGCTTTTTCAACTTCTACATCCCAGACAGCATCCAACATGTGTTTCTCGTTTGAAGTTGAGCTCTGCATTCAAATTTTCAATCCCTTGCTAAATTGAGTTCTTTGCCAATTCTGAGATACACTTTGCTGTAACTTCTCAGGGAAAGCTCAGATCAACCAATCGACTGCTTTTTCAGCTTCTGCGTCCCAGACAGCATCCAATATGTGTTTCTCGTTCTAAGTTGAGCTCTTTATCCAAATTTGCAGTCTTTGGCTAAATTGAGTTCTTTGCCAATTCTGAGATACACTTTGCTGTAACTTCTCAGGGAAAGCTCAGATCAACCAATCGACTGCTTTTTCAGCTTCTGCGTCCCAGACAGCATCCAATATGTGTTTCTCGTTCTAAGTTGAGCTCTTTATCCAAATTTGCAGTCTTTGGCTAAATTGAGTTCTTTGCCAATTCTGAGATACACTTTGCTGTAACTTCTTAGGGAAAGCTCAGATCAACCAGTTGACTGCTTTTTCAACTTCTACATCCCAGACAGCATCCAACATGTGTTTCTCGTTTGAAGTTGAGCTCTGCATTCAAATTTGCAATCCCTTGCTAAATTGAGTTCTTTGCCAATTCTGAGATACACTTTGCTGTAACTTCTTAGGGAAAGCTCAGATCAACCAATCGACTGCTTTTTCAGCTTGTGCGTCCCAGACAGCATCCAATATGTGTTTCTCGTTCTAAGTTGAACTCTTTATCCAAATTTGCAGTCTTTGGCTAAATTGAGTTCTTTGCCAATTCTGAGATACACTTTGCTGTAACTTGTCAGGGAAAGCTCAGATCAACCAATCGACTGCTTTTTCAGCTTCTGCGTCCCAGACAGCATCCAATATGTGTTTCTCGTTCTAAGTTGAGCTCTTTATCCAAATTTGCAGTCTTTGGCTAAATTGAGTTCTTTGCCAATTCTGAGATACACTTTGCTGTAACTTCTTAGGGAAAGCTCAGATCAACCAATCGACTGCTTTTTCAACTTCTACATCCCAGACAGCATCCAACATGTGTTTCTCGTTTGAAGTTGAGCTCTGCATTCAAATTTTCAATCCCTTGCTAAATTGAGTTCTTTGCCAATTCTGATATACACTTTGCTGTAACTTCTCAGGGAAAGCTCAGATCAACCAATTGACTGCTTTTTCAGCTTCTGCGTCCCAGACAGCATCCAATATGTGTTTCTCGTTCTAAGTTGAGCTCTTTATCCAAATTTGCAGTCTTTGGCTAAATTGAGTTCTTTGCCAATTCTGAGATACACTTTGCTGTAACTTCTCAGGGAAAGCTCAGATCAACCAATCGACTGCTTTTTCAGCTTCTGCGTCCCAGACAGCATCCAATATGTGTTTCTCGTTCTAAGTTGAGCTCTTTATCCAAATTTTCAGTCTTTGGCTAAATTGAGTTCTTTGCCAATTCTGAGATACACTTTGCTGTAACTTCTCAGGGAAAGCTCAGATCAACCAATCGACTGCTTTTTCAGCTTCTGCGTCCCAGACAGCATCCAACATGTGTTTCTCGTTTGAAGTTGAGCTCTGCATTCAAATTTGCAATCCCTTGCTAAATTGAGTTCTTTGCCAATTCTGATATACACTTTGCTGTAACTTCTCAGGGAAAGCTCAGATCAACCAATCGACTGCTTTTTCAGCTTCTGCGTCACAGACAGCATCCAATATGTGTTTCTCGTTCTAAGTTGAGCTCTTTATCCAAATTTGCAATCCCTTGCTAAATTGAGTTCTTTGCCAATTCTGAGATACACTTTGCTGTAACTTCTCAGGGAAAGCTCAGATCAACCAATCGACTGCTTTTTCAGCTTCTGCGTCCCAGACAGCATCCAATATGTGTTTCTCGTTCTAAGTTGAGCTCTTTATCCAAATTTGCAGTCTTTGGCTAAATTGAGTTCTTTGCCAATTCTGAGATACACTTTGCTGTAACTTCTCAGGGAAAGCTCAGATCAACCAATCGACTGCTTTTTCAGCTTCTGCGTCCCAGACAGCATCCAATATGTGTTTCTCGTTCTAAGTTGAGCTCTTTATCCAAATTTGCAGTCTTTGGCTAAATTGAGTTCTTTGCCAATTCTGAGATACACTTTGCTGTAACTTCTCAGGGAAAGCTCAGATCAACCAATCGACTGCTTTTTCAGCTTCTGCGTCCCAGACAGCATCCAATATGTGTTTCTCGTTCTAAGTTGAGCTCTTTATCCAAATTTGCAGTCTTTGGCTAAATTGAGTTCTTTGCCAATTCTGAGATACACTTTGCTGTAACTTCTCAGGGAAAGCTCAGATCAACCAATCGACTGCTTTTTCAGCTTCTGCGTCCCAGACAGCATCCAATATGTGTTTCTCGTTCTAAGTTGAGCTCTTTATCCAAATTTGCAGTCTTTGGCTAAATTGAGTTCTTTGCCAATTCTGAGATACACTTTGCTGTAACTTCTTAGGGAAAGCTCAGATCAACCAATCGACTGCTTTTTCAACTTCTACATCCCAGACAGCATCCAACATGTGTTTCTCGTTTGAAGTTGAGCTCTGCATTCAAATTTGCAATCCCTTGCTAAATTGAGTTCTTTGCCAATTCTGAGATACACTTTGCTGTAACTTCTCAGGGAAAGCTCAGATCAACCAATCGACTGCTTTTTCAGCTTCTGCGTCCCAGACAGCATCCAATATGTGTTTCTCGTTCTAAGTTGAGCTCTTTATCCAAATTTGCAGTCTTTGGCTAAATTGAGTTTTTTGCCAATTCTGAGATACACTTTGCTGTAACTTCTCAGGGAAAGCTCAGATCAACCAATCGACTGCTTTTTCAGCTTCTGCGTCCCAGACAGCATCCAATATGTGTTTCTCGTTCTAAGTTGAGCTCTTTATCCAAATTTGCAGTCTTTGGCTAAATTGAGTTCTTTGCCAATTCTGAGATACACTTTGCTGTAACTTCTTAGGGAAAGCTCAGATCAACCAATCGACTGCTTTTTCAACTTCTACATCCCAGACAGCATCCAACATGTGTTTCTCGTTTGAAGTTGAGCTCTGCATTCAAATTTGCAATCCCTTGCTAAATTGAGTTATTTGCCAATTCTGATATACACTTTGCTGTAACTTCTCAGGGAAAGCTCAGATCAACCAATCGACTGCTTTTTCAGCTTCTGCGTCCCAGACAGCATCCAATATGTGTTTCTCGTTCTAAGTTGAGCTCTTTATCCAAATTTGCAGTCTTTGGCTAAATTGAGTTCTTTGCCAATTCTGAGATACACTTTGCTGTAACTTCTCAGGGAAAGCTCAGATCAACCAATCGACTGCTTTTTCAGCTTCTGCGTCCCAGACAGCATCCAATATGTGTTTCTCGTTCTAAGTTGAGCTCTTTATCCAAATTTGCAGTCTTTGGCTAAATTGAGTTCTTTGCCAATTCTGTGATACACTTTGCTGTAACTTCTTAGGGAAAGCTCAGATCAACCAATCGACTGCTTTTTCAACTTCTACATCCCAGACAGCATCCAACATGTGTTTCTCGTTTGAAGTTGAGCTCTGCATTCAAATTTGCAATCCCTTGCTAAATTGAGTTCTTTGCCAATTCTGAGATACACTTTGCTGTAACTTCTCAGGGAAAGCTCAGATCAACCAATCGACTGCTTTTTCAGCTTCTGCGTCCCAGACAGCATCCAATATGTGTTTCTCGTTCTAAGTTGAGCTCTTTATCCAAATTTGCAGTCTTTGGCTAAATTGAGTTCTTTGCCAATTCTGAGATACACTTTGCTGTAACTTCTCAGGGAAAGCTCAGATCAACCAATCGACTGCTTTTTCAACTTCTACATCCCAGACAGCATCCAACATGTGTTTCTCGTTTGAAGTTGAGCTCTGCATTCAAATTTGCAATCGCTTGCTAAATTGAGTTCTTTGCCAATTCTGATATACACTTTGCTGCAACTTCTCAGGGAAAGCTCAGATCAACCAATCGACTGCTTTTTCAGCTTCTGCGTCCCAGACAGCATCCAATATGTGTTTCTCGTTCTAAGTTGAGCTCTTTATCCAAATTTGCAGTCTTTGGCTAAATTGAGTTCTTTGCCAATTCTGAGATACACTTTGCTGTAACTTGTCAGGGAAAGCTCAGATCAACCAATCGACTGCTTTTTCAGCTTCTGCGTCCCAGACAGCATCCAATATGTGTTTCTCGTTCTAAGTTGAGCTCTTTATCCAAATTTGCAGTCTTTGGCTAAATTGAGTTCTTTGCCAATTCTGAGATACACTTTGCTGTAACTTCTTAGGGAAAGCTCAGATCAACCAATCGACTGCTTTTTCAACTTCTACATCCCAGACAGCATCCAACATGTGTTTCTCGTTTGAAGTTGAGCTCTGCATTCAAATTTTCAATCCCTTGCTAAATTGAGTTCTTTGCCAATTCTGATATACACTTTGCTGTAACTTCTCAGGGAAAGCTCAGATCAACCAATCGACTGCTTTTTCAGCTTCTGCGTCCCAGACAGCATCCAATATGTGTTTCTCGTTCTAAGTTGAGCTCTTTATCCAAATTTGCAGTCTTTGGCTAAATTGAGTTCTTTGCCAATTCTGAGATACACTTTGCTGTAACTTCTCAGGGAAAGCTCAGATCAACCAATCGACTGCTTTTTCAGCTTCTGCGTCCCAGACAGCATCCAATATGTGTTTCTCGTTCTAAGTTGAGCTCTTTATCCAAATTTTCAGTCTTTGGCTAAATTGAGTTCTTTGCCAATTCTGAGATACACTTTGCTGTAACTTCTCAGGGAAAGCTCAGATCAACCAATCGACTGCTTTTTCAGCTTCTGCGTCCCAGACAGCATCCAACATGTGTTTCTCGTTTGAAGTTGAGCTCTGCATTCAAATTTGCAATCCCTTGCTAAATTGAGTTCTTTGCCAATTCTGATATACACTTTGCTGTAACTTCTCAGGGAAAGCTCAGATCAACCAATCGACTGCTTTTTCAGCTTCTGCGTCACAGACAGCATCCAATATGTGTTTCTCGTTCTAAGTTGAGCTCTTTATCCAAATTTGCAATCCCTTGCTAAATTGAGTTCTTTGCCAATTCTGAGATACACTTTGCTGTAACTTCTCAGGGAAAGCTCAGATCAACCAATCGACTGCTTTTTCAGCTTCTGCGTCCCAGACAGCATCCAATATGTGTTTCTCGTTCTAAGTTGAGCTCTTTATCCAAATTTGCAGTCTTTGGCTAAATTGAGTTCTTTGCCAATTCTGAGATACACTTTGCTGTAACTTCTCAGGGAAAGCTCAGATCAACCAATCGACTGCTTTTTCAGCTTCTGCGTCCCAGACAGCATCCAATATGTGTTTCTCGTTCTAAGTTGAGCTCTTTATCCAAATTTGCAGTCTTTGGCTAAATTGAGTTCTTTGCCAATTCTGAGATACACTTTGCTGTAACTTCTCAGGGAAAGCTCAGATCAACCAATCGACTGCTTTTTCAGCTTCTGCGTCCCAGACAGCATCCAATATGTGTTTCTCGTTCTAAGTTGAGCTCTTTATCCAAATTTGCAGTCTTTGGCTAAATTGAGTTCTTTGCCAATTCTGAGATACACTTTGCTGTAACTTCTCAGGGAAAGCTCAGATCAACCAATCGACTGCTTTTTCAGCTTCTGCGTCCCAGACAGCATCCAATATGTGTTTCTCGTTCTAAGTTGAGCTCTTTATCCAAATTTGCAGTCTTTGGCTAAATTGAGTTCTTTGCCAATTCTGAGATACACTTTGCTGTAACTTCTTAGGGAAAGCTCAGATCAACCAATCGACTGCTTTTTCAACTTCTACATCCCAGACAGCATCCAACATGTGTTTCTCGTTTGAAGTTGAGCTCTTTATCCAAATTTGCAGTCTTTGGCTAAATTGAGTTCTTTGCCAATTCTGAGATACACTTTGCTGTAACTTCTCAGGGAAAGCTCAGATCAACCAATCGACTGCTTTTTCAGCTTCTGCGTCCCAGACAGCATCCAATATGTGCTTCTCGTTCTAAGTTGAGCTCTTTATCCAAATTTGCAGTCTTTGGCTAAATTGAGTTCTTTGCCAATTCTGAGATACACTTTGCTGTAACTTCTTAGGGAAAGCTCAGATCAACCAGTCGACTGCTTTTTCAACTTCTACATCCCAGACAGCATCCAACATGTGTTTCTCGTTTGAAGTTGAGCTCTGCATTCAAATTTGCAATCCCTTGCTAAATTGAGTTCTTTGCCAATTCTGAGATACACTTTGCTGTAACTTCTTAGGGAAAGCTCAGATCAACCAATCGACTGCTTTTTCAGCTTGTGCGTCCCAGACAGCATCCAATATGTGTTTCTCGTTCTAAGTTGAACTCTTTATCCAAATTTGCAGTCTTTGGCTAAATTGAGTTCTTTGCCAATTCTGAGATACACTTTGCTGTAACTTGTCAGGGAAAGCTCAGATCAACCAATCGACTGCTTTTTCAGCTTCTGCGTCCCAGACAGCATCCAATATGTGTTTCTCGTTCTAAGTTGAGCTCTTTATCCAAATTTGCAGTCTTTGGCTAAATTGAGTTCTTTGCCAATTCTGAGATACACTTTGCTGTAACTTCTTAGGGAAAGCTCAGATCAACCAATCGACTGCTTTTTCAACTTCTACATCCCAGACAGCATCCAACATGTGTTTCTCGTTTGAAGTTGAGCTCTGCATTCAAATTTTCAATCCCTTGCTAAATTGAGTTCTTTGCCAATTCTGATATACACTTTGCTGTAACTTCTCAGGGAAAGCTCAGATCAACCAATCGACTGCTTTTTCAGCTTCTGCGTCCCAGACAGCATCCAATATGTGTTTCTCGTTCTAAGTTGAGCTCTTTATCCAAATTTGCAGTCTTTGGCTAAATTGAGTTCTTTGCCAATTCTGAGATACACTTTGCTGTAACTTCTCAGGGAAAGCTCAGATCAACCAATCGACTGCTTTTTCAGCTTCTGCGTCCCAGACAGCATCCAATATGTGTTTCTCGTTCTAAGTTGAGCTCTTTATCCAAATTTGCAGTCTTTGGCTAAATTGAGTTCTTTGCCAATTCTGAGATACACTTTGCTGTAACTTCTTAGGGAAAGCTCAGATCAACCAATCGACTGCTTTTTCAACTTCTACATCCCAGACAGCATCCAACATGTGTTTCTCGTTTGAAGTTGAGCTCTGCATTCAAATTTGCAATCCCTTGCTAAATTGAGTTCTTTGCCAATTCTGAGATACACTTTGCTGTAACTTCTCAGGGAAAGCTCAGATCAACCAATCGACTGCTTTTTCAGCTTCTGCGTCCCAGAAAGCATCCAATATGTGTTTCTCGTTCTAAGTTGAGCTCTTTATCCAAATTTGCAGTCTTTGGCTAAATTGAGTTCTTTGCCAATTCTGAGATACACTTTGCTGTAACTTCTCAGGGAAAGCTCAGATCAACCAATCGACTGCTTTTTCAGCTTCTGCGTCCCAGACAGCATCCAATATGTGTTTCTCGTTCTAAGTTGAGCTCTTTATCCAAATTTGCAGTCTTTGGCTAAATTGAGTTCTTTGCCAATTCTGAGATACACTTTGCTGTAACTTCTTAGGGAAAGCTCAGATCAACCAATCGACTGCTTTTTCAACTTCTACATCCCAGACAGCATCCAACATGTGTTTCTCGTTTGAAGTTGAGCTCTGCATTCAAATTTGCAATCCCTTGCTAAATTGAGTTCTTTGCCAATTCTGATATACACTTTGCTGTAACTTCTCAGGGAAAGCTCAGATCAACCAATCGACTGCTTTTTCAGCTTCTGCGTCCCAGACAGCATCCAATATGTGTTTCTCGTTCTAAGTTGAGCTCTTTATCCAAATTTGCAGTCTTTGGCTAAATTGAGTTCTTTGCCAATTCTGAGATACACTTTGCTGTAACTTGTCAGGGAAAGCTCAGATCAACCAATCGACTGCTTTTTCAGCTTCTGCGTCCCAGACAGCATCCAATATGTGTTTCTCGTTCTAAGTTGAGCTCTTTATCCAAATTTGCAGTCTTTGGCTAAATTGAGTTCTTTGCCAATTCTGAGATACACTTTGCTGTAACTTCTTAGGGAAAGCTCAGATCAACCAATCGACTGCTTTTTCAACTTCTACATCCCAGACAGCATCCAATATGTGTTTCTCGTTCTAAGTTGAGCTCTTTATCCAAATTTGCAGTCTTTGGCTAAATTGAGTTCTTTGCCAATTCTGAGATACACTTTGCTGTAACTTCTCAGGGAAAGCTCAGATCAACCAATCGACTGCTTTTTCAGCTTCTGCGTCCCAGACAGCATCCAATATGTGTTTCTCGTTCTAAGTTGAGCTCTTTATCCAAATTTGCAGTCTTTGGCTAAATTGAGTTCTTTGCCAATTCTGAGATACACTTTGCTGTAACTTCTTAGGGAAAGCTCAGATCAACCAATCGACTGCTTTTTCAACTTCTACATCCCAGACAGCATCCAACATGTGTTTCTCGTTTGAAGTTGAGCTCTGCATTCAAATTTGCAATCCCTTGCTAAATTGAGTTCTTTGCCAATTCTGAGATACACTTTGCTGTAACTTCTCAGGGAAAGCTCAGATCAACCAATCGACTGCTTTTTCAGCTTCTGCGTCCCAGAAAGCATCCAATATGTGTTTCTCGTTCTAAGTTGAGCTCTTTATCCAAATTTGCAGTCTTTGGCTAAATTGAGTTCTTTGCCAATTCTGAGATACACTTTGCTGTAACTTCTCAGGGAAAGCTCAGATCAACCAATCGACTGCTTTTTCAGCTTCTGCGTCCCAGACAGCATCCAATATGTGTTTCTCGTTCTAAGTTGAGCTCTTTATCCAAATTTGCAGTCTTTGGCTAAATTGAGTTCTTTGCCAATTCTGAGATACACTTTGCTGTAACTTCTTAGGGAAAGCTCAGATCAACCAATCGACTGCTTTTTCAACTTCTACATCCCAGACAGCATCCAACATGTGTTTCTCGTTTGAAGTTGAGCTCTGCATTCAAATTTGCAATCCCTTGCTAAATTGAGTTCTTTGCCAATTCTGATATACACTTTGCTGTAACTTCTCAGGGAAAGCTCAGATCAACCAATCGACTGCTTTTTCAGCTTCTGCGTCCCAGACAGCATCCAATATGTGTTTCTCGTTCTAAGTTGAGCTCTTTATCCAAATTTGCAGTCTTTGGCTAAATTGAGTTCTTTGCCAATTCTGAGATACACTTTGCTGTAACTTCTCAGGGAAAGCTCAGATCAACCAATCGACTGCTTTTTCAGCTTCTGCGTCCCAGACAGCATCCAATATGTGTTTCTCGTTCTAAGTTGAGCTCTTTATCCAAATTTGCAGTCTTTGGCTAAATTGAGTTCTTTGCCAATTCTGAGATACACTTTGCTGTAACTTCTTAGGGAAAGCTCAGATCAACCAATCGACTGCTTTTTCAACTTCTACATCCCAGACAGCATCCAACATGTGTTTCTCGTTTGAAGTTGAGCTCTGCATTCAAATTTGCAATCCCTTGCTAAATTGAGTTCTTTGCCAATTCTGATATACACTTTGCTGTAACTTCTCAGGGAAAGCTCAGATCAACCAATCGACTGCTTTTTCAGCTTCTGCGTCACAGACAGCATCCAATATGTGTTTCTCGTTCTAAGTTGAGCTCTTTATCCAAATTTGCAATCCCTTGCTAAATTGAGTTCTTTGCCAATTCTGAGATACACTTTGCTGTAACTTCTCAGGGAAAGCTCAGATCAACCAATCGACTGCTTTTTCAGCTTCTGCGTCCCAGACAGCATCCAATATGTGTTTCTCGTTCTAAGTTGAGCTCTTTATCCAAATTTGCAGTCTTTGGCTAAATTGAGTTCTTTGCCAATTCTGAGATACACTTTGCTGTAACTTCTCAGGGAAAGCTCAGATCAACCAATCGACTGCTTTTTCAGCTTCTGCGTCCCAGACAGCATCCAATATGTGTTTCTCGTTCTAAGTTGAGCTCTTTATCCAAATTTGCAGTCTTTGGCTAAATTGAGTTCTTTGCCAATTCTGAGATACACTTTGCTGTAACTTCTCAGGGAAAGCTCAGATCAACCAATCGACTGCTTTTTCAGCTTCTGCGTCCCAGACAGCATCCAATATGTGTTTCTCGTTCTAAGTTGAGCTCTTTATCCAAATTTGCAGTCTTTGGCTAAATTGAGTTCTTTGCCAATTCTGAGATACACTTTGCTGTAACTTCTCAGGGAAAGCTCAGATCAACCAATCGACTGCTTTTTCAGCTTCTGCGTCCCAGACAGCATCCAATATGTGTTTCTCGTTCTAAGTTGAGCTCTTTATCCAAATTTGCAGTCTTTGGCTAAATTGAGTTCTTTGCCAATTCTGAGATACACTTTGCTGTAACTTCTTAGGGAAAGCTCAGATCAACCAATCGACTGCTTTTTCAACTTCTACATCCCAGACAGCATCCAACATGTGTTTCTCGTTTGAAGTTGAGCTCTGCATTCAAATTTGCAATCCCTTGCTAAATTGAGTTCTTTGCCAATTCTGATATACACTTTGCTGTAACTTCTCAGGGAAAGCTCAGATCAACCAATCGACTGCTTTTTCAGCTTCTGCGTCCCAGACAGCATCCAATATGTGTTTCTCGTTCTAAGTTGAGCTCTTTATCCAAATTTGCAGTCTTTGGCTAAATTGAGTTCTTTGCCAATTCTGAGATACACTTTGCTGTAACTTCTCAGGGAAAGCTCAGATCAACCAATCGACTGCTTTTTCAGCTTCTGCGTCCCAGACAGCATCCAATATGTGTTTCTCGTTCTAAGTTGAGCTCTTTATCCAAATTTGCAGTCTTTGGCTAAATTGAGTTCTTTGCCAATTCTGAGATACACTTTGCTGTAACTTCTTAGGGAAAGCTCAGATCAACCAATCGACTGCTTTTTCAACTTCTACATCCCAGACAGCATCCAACATGTGTTTCTCGTTTGAAGTTGAGCTCTGCATTCAAATTTGCAATCCCTTGCTAAATTGAGTTCTTTGCCAATTCTGATATACACTTTGCTGTAACTTCTCAGGGAAAGCTCAGATCAACCAATCGACTGCTTTTTCAGCTTCTGCGTCACAGACAGCATCCAATATGTGTTTCTCGTTCTAAGTTGAGCTCTTTATCCAAATTTGCAATCCCTTGCTAAATTGAGTTCTTTGCCAATTCTGAGATACACTTTGCTGTAACTTCTCAGGGAAAGCTCAGATCAACCAATCGACTGCTTTTTCAGCTTCTGCGTCCCAGACAGCATCCAATATGTGTTTCTCGTTCTAAGTTGAGCTCTTTATCCAAATTTGCAGTCTTTGGCTAAATTGAGTTCTTTGCCAATTCTGAGATACACTTTGCTGTAACTTCTCAGGGAAAGCTCAGATCAACCAATCGACTGCTTTTTCAGCTTCTGCGTCCCAGACAGCATCCAATATGTGTTTCTCGTTCTAAGTTGAGCTCTTTATCCAAATTTGCAGTCTTTGGCTAAATTGAGTTCTTTGCCAATTCTGAGATACACTTTGCTGTAACTTCTCAGGGAAAGCTCAGATCAACCAATCGACTGCTTTTTCAGCTTCTGCGTCCCAGACAGCATCCAATATGTGTTTCTCGTTCTAAGTTGAGCTCTTTATCCAAATTTGCAGTCTTTGGCTAAATTGAGTTCTTTGCCAATTCTGAGATACACTTTGCTGTAACTTCTCAGGGAAAGCTCAGATCAACCAATCGACTGCTTTTTCAGCTTCTGCGTCCCAGACAGCATCCAATATGTGTTTCTCGTTCTAAGTTGAGCTCTTTATCCAAATTTGCAGTCTTTGGCTAAATTGAGTTCTTTGCCAATTCTGAGATACACTTTGCTGTAACTTCTTAGGGAAAGCTCAGATCAACCAATCGACTGCTTTTTCAACTTCTACATCCCAGACAGCATCCAACATGTGTTTCTCGTTTGAAGTTGAGCTCTGCATTCAAATTTTCAATCCCTTGCTAAATTGAGTTCTTTGCCAATTCTGAGATACACTTTGCTGTAACTTCTCAGGGAAAGCTCAGATCAACCAATCGACTGCTTTTTCAGCTTCTGCGTCCCAGACAGCATCCAATATGTGTTTCTCGTTCTAAGTTGAGCTCTTTATCCAAATTTGCAGTCTTTGGCTAAATTGAGTTCTTTGCCAATTCTGAGATACACTTTGCTGTAACTTCTCAGGGAAAGCTCAGATCAACCAATCGACTGCTTTTTCAGCTTCTGCGTCCCAGACAGCATCCAATATGTGTTTCTCGTTCTAAGTTGAGCTCTTTATCCAAATTTGCAGTCTTTGGCTAAATTGAGTTCTTTGCCAATTCTGAGATACACTTTGCTGTAACTTCTTAGGGAAAGCTCAGATCAACCAGTCGACTGCTTTTTCAACTTCTACATCCCAGACAGCATCCAACATGTGTTTCTCGTTTGAAGTTGAGCTCTGCATTCAAATTTGCAATCCCTTGCTAAATTGAGTTCTTTGCCAATTCTGAGATACACTTTGCTGTAACTTCTTAGGGAAAGCTCAGATCAACCAATCGACTGCTTTTTCAGCTTGTGCGTCCCAGACAGCATCCAATATGTGTTTCTTGTTCTAAGTTGAACTCTTTATCCAAATTTGCAGTCTTTGGCTAAATTGAGTTCTTTGCCAATTCTGAGATACACTTTGCTGTAACTTGTCAGGGAAAGCTCAGATCAACCAATCGACTGCTTTTTCAGCTTCTGCGTCCCAGACAGCATCCAATATGTGTTTCTCGTTCTAAGTTGAGCTCTTTATCCAAATTTGCAGTCTTTGGCTAAATTGAGTTCTTTGCCAATTCTGAGATACACTTTGCTGTAACTTCTTAGGGAAAGCTCAGATCAACCAATCGACTGCTTTTTCAACTTCTACATCCCAGACAGCATCCAACATGTGTTTCTCGTTTGAAGTTGAGCTCTGCATTCAAATTTTCAATCCCTTGCTAAATTGAGTTCTTTGCCAATTCTGATATACACTTTGCTGTAACTTCTCAGGGAAAGCTCAGATCAACCAATCGACTGCTTTTTCAGCTTCTGCGTCCCAGACAGCATCCAATATGTGTTTCTCGTTCTAAGTTGAGCTCTTTATCCAAATTTGCAGTCTTTGGCTAAATTGAGTTCTTTGCCAATTCTGAGATACACTTTGCTGTAACTTCTCAGGGAAAGCTCAGATCAACCAATCGACTGCTTTTTCAGCTTCTGCGTCCCAGACAGCATCCAATATGTGTTTCTCGTTCTAAGTTGAGCTCTTTATCCAAATTTGCAGTCTTTGGCTAAATTGAGTTCTTTGCCAATTCTGAGATACACTTTGCTGTAACTTCTCAGGGAAAGCTCAGATCAACCAATCGACTGCTTTTTCAGCTTCTGCGTCCCAGACAGCATCCAATATGTGTTTCTCGTTCTAAGTTGAGCTCTTTATCCAAATTTGCAGTCTTTGGCTAAATTGAGTTCTTTGCCAATTCTGAGATACACTTTGCTGTAACTTCTTAGGGAAAGCTCAGATCAACCAGTCGACTGCTTTTTCAACTTCTACATCCCAGACAGCATCCAACATGTGTTTCTCGTTTGAAGTTGAGCTCTGCATTCAAATTTTCAATCCCTTGCTAAATTGAGTTCTTTGCCAATTCTGATATACACTTTGCTGTAACTTCTCAGGGAAAGCTCAGATCAACCAATCGACTGCTTTTTCAGCTTCTGCGTCCCAGACAGCATCCAATATGTGTTTCTCGTTCTAAGTTGAGCTCTTTATCCAAATTTGCAGTCTTTGGCTAAATTGAGTTCTTTGCCAATTCTGAGATACACTTTGCTGTAACTTCTCAGGGAAAGTTCAGATCAACCAATCGACTGCTTTTTCAGCTTCTGCGTCCCAGACAGCATCCAATATGTGTTTCTCGTTCTAAGTTGAGCTCTTTATCCAAATTTGCAGTCTTTGGCTAAATTGAGTTCTTTGCCAATTCTGAGATACACTTTGCTGTAACTTCTCAGGGAAAGTTCAGATCAACCAATCGACTGCTTTTTCAGCTTCTGCGTCCCAGACAGCATCCAATATGTGTTTCTCGTTCTAAGTTGAGCTCTTTATCCAAATTTGCAGTCTTTGGCTAAATTGAGTTCTTTGCCAATTCTGAGATACACTTTGCTGTAACTTCTCAGGGAAAGCTCAGATCAACCAATCGACTGCTTTTTCAGCTTCTGCGTCCCAGACAGCATCCAATATGTGTTTCTCGTTCTAAGTTGAGCTCTTTATCCAAATTTGCAGTCTTTGGCTAAATTGAGTTCTTTGCCAATTCTGAGATACACTTTGCTGTAACTTCTTAGGGAAAGCTCAGATCAACCAGTCGACTGCTTTTTCAACTTCTACATCCCAGACAGCATCCAACATGTGTTTCTCGTTTGAAGTTGAGCTCTGCATTCAAATTTTCAATCCCTTGCTAAATTGAGTTCTTTGCCAATTCTGATATACACTTTGCTGTAACTTCTCAGGGAAAGCTCAGATCAACCAATCGACTGCTTTTTCAGCTTCTGCGTCCCAGACAGCATCCAATATGTGTTTCTCGTTCTAAGTTGAGCTCTTTATCCAAATTTGCAGTCTTTGGCTAAATTGAGTTCTTTGCCAATTCTGAGATACACTTTGCTGTAACTTCTTAGGGAAAGCTCAGATCAACCAATCGACTGCTTTTTCAACTTCTACATCCCAGACAGCATCCAACATGTGTTTCTCGTTTGAAGTTGAGCTCTGCATTCAAATTTGCAATCCCTTGCTAAATTGAGTTCTTTGCCAATTCTGATATACACTTTGCTGTAACTTCTCAGGGAAAGCTCAGATCAACCAATCGACTGCTTTTTCAGCTTCTGCGTCCCAGACAGCATCCAATATGTGTTTCTCGTTCTAAGTTGAGCTCTTTATCCAAATTTGCAGTCTTTGGCTAAATTGAGTTCTTTGCCAATTCTGAGATACACTTTGCTGTAACTTCTCAGGGAAAGCTCAGATCAACCAATCGACTGCTTTTTCAGCTTCTGCGTCCCAGACAGCATCCAATATGTGTTTCTCGTTCTAAGTTGAGCTCTTTATCCAAATTTGCAGTCTTTGGCTAAATTGAGTTCTTTGCCAATTCTGAGATACACTTTGCTGTAACTTCTTAGGGAAAGCTCAGATCAACCAATCGACTGCTTTTTCAACTTCTACATCCCAGACAGCATCCAACATGTGTTTCTCGTTTGAAGTTGAGCTCTGCATTCAAATTTGCAATCCCTTGCTAAATTGAGTTCTTTGCCAATTCTGATATACACTTTGCTGTAACTTCTCAGGGAAAGCTCAGATCAACCAATCGACTGCTTTTTCAGCTTCTGCGTCACAGACAGCATCCAATATGTGTTTCTCGTTCTAAGTTGAGCTCTTTATCCAAATTTGCAATCCCTTGCTAAATTGAGTTCTTTGCCAATTCTGAGATACACTTTGCTGTAACTTCTCAGGGAAAGCTCAGATCAACCAATCGACTGCTTTTTCAGCTTCTGCGTCCCAGACAGCATCCAATATGTGTTTCTCGTTCTAAGTTGAGCTCTTTATCCAAATTTGCAGTCTTTGGCTAAATTGAGTTCTTTGCCAATTCTGAGATACACTTTGCTGTAACTTCTCAGGGAAAGCTCAGATCAACCAATCGACTGCTTTTTCAGCTTCTGCGTCCCAGACAGCATCCAATATGTGTTTCTCGTTCTAAGTTGAGCTCTTTATCCAAATTTGCAGTCTTTGGCTAAATTGAGTTCTTTGCCAATTCTGAGATACACTTTGCTGTAACTTCTCAGGGAAAGCTCAGATCAACCAATCGACTGCTTTTTCAGCTTCTGCGTCCCAGACAGCATCCAATATGTGTTTCTCGTTCTAAGTTGAGCTCTTTATCCAAATTTGCAGTCTTTGGCTAAATTGAGTTCTTTGCCAATTCTGAGATACACTTTGCTGTAACTTCTCAGGGAAAGCTCAGATCAACCAATCGACTGCTTTTTCAGCTTCTGCGTCCCAGACAGCATCCAATATGTGTTTCTCGTTCTAAGTTGAGCTCTTTATCCAAATTTGCAGTCTTTGGCTAAATTGAGTTCTTTGCCAATTCTGAGATACACTTTGCTGTAACTTCTTAGGGAAAGCTCAGATCAACCAATCGACTGCTTTTTCAACTTCTACATCCCAGACAGCATCCAACATGTGTTTCTCGTTTGAAGTTGAGCTCTGCATTCAAATTTGCAATCCCTTGCTAAATTGAGTTCTTTGCCAATTCTGATATACACTTTGCTGTAACTTCTCAGGGAAAGCTCAGATCAACCAATCGACTGCTTTTTCAGCTTCTGCGTCCCAGACAGCATCCAATATGTGTTTCTCGTTCTAAGTTGAGCTCTTTATCCAAATTTGCAGTCTTTGGCTAAATTGAGTTCTTTGCCAATTCTGAGATACACTTTGCTGTAACTTCTCAGGGAAAGCTCAGATCAACCAATCGACTGCTTTTTCAGCTTCTGCGTCCCAGACAGCATCCAATATGTGTTTCTCGTTCTAAGTTGAGCTCTTTATCCAAATTTGCAGTCTTTGGCTAAATTGAGTTCTTTGCCAATTCTGAGATACACTTTGCTGTAACTTCTTAGGGAAAGCTCAGATCAACCAATCGACTGCTTTTTCAACTTCTACATCCCAGACAGCATCCAACATGTGTTTCTCGTTTGAAGTTGAGCTCTGCATTCAAATTTGCAATCCCTTGCTAAATTGAGTTCTTTGCCAATTCTGATATACACTTTGCTGTAACTTCTCAGGGAAAGCTCAGATCAACCAATCGACTGCTTTTTCAGCTTCTGCGTCACAGACAGCATCCAATATGTGTTTCTCGTTCTAAGTTGAGCTCTTTATCCAAATTTGCAATCCCTTGCTAAATTGAGTTCTTTGCCAATTCTGAGATACACTTTGCTGTAACTTCTCAGGGAAAGCTCAGATCAACCAATCGACTGCTTTTTCAGCTTCTGCGTCCCAGACAGCATCCAATATGTGTTTCTCGTTCTAAGTTGAGCTCTTTATCCAAATTTGCAGTCTTTGGCTAAATTGAGTTCTTTGCCAATTCTGAGATACACTTTGCTGTAACTTCTCAGGGAAAGCTCAGATCAACCAATCGACTGCTTTTTCAGCTTCTGCGTCCCAGACAGCATCCAATATGTGTTTCTCGTTCTAAGTTGAGCTCTTTATCCAAATTTGCAGTCTTTGGCTAAATTGAGTTCTTTGCCAATTCTGAGATACACTTTGCTGTAACTTCTCAGGGAAAGCTCAGATCAACCAATCGACTGCTTTTTCAGCTTCTGCGTCCCAGACAGCATCCAATATGTGTTTCTCGTTCTAAGTTGAGCTCTTTATCCAAATTTGCAGTCTTTGGCTAAATTGAGTTCTTTGCCAATTCTGAGATACACTTTGCTGTAACTTCTCAGGGAAAGCTCAGATCAACCAATCGACTGCTTTTTCAGCTTCTGCGTCCCAGACAGCATCCAATATGTGTTTCTCGTTCTAAGTTGAGCTCTTTATCCAAATTTGCAGTCTTTGGCTAAATTGAGTTCTTTGCCAATTCTGAGATACACTTTGCTGTAACTTCTTAGGGAAAGCTCAGATCAACCAATCGACTGCTTTTTCAACTTCTACATCCCAGACAGCATCCAACATGTGTTTCTCGTTTGAAGTTGAGCTCTGCATTCAAATTTTCAATCCCTTGCTAAATTGAGTTCTTTGCCAATTCTGAGATACACTTTGCTGTAACTTCTCAGGGAAAGCTCAGATCAACCAATCGACTGCTTTTTCAGCTTCTGCGTCCCAGACAGCATCCAATATGTGTTTCTCGTTCTAAGTTGAGCTCTTTATCCAAATTTGCAGTCTTTGGCTAAATTGAGTTCTTTGCCAATTCTGAGATACACTTTGCTGTAACTTCTCAGGGAAAGCTCAGATCAACCAATCGACTGCTTTTTCAGCTTCTGCGTCCCAGACAGCATCCAATATGTGTTTCTCGTTCTAAGTTGAGCTCTTTATCCAAATTTGCAGTCTTTGGCTAAATTGAGTTCTTTGCCAATTCTGAGATACACTTTGCTGTAACTTCTTAGGGAAAGCTCAGATCAACCAGTCGACTGCTTTTTCAACTTCTACATCCCAGACAGCATCCAACATGTGTTTCTCGTTTGAAGTTGAGCTCTGCATTCAAATTTGCAATCCCTTGCTAAATTGAGTTCTTTGCCAATTCTGAGATACACTTTGCTGTAACTTCTTAGGGAAAGCTCAGATCAACCAATCGACTGCTTTTTCAGCTTGTGCGTCCCAGACAGCATCCAATATGTGTTTCTTGTTCTAAGTTGAACTCTTTATCCAAATTTGCAGTCTTTGGCTAAATTGAGTTCTTTGCCAATTCTGAGATACACTTTGCTGTAACTTGTCAGGGAAAGCTCAGATCAACCAATCGACTGCTTTTTCAGCTTCTGCGTCCCAGACAGCATCCAATATGTGTTTCTCGTTCTAAGTTGAGCTCTTTATCCAAATTTGCAGTCTTTGGCTAAATTGAGTTCTTTGCCAATTCTGAGATACACTTTGCTGTAACTTCTTAGGGAAAGCTCAGATCAACCAATCGACTGCTTTTTCAACTTCTACATCCCAGACAGCATCCAACATGTGTTTCTCGTTTGAAGTTGAGCTCTGCATTCAAATTTTCAATCCCTTGCTAAATTGAGTTCTTTGCCAATTCTGATATACACTTTGCTGTAACTTCTCAGGGAAAGCTCAGATCAACCAATCGACTGCTTTTTCAGCTTCTGCGTCCCAGACAGCATCCAATATGTGTTTCTCGTTCTAAGTTGAGCTCTTTATCCAAATTTGCAGTCTTTGGCTAAATTGAGTTCTTTGCCAATTCTGAGATACACTTTGCTGTAACTTCTCAGGGAAAGCTCAGATCAACCAATCGACTGCTTTTTCAGCTTCTGCGTCCCAGACAGCATCCAATATGTGTTTCTCGTTCTAAGTTGAGCTCTTTATCCAAATTTGCAGTCTTTGGCTAAATTGAGTTCTTTGCCAATTCTGAGATACACTTTGCTGTAACTTCTCAGGGAAAGCTCAGATCAACCAATCGACTGCTTTTTCAGCTTCTGCGTCCCAGACAGCATCCAATATGTGTTTCTCGTTCTAAGTTGAGCTCTTTATCCAAATTTGCAGTCTTTGGCTAAATTGAGTTCTTTGCCAATTCTGAGATACACTTTGCTGTAACTTCTTAGGGAAAGCTCAGATCAACCAGTCGACTGCTTTTTCAACTTCTACATCCCAGACAGCATCCAACATGTGTTTCTCGTTTGAAGTTGAGCTCTGCATTCAAATTTTCAATCCCTTGCTAAATTGAGTTCTTTGCCAATTCTGATATACACTTTGCTGTAACTTCTCAGGGAAAGCTCAGATCAACCAATCGACTGCTTTTTCAGCTTCTGCGTCCCAGACAGCATCCAATATGTGTTTCTCGTTCTAAGTTGAGCTCTTTATCCAAATTTGCAGTCTTTGGCTAAATTGAGTTCTTTGCCAATTCTGAGATACACTTTGCTGTAACTTCTCAGGGAAAGTTCAGATCAACCAATCGACTGCTTTTTCAGCTTCTGCGTCCCAGACAGCATCCAATATGTGTTTCTCGTTCTAAGTTGAGCTCTTTATCCAAATTTGCAGTCTTTGGCTAAATTGAGTTCTTTGCCAATTCTGAGATACACTTTGCTGTAACTTCTCAGGGAAAGTTCAGATCAACCAATCGACTGCTTTTTCAGCTTCTGCGTCCCAGACAGCATCCAATATGTGTTTCTCGTTCTAAGTTGAGCTCTTTATCCAAATTTGCAGTCTTTGGCTAAATTGAGTTCTTTGCCAATTCTGAGATACACTTTGCTGTAACTTCTTAGGGAAAGCTCAGATCAACCAGTCGACTGCTTTTTCAACTTCTACATCCCAGACAGCATCCAACATGTGTTTCTCGTTTGAAGTTGAGCTCTGCATTCAAATTTTCAATCCCTTGCTAAATTGAGTTCTTTGCCAATTCTGATATACACTTTGCTGTAACTTCTCAGGGAAAGCTCAGATCAACCAATCGACTGCTTTTTCAGCTTCTGCGTCCCAGACAGCATCCAATATGTGTTTCTCGTTCTAAGTTGAGCTCTTTATCCAAATTTGCAGTCTTTGGCTAAATTGAGTTCTTTGCCAATTCTGAGATACACTTTGCTGTAACTTCTCAGGGAAAGTTCAGATCAACCAATCGACTGCTTTTTCAGCTTCTGCGTCCCAGACAGCATCCAATATGTGTTTCTCGTTCTAAGTTGAGCTCTTTATCCAAATTTGCAGTCTTTGGCTAAATTGAGTTCTTTGCCAATTCTGAGATACACTTTGCTGTAACTTCTTAGGGAAAGCTCAGATCAACCAATCGACTGCTTTTTCAACTTCTACATCCCAGACAGCATCCAACATGTGTTTCTCGTTTGAAGTTGAGCTCTGCATTCAAATTTGCAATCCCTTGCTAAATTGAGTTCTTTGCCAATTCTGATATACACTTTGCTGTAACTTCTCAGGGAAAGCTCAGATCAACCAATCGACTGCTTTTTCAGCTTCTGCGTCCCAGACAGCATCCAATATGTGTTTCTCGTTCTAAGTTGAGCTCTTTATCCAAATTTGCAGTCTTTGGCTAAATTGAGTTCTTTGCCAATTCTGAGATACACTTTGCTGTAACTTCTCAGGGAAAGCTCAGATCAACCAATCGACTGCTTTTTCAGCTTCTGCATCCCAGACAGCATCCAATATGTGTTTCTCGTTCTAAGTTGAGCTCTTTATCCAAATTTGCAGTCTTTGGCTAAATTGAGTTCTTTGCCAATTCTGAGATACACTTTGCTGTAACTTCTTAGGGAAAGCTCAGATCAACCAGTCGACTGCTTTTTCAACTTCTACATCCCAGACAGCATCCAACATGTGTTTCTCGTTTGAAGTTGAGCTCTGCATTCAAATTTTCAATCCCTTGCTAAATTGAGTTCTTTGCCAATTCTGATATACACTTTGCTGTAACTTCTCAGGGAAAGCTCAGATCAACCAATCGACTGCTTTTTCAGCTTCTGCGTCCCAGACAGCATCCAATATGTGTTTCTCGTTCTAAGTTGAGCTCTTTATCCAAATTTACAGTCTTTGGCTAAATTGAGTTCTTTGCCAATTCTGAGATACACTTTGCTGTAACTTCTTAGGGAAAGCTCAGATCAACCAATCGACTGCTTTTTCAACTTCTACATCCCAGACAGCATCCAACATGTGTTTCTCGTTTGAAGTTGAGCTCTGCATTCAAATTTGCAATCCCTTGCTAAATTGAGTTCTTTGCCAATTCTGATATACACTTTGCTGTAACTTCTCAGGGAAAGCTCAGATCAACCAATCGACTGCTTTTTCAGCTTCTGCGTCCCAGACAGCATCCAATATGTGTTTCTCGTTCTAAGTTGAGCTCTTTATCCAAATTTGCAGTCTTTGGCTAAATTGAGTTCTTTGCCAATTCTGAGATACACTTTGCTGTAACTTGTCAGGGAAAGCTCAGATCAACCAATCGACTGCTTTTTCAGCTTCTGCGTCCCAGACAGCATCCAATATGTGTTTCTCGTTCTAAGTTGAGCTCTTTATCCAAATTTGCAGTCTTTGGCTAAATTGAGTTCTTTGCCAATTCTGAGATACACTTTGCTGTAACTTCTTAGGGAAAGCTCAGATCAACCAATCGACTGCTTTTTCAACTTCTACATACCAGACAGCATCCAACATGTGTTTCTCGTTTGAAGTTGAGCTCTGCATTCAAATTTTCAATCCCTTGCTAAATTGAGTTCTTTGCCAATTCTGATATACACTTTGCTGTAACTTCTCAGGGAAAGCTCAGATCAACCAATCGACTGCTTTTTCAGCTTCTGCGTCCCAGACAGCATCCAATATGTGTTTCTCGTTCTAAGTTGAGCTCTTTATCCAAATTTGCAGTCTTTGGCTAAATGGAGTTCTTTGCCAATTCTGAGATACACTTTGCTGTAACTTCTCAGGGAAAGCTCAGATCAACCAATCGACTGCTTTTTCAGCTTCTGCGTCCCAGACAGCATCCAATATGTGTTTCTCGTTCTAAGTTGAGCTCTTTATCCAAATTTGCAGTCTTTGGCTAAATTGAGTTCTTTGCCAATTCTGAGATACACTTTGCTGTAACTTCTTAGGGAAAGCTCAGATCAACCAATCGACTGCTTTTTCAACTTCTACATCCCAGACAGCATCCGACATGTGTTTCTCGTTTGAAGTTGAGCTCTGCATTCAAATTTGCAATCCCTTGCTAAATTGAGTTCTTTGCCAATTCTGAGATACACTTTGCTGTAACTTGTCAGGGAAAGCTCAGATCAACCAATCGACTGCTTGTTCAGCTTCTGCGTCCCAGACAGCATCCAATATGTGTTTCTCGTTCTAAGTTGAGCTCTTTATCCAAATTTGCAGTCTTTGGCTAAATTGAGTTCTTTGCCAATTCTGAGATACACTTTGCTGTAACTTCTTAGGGAAAGCTCAGATCAACCAGTCGACTGCTTTTTCAACTTCTACATCCCAGACAGCATCCAACATGTGTTTCTCGTTTGAAGTTGAGCTCTGCATTCAAATTTGCAATCCCTTGCTAAATTGAGTTCTTTGCCAATTCTGAGATACACTTTGCTGTAACTTCTCAGGGAAAGCTCAGATCAACCAATCGACTGCTTTTTCAGCTTGTGCGTCCCAGACAGCATCCAATATGTGTTTCTCGTTCTAAGTTGAACTCTTTATCCAAATTTGCAGTCTTTGGCTAAATTGAGTTCTTTGCCAATTCTGAGATACACTTTGCTGTAACTTGTCAGGGAAAGCTCAGATCAACCAATCGACTGCTTTTTCAGCTTCTGCGTCCCAGACAGCATCCAATATGTGTTTCTCGTTCTAAGTTGAGCTCTTTATCCAAATTTGCAGTCTTTGGCTAAATTGAGTTCTTTGCCAATTCTGAGATACACTTTGCTGTAACTTCTTAGGGAAAGCTCAGATCAACCAATCGACTGCTTTTTCAACTTCTACATCCCAGACAGCATCCAACATGTGTTTCTCGTTTGAAGTTGAGCTCTGCATTCAAATTTGCAATCCCTTGCTAAATTGAGTTCTTTGCCAATTCTGAGATACACTTTGCTGTAACTTCTCAGGGAAAGCTCAGATCAACCAATCGACTGCTTTTTCAGCTTCTGCGTCCCAGACAGCATCCAATATGTGTTTCTCGTTCTAAGTTGAGCTCTTTATCCAAATTTGCAGTCTTTGGCTAAATTGAGTTCTTTGCCAATTCTGAGATACACTTTGCTGTAACTTCTTAGGGAAAGCTCAGATCAACCAATCGACTGCTTTTTCAACTTCTACATCCCAGACAGCATCCAACATGTGTTTCTCGTTTGAAGTTGAGCTCTGCATTCAAATTTGCAATCCCTTGCTAAATTGAGTTCTTTGCCAATTCTGATATACACTTTGCTGTAACTTCTCAGGGAAAGCTCAGATCAACCAATCGACTGCTTTTTCAGCTTCTGCGTCCCAGACAGCATCCAATATGTGTTTCTCGTTCTAAGTTGAGCTCTTTATCCAAATTTGCAGTCTTTGGCTAAATTGAGTTCTTTGCCAATTCTGAGATACACTTTGCTGTAACTTGTCAGGGAAAGCTCAGATCAACCAATCGACTGCTTTTTCAGCTTCTGCGTCCCAGACAGCATCCAATATGTGTTTCTCGTTCTAAGTTGAGCTCTTTATCCAAATTTGCAGTCTTTGGCTAAATTGAGTTCTTTGCCAATTCTGAGATACACTTTGCTGTAACTTCTCAGGGAAAGCTCAGATCAACCAATCGACTGCTTTTTCAGCTTCTGCATCCCAGACAGCATCCAATATGTGTTTCTCGTTCTAAGTTGAGCTCTTTATCCAAATTTGCAGTCTTTGGCTAAATTGAGTTCTTTGCCAATTCTGAGATACACTTTGCTGTAACTTCTTAGGGAAAGCTCAGATCAACCAGTCGACTGCTTTTTCAACTTCTACATCCCAGACAGCATCCAACATGTGTTTCTCGTTTGAAGTTGAGCTCTGCATTCAAATTTTCAATCCCTTGCTAAATTGAGTTCTTTGCCAATTCTGATATACACTTTGCTGTAACTTCTCAGGGAAAGCTCAGATCAACCAATCGACTGCTTTTTCAGCTTCTGCGTCCCAGACAGCATCCAATATGTGTTTCTCGTTCTAAGTTGAGCTCTTTATCCAAATTTACAGTCTTTGGCTAAATTGAGTTCTTTGCCAATTCTGAGATACACTTTGCTGTAACTTCTTAGGGAAAGCTCAGATCAACCAATCGACTGCTTTTTCAACTTCTACATCCCAGACAGCATCCAACATGTGTTTCTCGTTTGAAGTTGAGCTCTGCATTCAAATTTGCAATCCCTTGCTAAATTGAGTTCTTTGCCAATTCTGATATACACTTTGCTGTAACTTCTCAGGGAAAGCTCAGATCAACCAATCGACTGCTTTTTCAGCTTCTGCGTCCCAGACAGCATCCAATATGTGTTTCTCGTTCTAAGTTGAGCTCTTTATCCAAATTTGCAGTCTTTGGCTAAATTGAGTTCTTTGCCAATTCTGAGATACACTTTGCTGTAACTTGTCAGGGAAAGCTCAGATCAACCAATCGACTGCTTTTTCAGCTTCTGCGTCCCAGACAGCATCCAATATGTGTTTCTCGTTCTAAGTTGAGCTCTTTATCCAAATTTGCAGTCTTTGGCTAAATTGAGTTCTTTGACAATTCTGAGATACACTTTGCTGTAACTTCTCAGGGAAAGTTCAGATCAACCAATCGACTGCTTTTTCAGCTTCTGCGTCCCAGACAGCATCCAATATGTGTTTCTCGTTCTAAGTTGAGCTCTTTATCCAAATTTGCAGTCTTTGGCTAAATTGAGTTCTTTGCCAATTCTGAGATACACTTTGCTGTAACTTCTTAGGGAAAGCTCAGATCAACCAATCGACTGCTTTTTCAACTTCTACATCCCAGACAGCATCCAACATGTGTTTCTCGTTTGAAGTTGAGCTCTGCATTCAAATTTGCAATCCCTTGCTAAATTGAGTTCTTTGCCAATTCTGATATACACTTTGCTGTAACTTCTCAGGGAAAGCTCAGATCAACCAATCGACTGCTTTTTCAGCTTCTGCGTCCCAGACAGCATCCAATATGTGTTTCTCGTTCTAAGTTGAGCTCTTTATCCAAATTTGCAGTCTTTGGCTAAATTGAGTTCTTTGCCAATTCTGAGATACACTTTGCTGTAACTTCTCAGGGAAAGCTCAGATCAACCAATCGACTGCTTTTTCAGCTTCTGCATCCCAGACAGCATCCAATATGTGTTTCTCGTTCTAAGTTGAGCTCTTTATCCAAATTTGCAGTCTTTGGCTAAATTGAGTTCTTTGCCAATTCTGAGATACACTTTGCTGTAACTTCTTAGGGAAAGCTCAGATCAACCAGTCGACTGCTTTTTCAACTTCTACATCCCAGACAGCATCCAACATGTGTTTCTCGTTTGAAGTTGAGCTCTGCATTCAAATTTGCAATCCCTTGCTAAATTGAGTTCTTTGCCAATTCTGATATACACTTTGCTGTAACTTCTCAGGGAAAGCTCAGATCAACCAATCGACTGCTTTTTCAGCTTCTGCGTCCCAGACAGCATCCAATATGTGTTTCTCGTTCTAAGTTGAGCTCTTTATCCAAATTTGCAGTCTTTGGCTAAATTGAGTTCTTTGCCAATTCTGAGATACACTTTGCTGTAACTTCTTAGGGAAAGCTCAGATCAACCAATCGACTGCTTTTTCAACTTCTACATCCCAGACAGCATCCAACATGTGTTTCTCGTTTGAAGTTGAGCTCTGCATTCAAATTTGCAATCCCTTGCTAAATTGAGTTCTTTGCCAATTCTGAGATACACTTTGCTGTAACTTCTCAGGGAAAGCTCAGATCAACCAATCGACTGCTTTTTCAGCTTCTGCGTCCCAGACAGCATCCAATATGTGTTTCTCGTTCTAAGTTGAGCTCTTTATCCAAATTTGCAGTCTTTGGCTAAATTGAGTTCTTTGCCAATTCTGAGATACACTTTGCTGTAACTTCTTAGGGAAAGCTCAGATCAACCAATCGACTGCTTTTTCAACTTCTACATCCCAGACAGCATCCAACATGTGTTTCTCGTTTGAAGTTGAGCTCTGCATTCAAATTTGCAATCCCTTGCTAAATTGAGTTCTTTGCCAATTCTGATATACACTTTGCTGTAACTTCTCA
This sequence comes from Rhabdophis nuchalis, assembly GCA_039707465.1. Classification (NCBI taxonomy): domain Eukaryota; kingdom Metazoa; phylum Chordata; class Lepidosauria; order Squamata; family Natricidae; genus Rhabdophis; species Rhabdophis nuchalis. The sequence goes on along the minus strand of CM077646.1, from coordinate 178,271,008 downwards.
GGGAAAGCTCAGATCAACCAATCGACTGCTTTTTCAGCTTCTGCGTCCCAGACAGCATCCAATATGTGTTTCTCGTTCTAAGTTGAGCTCTTTATCCAAATTTGCAGTCTTTGGCTAAATTGAGTTCTTTGCCAATTCTGAGATACACTTTGCTGTAACTTCTCAGGGAAAGCTCAGATCAACCAATCGACTGCTTTTTCAGCTTCTGCATCCCAGACAGCATCCAATATGTGTTTCTCGTTCTAAGTTGAGCTCTTTATCCAAATTTGCAGTCTTTGGCTAAATTGAGTTCTTTGCCAATTCTGAGATACACTTTGCTGTAACTTCTTAGGGAAAGCTCAGATCAACCAGTCGACTGCTTTTTCAACTTCTACATCCCAGACAGCATCCAACATGTGTTTCTCGTTTGAAGTTGAGCTCTGCATTCAAATTTTCAATCCCTTGCTAAATTGAGTTCTTTGCCAATTCTGATATACACTTTGCTGTAACTTCTCAGGGAAAGCTCAGATCAACCAATCGACTGCTTTTTCAGCTTCTGCGTCCCAGACAGCATCCAATATGTGTTTCTCGTTCTAAGTTGAGCTCTTTATCCAAATTTACAGTCTTTGGCTAAATTGAGTTCTTTGCCAATTCTGAGATACACTTTGCTGTAACTTCTTAGGGAAAGCTCAGATCAACCAATCGACTGCTTTTTCAACTTCTACATCCCAGACAGCATCCAACATGTGTTTCTCGTTTGAAGTTGAGCTCTGCATTCAAATTTGCAATCCCTTGCTAAATTGAGTTCTTTGCCAATTCTGATATACACTTTGCTGTAACTTCTCAGGGAAAGCTCAGATCAACCAATCGACTGCTTTTTCAGCTTCTGCGTCCCAGACAGCATCCAATATGTGTTTCTCGTTCTAAGTTGAGCTCTTTATCCAAATTTGCAGTCTTTGGCTAAATTGAGTTCTTTGCCAATTCTGAGATACACTTTGCTGTAACTTGTCAGGGAAAGCTCAGATCAACCAATCGACTGCTTTTTCAGCTTCTGCGTCCCAGACAGCATCCAATATGTGTTTCTCGTTCTAAGTTGAGCTCTTTATCCAAATTTGCAGTCTTTGGCTAAATTGAGTTCTTTGCCAATTCTGATATACACTTTGCTGTAACTTCTCAGGGAAAGCTCAGATCAACCAATCGACTGCTTTTTCAGCTTCTGCGTCCCAGACAGCATCCAATATGTGTTTCTCGTTCTAAGTTGAGCTCTTTATCCAAATTTGCAGTCTTTGGCTAAATTGAGTTCTTTGCCAATTCTGAGATACACTTTGCTGTAACTTCTCAGGGAAAGCTCAGATCAACCAATCGACTGCTTTTTCAGCTTCTGCATCCCAGACAGCATCCAATATGTGTTTCTCGTTCTAAGTTGAGCTCTTTATCCAAATTTGCAGTCTTTGGCTAAATTGAGTTCTTTGCCAATTCTGAGATACACTTTGCTGTAACTTCTTAGGGAAAGCTCAGATCAACCAGTCGACTGCTTTTTCAACTTCTACATCCCAGACAGCATCCAACATGTGTTTCTCGTTTGAAGTTGAGCTCTGCATTCAAATTTGCAATCCCTTGCTAAATTGAGTTCTTTGCCAATTCTGATATACACTTTGCTGTAACTTCTCAGGGAAAGCTCAGATCAACCAATCGACTGCTTTTTCAGCTTCTGCGTCCCAGACAGCATCCAATATGTGTTTCTCGTTCTAAGTTGAGCTCTTTATCCAAATTTGCAGTCTTTGGCTAAATTGAGTTCTTTGCCAATTCTGAGATACACTTTGCTGTAACTTGTCAGGGAAAGCTCAGATCAACCAATCGACTGCTTTTTCAGCTTCTGCGTCCCAGACAGCATCCAATATGTGTTTCTCGTTCTAAGTTGAGCTCTTTATCCAAATTTGCAGTCTTTGGCTAAATTGAGTTCTTTGCCAATTCTGAGATACACTTTGCTGTAACTTCTTAGGGAAAGCTCAGATCAACCAATCGACTGCTTTTTCAACTTCTACATACCAGACAGCATCCAACATGTGTTTCTCGTTTGAAGTTGAGCTCTGCATTCAAATTTTCAATCCCTTGCTAAATTGAGTTCTTTGCCAATTCTGATATACACTTTGCTGTAACTTCTCAGGGAAAGCTCAGATCAACCAATCGACTTCTTTTTCAGCTTCTGCGTCCCAGACAGCATCCAATATGTGTTTCTCGTTCTAAGTTGAGCTCTTTATCCAAATTTGCAGTCTTTGGCTAAATGGAGTTCTTTGCCAATTCTGAGATACACTTTGCTGTAACTTCTCAGGGAAAGCTCAGATCAACCAATCGACTGCTTTTTCAGCTTCTGCGTCCCAGACAGCATCCAATATGTGTTTCTCGTTCTAAGTTGAGCTCTTTATCCAAATTTGCAGTCTTTGGCTAAATTGAGTTCTTTGCCAATTCTGAGATACACTTTGCTGTAACTTCTTAGGGAAAGCTCAGATCAACCAATCGACTGCTTTTTCAACTTCTACATCCCAGACAGCATCCGACATGTGTTTCTCGTTTGAAGTTGAGCTCTGCATTCAAATTTGCAATCCCTTGCTAAATTGAGTTCTTTGCCAATTCTGAGATACACTTTGCTGTAACTTGTCCGGGAAAGCTCAGATCAACCAATCGACTGCTTGTTCAGCTTCTGCATCCCAGACAGCATCCAATATGTGTTTCTCGTTCTAAGTTGAGCTCTTTATCCAAATTTGCAGTCTTTGGCTAAATTGAGTTCTTTGCCAATTCTGAGATACACTTTGCTGTAACTTCTTAGGGAAAGCTCAGATCAACCAGTCGACTGCTTTTTCAACTTCTACATCCCAGACAGCATCCAACATGTGTTTCTCGTTTGAAGTTGAGCTCTGCATTCAAATTTGCAATCCCTTGCTAAATTGAGTTCTTTGCCAATTCTGAGATACACTTTGCTGTAACTTCTCAGGGAAAGCTCAGATCAACCAATCGACTGCTTTTTCAGCTTGTGCGTCCCAGACAGCATCCAATATGTGTTTCTCGTTCTAAGTTGAACTCTTTATCCAAATTTGCAGTCTTTGGCTAAATTGAGTTCTTTGCCAATTCTGAGATACACTTTGCTGTAACTTGTCAGGGAAAGCTCAGATCAACCAATCGACTGCTTTTTCAGCTTCTGCGTCCCAGACAGCATCCAATATGTGTTTCTCGTTCTAAGTTGAGCTCTTTATCCAAATTTGCAGTCTTTGGCTAAATTGAGTTCTTTGCCAATTCTGAGATACACTTTGCTGTAACTTCTTAGGGAAAGCTCAGATCAACCAATCGACTGCTTTTTCAACTTCTACATCCCAGACAGCATCCAACATGTGTTTCTCGTTTGAAGTTGAGCTCTGCATTCAAATTTGCAATCCCTTGCTAAATTGAGTTCTTTGCCAATTCTGAGATACACTTTGCTGTAACTTCTCAGGGAAAGCTCAGATCAACCAATCGACTGCTTTTTCAGCTTCTGCGTCCCAGACAGCATCCAATATGTGTTTCTCGTTCTAAGTTGAGCTCTTTATCCAAATTTGCAGTCTTTGGCTAAATTGAGTTCTTTGCCAATTCTGAGATACACTTTGCTGTAACTTCTTAGGGAAAGCTCAGATCAACCAATCGACTGCTTTTTCAACTTCTACATCCCAGACAGCATCCAACATGTGTTTCTCGTTTGAAGTTGAGCTCTGCATTCAAATTTGCAATCCCTTGCTAAATTGAGTTCTTTGCCAATTCTGATATACACTTTGCTGTAACTTCTCAGGGAAAGCTCAGATCAACCAATCGACTGCTTTTTCAGCTTCTGCGTCCCAGACAGAATCCAATATGTGTTTCTCGTTCTAAGTTGAGCTCTTTATCCAAATTTGCAGTCTTTGGCTAAATTGAGTTCTTTGCCAATTCTGAGATACACTTTGCTGTAACTTCTCAGGGAAAGCTCAGATCAACCAATCGACTGCTTTTTCAGCTTCTGCATCCCAGACAGCATCCAATATGTGTTTCTCGTTCTAAGTTGAGCTCTTTATCCAAATTTGCAGTCTTTGGCTAAATTGAGTTCTTTGCCAATTCTGAGATACACTTTGCTGTAACTTCTCAGGGAAAGCTCAGATCAACCAATCGACTGCTTTTTCAGCTTCTGCGTCCCAGACAGCATCCAATATGTGTTTCTCGTTCTAAGTTGAGCTCTTTATCCAAATTTGCAGTCTTTGGCTAAATTGAGTTCTTTGCCAATTCTGAGATACACTTTGCTGTAACTTGTCAGGGAAAGCTCAGATCAACCAATCGACTGCTTTTTCAGCTTCTGCGTCCCAGACAGCATCCAATATGTGTTTCTCGTTCTAAGTTGAGCTCTTTATCCAAATTTGCAGTCTTTGGCTAAATTGAGTTCTTTGCCAATTCTGAGATACACTTTGCTGTAACTTCTTAGGGAAAGCTCAGATCAACCAATCGACTGCTTTTTCAACTTCTACATCCCAGACAGCATCCAACATGTGTTTCTCGTTTGAAGTTGAGCTCTGCATTCAAATTTGCAATCCCTTGCTAAATTGAGTTCTTTGCCAATTCTGATATACACTTTGCTGTAACTTCTCAGGGAAAGCTCAGATCAACCAATCGACTGCTTTTTCAGCTTCTGCGTCCCAGACAGAATCCAATATGTGTTTCTGCGTCCCAGACAGCATCCAATATGTGTTTCTCGTTCTAAGTTGAGCTCTTTATCCAAATTTGCAGTCTTTGGCTAAATTGAGTTCTTTGCCAATTCTGAGATACACTTTGCTGTAACTTGTCAGGGAAAGCTCAGATCAACCAATCGACTGCTTTTTCAGCTTCTGCGTCCCAGACAGCATCCAATATGTGTTTCTCGTTCTAAGTTGAGCTCTTTATCCAAATTTGCAGTCTTTGGCTAAATTGAGTTCTTTGACAATTCTGAGATACACTTTGCTGTAACTTCTTAGGGAAAGCTCAGATCAACCAATCGACTGCTTTTTCAACTTCTACATACCAGACAGCATCCAACATGTGTTTCTCGTTTGAAGTTGAGCTCTGCATTCAAATTTTCAATCCCTTGCTAAATTGAGTTCTTTGCCAATTCTGATATACACTTTGCTGTAACTTCTCAGGGAAAGCTCAGATCAACCAATCGACTGCTTTTTCAGCTTCTGCGTCCCAGACAGCATCCAATATGTGTTTCTCGTTCTAAGTTGAGCTCTTTATCCAAATTTGCAGTCTTTGGCTAAATGGAGTTCTTTGCCAATTCTGAGATACACTTTGCTGTAACTTCTCAGGGAAAGCTCAGATCAACCAATCGACTGCTTTTTCAGCTTCTGCGTCCCAGACAGCATCCAATATGTGTTTCTCGTTCTAAGTTGAGCTCTTTATCCAAATTTGCAGTCTTTGGCTAAATTGAGTTCTTTGCCAATTCTGAGATACACTTTGCTGTAACTTCTTAGGGAAAGCTCAGATCAACCAATCGACTGCTTTTTCAACTTCTACATCCCAGACAGCATCCGACATGTGTTTCTCGTTTGAAGTTGAGCTCTGCATTCAAATTTGCAATCCCTTGCTAAATTGAGTTCTTTGCCAATTCTGAGATACACTTTGCTGTAACTTGTCAGGGAAAGCTCAGATCAACCAATCGACTGCTTTTTCAGCTTCTGCGTCCCAGACAGCATCCAATATGTGTTTCTCGTTCTAAGTTGAGCTCTTTATCCAAATTTGCAGTCTTTGGCTAAATTGAGTTCTTTGCCAATTCTGAGATACACTTTGCTGTAACTTCTCAGGGAAAGCTCAGATCAACCAATCGACTGCTTTTTCAGCTTCTGCGTCCCAGACAGCATCCAATATGTGTTTCTCGTTCTAAGTTGAGCTCTTTATCCAAATTTGCAGTCTTTGGCTAAATTGAGTTCTTTGCCAATTCTGAGATACACTTTGCTGTAACTTCTTAGGGAAAGCTCAGATCAACCAATCGACTGCTTTTTCAGCTTCTGCGTCCCAGACAGCATCCAATATGTGTTTCTCGTTCTAAGTTGAGCTCTTTATCCAAATTTGCAGTCTTTGGCTAAATTGAGTTCTTTGCCAATTCTGAGATACACTTTGCTGTAACTTCTCAGGGAAAGCTCAGATCAACCAATCGACTGCTTTTTCAACTTCTACATCCCAGACAGCATCCAATATGTGTTTCTCGTTCTAAGTTGAGCTCTTTATCCAAATTTGCAGTCTTTGGCTAAATTGAGTTCTTTGCCAATTCTGAGATACACTTTGCTGTAACTTGTCAGGGAAAGCTCAGATCAACCAATCGACTGCTTTTTCAGCTTCTGCGTCCCAGACAGCATCCAATATGTGTTTCTCGTTCTAAGTTGAGCTCTTTATCCAAATTTGCAGTCTTTGGCTAAATTGAGTTCTTTGCCAATTCTGAGATACACTTTGCTGTAACTTCTTAGGGAAAGCTCAGATCAACCAATCGACTGCTTTTTCAACTTCTACATCCCAGACAGCATCCAACATGTGTTTCTCGTTTGAAGTTGAGCTCTGCATTCAAATTTGCAATCCCTTGCTAAATTGAGTTCTTTGCCAATTCTGAGATACACTTTGCTGTAACTTCTCAGGGAAAGCTCAGATCAACCAATCGACTGCTTTTTCAGCTTCTGCGTCCCAGACAGCATCCAATATGTGTTTCTCGTTCTAAGTTGAGCTCTTTATCCAAATTTGCAGTCTTTGGCTAAATTGAGTTCTTTGCCAATTCTGAGATACACTTTGCTGTAACTTCTTAGGGAAAGCTCAGATCAACCAATCGACTGCTTTTTCAGCTTCTGCATCCCAGACAGCATCCAATATGTGTTTCTCGTTCTAAGTTGAGCTCTTTATCCAAATTTGCAGTCTTTGGCTAAATTGAGTTCTTTGCCAATTCTGAGATACACTTTGCTGTAACTTCTCAGGGAAAGCTCAGATCAACCAATCGACTGCTTTTTCAGCTTCTGCGTCCCAGACAGCATCCAATATGTGTTTCTCGTTCTAAGTTGAGCTCTTTATCCAAATTTGCAGTCTTTGGCTAAATTGAGTTCTTTGCCAATTCTGAGATACACTTTGCTGTAACTTGTCAGGGAAAGCTCAGATCAACCAATCGACTGCTTTTTCAGCTTCTGCGTCCCAGACAGCATCCAATATGTGTTTCTCGTTCTAAGTTGAGCTCTTTATCCAAATTTGCAGTCTTTGGCTAAATTGAGTTCTTTGCCAATTCTGAGATACACTTTGCTGTAACTTCTTAGGGAAAGCTCAGATCAACCAATCGACTGCTTTTTCAACTTCTACATACCAGACAGCATCCAACATGTGTTTCTCGTTTGAAGTTGAGCTCTGCATTCAAATTTTCAATCCCTTGCTAAATTGAGTTCTTTGCCAATTCTGATATACACTTTGCTGTAACTTCTCAGGGAAAGCTCAGATCAACCAATCGACTGCTTTTTCAGCTTCTGCGTCCCAGACAGCATCCAATATGTGTTTCTCGCTCTAAGTTGAGCTCTTTATCCAAATTTGCAGTCTTTGGCTAAATTGAGTTCTTTGCCAATTCTGAGATACACTTTGCTGTAACTTGTCAGGGAAAGCTCAGATCAACCAATCGACTGCTTTTTCAGCTTCTGCGTCCCAGACAGCATCCAATATGTGTTTCTCGTTCTAAGTTGAGCTCTTTATCCAAATTTGCAGTCTTTGGCTAAATTGAGTTCTTTGACAATTCTGAGATACACTTTGCTGTAACTTCTTAGGGAAAGCTCAGATCAACCAATCGACTGCTTTTTCAACTTCTACATACCAGACAGCATCCAACATGTGTTTCTCGTTTGAAGTTGAGCTCTGCATTCAAATTTTCAATCCCTTGCTAAATTGAGTTCTTTGCCAATTCTGATATACACTTTGCTGTAACTTCTCAGGGAAAGCTCAGATCAACCAATCGACTGCTTTTTCAGCTTCTGCGTCCCAGACAGCATCCAATATGTGTTTCTCGTTCTAAGTTGAGCTCTTTATCCAAATTTGCAGTCTTTGGCTAAATGGAGTTCTTTGCCAATTCTGAGATACACTTTGCTGTAACTTCTCAGGGAAAGCTCAGATCAACCAATCGACTGCTTTTTCAGCTTCTGCGTCCCAGACAGCATCCAATATGTGTTTCTCGTTCTAAGTTGAGCTCTTTATCCAAATTTGCAGTCTTTGGCTAAATTGAGTTCTTTGCCAATTCTGAGATACACTTTGCTGTAACTTCTTAGGGAAAGCTCAGATCAACCAATCGACTGCTTTTTCAACTTCTACATCCCAGACAGCATCCGACATGTGTTTCTCGTTTGAAGTTGAGCTCTGCATTCAAATTTGCAATCCCTTGCTAAATTGAGTTCTTTGCCAATTCTGAGATACACTTTGCTGTAACTTGTCAGGGAAAGCTCAGATCAACCAATCGACTGCTTTTTCAGCTTCTGCGTCCCAGACAGCATCCAATATGTGTTTCTCGTTCTAAGTTGAGCTCTTTATCCAAATTTGCAGTCTTTGGCTAAATTGAGTTCTTTGCCAATTCTGAGATACACTTTGCTGTAACTTCTCAGGGAAAGCTCAGATCAACCAATCGACTGCTTTTTCAGCTTCTGCGTCCCAGACAGCATCCAATATGTGTTTCTCGTTCTAAGTTGAGCTCTTTATCCAAATTTGCAGTCTTTGGCTAAATTGAGTTCTTTGACAATTCTGAGATACACTTTGCTGTAACTTCTTAGGGAAAGCTCAGATCAACCAATCGACTGCTTTTTCAGCTTCTGCGTCCCAGACAGCATCCAATATGTGTTTCTCGTTCTAAGTTGAGCTCTTTATCCAAATTTGCAGTCTTTGGCTAAATTGAGTTCTTTGCCAATTCTGAGATACACTTTGCTGTAACTTCTTAGAGAAAGCTCAGATCAACCAATCGACTGCTTTTTCAGCTTCTGCGTCCCAGACAGCATCCAATATGTGTTTCTCGTTCTAAGTTGAGCTCTTTATCCAAATTTGCAGTCTTTGGCTAAATTGAGTTCTTTGCCAATTCTGAGATACACTTTGCTGTAACTTCTCAGGGAAAGCTCAGATCAACCAATCGACTGCTTTTTCAACTTCTACATCCCAGACAGCATCCAATATGTGTTTCTCGTTCTAAGTTGAGCTCTTTATCCAAATTTGCAGTCTTTGGCTAAATTGAGTTCTTTGCCAATTCTGAGATACACTTTGCTGTAACTTCTTAGGGAAAGCTCAGATCAACCAATCGACTGCTTTTTCAACTTCTACATCCCAGACAGCATCCAACATGTGTTTCTCGTTTGAAGTTGAGCTCTGCATTCAAATTTGCAATCCCTTGCTAAATTGAGTTCTTTGCCAATTCTGATATACACTTTGCTGTAACTTCTCAGGGAAAGCTCAGATCAACCAATCGACTGCTTTTTCAGCTTCTGCGTCCCAGACAGCATCCAATATGTGTTTCTCGTTCTAAGTTGAGCTCTTTATCCAAATTTGCAGTCTTTGGCTAAATTGAGTTCTTTGCCAATTCTGAGATACACTTTGCTGTAACTTCTCAGGGAAAGCTCAGATCAACCAATCGACTGCTTTTTCAGCTTCTGCATCCCAGACAGCATCCAATATGTGTTTCTCGTTCTAAGTTGAGCTCTTTATCCAAATTTGCAGTCTTTGGCTAAATTGAGTTCTTTGCCAATTCTGAGATACACTTTGCTGTAACTTCTTAGGGAAAGCTCAGATCAACCAGTCGACTGCTTTTTCAACTTCTACATCCCAGACAGCATCCAACATGTGTTTCTCGTTTGAAGTTGAGCTCTGCATTCAAATTTTCAATCCCTTGCTAAATTGAGTTCTTTGCCAATTCTGATATACACTTTGCTGTAACTTCTCAGGGAAAGCTCAGATCAACCAATCGACTGCTTTTTCAGCTTCTGCGTCCCAGACAGCATCCAATATGTGTTTCTCGTTCTAAGTTGAGCTCTTTATCCAAATTTACAGTCTTTGGCTAAATTGAGTTCTTTGCCAATTCTGAGATACACTTTGCTGTAACTTCTTAGGGAAAGCTCAGATCAACCAATCGACTGCTTTTTCAACTTCTACATCCCAGACAGCATCCAACATGTGTTTCTCGTTTGAAGTTGAGCTCTGCATTCAAATTTGCAATCCCTTGCTAAATTGAGTTCTTTGCCAATTCTGATATACACTTTGCTGTAACTTGTCAGGGAAAGCTCAGATCAACCAATCGACTGCTTTTTCAACTTCTACATCCCAGACAGCATCCAACATGTGTTTCTCGTTTGAAGTTGAGCTCTGCATTCAAATTTGCAATCCCTTGCTAAATTGAGTTCTTTGCCAATTCTGAGATACACTTTGCTGTAACTTCTCAGGGAAAGCTCAGATCAACCAATCGACTGCTTTTTCAGCTTCTGCGTCCCAGACAGCATCCAATATGTGTTTCTCGTTCTAAGTTGAGCTCTTTATCCAAATTTGCAGTCTTTGGCTAAATTGAGTTCTTTGCCAATTCTGAGATACACTTTGCTGTAACTTGTCAGTGAAAGCTCAGATCAACCAATCGACTGCTTTTTCAACTTCTACATCCCAGACAGCATCCAACATGTGTTTCTCATTTGAAGTTGAGCTCTGCATTCAAATTTGCAATCCCTTGCTAAATTGAGTTCTTTGCCAATTCTGAGATACACTTTGCTGTAACTTCTTAGGGAAAGCTCAGATCAACCACTCGACTGCTTTTTCAGCGTCTGCGTCCCAGACAGCATCCAATATGTATTTCTCGTTCTAAGTTGAGCTCTTTATCCAAATTTGCAGTCTTTGGCTCAATTGAGTTCTTTGCCAATTCTGAGATACACTTTGCTGTAACTTGTCAGGGAAAGCTCAGATCAACCAATCGACTGCTTTTTCAACTTCTACATCCCAGACAGCATCCAACATGTGTTTCTCGTTTGAAGTTGAGCTCTGCATTCAAATTTGCAATCCCTTGCTAAATTGAGTTCTTTGCCAATTCTGATATACACTTTGCTGTAACTTGTCAGGGAAAGCTCAGATCAACCAATCGACTGCTTTTTCAACTTCTACATCCCAGACAGCATCCAACATGTGTTTCTCGTTTGAAGTTGAGCTCTGCATTCAAATTTGCAATCCCTTGCTAAATTGAGTTCTTTGCCAATTCTGATATACACTTTGCTGTAACTTGTCAGGGAAAGCTCAGATCAACCAATCGACTGCTTTTTCAGCTTCTGCGTCCCAGACAGCATCCAATATGTGTTTCTCGTTCTAAGTTGAGCTCTTTATCCAAATTTGCAGTCTTTGGCTAAATTGAGTTCTTTGCCAATTCTGAGATACACTTTGCTGTAACTTCTCAGGGAAAGCTCAGATCAACCAATCGACTGCTTTTTCAGCTTCTGCATCCCAGACAGCATCCAATATGTGTTTCTCGTTCTAAGTTGAGCTCTTTATCCAAATTTGCAGTCTTTGGCTAAATTGAGTTCTTTGCCAATTCTGAGATACACTTTGCTGTAACTTCTTAGGGAAAGCTCAGATCAACCAGTCGACTGCTTTTTCAACTTCTACATCCCAGACAGCATCCAACATGTGTTTCTCGTTTGAAGTTGAGCTCTGCATTCAAATTTGCAATCCCTTGCTAAATTGAGTTCTTTGCCAATTCTGATATACACTTTGCTGTAACTTGTCAGGGAAAGCTCAGATCAACCAATCGACTGCTTTTTCAGCTTCTGCGTCCCAGACAGCATCCAATATGTGTTTCTCGTTCTAAGTTGAGCTCTTTATCCAAATTTGCAGTCTTTGGCTAAATTGAGTTCTTTGCCAATTCTGAGATACACTTTGCTGTAACTTCTTAGGGAAAGCTCAGATCAACCAGTCGACTGCTTTTTCAACTTCTACATCCCAGACAGCATCCAACATGTGTTTCTCGTTTGAAGTTGAGCTCTGCATTCAAATTTGCAATCCCTTGCTAAATTGAGTTCTTTGCCAATTCTGATATACACTTTGCTGTAACTTCTCAGGGAAAGCTCAGATCAACCAATCGACTGCTTTTTCAGCTTCTGCGTCCCAGACAGCATCCAATATGTGTTTCTCGTTCTAAGTTGAGCTCTTTATCCAAATTTGCAGTCTTTGGCTAAATTGAGTTCTTTGCCAATTCTGAGATACACTTTGCTGTAACTTCTTAGGGAAAGCTCAGATCAACCAATCGACTGCTTTTTCAACTTCTACATCCCAGACAGCATCCAACATGTGTTTCTCGTTTGAAGTTGAGCTCTGCATTCAAATTTGCAATCCCTTGCTAAATTGAGTTCTTTGCCAATTCTGAGATACACTTTGCTGTAACTTCTCAGGGAAAGCTCAGATCAACCAATCGACTGCTTTTTCAGCTTCTGCGTCCCAGACAGCATCCAATATGTGTTTCTCGTTCTAAGTTGAGCTCTTTTATCCAAATTTGCAGTCTTTGGCTAAATTGAGTTCTTTGCCAATTCTGAGATACACTTTGCTGTAACTTCTTAGGGAAAGCTCAGATCAACCAATCGACTGCTTTTTCAACTTCTACATCCCAGACAGCATCCAACATGTGTTTCTCGTTTGAAGTTGAGCTCTGCATTCAAATTTGCAATCCCTTGCTAAATTGAGTTCTTTGCCAATTCTGATATACACTTTGCTGTAACTTCTCAGGGAAAGCTCAGATCAACCAATCGACTGCTTTTTCAGCTTCTGCGTCCCAGACAGCATCCAATATGTGTTTCTCGTTCTAAGTTGAGCTCTTTATCCAAATTTGCAGTCTTTGGCTAAATTGAGTTCTTTGCCAATTCTGAGATACACTTTGCTGTAACTTCTCAGGGAAAGCTCAGATCAACCAATCGACTGCTTTTTCAGCTTCTGCATCCCAGACAGCATCCAATATGTGTTTCTCGTTCTAAGTTGAGCTCTTTATCCAAATTTGCAGTCTTTGGCTAAATTGAGTTCTTTGCCAATTCTGAGATACACTTTGCTGTAACTTCTTAGGGAAAGCTCAGATCAACCAGTCGACTGCTTTTTCAACTTCTACATCCCAGACAGCATCCAACATGTGTTTCTCGTTTGAAGTTGAGCTCTGCATTCAAATTTTCAATCCCTTGCTAAATTGAGTTCTTTGCCAATTCTGATATACACTTTGCTGTAACTTCTCAGGGAAAGCTCAGATCAACCAATCGACTGCTTTTTCAGCTTCTGCGTCCCAGACAGCATCCAATATGTGTTTCTCGTTCTAAGTTGAGCTCTTTATCCAAATTTACAGTCTTTGGCTAAATTGAGTTCTTTGCCAATTCTGAGATACACTTTGCTGTAACTTCTTAGGGAAAGCTCAGATCAACCAATCGACTGCTTTTTCAACTTCTACATCCCAGACAGCATCCAACATGTGTTTCTCGTTTGAAGTTGAGCTCTGCATTCAAATTTGCAATCCCTTGCTAAATTGAGTTCTTTGCCAATTCTGATATACACTTTGCTGTAACTTCTCAGGGAAAGCTCAGATCAACCAATCGACTGCTTTTTCAGCTTCTGCGTCCCAGACAGCATCCAATATGTGTTTCTCGTTCTAAGTTGAGCTCTTTATCCAAATTTGCAGTCTTTGGCTAAATTGAGTTCTTTGCCAATTCTGAGATACACTTTGCTGTAACTTGTCAGGGAAAGCTCAGATCAACCAATCGACTGCTTTTTCAGCTTCTGCGTCCCAGACAGCATCCAATATGTGTTTCTCGTTCTAAGTTGAGCTCTTTATCCAAATTTGCAGTCTTTGGCTAAATTGAGTTCTTTGCCAATTCTGATATACACTTTGCTGTAACTTCTCAGGGAAAGCTCAGATCAACCAATCGACTGCTTTTTCAGCTTCTGCGTCCCAGACAGCATCCAATATGTGTTTCTCGTTCTAAGTTGAGCTCTTTATCCAAATTTGCAGTCTTTGGCTAAATTGAGTTCTTTGCCAATTCTGAGATACACTTTGCTGTAACTTCTCAGGGAAAGCTCAGATCAACCAATCGACTGCTTTTTCAGCTTCTGCATCCCAGACAGCATCCAATATGTGTTTCTCGTTCTAAGTTGAGCTCTTTATCCAAATTTGCAGTCTTTGGCTAAATTGAGTTCTTTGCCAATTCTGAGATACACTTTGCTGTAACTTCTTAGGGAAAGCTCAGATCAACCAGTCGACTGCTTTTTCAACTTCTACATCCCAGACAGCATCCAACATGTGTTTCTCGTTTGAAGTTGAGCTCTGCATTCAAATTTGCAATCCCTTGCTAAATTGAGTTCTTTGCCAATTCTGATATACACTTTGCTGTAACTTCTCAGGGAAAGCTCAGATCAACCAATCGACTGCTTTTTCAGCTTCTGCGTCCCAGACAGCATCCAATATGTGTTTCTCGTTCTAAGTTGAGCTCTTTATCCAAATTTGCAGTCTTTGGCTAAATTGAGTTCTTTGCCAATTCTGAGATACACTTTGCTGTAACTTGTCAGGGAAAGCTCAGATCAACCAATCGACTGCTTTTTCAGCTTCTGCGTCCCAGACAGCATCCAATATGTGTTTCTCGTTCTAAGTTGAGCTCTTTATCCAAATTTGCAGTCTTTGGCTAAATTGAGTTCTTTGCCAATTCTGAGATACACTTTGCTGTAACTTCTTAGGGAAAGCTCAGATCAACCAATCGACTGCTTTTTCAACTTCTACATACCAGACAGCATCCAACATGTGTTTCTCGTTTGAAGTTGAGCTCTGCATTCAAATTTTCAATCCCTTGCTAAATTGAGTTCTTTGCCAATTCTGATATACACTTTGCTGTAACTTCTCAGGGAAAGCTCAGATCAACCAATCGACTTCTTTTTCAGCTTCTGCGTCCCAGACAGCATCCAATATGTGTTTCTCGTTCTAAGTTGAGCTCTTTATCCAAATTTGCAGTCTTTGGCTAAATGGAGTTCTTTGCCAATTCTGAGATACACTTTGCTGTAACTTCTCAGGGAAAGCTCAGATCAACCAATCGACTGCTTTTTCAGCTTCTGCGTCCCAGACAGCATCCAATATGTGTTTCTCGTTCTAAGTTGAGCTCTTTATCCAAATTTGCAGTCTTTGGCTAAATTGAGTTCTTTGCCAATTCTGAGATACACTTTGCTGTAACTTCTTAGGGAAAGCTCAGATCAACCAATCGACTGCTTTTTCAACTTCTACATCCCAGACAGCATCCGACATGTGTTTCTCGTTTGAAGTTGAGCTCTGCATTCAAATTTGCAATCCCTTGCTAAATTGAGTTCTTTGCCAATTCTGAGATACACTTTGCTGTAACTTGTCCGGGAAAGCTCAGATCAACCAATCGACTGCTTGTTCAGCTTCTGCATCCCAGACAGCATCCAATATGTGTTTCTCGTTCTAAGTTGAGCTCTTTATCCAAATTTGCAGTCTTTGGCTAAATTGAGTTCTTTGCCAATTCTGAGATACACTTTGCTGTAACTTCTTAGGGAAAGCTCAGATCAACCAGTCGACTGCTTTTTCAACTTCTACATCCCAGACAGCATCCAACATGTGTTTCTCGTTTGAAGTTGAGCTCTGCATTCAAATTTGCAATCCCTTGCTAAATTGAGTTCTTTGCCAATTCTGAGATACACTTTGCTGTAACTTCTCAGGGAAAGCTCAGATCAACCAATCGACTGCTTTTTCAGCTTGTGCGTCCCAGACAGCATCCAATATGTGTTTCTCGTTCTAAGTTGAACTCTTTATCCAAATTTGCAGTCTTTGGCTAAATTGAGTTCTTTGCCAATTCTGAGATACACTTTGCTGTAACTTGTCAGGGAAAGCTCAGATCAACCAATCGACTGCTTTTTCAGCTTCTGCGTCCCAGACAGCATCCAATATGTGTTTCTCGTTCTAAGTTGAGCTCTTTATCCAAATTTGCAGTCTTTGGCTAAATTGAGTTCTTTGCCAATTCTGAGATACACTTTGCTGTAACTTCTTAGGGAAAGCTCAGATCAACCAATCGACTGCTTTTTCAACTTCTACATCCCAGACAGCATCCAACATGTGTTTCTCGTTTGAAGTTGAGCTCTGCATTCAAATTTGCAATCCCTTGCTAAATTGAGTTCTTTGCCAATTCTGAGATACACTTTGCTGTAACTTCTCAGGGAAAGCTCAGATCAACCAATCGACTGCTTTTTCAGCTTCTGCGTCCCAGACAGCATCCAATATGTGTTTCTCGTTCTAAGTTGAGCTCTTTATCCAAATTTGCAGTCTTTGGCTAAATTGAGTTCTTTGCCAATTCTGAGATACACTTTGCTGTAACTTCTTAGGGAAAGCTCAGATCAACCAATCGACTGCTTTTTCAACTTCTACATCCCAGACAGCATCCAACATGTGTTTCTCGTTTGAAGTTGAGCTCTGCATTCAAATTTGCAATCCCTTGCTAAATTGAGTTCTTTGCCAATTCTGATATACACTTTGCTGTAACTTCTCAGGGAAAGCTCAGATCAACCAATCGACTGCTTTTTCAGCTTCTGCGTCCCAGACAGAATCCAATATGTGTTTCTCGTTCTAAGTTGAGCTCTTTATCCAAATTTGCAGTCTTTGGCTAAATTGAGTTCTTTGCCAATTCTGAGATACACTTTGCTGTAACTTCTCAGGGAAAGCTCAGATCAACCAATCGACTGCTTTTTCAGCTTCTGCATCCCAGACAGCATCCAATATGTGTTTCTCGTTCTAAGTTGAGCTCTTTATCCAAATTTGCAGTCTTTGGCTAAATTGAGTTCTTTGCCAATTCTGAGATACACTTTGCTGTAACTTCTCAGGGAAAGCTCAGATCAACCAATCGACTGCTTTTTCAGCTTCTGCGTCCCAGACAGCATCCAATATGTGTTTCTCGTTCTAAGTTGAGCTCTTTATCCAAATTTGCAGTCTTTGGCTAAATTGAGTTCTTTGCCAATTCTGAGATACACTTTGCTGTAACTTGTCAGGGAAAGCTCAGATCAACCAATCGACTGCTTTTTCAGCTTCTGCGTCCCAGACAGCATCCAATATGTGTTTCTCGTTCTAAGTTGAGCTCTTTATCCAAATTTGCAGTCTTTGGCTAAATTGAGTTCTTTGCCAATTCTGAGATACACTTTGCTGTAACTTCTTAGGGAAAGCTCAGATCAACCAATCGACTGCTTTTTCAACTTCTACATCCCAGACAGCATCCAACATGTGTTTCTCGTTTGAAGTTGAGCTCTGCATTCAAATTTGCAATCCCTTGCTAAATTGAGTTCTTTGCCAATTCTGATATACACTTTGCTGTAACTTCTCAGGGAAAGCTCAGATCAACCAATCGACTGCTTTTTCAGCTTCTGCGTCCCAGACAGAATCCAATATGTGTTTCTGCGTCCCAGACAGCATCCAATATGTGTTTCTCGTTCTAAGTTGAGCTCTTTATCCAAATTTGCAGTCTTTGGCTAAATTGAGTTCTTTGCCAATTCTGAGATACACTTTGCTGTAACTTGTCAGGGAAAGCTCAGATCAACCAATCGACTGCTTTTTCAGCTTCTGCGTCCCAGACAGCATCCAATATGTGTTTCTCGTTCTAAGTTGAGCTCTTTATCCAAATTTGCAGTCTTTGGCTAAATTGAGTTCTTTGACAATTCTGAGATACACTTTGCTGTAACTTCTTAGGGAAAGCTCAGATCAACCAATCGACTGCTTTTTCAACTTCTACATACCAGACAGCATCCAACATGTGTTTCTCGTTTGAAGTTGAGCTCTGCATTCAAATTTTCAATCCCTTGCTAAATTGAGTTCTTTGCCAATTCTGATATACACTTTGCTGTAACTTCTCAGGGAAAGCTCAGATCAACCAATCGACTGCTTTTTCAGCTTCTGCGTCCCAGACAGCATCCAATATGTGTTTCTCGTTCTAAGTTGAGCTCTTTATCCAAATTTGCAGTCTTTGGCTAAATGGAGTTCTTTGCCAATTCTGAGATACACTTTGCTGTAACTTCTCAGGGAAAGCTCAGATCAACCAATCGACTGCTTTTTCAGCTTCTGCGTCCCAGACAGCATCCAATATGTGTTTCTCGTTCTAAGTTGAGCTCTTTATCCAAATTTGCAGTCTTTGGCTAAATTGAGTTCTTTGCCAATTCTGAGATACACTTTGCTGTAACTTCTTAGGGAAAGCTCAGATCAACCAATCGACTGCTTTTTCAACTTCTACATCCCAGACAGCATCCGACATGTGTTTCTCGTTTGAAGTTGAGCTCTGCATTCAAATTTGCAATCCCTTGCTAAATTGAGTTCTTTGCCAATTCTGAGATACACTTTGCTGTAACTTGTCAGGGAAAGCTCAGATCAACCAATCGACTGCTTTTTCAGCTTCTGCGTCCCAGACAGCATCCAATATGTGTTTCTCGTTCTAAGTTGAGCTCTTTATCCAAATTTGCAGTCTTTGGCTAAATTGAGTTCTTTGCCAATTCTGAGATACACTTTGCTGTAACTTCTCAGGGAAAGCTCAGATCAACCAATCGACTGCTTTTTCAGCTTCTGCGTCCCAGACAGCATCCAATATGTGTTTCTCGTTCTAAGTTGAGCTCTTTATCCAAATTTGCAGTCTTTGGCTAAATTGAGTTCTTTGCCAATTCTGAGATACACTTTGCTGTAACTTCTTAGGGAAAGCTCAGATCAACCAATCGACTGCTTTTTCAGCTTCTGCGTCCCAGACAGCATCCAATATGTGTTTCTCGTTCTAAGTTGAGCTCTTTATCCAAATTTGCAGTCTTTGGCTAAATTGAGTTCTTTGCCAATTCTGAGATACACTTTGCTGTAACTTCTCAGGGAAAGCTCAGATCAACCAATCGACTGCTTTTTCAACTTCTACATCCCAGACAGCATCCAATATGTGTTTCTCGTTCTAAGTTGAGCTCTTTATCCAAATTTGCAGTCTTTGGCTAAATTGAGTTCTTTGCCAATTCTGAGATACACTTTGCTGTAACTTGTCAGGGAAAGCTCAGATCAACCAATCGACTGCTTTTTCAGCTTCTGCGTCCCAGACAGCATCCAATATGTGTTTCTCGTTCTAAGTTGAGCTCTTTATCCAAATTTGCAGTCTTTGGCTAAATTGAGTTCTTTGCCAATTCTGAGATACACTTTGCTGTAACTTCTTAGGGAAAGCTCAGATCAACCAATCGACTGCTTTTTCAACTTCTACATCCCAGACAGCATCCAACATGTGTTTCTCGTTTGAAGTTGAGCTCTGCATTCAAATTTGCAATCCCTTGCTAAATTGAGTTCTTTGCCAATTCTGAGATACACTTTGCTGTAACTTCTCAGGGAAAGCTCAGATCAACCAATCGACTGCTTTTTCAGCTTCTGCGTCCCAGACAGCATCCAATATGTGTTTCTCGTTCTAAGTTGAGCTCTTTATCCAAATTTGCAGTCTTTGGCTAAATTGAGTTCTTTGCCAATTCTGAGATACACTTTGCTGTAACTTCTTAGGGAAAGCTCAGATCAACCAATCGACTGCTTTTTCAGCTTCTGCATCCCAGACAGCATCCAATATGTGTTTCTCGTTCTAAGTTGAGCTCTTTATCCAAATTTGCAGTCTTTGGCTAAATTGAGTTCTTTGCCAATTCTGAGATACACTTTGCTGTAACTTCTCAGGGAAAGCTCAGATCAACCAATCGACTGCTTTTTCAGCTTCTGCGTCCCAGACAGCATCCAATATGTGTTTCTCGTTCTAAGTTGAGCTCTTTATCCAAATTTGCAGTCTTTGGCTAAATTGAGTTCTTTGCCAATTCTGAGATACACTTTGCTGTAACTTGTCAGGGAAAGCTCAGATCAACCAATCGACTGCTTTTTCAGCTTCTGCGTCCCAGACAGCATCCAATATGTGTTTCTCGTTCTAAGTTGAGCTCTTTATCCAAATTTGCAGTCTTTGGCTAAATTGAGTTCTTTGCCAATTCTGAGATACACTTTGCTGTAACTTCTTAGGGAAAGCTCAGATCAACCAATCGACTGCTTTTTCAACTTCTACATACCAGACAGCATCCAACATGTGTTTCTCGTTTGAAGTTGAGCTCTGCATTCAAATTTTCAATCCCTTGCTAAATTGAGTTCTTTGCCAATTCTGATATACACTTTGCTGTAACTTCTCAGGGAAAGCTCAGATCAACCAATCGACTGCTTTTTCAGCTTCTGCGTCCCAGACAGCATCCAATATGTGTTTCTCGCTCTAAGTTGAGCTCTTTATCCAAATTTGCAGTCTTTGGCTAAATTGAGTTCTTTGCCAATTCTGAGATACACTTTGCTGTAACTTGTCAGGGAAAGCTCAGATCAACCAATCGACTGCTTTTTCAGCTTCTGCGTCCCAGACAGCATCCAATATGTGTTTCTCGTTCTAAGTTGAGCTCTTTATCCAAATTTGCAGTCTTTGGCTAAATTGAGTTCTTTGACAATTCTGAGATACACTTTGCTGTAACTTCTTAGGGAAAGCTCAGATCAACCAATCGACTGCTTTTTCAACTTCTACATACCAGACAGCATCCAACATGTGTTTCTCGTTTGAAGTTGAGCTCTGCATTCAAATTTTCAATCCCTTGCTAAATTGAGTTCTTTGCCAATTCTGATATACACTTTGCTGTAACTTCTCAGGGAAAGCTCAGATCAACCAATCGACTGCTTTTTCAGCTTCTGCGTCCCAGACAGCATCCAATATGTGTTTCTCGTTCTAAGTTGAGCTCTTTATCCAAATTTGCAGTCTTTGGCTAAATGGAGTTCTTTGCCAATTCTGAGATACACTTTGCTGTAACTTCTCAGGGAAAGCTCAGATCAACCAATCGACTGCTTTTTCAGCTTCTGCGTCCCAGACAGCATCCAATATGTGTTTCTCGTTCTAAGTTGAGCTCTTTATCCAAATTTGCAGTCTTTGGCTAAATTGAGTTCTTTGCCAATTCTGAGATACACTTTGCTGTAACTTCTTAGGGAAAGCTCAGATCAACCAATCGACTGCTTTTTCAACTTCTACATCCCAGACAGCATCCGACATGTGTTTCTCGTTTGAAGTTGAGCTCTGCATTCAAATTTGCAATCCCTTGCTAAATTGAGTTCTTTGCCAATTCTGAGATACACTTTGCTGTAACTTGTCAGGGAAAGCTCAGATCAACCAATCGACTGCTTTTTCAGCTTCTGCGTCCCAGACAGCATCCAATATGTGTTTCTCGTTCTAAGTTGAGCTCTTTATCCAAATTTGCAGTCTTTGGCTAAATTGAGTTCTTTGCCAATTCTGAGATACACTTTGCTGTAACTTCTCAGGGAAAGCTCAGATCAACCAATCGACTGCTTTTTCAGCTTCTGCGTCCCAGACAGCATCCAATATGTGTTTCTCGTTCTAAGTTGAGCTCTTTATCCAAATTTGCAGTCTTTGGCTAAATTGAGTTCTTTGACAATTCTGAGATACACTTTGCTGTAACTTCTTAGGGAAAGCTCAGATCAACCAATCGACTGCTTTTTCAGCTTCTGCGTCCCAGACAGCATCCAATATGTGTTTCTCGTTCTAAGTTGAGCTCTTTATCCAAATTTGCAGTCTTTGGCTAAATTGAGTTCTTTGCCAATTCTGAGATACACTTTGCTGTAACTTCTTAGAGAAAGCTCAGATCAACCAATCGACTGCTTTTTCAGCTTCTGCGTCCCAGACAGCATCCAATATGTGTTTCTCGTTCTAAGTTGAGCTCTTTATCCAAATTTGCAGTCTTTGGCTAAATTGAGTTCTTTGCCAATTCTGAGATACACTTTGCTGTAACTTCTCAGGGAAAGCTCAGATCAACCAATCGACTGCTTTTTCAACTTCTACATCCCAGACAGCATCCAATATGTGTTTCTCGTTCTAAGTTGAGCTCTTTATCCAAATTTGCAGTCTTTGGCTAAATTGAGTTCTTTGCCAATTCTGAGATACACTTTGCTGTAACTTCTTAGGGAAAGCTCAGATCAACCAATCGACTGCTTTTTCAACTTCTACATCCCAGACAGCATCCAACATGTGTTTCTCGTTTGAAGTTGAGCTCTGCATTCAAATTTGCAATCCCTTGCTAAATTGAGTTCTTTGCCAATTCTGATATACACTTTGCTGTAACTTCTCAGGGAAAGCTCAGATCAACCAATCGACTGCTTTTTCAGCTTCTGCGTCCCAGACAGCATCCAATATGTGTTTCTCGTTCTAAGTTGAGCTCTTTATCCAAATTTGCAGTCTTTGGCTAAATTGAGTTCTTTGCCAATTCTGAGATACACTTTGCTGTAACTTCTCAGGGAAAGCTCAGATCAACCAATCGACTGCTTTTTCAGCTTCTGCATCCCAGACAGCATCCAATATGTGTTTCTCGTTCTAAGTTGAGCTCTTTATCCAAATTTGCAGTCTTTGGCTAAATTGAGTTCTTTGCCAATTCTGAGATACACTTTGCTGTAACTTCTTAGGGAAAGCTCAGATCAACCAGTCGACTGCTTTTTCAACTTCTACATCCCAGACAGCATCCAACATGTGTTTCTCGTTTGAAGTTGAGCTCTGCATTCAAATTTTCAATCCCTTGCTAAATTGAGTTCTTTGCCAATTCTGATATACACTTTGCTGTAACTTCTCAGGGAAAGCTCAGATCAACCAATCGACTGCTTTTTCAGCTTCTGCGTCCCAGACAGCATCCAATATGTGTTTCTCGTTCTAAGTTGAGCTCTTTATCCAAATTTACAGTCTTTGGCTAAATTGAGTTCTTTGCCAATTCTGAGATACACTTTGCTGTAACTTCTTAGGGAAAGCTCAGATCAACCAATCGACTGCTTTTTCAACTTCTACATCCCAGACAGCATCCAACATGTGTTTCTCGTTTGAAGTTGAGCTCTGCATTCAAATTTGCAATCCCTTGCTAAATTGAGTTCTTTGCCAATTCTGATATACACTTTGCTGTAACTTGTCAGGGAAAGCTCAGATCAACCAATCGACTGCTTTTTCAACTTCTACATCCCAGACAGCATCCAACATGTGTTTCTCGTTTGAAGTTGAGCTCTGCATTCAAATTTGCAATCCCTTGCTAAATTGAGTTCTTTGCCAATTCTGAGATACACTTTGCTGTAACTTCTCAGGGAAAGCTCAGATCAACCAATCGACTGCTTTTTCAGCTTCTGCGTCCCAGACAGCATCCAATATGTGTTTCTCGTTCTAAGTTGAGCTCTTTATCCAAATTTGCAGTCTTTGGCTAAATTGAGTTCTTTGCCAATTCTGAGATACACTTTGCTGTAACTTGTCAGTGAAAGCTCAGATCAACCAATCGACTGCTTTTTCAACTTCTACATCCCAGACAGCATCCAACATGTGTTTCTCATTTGAAGTTGAGCTCTGCATTCAAATTTGCAATCCCTTGCTAAATTGAGTTCTTTGCCAATTCTGAGATACACTTTGCTGTAACTTCTTAGGGAAAGCTCAGATCAACCACTCGACTGCTTTTTCAGCGTCTGCGTCCCAGACAGCATCCAATATGTATTTCTCGTTCTAAGTTGAGCTCTTTATCCAAATTTGCAGTCTTTGGCTCAATTGAGTTCTTTGCCAATTCTGAGATACACTTTGCTGTAACTTGTCAGGGAAAGCTCAGATCAACCAATCGACTGCTTTTTCAACTTCTACATCCCAGACAGCATCCAACATGTGTTTCTCGTTTGAAGTTGAGCTCTGCATTCAAATTTGCAATCCCTTGCTAAATTGAGTTCTTTGCCAATTCTGATATACACTTTGCTGTAACTTGTCAGGGAAAGCTCAGATCAACCAATCGACTGCTTTTTCAGCTTCTGCGTCCCAGACAGCATCCAATATGTGTTTCTCGTTCTAAGTTGAGCTCTTTATCCAAATTTGCAGTCTTTGGCTAAATTGAGTTCTTTGCCAATTCTGAGATACACTTTGCTGTAACTTCTCAGGGAAAGCTCAGATCAACCAATCGACTGCTTTTTCAGCTTCTGCATCCCAGACAGCATCCAATATGTGTTTCTCGTTCTAAGTTGAGCTCTTTATCCAAATTTGCAGTCTTTGGCTAAATTGAGTTCTTTGCCAATTCTGAGATACACTTTGCTGTAACTTCTTAGGGAAAGCTCAGATCAACCAGTCGACTGCTTTTTCAACTTCTACATCCCAGACAGCATCCAACATGTGTTTCTCGTTTGAAGTTAAGCTCTGCATTCAAATTTTCAATCCCTTGCTAAATTGAGTTCTTTGCCAATTCTGATATACACTTTGCTGTAACTTCTCAGGGAAAGCTCAGATCAACCAATCGACTGCTTTTTCAGCTTCTGCGTCCCAGACAGCATCCAATATGTGTTTCTCGTTCTAAGTTGAGCTCTTTATCCAAATTTACAGTCTTTGGCTAAATTGAGTTCTTTGCCAATTCTGAGATACACTTTGCTGTAACTTCTTAGGGAAAGCTCAGATCAACCAATCGACTGCTTTTTCAACTTCTACATCCCAGACAGCATCCAACATGTGTTTCTCGTTTGAAGTTGAGCTCTGCATTCAAATTTTCAATCCCTTGCTAAATTGAGTTCTTTGCCAATTCTGATATACACTTTGCTGTAACTTCTCAGGGAAAGCTCAGATCAACCAATCGACTGCTTTTTCAGCTTCTGCGTCCCAGACAGCATCCAATATGTGTTTCTCGTTCTAAGTTGAGCTCTTTATCCAAATTTGCAGTCTTTGGCTAAATGGAGTTCTTTGCCAATTCTGAGATACACTTTGCTGTAACTTCTCAGGGAAAGCTCAGATCAACCAATCGACTGCTTTTTCAGCTTCTGCGTCCCAGACAGCATCCAATATGTGTTTCTCGTTCTAAGTTGAGCTCTTTATCCAAATTTGCAGTCTTTGGCTAAATTGAGTTCTTTGCCAATTCTGAGATACACTTTGCTGTAACTTCTTAGGGAAAGCTCAGATCAACCAATCGACTGCTTTTTCAACTTCTACATCCCAGACAGCATCCGACATGTGTTTCTCGTTTGAAGTTGAGCTCTGCATTCAAATTTGCAATCCCTTGCTAAATTGAGTTCTTTGCCAATTCTGAGATACACTTTGCTGTAACTTGTCAGGGAAAGCTCAGATCAACCAATCGACTGCTTTTTCAGCTTCTGCGTCCCAGACAGCATCCAATATGTGTTTCTCGTTCTAAGTTGAGCTCTTTATCCAAATTTGCAGTCTTTGGCTAAATTGAGTTCTTTGCCAATTCTGAGATACACTTTGCTGTAACTTGTCAGGGAAAGCTCAGATCAACCAATCGACTGCTTTTTCAGCTTCTGCGTCCCAGACAGCATCCAATATGTGTTTCTCGTTCTAAGTTGAGCTCTTTATCCAAATTTGCAGTCTTTGGCTAAATTGAGTTCTTTGACAATTCTGAGATACACTTTGCTGTAACTTCTTAGGGAAAGCTCAGATCAACCAATCGACTGCTTTTTCAACTTCTACATACCAGACAGCATCCAACATGTGTTTCTCGTTTGAAGTTGAGCTCTGCATTCAAATTTTCAATCCCTTGCTAAATTGAGTTCTTTGCCAATTCTGATATACACTTTGCTGTAACTTCTCAGGGAAAGCTCAGATCAACCAATCGACTGCTTTTTCAGCTTCTGCGTCCCAGACAGCATCCAATATGTGTTTCTCGTTCTAAGTTGAGCTCTTTATCCAAATTTGCAGTCTTTGGCTAAATGGAGTTCTTTGCCAATTCTGAGATACACTTTGCTGTAACTTCTCAGGGAAAGCTCAGATCAACCAATCGACTGCTTTTTCAGCTTCTGCGTCCCAGACAGCATCCAATATGTGTTTCTCGTTCTAAGTTGAGCTCTTTATCCAAATTTGCAGTCTTTGGCTAAATTGAGTTCTTTGCCAATTCTGAGATACACTTTGCTGTAACTTCTTAGGGAAAGCTCAGATCAACCAATCGACTGCTTTTTCAACTTCTACATCCCAGACAGCATCCGACATGTGTTTCTCGTTTGAAGTTGAGCTCTGCATTCAAATTTGCAATCCCTTGCTAAATTGAGTTCTTTGCCAATTCTGAAATACACTTTGCTGTAACTTGTCAGGGAAAGCTCAGATCAACCAATCGACTGCTTTTTCAGCTTCTGCGTCCCAGACAGCATCCAATATGTGTTTCTCGTTCTAAGTTGAGCTCTTTATCCAAATTTGCAGTCTTTGGCTAAATTGAGTTCTTTGCCAATTCTGAGATACACTTTGCTGTAACTTCTCAGGGAAAGCTCAGATCAACCAATCGACTGCTTTTTCAGCTTCTGCGTCCCAGACAGCATCCAATATGTGTTTCTCGTTCTAAGTTGAGCTCTTTATCCAAATTTGCAGTCTTTGGCTAAATTGAGTTCTTTGCCAATTCTGAGATACACTTTGCTGTAACTTCTTAGGGAAAGCTCAGATCAACCAATCGACTGCTTTTTCAGCTTCTGCGTCCCAGACAGCATCCAATATGTGTTTCTCGTTCTAAGTTGAGCTCTTTATCCAAATTTGCAGTCTTTGGCTAAATTGAGTTCTTTGCCAATTCTGAGATACACTTTGCTGTAACTTCTTAGGGAAAGCTCAGATCAACCAATCGACTGCTTTTTCAGCTTCTGCGTCCCAGACAGCATCCAATATGTGTTTCTCGTTCTAAGTTGAGCTCTTTATCCAAATTTGCAGTCTTTGGCTAAATTGAGTTCTTTGCCAATTCTGAGATACACTTTGCTGTAACTTCTCAGGGAAAGCTCAGATCAACCAATCGACTGCTTTTTCAACTTCTACATCCCAGACAGCATCCAATATGTGTTTCTCGTTCTAAGTTGAGCTCTTTATCCAAATTTGCAGTCTTTGGCTAAATTGAGTTCTTTGCCAATTCTGAGATACACTTTGCTGTAACTTCTTAGGGAAAGCTCAGATCAACCAATCGACTGCTTTTTCAACTTCTACATCCCAGACAGCATCCAACATGTGTTTCTCGTTTGAAGTTGAGCTCTGCATTCAAATTTGCAATCCCTTGCTAAATTGAGTTCTTTGCCAATTCTGATATACACTTTGCTGTAACTTCTCAGGGAAAGCTCAGATCAACCAATCGACTGCTTTTTCAGCTTCTGCGTCCCAGACAGCATCCAATATGTGTTTCTCGTTCTAAGTTGAGCTCTTTATCCAAATTTGCAGTCTTTGGCTAAATTGAGTTCTTTGCCAATTCTGAGATACACTTTGCTGTAACTTGTCAGGGAAAGCTCAGATCAACCAATCGACTGCTTTTTCAGCTTCTGCGTCCCAGACAGCATCCAATATGTGTTTCTCGTTCTAAGTTGAGCTCTTTATCCAAATTTGCAGTCTTTGGCTAAATTGAGTTCTTTGCCAATTCTGAGATACACTTTGCTGTAACTTCTTAGGGAAAGCTCAGATCAACCAATCGACTGCTTTTTCAACTTCTACATCCCAGACAGCATCCAACATGTGTTTCTCGTTTGAAGTTGAGCTCTGCATTCAAATTTGCAATCCCTTGCTAAATTGAGTTCTTTGCCAATTCTGAGATACACTTTGCTGTAACTTCTCAGGGAAAGCTCAGATCAACCAATCGACTGCTTTTTCAGCTTCTGCGTCCCAGACAGCATCCAATATGTGTTTCTCGTTCTAAGTTGAGCTCTTTATCCAAATTTGCAGTCTTTGGCTAAATTGAGTTCTTTGCCAATTCTGAGATACACTTTGCTGTAACTTCTTAGGGAAAGCTCAGATCAACCAATCGACTGCTTTTTCAACTTCTACATCCCAGACAGCATCCAACATGTGTTTCTCGTTTGAAGTTGAGCTCTGCATTCAAATTTGCAATCCCTTGCTAAATTGAGTTCTTTGCCAATTCTGATATACACTTTGCTGTAACTTCTCAGGGAAAGCTCAGATCAACCAATCGACTGCTTTTTCAGCTTCTGCGTCCCAGACAGCATCCAATATGTGTTTCTCGTTCTAAGTTGAGCTCTTTATCCAAATTTGCAGTCTTTGGCTAAATTGAGTTCTTTGCCAATTCTGAGATACACTTTGCTGTAACTTCTCAGGGAAAGCTCAGATCAACCAATCGACTGCTTTTTCAGCTTCTGCATCCCAGACAGCATCCAATATGTGTTTCTCGTTCTAAGTTGAGCTCTTTATCCAAATTTGCAGTCTTTGGCTAAATTGAGTTCTTTGCCAATTCTGAGATACACTTTGCTGTAACTTCTCAGGGAAAGCTCAGATCAACCAATCGACTGCTTTTTCAGCTTCTGCGTCCCAGACAGCATCCAATATGTGTTTCTCGTTCTAAGTTGAGCTCTTTATCCAAATTTGCAGTCTTTGGCTAAATTGAGTTCTTTGCCAATTCTGAGATACACTTTGCTGTAACTTGTCAGGGAAAGCTCAGATCAACCAATCGACTGCTTTTTCAGCTTCTGCGTCCCAGACAGCATCCAATATGTGTTTCTCGTTCTAAGTTGAGCTCTTTATCCAAATTTGCAGTCTTTGGCTAAATTGAGTTCTTTGCCAATTCTGAGATACACTTTGCTGTAACTTCTTAGGGAAAGCTCAGATCAACCAATCGACTGCTTTTTCAACTTCTACATACCAGACAGCATCCAACATGTGTTTCTCGTTTGAAGTTGAGCTCTGCATTCAAATTTTCAATCCCTTGCTAAATTGAGTTCTTTGCCAATTCTGATATACACTTTGCTGTAACTTCTCAGGGAAAGCTCAGATCAACCAATCGACTGCTTTTTCAGCTTCTGCGTCCCAGACAGCATCCAATATGTGTTTCTCGCTCTAAGTTGAGCTCTTTATCCAAATTTGCAGTCTTTGGCTAAATTGAGTTCTTTGCCAATTCTGAGATACACTTTGCTGTAACTTGTCAGGGAAAGCTCAGATCAACCAATCGACTGCTTTTTCAGCTTCTGCGTCCCAGACAGCATCCAATATGTGTTTCTCGTTCTAAGTTGAGCTCTTTATCCAAATTTGCAGTCTTTGGCTAAATTGAGTTCTTTGACAATTCTGAGATACACTTTGCTGTAACTTCTTAGGGAAAGCTCAGATCAACCAATCGACTGCTTTTTCAACTTCTACATACCAGACAGCATCCAACATGTGTTTCTCGTTTGAAGTTGAGCTCTGCATTCAAATTTTCAATCCCTTGCTAAATTGAGTTCTTTGCCAATTCTGATATACACTTTGCTGTAACTTCTCAGGGAAAGCTCAGATCAACCAATCGACTGCTTTTTCAGCTTCTGCGTCCCAGACAGCATCCAATATGTGTTTCTCGTTCTAAGTTGAGCTCTTTATCCAAATTTGCAGTCTTTGGCTAAATTGAGTTCTTTGCCAATTCTGAGATACACTTTGCTGTAACTTCTCAGGGAAAGCTCAGATCAACCAATCGACTGCTTTTTCAGCTTCTGCATCCCAGACAGCATCCAATATGTGTTTCTCGTTCTAAGTTGAGCTCTTTATCCAAATTTGCAGTCTTTGGCTAAATTGAGTTCTTTGCCAATTCTGAGATACACTTTGCTGTAACTTCTTAGGGAAAGCTCAGATCAACCAGTCGACTGCTTTTTCAACTTCTACATCCCAGACAGCATCCAACATGTGTTTCTCGTTTGAAGTTGAGCTCTGCATTCAAATTTTCAATCCCTTGCTAAATTGAGTTCTTTGCCAATTCTGATATACACTTTGCTGTAACTTCTCAGGGAAAGCTCAGATCAACCAATCGACTGCTTTTTCAGCTTCTGCGTCCCAGACAGCATCCAATATGTGTTTCTCGTTCTAAGTTGAGCTCTTTATCCAAATTTACAGTCTTTGGCTAAATTGAGTTCTTTGCCAATTCTGAGATACACTTTGCTGTAACTTCTTAGGGAAAGCTCAGATCAACCAATCGACTGCTTTTTCAACTTCTACATCCCAGACAGCATCCAACATGTGTTTCTCGTTTGAAGTTGAGCTCTGCATTCAAATTTGCAATCCCTTGCTAAATTGAGTTCTTTGCCAATTCTGATATACACTTTGCTGTAACTTGTCAGGGAAAGCTCAGATCAACCAATCGACTGCTTTTTCAACTTCTACATCCCAGACAGCATCCAACATGTGTTTCTCGTTTGAAGTTGAGCTCTGCATTCAAATTTGCAATCCCTTGCTAAATTGAGTTCTTTGCCAATTCTGAGATACACTTTGCTGTAACTTCTCAGGGAAAGCTCAGATCAACCAATCGACTGCTTTTTCAGCTTCTGCGTCCCAGACAGCATCCAATATGTGTTTCTCGTTCTAAGTTGAGCTCTTTATCCAAATTTGCAGTCTTTGGCTAAATTGAGTTCTTTGCCAATTCTGAGATACACTTTGCTGTAACTTGTCAGTGAAAGCTCAGATCAACCAATCGACTGCTTTTTCAACTTCTACATCCCAGACAGCATCCAACATGTGTTTCTCATTTGAAGTTGAGCTCTGCATTCAAATTTGCAATCCCTTGCTAAATTGAGTTCTTTGCCAATTCTGAGATACACTTTGCTGTAACTTCTTAGGGAAAGCTCAGATCAACCACTCGACTGCTTTTTCAGCGTCTGCGTCCCAGACAGCATCCAATATGTATTTCTCGTTCTAAGTTGAGCTCTTTATCCAAATTTGCAGTCTTTGGCTCAATTGAGTTCTTTGCCAATTCTGAGATACACTTTGCTGTAACTTGTCAGGGAAAGCTCAGATCAACCAATCGACTGCTTTTTCAACTTCTACATCCCAGACAGCATCCAACATGTGTTTCTCGTTTGAAGTTGAGCTCTGCATTCAAATTTGCAATCCCTTGCTAAATTGAGTTCTTTGCCAATTCTGATATACACTTTGCTGTAACTTGTCAGGGAAAGCTCAGATCAACCAATCGACTGCTTTTTCAGCTTCTGCGTCCCAGACAGCATCCAATATGTGTTTCTCGTTCTAAGTTGAGCTCTTTATCCAAATTTGCAGTCTTTGGCTAAATTGAGTTCTTTGCCAATTCTGAGATACACTTTGCTGTAACTTCTCAGGGAAAGCTCAGATCAACCAATCGACTGCTTTTTCAGCTTCTGCATCCCAGACAGCATCCAATATGTGTTTCTCGTTCTAAGTTGAGCTCTTTATCCAAATTTGCAGTCTTTGGCTAAATTGAGTTCTTTGCCAATTCTGAGATACACTTTGCTGTAACTTCTTAGGGAAAGCTCAGATCAACCAGTCGACTGCTTTTTCAACTTCTACATCCCAGACAGCATCCAACATGTGTTTCTCGTTTGAAGTTAAGCTCTGCATTCAAATTTTCAATCCCTTGCTAAATTGAGTTCTTTGCCAATTCTGATATACACTTTGCTGTAACTTCTCAGGGAAAGCTCAGATCAACCAATCGACTGCTTTTTCAGCTTCTGCGTCCCAGACAGCATCCAATATGTGTTTCTCGTTCTAAGTTGAGCTCTTTATCCAAATTTACAGTCTTTGGCTAAATTGAGTTCTTTGCCAATTCTGAGATACACTTTGCTGTAACTTCTTAGGGAAAGCTCAGATCAACCAATCGACTGCTTTTTCAACTTCTACATCCCAGACAGCATCCAACATGTGTTTCTCGTTTGAAGTTGAGCTCTGCATTCAAATTTTCAATCCCTTGCTAAATTGAGTTCTTTGCCAATTCTGATATACACTTTGCTGTAACTTCTCAGGGAAAGCTCAGATCAACCAATCGACTGCTTTTTCAGCTTCTGCGTCCCAGACAGCATCCAATATGTGTTTCTCGTTCTAAGTTGAGCTCTTTATCCAAATTTGCAGTCTTTGGCTAAATGGAGTTCTTTGCCAATTCTGAGATACACTTTGCTGTAACTTCTCAGGGAAAGCTCAGATCAACCAATCGACTGCTTTTTCAGCTTCTGCGTCCCAGACAGCATCCAATATGTGTTTCTCGTTCTAAGTTGAGCTCTTTATCCAAATTTGCAGTCTTTGGCTAAATTGAGTTCTTTGCCAATTCTGAGATACACTTTGCTGTAACTTCTTAGGGAAAGCTCAGATCAACCAATCGACTGCTTTTTCAACTTCTACATCCCAGACAGCATCCGACATGTGTTTCTCGTTTGAAGTTGAGCTCTGCATTCAAATTTGCAATCCCTTGCTAAATTGAGTTCTTTGCCAATTCTGAGATACACTTTGCTGTAACTTGTCAGGGAAAGCTCAGATCAACCAATCGACTGCTTTTTCAGCTTCTGCGTCCCAGACAGCATCCAATATGTGTTTCTCGTTCTAAGTTGAGCTCTTTATCCAAATTTGCAGTCTTTGGCTAAATTGAGTTCTTTGCCAATTCTGAGATACACTTTGCTGTAACTTGTCAGGGAAAGCTCAGATCAACCAATCGACTGCTTTTTCAGCTTCTGCGTCCCA
The DNA here is from genome assembly GCA_039707465.1 of Rhabdophis nuchalis. Classification (NCBI taxonomy): domain Eukaryota; kingdom Metazoa; phylum Chordata; class Lepidosauria; order Squamata; family Natricidae; genus Rhabdophis; species Rhabdophis nuchalis. The sequence goes on along the minus strand of CM077646.1, from coordinate 178,238,555 downwards.
GACAGCATCCAATATGTGTTTCTCGTTCTAAGTTGAGCTCTTTATCCAAATTTGCAGTCTTTGGCTAAATTGAGTTCTTTGACAATTCTGAGATACACTTTGCTGTAACTTCTTAGGGAAAGCTCAGATCAACCAATCGACTGCTTTTTCAACTTCTACATACCAGACAGCATCCAACATGTGTTTCTCGTTTGAAGTTGAGCTCTGCATTCAAATTTTCAATCCCTTGCTAAATTGAGTTCTTTGCCAATTCTGATATACACTTTGCTGTAACTTCTCAGGGAAAGCTCAGATCAACCAATCGACTGCTTTTTCAGCTTCTGCGTCCCAGACAGCATCCAATATGTGTTTCTCGTTCTAAGTTGAGCTCTTTATCCAAATTTGCAGTCTTTGGCTAAATGGAGTTCTTTGCCAATTCTGAGATACACTTTGCTGTAACTTCTCAGGGAAAGCTCAGATCAACCAATCGACTGCTTTTTCAGCTTCTGCGTCCCAGACAGCATCCAATATGTGTTTCTCGTTCTAAGTTGAGCTCTTTATCCAAATTTGCAGGCTTTGGCTAAATTGAGTTCTTTGCCAATTCTGAGATACACTTTGCTGTAACTTCTTAGGGAAAGCTCAGATCAACCAATCGACTGCTTTTTCAACTTCTACATCCCAGACAGCATCCGACATGTGTTTCTCGTTTGAAGTTGAGCTCTGCATTCAAATTTGCAATCCCTTGCTAAATTGAGTTCTTTGCCAATTCTGAAATACACTTTGCTGTAACTTGTCAGGGAAAGCTCAGATCAACCAATCGACTGCTTTTTCAGCTTCTGCGTCCCAGACAGCATCCAATATGTGTTTCTCGTTCTAAGTTGAGCTCTTTATCCAAATTTGCAGTCTTTGGCTAAATTGAGTTCTTTGCCAATTCTGAGATACACTTTGCTGTAACTTCTCAGGGAAAGCTCAGATCAACCAATCGACTGCTTTTTCAGCTTCTGCGTCCCAGACAGCATCCAATATGTGTTTCTCGTTCTAAGTTGAGCTCTTTATCCAAATTTGCAGTCTTTGGCTAAATTGAGTTCTTTGCCAATTCTGAGATACACTTTGCTGTAACTTCTTAGGGAAAGCTCAGATCAACCAATCGACTGCTTTTTCAGCTTCTGCGTCCCAGACAGCATCCAATATGTGTTTCTCGTTCTAAGTTGAGCTCTTTATCCAAATTTGCAGTCTTTGGCTAAATTGAGTTCTTTGCCAATTCTGAGATACACTTTGCTGTAACTTCTTAGGGAAAGCTCAGATCAACCAATCGACTGCTTTTTCAGCTTCTGCGTCCCAGACAGCATCCAATATGTGTTTCTCGTTCTAAGTTGAGCTCTTTATCCAAATTTGCAGTCTTTGGCTAAATTGAGTTCTTTGCCAATTCTGAGATACACTTTGCTGTAACTTCTCAGGGAAAGCTCAGATCAACCAATCGACTGCTTTTTCAACTTCTACATCCCAGACAGCATCCAATATGTGTTTCTCGTTCTAAGTTGAGCTCTTTATCCAAATTTGCAGTCTTTGGCTAAATTGAGTTCTTTGCCAATTCTGAGATACACTTTGCTGTAACTTCTTAGGGAAAGCTCAGATCAACCAATCGACTGCTTTTTCAACTTCTACATCCCAGACAGCATCCAACATGTGTTTCTCGTTTGAAGTTGAGCTCTGCATTCAAATTTGCAATCCCTTGCTAAATTGAGTTCTTTGCCAATTCTGATATACACTTTGCTGTAACTTCTCAGGGAAAGCTCAGATCAACCAATCGACTGCTTTTTCAGCTTCTGCGTCCCAGACAGCATCCAATATGTGTTTCTCGTTCTAAGTTGAGCTCTTTATCCAAATTTGCAGTCTTTGGCTAAATTGAGTTCTTTGCCAATTCTGAGATACACTTTGCTGTAACTTGTCAGGGAAAGCTCAGATCAACCAATCGACTGCTTTTTCAGCTTCTGCGTCCCAGACAGCATCCAATATGTGTTTCTCGTTCTAAGTTGAGCTCTTTATCCAAATTTGCAGTCTTTGGCTAAATTGAGTTCTTTGCCAATTCTGAGATACACTTTGCTGTAACTTCTTAGGGAAAGCTCAGATCAACCAATCGACTGCTTTTTCAACTTCTACATCCCAGACAGCATCCAACATGTGTTTCTCGTTTGAAGTTGAGCTCTGCATTCAAATTTGCAATCCCTTGCTAAATTGAGTTCTTTGCCAATTCTGAGATACACTTTGCTGTAACTTCTCAGGGAAAGCTCAGATCAACCAATCGACTGCTTTTTCAGCTTCTGCGTCCCAGACAGCATCCAATATGTGTTTCTCGTTCTAAGTTGAGCTCTTTATCCAAATTTGCAGTCTTTGGCTAAATTGAGTTCTTTGCCAATTCTGAGATACACTTTGCTGTAACTTCTTAGGGAAAGCTCAGATCAACCAATCGACTGCTTTTTCAACTTCTACATCCCAGACAGCATCCAACATGTGTTTCTCGTTTGAAGTTGAGCTCTGCATTCAAATTTGCAATCCCTTGCTAAATTGAGTTCTTTGCCAATTCTGATATACACTTTGCTGTAACTTCTCAGGGAAAGCTCAGATCAACCAATCGACTGCTTTTTCAGCTTCTGCGTCCCAGACAGCATCCAATATGTGTTTCTCGTTCTAAGTTGAGCTCTTTATCCAAATTTGCAGTCTTTGGCTAAATTGAGTTCTTTGCCAATTCTGAGATACACTTTGCTGTAACTTCTCAGGGAAAGCTCAGATCAACCAATCGACTGCTTTTTCAGCTTCTGCATCCCAGACAGCATCCAATATGTGTTTCTCGTTCTAAGTTGAGCTCTTTATCCAAATTTGCAGTCTTTGGCTAAATTGAGTTCTTTGCCAATTCTGAGATACACTTTGCTGTAACTTCTCAGGGAAAGCTCAGATCAACCAATCGACTGCTTTTTCAGCTTCTGCGTCCCAGACAGCATCCAATATGTGTTTCTCGTTCTAAGTTGAGCTCTTTATCCAAATTTGCAGTCTTTGGCTAAATTGAGTTCTTTGCCAATTCTGAGATACACTTTGCTGTAACTTGTCAGGGAAAGCTCAGATCAACCAATCGACTGCTTTTTCAGCTTCTGCGTCCCAGACAGCATCCAATATGTGTTTCTCGTTCTAAGTTGAGCTCTTTATCCAAATTTGCAGTCTTTGGCTAAATTGAGTTCTTTGCCAATTCTGAGATACACTTTGCTGTAACTTCTTAGGGAAAGCTCAGATCAACCAATCGACTGCTTTTTCAACTTCTACATACCAGACAGCATCCAACATGTGTTTCTCGTTTGAAGTTGAGCTCTGCATTCAAATTTTCAATCCCTTGCTAAATTGAGTTCTTTGCCAATTCTGATATACACTTTGCTGTAACTTCTCAGGGAAAGCTCAGATCAACCAATCGACTGCTTTTTCAGCTTCTGCGTCCCAGACAGCATCCAATATGTGTTTCTCGCTCTAAGTTGAGCTCTTTATCCAAATTTGCAGTCTTTGGCTAAATTGAGTTCTTTGCCAATTCTGAGATACACTTTGCTGTAACTTGTCAGGGAAAGCTCAGATCAACCAATCGACTGCTTTTTCAGCTTCTGCGTCCCAGACAGCATCCAATATGTGTTTCTCGTTCTAAGTTGAGCTCTTTATCCAAATTTGCAGTCTTTGGCTAAATTGAGTTCTTTGACAATTCTGAGATACACTTTGCTGTAACTTCTTAGGGAAAGCTCAGATCAACCAATCGACTGCTTTTTCAACTTCTACATACCAGACAGCATCCAACATGTGTTTCTCGTTTGAAGTTGAGCTCTGCATTCAAATTTTCAATCCCTTGCTAAATTGAGTTCTTTGCCAATTCTGATATACACTTTGCTGTAACTTCTCAGGGAAAGCTCAGATCAACCAATCGACTGCTTTTTCAGCTTCTGCGTCCCAGACAGCATCCAATATGTGTTTCTCGTTCTAAGTTGAGCTCTTTATCCAAATTTGCAGTCTTTGGCTAAATTGAGTTCTTTGCCAATTCTGAGATACACTTTGCTGTAACTTCTCAGGGAAAGCTCAGATCAACCAATCGACTGCTTTTTCAGCTTCTGCATCCCAGACAGCATCCAATATGTGTTTCTCGTTCTAAGTTGAGCTCTTTATCCAAATTTGCAGTCTTTGGCTAAATTGAGTTCTTTGCCAATTCTGAGATACACTTTGCTGTAACTTCTTAGGGAAAGCTCAGATCAACCAGTCGACTGCTTTTTCAACTTCTACATCCCAGACAGCATCCAACATGTGTTTCTCGTTTGAAGTTGAGCTCTGCATTCAAATTTTCAATCCCTTGCTAAATTGAGTTCTTTGCCAATTCTGATATACACTTTGCTGTAACTTCTCAGGGAAAGCTCAGATCAACCAATCGACTGCTTTTTCAGCTTCTGCGTCCCAGACAGCATCCAATATGTGTTTCTCGTTCTAAGTTGAGCTCTTTATCCAAATTTACAGTCTTTGGCTAAATTGAGTTCTTTGCCAATTCTGAGATACACTTTGCTGTAACTTCTTAGGGAAAGCTCAGATCAACCAATCGACTGCTTTTTCAACTTCTACATCCCAGACAGCATCCAACATGTGTTTCTCGTTTGAAGTTGAGCTCTGCATTCAAATTTGCAATCCCTTGCTAAATTGAGTTCTTTGCCAATTCTGATATACACTTTGCTGTAACTTGTCAGGGAAAGCTCAGATCAACCAATCGACTGCTTTTTCAACTTCTACATCCCAGACAGCATCCAACATGTGTTTCTCGTTTGAAGTTGAGCTCTGCATTCAAATTTGCAATCCCTTGCTAAATTGAGTTCTTTGCCAATTCTGAGATACACTTTGCTGTAACTTCTCAGGGAAAGCTCAGATCAACCAATCGACTGCTTTTTCAGCTTCTGCGTCCCAGACAGCATCCAATATGTGTTTCTCGTTCTAAGTTGAGCTCTTTATCCAAATTTGCAGTCTTTGGCTAAATTGAGTTCTTTGCCAATTCTGAGATACACTTTGCTGTAACTTGTCAGTGAAAGCTCAGATCAACCAATCGACTGCTTTTTCAACTTCTACATCCCAGACAGCATCCAACATGTGTTTCTCATTTGAAGTTGAGCTCTGCATTCAAATTTGCAATCCCTTGCTAAATTGAGTTCTTTGCCAATTCTGAGATACACTTTGCTGTAACTTCTTAGGGAAAGCTCAGATCAACCACTCGACTGCTTTTTCAGCGTCTGCGTCCCAGACAGCATCCAATATGTGTTTCTCGTTCTAAGTTGAGCTCTTTATCCAAATTTGCAGTCTTTGGCTAAATTGAGTTCTTTGCCAATTCTGAGATACACTTTGCTGTAACTTCTCAGGGAAAGTTCAGATCAACCAATCGACTGCTTTTTCAGCTTCTGCGTCCCAGACAGCATCCAATATGTGTTTCTCGTTCTAAGTTGAGCTCTTTATCCAAATTTGCAGTCTTTGGCTAAATTGAGTTCTTTGCCAATTCTGAGATACACTTTGCTGTAACTTCTTAGGGAAAGCTCAGATCAACCAATCGACTGCTTTTTCAACTTCTACATCCCAGACAGCATCCAACATGTGTTTCTCGTTTGAAGTTGAGCTCTGCATTCAAATTTGCAATCCCTTGCTAAATTGAGTTCTTTGCCAATTCTGATATACACTTTGCTGTAACTTCTCAGGGAAAGCTCAGATCAACCAATCGACTGCTTTTTCAGCTTCTGCGTCCCAGACAGCATCCAATATGTGTTTCTCGTTCTAAGTTGAGCTCTTTATCCAAATTTGCAGTCTTTGGCTAAATTGAGTTCTTTGCCAATTCTGAGATACACTTTGCTGTAACTTCTCAGGGAAAGCTCAGATCAACCAATCGACTGCTTTTTCAGCTTCTGCATCCCAGACAGCATCCAATATGTGTTTCTCGTTCTAAGTTGAGCTCTTTATCCAAATTTGCAGTCTTTGGCTAAATTGAGTTCTTTGCCAATTCTGAGATACACTTTGCTGTAACTTCTTAGGGAAAGCTCAGATCAACCAGTCGACTGCTTTTTCAACTTCTACATCCCAGACAGCATCCAACATGTGTTTCTCGTTTGAAGTTGAGCTCTGCATTCAAATTTTCAATCCCTTGCTAAATTGAGTTCTTTGCCAATTCTGATATACACTTTGCTGTAACTTCTCAGGGAAAGCTCAGATCAACCAATCGACTGCTTTTTCAGCTTCTGCGTCCCAGACAGCATCCAATATGTGTTTCTCGTTCTAAGTTGAGCTCTTTATCCAAATTTACAGTCTTTGGCTAAATTGAGTTCTTTGCCAATTCTGAGATACACTTTGCTGTAACTTCTTAGGGAAAGCTCAGATCAACCAATCGACTGCTTTTTCAACTTCTACATCCCAGACAGCATCCAACATGTGTTTCTCGTTTGAAGTTGAGCTCTGCATTCAAATTTGCAATCCCTTGCTAAATTGAGTTCTTTGCCAATTCTGATATACACTTTGCTGTAACTTCTCAGGGAAAGCTCAGATCAACCAATCGACTGCTTTTTCAGCTTCTGCGTCCCAGACAGCATCCAATATGTGTTTCTCGTTCTAAGTTGAGCTCTTTATCCAAATTTGCAGTCTTTGGCTAAATTGAGTTCTTTGCCAATTCTGAGATACACTTTGCTGTAACTTGTCAGGGAAAGCTCAGATCAACCAATCGACTGCTTTTTCAGCTTCTGCGTCCCAGACAGCATCCAATATGTGTTTCTCGTTCTAAGTTGAGCTATTTATCCAAATTTGCAGTCTTTGGCTAAATTGAGTTCTTTGCCAATTCTGAGATACACTTTGCTGTAACTTCTTAGGGAAAGCTCAGATCAACCAATCGACTGCTTTTTCAACTTCTACATACCAGACAGCATCCAACATGTGTTTCTCGTTTGAAGTTGAGCTCTGCATTCAAATTTTCAATCCCTTGCTAAATTGAGTTCTTTGCCAATTCTGATATACACTTTGCTGTAACTTCTCAGGGAAAGCTCAGATCAACCAATCGACTGCTTTTTCAGCTTCTGCGTCCCAGACAGCATCCAATATGTGTTTCTCGTTCTAAGTTGAGCTCTTTATCCAAATTTGCAGTCTTTGGCTAAATGGAGTTCTTTGCCAATTCTGAGATACACTTTGCTGTAACTTCTCAGGGAAAGCTCAGATCAACCAATCGACTGCTTTTTCAGCTTCTGCGTCCCAGACAGCATCCAATATGTGTTTCTCGTTCTAAGTTGAGCTCTTTATCCAAATTTGCAGTCTTTGGCTAAATTGAGTACTTTGCCAATTCTGAGATACACTTTGCTGTAACTTCTTAGGGAAAGCTCAGATCAACCAATCGACTGCTTTTTCAACTTCTACATCCCAGACAGCATCCGACATGTGTTTCTCGTTTGAAGTTGAGCTCTGCATTCAAATTTGCAATCCCTTGCTAAATTGAGTTCTTTGCCAATTCTGAGATACACTTTGCTGTAACTTGTCAGGGAAAGCTCAGATCAACCAATCGACTGCTTGTTCAGCTTCTGCGTCCCAGACAGCATCCAATATGTGTTTCTCGTTCTAAGTTGAGCTCTTTATCCAAATTTGCAGTCTTTGGCTAAATTGAGTTCTTTGCCAATTCTGAGATACACTTTGCTGTAACTTCTTAGGGAAAGCTCAGATCAACCAGTCGACTGCTTTTTCAACTTCTACATCCCAGACAGCATCCAACATGTGTTTCTCGTTTGAAGTTGAGCTCTGCATTCAAATTTGCAATCCCTTGCTAAATTGAGTTCTTTGCCAATTCTGAGATACACTTTGCTGTAACTTCTCAGGGAAAGCTCAGATCAACCAATCGACTGCTTTTTCAGCTTGTGCGTCCCAGACAGCATCCAATATGTGTTTCTCGTTCTAAGTTGAACTCTTTATCCAAATTTGCAGTCTTTGGCTAAATTGAGTTCTTTGCCAATTCTGAGATACACTTTGCTGTAACTTGTCAGGGAAAGCTCAGATCAACCAATCGACTGCTTTTATAGCTTCTGCGTCCCAGACAGCATCCAATATGTGTTTCTCGTTCTAAGTTGAGCTCTTTATCCAAATTTGCAGTCTTTGGCTAAATTGAGTTCTTTGCCAATTCTGAGATACACTTTGCTGTAACTTCTTAGGGAAAGCTCAGATCAACCAATCGACTGCTTTTTCAACTTCTACATCCCAGACAGCATCCAACATGTGTTTCTCGTTTGAAGTTGAGCTCTGCATTCAAATTTGCAATCCCTTGCTAAATTGAGTTCTTTGCCAATTCTGAGATACACTTTGCTGTAACTTCTCAGGGAAAGCTCAGATCAACCAATCGACTGCTTTTTCAGCTTCTGCGTCCCAGACAGCATCCAATATGTGTTTCTCGTTCTAAGTTGAGCTCTTTATCCAAATTTGCAGTCTTTGGCTAAATTGAGTTCTTTGCCAATTCTGAGATACACTTTGCTGTAACTTCTTAGGGAAAGCTCAGATCAACCAATCGACTGCTTTTTCAACTTCTACATCCCAGACAGCATCCAACATGTGTTTCTCGTTTGAAGTTGAGCTCTGCATTCAAATTTGCAATCCCTTGCTAAATTGAGTTCTTTGCCAATTCTGATATACACTTTGCTGTAACTTCTCAGGGAAAGCTCAGATCAACCAATCGACTGCTTTTTCAGCTTCTGCGTCCCAGACAGCATCCAATATGTGTTTCTCGTTCTAAGTTGAGCTCTTTATCCAAATTTGCAGTCTTTGGCTAAATTGAGTTCTTTGCCAATTCTGAGATACACTTTGCTGTAACTTCTCAGGGAAAGCTCAGATCAACCAATCGACTGCTTTTTCAGCTTCTGCATCCCAGACAGCATCCAATATGTGTTTCTCGTTCTAAGTTGAGCTCTTTATCCAAATTTGCAGTCTTTGGCTAAATTGAGTTCTTTGCCAATTCTGAGATACACTTTGCTGTAACTTCTTAGGGAAAGCTCAGATCAACCAGTCGACTGCTTTTTCAACTTCTACATCCCAGACAGCATCCAACATGTGTTTCTCGTTTGAAGTTGAGCTCTGCATTCAAATTTTCAATCCCTTGCTAAATTGAGTTCTTTGCCAATTCTGATATACACTTTGCTGTAACTTCTCAGGGAAAGCTCAGATCAACCAATCGACTGCTTTTTCAGCTTCTGCGTCCCAGACAGCATCCAATATGTGTTTCTCGTTCTAAGTTGAGCTCTTTATCCAAATTTACAGTCTTTGGCTAAATTGAGTTCTTTGCCAATTCTGAGATACACTTTGCTGTAACTTCTTAGGGAAAGCTCAGATCAACCAATCGACTGCTTTTTCAACTTCTACATCCCAGACAGCATCCAACATGTGTTTCTCGTTTGAAGTTGAGCTCTGCATTCAAATTTGCAATCCCTTGCTAAATTGAGTTCTTTGCCAATTCTGATATACACTTTGCTGTAACTTCTCAGGGAAAGCTCAGATCAACCAATCGACTGCTTTTTCAGCTTCTGCGTCCCAGACAGCATCCAATATGTGTTTCTCGTTCTAAGTTGAGCTCTTTATCCAAATTTGCAGTCTTTGGCTAAATTGAGTTCTTTGCCAATTCTGAGATACACTTTGCTGTAACTTGTCAGGGAAAGCTCAGATCAACCAATCGACTGCTTTTTCAGCTTCTGCGTCCCAGACAGCATCCAATATGTGTTTCTCGTTCTAAGTTGAGCTCTTTATCCAAATTTGCAGTCTTTGGCTAAATTGAGTTCTTTGACAATTCTGAGATACACTTTGCTGTAACTTCTCAGGGAAAGTTCAGATCAACCAATCGACTGCTTTTTCAGCTTCTGCGTCCCAGACAGCATCCAATATGTGTTTCTCGTTCTAAGTTGAGCTCTTTATCCAAATTTGCAGTCTTTGGCTAAATTGAGTTCTTTGCCAATTCTGAGATACACTTTGCTGTAACTTCTTAGGGAAAGCTCAGATCAACCAATCGACTGCTTTTTCAACTTCTACATCCCAGACAGCATCCAACATGTGTTTCTCGTTTGAAGTTGAGCTCTGCATTCAAATTTGCAATCCCTTGCTAAATTGAGTTCTTTGCCAATTCTGATATACACTTTGCTGTAACTTCTCAGGGAAAGCTCAGATCAACCAATCGACTGCTTTTTCAGCTTCTGCGTCCCAGACAGCATCCAATATGTGTTTCTCGTTCTAAGTTGAGCTCTTTATCCAAATTTGCAGTCTTTGGCTAAATTGAGTTCTTTGCCAATTCTGAGATACACTTTGCTGTAACTTCTCAGGGAAAGCTCAGATCAACCAATCGACTGCTTTTTCAGCTTCTGCATCCCAGACAGCATCCAATATGTGTTTCTCGTTCTAAGTTGAGCTCTTTATCCAAATTTGCAGTCTTTGGCTAAATTGAGTTCTTTGCCAATTCTGAGATACACTTTGCTGTAACTTCTTAGGGAAAGCTCAGATCAACCAGTCGACTGCTTTTTCAACTTCTACATCCCAGACAGCATCCAACATGTGTTTCTCGTTTGAAGTTGAGCTCTGCATTCAAATTTGCAATCCCTTGCTAAATTGAGTTCTTTGCCAATTCTGATATACACTTTGCTGTAACTTCTCAGGGAAAGCTCAGATCAACCAATCGACTGCTTTTTCAGCTTCTGCGTCCCAGACAGCATCCAATATGTGTTTCTCGTTCTAAGTTGAGCTCTTTATCCAAATTTGCAGTCTTTGGCTAAATTGAGTTCTTTGCCAATTCTGAGATACACTTTGCTGTAACTTCTTAGGGAAAGCTCAGATCAACCAATCGACTGCTTTTTCAACTTCTACATCCCAGACAGCATCCAACATGTGTTTCTCGTTTGAAGTTGAGCTCTGCATTCAAATTTGCAATCCCTTGCTAAATTGAGTTCTTTGCCAATTCTGAGATACACTTTGCTGTAACTTCTCAGGGAAAGCTCAGATCAACCAATCGACTGCTTTTTCAGCTTCTGCGTCCCAGACAGCATCCAATATGTGTTTCTCGTTCTAAGTTGAGCTCTTTATCCAAATTTGCAGTCTTTGGCTAAATTGAGTTCTTTGCCAATTCTGAGATACACTTTGCTGTAACTTCTTAGGGAAAGCTCAGATCAACCAATCGACTGCTTTTTCAACTTCTACATCCCAGACAGCATCCAACATGTGTTTCTCGTTTGAAGTTGAGCTCTGCATTCAAATTTGCAATCCCTTGCTAAATTGAGTTCTTTGCCAATTCTGATATACACTTTGCTGTAACTTCTCAGGGAAAGCTCAGATCAACCAATCGACTGCTTTTTCAGCTTCTGCGTCCCAGACAGCATCCAATATGTGTTTCTCGTTCTAAGTTGAGCTCTTTATCCAAATTTGCAGTCTTTGGCTAAATTGAGTTCTTTGCCAATTCTGAGATACACTTTGCTGTAACTTCTCAGGGAAAGCTCAGATCAACCAATCGACTGCTTTTTCAGCTTCTGCATCCCAGACAGCATCCAATATGTGTTTCTCGTTCTAAGTTGAGCTCTTTATCCAAATTTGCAGTCTTTGGCTAAATTGAGTTCTTTGCCAATTCTGAGATACACTTTGCTGTAACTTCTTAGGGAAAGCTCAGATCAACCAGTCGACTGCTTTTTCAACTTCTACATCCCAGACAGCATCCAACATGTGTTTCTCGTTTGAAGTTGAGCTCTGCATTCAAATTTTCAATCCCTTGCTAAATTGAGTTCTTTGCCAATTCTGATATACACTTTGCTGTAACTTCTCAGGGAAAGCTCAGATCAACCAATCGACTGCTTTTTCAGCTTCTGCGTCCCAGACAGCATCCAATATGTGTTTCTCGTTCTAAGTTGAGCTCTTTATCCAAATTTGCAGTCTTTGGCTAAATTGAGTTCTTTGCCAATTCTGAGATACACTTTGCTGTAACTTCTTAGGGAAAGCTCAGATCAACCAATCGACTGCTTTTTCAACTTCTACATCCCAGACAGCATCCAACATGTGTTTCTCGTTTGAAGTTGAGCTCTGCATTCAAATTTGCAATCCCTTGCTAAATTGAGTTCTTTGCCAATTCTGATATACACTTTGCTGTAACTTCTCAGGGAAAGCTCAGATCAACCAATCGACTGCTTTTTCAGCTTCTGCGTCCCAGACAGCATCCAATATGTGTTTCTCGTTCTAAGTTGAGCTCTTTATCCAAATTTGCAGTCTTTGGCTAAATTGAGTTCTTTGCCAATTCTGAGATACACTTTGCTGTAACTTGTCAGGGAAAGCTCAGATCAACCAATCGACTGCTTTTTCAGCTTCTGCGTCCCAGACAGCATCCAATATGTGTTTCTCGTTCTAAGTTGAGCTCTTTATCCAAATTTGCAGTCTTTGGCTAAATTGAGTTCTTTGACAATTCTGAGATACACTTTGCTGTAACTTCTCAGGGAAAGTTCAGATCAACCAATCGACTGCTTTTTCAGCTTCTGCGTCCCAGACAGCATCCAATATGTGTTTCTCGTTCTAAGTTGAGCTCTTTATCCAAATTTGCAGTCTTTGGCTAAATTGAGTTCTTTGCCAATTCTGAGATACACTTTGCTGTAACTTCTTAGGGAAAGCTCAGATCAACCAATCGACTGCTTTTTCAACTTCTACATCCCAGACAGCATCCAACATGTGTTTCTCGTTTGAAGTTGAGCTCTGCATTCAAATTTTCAATCCCTTGCTAAATTGAGTTCTTTGCCAATTCTGATATACACTTTGCTGTAACTTCTCAGGGAAAGCTCAGATCAACCAATCGACTGCTTTTTCAGCTTCTGCGTCCCAGACAGCATCCAATATGTGTTTCTCGTTCTAAGTTGAGCTCTTTATCCAAATTTGCAGTCTTTGGCTAAATTGAGTTCTTTGCCAATTCTGAGATACACTTTGCTGTAACTTCTTAGGGAAAGCTCAGATCAACCAATCGACTGCTTTTTCAGCTTCTGCGTCCCAGACAGCATCCAATATGTGTTTCTCGTTCTAAGTTGAGCTCTTTATCCAAATTTGCAATCCCTTGCTAAATTGAGTTCTTTGCCAATTCTGATATACACTTTGCTGTAACTTCTCAGGGAAAGCTCAGATCAACCAATCGACTGCTTTTTCAGCTTCTGCGTCCCAGACAGCATCCAATATGTGTTTCTCGTTCTAAGTTGAGCTCTTTATCCAAATTTGCAGTCTTTGGCTAAATTGAGTTCTTTGCCAATTCTGAGATACACTTTGCTGTAACTTCTCAGGGAAAGCTCAGATCAACCAATCGACTGCTTTTTCAGCTTCTGCATCCCAGACAGCATCCAATATGTGTTTCTCGTTCTAAGTTGAGCTCTTTATCCAAATTTGCAGTCTTTGGCTAAATTGAGTTCTTTGCCAATTCTGAGATACACTTTGCTGTAACTTCTTAGGGAAAGCTCAGATCAACCAGTCGACTGCTTTTTCAACTTCTACATCCCAGACAGCATCCAACATGTGTTTCTCGTTTGAAGTTGAGCTCTGCATTCAAATTTTCAATCCCTTGCTAAATTGAGTTCTTTGCCAATTCTGATATACACTTTGCTGTAACTTCTCAGGGAAAGCTCAGATCAACCAATCGACTGCTTTTTCAGCTTCTGCGTCCCAGACAGCATCCAATATGTGTTTCTCGTTCTAAGTTGAGCTCTTTATCCAAATTTACAGTCTTTGGCTAAATTGAGTTCTTTGCCAATTCTGAGATACACTTTGCTGTAACTTCTTAGGGAAAGCTCAGATCAACCAATCGACTGCTTTTTCAACTTCTACATCCCAGACAGCATCCAACATGTGTTTCTCGTTTGAAGTTGAGCTCTGCATTCAAATTTGCAATCCCTTGCTAAATTGAGTTCTTTGCCAATTCTGATATACACTTTGCTGTAACTTCTCAGGGAAAGCTCAGATCAACCAATCGACTGCTTTTTCAGCTTCTGCGTCCCAGACAGCATCCAATATGTGTTTCTCGTTCTAAGTTGAGCTCTTTATCCAAATTTGCAGTCTTTGGCTAAATTGAGTTCTTTGCCAATTCTGAGATACACTTTGCTGTAACTTGTCAGGGAAAGCTCAGATCAACCAATCGACTGCTTTTTCAGCTTCTGCGTCCCAGACAGCATCCAATATGTGTTTCTCGTTCTAAGTTGAGCTCTTTATCCAAATTTGCAGTCTTTGGCTAAATTGAGTTCTTTGCCAATTCTGAGATACACTTTGCTGTAACTTCTTAGGGAAAGCTCAGATCAACCAATCGACTGCTTTTTCAACTTCTACATACCAGACAGCATCCAACATGTGTTTCTCGTTTGAAGTTGAGCTCTGCATTCAAATTTTCAATCCCTTGCTAAATTGAGTTCTTTGCCAATTCTGATATACACTTTGCTGTAACTTCTCAGGGAAAGCTCAGATCAACCAATCGACTGCTTTTTCAGCTTCTGCGTCCCAGACAGCATCCAATATGTGTTTCTCGTTCTAAGTTGAGCTCTTTATCCAAATTTGCAGTCTTTGGCTAAATGGAGTTCTTTGCCAATTCTGAGATACACTTTGCTGTAACTTCTCAGGGAAAGCTCAGATCAACCAATCGACTGCTTTTTCAGCTTCTGCGTCCCAGACAGCATCCAATATGTGTTTCTCGTTCTAAGTTGAGCTCTTTATCCAAATTTGCAGTCTTTGGCTAAATTGAGTTCTTTGCCAATTCTGAGATACACTTTGCTGTAACTTCTTAGGGAAAGCTCAGATCAACCAATCGACTGCTTTTTCAACTTCTACATCCCAGACAGCATCCGACATGTGTTTCTCGTTTGAAGTTGAGCTCTGCATTCAAATTTGCAATCCCTTGCTAAATTGAGTTCTTTGCCAATTCTGAGATACACTTTGCTGTAACTTGTCAGGGAAAGCTCAGATCAACCAATCGACTGCTTGTTCAGCTTCTGCGTCCCAGACAGCATCCAATATGTGTTTCTCGTTCTAAGTTGAGCTCTTTATCCAAATTTGCAGTCTTTGGCTAAATTGAGTTCTTTGCCAATTCTGAGATACACTTTGCTGTAACTTCTTAGGGAAAGCTCAGATCAACCAGTCGACTGCTTTTTCAACTTCTACATCCCAGACAGCATCCAACATGTGTTTCTCGTTTGAAGTTGAGCTCTGCATTCAAATTTGCAATCCCTTGCTAAATTGAGTTCTTTGCCAATTCTGAGATACACTTTGCTGTAACTTCTCAGGGAAAGCTCAGATCAACCAATCGACTGCTTTTTCAGCTTGTGCGTCCCAGACAGCATCCAATATGTGTTTCTCGTTCTAAGTTGAACTCTTTATCCAAATTTGCAGTCTTTGGCTAAATTGAGTTCTTTGCCAATTCTGAGATACACTTTGCTGTAACTTGTCAGGGAAAGCTCAGATCAACCAATCGACTGCTTTTATAGCTTCTGCGTCCCAGACAGCATCCAATATGTGTTTCTCGTTCTAAGTTGAGCTCTTTATCCAAATTTGCAGTCTTTGGCTAAATTGAGTTCTTTGCCAATTCTGAGATACACTTTGCTGTAACTTCTTAGGGAAAGCTCAGATCAACCAATCGACTGCTTTTTCAACTTCTACATCCCAGACAGCATCCAACATGTGTTTCTCGTTTGAAGTTGAGCTCTGCATTCAAATTTGCAATCCCTTGCTAAATTGAGTTCTTTGCCAATTCTGAGATACACTTTGCTGTAACTTCTCAGGGAAAGCTCAGATCAACCAATCGACTGCTTTTTCAGCTTCTGCGTCCCAGACAGCATCCAATATGTGTTTCTCGTTCTAAGTTGAGCTCTTTATCCAAATTTGCAGTCTTTGGCTAAATTGAGTTCTTTGCCAATTCTGAGATACACTTTGCTGTAACTTCTTAGGGAAAGCTCAGATCAACCAATCGACTGCTTTTTCAACTTCTACATCCCAGACAGCATCCAACATGTGTTTCTCGTTTGAAGTTGAGCTCTGCATTCAAATTTGCAATCCCTTGCTAAATTGAGTTCTTTGCCAATTCTGATATACACTTTGCTGTAACTTCTCAGGGAAAGCTCAGATCAACCAATCGACTGCTTTTTCAGCTTCTGCGTCCCAGACAGCATCCAATATGTGTTTCTCGTTCTAAGTTGAGCTCTTTATCCAAATTTGCAGTCTTTGGCTAAATTGAGTTCTTTGCCAATTCTGAGATACACTTTGCTGTAACTTCTCAGGGAAAGCTCAGATCAACCAATCGACTGCTTTTTCAGCTTCTGCATCCCAGACAGCATCCAATATGTGTTTCTCGTTCTAAGTTGAGCTCTTTATCCAAATTTGCAGTCTTTGGCTAAATTGAGTTCTTTGCCAATTCTGAGATACACTTTGCTGTAACTTCTTAGGGAAAGCTCAGATCAACCAGTCGACTGCTTTTTCAACTTCTACATCCCAGACAGCATCCAACATGTGTTTCTCGTTTGAAGTTGAGCTCTGCATTCAAATTTTCAATCCCTTGCTAAATTGAGTTCTTTGCCAATTCTGATATACACTTTGCTGTAACTTCTCAGGGAAAGCTCAGATCAACCAATCGACTGCTTTTTCAGCTTCTGCGTCCCAGACAGCATCCAATATGTGTTTCTCGTTCTAAGTTGAGCTCTTTATCCAAATTTACAGTCTTTGGCTAAATTGAGTTCTTTGCCAATTCTGAGATACACTTTGCTGTAACTTCTTAGGGAAAGCTCAGATCAACCAATCGACTGCTTTTTCAACTTCTACATCCCAGACAGCATCCAACATGTGTTTCTCGTTTGAAGTTGAGCTCTGCATTCAAATTTGCAATCCCTTGCTAAATTGAGTTCTTTGCCAATTCTGATATACACTTTGCTGTAACTTCTCAGGGAAAGCTCAGATCAACCAATCGACTGCTTTTTCAGCTTCTGCGTCCCAGACAGCATCCAATATGTGTTTCTCGTTCTAAGTTGAGCTCTTTATCCAAATTTGCAGTCTTTGGCTAAATTGAGTTCTTTGCCAATTCTGAGATACACTTTGCTGTAACTTGTCAGGGAAAGCTCAGATCAACCAATCGACTGCTTTTTCAGCTTCTGCGTCCCAGACAGCATCCAATATGTGTTTCTCGTTCTAAGTTGAGCTCTTTATCCAAATTTGCAGTCTTTGGCTAAATTGAGTTCTTTGACAATTCTGAGATACACTTTGCTGTAACTTCTCAGGGAAAGTTCAGATCAACCAATCGACTGCTTTTTCAGCTTCTGCGTCCCAGACAGCATCCAATATGTGTTTCTCGTTCTAAGTTGAGCTCTTTATCCAAATTTGCAGTCTTTGGCTAAATTGAGTTCTTTGCCAATTCTGAGATACACTTTGCTGTAACTTCTTAGGGAAAGCTCAGATCAACCAATCGACTGCTTTTTCAACTTCTACATCCCAGACAGCATCCAACATGTGTTTCTCGTTTGAAGTTGAGCTCTGCATTCAAATTTGCAATCCCTTGCTAAATTGAGTTCTTTGCCAATTCTGATATACACTTTGCTGTAACTTCTCAGGGAAAGCTCAGATCAACCAATCGACTGCTTTTTCAGCTTCTGCGTCCCAGACAGCATCCAATATGTGTTTCTCGTTCTAAGTTGAGCTCTTTATCCAAATTTGCAGTCTTTGGCTAAATTGAGTTCTTTGCCAATTCTGAGATACACTTTGCTGTAACTTCTCAGGGAAAGCTCAGATCAACCAATCGACTGCTTTTTCAGCTTCTGCATCCCAGACAGCATCCAATATGTGTTTCTCGTTCTAAGTTGAGCTCTTTATCCAAATTTGCAGTCTTTGGCTAAATTGAGTTCTTTGCCAATTCTGAGATACACTTTGCTGTAACTTCTTAGGGAAAGCTCAGATCAACCAGTCGACTGCTTTTTCAACTTCTACATCCCAGACAGCATCCAACATGTGTTTCTCGTTTGAAGTTGAGCTCTGCATTCAAATTTGCAATCCCTTGCTAAATTGAGTTCTTTGCCAATTCTGATATACACTTTGCTGTAACTTCTCAGGGAAAGCTCAGATCAACCAATCGACTGCTTTTTCAGCTTCTGCGTCCCAGACAGCATCCAATATGTGTTTCTCGTTCTAAGTTGAGCTCTTTATCCAAATTTGCAGTCTTTGGCTAAATTGAGTTCTTTGCCAATTCTGAGATACACTTTGCTGTAACTTCTTAGGGAAAGCTCAGATCAACCAATCGACTGCTTTTTCAACTTCTACATCCCAGACAGCATCCAACATGTGTTTCTCGTTTGAAGTTGAGCTCTGCATTCAAATTTGCAATCCCTTGCTAAATTGAGTTCTTTGCCAATTCTGAGATACACTTTGCTGTAACTTCTCAGGGAAAGCTCAGATCAACCAATCGACTGCTTTTTCAGCTTCTGCGTCCCAGACAGCATCCAATATGTGTTTCTCGTTCTAAGTTGAGCTCTTTATCCAAATTTGCAGTCTTTGGCTAAATTGAGTTCTTTGCCAATTCTGAGATACACTTTGCTGTAACTTCTTAGGGAAAGCTCAGATCAACCAATCGACTGCTTTTTCAACTTCTACATCCCAGACAGCATCCAACATGTGTTTCTCGTTTGAAGTTGAGCTCTGCATTCAAATTTGCAATCCCTTGCTAAATTGAGTTCTTTGCCAATTCTGATATACACTTTGCTGTAACTTCTCAGGGAAAGCTCAGATCAACCAATCGACTGCTTTTTCAGCTTCTGCGTCCCAGACAGCATCCAATATGTGTTTCTCGTTCTAAGTTGAGCTCTTTATCCAAATTTGCAGTCTTTGGCTAAATTGAGTTCTTTGCCAATTCTGAGATACACTTTGCTGTAACTTCTCAGGGAAAGCTCAGATCAACCAATCGACTGCTTTTTCAGCTTCTGCATCCCAGACAGCATCCAATATGTGTTTCTCGTTCTAAGTTGAGCTCTTTATCCAAATTTGCAGTCTTTGGCTAAATTGAGTTCTTTGCCAATTCTGAGATACACTTTGCTGTAACTTCTTAGGGAAAGCTCAGATCAACCAGTCGACTGCTTTTTCAACTTCTACATCCCAGACAGCATCCAACATGTGTTTCTCGTTTGAAGTTGAGCTCTGCATTCAAATTTTCAATCCCTTGCTAAATTGAGTTCTTTGCCAATTCTGATATACACTTTGCTGTAACTTCTCAGGGAAAGCTCAGATCAACCAATCGACTGCTTTTTCAGCTTCTGCGTCCCAGACAGCATCCAATATGTGTTTCTCGTTCTAAGTTGAGCTCTTTATCCAAATTTGCAGTCTTTGGCTAAATTGAGTTCTTTGCCAATTCTGAGATACACTTTGCTGTAACTTCTTAGGGAAAGCTCAGATCAACCAATCGACTGCTTTTTCAACTTCTACATCCCAGACAGCATCCAACATGTGTTTCTCGTTTGAAGTTGAGCTCTGCATTCAAATTTGCAATCCCTTGCTAAATTGAGTTCTTTGCCAATTCTGATATACACTTTGCTGTAACTTCTCAGGGAAAGCTCAGATCAACCAATCGACTGCTTTTTCAGCTTCTGCGTCCCAGACAGCATCCAATATGTGTTTCTCGTTCTAAGTTGAGCTCTTTATCCAAATTTGCAGTCTTTGGCTAAATTGAGTTCTTTGCCAATTCTGAGATACACTTTGCTGTAACTTGTCAGGGAAAGCTCAGATCAACCAATCGACTGCTTTTTCAGCTTCTGCGTCCCAGACAGCATCCAATATGTGTTTCTCGTTCTAAGTTGAGCTCTTTATCCAAATTTGCAGTCTTTGGCTAAATTGAGTTCTTTGACAATTCTGAGATACACTTTGCTGTAACTTCTCAGGGAAAGTTCAGATCAACCAATCGACTGCTTTTTCAGCTTCTGCGTCCCAGACAGCATCCAATATGTGTTTCTCGTTCTAAGTTGAGCTCTTTATCCAAATTTGCAGTCTTTGGCTAAATTGAGTTCTTTGCCAATTCTGAGATACACTTTGCTGTAACTTCTTAGGGAAAGCTCAGATCAACCAATCGACTGCTTTTTCAACTTCTACATCCCAGACAGCATCCAACATGTGTTTCTCGTTTGAAGTTGAGCTCTGCATTCAAATTTGCAATCCCTTGCTAAATTGAGTTCTTTGCCAATTCTGATATACACTTTGCTGTAACTTCTCAGGGAAAGCTCAGATCAACCAATCGACTGCTTTTTCAGCTTCTGCGTCCCAGACAGCATCCAATATGTGTTTCTCGTTCTAAGTTGAGCTCTTTATCCAAATTTGCAGTCTTTGGCTAAATTGAGTTCTTTGCCAATTCTGAGATACACTTTGCTGTAACTTCTCAGGGAAAGCTCAGATCAACCAATCGACTGCTTTTTCAGCTTCTGCATCCCAGACAGCATCCAATATGTGTTTCTCGTTCTAAGTTGAGCTCTTTATCCAAATTTGCAGTCTTTGGCTAAATTGAGTTCTTTGCCAATTCTGAGATACACTTTGCTGTAACTTCTTAGGGAAAGCTCAGATCAACCAGTCGACTGCTTTTTCAACTTCTACATCCCAGACAGCATCCAACATGTGTTTCTCGTTTGAAGTTGAGCTCTGCATTCAAATTTGCAATCCCTTGCTAAATTGAGTTCTTTGCCAATTCTGATATACACTTTGCTGTAACTTCTCAGGGAAAGCTCAGATCAACCAATCGACTGCTTTTTCAGCTTCTGCGTCCCAGACAGCATCCAATATGTGTTTCTCGTTCTAAGTTGAGCTCTTTATCCAAATTTGCAGTCTTTGGCTAAATTGAGTTCTTTGCCAATTCTGAGATACACTTTGCTGTAACTTGTCAGGGAAAGCTCAGATCAACCAATCGACTGCTTTTTCAGCTTCTGCGTCCCAGACAGCATCCAATATGTGTTTCTCGTTCTAAGTTGAGCTCTTTATCCAAATTTGCAGTCTTTGGCTAAATTGAGTTCTTTGCCAATTCTGAGATACACTTTGCTGTAACTTCTTAGGGAAAGCTCAGATCAACCAATCGACTGCTTTTTCAACTTCTACATACCAGACAGCATCCAACATGTGTTTCTCGTTTGAAGTTGAGCTCTGCATTCAAATTTTCAATCCCTTGCTAAATTGAGTTCTTTGCCAATTCTGATATACACTTTGCTGTAACTTCTCAGGGAAAGCTCAGATCAACCAATCGACTTCTTTTTCAGCTTCTGCGTCCCAGACAGCATCCAATATGTGTTTCTCGTTCTAAGTTGAGCTCTTTATCCAAATTTGCAGTCTTTGGCTAAATGGAGTTCTTTGCCAATTCTGAGATACACTTTGCTGTAACTTCTCAGGGAAAGCTCAGATCAACCAATCGACTGCTTTTTCAGCTTCTGCGTCCCAGACAGCATCCAATATGTGTTTCTCGTTCTAAGTTGAGCTCTTTATCCAAATTTGCAGTCTTTGGCTAAATTGAGTTCTTTGCCAATTCTGAGATACACTTTGCTGTAACTTCTTAGGGAAAGCTCAGATCAACCAATCGACTGCTTTTTCAACTTCTACATCCCAGACAGCATCCGACATGTGTTTCTCGTTTGAAGTTGAGCTCTGCATTCAAATTTGCAATCCCTTGCTAAATTGAGTTCTTTGCCAATTCTGAGATACACTTTGCTGTAACTTGTCAGGGAAAGCTCAGATCAACCAATCGACTGCTTGTTCAGCTTCTGCGTCCCAGACAGCATCCAATATGTGTTTCTCGTTCTAAGTTGAGCTCTTTATCCAAATTTGCAGTCTTTGGCTAAATTGAGTTCTTTGCCAATTCTGAGATACACTTTGCTGTAACTTCTTAGGGAAAGCTCAGATCAACCAGTCGACTGCTTTTTCAACTTCTACATCCCAGACAGCATCCAACATGTGTTTCTCGTTTGAAGTTGAGCTCTGCATTCAAATTTGCAATCCCTTGCTAAATTGAGTTCTTTGCCAATTCTGAGATACACTTTGCTGTAACTTCTCAGGGAAAGCTCAGATCAACCAATCGACTGCTTTTTCAGCTTGTGCGTCCCAGACAGCATCCAATATGTGTTTCTCGTTCTAAGTTGAACTCTTTATCCAAATTTGCAGTCTTTGGCTAAATTGAGTTCTTTGCCAATTCTGAGATACACTTTGCTGTAACTTGTCAGGGAAAGCTCAGATCAACCAATCGACTGCTTTTTCAGCTTCTGCGTCCCAGACAGCATCCAATATGTGTTTCTCGTTCTAAGTTGAGCTCTTTATCCAAATTTGCAGTCTTTGGCTAAATTGAGTTCTTTGCCAATTCTGAGATACACTTTGCTGTAACTTCTTAGGGAAAGCTCAGATCAACCAATCGACTGCTTTTTCAACTTCTACATCCCAGACAGCATCCAACATGTGTTTCTCGTTTGAAGTTGAGCTCTGCATTCAAATTTGCAATCCCTTGCTAAATTGAGTTCTTTGCCAATTCTGAGATACACTTTGCTGTAACTTCTCAGGGAAAGCTCAGATCAACCAATCGACTGCTTTTTCAGCTTCTGCGTCCCAGACAGCATCCAATATGTGTTTCTCGTTCTAAGTTGAGCTCTTTATCCAAATTTGCAGTCTTTGGCTAAATTGAGTTCTTTGCCAATTCTGAGATACACTTTGCTGTAACTTCTTAGGGAAAGCTCAGATCAACCAATCGACTGCTTTTTCAACTTCTACATCCCAGACAGCATCCAACATGTGTTTCTCGTTTGAAGTTGAGCTCTGCATTCAAATTTGCAATCCCTTGCTAAATTGAGTTCTTTGCCAATTCTGATATACACTTTGCTGTAACTTCTCAGGGAAAGCTCAGATCAACCAATCGACTGCTTTTTCAGCTTCTGCGTCCCAGACAGAATCCAATATGTGTTTCTCGTTCTAAGTTGAGCTCTTTATCCAAATTTGCAGTCTTTGGCTAAATTGAGTTCTTTGCCAATTCTGAGATACACTTTGCTGTAACTTCTCAGGGAAAGCTCAGATCAACCAATCGACTGCTTTTTCAGCTTCTGCATCCCAGACAGCATCCAATATGTGTTTCTCGTTCTAAGTTGAGCTCTTTATCCAAATTTGCAGTCTTTGGCTAAATTGAGTTCTTTGCCAATTCTGAGATACACTTTGCTGTAACTTCTCAGGGAAAGCTCAGATCAACCAATCGACTGCTTTTTCAGCTTCTGCGTCCCAGACAGCATCCAATATGTGTTTCTCGTTCTAAGTTGAGCTCTTTATCCAAATTTGCAGTCTTTGGCTAAATTGAGTTCTTTGCCAATTCTGAGATACACTTTGCTGTAACTTGTCAGGGAAAGCTCAGATCAACCAATCGACTGCTTTTTCAGCTTCTGCGTCCCAGACAGCATCCAATATGTGTTTCTCGTTCTAAGTTGAGCTCTTTATCCAAATTTGCAGTCTTTGGCTAAATTGAGTTCTTTGCCAATTCTGAGATACACTTTGCTGTAACTTCTTAGGGAAAGCTCAGATCAACCAATCGACTGCTTTTTCAACTTCTACATACCAGACAGCATCCAACATGTGTTTCTCGTTTGAAGTTGAGCTCTGCATTCAAATTTTCAATCCCTTGCTAAATTGAGTTCTTTGCCAATTCTGATATACACTTTGCTGTAACTTCTCAGGGAAAGCTCAGATCAACCAATCGACTGCTTTTTCAGCTTCTGCGTCCCAGACAGCATCCAATATGTGTTTCTCGTTCTAAGTTGAGCTCTTTATCCAAATTTGCAGTCTTTGGCTAAATTGAGTTCTTTGCCAATTCTGAGATACACTTTGCTGTAACTTGTCAGGGAAAGCTCAGATCAACCAATCGACTGCTTTTTCAGCTTCTGCGTCCCAGACAGCATCCAATATGTGTTTCTCGTTCTAAGTTGAGCTCTTTATCCAAATTTGCAGTCTTTGGCTAAATTGAGTTCTTTGACAATTCTGAGATACACTTTGCTGTAACTTCTTAGGGAAAGCTCAGATCAACCAATCGACTGCTTTTTCAACTTCTACATACCAGACAGCATCCAACATGTGTTTCTCGTTTGAAGTTGAGCTCTGCATTCAAATTTTCAATCCCTTGCTAAATTGAGTTCTTTGCCAATTCTGATATACACTTTGCTGTAACTTCTCAGGGAAAGCTCAGATCAACCAATCGACTGCTTTTTCAGCTTCTGCGTCCCAGACAGCATCCAATATGTGTTTCTCGTTCTAAGTTGAGCTCTTTATCCAAATTTGCAGTCTTTGGCTAAATGGAGTTCTTTGCCAATTCTGAGATACACTTTGCTGTAACTTCTCAGGGAAAGCTCAGATCAACCAATCGACTGCTTTTTCAGCTTCTGCGTCCCAGACAGCATCCAATATGTGTTTCTCGTTCTAAGTTGAGCTCTTTATCCAAATTTGCAGTCTTTGGCTAAATTGAGTTCTTTGCCAATTCTGAGATACACTTTGCTGTAACTTCTTAGGGAAAGCTCAGATCAACCAATCGACTGCTTTTTCAACTTCTACATCCCAGACAGCATCCGACATGTGTTTCTCGTTTGAAGTTGAGCTCTGCATTCAAATTTGCAATCCCTTGCTAAATTGAGTTCTTTGCCAATTCTGAGATACACTTTGCTGTAACTTGTCAGGGAAAGCTCAGATCAACCAATCGACTGCTTTTTCAGCTTCTGCGTCCCAGACAGCATCCAATATGTGTTTCTCGTTCTAAGTTGAGCTCTTTATCCAAATTTGCAGTCTTTGGCTAAATTGAGTTCTTTGCCAATTCTGAGATACACTTTGCTGTAACTTCTCAGGGAAAGCTCAGATCAACCAATCGACTGCTTTTTCAGCTTCTGCGTCCCAGACAGCATCCAATATGTGTTTCTCGTTCTAAGTTGAGCTCTTTATCCAAATTTGCAGTCTTTGGCTAAATTGAGTTCTTTGCCAATTCTGAGATACACTTTGCTGTAACTTCTTAGGGAAAGCTCAGATCAACCAATCGACTGCTTTTTCAGCTTCTGCGTCCCAGACAGCATCCAATATGTGTTTCTCGTTCTAAGTTGAGCTCTTTATCCAAATTTGCAGTCTTTGGCTAAATTGAGTTCTTTGCCAATTCTGAGATACACTTTGCTGTAACTTCTCAGGGAAAGCTCAGATCAACCAATCGACTGCTTTTTCAACTTCTACATCCCAGACAGCATCCAATATGTGTTTCTCGTTCTAAGTTGAGCTCTTTATCCAAATTTGCAGTCTTTGGCTAAATTGAGTTCTTTGCCAATTCTGAGATACACTTTGCTGTAACTTCTTAGGGAAAGCTCAGATCAACCAATCGACTGCTTTTTCAACTTCTACATCCCAGACAGCATCCAACATGTGTTTCTCGTTTGAAGTTGAGCTCTGCATTCAAATTTGCAATCCCTTGCTAAATTGAGTTCTTTGCCAATTCTGATATACACTTTGCTGTAACTTCTCAGGGAAAGCTCAGATCAACCAATCGACTGCTTTTTCAGCTTCTGCGTCCCAGACAGCATCCAATATGTGTTTCTCGTTCTAAGTTGAGCTCTTTATCCAAATTTGCAGTCTTTGGCTAAATTGAGTTCTTTGCCAATTCTGAGATACACTTTGCTGTAACTTGTCAGGGAAAGCTCAGATCAACCAATCGACTGCTTTTTCAGCTTCTGCGTCCCAGACAGCATCCAATATGTGTTTCTCGTTCTAAGTTGAGCTCTTTATCCAAATTTGCAGTCTTTGGCTAAATTGAGTTCTTTGCCAATTCTGAGATACACTTTGCTGTAACTTCTTAGGGAAAGCTCAGATCAACCAATCGACTGCTTTTTCAACTTCTACATCCCAGACAGCATCCAACATGTGTTTCTCGTTTGAAGTTGAGCTCTGCATTCAAATTTGCAATCCCTTGCTAAATTGAGTTCTTTGCCAATTCTGAGATACACTTTGCTGTAACTTCTCAGGGAAAGCTCAGATCAACCAATCGACTGCTTTTTCAGCTTCTGCGTCCCAGACAGCATCCAATATGTGTTTCTCGTTCTAAGTTGAGCTCTTTATCCAAATTTGCAGTCTTTGGCTAAATTGAGTTCTTTGCCAATTCTGAGATACACTTTGCTGTAACTTCTTAGGGAAAGCTCAGATCAACCAATCGACTGCTTTTTCAACTTCTACATCCCAGACAGCATCCAACATGTGTTTCTCGTTTGAAGTTGAGCTCTGCATTCAAATTTGCAATCCCTTGCTAAATTGAGTTCTTTGCCAATTCTGATATACACTTTGCTGTAACTTCTCAGGGAAAGCTCAGATCAACCAATCGACTGCTTTTTCAGCTTCTGCGTCCCAGACAGCATCCAATATGTGTTTCTCGTTCTAAGTTGAGCTCTTTATCCAAATTTGCAGTCTTTGGCTAAATTGAGTTCTTTGCCAATTCTGAGATACACTTTGCTGTAACTTCTCAGGGAAAGCTCAGATCAACCAATCGACTGCTTTTTCAGCTTCTGCATCCCAGACAGCATCCAATATGTGTTTCTCGTTCTAAGTTGAGCTCTTTATCCAAATTTGCAGTCTTTGGCTAAATTGAGTTCTTTGCCAATTCTGAGATACACTTTGCTGTAACTTCTCAGGGAAAGCTCAGATCAACCAATCGACTGCTTTTTCAGCTTCTGCGTCCCAGACAGCATCCAATATGTGTTTCTCGTTCTAAGTTGAGCTCTTTATCCAAATTTGCAGTCTTTGGCTAAATTGAGTTCTTTGCCAATTCTGAGATACACTTTGCTGTAACTTGTCAGGGAAAGCTCAGATCAACCAATCGACTGCTTTTTCAGCTTCTGCGTCCCAGACAGCATCCAATATGTGTTTCTCGTTCTAAGTTGAGCTCTTTATCCAAATTTGCAGTCTTTGGCTAAATTGAGTTCTTTGCCAATTCTGAGATACACTTTGCTGTAACTTCTTAGGGAAAGCTCAGATCAACCAATCGACTGCTTTTTCAACTTCTACATACCAGACAGCATCCAACATGTGTTTCTCGTTTGAAGTTGAGCTCTGCATTCAAATTTTCAATCCCTTGCTAAATTGAGTTCTTTGCCAATTCTGATATACACTTTGCTGTAACTTCTCAGGGAAAGCTCAGATCAACCAATCGACTGCTTTTTCAGCTTCTGCGTCCCAGACAGCATCCAATATGTGTTTCTCGCTCTAAGTTGAGCTCTTTATCCAAATTTGCAGTCTTTGGCTAAATTGAGTTCTTTGCCAATTCTGAGATACACTTTGCTGTAACTTGTCAGGGAAAGCTCAGATCAACCAATCGACTGCTTTTTCAGCTTCTGCGTCCCAGACAGCATCCAATATGTGTTTCTCGTTCTAAGTTGAGCTCTTTATCCAAATTTGCAGTCTTTGGCTAAATTGAGTTCTTTGACAATTCTGAGATACACTTTGCTGTAACTTCTTAGGGAAAGCTCAGATCAACCAATCGACTGCTTTTTCAACTTCTACATACCAGACAGCATCCAACATGTGTTTCTCGTTTGAAGTTGAGCTCTGCATTCAAATTTTCAATCCCTTGCTAAATTGAGTTCTTTGCCAATTCTGATATACACTTTGCTGTAACTTCTCAGGGAAAGCTCAGATCAACCAATCGACTGCTTTTTCAGCTTCTGCGTCCCAGACAGCATCCAATATGTGTTTCTCGTTCTAAGTTGAGCTCTTTATCCAAATTTGCAGTCTTTGGCTAAATGGAGTTCTTTGCCAATTCTGAGATACACTTTGCTGTAACTTCTCAGGGAAAGCTCAGATCAACCAATCGACTGCTTTTTCAGCTTCTGCGTCCCAGACAGCATCCAATATGTGTTTCTCGTTCTAAGTTGAGCTCTTTATCCAAATTTGCAGTCTTTGGCTAAATTGAGTTCTTTGCCAATTCTGAGATACACTTTGCTGTAACTTCTTAGGGAAAGCTCAGATCAACCAATCGACTGCTTTTTCAACTTCTACATCCCAGACAGCATCCGACATGTGTTTCTCGTTTGAAGTTGAGCTCTGCATTCAAATTTGCAATCCCTTGCTAAATTGAGTTCTTTGCCAATTCTGAGATACACTTTGCTGTAACTTGTCAGGGAAAGCTCAGATCAACCAATCGACTGCTTTTTCAGCTTCTGCGTCCCAGACAGCATCCAATATGTGTTTCTCGTTCTAAGTTGAGCTCTTTATCCAAATTTGCAGTCTTTGGCTAAATTGAGTTCTTTGCCAATTCTGAGATACACTTTGCTGTAACTTCTCAGGGAAAGCTCAGATCAACCAATCGACTGCTTTTTCAGCTTCTGCGTCCCAGACAGCATCCAATATGTGTTTCTCGTTCTAAGTTGAGCTCTTTATCCAAATTTGCAGTCTTTGGCTAAATTGAGTTCTTTGCCAATTCTGAGATACACTTTGCTGTAACTTCTCAGGGAAAGCTCAGATCAACCAATCGACTGCTTTTTCAGCTTCTGCGTCCCAGACAGCATCCAATATGTGTTTCTCGTTCTAAGTTGAGCTCTTTATCCAAATTTGCAGTCTTTGGCTAAATTGAGTTCTTTGCCAATTCTGAGATACACTTTGCTGTAACTTCTTAGAGAAAGCTCAGATCAACCAATCGACTGCTTTTTCAGCTTCTGCGTCCCAGACAGCATCCAATATGTGTTTCTCGTTCTAAGTTGAGCTCTTTATCCAAATTTGCAGTCTTTGGCTAAATTGAGTTCTTTGCCAATTCTGAGATACACTTTGCTGTAACTTCTCAGGGAAAGCTCAGATCAACCAATCGACTGCTTTTTCAACTTCTACATCCCAGACAGCATCCAATATGTGTTTCTCGTTCTAAGTTGAGCTCTTTATCCAAATTTGCAGTCTTTGGCTAAATTGAGTTCTTTGCCAATTCTGAGATACACTTTGCTGTAACTTCTTAGGGAAAGCTCAGATCAACCAATCGACTGCTTTTTCAACTTCTACATCCCAGACAGCATCCAACAT
Organism: Rhabdophis nuchalis; assembly: GCA_039707465.1. Taxonomy (NCBI): domain Eukaryota; kingdom Metazoa; phylum Chordata; class Lepidosauria; order Squamata; family Natricidae; genus Rhabdophis; species Rhabdophis nuchalis. The sequence goes on along the minus strand of CM077646.1, from coordinate 178,209,500 downwards.
GTGTTTCTCGTTTGAAGTTGAGCTCTGCATTCAAATTTGCAATCCCTTGCTAAATTGAGTTCTTTGCCAATTCTGATATACACTTTGCTGTAACTTCTCAGGGAAAGCTCAGATCAACCAATCGACTGCTTTTTCAGCTTCTGCGTCCCAGACAGCATCCAATATGTGTTTCTCGTTCTAAGTTGAGCTCTTTATCCAAATTTGCAGTCTTTGGCTAAATTGAGTTCTTTGCCAATTCTGAGATACACTTTGCTGTAACTTCTCAGGGAAAGCTCAGATCAACCAATCGACTGCTTTTTCAGCTTCTGCATCCCAGACAGCATCCAATATGTGTTTCTCGTTCTAAGTTGAGCTCTTTATCCAAATTTGCAGTCTTTGGCTAAATTGAGTTCTTTGCCAATTCTGAGATACACTTTGCTGTAACTTCTTAGGGAAAGCTCAGATCAACCAGTCGACTGCTTTTTCAACTTCTACATCCCAGACAGCATCCAACATGTGTTTCTCGTTTGAAGTTGAGCTCTGCATTCAAATTTTCAATCCCTTGCTAAATTGAGTTCTTTGCCAATTCTGATATACACTTTGCTGTAACTTCTCAGGGAAAGCTCAGATCAACCAATCGACTGCTTTTTCAGCTTCTGCGTCCCAGACAGCATCCAATATGTGTTTCTCGTTCTAAGTTGAGCTCTTTATCCAAATTTACAGTCTTTGGCTAAATTGAGTTCTTTGCCAATTCTGAGATACACTTTGCTGTAACTTCTTAGGGAAAGCTCAGATCAACCAATCGACTGCTTTTTCAACTTCTACATCCCAGACAGCATCCAACATGTGTTTCTCGTTTGAAGTTGAGCTCTGCATTCAAATTTGCAATCCCTTGCTAAATTGAGTTCTTTGCCAATTCTGATATACACTTTGCTGTAACTTGTCAGGGAAAGCTCAGATCAACCAATCGACTGCTTTTTCAACTTCTACATCCCAGACAGCATCCAACATGTGTTTCTCGTTTGAAGTTGAGCTCTGCATTCAAATTTGCAATCCCTTGCTAAATTGAGTTCTTTGCCAATTCTGAGATACACTTTGCTGTAACTTCTCAGGGAAAGCTCAGATCAACCAATCGACTGCTTTTTCAGCTTCTGCGTCCCAGACAGCATCCAATATGTGTTTCTCGTTCTAAGTTGAGCTCTTTATCCAAATTTGCAGTCTTTGGCTAAATTGAGTTCTTTGCCAATTCTGAGATACACTTTGCTGTAACTTGTCAGTGAAAGCTCAGATCAACCAATCGACTGCTTTTTCAACTTCTACATCCCAGACAGCATCCAACATGTGTTTCTCATTTGAAGTTGAGCTCTGCATTCAAATTTGCAATCCCTTGCTAAATTGAGTTCTTTGCCAATTCTGAGATACACTTTGCTGTAACTTCTTAGGGAAAGCTCAGATCAACCACTCGACTGCTTTTTCAGCGTCTGCGTCCCAGACAGCATCCAATATGTATTTCTCGTTCTAAGTTGAGCTCTTTATCCAAATTTGCAGTCTTTGGCTCAATTGAGTTCTTTGCCAATTCTGAGATACACTTTGCTGTAACTTGTCAGGGAAAGCTCAGATCAACCAATCGACTGCTTTTTCAACTTCTACATCCCAGACAGCATCCAACATGTGTTTCTCGTTTGAAGTTGAGCTCTGCATTCAAATTTGCAATCCCTTGCTAAATTGAGTTCTTTGCCAATTCTGATATACACTTTGCTGTAACTTGTCAGGGAAAGCTCAGATCAACCAATCGACTGCTTTTTCAGCTTCTGCGTCCCAGACAGCATCCAATATGTGTTTCTCGTTCTAAGTTGAGCTCTTTATCCAAATTTGCAGTCTTTGGCTAAATTGAGTTCTTTGCCAATTCTGAGATACACTTTGCTGTAACTTCTCAGGGAAAGCTCAGATCAACCAATCGACTGCTTTTTCAGCTTCTGCATCCCAGACAGCATCCAATATGTGTTTCTCGTTCTAAGTTGAGCTCTTTATCCAAATTTGCAGTCTTTGGCTAAATTGAGTTCTTTGCCAATTCTGAGATACACTTTGCTGTAACTTCTTAGGGAAAGCTCAGATCAACCAGTCGACTGCTTTTTCAACTTCTACATCCCAGACAGCATCCAACATGTGTTTCTCGTTTGAAGTTAAGCTCTGCATTCAAATTTTCAATCCCTTGCTAAATTGAGTTCTTTGCCAATTCTGATATACACTTTGCTGTAACTTCTCAGGGAAAGCTCAGATCAACCAATCGACTGCTTTTTCAGCTTCTGCGTCCCAGACAGCATCCAATATGTGTTTCTCGTTCTAAGTTGAGCTCTTTATCCAAATTTACAGTCTTTGGCTAAATTGAGTTCTTTGCCAATTCTGAGATACACTTTGCTGTAACTTCTTAGGGAAAGCTCAGATCAACCAATCGACTGCTTTTTCAACTTCTACATCCCAGACAGCATCCAACATGTGTTTCTCGTTTGAAGTTGAGCTCTGCATTCAAATTTTCAATCCCTTGCTAAATTGAGTTCTTTGCCAATTCTGATATACACTTTGCTGTAACTTCTCAGGGAAAGCTCAGATCAACCAATCGACTGCTTTTTCAGCTTCTGCGTCCCAGACAGCATCCAATATGTGTTTCTCGTTCTAAGTTGAGCTCTTTATCCAAATTTGCAGTCTTTGGCTAAATGGAGTTCTTTGCCAATTCTGAGATACACTTTGCTGTAACTTCTCAGGGAAAGCTCAGATCAACCAATCGACTGCTTTTTCAGCTTCTGCGTCCCAGACAGCATCCAATATGTGTTTCTCGTTCTAAGTTGAGCTCTTTATCCAAATTTGCAGTCTTTGGCTAAATTGAGTTCTTTGCCAATTCTGAGATACACTTTGCTGTAACTTCTTAGGGAAAGCTCAGATCAACCAATCGACTGCTTTTTCAACTTCTACATCCCAGACAGCATCCGACATGTGTTTCTCGTTTGAAGTTGAGCTCTGCATTCAAATTTGCAATCCCTTGCTAAATTGAGTTCTTTGCCAATTCTGAGATACACTTTGCTGTAACTTGTCAGGGAAAGCTCAGATCAACCAATCGACTGCTTTTTCAGCTTCTGCGTCCCAGACAGCATCCAATATGTGTTTCTCGTTCTAAGTTGAGCTCTTTATCCAAATTTGCAGTCTTTGGCTAAATTGAGTTCTTTGCCAATTCTGAGATACACTTTGCTGTAACTTGTCAGGGAAAGCTCAGATCAACCAATCGACTGCTTTTTCAGCTTCTGCGTCCCAGACAGCATCCAATATGTGTTTCTCGTTCTAAGTTGAGCTCTTTATCCAAATTTGCAGTCTTTGGCTAAATTGAGTTCTTTGACAATTCTGAGATACACTTTGCTGTAACTTCTTAGGGAAAGCTCAGATCAACCAATCGACTGCTTTTTCAGCTTCTGCGTCCCAGACAGCATCCAATATGTGTTTCTCGTTCTAAGTTGAGCTCTTTATCCAAATTTGCAGTCTTTGGCTAAATGGAGTTCTTTGCCAATTCTGAGATACACTTTGCTGTAACTTCTCAGGGAAAGCTCAGATCAACCAATCGACTGCTTTTTCAGCTTCTGCGTCCCAGACAGCATCCAATATGTGTTTCTCGTTCTAAGTTGAGCTCTTTATCCAAATTTGCAGTCTTTGGCTAAATTGAGTTCTTTGCCAATTCTGAGATACACTTTGCTGTAACTTCTTAGGGAAAGCTCAGATCAACCAATCGACTGCTTTTTCAACTTCTACATCCCAGACAGCATCCGACATGTGTTTCTCGTTTGAAGTTGAGCTCTGCATTCAAATTTGCAATCCCTTGCTAAATTGAGTTCTTTGCCAATTCTGAAATACACTTTGCTGTAACTTGTCAGGGAAAGCTCAGATCAACCAATCGACTGCTTTTTCAGCTTCTGCGTCCCAGACAGCATCCAATATGTGTTTCTCGTTCTAAGTTGAGCTCTTTATCCAAATTTGCAGTCTTTGGCTAAATTGAGTTCTTTGCCAATTCTGAGATACACTTTGCTGTAACTTCTCAGGGAAAGCTCAGATCAACCAATCGACTGCTTTTTCAGCTTCTGCGTCCCAGACAGCATCCAATATGTGTTTCTCGTTCTAAGTTGAGCTCTTTATCCAAATTTGCAGTCTTTGGCTAAATTGAGTTCTTTGCCAATTCTGAGATACACTTTGCTGTAACTTCTTAGGGAAAGCTCAGATCAACCAATCGACTGCTTTTTCAGCTTCTGCGTCCCAGACAGCATCCAATATGTGTTTCTCGTTCTAAGTTGAGCTCTTTATCCAAATTTGCAGTCTTTGGCTAAATTGAGTTCTTTGCCAATTCTGAGATACACTTTGCTGTAACTTCTTAGGGAAAGCTCAGATCAACCAATCGACTGCTTTTTCAGCTTCTGCGTCCCAGACAGCATCCAATATGTGTTTCTCGTTCTAAGTTGAGCTCTTTATCCAAATTTGCAGTCTTTGGCTAAATTGAGTTCTTTGCCAATTCTGAGATACACTTTGCTGTAACTTCTCAGGGAAAGCTCAGATCAACCAATCGACTGCTTTTTCAACTTCTACATCCCAGACAGCATCCAATATGTGTTTCTCGTTCTAAGTTGAGCTCTTTATCCAAATTTGCAGTCTTTGGCTAAATTGAGTTCTTTGCCAATTCTGAGATACACTTTGCTGTAACTTCTTAGGGAAAGCTCAGATCAACCAATCGACTGCTTTTTCAACTTCTACATCCCAGACAGCATCCAACATGTGTTTCTCGTTTGAAGTTGAGCTCTGCATTCAAATTTGCAATCCCTTGCTAAATTGAGTTCTTTGCCAATTCTGATATACACTTTGCTGTAACTTCTCAGGGAAAGCTCAGATCAACCAATCGACTGCTTTTTCAGCTTCTGCGTCCCAGACAGCATCCAATATGTGTTTCTCGTTCTAAGTTGAGCTCTTTATCCAAATTTGCAGTCTTTGGCTAAATTGAGTTCTTTGCCAATTCTGAGATACACTTTGCTGTAACTTGTCAGGGAAAGCTCAGATCAACCAATCGACTGCTTTTTCAGCTTCTGCGTCCCAGACAGCATCCAATATGTGTTTCTCGTTCTAAGTTGAGCTCTTTATCCAAATTTGCAGTCTTTGGCTAAATTGAGTTCTTTGCCAATTCTGAGATACACTTTGCTGTAACTTCTTAGGGAAAGCTCAGATCAACCAATCGACTGCTTTTTCAACTTCTACATCCCAGACAGCATCCAACATGTGTTTCTCGTTTGAAGTTGAGCTCTGCATTCAAATTTGCAATCCCTTGCTAAATTGAGTTCTTTGCCAATTCTGAGATACACTTTGCTGTAACTTCTCAGGGAAAGCTCAGATCAACCAATCGACTGCTTTTTCAGCTTCTGCGTCCCAGACAGCATCCAATATGTGTTTCTCGTTCTAAGTTGAGCTCTTTATCCAAATTTGCAGTCTTTGGCTAAATTGAGTTCTTTGCCAATTCTGAGATACACTTTGCTGTAACTTCTTAGGGAAAGCTCAGATCAACCAATCGACTGCTTTTTCAACTTCTACATCCCAGACAGCATCCAACATGTGTTTCTCGTTTGAAGTTGAGCTCTGCATTCAAATTTGCAATCCCTTGCTAAATTGAGTTCTTTGCCAATTCTGATATACACTTTGCTGTAACTTCTCAGGGAAAGCTCAGATCAACCAATCGACTGCTTTTTCAGCTTCTGCGTCCCAGACAGCATCCAATATGTGTTTCTCGTTCTAAGTTGAGCTCTTTATCCAAATTTGCAGTCTTTGGCTAAATTGAGTTCTTTGCCAATTCTGAGATACACTTTGCTGTAACTTCTCAGGGAAAGCTCAGATCAACCAATCGACTGCTTTTTCAGCTTCTGCATCCCAGACAGCATCCAATATGTGTTTCTCGTTCTAAGTTGAGCTCTTTATCCAAATTTGCAGTCTTTGGCTAAATTGAGTTCTTTGCCAATTCTGAGATACACTTTGCTGTAACTTCTCAGGGAAAGCTCAGATCAACCAATCGACTGCTTTTTCAGCTTCTGCGTCCCAGACAGCATCCAATATGTGTTTCTCGTTCTAAGTTGAGCTCTTTATCCAAATTTGCAGTCTTTGGCTAAATTGAGTTCTTTGCCAATTCTGAGATACACTTTGCTGTAACTTGTCAGGGAAAGCTCAGATCAACCAATCGACTGCTTTTTCAGCTTCTGCGTCCCAGACAGCATCCAATATGTGTTTCTCGTTCTAAGTTGAGCTCTTTATCCAAATTTGCAGTCTTTGGCTAAATTGAGTTCTTTGCCAATTCTGAGATACACTTTGCTGTAACTTCTTAGGGAAAGCTCAGATCAACCAATCGACTGCTTTTTCAACTTCTACATACCAGACAGCATCCAACATGTGTTTCTCGTTTGAAGTTGAGCTCTGCATTCAAATTTTCAATCCCTTGCTAAATTGAGTTCTTTGCCAATTCTGATATACACTTTGCTGTAACTTCTCAGGGAAAGCTCAGATCAACCAATCGACTGCTTTTTCAGCTTCTGCGTCCCAGACAGCATCCAATATGTGTTTCTCGCTCTAAGTTGAGCTCTTTATCCAAATTTGCAGTCTTTGGCTAAATTGAGTTCTTTGCCAATTCTGAGATACACTTTGCTGTAACTTGTCAGGGAAAGCTCAGATCAACCAATCGACTGCTTTTTCAGCTTCTGCGTCCCAGACAGCATCCAATATGTGTTTCTCGTTCTAAGTTGAGCTCTTTATCCAAATTTGCAGTCTTTGGCTAAATTGAGTTCTTTGACAATTCTGAGATACACTTTGCTGTAACTTCTTAGGGAAAGCTCAGATCAACCAATCGACTGCTTTTTCAACTTCTACATACCAGACAGCATCCAACATGTGTTTCTCGTTTGAAGTTGAGCTCTGCATTCAAATTTTCAATCCCTTGCTAAATTGAGTTCTTTGCCAATTCTGATATACACTTTGCTGTAACTTCTCAGGGAAAGCTCAGATCAACCAATCGACTGCTTTTTCAGCTTCTGCGTCCCAGACAGCATCCAATATGTGTTTCTCGTTCTAAGTTGAGCTCTTTATCCAAATTTGCAGTCTTTGGCTAAATGGAGTTCTTTGCCAATTCTGAGATACACTTTGCTGTAACTTCTCAGGGAAAGCTCAGATCAACCAATCGACTGCTTTTTCAGCTTCTGCGTCCCAGACAGCATCCAATATGTGTTTCTCGTTCTAAGTTGAGCTCTTTATCCAAATTTGCAGTCTTTGGCTAAATTGAGTTCTTTGCCAATTCTGAGATACACTTTGCTGTAACTTCTTAGGGAAAGCTCAGATCAACCAATCGACTGCTTTTTCAACTTCTACATCCCAGACAGCATCCGACATGTGTTTCTCGTTTGAAGTTGAGCTCTGCATTCAAATTTGCAATCCCTTGCTAAATTGAGTTCTTTGCCAATTCTGAGATACACTTTGCTGTAACTTGTCAGGGAAAGCTCAGATCAACCAATCGACTGCTTTTTCAGCTTCTGCGTCCCAGACAGCATCCAATATGTGTTTCTCGTTCTAAGTTGAGCTCTTTATCCAAATTTGCTGTCTTTGGCTAAATTGAGTTCTTTGCCAATTCTGAGATACACTTTGCTGTAACTTCTCAGGGAAAGCTCAGATCAACCAATCGACTGCTTTTTCAGCTTCTGCGTCCCAGACAGCATCCAATATGTGTTTCTCGTTCTAAGTTGAGCTCTTTATCCAAATTTGCAGTCTTTGGCTAAATTGAGTTCTTTGCCAATTCTGAGATACACTTTGCTGTAACTTCTTAGGGAAAGCTCAGATCAACCAATCGACTGCTTTTTCAGCTTCTGCGTCCCAGACAGCATCCAATATGTGTTTCTCGTTCTAAGTTGAGCTCTTTATCCAAATTTGCAGTCTTTGGCTAAATTGAGTTCTTTGCCAATTCTGAGATACACTTTGCTGTAACTTCTTAGAGAAAGCTCAGATCAACCAATCGACTGCTTTTTCAGCTTCTGCGTCCCAGACAGCATCCAATATGTGTTTCTCGTTCTAAGTTGAGCTCTTTATCCAAATTTGCAGTCTTTGGCTAAATTGAGTTCTTTGCCAATTCTGAGATACACTTTGCTGTAACTTCTCAGAGAAAGCTCAGATCAACCAATCGACTGCTTTTTCAACTTCTACATCCCAGACAGCATCCAATATGTGTTTCTCGTTCTAAGTTGAGCTCTTTATCCAAATTTGCAGTCTTTGGCTAAATTGAGTTCTTTGCCAATTCTGAGATACACTTTGCTGTAACTTCTTAGGGAAAGCTCAGATCAACCAATCGACTGCTTTTTCAACTTCTACATCCCAGACAGCATCCAACATGTGTTTCTCGTTTGAAGTTGAGCTCTGCATTCAAATTTGCAATCCCTTGCTAAATTGAGTTCTTTGCCAATTCTGATATACACTTTGCTGTAACTTCTCAGGGAAAGCTCAGATCAACCAATCGACTGCTTTTTCAGCTTCTGCGTCCCAGACAGCATCCAATATGTGTTTCTCGTTCTAAGTTGAGCTCTTTATCCAAATTTGCAGTCTTTGGCTAAATTGAGTTCTTTGCCAATTCTGAGATACACTTTGCTGTAACTTCTCAGGGAAAGCTCAGATCAACCAATCGACTGCTTTTTCAGCTTCTGCATCCCAGACAGCATCCAATATGTGTTTCTCGTTCTAAGTTGAGCTCTTTATCCAAATTTGCAGTCTTTGGCTAAATTGAGTTCTTTGCCAATTCTGAGATACACTTTGCTGTAACTTCTTAGGGAAAGCTCAGATCAACCAGTCGACTGCTTTTTCAACTTCTACATCCCAGACAGCATCCAACATGTGTTTCTCGTTTGAAGTTGAGCTCTGCATTCAAATTTTCAATCCCTTGCTAAATTGAGTTCTTTGCCAATTCTGATATACACTTTGCTGTAACTTCTCAGGGAAAGCTCAGATCAACCAATCGACTGCTTTTTCAGCTTCTGCGTCCCAGACAGCATCCAATATGTGTTTCTCGTTCTAAGTTGAGCTCTTTATCCAAATTTACAGTCTTTGGCTAAATTGAGTTCTTTGCCAATTCTGAGATACACTTTGCTGTAACTTCTTAGGGAAAGCTCAGATCAACCAATCGACTGCTTTTTCAACTTCTACATCCCAGACAGCATCCAACATGTGTTTCTCGTTTGAAGTTGAGCTCTGCATTCAAATTTGCAATCCCTTGCTAAATTGAGTTCTTTGCCAATTGTGATATACACTTTGCTGTAACTTGTCAGGGAAAGCTCAGATCAACCAATCGACTGCTTTTTCAACTTCTACATCCCAGACAGCATCCAACATGTGTTTCTCGTTTGAAGTTGAGCTCTGCATTCAAATTTGCAATCCCTTGCTAAATTGAGTTCTTTGCCAATTCTGAGATACACTTTGCTGTAACTTCTCAGGGAAAGCTCAGATCAACCAATCGACTGCTTTTTCAGCTTCTGCGTCCCAGACAGCATCCAATATGTGTTTCTCGTTCTAAGTTGAGCTCTTTATCCAAATTTGCAGTCTTTGGCTAAATTGAGTTCTTTGCCAATTCTGAGATACACTTTGCTGTAACTTGTCAGTGAAAGCTCAGATCAACCAATCGACTGCTTTTTCAACTTCTACATCCCAGACAGCATCCAACATGTGTTTCTCATTTGAAGTTGAGCTCTGCATTCAAATTTGCAATCCCTTGCTAAATTGAGTTCTTTGCCAATTCTGAGATACACTTTGCTGTAACTTCTTAGGGAAAGCTCAGATCAACCACTCGACTGCTTTTTCAGCGTCTGCGTCCCAGACAGCATCCAATATGTATTTCTCGTTCTAAGTTGAGCTCTTTATCCAAATTTGCAGTCTTTGGCTCAATTGAGTTCTTTGCCAATTCTGAGATACACTTTGCTGTAACTTGTCAGGGAAAGCTCAGATCAACCAATCGACTGCTTTTTCAACTTCTACATCCCAGACAGCATCCAACATGTGTTTCTCGTTTGAAGTTGAGCTCTGCATTCAAATTTGCAATCCCTTGCTAAATTGAGTTCTTTGCCAATTCTGATATACACTTTGCTGTAACTTGTCAGGGAAAGCTCAGATCAACCAATCGACTGCTTTTTCAGCTTCTGCGTCCCAGACAGCATCCAATATGTGTTTCTCGTTCTAAGTTGAGCTCTTTATCCAAATTTGCAGTCTTTGGCTAAATTGAGTTCTTTGCCAATTCTGAGATACACTTTGCTGTAACTTCTCAGGGAAAGCTCAGATCAACCAATCGACTGCTTTTTCAGCTTCTGCATCCCAGACAGCATCCAATATGTGTTTCTCGTTCTAAGTTGAGCTCTTTATCCAAATTTGCAGTCTTTGGCTAAATTGAGTTCTTTGCCAATTCTGAGATACACTTTGCTGTAACTTCTTAGGGAAAGCTCAGATCAACCAGTCGACTGCTTTTTCAACTTCTACATCCCAGACAGCATCCAACATGTGTTTCTCGTTTGAAGTTAAGCTCTGCATTCAAATTTTCAATCCCTTGCTAAATTGAGTTCTTTGCCAATTCTGATATACACTTTGCTGTAACTTCTCAGGGAAAGCTCAGATCAACCAATCGACTGCTTTTTCAGCTTCTGCGTCCCAGACAGCATCCAATATGTGTTTCTCGTTCTAAGTTGAGCTCTTTATCCAAATTTACAGTCTTTGGCTAAATTGAGTTCTTTGCCAATTCTGAGATACACTTTGCTGTAACTTCTTAGGGAAAGCTCAGATCAACCAATCGACTGCTTTTTCAACTTCTACATCCCAGACAGCATCCAACATGTGTTTCTCGTTTGAAGTTGAGCTCTGCATTCAAATTTTCAATCCCTTGCTAAATTGAGTTCTTTGCCAATTCTGATATACACTTTGCTGTAACTTCTCAGGGAAAGCTCAGATCAACCAATCGACTGCTTTTTCAGCTTCTGCGTCCCAGACAGCATCCAATATGTGTTTCTCGTTCTAAGTTGAGCTCTTTATCCAAATTTGCAGTCTTTGGCTAAATGGAGTTCTTTGCCAATTCTGAGATACACTTTGCTGTAACTTCTCAGGGAAAGCTCAGATCAACCAATCGACTGCTTTTTCAGCTTCTGCGTCCCAGACAGCATCGAATATGTGTTTCTCGTTCTAAGTTGAGCTCTTTATCCAAATTTGCAGTCTTTGGCTAAATTGAGTTCTTTGCCAATTCTGAGATACACTTTGCTGTAACTTCTTAGGGAAAGCTCAGATCAACCAATCGACTGCTTTTTCAACTTCTACATCCCAGACAGCATCCGACATGTGTTTCTCGTTTGAAGTTGAGCTCTGCATTCAAATTTGCAATCCCTTGCTAAATTGAGTTCTTTGCCAATTCTGAGATACACTTTGCTGTAACTTGTCAGGGAAAGCTCAGATCAACCAATCGACTGCTTTTTCAGCTTCTGCGTCCCAGACAGCATCCAATATGTGTTTCTCGTTCTAAGTTGAGCTCTTTATCCAAATTTGCAGTCTTTGGCTAAATTGAGTTCTTTGCAAATTCTGAGATACACTTTGCTGTAACTTCTCAGGGAAAGCTCAGATCAACCAATCGACTGCTTTTTCAGCTTCTGCGTCCCAGACAGCATCCAATATGTGTTTCTCGTTCTAAGTTGAGCTCTTTATCCAAATTTGCAGTCTTTGGCTAAATTGAGTTCTTTGCCAATTCTGAGATACACTTTGCTGTAACTTCTTAGGGAAAGCTCAGATCAACCAATCGACTGCTTTTTCAGCTTCTGCGTCCCAGACAGCATCCAATATGTGTTTCTCGTTCTAAGTTGAGCTCTTTATCCAAATTTGCAGTCTTTGGCTAAATTGAGTTCTTTGCCAATTCTGAGATACACTTTGCTGTAACTTCTCAGGGAAAGCTCAGATCAACCAATCGACTGCTTTTTCAACTTCTACATCCCAGACAGCATCCAACATGTGTTTCTCGTTTGAAGTTGAGCTCTGCATTCAAATTTGCAATCCCTTGCTAAATTGAGTTCTTTGCCAATTCTGAGATACACTTTGCTGCAACTTCTCAGGGAAAGCTCAGATCAACCAATCGACTGCTTTTTCAGCTTCTGCGTCCCAGACAGCATTCAATATGTGTTTCTCGTTCTAAGTTGAGCTCTTTATCCAAATTTGCAGTCTTTGGCTAAATTGAGTTCTTTGCCAATTCTGAGATACACTTTGCTGTAACTTCTCAGGGAAAGCTCAGATCAACCAATCGACTGCTTTTTCAGCTTCTGCGTCCCAGACAGCATCCAATATGTGTTTCTCGTTCTAAGTTGAGCTCTTTATCCAAATTTGCAGTCTTTGGCTAAATTGAGTTCTTTGCCAATTCTGAGATACACTTTGCTGTAACTTCTTAGGGAAAGCTCAGATCAACCAATCGACTGCTTTTTCAACTTCTACATCCCAGACAGCATCCAACATGTGTTTCTCGTTTGAAGTTGAGCTCTGCATTCAAATTTGCAATCCCTTGCTAAATTGAGTTCTTTGCCAATTCTGAGATACACTTTGCTGTAACTTCTCAGGGAAAGCTCAGATCAACCAATCGACTGCTTTTTCAGCTTCTGCGTCCCAGACAGCATCCAATATGTGTTTCTCGTTCTAAGTTGAGCTCTTTATCCAAATTTGCAGTCTTTGGCTAAATTGAGTTCTTTGCCAATTCTGAGATACACTTTGCTGTAACTTGTCAGTGAAAGCTCAGATCAACCAATCGACTGCTTTTTCAACTTCTACATCCCAGACAGCATCCAACATGTGTTTCTCATTTGAAGTTGAGCTCTGCATTCAAATTTGCAATCCCTTGCTAAATTGAGTTCTTTGCCAATTCTGAGATACACTTTGCTGTAACTTCTTAGGGAAAGCTCAGATCAACCACTCGACTGCTTTTTCAGCGTCTGCGTCCCAGACAGCATCCAATATGTATTTCTCGTTCTAAGTTGAGCTCTTTATCCAAATTTGCAGTCTTTGGCTCAATTGAGTTCTTTGCCAATTCTGAGATACACTTTGCTGTAACTTGTCAGGGAAAGCTCAGATCAAACAATCGACTGCTTTTTCAACTTCTACATCCCAGACAGCATCCAACATGTGTTTCTCGTTTGAAGTTGAGCTCTGCATTCAAATTTGCAATCCCTTGCTAAATTGAGTTCTTTGCCAATTCTGAGATACACTTTGCTGTAACTTCTTAGGGAAAGCTTAGATCAACCACTCGACTGCTTTTTCAGCTTCTGCGTCCCAGACAGCATCCAATATGTATTTCTCGTTCTAAGTTGAGCTCTTTATCCAAATTTGCAGTCTTTGGCTCAATTGAGTTCTTTGCCAATTCTGAGATACACTTTGCTGTAACTTGTCAGGGAAAGCTCAGATCAACCAATCGACTGCTTTTTCAGCTTCTGCGTCCCAGACAGCATCCAATATGTGTTTCTCGTTCTAAGTTGAGCTCTTTATCCAAATTTGCAGTCTTTGGCTAAATTGAGTTCTTTGCCAATTCTGAGATACACTTTGCTGTAACTTGTCAGGGAAAGCTCAGATCAACCAATCGACTGCTTTTTCAACTTCTACATCCCAGACAGCATCCAACATATGTTTCTCTTTTGAAGTTGAGCTCTGCATTCAAATTTGCAATCGCTTGCTAAATTGAGTTCTTTGCCAATTCTGAGATACACTTTGCTGTAACTTCTCAGGGAAAGCTCAGATCAACCAATCGACTGCTTTTTCAGCTTCTGCGTCCCAGACAGCATCCAATATGTGTTTCTCGTTCTAAGTTGAGCTCTTTATCCAAATTTGCAGTCTTTGGCTAAATTGAGTTCTTTGCCAATTCTGAGATACACTTTGCTGTAACTTGTCAGGGAAAGCTCAGATCAACCAATCGACTGCTTTTTCAGCTTCTGCGTCCCAGACAGCATCCAATATGTGTTTCTCGTTCTAAGTTGAGCTCTTTATCCAAATTTGCAGTCTTTGGCTAAATTGAGTTCTTTGCCAATTCTGAGATACACTTTGCTGTAACTTCTTAGGGAAAGCTCAGATCAACCAATCGACTGCTTTTTCAACTTCTACATCCCAGACAGCATCCAACGTGTTTTTCTCGTTTGAAGTTGAGCTCTGCATTCAAATTTGCACTCCCTTGCTAAATTGAGTTCTTTGCCAATTCTGAGATACACTTTGCTGTAACTTCTCAGGGAAAGCTCAGATCAACCAATCGACTGCTTTTTCAACTTCTACATCCCAGACAGCATCCAACATGTGTTTCTCGTTTGAAGTTGAGCTCTTTATCCAAATTTGCAGTCTTTGGCTAAATTGAGTTCTTTGCCAATTCTGAGATACACTTTGCTGTAACTTCTCAGGGAAAGCTCAGATCAACCAATCGACTGCTTTTTCAGCTTCTACATCCCAGACAGCATCCAACATGTGTTTCTCGTTTGAAGTTGAGCTCTGCATTCAAAATTTCAATCCCTTGCTAAATTGAGTTCTTTGCCAATTCTGATATACACTTTGCTGTAACTTCTCAGGGAAAGCTCAGATCAACCAATCGACTGCTTTTTCAGCTTCTGCGTCCCAGACAGCATCCAATATGTGTTTCTCGTTCTAAGTTGAGCTCTTTATCCAAATTTGCAGTCTTTGGCTAAATTGAGTTCTTTGCCAATTCTGAGATACACTTTGCTGTAACTTCTTAGGGAAAGCTCAGATCAACCAATCGACTGCTTTTTCAACTTCTACATACCAGACAGCATCCAACATGTGTTTCTCGTTTGAAGTTGAGCTCTGCATTCAAATTTTCAATCCCTTGCTAAATTGAGTTCTTTGCCAATTCTGATATACACTTTGCTGTAACTTCTCAGGGAAAGCTCAGATCAACCAATCGACTGCTTTTTCAGCTTCTGCGTCCCAGACAGCATCCAATATGTGTTTCTCGTTCTAAGTTGAGCTCTTTATCCAAATTTGCAGTCTTTGGCTAAATGGAGTTCTTTGCCAATTCTGAGATACACTTTGCTGTAACTTGTCAGGGAAAGCTCAGATCAACCAATCGACTGCTTTTTCAGCTTCTGCGTCCCAGACAGCATCCAATATGTGTTTCTCGTTCTAAGTTGAGCTCTTTATCCAAATTTGCAGTCTTTGGCTAAATTGAGTTCTTTGCCAATTCTGAGATACACTTTGCTGTAACTTCTTAGGGAAAGCTCAGATCAACCAATCGACTGCTTTTTCAACTTCTACATCCCAGACAGCATCCGACATGTGTTTCTCGTTTGAAGTTGAGCTCTGCATTCAAATTTGCAATCCCTTGCTAAATTGAGTTCTTTGCCAATTCTGAGATACACTTTGCTGTAACTTGTCAGGGAAAGCTCAGATCAACCAATCGACTGCTTTTTCAGCTTCTGCGTCCCAGACAGCATCCAATATGTGTTTCTCGTTCTAAGTTGAGCTCTTTATCCAAATTTGCAGTCTTTGGCTAAATTGAGTTCTTTGCAAATTCTGAGATACACTTTGCTGTAACTTCTCAGGGAAAGCTCAGATCAACCAATCGACTGCTTTTTCAGCTTCTGCGTCCCAGACAGCATCCAATATGTGTTTCTCGTTCTAAGTTGAGCTCTTTATCCAAATTTGCAGTCTTTGGCTAAATTGAGTTCTTTGCCAATTCTGAGATACACTTTGCTGTAACTTCTTAGGGAAAGCTCAGATCAACCAATCGACTGCTTTTTCAGCTTCTGCGTCCCAGACAGCATCCAATATGTGTTTCTCGTTCTAAGTTGAGCTCTTTATCCAAATTTGCAGTCTTTGGCTAAATTGAGTTCTTTGCCAATTCTGAGATACACTTTGCTGTAACTTCTCAGGGAAAGCTCAGATCAACCAATCGACTGCTTTTTCAACTTCTACATCCCAGACAGCATCCAACATGTGTTTCTCGTTTGAAGTTGAGCTCTGCATTCAAATTTGCAATCCCTTGCTAAATTGAGTTCTTTGCCAATTCTGAGATACACTTTGCTGTAACTTCTTAGGGAAAGCTCAGATCAACCAATCGACTGCTTTTTCAACTTCTACATCCCAGACAGCATCCAACATGTGTTTCTCGTTTGAAGTTGAGCTCTGCATTCAAATTTGCAATCCCTTGCTAAATTGAGTTCTTTGCCAATTCTGAGATACACTTTGCTGTAACTTCTCAGGGAAAGCTCAGATCAACCAATCGACTGCTTTTTCAGCTTCTGCGTCCCAGACAGCATCCAATATGTGTTTCTCGTTCTAAGTTGAGCTCTTTATCCAAATTTGCAGTCTTTGGCTAAATTGAGTTCTTTGCCAATTCTGAGATACACTTTGCTGTAACTTGTCAGTGAAAGCTCAGATCAACCAATCGACTGCTTTTTCAACTTCTACATCCCAGACAGCATCCAACATGTGTTTCTCATTTGAAGTTGAGCTCTGCATTCAAATTTGCAATCCCTTGCTAAATTGAGTTCTTTGCCAATTCTGAGATACACTTTGCTGTAACTTCTTAGGGAAAGCTCAGATCAACCACTCGACTGCTTTTTCAGCGTCTGCGTCCCAGACAGCATCCAATATGTATTTCTCGTTCTAAGTTGAGCTCTTTATCCAAATTTGCAGTCTTTGGCTCAATTGAGTTCTTTGCCAATTCTGAGATACACTTTGCTGTAACTTGTCAGGGAAAGCTCAGATCAAACAATCGACTGCTTTTTCAACTTCTACATCCCAGACAGCATCCAACATGTGTTTCTCGTTTGAAGTTGAGCTCTGCATTCAAATTTGCAATCCCTTGCTAAATTGAGTTCTTTGCCAATTCTGAGATACACTTTGCTGTAACTTCTTAGGGAAAGCTTAGATCAACCACTCGACTGCTTTTTCAGCTTCTGCGTCCCAGACAGCATCCAATATGTATTTCTCGTTCTAAGTTGAGCTCTTTATCCAAATTTGCAGTCTTTGGCTCAATTGAGTTCTTTGCCAATTCTGAGATACACTTTGCTGTAACTTGTCAGGGAAAGCTCAGATCAACCAATCGACTGCTTTTTCAGCTTCTGCGTCCCAGACAGCATCCAATATGTGTTTCTCGTTCTAAGTTGAGCTCTTTATCCAAATTTGCAGTCTTTGGCTAAATTGAGTTCTTTGCCAATTCTGAGATACACTTTGCTGTAACTTGTCAGGGAAAGCTCAGATCAACCAATCGACTGCTTTTTCAACTTCTACATCCCAGACAGCATCCAACATATGTTTCTCTTTTGAAGTTGAGCTCTGCATTCAAATTTGCAATCGCTTGCTAAATTGAGTTCTTTGCCAATTCTGAGATACACTTTGCTGTAACTTCTCAGGGAAAGCTCAGATCAACCAATCGACTGCTTTTTCAGCTTCTGCGTCCCAGACAGCATCCAATATGTGTTTCTCGTTCTAAGTTGAGCTCTTTATCCAAATTTGCAGTCTTTGGCTAAATTGAGTTCTTTGCCAATTCTGAGATACACTTTGCTGTAACTTGTCAGGGAAAGCTCAGATCAACCAATCGACTGCTTTTTCAGCTTCTGCGTCCCAGACAGCATCCAATATGTGTTTCTCGTTCTAAGTTGAGCTCTTTATCCAAATTTGCAGTCTTTGGCTAAATTGAGTTCTTTGCCAATTCTGAGATACACTTTGCTGTAACTTCTTAGGGAAAGCTCAGATCAACCAATCGACTGCTTTTTCAACTTCTACATCCCAGACAGCATCCAACGTGTTTTTCTCGTTTGAAGTTGAGCTCTGCATTCAAATTTGCACTCCCTTGCTAAATTGAGTTCTTTGCCAATTCTGAGATACACTTTGCTGTAACTTCTCAGGGAAAGCTCAGATCAACCAATCGACTGCTTTTTCAACTTCTACATCCCAGACAGCATCCAACATGTGTTTCTCGTTTGAAGTTGAGCTCTTTATCCAAATTTGCAGTCTTTGGCTAAATTGAGTTCTTTGCCAATTCTGAGATACACTTTGCTGTAACTTCTCAGGGAAAGCTCAGATCAACCAATCGACTGCTTTTTCAGCTTCTACATCCCAGACAGCATCCAACATGTGTTTCTCGTTTGAAGTTGAGCTCTGCATTCAAAATTTCAATCCCTTGCTAAATTGAGTTCTTTGCCAATTCTGATATACACTTTGCTGTAACTTCTCAGGGAAAGCTCAGATCAACCAATCGACTGCTTTTTCAGCTTCTGCGTCCCAGACAGCATCCAATATGTGTTTCTCGTTCTAAGTTGAGCTCTTTATCCAAATTTGCAGTCTTTGGCTAAATTGAGTTCTTTGCCAATTCTGAGATACACTTTGCTGTAACTTCTTAGGGAAAGCTCAGATCAACCAATCTACTGCTTTTTCAACTTCTACATCCCAGACAGCATCCAACATGTGTTTCTCGTTTGAAGTTGAGCTCTGCATTCAAATTTGCAATCCCTTGCTAAATTGAGTTCTTTGCCAATTCTGAGATACACTTTGCTGTAACTTCTCAGGGAAAGCTCAGATCAACCAATCGACTGCTTTTTCAACTTCTACATCCCAGACAGCATCCAACATGTGTTTCTCGTTTGAAGTTGAGCTCTGCATTCAAATTTGCAATCCCTTGCTAAATTGAGTTCTTTGCCAATTCTGAGATACACTTTGCTGTAACTTCTCAGGGAAAGCTCAGATCAACCAATCGACTGCTTTTTCAGCTTCTGCATCCCAGACAGCATCCAATATGTGTTTCTCGTTTGAAGTTGAGCTCTTCATTCAAATTTGCAATCCCTTGCTAAATTGAGTTCTTTGCCAATTCTGAGATACACTTTGCTGTAACTTCTCAGGGAAAGCTCAGATCAACCAATCGACTGCTTTTTCAGCTTCTGCGTCCCAGACAGCATCCAATATGTATTTCTCGTTCTAAGTTGAGCTCTTTATCCAAATTTGCAGTCTTTGGCTAAATTGAGTTCTTTGCCAATTCTGAGATACACTTTGCTGTAACGTCAGGGAAAGCTCAGATCAACCAATCGACTGCTTTTTCAGCTTCTGCGTCCCAGACAGCATCCAATATGTGTTTCTCGTTCTAAGTTGAGCTCTTTATCCAAATTTGCAGTCTTTGGCTAAATTGAGTTCTTTGCCAATTCTGAGATACACTTTGCTGTAACTTGTCAGGGAAAGCTCAGATCAACCAATTGACTGCTTTTTCAACTTCTACATCCCAGACAGCATCCAACATGTGTTTCTCGTTTGAAGTTGAGCTCTGCATTCAAATTTGCAATCCCTTGCTAAATTGAGTTCTTTGCCAATTCTGAGATACACTTTGCTGTAACTTCTCAGGGAAAGCTCAGATCAACCACTCGACTGCTTTTTCAGCTTCTGCGTCCCAGACAGCATCCAACATGTGTTTCTCGTTTGAAGTTGAGCTCTGCATTCAAATTTGCAATCCCTTGCTAAATTGAGTTCTTTGCCAATTCTGAGATACACTTTGCTGTAACTTCTCAGGGAAAGCTCAGATCAACCAATCGACTGCTTTTTCAGCTTCTGCGTCCCAGACAGCATCCAATATGTATTTCTCGTTCTAAGTTGAGCTCTTTATCCAAATTTGCAGTCTTTGGCTAAATTGAGTTCTTTGCCAATTCTGAGATACACTTTGCTGTAACTTCTTAGGGAAAGCTCAGATCAACCAATCGACTGCTTTTTCAACTTCTACATCCCAGACAGCATCCAACATGTGTTTCTCGTTTGAAGTTGAGCTCTGCATTCAGATTTGCAATCCCTTGCTAAATTGAGTTCTTTGCCAATTCTGAGATACACTTTGCTGTAACTTCTCAGGGAAAGCTCAGATCAACCAATCGACTGCTTTTTCAGCTTCTGCATCCCTGACAGCATCCAATATGTGTTTCTCGTTTGAAGTTGAGCTCTGCATTCAAATTTGCAATCCCTTGCTAAATTGAGTTCTTTGCCAATTCTGAGATACACTTTGCTGTAACTTCTCAGGGAAAGCTCAGATCAACCAATCGACTGCTTTTTCAGCTTCTGCGTCCCAGACAGCATCCAATATGTGTTTCTCGTTCTAAGTTGAGCTCTTTATCCAAATTTGCAGTCTTTGGCTAAATTGAGTTCTTTGCCAATTCTGAGATACACTTTGCTGTAACTTGTCAGGGAAAGCTCAGATCAACCAATCGACTGCTTTTTCAGCTTCTGCGTCCCAGAAAGCATCCAATATGTGTTTCTCGTTCTAAGTTGAGCTCTTTATCCAAATTTGCAGTCTTTGGCTAAATTGAGTTCTTTGCCAATTCTGAGATACACTTTGCTGTAACTTCTCAGGGAAAGCTCAGATCAACCAATCGACTGCTTTTTCAACTTCTACATCCCAGACAGCATCCAACATGTGTTTCTCGTTTAAAGTTGAGCTCTGCATTCAAATTTGCAATCCCTTGCTAAATTGAGTTCTTTGCCAATTCTGAGATACACTTTGCTGCAACTTCTCAGGGAAAGCTCAGATCAACCAATCGACTGCTTTTTCAGCTTCTGCGTCCCAGACAGCATTCAATATGTGTTTCTCGTTCTAAGTTGAGCTCTTTATCCAAATTTGCAGTCTTTGGCTAAATTGAGTTCTTTGCCAATTCTGAGATACACTTTGCTGTAACTTCTCAGGGAAAGCTCAGATCAACCAATCGACTGCTTTTTCAGCTTCTGCATCCCAGACAGCATCCAATATGTGTTTCTCGTTTGAAGTTGAGCTCTTCATTCAAATTTGCAATCCCTTGCTAAATTGAGTTCTTTGCCAATTCTGAGATACACTTTGCTGTAACTTCTCAGGGAAAGCTCAGATCAACCAATCGACTGCTTTTTCAACTTCTACATCCCAGACAGCATCCAACATATGTTTCTCTTTTGAAGTTGAGCTCTGCATTCAAATTTGCAATCCCTTGCTAAATTGAGTTCTTTGCCAATTCTGAGATACTCTTTGCTGTAACTTCTCAGGGAAAGCTCAGATCAACCAATCGACTGCTTTTTCAGCTTCTGCGTCCCAGACAGCATCCAATATGTGTTTCTCGTTCTAAGTTGAGCTCTTTATCCAAATTTGCAGTCTTTGGCTAAATTGAGTTCTTTGCCAATTCTGAGATACACTTTGCTGCAACTTGTCAGGGAAAGCTCAGATCAACCAATCGACTGCTTTTTCAGCTTCTGCGTCCCAGACAGCATCCAATATGTGTTTCTCGTTCTAAGTTGAGCTCTTTATCCAAATTTGCAGTCTTTGGCTAAATTGAGTTCTTTGCCAATTCTGAGATACACTTTGCTGTAACTTCTCAGGGAAAGCTCAGATCAACCAATCGACTGCTTTTTCAACTTCTACATCCCAGACAGCATCCAACATGTGTTTCTCGTTTGAAGTTGAGCTCTGCATTCAAATTTGCAATCCCTTGCTAAATTGAGTTCTTTGCCAATTCTGAGATACACTTTGCTGCAACTTCTCAGGGAAAGCTCAGATCAACCAATCGACTGCTTTTTCAGCTTCTGCGTCCCAGACAGCATTCAATATGTGTTTCTCGTTCTAAGTTGAGCTCTTTATCCAAATTTGCAGTCTTTGGCTAAATTGACTTCTTTGCAAATTCTGAGATACACTTTGCTGTAACTTCTCAGGGAAAGCTCAGATCAACCAATCGACTGCTTTTTCAGCTTCTGCGTCCCAGACAGCATCCAATATGTGTTTCTCGTTCTAAGTTGAGCTCTTTATCCAAATTTGCAGTCTTTGGCTAAATTGAGTTCTTTGCCAATTCTGAGATACACTTTGCTGTAACTTCTTAGGGAAAGCTCAGATCAACCAATCAACTGCTTTTTCAACTTCTACATCCCAGACAGCATCCAACATGTGTTTCTCGTTTGAAGTTGAGCTCTGCATTCAAATTTGCAATCCCTTGCTAAATTGAGTTTTTTGCCAATTCTGAGATACACTTTGCTGTAACTTGTCAGGGAAAGCTCAGATCAACCAATCGACTGCTTTTTCAGCTTCTGCGTCCCAGACAGCATCCAATATGTGTTTCTCGTTCTAAGTTGAGCTCTTTATCCAAATTTGCAGTCTTTGGCTAAATTGAGTTCTTTGCCAATTCTGAGATACACTTTGCTGTAACTTGTCAGGGAAAGCTCAGATCAACCAATCGACTGCTTTTTCAACTTCTACATCCCAGACAGCATCCAACATATGTTTCTCTTTTGAAGTTGAGCTCTGCATTCAAATTTGCAATCGCTTGCTAAATTGAGTTCTTTGCCAATTCTGAGATACACTTTGCTGTAACTTCTCAGGGAAAGCTCAGATCAACCAATCGACTGCTTTTTCAGCTTCTGCGTCCCAGACAGCATCCAATATGTGTTTCTCGTTCTAAGTTGAGCTCTTTATCCAAATTTGCAGTCTTTGGCTAAATTGAGTTCTTTGCCAATTCTGAGATACACTTTGCTGTAACTTCTCAGGGAAAGCTCAGATCAACCAATCGACTGCTTTTTCAGCTTCTGCGTCCCAGACAGCATCCAATATGTGTTTCTCGTTCTAAGTTGAGCTCTTTATCCAAATTTGCAGTCTTTGGCTAAATTGAGTTCTTTGCCAATTCTGAGATACACTTTGCTGTAACTTGTCAGGGAAAGCTCAGATCAACCAATCGACTGCTTTTTCAGCTTCTGCGTCCCAGACAGCATCCAACATGTGTTTCTCGTTTGAAGTTGAGCTCTGCATTCAAATTTGCAATCCCTTGCTAAATTGAGTTCTTTGCCAATTCTGAGATACACTTTGCTGTAACTTCTTAGTCAAAGCTCAGATCAACCAATCGACTGCTTTTTCAACTTCTACATCCCAGACAGCATCCAACATGTGTTTCTCGTTTGAAGTTGAGCTCTGCATTCAAATTTGCAATCCCTTGCTAAATTGAGTTCTTTGCCAATTCTGAGATACACTTTGCTGTAACTTCTCAGGGAAAGCTCAGATCAACCAATCGACTGCTTTTTCAACTTCTACATCCCAGACAGCATCCAACATGTGTTTCTCGTTTGAAGTTGAGCTCTGCATTCAAATTTGCAATCCCTTGCTAAATTGAGTTCTTTGCCAATTCTGAGATACACTTTGCTGTAACTTCTCAGGGAAAGCTCAGATCAACCAATCGACTGCTTTTTCAGCATCTGCGTCCCAGACAGCATCCAATATGTGTTTCTCGTTCTAAGTTGAGCTCTTTATCCAAATTTGCAGTCTTTGGTTAAATTGAGTTCTTTGCCAATTCTGAGATACACTTTGCTGTAACTTCTTAGTCAAAGCTCAGATCAACCAATCGACTGCTTTTTCAACTTCTACATCCCAGACAGCATCCAACATGTGTTTCTCGTTTGAAGTTGAGCTCTGCATTCAAATTTGCAATCCCTTGCTAAATTGAGTTCTTTGCCAATTCTGAGATACACTTTGCTGTAACTTCTCAGGGAAAGCTCAGATCAACCAATCGACTGCTTTTTCAACTTCTACATCCCAGACAGCATCCAACATGTGTTTCTCGTTTGAAGTTGAGCTCTGCATACAAATTTGCAATCCCTTGCTAAATTGAGTTCTTTGCCAATTCTGAGATACACTTTGCTGTAACTTCTCAGGGAAAGCTCAGATCAACCAATCGACTGCTTTTTCAGCTTCTGCATCCCAGACAGCATCCAATATGTGTTTCTCGTTTGAAGTTGAGCTCTGCATTCAAATTTGCAATCCCTTGCTAAATTGAGTTCTTTGCCAATTCTGAGATACACTTTGCTGTAACTACTCAGGGAAAGCTCAGATCAACCAATCGACTGCTTTTTCAGCTTCTGCGTCCCAGACAGCATCCAATATGTATTTCTCGTTCTAAGTTGAGCTCTTTATCCAAATTTGCAGTCTTTGGCTAAATTGAGTTCTTTGCCAATTCTGAGATACACTTTGCTGTAACTTCTTAGGGAAAGCTCAGATCAACCAATCGGCTGCTTTTTCAACTTCTACATCCCAGACAGCATCCAACATGTGTTTCTCGTTTGAAGTTGAGCTCTGCATTCAAATTTGCAATCCCTTGCTAAATTGAGTTCTTTGCCAATTCTGAGATACACTTTGCTGTAACTTCTCAGGGAAAGCTCAGATCAACCAATCGACTGCTTTTTAAGCTTCTGCGTCCCAGACAGCATCCAATATGTGTTTCTCGTTCTAGCTCTTTATCCAAATTTGCAGTCTTTGGCTAAATTGAGTTCTTTGCCAATTCTGAGATACACTTTGCTGTAACTTCTCAGGGAAAGCTCAGATCAACCAATCGACTGCTTTTTCAGCTTCTGCGTCCCAGACAGCATCCAATATGTGTTTCTCGTTCTAAGTTGAGCTCTTTATCCAAATTTGCAGTCTTTGGCTAAATTGAGTTCTTTGCCAATTCTGAGATACACTTTGCTGTAACTTCTTAGGGAAAGCTCAGATCAACCAATCGACTGCTTTTTCAACTTCTACATCCCAGACAGCATCCAACATGTGTTTCTCGTTTGAAGTTGAGCTCTGCATTCAAATTTGCAATCCCTTGCTAAATTGAGTTCTTTGCCAATTCTGAGATACACTTTGCTGTAACTTCTCAGGGAAAGCTCAGATCAACCACTCGACTGCTTTTTCAACTTCTACATCCCAGACTGCATCCAACATGTGTTTCTCGTTTGAAGTTGAGCTCTGCATTCAAATTTGCAATCCCTTGCTAAATTGAGTTCTTTGCCAATTCTGAGATACACTTTGCTGTAACTTCTCAGGGAAAGCTCAGATCAACCAATTGACTGCTTTTTCAGCTTCTGCATCCCAGACAGCATCCAATATGTGTTTCTCGTTTGAAGTTGAGCTCTGCATTCAAATTTGCAATCCCTTGCTAAATTGAGTTCTTTGCCAATTCTGAGATACACTTTGCTGTAACTTCTCAGGGAAAGCTCAGATCAACCAATCGACTGCTTTTTCAGCTTCTGCGTCCCAGACAGCATCCAATATGTGTTTCTCGTTCTAAGTTGAGCTCTTTATCCAAATTTGCAGTCTTTGGCTAAATTGAGTTCTTTGCCAATTCTGAGATACACTTTGCTGTAACTTGTCAGGGAAAGCTCAGATCAACCAATTGACTGCTTTTTCAACTTCTACATCCCAGACAGCATCCAACATGTGTTTCTCGTTTGAAGTTGAGCTCTGCATTCAAATTTGCAATCCCTTGCTAAATTGAGTTCTTTGCCAATTCTGAGATACACTTTGCTGTAACTTGTCAGGGAAAGCTCAGATCAACCAATTGACTGCTTTTTCAACTTCTACATCCCAGACAGCATCCAACATGTGTTTCTCGTTTGAAGTTGAGCTCTGCATTCAAATTTGCAATCCCTTGCTAAATTGAGTTCTTTGCCAATTCTGAGATACACTTTGCTGTAACTTCTCAGGGAAAGCTCAGATCAACCACTCGACTGCTTTTTCAACTTCTACATCCCAGACAGCATCCAACATGTGTTTCTCGTTTGAAGTTGAGCTCTGCATTCAAATTTGCAATCCCTTGCTAAATTGAGTTCTTTGCCAATTCTGAGATACACTTTGCTGTAACTTCTCAGGGAAAGCTCAGATCAACCAATCGACTGCTTTTTCAGCTTCTGCGTCCCAGACAGCATCCAATATGTGTTTCTCGTTCTAAGTTGAGCTCTTTATCCAAATTTGCAGTCTTTGGCTAAATTGAGTTCTTTGCCAATTCTGAGATACACTTTGCTGTAACTTGTCAGTGAAAGCTCAGATCAACCAATCGACTGCTTTTTCAACTTCTACATCCCAGACAGCATCCAACATGTGTTTCTCATTTGAAGTTGAGCTCTGCATTCAAATTTGCAATCCCTTGCTAAATTGAGTTCTTTGCCAATTCTGAGATACACTTTGCTGTAACTTCTCAGGGAAAGCTCAGATCAACCACTCGACTGCTTTTTCAGCTTCTGCGTCCCAGACAGCATCCAATATGTATTTCTCGTTCTAAGTTGAGCTCTTTATCCAAATTTGCAGTCTTTGGCTCAATTGAGTTCTTTGCCAATTCTGAGATACACTTTGCTGTAACTTGTCAGGGAAAGCTCAGATCAACCAATCGACTGCTTTTTCAACTTCTACATCCCAGACAGCATCCAACATATGTTTCTCTTTTGAAGTTGAGCTCTGCATTCAAATTTGCAATCCCTTGCTAAATTGAGTTCTTTGCCAATTCTGAGATACTCTTTGCTGTAACTTCTCAGGGAAAGCTCAGATCAACCAATCGACTGCTTTTTCAGCTTCTGCCTCCCAGACAGCATCCAATATGTGTTTCTCGTTCTAAGTTGAGCTCTTTATCCAAATTTGCAGTCTTTGGCTAAATTGAGTTCTTTGCCAATTCTGAGATACACTTTGCTGTAACTTGTCAGGGAAAGCTCAGATCAACCAATCGACTGCTTTTTCAGCTTCTGCGTCCCAGACAGCATCCAATATGTGTTTCTCATTCTAAGTTGAGCTCTTTATCCAAATTTGCAGTCTTTGGCTAAATTGAGTTCTTTGCCAATTCTGAGATACACTTTGCTGTAACTTCTCAGGGAAAGCTCAGATCAACCAATCGACTGCTTTTTCAACTTCTACATCCCAGACAGCATCCAACATGTGTTTCTCGTTTGAAGTTGAGCTCTGCATTCAAATTTGCAATCCCTTGCTAAATTGAGTTCTTTGCCAATTCTGAGATACACTTTGCTGCAACTTCTCAGGGAAAGCTCAGATCAACCAATCGACTGCTTTTTCAGCTTCTGCGTCCCAGACAGCATTCAATATGTGTTTCTCGTTCTAAGTTGAGCTCTTTATCCAAATTTGCAGTCTTTGGCTAAATTGAGTTCTTTGCCAATTCTGAGATACACTTTGCTGTAACTTGTCAGGGAAAGCTCAGATCAACCAATCGACTGCTTTTTCAGCTTCTGCGTCCCAGACAGCATCCAACATGTGTTTCTCGTTTGAAGTTGAGCTCTGCATTCAAATTTGCAATCCCTTGCTAAATTGAGTTCTTTGCCAATTCTGAGATACACTTTGCTGTAACTTCTTAGGGAAAGCTCAGATCAACCAATCGACTGCTTTTTCAACTTCTACATCCCAGACAGCATCCAACATGTGTTTCTCGTTTGAAGTTGAGCTCTGCATTCAAATTTGCAATCCCTTGCTAAATTGAGTTCTTTGCCAATTCTGAGATACACTTTGCTGTAACTTCTCAGGGAAAGCTCAGATCAACCAATCGACTGCTTTTTCAACTTCTACATCCCAGACAGCATCCAACATGTGTTTCTCGTTTGAAGTTGAGCTCTGCATTCAAATTTGCAATCCCTTGCTAAATTGAGTTCTTTGCCAATTCTGAGATACACTTTGCTGTAACTTCTCAGGGAAAGCTCAGATCAACCAATCGACTGCTTTTTCAGCATCTGCGTCCCAGACAGCATCCAATATGTGTTTCTCGTTCTAAGTTGAGCTCTTTATCCAAATTTGCAGTCTTTGGTTAAATTGAGTTCTTTGCCAATTCTGAGATACACTTTGCTGTAACTTCTTAGTCAAAGCTCAGATCAACCAATCGACTGCTTTTTCAACTTCTACATCCCAGACAGCATCCAACATGTGTTTCTCGTTTGAAGTTGAGCTCTGCATTCAAATTTGCAATCCCTTGCTAAATTGAGTTCTTTGCCAATTCTGAGATACACTTTGCTGTAACTTCTCAGGGAAAGCTCAGATCAACCAATCGACTGCTTTTTCAACTTCTACATCCCAGACAGCATCCAACATGTGTTTCTCGTTTGAAGTTGAGCTCTGCATTCAAATTTGCAATCCCTTGCTAAATTGAGTTCTTTGCCAATTCTGAGATACACTTTGCTGTAACTTCTCAGGGAAAGCTCAGATCAACCAATCGACTGCTTTTTCAGCTTCTGCATCCCAGACAGCATCCAATATGTGTTTCTCGTTTGAAGTTGAGCTCTGCATTCAAATTTGCAATCCCTTGCTAAATTGAGTTCTTTGCCAATTCTGAGATACACTTTGCTGTAACTACTCAGGGAAAGCTCAGATCAACCAATCGACTGCTTTTTCAGCTTCTGCGTCCCAGACAGCATCCAATATGTATTTCTCGTTCTAAGTTGAGCTCTTTATCCAAATTTGCAGTCTTTGGCTAAATTGAGTTCTTTGCCAATTCTGAGATACACTTTGCTGTAACTTCTTAGGGAAAGCTCAGATCAACCAATCGGCTGCTTTTTCAACTTCTACATCCCAGACAGCATCCAACATGTGTTTCTCGTTTGAAGTTGAGCTCTGCATTCAAATTTGCAATCCCTTGCTAAATTGAGTTCTTTGCCAATTCTGAGATACACTTTGCTGTAACTTCTCAGGGAAAGCTCAGATCAACCAATCGACTGCTTTTTAAGCTTCTGCGTCCCAGACAGCATCCAATATGTGTTTCTCGTTCTAGCTCTTTATCCAAATTTGCAGTCTTTGGCTAAATTGAGTTCTTTGCCAATTCTGAGATACACTTTGCTGTAACTTCTCAGGGAAAGCTCAGATCAACCAATCGACTGCTTTTTCAGCTTCTGCGTCCCAGACAGCATCCAATATGTGTTTCTCGTTCTAAGTTGAGCTCTTTATCCAAATTTGCAGTCTTTGGCTAAATTGAGTTCTTTGCCAATTCTGAGATACACTTTGCTGTAACTTCTTAGGGAAAGCTCAGATCAACCAATCGACTGCTTTTTCAACTTCTACATCCCAGACAGCATCCAACATGTGTTTCTCGTTTGAAGTTGAGCTCTGCATTCAAATTTGCAATCCCTTGCTAAATTGAGTTCTTTGCCAATTCTGAGATACACTTTGCTGTAACTTCTCAGGGAAAGCTCAGATCAACCACTCGACTGCTTTTTCAACTTCTACATCCCAGACTGCATCCAACATGTGTTTCTCGTTTGAAGTTGAGCTCTGCATTCAAATTTGCAATCCCTTGCTAAATTGAGTTCTTTGCCAATTCTGAGATACACTTTGCTGTAACTTCTCAGGGAAAGCTCAGATCAACCAATTGACTGCTTTTTCAGCTTCTGCATCCCAGACAGCATCCAATATGTGTTTCTCGTTTGAAGTTGAGCTCTGCATTCAAATTTGCAATCCCTTGCTAAATTGAGTTCTTTGCCAATTCTGAGATACACTTTGCTGTAACTTCTCAGGGAAAGCTCAGATCAACCAATCGACTGCTTTTTCAGCTTCTGCGTCCCAGACAGCATCCAATATGTATTTCTCGTTCTAAGTTGAGCTCTTTATCCAAATTTGCAGTCTTTGGCTAAATTGAGTTCTTTGCCAATTCTGAGATACACTTTGCTGTAACGTCAGGGAAAGCTCAGATCAACCAATCGACTGCTTTTTCAGCTTCTGCGTCCCAGACAGCATCCAATATGTGTTTCTCGTTCTAAGTTGAGCTCTTTATCCAAATTTGCAGTCTTTGGCTAAATTGAGTTCTTTGCCAATTCTGAGATACACTTTGCTGTAACTTGTCAGGGAAAGCTCAGATCAACCAATTGACTGCTTTTTCAACTTCTACATCCCAGACAGCATCCAACATGTGTTTCTCGTTTGAAGTTGAGCTCTGCATTCAAATTTGCAATCCCTTGCTAAATTGAGTTCTTTGCCAATTCTGAGATACACTTTGCTGTAACTTCTCAGGGAAAGCTCAGATCAACCACTCGACTGCTTTTTCAACTTCTACATCCCAGACAGCATCCAACATGTGTTTCTCGTTTGAAGTTGAGCTCTGCATTCAAATTTGCAATCCCTTGCTAAATTGAGTTCTTTGCCAATTCTGAGATACACTTTGCTGTAACTTCTCAGGGAAAGCTCAGATCAACCAATCGACTGCTTTTTCAGCTTCTGCGTCCCAGACAGCATCCAATATGTGTTTCTCGTTCTAAGTTGAGCTCTTTATCCAAATTTGCAGTCTTTGGCTAAATTGAGTTCTTTGCCAATTCTGAGATACACTTTGCTGTAACTTGTCAGGGAAAGCTCAGATCAACCAATCGACTGCTTTTTCAGCTTCTGCGTCCCAGACAGCATCCAATATGTGTTTCTCGTTCTAAGTTGAGCTCTTTATCCAAATTTGCAGTCTTTGGCTAAATTGAGTTCTTTGCCAATTCTGAGATACACTTTGCTGTAACTTGTCAGGGAAAGCTCAGATCAACCAATCGACTGCTTTTTCAACTTCTACATCCCAGACAGCATCCAACATATGTTTCTCTTTTGAAGTTGAGCTCTGCATTCAAATTTGCAATCCCTTGCTAAATTGAGTTCTTTGCCAATTCTGAGATACTCTTTGCTGTAACTTCTCAGGGAAAGCTCAGATCAACCAATCGACTGCTTTTTCAGCTTCTGCCTCCCAGACAGCATCCAATATGTGTTTCTCGTTCTAAGTTGAGCTCTTTATCCAAATTTGCAGTCTTTGGCTAAATTGAGTTCTTTGCCAATTCTGAGATACACTTTGCTGTAACTTGTCAGGGAAAGCTCAGATCAACCAATCGACTGCTTTTTCAGCTTCTGCGTCCCAGACAGCATCCAATATGTGTTTCTCATTCTAAGTTGAGCTCTTTATCCAAATTTGCAGTCTTTGGCTAAATTGAGTTCTTTGCCAATTCTGAGATACACTTTGCTGTAACTTCTCAGGGAAAGCTCAGATCAACCAATCGACTGCTTTTTCAACTTCTACATCCCAGACAGCATCCAACATGTGTTTCTCGTTTGAAGTTGAGCTCTGCATTCAAATTTGCAATCCCTTGCTAAATTGAGTTCTTTGCCAATTCTGAGATACACTTTGCTGCAACTTCTCAGGGAAAGCTCAGATCAACCAATCGACTGCTTTTTCAGCTTCTGCGTCCCAGACAGCATTCAATATGTGTTTCTCGTTCTAAGTTGAGCTCTTTATCCAAATTTGCAGTCTTTGGCTAAATTGAGTTCTTTGCCAATTCTGAGATACACTTTGCTGTAACTTGTCAGGGAAAGCTCAGATCAACCAATCGACTGCTTTTTCAGCTTCTGCGTCCCAGACAGCATCCAACATGTGTTTCTCGTTTGAAGTTGAGCTCTGCATTCAAATTTGCAATCCCTTGCTAAATTGAGTTCTTTGCCAATTCTGAGATACACTTTGCTGTAACTTCTTAGGGAAAGCTCAGATCAACCAATCAACTGCTTTTTCAACTTCTACATCCCAGACAGCATCCAACATGTGTTTCTCGTTTGAAGTTGAGCTCTGCATTCAAATTTGCAATCCCTTGCTAAATTGAGTTCTTTGCCAATTCTGAGATACACTTTGCTGTAACTTCTCAGGGAAAGCTCAGATCAACCAATCGACTGCTTTTTCAACTTCTAAATCCCAGACAGCATCCAACATGTGTTTCTCGTTTGAAGTTGAGCTCTGCATTCAAATTTGCAATCCCTTGCTAAATTGAGTTCTTTGCCAATTCTGAGATACACTTTGCTGTAACTTCTCAGGGAAAGCTCAGATCAACCAATCGACTGCTTTTTCAGCATCTGCGTCCCAGACAGCATCCAATATGTGTTTCTCGTTCTAAGTTGAGCTCTTTATCCAAATTTGCAGTCTTTGGTTAAATTGAGTTCTTTGCCAATTCTGAGATACACTTTGCTGTAACTTCTTAGTCAAAGCTCAGATCAACCAATCGACTGCTTTTTCAACTTCTACATCCCAGACAGCATCCAACATGTGTTTCTCGTTTGAAGTTGAGCTCTGCATTCAAATTTGCAATCCCTTGCTAAATTGAGTTCTTTGCCAATTCTGAGATACACTTTGCTGTAACTTCTCAGGGAAAGCTCAGATCAACCAATCGACTGCTTTTTAAGCTTCTGCGTCCCAGACAGCATCCAATATGTGTTTCTCGTTCTAGCTCTTTATCCAAATTTGCAGTCTTTGGCTAAATTGAGTTCTTTGCCAATTCTGAGATACACTTTGCTGTAACTTCTCAGGGAAAGCTCAGATCAACCAATCGACTGCTTTTTCAGCTTCTGCGTCCCAGACAGCATCCAATATGTGTTTCTCGTTCTAAGTTGAGCTCTTTATCCAAATTTGCAGTCTTTGGCTAAATTGAGTTCTTTGCCAATTCTGAGATACACTTTGCTGTAACTTCTTAGGGAAAGCTCAGATCAACCAATCGACTGCTTTTTCAACTTCTACATCCCAGACAGCATCCAACATGTGTTTCTCGTTTGAAGTTGAGCTCTGCATTCAAATTTGCAATCCCTTGCTAAATTGAGTTCTTTGCCAATTCTGAGATACACTTTGCTGTAACTTCTCAGGGAAAGCTCAGATCAACCACTCGACTGCTTTTTCAACTTCTACATCCCAGACTGCATCCAACATGTGTTTCTCGTTTGAAGTTGAGCTCTGCATTCAAATTTGCAATCCCTTGCTAAATTGAGTTCTTTGCCAATTCTGAGATACACTTTGCTGTAACTTCTCAGGGAAAGCTCAGATCAACCAATTGACTGCTTTTTCAGCTTCTGCATCCCAGACAGCATCCAATATGTGTTTCTCGTTTGAAGTTGAGCTCTGCATTCAAATTTGCAATCCCTTGCTAAATTGAGTTCTTTGCCAATTCTGAGATACACTTTGCTGTAACTTCTCAGGGAAAGCTCAGATCAACCAATCGACTGCTTTTTCAGCTTCTGCGTCCCAGACAGCATCCAATATGTATTTCTCGTTCTAAGTTGAGCTCTTTATCCAAATTTGCAGTCTTTGGCTAAATTGAGTTCTTTGCCAATTCTGAGATACACTTTGCTGTAACGTCAGGGAAAGCTCAGATCAACCAATCGACTGCTTTTTCAGCTTCTGCGTCCCAGACAGCATCCAATATGTGTTTCTCGTTCTAAGTTGAGCTCTTTATCCAAATTTGCAGTCTTTGGCTAAATTGAGTTCTTTGCCAATTCTGAGATACACTTTGCTGTAACTTGTCAGGGAAAGCTCAGATCAACCAATTGACTGCTTTTTCAACTTCTACATCCCAGACAGCATCCAACATGTGTTTCTCGTTTGAAGTTGAGCTCTGCATTCAAATTTGCAATCCCTTGCTAAATTGAGTTCTTTGCCAATTCTGAGATACACTTTGCTGTAACTTCTCAGGGAAAGCTCAGATCAACCACTCGACTGCTTTTTCAACTTCTACATCCCAGACAGCATCCAACATGTGTTTCTCGTTTGAAGTTGAGCTCTGCATTCAAATTTGCAATCCCTTGCTAAATTGAGTTCTTTGCCAATTCTGAGATACACTTTGCTGTAACTTCTCAGGGAAAGCTCAGATCAACCAATCGACTGCTTTTTCAGCTTCTGCGTCCCAGACAGCATCCAATATGTATTTCTCGTTCTAAGTTGAGCTCTTTATCCAAATTTGCAGTCTTTGGCTAAATTGAGTTCTTTGCCAATTCTGAGATACACTTTGCTGTAACGTCAGGGAAAGCTCAGATCAACCAATCGACTGCTTTTTCAGCTTCTGCGTCCCAGACAGCATCCAATATGTGTTTCTCGTTCTAAGTTGAGCTCTTTATCCAAATTTGCAGTCTTTGGCTAAATTGAGTTCTTTGCCAATTCTGAGATACACTTTGCTGTAACTTGTCAGGGAAAGCTCAGATCAACCAATTGACTGCTTTTTCAACTTCTACATCCCAGACAGCATCCAACATGTGTTTCTCGTTTGAAGTTGAGCTCTGCATTCAAATTTGCAATCCCTTGCTAAATTGAGTTCTTTGCCAATTCTGAGATACACTTTGCTGTAACTTGTCAGGGAAAGCTCAGATCAACCACTCGACTGCTTTTTCAACTTCTACATCCCAGACAGCATCCAACATGTGTTTCTCGTTTGAAGTTGAGCTCTGCATTCAAATTTGCAATCCCTTGCTAAATTGAGTTCTTTGCCAATTCTGAGATACACTTTGCTGTAACTTCTCAGGGAAAGCTCAGATCAACCAATCGACTGCTTTTTCAGCTTCTGCATCCCAGACAGCATCCAATATGTGTTTCTCGTTTGAAGTTGAGCTCTGCATTCAAATTTGCAATCCCTTGCTAAATTGAGTTCTTTGCCAATTCTGAGATACACTTTGCTGTAACTACTCAGGGAAAGCTCAGATCAACCAATCGACTGCTTTTTCAGCTTCTGCGTCCCAGACAGCATCCAATATGTATTTCTCGTTCTAAGTTGAGCTCTTTATCCAAATTTGCAGTCTTTGGCTAAATTGAGTTCTTTGCCAATTCTGAGATACACTTTGCTGTAACTTCTTAGGGAAAGCTCAGATCAACCAATCGGCTGCTTTTTCAACTTCTACATCCCAGACAGCATCCAACATGTGTTTCTCGTTTGAAGTTGAGCTCTGCATTCAAATTTGCAATCCCTTGCTAAATTGAGTTCTTTGCCAATTCTGAGATACACTTTGCTGTAACTTCTCAGGGAAAGCTCAGATCAACCAATCGACTGCTTTTTAAGCTTCTGCGTCCCAGACAGCATCCAATATGTGTTTCTCGTTCTAGCTCTTTATCCAAATTTGCAGTCTTTGGCTAAATTGAGTTCTTTGCCAATTCTGAGATACACTTTGCTGTAACTTCTCAGGGAAAGCTCAGATCAACCAATCGACTGCTTTTTCAGCTTCTGCGTCCCAGACAGCATCCAATATGTGTTTCTCGTTCTAAGTTGAGCTCTTTATCCAAATTTGCAGTCTTTGGCTAAATTGAGTTCTTTGCCAATTCTGAGATACACTTTGCTGTAACTTCTTAGGGAAAGCTCAGATCAACCAATCGACTGCTTTTTCAACTTCTACATCCCAGACTGCATCCAACATGTGTTTCTCGTTTGAAGTTGAGCTCTGCATTCAAATTTGCAATCCCTTGCTAAATTGAGTTCTTTGCCAATTCTGAGATACACTTTGCTGTAACTTCTCAGGGAAAGCTCAGATCAACCAATTGACTGCTTTTTCAGCTTCTGCATCCCAGACAGCATCCAATATGTGTTTCTCGTTTGAAGTTGAGCTCTGCATTCAAATTTGCAATCCCTTGCTAAATTGAGTTCTTTGCCAATTCTGAGATACACTTTGCTGTAACTTCTCAGGGAAAGCTCAGATCAACCAATCGACTGCTTTTTCAGCTTCTGCGTCCCAGACAGCATCCAATATGTATTTCTCGTTCTAAGTTGAGCTCTTTATCCAAATTTGCAGTCTTTGGCTAAATTGAGTTCTTTGCCAATTCTGAGATACACTTTGCTGTAACGTCAGGGAAAGCTCAGATCAACCAATCGACTGCTTTTTCAGCTTCTGCGTCCCAGACAGCATCCAATATGTGTTTCTCGTTCTAAGTTGAGCTCTTTATCCAAATTTGCAGTCTTTGGCTAAATTGAGTTCTTTGCCAATTCTGAGATTCACTTTGCTGTAACTTGTCAGGGAAAGCTCAGATCAACCAATTGACTGCTTTTTCAACTTCTACATCCCAGACAGCATCCAACATGTGTTTCTCGTTTGAAGTTGAGCTCTGCATTCAAATTTGCAATCCCTTGCTAAATTGAGTTCTTTGCCAATTCTGAGATACACTTTGCTGTAACTTCTCAGGGAAAGCTCAGATCAACCACTCGACTGCTTTTTCAACTTCTACATCCCAGACAGCATCCAACATGTGTTTCTCGTTTGAAGTTGAGCTCTGCATTCAAATTTGCAATCCCTTGCTAAATTGAGTTCTTTGCCAATTCTGAGATACACTTTGCTGTAACTTCTCAGGGAAAGCTCAGATCAACCAATCGACTGCTTTTTCAGCTTCTGCGTCCCAGACAGCATCCAATATGTGTTTCTCGTTCTAAGTTGAGCTCTTTATCCAAATTTGCAGTCTTTGGCTAAATTGAGTTCTTTGCCAATTCTGAGATACACTTTGCTGTAACTTGTCAGTGAAAGCTCAGATCAACCAATCGACTGCTTTTTCAACTTCTACATCCCAGACAGCATCCAACATGTGTTTCTCATTTGAAGTTGAGCTCTGCATTCAAATTTGCAATCCCTTGCTAAATTGAGTTCTTTGCCAATTCTGAGATACACTTTGCTGTAACTTCTCAGGGAAAGCTCAGATCAACCACTCGACTGCTTTTTCAGCTTCTGCGTCCCAGACAGCATCCAATATGTATTTCTCGTTCTAAGTTGAGCTCTTTATCCAAATTTGCAGTCTTTGGCTCAATTGAGTTCTTTGCCAATTCTGAGATACACTTTGCTGTAACTTCTCAGGGAAAGCTCAGATCAACCAATCGACTGCTTTTTCAGCTTCTGCGTCCCAGACAGCATCCAATATGTGTTTCTCGTTCTAAGTTGAGCTCTTTATCCAAATTTGCAGTCTTTGGCTAAATTGAGTTCTTTGCCAATTCTGAGATACACTTTGCTGTAACTTGTCAGGGAAAGCTCAGATCAACCAATCGACTGCTTTTTCAACTTCTACATCCCAGACAGCATCCAACATATGTTTCTCTTTTGAAGTTGAGCTCTGCATTCAAATTTGCAATCCCTTGCTAAATTGAGTTCTTTGCCAATTCTGAGATACTCTTTGCTGTAACTTCTCAGGGAAAGCTCAGATCAACCAATCGACTGCTTTTTCAGCTTCTGCCTCCCAGACAGCATCCAATATGTGTTTCTCGTTCTAAGTTGAGCTCTTTATCCAAATTTGCAGTCTTTGGCTAAATTGAGTTCTTTGCCAATTCTGAGATACACTTTGCTGTAACTTGTCAGGGAAAGCTCAGATCAACCAATCGACTGCTTTTTCAGCTTCTGCGTCCCAGACAGCATCCAATATGTGTTTCTCATTCTAAGTTGAGCTCTTTATCCAAATTTGCAGTCTTTGGCTAAATTGAGTTCTTTGCCAATTCTGAGATACACTTTGCTGTAACTTCTCAGGGAAAGCTCAGATCAACCAATCGACTGCTTTTTCAACTTCTACATCCCAGACAGCATCCAACATGTGTTTCTCGTTTGAAGTTGAGCTCTGCATTCAAATTTGCAATCCCTTGCTAAATTGAGTTCTTTGCCAATTCTGAGATACACTTTGCTGCAACTTCTCAGGGAAAGCTCAGATCAACCAATCGACTGCTTTTTCAGCTTCTGCGTCCCAGACAGCATTCAATATGTGTTTCTCGTTCTAAGTTGAGCTCTTTATCCAAATTTGCAGTCTTTGGCTAAATTGAGTTCTTTGCCAATTCTGAGATACACTTTGCTGTAACTTGTCAGGGAAAGCTCAGATCAACCAATCGACTGCTTTTTCAGCTTCTGCGTCCCAGACAGCATCCAACATGTGTTTCTCGTTTGAAGTTGAGCTCTGCATTCAAATTTGCAATCCCTTGCTAAATTGAGTTCTTTGCCAATTCTGAGATACACTTTGCTGTAACTTCTTAGGGAAAGCTCAGATCAACCAATCGACTGCTTTTTCAACTTCTACATCCCAGACAGCATCCAACATGTGTTTCTCGTTTGAAGTTGAGCTCTGCATTCAAATTTGCAATCCCTTGCTAAATTGAGTTCTTTGCCAATTCTGAGATACACTTTGCTGTAACTTCTCAGGGAAAGCTCAGATCAACCAATCGACTGCTTTTTCAACTTCTAAATCCCAGACAGCATCCAACATGTGTTTCTCGTTTGAAGTTGAGCTCTGCATTCAAATTTGCAATCCCTTGCTAAATTGAGTTCTTTGCCAATTCTGAGATACACTTTGCTGTAACTTCTCAGGGAAAGCTCAGATCAACCAATCGACTGCTTTTTCAGCATCTGCGTCCCAGACAGCATCCAATATGTGTTTCTCGTTCTAAGTTGAGCTCTTTATCCAAATTTGCAGTCTTTGGCTAAATTGAGTTCTTTGCCAATTCTGAGATACACTTTGCTGTAACTTCTTAGGGAAAGCTCAGATCAACCAATCGACTGCTTTTTCAACTTCTACATCCCAGACTGCATCCAACATGTGTTTCTCGTTTGAAGTTGAGCTCTGCATTCAAATTTGCAATCCCTTGCTAAATTGAGTTCTTTGCCAATTCTGAGATACACTTTGCTGTAACTTCTCAGGGAAAGCTCAGATCAACCAATTGACTGCTTTTTCAGCTTCTGCATCCCAGACAGCATCCAATATGTGTTTCTCGTTTGAAGTTGAGCTCTGCATTCAAATTTGCAATCCCTTGCTAAATTGAGTTCTTTGCCAATTCTGAGATACACTTTGCTGTAACTTCTCAGGGAAAGCTCAGATCAACCAATCGACTGCTTTTTCAGCTTCTGCGTCCCAGACAGCATCCAATATGTATTTCTCGTTCTAAGTTGAGCTCTTTATCCAAATTTGCAGTCTTTGGCTAAATTGAGTTCTTTGCCAATTCTGAGATACACTTTGCTGTAACGTCAGGGAAAGCTCAGATCAACCAATCGACTGCTTTTTCAGCTTCTGCGTCCCAGACAGCATCCAATATGTGTTTCTCGTTCTAAGTTGAGCTCTTTATCCAAATTTGCAGTCTTTGGCTAAATTGAGTTCTTTGCCAATTCTGAGATTCACTTTGCTGTAACTTGTCAGGGAAAGCTCAGATCAACCAATTGACTGCTTTTTCAACTTCTACATCCCAGACAGCATCCAACATGTGTTTCTCGTTTGAAGTTGAGCTCTGCATTCAAATTTGCAATCCCTTGCTAAATTGAGTTCTTTGCCAATTCTGAGATACACTTTGCTGTAACTTCTCAGGGAAAGCTCAGATCAACCACTCGACTGCTTTTTCAACTTCTACATCCCAGACAGCATCCAACATGTGTTTCTCGTTTGAAGTTGAGCTCTGCATTCAAATTTGCAATCCCTTGCTAAATTGAGTTCTTTGCCAATTCTGAGATACACTTTGCTGTAACTTCTCAGGGAAAGCTCAGATCAACCAATCGACTGCTTTTTCAGCTTCTGCGTCCCAGACAGCATCCAATATGTGTTTCTCGTTCTAAGTTGAGCTCTTTATCCAAATTTGCAGTCTTTGGCTAAATTGAGTTCTTTGCCAATTCTGAGATACACTTTGCTGTAACTTGTCAGTGAAAGCTCAGATCAACCAATCGACTGCTTTTTCAACTTCTACATCCCAGACAGCATCCAACATGTGTTTCTCATTTGAAGTTGAGCTCTGCATTCAAATTTGCAATCCCTTGCTAAATTGAGTTCTTTGCCAATTCTGAGATACACTTTGCTGTAACTTCTCAGGGAAAGCTCAGATCAACCACTCGACTGCTTTTTCAGCTTCTGCGTCCCAGACAGCATCCAATATGTATTTCTCGTTCTAAGTTGAGCTCTTTATCCAAATTTGCAGTCTTTGGCTCAATTGAGTTCTTTGCCAATTCTGAGATACACTTTGCTGTAACTTCTCAGGGAAAGCTCAGATCAACCAATCGACTGCTTTTTCAGCTTCTGCGTCCCAGACAGCATCCAATATGTGTTTCTCGTTCTAAGTTGAGCTCTTTATCCAAATTTGCAGTCTTTGGCTAAATTGAGTTCTTTGCCAATTCTGAGATACACTTTGCTGTAACTTGTCAGGGAAAGCTCAGATCAACCAATCGACTGCTTTTTCAACTTCTACATCCCAGACAGCATCCAACATATGTTTCTCTTTTGAAGTTGAGCTCTGCATTCAAATTTGCAATCCCTTGCTAAATTGAGTTCTTTGCCAATTCTGAGATACTCTTTGCTGTAACTTCTCAGGGAAAGCTCAGATCAACCAATCGACTGCTTTTTCAGCTTCTGCCTCCCAGACAGCATCCAATATGTGTTTCTCGTTCTAAGTTGAGCTCTTTATCCAAATTTGCAGTCTTTGGCTAAATTGAGTTCTTTGCCAATTCTGAGATACACTTTGCTGTAACTTGTCAGGGAAAGCTCAGATCAACCAATCGACTGCTTTTTCAGCTTCTGCGTCCCAGACAGCATCCAATATGTGTTTCTCATTCTAAGTTGAGCTCTTTATCCAAATTTGCAGTCTTTGGCTAAATTGAGTTCTTTGCCAATTCTGAGATACACTTTGCTGTAACTTCTCAGGGAAAGCTCAGATCAACCAATCGACTGCTTTTTCAACTTCTACATCCCAGACAGCATCCAACATGTGTTTCTCGTTTGAAGTTGAGCTCTGCATTCAAATTTGCAATCCCTTGCTAAATTGAGTTCTTTGCCAATTCTGAGATACACTTTGCTGCAACTTCTCAGGGAAAGCTCAGATCAACCAATCGACTGCTTTTTCAGCTTCTGCGTCCCAGACAGCATTCAATATGTGTTTCTCGTTCTAAGTTGAGCTCTTTATCCAAATTTGCAGTCTTTGGCTAAATTGAGTTCTTTGCCAATTCTGAGATACACTTTGCTGTAACTTGTCAGGGAAAGCTCAGATCAACCAATCGACTGCTTTTTCAGCTTCTGCGTCCCAGACAGCATCCAACATGTGTTTCTCGTTTGAAGTTGAGCTCTGCATTCAAATTTGCAATCCCTTGCTAAATTGAGTTCTTTGCCAATTCTGAGATACACTTTGCTGTAACTTCTTAGGGAAAGCTCAGATCAACCAATCGACTGCTTTTTCAACTTCTACATCCCAGACAGCATCCAACATGTGTTTCTCGTTTGAAGTTGAGCTCTGCATTCAAATTTGCAATCCCTTGCTAAATTGAGTTCTTTGCCAATTCTGAGATACACTTTGCTGTAACTTCTCAGGGAAAGCTCAGATCAACCAATCGACTGCTTTTTCAACTTCTAAATCCCAGACAGCATCCAACATGTGTTTCTCGTTTGAAGTTGAGCTCTGCATTCAAATTTGCAATCCCTTGCTAAATTGAGTTCTTTGCCAATTCTGAGATACACTTTGCTGTAACTTCTCAGGGAAAGCTCAGATCAACCAATCGACTGCTTTTTCAGCATCTGCGTCCCAGACAGCATCCAATATGTGTTTCTCGTTCTAAGTTGAGCTCTTTATCCAAATTTGCAGTCTTTGGTTAAATTGAGTTCTTTGCCAATTCTGAGATACACTTTGCTGTAACTTCTTAGTCAAAGCTCAGATCAACCAATCGACTGCTTTTTCAACTTCTACATCCCAGACAGCATCCAACATGTGTTTCTCGTTTGAAGTTGAGCTCTGCATTCAAATTTGCAATCCCTTGCTAAATTGAGTTCTTTGCCAATTCTGAGATACACTTTGCTGTAACTTCTCAGGGAAAGCTCAGATCAACCAATCGACTGCTTTTTCAACTTCTACATCCCAGACAGCATCCAACATGTGTTTCTCGTTTGAAGTTGAGCTCTGCATTCAAATTTGCAATCCCTTGCTAAATTGAGTTCTTTGCCAATTCTGAGATACACTTTGCTGTAACTTCTCAGGGAAAGCTCAGATCAACCAATCGACTGCTTTTTCAGCTTCTGCATCCCAGACAGCATCCAATATGTGTTTCTCGTTTGAAGTTGAGCTCTGCATTCAAATTTGCAATCCCTTGCTAAATTGAGTTCTTTGCCAATTCTGAGATACACTTTGCTGTAACTACTCAGGGAAAGCTCAGATCAACCAATCGACTGCTTTTTCAACTTCTACATCCCAGACAGCATCCAACATGTGTTTCTCGTTTGAAGTTGAGCTCTGCATTCAAATTTGCAATCCCTTGCTAAATTGAGTTCTTTGCCAATTCTGAGATACACTTTGCTGTAACTTCTCAGGGAAAGCTCAGATCAACCAATCGACTGCTTTTTAAGCTTCTGCGTCCCAGACAGCATCCAATATGTGTTTCTCGTTCTAGCTCTTTATCCAAATTTGCAGTCTTTGGCTAAATTGAGTTCTTTGCCAATTCTGAGATACACTTTGCTGTAACTTCTCAGGGAAAGCTCAGATCAACCAATCGACTGCTTTTTCAGCTTCTGCGTCCCAGACAGCATCCAATATGTGTTTCTCGTTCTAAGTTGAGCTCTTTATCCAAATTTGCAGTCTTTGGCTAAATTGAGTTCTTTGCCAATTCTGAGATACACTTTGCTGTAACTTCTTAGGGAAAGCTCAGATCAACCAATCGACTGCTTTTTCAACTTCTACATCCCAGACAGCATCCAACATGTGTTTCTCGTTTGAAGTTGAGCTCTGCATTCAAATTTGCAATCCCTTGCTAAATTGAGTTCTTTGCCAATTCTGAGATACACTTTGCTGTAACTTCTCAGGGAAAGCTCAGATCAACCACTCGACTGCTTTTTCAACTTCTACATCCCAGACTGCATCCAACATGTGTTTCTCGTTTGAAGTTGAGCTCTGCATTCAAATTTGCAATCCCTTGCTAAATTGAGTTCTTTGCCAATTCTGAGATACACTTTGCTGTAACTTCTCAGGGAAAGCTCAGATCAACCAATTGACTGCTTTTTCAGCTTCTGCATCCCAGACAGCATCCAATATGTGTTTCTCGTTTGAAGTTGAGCTCTGCATTCAAATTTGCAATCCCTTGCTAAATTGAGTTCTTTGCCAATTCTGAGATACACTTTGCTGTAACTTCTCAGGGAAAGCTCAGATCAACCAATCGACTGCTTTTTCAGCTTCTGCGTCCCAGACAGCATCCAATATGTATTTCTCGTTCTAAGTTGAGCTCTTTATCCAAATTTGCAGTCTTTGGCTAAATTGAGTTCTTTGCCAATTCTGAGATACACTTTGCTGTAACGTCAGGGAAAGCTCAGATCAACCAATCGACTGCTTTT
This sequence comes from Rhabdophis nuchalis, assembly GCA_039707465.1. Taxonomy (NCBI): domain Eukaryota; kingdom Metazoa; phylum Chordata; class Lepidosauria; order Squamata; family Natricidae; genus Rhabdophis; species Rhabdophis nuchalis. The sequence goes on along the minus strand of CM077646.1, from coordinate 178,166,676 downwards.
TCAGCTTCTGCGTCCCAGACAGCATCCAATATGTGTTTCTCGTTCTAAGTTGAGCTCTTTATCCAAATTTGCAGTCTTTGGCTAAATTGAGTTCTTTGCCAATTCTGAGATACACTTTGCTGTAACTTGTCAGGGAAAGCTCAGATCAACCAATTGACTGCTTTTTCAACTTCTACATCCCAGACAGCATCCAACATGTGTTTCTCGTTTGAAGTTGAGCTCTGCATTCAAATTTGCAATCCCTTGCTAAATTGAGTTCTTTGCCAATTCTGAGATACACTTTGCTGTAACTTCTCAGGGAAAGCTCAGATCAACCACTCGACTGCTTTTTCAACTTCTACATCCCAGACAGCATCCAACATGTGTTTCTCGTTTGAAGTTGAGCTCTGCATTCAAATTTGCAATCCCTTGCTAAATTGAGTTCTTTGCCAATTCTGAGATACACTTTGCTGTAACTTCTCAGGGAAAGCTCAGATCAACCAATCGACTGCTTTTTCAGCTTCTGCGTCCCAGACAGCATCCAATATGTGTTTCTCGTTCTAAGTTGAGCTCTTTATCCAAATTTGCAGTCTTTGGCTAAATTGAGTTCTTTGCCAATTCTGAGATACACTTTGCTGTAACTTGTCAGTGAAAGCTCAGATCAACCAATCGACTGCTTTTTCAACTTCTACATCCCAGACAGCATCCAACATGTGTTTCTCATTTGAAGTTGAGCTCTGCATTCAAATTTGCAATCCCTTGCTAAATTGAGTTCTTTGCCAATTCTGAGATACACTTTGCTGTAACTTCTCAGGGAAAGCTCAGATCAACCACTCGAATGCTTTTTCAGCTTCTGCGTCCCAGACAGCATCCAATATGTATTTCTCGTTCTAAGTTGAGCTCTTTATCCAAATTTGCAGTCTTTGGCTCAATTGAGTTCTTTGCCAATTCTGAGATACACTTTGCTGTAACTTCTCAGGGAAAGCTCAGATCAACCAATCGACTGCTTTTTCAGCTTCTGCGTCCCAGACAGCATCCAATATGTGTTTCTCGTTCTAAGTTGAGCTCTTTATCCAAATTTGCAGTCTTTGGCTAAATTGAGTTCTTTGCCAATTCTGAGATACACTTTGCTGTAACTTGTCAGGGAAAGCTCAGATCAACCAATCGACTGCTTTTTCAACTTCTACATCCCAGACAGCATCCAACATATGTTTCTCTTTTGAAGTTGAGCTCTGCATTCAAATTTGCAATCCCTTGCTAAATTGAGTTCTTTGCCAATTCTGAGATACTCTTTGCTGTAACTTCTCAGGGAAAGCTCAGATCAACCAATCGACTGCTTTTTCAGCTTCTGCCTCCCAGACAGCATCCAATATGTGTTTCTCGTTCTAAGTTGAGCTCTTTATCCAAATTTGCAGTCTTTGGCTAAATTGAGTTCTTTGCCAATTCTGAGATACACTTTGCTGTAACTTCTCAGGGAAAGCTCAGATCAACCAATCGACTGCTTTTTCAACTTCTACATCCCAGACAGCATCCAACATGTGTTTCTCGTTTGAAGTTGAGCTCTGCATTCAAATTTGCAATCCCTTGCTAAATTGAGTTCTTTGCCAATTCTGAGATACACTTTGCTGCAACTTCTCAGGGAAAGCTCAGATCAACCAATCGACTGCTTTTTCAGCTTCTGCGTCCCAGACAGCATCCAACATGTGTTTCTCGTTTGAAGTTGAGCTCTGCATTCAAATTTGCAATCCCTTGCTAAATTGAGTTCTTTGCCAATTCTGAGATACACTTTGCTGTAACTTCTTAGGGAAAGCTCAGATCAACCAATCGACTGCTTTTTCAACTTCTACATCCCAGACAGCATCCAACATGTGTTTCTCGTTTGAAGTTGAGCTCTGCATTCAAATTTGCAATCCCTTGCTAAATTGAGTTCTTTGCCAATTCTGAGATACACTTTGCTGTAACTTCTCAGGGAAAGCTCAGATCAACCAATCGACTGCTTTTTCAACTTCTAAATCCCAGACAGCATCCAACATGTGTTTCTCGTTTGAAGTTGAGCTCTGCATTCAAATTTGCAATCCCTTGCTAAATTGAGTTCTTTGCCAATTCTGAGATACACTTTGCTGTAACTTCTCAGGGAAAGCTCAGATCAACCAATCGACTGCTTTTTCAGCATCTGCGTCCCAGACAGCATCCAATATGTGTTTCTCGTTCTAAGTTGAGCTCTTTATCCAAATTTGCAGTCTTTGGTTAAATTGAGTTCTTTGCCAATTCTGAGATACACTTTGCTGTAACTTCTTAGTCAAAGCTCAGATCAACCAATCGACTGCTTTTTCAACTTCTACATCCCAGACAGCATCCAACATGTGTTTCTCGTTTGAAGTTGAGCTCTGCATTCAAATTTGCAATCCCTTGCTAAATTGAGTTCTTTGCCAATTCTGAGATACACTTTGCTGTAACTTCTCAGGGAAAGCTCAGATCAACCAATCGACTGCTTTTTCAACTTCTACATCCCAGACAGCATCCAACATGTGTTTCTCGTTTGAAGTTGAGCTCTGCATTCAAATTTGCAATCCCTTGCTAAATTGAGTTCTTTGCCAATTCTGAGATACACTTTGCTGTAACTTCTCAGGGAAAGCTCAGATCAACCAATCGACTGCTTTTTCAGCTTCTGCATCCCAGACAGCATCCAATATGTGTTTCTCGTTTGAAGTTGAGCTCTGCATTCAAATTTGCAATCCCTTGCTAAATTGAGTTCTTTGCCAATTCTGAGATACACTTTGCTGTAACTACTCAGGGAAAGCTCAGATCAACCAATCGACTGCTTTTTCAGCTTCTGCGTCCCAGACAGCATCCAATATGTATTTCTCGTTCTAAGTTGAGCTCTTTATCCAAATTTGCAGTCTTTGGCTAAATTGAGTTCTTTGCCAATTCTGAGATACACTTTGCTGTAACTTCTTAGGGAAAGCTCAGATCAACCAATCGACTGCTTTTTCAACTTCTACATCCCAGACAGCATCCAACATGTGTTTCTCGTTTGAAGTTGAGCTCTGCATTCAAATTTGCAATCCCTTGCTAAATTGAGTTCTTTGCCAATTCTGAGATACACTTTGCTGTAACTTCTCAGGGAAAGCTCAGATCAACCAATCGACTGCTTTTTAAGCTTCTGCGTCCCAGACAGCATCCAATATGTGTTTCTCGTTCTAGCTCTTTATCCAAATTTGCAGTCTTTGGCTAAATTGAGTTCTTTGCCAATTCTGAGATACACTTTGCTGTAACTTCTCAGGGAAAGCTCAGATCAACCAATCGACTGCTTTTTCAGCTTCTGCGTCCCAGACAGCATCCAATATGTGTTTCTCGTTCTAAGTTGAGCTCTTTATCCAAATTTGCAGTCTTTGGCTAAATTGAGTTCTTTGCCAATTCTGAGATACACTTTGCTGTAACTTCTTAGGGAAAGCTCAGATCAACCAATCGACTGCTTTTTCAACTTCTACATCCCAGACAGCATCCAACATGTGTTTCTCGTTTGAAGTTGAGCTCTGCATTCAAATTTGCAATCCCTTGCTAAATTGAGTTCTTTGCCAATTCTGAGATACACTTTGCTGTAACTTCTCAGGGAAAGCTCAGATCAACCACTCGACTGCTTTTTCAACTTCTACATCCCAGACTGCATCCAACATGTGTTTCTCGTTTGAAGTTGAGCTCTGCATTCAAATTTGCAATCCCTTGCTAAATTGAGTTCTTTGCCAATTCTGAGATACACTTTGCTGTAACTTCTCAGGGAAAGCTCAGATCAACCAATTGACTGCTTTTTCAGCTTCTGCATCCCAGACAGCATCCAATATGTGTTTCTCGTTTGAAGTTGAGCTCTGCATTCAAATTTGCAATCCCTTGCTAAATTGAGTTCTTTGCCAATTCTGAGATACACTTTGCTGTAACTTCTCAGGGAAAGCTCAGATCAACCAATCGACTGCTTTTTCAGCTTCTGCGTCCCAGACAGCATCCAATATGTATTTCTCGTTCTAAGTTGAGCTCTTTATCCAAATTTGCAGTCTTTGGCTAAATTGAGTTCTTTGCCAATTCTGAGATACACTTTGCTGTAACTTGTCAGTGAAAGCTCAGATCAACCAATCGACTGCTTTTTCAACTTCTACATCCCAGACAGCATCCAACATGTGTTTCTCATTTGAAGTTGAGCTCTGCATTCAAATTTGCAATCCCTTGCTAAATTGAGTTCTTTGCCAATTCTGAGATACACTTTGCTGTAACTTCTCAGGGAAAGCTCAGATCAACCACTCGACTGCTTTTTCAGCTTCTGCGTCCCAGACAGCATCCAATATGTATTTCTCGTTCTAAGTTGAGCTCTTTATCCAAATTTGCAGTCTTTGGCTCAATTGAGTTCTTTGCCAATTCTGAGATACACTTTGCTGTAACTTCTCAGGGAAAGCTCAGATCAACCAATCGACTGCTTTTTCAGCTTCTGCGTCCCAGACAGCATCCAATATGTGTTTCTCGTTCTAAGTTGAGCTCTTTATCCAAATTTGCAGTCTTTGGCTAAATTGAGTTCTTTGCCAATTCTGAGATACACTTTGCTGTAACTTGTCAGGGAAAGCTCAGATCAACCAATCGACTGCTTTTTCAACTTCTACATCCCAGACAGCATCCAACATATGTTTCTCTTTTGAAGTTGAGCTCTGCATTCAAATTTGCAATCCCTTGCTAAATTGAGTTCTTTGCCAATTCTGAGATACTCTTTGCTGTAACTTCTCAGGGAAAGCTCAGATCAACCAATCGACTGCTTTTTCAGCTTCTGCCTCCCAGACAGCATCCAATATGTGTTTCTCGTTCTAAGTTGAGCTCTTTATCCAAATTTGCAGTCTTTGGCTAAATTGAGTTCTTTGCCAATTCTGAGATACACTTTGCTGTAACTTGTCAGGGAAAGCTCAAATCAACCAATCGACTGCTTTTTCAGCTTCTGCGTCCCAGACAGCATCCAATATGTGTTTCTCATTCTAAGTTGAGCTCTTTATCCAAATTTGCAGTCTTTGGCTAAATTGAGTTCTTTGCCAATTCTGAGATACACTTTGCTGTAACTTCTCAGGGAAAGCTCAGATCAACCAATCGACTGCTTTTTCAACTTCTACATCCCAGACAGCATCCAACATGTGTTTCTCGTTTGAAGTTGAGCTCTGCATTCAAATTTGCAATCCCTTGCTAAATTGAGTTCTTTGCCAATTCTGAGATACACTTTGCTGCAACTTCTCAGGGAAAGCTCAGATCAACCAATCGACTGCTTTTTCAGCTTCTGGGTCCCAGACAGCATCCAACATGTGTTTCTCGTTTGAAGTTGAGCTCTGCATTCAAATTTGCAATCCCTTGCTAAATTGAGTTCTTTGCCAATTCTGAGATACACTTTGCTGTAACTTCTTAGGGAAAGCTCAGATCAACCAATCGACTGCTTTTTCAACTTCTACATCCCAGACAGCATCCAACATGTGTTTCTCGTTTGAAGTTGAGCTCTGCATTCAAATTTGCAATCCCTTGCTAAATTGAGTTCTTTGCCAATTCTGAGATACACTTTGCTGTAACTTCTCAGGGAAAGCTCAGATCAACCAATCGACTGCTTTTTCAACTTCTAAATCCCAGACAGCATCCAACATGTGTTTCTCGTTTGAAGTTGAGCTCTGCATTCAAATTTGCAATCCCTTGCTAAATTGAGTTCTTTGCCAATTCTGAGATACACTTTGCTGTAACTTCTCAGGGAAAGCTCAGATCAACCAATCGACTGCTTTTTCAGCATCTGCGTCCCAGACAGCATCCAATATGTGTTTCTCGTTCTAAGTTGAGCTCTTTATCCAAATTTGCAGTCTTTGGTTAAATTGAGTTCTTTGCCAATTCTGAGATACACTTTGCTGTAACTTCTTAGTCAAAGCTCAGATCAACCAATCGACTGCTTTTTCAACTTCTACATCCCAGACAGCATCCAACATGTGTTTCTCGTTTGAAGTTGAGCTCTGCATTCAAATTTGCAATCCCTTGCTAAATTGAGTTCTTTGCCAATTCTGAGATACACTTTGCTGTAACTTCTCAGGGAAAGCTCAGATCAACCAATCGACTGCTTTTTCAACTTCTACATCCCAGACAGCATCCAACATGTGTTTCTCGTTTGAAGTTGAGCTCTGCATTCAAATTTGCAATCCCTTGCTAAATTGAGTTCTTTGCCAATTCTGAGATACACTTTGCTGTAACTTCTCAGGGAAAGCTCAGATCAACCAATCGACTGCTTTTTCAGCTTCTGCATCCCAGACAGCATCCAATATGTGTTTCTCGTTTGAAGTTGAGCTCTGCATTCAAATTTGCAATCCCTTGCTAAATTGAGTTCTTTGCCAATTCTGAGATACACTTTGCTGTAACTACTCAGGGAAAGCTCAGATCAACCAATCGACTGCTTTTTCAGCTTCTGCGTCCCAGACAGCATCCAATATGTATTTCTCGTTCTAAGTTGAGCTCTTTATCCAAATTTGCAGTCTTTGGCTAAATTGAGTTCTTTGCCAATTCTGAGATACACTTTGCTGTAACTTCTTAGGGAAAGCTCAGATCAACCAATCGACTGCTTTTTCAACTTCTACATCCCAGACAGCATCCAACATGTGTTTCTCGTTTGAAGTTGAGCTCTGCATTCAAATTTGCAATCCCTTGCTAAATTGAGTTCTTTGCCAATTCTGAGATACACTTTGCTGTAACTTCTCAGGGAAAGCTCAGATCAACCAATCGACTGCTTTTTAAGCTTCTGCGTCCCAGACAGCATCCAATATGTGTTTCTCGTTCTAGCTCTTTATCCAAATTTGCAGTCTTTGGCTAAATTGAGTTCTTTGCCAATTCTGAGATACACTTTGCTGTAACTTCTCAGGGAAAGCTCAGATCAACCAATCGACTGCTTTTTCAGCTTCTGCGTCCCAGACAGGATCCAATATGTATTTCTCGTTCTAAGTTGAGCTCTTTATCCAAATTTGCAGTCTTTGGCTAAATTGAGTTCTTTGCCAATTCTGAGATACACTTTGCTGTAACGTCAGGGAAAGCTCAGATCAACCAATCGACTGCTTTTTCAGCTTCTGCGTCCCAGACAGCATCCAATATGTGTTTCTCGTTCTAAGTTGAGCTCTTTATCCAAATTTGCAGTCTTTGGCTAAATTGAGTTCTTTGCCAATTCTGAGATACACTTTGCTGTAACTTGTCAGGGAAAGCTCAGATCAACCAATTGACTGCTTTTTCAACTTCTACATCCCAGACAGCATCCAACATGTGTTTCTCGTTTGAAGTTGAGCTCTGCATTCAAATTTGCAATCCCTTGCTAAATTGAGTTCTTTGCCAATTCTGAGATACACTTTGCTGTAACTTCTCAGGGAAAGCTCAGATCAACCACTCGACTGCTTTTTCAACTTCTACATCCCAGACAGCATCCAACATGTGTTTCTCGTTTGAAGTTGAGCTGTGCATTCAAATTTGCAATCCCTTGCTAAATTGAGTTCTTTGCCAATTCTGAGATACACTTTGCTGTAACTTCTCAGGGAAAGCTCAGATCAACCAATCGACTGCTTTTTCAGCTTCTGCGTCCCAGACAGCATCCAATATGTGTTTCTCGTTCTAAGTTGAGCTCTTTATCCAAATTTGCAGTCTTTGGCTAAATTGAGTTCTTTGCCAATTCTGAGATACACTTTGCTGTAACTTGTCAGTGAAAGCTCAGATCAACCAATCGACTGCTTTTTCAACTTCTACATCCCAGACAGCATCCAACATGTGTTTCTCATTTGAAGTTGAGCTCTGCATTCAAATTTGCAATCCCTTGCTAAATTGAGTTCTTTGCCAATTCTGAGATACACTTTGCTGTAACTTCTCAGGGAAAGCTCAGATCAACCACTCGACTGCTTTTTCAGCTTCTGCGTCCCAGACAGCATCCAATATGTATTTCTCGTTCTAAGTTGAGCTCTTTATCCAAATTTGCAGTCTTTGGCTCAATTGAGTTCTTTGCCAATTCTGAGATACACTTTGCTGTAACTTCTCAGGGAAAGCTCAGATCAACCAATCGACTGCTTTTTCAGCTTCTGCGTCCCAGACAGCATCCAATATGTGTTTCTCGTTCTAAGTTGAGCTCTTTATCCAAATTTGCAGTCTTTGGCTAAATTGAGTTCTTTGCCAATTCTGAGATACACTTTGCTGTAACTTGTCAGGGAAAGCTCAGATCAACCAATCGACTGCTTTTTCAACTTCTACATCCCAGACAGCATCCAACATATGTTTCTCTTTTGAAGTTGAGCTCTGCATTCAAATTTGCAATCCCTTGCTAAATTGAGTTCTTTGCCAATTCTGAGATACTCTTTGCTGTAACTTCTCAGGGAAAGCTCAGATCAACCAATCGACTGCTTTTTCAGCTTCTGCGTCCCAGACAGCATCCAATATGTGTTTCTCGTTCTAAGTTGAGCTCTTTATCCAAATTTGCAGTCTTTGGCTAAATTGAGTTCTTTGCCAATTCTGAGATACACTTTGCTGTAACTTGTCAGGGAAAGCTCAGATCAACCAATCGACTGCTTTTTCAGCTTCTGCGTCCCAGACAGCATCCAATATGTGTTTCTCATTCTAAGTTGAGCTCTTTATCCAAATTTGCAGTCTTTGGCTAAATTGAGTTCTTTGCCAATTCTGAGATACACTTTGCTGTAACTTCTCAGGGAAAGCTCAGATCAACCAATCGACTGCTTTTTCAACTTCTACATCCCAGACAGCATCCAACATGTGTTTCTCGTTTGAAGTTGAGCTCTGCATTCAAATTTGCAATCCCTTGCTAAATTGAGTTCTTTGCCAATTCTGAGATACACTTTGCTGCAACTTCTCAGGGAAAGCTCAGATCAACCAATCGACTGCTTTTTCAGCTTCTGCGTCCCAGACAGCATTCAATATGTGTTTCTCGTTCTAAGTTGAGCTCTTTATCCAAATTTGCAATCTTTGGCTAAATTGAGTTCTTTGCCAATTCTGAGATACACTTTGCTGTAACTTCTCAGGGAAAGCTCAGATCAACCAATCGACTGCTTTTTCAGCTTCTGCGTCCCAGACAGCATCCAATATGTGTTTCTCGTTCTAAGTTGAGCTCTTTATCCAAATTTGCAGTCTTTGGCTAAATTGAGTTCTTTGCCAATTCTGAGATACACTTTGCTGTAACTTGTCAGTGAAAGCTCAGATCAACCAATCGACTGCTTTTTCAACTTCTACATCCCAGACAGCATCCAACATGTGTTTCTCATTTGAAGTTGAGCTCTGCATTCAAATTTGCAATCCCTTGCTAAATTGAGTTCTTTGCCAATTCTGAGATACACTTTGCTGTAACTTCTTAGGGAAAGCTCAGATCAACCACTCGACTGCTTTTTCAGCTTCTGCGTCCCAGACAGCATCCAATATGTATTTCTCGTTCTAAGTTGAGCTCTGCATTCAAATTTGCAATCCCTTGCTAAATTGAGTTCTTTGCCAATTCTGAGATACACTTTGCTGTAACTTCTCAGGGAAAGCTCAGATCAACCAATTGACTGCTTTTTCAGCTTCTGCATCCCAGACAGCATCCAATATGTGTTTCTCGTTTGAAGTTGAGCTCTGCATTCAAATTTGCAATCCCTTGCTAAATTGAGTTCTTTGCCAATTCTGAGATACACTTTGCTGTAACTTCTCAGGGAAAGCTCAGATCAACCAATCGACTGCTTTTTCAGCTTCTGCGTCCCAGACAGCATCCAATATGTATTTCTCGTTCTAAGTTGAGCTCTTTATCCAAATTTGCAGTCTTTGGCTAAATTGAGTTCTTTGCCAATTCTGAGATACACTTTGCTGTAACGTCAGGGAAAGCTCAGATCAACCAATCGACTGCTTTTTCAGCTTCTGCGTCCCAGACAGCATCCAATATGTGTTTCTCGTTCTAAGTTGAGCTCTTTATCCAAATTTGCAGTCTTTGGCTAAATTGAGTTCTTTGCCAATTCTGAGATACACTTTGCTGTAACTTGTCAGGGAAAGCTCAGATCAACCAATTGACTGCTTTTTCAACTTCTACATCCCAGACAGCATCCAACATGTGTTTCTCGTTTGAAGTTGAGCTCTGCATTCAAATTTGCAATCCCTTGCTAAATTGAGTTCTTTGCCAATTCTGAGATACACTTTGCTGTAACTTCTCAGGGAAAGCTCAGATCAACCACTCGACTGCTTTTTCAACTTCTACATCCCAGACAGCATCCAACATGTGTTTCTCGTTTGAAGTTGAGCTCTGCATTCAAATTTGCAATCCCTTGCTAAATTGAGTTCTTTGCCAATTCTGAGATACACTTTGCTGTAACTTCTCAGGGAAAGCTCAGATCAACCAATCGACTGCTTTTTCAGCTTCTGCGTCCCAGACAGCATCCAATATGTGTTTCTCGTTCTAAGTTGAGCTCTTTATCCAAATTTGCAGTCTTTGGCTAAATTGAGTTCTTTGCCAATTCTGAGATACACTTTGCTGTAACTTGTCAGTGAAAGCTCAGATCAACCAATCGACTGCTTTTTCAACTTCTACATCCCAGACAGCATCCAACATGTGTTTCTCATTTGAAGTTGAGCTCTGCATTCAAATTTGCAATCCCTTGCTAAATTGAGTTCTTTGCCAATTCTGAGATACACTTTGCTGTAACTTCTCAGGGAAAGCTCAGATCAACCACTCGACTGCTTTTTCAGCTTCTGCGTCCCAGACAGCATCCAATATGTATTTCTCGTTCTAAGTTGAGCTCTTTATCCAAATTTGCAGTCTTTGGCTAAATTGAGTTCTTTGCCAATTCTGAGATACACTTTGCTGTAACTTGTCAGGGAAAGCTCAGATCAACCAATCGACTGCTTTTTCAGCTTCTGCGTCCCAGACAGCATCCAATATGTGTTTCTCATTCTAAGTTGAGCTCTTTATCCAAATTTGCAGTCTTTGGCTAAATTGAGTTCTTTGCCAATTCTGAGATACACTTTGCTGTAACTTCTCAGGGAAAGATCAGATCAACCAATCGACTGCTTTTTCAACTTCTACATCCCAGACAGCATCCAACATGTGTTTCTCGTTTGAAGTTGAGCTCTGCATTCAAATTTGCAATCCCTTGCTAAATTGAGTTCTTTGCCAATTCTGAGATACACTTTGCTGCAACTTCTCAGGGAAAGCTCAGATCAACCAATCGACTGCTTTTTCAGCTTCTGCGTCCCAGACAGCATTCAATATGTGTTTCTCGTTCTAAGTTGAGCTCTTTATCCAAATTTGCAATCTTTGGCTAAATTGAGTTCTTTGCCAATTCTGAGATACACTTTGCTGTAACTTCTCAGGGAAAGCTCAGATCAACCAATCGACTGCTTTTTCAGCTTCTGCGTCCCAGACAGCATCCAATATGTGTTTCTCGTTCTAAGTTGAGCTCTTTATCCAAATTTGCAGTCTTTGGCTAAATTGAGTTCTTTGCCAATTCTGAGATACACTTTGCTGTAACTTCTTAGGGAAAGCTCAGATCAACCAATCGACTGCTTTTTCAACTTCTACATCCCAGACAGCATCCAACATGTGTTTCTCGTTTGAAGTTGAGCTCTGCATTCAAATTTGCAATCCCTTGCTAAATTGAGTTCTTTGCCAATTCTGAGATACACTTTGCTGTAACTTCTCAGGGAAAGCTCAGATCAACCAATCGACTGCTTTTTCAGCTTCTGCGTCCCAGACAGCATCCAATATGTGTTTCTCGTTCTAAGTTGAGCTCTTTATCCAAATTTGCAGTCTTTGGCTAAATTGAGTTCTTTGCCAATTCTGAGATACACTTTGCTGTAACTTGTCAGTGAAAGCTCAGATCAACCAATCGACTGCTTTTTCAACTTCTACATCCCAGACAGCATCCAACATGTGTTTCTCATTTGAAGTTGAGCTCTGCATTCAAATTTGCAATCCCTTGCTAAATTGAGTTCTTTGCCAATTCTGAGATACACTTTGCTGTAACTTCTTAGGGAAAGCTCAGATCAACCACTCGACTGCTTTTTCAGCTTCTGCGTCCCAGACAGCATCCAATATGTATTTCTCGTTCTAAGTTGAGCTCTTTATCCAAATTTGCAGTCTTTGGCTAAATTGAGTTCTTTGCCAATTCTGAGATACACTTTGCTGTAACTTCTCAGGGAAAGCTCAGATCAACCAATCGACTGCTTTTTCAACTTCTACATCCCAGACAGCATCCAACATGTGTTTCTCGTTTGAAGTTGAGCTCTGCATTCAAATTTGCAATCCCTTGCTAAATTGAGTTCTTTGCCAATTCTGAGATACACTTTGCTGTAACTTCTCAGGGAAAGCTCAGATCAACCACTCGACTGCTTTTTCAACTTCTACATCCCAGACAGCATCCAACATGTGTTTCTCGTTTGAAGTTGAGCTCTGCATTCAAATTTGCAATCCCTTGCTAAATTGAGTTCTTTGCCAATTCTGAGATACACTTTGCTGTAACTTCTCAGGGAAAGCTCAGATCAACCAATCGACTGCTTTTTCAGCTTCTGCGTCCCAGACAGCATCCAATATGTGTTTCTCGTTCTAAGTTGAGCTCTTTATCCAAATTTGCAGTCTTTGGCTAAATTGAGTTCTTTGCCAATTCTGAGATACACTTTGCTGTAACTTGTCAGTGAAAGCTCAGATCAACCAATCGACTGCTTTTTCAACTTCTACATCCCAGACAGCATCCAACATGTGTTTCTCATTTGAAGTTGAGCTCTGCATTCAAATTTGCAATCCCTTGCTAAATTGAGTTCTTTGCCAATTCTGAGATACACTTTGCTGTAACTTCTCAGGGAAAGCTCAGATCAACCACTCGACTGCTTTTTCAGCTTCTGCGTCCCAGACAGCATCCAATATGTATTTCTCGTTCTAAGTTGAGCTCTTTATCCAAATTTGCAGTCTTTGGCTAAATTGAGTTCTTTGCCAATTCTGAGATACACTTTGCTGTAACTTGTCAGGGAAAGCTCAGATCAACCAATCGACTGCTTTTTCAGCTTCTGCGTCCCAGACAGCATCCAATATGTGTTTCTCATTCTAAGTTGAGCTCTTTATCCAAATTTGCAGTCTTTGGCTAAATTGAGTTCTTTGCCAATTCTGAGATACACTTTGCTGTAACTTCTCAGGGAAAGATCAGATCAACCAATCGACTGCTTTTTCAACTTCTACATCCCAGACAGCATCCAACATGTGTTTCTCGTTTGAAGTTGAGCTCTGCATTCAAATTTGCAATCCCTTGCTAAATTGAGTTCTTTGCCAATTCTGAGATACACTTTGCTGCAACTTCTCAGGGAAAGCTCAGATCAACCAATCGACTGCTTTTTCAGCTTCTGCGTCCCAGACAGCATTCAATATGTGTTTCTCGTTCTAAGTTGAGCTCTTTATCCAAATTTGCAATCTTTGGCTAAATTGAGTTCTTTGCCAATTCTGAGATACACTTTGCTGTAACTTCTCAGGGAAAGCTCAGATCAACCAATCGACTGCTTTTTCAGCTTCTGCGTCCCAGACAGCATCCAATATGTGTTTCTCGTTCTAAGTTGAGCTCTTTATCCAAATTTGCAGTCTTTGGCTAAATTGAGTTCTTTGCCAATTCTGAGATACACTTTGCTGTAACTTGTCAGTGAAAGCTCAGATCAACCAATCGACTGCTTTTTCAACTTCTACATCCCAGACAGCATCCAACATGTGTTTCTCATTTGAAGTTGAGCTCTGCATTCAAATTTGCAATCCCTTGCTAAATTGAGTTCTTTGCCAATTCTGAGATACACTTTGCTGTAACTTCTTAGGGAAAGCTCAGATCAACCACTCGACTGCTTTTTCAGCTTCTGCGTCCCAGACAGCATCCAATATGTATTTCTCGTTCTAAGTTGAGCTCTGCATTCAAATTTGCAATCCCTTGCTAAATTGAGTTCTTTGCCAATTCTGAGATACACTTTGCTGTAACTTCTCAGGGAAAGCTCAGATCAACCAATTGACTGCTTTTTCAGCTTCTGCATCCCAGACAGCATCCAATATGTGTTTCTCGTTTGAAGTTGAGCTCTGCATTCAAATTTGCAATCCCTTGCTAAATTGAGTTCTTTGCCAATTCTGAGATACACTTTGCTGTAACTTCTCAGGGAAAGCTCAGATCAACCAATCGACTGCTTTTTCAGCTTCTGCGTCCCAGACAGCATCCAATATGTATTTCTCGTTCTAAGTTGAGCTCTTTATCCAAATTTGCAGTCTTTGGCTAAATTGAGTTCTTTGCCAATTCTGAGATACACTTTGCTGTAACGTCAGGGAAAGCTCAGATCAACCAATCGACTGCTTTTTCAGCTTCTGCGTCCCAGACAGCATCCAATATGTGTTTCTCGTTCTAAGTTGAGCTCTTTATCCAAATTTGCAGTCTTTGGCTAAATTGAGATCTTTGCCAATTCTGAGATACACTTTGCTGTAACTTGTCAGGGAAAGCTCAGATCAACCAATTGACTGCTTTTTCAACTTCTACATCCCAGACAGCATCCAACATGTGTTTCTCGTTTGAAGTTGAGCTCTGCATTCAAATTTGCAATCCCTTGCTAAATTGAGTTCTTTGCCAATTCTGAGATACACTTTGCTGTAACTTCTCAGGGAAAGCTCAGATCAACCACTCGACTGCTTTTTCAACTTCTACATCCCAGACAGCATCCAACATGTGTTTCTCGTTTGAAGTTGAGCTCTGCATTCAAATTTGCAATCCCTTGCTAAATTGAGTTCTTTGCCAATTCTGAGATACACTTTGCTGTAACTTCTCAGGGAAAGCTCAGATCAACCAATCGACTGCTTTTTCAGCTTCTGCGTCCCAGACAGCATCCAATATGTGTTTCTCGTTCTAAGTTGAGCTCTTTATCCAAATTTGCAGTCTTTGGCTAAATTGAGTTCTTTGCCAATTCTGAGATACACTTTGCTGTAACTTGTCAGTGAAAGCTCAGATCAACCAATCGACTGCTTTTTCAACTTCTACATCCCAGACAGCATCCAACATGTGTTTCTCATTTGAAGTTGAGCTCTGCATTCAAATTTGCAATCCCTTGCTAAATTGAGTTCTTTGCCAATTCTGAGATACACTTTGCTGTAACTTCTCAGGGAAAGCTCAGATCAACCACTCGACTGCTTTTTCAGCTTCTGCGTCCCAGACAGCATCCAATATGTATTTCTCGTTCTAAGTTGAGCTCTTTATCCAAATTTGCAGTCTTTGGCTAAATTGAGTTCTTTGCCAATTCTGAGATACACTTTGCTGTAACTTGTCAGGGAAAGCTCAGATCAACCAATCGACTGCTTTTTCAGCTTCTGCGTCCCAGACAGCATCCAATATGTGTTTCTCATTCTAAGTTGAGCTCTTTATCCAAATTTGCAGTCTTTGGCTAAATTGAGTTCTTTGCCAATTCTGAGATACACTTTGCTGTAACTTCTCAGGGAAAGCTCAGATCAACCAATCGACTGCTTTTTCAACTTCTACATCCCAGACAGCATCCAACATGTGTTTCTCGTTTGAAGTTGAGCTCTGCATTCAAATTTGCAATCCCTTGCTAAATTGAGTTCTTTGCCAATTCTGAGATACACTTTGCTGCAACTTCTCAGGGAAAGCTCAGATCAACCAATCGACTGCTTTTTCAGCTTCTGCGTCCCAGACAGCATTCAATATGTGTTTCTCGTTCTAAGTTGAGCTCTTTATCCAAATTTGCAGTCTTTGGCTAAATTGAGTTCTTTGCCAATTCTGAGATACACTTTGCTGTAACTTCTCAGGGAAAGCTCAGATCAACCAATCGACTGCTTTTTCAGCTTCTGCGTCCCAGACAGCATCCAATATGTGTTTCTCGTTCTAAGTTGAGCTCTTTATCCAAATTTGCAGTCTTTGGCTAAATTGAGTTCTTTGCCAATTCTGAGATACACTTTGCTGTAACTTCTTAGGGAAAGCTCAGATCAACCAATCGACTGCTTTTTCAACTTCTACATCCCAGACAGCATCCAACATGTGTTTCTCGTTTGAAGTTGAGCTCTGCATTCAAATTTGCAATCCCTTGCTAAATTGAGTTCTTTGCCAATTCTGAGATACACTTTGCAGTAACTTCTCAGGGAAAGCTCAGATCAACCAATCGACTGCTTTTTCAGCTTCTGCGTCCCAGACAGCATCCAATATGTGTTTCTCGTTCTAAGTTGAGCTCTTTATCCAAATTTGCAGTCTTTGGCTAAATTGAGTTCTTTGCCAATTCTGAGATACACTTTGCTGTAACTTGTCAGTGAAAGCTCAGATCAACCAATCGACTGCTTTTTCAACTTCTACATCCCAGACAGCATCCAACATGTGTTTCTCATTTGAAGTTGAGCTCTGCATTCAAATTTGCAATCCCTTGCTAAATTGAGTTCTTTGCCAATTCTGAGATACACTTTGCTGTAACTTCTTAGGGAAAGCTCAGATCAACCACTCGACTGCTTTTTCAGCTTCTGCGTCCCAGACAGCATCCAATATGTATTTCTCGTTCTAAGTTGAGCTCTTTATCCAAATTTGCAGTCTTTGGCTAAATTGAGTTCTTTGCCAATTCTGAGATACACTTTGCTGTAACGTCAGGGAAAGCTCAGATCAACCAATCGACTGCTTTTTCAGCTTCTGCGTCCCAGACAGCATCCAATATGTGTTTCTCGTTCTAAGTTGAGCTCTTTATCCAAATTTGCAGTCTTTGGCTAAATTGAGTTCTTTGCCAATTCTGAGATACACTTTGCTGTAACTTGTCAGGGAAAGCTCAGATCAACCAATTGACTGCTTTTTCAACTTCTACATCCCAGACAGCATCCAACATGTGTTTCTCGTTTGAAGTTGAGCTCTGCATTCAAATTTGCAATCCCTTGCTAAATTGAGTTCTTTGCCAATTCTGAGATACACTTTGCTGTAACTTCTCAGGGAAAGCTCAGATCAACCACTCGACTGCTTTTTCAACTTCTACATCCCAGACAGCATCCAACATGTGTTTCTCGTTTGAAGTTGAGCTCTGCATTCAAATTTGCAATCCCTTGCTAAATTGAGTTCTTTGCCAATTCTGAGATACACTTTGCTGTAACTTCTCAGGGAAAGCTCAGATCAACCAATCGACTGCTTTTTCAGCTTCTGCGTCCCAGACAGCATCCAATATGTATTTCTCGTTCTAAGTTGAGCTCTTTATCCAAATTTGCAGTCTTTGGCTCAATTGAGTTCTTTGCCAATTCTGAGATACACTTTGCTGTAACTTCTCAGGGAAAGCTCAGATCAACCAATCGACTGCTTTTTCAGCTTCTGCGTCCCAGACAGCATCCAATATGTGTTTCTCGTTCTAAGTTGAGCTCTTTATCCAAATTTGCAGTCTTTGGCTAAATTGAGTTCTTTGCCAATTCTGAGATACACTTTGCTGTAACTTGTCAGGGAAAGCTCAGATCAACCAATCGACTGCTTTTTCAACTTCTACATCCCAGACAGCATCCAACATATGTTTCTCTTTTGAAGTTGAGCTCTGCATTCAAATTTGCAATCCCTTGCTAAATTGAGTTCTTTGCCAATTCTGAGATACTCTTTGCTGTAACTTCTCAGGGAAAGCTCAGATCAACCAATCGACTGCTTTTTCAGCTTCTGCGTCCCAGACCGCATCCAATATGTGTTTCTCGTTCTAAGTTGAGCTCTTTATCCAAATTTGCAGTCTTTGGCTAAATTGAGTTCTTTGCCAATTCTGAGATACACTTTGCTGTAACTTGTCAGGGAAAGCTCAGATCAACCAATCGACTGCTTTTTCAGCTTCTGCGTCCCAGACAGCATCCAATATGTGTTTCTCATTCTAAGTTGAGCTCTTTATCCAAATTTGCAGTCTTTGGCTAAATTGAGTTCTTTGCCAATTCTGAGATACACTTTGCTGTAACTTCTCAGGGAAAGCTCAGATCAACCAATCGACTGCTTTTTCAACTTCTACATCCCAGACAGCATCCAACATGTGTTTCTCGTTTGAAGTTGAGCTCTGCATTCAAATTTGCAATCCCTTGCTAAATTGAGTTCTTTGCCAATTCTGAGATACACTTTACTGCAACTTCTCAGGGAAAGCTCAGATCAACCAATCGACTGCTTTTTCAGCTTCTGCGTCCCAGACAGCATTCAATATGTGTTTCTCGTTCTAAGTTGAGCTCTTTATCCAAATTTGCAGTCTTTGGCTAAATTGAGTTCTTTGCCAATTCTGAGATACACTTTGCTGTAACTTCTCAGGGAAAGCTCAGATCAACCAATCGACTGCTTTTTCAGCTTCTGCGTCCCAGACAGCATCCAATATGTGTTTCTCGTTCTAAGTTGAGCTCTTTATCCAAATTTGCAGTCTTTGGCTAAATTGAGTTCTTTGCCAATTCTGAGATACACTTTGCTGTAACTTCTTAGGGAAAGCTCAGATCAACCAATCGACTGCTTTTTCAACTTCTACATCCCAGACAGCATCCAACATGTGTTTCTCGTTTGAAGTTGAGCTCTGCATTCAAATTTGCAATCCCTTGCTAAATTGAGTTCTTTGCCAATTCTGAGATACACTTTGCTGTAACTTCTCAGGGAAAGCTCAGATCAACCAATCGACTGCTTTTTCAGCTTCTGCGTCCCAGACAGCATCCAATATGTGTTTCTCGTTCTAAGTTGAGCTCTTTATCCAAATTTGCAGTCTTTGGCTAAATTGAGTTCTTTGCCAATTCTGAGATACACTTTGCTGTAACTTGTCAGTGAAAGCTCAGATCAACCAATCGACTGCTTTTTCAACTTCTACATCCCAGACAGCATCCAACATGTGTTTCTCATTTGAAGTTGAGCTCTGCATTCAAATTTGCAATCCCTTGCTAAATTGAGTTCTTTGCCAATTCTGAGATACACTTTGCTGTAACTTCTTAGGGAAAGCTCAGATCAACCACTCGACTGCTTTTTCAACTTCTACATCCCAGACAGCATCCAACATGTGTTTCTCGTTTGAAGTTGAGCTCTGCATTCAAATTTGCAATCCCTTGCTAAATTGAGTTCTTTGCCAATTCTGAGATACACTTTGCTGCAACTTCTCAGGGAAAGCTCAGATCAACCAATCGACTGCTTTTTCAGCTTCTGCGTCCCAGACAGCATTCAATATGTGTTTCTCGTTCTAAGTTGAGCTCTTTATCCAAATTTGCAGTCTTTGGCTAAATTGATTTCTTTGCCAATTCTGAGATACACTTTGCTGTAACTTCTCAGGGAAAGCTCAGATCAACCAATCGACTGCTTTTTCAGCTTCTGCGTCCCAGACAGCATCCAATATGTGTTTCTCGTTCTAAGTTGAGCTCTTTATCCAAATTTGCAGTCTTTGGCTAAATTGAGTTCTTTGCCAATTCTGAGATACACTTTGCTGTAACTTGTCAGGGAAAGCTCAGATCAACCAATTGACTGCTTTTTCAACTTCTACATCCCAGACAGCATCCAACATGTGTTTCTCGTTTGAAGTTGAGCTCTGCATTCAAATTTGCAATCCCTTGCTAAATTGAGTTCTTTGCCAATTCTGAGATACACTTTGCTGTAACTTCTCAGGGAAAGCTCAGATCAACCACTCGACTGCTTTTTCAACTTCTACATCCCAGACAGCATCCAACATGTGTTTCTCGTTTGAAGTTGAGCTCTGCATTCAAATTTGCAATCCCTTGCTAAATTGAGTTCTTTGCCAATTCTGAGATACACTTTGCTGTAACTTCTCAGGGAAAGCTCAGATCAACCAATCGACTGCTTTTTCAGCTTCTGCGTCCCAGACAGCATCCAATATGTGTTTCTCGTTCTAAGTTGAGCTCTTTATCCAAATTTGCAGTCTTTGGCTAAATTGAGTTCTTTGCCAATTCTGAGATACACTTTGCTGTAACTTGTCAGTGAAAGCTCAGATCAACCAATCGACTGCTTTTTCAACTTCTACATCCCAGACAGCATCCAACATGTGTTTCTCATTTGAAGTTGAGCTCTGCATTCAAATTTGCAATCCCTTGCTAAATTGAGTTCTTTGCCAATTCTGAGATACACTTTGCTGTAACTTCTCAGGGAAAGCTCAGATCAACCACTCGACTGCTTTTTCAGCTTCTGCGTCCCAGACAGCATCCAATATGTATTTCTCGTTCTAAGTTGAGCTCTTTATCCAAATTTGCAGTCTTTGGCTCAATTGAGTTCTTTGCCAATTCTGAGATACACTTTGCTGTAACTTCTCAGGGAAAGCTCAGATCAACCAATCGACTGCTTTTTCAGCTTCTGCGTCCCAGACAGCATCCAATATGTGTTTCTCGTTCTAAGTTGAGCTCTTTATCCAAATTTGCAGTCTTTGGCTAAATTGAGTTCTTTGCCAATTCTGAGATACACTTTGCTGTAACTTGTCAGGGAAAGCTCAGATCAACCAATCGACTGCTTTTTCAACTTCTACATCCCAGACAGCATCCAACATATGTTTCTCTTTTGAAGTTGAGCTCTGCATTCAAATTTGCAATCCCTTGCTAAATTGAGTTCTTTGCCAATTCTGAGATACTCTTTGCTGTAACTTCTCAGGGAAAGCTCAGATCAACCAATCGACTGCTTTTTCAGCTTCTGCGTCCCAGACAGCATCCAATATGTGTTTCTCGTTCTAAGTTGAGCTCTTTATCCAAATTTGCAGTCTTTGGCTAAATTGAGTTCTTTGCCAATTCTGAGATACACTTTGCTGTAACTTGTCAGGGAAAGCTCAGATCAACCAATCGACTGCTTTTTCAGCTTCTGCGTCCCAGACAGCATCCAATATGTGTTTCTCATTCTAAGTTGAGCTCTTTATCCAAATTTGCAGTCTTTGGCTAAATTGAGTTCTTTGCCAATTCTGAGATACACTTTGCTGTAACTTCTCAGGGAAAGCTCAGATCAACCAATCGACTGCTTTTTCAACTTCTACATCCCAGACAGCATCCAACATGTGTTTCTCGTTTGAAGTTGAGCTCTGCATTCAAATTTGCAATCCCTTGCTAAATTGAGTTCTTTGCCAATTCTGAGATACACTTTGCTGCAACTTCTCAGGGAAAGCTCAGATCAACCAATCGACTGCTTTTTCAGCTTCTGCGTCCCAGACAGCATTCAATATGTGTTTCTCGTTCTAAGTTGAGCTCTTTATCCAAATTTGCAGTCTTTGGCTAAATTGAGTTCTTTGCCAATTCTGAGATACACTTTGCTGTAACTTCTCAGGGAAAGCTCAGATCAACCAATCGACTGCTTTTTCAGCTTCTGCGTCCCAGACAGCATCCAATATGTGTTTCTCGTTCTAAGTTGAGCTCTTTATCCAAATTTGCAGTCTTTGGCTAAATTGAGTTCTTTGCCAATTCTGAGATACACTTTGCTGTAACTTCTTAGGGAAAGCTCAGATCAACCAATCGACTGCTTTTTCAACTTCTACATCCCAGACAGCATCCAACATGTGTTTCTCGTTTGAAGTTGAGCTCTGCATTCAAATTTGCAATCCCTTGCTAAATTGAGTTCTTTGCCAATTCTGAGATACACTTTGCTGTAACTTCTCAGGGAAAGCTCAGATCAACCAATCGACTGCTTTTTCAGCTTCTGCGTCCCAGACAGCATCCAATATGTGTTTCTCGTTCTAAGTTGAGCTCTTTATCCAAATTTGCAGTCTTTGGCTAAATTGAGTTCTTTGCCAATTCTGAGATACACTTTGCTGTAACTTGTCAGTGAAAGCTCAGATCAACCAATCGACTGCTTTTTCAACTTCTACATCCCAAACAGCATCCAACATGTGTTTCTCATTTGAAGTTGAGCTCTGCATTCAAATTTGCAATCCCTTGCTAAATTGAGTTCTTTGCCAATTCTGAGATACACTTTGCTGTAACTTCTTAGGGAAAGCTCAGATCAACCACTCGACTGCTTTTTCAACTTCTACATCCCAGACAGCATCCAACATGTGTTTCTCGTTTGAAGTTGAGCTCTGCATTCAAATTTGCAATCCCTTGCTAAATTGAGTTCTTTGCCAATTCTGAGATACACTTTGCTGCAACTTCTCAGGGAAAGCTCAGATCAACCAATCGACTGCTTTTTCAGCTTCTGCGTCCCAGACAGCATCCAATATGTGTTTCTCGTTCTAAGTTGAGCTCTTTATCCAAATTTGCAGTCTTTGGCTAAATTGAGTTCTTTGCCAATTCTGAGATACACTTTGCTGTAACTTGTCAGTGAAAGCTCAGATCAACCAATCGACTGCTTTTTCAACTTCTACATCCCAAACAGCATCCAACATGTGTTTCTCATTTGAAGTTGAGCTCTGCATTCAAATTTGCAATCCCTTGCTAAATTGAGTTCTTTGCCAATTCTGAGATACACTTTGCTGTAACTTCTTAGGGAAAGCTCAGATCAACCACTCGACTGCTTTTTCAACTTCTACATCCCAGACAGCATCCAACATGTGTTTCTCGTTTGAAGTTGAGCTCTGCATTCAAATTTGCAATCCCTTGCTAAATTGAGTTCTTTGCCAATTCTGAGATACACTTTGCTGCAACTTCTCAGGGAAAGCTCAGATCAACCAATCGACTGCTTTTTCAGCTTCTGCGTCCCAGACAGCATTCAATATGTGTTTCTCGTTCTAAGTTGAGCTCTTTATCCAAATTTGCAGTCTTTGGCTAAATTGATTTCTTTGCCAATTCTGAGATACACTTTGCTGTAACTTCTCAGGGAAAGCTCAGATCAACCAATCGACTGCTTTTTCAGCTTCTGCGTCCCAGACAGCATCCAATATGTGTTTCTCGTTCTAAGTTGAGCTCTTTATCCAAATTTGCAGTCTTTGGCTAAATTGAGTTCTTTGCCAATTCTGAGATACACTTTGCTGTAACTTGTCAGGGAAAGCTCAGATCAACCAATTGACTGCTTTTTCAACTTCTACATCCCAGACAGCATCCAACATGTGTTTCTCGTTTGAAGTTGAGCTCTGCATTCAAATTTGCAATCCCTTGCTAAATTGAGTTCTTTGCCAATTCTGAGATACACTTTGCTGTAACTTCTCAGGGAAAGCTCAGATCAACCACTCGACTGCTTTTTCAACTTCTACATCCCAGACAGCATCCAACATGTGTTTCTCGTTTGAAGTTGAGCTCTGCATTCAAATTTGCAATCCCTTGCTAAATTGAGTTCTTTGCCAATTCTGAGATACACTTTGCTGTAACTTCTCAGGGAAAGCTCAGATCAACCAATCGACTGCTTTTTCAGCTTCTGCGTCCCAGACAGCATCCAATATGTGTTTCTCGTTCTAAGTTGAGCTCTTTATCCAAATTTGCAGTCTTTGGCTAAATTGAGTTCTTTGCCAATTCTGAGATACACTTTGCTGTAACTTGTCAGGGAAAGCTCAGATCAACCAATCGACTGCTTTTTCAACTTCTACATCCCAGACAGCATCCAACATATGTTTCTCTTTTGAAGTTGAGCTCTGCATTCAAATTTGCAATCCCTTGCTAAATTGAGTTCTTTGCCAATTCTGAGATACTCTTTGCTGTAACTTCTCAGGGAAAGCTCAGATCAACCAATCGACTGCTTTTTCAGCTTCTGCGTCCCAGACAGCATCCAATATGTGTTTCTCGTTCTAAGTTGAGCTCTTTATCCAAATTTGCAGTCTTTGGCTAAATTGAGTTCTTTGCCAATTCTGAGATACACTTTGCTGTAACTTGTCAGGGAAAGCTCAGATCAACCAATCGACTGCTTTTTCAGCTTCTGCGTCCCAGACAGCATCCAATATGTGTTTCTCATTCTAAGTTGAGCTCTTTATCCAAATTTGCAGTCTTTGGCTAAATTGAGTTCTTTGCCAATTCTGAGATACACTTTGCTGTAACTTCTCAGGGAAAGCTCAGATCAACCAATCGACTGCTTTTTCAACTTCTACATCCCAGACAGCATCCAACATGTGTTTCTCGTTTGAAGTTGAGCTCTGCATTCAAATTTGCAATCCCTTGCTAAATTGAGTTCTTTGCCAATTCTGAGATACACTTTGCTGCAACTTCTCAGGGAAAGCTCAGATCAACCAATCGACTGCTTTTTCAGCTTCTGCGTCCCAGACAGCATTCAATATGTGTTTCTCGTTCTAAGTTGAGCTCTTTATCCAAATTTGCAGTCTTTGGCTAAATTGAGTTCTTTGCCAATTCTGAGATACACTTTGCTGTAACTTCTCAGGGAAAGCTCAGATCAACCAATCGACTGCTTTTTCAGCTTCTGCGTCCCAGACAGCATCCAATATGTGTTTCTCGTTCTAAGTTGAGCTCTTTATCCAAATTTGCAGTCTTTGGCTAAATTGAGTTCTTTGCCAATTCTGAGATACACTTTGCTGTAACTTCTTAGGGAAAGCTCAGATCAACCAATCGACTGCTTTTTCAACTTCTACATCCCAGACAGCATCCAACATGTGTTTCTCGTTTGAAGTTGAGCTCTGCATTCAAATTTGCAATCCCTTGCTAAATTGAGTTCTTTGCCAATTCTGAGATACACTTTGCTGTAACTTCTCAGGGAAAGCTCAGATCAACCAATCGACTGCTTTTTCAGCTTCTGCGTCCCAGACAGCATCCAATATGTGTTTCTCGTTCTAAGTTGAGCTCTTTATCCAAATTTGCAGTCTTTGGCTAAATTGAGTTCTTTGCCAATTCTGAGATACACTTTGCTGTAACTTGTCAGTGAAAGCTCAGATCAACCAATCGACTGCTTTTTCAACTTCTACATCCCAGACAGCATCCAACATGTGTTTCTCATTTGAAGTTGAGCTCTGCATTCAAATTTGCAATCCCTTGCTAAATTGAGTTCTTTGCCAATTCTGAGATACACTTTGCTGTAACTTCTTAGGGAAAGCTCAGATCAACCACTCGACTGCTTTTTCAACTTCTACATCCCAGACAGCATCCAACATGTGTTTCTCGTTTGAAGTTGAGCTCTGCATTCAAATTTGCAATCCCTTGCTAAATTGAGTTCTTTGCCAATTCTGAGATACACTTTGCTGCAACTTCTCAGGGAAAGCTCAGATCAACCAATCGACTGCTTTTTCAGCTTCTGCGTCCCAGACAGCATTCAATATGTGTTTCTCGTTCTAAGTTGAGCTCTTTATCCAAATTTGCAGTCTTTGGCTAAATTGAGTTCTTTGCCAATTCTGAGATACACTTTGCTGTAACTTCTCAGGGAAAGCTCAGATCAACCAATCGACTGCTTTTTCAGCTTCTGCGTCCCAGACAGCATCCAATATGTGTTTCTCGTTCTAAGTTGACCTCTTTATCCAAATTTGCAGTCTTTGGCTAAATTGAGTTCTTTGCCAATTCTGAGATACACTTTGCTGTAACTTCTTAGGGAAAGCTCAGATCAACCAATCGACTGCTTTTTCAACTTCTACATCCCAGACAGCATCCAACATGTGTTTCTCGTTTGAAGTTGAGCTCTGCATTCAAATTTGCAATCCCTTGCTAAATTGAGTTCTTTGCCAATTCTGAGATACACTTTGCTGTAACTTCTCAGGGAAAGCTCAGATCAACCAATCGACTGCTTTTTCAGCTTCTGCGTCCCAGACAGCATCCAATATGTGTTTCTCGTTCTAAGTTGAGCTCTTTATCCAAATTTGCAGTCTTTGGCTAAATTGAGTTCTTTGCCAATTCTGAGATACACTTTGCTGTAACTTGTCAGTGAAAGCTCAGATCAACCAATCGACTGCTTTTTCAACTTCTACATCCCAGACAGCATCCAACATGTGTTTCTCATTTGAAGTTGAGCTCTGCATTCAAATTTGCAATCCCTTGCTAAATTGAGTTCTTTGCCAATTCTGAGATACACTTTGCTGTAACTTCTTAGGGAAAGCTCAGATCAACCACTCGACTGCTTTTTCAGCTTCTGCGTCCCAGACAGCATCCAATATGTATTTCTCGTTCTAAGTTGAGCTCTTTATCCAAATTTGCAGTCTTTGGCTCAATTGAGTTCTTTGCCAATTCTGAGATACACTTTGCTGTAACTTCTCAGGGAAAGCTCAGATCAACCAATCGACTGCTTTTTCAGCTTCTGCGTCCCAGACAGCATCCAATATGTGTTTCTCGTTCTAAGTTGAGCTCTTTATCCAAATTTGCAGTCTTTGGCTAAATTGAGTTCTTTGCCAATTCTGAGATACACTTTGCTGTAACTTGTCAGTGAAAGCTCAGATCAACCAATCGACTGCTTTTTCAACTTCTACATCCCAGACAGCATCCAACATGTGTTTCTCATTTGAAGTTGAGCTCTGCATTCAAATTTGCAATCCCTTGCTAAATTGAGTTCTTTGCCAATTCTGAGATACACTTTGCTGTAACTTCTTAGGGAAAGCTCAGATCAACCACTCGACTGCTTTTTCAGCTTCTGCGTCCCAGACAGCATCCAATATGTATTTCTCGTTCTAAGTTGAGCTCTTTATCCAAATTTGCAGTCTTTGGCTCAATTGAGTTCTTTGCCAATTCTGAGATACACTTTGCTGTAACTTCTCAGGGAAAGCTCAGATCAACCAATCGACTGCTTTTTCAGCTTCTGCGTCCCAGACAGCATCCAATATGTGTTTCTCGTTCTAAGTTGAGCTCTTTATCCAAATTTGCAGTCTTTGGCTAAATTGAGTTCTTTGCCAATTCTGAGATACACTTTGCTGTAACTTCTTAGGGAAAGCTCAGATCAACCAATCTACTGCTTTTTCAACTTCTACATCCCAGACAGCATCCAACATGTGTTTCTCGTTTGAAGTTGAGCTCTGCATTCAAATTTGCAATCCCTTGCTAAATTGAGTTCTTTGCCAATTCTGAGATACACTTTGCTGTAACTTCTCAGGGAAAGCTCAGATCAACCAATCGACTGCTTTTTCAACTTCTACATCCCAGACAGCATCCAACATGTGTTTCTCGTTTGAAGTTGAGCTCTGCATTCAAATTTGCAATCCCTTGCTAAATTGAGTTCTTTGCCAATTCTGAGATACACTTTGCTGTAACTTCTCAGGGAAATCTCAGATACACCAATCGACTGCTTTTTCAGCTTCTGCATCCCAGACAGCATCCAATATGTGTTTCTCGTTTGAAGTTGAGCTCTGCATTCAAATTTGCAATCCCTTGCTAAATTGAGTTCTTTGCCAATTCTGAGATACACTTTGCTGTAACTTCTCAGGGAAAGCTCAGATCAACCAATCGACTGCTTTTTCAGCTTCTGCGTCCCAGACAGCATCCAATATGTATTTCTCGTTCTAAGTTGAGCTCTTTATCCAAATTTGCAGTCTTTGGCTAAATTGAGTTCTTTGCCAATTCTGAGATACACTTTGCTGTAACTTCTCAGGGAAAGCTCAGATCAACCAATCGACTGCTTTTTTAACTTCTACATCCCAGACAGCATCCAATATGTGTTTCTCGTTCTAAGTTGAGCTCTTTATCCAAATTTGCAGTCTTTGGCTAAATTGAGTTCTTTGCCAATTCTGAGATACACTTTGCTGTAACTTCAAAGGGAAAGCTCAGATCAACCAATCGACTGCTTTTTCAGCTTCTGCGTCCCAGACAGCATCCAATATGTGTTTCTCGTTCTAAGTTGAGCTCTTTATCCAAATTTGCAGTCTTTGGCTAAATTGAGTTCTTTGCCAATTCTGAGATACACTTTGCTGTAACTTCTTAGGGAAAGCTCAGATCAACCAATCTACTGCTTTTTCAACTTCTACATCCCAGACAGCATCCAACATGTGTTTCTCGTTTGAAGTTGAGCTCTGCATTCAAATTTGCAATCCCTTGCTAAATTGAGTTCTTTGCCAATTCTGAGATACACTTTGCTGTAACTTCTCAGGGAAAGCTCAGATCAACCAAGCGACTGCTTTTTCAACTTCTACATCCCAGACAGCATCCAACATGTGTTTCTCGTTTGAAGTTGAGCTCTGCATTCAAATTTGCAATCCCTTGCTAAATTGAGTTCTTTGCCAATTCTGAGATACACTTTGCTGTAACTTCTCAGGGAAAGCTCAGATCAACCAATCGACTGCTTTTTCAGCTTCTGCATCCCAGACAGCATCCAATATGTGTTTCTCGTTTGAAGTTGAGCTCTGCATTCAAATTTTCAATCCCTTGCTAAATTGAGTTCTTTGCCAATTCTGAGATACACTTTGCTGTAACTTCTCAGGGAAAGCTCAGATCAACCAATCGACTGCTTTTTCAGCTTCTGCGTCCCAGACAGCATCCAATATGTGTTTCTCGTTCTAAGTTGAGCTCTTTATCCAAATTTGCAGTCTTTGGCTAAATTGAGTTCTTTGCCAATTCTGAGATACACTTTGCTGTAACTTCTCAGGGAAAGCTCAGATCGACCAATCGACTGCTTTTTCAACTTCTACATCCCAGACAGCATCCAACATGTGTTTCTCATTTGAAGTTGAGCTCTGCATTCAAATTTGCAATCCCTTGCTAAATTGAGTTCTTTGCCAATTCTGAGATACACTTTGCTGTAACTTCTTAGGGAAAGCTCAGATCAACCACTCGACTGCTTTTTCAGCTTCTGCGTCCCAGACAGCATCCAATATGTATTTCTCGTTCTAAGTTGAGCTCTTTATCCAAATTTGCAGTCTTTGGCTCAATTGAGTTCTTTGCCAATTCTGAGATACACTTTGCTGTAACTTCTCAGGGAAAGCTCAGATCAACCAATCGACTGCTTTTTCAGCTTCTGCGTCCCAGACAGCATCCAATATGTGTTTCTCGTTCTAAGTTGAGCTCTTTATCCAAATTTGCAGTCTTTGGCTAAATTGAGTTCTTTGCCAATTCTGAGATACACTTTGCTGTAACTTGTCAGGGACAGCTCAGATCAACCAATCGACTGCTTTTTCAACTTCTACATCCCAGACAGCATCCAACATATGTTTCTCTTTTGAAGTTGAGCTCTGCATTCAAATTTGCAATCCCTTGCTAAATTGAGTTCTTTGCCAATTCTGAGATACACTTTGCTGTAACTTCTCAGGGAAAGCTCAGATCAACCAATCGACTGCTTTTTCAGCTTCTGCGTCCCAGACAGCATCCAATATGTGTTTCTCGTTCTAAGTTGAGCTCTTTATCCAAATTTGCAGTCTTTGGCTCAATTGAGTTCTTTGCCAATTCTGAGATACACTTTGCTGTAACTTCTCAGGGAAAGCTCAGATCAACCAATCGACTGCTTTTTCAGCTTCTGCGTCCC
Source organism: Rhabdophis nuchalis (assembly GCA_039707465.1). NCBI lineage: Eukaryota > Metazoa > Chordata > Lepidosauria > Squamata > Natricidae > Rhabdophis > Rhabdophis nuchalis. The sequence goes on along the minus strand of CM077646.1, from coordinate 178,137,475 downwards.
AGACAGCATCCAATATGTGTTTCTCGTTCTAAGTTGAGCTCTTTATCCAAATTTGCAGTCTTTGGCTAAATTGAGTTCTTTGCCAATTCTGAGATACACTTTGCTGTAACTTCTTAGGGAAAGCTCAGATCAACCAATCTACTGCTTTTTCAACTTCTACATCCCAGACAGCATCCAACATGTGTTTCTCGTTTGAAGTTGAGCTCTGCATTCAAATTTGCAATCCCTTGCTAAATTGAGTTCTTTGCCAATTCTGAGATACACTTTGCTGTAACTTCTCAGGGAAAGCTCAGATCAACCAATCGACTGCTTTTTCAACTTCTACATCCCAGACAGCATCCAACATGTGTTTCTCGTTTGAAGTTGAGCTCTGCATTCAAATTTGCAATCCCTTGCTAAATTGAGTTCTTTGCCAATTCTGAGATACACTTTGCTGTAACTTCTCAGGGAAATCTCAGATACACCAATCGACTGCTTTTTCAGCTTCTGCATCCCAGACAGCATCCAATATGTGTTTCTCGTTTGAAGTTGAGCTCTGCATTCAAATTTGCAATCCCTTGCTAAATTGAGTTCTTTGCCAATTCTGAGATACACTTTGCTGTAACTTCTCAGGGAAAGCTCAGATCAACCAATCGACTGCTTTTTCAGCTTCTGCGTCCCAGACAGCATCCAATATGTATTTCTCGTTCTAAGTTGAGCTCTTTATCCAAATTTGCAGTCTTTGGCTAAATTGAGTTCTTTGCCAATTCTGAGATACACTTTGCTGTAACTTCTCAGGGAAAGCTCAGATCAACCAATCGACTGCTTTTTCAACTTCTACATCCCAGACAGCATCCAACATGTGTTTCTCGTTTGAAGTTGAGCTCTGCATTCAAATTTGCAATCCCTTGCTAAATTGAGTTCTTTGCCAATTCTGATATACACTTTGCTGTAACTTCTCAGGGAAAGCTCAGATCAACCAATCGACTGCTTTTTCAGCTTCTGCGTCCCAGACAGCATCCAATATGTGTTTCTCGTTCTAAGTTGAGCTCTTTATCCAAATTTGCAGTCTTTGGCTAAATTGAGTTCTTTGCCAATTATGAGATACACTTTGCTGTAACTTCTCAGGGAAAGCTCAGATCAACCAATCGACTGCTTTTTCAGCTTCTGCGTCCCAGACAGCATCCAATATGTGTTTCTCGTTCTAAGTTGAGCTCTGCATTCAAATTTGCAATCCCTTGCTAAATTGAGTTCTTTGCCAATTCTGAGATACACTTTGCTGTAACTTCTCAGGGAAAGCTCAGATCAACCAAGCGACTGCTTTTTCAACTTCTACATCCCAGACAGCATCCAACATGTGTTTCTCGTTTGAAGTTGAGCTCTGCATTCAAATTTGCAATCCCTTGCTAAATTGAGTTCTTTGCCAATTCTGAGATACACTTTGCTGTAACTTCTCAGGGAAAGCTCAGATCAACCAATCGACTGCTTTTTCAGCTTCTGCATCCCAGACAGCATCCAATATGTGTTTCTCGTTTGAAGTTGAGCTCTGCATTCAAATTTTCAATCCCTTGCTAAATTGAGTTCTTTGCCAATTCTGAGATACACTTTGCTGTAACTTCTCAGGGAAAGCTCAGATCAACCAATCGACTGCTTTTTCAGCTTCTGCGTCCCAGACAGCATCCAATATGTGTTTCTCGTTCTAAGTTGAGCTCTTTATCCAAATTTGCAGTCTTTGGCTAAATTGAGTTCTTTGCCAATTCTGAGATACACTTTGCTGTAACTTCTCAGGGAAACCTCAGATCGACCAATCGACTGCTTTTTCAACTTCTACATCCCAGACAGCATCCAACATGTGTTTCTCATTTGAAGTTGAGCTCTGCATTCAAATTTGCAATCCCTTGCTAAATTGAGTTCTTTGCCAATTCTGAGATACACTTTGCTGTAACTTCTTAGGGAAAGCTCAGATCAACCACTCGACTGCTTTTTCAGCTTCTGCGTCCCAGACAGCATCCAATATGTATTTCTCGTTCTAAGTTGAGCTCTTTATCCAAATTTGCAGTCTTTGGCTCAATTGAGTTCTTTGCCAATTCTGAGATACACTTTGCTGTAACTTCTCAGGGAAAGCTCAGATCAACCAATCGACTGCTTTTTCAGCTTCTGCGTCCCAGACAGCATCCAATATGTGTTTCTCGTTCTAAGTTGAGCTCTTTATCCAAATTTGCAGTCTTTGGCTAAATTGAGTTCTTTGCCAATTCTGAGATACACTTTGCTGTAACTTGTCAGGGACAGCTCAGATCAACCAATCGACTGCTTTTTCAACTTCTACATCCCAGACAGCATCCAACATATGTTTCTCTTTTGAAGTTGAGCTCTGCATTCAAATTTGCAATCCCTTGCTAAATTGAGTTCTTTGCCAATTCTGAGATACACTTTGCTGTAACTTCTCAGGGAAAGCTCAGATCAACCAATCGACTGCTTTTTCAGCTTCTGCGTCCCAGACAGCATCCAATATGTGTTTCTCGTTCTAAGTTGAGCTCTGCATTCAAATTTGCAATCCCTTGCTAAATTGAGTTCTTTGCCAATTCTGATATACACTTTGCTGTAACTTCTCAGGGAAAGCTCAGATCAACCAATCGACTGCTTTTTCAGCTTCTGCGTCCCAGACAGCATCCAATATGTGTTTCTCGTTCTAAGTTGAGCTCTTTATCCAAATTTGCAGTCTTTGGCTAAATTGAGTTCTTTGCCAATTCTGAGATACACTTTGCTGTAACTTCTTAGGGAAAGCTCAGATCAACCAATCTACTGCTTTTTCAACTTCTACATCCCAGACAGCATCCAACATGTGTTTCTCGTTTGAAGTTGAGCTCTGCATTCAAATTTGCAATCCCTTGCTAAATTGAGTTCTTTGCCAATTCTGAGATACACTTTGCTGTAACTTCTCAGGGAAAGCTCAGATCAACCAATCGACTGCTTTTTCAACTTCTACATCCCAGACAGCATCCAACATGTGTTTCTCGTTTGAAGTTGAGCTCTGCATTCAAATTTGCAATCCCTTGCTAAATTGAGTTCTTTGCCAATTCTGAGATACACTTTGCTGTAACTTCTCAGGGAAATCTCAGATACACCAATCGACTGCTTTTTCAGCTTCTGCATCCCAGACAGCATCCAATATGTGTTTCTCGTTTGAAGTTGAGCTCTGCATTCAAATTTGCAATCCCTTGCTAAATTGAGTTCTTTGCCAATTCTGAGATACACTTTGCTGTAACTTCTCAGGGAAAGCTCAGATCAACCAATCGACTGCTTTTTCAGCTTCTGCGTCCCAGACAGCATCCAATATGTATTTCTCGTTCTAAGTTGAGCTCTTTATCCAAATTTGCAGTCTTTGGCTAAATTGAGTTCTTTGCCAATTCTGAGATACACTTTGCTGTAACTTCTCAGGGAAAGCTCAGATCAACCAATCGACTGCTTTTTTAACTTCTACATCCCAGACAGCATCCAATATGTGTTTCTCGTTCTAAGTTGAGCTCTTTATCCAAATTTGCAGTCTTTGGCTAAATTGAGTTCTTTGCCAATTCTGAGATACACTTTGCTGTAACTTCAAAGGGAAAGCTCAGATCAACCAATCGACTGCTTTTTCAGCTTCTGCGTCCCAGACAGCATCCAATATGTGTTTCTCGTTCTAAGTTGAGCTCTTTATCCAAATTTGCAGTCTTTGGCTAAATTGAGTTCTTTGCCAATTCTGAGATACACTTTGCTGTAACTTCTTAGGGAAAGCTCAGATCAACCAATCTACTGCTTTTTCAACTTCTACATCCCAGACAGCATCCAACATGTGTTTCTCGTTTGAAGTTGAGCTCTGCATTCAAATTTGCAATCCCTTGCTAAATTGAGTTCTTTGCCAATTCTGAGATACACTTTGCTGTAACTTCTCAGGGAAAGCTCAGATCAACCAAGCGACTGCTTTTTCAACTTCTACATCCCAGACAGCATCCAACATGTGTTTCTCGTTTGAAGTTGAGCTCTGCATTCAAATTTGCAATCCCTTGCTAAATTGAGTTCTTTGCCAATTCTGAGATACACTTTGCTGTAACTTCTCAGGGAAAGCTCAGATCAACCAATCGACTGCTTTTTCAGCTTCTGCATCCCAGACAGCATCCAATATGTGTTTCTCGTTTGAAGTTGAGCTCTGCATTCAAATTTTCAATCCCTTGCTAAATTGAGTTCTTTGCCAATTCTGAGATACACTTTGCTGTAACTTCTCAGGGAAAGCTCAGATCAACCAATCGACTGCTTTTTCAGCTTCTGCGTCCCAGACAGCATCCAATATGTGTTTCTCGTTCTAAGTTGAGCTCTTTATCCAAATTTGCAGTCTTTGGCTAAATTGAGTTCTTTGCCAATTCTGAGATACACTTTGCTGTAACTTCTCAGGGAAAGCTCAGATCGACCAATCGACTGCTTTTTCAACTTCTACATCCCAGACAGCATCCAACATGTGTTTCTCATTTGAAGTTGAGCTCTGCATTCAAATTTGCAATCCCTTGCTAAATTGAGTTCTTTGCCAATTCTGAGATACACTTTGCTGTAACTTCTTAGGGAAAGCTCAGATCAACCACTCGACTGCTTTTTCAGCTTCTGCGTCCCAGACAGCATCCAATATGTATTTCTCGTTCTAAGTTGAGCTCTTTATCCAAATTTGCAGTCTTTGGCTCAATTGAGTTCTTTGCCAATTCTGAGATACACTTTGCTGTAACTTCTCAGGGAAAGCTCAGATCAACCAATCGACTGCTTTTTCAGCTTCTGCGTCCCAGACAGCATCCAATATGTGTTTCTCGTTCTAAGTTGAGCTCTTTATCCAAATTTGCAGTCTTTGGCTAAATTGAGTTCTTTGCCAATTCTGAGATACACTTTGCTGTAACTTCTTAGGGAAAGCTCAGATCAACCAATCTACTGCTTTTTCAACTTCTACATCCCAGACAGCATCCAACATGTGTTTCTCGTTTGAAGTTGAGCTCTGCATTCAAATTTGCAATCCCTTGCTAAATTGAGTTCTTTGCCAATTCTGAGATACACTTTGCTGTAACTTCTCAGGGAAAGCTCAGATCAACCAATCGACTGCTTTTTCAGCTTCTGCATCCCAGACAGCATCCAATATGTGTTTCTCGTTTGAAGTTGAGCTCTGCATTCAAATTTTCAATCCCTTGCTAAATTGAGTTCTTTGCCAATTCTGAGATACACTTTGCTGTAACTTCTCAGGGAAAGCTCAGATCAACCAATCGACTGCTTTTTCAGCTTCTGCGTCCCAGACAGCATCCAATATGTGTTTCTCGTTCTAAGTTGAGCTCTTTATCCAAATTTGCAGTCTTTGGCTAAATTGAGTTCTTTGCCAATTCTGAGATACACTTTGCTGTAACTTCTCAGGGAAACCTCAGATCGACCAATCGACTGCTTTTTCAACTTCTACATCCCAGACAGCATCCAACATGTGTTTCTCATTTGAAGTTGAGCTCTGCATTCAAATTTGCAATCCCTTGCTAAATTGAGTTCTTTGCCAATTCTGAGATACACTTTGCTGTAACTTCTTAGGGAAAGCTCAGATCAACCACTCGACTGCTTTTTCAGCTTCTGCGTCCCAGACAGCATCCAATATGTATTTCTCGTTCTAAGTTGAGCTCTTTATCCAAATTTGCAGTCTTTGGCTCAATTGAGTTCTTTGCCAATTCTGAGATACACTTTGCTGTAACTTCTCAGGGAAAGCTCAGATCAACCAATCGACTGCTTTTTCAGCTTCTGCGTCCCAGACAGCATCCAATATGTGTTTCTCGTTCTAAGTTGAGCTCTTTATCCAAATTTGCAGTCTTTGGCTAAATTGAGTTCTTTGCCAATTCTGAGATACACTTTGCTGTAACTTGTCAGGGACAGCTCAGATCAACCAATCGACTGCTTTTTCAACTTCTACATCCCAGACAGCATCCAACATATGTTTCTCTTTTGAAGTTGAGCTCTGCATTCAAATTTGCAATCCCTTGCTAAATTGAGTTCTTTGCCAATTCTGAGATACACTTTGCTGTAACTTCTCAGGGAAAGCTCAGATCAACCAATCGACTGCTTTTTCAGCTTCTGCGTCCCAGACAGCATCCAATATGTGTTTCTCGTTCTAAGTTGAGCTCTGCATTCAAATTTGCAATCCCTTGCTAAATTGAGTTCTTTGCCAATTCTGATATACACTTTGCTGTAACTTCTCAGGGAAAGCTCAGATCAACCAATCGACTGCTTTTTCAGCTTCTGCGTCCCAGACAGCATCCAATATGTGTTTCTCGTTCTAAGTTGAGCTCTTTATCCAAATTTGCAGTCTTTGGCTAAATTGAGTTCTTTGCCAATTCTGAGATACACTTTGCTGTAACTTCTTAGGGAAAGCTCAGATCAACCAATCTACTGCTTTTTCAACTTCTACATCCCAGACAGCATCCAACATGTGTTTCTCGTTTGAAGTTGAGCTCTGCATTCAAATTTGCAATCCCTTGCTAAATTGAGTTCTTTGCCAATTCTGAGATACACTTTGCTGTAACTTCTCAGGGAAAGCTCAGATCAACCAATCGACTGCTTTTTCAACTTCTACATCCCAGACAGCATCCAACATGTGTTTCTCGTTTGAAGTTGAGCTCTGCATTCAAATTTGCAATCCCTTGCTAAATTGAGTTCTTTGCCAATTCTGAGATACACTTTGCTGTAACTTCTCAGGGAAATCTCAGATACACCAATCGACTGCTTTTTCAGCTTCTGCATCCCAGACAGCATCCAATATGTGTTTCTCGTTTGAAGTTGAGCTCTGCATTCAAATTTGCAATCCCTTGCTAAATTGAGTTCTTTGCCAATTCTGAGATACACTTTGCTGTAACTTCTCAGGGAAAGCTCAGATCAACCAATCGACTGCTTTTTCAGCTTCTGCGTCCCAGACAGCATCCAATATGTATTTCTCGTTCTAAGTTGAGCTCTTTATCCAAATTTGCAGTCTTTGGCTAAATTGAGTTCTTTGCCAATTCTGAGATACACTTTGCTGTAACTTCTCAGGGAAAGCTCAGATCAACCAATCGACTGCTTTTTTAACTTCTACATCCCAGACAGCATCCAATATGTGTTTCTCGTTCTAAGTTGAGCTCTTTATCCAAATTTGCAGTCTTTGGCTAAATTGAGTTCTTTGCCAATTCTGAGATACACTTTGCTGTAACTTCAAAGGGAAAGCTCAGATCAACCAATCGACTGCTTTTTCAGCTTCTGCGTCCCAGACAGCATCCAATATGTGTTTCTCGTTCTAAGTTGAGCTCTTTATCCAAATTTGCAGTCTTTGGCTAAATTGAGTTCTTTGCCAATTCTGAGATACACTTTGCTGTAACTTCTTAGGGAAAGCTCAGATCAACCAATCTACTGCTTTTTCAACTTCTACATCCCAGACAGCATCCAACATGTGTTTCTCGTTTGAAGTTGAGCTCTGCATTCAAATTTGCAATCCCTTGCTAAATTGAGTTCTTTGCCAATTCTGAGATACACTTTGCTGTAACTTCTCAGGGAAAGCTCAGATCAACCAAGCGACTGCTTTTTCAACTTCTACATCCCAGACAGCATCCAACATGTGTTTCTCGTTTGAAGTTGAGCTCTGCATTCAAATTTGCAATCCCTTGCTAAATTGAGTTCTTTGCCAATTCTGAGATACACTTTGCTGTAACTTCTCAGGGAAAGCTCAGATCAACCAATCGACTGCTTTTTCAGCTTCTGCATCCCAGACAGCATCCAATATGTGTTTCTCGTTTGAAGTTGAGCTCTGCATTCAAATTTTCAATCCCTTGCTAAATTGAGTTCTTTGCCAATTCTGAGATACACTTTGCTGTAACTTCTCAGGGAAAGCTCAGATCAACCAATCGACTGCTTTTTCAGCTTCTGCGTCCCAGACAGCATCCAATATGTGTTTCTCGTTCTAAGTTGAGCTCTTTATCCAAATTTGCAGTCTTTGGCTAAATTGAGTTCTTTGCCAATTCTGAGATACACTTTGCTGTAACTTCTCAGGGAAAGCTCAGATCGACCAATCGACTGCTTTTTCAACTTCTACATCCCAGACAGCATCCAACATGTGTTTCTCATTTGAAGTTGAGCTCTGCATTCAAATTTGCAATCCCTTGCTAAATTGAGTTCTTTGCCAATTCTGAGATACACTTTGCTGTAACTTCTTAGGGAAAGCTCAGATCAACCACTCGACTGCTTTTTCAGCTTCTGCGTCCCAGACAGCATCCAATATGTATTTCTCGTTCTAAGTTGAGCTCTTTATCCAAATTTGCAGTCTTTGGCTCAATTGAGTTCTTTGCCAATTCTGAGATACACTTTGCTGTAACTTCTCAGGGAAAGCTCAGATCAACCAATCGACTGCTTTTTCAGCTTCTGCGTCCCAGACAGCATCCAATATGTGTTTCTCGTTCTAAGTTGAGCTCTTTATCCAAATTTGCAGTCTTTGGCTAAATTGAGTTCTTTGCCAATTCTGAGATACACTTTGCTGTAACTTCTTAGGGAAAGCTCAGATCAACCAATCTACTGCTTTTTCAACTTCTACATCCCAGACAGCATCCAACATGTGTTTCTCGTTTGAAGTTGAGCTCTGCATTCAAATTTGCAATCCCTTGCTAAATTGAGTTCTTTGCCAATTCTGAGATACACTTTGCTGTAACTTCTCAGGGAAAGCTCAGATCAACCAATCGACTGCTTTTTCAACTTCTACATCCCAAACAGCATCCAACATGTGTTTCTCGTTTGAAGTTGAGCTCTGCATTCAAATTTGCAATCCCTTGCTAAATTGAGTTCTTTGCCAATTCTGAGATACACTTTGCTGTAACTTCTCAGGGAAATCTCAGATACACCAATCGACTGCTTTTTCAGCTTCTGCATCCCAGACAGCATCCAATATGTGTTTCTCGTTTGAAGTTGAGCTCTGCATTCAAATTTGCAATCCCTTGCTAAATTGAGTTCTTTGCCAATTCTGAGATACACTTTGCTGTAACTTCTCAGGGAAAGCTCAGATCAACCAATCGACTGCTTTTTCAGCTTCTGCGTCCCAGACAGCATCCAATATGTATTTCTCGTTCTAAGTTGAGCTCTTTATCCAAATTTGCAGTCTTTGGCTAAATTGAGTTCTTTGCCAATTCTGAGATACACTTTGCTGTAACTTCTCAGGGAAAGCTCAGATCAACCAATCGACTGCTTTTTTAACTTCTACATCCCAGACAGCATCCAATATGTGTTTCTCGTTCTAAGTTGAGCTCTTTATCCAAATTTGCAGTCTTTGGCTAAATTGAGTTCTTTGCCAATTCTGAGATACACTTTGCTGTAACTTCAAAGGGAAAGCTCAGATCAACCAATCGACTGCTTTTTCAGCTTCTGCGTCCCAGACAGCATCCAATATGTGTTTCTCGTTCTAAGTTGAGCTCTTTATCCAAATTTGCAGTCTTTGGCTAAATTGAGTTCTTTGCCAATTCTGAGATACACTTTGCTGTAACTTCTTAGGGAAAGCTCAGATCAACCAATCGACTGCTTTTTCAACTTCTACATCCCAGACAGCATCCAACATGTGTTTCTCGTTTGAAGTTGAGCTCTGCATTCAAATTTGCAATCCCTTGCTAAATTGAGTTCTTTGCCAATTCTGAGATACACTTTGCTGTAACTTCTCAGGGAAAGCTCAGATCAACCAATCGACTGCTTTTTCAGCTTCTGCGTCCCAGACAGCATCCAATATGTGTTTCTCGTTCTAAGTTGAGCTCTTTATCCAAATTTGCAGTCTTTGGCTAAATTGAGTTCTTTGCCAATTCTGAGATACACTTTGCTGTAACTTGTCAGTGAAAGCTCAGATCAACCAATCGACTGCTTTTTCAACTTCTACATCCCAGACAGCATCCAACATGTGTTTCTCATTTGAAGTTGAGCTCTGCATTCAAATTTGCAATCCCTTGCTAAATTGAGTTCTTTGCCAATTCTGAGATACACTTTGCTGTAACTTCTTAGGGAAAGCTCAGATCAACCACTCGACTGCTTTTTCAACTTCTACATCCCAGACAGCATCCAACATGTGTTTCTCGTTTGAAGTTGAGCTCTGCATTCAAATTTGCAATCCCTTGCTAAATTGAGTTCTTTGCCAATTCTGAGATACACTTTGCTGCAACTTCTCAGGGAAAGCTCAGATCAACCAATCGACTGCTTTTTCAGCTTCTGCGTCCCAGACAGCATTCAATATGTGTTTCTCGTTCTAAGTTGAGCTCTTTATCCAAATTTGCAGTCTTTGGCTAAATTGAGTTCTTTGCCAATTCTGAGATACACTTTGCTGTAACTTCTCAGGGAAAGCTCAGATCAACCAATCGACTGCTTTTTCAGCTTCTGCGTCCCAGACAGCATCCAATATGTGTTTCTCGTTCTAAGTTGACCTCTTTATCCAAATTTGCAGTCTTTGGCTAAATTGAGTTCTTTGCCAATTCTGAGATACACTTTGCTGTAACTTCTTAGGGAAAGCTCAGATCAACCAATCGACTGCTTTTTCAACTTCTACATCCCAGACAGCATCCAACATGTGTTTCTCGTTTGAAGTTGAGCTCTGCATTCAAATTTGCAATCCCTTGCTAAATTGAGTTCTTTGCCAATTCTGAGATACACTTTGCTGTAACTTCTCAGGGAAAGCTCAGATCAACCAATCGACTGCTTTTTCAGCTTCTGCGTCCCAGACAGCATCCAATATGTGTTTCTCGTTCTAAGTTGAGCTCTTTATCCAAATTTGCAGTCTTTGGCTAAATTGAGTTCTTTGCCAATTCTGAGATACACTTTGCTGTAACTTGTCAGTGAAAGCTCAGATCAACCAATCGACTGCTTTTTCAACTTCTACATCCCAGACAGCATCCAACATGTGTTTCTCATTTGAAGTTGAGCTCTGCATTCAAATTTGCAATCCCTTGCTAAATTGAGTTCTTTGCCAATTCTGAGATACACTTTGCTGTAACTTCTTAGGGAAAGCTCAGATCAACCACTCGACTGCTTTTTCAGCTTCTGCGTCCCAGACAGCATCCAATATGTATTTCTCGTTCTAAGTTGAGCTCTTTATCCAAATTTGCAGTCTTTGGCTCAATTGAGTTCTTTGCCAATTCTGAGATACACTTTGCTGTAACTTCTCAGGGAAAGCTCAGATCAACCAATCGACTGCTTTTTCAGCTTCTGCGTCCCAGACAGCATCCAATATGTGTTTCTCGTTCTAAGTTGAGCTCTTTATCCAAATTTGCAGTCTTTGGCTAAATTGAGTTCTTTGCCAATTCTGAGATACACTTTGCTGTAACTTGTCAGTGAAAGCTCAGATCAACCAATCGACTGCTTTTTCAACTTCTACATCCCAGACAGCATCCAACATGTGTTTCTCATTTGAAGTTGAGCTCTGCATTCAAATTTGCAATCCCTTGCTAAATTGAGTTCTTTGCCAATTCTGAGATACACTTTGCTGTAACTTCTTAGGGAAAGCTCAGATCAACCACTCGACTGCTTTTTCAGCTTCTGCGTCCCAGACAGCATCCAATATGTATTTCTCGTTCTAAGTTGAGCTCTTTATCCAAATTTGCAGTCTTTGGCTCAATTGAGTTCTTTGCCAATTCTGAGATACACTTTGCTGTAACTTCTCAGGGAAAGCTCAGATCAACCAATCGACTGCTTTTTCAGCTTCTGCGTCCCAGACAGCATCCAATATGTGTTTCTCGTTCTAAGTTGAGCTCTTTATCCAAATTTGCAGTCTTTGGCTAAATTGAGTTCTTTGCCAATTCTGAGATACACTTTGCTGTAACTTCTTAGGGAAAGCTCAGATCAACCAATCTACTGCTTTTTCAACTTCTACATCCCAGACAGCATCCAACATGTGTTTCTCGTTTGAAGTTGAGCTCTGCATTCAAATTTGCAATCCCTTGCTAAATTGAGTTCTTTGCCAATTCTGAGATACACTTTGCTGTAACTTCTCAGGGAAAGCTCAGATCAACCAATCGACTGCTTTTTCAACTTCTACATCCCAGACAGCATCCAACATGTGTTTCTCGTTTGAAGTTGAGCTCTGCATTCAAATTTGCAATCCCTTGCTAAATTGAGTTCTTTGCCAATTCTGAGATACACTTTGCTGTAACTTCTCAGGGAAATCTCAGATACACCAATCGACTGCTTTTTCAGCTTCTGCATCCCAGACAGCATCCAATATGTGTTTCTCGTTTGAAGTTGAGCTCTGCATTCAAATTTGCAATCCCTTGCTAAATTGAGTTCTTTGCCAATTCTGAGATACACTTTGCTGTAACTTCTCAGGGAAAGCTCAGATCAACCAATCGACTGCTTTTTCAGCTTCTGCGTCCCAGACAGCATCCAATATGTATTTCTCGTTCTAAGTTGAGCTCTTTATCCAAATTTGCAGTCTTTGGCTAAATTGAGTTCTTTGCCAATTCTGAGATACACTTTGCTGTAACTTCTCAGGGAAAGCTCAGATCAACCAATCGACTGCTTTTTTAACTTCTACATCCCAGACAGCATCCAATATGTGTTTCTCGTTCTAAGTTGAGCTCTTTATCCAAATTTGCAGTCTTTGGCTAAATTGAGTTCTTTGCCAATTCTGAGATACACTTTGCTGTAACTTCAAAGGGAAAGCTCAGATCAACCAATCGACTGCTTTTTCAGCTTCTGCGTCCCAGACAGCATCCAATATGTGTTTCTCGTTCTAAGTTGAGCTCTTTATCCAAATTTGCAGTCTTTGGCTAAATTGAGTTCTTTGCCAATTCTGAGATACACTTTGCTGTAACTTCTTAGGGAAAGCTCAGATCAACCAATCTACTGCTTTTTCAACTTCTACATCCCAGACAGCATCCAACATGTGTTTCTCGTTTGAAGTTGAGCTCTGCATTCAAATTTGCAATCCCTTGCTAAATTGAGTTCTTTGCCAATTCTGAGATACACTTTGCTGTAACTTCTCAGGGAAAGCTCAGATCAACCAAGCGACTGCTTTTTCAACTTCTACATCCCAGACAGCATCCAACATGTGTTTCTCGTTTGAAGTTGAGCTCTGCATTCAAATTTGCAATCCCTTGCTAAATTGAGTTCTTTGCCAATTCTGAGATACACTTTGCTGTAACTTCTCAGGGAAAGCTCAGATCAACCAATCGACTGCTTTTTCAGCTTCTGCATCCCAGACAGCATCCAATATGTGTTTCTCGTTTGAAGTTGAGCTCTGCATTCAAATTTTCAATCCCTTGCTAAATTGAGTTCTTTGCCAATTCTGAGATACACTTTGCTGTAACTTCTCAGGGAAAGCTCAGATCAACCAATCGACTGCTTTTTCAGCTTCTGCGTCCCAGACAGCATCCAATATGTGTTTCTCGTTCTAAGTTGAGCTCTTTATCCAAATTTGCAGTCTTTGGCTAAATTGAGTTCTTTGCCAATTCTGAGATACACTTTGCTGTAACTTGTCAGTGAAAGCTCAGATCAACCAATCGACTGCTTTTTCAACTTCTACATCCCAGACAGCATCCAACATGTGTTTCTCATTTGAAGTTGAGCTCTGCATTCAAATTTGCAATCCCTTGCTAAATTGAGTTCTTTGCCAATTCTGAGATACACTTTGCTGTAACTTCTTAGGGAAAGCTCAGATCAACCACTCGACTGCTTTTTCAGCTTCTGCGTCCCAGACAGCATCCAATATGTATTTCTCGTTCTAAGTTGAGCTCTTTATCCAAATTTGCAGTCTTTGGCTCAATTGAGTTCTTTGCCAATTCTGAGATACACTTTGCTGTAACTTCTCAGGGAAAGCTCAGATCAACCAATCGACTGCTTTTTCAGCTTCTGCGTCCCAGACAGCATCCAATATGTGTTTCTCGTTCTAAGTTGAGCTCTTTATCCAAATTTGCAGTCTTTGGCTAAATTGAGTTCTTTGCCAATTCTGAGATACACTTTGCTGTAACTTGTCAGGGACAGCTCAGATCAACCAATCGACTGCTTTTTCAACTTCTACATCCCAGACAGCATCCAACATATGTTTCTCTTTTGAAGTTGAGCTCTGCATTCAAATTTGCAATCCCTTGCTAAATTGAGTTCTTTGCCAATTCTGAGATACACTTTGCTGTAACTTCTCAGGGAAAGCTCAGATCAACCAATCGACTGCTTTTTCAGCTTCTGCGTCCCAGACAGCATCCAATATGTGTTTCTCGTTCTAAGTTGAGCTCTGCATTCAAATTTGCAATCCCTTGCTAAATTGAGTTCTTTGCCAATTCTGATATACACTTTGCTGTAACTTCTCAGGGAAAGCTCAGATCAACCAATCGACTGCTTTTTCAGCTTCTGCGTCCCAGACAGCATCCAATATGTGTTTCTCGTTCTAAGTTGAGCTCTTTATCCAAATTTGCAGTCTTTGGCTAAATTGAGTTCTTTGCCAATTCTGAGATACACTTTGCTGTAACTTCTTAGGGAAAGCTCAGATCAACCAATCTACTGCTTTTTCAACTTCTACATCCCAGACAGCATCCAACATGTGTTTCTCGTTTGAAGTTGAGCTCTGCATTCAAATTTGCAATCCCTTGCTAAATTGAGTTCTTTGCCAATTCTGAGATACACTTTGCTGTAACTTCTCAGGGAAAGCTCAGATCAACCAATCGACTGCTTTTTCAACTTCTACATCCCAGACAGCATCCAACATGTGTTTCTCGTTTGAAGTTGAGCTCTGCATTCAAATTTGCAATCCCTTGCTAAATTGAGTTCTTTGCCAATTCTGAGATACACTTTGCTGTAACTTCTCAGGGAAATCTCAGATACACCAATCGACTGCTTTTTCAGCTTCTGCATCCCAGACAGCATCCAATATGTGTTTCTCGTTTGAAGTTGAGCTCTGCATTCAAATTTGCAATCCCTTGCTAAATTGAGTTCTTTGCCAATTCTGAGATACACTTTGCTGTAACTTCTCAGGGAAAGCTCAGATCAACCAATCGACTGCTTTTTCAGCTTCTGCGTCCCAGACAGCATCCAATATGTATTTCTCGTTCTAAGTTGAGCTCTTTATCCAAATTTGCAGTCTTTGGCTAAATTGAGTTCTTTGCCAATTCTGAGATACACTTTGCTGTAACTTCTCAGGGAAAGCTCAGATCAACCAATCGACTGCTTTTTTAACTTCTACATCCCAGACAGCATCCAATATGTGTTTCTCGTTCTAAGTTGAGCTCTTTATCCAAATTTGCAGTCTTTGGCTAAATTGAGTTCTTTGCCAATTCTGAGATACACTTTGCTGTAACTTCAAAGGGAAAGCTCAGATCAACCAATCGACTGCTTTTTCAGCTTCTGCGTCCCAGACAGCATCCAATATGTGTTTCTCGTTCTAAGTTGAGCTCTTTATCCAAATTTGCAGTCTTTGGCTAAATTGAGTTCTTTGCCAATTCTGAGATACACTTTGCTGTAACTTCTTAGGGAAAGCTCAGATCAACCAATCTACTGCTTTTTCAACTTCTACATCCCAGACAGCATCCAACATGTGTTTCTCGTTTGAACTTGAGCTCTGCATTCAAATTTGCAATCCCTTGCTAAATTGAGTTCTTTGCCAATTCTGAGATACACTTTGCTGTAACTTCTCAGGGAAAGCTCAGATCAACCAAGCGACTGCTTTTTCAACTTCTACATCCCAGACAGCATCCAACATGTGTTTCTCGTTTGAAGTTGAGCTCTGCATTCAAATTTGCAATCCCTTGCTAAATTGAGTTCTTTGCCAATTCTGAGATACACTTTGCTGTAACTTCTCAGGGAAAGCTCAGATCAACCAATCGACTGCTTTTTCAGCTTCTGCATCCCAGACAGCATCCAATATGTGTTTCTCGTTTGAAGTTGAGCTCTGCATTCAAATTTTCAATCCCTTGCTAAATTGAGTTCTTTGCCAATTCTGAGATACACTTTGCTGTAACTTCTCAGGGAAAGCTCAGATCAACCAATCGACTGCTTTTTCAGCTTCTGCGTCCCAGACAGCATCCAATATGTGTTTCTCGTTCTAAGTTGAGCTCTTTATCCAAATTTGCAGTCTTTGGCTAAATTGAGTTCTTTGCCAATTCTGAGATACACTTTGCTGTAACTTGTCAGTGAAAGCTCAGATCAACCAATCGACTGCTTTTTCAACTTCTACATCCCAGACAGCATCCAACATGTGTTTCTCATTTGAAGTTGAGCTC
Organism: Rhabdophis nuchalis; assembly: GCA_039707465.1. Classification (NCBI taxonomy): domain Eukaryota; kingdom Metazoa; phylum Chordata; class Lepidosauria; order Squamata; family Natricidae; genus Rhabdophis; species Rhabdophis nuchalis. The sequence goes on along the minus strand of CM077646.1, from coordinate 178,121,264 downwards.
TGCATTCAAATTTGCAATCCCTTGCTAAATTGAGTTCTTTGCCAATTCTGAGATACACTTTGCTGTAACTTCTTAGGGAAAGCTCAGATCAACCACTCGACTGCTTTTTCAGCTTCTGCGTCCCAGACAGCATCCAATATGTATTTCTCGTTCTAAGTTGAGCTCTTTATCCAAATTTGCAGTCTTTGGCTCAATTGAGTTCTTTGCCAATTCTGAGATACACTTTGCTGTAACTTCTCAGGGAAAGCTCAGATCAACCAATCGACTGCTTTTTCAGCTTCTGCGTCCCAGACAGCATCCAATATGTGTTTCTCGTTCTAAGTTGAGCTCTTTATCCAAATTTGCAGTCTTTGGCTAAATTGAGTTCTTTGCCAATTCTGAGATACACTTTGCTGTAACTTGTCAGGGACAGCTCAGATCAACCAATCGACTGCTTTTTCAACTTCTACATCCCAGACAGCATCCAACATATGTTTCTCTTTTGAAGTTGAGCTCTGCATTCAAATTTGCAATCCCTTGCTAAATTGAGTTCTTTGCCAATTCTGAGATACACTTTGCTGTAACTTCTCAGGGAAAGCTCAGATCAACCAATCGACTGCTTTTTCAGCTTCTGCGTCCCAGACAGCATCCAATATGTGTTTCTCGTTCTAAGTTGAGCTCTGCATTCAAATTTGCAATCCCTTGCTAAATTGAGTTCTTTGCCAATTCTGAGATACACTTTGCTGTAACTTCTCAGGGAAAGCTCAGATCAACCAATCGACTGCTTTTTCAACTTCTACATCCCAGACAGCATCCAACATGTGTTTCTCGTTTGAAGTTGAGCTCTTTATCCAAATTTGCAGTCTTTGGCTAAATTGAGTTCTTTGCCAATTCTGAGATACACTTTGCTGTAACTTCTCAGGGAAAGCTCAGATCAACCAATCGACTGCTTTTTCAGCTTCTACATCCCAGACAGCATCCAACATGTGTTTCTCGTTTGAAGTTGAGCTCTGCATTCAAATTTTCAATCCCTTGCTAAATTGAGTTCTTTGCCAATTCTGATATACACTTTGCTGTAACTTCTCAGGGAAAGCTCAGATCAACCAATCGACTGCTTTTTCAGCTTCTGCGTCCCAGACAGCATCCAATATGTGTTTCTCGTTCTAAGTTGAGCTCTTTATCCAAATTTGCAGTCTTTGGCTAAATTGAGTTCTTTGCCAATTCTGAGATACACTTTGCTGTAACTTCTTAGGGAAAGCTCAGATCAACCAATCTACTGCTTTTTCAACTTCTACATCCCAGACAGCATCCAACATGTGTTTGTCGTTTGAAGTTGAGCTCTGCATTCAAATTTGCAATCCCTTGCTAAATTGAGTTCTTTGCCAATTCTGAGATACACTTTGCTGTAACTTCTCAGGGAAAGCTCAGATCAACCAATCGACTGCTTTTTCAACTTCTACATCCCAGACAGCATCCAACATGTGTTTCTCGTTTGAAGTTGAGCTCTGCATTCAAATTTGCAATCCCTTGCTAAATTGAGTTCTTTGCCAATTCTGAGATACACTTTGCTGTAACTTCTCAGGGAAAGCTCAGATACACCAATCGACTGCTTTTTCAGCTTCTGCATCCCAGACAGCATCCAATATGTGTTTCTCGTTTGAAGTTGAGCTCTGCATTCAAATTTGCAATCCCTTGCTAAATTGAGTTCTTTGCCAATTCTGAGATACACTTTGCTGTAACTTCTCAGGGAAAGCTCAGATCAACCAATCGACTGCTTTTTCAGCTTCTGCGTCCCAGAAAGCATCCAATATGTATTTCTCGTTCTAAGTTGAGCTCTTTATCCAAATTTGCAGTCTTTGGCTAAATTGAGTTCTTTGCCAATTCTGAGATACACTTTGCTGTAACTTCTCAGGGAAAGCTCAGATCAACCAATCGACTGCTTTTTTAACTTCTACATCCCAGACAGCATCCAATATGTGTTTCTCGTTCTAAGTTGAGCTCTTTATCCAAATTTGCAGTCTTTGGCTAAATTGAGTTCTTTGCCAATTCTGAGATACACTTTGCTGTAACTTCAAAGGGAAAGCTCAGATCAACCAATCGACTGCTTTTTCAGCTTCTGCGTCCCAGACAGCATCCAATATGTGTTTCTCGTTCTAAGTTGAGCTCTTTATCCAAATTTGCAGTCTTTGGCTAAATTGAGTTCTTTGCCAATTCTGAGATACACTTTGCTGTAACTTCTTAGGGAAAGCTCAGATCAACCAATCTACTGCTTTTTCAACTTCTACATCCCAGACAGCATCCAACATGTGTTTCTCGTTTGAAGTTGAGCTCTGCATTCAAATTTGCAATCCCTTGCTAAATTGAGTTCTTTGCCAATTCTGAGATACACTTTGCTGTAACTTCTCAGGGAAAGCTCAGATCAACCAAGCGACTGCTTTTTCAACTTCTACATCCCAGACAGCATCCAACATGTGTTTCTCGTTTGAAGTTGAGCTCTGCATTCAAATTTGCAATCCCTTGCTAAATTGAGTTCTTTGCCAATTCTGAGATACACTTTGCTGTAACTTCTCAGGGAAAGCTCAGATCAACCAATCGACTGTTTTTCAGCTTCTGCATCCCAGACAGCATCCAATATGTGTTTCTCGTTTGAAGTTGAGCTCTGCATTCAAATTTTCAATCCCTTGCTAAATTGAGTTCTTTGCCAATTCTGAGATACACTTTGCTGTAACTTCTCAGGGAAAGTTCAGATCAACCAATCGACTGCTTTTTCAGCTTCTGCGTCCCAGACAGCATCCAATATGTATTTCTCGTTCTAAGTTTAGCTCTTTATCCAAATTTGCAGTCTTTGGCTAAATTGAGTTCTTTGCCAATTCTGAGATACACTTTGCTGTAAGGTCAGGGAAAGCTCAGATCAACCAATCGACTGCTTTTTCAGCTTCTGCGTCCCAGACAGCATCCAATATGTGTTTCTCGTTCTAAGTTGAGCTCTTTATCCAAATTTGCAGTCTTTGGCTAAATTGAGTTCTTTGCCAATTCTGAGATACACTTTGCTGTAACTTGTCAGGGAAAGCTCAGATCAACCAATTGACTGCTTTTTCAACTTCTACATCCCAGACAGCATCCAACATGTGTTTCTCGTTTGAAGTTGAGCTCTGCATTCAAATTTGCAATCCCTTGCTAAATTGAGTTCTTTGCCAATTCTGAGATACACTTTGCTGTAACTTCTCAGGGAAAGCTCAGATCAACCACTCGACTGCTTTTTCAACTTCTACATCCCAGACAGCATCCAACATGTGTTTCTCGTTTGAAGTTGAGCTCTGCATTCAAATTTGCAATCCCTTGCTAAATTGAGTTCTTTGCCAATTCTGAGATACACTTTGCTGTAACTTCTCAGGGAAAGCTCAGATCAACCAATCGACTGCTTTTTCAGCTTCTGCGTCCCAGACAGCATCCAATATGTGTTTCTCGTTCTAAGTTGAGCTCTTTATCCAAATTTGCAGTCTTTGGCTAAATTGAGTTCTTTGCCAATTCTGAGATACACTTTGCTGTAACTTGTCAGGGAAAGCTCAGATCAACCAATCGACTGCTTTTTCAGCTTCTGCGTCCCAGACAGCATCCAATATGTGTTTCTCGTTCTAAGTTGAGCTCTTTATCCAAATTTGCAGTCTTTGGCTAAATTGAGTTCTTTGCCAATTCTGAGATACACTTTGCTGTAACTTCTCAGGGAAAGCTCAGATCAACCAATCGACTGCTTTTTCAGCTTCTACATCCCAGACAGTATCCAACATGTGTTTCTCGTTTGAAGTTGAGCTCTGCATTCAAATTTTCAATCCGTTGCTAAATTGAGTTCTTTGCCAATTCTGATATACACTTTGCTGTAACTTCTCAGGGAAAGCTCAGATCAACCAATCGACTGCTTTTTCAGCTTCTGCGTCCCAGACAGCATCCAATATGTGTTTCTCGTTCTAAGTTGAGCTCTTTATCCAAATTTGCAGTCTTTGGCTAAATTGAGTTCTTTGCCAATTCTGAGATACACTTTGCTGTAACTTGTCAGGGAAAGCTCAGATCAACCAATTGACTGCTTTTTCAACTTCTACATCCCAGACAGCATCCAACATGTGTTTCTCGTTTGAAGTTGAGCTCTGCATTCAAATTTGCAATCCCTTGCTAAATTGAGTTCTTTGCCAATTCTGAGATACACTTTGCTGTAACTTCTCAGGGAAAGCTCAGATCAACCACTCGACTGCTTTTTCAACTTCTACATCCCAGACAGCATCCAACATGTGTTTCTCGTTTGAAGTTGAGCTCTGCATTCAAATTTTCAATCCCTTGCTAAATTGAGTTCTTTGCCAATTCTGAGATACACTTTGCTGTAACTTCTCAGGGAAAGCTCAGATCAACCACTCGACTGCTTTTTCAGCTTCTGCGTCCCAGACAGCATCCAATATGTGTTTCTCGTTCTAAGTTGAGCTCTTTATCCAAATTTGCAGTCTTTGGCTAAATTGAGTTCTTTGCCAATTCTGAGATACACTTTGCTGTAACTTGTCAGGGAAAGCTCAGATCAACCAATCGACTGCTTTTTCAGCTTCTGCGTCCCAGACAGCATCCAATATGTGTTTCTCGTTCTAAGTTGAGCTCTTTATCCAAATTTGCAGTCTTTGGCTAAATTGAGTTCTTTGCCAATTCTGAGATACACTTTGCTGTAACTTCTCAGGGAAAGCTCAGATCAACCAATCGACTGCTTTTTCAGCTTCTGCGTCCCAGACAGCATCCAATATGTATTTCTCGTTTTAAGTTGAGCTCTTTATCCAAATTTGCAGTCTTTGGCTCAATTGAGTTCTTTGCCAATTCTGATATACACTTTGCTGTAACTTCTCAGGGAAAGCTCAGATCAACCAATCGACTGCTTTTTCAGCTTCTGCGTCCCAGACAGCATTCAATATGTGTTTCTCGTTCTAAGTTGAGCTCTTTATCCAAATTTTCAGTCTTTGGCTAAATTGAGTTCTTTGCCAATTCTGAGATACACTTTGCTGTAACTGGTCAGGGAAAGCTCAGATCAACCAATCGACTGCTTTTTCAACTTCTACATCCCAGACAGCATCCAACATGTGTTTCTCGTTTGAAGTTGAGCTCTGCATTCAAATTTGCAATCCCTTGCTAAATTGAGTTCTTTGCCAATTCTGAGATACACTTTGCTGTAACTTCTCAGGGAAAGCTCAGATCAACCAATCGACTGCTTTTTCAGCTTCTGCGTCCCAGACAGCATCCAATATGTGTTTCTCGTTCTAAGTTGAGCTCTTTATCCAAATTTGCAGTCTTTGGCTAAATTGAGTTCTTTGCCAATTCTGAGATACACTTTGCTGTAACTTGTCAGTGAAAGCTCAGATCAACCAATCGACTGCTTTTTCAACTTCTACATCCCAGACAGCATCCAACATGTGTTTCTCATTTGAAGTTGAGCTCTGCATTCAAATTTTCAATCCCTTGCTAAATTGAGTTCTTTGCCAATTCTGAGATACACTTTGCTGTAACTTCTCAGGGAAAGCTCAGATCAACCACTCGACTGCTTTTTCAGCTTCTGCGTCCCAGACAGCATCCAATATGTGTTTCTCGTTCTAAGTTGAGCTCTTTATCCAAATTTGCAGTCTTTGGCTAAATTGAGTTCTTTGCCAATTCTGAGATACACTTTGCTGTAACTTCAAAGGGAAAGCTCAGATCAACCAATCGACTGCTTTTTCAGCTTCTGCGTCCCAGACAGCATCCAATATGTGTTTCTCGTTCTAAGTTGAGCTCTTTATCCAAATTTGCAGTCTTTGGCTAAATTGAGTTCTTTGCCAATTCTGAGATACACTTTGCTGTAACTTCTCAGGGAAAGCTCAGATCAACCAATCGACTGCTTTTTCAACTTCTACATCCCAGACAGCATCCAACATGTGTTTCTCGTTTGAAGTTGAGCTCTGCATTCAAATTTGCAATCCCTTGCTAAATTGAGTTCTTTGCCAATTCTGAGATACACTTTGCTGCAACTTCTCAGGGAAAGCTCAGATCAACCAATCGACTGCTTTTTCAGCTTCTGCGTCCCAGACAGCATTCAATATGTGTTTCTCGTTCTAAGTTGAGCTCTTTATCCAAATTTGCAGTCTTTGGCTAAATTGAGTTCTTTGCCAATTCTGAGATACACTTTGCTGTAACTTGTCAGGGAAAGCTCAGATCAACCAATCGACTGCTTTTTCAGCTTCTGCATCCCAGACAGCATCCAATATGTGTTTCTCGTTCTAAGTTGAGCTCTTTATCCAAATTTGCAGTCTTTGGCTAAATTGAGTTCTTTGCCAATTCTGAGATACACTTTGCTGTAACTTCTCAGGGAAAGCTCAGATCAACCAATCGACTGCTTTTTTAACTTCTACATCCCAGACAGCATCCAATATGTGTTTCTCGTTCTAAGTTGAGCTCTTTATCCAAATTTGCAGTCTTTGGCTAAATTGAGTTCTTTGCCAATTCTGAGATACACTTTGCTGTAACTTCAAAGGGAAAGCTCAGATCAACCAATCGACTGCTTTTTCAGCTTCTGCGTCCCAGACAGCATCCAATATGTGTTTCTCGTTCTAAGTTGAGCTCTTTATCCAAATTTGCAGTCTTTGGCTAAATTGAGTTCTTTGCCAATTCTGAGATACACTTTGCTGTAACTTCTTAGGGAAAGCTCAGATCAACCAATCTACTGCTTTTTCAACTTCTACATCCCAGACAGCATCCAACATGTGTTTCTCGTTTGAAGTTGAGCTCTGCATTCAAATTTGCAATCCCTTGCTAAATTGAGTTCTTTGCCAATTCTGAGATACACTTTGCTGTAACTTCTCAGGGAAAGCTCAGATCAACCAAGCGACTGCTTTTTCAACTTCTACATCCCAGACAGCATCCAACATGTGTTTCTCGTTTGAAGTTGAGCTCTGCATTCAAATTTGCAATCCCTTGCTAAATTGAGTTCTTTGCCAATTCTGAGATACACTTTGCTGTAACTTCTCAGGGAAAGCTCAGATCAACCAATCGACTGTTTTTCAGCTTCTGCATCCCAGACAGCATCCAATATGTGTTTCTCGTTTGAAGTTGAGCTCTGCATTCAAATTTTCAATCCCTTGCTAAATTGAGTTCTTTGCCAATTCTGAGATACACTTTGCTGTAACTTCTCAGGGAAAGTTCAGATCAACCAATCGACTGCTTTTTCAGCTTCTGCGTCCCAGACAGCATCCAATATGTATTTCTCGTTCTAAGTTTAGCTCTTTATCCAAATTTGCAGTCTTTGGCTAAATTGAGTTCTTTGCCAATTCTGAGATACACTTTGCTGTAAGGTCAGGGAAAGCTCAGATCAACCAATCGACTGCTTTTTCAGCTTCTGCGTCCCAGACAGCATCCAATATGTGTTTCTCGTTCTAAGTTGAGCTCTTTATCCAAATTTGCAGTCTTTGGCTAAATTGAGTTCTTTGCCAATTCTGAGATACACTTTGCTGTAACTTGTCAGGGAAAGCTCAGATCAACCAATTGACTGCTTTTTCAACTTCTACATCCCAGACAGCATCCAACATGTGTTTCTCGTTTGAAGTTGAGCTCTGCATTCAAATTTGCAATCCCTTGCTAAATTGAGTTCTTTGCCAATTCTGAGATACACTTTGCTGTAACTTCTCAGGGAAAGCTCAGATCAACCACTCGACTGCTTTTTCAACTTCTACATCCCAGACAGCATCCAACATGTGTTTCTCGTTCTAAGTTGAGCTCTTTATCCAAATTTGCAGTCTTTGGCTAAATTGAGTTCTTTGCCAATTCTGAGATACACTTTGCTGTAACTTGTCAGGGAAAGCTCAGATCAACCAATTGACTGCTTTTTCAACTTCTACATCCCAGACAGCATCCAACATGTGTTTCTCGTTTGAAGTTGAGCTCTGCATTCAAATTTGCAATCCCTTGCTAAATTGAGTTCTTTGCCAATTCTGAGATACACTTTGCTGTAACTTCTCAGGGAAAGCTCAGATCAACCACTCGACTGCTTTTTCAACTTCTACATCCCAGACAGCATCCAACATGTGTTTCTCGTTTGAAGTTGAGCTCTGCATTCAAATTTTCAATCCCTTGCTAAATTGAGTTCTTTGCCAATTCTGAGATACACTTTGCTGTAACTTCTCAGGGAAAGCTCAGATCAACCACTCGACTGCTTTTTCAGCTTCTGCGTCCCAGACAGCATCCAATATGTGTTTCTCGTTCTAAGTTGAGCTCTTTATCCAAATTTGCAGTCTTTGGCTAAATTGAGTTCTTTGCCAATTCTGAGATACACTTTGCTGTAACTTGTCAGGGAAAGCTCAGATCAACCAATCGACTGCTTTTTCAGCTTCTGCGTCCCAGACAGCATCCAATATGTGTTTCTCGTTCTAAGTTGAGCTCTTTATCCAAATTTGCAGTCTTTGGCTAAATTGAGTTCTTTGCCAATTCTGAGATACACTTTGCTGTAACTTCTCAGGGAAAGCTCAGATCAACCAATCGACTGCTTTTTCAGCTTCTGCGTCCCAGACAGCATCCAATATGTATTTCTCGTTTTAAGTTGAGCTCTTTATCCAAATTTGCAGTCTTTGGCTCAATTGAGTTCTTTGCCAATTCTGATATACACTTTGCTGTAACTTCTCAGGGAAAGCTCAGATCAACCAATCGACTGCTTTTTCAGCTTCTGCGTCCCAGACAGCATTCAATATGTGTTTCTCGTTCTAAGTTGAGCTCTTTATCCAAATTTTCAGTCTTTGGCTAAATTGAGTTCTTTGCCAATTCTGAGATACACTTTGCTGTAACTGGTCAGGGAAAGCTCAGATCAACCAATCGACTGCTTTTTCAACTTCTACATCCCAGACAGCATCCAACATGTGTTTCTCGTTTGAAGTTGAGCTCTGCATTCAAATTTGCAATCCCTTGCTAAATTGAGTTCTTTGCCAATTCTGAGATACACTTTGCTGTAACTTCTCAGGGAAAGCTCAGATCAACCAATCGACTGCTTTTTCAGCTTCTGCGTCCCAGACAGCATCCAATATGTGTTTCTCGTTCTAAGTTGAGCTCTTTATCCAAATTTGCAGTCTTTGGCTAAATTGAGTTCTTTGCCAATTCTGAGATACACTTTGCTGTAACTTGTCAGTGAAAGCTCAGATCAACCAATCGACTGCTTTTTCAACTTCTACATCCCAGACAGCATCCAACATGTGTTTCTCATTTGAAGTTGAGCTCTGCATTCAAATTTTCAATCCCTTGCTAAATTGAGTTCTTTGCCAATTCTGAGATACACTTTGCTGTAACTTCTCAGGGAAAGCTCAGATCAACCACTCGACTGCTTTTTCAGCTTCTGCGTCCCAGACAGCATCCAATATGTGTTTCTCGTTCTAAGTTGAGCTCTTTATCCAAATTTGCAGTCTTTGGCTAAATTGAGTTCTTTGCCAATTCTGAGATACACTTTGCTGTAACTTCAAAGGGAAAGCTCAGATCAACCAATCGACTGCTTTTTCAGCTTCTGCGTCCCAGACAGCATCCAATATGTGTTTCTCGTTCTAAGTTGAGCTCTTTATCCAAATTTGCAGTCTTTGGCTAAATTGAGTTCTTTGCCAATTCTGAGATACACTTTGCTGTAACTTCTCAGGGAAAGCTCAGATCAACCAATCGACTGCTTTTTCAACTTCTACATCCCAGACAGCATCCAACATGTGTTTCTCGTTTGAAGTTGAGCTCTGCATTCAAATTTGCAATCCCTTGCTAAATTGAGTTCTTTGCCAATTCTGAGATACACTTTGCTGCAACTTCTCAGGGAAAGCTCAGATCAACCAATCGACTGCTTTTTCAGCTTCTGCGTCCCAGACAGCATTCAATATGTGTTTCTCGTTCTAAGTTGAGCTCTTTATCCAAATTTGCAGTCTTTGGCTAAATTGAGTTCTTTGCCAATTCTGAGATACACTTTGCTGTAACTTGTCAGGGAAAGCTCAGATCAACCAATCGACTGCTTTTTCAGCTTCTGCATCCCAGACAGCATCCAATATGTGTTTCTCGTTCTAAGTTGAGCTCTTTATCCAAATTTGCAGTCTTTGGCTAAATTGAGTTCTTTGCCAATTCTGAGATACACTTTGCTGTAACTTCTCAGGGAAAGCTCAGATCAACCAATCGACTGCTTTTTTAACTTCTACATCCCAGACAGCATCCAATATGTGTTTCTCGTTCTAAGTTGAGCTCTTTATCCAAATTTGCAGTCTTTGGCTAAATTGAGTTCTTTGCCAATTCTGAGATACACTTTGCTGTAACTTCAAAGGGAAAGCTCAGATCAACCAATCGACTGCTTTTTCAGCTTCTGCGTCCCAGACAGCATCCAATATGTGTTTCTCGTTCTAAGTTGAGCTCTTTATCCAAATTTGCAGTCTTTGGCTAAATTGAGTTCTTTGCCAATTCTGAGATACACTTTGCTGTAACTTCTTAGGGAAAGCTCAGATCAACCAATCTACTGCTTTTTCAACTTCTACATCCCAGACAGCATCCAACATGTGTTTCTCGTTTGAAGTTGAGCTCTGCATTCAAATTTGCAATCCCTTGCTAAATTGAGTTCTTTGCCAATTCTGAGATACACTTTGCTGTAACTTCTCAGGGAAAGCTCAGATCAACCAAGCGACTGCTTTTTCAACTTCTACATCCCAGACAGCATCCAACATGTGTTTCTCGTTTGAAGTTGAGCTCTGCATTCAAATTTGCAATCCCTTGCTAAATTGAGTTCTTTGCCAATTCTGAGATACACTTTGCTGTAACTTCTCAGGGAAAGCTCAGATCAACCAATCGACTGTTTTTCAGCTTCTGCATCCCAGACAGCATCCAATATGTGTTTCTCGTTTGAAGTTGAGCTCTGCATTCAAATTTTCAATCCCTTGCTAAATTGAGTTCTTTGCCAATTCTGAGATACACTTTGCTGTAACTTCTCAGGGAAAGTTCAGATCAACCAATCGACTGCTTTTTCAGCTTCTGCGTCCCAGACAGCATCCAATATGTATTTCTCGTTCTAAGTTTAGCTCTTTATCCAAATTTGCAGTCTTTGGCTAAATTGAGTTCTTTGCCAATTCTGAGATACACTTTGCTGTAAGGTCAGGGAAAGCTCAGATCAACCAATCGACTGCTTTTTCAGCTTCTGCGTCCCAGACAGCATCCAATATGTGTTTCTCGTTCTAAGTTGAGCTCTTTATCCAAATTTGCAGTCTTTGGCTAAATTGAGTTCTTTGCCAATTCTGAGATACACTTTGCTGTAACTTGTCAGGGAAAGCTCAGATCAACCAATTGACTGCTTTTTCAACTTCTACATCCCAGACAGCATCCAACATGTGTTTCTCGTTTGAAGTTGAGCTCTGCATTCAAATTTGCAATCCCTTGCTAAATTGAGTTCTTTGCCAATTCTGAGATACACTTTGCTGTAACTTCTCAGGGAAAGCTCAGATCAACCACTCGACTGCTTTTTCAACTTCTACATCCCAGACAGCATCCAACATGTGTTTCTCGTTTGAAGTTGAGCTCTGCATTCAAATTTGCAATCCCTTGCTAAATTGAGTTCTTTGCCAATTCTGAGATACACTTTGCTGTAACTTCTCAGGGAAAGCTCAGATCAACCAATCGACTGCTTTTTCAGCTTCTGCGTCCCAGACAGCATCCAATATGTGTTTCTCGTTCTAAGTTGAGCTCTTTATCCAAATTTGCAGTCTTTGGCTAAATTGAGTTCTTTGCCAATTCTGAGATACACTTTGCTGTAACTTGTCAGTGAAAGCTCAGATCAACCAATCGACTGCTTTTTCAACTTCTACATCCCAGACAGCATCCAACATGTGTTTCTCATTTGAAGTTGAGCTCTGCATTCAAATTTTCAATCCCTTGCTAAATTGAGTTCTTTGCCAATTCTGAGATACACTTTGCTGTAACTTCTCAGGGAAAGCTCAGATCAACCACTCGACTGCTTTTTCAGCTTCTGCGTCCCAGACAGCATCCAATATGTGTTTCTCGTTCTAAGTTGAGCTCTTTATCCAAATTTGCAGTCTTTGGCTAAATTGAGTTCTTTGCCAATTCTGAGATACACTTTGCTGTAACTTGTCAGGGAAAGCTCAGATCAACCAATCGACTGCTTTTTCAGCTTCTGCGTCCCAGACAGCATCCAATATGTGTTTCTCGTTCTAAGTTGAGCTCTTTATCCAAATTTGCAGTCTTTGGCTAAATTGAGTTCTTTGCCAATTCTGAGATACACTTTGCTGTAACTTCTTAGGGAAAGCTCAGATCAACCAATCTACTGCTTTTTCAACTTCTACATCCCAGACAGCATCCAACATGTGTTTCTCGTTTGAAGTTGAGCTCTGCATTCAAATTTGCAATCCCTTGCTAAATTGAGTTCTTTGCCAATTCTGAGATACACTTTGCTGTAACTTCTCAGGGAAAGCTCAGATCAACCAAGCGACTGCTTTTTCAACTTCTACATCCCAGACAGCATCCAACATGTGTTTCTCGTTTGAAGTTGAGCTCTGCATTCAAATTTGCAATCCCTTGCTAAATTGAGTTCTTTGCCAATTCTGAGATACACTTTGCTGTAACTTCCCAGGGAAAGCTCAGATCAACCAATCGACTGCTTTTTCAGCTTCTGCATCCCAGACAGCATCCAATATGTGTTTCTCGTTTGAAGTTGAGCTCTGCATTCAAATTTGCAATCCCTTGCTAAATTGAGTTCTTTGCCAATTCTGAGATACACTTTGCTGTAACTTCTCAGGGAAAGTTCAGATCAACCAATCGACTGCTTTTTCAGCTTCTGCGTCCCAGACAGCATCCAATATGTATTTCTCGTTCTAAGTTTAGCTCTTTATCCAAATTTGCAGTCTTTGGCTAAATTGAGTTCTTTGCCAATTCTGAGATACACTTTGCTGTAACGTCAGGGAAAGCTCAGATCAACCAATCGACTGCTTTTTCAGCTTCTGCGTCCCAGACAGCATCCAATATGTGTTTCTCGTTCTAAGTTGAGCTCTTTATCCAAATTTGCAGTCTTTGGCTAAATTGAGTTCTTTGCCAATTCTGAGATACACTTTGCTGTAACTTGTCAGGGAAAGCTCAGATCAACCAATTGACTGCTTTTTCAACTTCTACATCCCAGACAGCATCCAACATGTGTTTCTCGTTTGAAGTTGAGCTCTGCATTCAAATTTGCAATCCCTTGCTAAATTGAGTTCTTTGCCAATTCTGAGATACACTTTGCTGTAACTTCTCAGGGAAAGCTCAGATCAACCACTCGACTGCTTTTTCAACTTCTACATCCCAGACAGCATCCAACATGTGTTTCTCGTTTGAAGTTGAGCTCTGCATTCAAATTTTCAATCACTTGCTAAATTGAGTTCTTTGCCAATTCTGAGATACACTTTGCTGTAACTTCTCAGGGAAAGCTCAGATCAACCACTCGACTGCTTTTTCAGCTTCTGCGTCCCAGACAGCATCCAATATGTGTTTCTCGTTCTAAGTTGAGCTCTTTATCCAAATTTGCAGTCTTTGGCTAAATTGAGTTCTTTGCCAATTCTGAGATACACTTTGCTGTAACTTGTCAGGGAAAGCTCAGATCAACCAATCGACTGCTTTTTCAGCTTCTGCGTCCCAGACAGCATCCAATATGTGTTTCTCGTTCTAAGTTGAGCTCTTTATCCAAATTTGCAGTCTTTGGCTAAATTGAGTTCTTTGCCAATTCTGAGATACACTTTGCTGTAACTTCTCAGGGAAAGCTCAGATCAACCAATCGACTGCTTTTTCAACTTCTACATCCCAGACAGCATCCAACATGTGTTTCTCGTTTGAAGTTGAGCTCTGCATTCAAATTTGCAATCCCTTGCTAAATTGAGTTCTTTGCCAATTCTGAGATACACTTTGCTGCAACTTCTCAGGGAAAGCTCAGATCAACCAATCGACTGCTTTTTCAGCTTCTGCGTCCCAGACAGCATTCAATATGTGTTTCTCGTTCTAAGTTGAGCTCTTTATCCAAATTTGCAGTCTTTGGCTAAATTGAGTTCTTTGCCAATTCTGAGATACACTTTGCTGTAACTTCTCAGGGAAAGCTCAGATCAACCAATCGACTGCTTTTTCAGCTTCTGCGTCCCAGACAGCATCCAATATGTATTTCTCGTTTTAAGTTGAGCTCTTTATCCAAATTTGCAGTCTTTGGCTCAATTGAGTTCTTTGCCAATTCTGATATACACTTTGCTGTAACTTCTCAGGGAAAGCTCAGATCAACCAATCGACTGCTTTTTCAGCTTCTGCGTCCCAGACAGCATTCAATATGTGTTTCTCGTTCTAAGTTGAGCTCTTTATCCAAATTTTCAGTCTTTGGCTAAATTGAGTTCTTTGCCAATTCTGAGATACACTTTGCTGTAACTGGTCAGGGAAAGCTCAGATCAACCAATCGACTGCTTTTTCAACTTCTACATCCCAGACAGCATCCAACATGTGTTTCTCGTTTGAAGTTGAGCTCTGCATTCAAATTTGCAATCCCTTGCTAAATTGAGTTCTTTGCCAATTCTGAGATACACTTTGCTGTAACTTCTCAGGGAAAGCTCAGATCAACCAATCGACTGCTTTTTCAGCTTCTGCGTCCCAGACAGCATCCAATATGTGTTTCTCGTTCTAAGTTGAGCTCTTTATCCAAATTTGCAGTCTTTGGCTAAATTGAGTTCTTTGCCAATTCTGAGATACACTTTGCTGTAACTTGTCAGTGAAAGCTCAGATCAACCAATCGACTGCTTTTTCAACTTCTACATCCCAGACAGCATCCAACATGTGTTTCTCATTTGAAGTTGAGCTCTGCATTCAAATTTTCAATCCCTTGCTAAATTGAGTTCTTTGCCAATTCTGAGATACACTTTGCTGTAACTTCTCAGGGAAAGCTCAGATCAACCACTCGACTGCTTTTTCAGCTTCTGCGTCCCAGACAGCATCCAATATGTGTTTCTCGTTCTAAGTTGAGCTCTTTATCCAAATTTGCAGTCTTTGGCTAAATTGAGTTCTTTGCCAATTCTGAGATACACTTTGCTGTAACTTCAAAGGGAAAGCTCAGATCAACCAATCGACTGCTTTTTCAGCTTCTGCGTCCCAGACAGCATCCAATATGTGTTTCTCGTTCTAAGTTGAGCTCTTTATCCAAATTTGCAGTCTTTGGCTAAATTGAGTTCTTTGCCAATTCTGAGATACACTTTGCTGTAACTTCTCAGGGAAAGCTCAGATCAACCAATCGACTGCTTTTTCAACTTCTACATCCCAGACAGCATCCAACATGTGTTTCTCGTTTGAAGTTGAGCTCTGCATTCAAATTTGCAATCCCTTGCTAAATTGAGTTCTTTGCCAATTCTGAGATACACTTTGCTGCAACTTCTCAGGGAAAGCTCAGATCAACCAATCGACTGCTTTTTCAGCTTCTGCGTCCCAGACAGCATTCAATATGTGTTTCTCGTTCTAAGTTGAGCTCTTTATCCAAATTTGCAGTCTTTGGCTAAATTGAGTTCTTTGCCAATTCTGAGATACACTTTGCTGTAACTTCTCAGGGAAAGCTCAGATCAACCAATCGACTGCTTTTTCAGCTTCTGCGTCCCAGACAGCATCCAATATGTATTTCTCGTTTTAAGTTGAGCTCTTTATCCAAATTTGCAGTCTTTGGCTCAATTGAGTTCTTTGCCAATTCTGATATACACTTTGCTGTAACTTCTCAGGGAAAGCTCAGATCAACCAATCGACTGCTTTTTCAGCTTCTGCGTCCCAGACAGCATTCAATATGTGTTTCTCGTTCTAAGTTGAGCTCTTTATCCAAATTTTCAGTCTTTGGCTAAATTGAGTTCTTTGCCAATTCTGAGATACACTTTGCTGTAACTGGTCAGGGAAAGCTCAGATCAACCAATCGACTGCTTTTTCAACTTCTACATCCCAGACAGCATCCAACATGTGTTTCTCGTTTGAAGTTGAGCTCTGCATTCAAATTTGCAATCCCTTGCTAAATTGAGTTCTTTGCCAATTCTGAGATACACTTTGCTGTAACTTCTCAGGGAAAGCTCAGATCAACCAATCGACTGCTTTTTCAGCTTCTGCGTCCCAGACAGCATCCAATATGTGTTTCTCGTTCTAAGTTGAGCTCTTTATCCAAATTTGCAGTCTTTGGCTAAATTGAGTTCTTTGCCAATTCTGAGATACACTTTGCTGTAACTTGTCAGTGAAAGCTCAGATCAACCAATCGACTGCTTTTTCAACTTCTACATCCCAGACAGCATCCAACATGTGTTTCTCATTTGAAGTTGAGCTCTGCATTCAAATTTTCAATCCCTTGCTAAATTGAGTTCTTTGCCAATTCTGAGATACACTTTGCTGTAACTTCTCAGGGAAAGCTCAGATCAACCACTCGACTGCTTTTTCAGCTTCTGCGTCCCAGACAGCATCCAATATGTGTTTCTCGTTCTAAGTTGAGCTCTTTATCCAAATTTGCAGTCTTTGGCTAAATTGAGTTCTTTGCCAATTCTGAGATACACTTTGCTGTAACTTGTCAGGGAAAGCTCAGATCAACCAATCGACTGCTTTTTCAGCTTCTGCGTCCCAGACAGCATCCAATATGTGTTTCTCGTTCTAAGTTGAGCTCTTTATCCAAATTTGCAGTCTTTGGCTAAATTGAGTTCTTTGCCAATTCTGAGATACACTTTGCTGTAACTTGTCAGGGAAAGCTCAGATCAACCAATTGACTGCTTTTTCAACTTCTACATCCCAGACAGCATCCAACATGTGTTTCTCGTTTGAAGTTGAGCTCTGCATTCAAATTTGCAATCCCTTGCTAAATTGAGTTCTTTGCCAATTCTGAGATACACTTTGCTGTAACTTCTCAGGGAAAGCTCAGATCAACCACTCGACTGCTTTTTCAACTTCTACATCCCAGACAGCATCCAACATGTGTTTCTCGTTTGAAGTTGAGCTCTGCATTCAAATTTGCAATCCCTTGCTAAATTGAGTTCTTTGCCAATTCTGAGATACACTTTGCTGTAACTTCTCAGGGAAAGCTCAGATCAACCAATCGACTGCTTTTTCAGCTTCTGCGTCCCAGACAGCATCCAATATGTGTTTCTCGTTCTAAGTTGAGCTCTTTATCCAAATTTGCAGTCTTTGGCTAAATTGAGTTCTTTGCCAATTCTGAGATACACTTTGCTGTAACTTGTCAGTGAAAGCTCAGATCAACCAATCGACTGCTTTTTCAACTTCTACATCCCAGACAGCATCCAACATGTGTTTCTCATTTGAAGTTGAGCTCTGCATTCAAATTTTCAATCCCTTGCTAAATTGAGTTCTTTGCCAATTCTGAGATACACTTTGCTGTAACTTCTCAGGGAAAGCTCAGATCAACCACTCGACTGCTTTTTCAGCTTCTGCGTCCCAGACAGCATCCAATATGTGTTTCTCGTTCTAAGTTGAGCTCTTTATCCAAATTTGCAGTCTTTGGCTAAATTGAGTTCTTTGCCAATTCTGAGATACACTTTGCTGTAACTTGTCAGGGAAAGCTCAGATCAACCAATCGACTGCTTTTTCAGCTTCTGCGTCCCAGACAGCATCCAATATGTGTTTCTCGTTCTAAGTTGAGCTCTTTATCCAAATTTGCAGTCTTTGGCTAAATTGAGTTCTTTGCCAATTCTGAGATACACTTTGCTGTAACTTCTCAGGGAAAGCTCAGATCAACCAATCGACTGCTTTTTCAGCTTCTACATCCCAGACAGTATCCAACATGTGTTTCTCGTTTGAAGTTGAGCTCTGCATTCAAATTTTCAATCCCTTGCTAAATTGAGTTCTTTGCCAATTCTGATATACACTTTGCTGTAACTTCTCAGGGAAAGCTCAGATCAACCAATCGACTGCTTTTTCAGCTTCTGCGTCCCAGACAGCATCCAATATGTGTTTCTCGTTCTAAGTTGAGCTCTTTATCCAAATTTGCAGTCTTTGGCTAAATTGAGTTCTTTGCCAATTCTGAGATACACTTTGCTGTAACTTCTTAGGGAAAGCTCAGATCAACCAATCTACTGCTTTTTCAACTTCTACATCCCAGACAGCATCCAACATGTGTTTCTCGTTTGAAGTTGAGCTCTGCATTCAAATTTGCAATCCCTTG
Organism: Rhabdophis nuchalis; assembly: GCA_039707465.1. NCBI lineage: Eukaryota > Metazoa > Chordata > Lepidosauria > Squamata > Natricidae > Rhabdophis > Rhabdophis nuchalis. The sequence continues at coordinate 178,103,101 of CM077646.1, read as the reverse complement.
CTAAATTGAGTTCTTTGCCAATTCTGAGATACACTTTGCTGTAACTTCTCAGGGAAAGCTCAGATCAACCAAGCGACTGCTTTTTCAACTTCTACATCCCAGACAGCATCCAACATGTGTTTCTCGTTTGAAGTTGAGCTCTGCATTCAAATTTGCAATCCCTTGCTAAATTGAGTTCTTTGCCAATTCTGAGATACACTTTGCTGTAACTTCCCAGGGAAAGCTCAGATCAACCAATCGACTGCTTTTTCAGCTTCTGCATCCCAGACAGCATCCAATATGTGTTTCTCGTTTGAAGTTGAGCTCTGCATTCAAATTTGCAATCCCTTGCTAAATTGAGTTCTTTGCCAATTCTGAGATACACTTTGCTGTAACTTCTCAGGGAAAGTTCAGATCAACCAATCGACTGCTTTTTCAGCTTCTGCGTCCCAGACAGCATCCAATATGTATTTCTCGTTCTAAGTTTAGCTCTTTATCCAAATTTGCAGTCTTTGGCTAAATTGAGTTCTTTGCCAATTCTGAGATACACTTTGCTGTAACGTCAGGGAAAGCTCAGATCAACCAATCGACTGCTTTTTCAGCTTCTGCGTCCCAGACAGCATCCAATATGTGTTTCTCGTTCTAAGTTGAGCTCTTTATCCAAATTTGCAGTCTTTGGCTAAATTGAGTTCTTTGCCAATTCTGAGATACACTTTGCTGTAACTTGTCAGGGAAAGCTCAGATCAACCAATTGACTGCTTTTTCAACTTCTACATCCCAGACAGCATCCAACATGTGTTTCTCGTTTGAAGTTGAGCTCTGCATTCAAATTTGCAATCCCTTGCTAAATTGAGTTCTTTGCCAATTCTGAGATACACTTTGCTGTAACTTCTCAGGGAAAGCTCAGATCAACCACTCGACTGCTTTTTCAACTTCTACATCCCAGACAGCATCCAACATGTGTTTCTCGTTTGAAGTTGAGCTCTGCATTCAAATTTTCAATCACTTGCTAAATTGAGTTCTTTGCCAATTCTGAGATACACTTTGCTGTAACTTCTCAGGGAAAGCTCAGATCAACCACTCGACTGCTTTTTCAGCTTCTGCGTCCCAGACAGCATCCAATATGTGTTTCTCGTTCTAAGTTGAGCTCTTTATCCAAATTTGCAGTCTTTGGCTAAATTGAGTTCTTTGCCAATTCTGAGATACACTTTGCTGTAACTTGTCAGGGAAAGCTCAGATCAACCAATCGACTGCTTTTTCAGCTTCTGCGTCCCAGACAGCATCCAATATGTGTTTCTCGTTCTAAGTTGAGCTCTTTATCCAAATTTGCAGTCTTTGGCTAAATTGAGTTCTTTGCCAATTCTGAGATACACTTTGCTGTAACTTCTCAGGGAAAGCTCAGATCAACCAATCGACTGCTTTTTCAACTTCTACATCCCAGACAGCATCCAACATGTGTTTCTCGTTTGAAGTTGAGCTCTGCATTCAAATTTGCAATCCCTTGCTAAATTGAGTTCTTTGCCAATTCTGAGATACACTTTGCTGCAACTTCTCAGGGAAAGCTCAGATCAACCAATCGACTGCTTTTTCAGCTTCTGCGTCCCAGACAGCATTCAATATGTGTTTCTCGTTCTAAGTTGAGCTCTTTATCCAAATTTGCAGTCTTTGGCTAAATTGAGTTCTTTGCCAATTCTGAGATACACTTTGCTGTAACTTCTCAGGGAAAGCTCAGATCAACCAATCGACTGCTTTTTCAGCTTCTGCGTCCCAGACAGCATCCAATATGTATTTCTCGTTTTAAGTTGAGCTCTTTATCCAAATTTGCAGTCTTTGGCTCAATTGAGTTCTTTGCCAATTCTGATATACACTTTGCTGTAACTTCTCAGGGAAAGCTCAGATCAACCAATCGACTGCTTTTTCAGCTTCTGCGTCCCAGACAGCATTCAATATGTGTTTCTCGTTCTAAGTTGAGCTCTTTATCCAAATTTTCAGTCTTTGGCTAAATTGAGTTCTTTGCCAATTCTGAGATACACTTTGCTGTAACTGGTCAGGGAAAGCTCAGATCAACCAATCGACTGCTTTTTCAACTTCTACATCCCAGACAGCATCCAACATGTGTTTCTCGTTTGAAGTTGAGCTCTGCATTCAAATTTGCAATCCCTTGCTAAATTGAGTTCTTTGCCAATTCTGAGATACACTTTGCTGTAACTTCTCAGGGAAAGCTCAGATCAACCAATCGACTGCTTTTTCAGCTTCTGCGTCCCAGACAGCATCCAATATGTGTTTCTCATTCTAAGTTGAGCTCTTTATCCAAATTTGCAGTCTTTGGCTAAATTGAGTTCTTTGCCAATTCTGAGATACACTTTGCTGTAACTTGTCAGTGAAAGCTCAGATCAACCAATCGACTGCTTTTTCAACTTCTACATCCCAGACAGCATCCAACATGTGTTTCTCATTTGAAGTTGAGCTCTGCATTCAAATTTTCAATCCCTTGCTAAATTGAGTTCTTTGCCAATTCTGAGATACACTTTGCTGTAACTTCTCAGGGAAAGCTCAGATCAACCACTCGACTGCTTTTTCAGCTTCTGCGTCCCAGACAGCATCCAATATGTGTTTCTCGTTCTAAGTTGAGCTCTTTATCCAAATTTGCAGTCTTTGGCTAAATTGAGTTCTTTGCCAATTCTGAGATACACTTTGCTGTAACTTCAAAGGGAAAGCTCAGATCAACCAATCGACTGCTTTTTCAGCTTCTGCGTCCCAGACAGCATCCAATATGTGTTTCTCGTTCTAAGTTGAGCTCTTTATCCAAATTTGCAGTCTTTGGCTAAATTGAGTTCTTTGCCAATTCTGAGATACACTTTGCTGTAACTTCTCAGGGAAAGCTCAGATCAACCAATCGACTGCTTTTTCAACTTCTACATCCCAGACAGCATCCAACATGTGTTTCTCGTTTGAAGTTGAGCTCTGCATTCAAATTTGCAATCCCTTGCTAAATTGAGTTCTTTGCCAATTCTGAGATACACTTTGCTGCAACTTCTCAGGGAAAGCTCAGATCAACCAATCGACTGCTTTTTCAGCTTCTGCGTCCCAGACAGCATTCAATATGTGTTTCTCGTTCTAAGTTGAGCTCTTTATCCAAATTTGCAGTCTTTGGCTAAATTGAGTTCTTTGCCAATTCTGAGATACACTTTGCTGTAACTTCTCAGGGAAAGCTCAGATCAACCAATCGACTGCTTTTTCAGCTTCTGCGTCCCAGACAGCATCCAATATGTATTTCTCGTTTTAAGTTGAGCTCTTTATCCAAATTTGCAGTCTTTGGCTCAATTGAGTTCTTTGCCAATTCTGATATACACTTTGCTGTAACTTCTCAGGGAAAGCTCAGATCAACCAATCGACTGCTTTTTCAGCTTCTGCGTCCCAGACAGCATTCAATATGTGTTTCTCGTTCTAAGTTGAGCTCTTTATCCAAATTTTCAGTCTTTGGCTAAATTGAGTTCTTTGCCAATTCTGAGATACACTTTGCTGTAACTGGTCAGGGAAAGCTCAGATCAACCAATCGACTGCTTTTTCAACTTCTACATCCCAGACAGCATCCAACATGTGTTTCTCGTTTGAAGTTGAGCTCTGCATTCAAATTTGCAATCCCTTGCTAAATTGAGTTCTTTGCCAATTCTGAGATACACTTTGCTGTAACTTCTCAGGGAAAGCTCAGATCAACCAATCGACTGCTTTTTCAGCTTCTGCGTCCCAGACAGCATCCAATATGTGTTTCTCGTTCTAAGTTGAGCTCTTTATCCAAATTTGCAGTCTTTGGCTAAATTGAGTTCTTTGCCAATTCTGAGATACACTTTGCTGTAACTTGTCAGTGAAAGCTCAGATCAACCAATCGACTGCTTTTTCAACTTCTACATCCCAGACAGCATCCAACATGTGTTTCTCATTTGAAGTTGAGCTCTGCATTCAAATTTTCAATCCCTTGCTAAATTGAGTTCTTTGCCAATTCTGAGATACACTTTGCTGTAACTTCTCAGGGAAAGCTCAGATCAACCACTCGACTGCTTTTTCAGCTTCTGCGTCCCAGACAGCATCCAATATGTGTTTCTCGTTCTAAGTTGAGCTCTTTATCCAAATTTGCAGTCTTTGGCTAAATTGAGTTCTTTGCCAATTCTGAGATACACTTTGCTGTAACTTGTCAGGGAAAGCTCAGATCAACCAATCGACTGCTTTTTCAGCTTCTGCGTCCCAGACAGCATCCAATATGTGTTTCTCGTTCTAAGTTGAGCTCTTTATCCAAATTTGCAGTCTTTGGCTAAATTGAGTTCTTTGCCAATTCTGAGATACACTTTGCTGTAACTTCTCAGGGAAAGCTCAGATCAACCAATCGACTGCTTTTTCAACTTCTACATCCCAGACAGCATCCAACATGTGTTTCTCGTTTGAAGTTGAGCTCTGCATTCAAATTTGCAATCCCTTGCTAAATTGAGTTCTTTGCCAATTCTGAGATACACTTTGCTGCAACTTCTCAGGGAAAGCTCAGATCAACCAATCGACTGCTTTTTCAGCTTCTGCGTCCCAGACAGCATTCAATATGTGTTTCTCGTTCTAAGTTGAGCTCTTTATCCAAATTTGCAGTCTTTGGCTAAATTGAGTTCTTTGCCAATTCTGAGATACACTTTGCTGTAACTTCTCAGGGAAAGCTCAGATCAACCAATCGACTGCTTTTTCAGCTTCTGCGTCCCAGACAGCATCCAATATGTATTTCTCATTTTAAGTTGAGCTCTTTATCCAAATTTGCAGTCTTTGGCTCAATTGAGTTCTTTGCCAATTCTGATATACACTTTGCTGTAACTTCTCAGGGAAAGCTCAGATCAACCAATCGACTGCTTTTTCAGCTTCTGCGTCCCAGACAGCATTCAATATGTGTTTCTCGTTCTAAGTTGAGCTCTTTATCCAAATTTTCAGTCTTTGGCTAAATTGAGTTCTTTGCCAATTCTGAGATACACTTTGCTGTAACTGGTCAGGGAAAGCTCAGATCAACCAATCGACTGCTTTTTCAACTTCTACATCCCAGACAGCATCCAACATGTGTTTCTCCTTTGAAGTTGAGCTCTGCATTCAAATTTGCAATCCCTTGCTAAATTGAGTTCTTTGCCAATTCTGAGATACACTTTGCTGTAACTTCTCAGGGAAAGCTCAGATCAACCACTCGACTGCTTTTTCAGCTTCTGCGTCCCAGACAGCATCCAATATGTATTTCTCGTTCTAAGTTGAGCTCTTTATCCAAATTTGCAGTCTTTGGCTCAATTGAGTTCTTTGCCAATTCTGAGATACACTTTGCTGTAAATGTCAGGGAAAGCTCAGATCAACCAATCGACTGCTTTTTCAGCTTCTGCATCCCAGACAGCATCCAATATGTGTTTCTCGTTCTAAGTTGAGCTCTTTATCCAAATTTGCAGTCTTTGGCTAAATTGAGTTCTTTGCCAATTCTGAGATACACTTTGCTGTAACTGGTCAGGGAAAGCTCAGATCAACCAATCGACTGCTTTTTCCACTTCTACATCCCAGACAGCATCCAACATGTGTTTCTCGTTTGAAGTTGAGCTCTGCATTCAAATTTGCAATCCCTTGCTAAATTGAGTTCTTTGCCAATTCTGAGATACACTTTGCTGTAACTTCTCAGGGAAAGCTCAGATCAACCAATCGACTGCTTTTTCAGCTTCTGCGTCCCAGACAGCATCCAATATGTGTTTCTCGTTCTAAGTTGAGCTCTTTATCCAAATTTGCAGTCTTTGGCTAAATTGAGTTCTTTGCCAATTCTGAGATACACTTTGCTGTAACTTGTCAGTGAAAGCTCAGATCAACCAATCGACTGCTTTTTCAACTTCTACATCCCAGACAGCATCCAACATGTGTTTCTCATTTGAAGTTGAGCTCTGCATTCAAATTTTCAATCCCTTGCTAAATTGAGTTCTTTGCCAATTCTGAGATACACTTTGCTGTAACTTCTCAGGGAAAGCTCAGATCAACCACTCGACTGCTTTTTCAGCTTCTGCGTCCCAGACAGCATCCAATATGTGTTTCTCGTTCTAAGTTGAGCTCTTTATCCAAATTTGCAGTCTTTGGCTAAATTGAGTTCTTTGCCAATTCTGAGATACACTTTGCTGTAACTTCTCAGGGAAAGCTCAGATCAACCAATCGACTGCTTTTTCAGCTTCTGCGTCCCAGACAGCATCCAATATGTATTTCTCGTTTTAAGTTGAGCTCTTTATCCAAATTTGCAGTCTTTGGCTCAATTGAGTTCTTTGCCAATTCTGATATACACTTTGCTGTAACTTCTCAGGGAAAGCTCAGATCAACCAATCGACTGCTTTTTCAGCTTCTGCGTCCCAGACAGCATTCAATATGTGTTTCTCGTTCTAAGTTGAGCTCTTTATCCAAATTTTCAGTCTTTGGCTAAATTGAGTTCTTTGCCAATTCTGAGATACACTTTGCTGTAACTGGTCAGGGAAAGCTCAGATCAACCAATCGACTGCTTTTTCAACTTCTACATCCCAGACAGCATCCAACATGTGTTTCTCGTTTGAAGTTGAGCTCTGCATTCAAATTTGCAATCCCTTGCTAAATTGAGTTCTTTGCCAATTCTGAGATACACTTTGCTGTAACTTCTCAGGGAAAGCTCAGATCAACCACTCGACTGCTTTTTCAGCTTCTGCGTCCCAGACAGCATCCAATATGTATTTCTCGTTCTAAGTTGAGCTCTTTATCCAAATTTGCAGTCTTTGGCTCAATTGAGTTCTTTGCCAATTCTGAGATACACTTTGCTGTAAATGTCAGGGAAAGCTCAGATCAACCAATCGACTGCTTTTTCAGCTTCTGCATCCCAGACAGCATCCAATATGTGTTTCTCGTTCTAAGTTGAGCTCTTTATCCAAATTTGCAGTCTTTGGCTAAATTGAGTTCTTTGCCAATTCTGAGATACACTTTGCTGTAACTGGTCAGGGAAAGCTCAGATCAACCAATCGACTGCTTTTTCCACTTCTACATCCCAGACAGCATCCAACATGTGTTTCTCGTTTGAAGTTGAGCTCTGCATTCAAATTTGCAATCCCTTGCTAAATTGAGTTCTTTGCCAATTCTGAGATACACTTTGCTGTAACTTCTCAGGGAAAGCTCAGATCAACCAATCGACTGCTTTTTCAGCTTCTGCGTCCCAGACAGCATCCAATATGTGTTTCTCGTTCTAAGTTGAGCTCTTTATCCAAATTTGCAGTCTTTGGCTAAATTGAGTTCTTTGCCAATTCTGAGATACACTTTGCTGTAACTTGTCAGTGAAAGCTCAGATCAACCAATCGACTGCTTTTTCAACTTCTACATCCCAGACAGCATCCAACATGTGTTTCTCATTTGAAGTTGAGCTCTGCATTCAAATTTTCAATCCCTTGCTAAATTGAGTTCTTTGCCAATTCTGAGATACACTTTGCTGTAACTTCTCAGGGAAAGCTCAGATCAACCACTCGACTGCTTTTTCAGCTTCTGCGTCCCAGACAGCATCCAATATGTGTTTCTCGTTCTAAGTTGAGCTCTTTATCCAAATTTGCAGTCTTTGGCTAAATTGAGTTCTTTGCCAATTCTGAGATACACTTTGCTGTAACTTCTCAGGGAAAGCTCAGATCAACCAATCGACTGCTTTTTCAGCTTCTGCGTCCCAGACAGCATCCAATATGTATTTCTCGTTTTAAGTTGAGCTCTTTATCCAAATTTGCAGTCTTTGGCTCAATTGAGTTCTTTGCCAATTCTGATATACACTTTGCTGTAACTTCTCAGGGAAAGCTCAGATCAACCAATCGACTGCTTTTTCAGCTTCTGCGTCCCAGACAGCATTCAATATGTGTTTCTCGTTCTAAGTTGAGCTCTTTATCCAAATTTTCAGTCTTTGGCTAAATTGAGTTCTTTGCCAATTCTGAGATACACTTTGCTGTAACTGGTCAGGGAAAGCTCAGATCAACCAATCGACTGCTTTTTCAACTTCTACATCCCAGACAGCATCCAACATGTGTTTCTCGTTTGAAGTTGAGCTCTGCATTCAAATTTGCAATCCCTTGCTAAATTGAGTTCTTTGCCAATTCTGAGATACACTTTGCTGTAACTTCTCAGGGAAAGCTCAGATCAACCAATCGACTGCTTTTTCAGCTTCTGCGTCCCAGACAGCATCCAATATGTGTTTCTCGTTCTAAGTTGAGCTCTTTATCCAAATTTGCAGTCTTTGGCTAAATTGAGTTCTTTGCCAATTCTGAGATACACTTTGCTGTAACTTGTCAGTGAAAGCTCAGATCAACCAATCGACTGCTTTTTCAACTTCTACATCCCAGACAGCATCCAACATGTGTTTCTCATTTGAAGTTGAGCTCTGCATTCAAATTTTCAATCCCTTGCTAAATTGAGTTCTTTGCCAATTCTGAGATACACTTTGCTGTAACTTCTCAGGGAAAGCTCAGATCAACCACTCGACTGCTTTTTCAGCTTCTGCGTCCCAGACAGCATCCAATATGTGTTTCTCGTTCTAAGTTGAGCTCTTTATCCAAATTTGCAGTCTTTGGCTAAATTGAGTTCTTTGCCAATTCTGAGATACACTTTGCTGTAACTTGTCAGGGAAAGCTCAGATCAACCAATCGACTGCTTTTTCAGCTTCTGCGTCCCAGACAGCATCCAATATGTGTTTCTCGTTCTAAGTTGAGCTCTTTATCCAAATTTGCAGTCTTTGGCTAAATTGAGTTCTTTGCCAATTCTGAGATACACTTTGCTGTAACTTCTCAGGGAAAGCTCAGATCAACCAATCGACTGCTTTTTCAACTTCTACATCCCAGACAGCATCCAACATGTGTTTCTCGTTTGAAGTTGAGCTCTGCATTCAAATTTGCAATCCCTTGCTAAATTGAGTTCTTTGCCAATTCTGAGATACACTTTGCTACAACTTCTCAGGGAAAGCTCAGATCAACCAATCGACTGCTTTTTCAGCTTCTGCGTCCCAGACAGCATCCAATATGTATTTCTCATTTTAAGTTGAGCTCTTTATCCAAATTTGCAGTCTTTGGCTCAATTGAGTTCTTTGCCAATTCTGATATACACTTTGCTGTAACTTCTCAGGGAAAGCTCAGATCAACCACTCGACTGCTTTTTCAGCTTCTGCGTCCCAGACAGCATCCAATATGTGTTTCTCGTTCTAAGTTGAGCTCTTTATCCAAATTTGCAGTCTTTGGCTAAATTGAGTTCTTTGCCAATTCTGAGATACACTTTGCTGTAACTTGTCAGGGAAAGCTCAGATCAACCAATCGACTGCTTTTTCAGCTTCTGCGTCCCAGACAGCATCCAATATGTGTTTCTCGTTCTAAGTTGAGCTCTTTATCCAAATTTGCAGTCTTTGGCTAAATTGAGTTCTTTGCCAATTCTGAGATACACTTTGCTGTAACTTCTCAGGGAAAGCTCAGATCAACCAATCGACTGCTTTTTCAACTTCTACATCCCAGACAGCATCCAACATGTGTTTCTCGTTTGAAGTTGAGCTCTGCATTCAAATTTGCAATCCCTTGCTAAATTGAGTTCTTTGCCAATTCTGAGATACACTTTGCTACAACTTCTCAGGGAAAGCTCAGATCAACCAATCGACTGCTTTTTCAGCTTCTGCGTCCCAGACAGCATCCAATATGTATTTCTCATTTTAAGTTGAGCTCTTTATCCAAATTTGCAGTCTTTGGCTCAATTGAGTTCTTTGCCAATTCTGATATACACTTTGCTGTAACTTCTCAGGGAAAGCTCAGATCAACCAATCGACTGCTTTTTCAGCTTCTGCGTCCCAGACAGCTTTCAATATGTGTTTCTCGTTCTAAGTTGAGCTCTTTATCCAAATTTTCAGTCTTTGGCTAAATTGAGTTCTTTGCCAATTCTGAGATACACTTTGCTGTAACTGGTCAGGGAAAGCTCCGATCAACCAATCGACTGCTTTTTCAACTTCTACATCCCAGACAGCATCCAACATGTGTTTCTCCTTTGAAGTTGAGCTCTGCATTCAAATTTGCAATCCCTTGCTAAATTGAGTTCTTTGCCAATTCTGAGATACACTTTGCTGTAACTTCTCAGGGAAAGCTCAGATCAACCACTCGACTGCTTTTTCAGCTTCTGCGTCCCAGACAGCATCCAATATGTGTTTCTCGTTCTAAGTTGAGCTCTTTATCCAAATTTGCAGTCTTTGGCTAAATTGAGTTCTTTGCCAATTCTGAGATACACTTTGCTGTAACTTGTCAGGGAAAGCTCAGATCAACCAATCGACTGCTTTTTCAACTTCTACATCCCAGACAGCATCCAACATGTGTTTCTCGTTTGAAGTTGAGCTCTGCATTCAAATTTGCAATCCCTTGCTAAATTGAGTTCTTTGCCAATTCTGAGATACACTATGCTGTAACTTCTCAGGGAAAGCTCAGATCAACCAATCGACTGCTTTTTCAGCTTCTGCGTCCCAGACAGCATCCAATATGTGTTTCTCGTTCTAAGTTGAGCTCTTTATCCAAATTTGCAGTCTTTGGCTAAATTGAGTTCTTTGCCAATTCTGAGATACACTTTGCTGTAACTTCTTAGGGAAAGCTCAGATCAACCAATCGACTGCTTTTTCAACTTCTACATCCCAGACAGCATCCAACATGTGTTTCTCGTTTGAAGTTGAGCTCTGCATTCAAATTTGCAATCCCTTGCTAAATTGAGTTCTTTGCCAATTCTGAGATACACTTTGCTGTAACTTCTCAGGGAAAGCTCAGATCAACCAATCGACTGCTTTTTCAACTTCTACATCCCAGACAGCATCCAACATGTGTTTCTCGTTTGAAGTTGAGCTCTGCATTCAAATTTGCAATCCCTTGCTAAATTGAGTTCTTTGCCAATTCTGATATACACTTTGCTGTAACTTCTCAGGGAAAGCTCAGATCAACCAATCGACTGCTTTTTCAGCTTCTGCGTCCCAGACAGCATCCAATATGTGTTTCTCGTTCTAAGTTGAGCTCTTTATCCAAATTTGCAGTCTTTGGCTAAATTGAGTTCTTTGCCAATTCTGAGATACACTTTGCTGTAACTTCTTAGTCAAAGCTCAGATCAACCAATCGACTGCTTTTTCAACTTCTACATCCCAGACAGCATCCAACATGTGTTTCTCGTTTGAAGTTGAGCTCTGCATTCAAATTTGCAATCCCTTGCTAAATTGAGTTCTTTGCCAATTCTGAGATACACTTTGCTGTAACTTCTCAGGGAAAGCTCAGATCAACCAATCGACTGCTTTTTCAACTTCTACATCCCAGACAGCATCCAACATGTGTTTCTCGTTTGAAGTTGAGCTCTGCATTCAAATTTGCAATCCCTTGCTAAATTGAGTTCTTTGCCAATTCTGAGATACACTTTGCTGCAACTTCTCAGGGAAAGCTCAGATCAACCAATCGACTGCTTTTTCAGCTTCTGCGTCCCAGACAGCATTCAATATGTGTTTCTCGTTCTAAGTTGAGCTCTTTATCCAAATTTGCAGTCTTTGGCTAAATTGAGTTCTTTGCCAATTCTGAGATACACTTTGCTGTAACTTCTCAGGGAAAGCTCAGATCAACCAATCGACTGCTTTTTCAGCTTCTGCGTCCCAGACAGCATTCAATATGTGTTTCTCGTTCTAAGTTGAGCTCTTTATCCAAATTTTCAGTCTTTGGCTAAATTGAGTTCTTTGCCAATTCTGAGATACACTTTGCTGTAACTGGTCAGGGAAAGCTCAGATCAACCAATCGACTGCTTTTTCAACTTCTACATCCCAGACAGCATCCATCATGTGTTTCTCCTTTGAAGTTGAGCTCTGCATTCAAATTTGCAATCCCTTGCTAAATTGAGTTCTTTGCCAATTCTGAGATACACTTTGCTGTAACTTCTCAGGGAAAGCTCAGATCAACCACTCGACTGCTTTTTCAGCTTCTGCGTCCCAGACAGCATCCAATATGTATTTCTCGTTCTAAGTTGAGCTCTTTATCCAAATTTGCAGTCTTTGGCTCAATTGAGTTCTTTGCCAATTCTGAGATACACTTTGCTGTAAATGTCAGGGAAAGCTCAGATCAACCAATCGACTGCTTTTTCAGCTTCTGCATCCCAGACAGCATCCAATATGTGTTTCTCGTTCTAAGTTGAGCTCTTTATCCAAATTTGCAGTCTTTGGCTAAATTGAGTTCTTTGCCAATTCTGAGATACACTTTTCTGTAACTTGTCAGGGAAAGCTCAGATCAACCAATCGACTGCTTTTTCAACTTCTACATCCCAGACAGCATCCAACATATGTTTCTCTTTTGAAGTTGAGCTCTGCATTCAAATTTGCAATCCCTTGCTAAATTGAGTTCTTTGCCAATTCTGAGATACACTTTGCTGTAACTTCTCAGGGAAAGCTCAGATCAACCAATCGACTGCTTTTTCAGCTTCTGCGTCCCAGACAGCATCCAATATGTGTTTCTCGTTCTAAGTTGAGCTCTTTATCCAAATTTGCAGTCTTTGGCTAAATTGAGTTCTTTGCCAATTCTGAGATACACTTTGCTGTAACTTGTCAGGGAAAGCTCAGATCAACCAATCGACTGCTTTTTCAACTTCTACATCCCAGACAGCATCCAACATGTGTTTCTCGTTTGAAGTTGAGCTCTGCATTCAAATTTGCAATCCCTTGCTAAATTGAGTTCTTTGCCAATTCTGAGATACACTATGCTGTAACTTCTCAGGGAAAGCTCAGATCAACCAATCGACTGCTTTTTCAGCTTCTGCGTCCCAGACAGCATCCAATATGTGTTTCTCGTTCTAAGTTGAGCTCTTTATCCAAATTTGCAGTCTTTGGCTAAATTGAGTTCTTTGCCAATTCTGAGATACACTTTGCTGTAACTTCTCAGGGAAAGCTCAGATCAACCAATCGACTGCTTTTTCAACTTCTACATCCCAGACAGCATCCAACATGTGTTTCTCGTTTGAAGTTGAGCTCTGCATTCAAATTTGCAATCCCTTGCTAAATTGAGTTCTTTGCCAATTCTGAGATACACTTTGCTGTAACTTCTCAGGGAAAGCTCAGATCAACCAATCGACTGCTTTTTCAGCTTCTGCGTCCCAGACAGCATCCAATATGTGTTTCTCGTTCTAAGTTGAGCTCTTTATCCAAATTTGCAGTCTTTGGCTAAATTGAGTTCTTTGCCAATTCTGAGATACACTTTGCTGTAACTTCTTAGTCAAAGCTCAGATCAACCAATCGACTGCTTTTTCAACTTCTACATCCCAGACAGCATCCAACATGTGTTTCTCGTTTGAAGTTGAGCTCTGCATTCAAATTTGCAATCCCTTGCTAAATTGAGTTCTTTGCCAATTCTGAGATACACTTTGCTGTAACTTCTCAGGGAAAGCTCAGATCAACCAATCGACTGCTTTTTCAACTTCTACATCCCAGACAGCATCCAACATGTGTTTCTCGTTTGAAGTTGAGCTCTGCATTCAAATTTGCAATCCCTTGCTAAATTGAGTTCTTTGCCAATTCTGAGATACACTTTGCTGTAACTTCTCAGGGAAAGCTCAGATCAACCAATCGACTGCTTTTTCAACTTCTACATCCCAGACAGCATCCAACATGTGTTTCTCGTTTGAAGTTGAGCTCTGCATTCAAATTTGCAATCCCTTGCTAAATTGAGTTCTTTGCCAATTCTGAGATACACTATGCTGTAACTTCTCAGGGAAAGCTCAGATCAACCAATCGACTGCTTTTTCAGCTTCTGCGTCCCAGACAGCATCCAATATGTGTTTCTCGTTCTAAGTTGAGCTCTTTATCCAAATATGCAGTCTTTGGCTAAATTGAGTTCTTTGCCAATTCTGAGATACACTTTGCTGTAACTTCTTAGGGAAAGCTCAGATCAACCAATCGACTGCTTTTTCAACTTCTACATCCCAGACAGCATCCAACATGTGTTTCTCGTTTGAAGTTGAGCTCTGCATTCAAATTTGCAATCCCTTGCTAAATTGAGTTCTTTGCCAATTCTGAGATACACTTTGCTGTAACTTCTCAGGGAAAGCTCAGATCAACCAATCGACTGCTTTTTCAACTTCTACATCCCAAACAGCATCCAACATGTGTTTCTCGTTTGAAGTTGAGCTCTGCATTCAAATTTGCAATCCCTTGCTAAATTGAGTTCTTTGCCAATTCTGAGATACACTTTGCTGTAACTTCTCAGGGAAAGCTCAGATCAACCAATCGACTGCTTTTTCAGCTTCTGCGTCCCAGACAGCATCCAATATGTGTTTCTCGTTCTAAGTTGAGCTCTTTATCCAAATTTGCAGTCTTTGGCTAAATTGAGTTCTTTGCCAATTCTGAGATACACTTTGCTGTAACTTCTTAGTCAAAGCTCAGATCAACCAATCGACTGCTTTTTCAACTTCTACATCCCAGACAGCATCCAACATGTGTTTCTCGTTTGAAGTTGAGCTCTGCATTCAAATTTTCAATCCCTTGCTAAATTGAGTTCTTTGCCAATTCTGAGATACACTTTGCTGTAACTTCTCAGGGAAAGCTCAGATCAACCAATCGACTGCTTTTTCAACTTCTACATCCCAGACAGCATCCAACATGTGTTTCTCGTTTGAAGTTGAGCTCTGCATTCAAATTTGCAATCCCTTGCTAAATTGAGTTCTTTGCCAATTCTGAGATACACTTTGCTGTAACTTCTCAGGGAAAGCTCAGATCAACCAATCGACTGCTTTTTCAGCTTCTGCATCCCAGACAGCATCCAATATGTGTTTCTCGTTTGAAGTTGAGCTCTGCATTCAAATTTGCAATCCCTTGCTAAATTGAGTTCTTTGCCAATTCTGAGATACACTTTGCTGTAACTTCTCAGGGAAAGCTCAGATCAACCAATCGACTGCTTTTTCAGCTTCTGCGTCCCAGACAGCATCCAATATGTATTTCTCGTTCTAAGTTGAGCTCTTTATCCAAATTTGCAGTCTTTGGCTAAATTGAGTTCTTTGCCAATTCTGAGATACACTTTGCTGTAACTTCTTAGGGAAAGCTCAGATCAACCAATCGACTGCTTTTTCAACTTCTACATCCCAGACAGCATCCAACATGTGTTTCTCGTTTGAAGTTGAGCTCTGCATTCAAATTTGCAATCCCTTGCTAAATTGAGTTCTTTGCCAATTCTGAGATACACTTTGCTGTAACTTCTCAGGGAAAGCTCAGATCAACCAATCGACTGCTTTTTCAACTTCTACATCCCAGACAGCATCCAACATGTGTTTCTCGTTTGAAGTTGAGCTCTGCATTCAAATTTGCAATCCCTTGCTAAATTGAGTTCTTTGCCAATTCTGAGATACACTTTGCTGTAACTTCTCAGGGAAAGCTCAGATCAACCAATCGACTGCTTTTTAAGCTTCTGCGTCCCAGACAGCATCCAATATGTGTTTCTCGTTCTAAGTCTAGCTCTTTATCCAAATTTGCAGTCTTTGGCTAAATTGAGTTCTTTGCCAATTCTGAGATACACTTTGCTGTAACTTCTTAGGGAAAGCTCAGATCAACCAATCGACTGCTTTTTCAACTTCTACATCCCAGACAGCATCCAACATGTGTTTCTCGTTTGAAGTTGAGCTCTGCATTCAAATTTGCAATCCCTTGCTAAATTGAGTTCTTTGCCAATTCTGAGATACACTTTGCTGTAACTTCTCAGGGAAAGCTCAGATCAACCAATCGACTGCTTTTTCAGCTTCTGCGTCCCAGACAGCATCCAATATGTATTTCTCGTTCTAAGTTGAGCTCTTTATCCAAATTTGCAGTCTTTGGCTAAATTGAGTTCTTTGCCAATTCTGAGATACACTTTGCTGTAACTTCTTAGGGAAAGCTCAGATCAACCAATCGACTGCTTTTTCAACTTCTACATCCCAGACAGCATCCAACATGTGTTTCTCGTTTGAAGTTGAGCTCTGCATTCAAATTTGCAATCCCTTGCTAAATTGAGTTCTTTGCCAATTCTGAGATACACTTTGCTGTAACTTCTCAGGGAAAGCTCAGATCAACCAATCGACTGCTTTTTCAACTTCTACATCCCAGACAGCATCCAACATGTGTTTCTCGTTTGAAGTTGAGCTCTGCATTCAAATTTGCAATCCCTTGCTAAATTGAGTTCTTTGCCAATTCTGAGATACACTTTGCTGTAACTTCTCAGGGAAAGCTCAGATCAACCAATCGACTGCTTTTTCAGCTTCTGCGTCCCAGACAGCATCCAATATGTGTTTCTCGTTCTAAGTTGAGCTCTTTATCCAAATTTGCAGTCTTTGGCTAAATTGAGTTCTTTGCCAATTCTGAGATACACTTTGCTGTAACTTGTCAGGGAAAGCTCAGATCAACCAATCGACTGCTTTTTCAGCTTCTGCGTCCCAGACAGCATCCAATATGTGTTTCTCGTTCTAAGTTGAGCTCTTTATCCAAATTTGCAGTCTTTGGCTAAATTGAGTTCTTTGCCAATTCTGAGATACACTTTGCTGTAACTTCTCAGGGAAAGCTCAGATCAACCAATCGACTGCTTTTTCAACTTCTACATCCCAGACAGCATCCAACATGTGTTTCTCGTTTGAAGTTGAGCTCTGCATTCAAATTTGCAATCCCTTGCTAAATTGAGTTCTTTGCCAATTCTGAGATACACTTTGCTACAACTTCTCAGGGAAAGCTCAGATCAACCAATCGACTGCTTTTTCAGCTTCTGCGTCCCAGACAGCATCCAATATGTATTTCTCATTTTAAGTTGAGCTCTTTATCCAAATTTGCAGTCTTTGGCTCAATTGAGTTCTTTGCCAATTCTGATATACACTTTGCTGTAACTTCTCAGGGAAAGCTCAGATCAACCAATCGACTGCTTTTTCAGCTTCTGCGTCCCAGACAGCTTTCAATATGTGTTTCTCGTTCTAAGTTGAGCTCTTTATCCAAATTTTCAGTCTTTGGCTAAATTGAGTTCTTTGCCAATTCTGAGATACACTTTGCTGTAACTGGTCAGGGAAAGCTCAGATCAACCAATCGACTGCTTTTTCAACTTCTACATCCCAGACAGCATCCAACATGTGTTTCTCCTTTGAAGTTGAGCTCTGCATTCAAATTTGCAATCCCTTGCTAAATTGAGTTCTTTGCCAATTCTGAGATACACTTTGCTGTAACTTCTCAGGGAAAGCTCAGATCAACCACTCGACTGCTTTTTCAGCTTCTGCGTCCCAGACAGCATCCAATATGTGTTTCTCGTTCTAAGTTGAGCTCTTTATCCAAATTTGCAGTCTTTGGCTAAATTGAGTTCTTTGCCAATTCTGAGATACACTTTGCTGTAACTAGTCAGGGAAAGCTCAGATCAACCAATCGACTGCTCTTTCAACTTCTACATCCCAGACAGCATCCAACATGTGTTTCTCGTTTGAAGTTGAGCTCTGCATTCAAATTTGCAATCCCTTGCTAAATTGAGTTCTTTGCCAATTCTGAGATACACTATGCTGTAACTTCTCAGGGAAAGCTCAGATCAACCAATCGACTGCTTTTTCAGCTTCTGCGTCCCAGACAGCATCCAATATGTGTTTCTCGTTCTAAGTTGAGCTCTTTATCCAAATTTGCAGTCTTTGGCTAAATTGAGTTCTTTGCCAATTCTGAGATACACTTTGCTGTAACTTCTTAGGGAAAGCTCAGATCAACCAATCGACTGCTTTTTCAACTTCTACATCCCAGACAGCATCCAACATGTGTTTCTCGTTTGAAGTTGAGCTCTGCATTCAAATTTGCAATCCCTTGCTAAATTGAGTTCTTTGCCAATTCTGAGATACACTTTGCTGTAACTTCTCAGGGAAAGCTCAGATCAACCAATCGACTGCTTTTTCAACTTCTACATCCCAGACAGCATCCAACATGTGTTTCTCGTTTGAAGTTGAGCTCTGCATTCAAATTTGCAATCCCTTGCTAAATTGAGTTCTTTGCCAATTCTGATATACACTTTGCTGTAACTTCTCAGGGAAAGCTCAGATCAACCAATCGACTGCTTTTTCAGCTTCTGCGTCCCAGACAGCATCCAATATGTGTTTCTCGTTCTAAGTTGAGCTCTTTATCCAAATTTGCAGTCTTTGGCTAAATTGAGTTCTTTGCCAATTCTGAGATACACTTTGCTGTAACTTCTTAGTCAAAGCTCAGATCAACCAATCGACTGCTTTTTCAACTTCTACATCCCAGACAGCATCCAACATGTGTTTCTCGTTTGAAGTTGAGCTCTGCATTCAAATTTGCAATCCCTTGCTAAATTGAGTTCTTTGCCAATTCTGAGATACACTTTGCTGTAACTTCTCAGGGAAAGCTCAGATCAACCAATCGACTGCTTTTTCAA
This sequence comes from Rhabdophis nuchalis, assembly GCA_039707465.1. NCBI lineage: Eukaryota > Metazoa > Chordata > Lepidosauria > Squamata > Natricidae > Rhabdophis > Rhabdophis nuchalis. The sequence continues at coordinate 178,084,703 of CM077646.1, read as the reverse complement.
CTTCTACATCCCAGACAGCATCCAACATGTGTTTCTCGTTTGAAGTTGAGCTCTGCATTCAAATTTGCAATCCCTTGCTAAATTGAGTTCTTTGCCAATTCTGAGATACACTTTGCTGCAACTTCTCAGGGAAAGCTCAGATCAACCAATCGACTGCTTTTTCAGCTTCTGCGTCCCAGACAGCATTCAATATGTGTTTCTCGTTCTAAGTTGAGCTCTTTATCCAAATTTGCAGTCTTTGGCTAAATTGAGTTCTTTGCCAATTCTGAGATACACTTTGCTGTAACTTCTCAGGGAAAGCTCAGATCAACCAATCGACTGCTTTTTCAGCTTCTGCGTCCCAGACAGCATCCAATATGTATTTCTCATTTTAAGTTGAGCTCTTTATCCAAATTTGCAGTCTTTGGCTCAATTGAGTTCTTTGCCAATTCTGATATACACTTTGCTGTAACTTCTCAGGGAAAGCTCAGATCAACCAATCGACTGCTTTTTCAGCTTCTGCGTCCCAGACAGCATTCAATATGTGTTTCTCGTTCTAAGTTGAGCTCTTTATCCAAATTTTCAGTCTTTGGCTAAATTGAGTTCTTTGCCAATTCTGAGATACACTTTGCTGTAACTGGTCAGGGAAAGCTCAGATCAACCAATCGACTGCTTTTTCAACTTCTACATCCCAGACAGCATCCATCATGTGTTTCTCCTTTGAAGTTGAGCTCTGCATTCAAATTTGCAATCCCTTGCTAAATTGAGTTCTTTGCCAATTCTGAGATACACTTTGCTGTAACTTCTCAGGGAAAGCTCAGATCAACCACTCGACTGCTTTTTCAGCTTCTGCGTCCCAGACAGCATCCAATATGTATTTCTCGTTCTAAGTTGAGCTCTTTATCCAAATTTGCAGTCTTTGGCTCAATTGAGTTCTTTGCCAATTCTGAGATACACTTTGCTGTAAATGTCAGGGAAAGCTCAGATCAACCAATCGACTGCTTTTTCAGCTTCTGCATCCCAGACAGCATCCAATATGTGTTTCTCGTTCTAAGTTGAGCTCTTTATCCAAATTTGCAGTCTTTGGCTAAATTGAGTTCTTTGCCAATTCTGAGATACACTTTTCTGTAACTTGTCAGGGAAAGCTCAGATCAACCAATCGACTGCTTTTTCAACTTCTACATCCCAGACAGCATCCAACATATGTTTCTCTTTTGAAGTTGAGCTCTGCATTCAAATTTGCAATCCCTTGCTAAATTGAGTTCTTTGCCAATTCTGAGATACACTTTGCTGTAACTTCTCAGGGAAAGCTCAGATCAACCAATCGACTGCTTTTTCAGCTTCTGCGTCCCAGACAGCATCCAACATGTGTTTCTCGTTTGAAGTTGAGCTCTGCATTCAAATTTGCAATCCCTTGCTAAATTGAGTTCTTTGCCAATTCTGAGATACACTTTGCTGTAACTTCTCAGGGAAAGCTCAGATCAACCAATCGACTGCTTTTTCAACTTCTACATCCCAGACAGCATCCAACATGTGTTTCTCGTTTGAAGTTGAGCTCTGCATTCAAATTTGCAATCCCTTGCTAAATTGAGTTCTTTGCCAATTCTGAGATACACTTTGCTGTAACTTCTCAGGGAAAGCTCAGATCAACCAATCGACTGCTTTTTCAGCTTCTGCGTCCCAGACAGCATCCAATATGTGTTTCTCGTTCTAAGTTGAGCTCTTTATCCAAATTTGCAGTCTTTGGCTAAATTGAGTTCTTTGCCAATTCTGAGATACACTTTGCTGTAACTTCTTAGTCAAAGCTCAGATCAACCAATCGACTGCTTTTTCAACTTCTACATCCCAGACAGCATCCAACATGTGTTTCTCGTTTGAAGTTGAGCTCTGCATTCAAATTTGCAATCCCTTGCTAAATTGAGTTCTTTGCCAATTCTGAGATACACTTTGCTGTAACTTCTCAGGGAAAGCTCAGATCAACCAATCGACTGCTTTTTCAACTTCTACATCCCAGACAGCATCCAACATGTGTTTCTCGTTTGAAGTTGAGCTCTGCATTCAAATTTGCAATCCCTTGCTAAATTGAGTTCTTTGCCAATTCTGAGATACACTTTGCTGTAACTTCTCAGGGAAAGCTCAGATCAACCAATCGACTGCTTTTTCAACTTCTACATCCCAGACAGCATCCAACATGTGTTTCTCGTTTGAAGTTGAGCTCTGCATTCAAATTTGCAATCCCTTGCTAAATTGAGTTCTTTGCCAATTCTGAGATACACTATGCTGTAACTTCTCAGGGAAAGCTCAGATCAACCAATCGACTGCTTTTTCAGCTTCTGCGTTCCAGACAGCATCCAATATGTGTTTCTCGTTCTAAGTTGAGCTCTTTATCCAAATTTGCAGTCTTTGGCTAAATTGAGTTCTTTGCCAATTCTGAGATACACTTTGCTGTAACTTCTTAGGGAAAGCTCAGATCAACCAATCGACTGCTTTTTCAACTTCTACATCCCAGACAGCATCCAACATGTGTTTCTCGTTTGAAGTTGAGCTCTGCATTCAAATTTGCAATCCCTTGCTAAATTGAGTTCTTTGCCAATTCTGAGATACACTTTGCTGTAACTTCTCAGGGAAAGCTCAGATCAACCAATCGACTGCTTTTTCAACTTCTACATCCCAGACAGCATCCAACATGTGTTTCTCGTTTGAAGTTGAGCTCTGCATTCAAATTTGCAATCCCTTGCTAAATTGAGTTCTTTGCCAATTCTGAGATACACTTTGCTGTAACTTCTCAGGGAAAGCTCAGATCAACCAATCGACTGCTTTTTCAGCTTCTGCGTCCCAGACAGCATCCAATATGTGTTTCTCGTTCTAAGTTGAGCTCTTTATCCAAATTTGCAGTCTTTGGCTAAATTGAGTTCTTTGCCAATTCTGAGATACACTTTGCTGTAACTTCTTAGTCAAAGCTCAGATCAACCAATCGACTGCTTTTTCAACTTCTACATCCCAGACAGCATCCAACATGTGTTTCTCGTTTGAAGTTGAGCTCTGCATTCAAATTTTCAATCCCTTGCTAAATTGAGTTCTTTGCCAATTCTGAGATACACTTTGCTGTAACTTCTCAGGGAAAGCTCAGATCAACCAATCGACTGCTTTTTCAACTTCTACATCCCAGACAGCATCCAACATGTGTTTCTCGTTTGAAGTTGAGCTCTGCATTCAAATTTGCAATCCCTTGCTAAATTGAGTTCTTTGCCAATTCTGAGATACACTATGCTGTAACTTCTCAGGGAAAGCTCAGATCAACCAATCGACTGCTTTTTCAGCTTCTGCGTCCCAGACAGCATCCAATATGTGTTTCTCGTTCTAAGTTGAGCTCTTTATCCAAATTTGCAGTCTTTGGCTAAATTGAGTTCTTTGCCAATTCTGAGATACACTTTGCTGTAACTTCTTAGGGAAAGCTCAGATCAACCAATCGACTGCTTTTTCAACTTCTACATCCCAGACAGCATCCAACATGTGTTTCTCGTTTGAAGTTGAGCTCTGCATTCAAATTTGCAATCCCTTGCTAAATTGAGTTCTTTGCCAATTCTGAGATACACTTTGCTGTAACTTCTCAGGGAAAGCTCAGATCAACCAATCGACTGCTTTTTCAACTTCTACATCCCAGACAGCATCCAACATGTGTTTCTCGTTTGAAGTTGAGCTCTGCATTCAAATTTGCAATCCCTTGCTAAATTGAGTTCTTTGCCAATTCTGATATACACTTTGCTGTAACTTCTCAGGGAAAGCTCAGATCAACCAATCGACTGCTTTTTCAGCTTCTGCGTCCCAGACAGCATCCAATATGTGTTTCTCGTTCTAAGTTGAGCTCTTTATCCAAATTTGCAGTCTTTGGCTAAATTGAGTTCTTTGCCAATTCTGAGATACACTTTGCTGTAACTTCTTAGTCAAAGCTCAGATCAACCAATCGACTGCTTTTTCAACTTCTACATCCCAGACAGCATCCAACATGTGTTTCTCGTTTGAAGTTGAGCTCTGCATTCAAATTTGCAATCCCTTGCTAAATTGAGTTCTTTGCCAATTCTGAGATACACTTTGCTGTAACTTCTCAGGGAAAGCTCAGATCAACCAATCGACTGCTTTTTCAACTTCTACATCCCAGACAGCATCCAACATGTGTTTCTCGTTTGAAGTTGAGCTCTGCATTCAAATTTGCAATCCCTTGCTAAATTGAGTTCTTTGCCAATTCTGAGATACACTTTGCTGCAACTTCTCAGGGAAAGCTCAGATCAACCAATCGACTGCTTTTTCAGCTTCTGCGTCCCAGACAGCATTCAATATGTGTTTCTCGTTCTAAGTTGAGCTCTTTATCCAAATTTGCAGTCTTTGGCTAAATTGAGTTCTTTGCCAATTCTGAGATACACTTTGCTGTAACTTCTCAGGGAAAGCTCAGATCAACCAATCGACTGCTTTTTCAGCTTCTGCGTCCCAGACAGCATCCAATATGTATTTCTCATTTTAAGTTGAGCTCTTTATCCAAATTTGCAGTCTTTGGCTCAATTGAGTTCTTTGCCAATTCTGATATACACTTTGCTGTAACTTCTCAGGGAAAGCTCAGATCAACCAATCGACTGCTTTTTCAGCTTCTGCGTCCCAGACAGCATTCAATATGTGTTTCTCGTTCTAAGTTGAGCTCTTTATCCAAATTTTCAGTCTTTGGCTAAATTGAGTTCTTTGCCAATTCTGAGATACACTTTGCTGTAACTGGTCAGGGAAAGCTCAGATCAACCAATCGACTGCTTTTTCAACTTCTACATCCCAGACAGCATCCATCATGTGTTTCTCCTTTGAAGTTGAGCTCTGCATTCAAATTTGCAATCCCTTGCTAAATTGAGTTCTTTGCCAATTCTGAGATACACTTTGCTGTAACTTCTCAGGGAAAGCTCAGATCAACCACTCGACTGCTTTTTCAGCTTCTGCGTCCCAGACAGCATCCAATATGTATTTCTCGTTCTAAGTTGAGCTCTTTATCCAAATTTGCAGTCTTTGGCTCAATTGAGTTCTTTGCCAATTCTGAGATACACTTTGCTGTAAATGTCAGGGAAAGCTCAGATCAACCAATCGACTGCTTTTTCAGCTTCTGCATCCCAGACAGCATCCAATATGTGTTTCTCGTTCTAAGTTGAGCTCTTTATCCAAATTTGCAGTCTTTGGCTAAATTGAGTTCTTTGCCAATTCTGAGATACACTTTTCTGTAACTTGTCAGGGAAAGCTCAGATCAACCAATCGACTGCTTTTTCAACTTCTACATCCCAGACAGCATCCAACATATGTTTCTCTTTTGAAGTTGAGCTCTGCATTCAAATTTGCAATCCCTTGCTAAATTGAGTTCTTTGCCAATTCTGAGATACACTTTGCTGTAACTTCTCAGGGAAAGCTCAGATCAACCAATCGACTGCTTTTTCAGCTTCTGCGTCCCAGACAGCATCCAATATGTGTTTCTCGTTCTAAGTTGAGCTCTTTATCCAAATTTGCAGTCTTTGGCTAAATTGAGTTCTTTGCCAATTCTGAGATACACTTTGCTCTAACTTCTCAGGGAAAGCTCAGATCAACCAATCGACTGCTTTTTCAGCTTATGCGTCCCAGACAGCATCCAATATGTATTTCTCGTTCTAAGTTGAGCTCTTTATCCAAATTTGCAGTCTTTGGCTAAATTGAGTTCTTTGCCAATTCTGAGATACACTTTGCTGTAACGTCAGGGAAAGCTCAGATCAACCAATCGACTGCTTTTTCAGCTTCTGCGTCCCAGACAGCATCCAATATGTGTTTCTCGTTCTAAGTTGAGCTCTTTATCCAAATTTGCAGTCTTTGGCTAAATTGAGTTCTTTGCCAATTCTGAGATACACTTTGCTGTAACTTGTCAGGGAAAGCTCAGATCAACCAATTGACTGCTTTTTCAACTTCTACATCCCAGACAGCATCCAACATGTGTTTCTCGTTTGAAGTTGAGCTCTGCATTCAAATTTGCAATCCCTTGCTAAATTGAGTTCTTTGCCAATTCTGAGATACACTTTGCTGTAACTTCTCAGGGAAAGCTCAGATCAACCAATCGACTGCTTTTTCAGCTTCTGCGTCCCAGACAGCATCCAATATGTGTTTCTCGTTCTAAGTTGAGCTCTTTATCCAAATTTGCAGTCTTTGGCTCAATTGAGTTCTTTGCCAATTCTGAGATACACTTTGCTGTAACTTGTCAGGGAAAGCTCAGATCAACCAATCGACTGCTTTTTCAGCTTCTGCGTCCCAGACAGCATCCAATATGTGTTTCTCGTTCTAAGTTGAGCTCTTTATCCAAATTTGCAGTCTTTGGCTAAATTGAGTTCTTTGCCAATTCTGAGATACACTTTGCTGTAACTTGTCAGGGAAAGCTCAGATCAACCAATCGACTGCTTTTTCAACTTCTACATCCCAGACAGCATCCAACATATGTTTCTCTTTTGAAGTTGAGCTCTGCATTCAAATTTGCAATCCCTTGCTAAATTGAGTTCTTTGCCAATTCTGAGATACACTTTGCTGTAACTTCTCAGGGAAAGCTCAGATCAACCAATCGACTGCTTTTTCAACTTCTACATCCCAGACAGCATCCAACATGTGTTTCTCGTTTGAAGTTGAGCTCTGCATTCAAATTTGCAATCCCTTGCTAAATTGAGTTCTTTGCCAATTCTGAGATACACTATGCTGTAACTTCTCAGGGAAAGCTCAGATCAACCAATCGACTGCTTTTTCAGCTTCTGCGTCCCAGACAGCATCCAATATGTGTTTCTTGTTCTAAGTTGAGCTCTTTATCCAAATTTGCAGTCTTTGGCTAAATTGAGTTCTTTGCCAATTCTGAGATACACTTTGCTGTAACTTCTTAGGGAAAGCTCAGATCAACCAATCAACTGCTTTTTCAACTTCTACATCCCAGACAGCATCCAACATGTGTTTCTCGTTTGAAGTTGAGCTCTGCATTCAAATTTGCAATCCCTTGCTAAATTGAGTTCTTTGCCAATTCTGAGATACACTTTGCTGTAACTTGTCAGGGAAAGCTCAGATCAACCAATCGACTGCTTTTTCAGCTTCTGCGTCCCAGACAGCATCCAATATGTGTTTCTCGTTCTAAGTTGAGCTCTTTATCCAAATTTGCAGTCTTTGGCTAAATTGAGTTCTTTGCCAATTCTGAGATACACTTTGCTGTAACTTGTCAGGGAAAGCTCAGATCAACCAATCGACTGCTTTTTCAACTTCTACATCCCAGACAGCATCCAATATGTGTTTCTCGTTCTAAGTTGAGCTCTTTATCCAAATTTGCAATCCCTTGCTAAATTGAGTTCTTTGCCAATTCTGAGATACACTTTGCTGTAACTTGTCAGGGAAAGCTCAGATCAACCAATCGACTGCTTTTTCAACTTCTACATCCCAGACAGCATCCAACATATGTTTCTCTTTTGAAGTTGAGCTCTGCATTCAAATTTGCAATCCCTTGCTAAATTGAGTTCTTTGCCAATTCTGAGATACACTTTGCTGTAACTTCTCAGGGAAAGCTCAGATCAACCAATCGACTGCTTTTTCAACTTCTACATCCCAGACAGCATCCAACATGTGTTTCTCGTTTGAAGTTGAGCTCTGCATTCAAATTTGCAATCCCTTGCTAAATTGAGTTCTTTGCCAATTCTGAGATACACTATGCTGTAACTTCTCAGGGAAAGCTCAGATCAACCAATCGACTGCTTTTTCAGCTTCTGCGTCCCAGACAGCATCCAATATGTGTTTCTCGTTCTAAGTTGAGCTCTTTATCCAAATTTGCAGTCTTTGGCTAAATTGAGTTCTTTGCCAATTCTGAGATACACTTTGCTGTAACTTCTTAGGGAAAGCTCAGATCAACCAATCGACTGCTTTTTCAACTTCTACATCCCAGACAGCATCCAACATGTGTTTCTCGTTTGAAGTTGAGCTCTGCATTCAAATTTGCAATCCCTTGCTAAATTGAGTTCTTTGCCAATTCTGAGATACACTTTGCTGTAACTTGTCAGGGAAAGCTCAGATCAACCAATCGACTGCTTTTTCAACTTCTACATCCCAGACAGCATCCAACATATGTTTCTCTTTTGAAGTTGAGCTCTGCATTCAAATTTGCAATCCCTTGCTAAATTGAGTTCTTTGCCAATTCTGAGATACACTTTGCTGTAACTTCTCAGGGAAAGCTCAGATCAACCAATCGACTGCTTTTTCAACTTCTACATCCCAGACAGCATCCAACATGTGTTTCTCGTTTGAAGTTGAGCTCTGCATTCAAATTTGCAATCCCTTGCTAAATTGAGTTCTTTGCCAATTCTGAGATACACTATGCTGTAACTTCTCAGGGAAAGCTCAGATCAACCAATCGACTGCTTTTTCAGCTTCTGCGTCCCAGACAGCATCCAATATGTGTTTCTCGTTCTAAGTTGAGCTCTTTATCCAAATTTGCAGTCTTTGGCTAAATTGAGTTCTTTGCCAATTCTGAGATACACTTTGCTGTAACTTCTCAGGGAAAGCTCAGATCAACCAATCGACTGCTTTTTCAACTTCTACATCCCAGACAGCATCCAACATGTGTTTCTCGTTTGAAGTTGAGCTCTGCATTCAAATTTGCAATCCCTTGCTAAATTGAGTTCTTTGCCAATTCTGAGATACACTTTGCTGTAACTTCTCAGGGAAAGCTCAGATCAACCAATCGACTGCTTTTTCAACTTCTACATCCCAGACAGCATCCAACATGTGTTTCTCGTTTGAAGTTGAGCTCTGCATTCAAATTTGCAATCCCTTGCTAAATTGAGTTCTTGCCAATTCTGAGATACACTTTGCTGTAACTTCTCAGGGAAAGCTCAGATCAACCAATCGACTGCTTTTTCAGCTTCTGCGTCCCAGACAGCATCCAATATGTGTTTTTCGTTCTAAGTTGAGCTCTTTATCCAAATTTGCAGTCTTTGGCTAAATTGAGTTCTTTGCCAATTCTGAGATACACTTTGCTGTAACTTCTTAGGGAAAGCTCAGATCAACCAATCGACTGCTTTTTCAACTTCTACATCCCAGACAGCATCCAACATGTGTTTCTCGTTTGAAGTTGAGCTCTGCGTTCAAATTTGCAATCCCTTGCTAAATTGAGTTCTTTGCCAATTCTGAGATACACTTTGCTGCAACTTCTCAGGGAAAGCTCAGATCAACCAATCGACTGCTTTTTCAACTTCTACATCCCAGACAGCATCCAACATGTGTTTCTCGTTTGAAGTTGAGCTCTGCATTCAAATTTGCAATCCCTTGCTAAATTGAGTTCTTTGCCAATTCTGAGATACACTTTGCTGTAACTTCTCAGGGAAAGCTCAGATCAACCAATCGACTGCTTTTTCAGCTTCTGCGTCCCAGACAGCATCCAATATGTGTTTCTCGTTCTAAGTTGAGCTCTTTATCCAAATTTGCAGTCTTTGGCTAAATTGAGTTCTTTGCCAATTCTGAGATACACTTTGCTGTAACTTGTCAGTGAAAGCTCAGATCAACCAATCGACTGCTTTTTCAACTTCTACATCCCAGACAGCATCCAACATGTGTTTCTCATTTGAAGTTGAGCTCTGCATTCAAATTTTCAATCCCTTGCTAAATTGAGTTCTTTGCCAATTCTGAGATACACTTTGCTGTAACTTCTCAGGGAAAGCTCAGATCAACCACTCGACTGCTTTTTCAGCTTCTGCGTCCCAGACAGCATCCAATATGTGTTTCTCGTTCTAAGTTGAGCTCTTTATCCAAATTTGCAGTCTTTGGCTAAATTGAGTTCTTTGCCAATTCTGAGATACACTTTGCTGTAACTTGTCAGGGAAAGCTCAGATCAACCAATCGACTGCTTTTTCAGCTTCTGCGTCCCAAACAGCATTCAATATGTGTTTCTCGTTCTAAGTTGAGCTCTTTATCCAAATTTGCAGTCTTTGGCTAAATTGAGTTCTTTGCCAATTCTGAGATACACTTTGCTGTAACTTCTCAGGGAAAGCTCAGATCAACCAATCGACTGCTTTTTCAGCTTCTGCGTCCCAGACAGCATCCAATATGTATTTCTCGTTTTAAGTTGAGCTCTTTATCCAAATTTGCAGTCTTTGGCTCAATTGAGTTCTTTGCCAATTCTGATATACACTTTGCTGTAACTTCTCAGGGAAAGCTCAGATCAACCAATCGACTGCTTTTTCAGCTTCTGCGTCCCAGACAGCATTCAATATGTGTTTCTCGTTCTAAGTTGAGCTCTTTATCCAAATTTTCAGTCTTTGGCTAAATTGAGTTCTTTGCCAATTCTGAGATACACTTTGCTGTAACTGGTAAGGGAAAGCTCAGATCAACCAATCGACTGCTTTTTCAACTTCTACATCCCAGACAGCATCCAACATGTGTTTCTCGTTTGAAGTTGAGCTCTGCATTCAAATTTGCAATCCCTTGCTAAATTGAGTTCTTTGCCAATTCTGAGATACACTTTGCTGTAACTTGTCAGGGAAAGCTCAGATCAACCAATCGACTGCTTTTTCAACTTCTACATCCCAGACAGCATCCAACATATGTTTCTCTTTTGAAGTTGAGCTCTGCATTCAAATTTGCAATCCCTTGCTAAATTGAGTTCTTTGCCAATTCTGAGATACACTTTGCTGTAACTTCTCAGGGAAAGCTCAGATCAACCAATCGACTGCTTTTTCAACTTCTACATCCCAGACAGCATCCAACATGTGTTTCTCGTTTGAAGTTGAGCTCTGCATTCAAATTTGCAATCCCTTGCTAAATTGAGTTCTTTGCCAATTCTGAGATACACTATGCTGTAACTTCTCAGGGAAAGCTCAGATCAACCAATCGACTGCTTTTTCAGCTTCTGCGTCCCAGACAGCATCCAATATGTGTTTCTCGTTCTAAGTTGAGCTCTTTATCCAAATTTGCAGTCTTTGGCTAAATTGAGTTCTTTGCCAATTCTGAGATACACTTTGCTGTAACTTCTTAGGGAAAGCTCAGATCAACCAATCGACTGCTTTTTCAACTTCTACATCCCAGACAGCATCCAACATGTGTTTCTCGTTTGAAGTTGAGCTCTGCATTCAAATTTGCAATCCCTTGCTAAATTGAGTTCTTTGCCAATTCTGAGATACACTTTGCTGTAACTTCTCAGGGAAAGCTCAGATCAACCAATCGACTGCTTTTTCAACTTCTACATCCCAGACAGCATCCAACATGTGTTTCTCGTTTGAAGTTGAGCTCTGCATTCAAATTTGCAATCCCTTGCTAAATTGAGTTCTTTGCCAATTCTGAGATACACTTTGCTGTAACTTCTCAGGGAAAGCTCAGATCAACCAATCGACTGCTTTTTCAGCTTCTGCGTCCCAGACAGCATCCAATATGTATTTCTCGTTCTAAGTTGAGCTCTTTATCCAAATTTGCAGTCTTTGGCTAAATTGAGTTCTTTGCCAATTCTGAGATACACTTTGCTGTAACGTCAGGGAAAGCTCAGATCAACCAATCGACTGCTTTTTCAGCTTCTGCGTCCCAGACAGCATCCAATATGTGTTTCTCGTTCTAAGTTGAGCTCTTTATCCAAATTTGCAGTCTTTGGCTAAATTGAGTTCTTTGCCAATTCTGAGATACACTTTGCTGTAACTTGTCAGGGAAAGCTCAGATCAACCAATTGACTGCTTTTTCAACTTCTACATCCCAGACAGCATCCAACATGTGTTTCTCGTTTGAAGTTGAGCTCTGCATTCAAATTTGCAATCCCTTGCTAAATTGAGTTCTTTGCCAATTCTGAGATACACTTTGCTGTAACTTCTCAGGGAAAGCTCAGATCAACCAATCGACTGCTTTTTCAGCTTCTGCGTCCCAGACAGCATCCAATATGTGTTTCTCGTTCTAAGTTGAGCTCTTTATCCAAATTTGCAGTCTTTGGCTCAATTGAGTTCTTTGCCAATTCTGAGATACACTTTGCTGTAACTTGTCAGGGAAAGCTCAGATCAACCAATCGACTGCTTTTTCAGCTTCTGCGTCCCAGACAGCATCCAATATGTGTTTCTCGTTCTAAGTTGAGCTCTTTATCCAAATTTGCAGTCTTTGGCTAAATTGAGTTCTTTGCCAATTCTGAGATACACTTTGCTGTAACTTGTCAGGGAAAGCTCAGATCAACCAATCGACTGCTTTTTCAACTTCTACATCCCAGACAGCATCCAACATATGTTTCTCTTTTGAAGTTGAGCTCTGCATTCAAATTTGCAATCCCTTGCTAAATTGAGTTCTTTGCCAATTCTGAGATACACTTTGCTGTAACTTCTCAGGGAAAGCTCAGATCAACCAATCGACTGCTTTTTCAACTTCTACATCCCAGACAGCATCCAACATGTGTTTCTCGTTTGAAGTTGAGCTCTGCATTCAAATTTGCAATCCCTTGCTAAATTGAGTTCTTTGCCAATTCTGAGATACACTATGCTGTAACTTCTCAGGGAAAGCTCAGATCAACCAATCGACTGCTTTTTCAGCTTCTGCGTCCCAGACAGCATCCAATATGTGTTTCTTGTTCTAAGTTGAGCTCTTTATCCAAATTTGCAGTCTTTGGCTAAATTGAGTTCTTTGCCAATTCTGAGATACACTTTGCTGTAACTTCTTAGGGAAAGCTCAGATCAACCAATCAACTGCTTTTTCAACTTCTACATCCCAGACAGCATCCAACATGTGTTTCTCGTTTGAAGTTGAGCTCTGCATTCAAATTTGCAATCCCTTGCTAAATTGAGTTCTTTGCCAATTCTGAGATACACTTTGCTGTAACTTGTCAGGGAAAGCTCAGATCAACCAATCGACTGCTTTTTCAGCTTCTGCGTCCCAGACAGCATCCAATATGTGTTTCTCGTTCTAAGTTGAGCTCTTTATCCAAATTTGCAGTCTTTGGCTAAATTGAGTTCTTTGCCAATTCTGAGATACACTTTGCTGTAACTTGTCAGGGAAAGCTCAGATCAACCAATCGACTGCTTTTTCAACTTCTACATCCCAGACAGCATCCAATATGTGTTTCTCGTTCTAAGTTGAGCTCTTTATCCAAATTTGCAATCCCTTGCTAAATTGAGTTCTTTGCCAATTCTGAGATACACTTTGCTGTAACTTGTCAGGGAAAGCTCAGATCAACCAATCGACTGCTTTTTCAACTTCTACATCCCAGACAGCATCCAACATATGTTTCTCTTTTGAAGTTGAGCTCTGCATTCAAATTTGCAATCCCTTGCTAAATTGAGTTCTTTGCCAATTCTGAGATACACTTTGCTGTAACTTCTCAGGGAAAGCTCAGATCAACCAATCGACTGCTTTTTCAACTTCTACATCCCAGACAGCATCCAACATGTGTTTCTCGTTTGAAGTTGAGCTCTGCATTCAAATTTGCAATCCCTTGCTAAATTGAGTTCTTTGCCAATTCTGAGATACACTATGCTGTAACTTCTCAGGGAAAGCTCAGATCAACCAATCGACTGCTTTTTCAGCTTCTGCGTCCCAGACAGCATCCAATATGTGTTTCTCGTTCTAAGTTGAGCTCTTTATCCAAATTTGCAGTCTTTGGCTAAATTGAGTTCTTTGCCAATTCTGAGATACACTTTGCTGTAACTTCTTAGGGAAAGCTCAGATCAACCAATCGACTGCTTTTTCAACTTCTACATCCCAGACAGCATCCAACATGTGTTTCTCGTTTGAAGTTGAGCTCTGCATTCAAATTTGCAATCCCTTGCTAAATTGAGTTCTTTGCCAATTCTGAGATACACTTTGCTGTAACTTGTCAGGGAAAGCTCAGATCAACCAATCGACTGCTTTTTCAACTTCTACATCCCAGACAGCATCCAACATATGTTTCTCTTTTGAAGTTGAGCTCTGCATTCAAATTTGCAATCCCTTGCTAAATTGAGTTCTTTGCCAATTCTGAGATACACTTTGCTGTAACTTCTCAGGGAAAGCTCAGATCAACCAATCGACTGCTTTTTCAACTTCTACATCCCAGACAGCATCCAACATGTGTTTCTCGTTTGAAGTTGAGCTCTGCATTCAAATTTGCAATCCCTTGCTAAATTGAGTTCTTTGCCAATTCTGAGATACACTATGCTGTAACTTCTCAGGGAAAGCTCAGATCAACCAATCGACTGCTTTTTCAGCTTCTGCGTCCCAGACAGCATCCAATATGTGTTTCTCGTTCTAAGTTGAGCTCTTTATCCAAATTTGCAGTCTTTGGCTAAATTGAGTTCTTTGCCAATTCTGAGATACACTTTGCTGTAACTTCTTAGGGAAAGCTCAGATCAACCAATCGACTGCTTTTTCAACTTCTACATCCCAGACAGCATCCAACATGTGTTTCTCGTTTGAAGTTGAGCTCTGCATTCAAATTTGCAATCCCTTGCTAAATTGAGTTCTTTGCCAATTCTGAGATACACTTTGCTGTAACTTCTCAGGGAAAGCTCAGATCAACCAATCGACTGCTTTTTCAACTTCTACATCCCAGACAGCATCCAACATGTGTTTCTCGTTTGAAGTTGAGCTCTGCATTCAAATTTGCAATCCCTTGCTAAATTGAGTTCTTGCCAATTCTGAGATACACTTTGCTGTAACTTCTCAGGGAAAGCTCAGATCAACCAATCGACTGCTTTTTCAGCTTCTGCGTCCCAGACAGCATCCAATATGTGTTTTTCGTTCTAAGTTGAGCTCTTTATCCAAATTTGCAGTCTTTGGCTAAATTGAGTTCTTTGCCAATTCTGAGATACACTTTGCTGTAACTTCTTAGGGAAAGCTCAGATCAACCAATCGACTGCTTTTTCAACTTCTACATCCCAGACAGCATCCAACATGTGTTTCTCGTTTGAAGTTGAGCTCTGCATTCAAATTTGCAATCCCTTGCTAAATTGAGTTCTTTGCCAATTCTGAGATACACTTTGCTGTAACTTCTCAGGGAAAGCTCAGATCAACCAATCGACTGCTTTTTCAACTTCTACATCCCAGACAGCATCCAACATGTGTTTCTCGTTTGAAGTTGAGCTCTGCATTCAAATTTGCAATCCCTTGCTAAATTGAGTTCTTTGCCAATTCTGAGATACACTTTGCTGCAACTTCTCAGGGAAAGCTCAGATCAACCAATCGACTGCTTTTTCAACTTCTACATCCCAGACAGCATCCAACATGTGTTTCTCGTTTGAAGTTGAGCTCTGCATTCAAATTTGCAATCCCTTGCTAAATTGAGTTCTTTGCCAATTCTGAGATACACTTTGCTGTAACTTCTCAGGGAAAGCTCAGATCAACCAATCGACTGCTTTTTCAGCTTCTGCGTCCCAGACAGCATCCAATATGTGTTTCTCGTTCTAAGTTGAGCTCTTTATCCAAATTTGCAGTCTTTGGCTAAATTGAGTTCTTTGCCAATTCTGAGATACACTTTGCTGTAACTTGTCAGTGAAAGCTCAGATCAACCAATCGACTGCT
Source organism: Rhabdophis nuchalis (assembly GCA_039707465.1). NCBI lineage: Eukaryota > Metazoa > Chordata > Lepidosauria > Squamata > Natricidae > Rhabdophis > Rhabdophis nuchalis. The sequence continues at coordinate 178,069,208 of CM077646.1, read as the reverse complement.
TTTTCAACTTCTACATCCCAGACAGCATCCAACATGTGTTTCTCATTTGAAGTTGAGCTCTGCATTCAAATTTTCAATCCCTTGCTAAATTGAGTTCTTTGCCAATTCTGAGATACACTTTGCTGTAACTTCTCAGGGAAAGCTCAGATCAACCACTCGACTGCTTTTTCAGCTTCTGCGTCCCAGACAGCATCCAATATGTGTTTCTCGTTCTAAGTTGAGCTCTTTATCCAAATTTGCAGTCTTTGGCTAAATTGAGTTCTTTGCCAATTCTGAGATACACTTTGCTGTAACTTGTCAGGGAAAGCTCAGATCAACCAATCGACTGCTTTTTCAGCTTCTGCGTCCCAAACAGCATTCAATATGTGTTTCTCGTTCTAAGTTGAGCTCTTTATCCAAATTTGCAGTCTTTGGCTAAATTGAGTTCTTTGCCAATTCTGAGATACACTTTGCTGTAACTTCTCAGGGAAAGCTCAGATCAACCAATCGACTGCTTTTTCAGCTTCTGCGTCCCAGACAGCATCCAATATGTATTTCTCGTTTTAAGTTGAGCTCTTTATCCAAATTTGCAGTCTTTGGCTCAATTGAGTTCTTTGCCAATTCTGATATACACTTTGCTGTAACTTCTCAGGGAAAGCTCAGATCAACCAATCGACTGCTTTTTCAGCTTCTGCGTCCCAGACAGCATTCAATATGTGTTTCTCGTTCTAAGTTGAGCTCTTTATCCAAATTTTCAGTCTTTGGCTAAATTGAGTTCTTTGCCAATTCTGAGATACACTTTGCTGTAACTGGTAAGGGAAAGCTCAGATCAACCAATCGACTGCTTTTTCAACTTCTACATCCCAGACAGCATCCAACATGTGTTTCTCGTTTGAAGTTGAGCTCTGCATTCAAATTTGCAATCCCTTGCTAAATTGAGTTCTTTGCCAATTCTGAGATACACTTTGCTGTAACTTGTCAGGGAAAGCTCAGATCAACCAATCGACTGCTTTTTCAACTTCTACATCCCAGACAGCATCCAACATATGTTTCTCTTTTGAAGTTGAGCTCTGCATTCAAATTTGCAATCCCTTGCTAAATTGAGTTCTTTGCCAATTCTGAGATACACTATGCTGTAACTTCTCAGGGAAAGCTCAGATCAACCAATCGACTGCTTTTTCAGCTTCTGCGTCCCAGACAGCATCCAATATGTGTTTCTCGTTCTAAGTTGAGCTCTTTATCCAAATTTGCAGTCTTTGGCTAAATTGAGTTCTTTGCCAATTCTGAGATACACTTTGCTGTAACTTCTTAGGGAAAGCTCAGATCAACCAATCGACTGCTTTTTCAACTTCTACATCCCAGACAGCATCCAACATGTGTTTCTCGTTTGAAGTTGAGCTCTGCATTCAAATTTGCAATCCCTTGCTAAATTGAGTTCTTTGCCAATTCTGAGATACACTTTGCTGTAACTTCTCAGGGAAAGCTCAGATCAACCAATCGACTGCTTTTTCAACTTCTACATCCCAGACAGCATCCAACATGTGTTTCTCGTTTGAAGTTGAGCTCTGCATTCAAATTTGCAATCCCTTGCTAAATTGAGTTCTTGCCAATTCTGAGATACACTTTGCTGTAACTTCTCAGGGAAAGCTCAGATCAACCAATCGACTGCTTTTTCAGCTTCTGCGTCCAAGACAGCATCCAATATGTGTTTCTCGTTCTAAGTTGAGCTCTTTATCCAAATTTGCAGTCTTTGGCTAAATTGAGTTCTTTGCCAATTCTGAGATACACTTTGCTGTAACTTCTTAGGGAAAGCTCAGATCAACCAATCGACTGCTTTTTCAACTTCTACATCCCAGACAGCATCCAACATGTGTTTCTCGTTTGAAGTTGAGCTCTGCATTCAAATTTGCAATCCCTTGCTAAATTGAGTTCTTTGCCAATTCTGAGATACACTTTGCTGTAACTTCTCAGGGAAAGCTCAGATCAACCAATCGACTGCTTTTTCAACTTCTACATCCCAGACAGCATCCAACATGTGTTTCTCGTTTGAAGTTGAGCTCTGCATTCAAATTTGCAATCCCTTGCTAAATTGAGTTCTTTGCCAATTCTGAGATACACTTTGCTGCAACTTCTCAGGGAAAGCTCAGATCAACCAATCGACTGCTTTTTCAACTTCTACATCCCAGACAGCATCCAACATGTGTTTCTCGTTTGAAGTTGAGCTCTGCATTCAAATTTGCAATCCCTTGCTAAATTGAGTTCTTTGCCAATTCTGAGATACACTTTGCTGTAACTTGTCAGGGAAAGCTCAGATCAACCAATCGACTGCTTTTTCAGCTTCTGCGTCCCAGACAGCATCCAATATGTGTTTCTCGTTCTAAGTTGAGCTCTTTATCCAAATTTGCAGTCTTTGGCTAAATTGAGTTCTTTGCCAATTCTGAGATACACTTTGCTGTAACTTGTCAGTGAAAGCTCAGATCAACCAATCGACTGCTTTTTCAACTTCTACATCCCAGACAGCATCCAACATGTGTTTCTCATTTGAAGTTGAGCTCTGCATTCAAATTTTCAATCCCTTGCTAAATTGAGTTCTTTGCCAATTCTGAGATACACTTTGCTGTAACTTCTCAGGGAAAGCTCAGATCAACCACTCGACTGCTTTTTCAGCTTCTGCGTCCCAGACAGCATCCAATATGTGTTTCTCGTTCTAAGTTGAGCTCTTTATCCAAATTTGCAGTCTTTGGCTAAATTGAGTTCTTTGCCAATTCTGAGATACACTTTGCTGTAACTTGTCAGGGAAAGCTCAGATCAACCAATCGACTGCTTTTTCAGCTTCTGCGTCCCAGACAGCATTCAATATGTGTTTCTCGTTCTAAGTTGAGCTCTTTATCCAAATTTGCAGTCTTTGGCTAAATTGAGTTCTTTGCCAATTCTGAGATACACTTTGCTGTAACTTCTCAGGGAAAGCTCAGATCAACCAATCGACTGCTTTTTCAGCTTCTGCGTCCCAGACAGCATCCAATATGTATTTCTCGTTTTAAGTTGAGCTCTTTATCCAAATTTGCAGTCTTTGGCTCAATTGAGTTCTTTGCCAATTCTGAGATACACTTTGCTGTAACTTCTCAGGGAAAGCTCAGATCAACCAATCGACTGCTTTTTCAACTTCTACATCCCAGACAGCATCCAACATGTGATTCTCGTTTGAAGTTGAGCTCTGCATTCAAATTTGCAATCCCTTGCTAAATTGAGTTCTTGCCAATTCTGAGATACACTTTGCTGTAACTTCTCAGGGAAAGCTCAGATCAACCAATCGACTGCTTTTTCAGCTTCTGCGTCCCAGACAGCATCCAATATGTGTTTCTCGTTCTAAGTTGAGCTCTTTATCCAAATTTGCAGTCTTTGGCTAAATTGAGTTCTTTGCCAATTCTGAGATACACTTTGCTGTAACTTCTTAGGGAAAGCTCAGATCAACCAATCGACTGCTTTTTCAACTTCTACATCCCAGACAGCATCCAACATGTGTTTCTCGTTTGAAGTTGAGCTCTGCATTCAAATTTGCAATCCCTTGCTAAATTGAGTTCTTTGCCAATTCTGAGATACACTTTGCTGTAACTTCTCAGGGAAAGCTCAGATCAACCAATCGACTGCTTTTTCAACTTCTACATCCCAGACAGCATCCAACGTGTGTTTCTCGTTTGAAGTTGAGCTCTGCATTCAAATTTGCAATCCCTTGCTAAATTGAGTTCTTTGCCAATTCTGAGATACACTTTGCTGCAACTTCTCAGGGAAAGCTCAGATCAACCAATCGACTGCTTTTTCAACTTCTACATCCCAGACAGCATCCAACATGTGTTTCTCGTTTGAAGTTGAGCTCTGCATTCAAATTTGCAATCCCTTGCTAAATTGAGTTCTTTGCCAATTCTGAGATACACTTTGCTGTAACTTCTCAGGGAAAGCTCAGATCAACCAATCGACTGCTTTTTCAGCTTCTGCGTCCCAGACAGCATCCAATATGTGTTTCTCGTTCTAAGTTGAGCTCTTTATCCAAATTTGCAGTCTTTGGCTAAATTGAGTTCTTTGCCAATTCTGAGATACACTTTGCTGTAACTTGTCAGTGAAAGCTCAGATCAACCAATCGACTGCTTTTTCAACTTCTACATCCCAGACAGCATCCAACATGTGTTTCTCATTTGAAGTTGAGCTCTGCATTCAAATTTTCAATCCCTTGCTAAATTGAGTTCTTTGCCAATTCTGAGATACACTTTGCTGTAACTTCTCAGGGAAAGCTCAGATCAACCACTCGACTGCTTTTTCAGCTTCTGCGTCCCAGACAGCATCCAATATGTGTTTCTCGTTCTAAGTTGAGCTCTTTATCCAAATTTGCAGTCTTTGGCTAAATTGAGTTCTTTGCCAATTCTGAGATACACTTTGCTGTAACTTGTCAGGGAAAGCTCAGATCAACCAATCGACTGCTTTTTCAGCTTCTGCGTCCCAGACAGCATTCAATATGTGTTTCTCGTTCTAAGTTGAGCTCTTTATCCAAATTTGCAGTCTTTGGCTAAATTGAGTTCTTTGCCAATTCTGAGATACACTTTGCTGTAACTTCTCAGGGAAAGCTCAGATCAACCAATCGACTGCTTTTTCAGCTTCTGCGTCCCAGACAGCATCCAATATGTATTTCTCGTTTTAAGTTGAGCTCTTTATCCAAATTTGCAGTCTTTGGCTCAATTGAGTTCTTTGCCAATTCTGATATACACTTTGCTGTAACTTCTCAGGGAAAGCTCAGATCAACCAATCGACTGCTTTTTCAGCTTCTGCGTCCCAGACAGCATTCAATATGTGCTTCTCGTTCTAAGTTGAGCTCTTTATCCAAATTTTCAGTCTTTGGCTAAATTGAGTTCTTTGCCAATTCTGAGATACACTTTGCTGTAACTGGTAAGGGAAAGCTCAGATCAACCAATCGACTGCTTTTTCAACTTCTACATCCCAGACAGCATCCAACATGTGTTTCTCGTTTGAAGTTGAGCTCTGCATTCAAATTTGCAATCCCTTGCTAAATTGAGTTCTTTGCCAATTCTGAGATACACTTTGCTGTAACTTCTCAGGGAAAGCTCAGATCAACCAATCGACTGCTTTTTCAGCTTCTGCGTCCCAGACAGCATCCAATATGTGTTTCTCGTTCTAAGTTGAGCTCTTTATCCAAATTTGCAGTCTTTGGCTAAATTGAGTTCTTTGCCAATTCTGAGATACACTTTGCTGTAACTTCTCAGGGAAAGCTCAGATCAACCAATCGACTGCTTTTTCAGCTTCTGCGTCCCAGACAGCATCCAATATGTATTTCTCGTTCTAAGTTGAGCTCTTTATCCAAATTTGCAGTCTTTGGCTAAATTGAGTTCTTTGCCAATTCTGAGATACACTTTGCTGTAACGTCAGGGAAAGCTCAGATCAACCAATCGACTGCTTTTTCAGCTTCTGCGTCCCAGACAGCATCCAATATGTGTTTCTCGTTCTAAGTTGAGCTCTTTATCCAAATTTGCAGTCTTTGGCTAAATTGAGTTCTTTGCCAATTCTGAGATACACTTTGCTGTAACTTGTCAGGGAAAGCTCAGATCAACCAATTGACTGCTTTTTCAACTTCTACATCCCAGACAGCATCCAACATGTGTTTCTCGTTTGAAGTTGAGCTCTGCATTCAAATTTGCAATCCCTTGCTAAATTGAGTTCTTTGCCAATTCTGAGATACACTTTGCTGTAACTTCTCAGGGAAAGCTCAGATCAACCAATCGACTGCTTTTTCAGCTTCTGCGTCCCAGACAGCATCCAATATGTGTTTCTCGTTCTAAGTTGAGCTCTTTATCCAAATTTGCAGTCTTTGGCTCAATTGAGTTCTTTGCCAATTCTGAGATACACTTTGCTGTAACTTGTCAGGGAAAGCTCAGATCAACCAATCGACTGCTTTTTCAGCTTCTGCGTCCCAGACAGCATCCAATATGTGTTTCTCGTTCTAAGTTGAGCTCTTTATCCAAATTTGCAGTCTTTGGCTAAATTGAGTTCTTTGCCAATTCTGAGATACACTTTGCTGTAACTTGTCAGGGAAAGCTCAGATCAACCAATCGACTGCTTTTTCAACTTCTACATCCCAGACAGCATCCAACATATGTTTCTCTTTTGAAGTTGAGCTCTGCATTCAAATTTGCAATCCCTTGCTAAATTGAGTTCTTTGCCAATTCTGAGATACACTTTGCTGTAACTTCTCAGGGAAAGCTCAGATCAACCAATCGACTGCTTTTTCAACTTCTACATCCCAGACAGCATCCAACATGTGTTTCTCGTTTGAAGTTGAGCTCTGCATTCAAATTTGCAATCCCTTGCTAAATTGAGTTCTTTGCCAATTCTGAGATACACTATGCTGTAACTTCTCAGGGAAAGCTCAGATCAACCAATCGACTGCTTTTTCAGCTTCTGCGTCCCAGACAGCATCCAATATGTGTTTCTCGTTTGAAGTTGAGCTCTGCATTCAAATTTGCAATCCCTTGCTAAATTGAGTTCTTTGCCAATTCTGAGATACACTTTGCTGTAACTTCTCAGGGAAAGCTCAGATCAACCAATCGACTGCTTTTTCAGCTTCTGCGTCCCAGACAGCATCCAATATGTGTTTCTCGTTCTAAGTTGAGCTCTTTATCCAAATTTGCAGTCTTTGGCTAAATTGAGTTCTTTGCCAATTCTGAGATACACTTTGCTGTAACTTGTCAGTGAAAGCTCAGATCAACCAATCGACTGCTTTTTCAACTTCTACATCCCAGACAGCATCCAACATGTGTTTCTCATTTGAAGTTGAGCTCTGCATTCAAATTTTCAATCCCTTGCTAAATTGAGTTCTTTGCCAATTCTGAGATACACTTTGCTGTAACTTCTCAGGGAAAGCTCAGATCAACCACTCGACTGCTTTTTCAGCTTCTGCGTCCCAGACAGCATCCAATATGTGTTTCTCGTTCTAAGTTGAGCTCTTTATCCAAATTTGCAGTCTTTGGCTAAATTGAGTTCTTTGCCAATTCTGAGATACACTTTGCTGTAACTTGTCAGGGAAAGCTCAGATCAACCAATCGACTGCTTTTTCAGCTTCTGCGTCCCAGACAGCATCCAATATGTGTTTCTCGTTCTAAGTTGAGCTCTTTATCCAAATTTGCAGTCTTTGGCTAAATTGAGTTCTTTGCCAATTCTGAGATACACTTTGCTGTAACTTCTCAGGGAAAGCTCAGATCAATCAATCGACTGCTTTTTCAGCTTCTGCGTCCCAGACAGCATCCAATATGTATTTCTCGTTCTAAGTTGAGCTCTTTATCCAAATTTGCAGTCTTTGGCTAAATTGAGTTCTTTGCCAATTCTGAGATACACTTTGCTGTAACGTCAGGGAAAGCTCAGATCAACCAATCGACTGCTTTTTCAGCTTCTGCGTCCCAGACAGCATCCAATATGTGTTTCTCGTTCTAAGTTGAGCTCTTTATCCAAATTTGCAGTCTTTGGCTAAATTGAGTTCTTTGCCAATTCTGAGATACACTTTGCTGTAACTTGTCAGGGAAAGCTCAGATCAACCAATTGACTGCTTTTTCAACTTCTACATCCCAGACAGCATCCAACATGTGTTTCTCGTTTGAAGTTGAGCTCTGCATTCAAATTTGCAATCCCTTGCTAAATTGAGTTCTTTGCCAATTCTGAGATACACTTTGCTGTAACTTCTCAGGGAAAGCTCAGATCAACCAATCGACTGCTTTTTCAGCTTCTGCGTCCCAGACAGCATCCAATATGTGTTTCTCGTTCTAAGTTGAGCTCTTTATCCAAATTAGCAGTCTTTGGCTCAATTGAGTTCTTTGCCAATTCTGAGATACACTTTGCTGTAACTTGTCAGGGAAAGCTCAGATCAACCAATCGACTGCTTTTTCAGCTTCTGCGTCCCAGACAGCATCCAATATGTGTTTCTCGTTCTAAGTTGAGCTCTTTATCCAAATTTGCAGTCTTTGGCTAAATTGAGTTCTTTGCCAATTCTGAGATACACTTTGCTGTAACTTCTCAGGGAAAGCTCAGATCAATCAATCGACTGCTTTTTCAGCTTCTGCGTCCCAGACAGCATCCAATATGTATTTCTCGTTCTAAGTTGAGCTCTTTATCCAAATTTGCAGTCTTTGGCTAAATTGAGTTCTTTGCCAATTCTGAGATACACTTTGCTGTAACGTCAGGGAAAGCTCAGATCAACCAATCGACTGCTTTTTCAGCTTCTGCGTCCCAGACAGCATCCAATATGTGTTTCTCGTTCTAAGTTGAGCTCTTTATCCAAATTTGCAGTCTTTGGCTAAATTGAGTTCTTTGCCAATTCTGAGATACACTTTGCTGTAACTTGTCAGGGAAAGCTCAGATCAACCAATTGACTGCTTTTTCAACTTCTACATCCCAGACAGCATCCAACATGTGTTTCTCGTTTGAAGTTGAGCTCTGCATTCAAATTTGCAATCCCTTGCTAAATTGAGTTCTTTGCCAATTCTGAGATACACTTTGCTGTAACTTCTCAGGGAAAGCTCAGATCAACCAATCGACTGCTTTTTCAGCTTCTGCGTCCCAGACAGCATCCAATATGTGTTTCTCGTTCTAAGTTGAGCTCTTTATCCAAATTTGCAGTCTTTGGCTCAATTGAGTTCTTTGCCAATTCTGAGATACACTTTGCTGTAACTTGTCAGGGAAAGCTCAGATCAACCAATCGACTGCTTTTTCAGCTTCTGCGTCCCAGACAGCATCCAATATGTGTTTCTCGTTCTAAGTTGAGCTCTTTATCCAAATTTGCAGTCTTTGGCTAAATTGAGTTCTTTGCCAATTCTGAGATACACTTTGCTGTAACTTGTCAGGGAAAGCTCAGATCAACCAATCGACTGCTTTTTCAACTTCTACATCCCAGACAGCATCCAACATATGTTTCTCTTTTGAAGTTGAGCTCTGCATTCAAATTTGCAATCCCTTGCTAAATTGAGTTCTTTGCCAATTCTGAGATACACTTTGCTGTAACTTCTCAGGGAAAGCTCAGATCAACCAATCGACTGCTTTTTCAACTTCTACATCCCAGACAGCATCCAACATGTGTTTCTCGTTTGAAGTTGAGCTCTGCATTCAAATTTGCAATCCCTTGCTAAATTGAGTTCTTTGCCAATTCTGAGATACACTATGCTGTAACTTCTCAGGGAAAGCTCAGATCAACCAATCGACTGCTTTTTCAGCTTCTGCGTCCCAGACAGCATCCAATATGTGTTTCTCGTTCTAAGTTGAGCTCTTTATCCAAATTTGCAGTCTTTGGCTAAATTGAGTTCTTTGCCAATTCTGAGATACACTTTGCTGTAACTTCTTAGGGAAAGCTCAGATCAACCAATCGACTGCTTTTTCAACTTCTACATCCCAGACAGCATCCAACATGTGTTTCTCGTTTGAAGTTGAGCTCTGCATTCAAATTTGCAATCCCTTGCTAAATTGAGTTCTTTGCCAATTCTGAGATACACTTTGCTGTAACTTGTCAGGGAAAGCTCAGATCAACCAATCGACTGCTTTTTCAGCTTCTGCGTCCCAGACAGCATCCAATATGTGTTTCTCGTTCTAAGTTGAGCTCTTTATCCAAATTTGCAGTCTTTGGCTAAATTGAGTTCTTTGCCAATTCTGAGATACACTTTGCTGTAACTTGTCAGGGAAAGCTCAGATCAACCAATCGACTGCTTTTTCAACTTCTACATCCCAGACAGCATCCAACATATGTTTCTCTTTTGAAGTTGAGCTCTGCATTCAAATTTGCAATCCCTTGCTAAATTGAGTTCTTTGCCAATTCTGAGATACACTTTGCTGTAACTTGTCAGGGAAAGCTCAGATCAACCAATTGACTGCTTTTTCAACTTCTACATCCCAGACAGCATCCAACATGTGTTTCTCGTTTGAAGTTGAGCTCTGCATTCAAATTTGCAATCCCTTGCTAAATTGAGTTCTTTGCCAATTCTGAGATACACTTTGCTGTAACTTCTCAGGGAAAGCTCAGATCAACCAATCGACTGCTTTTTCAGCTTCTGCGTCCCAGACAGCATCCAATATGTGTTTCTCGTTCTAAGTTGAGCTCTTTATCCAAATTTGCAGTCTTTGGCTCAATTGAGTTCTTTGCCAATTCTGAGATACACTTTGCTGTAACTTGTCAGGGAAAGCTCAGATCAACCAATCGACTGCTTTTTCAGCTTCTGCGTCCCAGACAGCATCCAATATGTGTTTCTCGTTCTAAGTTGAGCTCTTTATCCAAATTTGCAGTCTTTGGCTAAATTGAGTTCTTTGCCAATTCTGAGATACACTTTGCTGTAACTTGTCAGGGAAAGCTCAGATCAACCAATCGACTGCTTTTTCAACTTCTACATCCCAGACAGCATCCAACATATGTTTCTCTTTTGAAGTTGAGCTCTGCATTCAAATTTGCAATCCCTTGCTAAATTGAGTTCTTTGCCAATTCTGAGATACACTTTGCTGTAACTTCTCAGGGAAAGCTCAGATCAACCAATCGACTGCTTTTTCAACTTCTACATCCCAGACAGCATCCAACATGTGTTTCTCGTTTGAAGTTGAGCTCTGCATTCAAATTTGCAATCCCTTGCTAAATTGAGTTCTTTGCCAATTCTGAGATACACTATGCTGTAACTTCTCAGGGAAAGCTCAGATCAACCAATCGACTGCTTTTTCAGCTTCTGCGTCCCAGACAGCATCCAATATGTGTTTCTCGTTCTAAGTTGAGCTCTTTATCCAAATTTGCAGTCTTTGGCTAAATTGAGTTCTTTGCCAATTCTGAGATACACTTTGCTGTAACTTCTTAGGGAAAGCTCAGATCAACCAATCGACTGCTTTTTCAACTTCTACATCCCAGACAGCATCCAACATGTGTTTCTCGTTTGAAGTTGAGCTCTGCATTCAAATTTGCAATCCCTTGCTAAATTGAGTTCTTTGCCAATTCTGAGATACACTTTGCTGTAACTTGTCAGGGAAAGCTCAGATCAACCAATCGACTGCTTTTTCAGCTTCTGCGTCCCAGACAGCATCCAATATGTGTTTCTCGTTCTAAGTTGAGCTCTTTATCCAAATTTGCAGTCTTTGGCTAAATTGAGTTCTTTGCCAATTCTGAGATACACTTTGCTGTAACTTGTCAGGGAAAGCTCAGATCAACCAATCGACTGCTTTTTCAACTTCTACATCCCAGACAGCATCCAACATATGTTTCTCTTTTGAAGTTGAGCTCTGCATTCAAATTTGCAATCCCTTGCTAAATTGAGTTCTTTGCCAATTCTGAGATACACTTTGCTGTAACTTCTCAGGGAAAGCTCAGATCAACCAATCGACTGCTTTTTCAACTTCTACATCCCAGACAGCATCCAACATGTGTTTCTCGTTTGAAGTTGAGCTCTGCATTCAAATTTGCAATCCCTTGCTAAATTGAGTTCTTTGCCAATTCTGAGATACACTATGCTGTAACTTCTCAGGGAAAGCTCAGATCAACCAATCGACTGCTTTTTCAGCTTCTGCGTCCCAGACAGCATCCAATATGTGTTTCTCGTTCTAAGTTGAGCTCTTTATCCAAATTTGCAGTCTTTGGCTAAATTGAGTTCTTTGCCAATTCTGAGATACACTTTGCTGTAACTTCTTAGGGAAAGCTCAGATCAACCAATCGACTGCTTTTTCAGCTTCTGCGTCCCAGACAGCATCCAATATGTGTTTCTCGTTCTAAGTTGAGCTCTTTATCCAAATTTGCAGTCTTTGGCTAAATTGAGTTCTTTGCCAATTCTGAGATACACTTTGCTGTAACTTGTCAGGGAAAGCTCAGATCAACCAATCGACTGCTTTTTCAACTTCTACATCCCAGACAGCATCCAACATATGTTTCTCTTTTGAAGTTGAGCTCTGCATTCAAATTTGCAATCCCTTGCTAAATTGAGTTCTTTGCCAATTCTGAGATACACTTTGCTGTAACTTCTCAGGGAAAGCTCAGATCAACCAATCGACTGCTTTTTCAACTTCTACATCCCAGACAGCATCCAACATGTGTTTCTCGTTTGAAGTTGAGCTCTGCATTCAAATTTGCAATCCCTTGCTAAATTGAGTTCTTTGCCAATTCTGAGATACACTATGCTGTAACTTCTCAGGGAAAGCTCAGATCAACCAATCGACTGCTTTTTCAGCTTCTGCGTCCCAGACAGCATCCAATATGTGTTTCTCGTTCTAAGTTGAGCTCTTTATCCAAATTTGCAGTCTTTGGCTAAATTGAGTTCTTTGCCAATTCTGAGATACACTTTGCTGTAACTTCTTAGGGAAAGCTCAGATCAACCAATCGACTGCTTTTTCAACTTCTACATCCCAGACAGCATCCAACATGTGTTTCTCGTTTGAAGTTGAGCTCTGCATTCAAATTTGCAATCCCTTGCTAAATTGAGTTCTTTGCCAATTCTGAGATACACTTTGCTGTAACTTCTCAGGGAAAGCTCAGATCAACCAATCGACTGCTTTTTCAACTTCTACATCCCAGACAGCATCCAACATGTGTTTCTCGTTTGAAGTTGAGCTCTGCATTCAAATTTGCAATCCCTTGCTAAATTGAGTTCTTTGCCAATTCTGAGATACACTTTGCTGTAACTTCTCAGGGAAAGCTCAGATCAACCAATCGACTGCTTTTTCAACTTCTACATCCCAGACAGCATCCAACATGTGTTTCTCGTTTGAAGTTGAGCTCTGCATTCAAATTTGCAATCCCTTGCTAAATTGAGTTCTTTGCCAATTCTGAGATACACTATGCTGTAACTTCTCAGGGAAAGCTCAGATCAACCAATCGACTGCTTTTTCAGCTTCTGCGTCCCAGACAGCATCCAATATGTGTTTCTCGTTCTAAGTTGAGCTCTTTATCCAAATTTGCAGTCTTTGGCTAAATTGAGTTCTTTGCCAATTCTGAGATACACTTTGCTGTAACTTCTTAGGGAAAGCTCAGATCAACCAATCGACTGCTTTTTCAACTTCTACATCCCAGACAGCATCCAACATGTGTTTCTCGTTTGAAGTTGAGCTCTGCATTCAAATTTGCAATCCCTTGCTAAATTGAGTTCTTTGCCAATTCTGAGATACACTTTGCTGTAACTTCTCAGGGAAAGCTCAGATCAACCAATCGACTGCTTTTTCAACTTCTACATCCCAGACAGCATCCAACATGTGTTTCTCGTTTGAAGTTGAGCTCTGCATTCAAATTTGCAATCCCTTGCTAAATTGAGTTCTTTGCCAATTCTGAGATACACTTTGCTGTAACTTCTCAGGGAAAGCTCAGATCAACCAATCGACTGCTTTTTCAGCTTCTGCGTCCCAGACAGCATCCAATATGTGTTTCTCGTTCTAAGTTGAGCTCTTTATCCAAATTTGCAGTCTTTGGCTAAATTGAGTTCTTTGCCAATTCTGAGATACACTTTGCTGTAACTTGTCAGTGAAAGCTCAGATCAACCAATCGACTGCTTTTTCAACTTCTACATCCCAGACAGCATCCAACATGTGTTTCTCATTTGAAGTTGAGCTCTGCATTCAAATTTTCAATCCCTTGCTAAATTGAGTTCTTTGCCAATTCTGAGATACACTTTGCTGTAACTTCTCAGGGAAAGCTCAGATCAACCACTCGACTGCTTTTTCAGCTTCTGCGTCCCAGACAGCATCCAATATGTGTTTCTCGTTCTAAGTTGAGCTCTTTATCCAAATTTGCAGTCTTTGGCTAAATTGAGTTCTTTGCCAATTCTGAGATACACTTTGCTGTAACTTGTCAGGGAAAGCTCAGATCAACCAATCGACTGCTTTTTCAGCTTCTGCGTCCCAGACAGCATTCAATATGTGTTTCTCGTTCTAAGTTGAGCTCTTTATCCAAATTTGCAGTCTTTGGCTAAATTGAGTTCTTTGCCAATTCTGAGATACACTTTGCTGTAACTTCTCAGGGAAAGCTCAGATCAACCAATCGACTGCTTTTTCAGCTTCTGCGTCCCAGACAGCATCCAATATGTATTTCTCGTTTTAAGTTGAGCTCTTTATCCAAATTTGCAGTCTTTGGCTCAATTGAGTTCTTTGCCAATTCTGATATACACTTTGCTGTAACTTCTCAGGGAAAGCTCAGATCAACCAATCGACTGCTTTTTCAGCTTCTGCGTCCCAGACAGCATTCAATATGTGTTTCTCGTTCTAAGTTGAGCTCTTTATCCAAATTTTCAGTCTTTGGCTAAATTGAGTTCTTTGCCAATTCTGAGATACACTTTGCTGTAACTGGTAAGGGAAAGCTCAGATCAACCAATCGACTGCTTTTTCAACTTCTACATCCCAGACAGCATCCAACATGTGTTTCTCGTTTGAAGTTGAGCTCTGCATTCAAATTTGCAATCCCTTGCTAAATTGAGTTCTTTGCCAATTCTGAGATACACTTTGCTGTAACTTCTCAGGGAAAGCTCAGATCAACCAATCGACTGCTTTTTCAGCTTCTGCGTCCCAGACAGCATCCAATATGTGTTTCTCGTTCTAAGTTGAGCTCTTTATCCAAATTTGCAGTCTTTGGCTAAATTGAGTTCTTTGCCAATTCTGAGATACACTTTGCTGTAACTTGTCAGTGAAAGCTCAGATCAACCAATCGACTGCTTTTTCAACTTCTACATCCCAGACAGCATCCAACATGTGTTTCTCATTTGAAGTTGAGCTCTGCATTCAAATTTTCAATCCCTTGCTAAATTGAGTTCTTTGCCAATTCTGAGATACACTTTGCTGTAACTTCTCAGGGAAAGCTCAGATCAACCACTCGACTGCTTTTTCAGCTTCTGCGTCCCAGACAGCATCCAATATGTGTTTCTCGTTCTAAGTTGAGCTCTTTATCCAAATTTGCAGTCTTTGGCTAAATTGAGTTCTTTGCCAATTCTGAGATACACTTTGCTGTAACTTGTCAGGGAAAGCTCAGATCAACCAATCGACTGCTTTTTCAGCTTCTGCGTCCCAGACAGCATCCAATATGTGTTTCTCGTTCTAAGTTGAGCTCTTTATCCAAATTTGCAGTCTTTGGCTAAATTGAGTTCTTTGCCAATTCTGAGATACACTTTGCTGTAACTTCTCAGGGAAAGCTCAGATCAACCAATCGACTGCTTTTTCAGCTTCTGCGTCCCAGACAGCATCCAATATGTATTTCTCGTTCTAAGTTGAGCTCTTTATCCAAATTTGCAGTCTTTGGCTAAATTGAGTTCTTTGCCAATTCTGAGATACACTTTGCTGTAACGTCAGGGAAAGCTCAGATCAACCAATCGACTGCTTTTTCAGCTTCTGCGTCCCAGACAGCATCCAATATGTGTTTCTCGTTCTAAGTTGAGCTCTTTATCCAAATTTGCAGTCTTTGGCTAAATTGAGTTCTTTGCCAATTCTGAGATACACTTTGCTGTAACTTGTCAGGGAAAGCTCAGATCAACCAATTGACTGCTTTTTCAACTTCTACATCCCAGACAGCATCCAACATGTGTTTCTCGTTTGAAGTTGAGCTCTGCATTCAAATTTGCAATCCCTTGCTAAATTGAGTTCTTTGCCAATTCTGAGATACACTTTGCTGTAACTTCTCAGGGAAAGCTCAGATCAACCAATCGACTGCTTTTTCAGCTTCTGCGTCCCAGACAGCATCCAATATGTGTTTCTCGTTCTAAGTTGAGCTCTTTATCCAAATTTGCAGTCTTTGGCTCAATTGAGTTCTTTGCCAATTCTGAGATACACTTTGCTGTAACTTGTCAGGGAAAGCTCAGATCAACCAATCGACTGCTTTTTCAGCTTCTGCGTCCCAGACAGCATCCAATATGTGTTTCTCGTTCTAAGTTGAGCTCTTTATCCAAATTTGCAGTCTTTGGCTAAATTGAGTTCTTTGCCAATTCTGAGATACACTTTGCTGTAACTTGTCAGGGAAAGCTCAGATCAACCAATCGACTGCTTTTTCAACTTCTACATCCCAGACAGCATCCAACATATGTTTCTCTTTTGAAGTTGAGCTCTGCATTCAAATTTGCAATCCCTTGCTAAATTGAGTTCTTTGCCAATTCTGAGATACACTTTGCTGTAACTTCTCAGGGAAAGCTCAGATCAACCAATCGACTGCTTTTTCAACTTCTACATCCCAGACAGCATCCAACATGTGTTTCTCGTTTGAAGTTGAGCTCTGCATTCAAATTTGCAATCCCTTGCTAAATTGAGTTCTTTGCCAATTCTGAGATACACTATGCTGTAACTTCTCAGGGAAAGCTCAGATCAACCAATCGACTGCTTTTTCAGCTTCTGCGTCCCAGACAGCATCCAATATGTGTTTCTCGTTTGAAGTTGAGCTCTGCATTCAAATTTGCAATCCCTTGCTAAATTGAGTTCTTTGCCAATTCTGAGATACACTTTGCTGTAACTTCTCAGGGAAAGCTCAGATCAACCAATCGACTGCTTTTTCAGCTTCTGCGTCCCAGACAGCATCCAATATGTGTTTCTCGTTCTAAGTTGAGCTCTTTATCCAAATTTGCAGTCTTTGGCTAAATTGAGTTCTTTGCCAATTCTGAGATACACTTTGCTGCAACTTCTCAGGGAAAGCTCAGATCAACCAATCGACTGCTTTTTCAACTTCTACATCCCAGACAGCATCCAACATGTGTTTCTCGTTTGAAGTTGAGCTCTGCATTCAAATTTGCAATCCCTTGCTAAATTGAGTTCTTTGCCAATTCTGAGATACACTTTGCTGTAACTTCTCAGGGAAAGCTCAGATCAACCAATCGACTGCTTTTTCAGCTTCTGCGTCCCAGACAGCATCCAATATGTGTTTCTCGTTCTAAGTTGAGCTCTTTATCCAAATTTGCAGTCTTTGGCTAAATTGAGTTCTTTGCCAATTCTGAGATACACTTTGCTGTAACTTGTCAGTGAAAGCTCAGATCAACCAATCGACTGCTTTTTCAACTTCTACATCCCAGACAGCATCCAACATGTGTTTCTCATTTGAAGTTGAGCTCTGCATTCAAATTTTCAATCCCTTGCTAAATTGAGTTCTTTGCCAATTCTGAGATACACTTTGCTGTAACTTCTCAGGGAAAGCTCAGATCAACCACTCGACTGCTTTTTCAGCTTCTGCGTCCCAGACAGCATCCAATATGTGTTTCTCGTTCTAAGTTGAGCTCTTTATCCAAATTTGCAGTCTTTGGCTAAATTGAGTTCTTTGCCAATTCTGAGATACACTTTGCTGTAACTTGTCAGGGAAAGCTCAGATCAACCAATCGACTGCTTTTTCAGCTTCTGCGTCCCAGACAGCATTCAATATGTGTTTCTCGTTCTAAGTTGAGCTCTTTATCCAAATTTGCAGTCTTTGGCTAAATTGAGTTCTTTGCCAATTCTGAGATACACTTTGCTGTAACTTCTCAGGGAAAGCTCAGATCAACCAATCGACTGCTTTTTCAGCTTCTGCGTCCCAGACAGCATCCAATATGTATTTCTCGTTTTAAGTTGAGCTCTTTATCCAAATTTGCAGTCTTTGGCTCAATTGAGTTCTTTGCCAATTCTGATATACACTTTGCTGTAACTTCTCAGGGAAAGCTCAGATCAACCAATCGACTGCTTTTTCAGCTTCTGCGTCCCAGACAGCATTCAATATGTGTTTCTCGTTCTAAGTTGAGCTCTTTATCCAAATTTTCAGTCTTTGGCTAAATTGAGTTCTTTGCCAATTCTGAGATACACTTTGCTGTAACTGGTAAGGGAAAGCTCAGATCAACCAATCGACTGCTTTTTCAACTTCTACATCCCAGACAGCATCCAACATGTGTTTCTCGTTTGAAGTTGAGCTCTGCATTCAAATTTGCAATCCCTTGCTAAATTGAGTTCTTTGCCAATTCTGAGATACACTTTGCTGTAACTTCTCAGGGAAAGCTCAGATCAACCAATCGACTGCTTTTTCAGCTTCTGCGTCCCAGACAGCATCCAATATGTGTTTCTCGTTCTAAGTTGAGCTCTTTATCCAAATTTGCAGTCTTTGGCTAAATTGAGTTCTTTGCCAATTCTGAGATACACTTTGCTGTAACTTGTCAGTGAAAGCTCAGATCAACCAATCGACTGCTTTTTCAACTTCTACATCCCAGACAGCATCCAACATGTGTTTCTCATTTGAAGTTGAGCTCTGCATTCAAATTTTCAATCCCTTGCTAAATTGAGTTCTTTGCCAATTCTGAGATACACTTTGCTGTAACTTCTCAGGGAAAGCTCAGATCAACCACTCGACTGCTTTTTCAGCTTCTGCGTCCCAGACAGCATCCAATATGTGTTTCTCGTTCTAAGTTGAGCTCTTTATCCAAATTTGCAGTCTTTGGCTAAATTGAGTTCTTTGCCAATTCTGAGATACACTTTGCTGTAACTTGTCAGGGAAAGCTCAGATCAACCAATCGACTGCTTTTTCAGCTTCTGCGTCCCAGACAGCATCCAATATGTGTTTCTCGTTCTAAGTTGAGCTCTTTATCCAAATTTGCAGTCTTTGGCTAAATTGAGTTCTTTGCCAATTCTGAGATACACTTTGCTGTAACTTCTCAGGGAAAGCTCAGATCAACCAATCGACTGCTTTTTCAGCTTCTGCGTCCCAGACAGCATCCAATATGTATTTCTCGTTCTAAGTTGAGCTCTTTATCCAAATTTGCAGTCTTTGGCTAAATTGAGTTCTTTGCCAATTCTGAGATACACTTTGCTGTAACTTGTCAGGGAAAGCTCAGATCAACCAATCGACTGCTTTTTCAGCTTCTGCGTCCCAGACAGCATCCAATATGTGTTTCTCGTTCTAAGTTGAGCTCTTTATCCAAATTTGCAGTCTTTGGCTAAATTGAGTTCTTTGCCAATTCTGAGATACACTTTGCTGTAACTTGTCAGGGAAAGCTCAGATCAACCAATTGACTGCTTTTTCAACTTCTACATCCCAGACAGCATCCAACATGTGTTTCTCGTTTGAAGTTGAGCTCTGCATTCAAATTTGCAATCCCTTGCTAAATTGAGTTCTTTGCCAATTCTGAGATACACTTTGCTGTAACTTCTCAGGGAAAGCTCAGATCAACCAATCGACTGCTTTTTCAGCTTCTGCGTCCCAGACAGCATCCAATATGTGTTTCTCGTTCTAAGTTGAGCTCTTTATCCAAATTTGCAGTCTTTGGCTCAATTGAGTTCTTTGCCAATTCTGAGATACACTTTGCTGTAACTTGTCAGGGAAAGCTCAGATCAACCAATCGACTGCTTTTTCAGCTTCTGCGTCCCAGACAGCATCCAATATGTGTTTCTCGTTCTAAGTTGAGCTCTTTATCCAAATTTGCAGTCTTTGGCTAAATTGAGTTCTTTGCCAATTCTGAGATACACTTTGCTGTAACTTGTCAGGGAAAGCTCAGATCAACCAATCGACTGCTTTTTCAACTTCTACATCCCAGACAGCATCCAACATATGTTTCTCTTTTGAAGTTGAGCTCTGCATTCAAATTTGCAATCCCTTGCTAAATTGAGTTCTTTGCCAATTCTGAGATACACTTTGCTGTAACTTCTCAGGGAAAGCTCAGATCAACCAATCGACTGCTTTTTCAACTTCTACATCCCAGACAGCATCCAACATGTGTTTCTCGTTTGAAGTTGAGCTCTGCATTCAAATTTGCAATCCCTTGCTAAATTGAGTTCTTTGCCAATTCTGAGATACACTATGCTGTAACTTCTCAGGGAAAGCTCAGATCAACCAATCGACTGCTTTTTCAGCTTCTGCGTCCCAGACAGCATCCAATATGTGTTTCTCGTTTGAAGTTGAGCTCTGCATTCAAATTTGCAATCCCTTGCTAAATTGAGTTCTTTGCCAATTCTGAGATACACTTTGCTGTAACTTCTCAGGGAAAGCTCAGATCAACCAATCGACTGCTTTTTCAGCTTCTGCGTCCCAGACAGCATCCAATATGTGTTTCTCGTTCTAAGTTGAGCTCTTTATCCAAATTTGCAGTCTTTGGCTAAATTGAGTTCTTTGCCAATTGTGAGATACACTTTGCTGTAACTTGTCAGTGAAAGCTCAGATCAACCAATCGACTGCTTTTTCAACTTCTACATCCCAGACAGCATCCAACATGTGTTTCTCATTTGAAGTTGAGCTCTGCATTCAAATTTTCAATCCCTTGCTAAATTGAGTTCTTTGCCAATTCTGAGATACACTTTGCTGTAACTTCTCAGGGAAAGCTCAGATCAACCACTCGACTGCTTTTTCAGCTTCTGCGTCCCAGACAGCATCCAATATGTGTTTCTCGTTCTAAGTTGAGCTCTTTATCCAAATTTGCAGTCTTTGGCTAAATTGAGTTCTTTGCCAATTCTGAGATACACTTTGCTGTAACTTGTCAGGGAAAGCTCAGATCAACCAATCGACTGCTTTTTCAGCTTCTGCGTCCCAGACAGCATCCAATATGTGTTTCTCGTTCTAAGTTGAGCTCTTTATCCAAATTTGCAGTCTTTGGCTAAATTGAGTTCTTTGCCAATTCTGAGATACACTTTGCTGTAACTTGTCAGGGAAAGCTCAGATCAACCAATTGACTGCTTTTTCAACTTCTACATCCCAGACAGCATCCAACATGTGTTTCTCGTTTGAAGTTGAGCTCTGCATTCAAATTTGCAATCCCTTGCTAAATTGAGTTCTTTGCCAATTCTGAGATACACTTTGCTGTAACTTCTCAGGGAAAGCTCAGATCAACCAATCGACTGCTTTTTCAGCTTCTGCGTCCCAGACAGCATCCAATATGTGTTTCTCGTTCTAAGTTGAGCTCTTTATCCAAATTTGCAGTCTTTGGCTCAATTGAGTTCTTTGCCAATTCTGAGATACACTTTGCTGTAACTTGTCAGGGAAAGCTCAGATCAACCAATCGACTGCTTTTTCAGCTTCTGCGTCCCAGACAGCATCCAATATGTGTTTCTCGTTCTAAGTTGAGCTCTTTATCCAAATTTGCAGTCTTTGGCTAAATTGAGTTCTTTGCCAATTCTGAGATACACTTTGCTGTAACTTGTCAGGGAAAGCTCAGATCAACCAATCGACTGCTTTTTCAACTTCTACATCCCAGACAGCATCCAACATATGTTTCTCTTTTGAAGTTGAGCTCTGCATTCAAATTTGCAATCCCTTGCTAAATTGAGTTCTTTGCCAATTCTGAGATACACTTTGCTGTAACTTCTCAGGGAAAGCTCAGATCAACCAATCGACTGCTTTTTCAACTTCTACATCCCAGACAGCATCCAACATGTGTTTCTCGTTTGAAGTTGAGCTCTGCATTCAAATTTGCAATCCCTTGCTAAATTGAGTTCTTTGCCAATTCTGAGATACACTATGCTGTAACTTCTCAGGGAAAGCTCAGATCAACCAATCGACTGCTTTTTCAGCTTCTGCGTCCCAGACAGCATCCAATATGTGTTTCTCGTTCTAAGTTGAGCTCTTTATCCAAATTTGCAGTCTTTGGCTAAATTGAGTTCTTTGCCAATTCTGAGATACACTTTGCTGTAACTTCTTAGGGAAAGCTCAGATCAACCAATCGACTGCTTTTTCAACTTCTACATCCCAGACAGCATCCAACATGTGTTTCTCGTTTGAAGTTGAGCTCTGCATTCAAATTTGCAATCCCTTGCTAAATTGAGTTCTTTGCCAATTCTGAGATACACTTTGCTGTAACTTGTCAGGGAAAGCTCAGATCAACCAATCGACTGCTTTTTCAGCTTCTGCGTCCCAGACAGCATCCAATATGTGTTTCTCGTTCTAAGTTGAGCTCTTTATCCAAATTTGCAGTCTTTGGCTAAATTGAGTTCTTTGCCAATTCTGAGATACACTTTGCTGTAACTTGTCAGGGAAAGCTCAGATCAACCAATCGACTGCTTTTTCAACTTCTACATCCCAGACAGCATCCAACATATGTTTCTCTTTTGAAGTTGAGCTCTGCATTCAAATTTGCAATCCCTTGCTAAATTGAGTTCTTTGCCAATTCTGAGATACACTTTGCTGTAACTTGTCAGGGAAAGCTCAGATCAACCAATTGACTGCTTTTTCAACTTCTACATCCCAGACAGCATCCAACATGTGTTTCTCGTTTGAAGTTGAGCTCTGCATTCAAATTTGCAATCCCTTGCTAAATTGAGTTCTTTGCCAATTCTGAGATACACTTTGCTGTAACTTCTCAGGGAAAGCTCAGATCAACCAATCGACTGCTTTTTCAGCTTCTGCGTCCCAGACAGCATCCAATATGTGTTTCTCGTTCTAAGTTGAGCTCTTTATCCAAATTTGCAGTCTTTGGCTCAATTGAGTTCTTTGCCAATTCTGAGATACACTTTGCTGTAACTTGTCAGGGAAAGCTCAGATCAACCAATCGACTGCTTTTTCAGCTTCTGCGTCCCAGACAGCATCCAATATGTGTTTCTCGTTCTAAGTTGAGCTCTTTATCCAAATTTGCAGTCTTTGGCTAAATTGAGTTCTTTGCCAATTCTGAGATACACTTTGCTGTAACTTCTCAGGGAAAGCTCAGATCAACCAATCGACTGCTTTTTCAACTTCTACATCCCAGACAGCATCCAACATGTGTTTCTCGTTTGAAGTTGAGCTCTGCATTCAAATTTGCAATCCCTTGCTAAATTGAGTTCTTTGCCAATTCTGAGATACACTATGCTGTAACTTCTCAGGGAAAGCTCAGATCAACCAATCGACTGCTTTTTCAGCTTCTGCGTCCCAGACAGCATCCAATATGTGTTTCTCGTTCTAAGTTGAGCTCTTTATCCAAATTTGCAGTCTTTGGCTAAATTGAGTTCTTTGCCAATTCTGAGATACACTTTGCTGTAACTTCTTAGGGAAAGCTCAGATCAACCAATCGACTGCTTTTTCAACTTCTACATCCCAGACAGCATCCAACATGTGTTTCTCGTTTGAAGTTGAGCTCTGCATTCAAATTTGCAATCCCTTGCTAAATTGAGTTCTTTGCCAATTCTGAGATACACTTTGCTGTAACTTGTCAGGGAAAGCTCAGATCAACCAATCGACTGCTTTTTCAGCTTCTGCGTCCCAGACAGCATCCAATATGTGTTTCTCGTTCTAAGTTGAGCTCTTTATCCAAATTTGCAGTCTTTGGCTAAATTGAGTTCTTTGCCAATTCTGAGATACACTTTGCTGTAACTTGTCAGGGAAAGCTCAGATCAACCAATCGACTGCTTTTTCAACTTCTACATCCCAGACAGCATCCAACATATGTTTCTCTTTTGAAGTTGAGCTCTGCATTCAAATTTGCAATCCCTTGCTAAATTGAGTTCTTTGCCAATTCTGAGATACACTTTGCTGTAACTTCTCAGGGAAAGCTCAGATCAACCAATCGACTGCTTTTTCAACTTCTACATCCCAGACAGCATCCAACATGTGTTTCTCGTTTGAAGTTGAGCTCTGCATTCAAATTTGCAATCCCTTGCTAAATTGAGTTCTTTGCCAATTCTGAGATACACTATGCTGTAACTTCTCAGGGAAAGCTCAGATCAACCAATCGACTGCTTTTTCAGCTTCTGCGTCCCAGACAGCATCCAATATGTGTTTCTCGTTCTAAGTTGAGCTCTTTATCCAAATTTGCAGTCTTTGGCTAAATTGAGTTCTTTGCCAATTCTGAGATACACTTTGCTGTAACTTCTTAGGGAAAGCTCAGATCAACCAATCGACTGCTTTTTCAACTTCTACATCCCAGACAGCATCCAACATGTGTTTCTCGTTTGAAGTTGAGCTCTGCATTCAAATTTGCAATCCCTTGCTAAATTGAGTTCTTTGCCAATTCTGAGATACACTTTGCTGTAACTTCTCAGGGAAAGCTCAGATCAACCAATCGACTGCTTTTTCAACTTCTACATCCCAGACAGCATCCAACATGTGTTTCTCGTTTGAAGTTGGGCTCTGCATTCAAATTTGCAATCCCTTGCTAAATTGAGTTCTTTGCCAATTCTGAGATACACTTTGCTGCAACTTCTCAGGGAAAGCTCAGATCAACCAATCGACTGCTTTTTCAACTTCTACATCCCAGACAGCATCCAACATGTGTTTCTCGTTTGAAGTTGAGCTCTGCATTCAAATTTGCAATCCCTTGCTAAATTGAGTTCTTTGCCAATTCTGAGATACACTTTGCTGTAACTTCTCAGGGAAAGCTCAGATCAACCAATCGACTGCTTTTTCAGCTTCTGCGTCCCAGACAGCATCCAATATGTGTTTCTCGTTCTAAGTTGAGCTCTTTATCCAAATTTGCAGTCTTTGGCTAAATTGAGTTCTTTGCCAATTCTGAGATACACTTTGCTGTAACTTGTCAGTGAAAGCTCAGATCAACCAATCGACTGCTTTTTCAACTTCTACATCCCAGACAGCATCCAACATGTGTTTCTCATTTGAAGTTGAGCTCTGCATTCAAATTTTCAATCCCTTGCTAAATTGAGTTCTTTGCCAATTCTGAGATACACTTTGCTGTAACTTCTCAGGGAAAGCTCAGATCAACCACTCGACTGCTTTTTCAGCTTCTGCGTCCCAGACAGCATCCAATATGTGTTTCTCGTTCTAAGTTGAGCTCTTTATCCAAATTTGCAGTCTTTGGCTAAATTGAGTTCTTTGCCAATTCTGAGATACACTTTGCTGTAACTTGTCAGGGAAAGCTCAGATCAACCAATCGACTGCTTTTTCAACTTCTACATCCCAGACAGCATCCAACATATGTTTCTCTTTTGAAGTTGAGCTCTGCATTCAAATTTGCAATCCCTTGCTAAATTGAGTTCTTTGCCAATTCTGAGATACACTTTGCTGTAACTTCTCAGGGAAAGCTCAGATCAACCAATCGACTGCTTTTTCAACTTCTACATCCCAGACAGCATCCAACATGTGTTTCTCGTTTGAAGTTGAGCTCTGCATTCAAATTTGCAATCCCTTGCTAAATTGAGTTCTTTGCCAATTCTGAGATACACTATGCTGTAACTTCTCAGGGAAAGCTCAGATCAACCAATCGACTGCTTTTTCAGCTTCTGCGTCCCAGACAGCATCCAATATGTGTTTCTCGTTCTAAGTTGAGCTCTTTATCCAAATTTGCAGTCTTTGGCTAAATTGAGTTCTTTGCCAATTCTGAGATACACTTTGCTGTAACTTCTTAGGGAAAGCTCAGATCAACCAATCGACTGCTTTTTCAACTTCTACATCCCAGACAGCATCCAACATGTGTTTCTCGTTTGAAGTTGAGCTCTGCATTCAAATTTGCAATCCCTTGCTAAATTGAGTTCTTTGCCAATTCTGAGATACACTTTGCTGTAACTTCTCAGGGAAAGCTCAGATCAACCAATCGACTGCTTTTTCAACTTCTACATCCCAGACAGCATCCAACATGTGTTTCTCGTTTGAAGTTGGGCTCTGCATTCAAATTTGCAATCCCTTGCTAAATTGAGTTCTTTGCCAATTCTGAGATACACTTTGCTGCAACTTCTCAGGGAAAGCTCAGATCAACCAATCGACTGCTTTTTCAACTTCTACATCCCAGACAGCATCCAACATGTGTTTCTCGTTTGAAGTTGAGCTCTGCATTCAAATTTGCAATCCCTTGCTAAATTGAGTTCTTTGCCAATTCTGAGATACACTTTGCTGTAACTTCTCAGGGAAAGCTCAGATCAACCAATCGACTGCTTTTTCAGCTTCTGCGTCCCAGACAGCATCCAATATGTGTTTCTCGTTCTAAGTTGAGCTCTTTATCCAAATTTGCAGTCTTTGGCTAAATTGAGTTCTTTGCCAATTCTGAGATACACTTTGCTGTAACTTGTCAGTGAAAGCTCAGATCAACCAATCGACTGCTTTTTCAACTTCTACATCCCAGACAGCATCCAACATGTGTTTCTCATTTGAAGTTGAGCTCTGCATTCAAATTTTCAATCCCTTGCTAAATTGAGTTCTTTGCCAATTCTGAGATACACTTTGCTGTAACTTCTCAGGGAAAGCTCAGATCAACCACTCGACTGCTTTTTCAGCTTCTGCGTCCCAGACAGCATCCAATATGTGTTTCTCGTTCTAAGTTGAGCTCTTTATCCAAATTTGCAGTCTTTGGCTAAATTGAGTTCTTTGCCAATTCTGAGATACACTTTGCTGTAACTTGTCAGGGAAAGCTCAGATCAACCAATCGACTGCTTTTTCAGCTTCTGCGTCCCAGACAGCATTCAATATGTGTTTCTCGTTCTAAGTTGAGCTCTTTATCCAAATTTGCAGTCTTTGGCTAAATTGAGTTCTTTGCCAATTCTGAGATACACTTTGCTGTAACTTCTCAGGGAAAGCTCAGATCAACCAATCGACTGCTTTTTCAGCTTCTGCGTCCCAGACAGCATCCAATATGTATTTCTCGTTTTAAGTTGAGCTCTTTATCCAAATTTGCAGTCTTTGGCTCAATTGAGTTCTTTGCCAATTCTGATATACACTTTGCTGTAACTTCTCAGGGAAAGCTCAGATCAACCAATCGACTGCTTTTTCAGCTTCTGCGTCCCAGACAGCATTCAATATGTGTTTCTCGTTCTAAGTTGAGCTCTTTATCCAAATTTTCAGTCTTTGGCTAAATTGAGTTCTTTGCCAATTCTGAGATACACTTTGCTGTAACTGGTAAGGGAAAGCTCAGATCAACCAATCGACTGCTTTTTCAACTTCTACATCCCAGACAGCATCCAACATGTGTTTCTCGTTTGAAGTTGAGCTCTGCATTCAAATTTGCAATCCCTTGCTAAATTGAGTTCTTTGCCAATTCTGAGATACACTTTGCTGTAACTTCTCAGGGAAAGCTCAGATCAACCAATCGACTGCTTTTTCAGCTTCTGCGTCCCAGACAGCATCCAATATGTGTTTCTCGTTCTAAGTTGAGCTCTTTATCCAAATTTGCAGTCTTTGGCTAAATTGAGTTCTTTGCCAATTCTGAGATACACTTTGCTGTAACTTGTCAGTGAAAGCTCAGATCAACCAATCGACTGCTTTTTCAACTTCTACATCCCAGACAGCATCCAACATGTGTTTCTCATTTGAAGTTGAGCTCTGCATTCAAATTTTCAATCCCTTGCTAAATTGAGTTCTTTGCCAATTCTGAGATACACTTTGCTGTAACTTCTCAGGGAAAGCTCAGATCAACCACTCGACTGCTTTTTCAGCTTCTGCGTCCCAGACAGCATCCAATATGTGTTTCTCGTTCTAAGTTGAGCTCTTTATCCAAATTTGCAGTCTTTGGCTAAATTGAGTTCTTTGCCAATTCTGAGATACACTTTGCTGTAACTTGTCAGGGAAAGCTCAGATCAACCAATCGACTGCTTTTTCAGCTTCTGCGTCCCAGACAGCATCCAATATGTGTTTCTCGTTCTAAGTTGAGCTCTTTATCCAAATTTGCAGTCTTTGGCTAAATTGAGTTCTTTGCCAATTCTGAGATACACTTTGCTGTAACTTCTCAGGGAAAGCTCAGATCAACCAATCGACTGCTTTTTCAGCTTCTGCGTCCCAGACAGCATCCAATATGTATTTCTCGTTCTAAGTTGAGCTCTTTATCCAAATTTGCAGTCTTTGGCTAAATTGAGTTCTTTGCCAATTCTGAGATACACTTTGCTGTAACGTCAGGGAAAGCTCAGATCAACCAATCGACTGCTTTTTCAGCTTCTGCGTCCCAGACAGCATCCAATATGTGTTTCTCGTTCTAAGTTGAGCTCTTTATCCAAATTTGCAGTCTTTGGCTAAATTGAGTTCTTTGCCAATTCTGAGATACACTTTGCTGTAACTTGTCAGGGAAAGCTCAGATCAACCAATCGACTGCTTTTTCAACTTCTACATCCCAGACAGCATCCAACATGTGTTTCTCGTTTGAAGTTGAGCTCTGCATTCAAATTTGCAATCCCTTGCTAAATTGAGTTCTTTGCCAATTCTGAGATACACTTTGCTGTAACTTGTCAGGGAAAGCTCAGATCAACCAATCGACTGCTTTTTCAGCTTCTGCGTCCCAGACAGCATCCAATATGTGTTTCTCGTTCTAAGTTGAGCTCTTTATCCAAATTTGCAGTCTTTGGCTAAATTGAGTTCTTTGCCAATTCTGAGATACACTTTGCTGTAACTTGTCAGGGAAAGCTCAGATCAACCAATCGACTGCTTTTTCAACTTCTACATCCCAGACAGCATCCAACATATGTTTCTCTTTTGAAGTTGAGCTCTGCATTCAAATTTGCAATCCCTTGCTAAATTGAGTTCTTTGCCAATTCTGAGATACACTTTGCTGTAACTTGTCAGGGAAAGCTCAGATCAACCAATTGACTGCTTTTTCAACTTCTACATCCCAGACAGCATCCAACATGTGTTTCTCGTTTGAAGTTGAGCTCTGCATTCAAATTTGCAATCCCTTGCTAAATTGAGTTCTTTGCCAATTCTGAGATACACTTTGCTGTAACTTCTCAGGGAAAGCTCAGATCAACCAATCGACTGCTTTTTCAGCTTCTGCGTCCCAGACAGCATCCAATATGTGTTTCTCGTTCTAAGTTGAGCTCTTTATCCAAATTTGCAGTCTTTGGCTCAATTGAGTTCTTTGCCAATTCTGAGATACACTTTGCTGTAACTTGTCAGGGAAAGCTCAGATCAACCAATCGACTGCTTTTTCAGCTTCTGCGTCCCAGACAGCATCCAATATGTGTTTCTCGTTCTAAGTTGAGCTCTTTATCCAAATTTGCAGTCTTTGGCTAAATTGAGTTCTTTGCCAATTCTGAGATACACTTTGCTGTAACTTGTCAGGGAAAGCTCAGATCAACCAATCGACTGCTTTTTCAACTTCTACATCCCAGACAGCATCCAACATATGTTTCTCTTTTGAAGTTGAGCTCTGCATTCAAATTTGCAATCCCTTGCTAAATTGAGTTCTTTGCCAATTCTGAGATACACTTTGCTGTAACTTCTCAGGGAAAGCTCAGATCAACCAATCGACTGCTTTTTCAGCTTCTGCGTCCCAGACAGCATCCAATATGTGTTTCTCGTTCTAAGTTGAGCTCTTTATCCAAATTTGCAGTCTTTGGCTCAATTGAGTTCTTTGCCAATTCTGAGATACACTTTGCTGTAACTTGTCAGGGAAAGCTCAGATCAACCAATCGACTGCTTTTTCAGCTTCTGCGTCCCAGACAGCATCCAATATGTGTTTCTCGTTCTAAGTTGAGCTCTTTATCCAAATTTGCAGTCTTTGGCTAAATTGAGTTCTTTGCCAATTCTGAGATACACTTTGCTGTAACTTGTCAGGGAAAGCTCAGATCAACCAATCGACTGCTTTTTCAACTTCTACATCCCAGACAGCATCCAACATATGTTTCTCTTTTGAAGTTGAGCTCTGCATTCAAATTTGCAATCCCTTGCTAAATTGAGTTCTTTGCCAATTCTGAGATACACTTTGCTGTAACTTCTCAGGGAAAGCTCAGATCAACCAATCGACTGCTTTTTCAACTTCTACATCCCAGACAGCATCCAACATGTGTTTCTCGTTTGAAGTTGAGCTCTGCATTCAAATTTGCAATCCCTTGCTAAATTGAGTTCTTTGCCAATTCTGAGATACACTATGCTGTAACTTCTCAGGGAAAGCTCAGATCAACCAATCGACTGCTTTTTCAGCTTCTGCGTCCCAGACAGCATCCAATATGTGTTTCTCGTTTGAAGTTGAGCTCTGCATTCAAATTTGCAATCCCTTGCTAAATTGAGTTCTTTGCCAATTCTGAGATACACTTTGCTGTAACTTCTCAGGGAAAGCTCAGATCAACCAATCGACTGCTTTTTCAGCTTCTGCGTCCCAGACAGCATCCAATATGTGTTTCTCGTTCTAAGTTGAGCTCTTTATCCAAATTTGCAGTCTTTGGCTAAATTGAGTTCTTTGCCAATTCTGAGATACACTTTGCTGTAACTTGTCAGTGAAAGCTCAGATCAACCAATCGACTGCTTTTTCAACTTCTACATCCCAGACAGCATCCAACATGTGTTTCTCATTTGAAGTTGAGCTCTGCATTCAAATTTTCAATCCCTTGCTAAATTGAGTTCTTTGCCAATTCTGAGATACACTTTGCTGTAACTTCTCAGGGAAAGCTCAGATCAACCACTCGACTGCTTTTTCAGCTTCTGCGTCCCAGACAGCATCCAATATGTGTTTCTCGTTCTAAGTTGAGCTCTTTATCCAAATTTGCAGTCTTTGGCTAAATTGAGTTCTTTGCCAATTCTGAGATACACTTTGCTGTAACTTGTCAGGGAAAGCTCAGATCAACCAATCGACTGCTTTTTCAGCTTCTGCGTCCCAGACAGCATCCAATATGTGTTTCTCGTTCTAAGTTGAGCTCTTTATCCAAATTTGCAGTCTTTGGCTAAATTGAGTTCTTTGCCAATTCTGAGATACACTTTGCTGTAACTTCTCAGGGAAAGCTCAGATCAATCAATCGACTGCTTTTTCAGCTTCTGCGTCCCAGACAGCATCCAATATGTATTTCTCGTTCTAAGTTGAGCTCTTTATCCAAATTTGCAGTCTTTGGCTAAATTGAGTTCTTTGCCAATTCTGAGATACACTTTGCTGTAACGTCAGGGAAAGCTCAGATCAACCAATCGACTGCTTTTTCAGCTTCTGCGTCCCAGACAGCATCCAATATGTGTTTCTCGTTCTAAGTTGAGCTCTTTATCCAAATTTGCAGTCTTTGGCTAAATTGAGTTCTTTGCCAATTCTGAGATACACTTTGCTGTAACTTGTCAGGGAAAGCTCAGATCAACCAATTGACTGCTTTTTCAACTTCTACATCCCAGACAGCATCCAACATGTGTTTCTCGTTTGAAGTTGAGCTCTGCATTCAAATTTGCAATCCCTTGCTAAATTGAGTTCTTTGCCAATTCTGAGATACACTTTGCTGTAACTTCTCAGGGAAAGCTCAGATCAACCAATCGACTGCTTTTTCAGCTTCTGCGTCCCAGACAGCATCCAATATGTGTTTCTCGTTCTAAGTTGAGCTCTTTATCCAAATTTGCAGTCTTTGGCTCAATTGAGTTCTTTGCCAATTCTGAGATACACTTTGCTGTAACTTGTCAGGGAAAGCTCAGATCAACCAATCGACTGCTTTTTCAGCTTCTGCGTCCCAGACAGCATCCAATATGTGTTTCTCGTTCTAAGTTGAGCTCTTTATCCAAATTTGCAGTCTTTGGCTAAATTGAGTTCTTTGCCAATTCTGAGATACACTTTGCTGTAACTTGTCAGGGAAAGCTCAGATCAACCAATCGACTGCTTTTTCAACTTCTACATCCCAGACAGCATCCAACATATGTTTCTCTTTTGAAGTTGAGCTCTGCATTCAAATTTGCAATCCCTTGCTAAATTGAGTTCTTTGCCAATTCTGAGATACACTTTGCTGTAACTTCTCAGGGAAAGCTCAGATCAACCAATCGACTGCTTTTTCAACTTCTACATCCCAGACAGCATCCAACATGTGTTTCTCGTTTGAAGTTGAGCTCTGCATTCAAATTTGCAATCCCTTGCTAAATTGAGTTCTTTGCCAATTCTGAGATACACTATGCTGTAACTTCTCAGGGAAAGCTCAGATCAACCAATCGACTGCTTTTTCAGCTTCTGCGTCCCAGACAGCATCCAATATGTGTTTCTCGTTCTAAGTTGAGCTCTTTATCCAAATTTGCAGTCTTTGGCTAAATTGAGTTCTTTGCCAATTCTGAGATACACTTTGCTGTAACTTCTTAGGGAAAGCTCAGATCAACCAATCGACTGCTTTTTCAACTTCTACATCCCAGACAGCATCCAACATGTGTTTCTCGTTTGAAGTTGAGCTCTGCATTCAAATTTGCAATCCCTTGCTAAATTGAGTTCTTTGCCAATTCTGAGATACACTTTGCTGTAACTTGTCAGGGAAAGCTCAGATCAACCAATCGACTGCTTTTTCAGCTTCTGCGTCCCAGACAGCATCCAATATGTGTTTCTCGTTCTAAGTTGAGCTCTTTATCCAAATTTGCAGTCTTTGGCTAAATTGAGTTCTTTGCCAATTCTGAGATACACTTTGCTGTAACTTGTCAGGGAAAGCTCAGATCAACCAATCGACTGCTTTTTCAACTTCTACATCCCAGACAGCATCCAACATATGTTTCTCTTTTGAAGTTGAGCTCTGCATTCAAATTTGCAATCCCTTGCTAAATTGAGTTCTTTGCCAATTCTGAGATACACTTTGCTGTAACTTGTCAGGGAAAGCTCAGATCAACCAATTGACTGCTTTTTCAACTTCTACATCCCAGACAGCATCCAACATGTGTTTCTCGTTTGAAGTTGAGCTCTGCATTCAAATTTGCAATCCCTTGCTAAATTGAGTTCTTTGCCAATTCTGAGATACACTTTGCTGTAACTTCTCAGGGAAAGCTCAGATCAACCAATCGACTGCTTTTTCAGCTTCTGCGTCCCAGACAGCATCCAATATGTGTTTCTCGTTCTAAGTTGAGCTCTTTATCCAAATTTGCAGTCTTTGGCTCAATTGAGTTCTTTGCCAATTCTGAGATACACTTTGCTGTAACTTGTCAGGGAAAGCTCAGATCAACCAATCGACTGCTTTTTCAGCTTCTGCGTCCCAGACAGCATCCAATATGTGTTTCTCGTTCTAAGTTGAGCTCTTTATCCAAATTTGCAGTCTTTGGCTAAATTGAGTTCTTTGCCAATTCTGAGATACACTTTGCTGTAACTTGTCAGGGAAAGCTCAGATCAACCAATCGACTGCTTTTTCAACTTCTACATCCCAGACAGCATCCAACATATGTTTCTCTTTTGAAGTTGAGCTCTGCATTCAAATTTGCAATCCCTTGCTAAATTGAGTTCTTTGCCAATTCTGAGATACACTTTGCTGTAACTTCTCAGGGAAAGCTCAGATCAACCAATCGACTGCTTTTTCAACTTCTACATCCCAGACAGCATCCAACATGTGTTTCTCGTTTGAAGTTGAGCTCTGCATTCAAATTTGCAATCCCTTGCTAAATTGAGTTCTTTGCCAATTCTGAGATACACTATGCTGTAACTTCTCAGGGAAAGCTCAGATCAACCAATCGACTGCTTTTTCAGCTTCTGCGTCCCAGACAGCATCCAATATGTGTTTCTCGTTCTAAGTTGAGCTCTTTATCCAAATTTGCAGTCTTTGGCTAAATTGAGTTCTTTGCCAATTCTGAGATACACTTTGCTGTAACTTCTTAGGGAAAGCTCAGATCAACCAATCGACTGCTTTTTCAACTTCTACATCCCAGACAGCATCCAACATGTGTTTCTCGTTTGAAGTTGAGCTCTGCATTCAAATTTGCAATCCCTTGCTAAATTGAGTTCTTTGCCAATTCTGAGATACACTTTGCTGTAACTTGTCAGGGAAAGCTCAGATCAACCAATCGACTGCTTTTTCAGCTTCTGCGTCCCAGACAGCATCCAATATGTGTTTCTCGTTCTAAGTTGAGCTCTTTATCCAAATTTGCAGTCTTTGGCTAAATTGAGTTCTTTGCCAATTCTGAGATACACTTTGCTGTAACTTGTCAGGGAAAGCTCAGATCAACCAATCGACTGCTTTTTCAACTTCTACATCCCAGACAGCATCCAACATATGTTTCTCTTTTGAAGTTGAGCTCTGCATTCAAATTTGCAATCCCTTGCTAAATTGAGTTCTTTGCCAATTCTGAGATACACTTTGCTGTAACTTGTCAGGGAAAGCTCAGATCAACCAATTGACTGCTTTTTCAACTTCTACATCCCAGACAGCATCCAACATGTGTTTCTCGTTTGAAGTTGAGCTCTGCATTCAAATTTGCAATCCCTTGCTAAATTGAGTTCTTTGCCAATTCTGAGATACACTTTGCTGTAACTTCTCAGGGAAAGCTCAGATCAACCAATCGACTGCTTTTTCAGCTTCTGCGTCCCAGACAGCATCCAATATGTGTTTCTCGTTCTAAGTTGAGCTCTTTATCCAAATTTGCAGTCTTTGGCTCAATTGAGTTCTTTGCCAATTCTGAGATACACTTTGCTGTAACTTGTCAGGGAAAGCTCAGATCAACCAATCGACTGCTTTTTCAGCTTCTGCGTCCCAGACAGCATCCAATATGTGTTTCTCGTTCTAAGTTGAGCTCTTTATCCAAATTTGCAGTCTTTGGCTAAATTGAGTTCTTTGCCAATTCTGAGATACACTTTGCTGTAACTTGTCAGGGAAAGCTCAGATCAACCAATCGACTGCTTTTTCAACTTCTACATCCCAGACAGCATCCAACATATGTTTCTCTTTTGAAGTTGAGCTCTGCATTCAAATTTGCAATCCCTTGCTAAATTGAGTTCTTTGCCAATTCTGAGATACACTTTGCTGTAACTTCTCAGGGAAAGCTCAGATCAACCAATCGACTGCTTTTTCAACTTCTACATCCCAGACAGCATCCAACATGTGTTTCTCGTTTGAAGTTGAGCTCTGCATTCAAATTTGCAATCCCTTGCTAAATTGAGTTCTTTGCCAATTCTGAGATACACTATGCTGTAACTTCTCAGGGAAAGCTCAGATCAACCAATCGACTGCTTTTTCAGCTTCTGCGTCCCAGACAGCATCCAATATGTGTTTCTCGTTTGAAGTTGAGCTCTGCATTCAAATTTGCAATCCCTTGCTAAATTGAGTTCTTTGCCAATTCTGAGATACACTTTGCTGTAACTTGTCAGGGAAAGCTCAGATCAACCAATCGACTGCTTTTTCAGCTTCTGCGTCCCAGACAGCATCCAATATGTGTTTCTCGTTCTAAGTTGAGCTCTTTATCCAAATTTGCAGTCTTTGGCTAAATTGAGTTCTTTGCCAATTCTGAGATACACTTTGCTGTAACTTGTCAGGGAAAGCTCAGATCAACCAATCGACTGCTTTTTCAACTTCTACATCCCAGACAGCATCCAACATATGTTTCTCTTTTGAAGTTGAGCTCTGCATTCAAATTTGCAATCCCTTGCTAAATTGAGTTCTTTGCCAATTCTGAGATACACTTTGCTGTAACTTCTCAGGGAAAGCTCAGATCAACCAATCGACTGCTTTTTCAACTTCTACATCCCAGACAGCATCCAACATGTGTTTCTCGTTTGAAGTTGAGCTCTGCATTCAAATTTGCAATCCCTTGCTAAATTGAGTTCTTTGCCAATTCTGAGATACACTATGCTGTAACTTCTCAGGGAAAGCTCAGATCAACCAATCGACTGCTTTTTCAGCTTCTGCGTCCCAGACAGCATCCAATATGTGTTTCTCGTTCTAAGTTGAGCTCTTTATCCAAATTTGCAGTCTTTGGCTAAATTGAGTTCTTTGCCAATTCTGAGATACACTTTGCTGTAACTTCTTAGGGAAAGCTCAGATCAACCAATCGACTGTTTTTTCAACTTCTACATCCCAGACAGCATCCAACATGTGTTTCTCGTTTGAAGTTGAGCTCTGCATTCAAATTTGCAATCCCTTGCTAAATTGAGTTCTTTGCCAATTCTGAGATACACTTTGCTGTAACTTCTCAGGGAAAGCTCAGATCAACCAATCGACTGCTTTTTCAACTTCTACATCCCAGACAGCATCCAACATGTGTTTCTCGTTTGAAGTTGAGCTCTGCATTCAAATTTGCAATCCCTTGCTAAATTGAGTTCTTGCCAATTCTGAGATACACTTTGCTGTAACTTCTCAGGGAAAGCTCAGATCAACCAATCGACTGCTTTTTCAGCTTCTGCGTCCCAGACAGCATCCAATATGTGTTTCTCGTTCTAAGTTGAGCTCTTTATCCAAATTTGCAGTCTTTGGCTAAATTGAGTTCTTTGCCAATTCTGAGATACACTTTGCTGTAACTTCTTAGGGAAAGCTCAGATCAACCAATCGACTGCTTTTTCAACTTCTACATCCCAGACAGCATCCAACATGTGTTTCTCGTTTGAAGTTGAGCTCTGCATTCAAATTTGCAATCCCTTGCTAAATTGAGTTCTTTGCCAATTCTGAGATACACTTTGCTGTAACTTCTCAGGGAAAGCTCAGATCAACCAATCGACTGCTTTTTCAACTTCTACATCCCAGACAGCATCCAACATGTGTTTCTCGTTTGAAGTTGAGCTCTGCATTCAAATTTGCAATCCCTTGCTAAATTGAGTTCTTTGCCAATTCTGAGATACACTTTGCTGCAACTTCTCAGGGAAAGCTCAGATCAACCAATCGACTGCTTTTTCAACTTCTACATCCCAGACAGCATCCAACATGTGTTTCTCGTTTGAAGTTGAGCTCTGCATTCAAATTTGCAATCCCTTGCTAAATTGAGTTCTTTGCCAATTCTGAGATACACTTTGCTGTAACTTCTCAGGGAAAGCTCAGATCAACCAATCGACTGCTTTTTCAGCTTCTGCGTCCCAGACAGCATCCAATATGTGTTTCTCGTTCTAAGTTGAGCTCTTTATCCAAATTTGCAGTCTTTGGCTAAATTGAGTTCTTTGCCAATTCTGAGATACACTTTGCTGTAACTTGTCAGTGAAAGCTCAGATCAACCAATCGACTGCTTTTTCAACTTCTACATCCCAGACAGCATCCAACATGTGTTTCTCATTTGAAGTTGAGCTCTGCATTCAAATTTTCAATCCCTTGCTAAATTGAGTTCTTTGCCAATTCTGAGATACACTTTGCTGTAACTTCTCAGGGAAAGCTCAGATCAACCACTCGACTGCTTTTTCAGCTTCTGCGTCCCAGACAGCATCCAATATGTGTTTCTCGTTCTAAGTTGAGCTCTTTATCCAAATTTGCAGTCTTTGGCTAAATTGAGTTCTTTGCCAATTCTGAGATACACTTTGCTGTAACTTGTCAGGGAAAGCTCAGATCAACCAATCGACTGCTTTTTCAGCTTCTGCGTCCCAGACAGCATTCAATATGTGTTTCTCGTTCTAAGTTGAGCTCTTTATCCAAATTTGCAGTCTTTGGCTAAATTGAGTTCTTTGCCAATTCTGAGATACACTTTGCTGTAACTTCTCAGGGAAAGCTCAGATCAACCAATCGACTGCTTTTTCAGCTTCTGCGTCCCAGACAGCATCCAATATGTATTTCTCGTTTTAAGTTGAGCTCTTTATCCAAATTTGCAGTCTTTGGCTCAATTGAGTTCTTTGCCAATTCTGATATACACTTTGCTGTAACTTCTCAGGGAAAGCTCAGATCAACCAATCGACTGCTTTTTCAGCTTCTGCGTCCCAGACAGCATTCAATATGTGTTTCTCGTTCTAAGTTGAGCTCTTTATCCAAATTTGCAGTCTTTGGCTAAATTGAGTTCTTTGCCAATTCTGAGATACACTTTGCTGTAACTGGTAAGGGAAAGCTCAGATCAACCAATCGACTGCTTTTTCAACTTCTACATCCCAGACAGCATCCAACATGTGTTTCTCGTTTGAAGTTGAGCTCTGCATTCAAATTTTCAATCCCTTGCTAAATTGAGTTCTTTGCCAATTCTGAGATACACTTTGCTGTAACTTCTCAGGGAAAGCTCAGATCAACCACTCGACTGCTTTTTCAGCTTCTGCGTCCCAGACAGCATCCAATATGTGTTTCTCGTTCTAAGTTGAGCTCTTTATCCAAATTTGCAGTCTTTGGCTAAATTGAGTTCTTTGCCAATTCTGAGATACACTTTGCTGTAACTTGTCAGGGAAAGCTCAGATCAACCAATCGACTGCTTTTTCAGCTTCTGCGTCCCAGACAGCATCCAATATGTGTTTCT
The DNA here is from genome assembly GCA_039707465.1 of Rhabdophis nuchalis. Taxonomy (NCBI): domain Eukaryota; kingdom Metazoa; phylum Chordata; class Lepidosauria; order Squamata; family Natricidae; genus Rhabdophis; species Rhabdophis nuchalis. Next base: position 178,031,395 of record CM077646.1, on the reverse strand, counting down.
CGTTCTAAGTTGAGCTCTTTATCCAAATTTGCAGTCTTTGGCTAAATTGAGTTCTTTGCCAATTCTGAGATACACTTTGCTGTAACTTCTCAGGGAAAGCTCAGATCAACCAATCGACTGCTTTTTCAACTTCTACATCCCAGACAGCATCCAACATGTGTTTCTCGTTTGAAGTTGAGCTCTGCATTCAAATTTGCAATCCCTTGCTAAATTGAGTTCTTTGCCAATTCTGAGATACACTTTGCTGCAACTTCTCAGGGAAAGCTCAGATCAACCAATCGACTGCTTTTTCAGCTTCTGCGTCCCAGACAGCATTCAATATGTGTTTCTCGTTCTAAGTTGAGCTCTTTATCCAAATTTGCAGTCTTTGGCTAAATTGAGTTCTTTGCCAATTCTGAGATACACTTTGCTGTAACTTCTCAGGGAAAGCTCAGATCAACCAATCGACTGCTTTTTCAGCTTCTGCGTCCCAGACAGCATCCAATATGTATTTCTCATTTTAAGTTGAGCTCTTTATCCAAATTTGCAGTCTTTGGCTCAATTGAGTTCTTTGCCAATTCTGATATACACTTTGCTGTAACTTCTCAGGGAAAGCTCAGATCAACCAATCGACTGCTTTTTCAGCTTCTGCGTCCCAGACAGCATTCAATATGTGTTTCTCGTTCTAAGTTGAGCTCTTTATCCAAATTTTCAGTCTTTGGCTAAATTGAGTTCTTTGCCAATTCTGAGATACACTTTGCTGTAACTGGTCAGGGAAAGCTCAGATCAACCAATCGACTGCTTTTTCAACTTCTACATCCCAGACAGCATCCAACATATGTTTCTCTTTTGAAGTTGAGCTCTGCATTCAAATTTGCAATCCCTTGCTAAATTGAGTTCTTTGCCAATTCTGAGATACGCTTTGCTGTAACTTCTCAGGGAAAGCTCAGATCAACCAATCGACTGCTTTTTCAGCTTCTGCGTCCCAGACAGCATCCAATATGTGTTTCTCGTTCTAGGTTGAGCTCTTTATCCAAATTTGCAGTCTTTGGCTAAATTGAGTTCTTTGCCAATTCTGAGATACACTTTGCTGTAACTTCTTAGGGAAAGCTCAGATCAACCAATCGACTGCTTTTTCAACTTCTACATCCCAGACAGCATCCAACATGTGTTTCTCGTTTGAAGTTGAGCTCTGCATTCAAATTTGCAATCCCTTGCTAAATTGAGTTCTTTGCCAATTCTGAGATACACTTTGCTGTAACTTCTCAGGGAAAGCTCAGATCAACCAATCGACTGCTTTTTCAGCTTCTGCGTCCCAGACAGCATCCAATATGTGTTTCTCGTTCTAAGTTGAGCTCTTTATCCAAATTTGCAGTCTTTGGCTAAATTGAGTTCTTTGCCAATTCTGAGATACACTTTGCTGTAACTTCTTAGTCAAAGCTCAGATCAACCAATCGACTGCTTTTTCAACTTCTACATCCCAGACAGCATCCAACATGTGTTTCTCGTTTGAAGTTGAGCTCTGCATTCAAATTTGCAATCCCTTGCTAAATTGAGTTCTTTGCCAATTCTGAGATACACTTTGCTGTAACTTCTCAGGGAAAGCTCAGATCAACCAATCGACTGCTTTTTCAACTTCTACATCCCAGACAGCATCCAACATGTGTTTCTCGTTTGAAGTTGAGCTCTGCATTCAAATTTGCAATCCCTTGCTAAATTGAGTTCTTTGCCAATTCTGAGATACACTTTGCTGTAACTTCTCAGGGAAAGCTCAGATCAACCAATCGACTGCTTTTTCAGCTTCTGCATCCCAGACAGCATCCAATATGTGTTTCTCGTTTGAAGTTGAGCTCTGCATTCAAATTTGCAATCCCTTGCTAAATTGAGTTCTTTGCCAATTCTGAGATACACTTTGCTGTAACTTCTCAGGGAAAGCTCAGATCAACCAATCGACTGCTTTTTCAGCTTCTGCGTCCCAGACAGCATCCAATATGTATTTCTCGTTCTAAGTTGAGCTCTTTATCCAAATTTGCAGTCTTTGGCTAAATTGAGTTCTTTGCCAATTCTGAGATACACTTTGCTGTAACTTCTTAGGGAAAGCTCAGATCAACCAATCGACTGCTTTTTCAACTTCTACATCCCAGACAGCATCCAACATGTGTTTCTCGTTTGAAGTTGAGCTCTGCATTCAAATTTGCAATCCCTTGCTAAATTGAGTTCTTTGCCAATTCTGAGATACACTTTGCTGTAACTTCTCAGGGAAAGCTCAGATCAACCAATCGACTGCTTTTTAAGCTTCTGCGTCCCAGACAGCATCCAATATGTGTTTCTCGTTCTAAGTCTAGCTCTTTATCCAAATTTGCAGTCTTTGGCTAAATTGAGTTCTTTGCCAATTCTGAGATACACTTTGCTGTAACTTCTTAGGGAAAGCTCAGATCAACCAATCGACTGCTTTTTCAACTTCTACATCCCAGACAGCATCCAACATGTGTTTCTCGTTTGAAGTTGAGCTCTGCATTCAAATTTGCAATCCCTTGCTAAATTGAGTTCTTTGCCAATTCTGAGATACACTTTGCTGTAACTTCTCAGGGAAAGGTCAGATCAACCACTCGACTGCTTTTTCAACTTCTACATCCCAGACAGCATCCAACATGTGTTTCTCGTTTGAAGTTGAGCTCTGCATTCAAATTTGCAATCCCTTGCTAAATTGAGTTCTTTGCCAATTCTGAGATACACTTTGCTGTAACTTCTCAGGGAAAGCTCAGATCAACCAATCGACTGCTTTTTCAGCTTCTGCGTCCCAGACAGCATCCAATATGTATTTCTCGTTCTAAGTTGAGCTCTTTATCCAAATTTGCAGTCTTTGGCTAAATTGAGTTCTTTGCCAATTCTGAGATACACTTTGCTGTAACTTCTTAGGGAAAGCTCAGATCAACCAATCGACTGCTTTTTCAACTTCTACATCCCAGACAGCATCCAACATGTGTTTCTCGTTTGAAGTTGAGCTCTGCATTCAAATTTGCAATCCCTTGCTAAATTGAGTTCTTTGCCAATTCTGAGATACACTTTGCTGTAACGTCAGGGAAAGCTCAGATCAACCAATCGACTGCTTTTTCAGCTTCTGCGTCCCAGACAGCATCCAATATGTGTTTCTCGTTCTAAGTTGAGCTCTTTATCCAAATTTGCAGTCTTTGGCTAAATTGAGTTCTTTGCCAATTCTGAGATACACTTTGCTGTAACTTGTCAGGGAAAGCTCAGATCAACCAATTGACTGCTTTTTCAACTTCTACATCCCAGACAGCATCCAACATGTGTTTCTCGTTTGAAGTTGAGCTCTGCATTCAAATTTGCAATCCCTTGCTAAATTGAGTTCTTTGCCAATTCTGAGATACACTTTGCTGTAACTTCTCAGGGAAAGCTCAGATCAACCAATCGACTGCTTTTTCAGCTTCTGCGTCCCAGACAGCATCCAATATGTGTTTCTCGTTCTAAGTTGAGCTCTTTATCCAAATTTGCAGTCTTTGGCTCAATTGAGTTCTTTGCCAATTCTGAGATACACTTTGCTGTAACTTGTCAGGGAAAGCTCAGATCAACCAATCGACTGCTTTTTCAACTTCTACATCCCAGACAGCATCCAACATATGTTTCTCTTTTGAAGTTGAGCTCTGCATTCAAATTTGCAATCCCTTGCTAAATTGAGTTCTTTGCCAATTCTGAGATACACTTTGCTGTAACTTCTCAGGGAAAGCTCAGATCAACCAATCGACTGCTTTTTCAACTTCTACATCCCAGACAGCATCCAACATGTGTTTCTCGTTTGAAGTTGAGCTCTGCATTCAAATTTGCAATCCCTTGCTAAATTGAGTTCTTTGCCAATTCTGAGATACACTATGCTATAACTTCTCAGGGAAAGCTCAGATCAACCAATCGACTGCTTTTTCAGCTTCTGCGTTCCAGACAGCATCCAATATGTGTTTCTCGTTCTAAGTTGAGCTCTTTATCCAAATTTGCAGTCTTTGGCTAAATTGAGTTCTTTGCCAATTCTGAGATACACTTTGCTGTAACTTGTCAGGGAAAGCTCAGATCAACCAATCGACTGCTTTTTCAGCTTCTGCGTCCCAGACAGCATCAAATATGTGTTCCTCGTTCTAAGTTGAGCTCTTTATCCAAATTTGCAGTCTTTGGCTAAATTGAGTTCTTTGCCAATTCTGAGATACACTTTGCTGTAACTGGTCAGGGAAAGCTCAGATCAACCAATCGACTGCTTTTTCAACTTCTACATCCCAGACAGCATCCAACATGTGTTTCTCCTTTGAAGTTGAGCTCTGCATTCAAATTTGCAATCCCTTGCTAAATTGAGTTCTTTGCCAATTCTGAGATACACTTTGCTGTAACTTCTCAGGGAAAGCTCAGATCAACCACTCGACTGCTTTTTCAACTTCTACATCCCAGACAGCATCCAACATGTGTTTCTCGTTTGAAGTTGAGCTCTGCATTCAAATTTGCAATCCCTTGCTAAATTGAGTTCTTTGCCAATTCTGAGATACACTTTGCTGTAACTTGTCAGGGAAAGCTCAGATCAACCAATCGACTGCTTTTTCAGCTTCTGCGTCCCAGACAGCATCCAATATGTGTTTCTCGTTCTAAGTTGAGCTCTTTATCCAAATTTGCAGTCTTTGGCTAAATTGAGTTCTTTGCCAATTCTGAGATACACTTTGCTGTAACTTGTCAGGGAAAGCTCAGATCAACCAATCGACTGCTTTTTCAACTTCTACATCCCAGACAGCATCCAACATATGTTTCTCTTTTGAAGTTGAGCTCTGCATTCAAATTTGCAATCCCTTGCTAAATTGAGTTCTTTGCCAATTCTGAGATACACTATGCTGTAACTTCTCAGGGAAAGCTCAGATCAACCAATCGACTGCTTTTTCAGCTTCTTCGTCCCAGAAAGCATCCAATATGTGTTTCTCGTTCTAAGTTGAGCTCTTTATCCAAATTTGCAGTCTTTGGCTAAATTGAGTTCTTTGCCAATTCTGAGATACACTTTGCTGTAACTTCTTAGGGAAAGCTCAGATCAACCAATCGACTGCTTTTTCAACTTCTACATCCCAGACAGCATCCAACGTGTTTCTCGTTTGAAGTTGAGCTCTGCATTCAAATTTGCAATCCCTTGCTAAATTGAGTTCTTTGCCAATTCTGAGATACACTTTGCTGTAACTTCTCAGGGAAAGTTCAGATCAACCAATCGACTGCTTTTTCAGCTTCTGCGTCCCAGACAGCATCCAATATGTGTTCCTCGTTCTAAGTTGAGCTCTTTATCCAAATTTGCAGTCTTTGGCTAAATTGAGTTCTTTGCCAATTCTGAGATACACTTTGCTGTAACTTCTCAGGGAAAGCTCAGATCAACCAATCGACTGCTTTTTCAGCTTCTGCGTCCCAGACAGCATTCAATATGTGTTTCTCGTTCTAAGTTGAGCTCTTTATCCAAATTTTCAGTCTTTGGCTAAATTGAGTTCTTTGCCAATTCTGAGATACACTTTGCTGTAACTGGTCAGGGAAAGCTCAGATCAACCAATCGACTGCTTTTTCAACTTCTACATCCCAGACAGCATCCAACATGTGTTTCTCCTTTGAAGTTGAGCTCTGCATTCAAATTTGCAATCCCTTGCTAAATTGAGTTCTTTGCCAATTCTGAGATACACTTTGCTGTAACTTCTCAGGGAAAGCTCAGATCAACCACTCGACTGCTTTTTCAGCTTCTGTGTCCCAGACAGCATCCAATATCTATTTCTCGTTCTAAGTTGAGCTCTTTATCCAAATTTGCAGTCTTTGGCTCAATTGAGTTCTTTGCCAATTCTGAGATACACTTTGCTGTAACTTGTCAGGGAAAGCTCAGATCAACCAATCGACTGCTTTTTCAGCTTCTGCGTCCCAGACAGCATCAAATATGTGTTCCTCGTTCTAAGTTGAGCTCTTTATCCAAATTTGCAGTCTTTGGCTAAATTGAGTTCTTTGCCAATTCTGAGATACACTTTGCTGTAACTGGTCAGGGAAAGCTCAGATCAACCAATCGACTGCTTTTTCAACTTCTACATCCCAGACAGCAACCAACATGTGTTTCTCCTTTGAAGTTGAGCTCTGCATTCAAATTTGCAATCCCTTGCTAAATTGAGTTCTTTGCCAATTCTGAGATACACTTTGCTGTAACTTCTCAGGGAAAGCTCAGATCAACCACTCGACTGCTTTTTCAGCTTCTGCGTCCCAGACAGCATCCAATATCTATTTCTCGTTCTAAGTTGAGCTCTTTATCCAAATTTGCAGTCTTTGGCTCAATTGAGTTCTTTGCCAATTCTGAGATACACTTTGCTGTAACTTGTCAGGGAAAGCTCAGATCAACCAATCGACTGCTTTTTCAGCTTCTGCGTCCCAGACAGCATCCAATATGTGTTTCTCGTTCTAAGTTGAGCTCTTTATCCAAATTTGCAGTCTTTGGCTAAATTGAGTTCTTTGCCAATTCTGAGATACACTTTGCTGTAACTTGTCAGGGAAAGCTCAGATCAACCAATCGACTGCTTTTTCAACTTCTACATCCCAGACAGCATCCAACATATGTTTCTCTTTTGAAGTTGAGCTCTGCATTCAAATTTGCAATCCCTTGCTAAATTGAGTTCTTTGCCAATTCTGAGATACACTTTGCTGTAACTTCTCAGGGAAAGCTCAGATCAACCAATCGACTGCTTTTTCAGCTTCTGCGTCCCAGACAGCATCCAATATGTGTTTCTCGTTCTAAGTTGAGCTCTTTATCCAAATTTGCAGTCTTTGGCTAAATTGAGTTCTTTGCCAATTCTGAGATACACTTTGCTGTAACTTGTCAGGGAAAGCTCAGATCAACCAATCGACTGCTTTTTCAACTTCTACATCCCAGACAGCATCCAACATGTGTTTCTCGTTTGAAGTTGAGCTCTGCATTCAAATTTGCAATCCCTTGCTAAATTGAGTTCTTTGCCAATTCTGAGATACACTTTGCTGTAACTTCTTAGGGAAAGCTCAGATCAACCAATCGACTGCTTTTTCAACTTCTACATCCCAGACAGCATCCAACGTGTTTCTCGGTTGAAGTTGAGCTCTGCATTCAAATTTGCAATCCCTTGCTAAATTGAGTTCTTTGCCAATTCTGAGATACACTTTGCTGTAACTTCTTAGGGAAAGCTCAGATCAACCAATCGACTGCTTTTTCAACTTCTACATCCCAGACAGCATCCAACGTGTTTCTCGTTTGAAGTTGAGCTCTGCATTCAAATTTGCAATCCCTTGCTAAATTGAGTTCTTTGCCAATTCTGAGATACACTTTGCTGTAACTTCTCAGGGAAAGTTCAGATCAACCAATCGACTGCTTTTTCAGCTTCTGCGTCCCAGACAGCATCCAATATGTGTTTCTCGTTCTAAGTTGAGCTCTTTATCCAAATTTGCAGTCTTTGGCTAAATTGAGTTCTTTGCCAATTCTGAGACACACTTTGCTGTAACTTCTCAGGGAAAGCTCAGATCAACCAATCGATTGCTTTTTCAGCTTCTGCGTCCCAGACAGCATTCAATATGTGTTTCTCGTTCTAAGTTGAGCTCTTTATCCAAATTTTCAGTCTTTGGCTAAATTGAGTTCTTTGCCAATTCTGAGATACACTTTGCTGTAACTGGTAAGGGAAAGCTCAGATCAACCAATCGACTGCTTTTTCAACTTCTACATCCCAGACAGCATCCAACATGTGTTTCTCGTTTGAAGTTGAGCTCTGCATTCAAATTTGCAATCGCTTGCTAAATTGAGTTCTTTGCCAATTCTGAGATACACTTTGCTGTAACTTCTCAGGGAAAGCTCAGATCAACCAATCGACTGCTTTTTCAGCTTCTGCGTCCCAGACAGCATCCAATATGTGTTTCTCGTTCTAAGTTGAGCTCTTTATCCAAATTTGCAGTCTTTGGCTAAATTGAGTTCTTTGCCAATTCTGAGATACACTTTGCTGTAACTTGTCAGTGAAAGCTCAGATCAACCAATCGACTGCTTTTTCAACTTCTACATCCCAGACAGCATCCAACATGTGTTTCTCATTTGAAGTTGAGCTCTGCATTCAAATTTTCAATCCCTTGCTAAATTGAGTTCTTTGCCAATTCTGAGATACACTTTGCTGTAACTTCTCAGGGAAAGCTCAGATCAACCACTCGACTGCTTTTTCAGCTTCTGCGTCCCAGACAGCATCCAATATGTGTTTCTCGTTCTAAGTTGAGCTCTTTATCCAAATTTGCAGTCTTTGGCTAAATTGAGTTCTTTGCCAATTCTGAGATACACTTTGCTGTAACTTGTCAGGGAAAGCTCAGATCAACCAATCGACTGCTTTTTCAGCTTCTGCGTCCCAGACAGCATCCAATATGTGTTTCTCGTTCTAAGTTGAGCTCTTTATCCAAATTTGCAGTCTTTGGCTAAATTGAGTTCTTTGCCAATTCTGAGATACACTTTGCTGTAACTTCTCAGGGAAAGCTCAGATCAACCAATCGACTGCTTTTTCAACTTCTACATCCCAGACAGCATCCAACATGTGTTTCTCGGTTGAAGTTGAGCTCTGCATTCAAATTTGCAATCCCTTGCTAAATTGAGTTCTTTGCCAATTCTGAGATACACTTTGCTGCAACTTCTCAGGGAAAGCTCAGATCAACCAATCGACTGCTTTTTCAGCTTCTGCGTCCCAGACAGCATTCAATATGTGTTTCTCGTTCTAAGTTGAGCTCTTTATCCAAATTTGCAGTCTTTGGCTAAATTGAGTTCTTTGCCAATTCTGAGATACACTTTGCTGTAACTTGTCAGGGAAAGCTCAGATCAACCAATCGACTGCTTTTTCAACTTCTACATCCCAGACAGCATCCAACATATGTTTCTCTTTTGAAGTTGAGCTCTGCATTCAAATTTGCAATCCCTTGCTAAATTGAGTTCTTTGCCAATTCTGAGATACACTTTGCTGTAACTTCTCAGGGAAAGCTCAGATCAACCAATCGACTGCTTTTTCAGCTTCTGCGTCCCAGACAGCATCCAATATGTGTTTCTCGTTCTAAGTTGAGCTCTTTATCCAAATTTGCAGTCTTTGGCTAAATTGAGTTCTTTGCCAATTCTGAGATACACTTTGCTGTAACTTGTCAGGGAAAGCTCAGATCAACCAATCGACTGCTTTTTCAACTTCTACATCCCAGACAGCATCCAACGTGTTTCTCGTTTGAAGTTGAGCTCTGCATTCAAATTTGCAATCCCTTGCTAAATTGAGTTCTTTGCCAATTCTGAGATACACTTTGCTGTAACTTCTCAGGGAAAGTTCAGATCAACCAATCGACTGCTTTTTCAGCTTCTGCGTCCCAGACAGCATCCAATATGTGTTCCTCGTTCTAAGTTGAGCTCTTTATCCAAATTTGCAGTCTTTGGCTAAATTGAGTTCTTTGCCAATTCTGAGATACACTTTGCTGTAACTTCTCAGGGAAAGCTCAGATCAACCAATCGACTGCTTTTTCAGCTTCTGCGTCTCAGACAGCATCCAATATGTGTTCCTCGTTCTAAGTTGAGCTCTTTATCCAAATTTGCAGTCTTTGGCTAAATTGAGTTCTTTGCCAATTCTGAGATACACTTTGCTGTAACTTCTCAGGGAAAGCTCAGATCAACCAATCGACTGCTTTTTCAGCTTCTGCGTCCCAGACAGCATTCAATATGTGTTTCTCGTTCTAAGTTGAGCTCTTTATCCAAATTTTCAGTCTTTGGCTAAATTGAGTTCTTTGCCAATTCTGAGATACACTTTGCTGTAACTGGTCAGGGAAAGCTCAGATCAACCAATCGACTGCTTTTTCAACTTCTACATCCCAGACAGCATCCAACATGTGTTTCTCCTTTGAAGTTGAGCTCTGCATTCAAATTTGCAATCCCTTGCTAAATTGAGTTCTTTGCCAATTCTGAGATACACTTTGCTGTAACTTCTCAGGGAAAGCTCAGATCAACCACTCGACTGCTTTTTCAGCTTCTGCGTCCCAGACAGCATCCAATATCTATTTCTCGTTCTAAGTTGAGCTCTTTATCCAAATTTGCAGTCTTTGGCTCAATTGAGTTCTTTGCCAATTCTGAGATACACTTTGCTGTAACTTGTCAGGGAAAGCTCAGATCAACCAATCGACTGCTTTTTCAGCTTCTGCGTCCCAGACAGCATCAAATATGTGTTCCTCGTTCTAAGTTGAGCTCTTTATCCAAATTTGCAGTCTTTGGCTAAATTGAGTTCTTTGCCAATTCTGAGATACACTTTGCTGTAACTTCTCAGGGAAAGCTCAGATCAACCAATCGACTGCTTTTTCAACTTGTACATCCCAGACAGCAACCAACATGTGTTTCTCCTTTGAAGTTGAGCTCTGCATTCAAATTTGCAATCCCTTGCTAAATTGAGTTCTTTGCCAATTCTGAGATACACTTTGCTGTAACTTCTCAGGGAAAGCTCAGATCAACCACTCGACTGCTTTTTCAGCTTCTGCGTCCCAGACAGCATCCAATATCTATTTCTCGTTCTAAGTTGAGCTCTTTATCCAAATTTGCAGTCTTTGGCTCAATTGAGTTCTTTGCCAATTCTGAGATACACTTTGCTGTAACTTGTCAGGGAAAGCTCAGATCAACCAATCGACTGCTTTTTCAGCTTCTGCGTCCCAGACAGCATCCAATATGTGTTTCTCGTTCTAAGTTGAGCTCTTTATCCAAATTTGCAGTCTTTGGCTAAATTGAGTTCTTTGCCAATTCTGAGATACACTTTGCTGTAACTTGTCAGGGAAAGCTCAGATCAACCAATCGACTGCTTTTTCAACTTCTACATCCCAGACAGCATCCAACATATGTTTCTCTTTTGAAGTTGAGCTCTGCATTCAAATTTGCAATCCCTTGCTAAATTGAGTTCTTTGCCAATTCTGAGATACACTTTGCTGTAACTTCTCAGGGAAAGCTCAGATCAACCAATCGACTGCTTTTTCAGCTTCTGCGTCCCAGACAGCATCCAATATGTGTTTCTCGTTCTAAGTTGAGCTCTTTATCCAAATTTGCAGTCTTTGGCTAAATTGAGTTCTTTGCCAATTCTGAGATACACTTTGCTGTAACTTGTCAGGGAAAGCTCAGATCAACCAATCGACTGCTTTTTCAACTTCTACATCCCAGACAGCATCCAACATGTGTTTCTCGTTTGAAGTTGAGCTCTGCATTCAAATTTGCAATCCCTTGCTAAATTGAGTTCTTTGCCAATTCTGAGATACACTTTGCTGTAACTTGTCAGGGAAAGCTCAGATCAACCAATTGACTGCTTTTTCAACTTCTACATCCCAGACAGCATCCAACGTGTTTCTCGTTTGAAGTTGAGCTCTGCATTCAAATTTGCAATCCCTTGCTAAATTGAGTTCTTTGCCAATTCTGAGATACACTTTGCTGTAACTTCTTAGGGAAAGCTCAGATCAACCAATCGACTGCTTTTTCAACTTCTACATCCCAGACAGCATCCAACGTGTTTCTCGTTTGAAGTTGAGCTCTGCATTCAAATTTGCAATCCCTTGCTAAATTGAGTTCTTTGCCAATTCTGAGATACACTTTGCTGTAACTTCTCAGGGAAAGTTCAGATCAACCAATCGACTGCTTTTTCAGCTTCTGCGTCCCAGACAGCATCCAATATGTGTTTCTCGTTCTAAGTTGAGCTCTTTATCCAAATTTGCAGTCTTTGGCTAAATTGAGTTCTTTGCCAATTCTGAGATACACTTTGCTGTAACTTCTCAGGGAAAGCTCAGATCAACCAATCGACTGCTTTTTCAGCTTCTGCGTCCCAGACAGCATTCAATATGTGTTTCTCGTTCTAAGTTGAGCTCTTTATCCAAATTTTCAGTCTTTGGCTAAATTGAGTTCTTTGCCAATTCTGAGATACACTTTGCTGTAACTGGTAAGGGAAAGCTCAGATCAACCAATCGACTGCTTTTTCAACTTCTACATCCCAGACAGCATCCAACATGTGTTTCTCGTTTGAAGTTGAGCTCTGCATTCAAATTTGCAATCCCTTGCTAAATTGAGTTCTTTGCCAATTCTGAGATACACTTTGCTGTAACTTCTCAGGGAAAGCTCAGATCAACCAATCGACTGCTTTTTCAGCTTCTGCGTCCCAGACAGCATCCAATATGTGTTTCTCGTTCTAAGTTGAGCTCTTTATCCAAATTTGCAGTCTTTGGCTAAATTGAGTTCTTTGCCAATTCTGAGATACACTTTGCTGTAACTTGTCAGTGAAAGCTCAGATCAACCAATCGACTGCTTTTTCAACTTCTACATCCCAGACAGCATCCAACATGTGTTTCTCATTTGAAGTTGAGCTCTGCATTCAAATTTTCAATCCCTTGCTAAATTGAGTTCTTTGCCAATTCTGAGATACACTTTGCTGTAACTTCTCAGGGAAAGCTCAGATCAACCACTCGACTGCTTTTTCAGCTTCTGCGTCCCAGACAGCATCCAATATGTGTTTCTCGTTCTAAGTTGAGCTCTTTATCCAAATTTGCAGTCTTTGGCTAAATTGAGTTCTTTGCCAATTCTGAGATACACTTTGCTGTAACTTGTCAGGGAAAGCTCAGATCAACCAATCGACTGCTTTTTCAGCTTCTGCGTCCCAGACAGCATCCAATATGTGTTTCTCGTTCTAAGTTGAGCTCTTTATCCAAATTTGCAGTCTTTGGCTAAATTGAGTTCTTTGCCAATTCTGAGATACACTTTGCTGTAACTTCTCAGGGAAAGCTCAGATCAACCAATCGACTGCTTTTTCAACTTCTACATCCCAGACAGCATCCAACATGTGTTTCTCGTTTGAAGTTGAGCTCTGCATTCAAATTTGCAATCCCTTGCTAAATTGAGTTCTTTGCCAATTCTGAGATACACTTTGCTGCAACTTCTCAGGGAAAGCTCAGATCAACCAATCGACTGCTTTTTCAGCTTCTGCGTCCCAGACAGCATTCAATATGTGTTTCTCGTTCTAAGTTGAGCTCTTTATCCAAATTTTCAGTCTTTGGCTAAATTGAGTTCTTTGCCAATTCTGAGATACACTTTGCTGTAACTTGTCAGGGAAAGCTCAGATCAACCAATCGACTGCTTTTTCAACTTCTACATCCCAGACAGCATCCAACATATGTTTCTCTTTTGAAGTTGAGCTCTGCATTCAAATTTGCAATCCCTTGCTAAATTGAGTTCTTTGCCAATTCTGAGATACACTTTGCTGTAACTTCTCAGGGAAAGCTCAGATCAACCAATCGACTGCTTTTTCAGCTTCTGCGTCCCAGACAGCATCCAATATGTGTTTCTCGTTCTAAGTTGAGCTCTTTATCCAAATTTGCAGTCTTTGGCTAAATTGAGTTCTTTGCCAATTCTGAGATACACTTTGCTGTAACTTGTCAGGGAAAGCTCAGATCAACCAATCGACTGCTTTTTCAACTTCTACATCCCAGACAGCATCCAACATGTGTTTCTCGTTTGAAGTTGAGCTCTGCATTCAAATTTGCAATCCCTTGCTAAATTGAGTTCTTTGCCAATTCTGAGATACACTATGCTGTAACTTCTCAGGGAAAGCTCAGATCAACCAATCGACTGCTTTTTCAGCTTCTTCGTCCCAGAAAGCATCCAATATGTGTTTCTCGTTCTAAGTTGAGCTCTTTATCCAAATTTGCAGTCTTTGGCTAAATTGAGTTCTTTGCCAATTCTGAGATACACTTTGCTGTAACTTCTTAGGGAAAGCTCAGATCAACCAATCGACTGCTTTTTCAACTTCTACATCCCAGACAGCATCCAACGTGTTTCTCGTTTGAAGTTGAGCTCTGCATTCAAATTTGCAATCCCTTGCTAAATTGAGTTCTTTGCCAATTCTGAGATACACTTTGCTGTAACTTCTCAGGGAAAGTTCAGATCAACCAATCGACTGCTTTTTCAGCTTCTGCGTCCCAGACAGCATCCAATATGTGTTCCTCGTTCTAAGTTGAGCTCTTTATCCAAATTTGCAGTCTTTGGCTAAATTGAGTTCTTTGCCAATTCTGAGATACACTTTGCTGTAACTTCTCAGGGAAAGCTCAGATCAACCAATCGACTGCTTTTTCAGCTTCTGCGTCCCAGACAGCATTCAATATGTGTTTCTCGTTCTAAGTTGAGCTCTTTATCCAAATTTTCAGTCTTTGGCTAAATTGAGTTCTTTGCCAATTCTGAGATACGCTTTGCTGTAACTGGTCAGGGAAAGCTCAGATCAACCAATCGACTGCTTTTTCAACTTCTACATCCCAGACAGCATCCAACATGTGTTTCTCCTTTGAAGTTGAGCTCTGCATTCAAATTTGCAATCCCTTGCTAAATTGAGTTCTTTGCCAATTCTGAGATACACTTTGCTGTAACTTCTCAGGGAAAGCTCAGATCAACCACTCGACTGCTTTTTCAGCTTCTGCGTCCCAGACAGCATCCAATATCTATTTCTCGTTCTAAGTTGAGCTCTTTATCCAAATTTGCAGTCTTTGGCTCAATTGAGTTCTTTGCCAATTCTGAGATACACTTTGCTGTAACTTGTCAGGGAAAGCTCAGATCAACCAATCGCCTGCTTTTTCAGCTTCTGCGTCCCAGACAGCATCAAATATGTGTTCCTCGTTCTAAGTTGAGCTCTTTATCCAAATTTGCAGTCTTTGGCTAAATTGAGTTCTTTGCCAATTCTGAGATACACTTTGCTGTAACTGGTCAGGGAAAGCTCAGATCAACCAATCCACTGCTTTTTCAACTTCTACATCCCAGACAGCAACCAACATGTGTTTCTCCTTTGAAGTTGAGCTCTGCATTCAAATTTGCAATCCCTTGCTAAATTGAGTTCTTTGCCAATTCTGAGATACACTTTGCTGTAACTTCTCAGGGAAAGCTCAGATCAACCACTCGACTGCTTTTTCAGCTTCTGCGTCCCAGACAGCATCCAATATGTGTTTCTCGTTCTAAGTTGAGCTCTTTATCCAAATTTGCAGTCTTTGGCTAAATTGAGTTCTTTGCCAATTCTGAGATACACTTTGCTGTAACTTGTCAGGGAAAGCTCAGATCAACCAATCGACTGCTTTTTCAACTTCTACATCCCAGACAGCATCCAACATGTGTTTCTCGTTTGAAGTTGAGCTCTGCATTCAAATTTGCAATCCCTTGCTAAATTGAGTTCTTTGCCAATTCTGAGATACACTTTGCTGTAACTTCTTAGGGAAAGCTCAGATCAACCAATCGACTGCTTTTTCAACTTCTACATCCCAGACAGCATCCAACGTGTTTCTCGTTTGAAGTTGAGCTCTGCATTCAAATTTGCAATCCCTTGCTAAATTGAGTTCTTTGCCAATTCTGAGATACACTTTGCTGTAACTTCTTAGGGAAAGCTCAGATCAACCAATCGACTGCTTTTTCAACTTCTACATCCCAGACAGCATCCAACGTGTTTCTCGTTTGAAGTTGAGCTCTGCATTCAAATTTGCAATCCCTTGCTAAATTGAGTTCTTTGCCAATTCTGAGATACACTTTGCTGTAACTTCTCAGGGAAAGTTCAGATCAACCAATCGACTGCTTTTTCAGCTTCTGCGTCCCAGACAGCATCCAATATGTGTTTCTCGTTCTAAGTTGAGCTCTTTATCCAAATTTGCAGTCTTTGGCTAAATTGAGTTCTTTGCCAATTCTGAGATACACTTTGCTGTAACTTCTCAGGGAAAGCTCAGATCAACCAATCGACTGCTTTTTCAGCTTCTGCGTCCCAGACAGCATTCAATATGTGTTTCTCGTTCTAAGTTGAGCTCTTTATCCAAATTTTCAGTCTTTGGCTAAATTGAGTTCTTTGCCAATTCTGAGATACACTTTGCTGTAACTGGTAAGGGAAAGCTCAGATCAACCAATCGACTGCTTTTTCAACTTCTACATCCCAGACAGCATCCAACATGTGTTTCTCGTTTGAAGTTGAGCTCTGCATTCAAATTTGCAATCCCTTGCTAAATTGAGTTCTTTGCCAATTCTGAGATACACTTTGCTGTAACTTCTCAGGGAAAGCTCAGATCAACCAATCGACTGCTTTTTCAGCTTCTGCGTCCCAGACAGCATCCAATATGTATTTCTCGTTCTAAGTTGAGCTCTTTATCCAAATTTGCAGTCTTTGGCTCAATTGAGTTCTTTGCCAATTCTGAGATACACTTTGCTGTAAATGTCAGGGAAAGCTCAGATCAACCAATCGACTGCTTTTTCAGCTTCTGCATCCCAGACAGCATCCAATATGTGTTTCTCGTTCTAAGTTGAGCTCTTTATCCAAATTTGCAGTCTTTGGCTAAATTGAGTTCTTTGCCAATTCTGAGATACACTTTTCTGTAACTTGTCAGGGAAAGCTCAGATCAACCAATCGACTGCTTTTTCAACTTCTACATCCCAGACAGCATCCAACATATGTTTCTCTTTTGAAGTTGAGCTCTGCATTCAAATTTGCAATCCCTTGCTAAATTGAGTTCTTTGCCAATTCTGAGATACGCTTTGCTGTAACTTCTCAGGGAAAGCTCAGATCAACCAATCGACTGCTTTTTCAGCTTCTGCGTCCCAGACAGCATCCAATATGTGTTTCTCGTTCTAAGTTGAGCTCTTTATCCAAATTTGCAGTCTTTGGCTAAATTGAGTTCTTTGCCAATTCTGAGATACACTTTGCTGTAACTTGTCAGGGAAAGCTCAGATCAACCAATCGACTGCTTTTTCAACTTCTACATCCCAGACAGCATCCAACATGTGTTTCTCGTTTGAAGTTGAGCTCTGCATTCAAATTTGCAATCCCTTGCTAAATTGAGTTCTTTGCCAATTCTGAGATACACTATGCTGTAACTTCTCAGGGAAAGCTCAGATCAACCAATCGACTGCTTTTTCAGCTTCTGCGTCCCAGACAGCATCCAATATGTGTTTCTCGTTCTAAGTTGAGCTCTTTATCCAAATTTGCAGTCTTTGGCTAAATTGAGTTCTTTGCCAATTCTGAGATACACTTTGCTGTAACTTCTTAGGGAAAGCTCAGATCAACCAATCGACTGCTTTTTCAACTTCTACATCCCAGACAGCATCCAACATGTGTTTCTCGTTTGAAGTTGAGCTCTGCATTCAAATTTGCAATCCCTTGCTAAATTGAGTTCTTTGCCAATTCTGAGATACACTTTGCTGTAACTTCTCAGGGAAAGCTCAGATCAACCAATCGACTGCTTTTTCAACTTCTACATCCCAGACAGCATCCAACATGTGTTTCTCGTTTGAAGTTGAGCTCTGCATTCAAATTTGCAATCCCTTGCTAAATTGAGTTCTTTGCCAATTCTGAGATACACTTTGCTGTAACTTCTCAGGGAAAGCTCAGATCAACCAATCGACTGCTTTTTCAGCTTCTGCCTCCCAGACAGCATCCAATATGTGTTTCTCGTTCTAAGTTGAGCTCTTTATCCAAATTTGCAGTCTTTGGCTAAATTGAGTTCTTTG
The DNA here is from genome assembly GCA_039707465.1 of Rhabdophis nuchalis. Taxonomy (NCBI): domain Eukaryota; kingdom Metazoa; phylum Chordata; class Lepidosauria; order Squamata; family Natricidae; genus Rhabdophis; species Rhabdophis nuchalis. The sequence goes on along the minus strand of CM077646.1, from coordinate 178,013,868 downwards.
CCAATTCTGAGATACACTTTGCTGTAACTTCTTAGTCAAAGCTCAGATCAACCAATCGACTGCTTTTTCAACTTCTACATCCCAGACAGCATCCAACATGTGTTTCTCGTTTGAAGTTGAGCTCTGCATTCAAATTTGCAATCCCTTGCTAAATTGAGTTCTTTGCCAATTCTGAGATACACTTTGCTGTAACTTCTCAGGGAAAGCTCAGATCAACCAATCGACTGCTTTTTCAACTTCTACATCCCAGACAGCATCCAACATGTGTTTCTCGTTTGAAGTTGAGCTCTGCATTCAAATTTGCAATCCCTTGCTAAATTGAGTTCTTTGCCAATTCTGAGATACACTTTGCTGTAACTTCTCAGGGAAAGCTCAGATCAACCAATCGACTGCTTTTTCAGCTTCTGCATCCCAGACAGCATCCAATATGTGTTTCTCGTTTGAAGTTGAGCTCTGCATTCAAATTTGCAATCCCTTGCTAAATTGAGTTCTTTGCCAATTCTGAGATACACTTTGCTGTAACTTCTCAGGGAAAGCTCAGATCAACCAATCGACTGCTTTTTCAGCTTCTGCGTCCCAGACAGCATCCAATATGTATTTCTCGTTCTAAGTTGAGCTCTTTATCCAAATTTGCAGTCTTTGGCTAAATTGAGTTCTTTGCCAATTCTGAGATACACTTTGCTGTAACTTCTTAGGGAAAGCTCAGATCAACCAATCGACTGCTTTTTCAACTTCTACATCCCAGACAGCATCCAACATGTGTTTCTCGTTTGAAGTTGAGCTCTGCATTCAAATTTGCAATCCCTTGCTAAATTGAGTTCTTTGCCAATTCTGAGATACACTTTGCTGTAACTTCTCAGGGAAAGCTCAGATCAACCAATCGACTGCTTTTTCAACTTCTACATCCCAGACAGCATCCAACATGTGTTTCTCGTTTGAAGTTGAGCTCTGCATTCAAATTTGCAATCCCTTGCTAAATTGAGTTCTTTGCCAATTCTGAGATACACTTTGCTGCAACTTCTCAGGGAAAGCTCAGATCAACCAATCGACTGCTTTTTCAGCTTCTGCGTCCCAGACAGCATCAAATATGTGTTCCTCGTTCTAAGTTGAGCTCTTTATCCAAATTTGCAGTCTTTGGCTAAATTGAGTTCTTTGCCAATTCTGAGATACACTTTGCTGTAACTGGTCAGGGAAAGCTCAGATCAACCAATCGACTGCTTTTTCAACTTCTACATCCCAGACAGCATCCAACATGTGTTTCTCCTTTGAAGTTGAGCTCTGCATTCAAATTTGCAATCCCTTGCTAAATTGAGTTCTTTGCCAATTCTGAGATACACTTTGCTGTAACTTCTCAGGGAAAGCTCAGATCAACCACTCGACTGCTTTTTCAACTTCTACATCCCAGACAGCATCCAATATGTGTTTCTCGTTCTAAGTTGAGCTCTTTATCCAAATTTGCAGTCTTTGGCTAAATTGAGTTCTTTGCCAATTCTGAGATACACTTTGCTGTAACTTCTTAGGGAAAGCTCAGATCAACCAATCGACTGCTTTTTCAACTTCTACATCCCAGACAGCATCCAACGTGTTTCTCGTTTGAAGTTGAGCTCTGCATTCAAATTTGCAATCCCTTGCTAAATTGAGTTCTTTGCCAATTCTGAGATACACTTTGCTGTAACTTCTCAGGGAAAGTTCAGATCAACCAATCGACTGCTTTTTCAGCTTCTGCGTCCCAGACAGCATCCAATATGTGTTCCTCGTTCTAAGTTGAGCTCTTTATCCAAATTTGCAGTCTTTGGCTAAATTGAGTTCTTTGCCAATTCTGAGATACACTTTGCTGTAACTTCTCAGGGAAAGCTCAGATCAACCAATCGACTGCTTTTTCAGCTTCTGCGTCCCAGACAGCATTCAATATGTGTTTCTCGTTCTAAGTTGAGCTCTTTATCCAAATTTTCAGTCTTTGGCTAAATTGAGTTCTTTGCCAATTCTGAGATACACTTTGCTGTAACTGGTCAGGGAAAGCTCAGATCAACCAATCGACTGCTTTTTCAACTTCTACATCCCAGACAGCATCCAACATGTGTTTCTCCTTTGAAGTTGAGCTCTGCATTCAAATTTGCAATCCCTTGCTAAATTGAGTTCTTTGCCAATTCTGAGATACACTTTGCTGTAACTTCTCAGGGAAAGCTCAGATCAACCACTCGACTGCTTTTTCAGCTTCTGCGTCCCAGACAGCATCCAATATCTATTTCTCGTTCTAAGTTGAGCTCTTTATCCAAATTTGCAGTCTTTGGCTCAATTGAGTTCTTTGCCAATTCTGAGATACACTTTGCTGTAACTTGTCAGGGAAAGCTCAGATCAACCAATCGACTGCTTTTTCAGCTTCTGCGTCCCAGACAGCATCAAATATGTGTTCCTCGTTCTAAGTTGAGCTCTTTATCCAAATTTGCAGTCTTTGGCTAAATTGAGTTCTTTGCCAATTCTGAGATACACTTTGCTGTAACTGGTCAGGGAAAGCTCAGATCAACCAATCGACTGCTTTTTCAACTTCTACATCCCAGACAGCAACCAACATGTGTTTCTCCTTTGAAGTTGAGCTCTGCATTCAAATTTGCAATCCCTTGCTAAATTGAGTTCTTTGCCAATTCTGAGATACACTTTGCTGTAACTTCTCAGGGAAAGCTCAGATCAACCACTCGACTGCTTTTTCAGCTTCTGCGTCCCAGACAGCATCCAATATCTATTTCTCGTTCTAAGTTGAGCTCTTTATCCAAATTTGCAGTCTTTGGCTCAATTGAGTTCTTTGCCAATTCTGAGATACACTTTGCTGTAACTTGTCAGGGAAAGCTCAGATCAACCAATCGACTGCTTTTTCAGCTTCTGCGTCCCAGACAGCATCCAATATGTGTTTCTCGTTCTAAGTTGAGCTCTTTATCCAAATTTGCAGTCTTTGGCTAAATTGAGTTCTTTGCCAATTCTGAGATACACTTTGCTGTAACTTGTCAGGGAAAGCTCAGATCAACCAATCGACTGCTTTTTCAACTTCTACATCCCAGACAGCATCCAACATATGTTTCTCTTTTGAAGTTGAGCTCTGCATTCAAATTTGCAATCCCTTGCTAAATTGAGTTCTTTGCCAATTCTGAGATACACTTTGCTGTAACTTCTCAGGGAAAGCTCAGATCAACCAATCGACTGCTTTTTCAGCTTCTGCGTCCCAGACAGCATCCAATATGTGTTTCTCGTTCTAAGTTGAGCTCTTTATCCAAATTTGCAGTCTTTGGCTAAATTGAGTTCTTTGCCAATTCTGAGATACACTTTGCTGTAACTTGTCAGGGAAAGCTCAGATCAACCAATCGACTGCTTTTTCAACTTCTACATCCCAGACAGCATCCAACATGTGTTTCTCGTTTGAAGTTGAGCTCTGCATTCAAATTTGCAATCCCTTGCTAAATTGAGTTCTTTGCCAATTCTGAGATACACTTTGCTGTAACTTCTTAGGGAAAGCTCAGATCAACCAATCGACTGCTTTTTCAACTTCTACATCCCAGACAGCATCCAACGTGTTTCTCGTTTGAAGTTGAGCTCTGCATTCAAATTTGCAATCCCTTGCTAAATTGAGTTCTTTGCCAATTCTGAGATACACTTTGCTGTAACTTCTTAGGGAAAGCTCAGATCAACCAATCGACTGCTTTTTCAACTTCTACATCCCAGACAGCATTCAACGTGTTTCTCGTTTGAAGTTGAGCTCTGCATTCAAATTTGCAATCCCTTGCTAAATTGAGTTCTTTGCCAATTCTGAGATACACTTTGCTGTAACTTCTCAGGGAAAGTTCAGATCAACCAATCGACTGCTTTTTCAGCTTCTGCGTCCCAGACAGCATCCAATATGTGTTTCTCGTTCTAAGTTGAGCTCTTTATCCAAATTTGCAGTCTTTGGCTAAATTGAGTTCTTTGCCAATTCTGAGATACACTTTGCTGTAACTTCTCAGGGAAAGCTCAGATCAACCAATCGACTGCTTTTTCAGCTTCTGCGTCCCAGACAGCATTCAATATGTGTTTCTCGTTCTAAGTTGAGCTCTTTATCCAAATTTTCAGTCTTTGGCTAAATTGAGTTCTTTGCCAATTCTGAGATACACTTTGCTGTAACTGGTAAGGGAAAGCTCAGATCAACCAATCGACTGCTTTTTCAACTTCTACATCCCAGACAGCATCCAACATGTGTTTCTCGTTTGAAGTTGAGCTCTGCATTCAAATTTGCAATCCCTTGCTAAATTGAGTTCTTTGCCAATTCTGAGATACACTTTGCTGTAACTTCTCAGGGAAAGCTCAGATCAACCAATCGACTGCTTTTTCAGCTTCTGCGTCCCAGACAGCATCCAATATGTGTTTCTCGTTCTAAGTTGAGCTCTTTATCCAAATTTGCAGTCTTTGGCTAAATTGAGTTCTTTGCCAATTCTGAGATACACTTTGCTGTAACTTGTCAGTGAAAGCTCAGATCAACCAATCGACTGCTTTTTCAACTTCTACATCCCAGACAGCATCCAACATGTGTTTCTCATTTGAAGTTGAGCTCTGCATTCAAATTTTCAATCCCTTGCTAAATTGAGTTCTTTGCCAATTCTGAGATACACTTTGCTGTAACTTCTCAGGGAAAGCTCAGATCAACCACTCGACTGCTTTTTCAGCTTCTGCGTCCCAGACAGCATCCAATATGTGTTTCTCGTTCTAAGTTGAGCTCTTTATCCAAATTTGCAGTCTTTGGCTAAATTGAGTTCTTTGCCAATTCTGAGATACACTTTGCTGTAACTTGTCAGGGAAAGCTCAGATCAACCAATCGACTGCTTTTTCAGCTTCTGCGTCCCAGACAGCATCCAATATGTGTTTCTCGTTCTAAGTTGAGCTCTTTATCCAAATTTGCAGTCTTTGGCTAAATTGAGTTCTTTGCCAATTCTGAGATACACTTTGCTGTAACTTCTCAGGGAAAGCTCAGATCAACCAATCGACTGCTTTTTCAACTTCTACATCCCAGACAGCATCCAACATGTGTTTCTCGGTTGAAGTTGAGCTCTGCATTCAAATTTGCAATCCCTTGCTAAATTGAGTTCTTTGCCAATTCTGAGATACACTTTGCTGCAACTTCTCAGGGAAAGCTCAGATCAACCAATCGACTGCTTTTTCAGCTTCTGCGTCCCAGACAGCATTCAATATGTGTTTCTCGTTCTAAGTTGAGCTCTTTATCCAAATTTGCAGTCTTTGGCTAAATTGAGTTCTTTGCCAATTCTGAGATACACTTTGCTGTAACTTGTCAGGGAAAGCTCAGATCAACCAATCGACTGCTTTTTCAACTTCTACATCCCAGACAGCATCCAACATATGTTTCTCTTTTGAAGTTGAGCTCTGCATTCAAATTTGCAATCCCTTGCTAAATTGAGTTCTTTGCCAATTCTGAGATACACTTTGCTGTAACTTCTCAGGGAAAGCTCAGATCAACCAATCGACTGCTTTTTCAGCTTCTGCGTCCCAGACAGCATCCAATATGTGTTTCTCGTTCTAAGTTGAGCTCTTTATCCAAATTTGCAGTCTTTGGCTAAATTGAGTTCTTTGCCAATTCTGAGATACACTTTGCTGTAACTTGTCAGGGAAAGCTCAGATCAACCAATCGACTGCTTTTTCAACTTCTACATCCCAGACAGCATCCAACATATGTTTCTCTTTTGAAGTTGAGCTCTGCATTCAAATTTGCAATCCCTTGCTAAATTGAGTTCTTTGCCAATTCTGAGATACACTTTGCTGTAACTTCTCAGGGAAAGCTCAGATCAACCAATCGACTGCTTTTTCAGCTTCTGCGTCCCAGACAGCATCCAATATGTGTTTCTCGTTCTAAGTTGAGCTCTTTATCCAAATTTGCAGTCTTTGGCTAAATTGAGTTCTTTGCCAATTCTGAGATACACTTTGCTGTAACTTGTCAGGGAAAGCTCAGATCAACCAATCGACTGCTTTTTCAACTTCTACATCCCAGACAGCATCCAACATGTGTTTCTCGTTTGAAGTTGAGCTCTGCATTCAAATTTGCAATCCCTTGCTAAATTGAGTTCTTTGCCAATTCTGAGATACACTATGCTGTAACTTCTCAGGGAAAGCTCAGATCAACCAATCGACTGCTTTTTCAGCTTCTTCGTCCCAGAAAGCATCCAATATGTGTTTCTCGTTCTAAGTTGAGCTCTTTATCCAAATTTGCAGTCTTTGGCTAAATTGAGTTCTTTGCCAATTCTGAGATACACTTTGCTGTAACTTCTTAGGGAAAGCTCAGATCAACCAATCGACTGCTTTTTCAACTTCTACATCCCAGACAGCATCCAACGTGTTTCTCGTTTGAAGTTGAGCTCTGCATTCAAATTTGCAATCCCTTGCTAAATTGAGTTCTTTGCCAATTCTGAGATACACTTTGCTGTAACTTCTCAGGGAAAGTTCAGATCAACCAATCGACTGCTTTTTCAGCTTCTGCGTCCCAGACAGCATCCAATATGTGTTCCTCGTTCTAAGTTGAGCTCTTTATCCAAATTTGCAGTCTTTGGCTAAATTGAGTTCTTTGCCAATTCTGAGATACACTTTGCTGTAACTTCTCAGGGAAAGCTCAGATCAACCAATCGACTGCTTTTTCAGCTTCTGCGTCCCAGACAGCATTCAATATGTGTTTCTCGTTCTAAGTTGAGCTCTTTATCCAAATTTTCAGTCTTTGGCTAAATTGAGTTCTTTGCCAATTCTGAGATACACTTTGCTGTAACTGGTCAGGGAAAGCTCAGATCAACCAATCGACTGCTTTTTCAACTTCTACATCCCAGACAGCATCCAACATGTGTTTCTCCTTTGAAGTTGAGCTCTGCATTCAAATTTGCAATCCCTTGCTAAATTGAGTTCTTTGCCAATTCTGAGATACACTTTGCTGTAACTTCTCAGGGAAAGCTCAGATCAACCACTCGACTGCTTTTTCAGCTTCTGCGTCCCAGACAGCATCCAATATCTATTTCTCGTTCTAAGTTGAGCTCTTTATCCAAATTTGCAGTCTTTGGCTCAATTGAGTTCTTTGCCAATTCTGAGATACACTTTGCTGTAACTTGTCAGGGAAAGCTCAGATCAACCAATCGACTGCTTTTTCAGCTTCTGCGTCCCAGACAGCATCAAATATGTGTTCCTCGTTCTAAGTTGAGCTCTTTATCCAAATTTGCAGTCTTTGGCTAAATTGAGTTCTTTGCCAATTCTGAGATACACTTTGCTGTAACTGGTCAGGGAAAGCTCAGATCAACCAATCGACTGCTTTTTCAACTTCTACATCCCAGACAGCAACCAACATGTGTTTCTCCTTTGAAGTTGAGCTCTGCATTCAAATTTGCAATCCCTTGCTAAATTGAGTTCTTTGCCAATTCTGAGATACACTTTGCTGTAACTTCTCAGGGAAAGCTCAGATCAACCACTCGACTGCTTTTTCAGCTTCTGCGTCCCAGACAGCATCCAATATCTATTTCTCGTTCTAAGTTGAGCTCTTTATCCAAATTTGCAGTCTTTGGCTCAATTGAGTTCTTTGCCAATTCTGAGATACACTTTGCTGTAACTTGTCAGGGAAAGCTCAGATCAACCAATCGACTGCTTTTTCAGCTTCTGCGTCCCAGACAGCATCCAATATGTGTTTCTCGTTCTAAGTTGAGCTCTTTATCCAAATTTGCAGTCTTTGGCTAAATTGAGTTCTTTGCCAATTCTGAGATACACTTTGCTGTAACTTGTCAGGGAAAGCTCAGATCAACCAATCGACTGCTTTTTCAACTTCTACATCCCAGACAGCATCCAACATATGTTTCTCTTTTGAAGTTGAGCTCTGCATTCAAATTTGCAATCCCTTGCTAAATTGAGTTCTTTGCCAATTCTGAGATACACTTTGCTGTAAATTCTCAGGGAAAGCTCAGATCAACCAATCGACTGCTTTTTCAGCTTCTGCGTCCCAGACAGCATCCAATATGTGTTTCTCGTTCTAAGTTGAGCTCTTTATCCAAATTTGCAGTCTTTGGCTAAATTGAGTTCTTTGCCAATTCTGAGATACACTTTGCTGTAACTTGTCAGGGAAAGCTCAGATCAACCAATCGACTGCTTTTTCAACTTCTACATCCCAGACAGCATCCAACATGTGTTTCTCGTTTGAAGTTGAGCTCTGCATTCAAATTTGCAATCCCTTGCTAAATTGAGTTCTTTGCCAATTCTGAGATACACTTTGCTGTAACTTCTTAGGGAAAGCTCAGATCAACCAATCGACTGCTTTTTCAACTTCTACATCCCAGACAGCATCCAACGTGTTTCTCGTTTGAAGTTGAGCTCTGCATTCAAATTTGCAATCCCTTGCTAAATTGAGTTCTTTGCCAATTCTGAGATACACTTTGCTGTAACTTCTTAGGGAAAGCTCAGATCAACCAATCGACTGCTTTTTCAACTTCTACATCCCAGACAGCATCCAACGTGTTTCTCGTTTGAAGTTGAGCTCTGCATTCAAATTTGCAATCCCTTGCTAAATTGAGTTCTTTGCCAATTCTGAGATACACTTTGCTGTAACTTCTCAGGGAAAGTTCAGATCAACCAATCGACTGCTTTTTCAGCTTCTGCGTCCCAGACAGCATCCAATATGTGTTTCTCGTTCTAAGTTGAGCTCTTTATCCAAATTTGCAGTCTTTGGCTAAATTGAGTTCTTTGCCAATTCTGAGATACACTTTGCTGTAACTTCTCAGGGAAAGCTCAGATCAACCAATCGACTGCTTTTTCAGCTTCTGCGTCCCAGACAGCATTCAATATGTGTTTCTCGTTCTAAGTTGAGCTCTTTATCCAAATTTTCAGTCTTTGGCTAAATTGAGTTCTTTGCCAATTCTGAGATACACTTTGCTGTAACTGGTAAGGGAAAGCTCAGATCAACCAATCGACTGCTTTTTCAACTTCTACATCCCAGACAGCATCCAACATGTGTTTCTCGTTTGAAGTTGAGCTCTGCATTCAAATTTGCAATCCCTTGCTAAATTGAGTTCTTTGCCAATTCTGAGATACACTTTGCTGTAACTTCTCAGGGAAAGCTCAGATCAACCAATCGACTGCTTTTTCAGCTTCTGCGTCCCAGACAGCATCCAATATGTGTTTCTCGTTCTAAGTTGAGCTCTTTATCCAAATTTGCAGTCTTTGGCTAAATTGAGTTCTTTGCCAATTCTGAGATACACTTTGCTGTAACTTGTCAGTGAAAGCTCAGATCAACCAATCGACTGCTTTTTCAACTTCTACATCCCAGACAGCATCCAACATGTGTTTCTCATTTGAAGTTGAGCTCTGCATTCAAATTTTCAATCCCTTGCTAAATTGAGTTCTTTGCCAATTCTGAGATACACTTTGCTGTAACTTCTCAGGGAAAGCTCAGATCAACCACTCGACTGCTTTTTCAGCTTCTGCGTCCCAGACAGCATCCAATATGTGTTTCTCGTTCTAAGTTGAGCTCTTTATCCAAATTTGCAGTCTTTGGCTAAATTGAGTTCTTTGCCAATTCTGAGATACACTTTGCTGTAACTTGTCAGGGAAAGCTCAGATCAACCAATCGACTGCTTTTTCAGCTTCTGCGTCCCAGACAGCATCCAATATGTGTTTCTCGTTCTAAGTTGAGCTCTTTATCCAAATTTGCAGTCTTTGGCTAAATTGAGTTCTTTGCCAATTCTGAGATACACTTTGCTGTAACTTCTCAGGGAAAGCTCAGATCAACCAATCGACTGCTTTTTCAACTTCTACATCCCAGACAGCATCCAACATGTGTTTCTCGTTTGAAGTTGAGCTCTGCATTCAAATTTGCAATCCCTTGCTAAATTGAGTTCTTTGCCAATTCTGAGATACACTTTGCTGCAACTTCTCAGGGAAAGCTCAGATCAACCAATCGACTGCTTTTTCAGCTTCTGCGTCCCAGACAGCATTCAATATGTGTTTCTCGTTCTAAGTTGAGCTCTTTATCCAAATTTTCAGTCTTTGGCTAAATTGAGTTCTTTGCCAATTCTGAGATACACTTTGCTGTAACTTGTCAGGGAAAGCTCAGATCAACCAATCGACTGCTTTTTCAACTTCTACATCCCAGACAGCATCCAACATATGTTTCTCTTTTGAAGTTGAGCTCTGCATTCAAATTTGCAATCCCTTGCTAAATTGAGTTCTTTGCCAATTCTGAGATACACTTTGCTGTAACTTCTCAGGGAAAGCTCAGATCAACCAATCGACTGCTTTTTCAGCTTCTGCGTCCCAGACAGCATCCAATATGTGTTTCTCGTTCTAAGTTGAGCTCTTTATCCAAATTTGCAGTCTTTGGCTAAATTGAGTTCTTTGCCAATTCTGAGATACACTTTGCTGTAACTTGTCAGGGAAAGCTCAGATCAACCAATCGACTGCTTTTTCAACTTCTACATCCCAGACAGCATCCAACATGTGTTTCTCGTTTGAAGTTGAGCTCTGCATTCAAATTTGCAATCCCTTGCTAAATTGAGTTCTTTGCCAATTCTGAGATACACTATGCTGTAACTTCTCAGGGAAAGCTCAGATCAACCAATCGACTGCTTTTTCAGCTTCTTCGTCCCAGAAAGCATCCAATATGTGTTTCTCGTTCTAAGTTGAGCTCTTTATCCAAATTTGCAGTCTTTGGCTAAATTGAGTTCTTTGCCAATTCTGAGATACACTTTGCTGTAACTTCTTAGGGAAAGCTCAGATCAACCAATCGACTGCTTTTTCAACTTCTACATCCCAGACAGCATCCAACGTGTTTCTCGTTTGAAGTTGAGCTCTGCATTCAAATTTGCAATCCCTTGCTAAATTGAGTTCTTTGCCAATTCTGAGATACACTTTGCTGTAACTTCTCAGGGAAAGTTCAGATCAACCAATCGACTGCTTTTTCAGCTTCTGCGTCCCAGACAGCATCCAATATGTGTTCCTCGTTCTAAGTTGAGCTCTTTATCCAAATTTGCAGTCTTTGGCTAAATTGAGTTCTTTGCCAATTCTGAGATACACTTTGCTGTAACTTCTCAGGGAAAGCTCAGATCAACCAATCGACTGCTTTTTCAGCTTCTGCGTCCCAGACAGCATTCAATATGTGTTTCTCGTTCTAAGTTGAGCTCTTTATCCAAATTTTCAGTCTTTGGCTAAATTGAGTTCTTTGCCAATTCTGAGATACACTTTGCTGTAACTGGTCAGGGAAAGCTCAGATCAACCAATCGACTGCTTTTTCAACTTCTACATCCCAGACAGCATCCAACATGTGTTTCTCCTTTGAAGTTGAGCTCTGCATTCAAATTTGCAATCCCTTGCTAAATTGAGTTCTTTGCCAATTCTGAGATACACTTTGCTGTAACTTCTCAGGGAAAGCTCAGATCAACCACTCGACTGCTTTTTCAGCTTCTGCGTCCCAGACAGCATCCAATATCTATTTCTCGTTCTAAGTTGAGCTCTTTATCCAAATTTGCAGTCTTTGGCTCAATTGAGTTCTTTGCCAATTCTGAGATACACTTTGCTGTAACTTGTCAGGGAAAGCTCAGATCAACCAATCGACTGCTTTTTCAGCTTCTGCGTCCCAGACAGCATCCAATATGTGTTTCTCGTTCTAAGTTGAGCTCTTTATCCAAATTTGCAGTCTTTGGCTAAATTGAGTTCTTTGCCAATTCTGAGATACACTTTGCTGTAACTTGTCAGGGAAAGCTCAGATCAACCAATCGACTGCTTTTTCAACTTCTACATCCCAGACAGCATCCAACATATGTTTCTCTTTTGAAGTTGAGCTCTGCATTCAAATTTGCAATCCCTTGCTAAATTGAGTTCTTTGCCAATTCTGAGATACACTTTGCTGTAACTTCTCAGGGAAAGCTCAGATCAACCAATCGACTCCTTTTTCAGCTTCTGCGTCCCAGACAGCATCCAATATGTGTTTCTCGTTCTAAGTTGAGCTCTTTATCCAAATTTGCAGTCTTTGGCTAAATTGAGTTCTTTGCCAATTCTGAGATACACTTTGCTGTAACTTGTCAGGGAAAGCTCAGATCAACCAATCGACTGCTTTTTCAACTTCTACATCCCAGACAGCATCCAACATGTGTTTCTCGTTTGAAGTTGAGCTCTGCATTCAAATTTGCAATCCCTTGCTAAATTGAGTTCTTTGCCAATTCTGAGATACACTTTGCTGTAACTTCTTAGGGAAAGCTCAGATCAACCAATCGACTGCTTTTTCAACTTCTACATCCCAGACAGCATCCAACGTGTTTCTCGTTTGAAGTTGAGCTCTGCATTCAAATTTGCAATCCCTTGCTAAATTGAGTTCTTTGCCAATTCTGAGATACACTTTGCTGTAACTTCTTAGGGAAAGCTCAGATCAACCAATCGACTGCTTTTTCAACTTCTACATCCCAGACAGCATCCAACATGTGTTTCTCGTTTGAAGTTGAGCTCTGCATTCAAATTTGCAATCCCTTGCTAAATTGAGTTCTTTGCCAATTCTGAGATACACTTTGCTGTAACTTCTCAGGGAAAGCTCAGATCAACCAATCGACTGCTTTTTCAGCTTCTGCGTCCCAGACAGCATCCAATATGTATTTCTCGTTCTAAGTTGAGCTCTTTATCCAAATTTGCAGTCTTTGGCTCAATTGAGTTCTTTGCCAATTCTGAGATACACTTTGCTGTAAATGTCAGGGAAAGCTCAGATCAACCAATCGACTGCTTTTTCAGCTTCTGCATCCCAGACAGCATCCAATATGTGTTTCTCGTTCTAAGTTGAGCTCTTTATCCAAATTTGCAGTCTTTGGCTAAATTGAGTTCTTTGCCAATTCTGAGATACACTTTTCTGTAACTTGTCAGGGAAAGCTCAGATCAACCAATCGACTGCTTTTTCAACTTCTACATCCCAGACAGCATCCAACATATGTTTCTCTTTTGAAGTTGAGCTCTGCATTCAAATTTGCAATCCCTTGCTAAATTGAGTTCTTTGCCAATTCTGAGATACGCTTTGCTGTAACTTCTCAGGGAAAGCTCAGATCAACCAATCGACTGCTTTTTCAGCTTCTGCGTCCCAGACAGCATCCAATATGTGTTTCTCGTTCTAAGTTGAGCTCTTTATCCAAATTTGCAGTCTTTGGCTAAATTGAGTTCTTTGCCAATTCTGAGATACACTTTGCTGTAACTTGTCAGGGAAAGCTCAGATCAACCAATCGACTGCTTTTTCAACTTCTACATCCCAGACAGCATCCAACATGTGTTTCTCGTTTGAAGTTGAGCTCTGCATTCAAATTTGCAATCCCTTGCTAAATTGAGTTCTTTGCCAATTCTGAGATACACTATGCTGTAACTTCTCAGGGAAAGCTCAGATCAACCAATCGACTGCTTTTTCAGCTTCTGCGTCCCAGACAGCATCCAATATGTGTTTCTCGTTCTAAGTTGAGCTCTTTATCCAAATTTGCAGTCTTTGGCTAAATTGAGTTCTTTGCCAATTCTGAGATACACTTTGCTGTAACTTCTTAGGGAAAGCTCAGATCAACCAATCGACTGCTTTTTCAACTTCTACATCCCAGACAGCATCCAACATGTGTTTCTCGTTTGAAGTTGAGCTCTGCATTCAAATTTGCAATCCCTTGCTAAATTGAGTTCTTTGCCAATTCTGAGATACACTTTGCTGTAACTTCTCAGGGAAAGCTCAGATCAACCAATCGACTGCTTTTTCAACTTCTACATCCCAGACAGCATCCAACATGTGTTTCTCGTTTGAAGTTGAGCTCTGCATTCAAATTTGCAATCCCTTGCTAAATTGAGTTCTTTGCCAATTCTGAGATACACTTTGCTGTAACTTCTCAGGGAAAGCTCAGATCAACCAATCGACTGCTTTTTCAGCTTCTGCCTCCCAGACAGCATCCAATATGTGTTTCTCGTTCTAAGTTGAGCTCTTTATCCAAATTTGCAGTCTTTGGCTAAATTGAGTTCTTTGCCAATTCTGAGATACACTTTGCTGTAACTTCTTAGTCAAAGCTCAGATCAACCAATCGACTGCTTTTTCAACTTCTACATCCCAGACAGCATCCAACATGTGTTTCTCGTTTGAAGTTGAGCTCTGCATTCAAATTTGCAATCCCTTGCTAAATTGAGTTCTTTGCCAATTCTGAGATACACTTTGCTGTAACTTCTCAGGGAAAGCTCAGATCAACCAATCGACTGCTTTTTCAACTTCTACATCCCAGACAGCATCCAACATGTGTTTCTCGTTTGAAGTTGAGCTCTGCATTCAAATTTGCAATCCCTTGCTAAATTGAGTTCTTTGCCAATTCTGAGATACACTTTGCTGTAACTTCTCAGGGAAAGCTCAGATCAACCAATCGACTGCTTTTTCAGCTTCTGCATCCCAGACAGCATCCAATATGTGTTTCTCGTTTGAAGTTGAGCTCTGCATTCAAATTTGCAATCCCTTGCTAAATTGAGTTCTTTGCCAATTCTGAGATACACTTTGCTGTAACTTCTCAGGGAAAGCTCAGATCAACCAATCGACTGCTTTTTCAGCTTCTGCGTCCCAGACAGCATCCAATATGTATTTCTCGTTCTAAGTTGAGCTCTTTATCCAAATTTGCAGTCTTTGGCTAAATTGAGTTCTTTGCCAATTCTGAGATACACTTTGCTGTAACTTCTTAGGGAAAGCTCAGATCAACCAATCGACTGCTTTTTCAACTTCTACATCCCAGACAGCATCCAACATGTGTTTCTCGTTTGAAGTTGAGCTCTGCATTCAAATTTGCAATCCCTTGCTAAATTGAGTTCTTTGCCAATTCTGAGATACACTTTGCTGTAACTTCTCAGGGAAAGCTCAGATCAACCAATCGACTGCTTTTTCAACTTCTACATCCCAGACAGCATCCAACATGTGTTTCTCGTTTGAAGTTGAGCTCTGCATTCAAATTTGCAATCCCTTGCTAAATTGAGTTCTTTGCCAATTCTGAGATACACTTTGCTGTAACTTCTCAGGGAAAGCTCAGATCAACCAATCGACTGCTTTTTAAGCTTCTGCGTCCCAGACAGCATCCAATATGTGTTTCTCGTTCTAAGTCTAGCTCTTTATCCAAATTTGCAGTCTTTGGCTAAATTGAGTTCTTTGCCAATTCTGAGATACACTTTGCTGTAACTTCTTAGGGAAAGCTCAGATCAACCAATCGACTGCTTTTTCAACTTCTACATCCCAGACAGCATCCAACATGTGTTTCTCGTTTGAAGTTGAGCTCTGCATTCAAATTTGCAATCCCTTGCTAAATTGAGTTCTTTGCCAATTCTGAGATACACTTTGCTGTAACTTCTCAGGGAAAGCTCAGATCAACCACTCGACTGCTTTTTCAACTTCTACATCCCAGACAGCATCCAACATGTGTTTCTCGTTTGAAGTTGAGCTCTGCATTCAAATTTGCAATCCCTTGCTAAATTGAGTTCTTTGCCAATTCTGAGATACACTTTGCTGTAACTTCTCAGGGAAAGCTCAGATCAACCAATCGACTGCTTTTTCAGCTTCTGCGTCCCAGACAGCATCCAATATGTATTTCTCGTTCTAAGTTGAGCTCTTTATCCAAATTTGCAGTCTTTGGCTAAATTGAGTTCTTTGCCAATTCTGAGATACACTTTGCTGTAACTTCTTAGGGAAAGCTCAGATCAACCAATCGACTGCTTTTTCAACTTCTACATCCCAGACAGCATCCAACATGTGTTTCTCGTTTGAAGTTGAGCTCTGCATTCAAATTTGCAATCCCTTGCTAAATTGAGTTCTTTGCCAATTCTGAGATACACTTTGCTGTAACTTCTCAGGGAAAGCTCAGATCAACCAATCGACTGCTTTTTCAACTTCTACATCCCAGACAGCATCCAACATGTGTTTCTCGTTTGAAGTTGAGCTCTGCATTCAAATTTGCAATCCCTTGCTAAATTGAGTTCTTTGCCAATTCTGAGATACACTTTGCTGTAACTTCTCAGGGAAAGCTCAGATCAACCAATCGACTGCTTTTTCAGCTTCTGCGTCCCAGACAGCATCCAATATGTGTTTCTCGTTCTAAGTTGAGCTCTTTATCCAAATTTGCAGTCTTTGGCTAAATTGAGTTCTTTGCCAATTCTGAGATACACTTTGCTGTAACTTCTTAGGGAAAGCTCAGATCAACCAATCGACTGCTTTTTCAACTTCTACATCCCAGACAGCATCCAACATGTGTTTCTCGTTTGAAGTTGAGCTCTGCATTCAAATTTGCAATCCCTTGCTAAATTGAGTTCTTTGCCAATTCTGAGATACACTTTGCTGTAACTTCTCAGGGAAAGCTCAGATCAACCACTCGACTGCTTTTTCAACTTCTACATCCCAGACAGCATCCAACATGTGTTTCTCGTTTGAAGTTGAGCTCTGCATTCAAATTTGCAATCCCTTGCTAAATTGAGTTCTTTGCCAATTCTGAGATACACTTTGCTGTAACTTCTCAGGGAAAGCTCAGATCAACCAATCGACTGCTTTTTCAGCTTCTGCATCCCAGACAGCATCCAATATGTGTTTCTCGTTTGAAGTTGAGCTCTGCATTCAAATTTGCAATCCCTTGCTAAATTGAGTTCTTTGCCAATTCTGAGATACACTTTGCTGTAACTTCTCAGGGAAAGCTCAGATCAACCAATCGACTGCTTTTTCAGCTTCTGCGTCCCAGACAGCATCCAATATGTATTTCTCGTTCTAAGTTGAGCTCTTTATCCAAATTTGCAGTCTTTGGCTAAATTGAGTTCTTTGCCAATTCTGAGATACACTTTGCTGTAACTTGTCAGGGAAAGCTCAGATCAACCAATTGACTGCTTTTTCAACTTCTACATCCCAGACAGCATCCAACATGTGTTTCTCGTTTGAAGTTGAGCTCTGCATTCAAATTTGCAATCCCTTGCTAAATTGAGTTCTTTGCCAATTCTGAGATACACTTTGCTGTAACTTCTCAGGGAAAGCTCAGATCAACCAATCGACTGCTTTTTCAGCTTCTGCGTCCCAGACAGCATCCAATATGTGTTTCTCGTTCTAAGTTGAGCTCTTTATCCAAATTTGCAGTCTTTGGCTAAATTGAGTTCTTTGCCAATTCTGAGATACACTTTGCTGTAACTTCTCAGGGAAAGCTCAGATCAACCAATCGACTGCTTTTTCAACTTCTACATCCCAGACAGCATCCAACATGTGTTTCTCGTTTGAAGTTGAGCTCTGCATTCAAATTTGCAATCCCTTGCTAAATTGAGTTCTTTGCCAATTCTGAGATACACTTTGCTGTAACTTCTCAGGGAAAGCTCAGATCAACCAATCGACTGCTTTTTAAGCTTCTGCGTCCCAGACAGCATCCAATATGTGTTTCTCGTTCTAAGTCTAGCTCTTTATCCAAATTTGCAGTCTTTGGCTAAATTGAGTTCTTTGCCAATTCTGAGATACACTTTGCTGTAACTTCTTAGGGAAAGCTCAGATCAACCAATCGACTGCTTTTTCAACTTCTACATCCCAGACAGCATCCAACATGTGTTTCTCGTTTGAAGTTGAGCTCTGCATTCAAATTTGCAATCCCTTGCTAAATTGAGTTCTTTGCCAATTCTGAGATACACTTTGCTGTAACTTCTCAGGGAAAGCTCAGATCAACCACTCGACTGCTTTTTCAACTTCTACATCCCAGACAGCATCCAACATGTGTTTCTCGTTTGAAGTTGAGCTCTGCATTCAAATTTGCAATCCCTTGCTAAATTGAGTTCTTTGCCAATTCTGAGATACACTTTGCTGTAACTTCTCAGGGAAAGCTCAGATCAACCACTCGACTGCTTTTTCAACTTCTACATCCCAGACAGCATCCAACATGTGTTTCTCGTTTGAAGTTGAGCTCTGCATTCAAATTTGCAATCCCTTGCTAAATTGAGTTCTTTGCCAATTCTGAGATACACTTTGCTGTAACTTCTCAGGGAAAGCTCAGATCAACCAATCGACTGCTTTTTCAGCTTCTGCATCCCAGACAGCATCCAATATGTGTTTCTCGTTTGAAGTTGAGCTCTGCATTCAAATTTGCAATCCCTTGCTAAATTGAGTTCTTTGCCAATTCTGAGATACACTTTGCTGTAACTTCTCAGGGAAAGCTCAGATCAACCAATCGACTGCTTTTTCAGCTTCTGCGTCCCAGACAGCATCCAATATGTATTTCTCGTTCTAAGTTGAGCTCTTTATCCAAATTTGCAGTCTTTGGCTAAATTGAGTTCTTTGCCAATTCTGAGATACACTTTGCTGTAACTTGTCAGGGAAAGCTCAGATCAACCAATTGACTGCTTTTTCAACTTCTACATCCCAGACAGCATCCAACATGTGTTTCTCGTTTGAAGTTGAGCTCTGCATTCAAATTTGCAATCCCTTGCTAAATTGAGTTCTTTGCCAATTCTGAGATACACTTTGCTGTAACTTCTCAGGGAAAGCTCAGATCAACCAATCGACTGCTTTTTCAGCTTCTGCGTCCCAGACAGCATCCAATATGTGTTTCTCGTTCTAAGTTGAGCTCTTTATCCAAATTTGCAGTCTTTGGCTAAATTGAGTTCTTTGCCAATTCTGAGATACACTTTGCTGTAACTTCTCAGGGAAAGCTCAGATCAACCAATCGACTGCTTTTTCAACTTCTACATCCCAGACAGCATCCAACATGTGTTTCTCGTTTGAAGTTGAGCTCTGCATTCAAATTTGCAATCCCTTGCTAAATTGAGTTCTTTGCCAATTCTGAGATACACTTTGCTGTAACTTCTCAGGGAAAGCTCAGATCAACCAATCGACTGCTTTTTAAGCTTCTGCGTCCCAGACAGCATCCAATATGTGTTTCTCGTTCTAAGTCTAGCTCTTTATCCAAATTTGCAGTCTTTGGCTAAATTGAGTTCTTTGCCAATTCTGAGATACACTTTGCTGTAACTTCTTAGGGAAAGCTCAGATCAACCAATCGACTGCTTTTTCAACTTCTACATCCCAGACAGCATCCAACATGTGTTTCTCGTTTGAAGTTGAGCTCTGCATTCAAATTTGCAATCCCTTGCTAAATTGAGTTCTTTGCCAATTCTGAGATACACTTTGCTGTAACTTCTCAGGGAAAGCTCAGATCAACCACTCGACTGCTTTTTCAACTTCTACATCCCAGACAGCATCCAACATGTGTTTCTCGTTTGAAGTTGAGCTCTGCATTCAAATTTGCAATCCCTTGCTAAATTGAGTTCTTTGCCAATTCTGAGATACACTTTGCTGTAACTTCTCAGGGAAAGCTCAGATCAACCAATCGACTGCTTTTTCAGCTTCTGCGTCCCAGACAGCATCCAATATGTATTTCTCGTTCTAAGTTGAGCTCTTTATCCAAATTTGCAGTCTTTGGCTAAATTGAGTTCTTTGCCAATTCTGAGATACACTTTGCTGTAACTTCTTAGGGAAAGCTCAGATCAACCAATCGACTGCTTTTTCAACTTCTACATCCCAGACAGCATCCAACATGTGTTTCTCGTTTGAAGTTGAGCTCTGCATTCAAATTTGCAATCCCTTGCTAAATTGAGTTCTTTGCCAATTCTGAGATACACTTTGCTGTAACTTCTCAGGGAAAGCTCAGATCAACCAATCGACTGCTTTTTCAACTTCTACATCCCAGACAGCATCCAACATGTGTTTCTCGTTTGAAGTTGAGCTCTGCATTCAAATTTGCAATCCCTTGCTAAATTGAGTTCTTTGCCAATTCTGAGATACACTTTGCTGTAACTTCTCAGGGAAAGCTCAGATCAACCAATCGACTGCTTTTTCAGCTTCTGCGTCCCAGACAGCATCCAATATGTGTTTCTCGTTCTAAGTTGAGCTCTTTATCCAAATTTGCAGTCTTTGGCTAAATTGAGTTCTTTGCCAATTCTGAGATACACTTTGCTGTAACTTCTTAGGGAAAGCTCAGATCAACCAATCGACTGCTTTTTCAACTTCTACATCCCAGACAGCATCCAACATGTGTTTCTCGTTTGAAGTTGAGCTCTGCATTCAAATTTGCAATCCCTTGCTAAATTGAGTTCTTTGCCAATTCTGAGATACACTTTGCTGTAACTTCTCAGGGAAAGCTCAGATCAACCACTCGACTGCTTTTTCAACTTCTACATCCCAGACAGCATCCAACATGTGTTTCTCGTTTGAAGTTGAGCTCTGCATTCAAATTTGCAATCCCTTGCTAAATTGAGTTCTTTGCCAATTCTGAGATACACTTTGCTGTAACTTCTCAGGGAAAGCTCAGATCAACCAATCGACTGCTTTTTCAGCTTCTGCATCCCAGACAGCATCCAATATGTGTTTCTCGTTTGAAGTTGAGCTCTGCATTCAAATTTGCAATCCCTTGCTAAATTGAGTTCTTTGCCAATTCTGAGATACACTTTGCTGTAACTTCTCAGGGAAAGCTCAGATCAACCAATCGACTGCTTTTTCAGCTTCTGCGTCCCAGACAGCATCCAATATGTATTTCTCGTTCTAAGTTGAGCTCTTTATCCAAATTTGCAGTCTTTGGCTAAATTGAGTTCTTTGCCAATTCTGAGATACACTTTGCTGTAACTTGTCAGGGAAAGCTCAGATCAACCAATTGACTGCTTTTTCAACTTCTACATCCCAGACAGCATCCAACATGTGTTTCTCGTTTGAAGTTGAGCTCTGCATTCAAATTTGCAATCCCTTGCTAAATTGAGTTCTTTGCCAATTCTGAGATACACTTTGCTGTAACTTCTCAGGGAAAGCTCAGATCAACCAATCGACTGCTTTTTCAGCTTCTGCGTCCCAGACAGCATCCAATATGTGTTTCTCGTTCTAAGTTGAGCTCTTTATCCAAATTTGCAGTCTTTGGCTCAATTGAGTTCTTTGCCAATTCTGAGATACACTTTGCTGTAACTTGTCAGGGAAAGCTCAGATCAACCAATCGACTGCTTTTTCAGCTTCTGCGTCCCAGACAGCATCCAATATGTGTTTCTCGTTCTAAGTTGAGCTCTTTATCCAAATTTGCAGTCTTTGGCTAAATTGAGTTCTTTGCCAATTCTGAGATACACTTTGCTGTAACTTCTCAGGGAAAGCTCAGATCAACCAATCGACTGCTTTTTCAACTTCTACATCCCAGACAGCATCCAACATGTGTTTCTCGTTTGAAGTTGAGCTCTGCATTCAAATTTGCAATCCCTTGCTAAATTGAGTTCTTTGCCAATTCTGAGATACACTTTGCTGTAACTTCTTAGGGAAAGCTCAGATCAACCAATCGACTGCTTTTTCAACTTCTACATCCCAGACAGCATCCAACATGTGTTTCTCGTTTGAAGTTGAGCTCTGCATTCAAATTTGCAATCCCTTGCTAAATTGAGTTCTTTGCCAATTCTGAGATACACTTTGCTGTAACTTCTCAGGGAAAGCTCAGATCAACCACTCGACTGCTTTTTCAACTTCTACATCCCAGACAGCATCCAACATGTGTTTCTCGTTTGAAGTTGAGCTCTGCATTCAAATTTGCAATCCCTTGCTAAATTGAGTTCTTTGCCAATTCTGAGATACACTTTGCTGTAACTTCTCAGGGAAAGCTCAGATCAACCAATCGACTGCTTTTTCAGCTTCTGCGTCCCAGACAGCATCCAATATGTGTTTCTTGTTCTAAGTTGAGCTCTTTATCCAAATTTGCAGTCTTTGGCTAAATTGAGTTCTTTGCCAATTCTGAGATACACTTTGCTGTAACTTGTCAGTGAAAGCTCAGATCAACCAATCGACTGCTTTTTCAACTTCTACATCCCAGACAGCATCCAACATGTGTTTCTCATTTGAAGTTGAGCTCTGCATTCAAATTTGCAATCCCTTGCTAAATTGAGTTCTTTGCCAATTCTGAGATACACTTTGCTGTAACTTCTCAGGGAAAGCTCAGATCAACCAATCGACTGCTTTTTCAGCTTCTGCGTCCCAGACAGCATCCAATATGTGTTTCTCGTTCTAAGTTGAGCTCTTTATCCAAATTTGCAGTCTTTGGCTAAATTGAGTTCTTTGCCAATTCTGAGATACACTTTGCTGTAACTTGTCAGGGAAAGCTCAGATCAACCAATCGACTGCTTTTTCAGCTTCTGCGTCCCAGACAGCATCCAATATGTGTTTCTCGTTCTAAGTTGAGCTCTTTATCCAAATTTGCAGTCTTTGGCTAAATTGAGTTCTTTGCCAATTCTGAGATACACTTTGCTGTAACTTCTCAGGGAAAGCTCAGATCAACCAATCGACTGCTTTTTCAACTTCTACATCCCAGACAGCATCCAACATGTGTTTCTCGTTTGAAGTTGAGCTCTGCATTCAAATTTGCAATCCCTTGCTAAATTGAGTTCTTTGCCAATTCTGAGATACACTTTGCTGCAACTTCTCAGGGAAAGCTCAGATCAACCAATCAACTGCTTTTTCAGCTTCTGCGTCCCAGACAGCATTCAATATATGTTTCTCGTTCTAAGTTGAGCTCTTTATCCAAATTTGCAGTCTTTGGCTAAATTGAGTTCTTTGCCAATTCTGAGATACACTTTGCTGTAACTTCTCAGGGAAAGCTCAGATCAACCAATCGACTGCTTTTTCAGCTTCTACATCCCAGACAGCATCCAACATGTGTTTCTCGTTTGAAGTTGAGCTCTGCATTCAAATTTGCAATCCCTTGCTAAATTGAGTTCTTTGCCAATTCTGAGATACACTTTGCTGTAACTTCTCAGGGAAAGCTCAGATCAACCAATCGACTGCTTTTTCAGCTTCTGCGTCCCAGACAGCATCCAATATGTGTTTCTCGTTCTAAGTTGAGCTCTTTATCCAAATTTGCAGTCTTTGGCTAAATTGAGTTCTTTGCCAATTCTGAGATACACTTTGCTGTAACTTGTCAGTGAAAGCTCAGATCAACCAATCGACTGCTTTTTCAACTTCTACATCCCAGACAGCATCCAACATGTGTTTCTCATTTGAAGTTGAGCTCTGCATTCAAATTTGCAATCCCTTGCTAAATTGAGTTCTTTGCCAATTCTGAGATACACTTTGCTGTAACTTCTCAGGGAAAGCTCAGATCAACCACTCGACTGCTTTTTCAGCTTCTGCGTCCCAGACAGCATCCAATATGTATTTCTCGTTCTAAGTTGAGCTCTTTATCCAAATTTGCAGTCTTTGGCTCAATTGAGTTCTTTGCCAATTCTGAGATACACTTTGCTGTAACTTGTCAGGGAAAGCTCAGATCAACCAATCGACTGCTTTTTCAACTTCTACATCCCAGACAGCATCCAACATATGTTTCTCTTTTGAAGTTGAGCTCTGCATTCAAATTTGCAATCCCTTGCTAAATTGAGTTCTTTGCCAATTCTGAGATACTCTTTGCTGTAACTTCTCAGGGAAAGCTCAGATCAACCAATCGACTGCTTTTTCAGCTTCTGCGTCCCAGACAGCATCAAATATGTGTTTCTCGTTCTAAGTTGAGCTCTTTATCCAAATTTGCAGTCTTTGGCTAAATTGAGTTCTTTGCCAATTCTGAGATACACTTTGCTGTAAATTGTCAGGGAAAGCTCAGATCAACCAATCGACTGCTTTTTCAGCTTCTGCGTCCCAGACAGCATCCAATATGTGTTTCTCGTTCTAAGTTGAGCTCTTTATCCAAATTTGCAGTCTTTGGCTAAATTGAGTTCTTTGCCAATTCTGAGATACACTTTGCTGTAACTTCTCAGGGAAAGCTCAGATCAACCAATCGACTGCTTTTTCAACTTCTACATCCCAGACAGCATCCAACATGTGTTTCTCGTTTGAAGTTGAGCTCTGCATTCAAATTTGCAATCCCTTGCTAAATTGAGTTCTTTGCCAATTCTGAGATACACTTTGCTGCAACTTCTCAGGGAAAGCTCAGATCAACCAATCGACTGCTTTTTCAGCTTCTGCGTCCCAGACAGCATTCAATATGTGTTTCTCGTTCTAAGTTGAGCTCTTTATCCAAATTTGCAGTCTTTGGCTAAATTGAGTTCTTTGCCAATTCTGAGATACACTTTGCTGTAACTTGTCAGGGAAAGCTCAGATCAACCAATCGACTGCTTTTTCAGCTTCTGCGTCCCAGACAGCATCCAATATGTGTTTCTCGTTCTAAGTTGAGCTCTTTATCCAAATTTGCAGTCTTTGGCTAAATTGAGTTCTTTGCCAATTCTGAGATACACTTTGCTGTAACTTCTCAGGGAAAGCTCAGATCAACCAATCGACTGCTTTTTCAACTTCTACATCCCAGACAGCATCCAACATGTGTTTCTCGTTTGAAGTTGAGCTCTGCATTCAAATTTGCAATCCCTTGCTAAATTGAGTTCTTTGCCAATTCTGAGATACACTTTGCTGCAACTTCTCAGGGAAAGCTCAGATCAACCAATCGACTGCTTTTTCAGCTTCTGCGTCCCAGACAGCATTCAATATGTGTTTCTCGTTCTAAGTTGAGCTCTTTATCCAAATTTGCAGTCTTTGGCTAAATTGAGTTCTTTGCCAATTCTGAGATACACTTTGCTGTAACTTCTCAGGGAAAGCTCAGATCAACCAATCGACTGCTTTTTCAGCTTCTACATCCCAGACAGCATCCAACATGTGTTTCTCGTTTGAAGTTGAGCTCTGCATTCAAATTTGCAATCCCTTGCTAAATTGAGTTCTTTGCCAATTCTGAGATACACTTTGCTGTAACTTCTCAGGGAAAGCTCAGATCAACCAATCGACTGCTTTTTCAGCTTCTGCGTCCCAGACAGCATCCAATATGTGTTTCTCGTTCTAAGTTGAGCTCTTTATCCAAATTTGCAGTCTTTGGCTAAATTGAGTTCTTTGCCAATTCTGAGATACACTTTGCTGTAACTTGTCAGTGAAAGCTCAGATCAACCAATCGACTGCTTTTTCAACTTCTACATCCCAGACAGCATCCAACATGTGTTTCTCATTTGAAGTTGAGCTCTGCATTCAAATTTGCAATCCCTTGCTAAATTGAGTTCTTTGCCAATTCTGAGATACACTTTGCTGTAACTTCTCAGGGAAAGCTCAGATCAACCACTCGACTGCTTTTTCAGCTTCTGCGTCCCAGACAGCATCCAATATGTATTTCTCGTTCTAAGTTGAGCTCTTTATCCAAATTTGCAGTCTTTGGCTCAATTGAGTTCTTTGCCAATTCTGAGATACACTTTGCTGTAACTTGTCAGGGAAAGCTCAGATCAACCAATCGACTGCTTTTTCAACTTCTACATCCCAGACAGCATCCAACATATGTTTCTCTTTTGAAGTTGAGCTCTGCATTCAAATTTGCAATCCCTTGCTAAATTGAGTTCTTTGCCAATTCTGAGATCCTCTTTGCTGTAACTTCTCAGGGAAAGCTCAGATCAACCAATCGACTGCTTTTTCAGCTTCTGCGTCCCAGACAGCATCCAATATGTGTTTCTCGTTCTAAGTTGAGCTCTTTATCCAAATTTGCAGTCTTTGGCTAAATTGAGTTCTTTGCCAATTCTGAGATACACTTTGCTGTAACTTGTCAGGGAAAGCTCAGATCAACCAATCGACTGCTTTTTCAGCTTCTGCGTCCCAGACAGCATCCAATATGTGTTTCTCGTTCTAAGTTGAGCTCTTTATCCAAATTTGCAGTCTTTGGCTAAATTGAGTTCTTTGCCAATTCTGAGATACACTTTGCTGTAACTTCTCAGGGAAAGCTCAGATCAACCAATCGACTGCTTTTTCAACTTCTACATCCCAGACAGCATCCAACATGTGTTTCTCGTTTGAAGTTGAGCTCTGCATTCAAATTTGCAATCCCTTGCTAAATTGAGTTCTTTGCCAATTCTGAGATACACTTTGCTGCAACTTCTCAGGGAAAGCTCAGATCAACCAATCGACTGCTTTTTCAGCTTCTGCGTCCCAGACAGCATTCAATATGTGTTTCTCGTTCTAAGTTGAGCTCTTTATCCAAATTTGCAGTCTTTGGCTAAATTGAGTTCTTTGCCAATTCTGAGATACACTTTGCTGTAACTTCTCAGGGAAAGCTCAGATCAACCAATCGACTGCTTTTTCAGCTTCTACATCCCAGACAGCATCCAACATGTGTTTCTCGTTTGAAGTTGAGCTCTGCATTCAAATTTGCAATCCCTTGCTAAATTGAGTTCTTTGCCAATTCTGAGATACACTTTGCTGTAACTTCTCAGGGAAAGCTCAGATCAACCAATCGACTGCTTTTTCAGCTTCTGCGTCCCAGACAGCATCCAATATGTGTTTCTCGTTCTAAGTTGAGCTCTTTATCCAAATTTGCAGTCTTTGGCTAAATTGAGTTCTTTGCCAATTCTGAGATACACTTTGCTGTAACTTCTCAGGGAAAGCTCAGATCAACCAATCGACTGCTTTTTCAACTTCTACATCCCAGACAGCATCCAACATGTGTTTCTCGTTTGAAGTTGAGCTCTGCATTCAAATTTGCAATCCCTTGCTAAATTGAGTTCTTTGCCAATTCTGAGATACACTTTGCTGCAACTTCTCAGGGAAAGCTCAGATCAACCAATCGACTGCTTTTTCAGCTTCTGCGTCCCAGACAGCATTCAATATGTGTTTCTCGTTCTAAGTTGAGCTCTTTATCCAAATTTGCAGTCTTTGGCTAAATTGAGTTCTTTGCCAATTCTGAGATACACTTTGCTGTAACTTCTCAGGGAAAGCTCAGATCAACCAATCGACTGCTTTTTCAGCTTCTACATCCCAGACAGCATCCAACATGTGTTTCTCGTTTGAAGTTGAGCTCTGCATTCAAATTTGCAATCCCTTGCTAAATTGAGTTCTTTGCCAATTCTGAGATACACTTTGCTGTAACTTCTCAGGGAAAGCTCAGATCAACCAATCGACTGCTTTTTCAGCTTCTGCGTCCCAGACAGCATCCAATATGTGTTTCTCGTTCTAAGTTGAGCTCTTTATCCAAATTTGCAGTCTTTGGCTAAATTGAGTTCTTTGCCAATTCTGAGATACACTTTGCTGTAACTTGTCAGTGAAAGCTCAGATCAACCAATCGACTGCTTTTTCAACTTGTACATCCCAGACAGCATCCAACATGTGTTTCTCATTTGAAGTTGAGCTCTGCATTCAAATTTGCAATCCCTTGCTAAATTGAGTTCTTTGCCAATTCTGAGATACACTTTGCTGTAACTTCTTAGGGAAAGCTCAGATCAACCACTCGACTGCTTTTTCAGCTTCTGCGTCCCAGACAGCATCCAATATGTATTTCTCGTTCTAAGTTGAGCTCTTTATCCAAATTTGCAGTCTTTGGCTCAATTGAGTTCTTTGCCAATTCTGAGATACACTTTGCTGTAACTTGTCAGGGAAAGCTCAGATCAACCAATCGACTGCTTTTTCAGCTTCTGCGTCCCAGACAGCATCCAATATGTGTTTCTCGTTCTAAGTTGAGCTCTTTATCCAAATTTGCAGTCTTTGGCTAAATTGAGTTCTTTGCCAATTCTGAGATACACTTTGCTGTAACTTGTCAGGGAAAGCTCAGATCAACCAATCGACTGCTTTTTCAACTTCTACATCCCAGACAGCATCCAACATATGTTTCTCTTTTGAAGTTGAGCTCTGCATTCAAATTTGCAATCCCTTGCTAAATTGAGTTCTTTGCCAATTCTGAGATACACTTTGCTGTAACTTCTCAGGGAAAGCTCAGATCAACCAATCGACTGCTTTTTCAGCTTCTGCGTCCCAGACAGCATCCAATATGTGTTTCTCGTTCTAAGTTGAGCTCTTTATCCAAATTTGCAGTCTTTGGCTAAATTGAGTTTTTTGCCAATTCTGAGATACACTTTGCTGTAACTTCTTAGGGAAAGCTCAGATCAACCAATCGACTGCTTTTTCAACTTCTACATCCCAGACAGCATCCAACGTGTTTTTCTCGTTTGAAGTTGAGCTCTGCATTCAAATTTTCAATCCCTTGCTAAATTGAGTTCTTTGCCAATTCTGAGATACACTTTGCTGTAACTTGTCAGGGAAAGCTCAGATCAACCAATCGACTGCTTTTTCAGCTTCTGCGTCCCAGACAGCATCCAATATGTGTTTCTCGTTCTAAGTTGAGCTCTTTATCCAAATTTGCAGTCTTTGGCTAAATTGATTTCTTTGCCAATTCTGAGATACACTTTGCTGTAACTTCTTAGGGAAAGCTCAGATCAACCAATCTACTGCTTTTTCAACTTCTACATCCCAGACAGCATCCAACATGTGTTTCTCGTTTGAAGTTGAGCTCTGCATTCAAATTTGCAATCCCTTGCTAAATTGAGTTCTTTGCCAATTCTGAGATACACTTTGCTGTAACTTCTCAGGGAAAGCTCAGATCAACCAATCGACTGCTTTTTCAACTTCTACATCCCAGACAGCATCCAACGTGTTTTTCTCGTTTGAAGTTGAGCTCTGCATTCAAATTTGCAATCCCTTGCTAAATTGAGTTCTTTGCCAATTCTGAGATACACTTTGCTGTAACTTGTCAGGGAAAGCTCAGATCAACCAATCGACTGCTTTTTCAGCTTCTGCGTCCCAGACAGCATCCAATATGTGTTTCTCGTTCTAAGTTGAGCTCTTTATCCAAATTTGCAGTCTTTGGCTAAATTGAGTTCTTTGCCAATTCTGAGATACACTTTGCTGTAACTTCTCAGGGAAAGCTCAGATCAACCAATCGACTGCTTTTTCAACTTCTACATCCCAGACAGCATCCAACATGTGTTTCTCGTTTGAAGTTGAGCTCTGCATTCAAATTTGCAATCCCTTGCTAAATTGAGTTCTTTGCCAATTCTGAGATACACTTTGCTGCAACTTCTCAGGGAAAGCTCAGATCAACCAATCGACTGCTTTTTCAGCTTCTGCGTCCCAGACAGCATTCAATATGTGTTTCTCGTTCTAAGTTGAGCTCTTTATCCAAATTTGCAGTCTTTGGCTAAATTGAGTTCTTTGCCAATTCTGAGATACACTTTGCTGTAACTTCTCAGGGAAAGCTCAGATCAACCAATCGACTGCTTTTTCAGCTTCTACATCCCAGACAGCATCCAACATGTGTTTCTCGTTTGAAGTTGAGCTCTGCATTCAAATTTGCAATCCCTTGCTAAATTGAGTTCTTTGCCAATTCTGAGATACACTTTGCTGTAACTTCTCAGGGAAAGCTCAGATCAACCAATCGACTGCTTTTTCAGCTTCTGCGTCCCAGACAGCATCCAATATGTGTTTCTCGTTTGAAGTTGAGCTCTGCATTCAAATTTGCAATCCCTTGCTAAATTGAGTTCTTTGCCAATTCTGAGATACACTTTGCTGTAACTTCTCAGGGAAAGCTCAGATCAACCAATCGACTGCTTTTTCAGCTTCTGCGTCCCAGACAGCATCCAATATGTGTTTCTCGTTCTAAGTTGAGCTCTTTATCCAAATTTGCAGTCTTTGGCTAAATTGAGTTCTTTGCCAATTCTGAGATACACTTTGCTGTAACTTCTTAGGGAAAGCTCAGATCAACCAATCGACTGCTTTTTCAACTTCTACATCCCAGACAGCATCCAACATGTGTTTCTCGTTTGAAGTTGAGCTCTGCATTCAAATTTGCAATCCCTTGCTAAATTGAGTTCTTTGCCAATTCTGAGATACACTTTGCTGTAACTTCTCAGGGAAAGCTCAGATCAACCACTCGACTGCTTTTTCAACTTCTACATCCCAGACAGCATCCAACATGTGTTTCTCGTTTGAAGTTGAGCTCTGCATTCAAATTTGCAATCCCTTGCTAAATTGAGTTCTTTGCCAATTCTGAGATACACTTTGCTGTAACTTCTCAGGGAAAGCTCAGATCAACCAATCGACTGCTTTTTCAGCTTCTGCATCCCAGACAGCATCCAATATGTGTTTCTCGTTTGAAGTTGAGCTCTGCATTCAAATTTGCAATCCCTTGCTAAATTGAGTTCTTTGCCAATTCTGAGATACACTTTGCTGTAACTTCTCAGGGAAAGCTCAGATCAACCACTCGACTGCTTTTTCAACTTCTACATCCCAGACAGCATCCAACATGTGTTTCTCGTTTGAAGTTGAGCTCTGCATTCAAATTTGCAATCCCTTGCTAAATTGAGTTCTTTGCCAATTCTGAGATACACTTTGCTGTAACTTCTCAGGGAAAGCTCAGATCAACCAATCGACTGCTTTTTCAGCTTCTGCATCCCAGACAGCATCCAATATGTGTTTCTCGTTTGAAGTTGAGCTCTGCATTCAAATTTGCAATCCCTTGCTAAATTGAGTTCTTTGCCAATTCTGAGATACACTTTGCTGTAACTTCTCAGGGAAAGCTCAGATCAACCAATCGACTGCTTTTTCAGCTTCTGCGTCCCAGACAGCATCCAATATGTATTTCTCGTTCTAAGTTGAGCTCTTTATCCAAATTTGCAGTCTTTGGCTAAATTGAGTTCTTTGCCAATTCTGAGATACACTTTGCTGTAACTTGTCAGGGAAAGCTCAGATCAACCAATTGACTGCTTTTTCAACTTCTACATCCCAGACAGCATCCAACATGTGTTTCTCGTTTGAAGTTGAGCTCTGCATTCAAATTTGCAATCCCTTGCTAAATTGAGTTCTTTGCCAATTCTGAGATACACTTTGCTGTAACTTCTCAGGGAAAGCTCAGATCAACCAATCGACTGCTTTTTCAGCTTCTGCATCCCAGACAGCATCCAATATGTGTTTCTCGTTTGAAGTTGAGCTCTGCATTCAAATTTGCAATCCCTTGCTAAATTGAGTTCTTTGCCAATTCTGAGATACACTTTGCTGTAACTTCTCAGGGAAAGCTCAGATCAACCAATCGACTGCTTTTTCAGCTTCTGCGTCCCAGACAGCATCCAATATGTATTTCTCGTTCTAAGTTGAGCTCTTTATCCAAATTTGCAGTCTTTGGCTAAATTGAGTTCTTTGCCAATTCTGAGATACACTTTGCTGTAACTTCTTAGGGAAAGCTCAGATCAACCAATCGACTGCTTTTTCAACTTCTACATCCCAGACAGCATCCAACATGTGTTTCTCGTTTGAAGTTGAGCTCTGCATTCAAATTTGCAATCCCTTGCTAAATTGAGTTCTTTGCCAATTCTGAGATACACTTTGCTGTAACTTCTCAGGGAAAGCTCAGATCAACCAATCGACTGCTTTTTCAACTTCTACATCCCAGACAGCATCCAACATGTGTTTCTCGTTTGAAGTTGAGCTCTGCATTCAAATTTGCAATCCCTTGCTAAATTGAGTTCTTTGCCAATTCTGAGATACACTTTGCTGTAACTTGTCAGGGAAAGCTCAGATCAACCAATCGACTGCTTTTTCAGCTTCTGCGTCCCAGACAGCATCAAATATGTGTTCCTCGTTCTAAGTTGAGCTCTTTATCCAAATTTGCAGTCTTTGGCTAAATTGAGTTCTTTGCCAATTCTGAGATACACTTTGCTGTAACTGGTCAGGGAAAGCTCAGATCAACCAATCGACTGCTTTTTCAACTTCTACATCCCAGACAGCAACCAACATGTGTTTCTCCTTTGAAGTTGAGCTCTGCATTCAAATTTGCAATCCCTTGCTAAATTGAGTTCTTTGCCAATTCTGAGATACACTTTGCTGTAACTTCTCAGGGAAAGCTCAGATCAACCACTCGACTGCTTTTTCAGCTTCTGCGTCCCAGACAGCATCCAATATCTATTTCTCGTTCTAAGTTGAGCTCTTTATCCAAATTTGCAGTCTTTGGCTCAATTGAGTTCTTTGCCAATTCTGAGATACACTTTGCTGTAACTTGTCAGGGAAAGCTCAGATCAACCAATCGACTGCTTTTTCAGCTTCTGCGTCCCAGACAGCATCCAATATGTGTTTCTCGTTCTAAGTTGAGCTCTTTATCCAAATTTGCAGTCTTTGGCTAAATTGAGTTCTTTGCCAATTCTGAGATACACTTTGCTGTAACTTGTCAGGGAAAGCTCAGATCAACCAATCGACTGCTTTTTCAACTTCTACATCCCAGACAGCATCCAACATATGTTTCTCTTTTGAAGTTGAGCTCTGCATTCAAATTTGCAATCCCTTGCTAAATTGAGTTCTTTGCCAATTCTGAGATACACTTTGCTGTAACTTCTCAGGGAAAGCTCAGATCAACCAATCGACTGCTTTTTCAGCTTCTGCGTCCCAGACAGCATCCAATATGTGTTTCTCGTTCTAAGTTGAGCTCTTTATCCAAATTTGCAGTCTTTGGCTAAATTGAGTTCTTTGCCAATTCTGAGATACACTTTGCTGTAACTTGTCAGGGAAAGCTCAGATCAACCAATCGACTGCTTTTTCAACTTCTACATCCCAGACAGCATCCAACATGTGTTTCTCGTTTGAAGTTGAGCTCTGCATTCAAATTTGCAATCCCTTGCTAAATTGAGTTCTTTGCCAATTCTGAGATACACTATGCTGTAACTTCTCAGGGAAAGCTCAGATCAACCAATCGACTGCTTTTTCAGCTTCTTCGTCCCAGAAAGCATCCAACATGTGTTTCTCGTTCTAAGTTGAGCTCTTTATCCAAATTTGCAGTCTTTGGCTAAATTGAGTTCTTTGCCAATTCTGAGATACACTTTGCTGTAACTTCTTAGGGAAAGCTCAGATCAACCAATCGACTGCTTTTTCAACTTCTACATCCCAGACAGCATCCAACGTGTTTCTCGTTTGAAGTTGAGCTCTGCATTCAAATTTGCAATCCCTTGCTAAATTGAGTTCTTTGCCAATTCTGAGATACACTTTGCTGTAACTTCTCAGGGAAAGTTCAGATCAACCAATCGACTGCTTTTTCAGCTTCTGCGTCCCAGACAGCATCCAATATGTGTTTCTCGTTCTAAGTTGAGCTCTTTATCCAAATTTGCAGTCTTTGGCTAAATTGAGTTCTTTGCCAATTCTGAGATACACTTTGCTGTAACTTCTCAGGGAAAGCTCAGATCAACCAATCGACTGCTTTTTCAGCTTCTGCGTCCCAGAGAGCATCCAACATGTGTTTCTCGTTTGAAGTTGAGCTCTGCATTCAAATTTGCAATCCCTTGCTAAATTGAGTTCTTTGCCAATTCTGAGATACACTTTGCTGCAACTTCTCAGGGAAAGCTCAGATCAACCAATCGACTGCTTTTTCAGCTTCTGCGTCCCAGACAGCATTCAATAAGTGTTTCTCGTTCTAAGTTGAGCTCTTTATCCAAATTTGCAGTCTTTGGCTAAATTGAGTTCTTTGCCAATTCTGAGATACACTTTGCTGTAAGTTCTCAGGGAAAGCTCAGATCAACCAATCGACTGCTTTTTCAGCTTCTGCGTCCCAGACAGCATCCAATATGTGTTTCTCGTTCTAAGTTGAGCTCTTTATCCAAATTTGCAGTCTTTGGCTAAATTGAGTTCTTTGCCAATTCTGAGATACACTTTGCTGTAACTTCTTAGGGAAAGCTCAGATCAACCAATCGACTGCTTTTTCAACTTCTACATCCCAGACAGCATCCAACATGTGTTTCTCGTTTGAAGTTGAGCTCTGCATTCAAATTTGCAATCCCTTGCTAAATTGAGTTCTTTGCCAATTCTGAGATACACTTTGCTGTAACTTGTCAGGGAAAGCTCAGATCAACCAATCGACTGCTTTTTCAACTTCTACATCCCAGACAGCATCCAACATGTGTTTCTCGTTTGAAGTTGAGCTCTGCATTCAAATTTGCAATCCCTTGCTAAATTGAGTTCTTTGCCAATTCTGAGATACACTTTGCTGTAACTTCTCAGGGAAAGCTCAGATCAACCAATCGACTGCTTTTTCAGCTTCTGCGTCCCAGACAGCATCCAATATGTGTTTCTCGTTCTAAGTTGCGCTCTTTATCCAAATTTGCAGTCTTTGGCTAAATTGAGTTCTTTGCCAATTCTGAGATACACTTTGCTGTAACTTCTTAGGGAAAGCTCAGATCAACCAATCGACTGCTTTTTCAACTTCTACATCCCAGACAGCATCCAACATGTGTTTCTCGTTTGAAGTTGAGCTCTGCATTCAAATTTGCAATCCCTTGCTAAATTGAGTTCTTTGCCAATTCTGAGATACACTTTGCTGTAACTTCTCAGGGAAAGCTCAGATCAACCAATCGACTGCTTTTTCAACTTCTACATCCCAGACAGCATCCAACATGTGTTTCTCGTTTGAAGTTGAGCTCTGCATTCAAATTTGCAATCCCTTGCTAAATTGAGTTCTTTGCCAATTCTGAGATACACTTTGCTGTAACTTCTCAGGGAAAGCTCAGATCAACCAATCGACTGCTTTTTCAGCTTCTGCATCCCAGACAGCATCCAATATGTGTTTCTCGTTTGAAGTTGAGCTCTGCATTCAAATTTGCAATCCCTTGCTAAATTGAGTTCTTTGCCAATTCTGAGATACTCTTTGCTGTAACTTCTCAGGGAAAGCTCAGATCAACCAATCGACTGCTTTTTCAGCTTCTGCGTCCCAGACAGCATCCAATATGTATTTCTCGTTCTAAGTTGAGCTCTTTATCCAAATTTGCAGTCTTTGGCTAAATTGAGTTCTTTGCCAATTCTGAGATACACTTTGCTGTAACTTCTTAGGGAAAGCTCAGATCAACCAATCGACTGCTTTTTCAACTTCTGCATCCCAGACAGCATCCAATATGTGTTTCTCGTTTGAAGTTGAGCTCTGCATTCAAATTTGAAATCCCTTGCTAAATTGAGTTCTTT
Source organism: Rhabdophis nuchalis (assembly GCA_039707465.1). Classification (NCBI taxonomy): domain Eukaryota; kingdom Metazoa; phylum Chordata; class Lepidosauria; order Squamata; family Natricidae; genus Rhabdophis; species Rhabdophis nuchalis. Next base: position 177,979,073 of record CM077646.1, on the reverse strand, counting down.
GCCAATTCTGAGATACACTTTGCTGTAACTTCTCAGGGAAAGCTCAGATCAACCAATCGACTGCTTTTTCAGCTTCTGCGTCCCAGACAGCATCCAATATGTATTTCTCGTTCTAAGTTGAGCTCTTTATCCAAATTTGCAGTCTTTGGCTAAATTGAGTTCTTTGCCAATTCTGAGATACACTTTGCTGTAACTTCTTAGGGAAAGCTCAGATCAACCAATCGACGGCTTTTTCAACTTCTACATCCCAGACAGCATCCAACATGTGTTTCTCGTTTGAAGTTGAGCTCTGCATTCAAATTTGCAATCCCTTGCTAAATTGAGTTCTTTGCCAATTCTGAGATACACTTTGCTGTAACTTCTCAGGGAAAGCTCAGATCAACCAATCGACTGCTTTTTCAACTTCTACATCCCAGACAGCATCCAACATGTGTTTCTCGTTTGAAGTTGAGCTCTGCATTCAAATTTGCAATCCCTTGCTAAATTGAGTTCTTTGCCAATTCTGAGATACACTTTGCTGTAACTTCTCAGGGAAAGCTCAGATCAACCAATCGACTGCTTTTTCAGCTTCTGCGTCCCAGACAGCATCCAATATGTGTTTCTCGTTCTAAGTTGAGCTCTTTATCCAAATTTGCAGTCTTTGGCTAAATTGAGTTCTTTGCCAATTCTGAGATACACTTTGCTGTAACTTCTTAGGGAAAGCTCAGATCAACCAATCGACTGCTTTTTCAACTTCTGCATCCCAGACAGCATCCAACATGTGTTTCTCGTTTGAAGTTGAGCTCTGCATTCAAATTTGCAATCCCTTGCTAAATTGAGTTCTTTGCCAATTCTGAGATACACTATGCTGTAACTTCTCAGGGAAAGCTCAGATCAACCAATCGACTGCTTTTTCAGCTTCTTCGTCCCAGAAAGCATCCAATATGTGTTTCTCGTTCTAAGTTGAGCACTTTATCCAAATTTGCAGTCTTTGGCTAAATTGAGTTCTTTGCCAATTCTGAGATACACTTTGCTGTAACTTCTTAGGGAAAGCTCAGATCAACCAATCGACTGCTTTTTCAACTTCTACATCCCAGACAGCATCCAACGTGTTTCTCGTTTGAAGTTGAGCTCTGCATTCAAATTTGCAATCCCTTGCTAAATTGAGTTCTTTGCCAATTCTGAGATACACTTTGCTGTAACTTCTCAGGGAAAGTTCAGATCAACCAATCGACTGCTTTTTCAGCTTCTGCGTCCCAGACAGCATCCAATATGTGTTCCTCGTTCTAAGTTGAGCTCTTTATCCAAATTTGCAGTCTTTGGATAAATTGAGTTCTTTGCCAATTCTGAGATACACTTTGCTGTAACTTCTCAGGGAAAGCTCAGATCAACCAATCGACTGCTTTTTCAGCTTCTGCGTCCCAGACAGCATTCAATATGTGTTTCTCGTTCTAAGTTGAGCTCTTTATCCAAATTTTCAGTCTTTGGCTAAATTGAGTTCTTTGCCAATTCTGAGATACACTTTGCTGTAACTTGTCAGGGAAAGCTCAGATCAACCAATCGACTGCTTTTTCAGCTTCTGCGTCCCAGACAGCATCAAATATGTGTTCCTCGTTCTAAGTTGAGCTCTTTATCCAAATTTGCAGTCTTTGGCTAAATTGAGTTCTTTGCCAATTCTGAGATACACTTTGCTGTAACTGGTCAGGGAAAGCTCAGATCAACCAATCGACTGCTTTTTCAACTTCTACATCCCAGACAGCAACCAACATGTGTTTCTCCTTTGAAGTTGAGCTCTGCATTCAAATTTGCAATCCCTTGCTAAATTGAGTTCTTTGCCAATTCTGAGATACACTTTGCTGTAACTTCTCAGGGAAAGCTCAGATCAACCACTCGACTGCTTTTTCAGCTTCTGCGTCCCAGACAGCATCCAATATCTATTTCTCGTTCTAAGTTGAGCTCTTTATCCAAATTTGCAGTCTTTGGCTAAATTGAGTTCTTTGCCAATTCTGAGATACACTTTGCTGTAACTTGTCAGGGAAAGCTCAGATCAACCAATCGACTGCTTTTTCAGCTTCTGCGTCCCAGACAGCATCCAACATATGTTTCTCTTTTGAAGTTGAGCTCTGCATTCAAATTTGCAATCCCTTGCTAAATTGAGTTCTTTGCCAATTCTGAGATACACTTTGCTGTAACTTCTCAGGGAAAGCTCAGATCAACCAATCGACTGCTTTTTCAGCTTCTGCGTCCCAGACAGCATCCAATATGTGTTTCTCGTTCTAAGTTGAGCTCTTTATCCAAATTTGCAGTCTTTGGCTAAATTGAGTTCTTTGCCAATTCTGAGATACACTTTGCTGTAACTTGTCAGGGAAAGCTCAGATCAACCAATCGACTGCTTTTTCAACTTCTACATCCCAGACAGCATCCAACATGTGTTTCTCGTTTGAAGTTGAGCTCTGCATTCAAATTTGCAATCCCTTGCTAAATTGAGTTCTTTGCCAATTCTGAGATACACTATGCTGTAACTTCTCAGGGAAAGCTCAGATCAACCAATCGACTGCTTTTTCAGCTTCTTCGTCCCAGAAAGCATCCAACATGTGTTTCTCGTTCTAAGTTGAGCTCTTTATCCAAATTTGCAGTCTTTGGCTAAATTGAGTTCTTTGCCAATTCTGAGATACACTTTGCTGTAACTTCTTAGGGAAAGCTCAGATCAACCAATCGACTGCTTTTTCAACTTCTACATCCCAGACAGCATCCAACGTGTTTCTCGTTTGAAGTTGAGCTCTGCATTCAAATTTGCAATCCCTTGCTAAATTGAGTTCTTTGCCAATTCTGAGATACACTTTGCTGTAACTTCTCAGGGAAAGTTCAGATCAACCAATCGACTGCTTTTTCAGCTTCTGCGTCCCAGACAGCATCCAATATGTGTTTCTCGTTCTAAGTTGAGCTCTTTATCCAAATTTGCAGTCTTTGGCTAAATTGAGTTCTTTGCCAATTCTGAGATACACTTTGCTGTAACTTCTCAGGGAAAGCTCAGATCAACCAATCGACTGCTTTTTCAGCTTCTGCGTCCCAGAGAGCATCCAACATGTGTTTCTCGTTTGAAGTTGAGCTCTGCATTCAAATTTGCAATCCCTTGCTAAATTGAGTTCTTTGCCAATTCTGAGATACACTTTGCTGCAACTTCTCAGGGAAAGCTCAGATCAACCAATCGACTGCTTTTTCAGCTTCTGCGTCCCAGACAGCATTCAATATGTGTTTCTCGTTCTAAGTTGAGCTCTTTATCCAAATTTGCAGTCTTTGGCTAAATTGAGTTCTTTGCCAATTCTGAGATACACTTTGCTGTAAGTTCTCAGGGAAAGCTCAGATCAACCAATCGACTGCTTTTTCAGCTTCTGCGTCCCAGACAGCATCCAATATGTGTTTCTCGTTCTAAGTTGAGCTCTTTATCCAAATTTGCAGTCTTTGGCTAAATTGAGTTCTTTGCCAATTCTGAGATACACTTTGCTGTAACTTCTTAGGGAAAGCTCAGATCAACCAATCGACTGCTTTTTCAACTTCTACATCCCAGACAGCATCCAACATGTGTTTCTCGTTTGAAGTTGAGCTCTGCATTCAAATTTGCAATCCCTTGCTAAATTGAGTTCTTTGCCAATTCTGAGATACACTTTGCTGTAACTTGTCAGGGAAAGCTCAGATCAACCAATCGACTGCTTTTTCAACTTCTACATCCCAGACAGCATCCAACATGTGTTTCTCGTTTGAAGTTGAGCTCTGCATTCAAATTTGCAATCCCTTGCTAAATTGAGTTCTTTGCCAATTCTGAGATACACTTTGCTGTAACTTCTCAGGGAAAGCTCAGATCAACCAATCGACTGCTTTTTCAGCTTCTGCGTCCCAGACAGCATCCAATATGTGTTTCTCGTTCTAAGTTGCGCTCTTTATCCAAATTTGCAGTCTTTGGCTAAATTGAGTTCTTTGCCAATTCTGAGATACACTTTGCTGTAACTTCTTAGGGAAAGCTCAGATCAACCAATCGACTGCTTTTTCAACTTCTACATCCCAGACAGCATCCAACATGTGTTTCTCGTTTGAAGTTGAGCTCTGCATTCAAATTTGCAATCCCTTGCTAAATTGAGTTCTTTGCCAATTCTGAGATACACTTTGCTGTAACTTCTCAGGGAAAGCTCAGATCAACCAATCGACTGCTTTTTCAACTTCTACATCCCAGACAGCATCCAACATGTGTTTCTCGTTTGAAGTTGAGCTCTGCATTCAAATTTGCAATCCCTTGCTAAATTGAGTTCTTTGCCAATTCTGAGATACACTTTGCTGTAACTTCTCAGGGAAAGCTCAGATCAACCAATCGACTGCTTTTTCAGCTACTGCATCCCAGACAGCATCCAATATGTGTTTCTCGTTTGAAGTTGAGCTCTGCATTCAAATTTGCAATCCCTTGCTAAATTGAGTTCTTTGCCAATTCTGAGATACTCTTTGCTGTAACTTCTCAGGGAAAGCTCAGATCAACCAATCGACTGCTTTTTCAGCTTCTGCGTCCCAGACAGCATCCAATATGTATTTCTCGTTCTAAGTTGAGCTCTTTATCCAAATTTGCAGTCTTTGGCTAAATTGAGTTCTTTGCCAATTCTGAGATACACTTTGCTGTAACTTCTTAGGGAAAGCTCAGATCAACCAATCGACTGCTTTTTCAACTTCTGCATCCCAGACAGCATCCAATATGTGTTTCTCGTTTGAAGTTGAGCTCTGCATTCAAATTTGAAATCCCTTGCTAAATTGAGTTCTTTGCCAATTCTGAGATACACTTTGCTGTAACTTCTCAGGGAAAGCTCAGATCAACCAATCGACTGCTTTTTCAGCTTCTGCGTCCCAGACAGCATCCAATATGTATTTCTCGTTCTAAGTTGAGCTCTTTATCCAAATTTGCAGTCTTTGGCTAAATTGAGTTCTTTGCCAATTCTGAGATACACTTTGCTGTAACTTCTTAGGGAAAGCTCAGATCAACCAATCGACGGCTTTTTCAACTTCTACATCCCAGACAGCATCCAACATGTGTTTCTCGTTTGAAGTTGAGCTCTGCATTCAAATTTGCAATCCCTTGCTAAATTGAGTTCTTTGCCAATTCTGAGATACACTTTGCTGTAACTTCTCAGGGAAAGCTCAGATCAACCAATCGACTGCTTTTTCAACTTCTACATCCCAGACAGCATCCAACATGTGTTTCTCGTTTGAAGTTGAGCTCTGCATTCAAATTTGCAATCCCTTGCTAAATTGAGTTCTTTGCCAATTCTGAGATACACTTTGCTGTAACTTCTCAGGGAAAGCTCAGATCAACCAATCGACTGCTTTTTCAGCTTCTGCGTCCCAGACAGCATCCAATATGTGTTTCTCGTTCTAAGTTGAGCTCTTTATCCAAATTTGCAGTCTTTGGCTAAATTGAGTTCTTTGCCAATTCTGAGATACACTTTGCTGTAACTTCTTAGGGAAAGCTCAGATCAACCAATCGACTGCTTTTTCAACTTCTACATCCCAGACAGCATCCAACATGTGTTTCTCGTTTGAAGTTGAGCTCTGCATTCAAATTTGCAATCCCTTGCTAAATTGAGTTCTTTGCCAATTCTGAGATACACTTTGCTGTAACTTCTCAGGGAAAGCTCAGATCAACCAATCGACTGCTTTTTCAGCTTCTGCATCCCAGACAGCATCCAATATGTGTTTCTCGTTTGAAGTTGAGCTCTGCATTCAAATTTGCAATCACTTGCTAAATTGAGTTCAAATTTGCAATCACTTGCTAAATTGAGTTCTTTGCCAATTCTGAGATACACTTTGCTGTAACTTCTCAGGGAAAGGTCAGATCAACCAATCGACTGCTTTTTCAGCTTCTGCGTCCCAGACAGCATCCAATATGTATTTCTCGTTCTAAGTTGAGCTCTTTATCCAAATTTGCAGTCTTTGGCTAAATTGAGTTCTTTGCCAATTCTGAGATACACTTTGCTGTAACGTCAGGGAAAGCTCAGATCAACCAATCGACTGCTTTTTCAGCTTCTGCGTCCCAGACAGCATCCAATATGTGTTTCTCGTTCTAAGTTGAGCTCTTTATCCAAATTTGCAGTCTTTGGCTAAATTGAGTTCTTTGCCAATTCTGAGATACACTTTGCTGTAACTTGTCAGGGAAAGCTCAGATCAACCAATTGACTGCTTTTTCAACTTCTACATCCCAGACAGCATCCAACATGTGTTTCTCGTTTGAAGTTGAGCTCTGCATTCAAATTTGCAATCCCTTGCTAAATTGAGTTCTTTGCCAATTCTGAGATACACTTTGCTGTAACTTCTCAGGGAAAGCTCAGATCAACCACTCGACTGCTTTTTCAACTTCTACATCCCAGACAGCATCCAACATGTGTTTCTCGTTTGAAGTTGAGCTCTGCATTCAAATTTGCAATCCCTTGCTAAATTGAGTTCTTTGCCAATTCTGAGATACACTTTGCTGTAACTTCTCAGGGAAAGCTCAGATCAACCAATCGACTGCTTTTTCAGCTTCTGCGTCCCAGACAGCATCCAATATGTGTTTCTTGTTCTAAGTTGAGCTCTTTATCCAAATTTGCAGTCTTTGGCTAAATTGAGTTCTTTGCCAATTCTGAGATACACTTTGCTGTAACTTGTCAGTGAAAGCTCAGATCAACCAATCGACTGCTTTTTCAACTTCTACATCCCAGACAGCATCCAACATGTGTTTCTCATTTGAAGTTGAGCTCTGCATTCAAATTTGCAATCCCTTGCTAAATTGAGTTCTTTGCCAATTCTGAGATACACTTTGCTGTAACTTCTCAGGGAAAGCTCAGATCAACCAATCGACTGCTTTTTCAGCTTCTGCGTCCCAGACAGCATCCAATATGTGTTTCTCGTTCTAAGTTGAGCTCTTTATCCAAATTTGCAGTCTTTGGCTAAATTGAGTTCTTTGCCAATTCTGAGATACACTTTGCTGTAACTTGTCAGGGAAAGCTCAGATCAACCAATCGACTGCTTTTTCAGCTTCTGCGTCCCAGACAGCATCCAATATGTGTTTCTCGTTCTAAGTTGAGCTCTTTATCCAAATTTGCAGTCTTTGGCTAAATTGAGTTCTTTGCCAATTCTGAGATACACTTTGCTGTAACTTCTCAGGGAAAGCTCAGATCAACCAATCGACTGCTTTTTCAACTTCTACATCCCAGACAGCATCCAACATGTGTTTCTCGTTTGAAGTTGAGCTCTGCATTCAAATTTGCAATCCCTTGCTAAATTGAGTTCTTTGCCAATTCTGAGATACACTTTGCTGCAACTTCTCAGGGAAAGCTCAGATCAACCAATCAACTGCTTTTTCAGCTTCTGCGTCCCAGACAGCATTCAATATGTGTTTCTCGTTCTAAGTTGAGCTCTTTATCCAAATTTGCAGTCTTTGGCTAAATTGAGTTCTTTGCCAATTCTGAGATACACTTTGCTGTAACTTCTCAGGGAAAGCTCAGATCAACCAATCGACTGCTTTTTCAGCTTCTACATCCCAGACAGCATCCAACATGTGTTTCTCGTTTGAAGTTGAGCTCTGCATTCAAATTTGCAATCCCTTGCTAAATTGAGTTCTTTGCCAATTCTGAGATACACTTTGCTGTAACTTCTCAGGGAAAGCTCAGATCAACCAATCGACTGCTTTTTCAGCTTCTGCGTCCCAGACAGCATCCAATATGTGTTTCTCGTTCTAAGTTGAGCTCTTTATCCAAATTTGCAGTCTTTGGCTAAATTGAGTTCTTTGCCAATTCTGAGATACACTTTGCTGTAACTTGTCAGTGAAAGCTCAGATCAACCAATCGACTGCTTTTTCAACTTCTACATCCCAGACAGCATCCAACATGTGTTTCTCATTTGAAGTTGAGCTCTGCATTCAAATTTGCAATCCCTTGCTAAATTGAGTTCTTTGCCAATTCTGAGATACACTTTGCTGTAACTTCTCAGGGAAAGCTCAGATCAACCACTCGACTGCTTTTTCAGCTTCTGCGTCCCAGACAGCATCCAATATGTATTTCTCGTTCTAAGTTGAGCTCTTTATCCAAATTTGCAGTCTTTGGCTCAATTGAGTTCTTTGCCAATTCTGAGATACACTTTGCTGTAACTTCTTAGGGAAAGCTCAGATCAACCAATCGACTGCTTTTTCAACTTCTACATCCCAGACAGCATCCAACATGTGTTTCTCGTTTGAAGTTGAGCTCTGCATTCAAATTTGCAATCCCTTGCTAAATTGAGTTCTTTGCCAATTCTGAGATACACTTTGCTGTAACTTCTCAGGGAAAGCTCAGATCAACCAATCGACTGCTTTTTCAACTTCTACATCCCAGACAGCATCCAACATGTGTTTCTCGTTTGAAGTTGAGCTCTGCATTCAAATTTGCAATCCCTTGCTAAATTGAGTTCTTTGCCAATTCTGAGATACACTTTGCTGTAACTTCTCAGGGAAAGCTCAGATCAACCAATCGACTGCTTTTTCAGCTACTGCATCCCAGACAGCATCCAATATGTGTTTCTCGTTTGAAGTTGAGCTCTGCATTCAAATTTGCAATCCCTTGCTAAATTGAGTTCTTTGCCAATTCTGAGATACTCTTTGCTGTAACTTCTCAGGGAAAGCTCAGATCAACCAATCGACTGCTTTTTCAGCTTCTGCGTCCCAGACAGCATCCAATATGTATTTCTCGTTCTAAGTTGAGCTCTTTATCCAAATTTGCAGTCTTTGGCTAAATTGAGTTCTTTGCCAATTCTGAGATACACTTTGCTGTAACTTCTTAGGGAAAGCTCAGATCAACCAATCGACTGCTTTTTCAACTTCTGCATCCCAGACAGCATCCAATATGTGTTTCTCGTTTGAAGTTGAGCTCTGCATTCAAATTTGAAATCCCTTGCTAAATTGAGTTCTTTGCCAATTCTGAGATACACTTTGCTGTAACTTCTCAGGGAAAGCTCAGATCAACCAATCGACTGCTTTTTCAGCTTCTGCGTCCCAGACAGCATCCAATATGTATTTCTCGTTCTAAGTTGAGCTCTTTATCCAAATTTGCAGTCTTTGGCTAAATTGAGTTCTTTGCCAATTCTGAGATACACTTTGCTGTAACTTCTTAGGGAAAGCTCAGATCAACCAATCGACGGCTTTTTCAACTTCTACATCCCAGACAGCATCCAACATGTGTTTCTCGTTTGAAGTTGAGCTCTGCATTCAAATTTGCAATCCCTTGCTAAATTGAGTTCTTTGCCAATTCTGAGATACACTTTGCTGTAACTTCTCAGGGAAAGCTCAGATCAACCAATCGACTGCTTTTTCAACTTCTACATCCCAGACAGCATCCAACATGTGTTTCTCGTTTGAAGTTGAGCTCTGCATTCAAATTTGCAATCCCTTGCTAAATTGAGTTCTTTGCCAATTCTGAGATACACTTTGCTGTAACTTCTCAGGGAAAGCTCAGATCAACCAATCGACTGCTTTTTCAGCTTCTGCGTCCCAGACAGCATCCAATATGTGTTTCTCGTTCTAAGTTGAGCTCTTTATCCAAATTTGCAGTCTTTGGCTAAATTGAGTTCTTTGCCAATTCTGAGATACACTTTGCTGTAACTTCTTAGGGAAAGCTCAGATCAACCAATCGACTGCTTTTTCAACTTCTACATCCTAGACAGCATCCAACATGTGTTTCTCGTTTGAAGTTGAGCTCTGCATTCAAATTTGCAATCCCTTGCTAAATTGAGTTCTTTGCCAATTCTGAGATACACTTTGCTGTAACTTCTCAGGGAAAGCTCAGATCAACCAATCGACTGCTTTTTCAGCTTCTGCATCCCAGACAGCATCCAATATGTGTTTCTCGTTTGAAGTTGAGCTCTGCATTCAAATTTGCAATCACTTGCTAAATTGAGTTCAAATTTGCAATCACTTGCTAAATTGAGTTCTTTGCCAATTCTGAGATACACTTTGCTGTAACTTCTCAGGGAAAGGTCAGATCAACCAATCGACTGCTTTTTCAGCTTCTGCGTCCCAGACAGCATCCAATATGTATTTCTCGTTCTAAGTTGAGCTCTTTATCCAAATTTGCAGTCTTTGGCTAAATTGAGTTCTTTGCCAATTCTGAGATACACTTTGCTGTAACGTCAGGGAAAGCTCAGATCAACCAATCGACTGCTTTTTCAGCTTCTGCGTCCCAGACAGCATCCAATATGTGTTTCTCGTTCTAAGTTGAGCTCTTTATCCAAATTTGCAGTCTTTGGCTAAATTGAGTTCTTTGCCAATTCTGAGATACACTTTGCTGTAACTTGTCAGGGAAAGCTCAGATCAACCAATTGACTGCTTTTTCAACTTCTACATCCCAGACAGCATCCAACATGTGTTTCTCGTTTGAAGTTGAGCTCTGCATTCAAATTTGCAATCCCTTGCTAAATTGAGTTCTTTGCCAATTCTGAGATACACTTTGCTGTAACTTCTCAGGGAAAGCTCAGATCAACCACTCGACTGCTTTTTCAACTTCTACATCCCAGACAGCATCCAACATGTGTTTCTCGTTTGAAGTTGAGCTCTGCATTCAAATTTGCAATCCCTTGCTAAATTGAGTTCTTTGCCAATTCTGAGATACACTTTGCTGTAACTTCTCAGGGAAAGCTCAGATCAACCAATCGACTGCTTTTTCAGCTTCTGCGTCCCAGACAGCATCCAATATGTGTTTCTTGTTCTAAGTTGAGCTCTTTATCCAAATTTGCAGTCTTTGGCTAAATTGAGTTCTTTGCCAATTCTGAGATACACTTTGCTGTAACTTGTCAGTGAAAGCTCAGATCAACCAATCGACTGCTTTTTCAACTTCTACATCCCAGACAGCATCCAACATGTGTTTCTCATTTGAAGTTGAGCTCTGCATTCAAATTTGCAATCCCTTGCTAAATTGAGTTCTTTGCCAATTCTGAGATACACTTTGCTGTAACTTCTCAGGGAAAGCTCAGATCAACCAATCGACTGCTTTTTCAGCTTCTGCGTCCCAGACAGCATCCAATATGTGTTTCTCGTTCTAAGTTGAGCTCTTTATCCAAATTTGCAGTCTTTGGCTAAATTGAGTTCTTTGCCAATTCTGAGATACACTTTGCTGTAACTTGTCAGGGAAAGCTCAGATCAACCAATCGACTGCTTTTTCAGCTTCTGCGTCCCAGACAGCATCCAATATGTGTTTCTCGTTCTAAGTTGAGCTCTTTATCCAAATTTGCAGTCTTTGGCTAAATTGAGTTCTTTGCCAATTCTGAGATACACTTTGCTGTAACTTCTCAGGGAAAGCTCAGATCAACCAATCGACTGCTTTTTCAACTTCTACATCCCAGACAGCATCCAACATGTGTTTCTCGTTTGAAGTTGAGCTCTGCATTCAAATTTGCAATCCCTTGCTAAATTGAGTTCTTTGCCAATTCTGAGATACACTTTGCTGCAACTTCTCAGGGAAAGCTCAGATCAACCAATCAACTGCTTTTTCAGCTTCTGCGTCCCAGACAGCATTCAATATGTGTTTCTCGTTCTAAGTTGAGCTCTTTATCCAAATTTGCAGTCTTTGGCTAAATTGAGTTCTTTGCCAATTCTGAGATACACTTTGCTGTAACTTCTCAGGGAAAGCTCAGATCAACCAATCGACTGCTTTTTCAGCTTCTACATCCCAGACAGCATCCAACATGTGTTTCTCGTTTGAAGTTGAGCTCTGCATTCAAATTTGCAATCCCTTGCTAAATTGAGTTCTTTGCCAATTCTGAGATACACTTTGCTGTAACTTCTCAGGGAAAGCTCAGATCAACCAATCGACTGCTTTTTCAGCTTCTGCGTCCCAGACAGCATCCAATATGTGTTTCTCGTTCTAAGTTGAGCTCTTTATCCAAATTTGCAGTCTTTGGCTAAATTGAGTTCTTTGCCAATTCTGAGATACACTTTGCTGTAACTTGTCAGTGAAAGCTCAGATCAACCAATCGACTGCTTTTTCAACTTCTACATCCCAGACAGCATCCAACATGTGTTTCTCATTTGAAGTTGAGCTCTGCATTCAAATTTGCAATCCCTTGCTAAATTGAGTTCTTTGCCAATTCTGAGATACACTTTGCTGTAACTTCTCAGGGAAAGCTCAGATCAACCACTCGACTGCTTTTTCAGCTTCTGCGTCCCAGACAGCATCCAATATGTATTTCTCGTTCTAAGTTGAGCTCTTTATCCAAATTTGCAGTCTTTGGCTCAATTGAGTTCTTTGCCAATTCTGAGATACACTTTGCTGTAACTTGTCAGGGAAAGCTCAGATCAACCAATCGACTGCTTTTTCAACTTCTACATCCCAGACAGCATCCAACATATGTTTCTCTTTTGAAGTTGAGCTCTGCATTCAAATTTGCAATCCCTTGCTAAATTGAGTTCTTTGCCAATTCTGAGATACTCTTTGCTGTAACTTCTCAGGGAAAGCTCAGATCAACCAATCGACTGCTTTTTCAGCTTCTGCGTCCCAGACAGCATCAAATATGTGTTTCTCGTTCTAAGTTGAGCTCTTTATCCAAATTTGCAGTCTTTGGCTAAATTGAGTTCTTTGCCAATTCTGAGATACACTTTGCTGTAACTTGTCAGGGAAAGCTCAGATCAACCAATCGACTGCTTTTTCAGCTTCTGCGTCCCAGACAGCATCCAATATGTGTTTCTCGTTCTAAGTTGAGCTCTTTATCCAAATTTGCAGTCTTTGGCTAAATTGAGTTCTTTGCCAATTCTGAGATACACTTTGCTGTAACTTCTCAGGGAAAGCTCAGATCAACCAATCGACTGCTTTTTCAACTTCTACATCCCAGACAGCATCCAACATGTGTTTCTCGTTTGAAGTTGAGCTCTGCATTCAAATTTGCAATCCCTTGCTAAATTGAGTTCTTTGCCAATTCTGAGATACACTTTGCTGCAACTTCTCAGGGAAAGCTCAGATCAACCAATCGACTGCTTTTTCAGCTTCTGCGTCCCAGACAGCATTCAATATGTGTTTCTCGTTCTAAGTTGAGCTCTTTATCCAAATTTGCAGTCTTTGGCTAAATTGAGTTCTTTGCCAATTCTGAGATACACTTTGCTGTAACTTCTCAGGGAAAGCTCAGATCAACCAATCGACTGCTTTTTCAGCTTCTACATCCCAGACAGCATCCAACATGTGTTTCTCGTTTGAAGTTGAGCTCTGCATTCAAATTTGCAATCCCTTGCTAAATTGAGTTCTTTGCCAATTCTGAGATACACTTTGCTGTAACTTCTCAGGGAAAGCTCAGATCAACCAATCGACTGCTTTTTCAGCTTCTGCGTCCCAGACAGCATCCAATATGTGTTTCTCGTTCTAAGTTGAGCTCTTTATCCAAATTTGCAGTCTTTGGCTAAATTGAGTTCTTTGCCAATTCTGAGATACACTTTGCTGTAACTTGTCAGTGAAAGCTCAGATCAACCAATCGACTGCTTTTTCAACTTCTACATCCCAGACAGCATCCAACATGTGTTTCTCATTTGAAGTTGAGCTCTGCATTCAAATTTGCAATCCCTTGCTAAATTGAGTTCTTTGCCAATTCTGAGATACACTTTGCTGTAACTTCTCAGGGAAAGCTCAGATCAACCACTCGACTGCTTTTTCAGCTTCTGCGTCCCAGACAGCATCCAATATGTATTTCTCGTTCTAAGTTGAGCTCTTTATCCAAATTTGCAGTCTTTGGCTCAATTGAGTTCTTTGCCAATTCTGAGATACACTTTGCTGTAACTTGTCAGGGAAAGCTCAGATCAACCAATCGACTGCTTTTTCAACTTCTACATCCCAGCCAGCATCCAACATATGTTTCTCTTTTGAAGTTGAGCTCTGCATTCAAATTTGCAATCCCTTGCTAAATTGAGTTCTTTGCCAATTCTGAGATCCTCTTTGCTGTAACTTCTCAGGGAAAGCTCAGATCAACCAATCGACTGCTTTTTCAGCTTCTGCGTCCCAGACAGCATCCAATATGTGTTTCTCGTTCTAAGTTGAGCTCTTTATCCAAATTTGCAGTCTTTGGCTAAATTGAGTTCTTTGCCAATTCTGAGATACACTTTGCTGTAACTTGTCAGGGAAAGCTCAGATCAACCAATCGACTGCTTTTTCAGCTTCTGCGTCCCAGACAGCATCCAACATGTGTTTCTCGTTTGAAGTTGAGCTCTGCATTCAAATTTGCAATCCCTTGCTAAATTGAGTTCTTTGCCAATTCTGAGATACACTTTGCTGTAACTTCTCAGGGAAAGCTCAGATCAACCAATCGACTGCTTTTTCAGCTTCTGCGTCCCAGACAGCATCCAATATGTGTTTCTCGTTCTAAGTTGAGCTCTTTATCCAAATTTGCAGTCTTTGGCTAAATTGAGTTCTTTGCCAATTCTGAGATACACTTTGCTGTAACTTCTCAGGGAAAGCTCAGATCAACCAATCGACTGCTTTTTCAACTTCTACATCCCAGACAGCATCCAACATGTGTTTCTCGTTTGAAGTTGAGCTCTGCATTCAAATTTGCAATCCCTTGCTAAATTGAGTTCTTTGCCAATTCTGAGATACACTTTGCTGCAACTTCTCAGGGAAAGCTCAGATCAACCAATCGACTGCTTTTTCAGCTTCTGCGTCCCAGACAGCATTCAATATGTGTTTCTCGTTCTAAGTTGAGCTCTTTATCCAAATTTGCAGTCTTTGGCTAAATTGAGTTCTTTGCCAATTCTGAGATACACTTTGCTGTAACTTCTCAGGGAAAGCTCAGATCAACCAATCGACTGCTTTTTCAGCTTCTACATCCCAGACAGCATCCAACATGTGTTTCTCGTTTGAAGTTGAGCTCTGCATTCAAATTTGCAATCCCTTGCTAAATTGAGTTCTTTGCCAATTCTGAGATACACTTTGCTGTAACTTCTCAGGGAAAGCTCAGATCAACCAATCGACTGCTTTTTCAGCTTCTGCGTCCCAGACAGCATCCAATATGTGTTTCTCGTTCTAAGTTGAGCTCTTTATCCAAATTTGCAGTCTTTGGCTAAATTGAGTTCTTTGCCAATTCTGAGATACACTTTGCTGTAACTTGTCAGTGAAAGCTCAGATCAACCAATCGACTGCTTTTTCAACTTCTACATCCCAGACAGCATCCAACATGTGTTTCTCATTTGAAGTTGAGCTCTGCATTCAAATTTGCAATCCCTTGCTAAATTGAGTTCTTTGCCAATTCTGAGATACACTTTGCTGTAACTTCTTAGGGAAAGCTCAGATCAACCACTCGACTGCTTTTTCAGCTTCTGCGTCCCAGACAGCATCCAATATGTATTTCTCGTTCTAAGTTGAGCTCTTTATCCAAATTTGCAGTCTTTGGCTCAATTGAGTTCTTTGCCAATTCTGAGATACACTTTGCTGTAACTTGTCAGGGAAAGCTCAGATCAACCAATCGACTGCTTTTTCAGCTTCTGCGTCCCAGACAGCATCCAATATGTGTTTCTCGTTCTAAGTTGAGCTCTTTATCCAAATTTGCAGTCTTTGGCTAAATTGAGTTCTTTGCCAATTCTGAGATACACTTTGCTGTAACTTGTCAGGGAAAGCTCAGATCAACCAATCGACTGCTTTTTCAACTTCTACATCCCAGACAGCATCCAACATATGTTTCTCTTTTGAAGTTGAGCTCTGCATTCAAATTTGCAATCCCTTGCTAAATTGAGTTCTTTGCCAATTCTGAGATACACTTTGCTGTAACTTCTCAGGGAAAGCTCAGATCAACCAATCGACTGCTTTTTCAGCTTCTGCGTCCCAGACAGCATCCAATATGTGTTTCTCGTTCTAAGTTGAGCTCTTTATCCAAATTTGCAGTCTTTGGCTAAATTGAGTTTTTTGCCAATTCTGAGATACACTTTGCTGTAACTTCTTAGGGAAAGCTCAGATCAACCAATCGACTGCTTTTTCAACTTCTACATCCCAGACAGCATCCAACGTGTTTTTCTCGTTTGAAGTTGAGCTCTGCATTCAAATTTTCAATCCCTTGCTAAATTGAGTTCTTTGCCAATTCTGAGATACACTTTGCTGTAACTTGTCAGGGAAAGCTCAGATCAACCAATCGACTGCTTTTTCAGCTTCTGCGTCCCAGACAGCATCCAATATGTGTTTCTCGTTCTAAGTTGAGCTCTTTATCCAAATTTGCAGTCTTTGGCTAAATTGATTTCTTTGCCAATTCTGAGATACACTTTGCTGTAACTTCTTAGGGAAAGCTCAGATCAACCAATCTACTGCTTTTTCAACTTCTACATCCCAGACAGCATCCAACATGTGTTTCTCGTTTGAAGTTGAGCTCTGCATTCAAATTTGCAATCCCTTGCTAAATTGAGTTCTTTGCCAATTCTGAGATACACTTTGCTGTAACTTCTCAGGGAAAGCTCAGATCAACCAATCGACTGCTTTTTCAACTTCTACATCCCAGACAGCATCCAACGTGTTTTTCTCGTTTGAAGTTGAGCTCTGCATTCAAATTTGCAATCCCTTGCTAAATTGAGTTCTTTGCCAATTCTGAGATACACTTTGCTGTAACTTCTCAGGGAAAGCTCAGATCAACCAATCGACTGCTTTTTCAACTTCTACATCCCAGACAGCATCCAACATGTGTTTCTCGTTTGAAGTTGAGCTCTTTATCCAAATTTGCAGTCTTTGGCTAAATTGAGTTCTTTGCCAATTCTGAGATACACTTTGCTGTAACTTCTCAGGGAAAGCTCAGATCAACCAATCGACTGCTTTTTCAGCTTCTACATCCCAGACAGCATCCAACATGTGTTTCTCGTTTGAAGTTGAGCTCTGCATTCAAATTTTCAATCCCTTGCTAAATTGAGTTCTTTGCCAATTCTGATATACACTTTGCTGTAACTTGTCAGGGAAAGCTCAGATCAACCAATCGACTGCTTTTTCAGCTTCTGCGTCCCAGACAGCATCCAATATGTGTTTCTCGTTCTAAGTTGAGCTCTTTATCCAAATTTGCAGTCTTTGGCTAAATTGAGTTCTTTGCCAATTCTGAGATACACTTTGCTGTAACTTCTCAGGGAAAGCTCAGATCAACCAATCGACTGCTTTTTCAACTTCTACATCCCAGACAGCATCCAACATGTGTTTCTCGTTTGAAGTTGAGCTCTGCATTCAAATTTGCAATCCCTTGCTAAATTGAGTTCTTTGCCAATTCTGAGATACACTTTGCTGTAACTTCTCAGGGAAAGCTCAGATCAACCACTCGACTGCTTTTTCAACTTCTACATCCCAGACAGCATCCAACATGTGTTTCTCGTTTGAAGTTGAGCTCTTTATCCAAATTTGCAGTCTTTGGCTAAATTGAGTTCTTTGCCAATTCTGAGATACACTTTGCTGTAACTTCTCAGGGAAAGCTCAGATCAACCAATCGACTGCTTTTTCAGCTTCTACATCCCAGACAGCATCCAACATGTGTTTCTCGTTTGAAGTTGAGCTCTGCATTCAAATTTTCAATCCCTTGCTAAATTGAGTTCTTTGCCAATTCTGATATACACTTTGCTGTAACTTGTCAGGGAAAGCTCAGATCAACCAATCGACTGCTTTTTCAGCTTCTGCGTCCCAGACAGCATCCAATATGTGTTTCTCGTTCTAAGTTGAGCTCTTTATCCAAATTTGCAGTCTTTGGCTAAATTGAGTTCTTTGCCAATTCTGAGATACACTTTGCTGTAACTTCTCAGGGAAAGCTCAGATCAACCAATCGACTGCTTTTTCAACTTCTACATCCCAGACAGCATCCAACATGTGTTTCTCGTTTGAAGTTGAGCTCTGCATTCAAATTTGCAATCCCTTGCTAAATTGAGTTCTTTGCCAATTCTGAGATACACTTTGCTGTAACTTCTCAGGGAAAGCTCAGATCAACCACTCGACTGCTTTTTCAACTTCTACATCCCAGACAGCATCCAACATGTGTTTCTCGTTTGAAGTTGAGCTCTGCATTCAAATTTGCAATCCCTTGCTAAATTGAGTTCTTTGCCAATTCTGAGATACACTTTGCTGTAACTTCTCAGGGAAAGCTCAGATCAACCAATCGACTGCTTTTTCAGCTTCTGCGTCCCAGACAGCATCCAATATGTGTTTCTCGTTCTAAGTTGAGCTCTTTATCCAAATTTGCAGTCTTTGGCTAAATTGAGTTCTTTGCCAATTCTGAGATACACTTTGCTGTAACTTGTCAGTGAAAGCTCAGATCAACCAATCGACTGCTTTTTCAACTTCTACATCCCAGACAGCATCCAACATGTGTTTCTCATTTGAAGTTGAGCTCTGCATTCAAATTTGCAATCCCTTGCTAAATTGAGTTCTTTGCCAATTCTGAGATACACTTTGCTGTAACTTGTCAGGGAAAGCTCAGATCAACCAATCGACTGCTTTTTCAGCTTCTGCGTCCCAGACAGCATCCAATATGTGTTTCTCGTTCTAAGTTGAGCTCTTTATCCAAATTTGCAGTCTTTGGCTAAATTGAGTTCTTTGCCAATTCTGAGATACACTTTGCTGTAACTTCTCAGGGAAAGCTCAGATCAACCAATCGACTGCTTTTTCAACTTCTACATCCCAGACAGCATCCAACATGTGTTTCTCGTTTGAAGTTGAGCTCTGCATTCAAATTTGCAATCCCTTGCTAAATTGAGTTCTTTGCCAATTCTGAGATACACTTTGCTGCAACTTCTCAGGGAAAGCTCAGATCAACCAATCGACTGCTTTTTCAGCTTCTGCGTCCCAGACAGCATTCAATATGTGTTTCTCGTTCTAAGTTGAGCTCTTTATCCAAATTTGCAGTCTTTGGCTAAATTGAGTTCTTTGCCAATTCTGAGATACACTTTGCTGTAACTTCTCAGGGAAAGCTCAGATCAACCAATCGACTGCTTTTTCAGCTTCTGCGTCCCAGACAGCATCCAATATGTGTTTCTCGTTCTAAGTTGAGCTCTTTATCCAAATTTGCAGTCTTTGGCTAAATTGAGTTCTTTGCCAATTCTGAGATACACTTTGCTGTAACTTCTTAGGGAAAGCTCAGATCAACCAATCGACTGCTTTTTCAACTTCTACATCCCAGACAGCATCCAACATGTGTTTCTCGTTTGAAGTTGAGCTCTGCATTCAAATTTGCAATCCCTTGCTAAATTGAGTTCTTTGCCAATTCTGAGATACACTTTGCTGTAACTTCTCAGGGAAAGCTCAGATCAACCAATCGACTGCTTTTTCAGCTTCTGCGTCCCAGACAGCATCCAATATGTGTTTCTCGTTCTAAGTTGAGCTCTTTATCCAAATTTGCAGTCTTTGGCTAAATTGAGTTCTTTGCCAATTCTGAGATACACTTTGCTGTAACTTGTCAGTGAAAGCTCAGATCAACCAATCGACTGCTTTTTCAACTTCTACATCCCAGACAGCATCCAACGTGTGTTTCTCATTTGAAGTTGAGCTCTGCATTCAAATTTGCAATCCCTTGCTAAATTGAGTTCTTTGCCAATTCTGAGATACACTTTGCTGTAACTTCTTAGGGAAAGCTCAGATCAACCACTCGACTGCTTTTTCAGCTTCTGCGTCCCAGACAGCATCCAATATGTATTTCTCGTTCTAAGTTGAGCTCTTTATCCAAATTTGCAGTCTTTGGCTCAATTGAGTTCTTTGCCAATTCTGAGATACACTTTGCTGTAACTTGTCAGGGAAAGCTCAGATCAACCAATCGACTGCTTTTTCAGCTTCTGCGTCCCAGACAGCATCCAATATGTGTTTCTCGTTCTAAGTTGAGCTCTTTATCCAAATTTGCAGTCTTTGGCTAAATTGAGTTCTTTGCCAATTCTGAGATACACTTTGCTGTAACTTCTTAGGGAAAGCTCAGATCAACCAATCGACTGCTTTTTCAACTTCTACATCCCAGACAGCATCCAACATGTGTTTCTCGTTTGAAGTTGAGCTCTGCATTCAAATTTGCAATCCCTTGCTAAATTGAGTTCTTTGCCAATTCTGAGATACACTTTGCTGTAACTTCTCAGGGAAAGCTCAGATCAACCAATCGACTGCTTTTTCAGCTTCTGCGTCCCAGACAGCATCCAATATGTGTTTCTCGTTCTAAGTTGAGCTCTTTATCCAAATTTGCAGTCTTTGGCTAAATTGAGTTCTTTGCCAATTCTGAGATACACTTTGCTGTAACTTGTCAGTGAAAGCTCAGATCAACCAATCGACTGCTTTTTCAACTTCTACATCCCAGACAGCATCCAACGTGTGTTTCTCATTTGAAGTTGAGCTCTGCATTCAAATTTGCAATCCCTTGCTAAATTGAGTTCTTTGCCAATTCTGAGATACACTTTGCTGTAACTTCTTAGAGAAAGCTCAGATCAACCACTCGACTGCTTTTTCAGCGTCTGCGTCCCAGACAGCATCCAATATGTATTTCTCGTTCTAAGTTGAGCTCTTTATCCAAATTTGCAGTCTTTGGCTCAATTGAGTTCTTTGCCAATTCTGAGATACACTTTGCTGTAACTTGTCAGGGAAAGCTCAGATCAAACAATCGACTGCTTTTTCAACTTCTACATCCCAGACAGCATCCAACATGTGTTTCTCGTTTGAAGTTGAGCTCTGCATTCAAATTTGCAATCCCTTGCTAAATTGAGTTCTTTGCCAATTCTGAGATACACTTTGCTGTAACTTCTCAGGGAAAGCTCAGATCAACCAATCGACTGCTTTTTCAGCTTCTGCGTCCCAGACAGCATCCAATATGTGTTTCTCGTTCTAAGTTGAGCTCTTTATCCAAATTTGCAGTCTTTGGCTAAATTGAGTTCTTTGCCAATTCTGAGATACACTTTGCTGTAACTTCTTAGGGAAAGCTCAGATCAACCAATCGACTGCTTTTTCAACTTCTACATCCCAGACAGCATCCAACATGTGTTTCTCATTTGAAGTTGAGCTCTGCATTCAAATTTGCAATCCCTTGCTAAATTGAGTTCTTTGCCAATTCTGAGATACACTTTGCTGTAACTTCTTAGGGAAAGCTCAGATCAACCACTCGACTGCTTTTTCAGCTTCTGCGTCCCAGACAGCATCCAATATGTATTTCTCGTTCTAAGTTGAGCTCTTTATCCAAATTTGCAGTCTTTGGCTCAATTGAGTTCTTTGCCAATTCTGAGATACACTTTGCTGTAACTTGTCAGGGAAAGCTCAGATCAACCAATCGACTGCTTTTTCAGCTTCTGCGTCCCAGACAGCATCCAATATGTGTTTCTCGTTCTAAGTTGAGCTCTTTATCCAAATTTGCAGTCTTTGGCTAAATTGAGTTCTTTGCCAATTCTGAGATACACTTTGCTGTAACTTGTCAGGGAAAGCTCAGATCAACCAATCGACTGCTTTTTCAACTTCTACATCCCAGACAGCATCCAACATATGTTTCTCTTTTGAAGTTGAGCTCTGCATTCAAATTTGCAATCGCTTGCTAAATTGAGTTCTTTGCCAATTCTGAGATACACTTTGCTGTAACTTCTCAGGGAAAGCTCAGATCAACCAATCGACTGCTTTTTCAGCTTCTGCGTCCCAGACAGCATCCAATATGTGTTTCTCGTTCTAAGTTGAGCTCTTTATCCAAATTTGCAGTCTTTGGCTAAATTGAGTTCTTTGCCAATTCTGAGATACACTTTGCTGTAACTTCTTAGGGAAAGCTCAGATCAACCAATCGACTGCTTTTTCAACTTCTACATCCCAGACAGCATCCAACATGTGTTTCTCATTTGAAGTTGAGCTCTGCATTCAAATTTGCAATCCCTTGCTAAATTGAGTTCTTTGCCAATTCTGAGATACACTTTGCTGTAACTTCTTAGGGAAAGCTCAGATCAACCACTCGACTGCTTTTTCAGCTTCTGCGTCCCAGACAGCATCCAATATGTATTTCTCGTTCTAAGTTGAGCTCTTTATCCAAATTTGCAGTCTTTGGCTCAATTGAGTTCTTTGCCAATTCTGAGATACACTTTGCTGTAACTTGTCAGGGAAAGCTCAGATCAACCAATCGACTGCTTTTTCAGCTTCTGCGTCCCAGACAGCATCCAATATGTGTTTCTCGTTCTAAGTTGAGCTCTTTATCCAAATTTGCAGTCTTTGGCTAAATTGAGTTCTTTGCCAATTCTGAGATACACTTTGCTGTAACTTGTCAGGGAAAGCTCAGATCAACCAATCGACTGCTTTTTCAACTTCTACATCCCAGACAGCATCCAACATATGTTTCTCTTTTGAAGTTGAGCTCTGCATTCAAATTTGCAATCGCTTGCTAAATTGAGTTCTTTGCCAATTCTGAGATACACTTTGCTGTAACTTGTCAGGGAAAGCTCAGATCAACCAATCGACTGCTTTTTCAGCTTCTGCGTCCCAGACAGCATCCAATATGTGTTTCTCGTTCTAAGTTGAGCTCTTTATCCAAATTTGCAGTCTTTGGCTAAATTGAGTTCTTTGCCAATTCTGAGATACACTTTGCTGTAACTTCTTAGGGAAAGCTCAGATCAACCAATCGACTGCTTTTTCAACTTCTACATCCCAGACAGCATCCAACGTGTTTTTCTCGTTTGAAGTTGAGCTCTGCATTCAAATTTGCAATCCCTTGCTAAATTGAGTTCTTTGCCAATTCTGAGATACACTTTGCTGTAACTTCTCAGGGAAAGATCAGATCAACCAATCGACTGCTTTTTCAACTTCTACATCCCAGACAGCATCCAACGTGTGTTTCTCATTTGAAGTTGAGCTCTGCATTCAAATTTGCAATCCCTTGCTAAATTGAGTTCTTTGCCAATTCTGAGATACACTTTGCTGTAACTTCTTAGGGAAAGCTCAGATCAACCACTCGACTGCTTTTTCAGCTTCTGCGTCCCAGACAGCATCCAATATGTATTTCTCGTTCTAAGTTGAGCTCTTTATCCAAATTTGCAGTCTTTGGCTCAATTGAGTTCTTTGCCAATTCTGAGATACACTTTGCTGTAACTTGTCAGGGAAAGCTCAGATCAACCAATCGACTGCTTTTTCAGCTTCTGCGTCCCAGACAGCATCCAATATGTGTTTCTCGTTCTAAGTTGAGCTCTTTATCCAAATTTGCAGTCTTTGGCTAAATTGAGTTCTTTGCCAATTCTGAGATACACTTTGCTGTAACTTCTTAGGGAAAGCTCAGATCAACCAATCGACTGCTTTTTCAACTTCTACATCCCAGACAGCATCCAACATGTGTTTCTCATTTGAAGTTGAGCTCTGCATTCAAATTTGCAATCCCTTGCTAAATTGAGTTCTTTGCCAATTCTGAGATACACTTTGCTGTAACTTCTTAGGGAAAGCTCAGATCAACCACTCGACTGCTTTTTCAGCTTCTGCGTCCCAGACAGCATCCAATATGTATTTCTCGTTCTAAGTTGAGCTCTTTATCCAAATTTGCAGTCTTTGGCTCAATTGAGTTCTTTGCCAATTCTGAGATACACTTTGCTGTAACTTGTCAGGGAAAGCTCAGATCAACCAATCGACTGCTTTTTCAGCTTCTGCGTCCCAGACAGCATCCAATATGTGTTTCTCGTTCTAAGTTGAGCTCTTTATCCAAATTTGCAGTCTTTGGCTAAATTGAGTTCTTTGCCAATTCTGAGATACACTTTGCTGTAACTTGTCAGGGAAAGCTCAGATCAACCAATCGACTGCTTTTTCAACTTCTACATCCCAGACAGCATCCAACATATGTTTCTCGTTTGAAGTTGAGCTCTGCATTCAAATTTGCAATCCCTTGCTAAATTGAGTTCTTTGCCAATTCTGAGATACACTTTGCTGTAACTTCTCAGGGAAAGCTCAGATCAACCAATCGACTGCTTTTTCAGCTTCTGCGTCCCAGACAGCATCCAATATGTGTTTCTCGTTCTAAGTTGAGCTCTTTATCCAAATTTGCAGTCTTTGGCTAAATTGAGTTCTTTGCCAATTCTGAGATACACTTTGCTGTAACTTCTTAGGGAAAGCTCAGATCAACCAATCGACTGCTTTTTCAACTTCTACATCCCAGACAGCATCCAACATGTGTTTCTCATTTGAAGTTGAGCTCTGCATTCAAATTTGCAATCCCTTGCTAAATTGAGTTCTTTGCCAATTCTGAGATACACTTTGCTGTAACTTCTTAGGGAAAGCTCAGATCAACCACTCGACTGCTTTTTCAGCTTCTGCGTCCCAGACAGCATCCAATATGTATTTCTCGTTCTAAGTTGAGCTCTTTATCCAAATTTGCAGTCTTTGGCTCAATTGAGTTCTTTGCCAATTCTGAGATACACTTTGCTGTAACTTGTCAGGGAAAGCTCAGATCAACCAATCGACTGCTTTTTCAGCTTCTGCGTCCCAGACAGCATCCAATATGTGTTTCTCGTTCTAAGTTGAGCTCTTTATCCAAATTTGCAGTCTTTGGCTAAATTGAGTTCTTTGCCAATTCTGAGATACACTTTGCTGTAACTTGTCAGGGAAAGCTCAGATCAACCAATCGACTGCTTTTTCAACTTCTACATCCCAGACAGCATCCAACATATGTTTCTCTTTTGAAGTTGAGCTCTGCATTCAAATTTGCAATCGCTTGCTAAATTGAGTTCTTTGCCAATTCTGAGATACACTTTGCTGTAACTTGTCAGGGAAAGCTCAGATCAACCAATCGACTGCTTTTTCAGCTTCTGCGTCCCAGACAGCATCCAATATGTGTTTCTCGTTCTAAGTTGAGCTCTTTATCCAAATTTGCAGTCTTTGGCTAAATTGAGTTCTTTGCCAATTCTGAGATACACTTTGCTGTAACTTCTTAGGGAAAGCTCAGATCAACCAATCGACTGCTTTTTCAACTTCTACATCCCAGACAGCATCCAACGTGTTTTTCTCGTTTGAAGTTGAGCTCTGCATTCAAATTTGCAATCCCTTGCTAAATTGAGTTCTTTGCCAATTCTGAGATACACTTTGCTGTAACTTCTCAGGGAAAGATCAGATCAACCAATCGACTGCTTTTTCAACTTCTACATCCCAGACAGCATCCAACATGTGTTTCTCGTTTGAAGTTGAGCTCTGCATTCAAATTTGAAATCCCTTGCTAAATTGAGTTCTTTGCCAATTCTGAGATACACTTTGCTGTAACTTCTCAGGGAAAGCTCAGATCAACCAATCGACTGCTTTTTCAGCTTCTGCATCCCAGACAGCATCCAATATGTGTTTCTCGTTTGAAGTTGAGCTCTTCATTCAAATTTGCAATCCCTTGCTAAATTGAGTTCTTTGCCAATTCTGAGATACACTTTGCTGTAACTTCTCAGGGAAAGCTCAGATCAACCAATCGACTGCTTTTTCAGCTTCTGCGTCCCAGACAGCATCCAATATGTATTTCTCGTTCTAAGTTGAGCTCTTTATCCAAATTTGCAGTCTTTGGCTAAATTGAGTTCTTTGCCAATTCTGAGATACACTTTGCTGTAACGTCAGGGAAAGCTCAGATCAACCAATCGACTGCTTTTTCAGCTTCTGCGTCCCAGACAGCATCCAATATGTGTTTCTCGTTCTAAGTTGAGCTCTTTATCCAAATTTGCAGTCTTTGGCTAAATTGAGTTCTTTGCCAATTCTGAGATACACTTTGCTGTAACTTGTCAGGGAAAGCTCAGATCAACCAATTGACTGCTTTTTCAACTTCTACATCCCAGACAGCATCCAACATGTGTTTCTCGTTTGAAGTTGAGCTCTGCATTCAAATTTGCAATCCCTTGCTAAATTGAGTTCTTTGCCAATTCTGAGATACACTTTGCTGTAACTTCTCAGGGAAAGCTCAGATCAACCACTCGACTGCTTTTTCAACTTCTACATCCCAGACAGCATCCAACATGTGTTTCTCGTTTGAAGTTGAGCTCTGCATTCAAATTTGCAATCCCTTGCTAAATTGAGTTCTTTGCCAATTCTGAGATACACTTTGCTGTAACTTCTCAGGGAAAGCTCAGATCAACCAATCGACTGCTTTTTCAGCTTCTGCGTCCCAGACAGCATCCAATATGTATTTCTCGTTCTAAGTTGAGCTCTTTATCCAAATTTGCAGTCTTTGGCTAAATTGAGTTCTTTGCCAATTCTGAGATACACTTTGCTGTAACTTCTTAGGGAAAGCTCAGATCAACCAATCGACTGCTTTTTCAACTTCTACATCCCAGACAGCATCCAACATGTGTTTCTCGTTTGAAGTTGAGCTCTGCATTCAGATTTGCAATCCCTTGCTAAATTGAGTTCTTTGCCAATTCTGAGATACACTTTGCTGTAACTTCTCAGGGAAAGCTCAGATCAACCAATCGACTGCTTTTTCAACTTCTACATCCCAGACAGCATCCAACATGTGTTTCTCGTTTGAAGTTGAGCTCTGCATTCAAATTTGCAATCCCTTGCTAAATTGAGTTCTTTGCCAATTCTGAGATACACTTTGCTGTAACTTCTCAGGGAAAGCTCAGATCAACCAATCGACTGCTTTTTCAGCTTCTGCGTCCCAGACAGCATCCAACATGTGTTTCTCGTTCTAAGTTGAGCTCTTTATCCAAATTTGCAGTCTTTGGCTAAATTGAGTTCTTTGCCAATTCTGAGATACACTTTGCTGTAACTTCTTAGGGAAAGCTCAGATCAACCAATCGACTGCTTTTTCAACTTCTACATCCCAGACAGCATCCAACATGTGTTTCTCGTTTGAAGTTGAGCTCTGCATTCAAATTTGCAATCCCTTGCTAAATTGAGTTCTTTGCCAATTCTGAGATACACTTTGCTGTAACTTCTCAGGGAAAGCTCAGATCAACCACTCGACTGCTTTTTCAACTTCTACATCCCAGACAGCATCCAACATGTGTTTCTCGTTTGAAGTTGAGCTCTGCATTCAGATTTGCAATCCCTTGCTAAATTGAGTTCTTTGCCAATTCTGAGATACACTTTGCTGTAACTTCTCAGGGAAAGCTCAGATCAACCAATCGACTGCTTTTTCAACTTCTACATCCCAGACAGCATCCAACATGTGTTTCTCGTTTGAAGTTGAGCTCTGCATTCAAATTTGCAATCCCTTGCTAAATTGAGTTCTTTGCCAATTCTGAGATACACTTTGCTGTAACTTCTCAGGGAAAGCTCAGATCAACCACTCGACTGCTTTTTCAACTTCTACATCCCAGACAGCATCCAACATGTGTTTCTCGTTTGAAGTTGAGCTCTGCATTCAAATTTGCAATCCCTTGCTAAATTGAGTTCTTTGCCAATTCTGAGATACACTTTGCTGTAACTTCTCAGGGAAAGCTCAGATCAACCAATCGACTGCTTTTTCAGCTTCTGCATCCCTGACAGCATCCAACATGTGTTTCTCGTTTGAAGTTGAGCTCTGCATTCAAATTTGCAATCCCTTGCTAAATTGAGTTCTTTGCCAATTCTGAGATACACTTTGCTGTAACTTCTCAGGGAAAGCTCAGATCAACCAATCGACTGCTTTTTCAGCTTCTGCGTCCCAGACAGCATCCAATATGTGTTTCTCGTTCTAAGTTGAGCTCTTTATCCAAATTTGCAGTCTTTGGCTAAATTGAGTTCTTTGCCAATTCTGAGATACACTTTGCTGTAACTTGTCAGGGAAAGCTCAGATCAACCAATCGACTGCTTTTTCAGCTTCTGCGTCCCAGACAGCATCCAATATGTGTTTCTCGTTCTAAGTTGAGCTCTTTATCCAAATTTGCAGTCTTTGGCTAAATTGAGTTCTTTGCCAATTCTGAGATACACTTTGCTGTAACTTCTCAGGGAAAGCTCAGAGCAACCAATCGACTGCTTTTTCAACTTCTACATCCCAGACAGCATCCAACATGTGTTTCTCGTTTGAAGTTGAGCTCTGCATTCAAATTTGCAATCCCTTGCTAAATTGAGTTCTTTGCCAATTCTGAGATACACTTTGCTGCAACTTCTCAGGGAAAGCTCAGATCAACCAATCAACTGCTTTTTCAGCTTCTGCGTCCCAGACAGCATTCAATATGTGTTTCTCGTTCTAAGTTGAGCTCTTTATCCAAATTTGCAGTCTTTGGCTAAATTGAGTTCTTTGCCAATTCTGAGATACACTTTGCTGTAACTTCTCAGGGAAAGCTCAGATCAACCAATCGACTGCTTTTTCAGCTTCTGCATCCCAGACAGCATCCAATATGTGTTTCTCGTTTGAAGTTGAGCTCTTCATTCAAATTTGCAATCCCTTGCTAAATTGAGTTCTTTGCCAATTCTGAGATACACTTTGCTGTAACTTCTCAGGGAAAGCTCAGATCAACCAATCGACTGCTTTTTCAACTTCTACATCCCAGACAGCATCCAACATATGTTTCTCTTTTGAAGTTGAGCTCTGCATTCAAATTTGCAATCCCTTGCTAAATTGAGTTCTTTGCCAATTCTGAGATACTCTTTGCTGTAACTTCTCAGGGAAAGCTCAGATCAACCAATCGACTGCTTTTTCAGCTTCTGCGTCCCAGACAGCATCCAATATGTGTTTCTCGTTCTAAGTTGAGCTCTTTATCCAAATTTGCAGTCTTTGGCTAAATTGAGTTCTTTGCCAATTCTGAGATACACTTTGCTGTAACTTGTCAGGGAAAGCTCAGATCAACCAATCGACTGCTTTTTCAGCTTCTGCGTCCCAGACAGCATCCAATATGTGTTTCTCGTTCTAAGTTGAGCTCTTTATCCAAATTTGCAGTCTTTGGCTAAATTGAGTTCTTTGCCAATTCTGAGATACACTTTGCTGTAACTTCTCAGGGAAAGCTCAGATCAACCAATCGACTGCTTTTTCAACTTCTACATCCCAGACAGCATCCAACATGTGTTTCTCGTTTGAAGTTGAGCTCTGCATTCAAATTTGCAATCCCTTGCTAAATTGAGTTCTTTGCCAATTCTGAGATACACTTTGCTGCAACTTCTCAGGGAAAGCTCAGATCAACCAATCGACTGCTTTTTCAGCTTCTGCGTCCCAGACAGCATTCAATATGTGTTTCTCGTTCTAAGTTGAGCTCTTTATCCAAATTTGCAGTCTTTGGCTAAATTGAGTTCTTTGCAAATTCTGAGATACACTTTGCTGTAACTTCTCAGGGAAAGCTCAGATCAACCAATCGACTGCTTTTTCAGCTTCTGCGTCCCAGACAGCATCCAATATGTGTTTCTCGTTCTAAGTTGAGCTCTTTATCCAAATTTGCAGTCTTTGGCTAAATTGAGTTCTTTGCCAATTCTGAGATACACTTTGCTGTAACTTCTTAGGGAAAGCTCAGATCAACCAATCTACTGCTTTTTCAACTTCTACATCCCAGACAGCATCCAACATGTGTTTCTCGTTTGAAGTTGAGCTCTGCATTCAAATTTGCAATCCCTTGCTAAATTGAGTTCTTTGCCAATTCTGAGATACACTTTGCTGTAACTTCTCAGGGAAAGCTCAGATCAACCAATCGACTGCTTTTTCAACTTCTACATCCCAGACAGCATCCAACATGTGTTTCTCGTTTGAAGTTGAGCTCTGCATTCAAATTTGCAATCCCTTGCTAAATTGAGTTCTTTGCCAATTCTGAGATACACTTTGCTGTAACTTCTCAGGGAAAGCTCAGATCAACCAATCGACTGCTTTTTCAGCTTCTGCATCCCAGACAGCATCCAATATGTGTTTCTCGTTTGAAGTTGAGCTCTTCATTCAAATTTGCAATCCCTTGCTAAATTGAGTTCTTTGCCAATTCTGAGATACACTTTGCTGTAACTTCTCAGGGAAAGCTCAGATCAACCAATCGACTGCTTTTTCAGCTTCTGCGTCCCAGACAGCATCCAATATGTATTTCTCGTTCTAAGTTGAGCTCTTTATCCAAATTTGCAGTCTTTGGCTAAATTGAGTTCTTTGCCAATTCTGAGATACACTTTGCTGTAACGTCAGGGAAAGCTCAGATCAACCAATCGACTGCTTTTTCAGCTTCTGCGTCCCAGACAGCATCCAATATGTGTTTCTCGTTCTAAGTTGAGCTCTTTATCCAAATTTGCAGTCTTTGGCTAAATTGAGTTCTTTGCCAATTCTGAGATACACTTTGCTGTAACTTGTCAGGGAAAGCTCAGATCAACCAATTGACTGCTTTTTCAACTTCTACATCCCAGACAGCATCCAACATGTGTTTCTCGTTTAAAGTTGAGCTCTGCATTCAAATTTGCAATCCCTTGCTAAATTGAGTTCTTTGCCAATTCTGAGATACACTTTGCTGTAACTTCTCAGGGAAAGCTCAGATCAACCACTCGACTGCTTTTTCAACTTCTACATCCCAGACAGCATCCAACATGTGTTTCTCGTTTGAAGTTGAGCTCTGCATTCAAATTTGCAATCCCTTGCTAAATTGAGTTCTTTGCCAATTCTGAGATACACTTTGCTGTAACTTCTCAGGGAAAGCTCAGATCAACCAATCGACTGCTTTTTCAGCTTCTGCGTCCCAGACAGCATCCAATATGTATTTCTCGTTCTAAGTTGAGCTCTTTATCCAAATTTGCAGTCTTTGGCTAAATTGAGTTCTTTGCCAATTCTGAGATACACTTTGCTGTAACTTCTTAGGGAAAGCTCAGATCAACCAATCGACTGCTTTTTCAACTTCTACATCCCAGACAGCATCCAACATGTGTTTCTCGTTTGAAGTTGAGCTCTGCATTCAGATTTGCAATCCCTTGCTAAATTGAGTTCTTTGCCAATTCTGAGATACACTTTGCTGTAACTTCTCAGGGAAAGCTCAGATCAACCAATCGACTGCTTTTTCAACTTCTACATCCCAGACAGCATCCAACATGTGTTTCTCATTTGAAGTTGAGCTCTGCATTCAAATTTGCAATCCCTTGCTAAATTGAGTTCTTTGCCAATTCTGAGATACACTTTGCTGTAACTTCTCAGGGAAAGCTCAGATCAACCAATCGACTGCTTTTTCAGCTTCTGCGTCCCAGACAGCATCCAATATGTGTTTCTCGTTCTAAGTTGAGCTCTTTATCCAAATTTGCAGTCTTTGGCTAAATTGAGTTCTTTGCCAATTCTGAGATACACTTTTCTGTAACTTCTTAGGGAAAGCTCAGATCAACCAATCGACTGCTTTTTCAACTTCTACATCCCAGACAGCATCCAACATGTGTTTCTCGTTTGAAGTTGAGCTCTGCATTCAAATTTGCAATCCCTTGCTAAATTGAGTTCTTTGCCAATTCTGAGATACACTTTGCTGTAACTTCTCAGGGAAAGCTCAGATCAACCACTCGACTGCTTTTTCAACTTCTACATCCCAGACAGCATCCAACATGTGTTTCTCGTTTGAAGTTGAGCTCTGCATTCAAATTTGCAATCCCTTGCTAAATTGAGTTCTTTGCCAATTCTGAGATACACTTTGCTGTAACTTCTCAGGGAAAGCTCAGATCAACCAATCGACTGCTTTTTCAGCTTCTGCATCCCTGACAGCATCCAATATGTGTTTCTCGTTTGAAGTTGAGCTCTGCATTCAAATTTGCAATCCCTTGCTAAATTGAGTTCTTTGCCAATTCTGAGATACACTTTGCTGTAACTTCTCAGGGAAAGCTCAGATCAACCAATCGACTGCTTTTTCAGCTTCTGCGTCCCAGACAGCATCCAATATGTGTTTCTCGTTCTAAGTTGAGCTCTTTATCCAAATTTGCAGTCTTTGGCTAAATTGAGTTCTTTGCCAATTCTGAGATACACTTTGCTGTAACTTGTCAGGGAAAGCTCAGATCAACCAATCGACTGCTTTTTCAGCTTCTGCGTCCCAGACAGCATCCAATATGTGTTTCTCGTTTGAAGTTGAGCTCTTCATTCAAATTTGCAATCCCTTGCTAAATTGAGTTCTTTGCCAATTCTGAGATACACTTTGCTGTAACTTCTCAGGGAAAGCTCAGATCAACCAATCGACTGCTTTTTCAACTTCTACATCCCAGACAGCATCCAACATATGTTTCTCTTTTGAAGTTGAGCTCTGCATTCAAATTTGCAATCCCTTGCTAAATTGAGTTCTTTGCCAATTCTGAGATACTCTTTGCTGTAACTTCTCAGGGAAAGCTCAGATCAACCAATCGACTGCTTTTTCAGCTTCTGCGTCCCAGACAGCATCCAATATGTGTTTCTCGTTCTAAGTTGAGCTCTTTATCCAAATTTGCAGTCTTTGGCTAAATTGAGTTCTTTGCCAATTCTGAGATACACTTTGCTGTAACTTGTCAGGGAAAGCTCAGATCAACCAATCGACTGCTTTTTCAGCTTCTGCGTCCCAGACAGCATCCAATATGTGTTTCTCGTTCTAAGTTGAGCTCTTTATCCAAATTTGCAGTCTTTGGCTAAATTGAGTTCTTTGCCAATTCTGAGATACACTTTGCTGTAACTTCTCAGGGAAAGCTCAGATCAACCAATCGACTGCTTTTTCAACTTCTACATCCCAGACAGCATCCAACATGTGTTTCTCGTTTGAAGTTGAGCTCTGCATTCAAATTTGCAATCCCTTGCTAAATTGAGTTCTTTGCCAATTCTGAGATACACTTTGCTGCAACTTCTCAGGGAAAGCTCAGATCAACCAATCGACTGCTTTTTCAGCTTCTGCGTCCCAGACAGCATTCAATATGTGTTTCTCGTTCTAAGTTGAGCTCTTTATCCAAATTTGCAGTCTTTGGCTAAATTGAGTTCTTTGCAAATTCTGAGATACACTTTGCTGTAACTTCTCAGGGAAAGCTCAGATCAACCAATCGACTGCTTTTTCAGCTTCTGCGTCCCAGACAGCATCCAATATGTGTTTCTCGTTCTAAGTTGAGCTCTTTATCCAAATTTGCAGTCTTTGGCTAAATTGAGTTCTTTGCCAATTCTGAGATACACTTTGCTGTAACTTCTTAGGGAAAGCTCAGATCAACCAATCTACTGCTTTTTCAACTTCTACATCCCAGACAGCATCCAACATGTGTTTCTCGTTTGAAGTTGAGCTCTGCATTCAAATTTGCAATCCCTTGCTAAATTGAGTTCTTTGCCAATTCTGAGATACACTTTGCTGTAACTTCTCAGGGAAAGCTCAGATCAACCAATCGACTGCTTTTTCAACTTCTACATCCCAGACAGCATCCAACATGTGTTTCTCGTTTGAAGTTGAGCTCTGCATTCAAATTTGCAATCCCTTGCTAAATTGAGTTCTTTGCCAATTCTGAGATACACTTTGCTGTAACTTCTCAGGGAAAGCTCAGATCAACCAATCGACTGCTTTTTCAGCTTCTGCATCCCAGACAGCATCCAATATGTGTTTCTCGTTTGAAGTTGAGCTCTTCATTCAAATTTGCAATCCCTTGCTAAATTGAGTTCTTTGCCAATTCTGAGATACACTTTGCTGTAACTTCTCAGGGAAAGCTCAGATCAACCAATCGACTGCTTTTTCAGCTTCTGCGTCCCAGACAGCATCCAATATGTATTTCTCGTTCTAAGTTGAGCTCTTTATCCAAATTTGCAGTCTTTGGCTAAATTGAGTTCTTTGCCAATTCTGAGATACACTTTGCTGTAACGTCAGGGAAAGCTCAGATCAACCAATCGACTGCTTTTTCAGCTTCTGCGTCCCAGACAGCATCCAATATGTGTTTCTCGTTCTAAGTTGAGCTCTTTATCCAAATTTGCAGTCTTTGGCTAAATTGAGTTCTTTGCCAATTCTGAGATACACTTTGCTGTAACTTGTCAGGGAAAGCTCAGATCAAACAATTGACTGCTTTTTCAACTTCTACATCCCAGACAGCATCCAACATGTGTTTCTCGTTTGAAGTTGAGCTCTGCATTCAAATTTGCAATCCCTTGCTAAATTGAGTTCTTTGCCAATTCTGAGATACACTTTGCTGTAACTTCTCAGGGAAAGCTCAGATCAACCACTCGACTGCTTTTTCAACTTCTACATCCCAGACAGCATCCAACATGTGTTTCTCGTTTGAAGTTGAGCTCTGCATTCAAATTTGCAATCCCTTGCTAAATTGAGTTCTTTGCCAATTCTGAGATACACTTTGCTGTAACTTCTCAGGGAAAGCTCAGATCAACCAATCGACTGCTTTTTCAGCTTCTGCGTCCCAGACAGCATCCAATATGTATTTCTCGTTCTAAGTTGAGCTCTTTATCCAAATTTGCAGTCTTTGGCTAAATTGAGTTCTTTGCCAATTCTGAGATACACTTTGCTGTAACTTCTTAGGGAAAGCTCAGATCAACCAATCGACTGCTTTTTCAACTTCTACATCCCAGACAGCATCCAACATGTGTTTCTCGTTTGAAGTTGAGCTCTGCATTCAGATTTGCAATCCCTTGCTAAATTGAGTTCTTTGCCAATTCTGAGATACACTTTGCTGTAACTTCTCAGGGAAAGCTCAGATCAACCAATCGACTGCTTTTTCAGCTTCTGCGTCCCAGACAGCATCCAATATGTATTTCTCGTTCTAAGTTGAGCTCTTTATCCAAATTTGCAGTCTTTGGCTAAATTGAGTTCTTTGCCAATTCTGAGATACACTTTGCTGTAACTTCTTAGGGAAAGCTCAGATCAACCAATCGACTGCTTTTTCAACTTCTACATCCCAGACAGCATCCAACATGTGTTTCTCGTTTGAAGTTGAGCTCTGCATTCAGATTTGCAATCCCTTGCTAAATTGAGTTCTTTGCCAATTCTGAGATACACTTTGCTGTAACTTCTCAGGGAAAGCTCAGATCAACCAATCGACTGCTTTTTCAACTTCTACATCCCAGACAGCATCCAACATGTGTTTCTCATTTGAAGTTGAGCTCTGCATTCAAATTTGCAATCCCTTGCTAAATTGAGTTCTTTGCCTATTCTGAGATACACTTTGCTGTAACTTCTCAGGGAAAGCTCAGATCAACCAATCGACTGCTTTTTCAGCTTCTGCGTCCCAGACAGCATCCAATATGTATTTCTCGTTCTAAGTTGAGCTCTTTATCCAAATTTGCAGTCTTTGGCTAAATTGAGTTCTTTGCCAATTCTGAGATACACTTTGCTGTAACTTCTTAGGGAAAGCTCAGATCAACCAATCGACTGCTTTTTCAACTTCTACATCCCAGACAGCATCCAACATGTGTTTCTCGTTTGAAGTTGAGCTCTGCATTCAGATTTGCAATCCCTTGCTAAATTGAGTTCTTTGCCAATTCTGAGATACACTTTGCTGTAACTTCTCAGGGAAAGCTCAGATCAACCAATCGACTGCTTTTTCAGCTTCTGCGTCCCAGACAGCATCCAATATGTATTTCTCGTTCTAAGTTGAGCTCTTTATCCAAATTTGCAGTCTTTGGCTAAATTGAGTTCTTTGCCAATTCTGAGATACACTTTGCTGTAACTTCTTAGGGAAAGCTCAGATCAACCAATCGACTGCTTTTTCAACTTCTACATCCCAGACAGCATCCAACATGTGTTTCTCGTTTGAAGTTGAGCTCTGCATTCAGATTTGCAATCCCTTGCTAAATTGAGTTCTTTGCCAATTCTGAGATACACTTTGCTGTAACTTCTCAGGGAAAGCTCAGATCAACCAATCGACTGCTTTTTCAACTTCTACATCCCAGACAGCATCCAACATGTGTTTCTCATTTGAAGTTGAGCTCTGCATTCAAATTTGCAATCCCTTGCTAAATTGAGTTCTTTGCCAATTCTGAGATACACTTTGCTGTAACTTCTCAGGGAAAGCTCAGATCAACCAATCGACTGCTTTTTCAGCTTCTGCGTCCCAGACAGCATCCAATATGTGTTTCTCGTTCTAAGTTGAGCTCTTTATCCAAATTTGCAGTCTTTGGCTAAATTGAGTTCTTTGCCAATTCTGAGATACACTTTTCTGTAACTTCTTAGGGAAAGCTCAGATCAACCAATCGACTGCTTTTTCAACTTCTACATCCCAGACAGCATCCAACATGTGTTTCTCGTTTGAAGTTGAGCTCTGCATTCAAATTTGCAATCCCTTGCTAAATTGAGTTCTTTGCCAATTCTGAGATACACTTTGCTGTAACTTCTCAGGGAAAGCTCAGATCAACCACTCGACTGCTTTTTCAACTTCTACATCCCAGACAGCATCCAACATGTGTTTCTCGTTTGAAGTTGAGCTCTGCATTCAAATTTGCAATCCCTTGCTAAATTGAGTTCTTTGCCAATTCTGAGATACACTTTGCTGTAACTTCTCAGGGAAAGCTCAGATCAACCAATCGACTGCTTTTTCAGCTTCTGCATCCCTGACAGCATCCAATATGTGTTTCTCGTTTGAAGTTGAGCTCTGCATTCAAATTTGCAATCCCTTGCTAAATTGAGTTCTTTGCCAATTCTGAGATACACTTTGCTGTAACTTCTCAGGGAAAGCTCAGATCAACCAATCGACTGCTTTTTCAGCTTCTGCGTCCCAGACAGCATCCAATATGTGTTTCTCGTTCTAAGTTGAGCTCTTTATCCAAATTTGCAGTCTTTGGCTAAATTGAGTTCTTTGCCAATTCTGAGATACACTTTGCTGTAACTTGTCAGGGAAAGCTCAGATCAACCAATCGACTGCTTTTTCAGCTTCTGCGTCCCAGACAGCATCCAATATGTGTTTCTCGTTTGAAGTTGAGCTCTTCATTCAAATTTGCAATCCCTTGCTAAATTGAGTTCTTTGCCAATTCTGAGATACACTTTGCTGTAACTTCTCAGGGAAAGCTCAGATCAACCAATCGACTGCTTTTTCAACTTCTACATCCCAGACAGCATCCAACATATGTTTCTCTTTTGAAGTTGAGCTCTGCATTCAAATTTGCAATCCCTTGCTAAATTGAGTTCTTTGCCAATTCTGAGATACTCTTTGCTGTAACTTCTCAGGGAAAGCTCAGATCAACCAATCGACTGCTTTTTCAGCTTCTGCGTCCCAGACAGCATCCAATATGTGTTTCTCGTTCTAAGTTGAGCTCTTTATCCAAATTTGCAGTCTTTGGCTAAATTGAGTTCTTTGCCAATTCTGAGATACACTTTGCTGTAACTTGTCAGGGAAAGCTCAGATCAACCAATCGACTGCTTTTTCAGCTTCTGCGTCCCAGACAGCATCCAATATGTGTTTCTCGTTCTAAGTTGAGCTCTTTATCCAAATTTGCAGTCTTTGGCTAAATTGAGTTCTTTGCCAATTCTGAGATACACTTTGCTGTAACTTCTCAGGGAAAGCTCAGATCAACCAATCGACTGCTTTTTCAACTTCTACATCCCAGACAGCATCCAACATGTGTTTCTCGTTTGAAGTTGAGCTCTGCATTCAAATTTGCAATCCCTTGCTAAATTGAGTTCTTTGCCAATTCTGAGATACACTTTGCTGCAACTTCTCAGGGAAAGCTCAGATCAACCAATCGACTGCTTTTTCAGCTTCTGCGTCCCAGACAGCATTCAATATGTGTTTCTCGTTCTAAGTTGAGCTCTTTATCCAAATTTGCAGTCTTTGGCTAAATTGAGTTCTTTGCAAATTCTGAGATACACTTTGCTGTAACTTCTCAGGGAAAGCTCAGATCAACCAATCGACTGCTTTTTCAGCTTCTGCGTCCCAGACAGCATCCAATATGTGTTTCTCGTTCTAAGTTGAGCTCTTTATCCAAATTTGCAGTCTTTGGCTAAATTGAGTTCTTTGCCAATTCTGAGATACACTTTGCTGTAACTTCTTAGGGAAAGCTCAGATCAACCAATCTACTGCTTTTTCAACTTCTACATCCCAGACAGCATCCAACATGTGTTTCTCGTTTGAAGTTGAGCTCTGCATTCAAATTTGCAATCCCTTGCTAAATTGAGTTCTTTGCCAATTCTGAGATACACTTTGCTGTAACTTCTCAGGGAAAGCTCAGATCAACCAATCGACTGCTTTTTCAACTTCTACATCCCAGACAGCATCCAACATGTGTTTCTCGTTTGAAGTTGAGCTCTGCATTCAAATTTGCAATCCCTTGCTAAATTGAGTTCTTTGCCAATTCTGAGATACACTTTGCTGTAACTTCTCAGGGAAAGCTCAGATCAACCAATCGACTGCTTTTTCAGCTTCTGCATCCCAGACAGCATCCAATATGTGTTTCTCGTTTGAAGTTGAGCTCTTCATTCAAATTTGCAATCCCTTGCTAAATTGAGTTCTTTGCCAATTCTGAGATACACTTTGCTGTAACTTCTCAGGGAAAGCTCAGATCAACCAATCGACTGCTTTTTCAGCTTCTGCGTCCCAGACAGCATCCAATATGTATTTCTCGTTCTAAGTTGAGCTCTTTATCCAAATTTGCAGTCTTTGGCTAAATTGAGTTCTTTGCCAATTCTGAGATACACTTTGCTGTAACGTCAGGGAAAGCTCAGATCAACCAATCGACTGCTTTTTCAGCTTCTGCGTCCCAGACAGCATCCAATATGTGTTTCTCGTTCTAAGTTGAGCTCTTTATCCAAATTTGCAGTCTTTGGCTAAATTGAGTTCTTTGCCAATTCTGAGATACACTTTGCTGTAACTTGTCAGGGAAAGCTCAGATCAACCAATTGACTGCTTTTTCAACTTCTACATCCCAGACAGCATCCAACATGTGTTTCTCGTTTGAAGTTGAGCTCTGCATTCAAATTTGCAATCCCTTGCTAAATTGAGTTCTTTGCCAATTCTGAGATACACTTTGCTGTAACTTCTCAGGGAAAGCTCAGATCAACCACTCGACTGCTTTTTCAACTTCTACATCCCAGACAGCATCCAACATGTGTTTCTCGTTTGAAGTTGAGCTCTGCATTCAAATTTGCAATCCCTTGCTAAATTGAGTTCTTTGCCAATTCTGAGATACACTTTGCTGTAACTTCTCAGGGAAAGCTCAGATCAACCAATCGACTGCTTTTTCAGCTTCTGCGTCCCAGACAGCATCCAATATGTATTTCTCGTTCTAAGTTGAGCTCTTTATCCAAATTTGCAGTCTTTGGCTAAATTGAGTTCTTTGCCAATTCTGAGATACACTTTGCTGTAACTTCTTAGGGAAAGCTCAGATCAACCAATCGACTGCTTTTTCAACTTCTACATCCCAGACAGCATCCAACATGTGTTTCTCGTTTGAAGTTGAGCTCTGCATTCAAATTTGCAATCCCTTGCTAAATTGAGTTCTTTGCCAATTCTGAGATACACTTTGCTGCAACTTCTCAGGGAAAGCTCAGATCAACCAATCGACTGCTTTTTCAGCTTCTGCGTCCCAGACAGCATTCAATATGTGTTTCTCGTTCTAAGTTGAGCTCTTTATCCAAATTTGCAGTCTTTGGCTAAATTGAGTTCTTTGCAAATTCTGAGATACACTTTGCTGTAACTTCTCAGGGAAAGCTCAGATCAACCAATCGACTGCTTTTTCAGCTTCTGCGTCCCAGACAGCATCCAATATGTGTTTCTCGTTCTAAGTTGAGCTCTTTATCCAAATTTGCAGTCTTTGGCTAAATTGAGTTCTTTGCCAATTCTGAGATACACTTTGCTGTAACTTCTTAGGGAAAGCTCAGATCAACCAATCTACTGCTTTTTCAACTTCTACATCCCAGACAGCATCCAACATGTGTTTCTCGTTTGAAGTTGAGCTCTGCATTCAAATTTGCAATCCCTTGCTAAATTGAGTTCTTTGCCAATTCTGAGATACACTTTGCTGTAACTTCTCAGGGAAAGCTCAGATCAACCAATCGACTGCTTTTTCAACTTCTACATCCCAGACAGCATCCAACATGTGTTTCTCGTTTGAAGTTGAGCTCTGCATTCAAATTTGCAATCCCTTGCTAAATTGAGTTCTTTGCCAATTCTGAGATACACTTTGCTGTAACTTCTCAGGGAAAGCTCAGATCAACCAATCGACTGCTTTTTCAGCTTCTGCATCCCAGACAGCATCCAATATGTGTTTCTCGTTTGAAGTTGAGCTCTTCATTCAAATTTGCAATCCCTTGCTAAATTGAGTTCTTTGCCAATTCCGAGATACACTTTGCTGTAACTTCTCAGGGAAAGCTCAGATCAACCAATCGACTGCTTTTTCAGCTTCTGCGTCCCAGACAGCATCCAATATGTATTTCTCGTTCTAAGTTGAGCTCTTTATCCAAATTTGCAGTCTTTGGCTAAATTGAGTTCTTTGCCAATTCTGAGATACACTTTGCTGTAACGTCAGGGAAAGCTCAGATCAACCAATCGACTGCTTTTTCAGCTTCTGCGTCCCAGACAGCATCCAATATGTGTTTCTCGTTCTAAGTTGAGCTCTTTATCCAAATTTGCAGTCTTTGGCTAAATTGAGTTCTTTGCCAATTCTGAGATACACTTTGCTGTAACTTGTCAGGGAAAGCTCAGATCAACCAATTGACTGCTTTTTCAACTTCTACATCCCAGACAGCATCCAACATGTGTTTCTCGTTTGAAGTTGAGCTCTGCATTCAAATTTGCAATCCCTTGCTAAATTGAGTTCTTTGCCAATTCTGAGATACACTTTGCTGTAACTTCTCAGGGAAAGCTCAGATCAACCACTCGACTGCTTTTTCAACTTCTACATCCCAGACAGCATCCAACATGTGTTTCTCGTTTGAAGTTGAGCTCTGCATTCAAATTTGCAATCCCTTGCTAAATTGAGTTCTTTGCCAATTCTGAGATACACTTTGCTGTAACTTCTCAGGGAAAGCTCAGATCAACCAATCGACTGCTTTTTCAGCTTCTGCGTCCCAGACAGCATCCAATATGTATTTCTCGTTCTAAGTTGAGCTCTTTATCCAAATTTGCAGTCTTTGGCTAAATTGAGTTCTTTGCCAATTCTGAGATACACTTTGCTGTAACTTCTTAGGGAAAGCTCAGATCAACCAATCGACTGCTTTTTCAACTTCTACATCCCAGACAGCATCCAACATGTGTTTCTCGTTTGAAGTTGAGCTCTGCATTCAGATTTGCAATCCCTTGCTAAATTGAGTTCTTTGCCAATTCTGAGATACACTTTGCTGTAACTTCTCAGGGAAAGCTCAGATCAACCAATCGACTGCTTTTTCAACTTCTACATCCCAGACAGCATCCAACATGTGTTTCTCATTTGAAGTTGAGCTCTGCATTCAAATTTGCAATCCCTTGCTAAATTGAGTTCTTTGCCAATTCTGAGATACACTTTGCTGTAACTTCTCAGGGAAAGCTCAGATCAACCAATCGACTGCTTTTTCAGCTTCTGCGTCCCAGACAGCATCCAATATGTGTTTCTCGTTCTAAGTTGAGCTCTTTATCCAAATTTGCAGTCTTTGGCTAAATTGAGTTCTTTGCCAATTCTGAGATACACTTTTCTGTAACTTCTTAGGGAAAGCTCAGATCAACCAATCGACTGCTTTTTCAACTTCTACATCCCAGACAGCATCCAACATGTGTTTCTCGTTTGAAGTTGAGCTCTGCATTCAAATTTGCAATCCCTTGCTAAATTGAGTTCTTTGCCAATTCTGAGATACACTTTGCTGTAACTTCTCAGGGAAAGCTCAGATCAACCACTCGACTGCTTTTTCAACTTCTACATCCCAGACAGCATCCAACATGTGTTTCTCGTTTGAAGTTGAGCTCTGCATTCAAATTTGCAATCCCTTGCTAAATTGAGTTCTTTGCCAATTCTGAGATACACTTTGCTGTAACTTCTCAGGGAAAGCTCAGATCAACCAATCGACTGCTTTTTCAGCTTCTGCATCCCTGACAGCATCCAATATGTGTTTCTCGTTTGAAGTTGAGCTCTGCATTCAAATTTGCAATCCCTTGCTAAATTGAGTTCTTTGCCAATTCTGAGATACACTTTGCTGTAACTTCTCAGGGAAAGCTCAGATCAACCAATCGACTGCTTTTTCAGCTTCTGCGTCCCAGACAGCATCCAATATGTGTTTCTCATTCTAAGTTGAGCTCTTTATCCAAATTTGCAGTCTTTGGCTAAATTGAGTTCTTTGCCAATTCTGAGATACACTTTGCTGTAACTTGTCAGGGAAAGCTCAGATCAACCAATCGACTGCTTTTTCAGCTTCTGCGTCCCAGACAGCATCCAATATGTGTTTCTCGTTCTAAGTTGAGCTCTTTATCCAAATTTGCAGTCTTTGGCTAAATTGAGTTCTTTGCCAATTCTGAGATACACTTTGCTGTAACTTCTCAGGGAAAGCTCAGATCAACCAATCGACTGCTTTTTCAACTTCTACATCCCAGACAGCATCCAACATGTGTTTCTCGTTTGAAGTTGAGCTCTGCATTCAAATTTGCAATCCCTTGCTAAATTGAGTTCTTTGCCAATTCTGAGATACACTTTGCTGCAACTTCTCAGGGAAAGCTCAGATCAACCAATCGACTGCTTTTTCAGCTTCTGCGTCCCAGACAGCATTCAATATGTGTTTCTCGTTCTAAGTTGAGCTCTTTATCCAAATTTGCAGTCTTTGGCTAAATTGAGTTCTTTGCCAATTCTAAGATACACTTTGCTGTAACTTCTCAGGGAAAGCTCAGATCAACCAATCGACTGCTTTTTCAGCTTCTGCTTCCCAGACAGCATCCAATATGTGTTTCTCGTTTGAAGTTGAGCTCTTCATTCAAATTTGCAATCCCTTGCTAAATTGAGTTCTTTGCCAATTCTGAGATACACTTTGCTGTAACTTCTCAGGGAAAGCTCAGATCAACCAATCGACTGCTTTTTCAACTTCTACATCCCAGACAGCATCCAACATATGTTTCTCTTTTGAAGTTGAGCTCTGCATTCAAATTTGCAATCCCTTGCTAAATTGAGTTCTTTGCCAATTCTGAGATACTCTTTGCTGTAACTTCTCAGGGAATGCTCAGATCAACCAATCGACTGCTTTTTCAGCTTCTGCCTCCCAGACAGCATCCAATATGTGTTTCTCGTTCTAAGTTGAGCTCTTTATCCAAATTTGCAGTCTTTGGCTAAATTGAGTTCTTTGCCAATTCTGAGATACACTTTGCTGTAACTTGTCAGGGAAAGCTCAGATCAACCAATCGACTGCTTTTTCAACTTCTACATCCCAGACAGCATCCAACATGTGTTTCTCGTTTGAAGTTGAGCTCTGCATTCAAATTTGCAATCCCTTGCTAAATTGAGTTCTTTGCCAATTCTGAGATACACTTTGCTGTAACTTCTCAGGGAAAGCTCAGATCAACCAATCGACTGCTTTTTCAGCTTCTGCGTCCCAGACAGCATCCAATATGTGTTTCTCGTTCTAAGTTGAGCTCTTTATCCAAATTTGCAGTCTTTGGCTCAATTGAGTTCTTTGCCAATTCTGAGATACACTTTGCTGTAACTTCTCAGGGAAAGCTCAGATCAACCAATCGACTGCTTTTTCAGCTTCTGCGTCCCAGACAGCATTCAATATGTGTTTCTCGTTCTAAGTTGAGCTCTTTATCCAAATTTGCAGTCTTTGGCTAAATTGAGTTCTTTGCCAATTCTGAGATACACTTTGCTGTAACTTCTCAGGGAAAGCTCAGATCAACCAATCGACTGCTTTTTCAGCTTCTGCGTCCCAGACAGCATCCAATATGTGTTTCTCGTTCTAAGTTGAGCTCTTTATCCAAATTTGCAGTCTTTGGCTAAATTGAGTTCTTTGCCAATTCTGAGATACACTTTGCTGTAACTTCTTAGGGAAAGCTCAGATCAACCAATCGACTGCTTTTTCAACTTCTACATCCCAGACACCATCCAACATGTGTTTCTCGTTTGAAGTTGAGCTCTGTATTCAAATTTGCAATCCCTTGCTAAATTGAGTTCTTTGCCAATTCTGAGATACACTTTGCTGCAACTTCTCAGGGAAAGCTCAGATCAACCAATCGACTGCTTTTTCAGCTTCTGCGTCCCAGACAGCATTCAATATGTGTTTCTCGTTCTAAGTTGAGCTCTTTATCCAAATTTGCAGTCTTTGGCTAAATTGAGTTCTTTGCCAATTCTAAGATACACTTTGCTGTAACTTCTCAGGGAAAGCTCAGATCAACCAATCGACTGCTTTTTCAGCTTCTGCTTCCCAGACAGCATCCAATATGTGTTTCTCGTTTGAAGTTGAGCTCTTCATTCAAATTTGCAATCCCTTGCTAAATTGAGTTCTTTGCCAATTCTGAGATACACTTTGCTGTAACTTCTCAGGGAAAGCTCAGATCAACCAATCGACTGCTTTTTCAACTTCTACATCCCAGACAGCATCCAACATATGTTTCTCTTTTGAAGTTGAGCTCTGCATTCAAATTTGCAATCCCTTGCTAAATTGAGTTCTTTGCCAATTCTGAGATACTCTTTGCTGTAACTTCTCAGGGAATGCTCAGATCAACCAATCGACTGCTTTTTCAGCTTCTGCCTCCCAGACAGCATCCAATATGTGTTTCTCGTTCTAAGTTGAGCTCTTTATCCAAATTTGCAGTCTTTGGCTAAATTGAGTTCTTTGCCAATTCTGAGATACACTTTGCTGTAACTTGTCAGGGAAAGCTCAGATCAACCAATCGACTGCTTTTTCAACTTCTACATCCCAGACAGCATCCAACATGTGTTTCTCGTTTGAAGTTGAGCTCTGCATTCAAATTTGCAATCCCTTGCTAAATTGAGTTCTTTGCCAATTCTGAGATACACTTTGCTGTAACTTCTCAGGGAAAGCTCAGATCAACCAATCGACTGCTTTTTCAGCTTCTGCGTCCCAGACAGCATCCAATATGTGTTTCTCGTTCTAAGTTGAGC
Source organism: Rhabdophis nuchalis (assembly GCA_039707465.1). Lineage (NCBI taxonomy): Eukaryota > Metazoa > Chordata > Lepidosauria > Squamata > Natricidae > Rhabdophis > Rhabdophis nuchalis. The sequence goes on along the minus strand of CM077646.1, from coordinate 177,934,358 downwards.
TCTTTATCCAAATTTGCAGTCTTTGGCTAAATTGAGTTCTTTGCCAATTCTGAGATACACTTTGCTGTAACTTTTCAGGGAAAGCTCAGATCAACCAATCGACTGCTTTTTCAACTTCTACATCCCAGACAGCATCCAACATGTGTTTCTCGTTTGAAGTTGAGCTCTGCATTCAAATTTGCAATCCCTTGCTAAATTGAGTTCTTTGCCAATTCTGAGATACACTTTGCTGTAACTTCTCAGGGAAAGCTCAGATCAACCAATCGACTGCTTTTTCAGCTTCTGCGTCCCAGACAGCATCCAATATGTGTTTCTCGTTCTAAGTTGAGCTCTTTATCCAAATTTGCAGTCTTTGGCTCAATTGAGTTCTTTGCCAATTCTGAGATACACTTTGCTGTAACTTCTCAGGGAAAGCTCAGATCAACCAATCGACTGCTTTTTCAGCTTCTGCGTCCCAGACAGCATTCAATATGTGTTTCTCGTTCTAAGTTGAGCTCTTTCTCCAAATTTGCAGTCTTTGGCTAAATTGAGTTCTTTGCCAATTCTGAGATACACTTTGCTGTAACTTCTCAGGGAAAGCTCAGATCAACCAATCGACTGCTTTTTCAGCTTCTGCGTCCCAGACAGCATCCAATATGTGTTTCTCGTTCTAAGTTGAGCTCTTTATCCAAATTTGCAGTCTTTGGCTAAATTGAGTTCTTTGCCAATTCTGAGATACACTTTGCTGTAACTTCTTAGGGAAAGCTCAGATCAACCAATCGACTGCTTTTTCAACTTCTACATCCCAGACACCATCCAACATGTGTTTCTCGTTTGAAGTTGAGCTCTGCATTCAAATTTGCAATCCCTTGCTAAATTGAGTTCTTTGCCAATTCTGAGATACACTTTGCTGTAACTTCTCAGGGAAAGCTCAGATCAACCAATCGACTGCTTTTTCAACTTCTACATCCCAGACAGCATCCAACATGTGTTTCTCGTTTGAAGTTGAGCTCTTTATCCAAATTTGCAGTCTTTGGCTAAATTGAGTTCTTTGCCAATTCTGAGATACACTTTGCTGTAACTTCTCAGGGAAAGCTCAGATCAACCAATCGACTGCTTTTTCAGCTTCTACATCCCAGACAGCATCCAACATGTGTTTGTCGTTTGAAGTTGAGCTCTGCATTCAAATTTTCAATCCCTTGCTAAATTGAGTTCTTTGCCAATTCTGATATACACTTTGCTGTAACTTCTCAGGGAAAGCTCAGATCAACCAATCGACTGCTTTTTCAACTTCTGCGTCCCAGACAGCATTCAATATGTGTTTCTCGTTTGAAGTTGAGCTCTGCATTCAAATTTGCAATCCCTTGCTAAATTGAGTTTTTTGCCAATTCTGAGATACACTTTGCTGTAACTTCTCAGGGAAAGCTCAGATCAACCAATCGACTGCTTTTTCAGCTTCTGCGTCCCAGACAGCATCCAATATGTATTTCTCGTTCTAAGTTGAGCTCTTTATCCAAATTTGCAGTCTTTGGCTCAATTGAGTTCTTTGCCAATTCTGAGATACACTTTGCTGTAACTTGTCAGGGAAAGCTCAGATCAACCAATCGACTGCTTTTTCAGCTTCTGCGTCCCAGACAGCATCCAATATGTGTTTCTCGTTCTAAGTTGAGCTCTTTATCCAAATTTGCAGTCTTTGGCTAAATTGAGTTCTTTGCCAATTCTGAGATACACTTTGCTGTAACTTGTCAGGGAAAGCTCAGATCAACCAATCGACTGCTTTTTCAGCTTCTGCGTCCCAGACAGCATCCAATATGTGTTTCTCGTTCTAAGTTGAGCTCTTTATCCAAATTTGCAGTCTTTGGCTAAATTGAGTTCTTTGCCAATTCTGAGATACACTTTGCTGTAACTTGTCAGGGAAAGCTCAGATCAACCAATCGACTGCTTTTTCAACTTCTACATCCCAGACAGCATCCAACATGTGTTTCTCGTTTGAAGTTGAGCTCTGCATTCAAATTTGCAATCCCTTGCTAAATTGAGTTCTTTGCCAATTCTGAGATACACTTTGCTGTAACTTCTCAGGGAAAGCTCAGATCAACCAATCGACTGCTTTTTCAGCTTCTGCGTCCCAGACAGCATCCAATATGTGTTTCTCGTTCTAAGTTGAGCTCTTTATCCAAATTTGCAGTCTTTGGCTAAATTGAGTTCTTTGCCAATTATGAGATACACTTTGCTGTAACTTTTCAGGGAAAGCTCAGATCAACCAATCGACTGCTTTTTCAACTTCTACATCCCAGACAGCATCCAACATGTGTTTCTCGTTTGAAGTTGAGCTCTGCATTCAAATTTGCAATCCCTTGCTAAATTGAGTTCTTTGCCAATTCTGAGATACACTTTGCTGTAACTTCTCAGGGAAAGCTCAGATCAACCAATCGACTGCTTTTTCAGCTTCTGCGTCCCAGACAGCATCCAATATGTGTTTCTCGTTCTAAGTTGAGCTCTTTATCCAAATTTGCAGTCTTTGGCTAAATTGAGTTCTTTGCCAATTCTGAGATACACTTTGCTGTAACTTCTCAGGGAAAGCTCAGATCAACCAATCGACTGCTTTTTCAACTTCTACATCCCAGACAGCATCCAACATGTGTTTCTCGTTTGAAGTTGAGCTCTGCATTCAAATTTGCAATCCCTTGCTAAATTGAGTTCTTTGCCAATTCTGAGATACACTTTGCTGCAACTTCTCAGGGAAAGCTCAGATCAACCAATCGACTGCTTTTTCAGCTTCTGCGTCCCAGACAGCATTCAATATGTGTTTCTCGTTCTAAGTTGAGCTCTTTATCCAAATTTGCAGTCTTTGGCTAAATTGAGTTCTTTGCCAATTCTGAGATACACTTTGCTGTAACTTCTCAGGGAAAGCTCAGATCAACCAATCGACTGCTTTTTCAGCTTCTGCGTCCCAGACAGCATCCAATATGTGTTTCTCGTTCTAAGTTGAGCTCTTTATCCAAATTTGCAGTCTTTGGCTAAATTGAGTTCTTTGCCAATTCTGAGATACACTTTGCTGTAACTTGTCAGGGAAAGCTCAGATCAACCAATCGACTGCTTTTTCAGCTTCTGCGTCCCAGACAGCATCCAATATGTGTTTCTCGTTCTAAGTTGAGCTCTTTATCCAAATTTGCAGTCTTTGGCTAAATTGAGTTCTTTGCCAATTCTGAGATACACTTTGCTGTAACTTCTCAGGGAAAGCTCAGATCAACCAATCGACTGCTTTTTCAACTTCTACATCCCAGACACCATCCAACATGTGTTTCTCGTTTGAAGTTGAGCTCTGCATTCAAATTTGCAATCCCTTGCTAAATTGAGTTCTTTGCCAATTCTGAGATACACTTTGCTGCAACTTCTCAGGGAAAGCTCAGATCAACCAATCGACTGCTTTTTCAGCTTCTGCGTCCCAGACAGCATTCAATATGTGTTTCTCGTTCTAAGTTGAGCTCTTTATCCAAATTTGCAGTCTTTGGCTAAATTGAGTTCTTTGCCAATTCTGAGATACACTTTGCTGTAACTTCTCAGGGAAAGCTCAGATCAACCAATCGACTGCTTTTTCAGCTTCTGCATCCCAGACAGCATCCAATATGTGTTTCTCGTTTGAAGTTGAGCTCTTCATTCAAATTTGCAATCCCTTGCTAAATTGAGTTCTTTGCCAATTCTGAGATACACTTTGCTGTAACTTCTCAGGGAAAGCTCAGATCAACCAATCGACTGCTTTTTCAACTTCTACATCCCAGACAGCATCCAACATATGTTTCTCTTTTGAAGTTGAGCTCTGCATTCAAATTTGCAATCCCTTGCTAAATTGAGTTCTTTGCCAATTCTGAGATACTCTTTGCTGTAACTTCTCAGGGAATGCTCAGATCAACCAATCGACTGCTTTTTCAGCTTCTGCCTCCCAGACAGCATCCAATATGTGTTTCTCGTTCTAAGTTGAGCTCTTTATCCAAATTTGCAGTCTTTGGCTAAATTGAGTTCTTTGCCAATTCTGAGATACACTTTGCTGTAACTTGTCAGGGAAAGCTCAGATCAACCAATCGACTGCTTTTTCAACTTCTACATCCCAGACAGCATCCAACATGTGTTTCTCGTTTGAAGTTGAGCTCTGCATTCAAATTTGCAATCCCTTGCTAAATTGAGTTCTTTGCCAATTCTGAGATACACTTTGCTGTAACTTCTCAGGGAAAGCTCAGATCAACCAATCGACTGCTTTTTCAGCTTCTGCGTCCCAGACAGCATCCAATATGTGTTTCTCGTTCTAAGTTGAGCTCTTTATCCAAATTTGCAGTCTTTGGCTAAATTGAGTTCTTTGCCAATTCTGAGATACACTTTGCTGTAACTTTTCAGGGAAAGCTCAGATCAACCAATCGACTGCTTTTTCAACTTCTACATCCCAGACAGCATCCAACATGTGTTTCTCGTTTGACGTTGAGCTCTGCATTCAAATTTGCAATCCCTTGCTAAATTGAGTTCTTTGCCAATTCTGAGATACACTTTGCTGTAACTTCTCAGGGAAAGCTCAGATCAACCAATCGACTGCTTTTTCAGCTTCTGCGTCCCAGACAGCATCCAATATGTGTTTCTCGTTCTAAGTTGAGCTCTTTATCCAAATTTGCAGTCTTTGGCTCAATTGAGTTCTTTGCCAATTCTGAGATACACTTTGCTGTAACTTCTCAGGGAAAGCTCAGATCAACCAATCGACTGCTTTTTCAGCTTCTGCGTCCCAGACAGCATTCAATATGTGTTTCTCGTTCTAAGTTGAGCTCTTTATCCAAATTTGCAGTCTTTGGCTAAATTGAGTTCTTTGCCAATTCTGAGATACACTTTGCTGTAACTTCTCAGGGAAAGCTCAGATCAACCAATCGACTGCTTTTTCAGCTTCTGCGTCCCAGACAGCATCCAATATGTGTTTCTCGTTCTAAGTTGAGCTCTTTATCCAAATTTGCAGTCTTTGGCTAAATTGAGTTCTTTGCCAATTCTGAGATACACTTTGCTGTAACTTCTTAGGGAAAGCTCAGATCAACCAATCGACTGCTTTTTCAACTTCTACATCCCAGACACCATCCAACATGTGTTTCTCGTTTGAAGTTGAGCTCTGCATTCAAATTTGCAATCCCTTGCTAAATTGAGTTCTTTGCCAATTCTGAGATACACTTTGCTGTAACTTCTCAGGGAAAGCTCAGATCAACCAATCGACTGCTTTTTCAACTTCTACATCCCAGACAGCATCCAACATGTGTTTCTCGTTTGAAGTTGAGCTCTTTATCCAAATTTGCAGTCTTTGGCTAAATTGAGTTCTTTGCCAATTCTGAGATACACTTTGCTGTAACTTCTCAGGGAAAGCTCAGATCAACCAATCGACTGCTTTTTCAGCTTCTACATCCCAGACAGCATCCAACATGTGTTTGTCGTTTGAAGTTGAGCTCTGCATTCAAATTTTCAATCCCTTGCTAAATTGAGTTCTTTGCCAATTCTGATATACACTTTGCTGTAACTTCTCAGGGAAAGCTCAGATCAACCAATCGACTGCTTTTTCAGCTTCTGCGTCCCAGACAGCATTCAATATGTGTTTCTCGTTTGAAGTTGAGCTCTGCATTCAAATTTGCAATCCCTTGCTAAATTGAATTTTTTGCCAATTCTGAGATACACTTTGCTGTAACTTCTCAGGGAAAGCTCAGATCAACCAATCGACTGCTTTTTCAGCTTCTGCGTCCCAGACAGCATCCAATATGTATTTCTCGTTCTAAGTTGAGCTCTTTATCCAAATTTGCAGTCTTTGGCTCAATTGAGTTCTTTGCCAATTCTGAGATACACTTTGCTGTAACTTGTCAGGGAAAGCTCAGATCAACCAATCGACTGCTTTTTCAGCTTCTGCGTCCCAGACAGCATCCAATATGTGTTTCTCGTTCTAAGTTGAGCTCTTTATCCAAATTTGCAGTCTTTGGCTAAATTGAGTTCTTTGCCAATTCTGAGATACACTTTGCTGTAACTTGTCAGGGAAAGCTCAGATCAACCAATCGACTGCTTTTTCAGCTTCTGCGTCCCAGACAGCATCCAATATGTGTTTCTCGTTCTAAGTTGAGCTCTTTATCCAAATTTGCAGTCTTTGGCTAAATTGAGTTCTTTGCCAATTCTGAGATACACTTTGCTGTAACTTGTCAGGGAAAGCTCAGATCAACCAATCGACTGCTTTTTCAACTTCTACATCCCAGACAGCATCCAACATGTGTTTCTCGTTTGAAGTTGAGCTCTGCATTCAAATTTGCAATCCCTTGCTAAATTGAGTTCTTTGCCAATTCTGAGATACACTTTGCTGTAACTTCTCAGGGAAAGCTCAGATCAACCAATCGACTGCTTTTTCAGCTTCTGCGTCCCAGACAGCATCCAATATGTGTTTCTCGTTCTAAGTTGAGCTCTTTATCCAAATTTGCAGTCTTTGGCTAAATTGAGTTCTTTGCCAATTATGAGATACACTTTGCTGTAACTTTTCAGGGAAAGCTCAGATCAACCAATCGACTGCTTTTTCAACTTCTACATCCCAGACAGCATCCAACATGTGTTTCTCGTTTGAAGTTGAGCTCTGCATTCAAATTTGCAATCCCTTGCTAAATTGAGTTCTTTGCCAATTCTGAGATACACTTTGCTGTAACTTCTCAGGGAAAGCTCAGATCAACCAATCGACTGCTTTTTCAGCTTCTGCGTCCCAGACAGCATCCAATATGTGTTTCTCGTTCTAAGTTGAGCTCTTTATCCAAATTTGCAGTCTTTGGCTAAATTGAGTTCTTTGCCAATTCTGAGATACACTTTGCTGTAACTTCTCAGGGAAAGCTCAGATCAACCAATTGACTGCTTTTTCAACTTCTACATCCCAGACAGCATCCAACATGTGTTTCTCGTTTGAAGTTGAGCTCTGCATTCAAATTTGCAATCCCTTGCTAAATTGAGTTCTTTGCCAATTCTGAGATACACTTTGCTGCAACTTCTCAGGGAAAGCTCAGATCAACCAATCGACTGCTTTTTCAGCTTCTGCGTCCCAGACAGCATTCAATATGTGTTTCTCGTTCTAAGTTGAGCTCTTTATCCAAATTTGCAGTCTTTGGCTAAATTGAGTTCTTTGCCAATTCTAAGATACACTTTGCTGTAACTTCTCAGGGAAAGCTCAGATCAACCAATCGACTGCTTTTTCAGCTTCTGCTTCCCAGACAGCATCCAATATGTGTTTCTCGTTTGAAGTTGAGCTCTTCATTCAAATTTGCAATCCCTTGCTAAATTGAGTTCTTTGCCAATTCTGAGATACACTTTGCTGTAACTTCTCAGGGAAAGCTCAGATCAACCAATCGACTGCTTTTTCAACTTCTACATCCCAGACAGCATCCAACATATGTTTCTCTTTTGAAGTTGAGCTCTGCATTCAAATTTGCAATCCCTTGCTAAATTGAGTTCTTTGCCAATTCTGAGATACTCTTTGCTGTAACTTCTCAGGGAATGCTCAGATCAACCAATCGACTGCTTTTTCAGCTTCTGCCTCCCAGACAGCATCCAATATGTGTTTCTCGTTCTAAGTTGAGCTCTTTATCCAAATTTGCAGTCTTTGGCTAAATTGAGTTCTTTGCCAATTCTGAGATACACTTTGCTGTAACTTGTCAGGGAAAGCTCAGATCAACCAATCGACTGCTTTTTCAACTTCTACATCCCAGACAGCATCCAACATGTGTTTCTCGTTTGAAGTTGAGCTCTGCATTCAAATTTGCAATCCCTTGCTAAATTGAGTTCTTTGCCAATTCTGAGATACACTTTGCTGTAACTTCTCAGGGAAAGCTCAGATCAACCAATCGACTGCTTTTTCAGCTTCTGCGTCCCAGACAGCATTCAATATGTGTTTCTCGTTCTAAGTTGAGCTCTTTATCCAAATTTGCAGTCTTTGGCTAAATTGAGTTCTTTGCCAATTCTGAGATACACTTTGCTGTAACTTCTCAGGGAAAGCTCAGATCAACCAATCGACTGCTTTTTCAGCTTCTGCGTCCCAGACAGCATCCAATATGTGTTTCTCGTTCTAAGTTGAGCTCTTTATCCAAATTTGCAGTCTTTGGCTAAATTGAGTTCTTTGCCAATTCTGAGATACACTTTGCTGTAACTTCTTAGGGAAAGCTCAGATCAACCAATCGACTGCTTTTTCAACTTCTACATCCCAGACACCATCCAACATGTGTTTCTCGTTTGAAGTTGAGCTCTGCATTCAAATTTGCAATCCCTTGCTAAATTGAGTTCTTTGCCAATTCTGAGATACACTTTGCTGTAACTTCTCAGGGAAAGCTCAGATCAACCAATCGACTGCTTTTTCAACTTCTACATCCCAGACAGCATCCAACATGTGTTTCTCGTTTGAAGTTGAGCTCTTTATCCAAATTTGCAGTCTTTGGCTAAATTGAGTTCTTTGCCAATTCTGAGATACACTTTGCTGTAACTTCTCAGGGAAAGCTCAGATCAACCAATCGACTGCTTTTTCAGCTTCTACATCCCAGACAGCATCCAACATGTGTTTGTCGTTTGAAGTTGAGCTCTGCATTCAAATTTTCAATCCCTTGCTAAATTGAGTTCTTTGCCAATTCTGATATACACTTTGCTGTAACTTCTCAGGGAAAGCTCAGATCAACCAATCGACTGCTTTTTCAGCTTCTGCGTCCCAGACAGCATTCAATATGTGTTTCTCGTTTGAAGTTGAGCTCTGCATTCAAATTTGCAATCCCTTGCTAAATTGAGTTTTTTGCCAATTCTGAGATACACTTTGCTGTAACTTCTCAGGGAAAGCTCAGATCAACCAATCGACTGCTTTTTCAGCTTCTGCGTCCCAGACAGCATCCAATATGTATTTCTCGTTCTAAGTTGAGCTCTTTATCCAAATTTGCAGTCTTTGGCTCAATTGAGTTCTTTGCCAATTCTGAGATACACTTTGCTGTAACTTGTCAGGGAAAGCTCAGATCAACCAATCGACTGCTTTTTCAACTTCTACATCCCAGACAGCATCCAACATGTGTTTCTCGTTTGAAGTTGAGCTCTGCATTCAAATTTGCAATCCCTTGCTAAATTGAGTTCTTTGCCAATTCTGAGATACACTTTGCTGTAACTTCTCAGGGAAAGCTCAGATCAACCAATCGACTGCTTTTTCAGCTTCTGCGTCCCAGACAGCATCCAATATGTGTTTCTCGTTCTAAGTTGAGCTCTTTATCCAAATTTGCAGTCTTTGGCTAAATTGAGTTCTTTGCCAATTATGAGATACACTTTGCTGTAACTTTTCAGGGAAAGCTCAGATCAACCAATCGACTGCTTTTTCAACTTCTACATCCCAGACAGCATCCAACATGTGTTTCTCGTTTGAAGTTGAGCTCTGCATTCAAATTTGCAATCCCTTGCTAAATTGAGTTCTTTGCCAATTCTGAGATACACTTTGCTGTAACTTCTCAGGGAAAGCTCAGATCAACCAATCGACTGCTTTTTCAGCTTCTGCGTCCCAGACAGCATCCAATATGTGTTTCTCGTTCTAAGTTGAGCTCTTTATCCAAATTTGCAGTCTTTGGCTAAATTGAGTTCTTTGCCAATTCTGAGATACACTTTGCTGTAACTTCTCAGGGAAGGCTCAGATCAACCAATCGACTGCTTTTTCAACTTCTACATCCCAGACAGCATCCAACATGTGTTTCTCGTTTGAAGTTGAGCTCTGCATTCAAATTTGCAATCCCTTGCTAAATTGAGTTCTTTGCCAATTCTGAGATACACTTTGCTGCAACTTCTCAGGGAAAGCTCAGATCAACCAATCGACTGCTTTTTCAGCTTCTGCGTCCCAGACAGCATTCAATATGTGTTTCTCGTTCTAAGTTGAGCTCTTTATCCAAATTTGCAGTCTTTGGCTAAATTGAGTTCTTTGCCAATTCTGAGATACACTTTGCTGTAACTTCTCAGGGAAAGCTCAGATCAACCAATCGACTGCTTTTTCAGCTTCTGCGTCCCAGACAGCATCCAATATGTGTTTCTCGTTCTAAGTTGAGCTCTTTATCCAAATTTGCAGTCTTTGGCTAAATTGAGTTCTTTGCCAATTCTGAGATACACTTTGCTGTAACTTGTCAGGGAAAGCTCAGATCAACCAATCGACTGCTTTTTCAGCTTCTGCGTCCCAGACAGCATCCAATATGTGTTTCTCGTTCTACGTTGAGCTCTTTATCCAAATTTGCAGTCTTTGGCTAAATTGAGTTCTTTGCCAATTCTGAGATACACTTTGCTGTAACTTCTCAGGGAAAGCTCAGATCAACCAATCGACTGCTTTTTCAACTTCTACATCCCAGACAGCATCCAACATGTGTTTCTCGTTTGAAGTTGAGCTCTGCATTCAAATTTGCAATCCCTTGCTAAATTGAGTTCTTTGCCAATTCTGAGATACACTTTGCTGCAACTTCTCAGGGAAAGCTCAGATCAACCAATCGACTGCTTTTTCAGCTTCTGCGTCCCAGACAGCATTCAATATGTGTTTCTCGTTCTAAGTTGAGCTCTTTATCCAAATTTGCAGTCTTTGGCTAAATTGAGTTCTTTGCCAATTCTGAGATACACTTTGCTGTAACTTCTCAGGGAAAGCTCAGATCAACCAATCGACTGCTTTTTCAGCTTCTGCATCCCAGACAGCATCCAATATATGTTTCTCGTTTGAAGTTGAGCTCTTCATTCAAATTTGCAATCCCTTGCTAAATTGAGTTCTTTGCCAATTCTGAGATACACTTTGCTGTAACTTCTCAGGGAAAGCTCAGATCAACCAATCGACTGCTTTTTCAACTTCTACATCCCAGACAGCATCCAACATATGTTTCTCTTTTGAAGTTGAGCTCTGCATTCAAATTTGCAATCCCTTGCTAAATTGAGTTCTTTGCCAATTCTGAGATACTCTTTGCTGTAACTTCTCAGGGAATGCTCAGATCAACCAATCGACTGCTTTTTCAGCTTCTGCCTCCCAGACAGCATCCAATATGTGTTTCTCGTTCTAAGTTGAGCTCTTTATCCAAATTTGCAGTCTTTGGCTAAATTGAGTTCTTTGCCAATTCTGAGATACACTTTGCTGTAACTTGTCAGGGAAAGCTCAGATCAACCAATCGACTGCTTTTTCAACTTCTACATCCCAGACAGCATCCAACATGTGTTTCTCGTTTGAAGTTGAGCTCTGCATTCAAATTTGCAATCCCTTGCTAAATTGAGTTCTTTGCCAATTCTGAGATACACTTTGCTGTAACTTCTCAGGGAAAGCTCAGATCAACCAATCGACTGCTTTTTCAGCTTCTGCGTCCCAGACAGCATCCAATATGTGTTTCTCGTTCTAAGTTGAGCTCTTTATCCAAATTTGCAGTCTTTGGCTAAATTGAGTTCTTTGCCAATTCTGAGATACACTTTGCTGTAACTTTTCAGGGAAAGCTCAGATCAACCAATCGACTGCTTTTTCAACTTCTACATCCCAGACAGCATCCAACATGTGTTTCTCGTTTGAAGTTGAGCTCTGCATTCAAATTTGCAATCCCTTGCTAAATTGAGTTCTTTGCCAATTCTGAGATACACTTTGCTGTAACTTCTCAGGGAAAGCTCAGATCAACCAATCGACTGCTTTTTCAGCTTCTGCGTCCCAGACAGCATCCAATATGTGTTTCTCGTTCTAAGTTGAGCTCTTTATCCAAATTTGCAGTCTTTTGCTCAATTGAGTTCTTTGCCAATTCTGAGATACACTTTGCTGTAACTTCTCAGGGAAAGCTCAGATCAACCAATCGACTGCTTTTTCAGCTTCTGCGTCCCAGACAGCATTCAATATGTGTTTCTCGTTCTAAGTTGAGCTCTTTATCCAAATTTGCAGTCTTTGGCTAAATTGAGTTCTTTGCCAATTCTGAGATACACTTTGCTGTAACTTCTCAGGGAAAGCTCAGATCAACCAATCGACTGCTTTTTCAGCTTCTGCGTCCCAGACAGCATCCAATATGTGTTTCTCGTTCTAAGTTGAGCTCTTTATCCAAATTTGCAGTCTTTGGCTAAATTGAGTTCTTTGCCAATTCTGAGATACACTTTGCTGTAACTTCTTAGGGAAAGCTCAGATCAACCAATCGACTGCTTTTTCAACTTCTACATCCCAGACACCATCCAACATGTGTTTCTCGTTTGAAGTTGAGCTCTGCATTCAAATTTGCAATCCCTTGCTAAATTGAGTTCTTTGCCAATTCTGAGATACACTTTGCTGTAACTTCTCAGGGAAAGCTCAGATCAACCAATCGACTGCTTTTTCAACTTCTACATCCCAGACAGCATCCAACATGTGTTTCTCGTTTGAAGTTGAGCTCTTTATCCAAATTTGCAGTCTTTGGCTAAATTGAGTTCTTTGCCAATTCTGAGATACACTTTGCTGTAACTTCTCAGGGAAAGCTCAGATCAACCAATCGACTGCTTTTTCAGCTTCTACATCCCAGACAGCATCCAACATGTGTTTGTCGTTTGAAGTTGAGCTCTGCATTCAAATTTTCAATCCCTTGCTAAATTGAGTTCTTTGCCAATTCTGATATACACTTTGCTGTAACTTCTCAGGGAAAGCTCAGATCAACCAATCGACTGCTTTTTCAGCTTCTGCGTCCCAGACAGCATTCAATATGTGTTTCTCGTTTGAAGTTGAGCTCTGCATTCAAATTTGCAATCCCTTGCTAAATTGAGTTTTTTGCCAATTCTGAGATACACTTTGCTGTAACTTCTCAGGGAAAGCTCAGATCAACCAATCGACTGCTTTTTCAGCTTCTGCGTCCCAGACAGCATCCAATATGTGTTTCTCGTTCTAAGTTGAGCTCTTTATCCAAATTTGCAGTCTTTGGCTAAATTGAGTTCTTTGCCAATTCTGAGATACACTTTGCTGTAACTTGTCAGGGAAAGCTCAGATCAACCAATCGACTGCTTTTTCAACTTCTACATCCCAGACAGCATCCAACATGTGTTTCTCGTTTGAAGTTGAGCTCTGCATTCAAATTTGCAATCCCTTGCTAAATTGAGTTCTTTGCCAATTCTGAGATACACTTTGCTGTAACTTCTCAGGGAAAGCTCAGATCAACCAATCGACTGCTTTTTCAGCTTCTGCGTCCCAGACAGCATCCAATATGTGTTTCTCGTTCTAAGTTCAGCTCTTTATCCAAATTTGCAGTCTTTGGCTAAATTGAGTTCTTTGCCAATTATGAGATACACTTTGCTGTAACTTTTCAGGGAAAGCTCAGATCAACCAATCGACTGCTTTTTCAACTTCTACATCCCAGACAGCATCCAACATGTGTTTCTCGTTTGAAGTTGAGCTCTGCATTCAAATTTGCAATCCCTTGCTAAATTGAGTTCTTTGCCAATTCTGAGATACACTTTGCTGTAACTTCTCAGGGAAAGCTCAGATCAACCAATCGACTGCTTTTTCAGCTTCTGCGTCCCAGACAGCATCCAATATGTGTTTCTCGTTCTAAGTTGAGCTCTTTATCCAAATTTGCAGTCTTTGGCTAAATTGAGTTCTTTGCCAATTCTGAGATACACTTTGCTGTAACTTCTCAGGGAAAGCTCAGATCAACCAATCGACTGCTTTTTCAACTTCTACATCCCAGACAGCATCCAACATGTGTTTCTCGTTTGAAGTTGAGCTCTGCATTCAAATTTGCAATCCCTTGCTAAATTGAGTTCTTTGCCAATTCTGAGATACACTTTGCTGTAACTTCTCAGGGAAAGCTCAGATCAACCAATCGACGGCTTTTTCAACTTCTACATCCCAGACAGCATCCAACATGTGTTTCTCGTTTGAAGTTGAGCTCTTTATCCAAATTTGCAGTCTTTGGCTAAATTGAGTTCTTTGCCAATTCTGAGATACACTTTGCTGTAACTTCTCAGGGAAAGCTCAGATCAACCAATTGACTGCTTTTTCAGCTTCTACATCCCAGACAGCATCCAACATGTGTTTGTCGTTTGAAGTTGAGCTCTGCATTCAAATTTTCAATCCCTTGCTAAATTGAGTTCTTTGCCAATTCTGATATACACTTTGCTGTAACTTCCCAGGGAAAGCTCAGATCAACCAATCGACTGCTTTTTCAGCTTCTGCGTCCCAGACAGCATTCAATATGTGTTTCTCGTTTGAAGTTGAGCTCTGCATTCAAATTTGCAATCACTTGCTAAATTGAGTTTTTTGCCAATTCTGAGATACACTTTGCTGTAACTTCTCAGGGAAAGCTCAGATCAACCAATCGACTGCTTTTTCAGCTTCTGCGTCCCAGACAGCATCCAATATGTATTTCTCGTTCTAAGTTGAGCTCTTTATCCAAATTTGCAGTCTTTGGCTCAATTGAGTTCTTTGCCAATTCTGAGATACACTTTGCTGTAACTTGTCAGGGAAAGCTCAGATCAACCAATCGACTGCTTTTTCAGCTTCTGCGTCCCAGACAGCATCCAATATGTGTTTCTCGTTCTAAGTTGAGCTCTTTATCCAAATTTGCAGTCTTTGGCTAAATTGAGTTCTTTGCCAATTCTGAGATACACTTTGCTGTAACTTGTCAGGGAAAGCTCAGATCAACCAATCGACTGCTTTTTCAACTTCTACATCCCAGACAGCATCCAACATGTGTTTCTCGTTTGAAGTTGAGCTCTGCATTCAAATTTGCAATCCCTTGCTAAATTGAGTTCTTTGCCAATTCTGAGATACACTTTGCTGTAACTTCTCAGGGAAAGCTCAGATCAACCAATCGACTGCTTTTTCAGCTTCTGCGTCCCAGACAGCATCCAATATGTGTTTCTCGTTCTAAGTTGAGCTCTTTATCCAAATTTGCAGTCTTTGGCTAAATTGAGTTCTTTGCCAATTCTGAGATACACTTTGCTGTAACTTGTCAGGGAAAGCTCAGATCAACCAATCGACTGCTTTTTCAACTTCTACATCCCAGACAGCATCCAACATGTGTTTCTCGTTTGAAGTTGAGCTCTGCATTCAAATTTGCAATCCCTTGCTAAATTGAGTTCTTTGCCAATTCTGAGATACACTTTGCTGTAACTTCTCAGGGAAAGCTCAGATCAACCAATCGACTGCTTTTTCAGCTTCTGCGTCCCAGACAGCATCCAATATGTGTTTCTCGTTCTAAGTTGAGCTCTTTATCCAAATTTGCAGTCTTTGGCTAAATTGAGTTCTTTGCCAATTATGAGATACACTTTGCTGTAACTTTTCAGGGAAAGCTCAGATCAACCAATCGACTGCTTTTTCAACTTCTACATCCCAGACAGCATCCAACATGTGTTTCTCGTTTGAAGTTGAGCTCTGCATTCAAATTTGCAATCCCTTGCTAAATTGAGTTCTTTGCCAATTCTGAGATACACTTTGCTGTAACTTCTCAGGGAAAGCTCAGATCAACCAATCGACTGCTTTTTCAGCTTCTGCGTCCCAGACAGCATCCAATATGTGTTTCTCGTTCTAAGTTGAGCTCTTTATCCAAATTTGCAGTCTTTGGCTAAATTGAGTTCTTTGCCAATTCTGAGATACACTTTGCTGTAACTTCTCAGGGAAAGCTCAGATCAACCAATCGACTGCTTTTTCAACTTCTACATCCCAGACAGCATCCAACATGTGTTTCTCGTTTGAAGTTGAGCTCTGCATTCAAATTTGCAATCCCTTGCTAAATTGAGTTCTTTGCCAATTCTGAGATACACTTTGCTGCAACTTCTCAGGGAAAGCTCAGATCAACCAATCGACTGCTTTTTCAGCTTCTGCGTCCCAGACAGCATTCAATATGTGTTTCTCGTTCTAAGTTGAGCTCTTTATCCAAATTTGCAGTCTTTGGCTAAATTGAGTTGTTTGCCAATTCTGAGATACACTTTGCTGTAACTTCTCAGGGAAAGCTCAGATCAACCAATCGACTGCTTTTTCAGCTTCTGCGTCCCAGACAGCATCCAATATGTGTTTCTCGTTCTAAGTTGAGCTCTTTATCCAAATTTGCAGTCTTTGGCTAAATTGAGTTCTTTGCCAATTCTGAGATACACTTTGCTGTAACTTCTTAGGGAAAGCTCAGATCAACCAATCGACTGCTTTTTCAACTTCTACATCCCAGACAGCATCCAACATGTGTTTCTCGTTTGAAGTTGAGCTCTGCATTCAAATTTGCAATCCCTTGCTAAATTGAGTTTTTTGCCAATTCTGAGATACACTTTGCTGTAACTTCTCAGGGAAAGCTCAGATCAACCAATCGACTGCTTTTTCAGCTTCTGCGTCCCAGACAGCATCCAATATGTATTTCTCGTTCTAAGTTGAGCTCTTTATCCAAATTTGCAGTCTTTGGCTCAATTGAGTTCTTTGCCAATTCTGAGATACACTTTGCTGTAACTTGTCAGGGAAAGCTCAGATCAACCAATCGACTGCTTTTTCAGCTTCTGCGTCCCAGACAGCATCCAATATGTGTTTCTCGTTCTAAGTTGAGCTCTTTATCCAAATTTGCAGTCTTTGGCTAAATTGAGTTCTTTGCCAATTCTGAGATACACTTTGCTGTAACTTGTCAGGGAAAGCTCAGATCAACCAATCGACTGCTTTTTCAACTTCTACATCCCAGACAGCATCCAACATGTGTTTCTCGTTTGAAGTTGAGCTCTGCATTCAAATTTGCAATCCCTTGCTAAATTGAGTTCTTTGCCAATTCTGAGATACACTTTGCTGTAACTTCTCAGGGAAAGCTCAGATCAACCAATCGACTGCTTTTTCAGCTTCTGCGTCCCAGACAGCATCCAATATGTGTTTCTCGTTCTAAGTTGAGCTCTTTATCCAAATTTGCAGTCTTTGGCTAAATTGAGTTCTTTGCCAATTCTGAGATACACTTTGCTGTAACTTCTCAGGGAAAGCTCAGATCAACCAATCGACTGCTTTTTCAGCTTCTGCGTCCCAGACAGCATCCAATATGTGTTTCTCGTTCTAAGTTGAGCTCTTTATCCAAATTTGCAGTCTTTGGCTAAATTGAGTTCTTTGCCAATTCTGAGATACACTTTGCTGTAACTTCTTAGGGAAAGCTCAGATCAACCAATCGACTGCTTTTTCAACTTCTACATCCCAGACAGCATCCAACATGTGTTTCTCGTTTGAAGTTGAGCTCTGCATTCAAATTTGCAATCCCTTGCTAAATTGAGTTCTTTGCCAATTCTGAGATACACTTTGCTGTAACTTCTCAGGGAAAGCTCAGATCAACCAATCGACTGCTTTTTCAGCTTCTGCGTCCCAGACAGCATCCAATATGTGTTTCTCGTTCTAAGTTGAGCTCTTTATCCAAATTTGCAGTCTTTGGCTAAATTGAGTTCTTTGCCAATTCTGAGATACACTTTGCTGTAACTTCTTAGGGAAAGCTCAGATCAACCAATCGACTGCTTTTTCAACTTCTACATCCCAGACAGCATCCAACATGTGTTTCTCGTTTGAAGTTGAGCTCTGCATTCAAATTTGCAATCCCTTGCTAAATTGAGTTCTTTGCCAATTCTGAGATACACTTTGCTGTAACTTCTCAGGGAAAGCTCAGATCAACCAATCGACGGCTTTTTCAACTTCTACATCCCAGACAGCATCCAACATGTGTTTCTCGTTTGAAGTTGAGCTCTTTATCCAAATTTGCAGTCTTTGGCTAAATTGAGTTCTTTGCCAATTCTGAGATACACTTTGCTGTAACTTCTCAGGGAAAGCTCAGATCAACCAATTGACTGCTTTTTCAGCTTCTACATCCCAGACAGCATCCAACATGTGTTTGTCGTTTGAAGTTGAGCTCTGCATTCAAATTTTCAATCCCTTGCTAAATTGAGTTCTTTGCCAATTCTGATATACACTTTGCTGTAACTTCTCAGGGAAAGCTCAGATCAACCAATCGACTGCTTTTTCAGCTTCTGCGTCCCAGACAGCATTCAATATGTGTTTCTCGTTTGAAGTTGAGCTCTGCATTCAAATTTGCAATCACTTGCTAAATTGAGTTTTTTGCCAATTCTGAGATACACTTTGCTTTAACTTCTCAGGGAAAGCTCAGATCAACCAATCGACTGCTTTTTCAGCTTCTGCGTCCCAGACAGCATCCAATATGTATTTCTCGTTCTAAGTTGAGCTCTTTATCCAAATTTGCAGTCTTTGGCTCAATTGAGTTCTTTGCCAATTCTGAGATACACTTTGCTGTAACTTGTCAGGGAAAGCTCAGATCAACCAATCGACTGCTTTTTCAGCTTCTGCGTCCCAGACAGCATCCAATATGTGTTTCTCGTTCTAAGTTGAGCTCTTTATCCAAATTTGCAGTCTTTGGCTAAATTGAGTTCTTTGCCAATTCTGAGATACACTTTGCTGTAACTTGTCAGGGAAAGCTCAGATCAACCAATCGACTGCTTTTTCAACTTCTACATCCCAGACAGCATCCAACATGTGTTTCTCGTTTGAAGTTGAGCTCTGCATTCAAATTTGCAATCCCTTGCTAAATTGAGTTCTTTGCCAATTCTGAGATACACTTTGCTGTAACTTCTCAGGGAAAGCTCAGATCAACCAATCGACTGCTTTTTCAGCTTCTGCGTCCCAGACAGCATCCAATATGTGTTTCTCGTTCTAAGTTGAGCTCTTTATCCAAATTTGCAGTCTTTGGCTAAATTGAGTTCTTTGCCAATTCTGAGATACACTTTGCTGTAACTTTTCAGGGAAAGCTCAGATCAACCAATCGACTGCTTTTTCAACTTCTACATCCCAGACAGCATCCAACATGTGTTTCTCGTTTGAAGTTGAGCTCTGCATTCAAATTTGCAATCCCTTGCTAAATTGAGTTCTTTGCCAATTCTGAGATACACTTTGCTGTAACTTCTCAGGGAAAGCTCAGATCAACCAATCGACTGCTTTTTCAGCTTCTGCGTCCCAGACAGCATCCAATATGTGTTTCTCGTTCTAAGTTGAGCTCTTTATCCAAATTTGCAGTCTTTGGCTCAATTGAGTTCTTTGCCAATTCTGAGATACACTTTGCTGTAACTTCTCAGGGAAAGCTCAGATCAACCAATCGACTGCTTTTTCAGCTTCTGCGTCCCAGACAGCATTCAATATGTGTTTCTCGTTCTAAGTTGAGCTCTTTATCCAAATTTGCAGTCTTTGGCTAAATTGAGTTCTTTGCCAATTCTGAGATACACTTTGCTGTAACTTCTCAGGGAAAGCTCAGATCAACCAATCGACTGCTTTTTCAGCTTCTGCGTCCCAGACAGCATCCAATATGTGTTTCTCGTTCTAAGTTGAGCTCTTTATCCAAATTTGCAGTCTTTGGCTAAATTGAGTTCTTTGCCAATTCTGAAATACACTTTGCTGTAACTTCTTAAGGAAAGCTCAGATCAACCAATCGACTGCTTTTTCAACTTCTACATCCCAGACAGCATCCAACATGTGTTTCTCGTTTGAAGTTGAGCTCTGCATTCAAATTTGCAATCCCTTGCTAAATTGAGTTCTTTGCCAATTCTGAGATACACTTTGCTGTAACTTCTCAGGGAAAGCTCAGATCAACCAATCGACTGCTTTTTCAACTTCTACATCCCAGACAGCATCCAACATGTGTTTCTCGTTTGAAGTTGAGCTCTTTATCCAAATTTGCAGTCTTTGGCTAAATTGAGTTCTTTGCCAATTCTGAGATACACTTTGCTGTAACTTCTCAGGGAAAGCTCAGATCAACCAATCGACTGCTTTTTCAGCTTCTACATCCCAGACAGCATCCAACATGTGTTTGTCGTTTGAAGTTGAGCTCTGCATTCAAATTTTCAATCCCTTGCTAAATTGAGTTCTTTGCCAATTCTGATATACACTTTGCTGTAACTTCTCAGGGAAAGCTCAGATCAACCAATCGACTGCTTTTTCAGCTTCTGCGTCCCAGACAGCATTCAATATGTGTTTCTCGTTTGAAGTTGAGCTCTGCATTCAAATTTGCAATCCCTTGCTAAATTGAGTTCTTTGCCAATTCTGAGATACACTTTGCTGTAACTTCTCAGGGAAAGCTCAGATCAACCAATCGACTGCTTTTTCAGCTTCTGCGTCCCAGACAGCATCCAATATGTGTTTCTCGTTCTAAGTTGAGCTCTGCATTCAAATTTGCAATCCCTTGCTAAATTGAGTTCTTTGCCAATTCTGAGATACACTTTGCTGTAACTTCTCAGGGAAAGCTCAGATCAACCAATCGACTGCTTTTTCAGCTTCTGCGTCCCAGACAGCATCCAATATGTGTTTCTCGTTCTAAGTTGAGCTCTTTATCCAAATTTGCAGTCTTTGGCTAAATTGAGTTCTTTGCCAATTCTGAGATACACTTTGCTGTAACTTCTCAGGGAAAGCTCAGATCAACCAATCGACTGCTTTTTCAACTTCTACATCCCAGACAGCATCCAACATGTGTTTCTCGTTTGAAGTTGAGCTCTGCATTCAAATTTGCAATCCCTTGCTAAATTGAGTTCTTTGCCAATTCTGAGATACACTTTGCTGCAACTTCTCAGGGAAAGCTCAGATCAACCAATCGACTGCTTTTTCAGCTTCTGCGTCCCAGACAGCATTCAATATGTGTTTCTCGTTCTAAGTTGAGCTCTTTATCCAAATTTGCAGTCTTTGGCTAAATTGAGTTCTTTGCCAATTCTGAGATACACTTTGCTGTAACTTGTCAGGGAAAGCTCAGATCAACCAATCGACTGCTTTTTCAGCTTCTGCGTCCCAGACAGCATCCAATATGTGTTTCTCGTTCTAAGTTGAGCTCTTTATCCAAATTTGCAGTCTTTGGCTAAATTGAGTTCTTTGCCAATTCTGAGATACACTTTGCTGTAACTTCTCAGGGAAAGCTCAGATCAACCAATCGACTGCTTTTTCAACTTCTACATCCCAGACAGCATCCAACATGTGTTTCTCGTTTGAAGTTGAGCTCTGCATTCAAATTTGCAATCCCTTGCTAAATTGAGTTCTTTGCCAATTCTGAGATACACTTTGCTGTAACTTCTCAGGGAAAGCTCAGATCAACCAATCGACTGCTTTTTCAGCTTCTGCGTCCCAGACAGCATCCAATATGTGTTTCTCGTTCTAAGTTGAGCTCTTTATCCAAATTTGCAGTCTTTGGCTAAATTGAGTTCTTTGCCAATTCTGAGATACACTTTGCTGTAACTTCTTAGGGAAAGCTCAGATCAACCAATCGACTGCTTTTTCAACTTCTACATCCCAGACAGCATCCAACATGTGTTTCTCGTTTGAAGTTGAGCTCTGCATTCAAATTTGCAATCCCTTGCTAAATTGAGTTCTTTGCCAATTCTGAGATACACTTTGCTGTAACTTCTCAGGGAAAGCTCAGATCAACCAATCGACGGCTTTTTCAACTTCTACATCCCAGACAGCATCCAACATGTGTTTCTCGTTCTAAGTTGAGCTCTTTATCCAAATTTGCAGTCTTTGGCTAAATTGAGTTCTTTGCCAATTCTGAGATACACTTTGCTGTAACTTCTCAGGGAAAGCTCAGATCAACCAATTGACTGCTTTTTCAGCTTCTACATCCCAGACAGCATCCAACATGTGTTTGTCGTTTGAAGTTGAGCTCTGCATTCAAATTTTCAATCCCTTGCTAAATTGAGTTCTTTGCCAATTCTGATATACACTTTGCTGTAACTTCTCAGGGAAAGCTCAGATCAACCAATCGACTGCTTTTTCAGCTTCTGCGTCCCAGACAGCATTCAATATGTGTTTCTCGTTTGAAGTTGAGCTCTGCATTCAAATTTGCAATCACTTGCTAAATTGAGTTTTTTGCCAATTCTGAGATACACTTTGCTGTAACTTCTCAGGGAAAGCTCAGATCAACCAATCGACTTCTTTTTCAGCTTCTGCGTCCCAGACAGCATCCAATATGTATTTCTCGTTCTAAGTTGAGCTCTTTATCCAAATTTGCAGTCTTTGGCTCAATTGAGTTCTTTGCCAATTCTGAGATACACTTTGCTGTAACTTGTCAGGGAAAGCTCAGATCAACCAATCGACTGCTTTTTCAGCTTCTGCGTCCCAGACAGCATCCAATATGTGTTTCTCGTTCTAAGTTGAGCTCTTTATCCAAATTTGCAGTCTTTGGCTAAATTGAGTTCTTTGCCAATTCTGAGATACACTTTGCTGTAAATTGTCAGGGAAAGCTCAGATCAAGCAATCGACTGCTTTTTCAACTTCTAAATCCCAGACAGCATCCAACATGTGTTTCTCGTTTGAAGTTGAGCTCTGCATTCAAATTTGCAATCCCTTGCTAAATTGAGTTCTTTGCCAATTCTGAGATACACTTTGCTGTAACTTCTCAGGGAAAGCTCAGATCAACCAATCGACTGCTTTTTCAGCTTCTGCGTCCCAGACAGCATCCAATATGTGTTTCTCGTTCTAAGTTGAGCTCTTTATCCAAATTTGCAGTCTTTGGCTAAATTGAGTTCTTTGCCAATTCTGAGATACACTTTGCTGTAACTTCTTAGGGAAAGCTCAGATCAACCAATCGACTGCTTTTTCAACTTCTACATCCCAGACAGCATCCAACATGTGTTTCTCGTTTGAAGTTGAGCTCTGCATTCAAATTTGCAATCCCTTGCTAAATTGAGTTCTTTGCCAATTCTGAGATACACTTTGCTGTAACTTCTCAGGGAAAGCTCAGATCAACCAATCGACGGCTTTTTCAACTTCTACATCCCAGACAGCATCCAACATGTGTTTCTCGTTCTAAGTTGAGCTCTTTATCCAAATTTGCAGTCTTTGGCTAAATTGAGTTCTTTGCCAATTCTGAGATACACTTTGCTGTAACTTCTCAGGGAAAGCTCAGATCAACCAATTGACTGCTTTTTCAGCTTCTACATCCCAGACAGCATCCAACATGTGTTTGTCGTTTGAAGTTGAGCTCTGCATTCAAATTTTCAATCCCTTGCTAAATTGAGTTCTTTGCCAATTCTGATATACACTTTGCTGTAACTTCTCAGGGAAAGCTCAGATCAACCAATCGACTGCTTTTTCAGCTTCTGCGTCCCAGACAGCATTCAATATGTGTTTCTCGTTTGAAGTTGAGCTCTGCATTCAAATTTGCAATCACTTGCTAAATTGAGTTTTTTGCCAATTCTGAGATACACTTTGCTGTAACTTCTCAGGGAAAGCTCAGATCAACCAATCGACTTCTTTTTCAGCTTCTGCGTCCCAGACAGCATCCAATATGTATTTCTCGTTCTAAGTTGAGCTCTTTATCCAAATTTGCAGTCTTTGGCTCAATTGAGTTCTTTGCCAATTCTGAGATACACTTTGCTGTAACTTGTCAGGGAAAGCTCAGATCAACCAATCGACTGCTTTTTCAGCTTCTGCGTCCCAGACAGCATCCAATATGTGTTTCTCGTTCTAAGTTGAGCTCTTTATCCAAATTTGCAGTCTTTGGCTAAATTGAGTTCTTTGCCAATTCTGAGATACACTTTGCTGTAAATTGTCAGGGAAAGCTCAGATCAAGCAATCGACTGCTTTTTCAACTTCTAAATCCCAGACAGCATCCAACATGTGTTTCTCGTTTGAAGTTGAGCTCTGCATTCAAATTTGCAATCCCTTGCTAAATTGAGTTCTTTGCCAATTCTGAGATACACTTTGCTGTAACTTCTCAGGGAAAGCTCAGATCAACCAATCGACTGCTTTTTCAGCTTCTGCGTCCCAGACAGCATCCAATATGTGTTTCTCGTTCTAAGTTGAGCTCTTTATCCAAATTTGCAGTCTTTGGCTAAATTGAGTTCTTTGCCAATTCTGAGATACACTTTGCTGTAACTTTTCAGGGAAAGCTCAGATCAACCAATCGACTGCTTTTTCAGCTTCTGCGTCCCAGACAGCATTCAATATGTGTTTCTCGTTTGAAGTTGAGCTCTGCATTCAAATTTGCAATCACTTGCTAAATTGAGTTTTTTGCCAATTCTGAGATACACTTTGCTGTAACTTCTCAGGGAAAGCTCAGATCAACCAATCGACTGCTTTTTCAGCTTCTGCGTCCCAGACAGCATCCAATATGTATTTCTCGTTCTAAGTTGAGCTCTTTATCCAAATTTGCAGTCTTTGGCTCAATTGAGTTCTTTGCCAATTCTGAGATACACTTTGCTGTAACTTGTCAGGGAAAGCTCAGATCAACCAATCGACTGCTTTTTCAGCTTCTGCGTCCCAGACAGCATCCAATATGTGTTTCTCGTTCTAAGTTGAGCTCTTTATCCAAATTTGCAGTCTTTGGCTAAATTGAGTTCTTTGCCAATTCTGAGATACACTTTGCTGTAACTTCTTAGGGAAAGCTCAGATCAACCAATCGACTGCTTTTTCAACTTCTACATCCCAGACAGCATCCAACATGTGTTTCTCGTTTGAAGTTGAGCTCTGCATTCAAATTTGCAATCCCTTGCTAAATTGAGTTCTTTGCCAATTCTGAGATACACTTTGCTGTAACTTCTCAGGGAAAGCTCAGATCAACCAACCGACTGCTTTTTCAACTTCTACATCCCAGACAGCATCCAACATGTGTTTCTCGTTTGAAGTTGAGCTCTTTATCCAAATTTGCACTCTTTGGCTAAATTGAGTTCTTTGCCAATTCTGAGATACACTTTGCTGTAACTTCTCAGGGAAAGCTCAGATCAACCAATCGACTGCTTTTTCAGCTTCTACATCCCAGACAGCATCCAACATGTGTTTGTCGTTTGAAGTTGAGCTCTGCATTCAAATTTTCAATCCCTTGCTAAATTGAGTTCTTTGCCAATTCTGATATACACTTTGCTGTAACTTCTCAGGGAAAGCTCAGATCAACCAATCGACTGCTTTTTCAGCTTCTGCGTCCCAGACATCATTCAATATTTGTTTCTCGTTTGAAGTTGAGCTCTGCATTCAAATTTGCAATCCCTTGCTAAATTGAGTTTTTTGCCAATTCTGAGATACACTTTGCTGTAACTTCTCAGGGAAAGCTCAGATCAACCAATCGACGGCTTTTTCAACTTCTACATCCCAGACAGCATCCAACATGTGTTTCTCGTTTGAAGTTGAGCTCTTTATCCAAATTTGCAGTCTTTGGCTAAATTGAGTTCTTTGCCAATTCTGAGATACACTTTGCTGTAACTTGTCAGGGAAAGCTCAGATCAACCAATCGACTGCTTTTTCAACTTCTACATCCCAGACAGCATCCAACATGTGTTTCTCGTTTGAAGTTGAGCTCTGCATTCAAATTTGCAATCCCTTGCTAAATTGAGTTCTTTGCCAATTCTGAGATACACTTTGCTGCAACTTCTCAGGGAAAGCTCAGATCAACCAATCGACTGCTTTTTCAGCTTCTGCGTCCCAGACAGCATTCAATATGTGTTTCTCGTTCTAAGTTGAGCTCTTTATCCAAATTTGCAGTCTTTGGCTAAATTGAGTTCTTTGCCAATTCTGAGATACACTTTGCTGTAACTTCTCAGGGAAAGCTCAGATCAACCAATCGACTGCTTTTTCAGCTTCTACATCCCAGACAGCATCCAACATGTGTTTCTCGTTTGAAGTTGAGCTCTGCATTCAAATTTGCAATCCCTTGCTAAATTGAGTTCTTTGCCAATTCTGAGATACACTTTGCTGTAACTTCTCAGGGAAAGCTCAGATCAACCAATCGACTGCTTTTTCAGCTTCTGCGTCCCAGACAGCATCCAATATGTGTTTCTCGTTCTAAGTTGAGCTCTTTATCCAAATTTGCAGTCTTTGGCTAAATTGAGTTCTTTGTCAATTCTGAGATACACTTTGCTGTAACTTCTCAGGGAAAGCTCAGATCAACCAATCGACTGCTTTTTCAACTTCTACATCCCAGACAGCATCCAACATGTGTTTCTCGTTTGAAGTTGAGCTCTGCATTCAAATTTGCAATCCCTTGCTAAATTGAGTTCTTTGCCAATTCTGAGATACACTTTGCTGCAACTTCTCAGGGAAAGCTCAGATCAACCAATCGACTGCTTTTTCAGCTTCTGCGTCCCAGACAGCATTCAATATGTGTTTCTCGTTCTAAGTTGAGCTCTTTATCCAAATTTGCAGTCTTTGGCTCAATTGAGTTCTTTGCCAATTCTGAGATACACTTTGCTGTAACTTGTCAGGGAAAGCTCAGATCAACCAATCGACTGCTTTTTCAGCTTCTGCGTCCCAGACAGCATCCAATATGTGTTTCTCGTTCTAAGTTGAGCTCTTTATCCATATTTGCAGTCTTTGGCTAAATTGAGTTCTTTGCCAATTCTGAGATACACTTTGCTGTAACTTCTTAGGGAAAGCTCAGATCAACCAATCGACTGCTTTTTCAACTTCTACATCCCAGACAGCATCCAACATGTGTTTGTCGTTTGAAGTTGAGCTCTGCATTCAAATTTGCAATCCCTTGCTAAATTGAGTTCTTTGCCAATTCTGAGATACACTTTGCTGCAACTTCTCAGGGAAAGCTCAGATCAACCAATCGACTGCTTTTTCAGCTTCTGCGTCCCAGACAGCATTCAATATGTGTTTCTCGTTCTAAGTTGAGCTCTTTATCCAAATTTGCAGTCTTTGGCTCAATTGAGTTCTTTGCCAATTCTGAGATACACTTTGCTGTAACTTGTCAGGGAAAGCTCAGATCAACCAATCGACTGCTTTTTCAGCTTCTACATCCCAGACAGCATCCAACATGTGTTTCTCGTTCTAAGTTGAGCTCTTTATCCAAATTTGCAGTCTTTGGCTCAATTGAGTTCTTTGCCAATTCTGAGATACACTTTGCTGTAACTTCTCAGGGAAAGCTCAGATCAACCAATCGACTGCTTTTTCAGCTTCTACATCCCAGACAGCATCCAACATGTGTTTGTCGTTTGAAGTTGAGCTCTGCATTCAAATTTTCAATCCCTTGCTAAATTGAGTTCTTTGCCAATTCTGAGATACACTTTGCTGCAACTTCTCAGGGAAAGCTCAGATCAACCAATCGACTGCTTTTTCAGCTTCTGCGTCCCAGACAGCATTCAATATGTGTTTCTCGTTCTAAGTTGAGCTCTTTATCCAAATTTGCAGTCTTTGGCTAAATTGAGTTCTTTGCCAATTCTGAGATACACTTTGCTGTAACTTCTCAGGGAAAGCTCAGATCAACCAATCGACTGCTTTTTCAGCTTCTACATCCCAGACAGCATCCAACATGTGTTTCTCGTTTGAAGTTGAGCTCTGCATTCAAATTTGCAATCCCTTGCTAAATTGAGTTCTTTGCCAATTCTGAGATACACTTTGCTGTAACTTCTCAGGGAAAGCTCAGATCAACCAATCGACTGCTTTTTCAGCTTCTGCGTCCCAGACAGCATCCAATATGTGTTTCTCGTTCTAAGTTGAGCTCTTTATCCAAATTTGCAGTCTTTGGCTAAATTGAGTTCTTTGTCAATTCTGAGATACACTTTGCTGTAACTTCTCAGGGAAAGCTCAGATCAACCAATCGACTGCTTTTTCAACTTCTACATCCCAGACAGCATCCAACATGTGTTTCTCGTTTGAAGTTGAGCTCTGCATTCAAATTTGCAATCCCTTGCTAAATTGAGTTCTTTGCCAATTCTGAGATACACTTTGCTGCAACTTCTCAGGGAAAGCTCAGATCAACCAATCGACTGCTTTTTCAGCTTCTGCGTCCCAGACAGCATTCAATATGTGTTTCTCGTTCTAAGTTGAGCTCTTTATCCAAATTTGCAGTCTTTGGCTCAATTGAGTTCTTTGCCAATTCTGAGATACACTTTGCTGTAACTTGTCAGGGAAAGCTCAGATCAACCAATCGACTGCTTTTTCAGCTTCTGCGTCCCAGACAGCATCCAATATGTGTTTCTCGTTCTAAGTTGAGCTCTTTATCCATATTTGCAGTCTTTGGCTAAATTGAGTTCTTTGCCAATTCTGAGATACACTTTGCTGTAACTTCTTAGGGAAAGCTCAGATCAACCAATCGACTGCTTTTTCAACTTCTACATCCCAGACAGCATCCAACATGTGTTTGTCGTTTGAAGTTGAGCTCTGCATTCAAATTTGCAATCCCTTGCTAAATTGAGTTCTTTGCCAATTCTGAGATACACTTTGCTGCAACTTCTCAGGGAAAGCTCAGATCAACCAATCGACTGCTTTTTCAGCTTCTGCGTCCCAGACAGCATTCAATATGTGTTTCTCGTTCTAAGTTGAGCTCTTTATCCAAATTTGCAGTCTTTGGCTCAATTGAGTTCTTTGCCAATTCTGAGATACACTTTGCTGTAACTTGTCAGGGAAAGCTCAGATCAACCAATCGACTGCTTTTTCAGCTTCTGCGTCCCAGACAGCATCCAATATGTGTTTCTCGTTCTAAGTTGAGCTCTTTATCCAAATTTGCAGTCTTTGGCTAAATTGAGTTCTTTGCCAATTCTGAGATACACTTTGCTGTAACTTCTTAGGGAAAGCTCAGATCAACCAATCGACTGCTTTTTCAACTTCTACATCCCAGACAGCATCCAACATGTGTTTCTCGTTTGAAGTTGAGCTCTGCATTCAAATTTGCAATCCCTTGCTAAATTGAGTTCTTTGCCAATTCTGAGATACACTTTGCTGTAACTTCTCAGGGAAAGCTCAGATCAACCAATCGACTGCTTTTTCAGCTTCTGCGTCCCAGACAGCATCCAATATGTGTTTCTCGTTCTAAGTTGAGCTCTTTATCCAAATTTGCAGTCTTTGGCTAAATTGAGTTCTTTGCCAATTCTGAGATACACTTTGCTGTAACTTTTCAGGGAAAGCTCAGATCAACCAATCGACTGCTTTTTCAACTTCTACATCCCAGACAGCATCCAACATGTGTTTCTCGTTTGAAGTTGAGCTCTGCATTCAAATTTGCAATCCCTTGCTAAATTGAGTTCTTTGCCAATTCTGAGATACACTTTGCTGTAACTTCTCAGGGAAAGCTCAGATCAACCAATCGACTGCTTTTTCAGCTTCTGCGTCCCAGACAGCATCCAATATGTGTTTCTCGTTCTAAGTTGAGCTCTTTATCCAAATTTGCAGTCTTTGGCTAAATTGAGTTCTTTGCCAATTCTGATATACACTTTGCTGTAACTTCTCAGGGAAAGCTCAGATCAACCAATCGACTGCTTTTTCAGCTTCTGCGTCCCAGACAGCATTCAATATGTGTTTCTCGTTTGAAGTTGAGCTCTGCATTCAAATTTGCAATCACTTGCTAAATGGAGTTTTTTGCCAATTCTGAGATACACTTTGCTGTAACTTCTCAGGGAAAGCTCAGATCAACCAATCGACTGCTTTTTCAGCTTCTGCGTCCCAGACAGCATCCAATATGTGTTTCTCGTTCTAAGTTGAGCTCTTTATCCAAATTTGCAGTCTTTGGCTAAATTGAGTTCTTTGCCAATTCTGATATACACTTTGCTGTAACTTCTCAGGGAAAGCTCAGATCAACCAACCGACTGCTTTTTCAACTTCTACATCCCAGACAGCATCCAACATGTGTTTCTCGTTTGAAGTTGAGCTCTTTATCCAAATTTGCACTCTTTGGCTAAATTGAGTTCTTTGCCAATTCTGAGATACACTTTGCTGTAACTTCTCAGGGAAAGCTCAGATCAACCAATCGACTGCTTTTTCAGCTTCTACATCCCAGACAGCATCCAACATGTGTTTGTCGTTTGAAGTTGAGCTCTGCATTCAAATTTTCAATCCCTTGCTAAATTGAGTTCTTTGCCAATTCTGATATACACTTTGCTGTAACTTCTCAGGGAAAGCTCAGATCAACCAATCGACTGCTTTTTCAGCTTCTGCGTCCCAGACATCATTCAATATTTGTTTCTCGTTTGAAGTTGAGCTCTGCATTCAAATTTGCAATCCCTTGCTAAATTGAGTTTTTTGCCAATTCTGAGATACACTTTGCTGTAACTTCTCAGGGAAAGCTCAGATCAACCAATCGACGGCTTTTTCAACTTCTACATCCCAGACAGCATCCAACATGTGTTTCTCGTTTGAAGTTGAGCTCTTTATCCAAATTTGCAGTCTTTGGCTAAATTGAGTTCTTTGCCAATTCTGAGATACACTTTGCTGTAACTTGTCAGGGAAAGCTCAGATCAACCAATCGACTGCTTTTTCAACTTCTACATCCCAGACAGCATCCAACATGTGTTTCTCGTTTGAAGTTGAGCTCTGCATTCAAATTTGCAATCCCTTGCTAAATTGAGTTCTTTGCCAATTCTGAGATACACTTTGCTGCAACTTCTCAGGGAAAGCTCAGATCAACCAATCGACTGCTTTTTCAGCTTCTGCGTCCCAGACAGCATTCAATATGTGTTTCTCGTTCTAAGTTGAGCTCTTTATCCAAATTTGCAGTCTTTGGCTAAATTGAGTTCTTTGCCAATTCTGAGATACACTTTGCTGTAACTTCTCAGGGAAAGCTCAGATCAACCAATCGACTGCTTTTTCAGCTTCTACATCCCAGACAGCATCCAACATGTGTTTCTCGTTTGAAGTTGAGCTCTGCATTCAAATTTGCAATCCCTTGCTAAATTGAGTTCTTTGCCAATTCTGAGATACACTTTGCTGTAACTTCTCAGGGAAAGCTCAGATCAACCAATCGACTGCTTTTTCAGCTTCTGCGTCCCAGACAGCATCCAATATGTGTTTCTCGTTCTAAGTTGAGCTCTTTATCCAAATTTGCAGTCTTTGGCTAAATTGAGTTCTTTGTCAATTCTGAGATACACTTTGCTGTAACTTCTCAGGGAAAGCTCAGATCAACCAATCGACTGCTTTTTCAACTTCTACATCCCAGACAGCATCCAACATGTGTTTCTCGTTTGAAGTTGAGCTCTGCATTCAAATTTGCAATCCCTTGCTAAATTGAGTTCTTTGCCAATTCTGAGATACACTTTGCTGCAACTTCTCAGGGAAAGCTCAGATCAACCAATCGACTGCTTTTTCAGCTTCTGCGTCCCAGACAGCATTCAATATGTGTTTCTCGTTCTAAGTTGAGCTCTTTATCCAAATTTGCAGTCTTTGGCTCAATTGAGTTCTTTGCCAATTCTGAGATACACTTTGCTGTAACTTGTCAGGGAAAGCTCAGATCAACCAATCGACTGCTTTTTCAGCTTCTGCGTCCCAGACAGCATCCAATATGTGTTTCTCGTTCTAAGTTGAGCTCTTTATCCATATTTGCAGTCTTTGGCTAAATTGAGTTCTTTGCCAATTCTGAGATACACTTTGCTGTAACTTCTTAGGGAAAGCTCAGATCAACCAATCGACTGCTTTTTCAACTTCTACATCCCAGACAGCATCCAACATGTGTTTGTCGTTTGAAGTTGAGCTCTGCATTCAAATTTGCAATCCCTTGCTAAATTGAGTTCTTTGCCAATTCTGAGATACACTTTGCTGCAACTTCTCAGGGAAAGCTCAGATCAACCAATCGACTGCTTTTTCAGCTTCTGCGTCCCAGACAGCATTCAATATGTGTTTCTCGTTCTAAGTTGAGCTCTTTATCCAAATTTGCAGTCTTTGGCTCAATTGAGTTCTTTGCCAATTCTGAGATACACTTTGCTGTAACTTGTCAGGGAAAGCTCAGATCAACCAATCGACTGCTTTTTCAGCTTCTGCGTCCCAGACAGCATCCAATATGTGTTTCTCGTTCTAAGTTGAGCTCTTTATCCAAATTTGCAGTCTTTGGCTAAATTGAGTTCTTTGCCAATTCTGAGATACACTTTGCTGTAACTTCTTAGGGAAAGCTCAGATCAACCAATCGACTGCTTTTTCAACTTCTACATCCCAGACAGCATCCAACATGTGTTTCTCGTTTGAAGTTGAGCTCTGCATTCAAATTTGCAATCCCTTGCTAAATTGAGTTCTTTGCCAATTCTGAGATACACTTTGCTGTAACTTCTCAGGGAAAGCTCAGATCAACCAATCGACTGCTTTTTCAGCTTCTGCGTCCCAGACAGCATCCAATATGTGTTTCTCGTTCTAAGTTGAGCTCTTTATCCAAATTTGCAGTCTTTGGCTAAATTGAGTTCTTTGCCAATTCTGAGATACACTTTGCTGTAACTTTTCAGGGAAAGCTCAGATCAACCAATCGACTGCTTTTTCAACTTCTACATCCCAGACAGCATCCAACATGTGTTTCTCGTTTGAAGTTGAGCTCTGCATTCAAATTTGCAATCCCTTGCTAAATTGAGTTCTTTGCCAATTCTGAGATACACTTTGCTGTAACTTCTCAGGGAAAGCTCAGATCAACCAATCGACTGCTTTTTCAGCTTCTGCGTCCCAGACAGCATCCAATATGTGTTTCTCGTTCTAAGTTGAGCTCTTTATCCAAATTTGCAGTCTTTGGCTAAATTGAGTTCTTTGCCAATTCTGATATACACTTTGCTGTAACTTCTCAGGGAAAGCTCAGATCAACCAATCGACTGCTTTTTCAGCTTCTGCGTCCCAGACAGCATTCAATATGTGTTTCTCGTTTGAAGTTGAGCTCTGCATTCAAATTTGCAATCACTTGCTAAATGGAGTTTTTTGCCAATTCTGAGATACACTTTGCTGTAACTTCTCAGGGAAAGCTCAGATCAACCAATCGACTGCTTTTTCAGCTTCTGCGTCCCAGACAGCATCCAATATGTGTTTCTCGTTCTAAGTTGAGCTCTTTATCCAAATTTGCAGTCTTTGGCTCAATTGAGTTCTTTGCCAATTCTGAGATACACTTTGCTGTAACTTCTCAGGGAAAGCTCAGATCAACCAATCGACTGCTTTTTCAGCTTCTGCGTCCCAGACAGCATCCAATATGTGTTTCTCGTTCTAAGTTGAGCTCTTTATCCAAATTTGCAGTCTTTGGCTAAATTGAGTTCTTTGCCAATTCTGAGATACACTTTGCTGTAACTTGTCAGGGAAAGCTCAGATCAACCAATCGACTGCTTTTTCAACTTCTACATCCCAGACAGCATCCAACATGTGTTTCTCGTTTGAAGTTGAGCTCTGCATTCAAATTTGCAATCCCTTGCTAAATTGAGTTCTTTGCCAATTCTGAGATACACTTTGCTGCAACT
The DNA here is from genome assembly GCA_039707465.1 of Rhabdophis nuchalis. Classification (NCBI taxonomy): domain Eukaryota; kingdom Metazoa; phylum Chordata; class Lepidosauria; order Squamata; family Natricidae; genus Rhabdophis; species Rhabdophis nuchalis. The sequence goes on along the minus strand of CM077646.1, from coordinate 177,901,286 downwards.
TCTCAGGGAAAGCTCAGATCAACCAATCGACTGCTTTTTCAGCTTCTGCGTCCCAGACAGCATTCAATATGTGTTTCTCGTTCTAAGTTGAGCTCTTTATCCAAATTTGCAGTCTTTGGCTAAATTGAGTTCTTTGCCAATTCTGAGATACACTTTGCTGTAACTTCTCAGGGAAAGCTCAGATCAACCAATCGACTGCTTTTTCAGCTTCTGCGTCCCAGACAGCATCCAATATGTGTTTCTCGTTCTAAGTTGAGCTCTTTATCCAAATTTGCAGTCTTTGGCTAAATTGAGTTCTTTGCCAATTCTGAGATACACTTTGCTGTAACTTCTTAGGGAAAGCTCAGATCAACCAATCGACTGCTTTTTCAACTTCTACATCCCAGACAGCATCCAACATGTGTTTCTCGTTTGAAGTTGAGCTCTGCATTCAAATTTGCAATCCCTTGCTAAATTGAGTTCTTTGCCAATTCTGAGATACACTTTGCTGTAACTTCTCAGGGAAAGCTCAGATCAACCAATCGACTGCTTTTTCAACTTCTACATCCCAGACAGCATCCAACATGTGTTTCTCGTTTGAAGTTGAGCTCTTTATCCAAATTTGCAGTCTTTGGCTAAATTGAGTTCTTTGCCAATTCTGATATACACTTTGCTGTAACTTCTCAGGGAAAGCTCAGATCAACCAATCGACTGCTTTTTCAGCTTCTGCGTCCCAGACAGCATTCAATATGTGTTTCTCGTTTGAAGTTGAGCTCTGCATTCAAATTTGCAATCCCTTGCTAAATTGAGTTCTTTGCCAATTCTGAGATACACTTTGCTGTAACTTCTCAGGGAAAGCTCAGATCAACCAATCGACTGCTTTTTCAGCTTCTGCGTCCCAGACAGCATCCAATATGTGTTTCTCGTTCTAAGTTGAGCTCTTTATCCAAATTTGCAGTCTTTGGCTAAATTGAGTTCTTTGTCAATTCTGAGATACACTTTGCTGTAACTTCTCAGGGAAAGCTCAGATCAACCAATCGACTGCTTTTTCAACTTCTACATCCCAGACAGCATCCAACATGTGTTTCTCGTTTGAAGTTGAGCTCTGCATTCAAATTTGCAATCCCTTGCTAAATTGAGTTCTTTGCCAATTCTGAGATACACTTAGCTGCAACTTCTCAGGGAAAGCTCAGATCAACCAATCGACTGCTTTTTCAGCTTCTGCGTCCCAGACAGCATTCAATATGTGTTTCTCGTTCTAAGTTGAGCTCTTTATCCAAATTTGCAGTCTTTGGCTCAATTGAGTTCTTTGCCAATTCTGAGATACACTTTGCTGTAACTTGTCAGGGAAAGCTCAGATCAACCAATCGACTGCTTTTTCAGCTTCTGCGTCCCAGACAGCATCCAATATGTGTTTCTCGTTCTAAGTTGAGCTCTTTATCCAAATTTGCAGTCTTTGGCTAAATTGAGTTCTTTGCCAATTCTGAGATACACTTTGCTGTAACTTCTTAGGGAAAGCTCAGATCAACCAATCGACTGCTTTTTCAACTTCTACATCCCAGACAGCATCCAACATGTGTTTCTCGTTTGAAGTTGAGCTCTGCATTCAAATTTGCAATCCCTTGCTAAATTGAGTTCTTTGCCAATTCTGAGATACACTTTGCTGTAACTTCTCAGGGAAAGCTCAGATCAACCAATCGACTGCTTTTTCAGCTTCTGCATCCCAGACAGCATCCAATATGTGTTTCTCGTTCTAAGTTGAGCTCTTTATCCAAATTTGCAGTCTTTGGCTAAATTGAGTTCTTTGCCAATTCTGAGATACACTTTGCTGTAACTTTTCAGGGAAAGCTCAGATCAACCAATCGACTGCTTTTTCAACTTCTACATCCCAGACAGCATCCAACATGTGTTTCTCGTTTGAAGTTGAGCTCTGCATTCAAATTTGCAATCCCTTGCTAAATTGAGTTCTTTGCCAATTCTGAGATACACTTTGCTGTAACTTCTCAGGGAAAGCTCAGATCAACCAATCGACTGCTTTTTCAGCTTCTGCGTCCCAGACAGCATCCAATATGTGTTTCTCGTTCTAAGTTGAGCTCTTTATCCAAATTTGCAGTCTTTGGCTAAATTGAGTTCTTTGCCAATTCTGATATACACTTTGCTGTAACTTCTCAGGGAAAGCTCAGATCAACCAATCGACTGCTTTTTCAGCTTCTGCGTCCCAGACAGCATTCAATATGTGTTTCTCGTTTGAAGTTGAGCTCTGCATTCAAATTTGCAATCACTTGCTAAATGGAGTTTTTTGCCAATTCTGAGATACACTTTGCTGTAACTTCTCAGGGAAAGCTCAGATCAACCAATCGACTGCTTTTCAAGCTTCTGCGTCCCAGACAGCATCCAATATGTGTTTCTCGTTCTAAGTTGAGCTCTTTATCCAAATTTGCAGTCTTTGGCTCAATTGAGTTCTTTGCCAATTCTGAGATACACTTTGCTGTAACTTCTCAGGGAAAGCTCAGATCAACCAATCGACTGCTTTTTCAGCTTCTGCGTCCCAGACAGCATCCAATATGTGTTTCTCGTTCTAAGTTGAGCTCTTTATCCAAATTTGCAGTCTTTGGCTAAATTGAGTTCTTTGCCAATTCTGAGATACACTTTGCTGTAACTTGTCAGGGAAAGCTCAGATCAACCAATCGACTGCTTTTTCAGCTTCTACATCCCAGACAGCATCCAACATGTGTTTGTCGTTTGAAGTTGAGCTCTGCATTCAAATTTGCAATCCCTTGCTAAATTGAGTTCTTTGCCAATTCTGAGATACACTTTGCTGCAACTTCTCAGGGAAAGCTCAGATCAACCAATCGACTGCTTTTTCAGCTTCTGCGTCCCAGACAGCATTCAATATGTGTTTCTCGTTCTAAGTTGAGCTCTTTATCCAAATTTGCAGTCTTTGGCTCAATTGAGTTCTTTGCCAATTCTGAGATACACTTTGCTGTAACTTGTCAGGGAAAGCTCAGATCAACCAATCGACTGCTTTTTCAGCTTCTGCGTCCCAGACAGCATCCAATATGTGTTTCTCGTTCTAAGTTGAGCTCTTTATCCAAATTTGCAGTCTTTGGCTAAATTGAGTTCTTTGCCAATTCTGAGATACACTTTGCTGTAACTTCTTAGGGAAAGCTCAGATCAACCAATCGACTGCTTTTTCAACTTCTACATCCCAGACAGCATCCAACATGTGTTTCTCGTTTGAAGTTGAGCTCTGCATTCAAATTTGCAATCCCTTGCTAAATTGAGTTCTTTGCCAATTCTGAGATACACTTTGCTGTAACTTCTCAGGGAAAGCTCAGATCAACCAATCGACTGCTTTTTCAGCTTCTGCGTCCCAGACAGCATCCAATATGTGTTTCTCGTTCTAAGTTGAGCTCTTTATCCAAATTTGCAGTCTTTGGCTCAATTGAGTTCTTTGCCAATTCTGAGATACACTTTGCTGTAACTTCTCAGGGAAAGCTCAGATCAACCAATCGACTGCTTTTTCAGCTTCTGCGTCCCAGACAGCATCCAATATGTGTTTCTCGTTCTAAGTTGAGCTCTTTATCCAAATTTGCAGTCTTTGGCTAAATTGAGTTCTTTGCCAATTCTGAGATACACTTTGCTGTAACTTGTCAGGGAAAGCTCAGATCAACCAATCGACTGCTTTTTCAACTTCTACATCCCAGACAGCATCCAACATGTGTTTCTCGTTTGAAGTTGAGCTCTGCATTCAAATTTGCAATCCCTTGCTAAATTGAGTTCTTTGCCAATTCTGAGATACACTTTGCTGCAACTTCTCAGGGAAAGCTCAGATCAACCAATCGACTGCTTTTTCAGCTTCTGCGTCCCAGACAGCATTCAATATGTGTTTCTCGTTCTAAGTTGAGCTCTTTATCCAAATTTGCAGTCTTTGGCTAAATTGAGTTCTTTGCCAATTCTGAGATACACTTTGCTGTAACTTCTCAGGGAAAGCTCAGATCAACCAATCGACTGCTTTTTCAGCTTCTGCGTCCCAGACAGCATCCAATATGTGTTTCTCGTTCTAAGTTGAGCTCTTTATCCAAATTTGCAGTCTTTGGCTAAATTGAGTTCTTTGCCAATTCTGAGATACACTTTGCTGTAACTTCTTAGGGAAAGCTCAGATCAACCAATCGACTGCTTTTTCAACTTCTACATCCCAGACAGCATCCAACATGTGTTTCTCGTTTGAAGTTGAGCTCTGCATTCAAATTTGCAATCCCTTGCTAAATTGAGTTCTTTGCCAATTCTGAGATACACTTTGCTGTAACTTCTCAGGGAAAGCTCAGATCAACCAATCGACTGCTTTTTCAACTTCTACATCCCAGACAGCATCCAACATGTGTTTCTCGTTTGAAGTTGAGCTCTTTATCCAAATTTGCAGTCTTTGGCTAAATTGAGTTCTTTGCCAATTCTGATATACACTTTGCTGTAACTTCTCAGGGAAAGCTCAGATCAACCAATCGACTGCTTTTTCAGCTTCTGCGTCCCAGACAGCATTCAATATGTGTTTCTCGTTTGAAGTTGAGCTCTGCATTCAAATTTGCAATCCCTTGCTAAATTGAGTTCTTTGCCAATTCTGAGATACACTTTGCTGTAACTTCTCAGGGAAAGCTCAGATCAACCAATCGACTGCTTTTTCAGCTTCTGCGTCCCAGACAGCATCCAATATGTGTTTCTCGTTCTAAGTTGAGCTCTTTATCCAAATTTGCAGTCTTTGGCTAAATTGAGTTCTTTGTCAATTCTGAGATACACTTTGCTGTAACTTCTCAGGGAAAGCTCAGATCAACCAATCGACTGCTTTTTCAACTTCTACATCCCAGACAGCATCCAACATGTGTTTCTCGTTTGAAGTTGAGCTCTGCATTCAAATTTGCAATCCCTTGCTAAATTGAGTTCTTTGCCAATTCTGAGATACACTTAGCTGCAACTTCTCAGGGAAAGCTCAGATCAACCAATCGACTGCTTTTTCAGCTTCTGCGTCCCAGACAGCATTCAATATGTGTTTCTCGTTCTAAGTTGAGCTCTTTATCCAAATTTGCAGTCTTTGGCTCAATTGAGTTCTTTGCCAATTCTGAGATACACTTTGCTGTAACTTGTCAGGGAAAGCTCAGATCAACCAATCGACTGCTTTTTCAGCTTCTGCGTCCCAGACAGCATCCAATATGTGTTTCTCGTTCTAAGTTGAGCTCTTTATCCAAATTTGCAGTCTTTGGCTAAATTGAGTTCTTTGCCAATTCTGAGATACACTTTGCTGTAACTTCTTAGGGAAAGCTCAGATCAACCAATCGACTGCTTTTTCAACTTCTACATCCCAGACAGCATCCAACATGTGTTTCTCGTTTGAAGTTGAGCTCTGCATTCAAATTTGCAATCCCTTGCTAAATTGAGTTCTTTGCCAATTCTGAGATACACTTTGCTGTAACTTCTCAGGGAAAGCTCAGATCAACCAATCGACTGCTTTTTCAGCTTCTGCATCCCAGACAGCATCCAATATGTGTTTCTCGTTCTAAGTTGAGCTCTTTATCCAAATTTGCAGTCTTTGGCTAAATTGAGTTCTTTGCCAATTCTGAGATACACTTTGCTGTAACTTTTCAGGGAAAGCTCAGATCAACCAATCGACTGCTTTTTCAACTTCTACATCCCAGACAGCATCCAACATGTGTTTCTCGTTTGAAGTTGAGCTCTGCATTCAAATTTGCAATCCCTTGCTAAATTGAGTTCTTTGCCAATTCTGAGATACACTTTGCTGTAACTTCTCAGGGAAAGCTCAGATCAACCAATCGACTGCTTTTTCAGCTTCTGCGTCCCAGACAGCATCCAATATGTGTTTCTCGTTCTAAGTTGAGCTCTTTATCCAAATTTGCAGTCTTTGGCTAAATTGAGTTCTTTGCCAATTCTGATATACACTTTGCTGTAACTTCTCAGGGAAAGCTCAGATCAACCAATCGACTGCTTTTTCAGCTTCTGCGTCCCAGACAGCATTCAATATGTGTTTCTCGTTTGAAGTTGAGCTCTGCATTCAAATTTGCAATCACTTGCTAAATGGAGTTTTTTGCCAATTCTGAGATACACTTTGCTGTAACTTCTCAGGGAAAGCTCAGATCAACCAATCGACTGCTTTTCAAGCTTCTGCGTCCCAGACAGCATCCAATATGTGTTTCTCGTTCTAAGTTGAGCTCTTTATCCAAATTTGCAGTCTTTGGCTCAATTGAGTTCTTTGCCAATTCTGAGATACACTTTGCTGTAACTTCTCAGGGAAAGCTCAGATCAACCAATCGACTGCTTTTTCAGCTTCTGCGTCCCAGACAGCATCCAATATGTGTTTCTCGTTCTAAGTTGAGCTCTTTATCCAAATTTGCAGTCTTTGGCTAAATTGAGTTCTTTGCCAATTCTGAGATACACTTTGCTGTAACTTGTCAGGGAAAGCTCAGATCAACCAATCGACTGCTTTTTCAACTTCTACATCCCAGACAGCATCCAACATGTGTTTCTCGTTTGAAGTTGAGCTCTGCATTCAAATTTGCAATCCCTTGCTAAATTGAGTTCTTTGCCAATTCTGAGATACACTTTGCTGCAACTTCTCAGGGAAAGCTCAGATCAACCAATCGACTGCTTTTTCAGCTTCTGCGTCCCAGACAGCATTCAATATGTGTTTCTCGTTCTAAGTTGAGCTCTTTATCCAAATTTGCAGTCTTTGGCTAAATTGAGTTCTTTGCCAATTCTGAGATACACTTTGCTGTAACTTCTCAGGGAAAGCTCAGATCAACCAATCGACTGCTTTTTCAGCTTCTGCGTCCCAGACAGCATCCAATATGTGTTTCTCGTTCTAAGTTGAGCTCTTTATCCAAATTTGCAGTCTTTGGCTAAATTGAGTTCTTTGCCAATTCTGAGATACACTTTGCTGTAACTTCTTAGGGAAAGCTCAGATCAACCAATCGACTGCTTTTTCAACTTCTACATCCCAGACAGCATCCAACATGTGTTTCTCGTTTGAAGTTGAGCTCTGCATTCAAATTTGCAATCCCTTGCTAAATTGAGTTCTTTGCCAATTCTGAGATACACTTTGCTGTAACTTCTCAGGGAAAGCTCAGATCAACCAATCGACTGCTTTTTCAACTTCTACATCCCAGACAGCATCCAACATGTGTTTCTCGTTTGAAGTTGAGCTCTTTATCCAAATTTGCAGTCTTTGGCTAAATTGAGTTCTTTGCCAATTCTGAGATACACTTTGCTGTAACTTCTCAGGGAAAGCTCAGATCAACCAATCGACTGCTTTTTCAGCTTCTACATCCCAGACAGCATCCAACATGTGTTTGTCGTTTGAAGTTGAGCTCTGCATTCAAATTTTCAATCCCTTGCTAAATTGAGTTCTTTGCCAATTCTGATATACACTTTGCTGTAACTTCTCAGGGAAAGCTCAGATCAACCAATCGACTGCTTTTTCAGCTTCTGCGTCCCAGACAGCATTCAATATGTGTTTCTCGTTTGAAGTTGAGCTCTGCATTCAAATTTGCAATCCCTTGCTAAATTGAGTTCTTTGCCAATTCTGAGATACACTTTGCTGTAACTTCTCAGGGAAAGCTCAGATCAACCAATCGACTGCTTTTTCAGCTTCTGCGTCCCAGACAGCATCCAATATGTGTTTCTCGTTCTAAGTTGAGCTCTTTATCCAAATTTGCAGTCTTTGGCTAAATTGAGTTCTTTGTCAATTCTGAGATACACTTTGCTGTAACTTCTCAGGGAAAGCTCAGATCAACCAATCGACTGCTTTTTCAACTTCTACATCCCAGACAGCATCCAACATGTGTTTCTCGTTTGAAGTTGAGCTCTGCATTCAAATTTGCAATCCCTTGCTAAATTGAGTTCTTTGCCAATTCTGAGATACACTTAGCTGCAACTTCTCAGGGAAAGCTCAGATCAACCAATCGACTGCTTTTTCAGCTTCTGCGTCCCAGACAGCATTCAATATGTGTTTCTCGTTCTAAGTTGAGCTCTTTATCCAAATTTGCAGTCTTTGGCTCAATTGAGTTCTTTGCCAATTCTGAGATACACTTTGCTGTAACTTGTCAGGGAAAGCTCAGATCAACCAATCGACTGCTTTTTCAGCTTCTGCGTCCCAGACAGCATCCAATATGTGTTTCTCGTTCTAAGTTGAGCTCTTTATCCAAATTTGCAGTCTTTGGCTAAATTGAGTTCTTTGCCAATTCTGAGATACACTTTGCTGTAACTTCTTAGGGAAAGCTCAGATCAACCAATCGACTGCTTTTTCAACTTCTACATCCCAGACAGCATCCAACATGTGTTTCTCGTTTGAAGTTGAGCTCTGCATTCAAATTTGCAATCCCTTGCTAAATTGAGTTCTTTGCCAATTCTGAGATACACTTTGCTGTAACTTCTCAGGGAAAGCTCAGATCAACCAATCGACTGCTTTTTCAGCTTCTGCGTCCCAGACAGCATCCAATATGTGTTTCTCGTTCTAAGTTGAGCTCTTTATCCAAATTTGCAGTCTTTGGCTAAATTGAGTTCTTTGCCAATTCTGAGATACACTTTGCTGTAACTTTTCAGGGAAAGCTCAGATCAACCAATCGACTGCTTTTTCAACTTCTACATCCCAGACAGCATCCAACATGTGTTTCTCGTTTGAAGTTGAGCTCTGCATTCAAATTTGCAATCCCTTGCTAAATTGAGTTCTTTGCCAATTCTGAGATACACTTTGCTGTAACTTCTCAGGGAAAGCTCAGATCAACCAATCGACTGCTTTTTCAGCTTCTGCGTCCCAGACAGCATCCAATATGTGTTTCTCGTTCTAAGTTGAGCTCTTTATCCAAATTTGCAGTCTTTGGCTAAATTGAGTTCTTTGCCAATTCTGATATACACTTTGCTGTAACTTCTCAGGGAAAGCTCAGATCAACCAATCGACTGCTTTTTCAGCTTCTGCGTCCCAGACAGCATTCAATATGTGTTTCTCGTTTGAAGTTGAGCTCTGCATTCAAATTTGCAATCACTTGCTAAATGGAGTTTTTTGCCAATTCTGAGATACACTTTGCTGTAACTTCTCAGGGAAAGCTCAGATCAACCAATCGACTGCTTTTTCAGCTTCTGCGTCCCAGACAGCATCCAATATGTGTTTCTCGTTCTAAGTTGAGCTCTTTATCCAAATTTGCAGTCTTTGGCTCAATTGAGTTCTTTGCCAATTCTGAGATACACTTTGCTGTAACTTCTCAGGGAAAGCTCAGATCAACCAATCGACTGCTTTTTCAGCTTCTGCGTCCCAGACAGCATCCAATATGTGTTTCTCGTTCTAAGTTGAGCTCTTTATCCAAATTTGCAGTCTTTGGCTAAATTGAGTTCTTTGCCAATTCTGAGATACACTTTGCTGTAACTTGTCAGGGAAAGCTCAGATCAACCAATCGACTGCTTTTTCAACTTCTACATCCCAGACAGCATCCAACATGTGTTTCTCGTTTGAAGTTGAGCTCTGCATTCAAATTTGCAATCCCTTGCTAAATTGAGTTCTTTGCCAATTCTGAGATACACTTTGCTGCAACTTCTCAGGGAAAGCTCAGATCAACCAATCGACTGCTTTTTCAGCTTCTGCGTCCCAGACAGCATTCAATATGTGTTTCTCGTTCTAAGTTGAGCTCTTTATCCAAATTTGCAGTCTTTGGCTAAATTGAGTTCTTTGCCAATTCTGAGATACACTTTGCTGTAACTTCTCAGGGAAAGCTCAGATCAACCAATCGACTGCTTTTTCAGCTTCTGCGTCCCAGACAGCATCCAATATGTGTTTCTCGTTCTAAGTTGAGCTCTTTATCCAAATTTGCAGTCTTTGGCTAAATTGAGTTCTTTGCCAATTCTGAGATACACTTTGCTGTAACTTCTTAGGGAAAGCTCAGATCAACCAATCGACTGCTTTTTCAACTTCTACATCCCAGACAGCATCCAACATGTGTTTCTCGTTTGAAGTTGAGCTCTGCATTCAAATTTGCAATCCCTTGCTAAATTGAGTTCTTTGCCAATTCTGAGATACACTTTGCTGTAACTTCTCAGGGAAAGCTCAGATCAACCAATCGACTGCTTTTTCAACTTCTACATCCCAGACAGCATCCAACATGTGTTTCTCGTTTGAAGTTGAGCTCTTTATCCAAATTTGCAGTCTTTGGCTAAATTGAGTTCTTTGCCAATTCTGAGATACACTTTGCTGTAACTTCTCAGGGAAAGCTCAGATCAACCAATCGACTGCTTTTTCAGCTTCTACATCCCAGACAGCATCCAACATGTGTTTGTCGTTTGAAGTTGAGCTCTGCATTCAAATTTTCAATCCCTTGCTAAATTGAGTTCTTTGCCAATTCTGATATACACTTTGCTGTAACTTCTCAGGGAAAGCTCAGATCAACCAATCGACTGCTTTTTCAGCTTCTGCGTCCCAGACAGCATTCAATATGTGTTTCTCGTTTGAAGTTGAGCTCTGCATTCAAATTTGCAATCCCTTGCTAAATTGAGTTCTTTGCCAATTCTGAGATACACTTTGCTGTAACTTCTCAGGGAAAGCTAAGATCAACCAATCGACTGCTTTTTCAGCTTCTGCGTCCCAGACAGCATCCAATATGTGTTTCTCGTTCTAAGTTGAGCTCTTTATCCAAATTTGCAGTCTTTGGCTAAATTGAGTTCTTTGTCAATTCTGAGATACACTTTGCTGTAACTTCTCAGGGAAAGCTCAGATCAACCAATCGACTGCTTTTTCAACTTCTACATCCCAGACAGCATCCAACATGTGTTTCTCGTTTGAAGTTGAGCTCTGCATTCAAATTTGCAATCCCTTGCTAAATTGAGTTCTTTGCCAATTCTGAGATACACTTTGCTGCAACTTCTCGGGGAAAGCTCAGATCAACCAATCGACTGCTTTTTCAGCTTCTGCGTCCCAGACAGCATTCAATATGTGTTTCTCGTTCTAAGTTGAGCTCTTTATCCAAATTTGCAGTCTTTGGCTCAATTGAGTTCTTTGCCAATTCTGAGATACACTTTGCTGTAACTTGTCAGGGAAAGCTCAGATCAACCAATCGACTGCTTTTTCAGCTTCTGCGTCCCAGACAGCATCCAATATGTGTTTCTCGTTCTAAGTTGAGCTCTTTATCCAAATTTGCAGTCTTTGGCTAAATTGAGTTCTTTGCCAATTCTGAGATACACTTTGCTGTAACTTCTTAGGGAAAGCTCAGATCAACCAATCGACTGCTTTTTCAACTTCTACATCCCAGACAGCATCCAACATGTGTTTCTCGTTTGAAGTTGAGCTCTGCATTCAAATTTGCAATCCCTTGCTAAATTGAGTTCTTTGCCAATTCTGAGATACACTTTGCTGTAACTTCTCAGGGAAAGCTCAGATCAACCAATCGACTGCTTTTTCAGCTTCTGCGTCCCAGACAGCATCCAATATGTGTTTCTCGTTCTAAGTTGAGCTCTTTATCCAAATTTGCAGTCTTTGGCTAAATTGAGTTCTTTGCCAATTCTGAGATACACTTTGCTGTAACTTCTCAGGGAAAGCTCAGATCAACCAATCGACTGCTTTTTCAGCTTCTACATCCCAGACAGCATCCAACATGTGTTTGTCGTTTGAAGTTGAGCTCTGCATTCAAATTTTCAATCCCTTGCTAAATTGAGTTCTTTGCCAATTCTGATATACACTTTGCTGTAACTTCTCAGGGAAAGCTCAGATCAACCAATCGACTGCTTTTTCAGCTTCTGCGTCCCAGACAGCATTCAATATGTGTTTCTCGTTTGAAGTTGAGCTCTGCATTCAAATTTGCAATCCCTTGCTAAATTGAGTTCTTTGCCAATTCTGAGATACACTTTGCTGTAACTTCTCAGGGAAAGCTCAGATCAACCAATCGACTGCTTTTTCAGCTTCTGCGTCCCAGACAGCATCCAATATGTGTTTCTCGTTCTAAGTTGAGCTCTTTATCCAAATTTGCAGTCTTTGGCTAAATTGAGTTCTTTGTCAATTCTGAGATACACTTTGCTGTAACTTCTCAGGGAAAGCTCAGATCAACCAATCGACTGCTTTTTCAACTTCTACATCCCAGACAGCATCCAACATGTGTTTCTCGTTTGAAGTTGAGCTCTGCATTCAAATTTGCAATCCCTTGCTAAATTGAGTTCTTTGCCAATTCTGAGATACACTTTGCTGCAACTTCTCGGGGAAAGCTCAGATCAACCAATCGACTGCTTTTTCAGCTTCTGCGTCCCAGACAGCATTCAATATGTGTTTCTCGTTCTAAGTTGAGCTCTTTATCCAAATTTGCAGTCTTTGGCTCAATTGAGTTCTTTGCCAATTCTGAGATACACTTTGCTGTAACTTGTCAGGGAAAGCTCAGATCAACCAATCGACTGCTTTTTCAGCTTCTGCGTCCCAGACAGCATCCAATATGTGTTTCTCGTTCTAAGTTGAGCTCTTTATCCAAATTTGCAGTCTTTGGCTAAATTGAGTTCTTTGCCAATTCTGAGATACACTTTGCTGTAACTTCTTAGGGAAAGCTCAGATCAACCAATCGACTGCTTTTTCAACTTCTACATCCCAGACAGCATCCAACATGTGTTTCTCGTTTGAAGTTGAGCTCTGCATTCAAATTTGCAATCCCTTGCTAAATTGAGTTCTTTGCCAATTCTGAGATACACTTTGCTGTAACTTCTCAGGGAAAGCTCAGATCAACCAATCGACTGCTTTTTCAGCTTCTGCGTCCCAGACAGCATCCAATATGTGTTTCTCGTTCTAAGTTGAGCTCTTTATCCAAATTTGCAGTCTTTGGCTAAATTGAGTTCTTTGCCAATTCTGAGATACACTTTGCTGTAACTTCTCAGGGAAAGCTCAGATCAACCAATCGACTGCTTTTTCAGCTTCTACATCCCAGACAGCATCCAACATGTGTTTGTCGTTTGAAGTTGAGCTCTGCATTCAAATTTTCAATCCCTTGCTAAATTGAGTTCTTTGCCAATTCTGATATACACTTTGCTGTAACTTCTCAGGGAAAGCTCAGATCAACCAATCGACTGCTTTTTCAGCTTCTGCGTCCCAGACAGCATTCAATATGTGTTTCTCGTTTGAAGTTGAGCTCTGCATTCAAATTTGCAATCCCTTGCTAAATTGAGTTCTTTGCCAATTCTGAGATACACTTTGCTGTAACTTCTCAGGGAAAGCTCAGATCAACCAATCGACTGCTTTTTCAGCTTCTGCGTCCCAGACAGCATCCAATATGTGTTTCTCGTTCTAAGTTGAGCTCTTTATCCAAATTTGCAGTCTTTGGCTAAATTGAGTTCTTTGTCAATTCTGAGATACACTTTGCTGTAACTTCTCAGGGAAAGCTCAGATCAACCAATCGACTGCTTTTTCAACTTCTACATCCCAGACAGCATCCAACATGTGTTTCTCGTTTGAAGTTGAGCTCTGCATTCAAATTTGCAATCCCTTGCTAAATTGAGTTCTTTGCCAATTCTGAGATACACTTAGCTGCAACTTCTCAGGGAAAGCTCAGATCAACCAATCGACTGCTTTTTCAGCTTCTGCGTCCCAGACAGCATTCAATATGTGTTTCTCGTTCTAAGTTGAGCTCTTTATCCAAATTTGCAGTCTTTGGCTCAATTGAGTTCTTTGCCAATTCTGAGATACACTTTGCTGTAACTTGTCAGGGAAAGCTCAGATCAACCAATCGACTGCTTTTTCAGCTTCTGCGTCCCAGACAGCATCCAATATGTGTTTCTCGTTCTAAGTTGAGCTCTTTATCCAAATTTGCAGTCTTTGGCTAAATTGAGTTCTTTGCCAATTCTGAGATACACTTTGCTGTAACTTCTTAGGGAAAGCTCAGATCAACCAATCGACTGCTTTTTCAACTTCTACATCCCAGACAGCATCCAACATGTGTTTCTCGTTTGAAGTTGAGCTCTGCATTCAAATTTGCAATCCCTTGCTAAATTGAGTTCTTTGCCAATTCTGAGATACACTTTGCTGTAACTTCTCAGGGAAAGCTCAGATCAACCAATCGACTGCTTTTTCAGCTTCTGCGTCCCAGACAGCATCCAATATGTGTTTCTCGTTCTAAGTTGAGCTCTTTATCCAAATTTGCAGTCTTTGGCTAAATTGAGTTCTTTGCCAATTCTGAGATACACTTTGCTGTAACTTTTCAGGGAAAGCTCAGATCAACCAATCGACTGCTTTTTCAACTTCTACATCCCAGACAGCATCCAACATGTGTTTCTCGTTTGAAGTTGAGCTCTGCATTCAAATTTGCAATCCCTTGCTAAATTGAGTTCTTTGCCAATTCTGAGATACACTTTGCTGTAACTTCTCAGGGAAAGCTCAGATCAACCAATCGACTGCTTTTCCAGCTTCTGCGTCCCAGACAGCATCCAATATGTGTTTCTCGTTCTAAGTTGAGCTCTTTATCCAAATTTGCAGTCTTTGGCTAAATTGAGTTCTTTGCCAATTCTGATATACACTTTGCTGTAACTTCTCAGGGAAAGCTCAGATCAACCAATCGACTGCTTTTTCAGCTTCTGCGTCCCAGACAGCATTCAATATGTGTTTCTCGTTTGAAGTTGAGCTCTGCATTCAAATTTGCAATCACTTGCTAAATGGAGTTTTTTGCCAATTCTGAGATACACTTTGCTGTAACTTCTCAGGGAAAGCTCAGATCAACCAATCGACTGCTTTTTCAGCTTCTGCGTCCCAGACAGCATCCAATATGTGTTTCTCGTTCTAAGTTGAGCTCTTTATCCAAATTTGCAGTCTTTGGCTCAATTGAGTTCTTTGCCAATTCTGAGATACACTTTGCTGTAACTTCTCAGGGAAAGCTCAGATCAACCAATCGACTGCTTTTTCAGCTTCTGCGTCCCAGACAGCATCCAATATGTGTTTCTCGTTCTAAGTTGAGCTCTTTATCCAAATTTGCAGTCTTTGGCTAAATTGAGTTCTTTGCCAATTCTGAGATACACTTTGCTGTAACTTGTCAGGGAAAGCTCAGATCAACCAATCGACTGCTTTTTCAACTT
Source organism: Rhabdophis nuchalis (assembly GCA_039707465.1). Taxonomy (NCBI): domain Eukaryota; kingdom Metazoa; phylum Chordata; class Lepidosauria; order Squamata; family Natricidae; genus Rhabdophis; species Rhabdophis nuchalis. The sequence goes on along the minus strand of CM077646.1, from coordinate 177,886,226 downwards.
CTACATCCCAGACAGCATCCAACATGTGTTTCTCGTTTGAAGTTGAGCTCTGCATTCAAATTTGCAATCCCTTGCTAAATTGAGTTCTTTGCCAATTCTGAGATACACTTTGCTGCAACTTCTCAGGGAAAGCTCAGATCAACCAATCGACTGCTTTTTCAGCTTCTGCGTCCCAGACAGCATTCAATATGTGTTTCTCGTTCTAAGTTGAGCTCTTTATCCAAATTTGCAGTCTTTGGCTAAATTGAGTTCTTTGCCAATTCTGAGATACACTTTGCTGTAACTTCTCAGGGAAAGCTCAGATCAACCAATCGACTGCTTTTTCAGCTTCTGCGTCCCAGACAGCATCCAATATGTGTTTCTCGTTCTAAGTTGAGCTCTTTATCCAAATTTGCAGTCTTTGGCTAAATTGAGTTCTTTGCCAATTCTGAGATACACTTTGCTGTAACTTCTTAGGGAAAGCTCAGATCAACCAATCGACTGCTTTTTCAACTTCTACATCCCAGACAGCATCCAACATGTGTTTCTCGTTTGAAGTTGAGATCTGCATTCAAATTTGCAATCCCTTGCTAAATTGAGTTCTTTGCCAATTCTGAGATACACTTTGCTGTAACTTCTCAGGGAAAGCTCAGATCAACCAATCGACTGCTTTTTCAACTTCTACATCCCAGACAGCATCCAACATGTGTTTCTCGTTTGAAGTTGAGCTCTTTATCCAAATTTGCAGTCTTTGGCTAAATTGAGTTCTTTGCCAATTCTGAGATACACTTTGCTGTAACTTCTCAGGGAAAGCTCAGATCAACCAATCGACTGCTTTTTCAGCTTCTACATCCCAGACAGCATCCAACATGTGTTTGTCGTTTGAAGTTGAGCTCTGCATTCAAATTTTCAATCCCTTGCTAAATTGAGTTCTTTGCCAATTCTGATATACACTTTGCTGTAACTTCTCAGGGAAAGCTCAGATCAACCAATCGACTGCTTTTTCAGCTTCTGCGTCCCAGACAGCATTCAATATGTGTTTCTCGTTTGAAGTTGAGCTCTGCATTCAAATTTGCAATCCCTTGCTAAATTGAGTTCTTTGCCAATTCTGAGATACACTTTGCTGTAACTTCTCAGGGAAAGCTAAGATCAACCAATCGACTGCTTTTTCAGCTTCTGCGTCCCAGACAGCATCCAATATGTGTTTCTCGTTCTAAGTTGAGCTCTTTATCCAAATTTGCAGTCTTTGGCTAAATTGAGTTCTTTGTCAATTCTGAGATACACTTTGCTGTAACTTCTCAGGGAAAGCTCAGATCAACCAATCGACTGCTTTTTCAACTTCTACATCCCAGACAGCATCCAACATGTGTTTCTCGTTTGAAGTTGAGCTCTGCATTCAAATTTGCAATCCCTTGCTAAATTGAGTTCTTTGCCAATTCTGAGATACACTTTGCTGCAACTTCTCGGGGAAAGCTCAGATCAACCAATCGACTGCTTTTTCAGCTTCTGCGTCCCAGACAGCATTCAATATGTGTTTCTCGTTCTAAGTTGAGCTCTTTATCCAAATTTGCAGTCTTTGGCTCAATTGAGTTCTTTGCCAATTCTGAGATACACTTTGCTGTAACTTGTCAGGGAAAGCTCAGATCAACCAATCGACTGCTTTTTCAGCTTCTGCGTCCCAGACAGCATCCAATATGTGTTTCTCGTTCTAAGTTGAGCTCTTTATCCAAATTTGCAGTCTTTGGCTAAATTGAGTTCTTTGCCAATTCTGAGATACACTTTGCTGTAACTTCTTAGGGAAAGCTCAGATCAACCAATCGACTGCTTTTTCAACTTCTACATCCCAGACAGCATCCAACATGTGTTTCTCGTTTGAAGTTGAGCTCTGCATTCAAATTTGCAATCCCTTGCTAAATTGAGTTCTTTGCCAATTCTGAGATACACTTTGCTGTAACTTCTCAGGGAAAGCTCAGATCAACCAATCGACTGCTTTTTCAGCTTCTGCGTCCCAGACAGCATCCAATATGTGTTTCTCGTTCTAAGTTGAGCTCTTTATCCAAATTTGCAGTCTTTGGCTAAATTGAGTTCTTTGCCAATTCTGAGATACACTTTGCTGTAACTTTTCAGGGAAAGCTCAGATCAACCAATCGACTGCTTTTTCAACTTCTACATCCCAGACAGCATCCAACATGTGTTTCTCGTTTGAAGTTGAGCTCTGCATTCAAATTTGCAATCCCTTGCTAAATTGAGTTCTTTGCCAATTCTGAGATACACTTTGCTGTAACTTCTCAGGGAAAGCTCAGATCAACCAATCGACTGCTTTTTCAGCTTCTGCGTCCCAGACAGCATCCAATATGTGTTTCTCGTTCTAAGTTGAGCTCTTTATCCAAATTTGCAGTCTTTGGCTAAATTGAGTTCTTTGCCAATTCTGATATACACTTTGCTGTAACTTCTCAGGGAAAGCTCAGATCAACCAATCGACTGCTTTTTCAGCTTCTGCGTCCCAGACAGCATTCAATATGTGTTTCTCGTTTGAAGTTGAGCTCTGCATTCAAATTTGCAATCACTTGCTAAATGGAGTTTTTTGCCAATTCTGAGATACACTTTGCTGTAACTTCTCAGGGAAAGCTCAGATCAACCAATCGACTGCTTTTTCAGCTTCTGCGTCCCAGACAGCATCCAATATGTGTTTCTCGTTCTAAGTTGAGCTCTTTATCCAAATTTGCAGTCTTTGGCTCAATTGAGTTCTTTGCCAATTCTGAGATACACTTTGCTGTAACTTCTCAGGGAAAGCTCAGATCAACCAATCGACTGCTTTTTCAGCTTCTGCGTCCCAGACAGCATCCAATATGTGTTTCTCGTTCTAAGTTGAGCTCTTTATCCAAATTTGCAGTCTTTGGCTAAATTGAGTTCTTTGCCAATTCTGAGATACACTTTGCTGTAACTTGTCAGGGAAAGCTCAGATCAACCAATCGACTGCTTTTTCAACTTCTACATCCCAGACAGCATCCAACATGTGTTTCTCGTTTGAAGTTGAGCTCTGCATTCAAATTTGCAATCCCTTGCTAAATTGAGTTCTTTGCCAATTCTGAGATACACTTTGCTGCAACTTCTCAGGGAAAGCTCAGATCAACCAATCGACTGCTTTTTCAGCTTCTGCGTCCCAGACAGCATTCAATATGTGTTTCTCGTTCTAAGTTGAGCTCTTTATCCAAATTTGCAGTCTTTGGCTAAATTGAGTTCTTTGCCAATTCTGAGATACACTTTGCTGTAACTTCTCAGGGAAAGCTCAGATCAACCAATCGACTGCTTTTTCAGCTTCTACATCCCAGACAGCATCCAACATGTGTTTCTCGTTTGAAGTTGAGCTCTGCATTCAAATTTGCAATCCCTTGCTAAATTGAGTTCTTTGCCAATTCTGAGATACACTTTGCTGTAACTTCTCAGGGAAAGCTCAGATCAACCAATCGACTGCTTTTTCAGCTTCTGCGTCCCAGACAGCATCCAATATGTGTTTCTCGTTCTAAGTTGAGCTCTTTATCCAAATTTGCAGTCTTTGGCTAAATTGAGTTCTTTGCCAATTCTGAGATACACTTTGCTGTAACTTTTCAGGGAAAGCTCAGATCAACCAATCGACTGCTTTTTCAACTTCTACATCCCAGACAGCATCCAACATGTGTTTCTCGTTTGAAGTTGAGCTCTGCATTCAAATTTGCAATCCCTTGCTAAATTGAGTTCTTTGCCAATTCTGAGATACACTTTGCTGTAACTTCTCAGGGAAAGCTCAGATCAACCAATCGACTGCTTTTTCAGCTTCTGCGTCCCAGACAGCATCCAATATGTGTTTCTCGTTCTAAGTTGAGCTCTTTATCCAAATTTGCAGTCTTTGGCTAAATTGAGTTCTTTGCCAATTCTGATATACACTTTGCTGTAACTTCTCAGGGAAAGCTCAGATCAACCAATCGACTGCTTTTTCAGCTTCTGCGTCCCAGACAGCATTCAATATGTGTTTCTCGTTTGAAGTTGAGCTCTGCATTCAAATTTGCAATCACTTGCTAAATGGAGTTTTTTGCCAATTCTGAGATACACTTTGCTGTAACTTCTCAGGGAAAGCTCAGATCAACCAATCGACTGCTTTTTCAGCTTCTGCGTCCCAGACAGCATCCAATATGTGTTTCTCGTTCTAAGTTGAGCTCTTTATCCAAATTTGCAGTCTTTGGCTCAATTGAGTTCTTTGCCAATTCTGAGATACACTTTGCTGTAACTTCTCAGGGAAAGCTCAGATCAACCAATCGACTGCTTTTTCAGCTTCTGCGTCCCAGACAGCATCCAATATGTGTTTCTCGTTCTAAGTTGAGCTCTTTATCCAAATTTGCAGTCTTTGGCTAAATTGAGTTCTTTGCCAATTCTGAGATACACTTTGCTGTAACTTGTCAGGGAAAGCTCAGATCAACCAATCGACTGCTTTTTCAACTTCTACATCCCAGACAGCATCCAACATGTGTTTCTCGTTTGAAGTTGAGCTCTGCATTCAAATTTGCAATCCCTTGCTAAATTGAGTTCTTTGCCAATTCTGAGATACACTTTGCTGCAACTTCTCAGGGAAAGCTCAGATCAACCAATCGACTGCTTTTTCAGCTTCTGCGTCCCAGACAGCATTCAATATGTGTTTCTCGTTCTAAGTTGAGCTCTTTATCCAAATTTGCAGTCTTTGGCTAAATTGAGTTCTTTGCCAATTCTGAGATACACTTTGCTGTAACTTCTCAGGGAAAGCTCAGATCAACCAATCGACTGCTTTTTCAGCTTCTGCGTCCCAGACAGCATCCAATATGTGTTTCTCGTTCTAAGTTGAGCTCTTTATCCAAATTTGCAGTCTTTGGCTAAATTGAGTTCTTTGCCAATTCTGAGATACACTTTGCTGTAACTTCTTAGGGAAAGCTCAGATCAACCAATCGACTGCTTTTTCAACTTCTACATCCCAGACAGCATCCAACATGTGTTTCTCGTTTGAAGTTGAGCTCTGCATTCAAATTTGCAATCCCTTGCTAAATTGAGTTCTTTGCCAATTCTGAGATACACTTTGCTGTAACTTCTCAGGGAAAGCTCAGATCAACCAATCGACTGCTTTTTCAACTTCTACATCCCAGACAGCATCCAACATGTGTTTCTCGTTTGAAGTTGAGCTCTTTATCCAAATTTGCAGTCTTTGGCTAAATTGAGTTCTTTGCCAATTCTGAGATACACTTTGCTGTAACTTCTCAGGGAAAGCTCAGATCAACCAATCGACTGCTTTTTCAGCTTCTACATCCCAGACAGCATCCAACATGTGTTTGTCGTTTGAAGTTGAGCTCTGCATTCAAATTTTCAATCCCTTGCTAAATTGAGTTCTTTGCCAATTCTGATATACACTTTGCTGTAACTTCTCAGGGAAAGCTCAGATCAACCAATCGACTGCTTTTTCAGCTTCTGCGTCCCAGACAGCATTCAATATGTGTTTCTCGTTTGAAGTTGAGCTCTGCATTCAAATTTGCAATCCCTTGCTAAATTGAGTTCTTTGCCAATTCTGAGATACACTTTGCTGTAACTTCTCAGGGAAAGCTCAGATCAACCAATCGACTGCTTTTTCAGCTTCTGCGTCCCAGACAGCATCCAATATGTGTTTCTCGTTCTAAGTTGAGCTCTTTATCCAAATTTGCAGTCTTTGGCTAAATTGAGTTCTTTGTCAATTCTGAGATACACTTTGCTGTAACTTCTCAGGGAAAGCTCAGATCAACCAATCGACTGCTTTTTCAACTTCTACATCCCAGACAGCATCCAACATGTGTTTCTCGTTTGAAGTTGAGCTCTGCATTCAAATTTGCAATCCCTTGCTAAATTGAGTTCTTTGCCAATTCTGAGATACACTTTGCTGCAACTTCTCAGGGAAAGCTCAGATCAACCAATCGACTGCTTTTTCAGCTTCTGCGTCCCAGACAGCATCCAATATGTGTTTCTCGTTCTAAGTTGAGCTCTTTATCCAAATTTGCAGTCTTTGGCTCAATTGAGTTCTTTGCCAATTCTGAGATACACTTTGCTGTAACTTCTCAGGGAAAGCTCAGATCCAAATTTGCAGTCTTTGGCTCAATTGAGTTCTTTGCCAATTCTGAGATACACTTTGCTGTAACTTGTCAGGGAAAGCTCAGATCAACCAATCGACTGCTTTTTCAGCTTCTGCGTCCCAGACAGCATCCAATATGTGTTTCTCGTTCTAAGTTGAGCTCTTTATCCAAATTTGCAGTCTTTGGCTAAATTGAGTTCTTTGCCAATTCTGAGATACACTTTGCTGCAACTTCTCAGAGAAAGCTCAGATCAACCAATCGACTGCTTTTTCAGCTTCTGCGTCCCAGACAGCATTCAATATGTGTTTCTCGTTTGAAGTTGAGCTCTGCATTCAAATTTGCAATCACTTGCTAAATGGAGTTTTTTGCCAATTCTGAGATACACTTTGCTGTAACTTCTCAGGGAAAGCTCAGATCAACCAATCGACTGCTTTTTCAGCTTCTGCGTCCCAGACAGCATCCAATATGTGTTTCTCGTTCTAAGTTGAGCTCTTTATCCAAATTTGCAGTCTTTGGCTCAATTGAGTTCTTTGCCAATTCTGAGATACACTTTGCTGTAACTTCTCAGGGAAAGCTCAGATCAACCAATCGACTGCTTTTTCAGCTTCTGCGTCCCAGACAGCATCCAATATGTGTTTCTCGTTCTAAGTTGAGCTCTTTATCCAAATTTGCAGTCTTTGGCTAAATTGAGTTCTTTGCCAATTCTGAGATACACTTTGCTGTAACTTGTCAGGGAAAGCTCAGATCAACCAATCGACTGCTTTTTCAACTTCTACATCCCAGACAGCATCCAACATGTGTTTCTCGTTTGAAGTTGAGCTCTGCATTCAAATTTTCAATCCCTTGCTAAATTGAGTTCTTTGCCAATTCTGATATACACTTTGCTGTAACTTCTCAGGGAAAGCTCAGATCAACCAATCGACTGCTTTTTCAGCTTCTGCGTCCCAGACAGCATTCAATATGTGTTTCTCGTTTGAAGTTGAGCTCTGCATTCAAATTTGCAATCCCTTGCTAAATTGAGTTCTTTGCCAATTCTGAGATACACTTTGCTGTAACTTCTCAGGGAAAGCTCAGATCAACCAATCGACTGCTTTTTCAGCTTCTGCGTCCCAGACAGCATCCAATATGTGTTTCTCGTTCTAAGTTGAGCTCTTTATCCAAATTTGCAGTCTTTGGCTAAATTGAGTTCTTTGCCAATTCTGAGATACACTTTGCTGTAACTTCTTAGGGAAAGCTCAGATCAACCAATCGACTGCTTTTTCAACTTCTACATCCCAGACAGCATCCAACATGTGTTTCTCGTTTGAAGTTGAGCTCTGCATTCAAATTTGCAATCCCTTGCTAAATTGAGTTCTTTGCCAATTCTGAGATACACTTTGCTGTAACTTCTCAGGGAAAGCTCAGATCAACCAATCGACTGCTTTTTCAACTTCTACATCCCAGACAGCATCCAACATGTGTTTCTCGTTTGAAGTTGAGCTCTTTATCCAAATTTGCAGTCTTTGGCTAAATTGAGTTCTTTGCCAATTCTGAGATACACTTTGCTGTAACTTCTCAGGGAAAGCTCAGATCAACCAATCGACTGCTTTTTCAGCTTCTACATCCCAGACAGCATCCAACATGTGTTTGTCGTTTGAAGTTGAGCTCTGCATTCAAATTTTCAATCCCTTGCTAAATTGAGTTCTTTGCCAATTCTGATATACACTTTGCTGTAACTTCTCAGGGAAAGCTCAGATCAACCAATCGACTGCTTTTTCAGCTTCTGCGTCCCAGACAGCATTCAATATGTGTTTCTCGTTTGAAGTTGAGCTCTGCATTCAAATTTGCAATCCCTTGCTAAATTGAGTTTTTTGCCAATTCTGAGATACACTTTGCTGTAACTTCCCAGGGAAAGCTCAGATCAACCAATCGACTGCTTTTTCAGCTTCTGCGTCCCAGACAGCATCCAATATGTATTTCTCGTTCTAAGTTGAGCTCTTTATCCAAATTTGCAGTCTTTGGCTCAATTGAGTTCTTTGCCAATTCTGAGATACACTTTGCTGTAACTTGTCAGGGAAAGCTCAGATCAACCAATCGACTGCTTTTTCAGCTTCTGCGTCCCAGACAGCATCCAATATGTGTTTCTCGTTCTAAGTTGAGCTCTTTATCCAAATTTGCAGTCTTTGGCTAAATTGAGTTCTTTGCCAATTCTGAGATACACTTTGCTGTAACTTGTCAGAGAAAGCTCAGATCAACCAATCGACTGCTTTTTCAACTTCTACATCCCAGACAGCATCCAACATGTGTTTCTCGTTTGAAGTTGAGCTCTGCATTCAAATTTGCAATCCCTTGCTAAATTGAGTTCTTTGCCAATTCTGAGATACACTTTGCTGTAACTTCTCAGGGAAAGCTCAGATCAACCAATCGACTGCTTTTTCAGCTTCTGCGTCCCAGACAGCATCCAATATGTGTTTCTCGTTCTAAGTTGAGCTCTTTATCCAAATTTGCAGTCTTTGGCTAAATTGAGTTCTTTGCCAATTCTGAGATACACTTTGCTGTAACTTTTCAGGGAAAGCTCAGATCAACCAATCGACTGCTTTTTCAACTTCTACATCCCAGACAGCATCCAACATGTGTTTCTCGTTTGAAGTTGAGCTCTGCATTCAAATTTGCAATCCCTTGCTAAATTGAGTTCTTTGCCAATTCTGAGATACACTTTGCTGTAACTTCTCAGGGAAAGCTCAGATCAACCAATCGACTGCTTTTTCAGCTTCTGCGTCCCAGACAGCATCCAATATGATTTTCTCGTTCTAAGTTGAGCTCTTTATCCAAATTTGCAGTCTTTGGCTAAATTGAGTTCTTTGCCAATTCTGAGATACACTTTGCTGTAACTTCTCAGGGAAAGCTCAGATCAACCAATCGACTGCTTTTTCAACTTCTACATCCCAGACAGCATCCAACATGTGTTTCTCGTTTGAAGTTGAGCTCTGCATTCAAATTTGCAATCCCTTGCTAAATTGAGTTCTTTGCCAATTCTGAGATACACTTTGCTGCAACTTCTCAGGGAAAGCTCAGATCACCCAATCGACTGCTTTTTCAGCTTCTGCGTCCCAGACAGCATTCAATATGTGTTTCTCGTTCTAAGTTGAGCTCTTTATCCAAATTTGCAGTCTTTGGCTAAATTGAGTTCTTTGCCAATTCTGAGATACACTTTGCTGTAACTTCTCAGGGAAAGCTCAGATCAACCAATCGACTGCTTTTTCAGCTTCTGCGTCCCAGACAGCATCCAATATGTGTTTCTCGTTCTAAGTTGAGCTCTTTATCCAAATTTGCAGTCTTTGGCTAAATTGAGTTCTTTGCCAATTCTGAGATACACTTTGCTGTAACTTCTTAGGGAAAGCTCAGATCAACCAATCGACTGCTTTTTCAACTTCTACATCCCAGACAGCATCCAACATGTGTTTCTCGTTTGAAGTTGAGCTCTGCATTCAAATTTGCAATCCCTTGCTAAATTGAGTTCTTTGCCAATTCTGAGATACACTTTGCTGTAACTTCTCAGGGAAAGCTCAGATCAACCAATCGACTGCTTTTTCAGCTTCTACATCCCAGACAGCATCCAACATGTGTTTGTCGTTTGAAGTTGAGCTCTGCATTCAAATTTTCAATCCCTTGCTAAATTGAGTTCTTTGCCAATTCTGATATACACTTTGCTGTAACTTCTCAGGGAAAGCTCAGATCAACCAATCGACTGCTTTTTCAGCTTCTGCGTCCCAGACAGCATTCAATATGTGTTTCTCGTTTGAAGTTGAGCTCTGCATTCAAATTTGCAATCCCTTGCTAAATTGAGTTTTTTGCCAATTCTGAGATACACTTTGCTGTAACTTCCCAGGGAAAGCTCAGATCAACCAATCGACTGCTTTTTCAGCTTCTGCGTCCCAGACAGCATCCAATATGTATTTCTCGTTCTAAGTTGAGCTCTTTATCCAAATTTGCAGTCTTTGGCTCAATTGAGTTCTTTGCCAATTCTGAGATACACTTTGCTGTAACTTGTCAGGGAAAGCTCAGATCAACCAATCGACTGCTTTTTCAGCTTCTGCGTCCCAGACAGCATCCAATATGTGTTTCTCGTTCTAAGTTGAGCTCTTTATCCAAATTTGCAGTCTTTGGCTCAATTGAGTTCTTTGCCAATTCTGAGATACACTTTGCTGTAACTTGTCAGAGAAAGCTCAGATCAACCAAACGACTGCTTTTTCAACTTCTACATCCCAGACAGCATCCAACATGTGTTTCTCGTTTGAAGTTGAGCTCTGCATTCAAATTTGCAATCCCTTGCTAAATTGAGTTCTTTGCCAATTCTGAGATACACTTTGCTGTAACTTCTCAGGGAAAGCTCAGATCAACCAATCGACTGCTTTTTCAGCTTCTGCGTCCCAGACAGCATCCAATATGTGTTTCTCGTTCTAAGTTGAGCTCTTTATCCAAATTTGCAGTCTTTGGCTAAATTGAGTTCTTTGCCAATTCTGAGATACACTTTGCTGTAACTTTTCAGGGAAAGCTCAGATCAACCAATCGACTGCTTTTTCAACTTCTACATCCCAGACAGCATCCAACATGTGTTTCTCGTTTGAAGTTGAGCTCTGCATTCAAATTTGCAATCCCTTGCTAAATTGAGTTCTTTGCCAATTCTGAGATACACTTTGCTGTAACTTCTCAGGGAAAGCTCAGATCAACCAATCGACTGCTTTTTCAGCTTCTGCGTCCCAGACAGCATCCAATATGATTTTCTCGTTCTAAGTTGAGCTCTTTATCCAAATTTGCAGTCTTTGGCTAAATTGAGTTCTTTGCCAATTCTGAGATACACTTTGCTGTAACTTCTCAGGGAAAGCTCAGATCAACCAATCGACTGCTTTTTCAACTTCTACATCCCAGACAGCATCCAACATGTGTTTCTCGTTTGAAGTTGAGCTCTGCATTCAAATTTGCAATCCCTTGCTAAATTGAGTTCTTTGCCAATTCTGAGATACACTTTGCTGCAACTTCTCAGGGAAAGCTCAGATCAACCAATCGACTGCTTTTTCAGCTTCTGCGTCCCAGACAGCATTCAATATATGTTTCTCGTTCTAAGTTGAGCTCTTTATCCAAATTTGCAGTCTTTGGCTCAATTGAGTTCTTTGCCAATTCTGAGATACACTTTGCTGTAACTTATCAGGGAAAGCTCAGATCAACCAATCGACTGCTTTTTCAGCTTCTGCGTCCCAGACAGCATCCAATATGTGTTTCTCGTTCTAAGTTGAGCTCTTTATCCAAATTTGCAGTCTTTGGCTAAATTGAGTTCTTTGCCAATTCTGAGATACACTTTGCTGTAACTTCTTAGGGAAAGCTCAGATCAACCAATCGACTGCTTTTTCAACTTCTACATCCCAGACAGCATCCAACATGTGTTTCTCGTTTGAAGTTGAGCTCTGCATTCAAATTTGCAATCCCTTGCTAAATTGAGTTCTTTGCCAATTCTGAGATACACTTTGCTGTAACTTCTCAGGGAAAGCTCAGATCAACCAATCGACTGCTTTTTCAACTTCTACATCCCAGACAGCATCCAACATGTGTTTCTCGTTTGAAGTTGAGCTCTTTATCCAAATTTGCAGTCTTTGGCTAAATTGAGTTCTTTGCCAATTCTGAGATACACTTTGCTGTAACTTCTCAGGGAAAGCTCAGATCAACCAATTGACTGCTTTTTCAGCTTCTACATCCCAGACAGCATCCAACATGTGTTTGTCGTTTGAAGTTGAGCTCTGCATTCAAATTTTCAATCCCTTGCTAAATTGAGTTCTTTGCCAATTCTGATATACACGTTGCTGTAACTTCTCAGGGAAAGCTCAGATCAACCAATCGACTGCTTTTTCAGCTTCTGCGTCCCAGACAGCATTCAATATGTGTTTCTCGTTTGAAGTTGAGCTCTGCATTCAAATTTGCAATCACTTGCTAAATTGAGTTTTTTGCCAATTCTGAGATACACTTTGCTGTAACTTCTCAGGGAAAGCTCAGATCAACCAATCGACTGCTTTTTCAGCTTCTGCGTCCCAGACAGCATCCAATATGTATTTCTCGTTCTAAGTTGAGCTCTTTATCCAAATTTGCAGTCTTTGGCTCAATTGAGTTCTTTGCCAATTCTGAGATACACTTTGCTGTAACTTGTCAGGGAAAGCTCAGATCAACCAATCGACTGCTTTTTCAGCTTCTGCGTCCCAGACAGCATCCAATATGTGTTTCTCGTTCAAAGTTGAGCTCTTTATCCAAATTTGCAGTCTTTGGCTAAATTGAGTTCTTTGCCAATTCTGAGATACACTTTGCTGTAACTTGTCAGGGAAAGCTCAGATCAACCAATCGACTGCTTTTTCAACTTCTACATCCCAGACAGCATCCAACATGTGTTTCTCGTTTGAAGTTGAGCTCTGCATTCAAATTTGCAATCCCTTGCTAAATTGAGTTCTTTGCCAATTCTGAGATACACTTTGCTGTAACTTCTCAGGGAAAGCTCAGATCAACCAATCGACTGCTTTTTCAGCTTCTGCGTCCCAGACAGCATCCAATATGTGTTTCTCGTTCTAAGTTGAGCTCTTTATCCAAATTTGCAGTCTTTGGCTAAATTGAGTTCTTTGCCAATTCTGAGATACACTTTGCTGTAACTTTTCAGGGAAAGCTCAGATCAACCAATCGACTGCTTTTTCAACTTCTACATCCCAGACAGCATCCAACATGTGTTTCTCGTTTGAAGTTGAGCTCTGCATTCAAATTTGCAATCCCTTGCTAAATTGAGTTCTTTGCCAATTCTGAGATACACTTTGCTGTAACTTCTCAGGGAAAGCTCAGATCAACCAATCGACTGCTTTTTCAGCTTCTGCGTCCCAGACAGCATCCAATATGTGTTTCTCGTTCTAAGTTGAGCTCTTTATCCAAATTTGCAGTCTTTGGCTCAATTGAGTTCTTTGCCAATTCTGAGATACACTTTGCTGTAACTTCTCAGGGAAAGCTCAGATCAACCAATCGACTGCTTTTTCAGCTTCTGCGTCCCAGACAGCATCCAATATGTGTTTCTCGTTCTAAGTTGAGCTCTTTATCCAAATTTGCAGTCTTTGGCTAAATTGAGTTCTTTGCCAATTCTGAGATACACTTTGCTGTAACTTGTCAGGGAAAGCTCAGATCAACCAATCGACTGCTTTTTCAACTTCTACATCCCAGACAGCATCCAACATGTGTTTCTCGTTTGAAGTTGAGCTCTGCATTCAAATTTGCAATCCCTTGCTAAATTGAGTTCTTTGCCAATTCTGAGATACACTTTGCTGTAACTTCTCAGGGAAAGCTCAGATCAACCAATCGACTGCTTTTTCAGCTTCTGCGTCCCAGACAGCATCCAATATGTGTTTCTCGTTCTAAGTTGAGCTCTTTATCCAAATTTGCAGTCTTTGGCTAAATTGAGTTCTTTGCCAATTCTGAGATACACTTTGCTGTAACTTTTCAGGGAAAGCTCAGATCAACCAATCGACTGCTTTTTCAACTTCTACATCCAAGACAGCATCCAACATGTGTTTCTCGTTTGAAGTTGAGCTCTGCATTCAAATTTGCAATCCCTTGCTAAATTGAGTTCTTTGCCAATTCTGAGATACACTTTGCTGTAACTTCTCAGGGAAAGCTCAGATCAACCAATCGACTGCTTTTTCAGCTTCTGCGTCCCAGACAGCATCCAATATGTGTTTCTCGTTCTAAGTTGAGCTCTTTATCCAAATTTGCAGTCTTTGGCTAAATTGAGTTCTTTGCCAATTCTGAGATACACTTTGCTGTAACTTCTCAGGGAAAGCTCAGATCAACCAATCGACTGCTTTTTCAGCTTCTGCGTCCCAGACAGCATCCAATATGTGTTTCTCGTTCTAAGTTGAGCTCTTTATCCAAATTTGCAGACTTTGGCTAAATTGAGTTCTTTGCCAATTCTGAGATACACTTTGCTGTAACTTCTTAGGGAAAGCTCAGATCAACCAATCGACTGCTTTTTCAACTTCTACATCCCAGACAGCATCCAACATGTGTTTCTCGTTTGAAGTTGAGCTCTGCATTCAAATTTGCAATCCCTTGCTAAATTGAGTTCTTTGCCAATTCTGAGATACACTTTGCTGTAACTTCTCAGGGAAAGGTCAGATCAACCAATCGACTGCTTTTTCAACTTCTACATCCCAGACAGCATCCAACATGTGTTTCTCGTTTGAAGTTGAGCTCTGCATTCAAATTTGCAATCCCTTGCTAAATTGAGTTCTTTGCCAATTCTGAGATACACTTTGCTGTAACTTCTCAGGGAAAGCTCAGATCAACCAATCGACTGCTTTTTCAGCTTCTGCGTCCCAGACAGCATCCAATATGTGTTTCTCGTTCTAAGTTGAGCTCTTTATCCAAATTTGCAGTCTTTGGCTAAATTGAGTTCTTTGCCAATTCTGAGATACACTTTGCTGTAACTTTTCAGGGAAAGCTCAGATCAACCAATCGACTGCTTTTTCAACTTCTACATCCAAGACAGCATCCAACATGTGTTTCTCGTTTGAAGTTGAGCTCTGCATTCAAATTTGCAATCCCTTGCTAAATTGAGTTCTTTGCCAATTCTGAGATACACTTTGCTGTAACTTCTCAGGGAAAGCTCAGATCAACCAATCGACTGCTTTTTCAGCTTCTGCGTCCCAGACAGCATCCAATATGTGTTTCTCGTTCTAAGTTGAGCTCTTTATCCAAATTTGCAGTCTTTGGCTCAATTGAGTTCTTTGCCAATTCTGAGATACACTTTGCTGTAACTTCTCAGGGAAAGCTCAGATCAACCAATCGACTGCTTTTTCAGCTTCTGCGTCCCAGACAGCATCCAATATGTATTTCTCGTTCTAAGTTGAGCTCTTTATCCAAATTTGCAGTCTTTGGCTAAATTGAGTTCTTTGCCAATTCTGAGATACACTTTGCTGTAACTTGTCAGGGAAAGCTCAGATCAACCAATCGACTGCTTTTTCAACTTCTACATCCCAGACAGCATCCAACATGTGTTTCTCGTTTGAAGTTGAGCTCTGCATTCAAATTTGCAATCCCTTGCTAAATTGAGTTCTTTGCCAATTCTGAGATACACTTTGCTGTAACTTCTCAGGGAAAGCTCAGATCAACCAATCGACTGCTTTTTCAGCTTCTGCGTCCCAGACAGCATCCAATATGTGTTTCTCGTTCTAAGTTGAGCTCTTTATCCAAATTTGCAGTCTTTGGCTAAATTGAGTTCTTTGCCAATTCTGAGATACACTTTGCTGTAACTTTTCAGGGAAAGCTCAGATCAACCAATCGACTGCTTTTTCAACTTCTACATCCCAGACAGCATCCAACATGTGTTTCTCGTTTGAAGTTGAGCTCTGCATTCAAATTTGCAATCCCTTGCTAAATTGAGTTCTTTGCCAATTCTGAGATACACTTTGCTGTAACTTCTCAGGGAAAGCTCAGATCAACCAATCGACTGCTTTTTCAGCTTCTGCGTCCCAGACAGCATCCAATATGTGTTTCTCGTTCTAAGTTGAGCTCTTTATCCAAATTTGCAGTCTTTGGCTCAATTGAGTTCTTTGCCAATTCTGAGATACACTTTGCTGTAACTTCTCAGGGAAAGCTCAGATCAACCAATCGACTGCTTTTTCAGCTTCTGCGTCCCAGACAGCATCCAATATGTGTTTCTCGTTCTAAGTTGAGCTCTTTATCCAAATTTGCAGTCTTTGGCTAAATTGAGTTCTTTGCCAATTCTGAGATACACTTTGCTGTAACTTGTCAGGGAAAGCTCAGATCAACCAATCGACTGCTTTTTCAACTTCTACATCCCAGACAGCATCCAACATGTGTTTCTCGTTTGAAGTTGAGCTCTGCATTCAAATTTGCAATCCCTTGCTAAATTGAGTTCTTTGCCAATTCTGAGGTACACTTTGCTGTAACTTCTCAGGGAAAGCTCAGATCAACCAATCGACTGCTTTTTCAGCTTCTGCGTCCCAGACAGCATCCAATATGTGTTTCTCGTTCTAAGTTGAGCTCTTTATCCAAATTTGCAGTCTTTGGCTAAATTGAGTTCTTTGCCAATTCTGAGATACACTTTGCTGTAACTTTTCAGGGAAAGCTCAGATCAACCAATCGACTGCTTTTTCAACTTCTACATCCAAGACAGCATCCAACATGTGTTTCTCGTTTGAAGTTGAGCTCTGCATTCAAATTTGCAATCCCTTGCTAAATTGAGTTCTTTGCCAATTCTGAGATACACTTTGGTGTAACTTCTCAGGGAAAGCTCAGATCAACCAATCGACTGCTTTTTCAGCTTCTGCGTCCCAGACAGCATCCAATATGTGTTTCTCGTTCTAAGTTGAGCTCTTTATCCAAATTTGCAGTCTTTGGCTAAATTGAGTTCTTTGCCAATTCTGAGATACACTTTGCTGTAACTTCTCAGGGAAAGCTCAGATCAACCAATCGACTGCTTTTTCAGCTTCTGCGTCCCAGACAGCATCCAATATGTGTTTCTCGTTCTAAGTTGAGCTCTTTATCCAAATTTGCAGACTTTGGCTAAATTGAGTTCTTTGCCAATTCTGAGATACACTTTGCTGTAACTTCTTAGGGAAAGCTCAGATCAACCAATCGACTGCTTTTTCAACTTCTACATCCCAGACAGCATCCAACATGTGTTTCTCGTTTGAAGTTGAGCTCTGCATTCAAATTTGCAATCCCTTGCTAAATTGAGTTCTTTGCCAATTCTGAGATACACTTTGCTGTAACTTCTCAGGGAAAGGTCAGATCAACCAATCGACTGCTTTTTCAACTTCTACATCCCAGACAGCATCCAACATGTGTTTCTCGTTTGAAGTTGAGCTCTGCATTCAAATTTGCAATCCCTTGCTAAATTGAGTTCTTTGCCAATTCTGAGATACACTTTGCTGTAACTTCTCAGGGAAAGCTCAGATCAACCAATCGACTGCTTTTTCAGCTTCTGCGTCCCAGACAGCATCCAATATGTGTTTCTCGTTCTAAGTTGAGCTCTTTATCCAAATTTGCAGTCTTTGGCTAAATTGAGTTCTTTGCCAATTCTGAGATACACTTTGCTGTAACTTTTCAGGGAAAGCTCAGATCAACCAATCGACTGCTTTTTCAACTTCTACATCCAAGACAGCATCCAACATGTGTTTCTCGTTTGAAGTTGAGCTCTGCATTCAAATTTGCAATCCCTTGCTAAATTGAGTTCTTTGCCAATTCTGAGATACACTTTGCTGTAACTTCTCAGGGAAAGCTCAGATCAACCAATCGACTGCTTTTTCAGCTTCTGCGTCCCAGACAGCATCCAATATGTGTTTCTCGTTCTAAGTTGAGCTCTTTATCCAAATTTGCAGTCTTTGGCTCAATTGAGTTCTTTGCCAATTCTGAGATACACTTTGCTGTAACTTCTCAGGGAAAGCTCAGATCAACCAATCGACTGCTTTTTCAGCTTCTGCGTCCCAGACAGCATCCAATATGTGTTTCTCGTTCTAAGTTGAGCTCTTTATCCAAATTTGCAGTCTTTGGCTAAATTGAGTTCTTTGCCAATTCTGAGATACACTTTGCTGTAACTTGTCAGGGAAAGCTCAGATCAACCAATCGACTGCTTTTTCAACTTCTACATCCCAGACAGCATCCAACATGTGTTTCTCGTTTGAAGTTGAGCTCTGCATTCAAATTTGCAATCCCTTGCTAAATTGAGTTCTTTGCCAATTCTGAGATACACTTTGCTGTAACTTCTCAGGGAAAGCTCAGATCAACCAATCGACTGCTTTTTCAGCTTCTGCGTCCCAGACAGCATCCAATATGTGTTTCTCGTTCTAAGTTGAGCTCTTTATCCAAATTTGCAGTCTTTGGCTCAATTGAGTTCTTTGCCAATTCTGAGATACACTTTGCTGTAACTTCTCAGGGAAAGCTCAGATCAACCAATCGACTGCTTTTTCAGCTTCTGCGTCCCAGACAGCATCCAATATGTGTTTCTCGTTCTAAGTTGAGCTCTTTATCCAAATTTGCAGTCTTTGGCTAAATTGAGTTCTTTGCCAATTCTGAGATACACTTTGCTGTAACTTGTCAGGGAAAGCTCAGATCAACCAATCGACTGCTTTTTCAACTTCTACATCCCAGACAGCATCCAACATGTGTTTCTCGTTTGAAGTTGAGCTCTGCATTCAAATTTGCAATCCCTTGCTAAATTGAGTTCTTTGCCAATTCTGAGATACACTTTGCAGTAACTTCTCAGGGAAAGCTCAGATCAACCAATCGACTGCTTTTTCAGCTTCTGCGTCCCAGACAGCATCCAATATGTGTTTCTCGTTCTAAGTTGAGCTCTTTATCCAAATTTGCAGTCTTTGGCTAAATTGAGTTCTTTGCCAATTCTGAGATACACTTTGCTGTAACTTTTCAGGGAAAGCTCAGATCAACCAATCGACTGCTTTTTCAACTTCTACATCCCAGACAGCATCCAACATGTGTTTCTCGTTTGAAGTTGAGCTCTGCATTCAAATTTGCAATCCCTTGCTAAATTGAGTTCTTTGCCAATTCTGAGATACACTTTGCTGTAACTTCTCAGGGAAAGCTCAGATCAACCAATCGACTGCTTTTTCAGCTTCTGCGTCCCAGACAGCATCCAATATGTGTTTCTCGTTCTAAGTTGAGCTCTTTATCCAAATTTGCAGTCTTTGGCTCAATTGAGTTCTTTGCCAATTCTGAGATACACTTTGCTGTAACTTCTCAGGGAAAGCTCAGATCAACCAATCGACTGCTTTTTCAGCTTCTGCGTCCCAGACAGCATCCAATATGTGTTTCTCGTTCTAAGTTGAGCTCTTTATCCAAATTTGCAGTCTTTGGCTAAATTGAGTTCTTTGCCAATTCTGAGATACACTTTGCTGTAACTTGTCAGGGAAAGCTCAGATCAACCAATCGACTGCTTTTTCAACTTCTACATCCCAGACAGCATCCAACATGTGTTTCTCGTTTGAAGTTGAGCTCTGCATTCAAATTTGCAATCCCTTGCTAAATTGAGTTCTTTGCCAATTCTGAGATACACTTTGCTGTAACTTCTCAGGGAAAGCTCAGATCAACCAATCGACTGCTTTTTCAGCTTCTGCGTCCCAGACAGCATCCAATATGTGTTTCTCGTTCTAAGTTGAGCTCTTTATCCAAATTTGCAGTCTTTGGCTAAATTGAGTTCTTTGCCAATTCTGAGATACACTTTGCTGTAACTTTTCAGGGAAAGCTCAGATCAACCAATCGACTGCTTTTTCAACTTCTACATCCAAGACAGCATCCAACATGTGTTTCTCGTTTGAAGTTGAGCTCTGCATTCAAATTTGCAATCCCTTGCTAAATTGAGTTCTTTGCCAATTCTGAGATACACTTTGCTGTAACTTCTCAGGGAAAGCTCAGATCAACCAATCGACTGCTTTTTCAGCTTCTGCGTCCCAGACAGCATCCAATATGTGTTTCTCGTTCTAAGTTGAGCTCTTTATCCAAATTTGCAGTCTTTGGCTAAATTGAGTTCTTTGCCAATTCTGAGATACACTTTGCTGTAACTTCTCAGGGAAAGCTCAGATCAACCAATCGACTGCTTTTTCAGCTTCTGCGTCCCAGACAGCATCCAATATGTGTTTCTCGTTCTAAGTTGAGCTCTTTATCCAAATTTGCAGACTTTGGCTAAATTGAGTTCTTTGCCAATTCTGAGATACACTTTGCTGTAACTTGTCAGGGAAAGCTCAGATCAACCAATCGACTGCTTTTTCAACTTCTACATCCCAGACAGCATCCAACATGTGTTTCTCGTTTGAAGTTGAGCTCTGCATTCAAATTTGCAATCCCTTGCTAAATTGAGTTCTTTGCCAATTCTGAGATACACTTTGCTGTAACTTCTCAGGGAAAGCTCAGATCAACCAATCGACTGCTTTTTCAGCTTCTGCGTCCCAGACAGCATCCAATATGTGTTTCTCGTTCTAAGTTGAGCTCTTTATCCAAATTTGCAGTCTTTGGCTCAATTGAGTTCTTTGCCAATTCTGAGATACACTTTGCTGTAACTTCTCAGGGAAAGCTCAGATCAACCAATCGACTGCTTTTTCAGCTTCTGCGTCCCAGACAGCATCCAATATGTGTTTCTCGTTCTAAGTTGAGCTCTTTATCCAAATTTGCAGTCTTTGGCTAAATTGAGTTCTTTGCCAATTCTGAGATACACTTTGCTGTAACTTGTCAGGGAAAGCTCAGATCAACCAATCGACTGCTTTTTCAACTTCTACATCCCAGACAGCATCCAACATGTGTTTCTCGTTTGAAGTTGAGCTCTGCATTCAAATTTGCAATCCCTTGCTAAATTGAGTTCTTTGCCAATTCTGAGATACACTTTGCTGTAACTTCTCAGGGAAAGCTCAGATCAACCAATCGACTGCTTTTTCAGCTTCTGCGTCCCAGACAGCATCCAATATGTGTTTCTCGTTCTAAGTTGAGCTCTTTATCCAAATTTGCAGTCTTTGGCTAAATTGAGTTCTTTGCCAATTCTGAGATACACTTTGCTGTAACTTTTCAGGGAAAGCTCAGATCAACCAATCGACTGCTTTTTCAACTTCTACATCCAAGACAGCATCCAACATGTGTTTCTCGTTTGAAGTTGAGCTCTGCATTCAAATTTGCAATCCCTTGCTAAATTGAGTTCTTTGCCAATTCTGAGATACACTTTGCTGTAACTTCTCAGGGAAAGCTCAGATCAACCAATCGACTGCTTTTTCAGCTTCTGCGTCCCAGACAGCATCCAATATGTGTTTCTCGTTCTAAGTTGAGCTCTTTATCCAAATTTGCAGTCTTTGGCTAAATTGAGTTCTTTGCCAATTCTGAGATACACTTTGCTGTAACTTCTCAGGGAAAGCTCAGATCAACCAATCGACTGCTTTTTCAGCTTCTGCGTCCCAGACAGCATCCAATATGTGTTTCTCGTTCTAAGTTGAGCTCTTTATCCAAATTTGCAGACTTTGGCTAAATTGAGTTCTTTGCCAATTCTGAGATACACTTTGCTGTAACTTCTTAGGGAAAGCTCAGATCAACCAATCGACTGCTTTTTCAACTTCTACATCCCAGACAGCATCCAACATGTGTTTCTCGTTTGAAGTTGAGCTCTGCATTCAAATTTGCAATCCCTTGCTAAATTGAGTTCTTTGCCAATTCTGAGATACACTTTGCTGTAACTTCTCAGGGAAAGGTCAGATCAACCAATCGACTGCTTTTTCAACTTCTACATCCCAGACAGCATCCAACATGTGTTTCTCGTTTGAAGTTGAGCTCTGCATTCAAATTTGCAATCCCTTGCTAAATTGAGTTCTTTGCCAATTCTGAGATACACTTTGCTGTAACTTCTCAGGGAAAGCTCAGATCAACCAATCGACTGCTTTTTCAGCTTCTGCGTCCCAGACAGCATCCAATATGTGTTTCTCGTTCTAAGTTGAGCTCTTTATCCAAATTTGCAGTCTTTGGCTAAATTGAGTTCTTTGCCAATTCTGAGATACACTTTGCTGTAACTTTTCAGGGAAAGCTCAGATCAACCAATCGACTGCTTTTTCAACTTCTACATCCAAGACAGCATCCAACATGTGTTTCTCGTTTGAAGTTGAGCTCTGCATTCAAATTTGCAATCCCTTGCTAAATTGAGTTCTTTGCCAATTCTGAGATACACTTTGCTGTAACTTCTCAGGGAAAGCTCAGATCAACCAATCGACTGCTTTTTCAGCTTCTGCGTCCCAGACAGCATCCAATATGTGTTTCTCGTTCTAAGTTGAGCTCTTTATCCAAATTTGCAGTCTTTGGCTCAATTGAGTTCTTTGCCAATTCTGAGATACACTTTGCTGTAACTTCTCAGGGAAAGCTCAGATCAACCAATCGACTGCTTTTTCAGCTTCTGCGTCCCAGACAGCATCCAATATGTGTTTCTCGTTCTAAGTTGAGCTCTTTATCCAAATTTGCAGTCTTTGGCTAAATTGAGTTCTTTGCCAATTCTGAGATACACTTTGCTGTAACTTGTCAGGGAAAGCTCAGATCAACCAATCGACTGCTTTTTCAACTTCTACATCCCAGACAGCATCCAACATGTGTTTCTCGTTTGAAGTTGAGCTCTGCATTCAAATTTGCAATCCCTTGCTAAATTGAGTTCTTTGCCAATTCTGAGATACACTTTGCTGTAACTTCTCAGGGAAAGCTCAGATCAACCAATCGACTGCTTTTTCAGCTTCTGCGTCCCAGACAGCATCCAATATGTGTTTCTCGTTCTAAGTTGAGCTCTTTATCCAAATTTGCAGTCTTTGGCTCAATTGAGTTCTTTGCCAATTCTGAGATACACTTTGCTGTAACTTCTCAGGGAAAGCTCAGATCAACCAATCGACTGCTTTTTCAGCTTCTGCGTCCCAGACAGCATCCAATATGTGTTTCTCGTTCTAAGTTGAGCTCTTTATCCAAATTTGCAGTCTTTGGCTAAATTGAGTTCTTTGCCAATTCTGAGATACACTTTGCTGTAACTTGTCAGGGAAAGCTCAGATCAACCAATCGACTGCTTTTTCAACTTCTACATCCCAGACAGCATCCAACATGTGTTTCTCGTTTGAAGTTGAGCTCTGCATTCAAATTTGCAATCCCTTGCTAAATTGAGTTCTTTGCCAATTCTGAGATACACTTTGCTGTAACTTCTCAGGGAAAGCTCAGATCAACCAATCGACTGCTTTTTCAGCTTCTGCGTCCCAGACAGCATCCAATATGTGTTTCTCGTTCTAAGTTGAGCTCTTTATCCAAATTTGCAGTCTTTGGCTAAATTGAGTTCTTTGCCAATTCTGAGATACACTTTGCTGTAACTTTTCAGGGAAAGCTCAGATCAACCAATCGACTGCTTTTTCAACTTCTACATCCAAGACAGCATCCAACATGTGTTTCTCGTTTGAAGTTGAGCTCTGCATTCAAATTTGCAATCCCTTGCTAAATTGAGTTCTTTGCCAATTCTGAGATACACTTTGCTGTAACTTCTCAGGGAAAGCTCAGATCAACCAATCGACTGCTTTTTCAGCTTCTGCGTCCCAGACAGCATCCAATATGTGTTTCTCGTTCTAAGTTGAGCTCTTTATCCAAATTTGCAGTCTTTGGCTAAATTGAGTTCTTTGCCAATTCTGAGATACACTTTGCTGTAACTTCTCAGGGAAAGCTCAGATCAACCAATCGACTGCTTTTTCAGCTTCTGCGTCCCAGACAGCATCCAATATGTGTTTCTCGTTCTAAGTTGAGCTCTTTATCCAAATTTGCAGACTTTGGCTAAATTGAGTTCTTTGCCAATTCTGAGATACACTTTGCTGTAACTTCTTAGGGAAAGCTCAGATCAACCAATCGACTGCTTTTTCAACTTCTACATCCCAGACAGCATCCAACATGTGTTTCTCGTTTGAAGTTGAGCTCTGCATTCAAATTTGCAATCCCTTGCTAAATTGAGTTCTTTGCCAATTCTGAGATACACTTTGCTGTAACTTCTCAGGGAAAGGTCAGATCAACCAATCGACTGCTTTTTCAACTTCTACATCCCAGACAGCATCCAACATGTGTTTCTCGTTTGAAGTTGAGCTCTGCATTCAAATTTGCAATCCCTTGCTAAATTGAGTTCTTTGCCAATTCTGAGATACACTTTGCTGTAACTTCTCAGGGAAAGCTCAGATCAACCAATCGACTGCTTTTTCAGCTTCTGCGTCCCAGACAGCATCCAATATGTGTTTCTCGTTCTAAGTTGAGCTCTTTATCCAAATTTGCAGTCTTTGGCTAAATTGAGTTCTTTGCCAATTCTGAGATACACTTTGCTGTAACTTTTCAGGGAAAGCTCAGATCAACCAATCGACTGCTTTTTCAACTTCTACATCCAAGACAGCATCCAACATGTGTTTCTCGTTTGAAGTTGAGCTCTGCATTCAAATTTGCAATCCCTTGCTAAATTGAGTTCTTTGCCAATTCTGAGATACACTTTGCTGTAACTTCTCAGGGAAAGCTCAGATCAACCAATCGACTGCTTTTTCAGCTTCTGCGTCCCAGACAGCATCCAATATGTGTTTCTCGTTCTAAGTTGAGCTCTTTATCCAAATTTGCAGTCTTTGGCTAAATTGAGTTCTTTGCCAATTCTGAGATACACTTTGCTGTAACTTCTCAGGGAAAGCTCAGATCAACCAATCGACTGCTTTTTCAGCTTCTGCGTCCCAGACAGCATCCAATATGTGTTTCTCGTTCTAAGTTGAGCTCTTTATCCAAATTTGCAGACTTTGGCTAAATTGAGTTCTTTGCCAATTCTGAGATACACTTTGCTGTAACTTCTTAGGGAAAGCTCAGATCAACCAATCGACTGCTTTTTCAACTTCTACATCCCAGACAGCATCCAACATGTGTTTCTCGTTTGAAGTTGAGCTCTGCATTCAAATTTGCAATCCCTTGCTAAATTGAGTTCTTTGCCAATTCTGAGATACACTTTGCTGTAACTTCTCAGGTAAAGGTCAGATCAACCAATCGACTGCTTTTTCAACTTCTACATCCCAGACAGCATCCAACATGTGTTTCTCGTTTGAAGTTGAGCTCTGCATTCAAATTTGCAATCCCTTGCTAAATTGAGTTCTTTGCCAATTCTGAGATACACTTTGCTGTAACTTCTTAGGGAAAGCTCAGATCAACCAATCGACTGCTTTTTCAGCTTCTGCGTCCCAGACAGCATCCAATATGTGTTTCTCGTTCTAAGTTGAGCTCTTTATCCAAATTTGCAGTCTTTGGCTAAATTGAGTTCTTTGCCAATTCTGAGATACACTTTGCTGTAACTTCTCAGGGAAAGCTCAGATCAACCAATTGACTGCTTTTTCAGCTTCTACATCCCAGACAGCATCCAACATGTGTTTGTCGTTTGAAGTTGAGCTCTGCATTCAAATTTTCAATCCCTTGCTAAATTGAGTTCTTTGCCAATTCTGATATACACTTTGCTGTAACTTCTCAGGGAAAGCTCAGATCAACCAATCGACTGCTTTTTCAGCTTCTGCGTCCCAGACAGCATTCAATATGTGTTTCTCGTTTGAAGTTGAGCTCTGCATTCAAATTTGCAATCACTTGCTAAATTGAGTTTTTTGCCAATTCTGAGATACACTTTGCTGTAACTTCTCAGGGAAAGCTCAGATCAACCAATCGACTGCTTTTTCAGCTTCTGCGTCCCAGACAGCATCCAATATGTATTTCTCGTTCTAAGTTGAGCTCTTTATCCAAATTTGCAGTCTTTGGCTCAATTGAGTTCTTTGCCAATTCTGAGATACACTTTGCTGTAACTTGTCAGGGAAAGCTCAGATCAACCAATCGACTGCTTTTTCAGCTTCTGCGTCCCAGACAGCATCCAATATGTGTTTCTCGTTCTAAGTTGAGCTCTTTATCCAAATTTGCAGTCTTTGGCTAAATTGAGTTCTTTGCCAATTCTGAGATACACTCTGCTGTAACTTGTCAGGGAAAGCTCAGATCAACCAATCGACTGCTTTTTCAACTTCTACATCCCAGACAGCATCCAACATGTGTTTCTCGTTTGAAGTTGAGCTCTACATTCAAATTTGCAATCCCTTGCTAAATTGAGTTCTTTGCCAATTCTGAGATACACTTTGCTGTAACTTCTCAGGGAAAGCTCAGATCAACCAATCGACTGCTTTTTCACCTTCTGCGTCCCAGACAGCATCCAATATGTGTTTCTCGTTCTAAGTTGAGCTCTTTATCCAAATTTGCAGTCTTTGGCTAAATTGAGTTCTTTGCCAATTCTGAGATACACTTTGCTGTAACTTGTCAGGGAAAGCTCAGATCAACCAATCGACTGCTTTTTCAACTTCTAAATCCCAGACAGCATCCAACATGTGTTTCTCGTTTGAAGTTGAGCTCTGCATTCAAATTTGCAATCCCTTGCTAAATTGAGTTCTTTGCCAATTCTGAGATACACTTTGCTGTAACTTCTCAGGGAAAGCTCAGATCAACCAATCGACTGCTTTTTCAGCTTCTGCGTCCCAGACAGCATCCAATATGTGTTTCTCGTTCTAAGTTGAGCTCTTTATCCAAATTTGCAGTCTTTGGCTAAATTGAGTTCTTTGCCAATTCTGAGATACACTTTGCTGTAACTTCTCAGGGAAAGCTCAGATCAACCAATCGACTGCTTTTTCAGCTTCTGCGTCCCAGACAGCATCCAATATGTGTTTCTCGTTCTAAGTTGAGCTCTTTATCCAAATTTGCAGACTTTGGCTAAATTGAGTTCTTTGCCAATTCTGAGATACACTTTGCTGTAACTTCTTAGGGAAAGCTCAGATCAACCAATCGACTGCTTTTTCAACTTCTACATCCCAGACAGCATCCAACATGTGTTTCTCGTTTGAAGTTGAGCTCTGCATTCAAATTTGCAATCCCTTGCTAAATTGAGTTCTTTGCCAATTCTGAGATACACTTTGCTGTAACTTCTCAGGGAAAGGTCAGATCAACCAATCGACTGCTTTTTCAACTTCTACATCCCAGACAGCATCCAACATGTGTTTCTCGTTTGAAGTTGAGCTCTGCATTCAAATTTGCAATCCCTTGCTAAATTGAGTTCTTTGCCAATTCTGAGATACACTTTGCTGTAACTTCTCAGGGAAAGCTCAGATCAACCAATCGACTGCTATTTCAGCTTCTGCGTCCCAGACAGCATCCAATATGTGTTTCTCGTTCTAAGTTGAGCTCTTTATCCAAATTTGCAGTCTTTGGCTAAATTGAGTTCTTTGCCAATTCTGAGATACACTTTGCTGTAACTTCTCAGGGAAAGCTCAGATCAACCAATCGACTGCTTTTTCAGCTTCTGCGTCCCAGGCAGCATCCAATATGTGTTTCTCGTTCTAAGTTGAGCTCTTTATCCAAATTTGCAGTCTTTGGCTAAATTGAGTTCTTTGCCAATTCTGAGATACACTTTGCTGTAACTTCTCAGGGAAAGCTCAGATCAACCAATCGACTGCTTTTTCAACTTCTGCGTCCCAGACAGCATCCAATATGTGTTTCTCGTTCTAAGTTGAGCTCTTTATCCAAATTTGCAGTCTTTGGCTAAATTGAGTTCTTTGCCAATTCTGAGATACACTTTGCTGTAACTTCTCAGGGAAAGCTAAGATCAACCAATCGACTGCTTTTTCAGCTTCTGCGTCCCAGACAGCATCCAATATGTGTTTCTCGTTCTAAGTTGAGCTCTTTATCCAAGTTTGCAGTCTTTGGCTAAATTGAGTTCTTTGCCAATTCTGAGATACACTTTGCTGTAACTTGTCAGGGAAAGCTCAGATCAACCAATCGACTGCTTTTTCAACTTCTACATCCCAGACAGCATCCAACATTTGTTTCTCGTTTGAAGTTGAGCTCTGCATTCAAATTTGCAATCCCTTGCTAAATTGAGTTCTTTGCCAATTCTGAGATACACTTTGCTGTAACTTCTCAGGGAAAGCTCAGATCAACCAATCGACTGCTTTTTCAGCTTCTGCGTCCCAGACAGCATCCAATATGTGTTTCTCGTTCTAAGTTGAGCTCTTTATCCAAATTTGCAGTCTTTGGCTAAATTGAGTTCTTTGCCAATTCTGAGATACACTTTGCTGTAACTTTTCAGGGAAAGCTCAGATCAACCAATCGACTGCTTTTTCAACTTCTACATCCAAGACAGCATCCAACATGTGTTTCTCGTTTGAAGTTGAGCTCTGCATTCAAATTTGCAATCCCTTGCTAAATTGAGTTCTTTGCCAATTCTGAGATACACTTTGCTGTAACTTCTCAGGGAAAGCTCAGATCAACCAATCGACTGCTTTTTCAGCTTCTGCGTCCCAGACAGCATCCAATATGTGTTTCTCTTTCTAAGTTGAGCTCTTTATCCAAATTTGCAGACTTTGGCTAAATTGAGTTCTTTGCCAATTCTGAGATACACTTTGCTGTAACTTCTTAGGGAAAGCTCAGATCAACCAATCGACTGCTTTTTCAACTTCTACATCCCAGACAGCATCCAACATGTGTTTCTCGTTTGAAGTTGAGCTCTGCATTCAAATTTGCAATCCCTTGCTAAATTGAGTTCTTTGCCAATTCTGAGATACACTTTGCTGTAACTTCTCAGGGAAAGGTCTGATCAACCAATCGACTGCTTTTTCAACTTCTACATCCCAGACAGCATCCAACATGTGTTTCTCGTTTGAAGTTGAGCTCTGCATTCAAATTTGCAATCCCTTGCTAAATTGAGTTCTTTGCCAATTCTGAGATACACTTTGCTGTAACTTCTTAGGGAAAGCTCAGATCAACCAATCGACTGCTTTTTCAGCTTCTGCGTCCCAGACAGCATCCAATATGTGTTTCTCGTTCTAAGTTGAGCTCTTTATCCAAATTTGCAGTCTTTGGCTAAATTGAGTTCTTTGCCAATTCTGAGATACACTTTGCTGTAACTTCTCAGGGAAAGCTCAGATCAACCAATTGACTGCTTTTTCAGCTTCTACATCCCAGACAGCATCCAACATGTGTTTGTCGTTTGAAGTTGAGCTCTGCATTCAAATTTTCAATCCCTTGCTAAATTGAGTTCTTTGCCAATTCTGATATACACTTTGCTGTAACTTCTCAGGGAAAGCTCAGATCAACCAATCGACTGCTTTTTCAGCTTCTGCGTCCCAGACAGCATTCAATATGTGTTTCTCGTTTGAAGTTGAGCTCTGCATTCAAATTTGCAATCACTTGCTAAATTGAGTTTTTTGCCAATTCTGAGATACACTTTGCTGTAACTTCTCAGGGAAAGCTCAGATCAACCAATCGACTGCTTTTTCAGCTTCTGCGTCCCAGACAGCATCCAATATGTATTTCTCGTTCTAAGTTGAGCTCTTTATCCAAATTTGCAGTCTTTGGCTCAATTGAGTTCTTTGCCAATTCTGAGATACACTTTGCTGTAACTTGTCAGGGAAAGCTCAGATCAACCAATCGACTGCTTTTTCAACTTCTACATCCCAGACAGCATCCAACATGTGTTTCTCGTTTGAAGTTGAGCTCTACATTCAAATTTGCAATCCCTTGCTAAATTGAGTTCTTTGCCAATTCTGAGATACACTTTGCTGTAACTTCTCAGGGAAAGCTCAGATCAACCAATCGACTGCTTTTTCAGCTTCTGCGTCCCAGACAGCATCCAATATGTGTTTCTCGTTCTAAGTTGAGCTCTTTATCCAAATTTGCAGTCTTTGGCTAAATTGAGTTCTTTGCCAATTCTGAGATACACTTTGCTGTAACTTCTCAGGGAAAGCTCAGATCAACCAATCGACTGCTTTTTCAGCTTCTGCGTCCCAGACAGCATCCAATATGTGTTTCTCGTTCTAAGTTGAGCTCTTTATCCAAATTTGCAGTCTTTGGCTAAATTGAGTTCTTTGCCAATTCTGAGATACACTTTGCTGTAACTTCTTAGGGAAAGCTCAGATCAACCAATCGACTGCTTTTTCAACTTCTACATCCCAGACAGCATCCAACATGTGTTTCTCGTTTGAAGTTGAGCTCTGCATTCAAATTTGCAATCCCTTGCTAAATTGAGTTCTTTGCCAATTCTGAGATACACTTTGCTGTAACTTCTCAGGGAAAGGTCTGATCAACCAATCGACTGCTTTTTCAACTTCTACATCCCAGACAGCATCCAACATGTGTTTCTCGTTTGAAGTTGAGCTCTGCATTCAAATTTGCAATCCCTTGCTAAATTGAGTTCTTTGCCAATTCTGAGATACACTTTGCTGTAACTTCTTAGGGAAAGCTCAGATCAACCAATCGACTGCTTTTTCAGCTTCTGCGTCCCAGACAGCATCCAATATGTGTTTCTCGTTCTAAGTTGAGCTCTTTATCCAAATTTGCAGTCTTTGGCGAAATTGAGTTCTTTGCCAATTCTGAGATACACTTTGCTGTAACTTCTCAGGGAAAGCTCAGATCAACCAATTGACTGCTTTTTCAGCTTCTACATCCCAGACAGCATCCAACATGTGTTTGTCGTTTGAAGTTGAGCTCTGCATTCAAATTTTCAATCCCTTGCTAAATTGAGTTCTTTGCCAATTCTGATATACACTTTGCTGTAACTTCTCAGGGAAAGCTCAGATCAACCAATCGACTGCTTTTTCAGCTTCTGCGTCCCAGACAGCATTCAATATGTGTTTCTCGTTTGAAGTTGAGCTCTGCATTCAAATTTGCAATCACTTGCTAAATTGAGTTTTTTGCCAATTCTGAGATACACTTTGCTGTAACTTCTCAGGGAAAGCTCAGATCAACCAATCGACTGCTTTTTCAGCTTCTGCGTCCCAGACAGCATCCAATATGTATTTCTCGTTCTAAGTTGAGCTCTTTATCCAAATTTGCAGTCTTTGGCTCAATTGAGTTCTTTGCCAATTCTGAGATACACTTTGCTGTAACTTGTCAGGGAAAGCTCAGATCAACCAATCGACTGCTTTTTCAGCTTCTGCGTCCCAGACAGCATCCAATATGTGTTTCTCGTTCTAAGTTGAGCTCTTTATCCAAATTTGCAGTCTTTGGCTAAATTG
This sequence comes from Rhabdophis nuchalis, assembly GCA_039707465.1. NCBI lineage: Eukaryota > Metazoa > Chordata > Lepidosauria > Squamata > Natricidae > Rhabdophis > Rhabdophis nuchalis. The sequence goes on along the minus strand of CM077646.1, from coordinate 177,855,535 downwards.
AGTTCTTTGCCAATTCTGAGATACACTTTTCTGTAACTTGTCAGGGAAAGCTCAGATCAACCAATCGACTGCTTTTTCAACTTCTACATCCCAGACAGCATCCAACATGTGTTTCTCGTTTGAAGTTGAGCTCTACATTCAAATTTGCAATCCCTTGCTAAATTGAGTTCTTTGCCAATTCTGAGATACACTTTGCTGTAACTTCTCAGGGAAAGCTCAGATCAACCAATCGACTGCTTTTTCAGCTTCTGCGTCCCAGACAGCATCCAATATGTGTTTCTCGTTCTAAGTTGAGCTCTTTATCCAAATTTGCAGTCTTTGGCTAAATTGAGTTCTTTGCCAATTCTGAGATACACTTTGCTGTAACTTCTCAGGGAAAGCTCAGATCAACCAATCGACTGCTTTTTCAGCTTCTGCGTCCCAGACAGCATCCAATATGTGTTTCTCGTTCTAAGTTGAGCTCTTTATCCAAATTTGCAGACTTTGGCTAAATTGAGTTCTTTGCCAATTCTGAGATACACTTTGCTGTAACTTCTTAGGGAAAGCTCAGATCAACCAATCGACTGCTTTTTCAACTTCTACATCCCAGACAGCATCCAACATGTGTTTCTCGTTTGAAGTTGAGCTCTGCATTCAAATTTGCAATCCCTTGCTAAATTGAGTTCTTTGCCAATTCTGAGATACACTTTGCTGTAACTTCTCAGGTAAAGGTCAGATCAACCAATCGACTGCTTTTTCAACTTCTACATCCCAGACAGCATCCAACATGTGTTTCTCGTTTGAAGTTGAGCTCTGCATTCAAATTTGCAATCCCTTGCTAAATTGAGTTCTTTGCCAATTCTGAGATACACTTTGCTGTAACTTCTTAGGGAAAGCTCAGATCAACCAATCGACTGCTTTTTCAGCTTCTGCGTCCCAGACAGCATCCAATATGTGTTTCTCGTTCTAAGTTGAGCTCTTTATCCAAATTTGCAGTCTTTGGCTAAATTGAGTTCTTTGCCAATTCTGAGATACACTTTGCTGTAACTTCTCAGGGAAAGCTCAGATCAACCAATTGACTGCTTTTTCAGCTTCTACATCCCAGACAGCATCCAACATGTGTTTGTCGTTTGAAGTTGAGCTCTGCATTCAAATTTTCAATCCCTTGCTAAATTGAGTTCTTTGCCAATTCTGATATACACTTTGCTGTAACTTCTCAGGGAAAGCTCAGATCAACCAATCGACTGCTTTTTCAGCTTCTGCGTCCCAGACAGCATTCAATATGTGTTTCTCGTTTGAAGTTGAGCTCTGCATTCAAATTTGCAATCACTTGCTAAATTGAGTTTTTTGCCAATTCTGAGATACACTTTGCTGTAACTTCTCAGGGAAAGCTCAGATCAACCAATCGACTGCTTTTTCAGCTTCTGCGTCCCAGACAGCATCCAATATGTATTTCTCGTTCTAAGTTGAGCTCTTTATCCAAATTTGCAGTCTTTGGCTCAATTGAGTTCTTTGCCAATTCTGAGATACACTTTGCTGTAACTTGTCAGGGAAAGCTCAGATCAACCAATCGACTGCTTTTTCAGCTTCTGCGTCCCAGACAGCATCCAATATGTGTTTCTCGTTCTAAGTTGAGCTCTTTATCCAAATTTGCAGTCTTTGGCTAAATTGAGTTCTTTGCCAATTCTGAGATACACTCTGCTGTAACTTGTCAGGGAAAGCTCAGATCAACCAATCGACTGCTTTTTCAACTTCTACATCCCAGACAGCATCCAACATGTGTTTCTCGTTTGAAGTTGAGCTCTACATTCAAATTTGCAATCCCTTGCTAAATTGAGTTCTTTGCCAATTCTGAGATACACTTTGCTGTAACTTCTCAGGGAAAGCTCAGATCAACCAATCGACTGCTTTTTCACCTTCTGCGTCCCAGACAGCATCCAATATGTGTTTCTCGTTCTAAGTTGAGCTCTTTATCCAAATTTGCAGTCTTTGGCTAAATTGAGTTCTTTGCCAATTCTGAGATACACTTTGCTGTAACTTGTCAGGGAAAGCTCAGATCAACCAATCAACTGCTTTTTCAACTTCTAAATCCCAGACAGCATCCAACATGTGTTTCTCGTTTGAAGTTGAGCTCTGCATTCAAATTTGCAATCCCTTGCTAAATTGAGTTCTTTGCCAATTCTGAGATACACTTTGCTGTAACTTCTCAGGGAAAGCTCAGATCAACCAATCGACTGCTTTTTCAGCTTCTGCGTCCCAGACAGCATCCAATATGTGTTTCTCGTTCTAAGTTGAGCTCTTTATCCAAATTTGCAGTCTTTGGCTAAATTGAGTTCTTTGCCAATTCTGAGATACACTTTGCTGTAACTTCTCAGGGAAAGCTCAGATCAACCAATCGACTGCTTTTTCAGCTTCTGCGTCCCAGACAGCATCCAATATGTGTTTCTCGTTCTAAGTTGAGCTCTTTATCCAAATTTGCAGACTTTGGCTAAATTGAGTTCTTTGCCAATTCTGAGATACACTTTGCTGTAACTTCTTAGGGAAAGCTCAGATCAACCAATCGACTGCTTTTTCAACTTCTACATCCCAGACAGCATCCAACATGTGTTTCTCGTTTGAAGTTGAGCTCTGCATTCAAATTTGCAATCCCTTGCTAAATTGAGTTCTTTGCCAATTCTGAGATACACTTTGCTGTAACTTCTCAGGGAAAGGTCAGATCAACCAATCGACTGCTTTTTCAACTTCTACATCCCAGACAGCATCCAACATGTGTTTCTCGTTTGAAGTTGAGCTCTGCATTCAAATTTGCAATCCCTTGCTAAATTGAGTTCTTTGCCAATTCTGAGATACACTTTGCTGTAACTTCTCAGGGAAAGCTCAGATCAACCAATCGACTGCTATTTCAGCTTCTGCGTCCCAGACAGCATCCAATATGTGTTTCTCGTTCTAAGTTGAGCTCTTTATCCAAATTTGCAGTCTTTGGCTAAATTGAGTTCTTTGCCAATTCTGAGATACACTTTGCTGTAACTTCTCAGGGAAAGCTCAGATCAACCAATCGACTGCTTTTTCAGCTTCTGCGTCCCAGGCAGCATCCAATATGTGTTTCTCGTTCTAAGTTGAGCTCTTTATCCAAATTTGCAGTCTTTGGCTAAATTGAGTTCTTTGCCAATTCTGAGATACACTTTGCTGTAACTTCTCAGGGAAAGCTCAGATCAACCAATCGACTGCTTTTTCAACTTCTGCGTCCCAGACAGCATCCAATATGTGTTTCTCGTTCTAAGTTGAGCTCTTTATCCAAATTTGCAGTCTTTGGCTAAATTGAGTTCTTTGCCAATTCTGAGATACACTTTGCTGTAACTTCTCAGGGAAAGCTAAGATCAACCAATCGACTGCTTTTTCAGCTTCTGCGTCCCAGACAGCATCCAATATGTGTTTCTCGTTCTAAGTTGAGCTCTTTATCCAAGTTTGCAGTCTTTGGCTAAATTGAGTTCTTTGCCAATTCTGAGATACACTTTGCTGTAACTTGTCAGGGAAAGCTCAGATCAACCAATCGACTGCTTTTTCAACTTCTACATCCCAGACAGCATCCAACATTTGTTTCTCGTTTGAAGTTGAGCTCTGCATTCAAATTTGCAATCCCTTGCTAAATTGAGTTCTTTGCCAATTCTGAGATACACTTTGCTGTAACTTCTCAGGGAAAGCTCAGATCAACCAATCGACTGCTTTTTCAGCTTCTGCGTCCCAGACAGCATCCAATATGTGTTTCTCGTTCTAAGTTGAGCTCTTTATCCAAATTTGCAGTCTTTGGCTAAATTGAGTTCTTTGCCAATTCTGAGATACACTTTGCTGTAACTTTTCAGGGAAAGCTCAGATCAACCAATCGACTGCTTTTTCAACTTCTACATCCAAGACAGCATCCAACATGTGTTTCTCGTTTGAAGTTGAGCTCTGCATTCAAATTTGCAATCCCTTGCTAAATTGAGTTCTTTGCCAATTCTGAGATACACTTTGCTGTAACTTCTCAGGGAAAGCTCAGATCAACCAATCGACTGCTTTTTCAGCTTCTGCGTCCCAGACAGCATCCCATATGTGTTTCTCGTTCTAAGTTGAGCTCTTTATCCAAATTTGCAGTCTTTGGCTAAATTGAGTTCTTTGCCAATTCTGAGATACACTTTGCTGTAACTTCTCAGGGAAAGCTCAGATCAACCAATCGACTGCTTTTTCAGCTTCTGCGTCCCAGACAGCATCCAATATGTGTTTCTCGTTCTAAGTTGAGCTCTTTATCCAAATTTGCAGACTTTGGCTAAATTGAGTTCTTTGCCAATTCTGAGATACACTTTGCTGTAACTTCTTAGGGAAAGCTCAGATCAACCAATCGACTGCTTTTTCAACTTCTACATCCCAGACAGCATCCAACATGTGTTTCTCGTTTGAAGTTGAGCTCTGCATTCAAATTTGCAATCCCTTGCTAAATTGAGTTCTTTGCCAATTCTGAGATACACTTTGCTGTAACTTCTCAGGGAAAGGTCTGATCAACCAATCGACTGCTTTTTCAACTTCTACATCCCAGACAGCATCCAACATGTGTTTCTCGTTTGAAGTTGAGCTCTGCATTCAAATTTGCAATCCCTTGCTAAATTGAGTTCTTTGCCAATTCTGAGATACACTTTGCTGTAACTTCTTAGGGAAAGCTCAGATCAACCAATCGACTGCTTTTTCAGCTTCTGCGTCCCAGACAGCATCCAATATGTGTTTCTCGTTCTAAGTTGAGCTCTTTATCCAAATTTGCAGTCTTTGGCTAAATTGAGTTCTTTGCCAATTCTGAGATACACTTTGCTGTAACTTCTCAGGGAAAGCTCAGATCAACCAATTGACTGCTTTTTCAGCTTCTACATCCCAGACAGCATCCAACATGTGTTTGTCGTTTGAAGTTGAGCTCTGCATTCAAATTTTCAATCCCTTGCTAAATTGAGTTCTTTGCCAATTCTGATATACACTTTGCTGTAACTTCTCAGGGAAAGCTCAGATCAACCAATCGACTGCTTTTTCAGCTTCTGCGTCCCAGACAGCATTCAATATGTGTTTCTCGTTTGAAGTTGAGCTCTGCATTCAAATTTGCAATCACTTGCTAAATTGAGTTTTTTGCCAATTCTGAGATACACTTTGCTGTAACTTCTCAGGGAAAGCTCAGATCAACCAATCGACTGCTTTTTCAGCTTCTGCGTCCCAGACAGCATCCAATATGTATTTCTCGTTCTAAGTTGAGCTCTTTATCCAAATTTGCAGTCTTTGGCTCAATTGAGTTCTTTGCCAATTCTGAGATACACTTTGCTGTAACTTGTCAGGGAAAGCTCAGATCAACCAATCGACTGCTTTTTCAGCTTCTGCGTCCCAGACAGCATCCAATATGTGTTTCTCGTTCTAAGTTGAGCTCTTTATCCAAATTTGCAGTCTTTGGCTAAATTGAGTTCTTTGCCAATTCTGAGATACACTTTGCTGTAACTTGTCAGGGAAAGCTCAGATCAACCAATCGACTGCTTTTTCAACTTCTACATCCCAGACAGCATCCAACATGTGTTTCTCGTTTGAAGTTGAGCTCTACATTCAAATTTGCAATCCCTTGCTAAATTGAGTTCTTTGCCAATTCTGAGATACACTTTGCTGTAACTTCTCATGGAAAGCTCAGATCAACCAATCGACTGCTTTTTCAGCTTCTGCGTCCCAGACAGCATCCAATATGTGTTTCTCGTTCTAAGTTGAGCTCTTTATCCAAATTTGCAGACTTTGGCTAAATTGAGTTCTTTGCCAATTCTGAGATACACTTTGCTGTAACTTCTTAGGGAAAGCTCAGATCAACCAATCGACTGCTTTTTCAACTTCTACATCCCAGACAGCATCCAACATGTGTTTCTCGTTTGAAGTTGAGCTCTGCATTCAAATTTGCAATCCCTTGCTAAATTGAGTTCTTTGCCAATTCTGAGATACACTTTGCTGTAACTTGTCAGGGAAAGCTCAGATCAACCAATCGACTGCTTTTTCAGCTTCTGCGTCCCAGACAGCATCCAATATGTGTTTCTCGTTCTAAGTTGAGCTCTTTATCCAAATTTGCAGTCTTTGGCTAAATTGAGTTCTTTGCCAATTCTGAGATACACTTTGCTGTAACTTGTCAGGGAAAGCTCAGATCAACCAATCGACTGCTTTTTCAACTTCTACATCCCAGACAGCATCCAACATGTGTTTCTCGTTTGAAGTTGAGCTCTACATTCAAATTTGCAATCCCTTGCTAAATTGAGTTCTTTGCCAATTCTGAGATACACTTTGCTGTAACTTCTCAGGGAAAGCTCAGATCAACCAATCGACTGCTTTTTCAGCTTCTGCGTCCCAGACAGCATCCAATATGTGTTTCTCGTTCTAAGTTGAGCTCTTTATCCAAATTTGCAGTCTTTGGCTAAATTGAGTTCTTTGCCAATTCTGAGATACACTTTGCTGTAACTTCTCAGGGAAAGCTCAGATCAACCAATCGACTGCTTTTTCAGCTTCTGCGTCCCAGACAGCATCCAATATGTGTTTCTCGTTCTAAGTTGAGCTCTTTATCCAAATTTGCAGACTTTGGCTAAATTGAGTTCTTTGCCAATTCTGAGATACACTTTGCTGTAACTTCTTAGGGAAAGCTCAGATCAACCAATCGACTGCTTTTTCAACTTCTACATCCCAGACAGCATCCAACATGTGTTTCTCGTTTGAAGTTGAGCTCTGCATTCAAATTTGCAATCCCTTGCTAAATTGAGTTCTTTGCCAATTCTGAGATACACTTTGCTGTAACTTCTCAGGTAAAGGTCAGATCAACCAATCGACTGCTTTTTCAACTTCTACATCCCAGACAGCATCCAACATGTGTTTCTCGTTTGAAGTTGAGCTCTGCATTCAAATTTGCAATCCCTTGCTAAATTGAGTTCTTTGCCAATTCTGAGATACACTTTGCTGTAACTTCTTAGGGAAAGCTCAGATCAACCAATCGACTGCTTTTTCAGCTTCTGCGTCCCAGACAGCATCCAATATGTGTTTCTCGTTCTAAGTTGAGCTCTTTATCCAAATTTGCAGTCTTTGGCTAAATTGAGTTCTTTGCCAATTCTGAGATACACTTTGCTGTAACTTCTCAGGGAAAGCTCAGATCAACCAATTGACTGCTTTTTCAGCTTCTACATCCCAGACAGCATCCAACATGTGTTTGTCGTTTGAAGTTGAGCTCTGCATTCAAATTTTCAATCCCTTGCTAAATTGAGTTCTTTGCCAATTCTGATATACACTTTGCTGTAACTTCTCAGGGAAAGCTCAGATCAACCAATCGACTGCTTTTTCAGCTTCTGCGTCCCAGACAGCATTCAATATGTGTTTCTCGTTTGAAGTTGAGCTCTGCATTCAAATTTGCAATCACTTGCTAAATTGAGTTTTTTGCCAATTCTGAGATACACTTTGCTGTAACTTCTCAGGGAAAGCTCAGATCAACCAATCGACTGCTTTTTCAGCTTCTGCGTCCCAGACAGCATCCAATATGTATTTCTCGTTCTAAGTTGAGCTCTTTATCCAAATTTGCAGTCTTTGGCTCAATTGAGTTCTTTGCCAATTCTGAGATACACTTTGCTGTAACTTGTCAGGGAAAGCTCAGATCAACCAATCGACTGCTTTTTCAGCTTCTGCGTCCCAGACAGCATCCAATATGTGTTTCTCGTTCTAAGTTGAGCTCTTTATCCAAATTTGCAGTCTTTGGCTAAATTGAGTTCTTTGCCAATTCTGAGATACACTCTGCTGTAACTTGTCAGGGAAAGCTCAGATCAACCAATCGACTGCTTTTTCAACTTCTACATCCCAGACAGCATCCAACATGTGTTTCTCGTTTGAAGTTGAGCTCTACATTCAAATTTGCAATCCCTTGCTAAATTGAGTTCTTTGCCAATTCTGAGATACACTTTGCTGTAACTTCTCAGGGAAAGCTCAGATCAACCAATCGACTGCTTTTTCACCTTCTGCGTCCCAGACAGCATCCAATATGTGTTTCTCGTTCTAAGTTGAGCTCTTTATCCAAATTTGCAGTCTTTGGCTAAATTGAGTTCTTTGCCAATTCTGAGATACACTTTGCTGTAACTTGTCAGGGAAAGCTCAGATCAACCAATCAACTGCTTTTTCAACTTCTAAATCCCAGACAGCATCCAACATGTGTTTCTCGTTTGAAGTTGAGCTCTGCATTCAAATTTGCAATCCCTTGCTAAATTGAGTTCTTTGCCAATTCTGAGATACACTTTGCTGTAACTTCTCAGGGAAAGCTCAGATCAACCAATCGACTGCTTTTTCAGCTTCTGCGTCCCAGACAGCATCCAATATGTGTTTCTCGTTCTAAGTTGAGCTCTTTATCCAAATTTGCAGTCTTTGGCTAAATTGAGTTCTTTGCCAATTCTGAGATACACTTTGCTGTAACTTCTCAGGGAAAGCTCAGATCAACCAATCGACTGCTTTTTCAGCTTCTGCGTCCCAGACAGCATCCAATATGTGTTTCTCGTTCTAAGTTGAGCTCTTTATCCAAATTTGCAGACTTTGGCTAAATTGAGTTCTTTGCCAATTCTGAGATACACTTTGCTGTAACTTCTTAGGGAAAGCTCAGATCAACCAATCGACTGCTTTTTCAACTTCTACATCCCAGACAGCATCCAACATGTGTTTCTCGTTTGAAGTTGAGCTCTGCATTCAAATTTGCAATCCCTTGCTAAATTGAGTTCTTTGCCAATTCTGAGATACACTTTGCTGTAACTTCTCAGGGAAAGGTCAGATCAACCAATCGACTGCTTTTTCAACTTCTACATCCCAGACAGCATCCAACATGTGTTTCTCGTTTGAAGTTGAGCTCTGCATTCAAATTTGCAATCCCTTGCTAAATTGAGTTCTTTGCCAATTCTGAGATACACTTTGCTGTAACTTCTCAGGGAAAGCTCAGATCAACCAATCGACTGCTATTTCAGCTTCTGCGTCCCAGACAGCATCCAATATGTGTTTCTCGTTCTAAGTTGAGCTCTTTATCCAAATTTGCAGTCTTTGGCTAAATTGAGTTCTTTGCCAATTCTGAGATACACTTTGCTGTAACTTCTCAGGGAAAGCTCAGATCAACCAATCGACTGCTTTTTCAGCTTCTGCGTCCAAGGCAGCATCCAATATGTGTTTCTCGTTCTAAGTTGAGCTCTTTATCCAAATTTGCAGTCTTTGGCTAAATTGAGTTCTTTGCCAATTCTGAGATACACTTTGCTGTAACTTCTCAGGGAAAGCTCAGATCAACCAATCGACTGCTTTTTCAACTTCTGCGTCCCAGACAGCATCCAATATGTGTTTCTCGTTCTAAGTTGAGCTCTTTATCCAAATTTGCAGTCTTTGGCTAAATTGAGTTCTTTGCCAATTCTGAGATACACTTTGCTGTAACTTCTCAGGGAAAGCTAAGATCAACCAATCGACTGCTTTTTCAGCTTCTGCGTCCCAGACAGCATCCAATATGTGTTTCTCGTTCTAAGTTGAGCTCTTTATCCAAGTTTGCAGTCTTTGGCTAAATTGAGTTCTTTGCCAATTCTGAGATACACTTTGCTGTAACTTGTCAGGGAAAGCTCAGATCAACCAATCGACTGCTTTTTCAACTTCTACATCCCAGACAGCATCCAACATGTGTTTCTCGTTTGAAGTTGAGCTCTGCATTCAAATTTGCAATCCCTTGCTAAATTGAGTTCTTTGCCAATTCTGAGATACACTTTGCTGTAACTTCTCAGGGAAAGCTCAGATCAACCAATCGACTGCTTTTTCAGCTTCTGCGTCCCAGACAGCATCCAATATGTGTTTCTCGTTCTAAGTTGAGCTCTTTATCCAAATTTGCAGTCTTTGGCTAAATTGAGTTCTTTGCCAATTCTGAGATACACTTTGCTGTAACTTCTCAGGGAAAGCTCAGATCAACCAATCGACTGCTTTTTCAGCTTCTGCGTCCCAGACAGCATCCAATATGTGTTTCTCGTTCTAAGTTGAGCTCTTTATCCAAATTTGCAGACTTTGGCTAAATTGAGTTCTTTGCCAATTCTGAGATACACTTTGCTGTAACTTCTTAGGGAAAGCTCAGATCAACCAATCGACTGCTTTTTCAACTTCTACATCCCAGACAGCATCCAACATGTGTTTCTCGTTTGAAGTTGAGCTCTGCATTCAAATTTGCAATCCCTTGCTAAATTGAGTTCTTTGCCAATTCTGAGATACACTTTGCTGTAACTTCTCAGGGAAAGGTCTGATCAACCAATCGACTGCTTTTTCAACTTCTACATCCCAGACAGCATCCAACATGTGTTTCTCGTTTGAAGTTGAGCTCTGCATTCAAATTTGCAATCCCTTGCTAAATTGAGTTCTTTGGCAATTCTGAGATACACTTTGCTGTAACTTCTTAGGGAAAGCTCAGATCAACCAATCGACTGCTTTTTCAGCTTCTGCGTCCCAGACAGCATCCAATATGTGTTTCTCGTTCTAAGTTGAGCTCTTTATCCAAATTTGCAGTCTTTGGCTAAATTGAGTTCTTTGCCAATTCTGAGATACACTTTGCTGTAACTTCTCAGGGAAAGCTCAGATCAACCAATTGACTGCTTTTTCAGCTTCTACATCCCAGACAGCATCCAACATGTGTTTGTCGTTTGAAGTTGAGCTCTGCATTCAAATTTTCAATCCCTTGCTAAATTGAGTTCTTTGCCAATTCTGATATACACTTTGCTGTAACTTCTCAGGGAAAGCTCAGATCAACCAATCGACTGCTTTTTCAGCTTCTGCGTCCCAGACAGCATTCAATATGTGTTTCTCGTTTGAAGTTGAGCTCTGCATTCAAATTTGCAATCACTTGCTAAATTGAGTTTTTTGCCAATTCTGAGATACACTTTGCTGTAACTTCTCAGGGAAAGCTCAGATCAACCAATCGACTGCTTTTTCAGCTTCTGCGTCCCAGACAGCATCCAATATGTGTTTCTCGTTCTAAGTTGAGCTCTTTATCCAAATTTGCAGACTTTGGCTAAATTGAGTTCTTTGCCAATTCTGAGATACACTTTGCTGTAACTTCTTAGGGAAAGCTCAGATCAACCAATCGACTGCTTTTTCAACTTCTACATCCCAGACAGCATCCAACATGTGTTTCTCGTTTGAAGTTGAGCTCTGCATTCAAATTTGCAATCCCTTGCTAAATTGAGTTCTTTGCCAATTCTGAGATACACTTTGCTGTAACTTCTCAGGTAAAGGTCAGATCAACCAATCGACTGCTTTTTCAACTTCTACATCCCAGACAGCATCCAACATGTGTTTCTCGTTTGAAGTTGAGCTCTGCATTCAAATTTGCAATCCCTTGCTAAATTGAGTTCTTTGCCAATTCTGAGATACACTTTGCTGTAACTTCTTAGGGAAAGCTCAGATCAACCAATCGACTGCTTTTTCAGCTTCTGCGTCCCAGACAGCATCCAATATGTGTTTCTCGTTCTAAGTTGAGCTCTTTATCCAAATTTGCAGTCTTTGGCTAAATTGAGTTCTTTGCCAATTCTGAGATACACTTTGCTGTAACTTCTCAGGGAAAGCTCAGATCAACCAATTGACTGCTTTTTCAGCTTCTACATCCCAGACAGCATCCAACATGTGTTTGTCGTTTGAAGTTGAGCTCTGCATTCAAATTTTCAATCCCTTGCTAAATTGAGTTCTTTGCCAATTCTGATATACACTTTGCTGTAACTTCTCAGGGAAAGCTCAGATCAACCAATCGACTGCTTTTTCAGCTTCTGCGTCCCAGACAGCATTCAATATGTGTTTCTCGTTTGAAGTTGAGCTCTGCATTCAAATTTGCAATCACTTGCTAAATTGAGTTTTTTGCCAATTCTGAGATACACTTTGCTGTAACTTCTCAGGGAAAGCTCAGATCAACCAATCGACTGCTTTTTCAGCTTCTGCGTCCCAGACAGCATCCAATATGTATTTCTCGTTCTAAGTTGAGCTCTTTATCCAAATTTGCAGTCTTTGGCTCAATTGAGTTCTTTGCCAATTCTGAGATACACTTTGCTGTAACTTGTCAGGGAAAGCTCAGATCAACCAATCGACTGCTTTTTCAGCTTCTGCGTCCCAGACAGCATCCAATATGTGTTTCTCGTTCTAAGTTGAGCTCTTTATCCAAATTTGCAGTCTTTGGCTAAATTGAGTTCTTTGCCAATTCTGAGATACACTCTGCTGTAACTTGTCAGGGAAAGCTCAGATCAACCAATCGACTGCTTTTTCAACTTCTACATCCCAGACAGCATCCAACATGTGTTTCTCGTTTGAAGTTGAGCTCTACATTCAAATTTGCAATCCCTTGCTAAATTGAGTTCTTTGCCAATTCTGAGATACACTTTGCTGTAACTTCTCAGGGAAAGCTCAGATCAACCAATCGACTGCTTTTTCACCTTCTGCGTCCCAGACAGCATCCAATATGTGTTTCTCGTTCTAAGTTGAGCTCTTTATCCAAATTTGCAGTCTTTGGCTAAATTGAGTTCTTTGCCAATTCTGAGATACACTTTGCTGTAACTTGTCAGGGAAAGCTCAGATCAACCAATCAACTGCTTTTTCAACTTCTAAATCCCAGACAGCATCCAACATGTGTTTCTCGTTTGAAGTTGAGCTCTGCATTCAAATTTGCAATCCCTTGCTAAATTGAGTTCTTTGCCAATTCTGAGATACACTTTGCTGTAACTTCTCAGGGAAAGCTCAGATCAACCAATCGACTGCTTTTTCAGCTTCTGCGTCCCAGACAGCATCCAATATGTGTTTCTCGTTCTAAGTTGAGCTCTTTATCCAAATTTGCAGTCTTTGGCTAAATTGAGTTCTTTGCCAATTCTGAGATACACTTTGCTGTAACTTCTCAGGGAAAGCTCAGATCAACCAATCGACTGCTTTTTCAGCTTCTGCGTCCCAGACAGCATCCAATATGTGTTTCTCGTTCTAAGTTGAGCTCTTTATCCAAATTTGCAGACTTTGGCTAAATTGAGTTCTTTGCCAATTCTGAGATACACTTTGCTGTAACTTCTTAGGGAAAGCTCAGATCAACCAATCGACTGCTTTTTCAACTTCTACATCCCAGACAGCATCCAACATGTGTTTCTCGTTTGAAGTTGAGCTCTGCATTCAAATTTGCAATCCCTTGCTAAATTGAGTTCTTTGCCAATTCTGAGATACACTTTGCTGTAACTTCTCAGGGAAAGGTCAGATCAACCAATCGACTGCTTTTTCAACTTCTACATCCCAGACAGCATCCAACATGTGTTTCTCGTTTGAAGTTGAGCTCTGCATTCAAATTTGCAATCCCTTGCTAAATTGAGTTCTTTGCCAATTCTGAGATACACTTTGCTGTAACTTCTCAGGGAAAGCTCAGATCAACCAATCGACTGCTATTTCAGCTTCTGCGTCCCAGACAGCATCCAATATGTGTTTCTCGTTCTAAGTTGAGCTCTTTATCCAAATTTGCAGTCTTTGGCTAAATTGAGTTCTTTGCCAATTCTGAGATACACTTTGCTGTAACTTCTCAGGGAAAGCTCAGATCAACCAATCGACTGCTTTTTCAGCTTCTGCGTCCAAGGCAGCATCCAATATGTGTTTCTCGTTCTAAGTTGAGCTCTTTATCCAAATTTGCAGTCTTTGGCTAAATTGAGTTCTTTGCCAATTCTGAGATACACTTTGCTGTAACTTCTCAGGGAAAGCTCAGATCAACCAATCGACTGCTTTTTCAACTTCTGCGTCCCAGACAGCATCCAATATGTGTTTCTCGTTCTAAGTTGAGCTCTTTATCCAAATTTGCAGTCTTTGGCTAAATTGAGTTCTTTGCCAATTCTGAGATACACTTTGCTGTAACTTCTCAGGGAAAGCTAAGATCAACCAATCGACTGCTTTTTCAGCTTCTGCGTCCCAGACAGCATCCAATATGTGTTTCTCGTTCTAAGTTGAGCTCTTTATCCAAGTTTGCAGTCTTTGGCTAAATTGAGTTCTTTGCCAATTCTGAGATACACTTTGCTGTAACTTGTCAGGGAAAGCTCAGATCAACCAATCGACTGCTTTTTCAACTTCTACATCCCAGACAGCATCCAACATGTGTTTCTCGTTTGAAGTTGAGCTCTGCATTCAAATTTGCAATCCCTTGCTAAATTGAGTTCTTTGCCAATTCTGAGATACACTTTGCTGTAACTTCTCAGGGAAAGCTCAGATCAACCAATCGACTGCTTTTTCAGCTTCTGCGTCCCAGACAGCATCCAATATGTGTTTCTCGTTCTAAGTTGAGCTCTTTATCCAAATTTGCAGTCTTTGGCTAAATTGAGTTCTTTGCCAATTCTGAGATACACTTTGCTGTAACTTCTCAGGGAAAGCTCAGATCAACCAATCGACTGCTTTTTCAGCTTCTGCGTCCCAGACAGCATCCAATATGTGTTTCTCGTTCTAAGTTGAGCTCTTTATCCAAATTTGCAGACTTTGGCTAAATTGAGTTCTTTGCCAATTCTGAGATACACTTTGCTGTAACTTCTTAGGGAAAGCTCAGATCAACCAATCGACTGCTTTTTCAACTTCTACATCCCAGACAGCATCCAACATGTGTTTCTCGTTTGAAGTTGAGCTCTGCATTCAAATTTGCAATCCCTTGCTAAATTGAGTTCTTTGCCAATTCTGAGATACACTTTGCTGTAACTTCTCAGGGAAAGGTCTGATCAACCAATCGACTGCTTTTTCAACTTCTACATCCCAGACAGCATCCAACATGTGTTTCTCGTTTGAAGTTGAGCTCTGCATTCAAATTTGCAATCCCTTGCTAAATTGAGTTCTTTGCCAATTCTGAGATACACTTTGCTGTAACTTCTTAGGGAAAGCTCAGATCAACCAATCGACTGCTTTTTCAGCTTCTGCGTCCCAGACAGCATCCAATATGTGTTTCTCGTTCTAAGTTGAGCTCTTTATCCAAATTTGCAGTCTTTGGCTAAATTGAGTTCTTTGCCAATTCTGAGATACACTTTGCTGTAACTTCTCAGGGAAAGCTCAGATCAACCAATTGACTGCTTTTTCAGCTTCTACATCCCAGACAGCATCCAACATGTGTTTGTCGTTTGAAGTTGAGCTCTGCATTCAAATTTTCAATCCCTTGCTAAATTGAGTTCTTTGCCAATTCTGATATACACTTTGCTGTAACTTCTCAGGGAAAGCTCAGATCAACCAATCGACTGCTTTTTCAGCTTCTGCGTCCCAGACAGCATTCAATATGTGTTTCTCGTTTGAAGTTGAGCTCTGCATTCAAATTTGCAATCACTTGCTAAATTGAGTTTTTTGCCAATTCTGAGATACACTTTGCTGTAACTTCTCAGGGAAAGCTCAGATCAACCAATCGACTGCTTTTTCAGCTTCTGCGTCCCAGACAGCATCCAATATGTATTTCTCGTTCTAAGTTGAGCTCTTTATCCAAATTTGCAGTCTTTGGCTCAATTGAGTTCTTTGCCAATTCTGAGATACACTTTGCTGTAACTTGTCAGGGAAAGCTCAGATCAACCAATCGACTGCTTTTTCAGCTTCTGCGTCCCAGACAGCATCCAATATGTGTTTCTCGTTCTAAGTTGAGCTCTTTATCCAAATTTGCAGTCTTTGGCTAAATTGAGTTCTTTGCCAATTCTGAGATACACTTTGCTGTAACTTGTCAGGGAAAGCTCAGATCAACCAATCGACTGCTTTTTCAACTTCTACATCCCAGACAGCATCCAACATGTGTTTCTCGTTTGAAGTTGAGCTCTACATTCAAATTTGCAATCCCTTGCTAAATTGAGTTCTTTGCCAATTCTGAGATACACTTTGCTGTAACTTCTCAGGGAAAGCTCAGATCAACCAATCGACTGCTTTTTCACCTTCTGCGTCACAGACAGCATCCAATATGTGTTTCTCGTTCTAAGTTGAGCTCTTTATCCAAATTTGCAGTCTTTGGCTAAATTGAGTTCTTTGCCAATTCTGAGATACACTTTGCTGTAACTTGTCAGGGAAAGCTCAGATCAACCAATCGACTGCTTTTTCAACTTCTACATCCCAGACAGCATCCAACATGTGTTTCTCGTTTGAAGTTGAGCTCTGCATTCAAATTTGCAATCCCTTGCTAAATTGAGTTCTTTGCCAATTCTGAGATACACTTTGCTGTAACTTCTCAGGGAAAGGTCAGATCAACCAATCGACTGCTTTTTCAACTTCTACATCCCAGACAGCATCCAACATGTGTTTCTCGTTTGAAGTTGAGCTCTGCATTCAAATTTGCAATCCCTTGCTAAATTGAGTTCTTTGCCAATTCTGAGATACACTTTGCTGTAACTTCTCAGGGAAAGCTCAGATCAACCAATCGACTGCTATTTCAGCTTCTGCGTCCCAGACAGCATCCAATATGTGTTTCTCGTTCTAAGTTGAGCTCTTTATCCAAATTTGCAGTCTTTGGCTAAATTGAGTTCTTTGCCAATTCTGAGATACACTTTGCTGTAACTTCTCAGGGAAAGCTCAGATCAACCAATCGACTGCTTTTTCAACTTCTGCGTCCCAGACAGCATCCAATATGTGTTTCTCGTTCTAAGTTGAGCTCTTTATCCAAATTTGCAGTCTTTGGCTAAATTGAGTTCTTTGCCAATTCTGAGATACACTTTGCTGTAACTTCTCAGGGAAAGCTAAGATCAACCAATCGACTGCTTTTTCAGCTTCTGCGTCCCAGACAGCATCCAATATGTGTTTCTCGTTCTAAGTTGAGCTCTTTATCCAAGTTTGCAGTCTTTGGCTAAATTGAGTTCTTTGCCAATTCTGAGATACACTTTGCTGTAACTTCTCAGGGAAAGCTCAGATCAACGAATCGACTGCTTTTTCAGCTTCTGCGTCCCAGACAGCATCCAATATGTGTTTCTTGTTCTAAGTTGAGCTCTTTATCCAAATTTGCAGTCTTTGGCTAAATTGAGTTCTTTGCCAATTCTGAGATACACTTTGCTGTAACTTCTCAGGGAAAGCTCAGATCAACCAATCGACTGGTTTTTCAGCTTCTACATCCCAGACAGCATCCAATATTTATTTCTCGTTCTAAGTTGAGCTCTTTATCCAAATTTGCAGTCTTTGGCTCAATTGAGTTCTTTGCCAATTCTGAGATACACTTTGCTGTAACTTGTCAGGGAAAGCTCAGATCAACCAATCGACTGCTTTTTCAGCTTCTGCGTCCCAGACAGCATCAAATATGTGTTTCTCGTTTGAAGTTGAGCTCTGCATTCAAATTTGCAATCCCTTCCTAAATTGAGTTCTTTGCCAATTCTGAGATACACTTTGCTGTAACTTCTCAGGGAAAGCTCAGATCAACCAATCCACTGCTTTTTCAGCTTCTGCGTCCCAGACAGCATCCAATATGTGTTTCTCTTTCTAAGTTGAGCTCTTTATCCAAATTTGCAGTCTTTGGCTAAATTGAGTTCTTTGCCAATTCTGAGATACACTTTGCTGTAACTTCTCAGGGAAAGCTCAGATCAACCAATCAACTGCTTTTTCAGCTTCTGCGTCCCAGACAGCATCCAATATGTGTTTCTCGTTCTAAGTTGAGCTCTTTATCCAAATTTGAAGTCTTTGGCTAAATTGAGTTCTTTGCCAATTCTGAGATACACTTTGCTGTAACTTCTCAGGGAAAGCTCAGATCAACCAATCGACTGCTTTTTCAGCTTCTGCGTCCCAGACAGCATTCAATATGTTACAGCAAAGTGTATCTCAGAATTGGCAAAGAACTCAATTTAGCCAAAGACTGCAAATTTGGATAAAGAGCTCAACTTAGAACGAGAAACACATATTGGATGCTGTCTGGGACGCAGAAGCTGAAAAAGCAGTCGATTGGTTGATCTGAGCTTTCCCTGACAAGTTACAGCAAAGTGTATCTCAGAATTGGCAAAGAACTCAATTGAGCCAAAGACTGCAAATTTGGATAAAGAGCTCAACTTAGAACGAGAAATACATGTTGGATGCTGTCTGGGATGTAGAAGTTGAAAAAGCAGTCGATTGGTTGATCTGAGCTTTCCCTGAGAAGTTACAGCAAAGTGTATATCAGAATTGGCAAAGAACTCAATTTAGCAAGGGATTGAAAATTTGAATGCAGATCTCAACTTCAAACGAGAAACACATGTTGGATGCTGTCTGGGATGTAGAAGCTGAAAAAGCAGTCGATTGGTTGATCTGAGCTTTCCCTGAGAAGTTACAGCAAAGTGTATCTCAGAATTGGCAAAGAACTCAATTTAGCCAAAGACTGCAAATTTAGATAAAGAGCTCAACTTAGAACGAGAAACACATATTGGATGCTGTCTGGGACGCAGAAGCTGAAAAAGCAGTCGATTGGTGGATCTGAGCTTTCCCTGACAAGTTACAGCAAAGTGTATCTCAGAATTGGCAAAGAACTCAATTGAGCCAAAGACTGCAAATTTGGATAAAGAGCTCAACTTAGAACGAGAAATACATATTGGATGCTGTCTGGGATGTAGAAGCTGAAAAACCAGTCGATTGGTTGATCTGAGCTTTCCCTGAGAAGTTACAGCAAAGTGTATCTCAGAATTGGCAAAGAACTCAATTTAGCCAAAGACTGCAAATTTGGATAAAGAGCTCAACTTAGAACGAGAAACACATATTGGATGCTGTCTGGGACGCAGAAGCTGAAAAAGCAGTCGATTGGTTGATCTGAGCTTTCCCTGAGAAGTTACAGCAAAGTGTATCTCAGAATTGGCAAAGAACTCAATTTAGCAAGGGATTGCAAATTTGAATGCAGAGCTCAACTTCAAACGAGAAACACATGTTGGATGCTATCTGGGATGTAGAAGTTGAAAAAGCAGTCGATTAGTTGATCTGAGCTTTCCCTGAGAAGTTACAGCAAAGTGTATCTCAGAATTGGCAAAGAACTCAATTTAGCAAGGGATTGCAAATTTGGATAAAGAGCTCAACTTAGAACGAGAAACACATATTGGATGCTGTCTGGGATGTAGAAGTTGAAAAACCAGTCGATTGGTTGATCTGAGCTTTCCCTGACAAGTTACAGCAAAGTGTATCTCAGAATTGGCAAAGAACTCAATTTAGCCAAAGACTGAAAATTTGGATAAAGAGCTCAACTTAGAACGGGAAACACATATTGAATGCTGTCTGGGACGCAGAAGCAGAAAAAGCAGTCGATTGGTTGATCTGAGCTTTCCCTGAGAAGTTACAGCAAAGTGTATATCAGATTTGGCAAAGAACTCAATTTAGCAAGGGATTGCAAATTTGAATGCAGAGCTCAACTTCAAACGAGAAACACATGTTGGAAGCTGTCTGGGATGTAGAAGCTGAAAAAGCAGTCGATTGGTTGATCTGAGCTTTCCATGAGAAGTTACAGCAAAGTGTATCTCAGAATTGGCAAAGAACTCAATTTAGCCAAAGACTGCAAATTTGGATAAAGAGCTCAACTTAGAACGAGAAACACATATTGGATGCTGTCTGGGACGCAGAAGCTGAAAAAGCAGTCGATTGGTTTATCTGAGCTTTCCCTGACAAGTTACAGCAAAGTGTATCTCAGAATTGGCAAAGAACTCAATTTAACAAGGGATTGCAAATTTGAATGCAGAGCTCAACTTCAAACGAGAAACACATGTTGGATGCTGTCTGGGATGTAGAAGTTGAAAAAGCAGTCGATTGGTTGATCTGAGCTTTCCCTGAGAAGTTACAGCAAAGTGTATATCAGAATTGGCAAAGAACTCAATTTAGCAAGGGATTGAAAATTTGAATGCAGATCTCAACTTCAAACGAGAAACACATGTTGGATGCTGTCTGGGATGTAGAAGCTGAAAAAGCAGTCGATTGGTTGATCTGAGCTTTCCCTGAGAAGTTACAGCAAAGTGTATCTCAGAATTGGCAAAGAACTCAATTTAGCCAAAGACTGCAAATTTGGATAAAGAGCTCAACTTAGGACGAGAAACACATATTGGATGCTGTCTGGGATGCAGAAGCTGAAAAAGCAGTCGATTGGTTGATCTGAGCTTTCCCTGAGAAGTTACAGCAAAGTGTATCTCAGAATTGGCAAAGAACTCAATTTAGCCAAAGACTGCAAATTTGGATAAAGAGCTCAACTTAGAACGAGAAACACATATTGGATGCTGTCTGGGACGCAGAAGCTGAAAAAGCAGTCGATTGGTTGATCTGAGCTTTCCCTGAGAAGTTACAGCAAAGTGTATCTCAGAATTGGCAAAGAACTCAATTTAGCAAGGGATTGCAAATTTGAATGCAGAGCTCAACTTCAAACGAGAAACACATGTTGGATGCTATCTGGGATGTAGAAGTTGAAAAAGCAGTCGATTGGTTGATCTGAGCTTTCCCTGAGAAGTTACAGCAAAGTGTATCTCAGAATTGGCAAAGAACTCAATTTAGCAAGGGATTGCAAATTTGAATGCAGAGCTCAACTTCAAACGAGAAACACATGTTGGATGCTGTCTGGGATGTAGAAGTTGAAAAAGCAGTCGATTGGTTGATCTGAGCTTTCCCTAAGAAGTTACAGCAAAGTGTATCTCAGAATTGGCAAAGAACTCAATTTAGCCAAAGACTGCAAATTTGGATAAAGAGCTCAACTTAGAACGAGAAACACATATTGGATGCTGTCTGGGATGTAGAAGTTGAAAAAGCAGTCGATTGGTTGATCTGAGCTTTCCCTGACAAGTTACAGCAAAGTGTATCTCAGAATTGGCAAAGAACTCAATTTAGCCAAAGACTGAAAATTTGGATAAAGAGCTCAACTTAGAACGGGAAACACATATTGAATGCTGTCTGGGACGCAGAAGCAGAAAAAGCAGTCGATTGGTTGATCTGAGCTTTCCCTGAGAAGTTACAGCAAAGTGTATATCAGAATTGGCAAAGAACTCAATTTAGCAAGGGATTGAAAATTTGAATGCAGAGCTCAACTTCAAACGAGAAACACATGTTGGATGCTGTCTGGGATGTAGAAGCTGAAAAAGCAGTCGATTGGTTGATCTGAGCTTTCCCTGAGAAGTTACAGCAAAGTGTATCTCAGAATTGGCAAAGAACTCAATTGAGCCAAAGACTGCAAATTTGGATAAAGAGCTCTGTGGGATTAGCATATCAATGGAAGGTGATTAAGCCTCCTCCGACAGCATCCACCCCCACCCAGCGGGCTGGCTCTGGGAATAAGCTAAGCACACAAAGGTTTCAGCAAAAGCCAGCCTCGTCTTCAGGTGGGATGGCTGTATTTATTAGGTTCTCTAGATAAAGGAGGGGTTACAGTCTCCTCTTACTATCTACATACATTCCTAAGGGAGGTGTTACAATTCCTCCCTGCTGCCTACTTTTAGATTCGTTTCTCCACTTAAGTTTCGTTTCCTGGAAAGCCATGACTTTCGAGGGGGATGCGAAAGTAATAGGGTGGTACCTCCTGGTCCTAGGCTTACAAATCCACTTGCTTTCTAATGAGCAAGCTATTGTGCCTGAACCATGGCTTGTTCATTCCAACATCTCCTCCTTTTTGTTTTTATTCATTTTTAAGGTAGGCGATAGGGAATCAGATGGGGAGTCAGAATCTTCGGAGTCTGACACAGCCCATTGATAGCTCTTTTGTTGTTGTTCCGTTGTTATCCGTTCATAGCCTTCACGTGACAGTATCATGGCTTCAACAGTGGAGAAACGTTTTTGAAAAAGGGTAACTAATCTATTAAAAATACAAGGACCAATAACACATGCAATAATAATTAAAATCAAAGGACCCATAATAGCAGATAATAACGTTGTCAACCATGGTGATGCATTAAACAACCCTTGATACCATGTTTGGGTAGCTTCCCTTTCATTTTTCCTCTTTTCCAATCTCTTCCGTAGTTCAGACATGGAATCTCTAACTAAACCTGAATTATCTGCATAAAAGCAACACTCTTCTTTCAGGGCAACACACAACCCCCCTTCTTTTAGCAATAGGAGGTCTAGTCCCCTTCTATTTTGTAATACCACTTCTGCCAATGAGGTGAGAGATGTTTGCAAAGCAGAAATGGAAGTTTCAATGCGTTGGAGATCTTCATCAATGCTGGCAGTCAATGCTCTTATGTGTTGATCACCTACCACCAAGGCAGAAACACCGGTTGCGGTGCCTGCAGCGCCTAAACCCAATAATACAGAGAGTGTAAGAGTGGTGACTAACTCTCGTTTTGTTCTTAGGGTATCTTCTGTTGGCTCCATCAAGGATGTGAATGTTGAAGCTTGATAATATGATACCTTGGGAAGTAAGGTCACCTGAATACAGAAAGCATTAGTATGTAATAACGTATCCCCATGTACACAAGCAGTAGCACCAGTTGAACATGCCCACACAGAATTATTACCAGGAATGAAATAATAACCCCTTAAGCGCTGTGTGATATTCCCTCCAGACGTGGTGTAAAGAAGACTATAGCCATTTATCACACGATTACGAGACCGTGGTAAATAAAGCCTACAATGGTGATCGTGGGGAGCATCGAGGCAGTAATGAGAGTACATAGCTGGAATATGCCCTAAACAGCATCCTTGCCCCATCACCGATGTTATGGTAATGGAGCTGTTGCGCCATCTGCAGAGGCTATCAGTGGTGGAATTAATAACTGGTTCGGCAGAGGCTATGGCTTCATAAAAAGGTGGGGCAGAAGATAAGCATAGCCAACATTCCTTATTACTATCATTTTGACCAATGGTGCTGTTAAGGAGCTCATATGTGGAGGAAAGCAGGGATAAAAGTGGATTGTGTATAACATCATTTGGGTTGAGAAAATCGGACTGGAAGGCGGATCGGATTTTAAGATTTGGGCCTATAGGGCCAGTCCGCTCTGGGGTGATAGTTAACTGTATGGAGAAAATGTTTCCTGTGTCTCCCCTTCCCGACCATTGTCTTCCCCCCCATTTCAAACCCTTCATCCAAACACCTTGTGGCATAGCTTTCCCTGCAGGTGTAAAGGAAATGTTCATTGGGTTCTTTCTTTGATAACAGCAGTGGCCGGGGCAGCTGGAGATATCTGGGCGTCCAAAGCTTCTTGTGATGGAGATGTAATCAGTTGAAGTGGGAGGAGTCCAGTTTATGTGTCCTGTAGAGACACAGGACCATTGATGGCAATAGTTGTCGGCCACTCCACCACATTGATTGCTACGAGATGTTGTATGTGGCTCTGGGCAAAAGTAAAGGTACAAACGCGAAGCCTGTTTTGGTGATATAGCACATGATGTTTTGTCTGTAAAGGCTGTTGTACCCACCCCCATTTCTGCAAAGTCAAAGTGTAAATGTCTGGGAAACCACGGCCAGTGAGTGCGGTTGCTGATCTGGTATAATGTATGTCCTTGGAAGTCTTTTACCAACCAAGTCCAGTTTAGTGGTTGGTGCAGTGACACTGCGGGGGGGGGGATCTGGAATGGCGTCTTAGAGAGCGGTGGTGGTTGAGGTAGGCAGACTGCCAATCAGATCTTGGAGTGGCAGCAAAAGAGTCATGTGAGTGCAGATTAGTCTTTTGAAATTGCACTCTGGTTGAGGGACCTGTCGCTTTGAGTTGATTTAACGGTGTGATCCATAGGCCCCCCACTAGGTTCATCAGCAGCAGGAGGAGTAGAGTCATGATGAGAAGAGGACGATCCATCTGGTACAGACGCTGGCACAGGAGATGATGGTTTGACCAAATATGGTCGGACGTGTCGGCCTGGGATCCAGAGGGTGTGGTCGTCTAGCTGTATTGCGGCATAGCCTCTTCCCCAAGTGATGAGTGATGCCGGCCCCTTCCACGTGTGATCAGGCAGCTGTCGGTAGTAGACAAGTGGACGTTGATGTTCAGTCACTACAGCGGGGGAGTAATGTCGACAAGCGGCAGATGTGGGGGGGCTTCCGTTGAGGTTTAGAAAGTTTAAGACATAAAGACAAAGGTTTAATGTGTTTTGCATCGCTGGGAGGCTGGGGGGTCCTTTTCCCCTGGTTTCTGAATATCTGTTAAGAGCATTCTTTAAAGTTTGATTTGCTCTTTCTACTATGGCTTGACCTTGACTATTATAAGGTATGCCAAATTTGTGTATTATTCCCCATTTTTGACAAAAGGCCGAAAATGCTTGACTAGTATAAGCAGGCCCATTGTCTGTTTTTAATTCTTTTGGGCATCCCAACGAAGCAAAAGAGCGAATACAATGATTGATGACATGTTTTATAGCCTCACCCCTTTGGGGGGTGGCCATGATGAACCCAGAGTATGTATCAATGGATACATGAATGTACTTCCATGGGGAAAAGGAAGCATATTGGGTAACATCCATTTGCCAAATTTGATTACATTCTGTTCCCCTGGGATTGACCCCCATGGGAATAGAATGCGCTTGTTTGCTACAGGTAGGGCATTGTTGCAAGATGGCAGCGGCTTCTGTAGCTGAAATTTTAAATTGTTTGATTAAAGCCTTTTTATTTTGATGAAAATAGGAATGGCTTTCCCATGGAGTAGGAAGAGACAGTGTGAGCAAGGAGGTAGGTGCAGCCGCGGCTGCAGCATCAGCCACGTCATTGCCTTCCTGGAGAAAGCCAGGGAAAGGTTGGTGACTGCGAATATGAGCAACATGGAAAGAATGAATCCTTAAAGAAATGAGATGTTGTAAGGATAGAAACAGGGACATAAGAGTTGGTTCGATAGAGGGAGAAAGATATGCCTGGTAAATAGAGGAAATAATTTGGGAAACATAAAGGCTGTCAAGAATAAGGTTAAAGGGTTGATGAGGGAAAGTCTCAAAGGCAAGAATAGAGGCATAGAGTTCTGCCCTTTGGGCAGAGGATTGAGGAGGAGTTATTTTAGTATGCCATTTGCCATTAATCTGCCAGGCACATGCCCCAAAGGACTTGCTGCCATCAGCAAAAACAGTGATAGCTTCAGGGATAGGAAAAGAAGAAATGGTGGTATTCCACACAAAGGGAGTGGTCTTGAGAAGTTGTATTCTAGGATCAGGTGGAGGATGACAGGAGACAGTACCAGGCCAGTCAGCGAGGGCAAATTGAAGAGGTTCGCTGACTGCCAACAAAGGCTCCCATGTAGATAGAGAGCAGGGTAGGTAAATGACAGACGGTTCAATTCCAGCAAGGGCCTTGGACCGTAGCCGGCCCTTAGTGATAAGGGTGGCAAATAAGGCAGGTTTGGTAGTAAGAGTGGCACGAGGTGTATGAGACAGGTGGATCCATTCAAGGATTAACAAGGAAGGTGTGACCTGAGCCACTGCCGCAGTGGGCAGCGTAGGAGTGTTAAAAATTAACAATACGAAAGGCACGTTGTCTACCATTCTATCTACCCATTTTGTAAGCAAAGCCTGATTAACGAGGCTTAAAACATCCAACTGATCCTGTTGCAAAGGAATGACATCAGACGGATGTTTGCCCTTGGTAATGGCAGTGAATAAGGGCGACAATTGTGCGGTGGAAAGGCCTAAATAAGGTCTGATCCAGTTAATGGATCCCAAGTATTGTTGTAATTGCAAAAGTGATGGCTTGGGTGGCAATGTAATGTGAGGTACATTGGGTGAAGCGTGTGATGTAAGCATTTTGTGTCCTAAATACTGAAAAGGGGGAGAAACCTGCACCTTGTCAGGAGCTATGTGCAGACCCCCCAGTTGTAGAATGTGTCTGAGATGGGGTAGTGTTTTCAAGGCTGTGCCTTCAGGGCCTGGGGCTGCAACCAGGATGTCATCCATATAATGGTAAACCAGAAAGGTTGGATGGCAATCCCTGTATGGTTGCAGCACACGAGAAACATAATATTGGCACATGGTGGGGCTATTGAGCATGCCTTGAGGCAAAACCTTCCACTGATAACGAGAGGTGGGCTGAGCGTTGTTAGGCTCAGGGATAGTAAAGGCAAAGATATGCCTGTCCTTAGGATGCAAAGGGATAGAGAAAAAACAGTCCTTCAGATCAATGACCATCATGTCATAAGTTTGAGGAATTAAGTTCGGGTTAGGCAAACCGCATTGTAAAGGGCCCATAGGTTTCAATATGTTGTTCACGGCTCTCAAGTCATGCAACAATCTCCAACTGCCTGATTTTTTCTTTATGACAAAAACCGGGGTGTTATAAGGGCTCAGGGATGGCTCCAAGTGTCCTTTCAAAATTTGTTCCTGTACTAGTTGTTTCAGCACAGCTAATTTCTCATTGGGCAATGGCCATTGATCAATCCAGACAGGGGCGTGAGAGAGGAGTTCCAGACGTAAAACAAAAGAGGTTGACATGGTAGCCATATTAGGACAAGATTAATTTTGCTTGAAATTGGGACATTAAATCTCTTCCCCACAAGTTGGTATGTAAGGGCAGCACTACTGGTTTAATAAATGCTGTCACAGATGATGAGGGAGATGTCACCGAGATCCAATCACTACTAATATTCGCTGTTTGAATACCTCCCACTCCTCGGACTGATGGTGCAGCGTGGGTGGGCCAGGCAGAGGGCCAGTCAGCTGTGCAGATGACAGAGACGTCCGCACCCGTATCTAAAAGGCCAGAAAAGGAACGGCCATTCAGAGTAAATTCAGCAGTTGGGCGTGATTTGTTAACTGATTGTTCCATTGCAAGAACATCGGTTTGATCTTCAAGCAAAATCATGGTAGCCACAACAGTCCCCTTGTTAACAGTTATGGGGGAATTTACCATAATAGCCAAAGCAAGATCAGAAAAGGAATCAGAACTGCGCAAAAAAGGCGCAGCAATAACCCCTTGAGCAGTAAGATCAAGAGAGGGAAAAACAAGCACTGGCAGCGAAGGAGGCAAGACAAGAGGCAAACGTGGTGAAATAAAAAGATGGTACACATGGGCAGGCAAGGAATAAGTAACTGTGTCATTAGCAACCATTTCAAAGGATTGGGAAAGAAACTTATCATCCAGGGGTTCAACCTTTTTGGTGGGGCTGGTTGAGTGCCCCGCCATTAGTTTCCCGGCAGAGATTGAACTGCGGGTTGAGAGGCCGGGTGAAATTTAGCAGCCAAAGGACAGTGATTTGCCCAGTGGAAACCGTTGCGGCATTTCGGGCAAACAGTTTTAGGTTTTGAAAATTTAGATGAGCGGTTGGCGCCCCCTCCTGGCGCACGGCATTGAGATTTAAAATGGCCAGGCTTCCCGCAGTTAAAGCAATTTCCGGCTGGACGTACGGGAAGCACGTCAGAGGGGGAGGGCGAAGCGGGCGAAAGAGGCAAGGCAGAAATGGCAGAGGTAAGAGCAGCCACGTTGGCAGAGGCTAAAGCGGCCATATTGTGGGTGGTGGTGCCCACAATACGACAGGCTTGCAGAAAGTCACACAGAGAAACACCAGATTTAGTAGCAATGGGCTGTAAAACCTTTTTACAATCTTCATTAGCATTCTCAAAAGCCAATTTAAGTGCCAATTCTTTGCGAGCATCCTCATTCTCAATCTGACGCTCTAAAGTCAATTGAAGGCGATCAACAAAGGAGGAATAAGACTCCACGGAACCCTGAATAATTTTAGAAAAAGTTTGAAGGGGCTTTCCATGGGAGTCATCGACATTCCGCAAAGCCGCCAAAGCGCATTCCTTAATTAAGGGAAAAGCGGCAGCGTCAGACTGGCATTGTTGTTGGATGGTATTGCGGGTCCCAGTACCATTAAGGTCGTCTGCGGTAACAAGATTGGGAAGACCCGCGCGAATTTTAGCTGCGGTCTGTTTGCCATATTCAAAGGACCATTGCATAAATTGGGTAGGAGTTAAAATCATTTCAAATAAAGATTGCCAATCAAGCTGTAGCAGTACAACATTTATAGTAGAAAGCGAAGCAAGCAAGCCACGCACATAATGAGAATGTAGACCATAATCCTGAACAGCAGTTCTAATAGCCCTGACATGTTTATAATTATGATGGAGATGATTCGGGACGGGAGCTGCTCCAGGAGCTGCTCCTGCTGGTACGGCCCAGGTTACAGGGCACGCTGTACAAGAATCCACATCATCTAGGGATAATTCACCATCAAGGTGGGCACCGTACAAAGAACGGGCCAATGCCCCCCCGTGGTGTGAGGGGGGGGTTTAAGATGTTGGGAATCCCCTAGAGGCACAATACATGGTTCGTTTACAAGCAAAGTTCCCTCGCTCTGATCACGGTCTTGCGAAGGTTCAATGGGAACGGAAGGATAGAGGCTTGGGGGAAGGGGGGGAGGAGGGGGAGGGGGGGAGGAAGGAGAGGGGGGGGAGGAATGGAGGGGGCGGAAGGAATTGGGGCAGAGGAGGCAGAGTCATACGGAGGAGGAGTAACTTCCGTGGCGGGCTCGGCCGTTTTTTGACCGGAGTATTTATGGTGGATTGTTAAACATTCCATAACTACCCGCCACGCATTTAAAATTTGGATGGGGGCCCTGGGGGCTGTATGAAGGTAATCCCCCAGTTTAGTCCATGTTGATAATTTTAAAGAGCCCTTCTCAGGGTAATGAGGGCATTGTTTCCAAATGTAAGCAAGCAATTTACTCAAATCTTTTTTCTTTGGGCGCGGAAGGGACCCTCCTCCGTTAGCAGCAAGCTTTATGCAAGAATCGGTTAACTCCCTTAGCTCCTTAAGGTGCGCGACCTTCTGCTTTGAGAGTTTTACCCCCATACCTACGTATTATTCAGTCATGTTTCAGAGAGGACGATGGCCAGCTTCCCTCAAGCGAGTGGTATGGAGGTTCCGAAGACGTATATCAGAAGGGTTTTTTTTCACCTTGCTTCGAGGTTTTAGCCTTGCTAATATCACGTCGAGGTCGCCAGATGTGGGATTAGCATATCAATGGAAGGTGATTAAGCCTCCTCCGACAGCATCCACCCCCACCCAGCGGGCTGGCTCTGGGAATAAGCTAAGCACACAAAGGTTTCAGCAAAAGCCAGCCTCGTCTTCAGGTGGGATGGCTGTATTTATTAGGTTCTCTAGATAAAGGAGGGGTTACAGTCTCCTCTTACTATCTACATACATTCCTAAGGGAGGTGTTACAATTCCTCCCTGCTGCCTACTTTTAGATTCGTTTCTCCACTTAAGTTTCGTTTCCTGGAAAGCCATGACTTTCGAGGGGGATGCGAAAGTAATAGGGTGGTACCTCCTGGTCCTAGGCTTACAAATCCACTTGCTTTCTAATGAGCAAGCTATTGTGCCTGAACCATGGCTTGTTCATTCCAACAGAGCTCAACTTAGAACGAGAAATACATATTGGATGCTGTCTGGGACGCAGATGCTGAAAAAGCAGTCGATTGGTTGATCTGAGCTTTCCCTGACAAGTTACAGCAAAGTGTATCTCAGAATTGGCAAAGAACTCAATTTAGCCAAAGACTGCAAATTTGGATAAAGAGCTCAACTTAGAACGAGAAACACATATTGGATGCTGTCTGGGACGCAGAAGCTGAAAAAGCAGTGGATTGGTTGATCTGAGCTTTCCCTGAGAAGTTACAGCAAAGTGTATCTCAGAATTGGCAAAGAACTCAATTTAGCAAGGGATTGCAAATTTCAATGCAGAGCTCAACTTCAAACGAGAAACACATGTTGGATGCTATCTGGGATGTAGAAGTTGAAAAAGCAGTCGATTGGTTCATCTGAGCTTTCCCTGAGAAGTTACAGCAAAGTGTATCTCAGAATTGGCAAAGAACTCAATTTAGCAAGGGATTGCAAATTTGAATGCAGAGCTCAACTTCAAACGAGAAACACATGTTGGATGCTGTCTGGGATGTAGAAGTTGAAAAAGCAGTCGATTGGTTGATCTGAGCTTTCCCTAAGAAGTTACAGCAAAGTGTATCTCAGAATTGGCAAAGAACTCAATTTAGCCAAAGACTGCAAATTTGGATAAAGAGCTCAACTTAGAACGAGAAACACATATTGGATGCTGTCTGGGATGTAGAAGTTGAAAAAGCAGTCGATTGGTTGACCTGAGCTTTCCCTGACAAGTTACAGCAAAGTGTATCTCAGAATTGGCAAAGAACTCAATTTAGCCAAAGACTGAAAATTTGGATAAAGAGCTCAACTTAGAACGAGAAACACATGTTGGATGCTGTCTGGGATGTAGAAGCTGAAAAAGCAGTCGATTGGTTGATCTGAGCTTTTCCTGAGAAGTTACAGCAAAGTGTATCTCAGAATTGGCAAAGAACTCAATTGAGCCAAAGACTGCAAATTTGGATAAAGAGCTCAACTTAGAACGAGAAATACATATTGGATGCTGTCTGGGACGCAGAAGCTGAAAAAGCAGTCGATTGGTTGATCTGAGCTTTCCCTGACAAGTTACAGCAAAGTGTATCTCAGAATTGGCAAAGAACTCAATTTAGCAAGGGATTGCAAATTTCAATGCAGAGCTCAACTTCAAAAGAGAAACACATGTTGGATGCTATCTGGGATGTAGAAGTTGAAAAAGCAGTCGATTGGTTGATCTGAGCTTTCCCTGAGAAGTTACAGCAAAGTGTATCTCAGAATTGGCAAAGAACTCAATTTAGCCAAAGACTGCAAATTTGGATAAAGAGCTCAACTTAGAACGAGAAACACATATTGGATGCTGTCTGGGACGCAGAAGCTGAAAAAGCAGTGGATTGGTTGATCTGAGCTTTCCCTGAGAAGTTACAGCAAAGTGTATCTCAGAATTGGCAAAGAACTCAATTTAGCAAGGGATTGCAAATTTCAATGCAGAGCTCAACTTCAAACGAGAAACACATGTTGGATGCTGTCTGGGATGTAGAAGTTGAAAAAGCAGTCGATTGGTTGACCTGAGCTTTCCCTGACAAGTTACAGCAAAGTGTATCTCAGAATTGGCAAAGAACTCAATTTAGCCAAAGACTGAAAATTTGGATAAAGAGCTCAACTTAGAACGAGAAACACATGTTGGATGCTGTCTGGGATGTAGAAGCTGAAAAAGCAGTCGATTGGTTGATCTGAGCTTTTCCTGAGAAGTTACAGCAAAGTGTATCTCAGAATTGGAAAAGAACTCAATTGAGCCAAAGACTGCAAATTTGGATAAAGAGCTCAACTTAGAACGAGAAATACATATTGGATGCTGTCTGGGACGCAGAAGCTGAAAAAGCAGTCGATTGGTTGATCTGAGCTTTCCCTGACAAGTTACAGCAAAGTGTATCTCAGAATTGGCAAAGAACTCAATTTAGCAAGGGATTGCAAATTTCAATGCAGAGCTCAACTTCAAAAGAGAAACACATGTTGGATGCTATCTGGGATGTAGAAGTTGAAAAAGCAGTCGATTGGTTGATCTGAGCTTTCCCTGAGAAGTTACAGCAAAGTGTATCTCAGAATTGGCAAAGAACTCAATTTAGCCAAAGACTGCAAATT
This sequence comes from Rhabdophis nuchalis, assembly GCA_039707465.1. NCBI lineage: Eukaryota > Metazoa > Chordata > Lepidosauria > Squamata > Natricidae > Rhabdophis > Rhabdophis nuchalis. Next base: position 177,824,193 of record CM077646.1, on the reverse strand, counting down.
TGGATAAAGAGCTCAACTTAGAACGAGAAACACATATTGGATGCTGTCTGGGACGCAGAAGCTGAAAAAGCAGTGGATTGGTTGATCTGAGCTTTCCCTGAGAAGTTACAGCAAAGTGTATCTCAGAATTGGCAAAGAACTCAATTTAGCAAGGGATTGCAAATTTCAATGCAGAGCTCAACTTCAAACGAGAAACACATGTTGGATGCTATCTGGGATGTAGAAGTTGAAAAAGCAGTCGATTGGTTCATCTGAGCTTTCCCTGAGAAGTTACAGCAAAGTGTATCTCAGAATTGGCAAAGAACTCAATTTAGCAAGGGATTGCAAATTTGAATGCAGAGCTCAACTTCAAACGAGAAACACATGTTGGATGCTGTCTGGGATGTAGAAGTTGAAAAAGCAGTCGATTGGTTGATCTGAGCTTTCCCTAAGAAGTTACAGCAAAGTGTATCTCAGAATTGGCAAAGAACTCAATTTAGCCAAAGACTGCAAATTTGGATAAAGAGCTCAACTTAGAACGAGAAACACATATTGGATGCTGTCTGGGATGTAGAAGTTGAAAAAGCAGTCGATTGGTTGACCTGAGCTTTCCCTGACAAGTTACAGCAAAGTGTATCTCAGAATTGGCAAAGAACTCAATTTAGCCAAAGACTGAAAATTTGGATAAAGAGCTCAACTTAGAACGAGAAACACATATTGAATGCTGTCTGGGACGCAGAAGCTGAAAAAGCAGTCGATTGGTTGATCTGAGCTTTCCCTGAGAAGTTACAGCAAAGTGTATCTCAGAATTGGCAAAGAACTCAATTTAGCCAAAGACTGCAAATTTGGATAAAGAGCTCAACTTAGAACGAGAAACACATATTGAATGCTGTCTGGGACGCAGAAGCTGAAAAAGCAGTCGATTGGTTGATCTGAGCTTTCCCTGAGAAGTTACAGCAAAGTGTATCTCAGAATTGGCAAAGAACTCAATTTAGCCAAAGACTGCAAATTTGGATAAAGAGCTCAACTTAGAACGAGAAACACATATTGGATGCTGTCTGGGACGCAGAAGCTGAAAAAGCAGTCGATTGGTTGATCTGAGCTTTCCCTGAGAAGTTACAGCAAAGTGTATCTCAGAATTGGCAAAGAATTCAATTTAGCAAGGGATTGCAAATTTCAATGCAGAGCTCAACTTCAAACGAGAAACACATGTTGGATGCTATCTGGGATGTAGAAGTTGAAAAAGCAGTCGATTGGTTGATCTGAGCTTTCCCTGAGAAGTTACAGCAAAGTGTATCTCAGAATTGGCAAAGAACTCAATTTAGCCAAAGACTGCAAATTTGGATAAAGAGCTCAACTTAGAACGAGAAACACATATTGGATGCTGTCTGGGACGCAGAAGCTGAAAAAGCAGTGGATTGGTTGATCTGAGCTTTCCCTGAGAAGTTACAGCAAAGTGTATCTCAGAATTGGCAAAGACCTCAATTTAGCAAGGGATTGCAAATTTCAATGCAGAGCTCAACTTCAAACGAGAAACACATGCTGGATTCTATCTGGGATGTAGAAGTTGAAAAAGCAGTCGATTGGTTGATCTGAGCTTTCCCTAAGAAGTTACAGCAAAGTGTATCTCAGAATTGGCAAAGAACTCAATTGAGCCAAAGACTGCAAATTTGGATAAAGAGCTCAACTTAGAACGAGAAATACATATTGGATGCTGTCTGGGATGTAGAAGTTGAAAAAGCAGTCGATTGGTTGACCTGAGCTTTCCCTGACAAGTTACAGCAAAGTGTATCTCAGAATTGGCAAAGAACTCAATTGAGCCAAAGACTGCAAATTTGGATAAAGAGCTCAACTTAGAACGAGAAATACATATTGGATGATGTCTGGGACGCAGATGCTGAAAAAGCAGTCGATTGGTTGATCTGAGCTTTCCCTGACAAGTTACAGCAAAGTGTATCTCAGAATTGGCAAAGAACTCAATTTAGCAAGGGATTGCAAATTTGAATGCAGAGCTCAACTTCAAACGAGAAACACATGTTGGATGCTGTCTGGGATGTAGAAGTTGAAAAAGCAGTCGATTGGTTGATCTGAGCTTTCCCTGACAAGTTACAGCAAAGTGTATCTCAGAATTGGCAAAGAACTCAATTTAGCCAAAGACTGCAAATTTGGATAAAGGGCTCAACTTAGAACGAGAAACACATATTGAATGCTGTCTGGGACGCAGAAGCTGAAAAAGCAGTCGATTGGTTGATCTGAGCTTTCCCTGAGAAGTTACAGCAAAGTGTATATCAGATTTGGCAAAGAACTCAATTTAGCAAGGGATTGAAAATTTGAATGCAGAGCTCAACTTCAAACGAGAAACACATGTTGGATGCTGTCTGGGATGTAGAAGCTGAAAAAGCAGTCGATTGGTTGATCTGAGCTTTCCCTGAGAAGTTACAGCAAAGTGTATCTCAGAATTGGCAAAGAACTCAATTTAGCCAAAGACTGCAAATTTGGATAAAGAGCTCAACTTAGAACGAGAAACACATATTGGATGCTGTCTGGGACGCAGAAGCTGAAAAAGCAGTGGATTGGTTGATCTGAGCTTTCCCTGAGAAGTTACAGCAAAGTGTATCTCAGAATTGGCAAAGAACTCAATTTAGCAAGGGATTGCAAATTTCAATGCAGAGCTCAACTTCAAACGAGAAACACATGTTGGATGCTATCTGGGATGTAGAAGTTGAAAAAGCAGTCGATTGGTTCATCTGAGCTTTCCCTGAGAAGTTACAGCAAAGTGTATCTCAGAATTGGCAAAGAACTCAATTTAGCAAGGGATTGCAAATTTGAATGCAGAGCTCAACTTCAAACGAGAAACACATGTTGGATGCTGTCTGGGATGTAGAAGTTGAAAAAGCAGTCGATTGGTTGATCTGAGCTTTCCCTAAGAAGTTACAGCAAAGTGTATCTCAGAATTGGCAAAGAACTCAATTTAGCCAAAGACTGCAAATTTGGATAAAGAGCTCAACTTAGAACGAGAAATACATATTGGATGCTGTCTGGGACGCAGAAGCTGAAAAAGCAGTCGATTGGTTGATCTGAGCTTTCCCTGAGAAGTTACAGCAAAGTGTATCTCAGAATTGGCAAAGAACTCAATTTAGCAAGGGATTGCAAATTTCAATGCAGAGCTCAACTTCAAACGAGAAACACATGTTGGATGCTATCTGGGATGTAGAAGTTGAAAAAGCAGTCGATTGGTTGATCTGAGCTTTCCCTGAGAAGTTACAGAAAAGTGTATCTCAGAATTGGCAAAGAACTCAATTTAGCCAAAGACTGCAAATTTGGATAAAGAGCTCAACTTAGAACGAGAAACACATATTGGATGCTGTCTGGGACGCAGAAGCTGAAAAAGCAGTCGATTGGTTGATCTGAGCTTTCCCTGAGAAGTTACAGCAAAGTGTATCTCAGAATTGGCAAAGAACTCAATTTAGCAAGGGATTGCAAATTTCAATGCAGAGCTCAACTTCAAACGAGAAACACATGTTGGATGCTATCTGGGATGTAGAAGTTGAAAAAGCAGTCGATTGGTTCATCTGAGCTTTCCCTGAGAAGTTACAGCAAAGTGTATCTCAGAATTGGCAAAGAACTCAATTTAGCAAGGGATTGCAAATTTGAATGCAGAGCTCAACTTCAAACGAGAAACACATGTTGGATGCTGTCTGGGATGTAGAAGTTGAAAAAGCAGTCGATTGGTTGATCTGAGCTTTCCCTAAGAAGTTACAGCAAAGTGTATCTCAGAATTGGCAAAGAACTCAATTTAGCCAAAGACTGCAAATTTGGATAAAGAGCTCAACTTAGAACGAGAAACACATATTGGATGCTGTCTGGGATGTAGAAGTTGAAAAAGCAGTCGATTGGTTGACCTGAGCTTTCCCTGACAAGTTACAGCAAAGTGTATCTCAGAATTGGCAAAGAACTCAATTTAGCCAAAGACTGAAAATTTGGATAAAGAGCTCAACTTAGAACGAGAAACACATATTGAATGCTGTCTGGGACGCAGAAGCTGAAAAAGCAGTCGATTGGTTGATCTGAGCTTTCCCTGACAAGTTACAGCAAAGTGTATCTCAGAATTGGCATAGAACTCAATTTAGCAAGGGATTGCAAATTTGAATGCAGAGCTCAACTTCAAACGAGAAACACATGTTGGATGCTGTCTGGGATGTAGAAGCTGAAAAAGCAGTCGATTGGTTGATCTGAGCTTTCCCTGAGAAGTTACAGCAAAGTGTATCTCAGAATTGGCAAAGAACTCAATTTAGCCAAAGACTGCAAATTTGGATAAAGAGCTCAACTTAGAACGAGAAACACATATTGGATGCTGTCTGGGACGCAGAAGCTGAAAAAGCAGTCGATTGGTTGATCTGAGCTTTCCCTGAGAAGTTACAGCAAAGTGTATCTCAGAATTGGCAAAGAACTCAATTTAGCCAAAGACTGCAAATTTGGATAAAGAGCTCAACTTAGAACGAGAAACACATATTGGATGCTGTCTGGGACGCAGAAGCTGAAAAAGCAGTCGATTGGTTGATCTGAGCTTTCCCTGAGAAGTTACAGCAAAGTGTATCTCAGAATTGGCAAAGAACTCAATTGAGCAAGGGATTGCAAATTTCAATGCAGAGCTCAACTTCAAACGAGAAACACATGCGGGATGCTATCTGGGATGTAGAAGTTGAAAAAGCAGTCGATTGGTTGATCTGAGCTTTCCCTGAGAAGTTACAGCAAAGTGTATCTCAGAATTGGCAAAGAACTCAATTTAGCAAGGGATTGCAAATTTGAATGCAGAGCTCAACTTCAAACGAGAAACACATGTTAGATTCTGTCTGGGATGTAGAAGTTGAAAAAGCAGTCGATTGGTTGATCTGAGCTTTCCCTAAGAAGTTACAGCAAAGTGTATCTCAGAATTGGCAAAGAACTCAATTTAGCCAAAGACTGCAAATTTGGATAAAGAGCTCAACTTAGAACGAGAAACACATATTGGATGCTGTCTGGGATGTAGAAGCTGAAAAAGCAGTCGATTGGTTGACCTGAGCTTTCCCTGACAAGTTACAGCAAAGTGTATCTCAGAATTGGCAAAGAACTCAATTGAGCCAAAGACTGCAAATTTGGATAAAGAGCTCAACTTAGAACGAGAAATACATATTGGATGCTGTCTGGGACGCAGATGCTGAAAAAGCAGTCGATTGGTTGATCTGAGCTTTCCCTGACAAGTTACAGCAAAGTGTATCTCAGAATTGGCAAAGAACTCAATTTAGCAAGGGATTGCAAATTTGAATGCAGAGCTCAACTTCAAATGAGAAACACATGTTGGATGCTGTCTGGGATGTAGAAGTTGAAAAAGCAGTCGATTGGTTGATCTGAGCTTTCCCTGACAAGTTACAGCAAAGTTTATCTCAGAATTGGCAAAGAACTCAATTTAGCCAAAGACTGCAAATTTGGATAAAGGGCTCAACTTAGAACGAGAAACACATATTGAATGCTGTCTGGGACGCAGAAGCTGAAAAAGCAGTCGATTGGTTGATCTGAGCTTTCCCTGAGAAGTTACAGCAAAGTGTATATCAGATTTGGCAAAGAACTCAATTTAGCAAGGGATTGAAAATTTGAATGCAGAGCTCAACTTCAAACGAGAAACACATGTTGGATGCTGTCTGGGATGTAGAAGCTGAAAAAGCAGTCGATTGGTTGATCTGAGCTTTCCCTGAGAAGTTACAGCAAAGTGTATCTCAGAATTGGCAAAGAACTCAATTTAGCAAGGGATTGCAAATTTGAATGCAGAGCTCAACTTCAAACGAGAAACATATGTTGGATGTTGTCTGGGATGTAGAAGTTGAAAAAGCAGTCGATTGGTTGATCTGAGCTTTCCCTGAGAAGTTACAGCAAAGTGTATCTCAGAATTGGCAAAGAACTCAATTTAGCCAAAGACTGCAAATTTGGATAAAGACCTCAACTTAGAACGAGAAACACATATTGGATGCTGTCTGGGATGCAGAAGCTGAAAAAGCAGTCGATTTGTTGATCTGAGCTTTCCCTGACAAGTTACAACAAAGTGTGTATCAGAATTGGCAAAGAATTCAATTTAGCAAGGGATTGCAAATTTGGTTCCAGAGCTCAACTTCGAACGAGAAAACCATATTGAATGCTGTCTGGGATGCAGAATCTGAAAAAGCAGTCGATTGGTTGATCTGAGCTTTCCCTGAGAAGTTACAGCAAAGTGTATCTCATTATTGGCAAAGAACTGAATTTAGCCAAAGACTGCAAATTTGGATAAAGAGCTCAACTTCAAACGAGAAACACATATTGGATGCTGTCTGGGATGTAGAAGTTGAAAAAGCAGTTGATTGGTTGATCTGAGCTTTCCCTGAGAAGTTACAGCAAAGTGTATCTCAAAATTTGCAAAGAACTAAATTTAGCCAAAGACTGCAAATTTGGATAAAGAGCTCAACTTAGAACGAGAAACACATATTGGATGCTGTCTGGGACGCAGAAGCTGAAAAAGCAGTCGATTGGTTGATCTGAACTTTCGCTAAGAAGTTACAGCAAAGTGTATATTAAAATTGGCAAATAACTCAATTTAGCAAGGGATTGCAAATTTGAATGCAGAGCTCAACTTCAAACGAGAAACACATGTTGGATGTTGTCTGGGATGTAGAAGTTGAAAAAGCAGTCGATTGGTTGATCTGAGCTTTCCCTGAGAAGTTACAGCAAAGTGTATCTCAGAATTGGCAAAGAACTCAATTTAGCAAGGGATTGCATATTTGGATCCAGACCTCAACTTCGAACGAGAAACACATGTTGGATGCTGTCTGGGATGCAGAAGTTGAAAATGCAGTCGATTGGTTGATCTGAGCGTTCCCTGAGAAGTTACAGCAAAGTGTATCTCAGAATTGGCAAAGAACTCAATTTAGCCAAAGACTGCAAATTTGGATAAAGAGCTCAACTTCAAACGAGAAACACATGTTGGATGCTGTCTGGGATGTAGAAGTTGAAAAAGCAGTCGATTGGTTGATCTGAGCTTTCCCTGAGAAGTTACAGCAAAGTGTATCTCAGAATTGGCAAAGAACTCAATTTAGCCAAAGACTGCAAATTTGGATAAAGAGCTCAACTTCGAACAAGAAACACATATTGGATGATGTCTGGGTCGCAGAAGCTGAAAAAGCAGTCGATTGGTTGATCTGAGCTTTCCCTGACAAGTTACAGCAAAGTGTATCTCAGAATTGGCAAAGAACTCAATTTAGCAAGGGATTGCAAATTTGAATGCAGAGCTCAACTTCAAACGAGAAACACATGTTGGATTCTGTCTGGGATGTAGAAGTTGAAAAAGCAGTCGATTGGTTGATCTGAGCTTTCCCTGAGAAGGTACAGCAAAGTGCATCTCAGAATTGGCAAAGAATTCAATTTAGCCAGGGACTGCAAATTTGGATAAAGAGCAAAACTTCGAACGAGAAACACATGTTGGATGCTGTCTGGGATGTAGAAGTTGAAAAAGCAGTCGATTGGTTGATCTGAGCTTTCCCTGAGAAGTTACAGCAAAGTGTATATCAGAATTGGCAAATAACTCAACTTAGAACGAGAAACACATGTTGGATGTTGTCTGGGATGTAGAAGTTGAAAAAGCAGTCGATTGGTTGATCTGAGCTTTCCCTGAGAAGTTACAGCAAAGTGTATCTCAGAATTGGCAAAGAACTCAATTTAGCCAAAGACTGCAAATTTGGATAAAGAGCTCAACTTCAAACGAGAAACACATGTTGGATGCTGTCTGGGATGTAGAAGTTGAAAAAGCAGTCGATTGGTTGATCTGAGCTTTCCCTGAGAAGTTACAGCAAAGTGTATCTCAGAATTGGCAAAGAACTCAATTTAGCCAAAGATTGCAGATTTGGATAAAGAGCTCAACTTAGAACGAGAAACACATATTGGATGCTGTCTGGGACGCAGAAGCTGAAAAAGCAGTCGATTGGTTGATCTGAGCTTTCCCTGAGAAGTTACAGCAAAGTGTATCTCAGAATTGGCAAAGAAATCAATTTAGCAAGGGATTGCAAATTTGGTTCCAGAGGTCAACTTCGAACGAGAAACACATATTGGATGCTGTCTGGGATGTAGAAGTTGAAAAAGCAGTCGATTGGTTGATCTGAGCTTTCCCTGAGAAGTTACAGCAAAGTGTGTATCAGAATTGGCAAAGAATTCAATTTAGCCGGGGACTGCAAATTTGGATAAAGAGCAAAACTTCGAACGAGAAACGCAAGTTGGATGCTGTCTGGGATGTAGAAGTTGAAAAAGAAGTCGATTGGTTGATCTGAGCTTTCCATCAGAAGTTACAGCAAAGTGTATATCAGAATTGGCAAAGAACTAAATTTAGCAAGGGATTGCAAATTTGAATCCAGACGTCAAGTTCGAACGAGAAAAGCATTTTGGATGCTGTCTGGGATGCAGAAGTTGAAAAAGGAGTCGATTGGTTGATCTGAGCTTTCCCTGAGAAGTTACAGCAAAGTGTATCTCAAAATTGGCAAAGAACTCAATTTAGCCAAAGACTGCAAATTTGGATAAAGAGCTCAACTTAGAACGAGAAACACATATTGGATGCTCTCTGGGACGCAGAAGCTGAAAAAGCAGTCGATTGGTTGATCTGAACTTTCGCTAAGAAGTTACAGCAAAGTGTATATCAGAATTGGCAAAGAACTCAATTTAGCCAAAGACTGCAAATTTGGATAAAGAGCTCAACTTAGAACGAGAAACACATATTGGATGCTGTCTGGGATGCAGAAGCTGAAAAAGCAGTCGATTGGTTGATCTGAGCTTTCCCTGAGAAGTTACAGCAAAGTGTATATTAGAATTGGCAAATAACTCAATTTAGCAAGGGATTGCAAATTTGAATGCAGAGGTCAACTTCAAACGAGAAACACATGTTGGATGCTGTCTTGGATGTAGAAGTTGAAAAAGCAGTCGATTGGTTGATCTGAACTTTCGCTAAGAAGTTACAGCAAAGTGTATCTCAGAATTGGCAAAGAACTCAATTTAGCCAAAGACTGCAAATTTGGCTAAAGAGCTCAACTTAGAACGAGAAACACATATTGCATGCTGTCTGGGATGCAGAAGCTGAAAAAGCAGTCGATTGGTTGATCTGAGCTTTCCCTGAGAAGTTACAGCAAAGTGTATATTAGAATTGGCAAATAACTCAATTTAGCAAGGGATTGCAAATTTGAATGCAGAGCTCAACTTCAAACGAGAAACATATGTTGGATGTTGTCTGGGATGTAGAAGTTGAAAAAGCAGTCGATTGGTTGATCTGAGCTTTCCCTGAGAAGTTACAGCAAAGTGTATCTCAGAATTGGCAAAGAACTCAATTTAGCCAAAGACTGCAAATTTGGATAAAGACCTCAACTTAGAACGAGAAACACATATTGGATGCTGTCTGGGATGCAGAAGCTGAAAAAGCAGTCGATTTGTTGATCTGAGCTTTCCCTGACAAGTTACAACAAAGTGTGTATCAGAATTGGCAAAGAATTCAATTTAGCAAGGGATTGCAAATTTGGTTCCAGAGCTCAACTTCGAACGAGAAACACATATTGAATGCTGTCTGGGATGCAGAATCTGAAAAAGCAGTCGATTGGTTGATCTGAGCTTTCCCTGAGATGTTACAGCAAAGTGTATCTCATTATTGGCAAAGAACTGAATTTAGCCAAAGACTGCAAATTTGGATAAAGAGCTCAACTTCAAACGAGAAACACATATTGGATGCTGTCTGGGATGTAGAAGTTGAAAAAGCAGTCGATTGGTTGATCTGAGCTTTCCCTGAGAAGTTACAGCAAAGTGTATCTCAAAATTTGCAAAGAACTAAATTTAGCCAAAGACTGCAAATTTGGATAAAGAGCTCAACTTAGAACGAGAAACACATATTGGATGCTGTCTGGGACGCAGAAGCTGAAAAAGCAGTCGATTGGTTGATCTGAACTTTCGCTAAGAAGTTACAGCAAAGTGTATATTAGAATTGGCAAATAACTCAATTTAGCAAGGGATTGCAAATTTGAATGCAGAGCTCAACTTCAAACGAGAAACACATGTTGGATGTTGTCTGGGATGTAGAAGTTGAAAAAGCAGTCGATTGGTTGATCTGAGCTTTCCCTGAGAAGTTACAGCAAAGTGTATCTCAGAATTGGCAAAGAACTCAATTTAGCAAGGGATTGCATATTTGGATCCAGACCTCAACTTCGAACGAGAAACACATGTTGGATGCTGTCTGGGATGCAGAAGTTGAAAATGCAGTCGATTGGTTGATCTGAGCGTTCCCTGAGAAGTTACAGCAAAGTGTATCTCAGAATTGGCAAAGAACTCAATTTAGCCAAAGACTGCAAATTTGGATAAAGAGCTCAACTTCAAACGAGAAACACATGTTGGATGCTGTCTGGGATGTAGAAGTTGAAAAAGCAGTCGATTGGTTGATCTGAGCTTTCCCTGAGAAGTTACAGCAAAGTGTATCTCAGAATTGGCAAAGAACTCAATTTAGCCAAAGACTGCAAATTTGGATAAAGAGCTCAACTTCGAACAAGAAACACATATTGGATGATGTCTGGGTCGCAGAAGCTGAAAAAGCAGTCGATTGGTTGATCTGAGCTTTCCCTGAGAAGTTACAGCAAAGTGTATCTCAGAATTGGCAAAGAACTCAATTTAGCCAAAGACTGCAAATTTGGATAAAGAGCTCAACTTCGAACAAGAAACACATATTGGATGATGTCTGGGTCGCAGAAGCTGAAAAAGCAGTCGATTGGTTGATCTGAGCTTTCCCTGACAAGTTACAGCAAAGTGTATCTCAGAATTGGCAAAGAACTCAATTTAGCAAGGGATTGCAAATTTGAATGCAGAGCTCAACTTCAAACGAGAAACACATGTTGGATTCTGTCTGGGATGTAGAAGTTGAAAAAGCAGTCGATTGGTTGATCTGAGCTTTCCCTGAGAAGGTACAGCAAAGTGCATCTCAGAATTGGCAAATAATTCAATTTAGCCAGGGACTGCAAATTTGGATAAAGAGCAAAACTTCGAACGAGAAACACATGTTGGATGCTGTCTGGGATGTAGAAGTTGAAAAAGCAGTCGATTGGTTGATCTGAGCTTTCCCTGAGAAGTTACAGCAAAGTGTATATCAGAATTGGCAAATAACTCAACTTAGAACGAGAAACACATGTTGGATGTTGTCTGGGATGTAGAAGTTGAAAAAGCAGTCGATTGGTTGATCTGAGCTTTCCCTGAGAAGTTACAGCAAAGTGTATCTCAGAATTGGCAAAGAACTCAATTTAGCCAAAGACTGCAAATTTGGATAAAGAGCTCAACTTCAAACGAGAAACACATGTTGGATGCTGTCTGGGATGTAGAAGTTGAAAAAGCAGTCGATTGGTTGATCTGAGCTTTCCCTGAGAAGTTACAGCAAAGTGTATCTCAGAATTGGCAAAGAACTCAATTTAGCCAAAGATTGCAGATTTGGATAAAGAGCTCAACTTAGAACGAGAAACACATATTGGATGCTGTCTGGGACGCAGAAGCTGAAAAAGCAGTCGATTGGTTGATCTGAGCTTTCCCTGAGAAGTTACAGCAAAGTGTATCTCAGAATTGGCAAAGAAATCAATTTAGCAAGGGATTGCAAATTTGGTTCCAGAGGTCAACTTCGAACGAGAAACACATATTGGATGCTGTCTGGGATGTAGAAGTTGAAAAAGCAGTCGATTGGTTGATCTGAGCTTTCCCTGAGAAGTTACAGCAAAGTGTGTATCAGAATTGGCAAAGAATTCAATTTAGCCGGGGACTACAAATTTGGATAAAGAGCAAAACTTCGAACGAGAAACGCAAGTTGGATGCTGTCTGGGATGTAGAAGTTGAAAAAGAAGTCGATTGGTTGATCTGAGCTTTCCATCAGAAGTTACAGCAAAGTGTATATCAGAATTGGCAAAGAACTAAATTTAGCAAGGGATTGCAAATTTGAATCCAGACGTCAAGTTCGAACGAGAAAAGCATTTTGGATGCTGTCTGGGATGCAGAAGTTGAAAAAGGAGTCGATTGGTTGATCTGAGCTTTCCCTGAGAAGTTACAGCAAAGTGTATCTCAAAATTGGCAAAGAACTCAATTTAGCCAAAGACTGCAAATTTGGATAAAGAGCTCAACTTAGAACGAGAAACACATATTGGATGCTCTCTGGGACGCAGAAGCTGAAAAAGCAGTCGATTGGTTGATCTGAACTTTCGCTAAGAAGTTACAGCAAAGTGTATCTCAGAATTGGCAAAGAACTCAATTTAGCCAAAGACTGCAAATTTGGATAAAGAGCTCAACTTAGAACGAGAAACACATATTGCATGCTGTCTGGGATGCAGAAGCTGAAAAAGCAGTCGATTGGTTGATCTGAGCTTTCCCTGAGAAGTTACAGCAAAGTGTATATTAGAATTGGCAAATAACTCAATTTAGCAAGGGATTGCAAATTTGAATGCAGAGGTCAACTTCAAACGAGAAACACATGTTGGATGCTGTCTTGGATGTAGAAGTTGAAAAAGCAGTCGATTGGTTGATCTGAACTTTCGCTAAGAAGTTACAGCAAAGTGTATCTCAGAATTGGCAAAGAACTCAATTTAGCCAAAGACTGCAAATTTGGCTAAAGAGCTCAACTTAGAACGAGAAACACATATTGCATGCTGTCTGGGATGCAGAAGCTGAAAAAGCAGTCGATTGGTTGATCTGAGCTTTCCCTGACAAGTTACAACAAAGTGTGTATCAGAATTGGCAAAGAATTCAATTTAGCAAGGGATTGCAAATTTGGTTCCAGAGCTCAACTTCGAACGAGAAACACATATTGAATGCTGTCTCGGATGCAGAATCTGAAAAAGCAGTCGATTGGTTGATCTGAGCTTTCCCTGAGAAGTTACAGCAAAGTGTATCTCATTATTGGCAAAGAACTGAATTTAGCCAAAGACTGCAAATTTGGATAAAGAGCTCAACTTCAAACGAGAAACACATATTGGATGCTGTCTGGGATGTAGAAGTTGAAAAAGCAGTCGATTGGTTGATCTGAGCTTTCCCTGAGAAGTTACAGCAAAGTGTATCTCATTATTGGCAAAGAACTAAATTTAGCCAAAGACTGCAAATTTGGATAAAGAGCTCAACTTAGAACGAGAAACACATATTGGATGCTGTCTGGGACGCAGAAGCTGAAAAAGCAGTCGATTGGTTGATCTGAACTTTCGCTAAGAAGTTACAGCAAAGTGTATATTAAAATTGGCAAATAACTCAATTTAGCAAGGGATTGCAAATTTGAATGCAGAGCTCAACTTCAAACGAGAAACACATGTTGGATGTTGTCTGGGATGTAGAAGTTGAAAAAGCAGTCGATTGGTTGATCTGAGCTTTCCCTGAGAAGTTACAGCAAAGTGTATCTCAGAATTGGCAAAGAACTCAATTTAGCAAGGGATTGCATATTTGGATCCAGACCTCAACTTCGAACGAGAAACACATGTTGGATGCTGTCTGGGATGCAGAAGTTGAAAATGCAGTCGATTGGTTGATCTGAGCGTTCCCTGAGAAGTTACAGCAAAGTGTATCTCAGAATTGGCAAAGAACTCAATTTAGCCAAAGACTGCAAATTTGGATAAAGAGCTCAACTTCAAACGAGAAACACATGTTGGATGCTGTCTGGGATGTAGAAGTTGAAAAAGCAGTCGATTGGTTGATCTGAGCTTTCCCTGAGAAGTTACAGCAAAGTGTATCTCAGAATTGGCAAAGAACTCAATTTAGCCAAAGACTGCAAATTTGGATAAAGAGCTCAACTTCGAACAAGAAACACATATTGGATGATGTCTGGGTCGCAGAAGCTGAAAAAGCAGTCGATTGGTTGATCTGAGCTTTCCCTGACAAGTTACAGCAAAGTGTATCTCAGAATTGGCAAAGAACTCAATTTAGCAAGGGATTGCAAATTTGAATGCAGAGCTCAACTTCAAACGAGAAACACATGTTGGATTCTGTCTGGGATGTAGAAGTTGAAAAAGCAGTCGATTGGTTGATCTGAGCTTTCCCTGAGAAGGTACAGCAAAGTGCATCTCAGAATTGGCAAAGAATTCAATTTAGCCAGGGACTGCAAATTTGGATAAAGAGCAAAACTTCGAACGAGAAACACATGTTGGATGCTGTCTGGGATGTAGAAGTTGAAAAAGCAGTCGATTGGTTGATCTGAGCTTTCCCTGAGAAGTTACAGCAAAGTGTATATCAGAATTGGCAAATAACTCAACTTAGAACGAGAAACACATGTTGGATGTTGTCTGGGATGTAGAAGTTGAAAAAGCAGTCGATTGGTTGATCTGAGCTTTCCCTGAGAAGTTACAGCAAAGTGTATCTCAGAATTGGCAAAGAACTCAATTTAGCCAAAGACTGCAAATTTGGATAAAGAGCTCAACTTCAAACGAGAAACACATGTTGGATGCTGTCTGGGATGTAGAAGTTGAAAAAGCAGTCGATTGGTTGATCTGAGCTTTCCCTGAGAAGTTACAGCAAAGTGTATCTCAGAATTGGCAAAGAACTCAATTTAGCCAAAGATTGCAGATTTGGATAAAGAGCTCAACTTAGAACGAGAAACACATATTGGATGCTGTCTGGGACGCAGAAGCTGAAAAAGCAGTCGATTGGTTGATCTGAGCTTTCCCTGAGAAGTTACAGCAAAGTGTATCTCAGAATTGGCAAAGAAATCAATTTAGCAAGGGATTGCAAATTTGGTTCCAGAGGTCAACTTCGAACGAGAAACACATATTGGATGCTGTCTGGGATGTAGAAGTTGAAAAAGCAGTCGATTGGTTGATCTGAGCTTTCCCTGAGAAGTTACAGCAAAGTGTGTATCAGAATTGGCAAAGAATTCAATTTAGCCGGGGACTGCAAATTTGGATAAAGAGCAAAACTTCGAACGAGAAACGCAAGTTGGATGCTGTCTGGGATGTAGAAGTTGAAAAAGAAGTCGATTGGTTGATCTGAGCTTTCCCTGAGAAGTTACAGCAAAGTGTATCTCAAAATTTGCAAAGAACTAAATTTAGCCAAAGACTGCAAATTTGGATAAAGAGCTCAACTTAGAACGAGAAACACATATTGGATGCTGTCTGGGACGCAGAAGCTGAAAAAGCAGTCGATTGGTTGATCTGAACTTTCGCTAAGAAGTTACAGCAAAGTGTATATTAGAATTGGCAAATAACTCAATTTAGCAAGGGATTGCAAATTTGAATGCAGAGCTCAACTTCAAACGAGAAACACATGTTGGATGTTGTCTGGGATGTAGAAGTTGAAAAAGCAGTCGATTGGTTGATCTGAGCTTTCCCTGAGAAGTTACAGCAAAGTGTATCTCAGAATTGGCAAAGAACTCAATTTAGCAAGGGATTGCATATTTGGATCCAGACCTCAACTTCGAACGAGAAACACATGTTGGATGCTGTCTGGGATGCAGAAGTTGAAAATGCAGTCGATTGGTTGATCTGAGCGTTCCCTGAGAAGTTACAGCAAAGTGTATCTCAGAATTGGCAAAGAACTCAATTTAGCCAAAGACTGCAAATTTGGATAAAGAGCTCAACTTCAAACGAGAAACACATGTTGGATGCTGTCTGGGATGTAGAAGTTGAAAAAGCAGTCGATTGGTTGATCTGAGCTTTCCCTGAGAAGTTACAGCAAAGTGTATCTCAGAATTGGCAAAGAACTCAATTTAGCCAAAGACTGCAAATTTGGATAAAGAGCTCAACTTCGAACAAGAAACACATATTGGATGATGTCTGGGTCGCAGAAGCTGAAAAAGCAGTCGATTGGTTGATCTGAGCTTTCCCTGAGAAGTTACAGCAAAGTGTATCTCAGAATTGGCAAAGAACTCAATTTAGCCAAAGACTGCAAATTTGGATAAAGAGCTCAACTTCGAACAAGAAACACATATTGGATGATGTCTGGGTCGCAGAAGCTGAAAAAGCAGTCGATTGGTTGATCTGAGCTTTCCCTGACAAGTTACAGCAAAGTGTATCTCAGAATTGGCAAAGAACTCAATTTAGCAAGGGATTGCAAATTTGAATGCAGAGCTCAACTTCAAACGAGAAACACATGTTGGATTCTGTCTGGGATGTAGAAGTTGAAAAAGCAGTCGATTGGTTGATCTGAGCTTTCCCTGAGAAGGTACAGCAAAGTGCATCTCAGAATTGGCAAATAATTCAATTTAGCCAGGGACTGCAAATTTGGATAAAGAGCAAAACTTCGAACGAGAAACACATGTTGGATGCTGTCTGGGATGTAGAAGTTGAAAAAGCAGTCGATTGGTTGATCTGAGCTTTCCCTGAGAAGTTACAGCAAAGTGTATATCAGAATTGGCAAATAACTCAACTTAGAACGAGAAACACATGTTGGATGTTGTCTGGGATGTAGAAGTTGAAAAAGCAGTCGATTGGTTGATCTGAGCTTTCCCTGAGAAGTTACAGCAAAGTGTATCTCAGAATTGGCAAAGAACTCAATTTAGCCAAAGACTGCAAATTTGGATAAAGAGCTCAACTTCAAACGAGAAACACATGTTGGATGCTGTCTGGGATGTAGAAGTTGAAAAAGCAGTCGATTGGTTGATCTGAGCTTTCCCTGAGAAGTTACAGCAAAGTGTATCTCAGAATTGGCAAAGAACTCAATTTAGCCAAAGATTGCAGATTTGGATAAAGAGCTCAACTTAGAACGAGAAACACATATTGGATGCTGTCTGGGACGCAGAAGCTGAAAAAGCAGTCGATTGGTTGATCTGAGCTTTCCCTGAGAAGTTACAGCAAAGTGTATCTCAGAATTGGCAAAGAAATCAATTTAGCAAGGGATTGCAAATTTGGTTCCAGAGGTCAACTTCGAACGAGAAACACATATTGGATGCTGTCTGGGATGTAGAAGTTGAAAAAGCAGTCGATTGGTTGATCTGAGCTTTCCCTGAGAAGTTACAGCAAAGTGTGTATCAGAATTGGCAAAGAATTCAATTTAGCCGGGGACTACAAATTTGGATAAAGAGCAAAACTTCGAACGAGAAACGCAAGTTGGATGCTGTCTGGGATGTAGAAGTTGAAAAAGAAGTCGATTGGTTGATCTGAGCTTTCCATCAGAAGTTACAGCAAAGTGTATATCAGAATTGGCAAAGAACTAAATTTAGCAAGGGATTGCAAATTTGAATCCAGACGTCAAGTTCGAACGAGAAAAGCATTTTGGATGCTGTCTGGGATGCAGAAGTTGAAAAAGGAGTCGATTGGTTGATCTGAGCTTTCCCTGAGAAGTTACAGCAAAGTGTATCTCAAAATTGGCAAAGAACTCAATTTAGCCAAAGACTGCAAATTTGGATAAAGAGCTCAACTTAGAACGAGAAACACATATTGGATGCTCTCTGGGACGCAGAAGCTGAAAAAGCAGTCGATTGGTTGATCTGAACTTTCGCTAAGAAGTTACAGCAAAGTGTATCTCAGAATTGGCAAAGAACTCAATTTAGCCAAAGACTGCAAATTTGGATAAAGAGCTCAACTTAGAACGAGAAACACATATTGCATGCTGTCTGGGATGCAGAAGCTGAAAAAGCAGTCGATTGGTTGATCTGAGCTTTCCCTGAGAAGTTACAGCAAAGTGTATATTAGAATTGGCAAATAACTCAATTTAGCAAGGGATTGCAAATTTGAATGCAGAGGTCAACTTCAAACGAGAAACACATGTTGGATGCTGTCTTGGATGTAGAAGTTGAAAAAGCAGTCGATTGGTTGATCTGAACTTTCGCTAAGAAGTTACAGCAAAGTGTATCTCAGAATTGGCAAAGAACTCAATTTAGCCAAAGACTGCAAATTTGGCTAAAGAGCTCAACTTAGAACGAGAAACACATATTGCATGCTGTCTGGGATGCAGAAGCTGAAAAAGCAGTCGATTGGTTGATCTGAGCTTTCCCTGACAAGTTACAACAAAGTGTGTATCAGAATTGGCAAAGAATTCAATTTAGCAAGGGATTGCAAATTTGGTTCCAGAGCTCAACTTCGAACGAGAAACACATATTGAATGCTGTCTGGGATGCAGAATCTGAAAAAGCAGTCGATTGGTTGATCTGAGCTTTCCCTGAGAAGTTACAGCAAAGTGTATCTCATTATTGGCAAAGAACTGAATTTAGCCAAAGACTGCAAATTTGGATAAAGAGCTCAACTTCAAACGAGAAACACATATTGGATGCTGTCTGGGATGTAGAAGTTGAAAAAGCAGTCGATTGGTTGATCTGAGCTTTCCCTGAGAAGTTACAGCAAAGTGTATCTCAAAATTTGCAAAGAACTAAATTTAGCCAAAGACTGCAAATTTGGATAAAGAGCTCAACTTAGAACGAGAAACACATATTGGATGCTGTCTGGGACGCAGAAGCTGAAAAAGCAGTCGATTGGTTGATCTGAACTTTCGCTAAGAAGTTACAGCAAAGTGTATATTAGAATTGGCAAATAACTCAATTTAGCAAGGGATTGCAAATTTGAATGCAGAGCTCAACTTCAAACGAGAAACACATGTTGGATGTTGTCTGGGATGTAGAAGTTGAAAAAGCAGTCGATTGGTTGATCTGAGCTTTCCCTGAGAAGTTACAGCAAAGTGTATCTCAGAATTGGCAAAGAACTCAATGTAGCAAGGGATTGCATATTTGGATCCAGAGCTCACCTTAGAACGAGAAACACATATTGGATGCTGTCTGGGACGCAGAAGCTGAAAAAGCAGTCGATTGGTTGATCTGAACTTTCGCTAAGAAGTTACAGCAAAGTGTATCTCAGAATTGGCAAAGAACTCAATTTAGCCAAAGACTGCAAATTTGGATAAAGAGCTCAACTTACAACGAGAAACACATATTGCATGCTGTCTGGGATGCAGAAGCTGAAAAAGCAGTCGATTGGTTGATCTGAGCTCTCCCTGAGAAGTTACAGCAAAGTGTATCTCAGAATTGACAAAGAAATCAATTTAGCAAGGGATTGCAAATTTGGTTCCAGAGGTCAACTTCGAACGAGAAACACATATTGGATGCTGTCTGAAACGCAGAAGCTGAAAAAGCAGTCGATTGGTTGGTCTGAGCTTTCCCTGAGAAGTTACAGCAAAGTGTATCTCAGAATTGGCAAAGAACTCAATTTAGCAAGGGATTGCATATTTGGATCCAGACCTCAACTTCGAACGAGAAACACATGTTGGATGCTGTCTGGGATGCAGAAGTTGAAAATGCAGTCGATTGGTTGATCTGAGCGTTCCCTGAGAAGTTACAGCAAAGTGTATCTCAGAATTGGCAAAGAACTCAATTTAGCCAAAGACTGCAAATTTGGATAAAGAGCTCAACTTCAAACGAGAAACACATGTTGGATGCTGTCTGGGATGTAGAAGTTGAAAAAGCAGTCGATTGGTTGATCTGAGCTTTCCCTGAGAAGTTACAGCAAAGTGTATCTCAGAATTGGCAAAGAACTCAATTTAGCCAAAGACTGCAAATTTGGATAAAGAGCTCAACTTCGAAAAAGAAACACATATTGGATGATGTCTGGGTCGCAGAAGCTGAAAAAGCAGTCGATTGGTTGATCTGAGCTTTCCCTGAGAAGTTACAGCAAAGTGTATCTCAGAATTGGCAAAGAACTCAATTTAGCAAGGGATTGCAAATTTGAATGCAGAGCTCAACTTCAAACGAGAAGCACATGTTGGATTCTGTCTGGGATGTAGAAGTTGAAAAAGCAGTCGATTGGTTGATCTGAGCTTTCCCTGAGAAGGTACAGCAAAGTGCATCTCAGAATTGGCAAAGAATTCAATTTAGCCAGGGACTGCAAATTTGGATAAAGAGCAAAACTTCGAACGAGAAACACATGTTGGATGCTGTCTGGGATGTAGAAGTTGAAAAAGCAGTCGATTGGTTGATCTGAGCTTTCCCTGAGAAGTTACAGCAAAGTGTATATCAGAATTGGCAAATAACTCAACTTAGAACGAGAAACACATGTTGGATGTTGTCTGGGATGTAGAAGTTGAAAAAGCAGTCGATTGGTTGATCTGAGCTTTCCCTGAGAAGTTACAGCAAAGTGTATCTCAGAATTGGCAAAGAACTCAATTTAGCCAAAGACTGCAAATTTGGATAAAGAGCTCAACTTCAAACGAGAAACACATGTTGGATGCTGTCTGGGATGTAGAAGTTGAAAAAGCAGTCGATTGGTTGATCTGAGCTTTCCCTGAGAAGTTACAGCAAAGTGTATCTCAGAATTGGCAAAGAACTCAATTTAGCCAAAGATTGCAGATTTGGATAAAGACCTCAACTTAGAACGAGAAACACATATTGGATGCTGTCTGGGACGCAGAAGCTGAAAAAGCAGTCGATTGGTTGATCTGAGCTTTCCCTGAGAAGTTACAGCAAAGTGTATCTCAGAATTGGCAAAGAAATCAATTTAGCAAGGGATTGCAAATTTGGTTCCAGAGGTCAACTTCGAACGAGAAACACATATTGGATGCTGTCTGGGATGTAGAAGTTGAAAAAGCAGTCGATTGGTTGATCTGAGCTTTCCCTGAGAAGTTACAGCAAAGTGTGTATCAGAATTGGCAAAGAATTCAATTTAGCCGGGGACTGCAAATTTGGATAAAGAGCAAAACTTCGAACGAGAAACACAAGTTGGATGCTGTCTGGGATGTAGAAGTTGAAAAAGAAGTCGATTGGTTGATCTGAGCTTTCCATGAGAAGTTACAGCAAAGTGTGTATCAGAATTGGCAAAGAATTCAATTTAGCCGGGGACTGCAAATTTGGATAAAGAGCAAAACTTCGAACGAGAAACACAAGTTGGATGCTGTCTGGGATGTAGAAGTTGAAAAAGAAGTCGATTGGTTGATCTGAGCTTTCCCTGAGAAGTTACAGCAAAGTGTATCTCAAAATTGGCAAAGAACTCAATTTAGCCAAAGACTGCAAATTTGGATAAAGAGCTCAACTTAGAACGAGAAACACATATTGGATGCTCTCTGGGACGCAGAAGCTGAAAAAGCAGTCGATTGGTTGATCTGAACTTTCGCTAAGAAGTTACAGCAAAGTGTATCTCAGAATTGGCAAAGAACTCAATTTAGCCAAAGACTGCAAATTTGGATAAAGAGCTCAACTTAGAACGAGAAACACATATTGGATGCTGTCTGGGATGCAGAAGCTGAAAAAGCAGTCGATTTGTTGATCTGAGCTTTCCCTGACAAGTTACAGCAAAGTGTATATCAGAATTGGCAAAGAATTCAATTTAGCAAGGGATTGCAAATTTGGTTCCAGAGCTCAACTTCGAACGAGAAACACATATTGAATGCTGTCTGGGATGCAGAATCTGAAAAAGCAGTCGATTGGTTGATCTGAGCTTTCGCTAAGAAGTTACAGCAAAGTGTATCTCAGAATTGGCAAAGAACTCAATTTAGCCAAAGACTGCAAATTTGGATAAAGAGCTCAACTTAGAATGAGAAACACATATTGCATGCTGTCTGGGATGCAGAAGCTGAAAAAGCAGTCGATTGGTTGATCTGAGCTTTCCCTGAGAAGTTACAGCAAAGTGTATCTCAGAATAGACAAAGAAATCAATTTAGCAAGGGATTGCAAATTTGGTTCCAGAGGTCAACCTCGAACGAGAAACACATATTAGATGCTGTCTGGGATGCAGAATCTGAAAAACCAGTCGATTGGTTGATCTGAGCTTTCCCTGAGAAGTTACAGCAAAGTGTATATTAGAATTGGCAAATAACTCAATTTAGCAAGGGATTGCAAATTTGAATGCAGAGCTCAACTTCAAACGAGAAACACATGTTGGATGTTGTCTGGGATGTAGAAGTTGAAAAAGCAGTCGATTGGTTGATCTGAGCTTTCCCTGAGAAGTTACAGCAAACTGTATCTCAGAATTGGCAAAGAACTCAATTTAGCCAAACACTGCAAATTTGGATAAAGAGCTCAACTTAGAACGAGAAACACATATTGGATGCTGTCTGGGATGCAGAAGCTGAAAAAGCAGTCGATTTGTTGATCTGAGCTTTCCCTGACAAGTTACAGCAAAGTGTATATCAGAATTGGCAAAGAATTCAATTTAGCAAGGGATAGCAATTTTGGTTCCAGAGCTCAACTTCGAACGAGAAACACATATTGAATGCTGTCTGGGATGCAGAATCTGAAAAAGCAGTCGATTGGTTGATCTGAGCTTTCCCTGAGAAGTTACAGCAAAGTGTATCTCAGAATTGGCAAATAACTCAATTTAGCAAGGGATTGCAAATTTGAATGCAGAGGTCAACTTCAAACGAGAAACACATGTTGGATGCTGTCTTGGATGTAGAAGTTGAAAAAGCAGTCGATTGGTTGATCTGAACTTTCGCTAAGAAGTTACAGCAAAGTGTATCTCAGAATTGGCAAAGAACTCAATTTAGCCAAAGACTGCAAATTTGGATAAAGAGCTCAACTTAGAACGAGAAACACATATTGCATGCTGTCTGGGATGCAGAAGCTGAAAAAGCAGTCGATTGGTTGATCTGAGCTTTCCCTGAGAAGTTACAGCAAAGTGTATATTAGAATTGGCAAATAACTCAATTTAGCAAGGGATTGCAAATTTGAATGCAGAGGTCAACTTCAAACGAGAAACACATGTTGGATGCTGTCTTGGATGTAGAAGTTGAAAAAGCAGTCGATTGGTTGATCTGAACTTTCGCTAAGAAGTTACAGCAAAGTGTATCTCAGAATTGGCAAAGAACTCAATTTAGCCAAAGACTGCAAATTTGGATAAAGAGCTCAACTTAGAACGAGAAACACATATTGCATGCTGTCTGGGATGCAGAAGCTGAAAAAGCAGTCGATTGGTTGATCTGAGCTTTCCCTGAGAAGTTACAGCAAAGTGTATATTAGAATTGGCAAATAACTCAATTTAGCAAGGGATTGCAAATTTGAATGCAGAGCTCAACTTCAAACGAGAAACATATGTTGGATGTTGTGTGGGATGTAGAAGTTGAAAAAGCAGTCGATTGGTTGATCTGAGCTTTCCCTGAGAAGTTACAGCAAAGTGTATCTCAGAATTGGCAAAGAACTCAATTTAGCCAAAGACTGCAAATTTGGATAAAGAGCTCAACTTAGAACGAGAAACACATATTGGATGCTGTCTGGGATGCAGAAGCTGAAAAAGCAGTCGATTTGTTGATCTGAGCTTTCCCTGACAAGTTACAGCAAAGTGTATATCAGAATTGGCAAAGAATTCAATTTAGCAAGGGATTGCAAATTTGGTTCCAGAGCTCAACTTCGAACGAGAAACACATATTGAATGCTGTCTGGGATGCAGAATCTGAAAAAGCAGTCGATTGGTTGATCTGAGCTTTCCCTGAGAAGTTACATCAAAGTGTATCTCATTATTGGCAAAGAACTGAATTTAGCCAAAGACTGCAAATTTGGATAAAGAGCTCAACTTCAAACGAGAAACACATATTGGATGCTGTCTGGGACGCAGAAGCTGAAAAAGCAGTCGATTGGTTGATCTGAACTTTCGCTAAGAAGTTACAGCAAAGTGTATATTAGAATTGGCAAATAACTCAATTTAGCAAGGGATTGCAAATTTGAATGCAGAGCTCAACTTCAAACGAGAAACACATGTTGGATGTTGTCTGGGATGTAGAAGTTGAAAAAGCAGTCGATTGGTTGATCTGAGCTTTCCCTGAGAAGTTACAGCAAAGTGTATCTTAGAATTGGCAAAGAACTCAATGTAGCAAGGGATTGCATATTTGGATCCAGAGCTCACCTTAGAACGATAAACACATATTGGATGCTGTCTGGGACGCAGAAGCTGACAAAGCAGTCGATTGGTTGATCTGAACTTTCGCTAAGAAGTTACAGCAAAGTGTATCTCAGAATTGGCAAAGAACTCAATTTAGCCAAAGACTGCAAATTTGGATAAAGAGCTCAACTTACAACGAGAAACACATATTGGATGCTGTCTGAGACGCAGAAGCTGAAAAAGCAGTCGATTGGTTGGTCTGAGCTTTCCCTGAGAAGTTACAGCAAAGTGTATCTCAGAATTGGCAAAGAACTCAATATAGCAAGGGATTGCAAATTTGAATGCAGAGCTCAACTTCAAACGAGAAACACATGTTGGATGCTGTCTGGGATGTAGAAGTTGAAAAAGCAGTCGATTGGTTGATCTGAGCTTTCCCTGAGAAGGTACAGCAAAGGGTATCTCAGAATTGGCAAAGAATTCAATTTAGCCAGGGACTGCAAATTTGGATAAAGAGCAAAACTTCGAACGAGAAATACATGTTGGATGCTGTCTGGGATGTAGAAGTTGAAAAAGAAGTCGATTGGTTGATCTGAGCTTTCCCTGAGAAGTTACAGCTAAGTGTATATCAGAATTGGCAAATAACTCAATTTAGCAAGGGATTGCAAATTTGAATGCAGAGCTCAACTTCAAACGAGAAACACATGTTGGATGTTGTCTGGGATGTAGAAGTTGAAAAAGCAGTCGATTGGTTGATCTGAGCTTTCCCTGAGAAGTTACAGCAAAGTGTATCTCAGAATTGGCAAAGAACTCAATTTAGCAAGGGATTGCATATTTGGATCCAGACCTCAACTTCGAACGAGAAACACATGTTGGATGCTGTCTGGGATGCAGAAGTTGAAAATGCAGTCGATTGGTTGATCTGAGCGTTCCCTGAGAAGTTACAGCAAAGTGTATCTCAGAATTGGCAAAGAACTCAATTTAGCCAAAGACTGCAAATTTGGATAAAGAGCTCAACTTCAAACGAGAAACACATGTTGGATGCTGTCTGGGATGTAGAAGTTGAAAAAGCAGTCGATTGGTTGATCTGAGCTTTCCCTGAGAAGTTACAGCAAAGTGTATCTCAGAATTGGCAAAGAACTCAATTTAGCCAAAGATTGCAAATTTGGATAAAGAGCTCAACTTAGAACGAGAAACACATATTGGATGCTGTCTGGGACGCAGAAGCTGAAAAAGCAGTCGATTGGTTGATCTGAGCTTTCCCTGAGAAGTTACAGCAAAGTGTATCTCAGAATTGGCAAAGAAATCAATTTAGCAAGGGATTGCAAATTTGGTTCCAGAGGTCAACTTCGAACGAGAAACACATATTGGATGCTGTCTGGGATGTAGAAGTTGAAAAAGCAGTCGATTGGTTGATCTGAGCTTTCCCTGAGAAGTTACAGCAAAGTGTGTATCAGAATTGGCAAAGAATTCAATTTAGCCGGGGACTGCAAATTTGGATAAAGAGCTCAACTTAGAACGAGAAACACATATTGGATGCTCTCTGGGACGCAGAAGCTGAAAAAGCAGTCGATTGGTTGATCTGAACTTTCGCTAAGAAGTTACAGCAAAGTGTATCTCAGAATTGGCAAAGAACTCAATTTAGCCAAAGACTGCAAATTTGGATAAAGAGCTCAACTTAGAACGAGAAACACATATTGCATGCTGTCTGGGATGCAGAAGCTGAAAAAGCAGTCGATTGGTTGATCTGAGCTTTCCCTGAGAAGTTACAGCAAAGTGTATATTAGAATTGGCAAATAACTCAATTTAGCAAGGGATTGCAAATTTGAATGCAGAGCTCAACTTCAAACGAGAAACATATGTTGGATGTTGTCTGGGATGTAGAAGTTGAAAAAGCAGTCAATTGGTTGATCTGCGCTTTCCCTGAGAAGTTACAGCAAAGTGTATCTCAGAATTGGCAAAGAACTCAATTTAGCCAAAGACTGCAAATTTGGATAAAGAGCTCAACTTAGAACGAGAAACATATATTGGATGCTGTCTGGGATGCAGAAGCTGAAAAAGCAGTCGATTTGTTGATCTGAGCTTTCCCTGACAAGTTACAGCAAAGTGTATATCAGAATTGGCAAAGAATTCAATTTAGCAAGGGATTGCAAATTTGGTTCCAGAGCTCAACTTCGAACGAGAAACACATATTGAATGCTGTCTGGGATGCAGAATCTGAAAAAGCAGTCGATTGGTTGATCTGAGCTTTCCCTGAGAAATTACAGCAAAGTGTATCTCATTATTGGCAAAGAACTGAATTTAGCCAAAGACTGCAAATTTGGATAAAGAGCTCAACTTCAAACGAGAAACACATATTGGATGCTGTCTGGGATGTAGAAGTTGAAAAAGCAGTCGATTGGTTGATCTGAGCTTTCCCTGAGAAGTTACAGCAAAGTGTATCTCAAAATTTGCAAAGAACTAAATTTAGCCAAAGACTGCAAATTTGGATAAAGAGCTCAACTTAGAACGAGAAACACATATTGGATGCTGTCTGGGACGCAGAAGCTGAAAAAGCAGTCGATTGGTTGATCTGAACTTTCGCTAAGAAGTTACAGCAAAGTGTATATTAGAATTGGCAAATAACTCAATTTAGCAAGGGATTGCAAATTTGAATGCAGAGCTCAACTTCAAACGAGAAACACATGTTGGATGTTGTCTGGGATGTAGAAGTTGAAAAAGCAGTCGATTGGTTGATCTGAGCTTTCCCTGAGAAGTTACAGCAAAGTGTATCTCAGAATTGGCAAAGAACTCAATATAGCAAGGGATTGCAAATTTGAATGCAGAGCTCAACTTCAAATGAGAAACACATGTTGGATGCTGTCTGGGATGTAGAAGTTGAAAAAGCAGTCGATTGGTTGATCTGAGCTTTCCCTGACAAGTTACAGCAAAGTGTATATCAGAATTGGCAAAGAATTCAATTTAGCAAGGGATTGCAAATTTGGTTCCAGAGCTCAACTTCGAACGAGAAACACATATTGAATGCTGTCTGGGATGCAGAATCTGAAAAAGCAGTCGATTGGTTGATCTGAGCTTTCCCTGAGAAATTACAGCAAAGTGTATCTCATTATTGGCAAAGAACTGAATTTAGCCAAAGACTGCAAATTTGGATAAAGAGCTCAACTTCAAACGAGAAACACATATTGGATGCTGTCTGGGATGTAGAAGTTGAAAAAGCAGTCGATTGGTTGATCTGAGCTTTCCCTGAAAAGTTACAGCAAAGTGTATCTCAGAATTGGCAAAGAACTCAATTTAGCCAAAGACTGCAAATTTGGATAAAGAGCTCAACTTACAACGAGAAACACATATTGGATGCTGTCTGAGACGCAGAAGCTGAAAAAGCAGTCGATTGGTTGGTCTGAGCTTTCCCTGAGAAGTTACAGCAAAGTGTATCTCAGAATTGGCAAAGAACTCAATATAGCAAGGGATTGCAAATTTGAATGCAGAGCTCAACTTCAAACGAGAAACACATGTTGGATGCTGTCTGGGATGTAGAAGTTGAAAAAGCAGTCGATTGGTTGATCTGAGCTTTCCCTGAGAAGGTACAGCAAAGGGTATCTCAGAATTGGCAAAGAATTCAATTTAGCCAGGGACTGCAAATTTGGATAAAGAGAAAAACTTCGAACGAGAAATACATGTTGGATGCTGTCTGGGATGTAGAACTTGAAAAAGAAGTCGATTGGTTGATCTGAGCTTTCCCTGAGAAGTTACAGCTAAGTGTATATCAGAATTGGCAAAGAACTCAATTTAGCAAGGGATTGCAAATTTGAATGCAGAGCTCAACTTCAAACGAGAAACACATGTTGGATGCTGTCTGGGATGTAGAAGTTGAAAAAGCAGTCGATTGGTTGATCTGAGCTTTCCCTGAGAAGGTACAGCAAAGTGTATCTCAGAATTGGCAAAGAATTCAATTTAGCCAGGGACTGCAAATTTGGATAAAGAGCACAACTTCGAACGAGAAATACATGTTGGATGCTGTCTGGGATGTAGAAGTTGAAAAAGAAGTCGATTGGTTGATCTGAGCTTTCCCTGAGAAGTTACAGCTAAGTGTATATCAGAATTGGCAAATAACTCAATTTAGCAAGGGATTGCAAATTTGAATGCAGAGCTCAACTTCAAACGAGAAACACATGTTGGATGTTGTCTGGGATGTAGAAGTTGAAAAAGCAGTCGATTGGTTGATCTGAGCTTTCCCTGAGAAGTTACAGCAAAGTGTATCTCAGAATTGGCAAAGAACTCAATTTAGCAAGGGATTGCATATTTGGATCCAGACCTCAACTTCGAACGAGAAACACATGTTGGATGCTGTCTGGGATGCAGAAGTTGAAAATGCAGTCGATTGGTTGATCTGAGCGTTCCCTGAGAAGTTACAGCAAAGTGTATCTCAGAATTGGCAAAGAACTCAATTTAGCCAAAGACTGCAAATTTGGATAAAGAGCTCAACTTCAAACGAGAAACACATGTTGGATGCTGTCTGGGATGTAGAAGTTGAAAAAGCAGTCGATTGGTTGATCTGAGCTTTCCCTGAGAAGTTACAGCAAAGTGTATCTCAGAATTGGCAAAGAACTCAATTTAGCCAAAGACTGCAAATTTGGATAAAGAGCTCAACTTCGAACAAGAAACACATATTGGATGATGTCTGGGTCACAGAAGCTGAAAAAGCAGTCGATTGGTTGATCTGAGCTTTCCCTGAGAAGTTACAGCAAAGTGTATCTCAGAATTGGCAAAGAACTCAATTTAGCCAAAGACTGCAAATTTGGATAAAGAGCTCAACTTCGAACAAGAAACACATATTGGATGATGTCTGGGTCGCAGAAGCTGAAAAAGCAGTCGATTGGTTGATCTGAGCTTTCCCTGAGAAGTTACAGCAAAGTGTATCTCAGAATTGGCAAAGAACTCAATTTAGCAAGGGATTGCAAATTTGAATGCAGAGCTCAACTTCAAACGAGAAACACATGTTGGATTCTGTCTGGGATGTAGAAGTTGAAAAAGCAGTCGATTGGTTGATCTGAGCTTTCCCTGAGAAGTTACAGCAAAGTGTGTATCAGAATTGGCAAAGAATTCAATTTAGCCGGGGACTGCAAATTTGGATAAAGAGCAAAACTTCGAACGAGAAACACAAGTTGGATGCTGTCTGGGATGTAGAAGTTGAAAAAGAAGTCGATTGGTTGATCTGAGCTTTCCATCAGAAGTTACAGCAAAGTGTATATCAGAATTGGCAAAGAACTAAATTTAGCAAGGGATTGCAAATTTGAATCCAGACGTCAAGTTCGAACGAGAAAAGCATTTTGGATGCTGTCTGGGATGCAGAAGTTGAAAAAGGAGTCGATTGGTTGATCTGAGCTTTCCCTGAGAAGTTACAGCAAAGTGTATCTCAAAATTGGCAAAGAACTCAATTTAGCCAAAGACTGAAAATTTGGATAAAGAGCTCAACTTAGAATGAGAAACACATATTGGATGCTCTCTGGGACGCAGAAGCTGAAAAAGCAGTCGATTGGTTGATCTGAACTTTCGCTAAGAAGTTACAGCAAAGTGTATCTCAGAATTGGCAAAGAACTCAATTTAGCCAAAGACTGCAAATTTGGATAAAGAGCTCAACATAGAACGAGAAACACATATTGCATGCTGTCTGGGATGCAGAAGCTGAAAAAGCAGTCGATTGGTTGATCTGAGCTTTCCCTGAGAAGTTACAGCAAAGTGTATATTAGAATTGGCAAATAACTCAATTTAGCAAGGGATTGCAAATTTGAATGCAGAGGTCAACTTCAAACGAGAAACACATGTTGGATGCTGTCTTGGATGTAGAAGTTGAAAAAGCAGTCGATTGGTTGATCTGAACTTTCGCTAAGAAGTTACAGCAAAGTGTATCTCAGAATTGGCAAAGAACTCAATTTAGCCAAAGACTGCAAATTTGGCTAAAGAGCTCAACTTAGAACGAGAAACACATATTGCATGCTGTCTGGGATGCAGAAGCTGAAAAAGCAGTCGATTGGTTGATCTGAGCTTTCCCTGAGAAGTTACAGCAAAGTGTATATTAGAATTGGCAAATAACTCAATTTAGCAAGGGATTGCAAATTTGAATGCAGAGCTCAACTTCAAACGAGAAACATATGTTGGATGTTGTCTGGGATGTAGAAGTTGAAAAAGCAGTCGATTAGTTGATCTGAGCTTTCCCTGAGAAGTTACAGCAAAGTGTATCTCAGAATTGGCAAAGAACTCAATTTAGCCAAAGACTGCAAATTTGGATAAAGAGCTCAACTTAGAACGAGAAACACATATTGGATGCTGTCTGGGATGCAGAAGCTGAAAAAGCAGTCGATTTGTTGATCTGAGCTTTCCCTGACAAGTTACAGCAAAGTGTATATCAGAATTGGCAAAGAATTCAATTTAGCAAGGGATTGCAAATTTGGTTCCAGAGCTCAACTTCGAACGAGAAACACATATTGAATGCTGTCTGGGATGCAGAATCTGAAAAAGCAGTCGATTGGTTGATCTGAGCTTTCCCTGAGAAGTTACAGCAAAGTGTATCTCAATATTGGCAAAGAACTGAA
Source organism: Rhabdophis nuchalis (assembly GCA_039707465.1). NCBI lineage: Eukaryota > Metazoa > Chordata > Lepidosauria > Squamata > Natricidae > Rhabdophis > Rhabdophis nuchalis. The sequence continues at coordinate 177,793,874 of CM077646.1, read as the reverse complement.
TTTAGCCAAAGACTGCAAATTTGGATAAAGAGCTCAACTTCAAACGAGAAACACATATTGGATGCTGTCTGGGATGTAGAAGTTGAAAAAGCAGTCGATTGGTTGATCTGAGCTTTCCCTGAGAAGTTACAGCAAAGTGTATCTCAAAATTTGCAAAGAACTAAATTTAGCCAAAGACTGCAAATTTGGATAAAGAGCTCATCTTAGAACGAGAAACACATATTGGATGCTGTCTGGGACGCAGAAGCTGAAAAAGCAGTCGATTGGTTGATCTGAACTTTCGCTAAGAAGTTACAGCAAAGTGTATATTAGAATTGGCAAATAACTCAATTTAGCAAGGGATTGCAAATTTGAATGCAGAGCTCAACTTCAAACGAGAAACACATGTTGGATGTTGTCTGGGATGTAGAAGTTGAAAAAGCAGTCGATTGGTTGATCTGAGCTTTCCCTGAGAAGTTACAGCAAAGTGTATCTCAGAATTGGCAAAGAACTCAATGTAGCAAGGGATTGCATATTTGGATCCAGAGCTCACCTTAGAACGAGAAACACATATTGGATGCTGTCTGGGACGCAGAAGCTGAAAAAGCAGTCGATTGGTTGATCTGAACTTTCGCTAAGAAGTTACAGCAAAGTGTATCTCAGAATTGGCAAAGAACTCAATTTAGCCAAAGACTGCAAATTTGGATAAAGAGCTCAACTTACAACGAGAAACACATATTGCATGCTGTCTGGGATGCAGAAGTTGAAAAAGCAGTCGATTGGTTGATCTGAGCTTTCCCTGAGAAGTTACAGCAAAGTGTATCTCAGAATTGGCAAAGAACTCAATATAGCAAGGGATTGCAAATTTGAATGCAGAGCTCAACTTCAAATGAGAAACACATGTTGGATGCTGTCTGGGATGTAGAAGTTGAAAAAGCAGTCGATTGGTTGATCTGAGCTTTCCCTGACAAGTTACAGCAAAGTGTATATCAGAATTGGCAAAGAATTCAATTTAGCAAGGGATTGCAAATTTGGTTCCAGAGCTCAACTTCGAACGAGAAACACATATTGAATGCTGTCTGGGATGCAGAATCTGAAAAAGCAGTCGATTGGTTGATCTGAGCTTTCCCTGAGAAATTACAGCAAAGTGTATCTCATTATTGGCAAAGAACTGAATTTAGCCAAAGACTGCAAATTTGGATAAAGAGCTCAACTTCAAACGAGAAACACATATTGGATGCTGTCTGGGATGTAGAAGTTGAAAAAGCAGTCGATTGGTTGATCTGAGCTTTCCCTGAAAAGTTACAGCAAAGTGTATCTCAGAATTGGCAAAGAACTCAATTTAGCCAAAGACTGCAAATTTGGATAAAGAGCTCAACTTACAACGAGAAACACATATTGGATGCTGTCTGAGACGCAGAAGCTGAAAAAGCAGTCGATTGGTTGGTCTGAGCTTTCCCTGAGAAGTTACAGCAAAGTGTATCTCAGAATTGGCAAAGAACTCAATATAGCAAGGGATTGCAAATTTGAATGCAGAGCTCAACTTCAAACGAGAAACACATGTTGGATGCTGTCTGGGATGTAGAAGTTGAAAAAGCAGTCGATTGGTTGATCTGAGCTTTCCCTGAGAAGGTACAGCAAAGGGTATCTCAGAATTGGCAAAGAATTCAATTTAGCCAGGGACTGCAAATTTGGATAAAGAGAAAAACTTCGAACGAGAAATACATGTTGGATGCTGTCTGGGATGTAGAACTTGAAAAAGAAGTCGATTGGTTGATCTGAGCTTTCCCTGAGAAGTTACAGCTAAGTGTATATCAGAATTGGCAAAGAACTCAATTTAGCAAGGGATTGCAAATTTGAATGCAGAGCTCAACTTCAAACGAGAAACACATGTTGGATGCTGTCTGGGATGTAGAAGTTGAAAAAGCAGTCGATTGGTTGATCTGAGCTTTCCCTGAGAAGGTACAGCAAAGTGTATCTCAGAATTGGCAAAGAATTCAATTTAGCCAGGGACTGCAAATTTGGATAAAGAGCACAACTTCGAACGAGAAATACATGTTGGATGCTGTCTGGGATGTAGAAGTTGAAAAAGAAGTCGATTGGTTGATCTGAGCTTTCCCTGAGAAGTTACAGCTAAGTGTATATCAGAATTGGCAAATAACTCAATTTAGCAAGGGATTGCAAATTTGAATGCAGAGCTCAACTTCAAACGAGAAACACATGTTGGATGTTGTCTGGGATGTAGAAGTTGAAAAAGCAGTCGATTGGTTGATCTGAGCTTTCCCTGAGAAGTTACAGCAAAGTGTATCTCAGAATTGGCAAAGAACTCAATTTAGCAAGGGATTGCATATTTGGATCCAGACCTCAACTTCGAACGAGAAACACATGTTGGATGCTGTCTGGGATGCAGAAGTTGAAAATGCAGTCGATTGGTTGATCTGAGCGTTCCCTGAGAAGTTACAGCAAAGTGTATCTCAGAATTGGCAAAGAACTCAATTTAGCCAAAGACTGCAAATTTGGATAAAGAGCTCAACTTCAAACGAGAAACACATGTTGGATGCTGTCTGGGATGTAGAAGTTGAAAAAGCAGTCGATTGGTTGATCTGAGCTTTCCCTGAGAAGTTACAGCAAAGTGTATCTCAGAATTGGCAAAGAACTCAATTTAGCCAAAGACTGCAAATTTGGATAAAGAGCTCAACTTCGAACAAGAAACACATATTGGATGATGTCTGGGTCACAGAAGCTGAAAAAGCAGTCGATTGGTTGATCTGAGCTTTCCCTGAGAAGTTACAGCAAAGTGTATCTCAGAATTGGCAAAGAACTCAATTTAGCCAAAGACTGCAAATTTGGATAAAGAGCTCAACTTCGAACAAGAAACACATATTGGATGATGTCTGGGTCGCAGAAGCTGAAAAAGCAGTCGATTGGTTGATCTGAGCTTTCCCTGAGAAGTTACAGCAAAGTGTATCTCAGAATTGGCAAAGAACTCAATTTAGCAAGGGATTGCAAATTTGAATGCAGAGCTCAACTTCAAACGAGAAACACATGTTGGATTCTGTCTGGGATGTAGAAGTTGAAAAAGCAGTCGATTGGTTGATCTGAGCTTTCCCTGAGAAGTTACAGCAAAGTGTGTATCAGAATTGGCAAAGAATTCAATTTAGCCGGGGACTGCAAATTTGGATAAAGAGCAAAACTTCGAACGAGAAACACAAGTTGGATGCTGTCTGGGATGTAGAAGTTGAAAAAGAAGTCGATTGGTTGATCTGAGCTTTCCATCAGAAGTTACAGCAAAGTGTATATCAGAATTGGCAAAGAACTAAATTTAGCAAGGGATTGCAAATTTGAATCCAGACGTCAAGTTCGAACGAGAAAAGCATTTTGGATGCTGTCTGGGATGCAGAAGTTGAAAAAGGAGTCGATTGGTTGATCTGAGCTTTCCCTGAGAAGTTACAGCAAAGTGTATCTCAAAATTGGCAAAGAACTCAATTTAGCCAAAGACTGAAAATTTGGATAAAGAGCTCAACTTAGAATGAGAAACACATATTGGATGCTCTCTGGGACGCAGAAGCTGAAAAAGCAGTCGATTGGTTGATCTGAACTTTCGCTAAGAAGTTACAGCAAAGTGTATCTCAGAATTGGCAAAGAACTCAATTTAGCCAAAGACTGCAAATTTGGATAAAGAGCTCAACATAGAACGAGAAACACATATTGCATGCTGTCTGGGATGCAGAAGCTGAAAAAGCAGTCGATTGGTTGATCTGAGCTTTCCCTGAGAAGTTACAGCAAAGTGTATATTAGAATTGGCAAATAACTCAATTTAGCAAGGGATTGCAAATTTGAATGCAGAGGTCAACTTCAAACGAGAAACACATGTTGGATGCTGTCTTGGATGTAGAAGTTGAAAAAGCAGTCGATTGGTTGATCTGAACTTTCGCTAAGAAGTTACAGCAAAGTGTATCTCAGAATTGGCAAAGAACTCAATTTAGCCAAAGACTGCAAATTTGGCTAAAGAGCTCAACTTAGAACGAGAAACACATATTGCATGCTGTCTGGGATGCAGAAGCTGAAAAAGCAGTCGATTGGTTGATCTGAGCTTTCCCTGAGAAGTTACAGCAAAGTGTATATTAGAATTGGCAAATAACTCAATTTAGCAAGGGATTGCAAATTTGAATGCAGAGCTCAACTTCAAACGAGAAACACATATTGGATGCTGTCTGGGATGTAGAAGTTGAAAAAGCAGTCGATTGGTTGATCTGAGCTTTCCCTGAGAAGTTACAGCAAAGTGTATCTCAAAATTTGCAAAGAACTAAATTTAGCCAAAGACTGCAAATTTGGATAAAGAGCTCATCTTAGAACGAGAAACACATATTGGATGCTGTCTGGGACGCAGAAGCTGAAAAAGCAGTCGATTGGTTGATCTGAACTTTCGCTAAGAAGTTACAGCAAAGTGTATATTAGAATTGGCAAATAACTCAATTTAGCAAGGGATTGCAAATTTGAATGCAGAGCTCAACTTCAAACGAGAAACACATGTTGGATGTTGTCTGGGATGTAGAAGTTGAAAAAGCAGTCGATTGGTTGATCTGAGCTTTCCCTGAGAAGTTACAGCAAAGTGTATCTCAGAATTGGCAAAGAACTCAATGTAGCAAGGGATTGCATATTTGGATCCAGAGCTCACCTTAGAACGAGAAACACATATTGGATGCTGTCTGGGACGCAGAAGCTGAAAAAGCAGTCGATTGGTTGATCTGAACTTTCGCTAAGAAGTTACAGCAAAGTGTATCTCAGAATTGGCAAAGAACTCAATTTAGCCAAAGACTGCAAATTTGGATAAAGAGCTCAACTTACAACGAGAAACACATATTGCATGCTGTCTGGGATGCAGAAGCTGAAAAAGCAGTCGATTGTTTGATCTGAGCTCTCCCTGAGAAGTTACAGCAAAGTGTATCTCAGAATTGACAAAGAAATCAATTTAGCAAGGGATTGCAAATTTGGTTCCAGAGGTCAACTTCGAACGAGAAACACATATTGGATGCTGTATGAGACGCAGAAGCTGAAAAAGCAGTCGATTGGTTGGTCTGAGCTTTCCCTGAGAAGTTACAGCAAAGTGTATCTCAGAATTGGCAAAGAACTCAATTTAGCAAGGGATTGCATATTTGGATCCAGACCTCAACTTCGAACGAGAAACAAATGTTGGATGCTGTCTGGGATGCAGAAGTTGAAAATGCAGTCGATTGGTTGATCTGAGCGTTCCCTGAGAAGTTACAGCAAAGTGTATCTCAGAATTGGCAAAGAACTCAATTTAGCCAAAGACTGCAAATTTGGATAAAGAGCTCAACTTCAAACGAGAAACACATGTTGGATGCTGTCTGGGATGTAGAAGTTGAAAAAGCAGTCGATTGGTTGATCTGAGCTTTCCCTGAGAAGTTACAGCAAAGTGTATCTCAGAATTGGCAAAGAACTCAATTTAGCCAAAGACTGCAAATTTGGATAAAGAGCTCAACTTCGAACAAGAAACACATATTGGATGATGTCTGGGTCGCAGAAGCTGAAAAAGCAGTCGATTGGTTGATCTGAGCTTTCCCTGAGAAGTTACAGCAAAGTGTATCTCAGAATTGGCAAAGAACTCAATTTAGCAAGGGATTGCAAATTTGAATGCAGAGCTCAACTTCAAACGAGAAACACATGTTGGATTCTGTCTGGGATGTAGAAGTTGAAAAAGCAGTCGATTGGTTGATCTGAGCTTTCCCTGAGAAGGTACAGCAAAGTGCATCTCAGAATTGGCAAAGAATTCAATTTAGCCAGGGACTGCAAATTTGGATAAAGAGCAAAACTTCGAACGAGAAACACATGTTGGATGCTGTCTGGGATGTAGAAGTTGAAAAAGCAGTCGATTGGTTGATCTGAGCTTTCCCTGAGAAGTTACAGCAAAGTGTATATCAGAATTGGCAAATAACTCAACTTAGAACGAGAAACACATGTTGGATGTTGTCTGGGATGTAGAAGTTGAAAAAGCAGTCGATTGGTTGATCTGAGCTTTCCCTGAGAAGTTACAGCAAAGTGTATCTCAGAATTGGCAAAGAACTCAATTTAGCCAAAGACTGCAAATTTGGATAAAGAGCTCAACTTCAAACGAGAAACACATGTTGGATGCTGTCTGGGATGCAGAAGTTGAAAATGCAGTCGATTGGTTGATCTGAGCGTTCCCTGAGAAGTTACAGCAAAGTGTATCTCAGAATTGGCAAAGAACTCAATTTAGCCAAAGACTGCAAATTTGGATAAAGAGCTCAACTTCAAACGAGAAACACATGTTGGATGCTGTCTGGGATGTAGAAGTTGAAAAAGCAGTCGATTGGTTGATCTGAGCTTTCCCTGAGAAGTTACAGCAAAGTGTATCTCAGAATTGGCAAAGAACTCAATTTAGCCAAAGACTGCAAATTTGGATAAAGAGCTCAACTTCGAACAAGAAACACATATTGGATGATGTCTGGGTCACAGAAGCTGAAAAAGCAGTCGATTGGTTGATCTGAGCTTTCCCTGAGAAGTTACAGCAAAGTGTATCTCAGAATTGGCAAAGAACTCAATTTAGCCAAAGACTGCAAATTTGGATAAAGAGCTCAACTTCGAACAAGAAACACATATTGGATGATGTCTGGGTCACAGAAGCTGAAAAAGCAGTCGATTGGTTGATCTGAGCTTTCCCTGAGAAGTTACAGCAAAGTGTATCTCAGAATTGGCAAAGAACTCAATTTAGCCAAAGACTGCAAATTTGGATAAAGAGCTCAACTTCGAACAAGAAACACATATTGGATGATGTCTGGGTCGCAGAAGCTGAAAAAGCAGTCGATTGGTTGATCTGAGCTTTCCCTGAGAAGTTACAGCAAAGTGTATCTCAGAATTGGCAAAGAACTCAATTTAGCAAGGGATTGCAAATTTGAATGCAGAGCTCAACTTCAAACGAGAAACACATGTTGGATTCTGTCTGGGATGTAGAAGTTGAAAAAGCAGTCGATTGGTTGATCTGAGCTTTCCCTGAGAAGTTACAGCAAAGTGTGTATCAGAATTGGCAAAGAATTCAATTTAGCCGGGGACTGCAAATTTGGATAAAGAGCAAAACTTCGAACGAGAAACACAAGTTGGATGCTGTCTGGGATGTAGAAGTTGAAAAAGAAGTCGATTGGTTGATCTGAGCTTTCCATCAGAAGTTACAGCAAAGTGTATATCAGAATTGGCAAAGAACTAAATTTAGCAAGGGATTGCAAATTTGAATCCAGACGTCAAGTTCGAACGAGAAAAGCATTTTGGATGCTGTCTGGGATGCAGAAGTTGAAAAAGGAGTCGATTGGTTGATCTGAGCTTTCCCTGAGAAGTTACAGCAAAGTGTATCTCAAAATTGGCAAAGAACTCAATTTAGCCAAAGACTGAAAATTTGGATAAAGAGCTCAACTTAGAATGAGAAACACATATTGGATGCTCTCTGGGACGCAGAAGCTGAAAAAGCAGTCGATTGGTTGATCTGAACTTTCGCTAAGAAGTTACAGCAAAGTGTATCTCAGAATTGGCAAAGAACTCAATTTAGCCAAAGACTGCAAATTTGGATAAAGAGCTCAACATAGAACGAGAAACACATATTGCATGCTGTCTGGGATGCAGAAGCTGAAAAAGCAGTCGATTGGTTGATCTGAGCTTTCCCTGAGAAGTTACAGCAAAGTGTATATTAGAATTGGCAAATAACTCAATTTAGCAAGGGATTGCAAATTTGAATGCAGAGGTCAACTTCAAACGAGAAACACATGTTGGATGCTGTCTTGGATGTAGAAGTTGAAAAAGCAGTCGATTGGTTGATCTGAACTTTCGCTAAGAAGTTACAGCAAAGTGTATCTCAGAATTGGCAAAGAACTCAATTTAGCCAAAGACTGCAAATTTGGCTAAAGAGCTCAACTTAGAACGAGAAACACATATTGCATGCTGTCTGGGATGCAGAAGCTGAAAAAGCAGTCGATTGGTTGATCTGAGCTTTCCCTGAGAAGTTACAGCAAAGTGTATATTAGAATTGGCAAATAACTCAATTTAGCAAGGGATTGCAAATTTGAATGCAGAGCTCAACTTCAAACGAGAAACACATATTGGATGCTGTCTGGGATGTAGAAGTTGAAAAAGCAGTCGATTGGTTGATCTGAGCTTTCCCTGAGAAGTTACAGCAAAGTGTATCTCAAAATTTGCAAAGAACTAAATTTAGCCAAAGACTGCAAATTTGGATAAAGAGCTCATCTTAGAACGAGAAACACATATTGGATGCTGTCTGGGACGCAGAAGCTGAAAAAGCAGTCGATTGGTTGATCTGAACTTTCGCTAAGAAGTTACAGCAAAGTGTATATTAGAATTGGCAAATAACTCAATTTAGCAAGGGATTGCAAATTTGAATGCAGAGCTCAACTTCAAACGAGAAACACATGTTGGATGTTGTCTGGGATGTAGAAGTTGAAAAAGCAGTCGATTGGTTGATCTGAGCTTTCCCTGAGAAGTTACAGCAAAGTGTATCTCAGAATTGGCAAAGAACTCAATGTAGCAAGGGATTGCATATTTGGATCCAGAGCTCACCTTAGAACGAGAAACACATATTGGATGCTGTCTGGGACGCAGAAGCTGAAAAAGCAGTCGATTGGTTGATCTGAACTTTCGCTAAGAAGTTACAGCAAAGTGTATCTCAGAATTGGCAAAGAACTCAATTTAGCCAAAGACTGCAAATTTGGATAAAGAGCTCAACTTACAACGAGAAACACATATTGCATGCTGTCTGGGATGCAGAAGCTGAAAAAGCAGTCGATTGTTTGATCTGAGCTCTCCCTGAGAAGTTACAGCAAAGTGTATCTCAGAATTGACAAAGAAATCAATTTAGCAAGGGATTGCAAATTTGGTTCCAGAGGTCAACTTCGAACGAGAAACACATATTGGATGCTGTATGAGACGCAGAAGCTGAAAAAGCAGTCGATTGGTTGGTCTGAGCTTTCCCTGAGAAGTTACAGCAAAGTGTATCTCAGAATTGGCAAAGAACTCAATTTAGCAAGGGATTGCATATTTGGATCCAGACCTCAACTTCGAACGAGAAACAAATGTTGGATGCTGTCTGGGATGCAGAAGTTGAAAATGCAGTCGATTGGTTGATCTGAGCGTTCCCTGAGAAGTTACAGCAAAGTGTATCTCAGAATTGGCAAAGAACTCAATTTAGCCAAAGACTGCAAATTTGGATAAAGAGCTCAACTTCAAACGAGAAACACATGTTGGATGCTGTCTGGGATGTAGAAGTTGAAAAAGCAGTCGATTGGTTGATCTGAGCTTTCCCTGAGAAGTTACAGCAAAGTGTATCTCAGAATTGGCAAAGAACTCAATTTAGCCAAAGACTGCAAATTTGGATAAAGAGCTCAACTTCGAACAAGAAACACATATTGGATGATGTCTGGGTCGCAGAAGCTGAAAAAGCAGTCGATTGGTTGATCTGAGCTTTCCCTGAGAAGTTACAGCAAAGTGTATCTCAGAATTGGCAAAGAACTCAATTTAGCAAGGGATTGCAAATTTGAATGCAGAGCTCAACTTCAAACGAGAAACACATGTTGGATTCTGTCTGGGATGTAGAAGTTGAAAAAGCAGTCGATTGGTTGATCTGAGCTTTCCCTGAGAAGGTACAGCAAAGTGCATCTCAGAATTGGCAAAGAATTCAATTTAGCCAGGGACTGCAAATTTGGATAAAGAGCAAAACTTCGAACGAGAAACACATGTTGGATGCTGTCTGGGATGTAGAAGTTGAAAAAGCAGTCGATTGGTTGATCTGAGCTTTCCCTGAGAAGTTACAGCAAAGTGTATATCAGAATTGGCAAATAACTCAACTTAGAACGAGAAACACATGTTGGATGTTGTCTGGGATGTAGAAGTTGAAAAAGCAGTCGATTGGTTGATCTGAGCTTTCCCTGAGAAGTTACAGCAAAGTGTATCTCAGAATTGGCAAAGAACTCAATTTAGCCAAAGACTGCAAATTTGGATAAAGAGCTCAACTTCAAACGAGAAACACATGTTGGATGCTGTCTGGGATGCAGAAGTTGAAAATGCAGTCGATTGGTTGATCTGAGCGTTCCCTGAGAAGTTACAGCAAAGTGTATCTCAGAATTGGCAAAGAACTCAATTTAGCCAAAGACTGCAAATTTGGATAAAGAGCTCAACTTCAAACGAGAAACACATGTTGGATGCTGTCTGGGATGTAGAAGTTGAAAAAGCAGTCGATTGGTTGATCTGAGCTTTCCCTGAGAAGTTACAGCAAAGTGTATCTCAGAATTGGCAAAGAACTCAATTTAGCCAAAGACTGCAAATTTGGATAAAGAGCTCAACTTCGAACAAGAAACACATATTGGATGATGTCTGGGTCACAGAAGCTGAAAAAGCAGTCGATTGGTTGATCTGAGCTTTCCCTGAGAAGTTACAGCAAAGTGTATCTCAGAATTGGCAAAGAACTCAATTTAGCCAAAGACTGCAAATTTGGATAAAGAGCTCAACTTCGAACAAGAAACACATATTGGATGATGTCTGGGTCGCAGAAGCTGAAAAAGCAGTCGATTGGTTGATCTGAGCTTTCCCTGAGAAGTTACAGCAAAGTGTATCTCAGAATTGGCAAAGAACTCAATTTAGCAAGGGATTGCAAATTTGAATGCAGAGCTCAACTTCAAACGAGAAACACATGTTGGATTCTGTCTGGGATGTAGAAGTTGAAAAAGCAGTCGATTGGTTGATCTGAGCTTTCCCTGAGAAGTTACAGCAAAGTGTGTATCAGAATTGGCAAAGAATTCAATTTAGCCGGGGACTGCAAATTTGGATAAAGAGCAAAACTTCGAACGAGAAACACAAGTTGGATGCTGTCTGGGATGTAGAAGTTGAAAAAGAAGTCGATTGGTTGATCTGAGCTTTCCATCAGAAGTTACAGCAAAGTGTATATCAGAATTGGCAAAGAACTCAATTTAGCCAAAGACTGAAAATTTGGATAAAGAGCTCAACTTAGAATGAGAAACACATATTGGATGCTCTCTGGGACGCAGAAGCTGAAAAAGCAGTCGATTGGTTGATCTGAACTTTCGCTAAGAAGTTACAGCAAAGTGTATCTCAGAATTGGCAAAGAACTCAATTTAGCCAAAGACTGCAAATTTGGATAAAGAGCTCAACATAGAACGAGAAACACATATTGCATGCTGTCTGGGATGCAGAAGCTGAAAAAGCAGTCGATTGGTTGATCTGAGCTTTCCCTGAGAAGTTACAGCAAAGTGTATATTAGAATTGGCAAATAACTCAATTTAGCAAGGGATTGCAAATTTGAATGCAGAGGTCAACTTCAAACGAGAAACACATGTTGGATGCTGTCTTGGATGTAGAAGTTGAAAAAGCAGTCGATTGGTTGATCTGAACTTTCGCTAAGAAGTTACAGCAAAGTGTATCTCAGAATTGGCAAAGAACTCAATTTAGCCAAAGACTGCAAATTTGGATAAAGAGCTCAACTTCGAACAAGAAACACATATTGGATGATGTCTGGGTCACAGAAGCTGAAAAAGCAGTCGATTGGTTGATCTGAGCTTTCCCTGAGAAGTTACAGCAAAGTGTATCTCAGAATTGGCAAAGAACTCAATTTAGCCAAAGACTGCAAATTTGGATAAAGAGCTCAACTTCGAACAAGAAACACATATTGGATGATGTCTGGGTCGCAGAAGCTGAAAAAGCAGTCGATTGGTTGATCTGAGCTTTCCCTGAGAAGTTACAGCAAAGTGTATCTCAGAATTGGCAAAGAACTCAATTTAGCAAGGGATTGCAAATTTGAATGCAGAGCTCAACTTCAAACGAGAAACACATGTTGGATTCTGTCTGGGATGTAGAAGTTGAAAAAGCAGTCGATTGGTTGATCTGAGCTTTCCCTGAGAAGTTACAGCAAAGTGTGTATCAGAATTGGCAAAGAATTCAATTTAGCCGGGGACTGCAAATTTGGATAAAGAGCAAAACTTCGAACGAGAAACACAAGTTGGATGCTGTCTGGGATGTAGAAGTTGAAAAAGAAGTCGATTGGTTGATCTGAGCTTTCCATCAGAAGTTACAGCAAAGTGTATATCAGAATTGGCAAAGAACTCAATTTAGCCAAAGACTGAAAATTTGGATAAAGAGCTCAACTTAGAATGAGAAACACATATTGGATGCTCTCTGGGACGCAGAAGCTGAAAAAGCAGTCGATTGGTTGATCTGAACTTTCGCTAAGAAGTTACAGCAAAGTGTATCTCAGAATTGGCAAAGAACTCAATTTAGCCAAAGACTGCAAATTTGGATAAAGAGCTCAACATAGAACGAGAAACACATATTGCATGCTGTCTGGGATGCAGAAGCTGAAAAAGCAGTCGATTGGTTGATCTGAGCTTTCCCTGAGAAGTTACAGCAAAGTGTATATTAGAATTGGCAAATAACTCAATTTAGCAAGGGATTGCAAATTTGAATGCAGAGGTCAACTTCAAACGAGAAACACATGTTGGATGCTGTCTTGGATGTAGAAGTTGAAAAAGCAGTCGATTGGTTGATCTGAACTTTCGCTAAGAAGTTACAGCAAAGTGTATCTCAGAATTGGCAAAGAACTCAATTTAGCCAAAGACTGCAAATTTGGCTAAAGAGCTCAACTTAGAACGAGAAACACATATTGCATGCTGTCTGGGATGCAGAAGCTGAAAAAGCAGTCGATTGGTTGATCTGAGCTTTCCCTGAGAAGTTACAGCAAAGTGTATATTAGAATTGGCAAATAACTCAATTTAGCAAGGGATTGCAAATTTGAATGCAGAGCTCAACTTCAAACGAGAAACATATGTTGGATGTTGTCTGGGATGTAGAAGTTGAAAAAGCAGTCGATTAGTTGATCTGAGCTTTCCCTGAGAAGTTACAGCAAAGTGTATCTCAGAATTGGCAAAGAACTCAATTTAGCCAAAGACTGCAAATTTGGATAAAGAGCTCAACTTAGAACGAGAAACACATATTGGATGCTGTCTGGGATGCAGAAGCTGAAAAAGCAGTCGATTTGTTGATCTGAGCTTTCCCTGACAAGTTACAGCAAAGTGTATATCAGAATTGGCAAAGAATTCAATTTAGCAAGGGATTGCAAATTTGGTTCCAGAGCTCAACTTCGAACGAGAAACACATATTGAATGCTGTCTGGGATGCAGAATCTGAAAAAGCAGTCGATTGGTTGATCATAGCTTTCCCTGAGAAGTTACAGCAAAGTGTATCTCAATATTGGCAAAGAACTGAATTTAGCCAAAGACTGCAAATTTGGATAAAGAGCTCAACTTCAAACGAGAAACACATATTGGATGCTGTCTGGGATGTAGAAGTTGAAAAAGCAGTCGATTGGTTGATCTGAGCTTTCCCTGAGAAGTTACAGCAAAGTGTATCTCAAAATTTGCAAAGAACTAAATTTAGCCAAAGACTGCAAATTTGGATAAAGAGCTCATCTTAGAACGAGAAACACATATTGGATGCTGTCTGGGACGCAGAAGCTGAAAAAGCAGTCGATTGGTTGATCTGAACTTTCGCTAAGAAGTTACAGCAAAGTGTATATTAGAATTGGCAAATAACTCAATTTAGCAAGGGATTGCAAATTTGAATGCAGAGCTCAACTTCAAACGAGAAACACATGTTGGATGTTGTCTGGGATGTAGAAGTTGAAAAAGCAGTCGATTGGTTGATCTGAGCTTTCCCTGAGAAGTTACAGCAAAGTGTATCTCAAAATTGGCAAAGAACTCAATTTAGCCAAAGACTGCAAATTTGGATCCAGAGCTCACCTTAGAACGAGAAACACATATTGGATGCTGTCTGGGACGCAGAAGCTGAAAAAGCAGTCGATTGGTTGATCTGAACTTTCGCTAAGAAGTTACAGCAAAGTGTATCTCAGAATTGGCAAAGAACTCAATTTAGCCAAAGACTGCAAATTTGGATAAAGAGCTCAACTTACAACGAGAAACACATATTGCATGCTGTCTGGGATGCAGAAGCTGAAAAAGCAGTCGATTGGTTGATCTGAGCTCTCCCTGAGAAGTTACAGCAAAGTGTATCTCAGAATTGACAAAGAAATCAATTTAGCAAGGGATTGCAAATTTGGTTCCAGAGGTCAACTTCGAACGAGAAACACATATTGGATGCTGTATGAGACGCAGAAGCTGAAAAAGCAGTCGATTGGTTGGTCTGAGCTTTCCCTGAGAAGTTACAGCAAAGTGTATCTCAGAATTGGCAAAGAACTCAATTTAGCAAGGGATTGCATATTTGGATCCAGACCTCAACTTCGAACGAGAAACAAATGTTGGATGCTGTCTGGGATGCAGAAGTTGAAAATGCAGTCGATTGGTTGATCTGAGCGTTCCCTGAGAAGTTACAGCAAAGTGTATCTCAGAATTGGCAAAGAACTCAATTTAGCCAAAGACTGCAAATTTGGATAAAGAGCTCAACTTCAAACGAGAAACACATGTTGGATGCTGTCTGGGATGTAGAAGTTGAAAAAGCAGTCGATTGGTTGATCTGAGCTTTCCCTGAGAAGTTACAGCAAAGTGTATCTCAGAATTGGCAAAGAACTCAATTTAGCCAAAGACTGCAAATTTGGATAAAGAGCTCAACTTCGAACAAGAAACACATATTGGATGATGTCTGGGTCGCAGAAGCTGAAAAAGCAGTCGATTGGTTGATCTGAGCTTTCCCTGAGAAGTTACAGCAAAGTGTATCTCAGAATTGGCAAAGAACTCAATTTAGCAAGGGATTGCAAATTTGAATGCAGAGCTCAACTTCAAACGAGAAACACATGTTGGATTCTGTCTGGGATGTAGAAGTTGAAAAAGCAGTCGATTGGTTGATCTGAGCTTTCCCTGAGAAGGTACAGCAAAGTGCATCTCAGAATTGGCAAAGAATTCAATTTAGCCAGGGACTGCAAATTTGGATAAAGAGCAAAACTTCGAACGAGAAACACATGTTGGATGCTGTCTGGGATGTAGAAGTTGAAAAAGCAGTCGATTGGTTGATCTGAGCTTTCCCTGAGAAGTTACAGCAAAGTGTATATCAGAATTGGCAAATAACTCAACTTAGAACGAGAAACACATGTTGGATGTTGTCTGGGATGTAGAAGTTGAAAAAGCAGTCGATTGGTTGATCTGAGCTTTCCCTGAGAAGTTACAGCAAAGTGTATCTCAGAATTGGCAAAGAACTCAATTTAGCCAAAGACTGCAAATTTGGATAAAGAGCTCAACTTCAAACGAGAAACACATGTTGGATGCTGTCTGGGATGTAGAAGTTGAAAAAGCAGTCGATTGGTTGATCTGAGCTTTCCCTGAGAAGTTACAGCAAAGTGTATCTCAGAATTGGCAAAGAACTCAATTTAGCCAAAGACTGCAAATTTGGATAAAGAGCTCAACTTCGAACAAGAAACACATATTGGATGATGTCTGGGTCACAGAAGCTGAAAAAGCAGTCGATTGGTTGATCTGAGCTTTCCCTGAGAAGTTACAGCAAAGTGTATCTCAGAATTGGCAAAGAACTCAATTTAGCCAAAGACTGCAAATTTGGATAAAGAGCTCAACTTCGAACAAGAAACACATATTGGATGATGTCTGGGTCACAGAAGCTGAAAAAGCAGTCGATTGGTTGATCTGAGCTTTCCCTGAGAAGTTACAGCAAAGTGTATCTCAGAATTGGCAAAGAACTCAATTTAGCCAAAGACTGCAAATTTGGATAAAGAGCTCAACTTCGAACAAGAAACACATATTGGATGATGTCTGGGTCGCAGAAGCTGAAAAAGCAGTCGATTGGTTGATCTGAGCTTTCCCTGAGAAGTTACAGCAAAGTGTATCTCAGAATTGGCAAAGAACTCAATTTAGCAAGGGATTGCAAATTTGAATGCAGAGCTCAACTTCAAACGAGAAACACATGTTGGATTCTGTCTGGGATGTAGAAGTTGAAAAAGCAGTCGATTGGTTGATCTGAGCTTTCCCTGAGAAGTTACAGCAAAGTGTGTATCAGAATTGGCAAAGAATTCAATTTAGCCGGGGACTGCAAATTTGGATAAAGAGCAAAACTTCGAACGAGAAACACAAGTTGGATGCTGTCTGGGATGTAGAAGTTGAAAAAGAAGTCGATTGGTTGATCTGAGCTTTCCATCAGAAGTTACAGCAAAGTGTATATCAGAATTGGCAAAGAACTAAATTTAGCAAGGGATTGCAAATTTGAATCCAGACGTCAAGTTCGAACGAGAAAAGCATTTTGGATGCTGTCTGGGATGCAGAAGTTGAAAAAGGAGTCGATTGGTTGATCTGAGCTTTCCCTGAGAAGTTACAGCAAAGTGTATCTCAAAATTGGCAAAGAACTCAATTTAGCCAAAGACTGAAAATTTGGATAAAGAGCTCAACTTAGAATGAGAAACACATATTGGATGCTCTCTGGGACGCAGAAGCTGAAAAAGCAGTCGATTGGTTGATCTGAACTTTCGCTAAGAAGTTACAGCAAAGTGTATCTCAGAATTGGCAAAGAACTCAATTTAGCCAAAGACTGCAAATTTGGATAAAGAGCTCAACATAGAACGAGAAACACATATTGCATGCTGTCTGGGATGCAGAAGCTGAAAAAGCAGTCGATTGGTTGATCTGAGCTTTCCCTGAGAAGTTACAGCAAAGTGTATATTAGAATTGGCAAATAACTCAATTTAGCAAGGGATTGCAAATTTGAATGCAGAGGTCAACTTCAAACGAGAAACACATGTTGGATGCTGTCTTGGATGTAGAAGTTGAAAAAGCAGTCGATTGGTTGATCTGAACTTTCGCTAAGAAGTTACAGCAAAGTGTATCTCAGAATTGGCAAAGAACTCAATTTAGCCAAAGACTGCAAATTTGGCTAAAGAGCTCAACTTAGAACGAGAAACACATATTGCATGCTGTCTGGGATGCAGAAGCTGAAAAAGCAGTCGATTGGTTGATCTGAGCTTTCCCTGAGAAGTTACAGCAAAGTGTATATTAGAATTGGCAAATAACTCAATTTAGCAAGGGATTGCAAATTTGAATGCAGAGCTCAACTTCAAACGAGAAACACATATTGGATGCTGTCTGGGATGTAGAAGTTGAAAAAGCAGTCGATTGGTTGATCTGAGCTTTCCCTGAGAAGTTACAGCAAAGTGTATCTCAAAATTTGCAAAGAACTAAATTTAGCCAAAGACTGCAAATTTGGATAAAGAGCTCATCTTAGAACGAGAAACACATATTGGATGCTGTCTGGGACGCAGAAGCTGAAAAAGCAGTCGATTGGTTGATCTGAACTTTCGCTAAGAAGTTACAGCAAAGTGTATATTAGAATTGGCAAATAACTCAATTTAGCAAGGGATTGCAAATTTGAATGCAGAGCTCAACTTCAAACGAGAAACACATGTTGGATGTTGTCTGGGATGTAGAAGTTGAAAAAGCAGTCGATTGGTTGATCTGAGCTTTCCCTGAGAAGTTACAGCAAAGTGTATCTCAGAATTGGCAAAGAACTCAATGTAGCAAGGGATTGCATATTTGGATCCAGAGCTCACCTTAGAACGAGAAACACATATTGGATGCTGTCTGGGACGCAGAAGCTGAAAAAGCAGTCGATTGGTTGATCTGAACTTTCGCTAAGAAGTTACAGCAAAGTGTATCTCAGAATTGGCAAAGAACTCAATTTAGCCAAAGACTGCAAATTTGGATAAAGAGCTCAACTTACAACGAGAAACACATATTGCATGCTGTCTGGGATGCAGAAGCTGAAAAAGCAGTCGATTGTTTGATCTGAGCTCTCCCTGAGAAGTTACAGCAAAGTGTATCTCAGAATTGACAAAGAAATCAATTTAGCAAGGGATTGCAAATTTGGTTCCAGAGGTCAACTTCGAACGAGAAACACATATTGGATGCTGTATGAGACGCAGAAGCTGAAAAAGCAGTCGATTGGTTGGTCTGAGCTTTCCCTGAGAAGTTACAGCAAAGTGTATCTCAGAATTGGCAAAGAACTCAATTTAGCAAGGGATTGCATATTTGGATCCAGACCTCAACTTCGAACGAGAAACAAATGTTGGATGCTGTCTGGGATGCAGAAGTTGAAAATGCAGTCGATTGGTTGATCTGAGCGTTCCCTGAGAAGTTACAGCAAAGTGTATCTCAGAATTGGCAAAGAACTCAATTTAGCCAAAGACTGCAAATTTGGATAAAGAGCTCAACTTCAAACGAGAAACACATGTTGGATGCTGTCTGGGATGTAGAAGTTGAAAAAGCAGTCGATTGGTTGATCTGAGCTTTCCCTGAGAAGTTACAGCAAAGTGTATCTCAGAATTGGCAAAGAACTCAATTTAGCCAAAGACTGCAAATTTGGATAAAGAGCTCAACTTCGAACAAGAAACACATATTGGATGATGTCTGGGTCGCAGAAGCTGAAAAAGCAGTCGATTGGTTGATCTGAGCTTTCCCTGAGAAGTTACAGCAAAGTGTATCTCAGAATTGGCAAAGAACTCAATTTAGCAAGGGATTGCAAATTTGAATGCAGAGCTCAACTTCAAACGAGAAACACATGTTGGATTCTGTCTGGGATGTAGAAGTTGAAAAAGCAGTCGATTGGTTGATCTGAGCTTTCCCTGAGAAGGTACAGCAAAGTGCATCTCAGAATTGGCAAAGAATTCAATTTAGCCAGGGACTGCAAATTTGGATAAAGAGCAAAACTTCGAACGAGAAACACATGTTGGATGCTGTCTGGGATGTAGAAGTTGAAAAAGCAGTCGATTGGTTGATCTGAGCTTTCCCTGAGAAGTTACAGCAAAGTGTATATCAGAATTGGCAAATAACTCAACTTAGAACGAGAAACACATGTTGGATGTTGTCTGGGATGTAGAAGTTGAAAAAGCAGTCGATTGGTTGATCTGAGCTTTCCCTGAGAAGTTACAGCAAAGTGTATCTCAGAATTGGCAAAGAACTCAATTTAGCCAAAGACTGCAAATTTGGATAAAGAGCTCAACTTCAAACGAGAAACACATGTTGGATGCTGTCTGGGATGCAGAAGTTGAAAATGCAGTCGATTGGTTGATCTGAGCGTTCCCTGAGAAGTTACAGCAAAGTGTATCTCAGAATTGGCAAAGAACTCAATTTAGCCAAAGACTGCAAATTTGGATAAAGAGCTCAACTTCAAACGAGAAACACATGTTGGATGCTGTCTGGGATGTAGAAGTTGAAAAAGCAGTCGATTGGTTGATCTGAGCTTTCCCTGAGAAGTTACAGCAAAGTGTATCTCAGAATTGGCAAAGAACTCAATTTAGCCAAAGACTGCAAATTTGGATAAAGAGCTCAACTTCGAACAAGAAACACATATTGGATGATGTCTGGGTCACAGAAGCTGAAAAAGCAGTCGATTGGTTGATCTGAGCTTTCCCTGAGAAGTTACAGCAAAGTGTATCTCAGAATTGGCAAAGAACTCAATTTAGCCAAAGACTGCAAATTTGGATAAAGAGCTCAACTTCGAACAAGAAACACATATTGGATGATGTCTGGGTCGCAGAAGCTGAAAAAGCAGTCGATTGGTTGATCTGAGCTTTCCCTGAGAAGTTACAGCAAAGTGTATCTCAGAATTGGCAAAGAACTCAATTTAGCAAGGGATTGCAAATTTGAATGCAGAGCTCAACTTCAAACGAGAAACACATGTTGGATTCTGTCTGGGATGTAGAAGTTGAAAAAGCAGTCGATTGGTTGATCTGAGCTTTCCCTGAGAAGTTACAGCAAAGTGTGTATCAGAATTGGCAAAGAATTCAATTTAGCCGGGGACTGCAAATTTGGATAAAGAGCAAAACTTCGAACGAGAAACACAAGTTGGATGCTGTCTGGGATGTAGAAGTTGAAAAAGAAGTCGATTGGTTGATCTGAGCTTTCCATCAGAAGTTACAGCAAAGTGTATATCAGAATTGGCAAAGAACTCAATTTAGCCAAAGACTGAAAATTTGGATAAAGAGCTCAACTTAGAATGAGAAACACATATTGGATGCTCTCTGGGACGCAGAAGCTGAAAAAGCAGTCGATTGGTTGATCTGAACTTTCGCTAAGAAGTTACAGCAAAGTGTATCTCAGAATTGGCAAAGAACTCAATTTAGCCAAAGACTGCAAATTTGGATAAAGAGCTCAACATAGAACGAGAAACACATATTGCATGCTGTCTGGGATGCAGAAGCTGAAAAAGCAGTCGATTGGTTGATCTGAGCTTTCCCTGAGAAGTTACAGCAAAGTGTATATTAGAATTGGCAAATAACTCAATTTAGCAAGGGATTGCAAATTTGAATGCAGAGGTCAACTTCAAACGAGAAACACATGTTGGATGCTGTCTTGGATGTAGAAGTTGAAAAAGCAGTCGATTGGTTGATCTGAACTTTCGCTAAGAAGTTACAGCAAAGTGTATCTCAGAATTGGCAAAGAACTCAATTTAGCCAAAGACTGCAAATTTGGCTAAAGAGCTCAACTTAGAACGAGAAACACATATTGCATGCTGTCTGGGATGCAGAAGCTGAAAAAGCAGTCGATTGGTTGATCTGAGCTTTCCCTGAGAAGTTACAGCAAAGTGTATATTAGAATTGGCAAATAACTCAATTTAGCAAGGGATTGCAAATTTGAATGCAGAGCTCAACTTCAAACGAGAAACATATGTTGGATGTTGTCTGGGATGTAGAAGTTGAAAAAGCAGTCGATTAGTTGATCTGAGCTTTCCCTGAGAAGTTACAGCAAAGTGTATCTCAGAATTGGCAAAGAACTCAATTTAGCCAAAGACTGCAAATTTGGATAAAGAGCTCAACTTAGAACGAGAAACACATATTGGATGCTGTCTGGGATGCAGAAGCTGAAAAAGCAGTCGATTTGTTGATCTGAGCTTTCCCTGACAAGTTACAGCAAAGTGTATATCAGAATTGGCAAAGAATTCAATTTAGCAAGGGATTGCAAATTTGGTTCCAGAGCTCAACTTCGAACGAGAAACACATATTGAATGCTGTCTGGGATGCAGAATCTGAAAAAGCAGTCGATTGGTTGATCATAGCTTTCCCTGAGAAGTTACAGCAAAGTGTATCTCAATATTGGCAAAGAACTGAATTTAGCCAAAGACTGCAAATTTGGATAAAGAGCTCAACTTCAAACGAGAAACACATATTGGATGCTGTCTGGGATGTAGAAGTTGAAAAAGCAGTCGATTGGTTGATCTGAGCTTTCCCTGAGAAGTTACAGCAAAGTGTATCTCAAAATTTGCAAAGAACTAAATTTAGCCAAAGACTGCAAATTTGGATAAAGAGCTCATCTTAGAACGAGAAACACATATTGGATGCTGTCTGGGACGCAGAAGCTGAAAAAGCAGTCGATTGGTTGATCTGAACTTTCGCTAAGAAGTTACAGCAAAGTGTATATTAGAATTGGCAAATAACTCAATTTAGCAAGGGATTGCAAATTTGAATGCAGAGCTCAACTTCAAACGAGAAACACATGTTGGATGTTGTCTGGGATGTAGAAGTTGAAAAAGCAGTCGATTGGTTGATCTGAGCTTTCCCTGAGAAGTTACAGCAAAGTGTATCTCAAAATTGGCAAAGAACTCAATTTAGCCAAAGACTGCAAATTTGGATCCAGAGCTCACCTTAGAACGAGAAACACATATTGGATGCTGTCTGGGACGCAGAAGCTGAAAAAGCAGTCGATTGGTTGATCTGAACTTTCGCTAAGAAGTTACAGCAAAGTGTATCTCAGAATTGGCAAAGAACTCAATTTAGCCAAAGACTGCAAATTTGGATAAAGAGCTCAACTTACAACGAGAAACACATATTGCATGCTGTCTGGGATGCAGAAGCTGAAAAAGCAGTCGATTGGTTGATCTGAGCTCTCCCTGAGAAGTTACAGCAAAGTGTATCTCAGAATTGACAAAGAAATCAATTTAGCAAGGGATTGCAAATTTGGTTCCAGAGGTCAACTTCGAACGAGAAACACATATTGGATGCTGTATGAGACGCAGAAGCTGAAAAAGCAGTCGATTGGTTGGTCTGAGCTTTCCCTGAGAAGTTACAGCAAAGTGTATCTCAGAATTGGCAAAGAACTCAATTTAGCAAGGGA
This sequence comes from Rhabdophis nuchalis, assembly GCA_039707465.1. Lineage (NCBI taxonomy): Eukaryota > Metazoa > Chordata > Lepidosauria > Squamata > Natricidae > Rhabdophis > Rhabdophis nuchalis. The sequence continues at coordinate 177,771,735 of CM077646.1, read as the reverse complement.
TTGCATATTTGGATCCAGACCTCAACTTCGAACGAGAAACAAATGTTGGATGCTGTCTGGGATGCAGAAGTTGAAAATGCAGTCGATTGGTTGATCTGAGCGTTCCCTGAGAAGTTACAGCAAAGTGTATCTCAGAATTGGCAAAGAACTCAATTTAGCCAAAGACTGCAAATTTGGATAAAGAGCTCAACTTCAAACGAGAAACACATGTTGGATGCTGTCTGGGATGTAGAAGTTGAAAAAGCAGTCGATTGGTTGATCTGAGCTTTCCCTGAGAAGTTACAGCAAAGTGTATCTCAGAATTGGCAAAGAACTCAATTTAGCCAAAGACTGCAAATTTGGATAAAGAGCTCAACTTCGAACAAGAAACACATATTGGATGATGTCTGGGTCGCAGAAGCTGAAAAAGCAGTCGATTGGTTGATCTGAGCTTTCCCTGAGAAGTTACAGCAAAGTGTATCTCAGAATTGGCAAAGAACTCAATTTAGCAAGGGATTGCAAATTTGAATGCAGAGCTCAACTTCAAACGAGAAACACATGTTGGATTCTGTCTGGGATGTAGAAGTTGAAAAAGCAGTCGATTGGTTGATCTGAGCTTTCCCTGAGAAGGTACAGCAAAGTGCATCTCAGAATTGGCAAAGAATTCAATTTAGCCAGGGACTGCAAATTTGGATAAAGAGCAAAACTTCGAACGAGAAACACATGTTGGATGCTGTCTGGGATGTAGAAGTTGAAAAAGCAGTCGATTGGTTGATCTGAGCTTTCCCTGAGAAGTTACAGCAAAGTGTATATCAGAATTGGCAAATAACTCAACTTAGAACGAGAAACACATGTTGGATGTTGTCTGGGATGTAGAAGTTGAAAAAGCAGTCGATTGGTTGATCTGAGCTTTCCCTGAGAAGTTACAGCAAAGTGTATCTCAGAATTGGCAAAGAACTCAATTTAGCCAAAGACTGCAAATTTGGATAAAGAGCTCAACTTCAAACGAGAAACACATGTTGGATGCTGTCTGGGATGTAGAAGTTGAAAAAGCAGTCGATTGGTTGATCTGAGCTTTCCCTGAGAAGTTACAGCAAAGTGTATCTCAGAATTGGCAAAGAACTCAATTTAGCCAAAGATTGCAGATTTGGATAAAGAGCTCAACTTAGAACGAGAAACACATATTGGATGCTGTCTGGGACGCAGAAGCTGAAAAAGCATTCGATTGGTTGATCTGAGCTTTCCCTGAGAAGTTACAGCAAAGTGTATCTCAGAATTGGCAAAGAAATCAATTTAGCAAGGGATTGCAAATTTGGTTCCAGAGGTCAACTTCGAACGAGAAACACATATTGGATGCTGTCTGGGATGTAGAAGTTGAAAAAGCAGTCGATTGGTTGATCTGAGCTTTCCCTGAGAAGTTACAGCAAAGTGTGTATCAGAATTGGCAAAGAATTCAATTTAGCCGGGGACTGCAAATTTGGATAAAGAGCAAAACTTCGAACGAGAAACACAAGTTGGATGCTGTCTGGGATGTAGAAGTTGAAAAAGATGTTGATTGGTTGATCTGAGCTTTCCATGAGAAGTTACAGCAAAGTGTATATCAGAATTGGCAAAGAACTAAATTTAGCAAGGGATTGCAAATTTGAATCCAGACGTCAAGTTCGAACGAGAAAAGCATTTTGGATGCTGTCTGGGATGCAGAAGTTGAAAAAGGAGTCGATTGGTTGATCTGAGCTTTCCCTGAGAAGTTACAGCAAAGTGTATCTCAAAATTGGCAAAGAACTCAATTTAGCCAAAGACTGCAAATTTGGATAAAGAGCTCAACTTAGAACGAGAAACACATATTGGATGCTCTCTGGGACGCAGAAGCTGAAAAAGCAGTCGATTGGTTGATCTGAACTTTCGCTAAGAAGTTACAGCAAAGTGTATCTCAGAATTGGCAAAGAACTCAATTTAGCCAAAGACTGCAAATTTGGATAAAGAGCTCAACTTAGAACGAGAAACACATATTGGATGCTGTCTGGGATGCAGAAGCTGAAAAAGCAGTCGATTTGTTGATCTGAGCTTTCCCTGACAAGTTACAGCAAAGTGTATATCAGAATTGGCAAAGAATTCAATTTAGCAAGGGATTGCAAATTTGGTTCCAGAGCTCAACTTCGAACGAGAAACACATATTGAATGCTGTCTGGGATGCAGAATCTGAAAAAGCAGTCGATTGGTTGATCTGAGCTTTCCCTGAGAAGTTACAGCAAAGTGTATCTCATTATTGGCAAAGAACTGAATTTAGCCAAAGACTGCAAATTTGGATAAAGAGCTCAACTTCAAACGAGAAACACATATTGGATGCTGTCTGAGACGCAGAAGCTGAAAAAGCAGTCGATTGGTTGGTCTGAGCTTTCCCTGAGAAGTTACAGCAAAGTGTATCTCAGAATTGGCAAAGAACTCAATATAGCAAGGGATTGCAAATTTGAATGCAGAGCTCAACTTCAAACGAGAAACACATGTTGGATGCTGTCTGGGATGTAGAAGTTGAAAAAGCAGTCGATTGGTTGATCTGAGCTTTCCCTGAGAAGGTACAGCAAAGGGTATCTCAGAATTGGCAAAGAATTCAATTTAGCCAGGGACTGCAAATTTGGATAAAGAGAAAAACTTCGAACAAGAAATACATGTTGGATGCTGTCTGGGATGTAGAACTTGAAAAAGAAGTCGATTGGTTGATCTGAGCTTTCCCTGAGAAGTTACAGCTAAGTGTATATCAGAATTGGCAAAGAACTCAATTTAGCAAGGGATTGCAAATTTGAATGCAGAGCTCAACTTCAAACGAGAAACACATGTTGGATGCTGTCTGGGATGTAGAAGTTGAAAAAGCAGTCGATTGGTTGATCTGAGCTTTCCCTGAGAAGGTACAGCAAAGTGTATCTCAGAATTGGCAAAGAATTCAATTTAGCCAGGGACTGCAAATTTGGATAAAGAGCACAACTTCGAACGAGAAATACATGTTGGATGCTGTCTGGGATGTAGAAGTTGAAAAAGAAGTCGATTGGTTGGTCTGAGCTTTCCCTGAGAAGTTACAGCTAAGTGTATATCAGAATTGGCAAATAACTCAATTTAGCAAGGGATTGCAAATTTGAATGCAGAGCTCAACTTCAAACGAGAAACACATGTTGGATGTTGTCTGGGATGTAGAAGTTGAAAAAGCAGTCGATTGGTTGATCTGAGCTTTCCCTGAGAAGTTACAGCAAAGTGTATCTCAGAATTGGCAAAGAACTCAATTTAGCAAGGGATTGCATATTTGGATCCAGACCTCAACTTCGAACGAGAAACACATGTTGGATGCTGTCTGGGATGCAGAAGTTGAAAATGCAGTCGATTGGTTGATCTGAGCGTTCCCTGAGAAGTTACAGCAAAGTGTATCTCAGAATTGGCAAAGAACTCAATTTAGCCAAAGACTGCAAATTTGGATAAAGAGCTCAACTTCAAACGAGAAACACATGTTGGATGCTGTCTGGGATGTAGAAGTTGAAAAAGCAGTCGATTGGTTGATCTGAGCTTTCCCTGAGAAGTTACAGCAAAGTGTATCTCAGAATTGGCAAAGAACTCAATTTAGCCAAAGACTGCAAATTTGGATAAAGAGCTCAACTTCGAACAAGAAACACATATTGGATGATGTCTGGGTCGCAGAAGCTGAAAAAGCAGTCGATTGGTTGATCTGAGCTTTCCCTGAGAAGTTACAGCAAAGTGTATCTCAGAATTGGCAAAGAACTCAATTTAGCAAGGGATTGCAAATTTGAATGCAGAGCTCAACTTCAAACGAGAAACACATGTTGGATTCTGTCTGGGATGTAGAAGTTGAAAAAGCAGTCGATTGGTTGATCTGAGCTTTCCCTGAGAAGGTACAGCAAAGTGCATCTCAGAATTGGCAAAGAATTCAATTTAGCCAGGGACTGCAAATTTGGATAAAGAGCAAAACTTCGAACGAGAAACACATGTTGGATGCTGTCTGGGATGTAGAAGTTGAAAAAGCAGTCGATTGGTTGATCTGAGCTTTCCCTGAGAAGTTACAGCAAAGTGTATATCAGAATTGGCAAATAACTCAACTTAGAACGAGAAACACATGTTGGATGTTGTCTGGGATGTAGAAGTTGAAAAAGCAGTCGATTGGTTGATCTGAGCTTTCCCTGAGAAGTTACAGCAAAGTGTATCTCAGAATTGGCAAAGAACTCAATTTAGCCAAAGACTGCAAATTTGGATAAAGAGCTCAACTTCAAACGAGAAACACATGTTGGATGCTGTCTGGGATGTAGAAGTTGAAAAAGCAGTCGATTGGTTGATCTGAGCTTTCCCTGAGAAGTTACAGCAAAGTGTATCTCAGAATTGGCAAAGAACTCAATTTAGCCAAAGATTGCAGATTTGGATAAAGAGCTCAACTTAGAACGAGAAACACATATTGGATGCTGTCTGGGACGCAGAAGCTGAAAAAGCATTCGATTGGTTGATCTGAGCTTTCCCTGAGAAGTTACAGCAAAGTGTATCTCAGAATTGGCAAAGAAATCAATTTAGCAAGGGATTGCAAATTTGGTTCCAGAGGTCAACTTCGAACGAGAAACACATATTGGATGCTGTCTGGGATGTAGAAGTTGAAAAAGCAGTCGATTGGTTGATCTGAGCTTTCCCTGAGAAGTTACAGCAAAGTGTGTATCAGAATTGGCAAAGAATTCAATTTAGCCGGGGACTGCAAATTTGGATAAAGAGCAAAACTTCGAACGAGAAACACAAGTTGGATGCTGTCTGGGATGTAGAAGTTGAAAAAGATGTTGATTGGTTGATCTGAGCTTTCCATGAGAAGTTACAGCAAAGTGTATATCAGAATTGGCAAAGAACTAAATTTAGCAAGGGATTGCAAATTTGAATCCAGACGTCAAGTTCGAACGAGAAAAGCATTTTGGATGCTGTCTGGGATGCAGAAGTTGAAAAAGGAGTCGATTGGTTGATCTGAGCTTTCCCTGAGAAGTTACAGCAAAGTGTATCTCAAAATTGGCAAAGAACTCAATTTAGCCAAAGACTGCAAATTTGGATAAAGAGCTCAACTTAGAACGAGAAACACATATTGGATGCTCTCTGGGACGCAGAAGCTGAAAAAGCAGTCGATTGGTTGATCTGAACTTTCGCTAAGAAGTTACAGCAAAGTGTATCTCAGAATTGGCAAAGAACTCAATTTAGCCAAAGACTGCAAATTTGGATAAAGAGCTCAACTTAGAACGAGAAACACATATTGGATGCTGTCTGGGATGCAGAAGCTGAAAAAGCAGTCGATTTGTTGATCTGAGCTTTCCCTGACAAGTTACAGCAAAGTGTATCTCAGAATTGGCAAAGAACTCAATTTAGCCAAAGATTGCAGATTTGGATAAAGACCTCAACTTCGAACGAGAAACACATATTGAATGCTGTCTGGGATGCAGAATCTGAAAAAGCAGTCGATTGGTTGATCTGAGCTTTCCCTGAGAAGTTACAGCAAAGTGTATCTCATTATTGGCAAAGAACTGAATTTAGCCAAAGACTGCAAATTTGGATAAAGAGCTCAACTTCAAACGAGAAACACATATTGGATGCTGTCTGAGACGCAGAAGCTGAAAAAGCAGTCGATTGGTTGGTCTGAGCTTTCCCTGAGAAGTTACAGCAAAGTGTATCTCAGAATTGGCAAAGAACTCAATATAGCAAGGGATTGCAAATTTGAATGCAGAGCTCAACTTCAAACGAGAAACACATGTTGGATGCTGTCTGGGATGTAGAAGTTGAAAAAGCAGTCGATTGGTTGATCTGAGCTTTCCCTGAGAAGGTACAGCAAAGGGTATCTCAGAATTGGCAAAGAATTCAATTTAGCCAGGGACTGCAAATTTGGATAAAGAGAAAAACTTCGAACAAGAAATACATGTTGGATGCTGTCTGGGATGTAGAACTTGAAAAAGAAGTCGATTGGTTGATCTGAGCTTTCCCTGAGAAGTTACAGCTAAGTGTATATCAGAATTGGCAAAGAACTCAATTTAGCAAGGGATTGCAAATTTGAATGCAGAGCTCAACTTCAAACGAGAAACACATGTTGGATGCTGTCTGGGATGTAGAAGTTGAAAAAGCAGTCGATTGGTTGATCTGAGCTTTCCCTGAGAAGGTACAGCAAAGTGTATCTCAGAATTGGCAAAGAATTCAATTTAGCCAGGGACTGCAAATTTGGATAAAGAGCACAACTTCGAACGAGAAATACATGTTGGATGCTGTCTGGGATGTAGAAGTTGAAAAAGAAGTCGATTGGTTGATCTGAGCTTTCCCTGAGAAGTTACAGCTAAGTGTATATCAGAATTGGCAAATAACTCAATTTAGCAAGGGATTGCAAATTTGAATGCAGAGCTCAACTTCAAACGAGAAACACATGTTGGATGTTGTCTGGGATGTAGAAGTTGAAAAAGCAGTCGATTGGTTGATCTGAGCTTTCCCTGAGAAGTTACAGCAAAGTGTATCTCAGAATTGGCAAAGAACTCAATTTAGCAAGGGATTGCATATTTGGATCCAGACCTCAACTTCGAACGAGAAACACATGTTGGATGCTGTCTGGGATGCAGAAGTTGAAAATGCAGTCGATTGGTTGATCTGAGCGTTCCCTGAGAAGTTACAGCAAAGTGTATCTCAGAATTGGCAAAGAACTCAATTTAGCCAAAGACTGCAAATTTGGATAAAGAGCTCAACTTCAAACGAGAAACACATGTTGGATGCTGTCTGGGATGTAGAAGTTGAAAAAGCAGTCGATTGGTTGATCTGAGCTTTCCCTGAGAAGTTACAGCAAAGTGTATCTCAGAATTGGCAAAGAACTCAATTTAGCCAAAGACTGCAAATTTGGATAAAGAGCTCAACTTCGAACAAGAAACACATATTGGATGATGTCTGGGTCGCAGAAGCTGAAAAAGCAGTCGATTGGTTGATCTGAGCTTTCCCTGAGAAGTTACAGCAAAGTGTATCTCAGAATTGGCAAAGAACTCAATTTAGCAAGGGATTGCAAATTTGAATGCAGAGCTCAACTTCAAACGAGAAACACATGTTGGATTCTGTCTGGGATGTAGAAGTTGAAAAAGCAGTCGATTGGTTGATCTGAGCTTTCCCTGAGAAGGTACAGCAAAGTGCATCTCAGAATTGGCAAAGAATTCAATTTAGCCAGGGACTGTAAATTTGGATAAAGAGCAAAACTTCGAACGAGAAACACATGTTGGATGCTGTCTGGGATGTAGAAGTTGAAAAAGCAGTCGATTGGTTGATCTGAGCTTTCCCTGAGAAGTTACAGCAAAGTGTATATCAGAATTGGCAAATAACTCAACTTAGAACGAGAAACACATGTTGGATGTTGTCTGGGATGTAGAAGTTGAAAAAGCAGTCGATTGGTTGATCTGAGCTTTCCCTGAGAAGTTACAGCAAAGTGTATCTCAGAATTGGCAAAGAACTCAATTTAGCCAAAGACTGCAAATTTGGATAAAGAGCTCAACTTCAAACGAGAAACACATGTTGGATGCTGTCTGGGATGTAGAAGTTGAAAAAGCAGTCGATTGGTTGATCTGAGCTTTCCCTGAGAAGTTACAGCAAAGGGTATCTCAGAATTGGCAAAGAATTCAATTTAGCCAGGGACTGCAAATTTGGATAAAGAGAAAAACTTCGAACAAGAAATACATGTTGGATGCTGTCTGGGATGTAGAACTTGAAAAAGAAGTCGATTGGTTGATCTGAGCTTTCCCTGAGAAGTTACAGCTAAGTGTATATCAGAATTGGCAAATAACTCAATTTAGCAAGGGATTGCAAATTTGAATGCAGAGCTCAACTTCAAACGAGAAACACATGTTGGATGCTGTCTGGGATGTAGAAGTTGAAAAAGCAGTCGATTGGTTGATCTGAGCTTTCCATGAGAAGTTACAGCAAAGTGTATATCAGAATTGGCAAAGAACTAAATTTAGCAAGGGATTGCAAATTTGAATCCAGACGTCAAGTTCGAACGAGAAAAGCATTTTGGATGCTGTCTGGGATGCAGAAGTTGAAAAAGGAGTCGATTGGTTCATCTGAGCTTTCCCTGAGAAGTTACAGCAAAGTGTATCTCAAAATTGGCAAAGAACTCAATTTAGCCAAAGACTGCAAATTTGGATAAAGAGCTCAACTTAGAACGAGAAACACATATTGGATGCTCTCTGGGACGCAGAAGCTGAAAAAGCAGTCGATTGGTTGATCTGAACTTTCGCTAAGAAGTTACAGCAAAGTGTATCTCAGAATTGGCAAAGAACTCAATTTAGCCAAAGACTGCAAATTTGGATAAAGAGCTCAACTTAGAACGAGAAACACATATTGCATGCTGTCTGGGATGCAGAAGCTGAAAAAGCAGTCGATTGGTTGATCTGAGCTTTCCCTGAGAAGTTACAGCAAAGTGTATATTAGAATTGGCAAATAACTCAATTTAGCAAGGGATTGCAAATTTGAATGCAGAGCTCAACTTCAAACGAGAAACACATGTTGGATGCTGTCTGGGATGTAGAAGTTGAAAAAGCAGTCGATTGGTTGATCTGAGCTTTCCCTGAGAAGTTACAGCAAAGTGTATCTCAGAATTGGCAAAGAACTCAATTTAGCCAAAGATTGCAGATTTGGATAAAGAGCTCAACTTAGAACGAGAAACACATATTGGATGCTGTCTGGGACGCAGAAGCTGAAAAAGCATTCGATTGGTTGATCTGAGCTTTCCCTGAGAAGTTACAGCAAAGTGTATCTCAGAATTGGCAAAGAAATCAATTTAGCAAGGGATTGCAAATTTGGTTCCAGAGGTCAACTTCGAACGAGAAACACATATTGGATGCTGTCTGGGATGTAGAAGTTGAAAAAGCAGTCGATTGGTTGATCTGAGCTTTCCCTGAGAAGTTACAGCAAAGTGTGTATCAGAATTGGCAAAGAATTCAATTTAGCCGGGGACTGCAAATTTGGATAAAGAGCAAAACTTCGAACGAGAAACACAAGTTGGATGCTGTCTGGGATGTAGAAGTTGAAAAAGATGTTGATTGGTTGATCTGAGCTTTCCATGAGAAGTTACAGCAAAGTGTATATCAGAATTGGCAAAGAACTAAATTTAGCAAGGGATTGCAAATTTGAATCCAGACGTCAAGTTCGAACGAGAAAAGCATTTTGGATGCTGTCTGGGATGCAGAAGTTGAAAAAGGAGTCGATTGGTTGATCTGAGCTTTCCCTGAGAAGTTACAGCAAAGTGTATCTCAAAATTGGCAAAGAACTCAATTTAGCCAAAGACTGCAAATTTGGATAAAGAGCTCAACTTAGAACGAGAAACACATATTGGATGCTCTCTGGGACGCAGAAGCTGAAAAAGCAGTCGATTGGTTGATCTGAACTTTCGCTAAGAAGTTACAGCAAAGTGTATCTCAGAATTGGCAAAGAACTCAATTTAGCCAAAGACTGCAAATTTGGATAAAGAGCTCAACTTAGAACGAGAAACACATATTGGATGCTGTCTGGGATGCAGAAGCTGAAAAAGCAGTCGATTTGTTGATCTGAGCTTTCCCTGACAAGTTACAGCAAAGTGTATATCAGAATTGGCAAAGAATTCAATTTAGCAAGGGATTGCAAATTTGGTTCCAGAGCTCAACTTCGAACGAGAAACACATATTGAATGCTGTCTGGGATGCAGAATCTGAAAAAGCAGTCGATTGGTTGATCTGAGCTTTCCCTGAGAAGTTACAGCAAAGTGTATCTCATTATTGGCAAAGAACTGAATTTAGCCAAAGACTGCAAATTTGGATAAAGAGCTCAACTTCAAACGAGAAACACATATTGGATGCTGTCTGAGACGCAGAAGCTGAAAAAGCAGTCGATTGGTTGGTCTGAGCTTTCCCTGAGAAGTTACAGCAAAGTGTATCTCAGAATTGGCAAAGAACTCAATATAGCAAGGGATTGCAAATTTGAATGCAGAGCTCAACTTCAAACGAGAAACACATGTTGGATGCTGTCTGGGATGTAGAAGTTGAAAAAGCAGTCGATTGGTTGATCTGAGCTTTCCCTGAGAAGGTACAGCAAAGGGTATCTCAGAATTGGCAAAGAATTCAATTTAGCCAGGGACTGCAAATTTGGATAAAGAGAAAAACTTCGAACAAGAAATACATGTTGGATGCTGTCTGGGATGTAGAACTTGAAAAAGAAGTCGATTGGTTGATCTGAGCTTTCCCTGAGAAGTTACAGCTAAGTGTATATCAGAATTGGCAAAGAACTCAATTTAGCAAGGGATTGCAAATTTGAATGCAGAGCTCAACTTCAAACGAGAAACACATGTTGGATGCTGTCTGGGATGTAGAAGTTGAAAAAGCAGTCGATTGGTTGATCTGAGCTTTCCCTGAGAAGGTACAGCAAAGTGTATCTCAGAATTGGCAAAGAATTCAATTTAGCCAGGGACTGCAAATTTGGATAAAGAGCACAACTTCGAACGAGAAATACATGTTGGATGCTGTCTGGGATGTAGAAGTTGAAAAAGAAGTCGATTGGTTGATCTGAGCTTTCCCTGAGAAGTTACAGCTAAGTGTATATCAGAATTGGCAAATAACTCAATTTAGCAAGGGATTGCAAATTTGAATGCAGAGCTCAACTTCAAACGAGAAACACATGTTGGATGTTGTCTGGGATGTAGAAGTTGAAAAAGCAGTCGATTGGTTGATCTGAGCTTTCCCTGAGAAGTTACAGCAAAGTGTATCTCAGAATTGGCAAAGAACTCAATTTAGCAAGGGATTGCATATTTGGATCCAGACCTCAACTTCGAACGAGAAACACATGTTGGATGCTGTCTGGGATGCAGAAGTTGAAAATGCAGTCGATTGGTTGATCTGAGCGTTCCCTGAGAAGTTACAGCAAAGTGTATCTCAGAATTGGCAAAGAACTCAATTTAGCCAAAGACTGCAAATTTGGATAAAGAGCTCAACTTCAAACGAGAAACACATGTTGGATGCTGTCTGGGATGTAGAAGTTGAAAAAGCAGTCGATTGGTTGATCTGAGCTTTCCCTGAGAAGTTACAGCAAAGTGTATCTCAGAATTGGCAAAGAACTCAATTTAGCCAAAGACTGCAAATTTGGATAAAGAGCTCAACTTCGAACAAGAAACACATATTGGATGATGTCTGGGTCGCAGAAGCTGAAAAAGCAGTCGATTGGTTGATCTGAGCTTTCCCTGAGAAGTTACAGCAAAGTGTATCTCAGAATTGGCAAAGAACTCAATTTAGCAAGGGATTGCAAATTTGAATGCAGAGCTCAACTTCAAACGAGAAACACATGTTGGATTCTGTCTGGGATGTAGAAGTTGAAAAAGCAGTCGATTGGTTGATCTGAGCTTTCCCTGAGAAGGTACAGCAAAGTGCATCTCAGAATTGGCAAAGAATTCAATTTAGCCAGGGACTGTAAATTTGGATAAAGAGCGAAACTTCGAACGAGAAACACATGTTGGATGCTGTCTGGGATGTAGAAGTTGAAAAAGCAGTCGATTGGTTGATCTGAGCTTTCCCTGAGAAGTTACAGCAAAGTGTATATCAGAATTGGCAAATAACTCAACTTAGAACGAGAAACACATGTTGGATGTTGTCTGGGATGTAGAAGTTGAAAAAGCAGTCGATTGGTTGATCTGAGCTTTCCCTGAGAAGTTACAGCAAAGTGTATCTCAGAATTGGCAAAGAACTCAATTTAGCCAAAGACTGCAAATTTGGATAAAGAGCTCAACTTCAAACGAGAAACACATGTTGGATGCTGTCTGGGATGTAGAAGTTGAAAAAGCAGTCGATTGGTTGATCTGAGCTTTCCCTGAGAAGTTACAGCAAAGGGTATCTCAGAATTGGCAAAGAATTCAATTTAGCCAGGGACTGCAAATTTGGATAAAGAGAAAAACTTCGAACAAGAAATACATGTTGGATGCTGTCTGGGATGTAGAACTTGAAAAAGAAGTCGATTGGTTGATCTGAGCTTTCCCTGAGAAGTTACAGCTAAGTGTATATCAGAATTGGCAAATAACTCAATTTAGCAAGGGATTGCAAATTTGAATGCAGAGCTCAACTTCAAACGAGAAACACATGTTGGATGCTGTCTGGGATGTAGAAGTTGAAAAAGCAGTCGATTGGTTGATCTGAGCTTTCCATGAGAAGTTACAGCAAAGTGTATATCAGAATTGGCAAAGAACTAAATTTAGCAAGGGATTGCAAATTTGAATCCAGACGTCAAGTTCGAACGAGAAAAGCATTTTGGATGCTGTCTGGGATGCAGAAGTTGAAAAAGGAGTCGATTGGTTGATCTGAGCTTTCCCTGAGAAGTTACAGCAAAGTGTATCTCAAAATTGGCAAAGAACTCAATTTAGCCAAAGACTGCAAATTTGGATAAAGAGCTCAACTTAGAACGAGAAACACATATTGGATGCTCTCTGGGACGCAGAAGCTGAAAAAGCAGTCGATTGGTTGATCTGAACTTTCGCTAAGAAGTTACAGCAAAGTGTATCTCAGAATTGGCAAAGAACTCAATTTAGCCAAAGACTGCAAATTTGGATAAAGAGCTCAACTTAGAACGAGAAACACATATTGCATGCTGTCTGGGATGCAGAAGCTGAAAAAGCAGTCGATTGGTTGATCTGAGCTTTCCCTGAGAAGTTACAGCAAAGTGTATATTAGAATTGGCAAATAACTCAATTTAGCAAGGGATTGCAAATTTGAATGCAGAGGTCAACTTCAAACGAGAAACACATGTTGGATGCTGTCTTGGATGTAGAAGTTGAAAAAGCAGTCGATTGGTTGATCTGAACTTTCGCTAAGAAGTTACAGCAAAGTGTGTCTCAGAATTGGCAAAGAACTCAATTTAGCCAAAGACTGCAAATTTGGCTAAAGAGCTCAACTTAGAACGAGAAACACATATTGCATGCTGTCTGGGATGCAGAAGCTGAAAAAGCAGTCGATTGGTTGATCTGAGCTTTCCCTGAGAAGTTACAGCAAAGTGTATATTAGAATTGGCAAATAACTCAATTTAGCAAGGGATTGCAAATTTGAATGCAGAGCTCAACTTCAAACGAGAAACATATGTTGGATGTTGTCTGGGATGTAGAAGTTGAAAAAGCAGTCGATTGGTTGATCTGAGCTTTCCCTGAGAAGTTACAGCAAAGTGTATCTCAGAATTGGCAAAGAACTCAATTTAGCCAAAGACTGCAAATTTGGATAAAGAGCTCAACTTAGAACGAGAAACACATATTGGATGCTGTCTGGGATGCAGAAGCTGAAAAAGCAGTCGATTTGTTGATCTGAGCTTTCCCTGACAAGTTACAGCAAAGTGTGTATCAGAATTGGCAAAGAATTCAATTTAGCAAGGGATTGCAAATTTGGTTCCAGAGCTCAACTTCGAACGAGAAACACATATTGAATGCTGTCTGGGATGCAGAATCTGAAAAAGCAGTCGATTGGTTGATCTGAGCTTTCCCTGAGAAGTTACAGCAAAGTGTATCTCATTATTGGCAAAGAACTGAATTTAGCCAAAGACTGCAAATTTGGATAAAGAGCTCAACTTCAAACGAGAAACACATATTGGATGCTGTCTGGGATGTAGAAGTTGAAAAAGCAGTCGATTGGTTGATCTGAGCTTTCCCTGAGAAGTTACAGCAAAGTGTATCTCAAAATTTGCAAAGAACTAAATTTAGCCAAAGACTGCAAATTTGGATAAAGAGCTCAACTTAGAACGAGAAACACATATTGGATGCTGTCTGGGACGCAGAAGCTGAAAAAGCAGTCGATTGGTTGATCTGAACTTTCGCTAAGAAGTTACAGCAAAGTGTATATTAGAATTGGCAAATAACTCAATTTAGCAAGGGATTGCAAATTTGAATGCAGAGCTCAACTTCAAACGAGAAACACATGTTGGATGTTGTCTGGGATGTAGAAGTTGAAAAAGCAGTCGATTGGTTGATCTGAGCTTTCCCTGAGAAGTTACAGCAAAGTGTATCTCAAAATTGGCAAAGAACTCAATTTAGCCAAAGACTGCAAATTTGGATAAAGAGCTCAACTTAGAACGAGAAACACATATTGGATGCTGTCTGGGACGCAGAAGCTGAAAAAGCAGTCGATTGGTTGATCTGAACTTTCGCTAAGAAGTTACAGCAAAGTGTATATTAGAATTGGCAAATAACTCAATTTAGCAAGGGATTGCAAATTTGAATGCAGAGCTCAACTTCAAACGAGAAACACATGTTGGATGTTGTCTGGGATGTAGAAGTTGAAAAAGCAGTCGATTGGTTGATCTGAGCTTTCCCTGAGAAGTTACAGCAAAGTGTATCTCAAAATTGGCAAAGAACTCAATTTAGCCAAAGACTGCAAATTTGGATAAAGAGCTCAACTTAGAACGAGAAACACATATTGGATGCTCTCTGGGACGGAGAAGCTGAAAAAGCAGTCGATTGGTTGATCTGAACTTTCGCTAAGAAGTTACAGCAAAGTGTATCTCAGAATTGGCAAAGAACTCAATTTAGCCAAAGACTGCAAATTTGGATAAAGAGCTCAACTTCAAACGAGAAACACATGTTGGATGCTGTCTGGGATGTAGAAGTTGAAAAAGCAGTCGATTGGTTGATCTGAGCTTTCCCTGAGAAGTTACAGCAAAGGGTATCTCAGAATTGGCAAAGAATTCAATTTAGCCAGGGACTGCAAATTTGGATAAAGAGAAAAACTTCGAACAAGAAATACATGTTGGATGCTGTCTGGGATGTAGAACTTGAAAAAGAAGTCGATTGGTTGATCTGAGCTTTCCCTGAGAAGTTACAGCTAAGTGTATATCAGAATTGGCAAATAACTCAATTTAGCAAGGGATTGCAAATTTGAATGCAGAGCTCAACTTCAAACGAGAAACACATGTTGGATGCTGTCTGGGATGTAGAAGTTGAAAAAGCAGTCGATTGGTTGATCTGAGCTTTCCATGAGAAGTTACAGCAAAGTGTATATCAGAATTGGCAAAGAACTAAATTTAGCAAGGGATTGCAAATTTGAATCCAGACGTCAAGTTCGAACGAGAAAAGCATTTTGGATGCTGTCTGGGATGCAGAAGTTGAAAAAGGAGTCGATTGGTTGATCTGAGCTTTCCCTGAGAAGTTACAGCAAAGTGTATCTCAAAATTGGCAAAGAACTCAATTTAGCCAAAGACTGCAAATTTGGATAAAGAGCTCAACTTAGAACGAGAAACACATATTGGATGCTCTCTGGGACGCAGAAGCTGAAAAAGCAGTCGATTGGTTGATCTGAACTTTCGCTAAGAAGTTACAGCAAAGTGTATCTCAGAATTGGCAAAGAACTCAATTTAGCCAAAGACTGCAAATTTGGATAAAGAGCTCAACTTAGAACGAGAAACACATATTGCATGCTGTCTGGGATGCAGAAGCTGAAAAAGCAGTCGATTGGTTGATCTGAGCTTTCCCTGAGAAGTTACAGCAAAGTGTATATTAGAATTGGCAAATAACTCAATTTAGCAAGGGATTGCAAATTTGAATGCAGAGGTCAACTTCAAACGAGAAACACATGTTGGATGCTGTCTTGGATGTAGAAGTTGAAAAAGCAGTCGATTGGTTGATCTGAACTTTCGCTAAGAAGTTACAGCAAAGTGTGTCTCAGAATTGGCAAAGAACTCAATTTAGCCAAAGACTGCAAATTTGGCTAAAGAGCTCAACTTAGAACGAGAAACACATATTGCATGCTGTCTGGGATGCAGAAGCTGAAAAAGCAGTCGATTGGTTGATCTGAGCTTTCCCTGAGAAGTTACAGCAAAGTGTATCTCAGAATTGGCAAAGATCTCAATTTAGCCAAAGACTGCAAATTTGGATAAAGAGCTCAACTTAGAACGAGAAACACATATTGGATGCTGTCTGGGATGCAGAAGCTGAAAAAGCAGTCGATTTGTTGATCTGAGCTTTCCCTGACAAGTTACAGCAAAGTGTGTATCAGAATTGGCAAAGAATTCAATTTAGCAAGGGATTGCAAATTTGGTTCCAGAGCTCAACTTCGAACGAGAAACACATATTGAATGCTGTCTGGGATGCAGAATCTGAAAAAGCAGTCGATTGGTTGATCTGAGCGTTCCCTGAGAAGTTACAGCAAAGTGTATCTCAGAATTGGCAAAGAACTCAATTTAGCCAAAGACTGCAAATTTGGATAAAGAGCTCAACTTCAAACGAGAAACACATGTTGGATGCTGTCTGGGATGTAGAAGTTGAAAAAGCAGTCGATTGGTTGATCTGAGCTTTCCCTGAGAAGTTACAGCAAAGTGTATCTCAGAATTGGCAAAGAACTCAATTTAGCCAAAGACTGCAAATTTGGATAAAGAGCTCAACTTCGAACAAGAAACACATATTGGATGATGTCTGGGTCGCAGAAGCTGAAAAAGCAGTCGATTGGTTGATCTGAGCTTTCCCTGAGAAGTTACAGCAAAGTGTATCTCAGAATTGGCAAAGAACTCAATTTAGCAAGGGATTGCAAATTTGAATGCAGAGCTCAACTTCAAACGAGAAACACATGTTGGATTCTGTCTGGGATGTAGAAGTTGAAAAAGCAGTCGATTGGTTGATCTGAGCTTTCCCTGAGAAGGTACAGCAAAGTGCATCTCAGAATTGGCAAAGAATTCAATTTAGCCAGGGACTGTAAATTTGGATAAAGAGCAAAACTTCGAACGAGAAACACATGTTGGATGCTGTCTGGGATGTAGAAGTTGAAAAAGCAGTCGATTGGTTGATCTGAGCTTTCCCTGAGAAGTTACAGCAAAGTGTATATCAGAATTGGCAAATAACTCAACTTAGAACGAGAAACACATGTTGGATGTTGTCTGGGATGTAGAAGTTGAAAAAGCAGTCGATTGGTTGATCTGAGCTTTCCCTGAGAAGTTACAGCAAAGTGTATCTCAGAATTGGCAAAGAACTCAATTTAGCCAAAGACTGCAAATTTGGATAAAGAGCTCAACTTCAAACGAGAAACACATGTTGGATGCTGTCTGGGATGTAGAAGTTGAAAAAGCAGTCGATTGGTTGATCTGAGCTTTCCCTGAGAAGTTACAGCAAAGGGTATCTCAGAATTGGCAAAGAATTCAATTTAGCCAGGGACTGCAAATTTGGATAAAGAGAAAAACTTCGAACAAGAAATACATGTTGGATGCTGTCTGGGATGTAGAACTTGAAAAAGAAGTCGATTGGTTGATCTGAGCTTTCCCTGAGAAGTTACAGCTAAGTGTATATCAGAATTGGCAAATAACTCAATTTAGCAAGGGATTGCAAATTTGAATGCAGAGCTCAACTTCAAACGAGAAACACATGTTGGATGCTGTCTGGGATGTAGAAGTTGAAAAAGCAGTCGATTGGTTGATCTGAGCTTTCCATGAGAAGTTACAGCAAAGTGTATATCAGAATTGGCAAAGAACTAAATTTAGCAAGGGATTGCAAATTTGAATCCAGACGTCAAGTTCGAACGAGAAAAGCATTTTGGATGCTGTCTGGGATGCAGAAGTTGAAAAAGGAGTCGATTGGTTGATCTGAGCTTTCCCTGAGAAGTTACAGCAAAGTGTATCTCAAAATTGGCAAAGAACTCAATTTAGCCAAAGACTGCAAATTTGGATAAAGAGCTCAACTTAGAACGAGAAACACATATTGGATGCTCTCTGGGACGCAGAAGCTGAAAAAGCAGTCGATTGGTTGATCTGAACTTTCGCTAAGAAGTTACAGCAAAGTGTATCTCAGAATTGGCAAAGAACTCAATTTAGCCAAAGACTGCAAATTTGGATAAAGAGCTCAACTTAGAACGAGAAACACATATTGCATGCTGTCTGGGATGCAGAAGCTGAAAAAGCAGTCGATTGGTTGATCTGAGCTTTCCCTGAGAAGTTACAGCAAAGTGTATATTAGAATTGGCAAATAACTCAATTTAGCAAGGGATTGCAAATTTGAATGCAGAGGTCAACTTCAAACGAGAAACACATGTTGGATGCTGTCTTGGATGTAGAAGTTGAAAAAGCAGTCTATTGGTTGATCTGAACTTTCGCTAAGAAGTTACAGCAAAGTGTGTCTCAGAATTGGCAAAGAACTCAATTTAGCCAAAGACTGCAAATTTGGCTAAAGAGCTCAACTTAGAACGAGAAACACATATTGCATGCTGTCTGGGATGCAGAAGCTGAAAAAGCAGTCGATTGGTTGATCTGAGCTTTCCCTGAGAAGTTACAGCAAAGTGTATATTAGAATTGGCAAATAACTCAATTTAGCAAGGGATTGCAAATTTGAATGCAGAGCTCAACTTCAAACGAGAAACATATGTTGGATGTTGTCTGGGATGTAGAAGTTGAAAAAGCAGTCGATTGGTTGATCTGAGCTTTCCCTGAGAAGTTACAGCAAAGTGTATCTCAGAATTGGCAAAGAACTCAATTTAGCCAAAGACTGCAAATTTGGATAAAGAGCTCAACTTAGAACGAGAAACACATATTGGATGCTGTCTGGGATGCAGAAGCTGAAAAAGCAGTCGATTTGTTGATCTGAGCTTTCCCTGACAAGTTACAGCAAAGTGTGTATCAGAATTGGCAAAGAATTCAATTTAGCAAGGGATTGCAAATTTGGTTCCAGAGCTCAACTTCGAACGGGAAACACATATTGAATGCTGTCTGGGATGCAGAATCTGAAAAAGCAGTCGATTGGTTGATCTGAGCTTTCCCTGAGAAGTTACAGCAAAGTGTATCTCATTATTGGCAAAGAACTGAATTTAGCCAAAGACTGCAAATTTGGATAAAGAGCTCAACTTCAAACGAGAAACACATATTGGATGCTGTCTGGGATGTAGAAGTTGAAAAAGCAGTCGATTGGTTGATCTGAGCTTTCCCTGAGAAGTTACAGCAAAGTGTATCTCAAAATTTGCAAAGAACTAAATTTAGCCAAAGACTGCAAATTTGGATAAAGAGCTCAACTTAGAACGAGAAACACATATTGGATGCTGTCTGGGACGCAGAAGCTGAAAAAGCAGTCGATTGGTTGATCTGAACTTTCGCTAAGAAGTTACAGCAAAGTGTATATTAGAATTGGCAAATAACTCAATTTAGCAAGGGATTGCAAATTTGAATGCAGAGCTCAACTTCAAACGAGAAACACATGTTGGATGTTGTCTGGGATGTAGAAGTTGAAAAAGCAGTCGATTGGTTGATCTGAGCTTTCCCTGAGAAGTTACAGCAAAGTGTATCTCAAAATTGGCAAAGAACTCAATTTAGCCAAAGACTGCAAATTTGGATAAAGAGCTCAACTTAGAACGAGAAACACATATTGGATGCTGTCTGGGACGCAGAAGCTGAAAAAGCAGTCGATTGGTTGATCTGAACTTTCGCTAAGAAGTTACAGCAAAGTGTATATTAGAATTGGCAAATAACTCAATTTAGCAAGGGATTGCAAATTTGAATGCAGAGCTCAACTTCAAACGAGAAACACATGTTGGATGTTGTCTGGGATGTAGAAGTTGAAAAAGCAGTCGATTGGTTGATCTGAGCTTTCCCTGAGAAGTTACAGCAAAGTGTATCTCAAAATTGGCAAAGAACTCAATTTAGCCAAAGACTGCAAATTTGGATAAAGAGCTCAACTTAGAACGAGAAACACATATTGGATGCTCTCTGGGACGGAGAAGCTGAAAAAGCAGTCGATTGGTTGATCTGAACTTTCGCTAAGAAGTTACAGCAAAGTGTATCTCAGAATTGGCAAAGAACTCAATTTAGCCAAAGACTGCAAATTTGGATAAAGAGCTCAACTTCAAACGAGAAACACATGTTGGATGCTGTCTGGGATGTAGAAGTTGAAAAAGCAGTCGATTGGTTGATCTGAGCTTTCCCTGAGAAGTTACAGCAAAGGGTATCTCAGAATTGGCAAAGAATTCAATTTAGCCAGGGACTGCAAATTTGGATAAAGAGAAAAACTTCGAACAAGAAATACATGTTGGATGCTGTCTGGGATGTAGAACTTGAAAAAGAAGTCGATTGGTTGATCTGAGCTTTCCCTGAGAAGTTACAGCTAAGTGTATATCAGAATTGGCAAATAACTCAATTTAGCAAGGGATTGCAAATTTGAATGCAGAGCTCAACTTCAAACGAGAAACACATGTTGGATGCTGTCTGGGATGTAGAAGTTGAAAAAGCAGTCGATTGGTTGATCTGAGCTTTCCATGAGAAGTTACAGCAAAGTGTATATCAGAATTGGCAAAGAACTAAATTTAGCAAGGGATTGCAAATTTGAATCCAGACGTCAAGTTCGAACGAGAAAAGCATTTTGGATGCTGTCTGGGATGTAGAAGTTGAAAAAGCAGTCGATTGGTTGATCTGAACTTTCGCTAAGAAGTTACAGCAAAGTGTATCTCATTATTGGCAAAGAACTGAATTTAGCCAAAGACTGCAAATTTGGATAAAGAGCTCAACTTCAAACGAGAAACACATATTGGATGCTGTCTGGGATGTAGAAGTTGAAAAAGCAGTCGATTGGTTGATCTGAGCTTTCCCTGAGAAGTTACAGCAAAGTGTATCTCAAAATTTGCAAAGAACTAAATTTAGCCAAAGACTGCAAATTTGGATAAAGAGCTCAACTTAGAACGAGAAACACATATTGGATGCTGTCTGGGACGCAGAAGCTGAAAAAGCAGTCGATTGGTTGATCTGAACTTTCGCTAAGAAGTTACAGCAAAGTGTATATTAGAATTGGCAAATAACTCAATTTAGCAAGGGATTGCAAATTTGAATGCAGAGCTCAACTTCAAACGAGAAACACATGTTGGATGTTGTCTGGGATGTAGAAGTTGAAAAAGCAGTCGATTGGTTGATCTGAGCTTTCCCTGAGAAGTTACAGCAAAGTGTATCTCAAAATTGGCAAAGAACTCAATTTAGCCAAAGACTGCAAATTTGGATAAAGAGCTCAACTTAGAACGAGAAACACATATTGGATGCTGTCTGGGACGCAGAAGCTGAAAAAGCAGTCGATTGGTTGATCTGAACTTTCGCTAAGAAGTTACAGCAAAGTGTATATTAGAATTGGCAAATAACTCAATTTAGCAAGGGATTGCAAATTTGAATGCAGAGCTCAACTTCAAACGAGAAACACATGTTGGATGTTGTCTGGGATGTAGAAGTTGAAAAAGCAGTCGATTGGTTGATCTGAGCTTTCCCTGAGAAGTTACAGCAAAGTGTATCTCAAAATTGGCAAAGAACTCAATTTAGCCAAAGACTGCAAATTTGGATAAAGAGCTCAACTTAGAACGAGAAACACATATTGGATGCTCTCTGGGACGGAGAAGCTGAAAAAGCAGTCGATTGGTTGATCTGAACTTTCACTAAGAAGTTACAGCAAAGTGTATCTCAGAATTGGCAAAGAACTCAATTTAGCCAAAGACTGCAAATTTGGATAAAGAGCTCAACTTAGAACGAGAAACACATATTGCATGCTGTCTGGGATGCAGAAGCTGAAAAAGCAGTCGATTGGTTGATCTGAGCTTTCCCTGAGAAGTTACAGCAAAGTGTATCTCAGAATTGGCAAAGAAATCAATTTAGCAAGGGATTGCAAATTTGGTTCCAGAGCTCAACTTCGAACGAGAAACTCATGTTGGATGCTGTCTGGGATGCAGAAGTTGAAAATGCAGTCGATTGGTTGATCTGAGCGTTCCCTGAGAAGTTACAGCAAAGTGTATCTCAGAATTGGCAAAGAACTCAATTTAGCCAAAGACTGCAAATTTGGATAAAGAGCTCAACTTCGAACAAGAAACACATATTGGATGATGTCTGGGTCGCAGAAGCTGAAAAAGCAGTCGATTGGTTGATCTGAGCTTTCCCTGAGAAGTTACAGCAAAGTGTATCTCAGAATTGGCAAAGAACTCAATTTAGCAAGGGATTGCAAATTTGAATGCAGAGCTCAACTTCAAACGAGAAACACATGTTGGATTCTGTCTGGGATGTAGAAGTTGAAAAAGCAGTCGATTGGTTGATCTGAGCTTTCCCTGAGAAGGTACAGCAAAGTGCATCTCAGAATTGGCAAAGAATTCAATTTAGCCAGGGACTGCAAATTTGGATAAAGAGCAAAACTTCGAACGAGAAACACATGTTGGATGCTGTCTGGGATGTAGAAGTTGAAAAAGCAGTCGATTGGTTGATCTGAGCTTTCCCTGAGAAGTTACAGCAAAGTGTATATCAGAATTGGCAAATAACTCAACTTAGAACGAGAAACACATGTTGGATGTTGTCTGGGATGTAGAAGTTGAAAAAGCAGTCGATTGGTTGATCTGAGCTTTCCCTGAGAAGGTACAGCAAAGTGTATCTCAGAATTGGCAAAGAACTCAATTTAGCCAAAGATTGCAGATTTGGATAAAGAGCTCAACTTAGAACGAGAAACACATATTGGATGCTGTCTGGGACGCAGAAGCTGAAAAAGCAGTCGATTGGTTGATCTGAGCTTTCCCTGAGAAGTTACAGCAAAGTGTATCTCAGAATTGGCAAAGAAATCAATTTAGCAAGGGATTGCAAATTTGGTTCCAGAGGTCAACTTCGAACGAGAAACACATATTGGATGCTGTCTGGGATGTAGAAGTTGAAAAAGCAGTCGATTGGTTGATCTGAGCTTTCCCTGAGAAGTTACAGCAAAGTGTGTATCAGAATTGGCAAAGAATTCAATTTAGCCGGGGACTGCAAATTTGGATAAAGAGCAAAACTTCGAACGAGAAACACAAGTTGGATGCTGTCTGGGATGTAGAAGTTGAAAAAGAAGTCGATTGGTTGATCTGAGCTTTCCATGAGAAGTTACAGCAAAGTGTATATCAGAATTGGCAAAGAACTAAATTTAGCAAGGGATTGCAAATTTGAATCCAGACGTCAAGTTCGAACGAGAAAAGCATTTTGGATGCTGTCTGGGATGCAGAAGTTGAAAAAGGAGTCGATTGGTTGATCTGAGCTTTCCCTGAGAAGTTACAGCAAAGTGTATCTCAAAATTGGCAAAGAACTCAATTTAGCCAAAGACTGCAAATTTGGATAAAGAGCTCAACTTAGAACGAGAAACACATATTGGATGCTCTCTGGGACGCAGAAGCTGAAAAAGCAGTCGATTGGTTGATCTGAACTTTCGCTAAGAAGTTACAGCAAAGTGTATCTCAGAATTGGCAAAGAACTCAATTTAGCCAAAGACTGCAAATTTGGATAAAGAGCTCAACTTAGAACGAGAAACACATATTGGATGCTGTCTGGGATGCAGAAGCTGAAAAAGCAGTCGATTTGTTGATCTGAGCTTTCCCTGACAAGTTACAGCAAAGTGTATATCAGAATTGGCAAAGAATTCAATTTAGCAAGGGATTGCAAATTTGGTTCCAGAGCTCAACTTCGAACGAGAAACACATATTGAATGCTGTCTGGGATGCAGAATCTGAAAAAGCAGTCGATTGGTTGATCTGAGCTTTCCCTGAGAAGTTACAGCAAAGTGTATCTCATTATTGGCAAAGAACTGAATTTAGCCAAAGACTGCAAATTTGGATAAAGAGCTCAACTTAGAACGAGAAACACATATTGCATGCTGTCTGGGATGCAGAAGCTGAAAAAGCAGTCGATTGGTTGATCTGAGCTTTCCCTGAGAAGTTACAGCAAAGTGTATATTAGAATTGGCAAATAACTCAATTTAGCAAGGGATTGCAAATTTGAATGCAGAGGTCAACTTCAAACGAGAAACACATGTTGGATGCTGTCTTGGATGTAGAAGTTGAAAAAGCAGTCGATTGGTTGATCTGAACTTTCGCTAAGAAGTTACAGCAAAGTGTGTCTCAGAATTGGCAAAGAACTCAATTTAGCCAAAGACTGCAAATTTGGCTAAAGAGCTCAACTTAGAACGAGAAACACATATTGCATGCTGTCTGGGATGCAGAAGCTGAAAAAGCAGTCGATTGGTTGATCTGAGCTTTCCCTGAGAAGTTACAGCAAAGTGTATATTAGAATTGGCAAATAACTCAATTTAGCAAGGGATTGCAAATTTGAATGCAGAGCTCAACTTCAAACGAGAAACATATGTTGGATGTTGTCTGGGATGTAGAAGTTGAAAAAGCAGTCGATTGGTTGATCTGAGCTTTCCCTGAGAAGTTACAGCAAAGTGTATCTCAGAATTGGCAAAGAACTCAATTTAGCCAAAGACTGCAAATTTGGATAAAGAGCTCAACTTAGAACGAGAAACACATATTGGATGCTGTCTGGGATGCAGAAGCTGAAAAAGCAGTCGATTTGTTGATCTGAGCTTTCCCTGACAAGTTACAGCAAAGTGTGTATCAGAATTGGCAAAGAATTCAATTTAGCAAGGGATTGCAAATTTGGTTCCAGAGCTCAACTTCGAACGAGAAACACATATTGAATGCTGTCTGGGATGCAGAATCTGAAAAAGCAGTCGATTGGTTGATCTGAGCTTTCCCTGAGAAGTTACAGCAAAGTGTATCTCATTATTGGCAAAGAACTGAATTTAGCCAAAGACTGCAAATTTGGATAAAGAGCTCAACTTCAAACGAGAAACACATATTGGATGCTGTCTGGGATGTAGAAGTTGAAAAAGCAGTCGATTGGTTGATCTGAGCTTTCCCTGAGAAGTTACAGCAAAGTGTATCTCAAAATTTGCAAAGAACTAAATTTAGCCAAAGACTGCAAATTTGGATAAAGAGCTCAACTTAGAACGAGAAACACATATTGGATGCTGTCTGGGACGCAGAAGCTGAAAAAGCAGTCGATTGGTTGATCTGAACTTTCGCTAAGAAGTTACAGCAAAGTGTATATTAGAATTGGCAAATAACTCAATTTAGCAAGGGATTGCAAATTTGAATGCAGAGCTCAACTTCAAACGAGAAACACATGTTGGATGTTGTCTGGGATGTAGAAGTTGAAAAAGCAGTCGATTGGTTGATCTGAGCTTTCCCTGAGAAGTTACAGCAAAGTGTATCTCAAAATTGGCAAAGAACTCAATTTAGCCAAAGACTGCAAATTTGGATAAAGAGCTCAACTTAGAACGAGAAACACATATTGGATGCTGTCTGGGACGCAGAAGCTGAAAAAGCAGTCGATTGGTTGATCTGAACTTTCGCTAAGAAGTTACAGCAAAGTGTATATTAGAATTGGCAAATAACTCAATTTAGCAAGGGATTGCAAATTTGAATGCAGAGCTCAACTTCAAACGAGAAACACATGTTGGATGTTGTCTGGGATGTAGAAGTTGAAAAAGCAGTCGATTGGTTGATCTGAGCTTTCCCTGAGAAGTTACAGCAAAGTGTATCTCAAAATTGGCAAAGAACTCAATTTAGCCAAAGACTGCAAATTTGGATAAAGAGCTCAACTTAGAACGAGAAACACATATTGGATGCTCTCTGGGACGGAGAAGCTGAAAAAGCAGTCGATTGGTTGATCTGAACTTTCGCTAAGAAGTTACAGCAAAGTGTATCTCAGAATTGGCAAAGAACTCAATTTAGCCAAAGACTGCAAATTTGGATAAAGAGCTCAACTTCAAACGAGAAACACATGTTGGATGCTGTCTGGGATGTAGAAGTTGAAAAAGCAGTCGATTGGTTGATCTGAGCTTTCCCTGAGAAGTTACAGCAAAGGGTATCTCAGAATTGGCAAAGAATTCAATTTAGCCAGGGACTGCAAATTTGGATAAAGAGAAAAACTTCGAACAAGAAATACATGTTGGATGCTGTCTGGGATGTAGAACTTGAAAAAGAAGTCGATTGGTTGATCTGAGCTTTCCCTGAGAAGTTACAGCTAAGTGTATATCAGAATTGGCAAATAACTCAATTTAGCAAGGGATTGCAAATTTGAATGCAGAGCTCAACTTCAAACGAGAAACACATGTTGGATGCTGTCTGGGATGTAGAAGTTGAAAAAGCAGTCGATTGGTTGATCTGAGCTTTCCATGAGAAGTTACAGCAAAGTGTATATCAGAATTGGCAAAGAACTAAATTTAGCAAGGGATTGCAAATTTGAATCCAGACGTCAAGTTCGAACGAGAAAAGCATTTTGGATGCTGTCTGGGATGCAGAAGTTGAAAAAGGAGTCGATTGGTTGATCTGAGCTTTCCCTGAGAAGTTACAGCAAAGTGTATCTCAAAATTGGCAAAGAACTCAATTTAGCCAAAGACTGCAAATTTGGATAAAGAGCTCAACTTAGAACGAGAAACACATATTGGATGCTCTCTGGGACGCAGAAGCTGAAAAAGCAGTCGATTGGTTGATCTGAACTTTCGCTAAGAAGTTACAGCAAAGTGTATCTCAGAATTGGCAAAGAACTCAATTTAGCCAAAGACTGCAAATTTGGATAAAGAGCTCAACTTAGAACGAGAAACACATATTGCATGCTGTCTGGGATGCAGAAGCTGAAAAAGCAGTCGATTGGTTGATCTGAGCTTTCCCTGAGAAGTTACAGCAAAGTGTATATTAGAATTGGCAAATAACTCAATTTAGCAAGGGATTGCAAATTTGAATGCAGAGGTCAACTTCAAACGAGAAACACATGTTGGATGCTGTCTTGGATGTAGAAGTTGAAAAAGCAGTCGATTGGTTGATCTGAACTTTCGCTAAGAAGTTACAGCAAAGTGTGTCTCAGAATTGGCAAAGAACTCAATTTAGCCAAAGACTGCAAATTTGGCTAAAGAGCTCAACTTAGAACGAGAAACACATATTGCATGCTGTCTGGGATGCAGAAGCTGAAAAAGCAGTCGATTGGTTGATCTGAGCTTTCCCTGAGAAGTTACAGCAAAGTGTATCTCAGAATTGGCAAAGATCTCAATTTAGCCAAAGACTGCAAATTTGGATAAAGAGCTCAACTTAGAACGAGAAACACATATTGGATGCTGTCTGGGATGCAGAAGCTGAAAAAGCAGTCGATTTGTTGATCTGAGCTTTCCCTGACAAGTTACAGCAAAGTGTGTATCAGAATTGGCAAAGAATTCAATTTAGCAAGGGATTGCAAATTTGGTTCCAGAGCTCAACTTCGAACGAGAAACACATATTGAATGCTGTCTGGGATGCAGAATCTGAAAAAGCAGTCGATTGGTTGATCTGAGCGTTCCCTGAGAAGTTACAGCAAAGTGTATCTCAGAATTGGCAAAGAACTCAATTTAGCCAAAGACTGCAAATTTGGATAAAGAGCTCAACTTCAAACGAGAAACACATGTTGGATGCTGTCTGGGATGTAGAAGTTGAAAAAGCAGTCGATTGGTTGATCTGAGCTTTCCCTGAGAAGTTACAGCAAAGTGTATCTCAGAATTGGCAAAGAACTCAATTTAGCCAAAGACTGCAAATTTGGATAAAGAGCTCAACTTCGAACAAGAAACACATATTGGATGATGTCTGGGTCGCAGAAGCTGAAAAAGCAGTCGATTGGTTGATCTGAGCTTTCCCTGAGAAGTTACAGCAAAGTGTATCTCAGAATTGGCAAAGAACTCAATTTAGCAAGGGATTGCAAATTTGAATGCAGAGCTCAACTTCAAACGAGAAACACATGTTGGATTCTGTCTGGGATGTAGAAGTTGAAAAAGCAGTCGATTGGTTGATCTGAGCTTTCCCTGAGAAGGTACAGCAAAGTGCATCTCAGAATTGGCAAAGAATTCAATTTAGCCAGGGACTGTAAATTTGGATAAAGAGCAAAACTTCGAACGAGAAACACATGTTGGATGCTGTCTGGGATGTAGAAGTTGAAAAAGCAGTCGATTGGTTGATCTGAGCTTTCCCTGAGAAGTTACAGCAAAGTGTATATCAGAATTGGCAAATAACTCAACTTAGAACGAGAAACACATGTTGGATGTTGTCTGGGATGTAGAAGTTGAAAAAGCAGTCGATTGGTTGATCTGAGCTTTCCCTGAGAAGTTACAGCAAAGTGTATCTCAGAATTGGCAAAGAACTCAATTTAGCCAAAGACTGCAAATTTGGATAAAGAGCTCAACTTCAAACGAGAAACACATGTTGGATGCTGTCTGGGATGTAGAAGTTGAAAAAGCAGTCGATTGGTTGATCTGAGCTTTCCCTGAGAAGTTACAGCAAAGGGTATCTCAGAATTGGCAAAGAATTCAATTTAGCCAGGGACTGCAAATTTGGATAAAGAGAAAAACTTCGAACAAGAAATACATGTTGGATGCTGTCTGGGATGTAGAACTTGAAAAAGAAGTCGATTGGTTGATCTGAGCTTTCCCTGAGAAGTTACAGCTAAGTGTATATCAGAATTGGCAAATAACTCAATTTAGCAAGGGATTGCAAATTTGAATGCAGAGCTCAACTTCAAACGAGAAACACATGTTGGATGCTGTCTGGGATGTAGAAGTTGAAAAAGCAGTCGATTGGTTGATCTGAGCTTTCCATGAGAAGTTACAGCAAAGTGTATATCAGAATTGGCAAAGAACTAAATTTAGCAAGGGATTGCAAATTTGAATCCAGACGTCAAGTTCGAACGAGAAAAGCATTTTGGATGCTGTCTGGGATGCAGAAGTTGAAAAAGGAGTCGATTGGTTGATCTGAGCTTTCCCTGAGAAGTTACAGCAAAGTGTATCTCAAAATTGGCAAAGAACTCAATTTAGCCAAAGACTGCAAATTTGGATAAAGAGCTCAACTTAGAACGAGAAACACATATTGGATGCTCTCTGGGACGCAGAAGCTGAAAAAGCAGTCGATTGGTTGATCTGAACTTTCGCTAAGAAGTTACAGCAAAGTGTATCTCAGAATTGGCAAAGAACTCAATTTAGCCAAAGACTGCAAATTTGGATAAAGAGCTCAACTTAGAACGAGAAACACATATTGCATGCTGTCTGGGATGCAGAAGCTGAAAAAGCAGTCGATTGGTTGATCTGAGCTTTCCCTGAGAAGTTACAGCAAAGTGTATATTAGAATTGGCAAATAACTCAATTTAGCAAGGGATTGCAAATTTGAATGCAGAGGTCAACTTCAAACGAGAAACACATGTTGGATGCTGTCTTGGATGTAGAAGTTGAAAAAGCAGTCTATTGGTTGATCTGAACTTTCGCTAAGAAGTTACAGCAAAGTGTGTCTCAGAATTGGCAAAGAACTCAATTTAGCCAAAGACTGCAAATTTGGCTAAAGAGCTCAACTTAGAACGAGAAACACATATTGCATGCTGTCTGGGATGCAGAAGCTGAAAAAGCAGTCGATTGGTTGATCTGAGCTTTCCCTGAGAAGTTACAGCAAAGTGTATATTAGAATTGGCAAATAACTCAATTTAGCAAGGGATTGCAAATTTGAATGCAGAGCTCAACTTCAAACGAGAAACATATGTTGGATGTTGTCTGGGATGTAGAAGTTGAAAAAGCAGTCGATTGGTTGATCTGAGCTTTCCCTGAGAAGTTACAGCAAAGTGTATCTCAGAATTGGCAAAGAACTCAATTTAGCCAAAGACTGCAAATTTGGATAAAGAGCTCAACTTAGAACGAGAAACACATATTGGATGCTGTCTGGGATGCAGAAGCTGAAAAAGCAGTCGATTTGTTGATCTGAGCTTTCCCTGACAAGTTACAGCAAAGTGTGTATCAGAATTGGCAAAGAATTCAATTTAGCAAGGGATTGCAAATTTGGTTCCAGAGCTCAACTTCGAACGGGAAACACATATTGAATGCTGTCTGGGATGCAGAATCTGAAAAAGCAGTCGATTGGTTGATCTGAGCTTTCCCTGAGAAGTTACAGCAAAGTGTATCTCATTATTGGCAAAGAACTGAATTTAGCCAAAGACTGCAAATTTGGATAAAGAGCTCAACTTCAAACGAGAAACACATATTGGATGCTGTCTGGGATGTAGAAGTTGAAAAAGCAGTCGATTGGTTGATCTGAGCTTTCCCTGAGAAGTTACAGCAAAGTGTATCTCAAAATTTGCAAAGAACTAAATTTAGCCAAAGACTGCAAATTTGGATAAAGAGCTCAACTTAGAACGAGAAACACATATTGGATGCTGTCTGGGACGCAGAAGCTGAAAAAGCAGTCGATTGGTTGATCTGAACTTTCGCTAAGAAGTTACAGCAAAGTGTATATTAGAATTGGCAAATAACTCAATTTAGCAAGGGATTGCAAATTTGAATGCAGAGCTCAACTTCAAACGAGAAACACATGTTGGATGTTGTCTGGGATGTAGAAGTTGAAAAAGCAGTCGATTGGTTGATCTGAGCTTTCCCTGAGAAGTTACAGCAAAGTGTATCTCAAAATTGGCAAAGAACTCAATTTAGCCAAAGACTGCAAATTTGGATAAAGAGCTCAACTTAGAACGAGAAACACATATTGGATGCTGTCTGGGACGCAGAAGCTGAAAAAGCAGTCGATTGGTTGATCTGAACTTTCGCTAAGAAGTTACAGCAAAGTGTATATTAGAATTGGCAAATAACTCAATTTAGCAAGGGATTGCAAATTTGAATGCAGAGCTCAACTTCAAACGAGAAACACATGTTGGATGTTGTCTGGGATGTAGAAGTTGAAAAAGCAGTCGATTGGTTGATCTGAGCTTTCCCTGAGAAGTTACAGCAAAGTGTATCTCAAAATTGGCAAAGAACTCAATTTAGCCAAAGACTGCAAATTTGGATAAAGAGCTCAACTTAGAACGAGAAACACATATTGGATGCTCTCTGGGACGGAGAAGCTGAAAAAGCAGTCGATTGGTTGATCTGAACTTTCGCTAAGAAGTTACAGCAAAGTGTATCTCAGAATTGGCAAAGAACTCAATTTAGCCAAAGACTGCAAATTTGGATAAAGAGCTCAACTTCAAACGAGAAACACATGTTGGATGCTGTCTGGGATGTAGAAGTTGAAAAAGCAGTCGATTGGTTGATCTGAGCTTTCCCTGAGAAGTTACAGCAAAGGGTATCTCAGAATTGGCAAAGAATTCAATTTAGCCAGGGACTGCAAATTTGGATAAAGAGAAAAACTTCGAACAAGAAATACATGTTGGATGCTGTCTGGGATGTAGAACTTGAAAAAGAAGTCGATTGGTTGATCTGAGCTTTCCCTGAGAAGTTACAGCTAAGTGTATATCAGAATTGGCAAATAACTCAATTTAGCAAGGGATTGCAAATTTGAATGCAGAGCTCAACTTCAAACGAGAAACACATGTTGGATGCTGTCTGGGATGTAGAAGTTGAAAAAGCAGTCGATTGGTTGATCTGAGCTTTCCATGAGAAGTTACAGCAAAGTGTATATCAGAATTGGCAAAGAACTAAATTTAGCAAGGGATTGCAAATTTGAATCCAGACGTCAAGTTCGAACGAGAAAAGCATTTTGGATGCTGTCTGGGATGCAGAAGTTGAAAAAGGAGTCGATTGGTTGATCTGAGCTTTCCCTGAGAAGTTACAGCAAAGTGTATCTCAAAATTGGCAAAGAACTCAATTTAGCCAAAGACTGCAAATTTGGATAAAGAGCTCAACTTAGAACGAGAAACACATATTGGATGCTCTCTGGGACGCAGAAGCTGAAAAAGCAGTCGATTGGTTGATCTGAACTTTCGCTAAGAAGTTACAGCAAAGTGTATCTCAGAATTGGCAAAGAACTCAATTTAGCCAAAGACTGCAAATTTGGATAAAGAGCTCAACTTAGAACGAGAAACACATATTGCATGCTGTCTGGGATGCAGAAGCTGAAAAAGCAGTCGATTGGTTGATCTGAGCTTTCCCTGAGAAGTTACAGCAAAGTGTATATTAGAATTGGCAAATAACTCAATTTAGCAAGGGATTGCAAATTTGAATGCAGAGGTCAACTTCAAACGAGAAACACATGTTGGATGCTGTCTTGGATGTAGAAGTTGAAAAAGCAGTCGATTGGTTGATCTGAACTTTCGCTAAGAAGTTACAGCAAAGTGTGTCTCAGAATTGGCAAAGAACTCAATTTAGCCAAAGACTGCAAATTTGGCTAAAGAGCTCAACTTAGAACGAGAAACACATATTGCATGCTGTCTGGGATGCAGAAGCTGAAAAAGCAGTCGATTGGTTGATCTGAGCTTTCCCTGAGAAGTTACAGCAAAGTGTATCTCAGAATTGGCAAAGATCTCAATTTAGCCAAAGACTGCAAATTTGGATAAAGAGCTCAACTTAGAACGAGAAACACATATTGGATGCTGTCTGGGATGCAGAAGCTGAAAAAGCAGTCGATTTGTTGATCTGAGCTTTCCCTGACAAGTTACAGCAAAGTGTGTATCAGAATTGGCAAAGAATTCAATTTAGCAAGGGATTGCAAATTTGGTTCCAGAGCTCAACTTCGAACGAGAAACACATATTGAATGCTGTCTGGGATGCAGAATCTGAAAAAGCAGTCGATTGGTTGATCTGAGCTTTCCCTGAGAAGTTACAGCAAAGTGTATCTCATTATTGGCAAAGAACTGAATTTAGCCAAAGACTGCAAATTTGGATAAAGAGCTCAACTTCAAACGAGAAACACATATTGGATGCTGTCTGGGATGTAGAAGTTGAAAAAGCAGTCGATTGGTTGATCTGAGCTTTCCCTGAGAAGTTACAGCAAAGTGTATCTCAAAATTTGCAAAGAACTAAATTTAGCCAAAGACTGCAAATTTGGATAAAGAGCTCAACTTAGAACGAGAAACACATATTGGATGCTGTCTGGGACGCAGAAGCTGAAAAAGCAGTCGATTGGTTGATCTGAACTTTCGCTAAGAAGTTACAGCAAAGTGTATATTAGAATTGGCAAATAACTCAATTTAGCAAGGGATTGCAAATTTGAATGCAGAGCTCAACTTCAAACGAGAAACACATGTTGGATGTTGTCTGGGATGTAGAAGTTGAAAAAGCAGTCGATTGGTTGATCTGAGCTTTCCCTGAGAAGTTACAGCAAAGTGTATCTCAAAATTGGCAAAGAACTCAATTTAGCCAAAGACTGCAAATTTGGATAAAGAGCTCAACTTAGAACGAGAAACACATATTGGATGCTGTCTGGGACGCAGAAGCTGAAAAAGCAGTCGATTGGTTGATCTGAACTTTCGCTAAGAAGTTACAGCAAAGTGTATATTAGAATTGGCAAATAACTCAATTTAGCAAGGGATTGCAAATTTGAATGCAGAGCTCAACTTCAAACGAGAAACACATGTTGGATGTTGTCTGGGATGTAGAAGTTGAAAAAGCAGTCGATTGGTTGATCTGAGCTTTCCCTGAGAAGTTACAGCAAAGTGTATCTCAAAATTGGCAAAGAACTCAATTTAGCCAAAGACTGCAAATTTGGATAAAGAGCTCAACTTAGAACGAGAAACACATATTGGATGCTCTCTGGGACGGAGAAGCTGAAAAAGCAGTCGATTGGTTGATCTGAACTTTCGCTAAGAAGTTACAGCAAAGTGTATCTCAGAATTGGCAAAGAACTCAATTTAGCCAAAGACTGCAAATTTGGATAAAGAGCTCAACTTAGAACGAGAAACACATATTGCATGCTGTCTGGGATGCAGAAGCTGAAAAAGCAGTCGATTGGTTGATCTGAGCTTTCCCTGAGAAGTTACAGCAAAGTGTATCTCAGAATTGGCAAAGAAATCAATTTAGCAAGGGATTGCAAATTTGGTTCCAGAGCTCAACTTCGAACGAGAAACTCATGTTGGATGCTGTCTGGGATGCAGAAGTTGAAAATGCAGTCGATTGGTTGATCTGAGCGTTCCCTGAGAAGTTACAGCAAAGTGTATCTCAGAATTGGCAAAGAACTCAATTTAGCCAAAGACTGCAAATTTGGATAAAGAGCTCAACTTCGAACAAGAAACACATATTGGATGATGTCTGGGTCGCAGAAGCTGAAAAAGCAGTCGATTGGTTGATCTGAGCTTTCCCTGAGAAGTTACAGCAAAGTGTATCTCAGAATTGGCAAAGAACTCAATTTAGCAAGGGATTGCAAATTTGAATGCAGAGCTCAACTTCAAACGAGAAACACATGTTGGATTCTGTCTGGGATGTAGAAGTTGAAAAAGCAGTCGATTGGTTGATCTGAGCTTTCCCTGAGAAGGTACAGCAAAGTGCATCTCAGAATTGGCAAAGAATTCAATTTAGCCAGGGACTGCAAATTTGGATAAAGAGCAAAACTTCGAACGAGAAACACATGTTGGATGCTGTCTGGGATGTAGAAGTTGAAAAAGCAGTCGATTGGTTGATCTGAGCTTTCCCTGAGAAGTTACAGCAAAGTGTATATCAGAATTGGCAAATAACTCAACTTAGAACGAGAAACACATGTTGGATGTTGTCTGGGATGTAGAAGTTGAAAAAGCAGTCGATTGGTTGATCTGAGCTTTCCCTGAGAAGGTACAGCAAAGTGTATCTCAGAATTGGCAAAGAACTCAATTTAGCCAAAGATTGCAGATTTGGATAAAGAGCTCAACTTAGAACGAGAAACACATATTGGATGCTGTCTGGGACGCAGAAGCTGAAAAAGCAGTCGATTGGTTGATCTGAGCTTTCCCTGAGAAGTTACAGCAAAGTGTATCTCAGAATTGGCAAAGAAATCAATTTAGCAAGGGATTGCAAATTTGGTTCCAGAGGTCAACTTCGAACGAGAAACACATATTGGATGCTGTCTGGGATGTAGAAGTTGAAAAAGCAGTCGATTGGTTGATCTGAGCTTTCCCTGAGAAGTTACAGCAAAGTGTGTATCAGAATTGGCAAAGAATTCAATTTAGCCGGGGACTGCAAATTTGGATAAAGAGCAAAACTTCGAACGAGAAACACAAGTTGGATGCTGTCTGGGATGTAGAAGTTGAAAAAGAAGTCGATTGGTTGATCTGAGCTTTCCATGAGAAGTTACAGCAAAGTGTATATCAGAATTGGCAAAGAACTAAATTTAGCAAGGGATTGCAAATTTGAATCCAGACGTCAAGTTCGAACGAGAAAAGCATTTTGGATGCTGTCTGGGATGCAGAAGTTGAAAAAGGAGTCGATTGGTTGATCTGAGCTTTCCCTGAGAAGTTACAGCAAAGTGTATCTCAAAATTGGCAAAGAACTCAATTTAGCCAAAGACTGCAAATTTGGATAAAGAGCTCAACTTAGAACGAGAAACACATATTGGATGCTCTCTGGGACGCAGAAGCTGAAAAAGCAGTCGATTGGTTGATCTGAACTTTCGCTAAGAAGTTACAGCAAAGTGTATCTCAGAATTGGCAAAGAACTCAATTTAGCCAAAGACTGCAAATTTGGATAAAGAGCTCAACTTAGAACGAGAAACACATATTGGATGCTGTCTGGGATGCAGAAGCTGAAAAAGCAGTCGATTTGTTGATCTGAGCTTTCCCTGACAAGTTACAGCAAA
Organism: Rhabdophis nuchalis; assembly: GCA_039707465.1. Taxonomy (NCBI): domain Eukaryota; kingdom Metazoa; phylum Chordata; class Lepidosauria; order Squamata; family Natricidae; genus Rhabdophis; species Rhabdophis nuchalis. Next base: position 177,736,432 of record CM077646.1, on the reverse strand, counting down.
GTGTATATCAGAATTGGCAAAGAATTCAATTTAGCAAGGGATTGCAAATTTGGTTCCAGAGCTCAACTTCGAACGAGAAACACATATTGAATGCTGTCTGGGATGCAGAATCTGAAAAAGCAGTCGATTGGTTGATCTGAGCTTTCCCTGAGAAGTTACAGCAAAGTGTATCTCATTATTGGCAAAGAACTGAATTTAGCCAAAGACTGCAAATTTGGATAAAGAGCTCAACTTCAAACGAGAAACACATATTGGATGCTGTCTGAGACGCAGAAGCTGAAAAAGCAGTCGATTGGTTGGTCTGAGCTTTCCCTGAGAAGTTACAGCAAAGTGTATCTCAGAATTGGCAAAGAACTCAATATAGCAAGGGATTGCAAATTTGAATGCAGAGCTCAACTTCAAACGAGAAACACATGTTGGATGCTGTCTGGGATGTAGAAGTTGAAAAAGCAGTCGATTGGTTGATCTGAGCTTTCCCTGAGAAGGTACAGCAAAGTGTATCTCAGAATTGGCAAAGAATTCAATTTAGCCAGGGACTGCAAATTTGGATAAAGAGCACAACTTCGAACGAGAAATACATGTTGGATGCTGTCTGGGATGTAGAAGTTGAAAAAGAAGTCGATTGGTTGATCTGAGCTTTCCCTGAGAAGTTACAGCAAAGTGTATATCAGAATTGGCAAATAACTCAACTTAGAACGAGAAACACATGTTGGATGTTGTCTGGGATGTAGAAGTTGAAAAAGCAGTCGATTGGTTGATCTGAGCTTTCCCTGAGAAGTTACAGCAAAGTGTATCTCAGAATTGGCAAAGAACTCAATTTAGCCAAAGATTGCAGATTTGGATAAAGAGCTCAACTTAGAACGAGAAACACATATTGGATGCTGTCTGGGACGCAGAAGCTGAAAAAGCAGTCGATTGGTTGATCTGAGCTTTCCCTGAGAAGTTACAGCAAAGTGTATCTCAGAATTGGCAAAGAAATCAATTTAGCAAGGGATTGCAAATTTGGTTCCAGAGGTCAACTTCGAACGAGAAACACATATTGGATGCTGTCTGGGATGTAGAAGTTGAAAAAGCAGTCGATTGGTTGATCTGAGCTTTCCCTGAGAAGTTACAGCAAAGTGTGTATCAGAATTGGCAAAGAATTCAATTTAGCCGGGGACTGCAAATTTGGATAAAGAGCAAAACTTCGAACGAGAAACACAAGTTGGATGCTGTCTGGGATGTAGAAGTTGAAAAAGAAGTCGATTGGTTGATCTGAGCTTTCCATGAGAAGTTACAGCAAAGTGTATATCAGAATTGGCAAAGAACTAAATTTAGCAAGGGATTGCAAATTTGAATCCAGACGTCAAGTTCGAACGAGAAAAGCATTTTGGATGCTGTCTGGGATGCAGAAGTTGAAAAAGGAGTCGATTGGTTGATCTGAGCTTTCCCTGAGAAGTTACAGCAAAGTGTATCTCAAAATTGGCAAAGAACTCAATTTAGCCAAAGACTGCAAATTTGGATAAAGAGCTCAACTTAGAACGAGAAACACATATTGGATGCTCTCTGGGACGCAGAAGCTGAAAAAGCAGTCGATTGGTTGATCTGAACTTTCGCTAAGAAGTTACAGCAAAGTGTATCTCAGAATTGGCAAAGAACTCAATTTAGCCAAAGACTGCAAATTTGGATAAAGAGCTCAACTTAGAACGAGAAACACATATTGGATGCTGTCTGGGATGCAGAAGCTGAAAAAGCAGTCGATTTGTTGATCTGAGCTTTCCCTGACAAGTTACAGCAAAGTGTATATCAGAATTGGCAAAGAATTCAATTTAGCAAGGGATTGCAAATTTGGTTCCAGAGCTCAACTTCGAACGAGAAACACATATTGAATGCTGTCTGGGATGCAGAATCTGAAAAAGCAGTCGATTGGTTGATCTGAGCTTTCCCTGAGAAGTTACAGCAAAGTGTATCTCATTATTGGCAAAGAACTGAATTTAGCCAAAGACTGCAAATTTGGATAAAGAGCTCAACTTCAAACGAGAAACACATATTGGATGCTGTCTGAGACGCAGAAGCTGAAAAAGCAGTCGATTGGTTGGTCTGAGCTTTCCCTGAGAAGTTACAGCAAAGTGTATCTCAGAATTGGCAAAGAACTCAATATAGCAAGGGATTGCAAATTTGAATGCAGAGCTCAACTTCAAACGAGAAACACATGTTGGATGCTGTCTGGGATGTAGAAGTTGAAAAAGCAGTCGATTGGTTGATCTGAGCTTTCCCTGAGAAGGTACAGCAAAGTGTATCTCAGAATTGGCAAAGAATTCAATTTAGCCAGGGACTGCAAATTTGGATAAAGAGCACAACTTCGAACGAGAAATACATGTTGGATGCTGTCTGGGATGTAGAAGTTGAAAAAGAAGTCGATTGGTTGATCTGAGCTTTCCCTGAGAAGTTACAGCTAAGTGTATATCAGAATTGGCAAATAACTCAATTTAGCAAGGGATTGCAAATTTGAATGCAGAGCTCAACTTCAAACGAGAAACACATGTTGGATGTTGTCTGGGATGTAGAAGTTGAAAAAGCAGTCGATTGGTTGATCTGAGCTTTCCCTGAGAAGTTACAGCAAAGTGTATCTCAGAATTGGCAAAGAACTCAATTTAGCAAGGGATTGCATATTTGGATCCAGACCTCAACTTCGAACGAGAAACACATGTTGGATGCTGTCTGGGATGCAGAAGTTGAAAATGCAGTCGATTGGTTGATCTGAGCGTTCCCTGAGAAGTTACAGCAAAGTGTATCTCAGAATTGGCAAAGAACTCAATTTAGCCAAAGACTGCAAATTTGGATAAAGAGCTCAACTTCAAACGAGAAACACATGTTGGATGCTGTCTGGGATGTAGAAGTTGAAAAAGCAGTCGATTGGTTGATCTGAGCTTTCCCTGAGAAGTTACAGCAAAGTGTATCTCAGAATTGGCAAAGAACTCAATTTAGCCAAAGACTGCAAATTTGGATAAAGAGCTCAACTTCGAACAAGAAACACATATTGGATGATGTCTGGGTCGCAGAAGCTGAAAAAGCAGTCGATTGGTTGATCTGAGCTTTCCCTGAGAAGTTACAGCAAAGTGTATCTCAGAATTGGCAAAGAACTCAATTTAGCAAGGGATTGCAAATTTGAATGCAGAGCTCAACTTCAAACGAGAAACACATGTTGGATTCTGTCTGGGATGTAGAAGTTGAAAAAGCAGTCGATTGGTTGATCTGAGCTTTCCCTGAGAAGGTACAGCAAAGTGCATCTCAGAATTGGCAAAGAATTCAATTTAGCCAGGGACTGTAAATTTGGATAAAGAGCAAAACTTCGAACGAGAAACACATGTTGGATGCTGTCTGGGATGTAGAAGTTGAAAAAGCAGTCGATTGGTTGATCTGAGCTTTCCCTGAGAAGTTACAGCAAAGTGTATATCAGAATTGGCAAATAACTCAACTTAGAACGAGAAACACATGTTGGATGTTGTCTGGGATGTAGAAGTTGAAAAAGCAGTCGATTGGTTGATCTGAGCTTTCCCTGAGAAGTTACAGCAAAGTGTATCTCAGAATTGGCAAAGAACTCAATTTAGCCAAAGACTGCAAATTTGGATAAAGAGCTCAACTTCAAACGAGAAACACATGTTGGATGCTGTCTGGGATGTAGAAGTTGAAAAGCAGTCGATTGGTTGATCTGAGCTTTCCCTGAGAAGTTACAGCAAAGTGTATCACAGAATTGGCAAAGAACTCAATTTAGCCAAAGATTGCAGATTTGGATAAAGAGCTCAACTTAGAACGAGAAACACATATTGGATGCTGTCTGGGACGCAGAAGCTGAAAAAGCAGTCGATTGGTTGATCTGAGCTTTCCCTGAGAAGTTACAGCAAAGTGTATCTCAGAATTGGCAAAGAAATCAATTTAGCAAGGGATTGCAAATTTGGTTCCAGAGGTCAACTTCGAACGAGAAACACATATTGGATGCTGTCTGGGATGTAGAAGTTGAAAAAGCAGTCGATTGGTTGATCTGAGCTTTCCCTGAGAAGTTACAGCAAAGTGTGTATCAGAATTGGCAAAGAATTCAATTTAGTCGGGGACTGCAAATTTGGATAAAGAGCAAAACTTCGAACGAGAAACACAAGTTGGATGCTGTCTGGGATGTAGAAGTTGAAAAAGAAGTCGATTGGTTGATCTGAGCTTTCCATGAGAAGTTACAGCAAAGTGTATATCAGAATTGGCAAAGAACTAAATTTAGCAAGGGACTGCAAATTTGAATCCAGACGTCAAGTTCGAACGAGAAAAGCATTTTGGATGCTGTCTGGGATGCAGAAGTTGAAAAAGGAGTCGATTGGTTGATCTGAGCTTTCCCTGAGAAGTTACAGCAAAGTGTATCTCAAAATTGGCAAAGAACTCAATTTAGCCAAAGACTGCAAATTTGGATAAAGAGCTCAACTTAGAACGAGAAACACATATTGGATGCTCTCTGGGACGCAGAAGCTGAAAAAGCAGTCGATTGGTTGATCTGAACTTTCGCTAAGAAGTTACAGCAAAGTGTATCTCAGAATTGGCAAATAACTCAATTTAGCAAGGGATTGCAAATTTGAATGCAGAGGTCAACTTCAAACGAGAAACACATGTTGGATGCTGTCTGGGATGCAGAATCTGAAAAAGCAGTCGATTGGTTGATCTGAGCTTTCCCTGAGAAGTTACAGCAAAGTGTATCTCATTATTGGCAAAGAACTGAATTTAGCCAAAGACTGCAAATTTGGATAAAGAGCTCAACTTCAAACGAGAAACACATATTGGATGCTGTCTGGGATGTAGAAGTTGAAAAAGCAGTCGATTGGTTGATCTGAGCTTTCCCTGAGAAGTTACAGCAAAGTGTATCTCAAAATTTGCAAAGAACTAAATTTAGCCAAAGACTGCAAATTTGGATAAAGAGCTCAACTTAGAACGAGAAACACATATTGGATGCTGTCTGGGACGCAGAAGCTGAAAAAGCAGTCGATTGGTTGATCTGAACTTTCGCTAAGAAGTTACAGCAAAGTGTATATTAGAATTGGCAAATAACTCAATTTAGCAAGGGATTGCAAATTTGAATGCAGAGCTCAACTTCAAACGAGAAACACATGTTGGATGTTGTCTGGGATGTAGAAGTTGAAAAAGCAGTCGATTGGTTGATCTGAGCTTTCCCTGAGAAGTTACAGCAAAGTGTATCTCAAAATTGGCAAAGAACTCAATTTAGCCAAAGACTGCAAATTTGGATAAAGAGCTCAACTTAGAACGAGAAACACATATTGGATGCTGTCTGGGACGCAGAAGCTGAAAAAGCAGTCGATTGGTTGATCTGAACTTTCGCTAAGAAGTTACAGCAAAGTGTATATTAGAATTGGCAAATAACTCAATTTAGCAAGGGATTGCAAATTTGAATGCAGAGCTCAACTTCAAACGAGAAACACATGTTGGATGTTGTCTGGGATGTAGAAGTTGAAAAAGCAGTCGATTGGTTGATCTGAGCTTTCCCTGAGAAGTTACAGCAAAGTGTATCTCAAAATTGGCAAAGAACTCAATTTAGCCAAAGACTGCAAATTTGGATAAAGAGCTCAACTTAGAACGAGAAACACATATTGGATGCTCTCTGGGACGGAGAAGCTGAAAAAGCAGTCGATTGGTTGATCTGAACTTTCGCTAAGAAGTTACAGCAAAGTGTATCTCAGAATTGGCAAAGAACTCAATTTAGCCAAAGACTGCAAATTTGGATAAAGAGCTCAACTTAGAACGAGAAACACATATTGCATGCTGTCTGGGATGCAGAAGCTGAAAAAGCAGTCGATTGGTTGATCTGAGCTTTCCCTGAGAAGTTACAGCAAAGTGTATCTCAGAATTGGCAAAGAAATCAATTTAGCAAGGGATTGCAAATTTGGTTCCAGAGCTCAACTTCGAACGAGAAACTCATGTTGGATGCTGTCTGGGATGCAGAAGTTGAAAATGCAGTCGATTGGTTGATCTGAGCGTTCCCTGAGAAGTTACAGCAAAGTGTATCTCAGAATTGGCAAAGAACTCAATTTAGCCAAAGACTGCAAATTTGGATAAAGAGCTCAACTTCGAACAAGAAACACATATTGGATGATGTCTGGGTCGCAGAAGCTGAAAAAGCAGTCGATTGGTTGATCTGAGCTTTCCCTGAGAAGTTACAGCAAAGTGTATCTCAGAATTGGCAAAGAACTCAATTTAGCAAGGGATTGCAAATTTGAATGCAGAGCTCAACTTCAAACGAGAAACACATGTTGGATTCTGTCTGGGATGTAGAAGTTGAAAAAGCAGTCGATTGGTTGATCTGAGCTTTCCCTGAGAAGGTACAGCAAAGTGCATCTCAGAATTGGCAAAGAATTCAATTTAGCCAGGGACTGCAAATTTGGATAAAGAGCAAAACTTCGAACGAGAAACACATGTTGGATGCTGTCTGGGATGTAGAAGTTGAAAAAGCAGTCGATTGGTTGATCTGAGCTTTCCCTGAGAAGTTACAGCAAAGTGTATATCAGAATTGGCAAATAACTCAACTTAGAACGAGAAACACATGTTGGATGTTGTCTGGGATGTAGAAGTTGAAAAAGCAGTCGATTGGTTGATCTGAGCTTTCCCTGAGAAGTTACAGCAAAGTGTATCTCAGAATTGGCAAAGAACTCAATTTAGCCAAAGATTGCAGATTTGGATAAAGAGCTCAACTTAGAACGAGAAACACATATTGGATGCTGTCTGGGACGCAGAAGCTGAAAAAGCAGTCGATTGGTTGATCTGAGCTTTCCCTGAGAAGTTACAGCAAAGTGTATCTCAGAATTGGCAAAGAAATCAATTTAGCAAGGGATTGCAAATTTGGTTCCAGAGGTCAACTTCGAACGAGAAACACATATTGGATGCTGTCTGGGATGTAGAAGTTGAAAAAGCAGTCGATTGGTTGATCTGAGCTTTCCCTGAGAAGTTACAGCAAAGTGTGTATCAGAATTGGCAAAGAATTCAATTTAGCCGGGGACTGCAAATTTGGATAAAGAGCAAAACTTCGAACGAGAAACACAAGTTGGATGCTGTCTGGGATGTAGAAGTTGAAAAAGAAGTCGATTGGTTGATCTGAGCTTTCCATGAGAAGTTACAGCAAAGTGTATATCAGAATTGGCAAAGAACTAAATTTAGCAAGGGATTGCAAATTTGAATCCAGACGTCAAGTTCGAACGAGAAAAGCATTTTGGATGCTGTCTGGGATGCAGAAGTTGAAAAAGGAGTCGATTGGTTGATCTGAGCTTTCCCTGAGAAGTTACAGCAAAGTGTATCTCAAAATTGGCAAAGAACTCAATTTAGCCAAAGACTGCAAATTTGGATAAAGAGCTCAACTTAGAACGAGAAACACATATTGGATGCTCTCTGGGACGCAGAAGCTGAAAAAGCAGTCGATTGGTTGATCTGAACTTTCGCTAAGAAGTTACAGCAAAGTGTATCTCAGAATTGGCAAAGAACTCAATTTAGCCAAAGACTGCAAATTTGGATAAAGAGCTCAACTTAGAACGAGAAACACATATTGGATGCTGTCTGGGATGCAGAAGCTGAAAAAGCAGTCGATTTGTTGATCTGAGCTTTCCCTGACAAGTTACAGCAAAGTGTATATCAGAATTGGCAAAGAATTCAATTTAGCAAGGGATTGCAAATTTGGTTCCAGAGCTCAACTTCGAACGAGAAACACATATTGAATGCTGTCTGGGATGCAGAATCTGAAAAAGCAGTCGATTGGTTGATCTGAGCTTTCCCTGAGAAGTTACAGCAAAGTGTATCTCATTATTGGCAAAGAACTGAATTTAGCCAAAGACTGCAAATTTGGATAAAGAGCTCAACTTCAAACGAGAAACACATATTGGATGCTGTCTGAGACGCAGAAGCTGAAAAAGCAGTCGATTGGTTGGTCTGAGCTTTCCCTGAGAAGTTACAGCAAAGTGTATCTCAGAATTGGCAAAGAACTCAATATAGCAAGGGATTGCAAATTTGAATGCAGAGCTCAACTTCAAACGAGAAACACATGTTGGATGCTGTCTGGGATGTAGAAGTTGAAAAAGCAGTCGATTGGTTGATCTGAGCTTTCCCTGAGAAGGTACAGCAAAGTGTATCTCAGAATTGGCAAAGAATTCAATTTAGCCAGGGACTGCAAATTTGGATAAAGAGCACAACTTCGAACGAGAAATACATGTTGGATGCTGTCTGGGATGTAGAAGTTGAAAAAGAAGTCGATTGGTTGATCTGAGCTTTCCCTGAGAAGTTACAGCTAAGTGTATATCAGAATTGGCAAATAACTCAATTTAGCAAGGGATTGCAAATTTGAATGCAGAGCTCAACTTCAAACGAGAAACACATGTTGGATGTTGTCTGGGATGTAGAAGTTGAAAAAGCAGTCGATTGGTTGATCTGAGCTTTCCCTGAGAAGTTACAGCAAAGTGTATCTCAGAATTGGCAAAGAACTCAATTTAGCAAGGGATTGCATATTTGGATCCAGACCTCAACTTCGAACGAGAAACACATGTTGGATGCTGTCTGGGATGCAGAAGTTGAAAATGCAGTCGATTGGTTGATCTGAGCGTTCCCTGAGAAGTTACAGCAAAGTGTATCTCAGAATTGGCAAAGAACTCAATTTAGCCAAAGACTGCAAATTTGGATAAAGAGCTCAACTTCAAACGAGAAACACATGTTGGATGCTGTCTGGGATGTAGAAGTTGAAAAAGCAGTCGATTGGTTGATCTGAGCTTTCCCTGAGAAGTTACAGCAAAGTGTATATCAGAATTGGCAAATAACTCAACTTAGAACGAGAAACACATGTTGGATGTTGTCTGGGATGTAGAAGTTGAAAAAGCAGTCGATTGGTTGATCTGAGCTTTCCCTGAGAAGTTACAGCAAAGTGTATCTCAGAATTGGCAAAGAACTCAATTTAGCCAAAGACTGCAAATTTGGATAAAGAGCTCAACTTCAAACGAGAAACACATGTTGGATGCTGTCTGGGATGTAGAAGTTGAAAAGCAGTCGATTGGTTGATCTGAGCTTTCCCTGAGAAGTTACAGCAAAGTGTATCACAGAATTGGCAAAGAACTCAATTTAGCCAAAGATTGCAGATTTGGATAAAGAGCTCAACTTAGAACGAGAAACACATATTGGATGCTGTCTGGGACGCAGAAGCTGAAAAAGCAGTCGATTGGTTGATCTGAGCTTTCCCTGAGAAGTTACAGCAAAGTGTATCTCAGAATTGGCAAAGAAATCAATTTAGCAAGGGATTGCAAATTTGGTTCCAGAGGTCAACTTCGAACGAGAAACACATATTGGATGCTGTCTGGGATGTAGAAGTTGAAAAAGCAGTCGATTGGTTGATCTGAGCTTTCCCTGAGAAGTTACAGCAAAGTGTGTATCAGAATTGGCAAAGAATTCAATTTAGTCGGGGACTGCAAATTTGGATAAAGAGCAAAACTTCGAACGAGAAACACAAGTTGGATGCTGTCTGGGATGTAGAAGTTGAAAAAGAAGTCGATTGGTTGATCTGAGCTTTCCATGAGAAGTTACAGCAAAGTGTATATCAGAATTGGCAAAGAACTAAATTTAGCAAGGGACTGCAAATTTGAATCCAGACGTCAAGTTCGAACGAGAAAAGCATTTTGGATGCTGTCTGGGATGCAGAAGTTGAAAAAGGAGTCGATTGGTTGATCTGAGCTTTCCCTGAGAAGTTACAGCAAAGTGTATCTCAAAATTGGCAAAGAACTCAATTTAGCCAAAGACTGCAAATTTGGATAAAGAGCTCAACTTAGAACGAGAAACACATATTGGATGCTCTCTGGGACGCAGAAGCTGAAAAAGCAGTCGATTGGTTGATCTGAACTTTCGCTAAGAAGTTACAGCAAAGTGTATCTCAGAATTGGCAAAGAACTCAATTTAGCCAAAGACTGCAAATTTGGATAAAGAGCTCAACTTAGAACGAGAAACACATATTGCATGCTGTCTGGGATGCAGAAGCTGAAAAAGCAGTCGATTGGTTGATCTGAGCTTTCCCTGAGAAGTTACAGCAAAGTGTATATTAGAATTGGCAAATAACTCAATTTAGCAAGGGATTGCAAATTTGAATGCAGAGGTCAACTTCAAACGAGAAACACATGTTGGATGCTGTCTTGGATGTAGAAGTTGAAAAAGCAGTCGATTGGTTGATCTGAACTTTCGCTAAGAAGTTACAGCAAAGTGTATCTCAGAATTGGCAAAGAACTCAATTTAGCCAAAGACTGCAAATTTGGCTAAAGAGCTCAACTTAGAACGAGAAACACATATTGCATGCTGTCTGGGATGCAGAAGCTGAAAAAGCAGTCGATTGGTTGATCTGAGCTTTCCCTGAGAAGTTACAGCAAAGTGTATATTAGAATTGGCAAATAACTCAATTTAGCAAGGGATTGCAAATTTGAATGCAGAGCTCAACTTCAAACGAGAAACATATGTTGGATGTTGTCTGGGATGTAGAAGTTGAAAAAGCAGTCGATTGGTTGATCTGAGCTTTCCCTGAGAAGTTACAGCAAAGTGTATATCAGAATTGGCAAAGAACTCAATTTAGCCAAAGACTGCAAATTTGGATAAAGAGCTCAACTTAGAACGAGAAACACATATTGGATGCTGTCTGGGATGCAGAAGCTGAAAAAGCAGTCGATTTGTTGATCTGAGCTTTCCCTGACAAGTTACAGCAAAGTGTGTATCAGAATTGGCAAAGAATTCAATTTAGCAAGGGATTGCAAATTTGGTTCCAGAGCTCAACTTCGAACGAGAAACACATATTGAATGCTGTCTGGGATGCAGAATCTGAAAAAGCAGTCGGTTGGTTGATCTGAGCTTTCCCTGAGAAGTTACAGCAAAGTGTATCTCATTATTGGCAAAGAACTGAATTTAGCCAAAGACTGCAAATTTGGATAAAGAGCTCAACTTCAAACGAGAAACACATATTGGATGCTGTCTGGGATGTAGAAGTTGAAAAAGCAGTCGATTGGTTGATCTGAGCTTTCCCTGAGAAGTTACAGCAAAGTGTATCTCAAAATTTGCAAAGAACTAAATTTAGCCAAAGACTGCAAATTTGGATAAAGAGCTCAACTTAGAACGAGAAACACATATTGGATGCTGTCTGGGACGCAGAAGCTGAAAAAGCAGTCGATTGGTTGATCTGAACTTTCGCTAAGAAGTTACAGCAAAGTGTATATTAGAATTGGCAAATAACTCAATTTAGCAAGGGATTGCAAATTTGAATGCAGAGCTCAACTTCAAACGAGAAACACATGTTGGATGTTGTCTGGGATGTAGAAGTTGAAAAAGCAGTCGATTGGTTGATCTGAGCTTTCCCTGAGAAGTTACAGCAAAGTGTATCTCAAAATTGGCAAAGAACTCAATTTAGCCAAAGACTGCAAATTTGGATAAAGAGCTCAACTTAGAACGAGAAACACATATTGGATGCTCTCTGGGACGGAGAAGCTGAAAAAGCAGTCGATTGGTTGATCTGAACTTTCGCTAAGAAGTTACAGCAAAGTGTATCTCAGAATTGGCAAAGAACTAAATTTAGCCAAAGACTGCAAATTTGGATAAAGAGCTCAACTTAGAACGAGAAACACATATTGCATGCTGTCTGGGATGCAGAAGCTGAAAAAGCAGTCGATTGGTTGATCTGAGCTTTCCCTGAGAAGTTACAGCAAAGTGTATCTCAGAATTGGCAAAGAAATCAATTTAGCAAGGGATTGCAAATTTGGTTCCAGAGCTCAACTTCGAACGAGAAACACATATTGAATGCTGTCTGGGATGCAGAATCTGAAAAAGCAGTCGATTGGTTGATCTGAGCTTTCCCTGAGAAGTTACAGCAAAGTGTATCTCATTATTGGCAAAGAACTGAATTTAGCCAAAGACTGCAAATTTGGATAAAGAGCTCAACTTCAAACGAGAAACACATATTGGATGCTGTCTGGGATGTAGAAGTTGAAAAAGCAGTCGATTGGTTGATCTGAGCTTTCCCTGAGAAGTTACAGCAAAGTGTATCTCAGAATTGGCAAAGAAATCAATTTAGCAAGGGATTGCAAATTTGGTTCCAGAGGTCAACTTCGAACGAGAAACACATATTGGATGCTGTCTGGGATGTAGAAGTTGAAAAAGCAGTCGATTGGTTGATCTGAGCTTTCCCTGAGAAGTTACAGCAAAGTGTGTATCAGAATTGGCAAAGAATTCAATTTAGCCGGGGACTGCAAATTTGGATAAAGAGCAAAACTTCGAACGAGAAACACAAGTTGGATGCTGTCTGGGATGTAGAAGTTGAAAAAGAAGTCGATTGGTTGATCTGAGCTTTCCATGAGAAGTTACAGCAAAGTGTATATCAGAATTGGCAAAGAACTAAATTTAGCAAGGGATTGCAAATTTGAATCCAGACGTCAAGTTCGAACGAGAAAAGCATTTTGGATGCTGTCTGGGATGCAGAAGTTGAAAAAGGAGTCGATTGGTTGATCTGAGCTTTCCCTGAGAAGTTACAGCAAAGTGTATCTCAGAATTGGCAAAGAACTCAATTTAGCCAAAGACTGCAAATTTGGATAAAGAGCTCAACTTAGAACGAGAAACACATATTGCATGCTGTCTGGGATGCAGAAGCTGAAAAAGCAGTCGATTGGTTGATCTGAGCTTTCCCTGAGAAGTTACAGCAAAGTGTATATTAGAATTGGCAAATAACTCAATTTAGCAAGGGATTGCAAATTTGAATGCAGAGGTCAACTTCAAACGAGAAACACATGTTGGATGCTGTCTTGGATGTAGAAGTTGAAAAAGCAGTCGATTGGTTGATCTGAACTTTCGCTAAGAAGTTACAGCAAAGTGTATCTCAGAATTGGCAAAGAACTCAATTTAGCCAAAGACTGCAAATTTGGCTAAAGAGCTCAACTTAGAACGAGAAACACATATTGCATGCTGTCTGGGATGCAGAAGCTGAAAAAGCAGTCGATTGGTTGATCTGAGCTTTCCCTGAGAAGTTACAGCAAAGTGTATATTAGAATTGGCAAATAACTCAATTTAGCAAGGGATTGCAAATTTGAATGCAGAGCTCAACTTCAAACGAGAAACATATGTTGGATGTTGTCTGGGATGTAGAAGTTGAAAAAGCAGTCGATTGGTTGATCTGAGCTTTCCCTGAGAAGTTACAGCAAAGTGTATCTCAGAATTGGCAAAGAACTCAATTTAGCCAAAGACTGCAAATTTGGATAAAGAGCTCAACTTAGAACGAGAAACACATATTGGATGCTGTCTGGGATGCAGAAGCTGGAAAAGCAGTCGATTTGTTGATCTGAGCTTTCCCTGACAAGTTACAGCAAAGTGTATATCAGAATTGGCAAAGAATTCAATTTAGCAAGGGATTGCAAATTTGGTTCCAGAGCTCAACTTCGAACGAGAAACACATATTGAATGCTGTCTGGGATGCAGAATCTGAAAAAGCAGTCGATTGGTTGATCTGAGCTTTCCCTGAGAAGTTACAGCAAAGTGTATCTCATTATTGGCAAAGAACTGAATTTAGCCAAAGACTGCAAATTTGGATAAAGAGCTCAACTTCAAACGAGAAACACATATTGGATGCTGTCTGGGATGTAGAAGTTGAAAAAGCAGTCGATTGGTTGATCTGAGCTTTCCCTGAGAAGTTACAGCAAAGTGTATCTCAAAATTTGCAAAGAACTAAATTTAGCCAAAGACTGCAAATTTGGATAAAGAGCTCAACTTAGAACGAGAAACACATATTGGATGCTGTCTGGGACGCAGAAGCTGAAAAAGCAGTCGATTGGTTGATCTGAACTTTCGCTAAGAAGTTACAGCAAAGTGTATATTAGAATTGGCAAATAACTCAATTTAGCAAGGGATTGCAAATTTGAATGCAGAGCTCAACTTCAAACGAGAAACACATGTTGGATGTTGTCTGGGATGTAGAAGTTGAAAAAGCAGTCGATTGGTTGATCTGAGCTTTCCCTGAGAAGTTACAGCAAAGTGTATCTCAGAATTGGCAAAGAACTCAATGTAGCAAGGGATTGCATATTTGGATCCAGAGCTCACCTTAGAACGAGAAACACATATTGGATGCTGTCTGGGACGCAGAAGCTGAAAAAGCAGTCGATTGGTTGATCTGAACTTTCGCTAAGAAGTTACAGCAAAGTGTATCTCAGAATTGGCAAAGAACTCAATTTAGCCAAAGACTGCAAATTTGGATAAAGAGCTCAACTTACAACGAGAAACACATATTGCATGCTGTCTGGGATGCAGAAGCTGAAAAAGCAGTCGATTGGTTGATCTGAGCTCTCCCTGAGAAGTTACAGCAAAGTGTATCTCAGAATTGACAAAGAAATCAATTTAGCAAGGGATTGCAAATTTGGTTCCAGAGGTCAACTTCGAACGAGAAACACATATTGGATGCTGTCTGAGACGCAGAAGCTGAAAAAGCAGTCGATTGGTTGGTCTGAGCTTTCCCTGAGAAGTTACAGCAAAGTGTATCTCAGAATTGGCAAAGAACGCAATTTAGCAAGGGATTGCATATTTGGATCCAGACCTCAACTTCGAACGAGAAACACATGTTGGATGCTGTCTGGGATGCAGAAGTTGAAAATGCAGTCGATTGGTTGATCTGAGCGTTCCCTGAGAAGTTACAGCAAAGTGTATCTCAGAATTGGCAAAGAACTCAATTTAGCCAAAGACTGCAAATTTGGATAAAGAGCTCAACTTCAAACGAGAAACACATGTTGGATGCTGTCTGGGATGTAGAAGTTGAAAAAGCAGTCGATTGGTTGATCTGAGCTTTCCCTGAGAAGTTACAGCAAAGTGTATCTCAGAATTGGCAAAGAACTCAATTTAGCCAAAGACTGCAAATTTGGATAAAGAGCTCAACTTCGAACAAGAAACACATATTGGATGATGTCTGGGTCGCAGAAGCTGAAAAAGCAGTCGATTGGTTGATCTGAGCTTTCCCTGAGAAGTTACAGCAAAGTGTATCTCAGAATTGGCAAACAACTCAATTTAGCCAAAGACTGCAAATTTGGATAAAGAGTTCAACTTAGAACGAGAAACACATGTTGGATTCTGTCTGGGATGTAGAAGTTGAAAAAGCAGTCGATTGGTTGATCTGAGCTTTCCCTGAGAAGGTACAGCAAAGTGCATCTCAGAATTGGCAAAGAATTCAATTTAGCCAGGGACTGCAAATTTGGATAAAGAGCAAAACTTCGAACGAGAAACACATGTTGGATGCTGTCTGGGATGTAGAAGTTGAAAAAGCAGTCGATTGGTTGATCTGAGCTTTCCCTGAGAAGTTACAGCAAAGTGTATATCAGAATTGGCAAATAACTCAACTTAGAACGAGAAACACATGTTGGATGTTGTCTGGGATGTAGAAGTTGAAAAAGCAGTCGATTGGTTGATCTGAGCTTTCCCTGAGAAGTTACAGCAAAGTGTATCTCAGAATTGGCAAAGAACTCAATTTAGCCAAAGATTGCAGATTTGGATAAAGAGCTCAACTTCAAACGAGAAACACATATTGGATGCTGTCTGGGATGTAGAAGTTGAAAAAGCAGTCGATTGGTTGATCTGAGCTTTCCCTGAGAAGTTACAGCAAAGTGTATCTCAGAATTGGCAAAGAACTCAATTTAGCCAAAGATTGCAGATTTGGATAAAGAGCTCAACTTAGAACGAGAAACACATATTGGATGCTGTCTGGGACGCAGAAGCTGAAAAACAGTCGATTGGTTGATCTGAGCTTTCCCTGAGAAGTTACAGCAAAGTGTATCTCAGAATTGGCAAAGAAATCAATTTAGCAAGGGATTGCAAATTTGGTTCCAGAGGTCAACTTCGAACGAGAAACACATATTGGATGCTGTCTGGGATGTAGAAGTTGAAAAAGCAGTCGATTGGTTGATCTGAGCTTTCCCTGAGAAGTTACAGCAAAGTGTGTATCAGAATTGGCAAAGAATTCAATTTAGCCGGGGACTGCAAATTTGGATAAAGAGCAAAACTTCGAACGAGAAACACAAGTTGGATGCTGTCTGGGATGTAGAAGTTGAAAAAGAAGTCGATTGGTTGATCTGAGCTTTCCATGAGAAGTTACAGCAAAGTGTATATCAGAATTGGCAAAGAACTAAATTTAGCAAGGGATTGCAAATTTGAATCCAGACGTCAAGTTCGAACGAGAAAAGCATTTTGGATGCTGTCTGGGATGCAGAAGTTGAAAAAGGAGTCGATTGGTTGATCTGAGCTTTCCCTGAGAAGTTACAGCAAAGTGTATCTCAGAATTGGCAAAGAACTCAATTTAGCCAAAGACTGCAAATTTGGATAAAGAGCTCAACTTAGAACGAGAAACACATATTGCATGCTGTCTGGGATGCAGAAGCTGAAAAAGCAGTCGATTGGTTGATCTGAGCTTTCCCTGAGAAGTTACAGCAAAGTGTATCTCAGAATTGGCAAATAACTCAATTTAGCAAGGGATTGCAAATTTGAATGCAGAGGTCAACTTCAAACGAGAAACACATGTTGGATGCTGTCTTGGATGTAGAAGTTGAAAAAGCAGTCGATTGGTTGATCTGAACTTTCGCTAAGAAGTTACAGCAAAGTGTATCTCAGAATTGGCAAAGAACTCAATTTAGCCAAAGACTGCAAATTTGGCTAAAGAGCTCAACTTAGAACGAGAAACACATATTGCATGCTGTCTGGGATGCAGAAGCTGAAAAAGCAGTCGATTGGTTGATCTGAGCTTTCCCTGAGAAGTTACAGCAAAGTGTATATTAGAATTGGCAAATAACTCAATTTAGCAAGGGATTGCAAATTTGAATGCAGAGCTCAACTTCAAACGAGAAACATATGTTGGATGTTGTCTGGGATGTAGAAGTTGAAAAAGCAGTCGATTGGTTGATCTGAGCTTTCCCTGAGAAGTTACAGCAAAGTGTATCTCAGAATTGGCAAAGAACTCAATTTAGCCAAAGACTGCAAATTTGGATAAAGAGCTCAACTTAGAACGAGAAACACATATTGGATGCTGTCTGGGATGCAGAAGCTGAAAAAGCAGTCGATTTGTTGATCTGAGCTTTCCCTGACAAGTTACAGCAAAGTGTATATCAGAATTGGCAAAGAATTCAATTTAGCAAGGGATTGCAAATTTGGTTCCAGAGCTCAACTTCGAACGAGAAACACATATTGAATGCTGTCTGGGATGCAGAATCTGAAAAAGCAGTCGATTGGTTGATCTGAGCTTTCCCTGAGAAGTTACAGCAAAGTGTATCTCATTATTGGCAAAGAACTGAATTTAGCCAAAGACTGCAAATTTGGATAAAGAGCTCAACTTCAAACGAGAAACACATATTGGATGCTGTCTGGGATGTAGAAGTTGAAAAAGCAGTCGATTGGTTGATCTGAGCTTTCCCTGAGAAGTTACAGCAAAGTGTATCTCAAAATTTGCAAAGAACTAAATTTAGCCAAAGACTGCAAATTTGGATAAAGAGCTCAACTTAGAACGAGAAACACATATTGGATGCTGTCTGGGACGCAGAAGCTGAAAAAGCAGTCGATTGGTTGATCTGAACTTTCGCTAAGAAGTTACAGCAAAGTGTATATTAGAATTGGCAAATAACTCAATTTAGCAAGGGATTGCAAATTTGAATGCAGAGCTCAACTTCAAACGAGAAACACATGTTGGATGTTGTCTGGGATGTAGAAGTTGAAAAAGCAGTCGATTGGTTGATCTGAGCTTTCCCTGAGAAGTTACAGCAAAGTGTATCTCAGAATTGGCAAAGAACTCAATGTAGCAAGGGATTGCATATTTGGATCCAGAGCTCACCTTAGAACGAGAAACACATATTGGATGCTGTCTGGGACGCAGAAGCTGAAAAAGCAGTCGATTGGTTGATCTGAACTTTCGCTAAGAAGTTACAGCAAAGTGTATCTCAGAATTGGCAAAGAACTCAATTTAGCCAAAGACTGCAAATTTGGATAAAGAGCTCAACTTATAACGAGAAACACATATTGCATGCTGTCTGGGATGCAGAAGCTGAAAAAGCAGTCGATTGGTTGATCTGAGCTCTCCCTGAGAAGTTACAGCAAAGTGTATCTCAGAATTGACAAAGAAATCAATTTAGCAAGGGATTGCAAATTTGGTTCCAGAGGTCAACTTCGAACGAGAAACACATATTGGATGCTGTCTGAGACGCAGAAGCGGAAAAAGCAGTCGATTGGTTGGTCTGAGCTTTCCCTGAGAAGTTACAGCAAAGTGTATCTCAGAATTGGCAAAGAACTCAATTTAGCAAGGGATTGCATATTTGGATCCAGACCTCAACTTCGAACGAGAAACACATGTTGGATGCTGTCTGGGATGCAGAAGTTGAAAATGCAGTCGATTGGTTGATCTGAGCGTTCCCTGAGAAGTTACAGCAAAGTGTATCTCAGAATTGGCAAAGAACTCAATTTAGCCAAAGACTGCAAATTTGGATAAAGAGCTCAACTTCAAACGAGAAACACATGTTGGATGCTGTCTGGGATGTAGAAGTTGAAAAAGCAGTCGATTGGTTGATCTGAGCTTTCCCTGAGAAGTTACAGCAAAGTGTATCTCAGAATTGGCAAAGAACTCAATTTAGCCAAAGACTGCAAATTTGGATAAAGAGCTCAACTTCGAACAAGAAACACATATTGGATGATGTCTGGGTCGCAGAAGCTGAAAAAGCAGTCGATTGGTTGATCTGAGCTTTCCCTGAGAAGTTACAGCAAAGTGTATCTCAGAATTGGCAAACAACTCAATTTAGCCAAAGACTGCAAATTTGGATAAAGAGTTCAACTTAGAACGAGAAACACATGTTGGATTCTGTCTGGGATGTAGAAGTTGAAAAAGCAGTCGATTGGTTGATCTGAGCTTTCCCTGAGAAGGTACAGCAAAGTGCATCTCAGAATTGGCAAAGAATTCAATTTAGCCAGGGACTGCAAATTTGGATAAAGAGCAAAACTTCGAACGAGAAACACATGTTGGATGCTGTCTGGGATGTAGAAGTTGAAAAAGCAGTCGATTGGTTGATCTGAGCTTTCCCTGAGAAGTTACAGCAAAGTGTATATCAGAATTGGCAAATAACTCAACTTAGAACGAGAAACACATGTTGGATGTTGTCTGGGATGTAGAAGTTGAAAAAGCAGTCGATTGGTTGATCTGAGCTTTCCCTGAGAAGTTACAGCAAAGTGTATCTCAGAATTGGCAAAGAAATCAATTTAGCAAGGGATTGCAAATTTGGTTCCAGAGGTCAACTTCGAACGAGAAACACATATTGGATGCTGTCTGGGATGTAGAAGTTGAAAAAGCAGTCGATTGGTTGATCTGAGCTTTCCCTGAGAAGTTACAGCAAAGTGTGTATCAGAATTGGCAAAGAATTCAATTTAGCCGGGGACTGCAAATTTGGATAAAGAGCAAAACTTCGAATGAGAAACACAAGTTGGATGCTGTCTGGGATGTAGAAGTTGAAAAAGAAGTCGATTGGTTGATCTGAGCTTTCCATGAGAAGTTACAGCAAAGTGTATATCAGAATTGGCAAAGAACTAAATTTAGCAAGGGATTGCAAATTTGAATCCAGACGTCAAGTTCGAACGAGAAAAGCATTTTGGATGCTGTCTGGGATGCAGAAGTTGAAAAAGGAGTCGATTGGTTGATCTGAGCTTTCCCTGAGAAGTTACAGCAAAGTGTATCTCAAAATTGGCAAAGAACTCAATTTAGCCAAAGACTGCAAATTTGGATAAAGAGCTCAACTTAGAACGAGAAACACATATTGGATGCTCTCTGGGACGCAGAAGCTGAAAAAGCAGTCGATTGGTTGATCTGAACTTTCGCTAAGAAGTTACAGCAAAGTGTATCTCAGAATTGGCAAAGAACTCAATTTAGCCAAAGACTGCAAATTTGGATAAAGAGCTCAACTTAGAACGAGAAACACATATTGCATGCTGTCTGGGATGCAGAAGCTGAAAAAGCAGTCGATTGGTTGATCTGAGCTTTCCCTGAGAAGTTACAGCAAAGTGTATATTAGAATTGGCAAATAACTCAATTTAGCAAGGGATTGCAAATTTGAATGCAGAGCTCAACTTCAAACGAGAAACATATGTTGGATGTTGTCTGGGATGTAGAAGTTGAAAAAGCAGTCGATTGGTTGATCTGAGCTTTCCCTGAGAAGTTACAGCAAAGTGTATCTCAGAATTGGCAAAGAACTCAATTTAGCCAAAGACTGCAAATTTGGATAAAGAGCTCAACTTAGAACGAGAAACACATATTGGATGCTGTCTGGGATGCAGAAGCTGAAAAAGCAGTCGATTTGTTGATCTGAGCTTTCCCTGACAAGTTACAGCAAAGTGTATATCAGAATTGGCAAAGAATTCAATTTAGCAAGGGATTGCAAATTTGGTTCCAGAGCTCAACTTCGAACGAGAAACTCATATTGAATGCTGTCTGGGATGCAGAATCTGAAAAAGCAGTCGATTGGTTGATCTGAGCTTTCCCTGAGAAGTTACAGCAAAGTGTATCTCATTATTGGAAAAGAACTGAATTTAGCCAAAGACTGCAAATTTGGATAAAGAGCTCAACTTCAAACGAGAAACACATATTGGATGCTGTCTGGGATGTAGAAGTTGAAAAAGCAGTCGATTGGTTGATCTGAGCTTTCCCTGAGAAGTTACAGCAAAGTGTATCTCAAAATTTGCAAAGAACTAAATTTAGCCAAAGACTGCAAATTTGGATAAAGAGCTCAACTTAGAACGAGAAACACATATTGGATGCTGTCTGGGACGCAGAAGCTGAAAAAGCAGTCGATTGGTTGATCTGAACTTTCGCTAAGAAGTTACAGCAAAGTGTATATTAGAATTGGCAAATAACTCAATTTAGCAAGGGATTGCAAATTTGAATGCAGAGCTCAACTTCAAACGAGAAACACATGTTGGATGTTGTCTGGGATGTAGAAGTTGAAAAAGCAGTCGATTGGTTGATCTGAGCTTTCCCTGAGAAGTTACAGCAAAGTGTATCTCAGAATTGGCAAAGAACTCAATGTAGCAAGGGATTGCATATTTGGATCCAGAGCTCACCTTAGAACGAGAAAAACAATTGGATGCTGTCTGGGACGCAGAAGCTGAAAAAGCAGTCGATTGGTTGATCTGAACTTTCGCTAAGAAGTTACAGCAAAGTGTATCTCAGAATTGGCAAAGAACTCAATTTAGCCAAAGACTGCAAATTTGGATAAAGAGCTCAACTTACAACGAGAAACACATATTGCATGCTGTCTGGGATGCAGAAGCTGAAAAAGCAGTCGATTGGTTGATCTGAGCTCTCCCTGAGAAGTTACAGCAAAGTGTATCTCAGAATTGACAAAGAAATCAATTTAGCAAGGGATTGCAAATTTGGTTCCAGAGGTCAACTTCGAACGAGAAACACATATTGGATGCTGTCTGAGACGCAGAAACTGAAAAAGCAGTCGATTGGTTGGTCTGAGCTTTCCCTGAGAAGTTACAGCAAAGTGTATCTCAGAATTGGCAAAGAACTCAATATAGCAAGGGATTGCAAATTTGAATGCAGAGCTCAACTTCAAACGAGAAACACATGTTGGATGCTGTCTGGGATGTAGAAGTTGAAAAAGCAGTCGATTGGTTGATCTGAGCTTTCCCTGAGAAGGTACAGCAAAGGGTATCTCAGAATTGGCAAAGAATTCAATTTAGCCAGGGACTGCAAATTTGGATAAAGAGCAAAACTTCGAACGAGAAATACATGTTGGATGCTGTCTGGGATGTAGAACTTGAAAAAGAAGTCGATTGGTTGATCTGAGCTTTCCCTGAGAAGTTACAGCTAAGTGTATATCAGAATTGGCAAAGAACTCAATTTAGCAAGGGATTGCAAATTTGAATGCAGAGCTCAACTTCAAACGAGAAACACATGTTGGATGCTGTCTGGGATGTAGAAGTTGAAAAAGCAGTCGATTGGTTGATCTGAGCTTTCCCTGAGAAGGTACAGCAAAGTGTATCTCAGAATTGGCAAAGAATTCAATTTAGCCAGGGATTGCAAATTTGAATGCAGAGCTCAACTTCAAACGAGAAACACATGTTGGATGTTGTCTGGGATGTAGAAGTTGAAAAAGCAGTCGATTGGTTGATCTGAGCTTTCCCTGAGAAGTTACAGCAAAGTGTATCTCAGAATTGGCAAAGAACTCAATTTAGCAAGGGATTGCATATTTGGATCCAGAGCTCAACTTCGAACGAGAAACACATGTTGGATGCTGTCTGGGATGCAGAAGTTGAAAATGCAGTCGATTGGTTGATCTGAGCGTTCCCTGAGAAGTTACAGCAAAGTGTATCTCAGAATTGGCAAAGAACTCAATTTAGCCAAAGACTGCAAATTTGGATAAAGAGCTCAACTTCAAACGAGAAACACATGTTGGATGCTGTCTGGGATGTAGAAGTTGAAAAAGCAGTCGATTGGTTGATCTGAGCTTTCCCTGAGAAGTTACAGCAAAGTGTATCTCAGAATTGGCAAAGAACTCAATTTAGCCAAAGACTGCAAATTTGGATAAAGAGCTCAACTTCGAACAAGAAACACATATTGGATGATGTCTGGGTCGCAGAAGCTGAAAAAGCAGTCGATTGGTTGATCTGAGCTTTCCCTGAGAAGTTACAGCAAAGTGTATCTTAGAATTGGCAAAGAACTCAATTTAGCAAGGGATTGCAAATTTGAATGCAGAGCTCAACTTCAAACGAGAAACACATGTTGGATTCTGTCTGGGATGTAGAAGTTGAAAAAGCAGTCGATTGGTTGATCTGAGCTTTCCCTGAGAAGGTACAGCAAAGTGTATCTCAGAATTGGCAAAGAATTCAATTTAACCAGGGACTGCAAATTTGGATAAAGAGCAAAACTTCGAACGAGAAACACATGTTGGATGCTGTCTGGGATGTAGAAGTTGAAAAAGCAGTCGATTGGTTGATCTGAGCTTTCCCTGAGAAGTTACAGCAAAGTGTATATCAGAATTGGCAAATAACTCAACTTCAAACGAGAAACACATGTTGGATGTTGTCTGGGATGTAGAAGTTGAAAAAGCAGTCGATTGGTTGATCTGAGCTTTCCCTGAGAAGTTACAGCAAAGTGTATCTCAGAATTGGCAAAGAACTCAATTTAGCCAAAGACTGCAAATTTGGATAAAGAGCTCAACTTCAAACGAGAAACACATGTTGGATGCTGTCTGGGATGTAGAAGTTGAAAAAGCAGTCGATTGGTTGATCTGAGCTTTCCCTGAGAAGTTACAGCAAAGTGTATCTCAGAATTGGCAAAGAACTCAATTTAGCCAAAGATTGCAGATTTGGATAAAGAGCTCAACTTAGAACGAGAAACACATATTGGATGCTGTCTGGGACGCAGAAGCTGAAAAAGCAGTCGATTGGTTGATCTGAGCTTTCCCTGAGAAGTTACAGCAAAGTGTGTATCAGAATTGGCAAAGAATTCAATTTAGCCGGGGACTGCAAATTTGGATAAAGAGCAAAACTTCGAACGAGAAACACAAGTTGGATGCTGTCTGGGATGTAGAAGTTGAAAAAGAAGTCGATTGGTTGATCTGAGCTTTCCATGAGAAGTTACAGCAAAGTGTATATCAGAATTGGCAAAGAACTAAATTTAGCAAGGGATTGCAAATTTGAATCCAGACGTCAAGTTCGAACGAGAAAAGCATTTTGGATGCTGTCTGGGATGCAGAAGTTGAAAAAGGAGTTGATTGGTTGATCTGAGCTTTCCCTTAGAAGTTACAGCAAAGTGTATCTCGAAATTGCCAAAATAACTCAATTTAGCCAGGGACTGCAAATTTGGATCCAGAGCTCAACTTCAAACGAGAAAGACATATTGGATGCTGTCTGGGATGCAGAAGGTGAAAATGCATTCGATTGGTTGATCTGAGCTTTCCCTGAGAAGTTACAGCGAAGTGTATCACAGAATATGCAAAAGAACTCAATTTAGCCAGGGACTGCAAATTTGGATAAAGAGCTCAACTTCGAACGAGAAACACATATTGGATGCTGTCTGGGATGCAGAAGCTGAAAAAGCATTAGATTGGTTGATCTGAGCTTTCCCTGAGAAGTTACAGCAAAGTGTATCACAGAATTGGCAAAAGAACTCAATTTAGCCAGGGACTGCAAATTTGGATTAAGAGCTCAACTTCAAACGAGAAACACATATTGAATGCTGTCTGGAATGCAGAAGTTGAAAAAGCAGTCGATTGGTTGATCTGAGCTTTCCCTGAGAAGTTACAGTAAAGTGTATCACAGAATAGGCAAAATAACTCAATTTAGCCAGGGACTGCAAATTTGGATAAAGAGCTCAACTTCGAACAAGAAACACATATTGGATGCTGTCTGGGATGCAGAAGCTGAAAAAGCAGTCGATTGGTTGATCTGAACTTATCCTGAGAAGTTACAGCAAAGTGTATCTCAGAATTGGCAAACAACTCAATTTAGCAAGGTATTGCAAATTTGGATAAAGAGCTCAACTTCGAACGAGAAATACATATTGGATGCTATCTGGGATGCAGAATCTGACAAAGCAGTCGATGGTTTATCTGAGCTTTCCCAGAGAAGTTACAGCAAAGTGTATCTCAGAATTGGCAAAGAACTCAATTTAGCAAGGGATTGCAAATTTGAATCCTGAGCTCAACTTCGAACGAGAAACACATATTGGATGCTGTCTGGGATGCAGAAGCTGAAAAAGCAGTCGATTGGTTGATCTGAGCTTTCCCTGAGAAGTTACAGCAAAGTGTATCTCAGAATTGGCAAACAACTCAATTTAGCAAGGGATTGCAAATTTGGATAAAGAGCTCAACTTCGAACGAGAAACACATATTGGATGCTGTGTGGGATGCAGAATCTGACAAAGCAGTCGATTGGTTGATCTGAGCTTTCCCTGAGAAGTTACAGCAAAGTGTATCTCAGAATTGGCAAAGAACTCAATTTAGCAAGGGATTGCAAATTTGAATCCTGAGCTCAACTTCGAACGAGAAACACATATTGGATGCTGTCTGGGATGCAGAAGTTGAAAAAGCAGTCGATTGGTTGATCTGAGCTTTCCCTGAGAAGTTACAGCAAAGTGTATCTCAGAATTGGCAAAGAACTCAATTTAGCAAGGGATTACAAATTTGAATCCAGACGTCAACTTCGAACGAGAAAAGCATTTTGGATGCTGTCTGGGATGCAGAAGTTGAAAAAGCAGTTGATTGGTTGATCTGAGCTTTCCCTTAGAAGTTACAGCAAAGTGTATCTCGAAATTGCCAAAATAACTCAATTTAGCCAGGGACTGCAAATTTGGATCCAGAGCTCAACTTCATACGAGAAAGACATATTGGATGCTGTCTGGGATGCAGAAGGTGAAAAAGCATTCGATTGGTTGATCTGAGCTTTCCCTGAGAAGTTACAGCGAAGTGTATCACAGAATATGCAAAAGAACTCAATTTAGCCAGGGACTGCAAATTTGGATAAAAAGTCAACTTCGAACGAGAAACACATATTGGATGCTGTCTGAGATGCAGAATCTGAAAAAGCAGTCGATTGGTTGATCTGAGCTTTCCCTGAGAAGTTACAGCAAAGTGTATCTCAGAATTGGCAAACAACTCAATTTAGCAAGGTATTGCAAATTTGGATAAAGAGCTCAACTTCGAACGAGAAACACATATTGGATGCTGTCTGGGATGCAGAATCTGACAAAGCAGTCGATGGTTTATCTGAGCTTTCCCTGAGAAGTTACAGCAAAGTGTATCTCAGAATTGGCAAAGAACTCAATTTAGCAAGGGATTGCAAATTTGAATCCTGAGCTCAACTTCGAACGAGAAACACATATTGGATGCTGTCTGGGATGCAGAAGCTGAAAAAGCAGTCGATTGGTTGATCTGAACTTATCCTGAGAAGTTACAGCAAAGTGTATCTCAGAATTGGCAAAGAACTCAATTTAGCAAGGGATTGCAAATTTGAATCCTGAGCTCAACTTCGAACGAGAAACACATATTGGATGCTGTCTGGGATGCAGAAGTTGAAAAAGCAGTCGATTGGTTGATCTGAGCTTTCCCTGAGAAGTTACAGCAAAGTGTATATTAGAATTGGCAAATAACTCAATTTAGCAAGGGATTGCAAATTTGAATGCAGAGCTCAACTTCAAACGAGAAACACATGTTGGATGCTGTCTGGGATGTAGAATCTGAAAAAGCAGTCGATTGGTTGATCTGAGCTTTCCCTGAGAAGTTACAGCAAAGTGTATCTCAGAATTGGCAAAGAACTCAATTTAGCCAAAGACTGCAAATTTGGATAAAGAGCTCAACTTAGAACGAGAAACACATATTGGATGCTGTCTGGGACGCAGAAGCTGAAAAAGCAGTCAATTGGTTGATCTGAGCTTTCCCTGAGAAGTTACAGCAAAGTGTATCTCAGAATTGGTAAAGAACTCAATTTAGCAAGGGATTGCAAATTTGAATGCAGAGCTCAACTTCAAACGAGAAACACATGTTGGATGCTGTCTTGGATGTAGAAGTTGAAAAAGCAGTCGATTGGTTGATCTGAACTTTCGCTAAGAAGTTACAGCAAAGTGTATCTCAGAATTGGCAAAGAACTCAATTTAGCCAAAGACTGCAAATTTGGATAAAGAGCTCAACTTAGAATGAGAAACACATATTGCATGCTGTCTGGGATGCAGAAGCTGAAAAAGCAGTCGATTGGTTGATCTGAGCTTTCCCTGAGAAGTTACAGCAAAGTGTATCTCAGAATAGACAAAGAAATCAATTTAGCAAGGGATTGCAAATTTGGTTCCAGAGGTCAACCTCGAACGAGAAACACATATTAGATGCTGTCTGGGATGCAGAATCTGAAAAACCAGTCGATTGGTTGATCTGAGCTTTCCCTGAGAAGTTACAGCAAAGTGTATATTAGAATTGGCAAATAACTCAATTTAGCAAGGGATTGCAAATTTGAATGCAGAGCTCAACTTCAAACGAGAAACACATGTTGGATGTTGTCTCGGATGTAGAAGTTGAAAAAGCAGTCGATTGGTTGATCTGAGCTTTCCCTGAGAAGTTACAGCAAAGTGTATCTCAGAATTGGCAAAGAACTCAATTTAGCCAAAGATTGCAAATTGGGATAAAGAGCTCAACTTAGAACGAGAAACACATATTGGATGCTGTCTGGGATGCAGAAGCTGAAAAAGCAGTCGATTTGTTGATCTGAGCTTTCCCTGACAAGTTACAGCAAAGTGTATATCAAAATTGGCAAAGAATTCAATTTAGCAAGGTATTGCAAATTTGGTTCCAGAGCTCAACTTCGAACGAGAAACACATATTGAATGCTGTCTGGGATGCAGAATCTGAAAAAGCAGTCGATTGGTTGATCTGAGCTTTCCCTGAGAAGTTACAGGAAAGTGTATCTCAGAATTGGCAAAGAACTCAATTTAGCCCAAGACTGCAAATTTGGATAAAGAGCTCAACTTCAAACGAGAAACACATGTTGGATGCTGTCTGGGATGTAGAAGTTGAAAAAGCAGTCGATTGGTTGATCTGAGCTTTCCCTGAGAAGTTACAGCAATGTGTATATTAGAATTGGCAAATAACTCAATTTAGCAAGGGATTGCAAATTTGAATGCAGAGCTCAACTTCAAACGAGAAACACATGTTGGATGTTGTCTGGGATGTAGAAGTTGAAAAAGCAGTCGATTGGTTGATCTGAGCTTTCCCTGAGAAGTTACAGCAAAGTGTATCTCAGAATTGGCAAAGAACTCAATTTAGCCAAACACTGCAAATTTGGATAAAGAGCTCAACTTAGAACGAGAAACACATATTGGATGCTGTCTGGGATGCAGAAGCTGAAAAAGCAGTCGATTTGTTGATCTGAGCTTTCCCTGACAAGTTACAGCAAAGTGTATATCAGAATTGGCAAAGAATTCAATTTAGCAAGGGATTGCAAATTTGGTTCCAGAGCTCAACTTCGAACGAGAAACACATATTGAATGCTGTCTGGGATGCAGAAGTTGAAAAAGCAGTCGATTGGTTGATCTGAGCTTTCCCTGAGAAGTTACAGCAAAGTGTATCTCAGAATTGGCAAAGAACTCAATTTAGCAAGGGATTGCAAATTTGAATCCAGACGTCAACTTCGAACGAGAAAAGCATTTTGGATGCTGTCTGGGATGCAGAAGTTGAAAAAGCAGTTAATTGGTTGATCTGAGCTTTCCCTTAGAAGTTACAGCAAAGTGTATCTCGAAATTGCCAAAATAACTCAATTTATTCAGGGACTGCAAATTTGAATGCAGAGCTCAACTTAGAACGAGAAACACATATTGGATGCTGTCTGGGATGCAGAAGCTGAAAAAGCAGTCAATTGGTTGATCTGAGCTTTCCCTGAGAAGTTACAGCAAAGTGTATATCAGAATTGGCAAATAACTCAATTTAGCAAGGGATTGCAAATTTGAATGCAGAGCTCAACTTCAAACGAGAAACACATGTTGGATGTTGTCTGGGATGTAGAAGTTGAAAAAGCAGTCGATTGGTTGATCTGAGCTTTCCCTGAGAAGTTACAGCAAAGTGTATCTCAGAATTGGCAAAGAACTCAATTTAGCAAGGGATTGCATATTTGGATCCAGAGCTCAACTTCGAACGAGAAACACATGTTGGATGCTGTCTGGGATGCAGAAGTTGAAAATGCAGTCGATTGGTTGATCTGAGCGTTCCCTGAGAAGTTACAGCAAAGTGTATCTCAGAATTGGCAAAGAACTCAATTTAGCCAAAGACTGCAAATTTGGATAAAGAGCTCAACTTCAAACGAGAAACACATATTGGATGCTGTCTGGGATGTAGAAGTTGAAAAAGCAGTCGATTGGTTGATCTGAGCTTTCCCTGAGAAGTTACAGCAAAGTGTATCTCAGAATTGGCAAAGAACTCAATTTAGCCAAAGACTGCAAATTTGGATAAAGAGCTCAACTTCGAACAAGAAACACATATTGGATGATGTCTGGGTCGCAGAAGCTGAAAAAGCAGTCGATTGGTTGATCTGAGCTTTCCCTGAGAAGTTACAGCAAAGTGTATCTCAGAATTGGCAAAGAACTCAATTTAGCAAGGGATTGCAAATTTGAATGCAGAGCTCAACTTCAAACGAGAAACACATGTTGGATTCTGTCTGGGATGTAGAAGTTGAAAAAGCAGTCGATTGGTTGATCTGAGCTTTCCCTGAGAAGTTACAGCAAAGTGTAT
This sequence comes from Rhabdophis nuchalis, assembly GCA_039707465.1. Lineage (NCBI taxonomy): Eukaryota > Metazoa > Chordata > Lepidosauria > Squamata > Natricidae > Rhabdophis > Rhabdophis nuchalis. The sequence goes on along the minus strand of CM077646.1, from coordinate 177,707,150 downwards.
ATCAGAATTGGCAAATAACTCAACTTCAAACGAGAAACACATGTTGGATGTTGTCTGGGATGTAGAAGTTGAAAAAGCAGTCGATTGGTTGATCTGAGCTTTCCCTGAGAAGTTACAGCAAAGTGTATCTCAGAATTGGCAAAGAACTCAATTTAGCCAAAGACTGCAAATTTGGATAAAGAGCTCAACTTCAAACGAGAAACACATGTTGGATGCTGTCTGGGATGTAGAAGTTGAAAAAGCAGTCGATTGGTTGATCTGAGCTTTCCCTGAGAAGTTACAGCAAAGTGTATCTCAGAATTGGCAAAGAACTCAGTTTAGCCAAAGATTGCAGATTTGGATAAAGAGCTCAACTTAGAACGAGAAACACATATTGGATGCTGTCTGGGACGCAGAAGCTGAAAAAGCAGTCGATTGGTTGATCTGAGCTTTCCCTGAGAAGTTACAGCAAAGTGTATCTCAGAATTGGCAAAGAAATCAATTTAGCAAGGGATTGCAAATTTGGTTCCAGAGGTCAACTTCGAACGAGAAACACATATTGGATGCTGTCTGGGATGTAGAAGTTGAAAAAGCAGTCGATTGGTTGATCTGAGCTTTCACTGAGAAGTTACAGCAAAGTGTGTATCAGAATTGGCAAAGAATTCAATTTATCCAGGGACTGCAAATTTGGATAAAGAGCAAAACTTCGAACGAGAAACACAAGTTGGATGCTGTCTGGGATGTAGAAGTTGAAAAAGAAGTCGATTGGTTGATCTGAGCTTTCCATGAGAAGTTACAGCAAAGTGTATATCAGAATTGGCAAAGAACTAAATTTAGCAAGGGATTGCAAATTTGAATCCAGACGTCAAGTTCGAACGAGAAAAACATTTTGGATGCTGTCTGGGATGCAGATGTTGAAAAAGGAGTTGATTGGTTGATCTGAGCTTTCCCTTAGAAGTTACAGCAAAGTGTATCTCGAAATTGCCAAAATAACTCAATTTAGCCAGGGACTGCAAATTTGGATCCAGAGCTCAACTTCAAACGAGAAAGACATATTGGATGCTGTCTGGGATGCAGAAGGTGAAAAAGCATTCGATTGGTTGATCTGAGCTTTCCCTGAGAAGTTACAGCGAAGTGTATCACAGAATATGCAAAAGAACTCAATTTAGCCAGGGACTGCAAATTTGGATAAAAAGTCAACTTCGAACGAGAAACACATATTGGATGCTGTCTGAGATGCAGAATCTGAAAAAGCAGTCGATTGGTTGATCTGAGCTTTCCCTGAGAAGTTACAGCAAAGTGTATCTCAGAATTGGCAAACAACTCAATTTAGCAAGGTATTGCAAATTTGGATAAAGAGCTCAACTTCGAACGAGAAACACATATTGGATGCTGTCTGGGATGCAGAATCTGACAAAGCAGTCGATGGTTTATCTGAGCTTTCCCTGAGAAGTTACAGCAAAGTGTATCTCAGAATTGGCAAAGAACTCAATTTAGCAAGGGATTGCAAATTTGAATCCTGAGCTCAACTTCGAACGAGAAACACATATTGGATGCTGTCTGGGATGCAGAAGCTGAAAAAGCAGTCGATTGGTTGATCTGAACTTATCCTGAGAAGTTACAGCAAAGTGTATCTCAGAATTGGCAAAGAACTCAATTTAGCAAGGGATTGCAAATTTGAATCCTGAGCTCAACTTCGAACGAGAAACACATATTGGATGCTGTCTGGGATGCAGAAGTTGAAAAAGCAGTCGATTGGTTGATCTGAGCTTTCCCTGAGAAGTTACAGCAAAGTGTATATTAGAATTGGCAAATAACTCAATTTAGCAAGGGATTGCAAATTTGAATGCAGAGCTCAACTTCAAACGAGAAACACATGTTGGATGCTGTCTGGGATGTAGAATCTGAAAAAGCAGTCGATTGGTTGATCTGAGCTTTCCCTGAGAAGTTACAGCAAAGTGTATCTCAGAATTGGCAAAGAACTCAATTTAGCCAAAGACTGCAAATTTGGATAAAGAGCTCAACTTAGAACGAGAAACACATATTGGATGCTGTCTGGGACGCAGAAGCTGAAAAAGCAGTCAATTGGTTGATCTGAGCTTTCCCTGAGAAGTTACAGCAAAGTGTATCTCAGAATTGGTAAAGAACTCAATTTAGCAAGGGATTGCAAATTTGAATGCAGAGCTCAACTTCAAACGAGAAACACATGTTGGATGCTGTCTTGGATGTAGAAGTTGAAAAAGCAGTCGATTGGTTGATCTGAACTTTCGCTAAGAAGTTACAGCAAAGTGTATCTCAGAATTGGCAAAGAACTCAATTTAGCCAAAGACTGCAAATTTGGATAAAGAGCTCAACTTAGAATGAGAAACACATATTGCATGCTGTCTGGGATGCAGAAGCTGAAAAAGCAGTCGATTGGTTGATCTGAGCTTTCCCTGAGAAGTTACAGCAAAGTGTATCTCAGAATAGACAAAGAAATCAATTTAGCAAGGGATTGCAAATTTGGTTCCAGAGGTCAACCTCGAACGAGAAACACATATTAGATGCTGTCTGGGATGCAGAATCTGAAAAACCAGTCGATTGGTTGATCTGAGCTTTCCCTGAGAAGTTACAGCAAAGTGTATATTAGAATTGGCAAATAACTCAATTTAGCAAGGTATTGCAAATTTGGTTCCAGAGCTCAACTTCGAACGAGAAACACATATTGAATGCTGTCTGGGATGCAGAATCTGAAAAAGCAGTCGATTGGTTGATCTGAGCTTTCCCTGAGAAGTTACAGGAAAGTGTATCTCAGAATTGGCAAAGAACTCAATTTAGCCCAAGACTGCAAATTTGGATAAAGAGCTCAACTTCAAACGAGAAACACATGTTGGATGCTGTCTGGGATGTAGAAGTTGAAAAAGCAGTCGATTGGTTGATCTGAGCTTTCCCTGAGAAGTTACAGCAATGTGTATATTAGAATTGGCAAATAACTCAATTTAGCAAGGGATTGCAAATTTGAATGCAGAGCTCAACTTCAAACGAGAAACACATGTTGGATGTTGTCTGGGATGTAGAAGTTGAAAAAGCAGTCGATTGGTTGATCTGAGCTTTCCCTGAGAAGTTACAGCAAAGTGTATCTCAGAATTGGCAAAGAACTCAATTTAGCCAAACACTGCAAATTTGGATAAAGAGCTCAACTTAGAACGAGAAACACATATTGGATGCTGTCTGGGATGCAGAAGCTGAAAAAGCAGTCGATTTGTTGATCTGAGCTTTCCCTGACAAGTTACAGCAAAGTGTATATCAGAATTGGCAAAGAATTCAATTTAGCAAGGGATTGCAAATTTGGTTCCAGAGCTCAACTTCGAACGAGAAACACATATTGAATGCTGTCTGGGATGCAGAAGTTGAAAAAGCAGTCGATTGGTTGATCTGAGCTTTCCCTGAGAAGTTACAGCAAAGTGTATCTCAGAATTGGCAAAGAACTCAATTTAGCAAGGGATTGCAAATTTGAATCCAGACGTCAACTTCGAACGAGAAAAGCATTTTGGATGCTGTCTGGGATGCAGAAGTTGAAAAAGCAGTTAATTGGTTGATCTGAGCTTTCCCTTAGAAGTTACAGCAAAGTGTATCTCGAAATTGCCAAAATAACTCAATTTATTCAGGGACTGCAAATTTGAATGCAGAGCTCAACTTAGAACGAGAAACACATATTGGATGCTGTCTGGGATGCAGAAGCTGAAAAAGCAGTCAATTGGTTGATCTGAGCTTTCCCTGAGAAGTTACAGCAAAGTGTATATCAGAATTGGCAAATAACTCAATTTAGCAAGGGATTGCAAATTTGAATGCAGAGCTCAACTTCAAACGAGAAACACATGTTGGATGTTGTCTGGGATGTAGAAGTTGAAAAAGCAGTCGATTGGTTGATCTGAGCTTTCCCTGAGAAGTTACAGCAAAGTGTATCTCAGAATTGGCAAAGAACTCAATTTAGCAAGGGATTGCATATTTGGATCCAGAGCTCAACTTCGAACGAGAAACACATGTTGGATGCTGTCTGGGATGCAGAAGTTGAAAATGCAGTCGATTGGTTGATCTGAGCGTTCCCTGAGAAGTTACAGCAAAGTGTATCTCAGAATTGGCAAAGAACTCAATTTAGCCAAAGACTGCAAATTTGGATAAAGAGCTCAACTTCAAACGAGAAACACATATTGGATGCTGTCTGGGATGTAGAAGTTGAAAAAGCAGTCGATTGGTTGATCTGAGCTTTCCCTGAGAAGTTACAGCAAAGTGTATCTCAGAATTGGCAAAGAACTCAATTTAGCCAAAGACTGCAAATTTGGATAAAGAGCTCAACTTCGAACAAGAAACACATATTGGATGATGTCTGGGTCGCAGAAGCTGAAAAAGCAGTCGATTGGTTGATCTGAGCTTTCCCTGAGAAGTTACAGCAAAGTGTATCTCAGAATTGGCAAAGAACTCAATTTAGCAAGGGATTGCAAATTTGAATGCAGAGCTCAACTTCAAACGAGAAACACATGTTGGATTCTGTCTGGGATGTAGAAGTTGAAAAAGCAGTCGATTGGTTGATCTGAGCTTTCCCTGAGAAGGTACAGCAAAGTGTATCTCAGAATTGGCAAAGAATTCAATTTAGCCAGGGACAGCAAATTTGGATAAAGAGCAAAACTTCGAACGAGAAACACATGTTGGATGCTGTCTGGGATGTAGAAGTTGAAAAAGCAGTCGATTGGTTGATCTGAGCTTTCCCTGAGAAGTTACAGCAAAGTGTATATCAGAATTGGCAAATAACTCAACTTCAAACGAGAAACACATGTTGGATGTTGTCTGGGATGTAGAAGTTGAAAAAGCAGTCGATTGGTTGATCTGAGCTTTCCCTGAGAAGTTACAGCAAAGTGTATCTCAGAATTGGCAAAGAACTCAATTTAGCCAAAGACTGCAAATTTGGATAAAGAGCTCAACTTCAAACGAGAAACACATGTTGGATGCTGTCTGGGATGTAGAAGTTGAAAAAGCAGTCGATTGGTTGATCTGAGCTTTCCCTGAGAAGTTACAGCAAAGTGTATCTCAGAATTGGCAAAGAACTCAGTTTAGCCAAAGATTGCAGATTTGGATAAAGAGCTCAACTTAGAACGAGAAACACATATTGGATGCTGTCTGGGACGCAGAAGCTGAAAAAGCAGTCGATTGGTTGATCTGAGCTTTCCCTGAGAAGTTACAGCAAAGTGTATCTCAGAATTGGCAAAGAAATCAATTTAGCAAGGGATTGCAAATTTGGTTCCAGAGGTCAACTTCGAACGAGAAACACATATTGGATGCTGTCTGGGATGTAGAAGTTGAAAAAGCAGTCGATTGGTTGATCTGAGCTTTCACTGAGAAGTTACAGCAAAGTGTGTATCAGAATTGGCAAAGAATTCAATTTATCCAGGGACTGCAAATTTGGATAAAGAGCAAAACTTCGAACGAGAAACACAAGTTGGATGCTGTCTGGGATGTAGAAGTTGAAAAAGAAGTCGATTGGTTGATCTGAGCTTTCCATGAGAAGTTACAGCAAAGTGTATATCAGAATTGGCAAAGAACTAAATTTAGCAAGGGATTGCAAATTTGAATCCAGACGTCAAGTTCGAACGAGAAAAACATTTTGGATGCTGTCTGGGATGCAGATGTTGAAAAAGGAGTTGATTGGTTGATCTGAGCTTTCCCTTAGAAGTTACAGCAAAGTGTATCTCGAAATTGCCAAAATAACTCAATTTAGCCAGGGACTGCAAATTTGGATCCAGAGCTCAACTTCAAACGAGAAAGACATATTGGATGCTGTCTGGGATGCAGAAGGTGAAAAAGCATTCGATTGGTTGATCTGAGCTTTCCCTGAGAAGTTACAGCGAAGTGTATCACAGAATATGCAAAAGAACTCAATTTAGCAAGGTATTGCAAATTTGGATAAAGAGCTCAACTTCGAACGAGAAACACATATTGGATGCTGTCTGGGATGCAGAATCTGACAAAGCAGTCGATGGTTTATCTGAGCTTTCCCTGAGAAGTTACAGCAAAGTGTATCTCAGAATTGGCAAAGAACTCAATTTAGCAAGGGATTGCAAATTTGAATCCTGAGCTCAACTTCGAACGAGAAACACATATTGGATGCTGTCTGGGATGCAGAAGCTGAAAAAGCAGTCGATTGGTTGATCTGAACTTATCCTGAGAAGTTACAGCAAAGTGTATCTCAGAATTGGCAAAGAACTCAATTTAGCAAGGGATTGCAAATTTGAATCCTGAGCTCAACTTCGAACGAGAAACACATATTGGATGCTGTCTGGGATGCAGAAGTTGAAAAAGCAGTCGATTGGTTGATCTGAGCTTTCCCTGAGAAGTTACAGCAAAGTGTATATTAGAATTGGCAAATAACTCAATTTAGCAAGGGATTGCAAATTTGAATGCAGAGCTCAACTTCAAACGAGAAACACATGTTGGATGCTGTCTGGGATGTAGAATCTGAAAAAGCAGTCGATTGGTTGATCTGAGCTTTCCCTGAGAAGTTACAGCAAAGTGTATCTCAGAATTGGCAAAGAACTCAATTTAGCCAAAGACTGCAAATTTGGATAAAGAGCTCAACTTAGAACGAGAAACACATATTGGATGCTGTCTGGGACGCAGAAGCTGAAAAAGCAGTCAATTGGTTGATCTGAGCTTTCCCTGAGAAGTTACAGCAAAGTGTATCTCAGAATTGGTAAAGAACTCAATTTAGCAAGGGATTGCAAATTTGAATGCAGAGCTCAACTTCAAACGAGAAACACATGTTGGATGCTGTCTTGGATGTAGAAGTTGAAAAAGCAGTCGATTGGTTGATCTGAACTTTCGCTAAGAAGTTACAGCAAAGTGTATCTCAGAATTGGCAAAGAACTCAATTTAGCCAAAGACTGCAAATTTGGATAAAGAGCTCAACTTAGAATGAGAAACACATATTGCATGCTGTCTGGGATGCAGAAGCTGAAAAAGCAGTCGATTGGTTGATCTGAGCTTTCCCTGAGAAGTTACAGCAAAGTGTATCTCAGAATAGACAAAGAAATCAATTTAGCAAGGGATTGCAAATTTGGTTCCAGAGGTCAACCTCGAACGAGAAACACATATTAGATGCTGTCTGGGATGCAGAATCTGAAAAACCAGTCGATTGGTTGATCTGAGCTTTCCCTGAGAAGTTACAGCAAAGTGTATATTAGAATTGGCAAATAACTCAATTTAGCAAGGGATTGCAAATTTGAATGCAGAGCTCAACTTCAAACGAGAAACACATGTTGGATGTTGTCTCGGATGTAGAAGTTGAAAAAGCAGTCGATTGGTTGATCTGAGCTTTCCCTGAGAAGTTACAGCAAAGTGTATCTCAGAATTGGCAAAGAACTCAATTTAGCCAAAGATTGCAAATTGGGATAAAGAGCTCAACTTAGAACGAGAAACACATATTGGATGCTGTCTGGGATGCAGAAGCTGAAAAAGCAGTCGATTTGTTGATCTGAGCTTTCCCTGACAAGTTACAGCAAAGTGTATATCAAAATTGGCAAAGAATTCAATTTAGCAAGGTATTGCAAATTTGGTTCCAGAGCTCAACTTCGAACGAGAAACACATATTGAATGCTGTCTGGGATGCAGAATCTGAAAAAGCAGTCGATTGGTTGATCTGAGCTTTCCCTGAGAAGTTACAGGAAAGTGTATCTCAGAATTGGCAAAGAACTCAATTTAGCCCAAGACTGCAAATTTGGATAAAGAGCTCAACTTCAAACGAGAAACACATGTTGGATGCTGTCTGGGATGTAGAAGTTGAAAAAGCAGTCGATTGGTTGATCTGAGCTTTCCCTGAGAAGTTACAGCAATGTGTATATTAGAATTGGCAAATAACTCAATTTAGCAAGGGATTGCAAATTTGAATGCAGAGCTCAACTTCAAACGAGAAACACATGTTGGATGTTGTCTGGGATGTAGAAGTTGAAAAAGCAGTCGATTGGTTGATCTGAGCTTTCCCTTAGAAGTTACAGCAAAGTGTATCTCGAAATTGCCAAAATAACTCAATTTATTCAGGGACTGCAAATTTGAATGCAGAGCTCAACTTAGAACGAGAAACACATATTGGATGCTGTCTGGGATGCAGAAGCTGAAAAAGCAGTCAATTGGTTGATCTGAGCTTTCCCTGAGAAGTTACAGCAAAGTGTATATCAGAATTGGCAAATAACTCAATTTAGCAAGGGATTGCAAATTTGAATGCAGAGCTCAACTTCAAACGAGAAACACATGTTGGATGTTGTCTGGGATGTAGAAGTTGAAAAAGCAGTCGATTGGTTGATCTGAGCTTTCCCTGAGAAGTTACAGCAAAGTGTATCTCAGAATTGGCAAAGAACTCAATTTAGCAAGGGATTGCATATTTGGATCCAGAGCTCAACTTCGAACGAGAAACACATGTTGGATGCTGTCTGGGATGCAGAAGTTGAAAATGCAGTCGATTGGTTGATCTGAGCGTTCCCTGAGAAGTTACAGCAAAGTGTATCTCAGAATTGGCAAAGAACTCAATTTAGCCAAAGACTGCAAATTTGGATAAAGAGCTCAACTTCAAACGAGAAACACATATTGGATGCTGTCTGGGATGTAGAAGTTGAAAAAGCAGTCGATTGGTTGATCTGAGCTTTCCCTGAGAAGTTACAGCAAAGTGTATCTCAGAATTGGCAAAGAACTCAATTTAGCCAAAGACTGCAAATTTGGATAAAGAGCTCAACTTCGAACAAGAAACACATATTGGATGATGTCTGGGTCGCAGAAGCTGAAAAAGCAGTCGATTGGTTGATCTGAGCTTTCCCTGAGAAGTTACAGCAAAGTGTATCTCAGAATTGGCAAAGAACTCAATTTAGCAAGGGATTGCAAATTTGAATGCAGAGCTCAACTTCAAACGAGAAACACATGTTGGATTCTGTCTGGGATGTAGAAGTTGAAAAAGCAGTCGATTGGTTGATCTGAGCTTTCCCTGAGAAGGTACAGCAAAGTGTATCTCAGAATTGGCAAAGAATTCAATTTAGCCAGGGACAGCAAATTTGGATAAAGAGCAAAACTTCGAACGAGAAACACATGTTGGATGCTGTCTGGGATGTAGAAGTTGAAAAAGCAGTCGATTGGTTGATCTGAGCTTTCCCTGAGAAGTTACAGCAAAGTGTATATCAGAATTGGCAAATAACTCAACTTCAAACGAGAAACACATGTTGGATGTTGTCTGGGATGTAGAAGTTGAAAAAGCAGTCGATTGGTTGATCTGAGCTTTCCCTGAGAAGTTACAGCAAAGTGTATCTCAGAATTGGCAAAGAACTCAATTTAGCCAAAGACTGCAAATTTGGATAAAGAGCTCAACTTCAAACGAGAAACACATGTTGGATGCTGTCTGGGATGTAGAAGTTGAAAAAGCAGTCGATTGGTTGATCTGAGCTTTCCCTGAGAAGTTACAGCAAAGTGTATCTCAGAATTGGCAAAGAACTCAGTTTAGCCAAAGATTGCAGATTTGGATAAAGAGCTCAACTTAGAACGAGAAACACATATTGGATGCTGTCTGGGACGCAGAAGCTGAAAAAGCAGTCGATTGGTTGATCTGAGCTTTCCCTGAGAAGTTACAGCAAAGTGTATCTCAGAATTGGCAAAGAAATCAATTTAGCAAGGGATTGCAAATTTGGTTCCAGAGGTCAACTTCGAACGAGAAACACATATTGGATGCTGTCTGGGATGTAGAAGTTGAAAAAGCAGTCGATTGGTTGATCTGAGCTTTCACTGAGAAGTTACAGCAAAGTGTGTATCAGAATTGGCAAAGAATTCAATTTATCCAGGGACTGCAAATTTGGATAAAGAGCAAAACTTCGAACGAGAAACACAAGTTGGATGCTGTCTGGGATGTAGAAGTTGAAAAAGAAGTCGATTGGTTGATCTGAGCTTTCCATGAGAAGTTACAGCAAAGTGTATATCAGAATTGGCAAAGAACTAAATTTAGCAAGGGATTGCAAATTTGAATCCAGACGTCAAGTTCGAACGAGAAAAACATTTTGGATGCTGTCTGGGATGCAGATGTTGAAAAAGGAGTTGATTGGTTGATCTGAGCTTTCCCTTAGAAGTTACAGCAAAGTGTATCTCGAAATTGCCAAAATAACTCAATTTAGCCAGGGACTGCAAATTTGGATCCAGAGCTCAACTTCAAACGAGAAAGACATATTGGATGCTGTCTGGGATGCAGAAGGTGAAAAAGCATTCGATTGGTTGATCTGAGCTTTCCCTTAGAAGTTACAGCAAAGTGTATCTCGAAATTGCCAAAATAACTCAATTTATTCAGGGACTGCAAATTTGAATGCAGAGCTCAACTTAGAACGAGAAACACATATTGGATGCTGTCTGGGATGCAGAAGCTGAAAAAGCAGTCAATTGGTTGATCTGAGCTTTCCCTGAGAAGTTACAGCAAAGTGTATATCAGAATTGGCAAATAACTCAATTTAGCAAGGGATTGCAAATTTGAATGCAGAGCTCAACTTCAAACGAGAAACACATGTTGGATGTTGTCTGGGATGTAGAAGTTGAAAAAGCAGTCGATTGGTTGATCTGAGCTTTCCCTGAGAAGTTACAGCAAAGTGTATCTCAGAATTGGCAAAGAACTCAATTTAGCAAGGGATTGCATATTTGGATCCAGAGCTCAACTTCGAACGAGAAACACATGTTGGATGCTGTCTGGGATGCAGAAGTTGAAAATGCAGTCGATTGGTTGATCTGAGCGTTCCCTGAGAAGTTACAGCAAAGTGTATCTCAGAATTGGCAAAGAACTCAATTTAGCCAAAGACTGCAAATTTGGATAAAGAGCTCAACTTCAAACGAGAAACACATATTGGATGCTGTCTGGGATGTAGAAGTTGAAAAAGCAGTCGATTGGTTGATCTGAGCTTTCCCTGAGAAGTTACAGCAAAGTGTATCTCAGAATTGGCAAAGAACTCAATTTAGCCAAAGACTGCAAATTTGGATAAAGAGCTCAACTTCGAACAAGAAACACATATTGGATGATGTCTGGGTCGCAGAAGCTGAAAAAGCAGTCGATTGGTTGATCTGAGCTTTCCCTGAGAAGTTACAGCAAAGTGTATCTCAGAATTGGCAAAGAACTCAATTTAGCAAGGGATTGCAAATTTGAATGCAGAGCTCAACTTCAAACGAGAAACACATGTTGGATTCTGTCTGGGATGTAGAAGTTGAAAAAGCAGTCGATTGGTTGATCTGAGCTTTCCCTGAGAAGGTACAGCAAAGTGTATCTCAGAATTGGCAAAGAATTCAATTTAGCCAGGGACAGCAAATTTGGATAAAGAGCAAAACTTCGAACGAGAAACACATGTTGGATGCTGTCTGGGATGTAGAAGTTGAAAAAGCAGTCGATTGGTTGATCTGAGCTTTCCCTGAGAAGTTACAGCAAAGTGTATATCAGAATTGGCAAATAACTCAACTTCAAACGAGAAACACATGTTGGATGTTGTCTGGGATGTAGAAGTTGAAAAAGCAGTCGATTGGTTGATCTGAGCTTTCCCTGAGAAGTTACAGCAAAGTGTATCTCAGAATTGGCAAAGAACTCAATTTAGCCAAAGACTGCAAATTTGGATAAAGAGCTCAACTTCAAACGAGAAACACATGTTGGATGCTGTCTGGGATGTAGAAGTTGAAAAAGCAGTCGATTGGTTGATCTGAGCTTTCCCTGAGAAGTTACAGCAAAGTGTATCTCAGAATTGGCAAAGAACTCAGTTTAGCCAAAGATTGCAGATTTGGATAAAGAGCTCAACTTAGAACGAGAAACACATATTGGATGCTGTCTGGGACGCAGAAGCTGAAAAAGCAGTCGATTGGTTGATCTGAGCTTTCCCTGAGAAGTTACAGCAAAGTGTATCTCAGAATTGGCAAAGAAATCAATTTAGCAAGGGATTGCAAATTTGGTTCCAGAGGTCAACTTCGAACGAGAAACACATATTGGATGCTGTCTGGGATGTAGAAGTTGAAAAAGCAGTCGATTGGTTGATCTGAGCTTTCACTGAGAAGTTACAGCAAAGTGTGTATCAGAATTGGCAAAGAATTCAATTTATCCAGGGACTGCAAATTTGGATAAAGAGCAAAACTTCGAACGAGAAACACAAGTTGGATGCTGTCTGGGATGTAGAAGTTGAAAAAGAAGTCGATTGGTTGATCTGAGCTTTCCATGAGAAGTTACAGCAAAGTGTATATCAGAATTGGCAAAGAACTAAATTTAGCAAGGGATTGCAAATTTGAATCCAGACGTCAAGTTCGAACGAGAAAAACATTTTGGATGCTGTCTGGGATGCAGATGTTGAAAAAGGAGTTGATTGGTTGATCTGAGCTTTCCCTTAGAAGTTACAGCAAAGTGTATCTCGAAATTGCCAAAATAACTCAATTTAGCCAGGGACTGCAAATTTGGATCCAGAGCTCAACTTCAAACGAGAAAGACATATTGGATGCTGTCTGGGATGCAGAAGGTGAAAAAGCATTCGATTGGTTGATCTGAGCTTTCCCTGAGAAGTTACAGCGAAGTGTATCACAGAATATGCAAAAGAACTCAATTTAGCCAGGGACTGCAAATTTGGATAAAAAGTCAACTTCGAACGAGAAACACATATTGGATGCTGTCTGAGATGCAGAATCTGAAAAAGCAGTCGATTGGTTGATCTGAGCTTTCCCTGAGAAGTTACAGCAAAGTGTATCTCAGAATTGGCAAACAACTCAATTTAGCAAGGTATTGCAAATTTGGATAAAGAGCTCAACTTCGAACGAGAAACACATATTGGATGCTGTCTGGGATGCAGAATCTGACAAAGCAGTCGATGGTTTATCTGAGCTTTCCCTGAGAAGTTACAGCAAAGTGTATCTCAGAATTGGCAAAGAACTCAATTTAGCAAGGGATTGCAAATTTGAATCCTGAGCTCAACTTCGAACGAGAAACACATATTGGATGCTGTCTGGGATGCAGAAGCTGAAAAAGCAGTCGATTGGTTGATCTGAACTTATCCTGAGAAGTTACAGCAAAGTGTATCTCAGAATTGGCAAAGAACTCAATTTAGCAAGGGATTGCAAATTTGAATCCTGAGCTCAACTTCGAACGAGAAACACATATTGGATGCTGTCTGGGATGCAGAAGTTGAAAAAGCAGTCGATTGGTTGATCTGAGCTTTCCCTGAGAAGTTACAGCAAAGTGTATATTAGAATTGGCAAATAACTCAATTTAGCAAGGGATTGCAAATTTGAATGCAGAGCTCAACTTCAAACGAGAAACACATGTTGGATGCTGTCTGGGATGTAGAATCTGAAAAAGCAGTCGATTGGTTGATCTGAGCTTTCCCTGAGAAGTTACAGCAAAGTGTATCTCAGAATTGGCAAAGAACTCAATTTAGCCAAAGACTGCAAATTTGGATAAAGAGCTCAACTTAGAACGAGAAACACATATTGGATGCTGTCTGGGACGCAGAAGCTGAAAAAGCAGTCAATTGGTTGATCTGAGCTTTCCCTGAGAAGTTACAGCAAAGTGTATCTCAGAATTGGTAAAGAACTCAATTTAGCAAGGGATTGCAAATTTGAATGCAGAGCTCAACTTCAAACGAGAAACACATGTTGGATGCTGTCTTGGATGTAGAAGTTGAAAAAGCAGTCGATTGGTTGATCTGAACTTTCGCTAAGAAGTTACAGCAAAGTGTATCTCAGAATTGGCAAAGAACTCAATTTAGCCAAAGACTGCAAATTTGGATAAAGAGCTCAACTTAGAATGAGAAACACATATTGCATGCTGTCTGGGATGCAGAAGCTGAAAAAGCAGTCGATTGGTTGATCTGAGCTTTCCCTGAGAAGTTACAGCAAAGTGTATCTCAGAATAGACAAAGAAATCAATTTAGCAAGGGATTGCAAATTTGGTTCCAGAGGTCAACCTCGAACGAGAAACACATATTAGATGCTGTCTGGGATGCAGAATCTGAAAAACCAGTCGATTGGTTGATCTGAGCTTTCCCTGAGAAGTTACAGCAAAGTGTATATTAGAATTGGCAAATAACTCAATTTAGCAAGGGATTGCAAATTTGAATGCAGAGCTCAACTTCAAACGAGAAACACATGTTGGATGTTGTCTCGGATGTAGAAGTTGAAAAAGCAGTCGATTGGTTGATCTGAGCTTTCCCTGAGAAGTTACAGCAAAGTGTATCTCAGAATTGGCAAAGAACTCAATTTAGCCAAAGATTGCAAATTGGGATAAAGAGCTCAACTTAGAACGAGAAACACATATTGGATGCTGTCTGGGATGCAGAAGCTGAAAAAGCAGTCGATTTGTTGATCTGAGCTTTCCCTGACAAGTTACAGCAAAGTGTATATCAAAATTGGCAAAGAATTCAATTTAGCAAGGTATTGCAAATTTGGTTCCAGAGCTCAACTTCGAACGAGAAACACATATTGAATGCTGTCTGGGATGCAGAATCTGAAAAAGCAGTCGATTGGTTGATCTGAGCTTTCCCTGAGAAGTTACAGGAAAGTGTATCTCAGAATTGGCAAAGAACTCAATTTAGCCCAAGACTGCAAATTTGGATAAAGAGCTCAACTTCAAACGAGAAACACATGTTGGATGCTGTCTGGGATGTAGAAGTTGAAAAAGCAGTCGATTGGTTGATCTGAGCTTTCCCTGAGAAGTTACAGCAATGTGTATATTAGAATTGGCAAATAACTCAATTTAGCAAGGGATTGCAAATTTGAATGCAGAGCTCAACTTCAAACGAGAAACACATGTTGGATGTTGTCTGGGATGTAGAAGTTGAAAAAGCAGTCGATTGGTTGATCTGAGCTTTCCCTGAGAAGTTACAGCAAAGTGTATCTCAGAATTGGCAAAGAACTCAATTTAGCCAAACACTGCAAATTTGGATAAAGAGCTCAACTTAGAACGAGAAACACATATTGGATGCTGTCTGGGATGCAGAAGCTGAAAAAGCAGTCGATTTGTTGATCTGAGCTTTCCCTGACAAGTTACAGCAAAGTGTATATCAGAATTGGCAAAGAATTCAATTTAGCAAGGGATTGCAAATTTGGTTCCAGAGCTCAACTTCGAACGAGAAACACATATTGAATGCTGTCTGGGATGCAGAAGTTGAAAAAGCAGTCGATTGGTTGATCTGAGCTTTCCCTGAGAAGTTACAGCAAAGTGTATCTCAGAATTGGCAAAGAACTCAATTTAGCAAGGGATTGCAAATTTGAATCCAGACGTCAACTTCGAACGAGAAAAGCATTTTGGATGCTGTCTGGGATGCAGAAGTTGAAAAAGCAGTTAATTGGTTGATCTGAGCTTTCCCTTAGAAGTTACAGCAAAGTGTATCTCGAAATTGCCAAAATAACTCAATTTATTCAGGGACTGCAAATTTGAATGCAGAGCTCAACTTAGAACGAGAAACACATATTGGATGCTGTCTGGGATGCAGAAGCTGAAAAAGCAGTCAATTGGTTGATCTGAGCTTTCCCTGAGAAGTTACAGCAAAGTGTATATCAGAATTGGCAAATAACTCAATTTAGCAAGGGATTGCAAATTTGAATGCAGAGCTCAACTTCAAACGAGAAACACATGTTGGATGTTGTCTGGGATGTAGAAGTTGAAAAAGCAGTCGATTGGTTGATCTGAGCTTTCCCTGAGAAGTTACAGCAAAGTGTATCTCAGAATTGGCAAAGAACTCAATTTAGCAAGGGATTGCATATTTGGATCCAGAGCTCAACTTCGAACGAGAAACACATGTTGGATGCTGTCTGGGATGCAGAAGTTGAAAATGCAGTCGATTGGTTGATCTGAGCGTTCCCTGAGAAGTTACAGCAAAGTGTATCTCAGAATTGGCAAAGAACTCAATTTAGCCAAAGACTGCAAATTTGGATAAAGAGCTCAACTTCAAACGAGAAACACATATTGGATGCTGTCTGGGATGTAGAAGTTGAAAAAGCAGTCGATTGGTTGATCTGAGCTTTCCCTGAGAAGTTACAGCAAAGTGTATCTCAGAATTGGCAAAGAACTCAATTTAGCCAAAGACTGCAAATTTGGATAAAGAGCTCAACTTCGAACAAGAAACACATATTGGATGATGTCTGGGTCGCAGAAGCTGAAAAAGCAGTCGATTGGTTGATCTGAGCTTTCCCTGAGAAGTTACAGCAAAGTGTATCTCAGAATTGGCAAAGAACTCAATTTAGCAAGGGATTGCAAATTTGAATGCAGAGCTCAACTTCAAACGAGAAACACATGTTGGATTCTGTCTGGGATGTAGAAGTTGAAAAAGCAGTCGATTGGTTGATCTGAGCTTTCCCTGAGAAGGTACAGCAAAGTGTATCTCAGAATTGGCAAAGAATTCAATTTAGCCAGGGACAGCAAATTTGGATAAAGAGCAAAACTTCGAACGAGAAACACATGTTGGATGCTGTCTGGGATGTAGAAGTTGAAAAAGCAGTCGATTGGTTGATCTGAGCTTTCCCTGAGAAGTTACAGCAAAGTGTATATCAGAATTGGCAAATAACTCAACTTCAAACGAGAAACACATGTTGGATGTTGTCTGGGATGTAGAAGTTGAAAAAGCAGTCGATTGGTTGATCTGAGCTTTCCCTGAGAAGTTACAGCAAAGTGTATCTCAGAATTGGCAAAGAACTCAATTTAGCCAAAGACTGCAAATTTGGATAAAGAGCTCAACTTCAAACGAGAAACACATGTTGGATGCTGTCTGGGATGTAGAAGTTGAAAAAGCAGTCGATTGGTTGATCTGAGCTTTCCCTGAGAAGTTACAGCAAAGTGTATCTCAGAATTGGCAAAGAACTCAGTTTAGCCAAAGATTGCAGATTTGGATAAAGAGCTCAACTTAGAACGAGAAACACATATTGGATGCTGTCTGGGACGCAGAAGCTGAAAAAGCAGTCGATTGGTTGATCTGAGCTTTCCCTGAGAAGTTACAGCAAAGTGTATCTCAGAATTGGCAAAGAAATCAATTTAGCAAGGGATTGCAAATTTGGTTCCAGAGGTCAACTTCGAACGAGAAACACATATTGGATGCTGTCTGGGATGTAGAAGTTGAAAAAGCAGTCGATTGGTTGATCTGAGCTTTCACTGAGAAGTTACAGCAAAGTGTGTATCAGAATTGGCAAAGAATTCAATTTATCCAGGGACTGCAAATTTGGATAAAGAGCAAAACTTCGAACGAGAAACACAAGTTGGATGCTGTCTGGGATGTAGAAGTTGAAAAAGAAGTCGATTGGTTGATCTGAGCTTTCCATGAGAAGTTACAGCAAAGTGTATATCAGAATTGGCAAAGAACTAAATTTAGCAAGGGATTGCAAATTTGAATCCAGACGTCAAGTTCGAACGAGAAAAACATTTTGGATGCTGTCTGGGATGCAGATGTTGAAAAAGGAGTTGATTGGTTGATCTGAGCTTTCCCTTAGAAGTTACAGCAAAGTGTATCTCGAAATTGCCAAAATAACTCAATTTAGCCAGGGACTGCAAATTTGGATCCAGAGCTCAACTTCAAACGAGAAAGACATATTGGATGCTGTCTGGGATGCAGAAGGTGAAAAAGCATTCGATTGGTTGATCTGAGCTTTCCCTGAGAAGTTACAGCGAAGTGTATCACAGAATATGCAAAAGAACTCAATTTAGCCAGGGACTGCAAATTTGGATAAAGAGCTCAACTTCGAACGAGAAACACATATTGGATGCTGTCTGGGATGCAGAAGCTGAAAAAGCATTAGATTGGTTGATCTGAGCTTTCCCTGAGAAGTTACAGCAAAGTGTATCACAGAATTGGCAAAAGAACTCAATTTAGCCAGGGACTGCAAATTTGGATTAAGAGCTCAACTTCAAACGAGAAACACATATTGAATGCTGTCTGGAATGCAGAAGTTGAAAAAGCAGTCGATTGGTTGATCTGAGCTTTCCCTGAGAAGTTACAGTAAAGTGTATCTCAGAATTGGCAAAAGAACTCAATTTAGCCAGGGACTGCAAATTTGGATCCAGAGCTCAACTTCGAACGAGAAACACATATTGGATGCTGTCTGGGATGCAGAAGCTGAAAAAGCAGTTGATTAGTTGATCTGAGCTTTCCCTGAGAAGTTACAGCAAAGTGTATCTCAGAATTGGCAAAGAAATCAATTTAGCAAGGGATTGCAAATTTGGTTCCAGAGGTCAACTTCGAACGAGAAACACATATTGGATGCTGTCTGGGATGTAGAAGTTGAAAAAGCAGTCGATTGGTTGATCTGAGCTTTCCCTGAGAAGTTACAGCAAAGTGTGTATCAGAATTGGCAAAGAATTCAATTTATCCGGGGACTGCAAATTTGGATAAAGAGCAAAACTTCGAACGAGAAACACAAGTTGGATGCTGTCTGGGATGTAGAAGTTGAAAAAGAAGTCGATTGGTTGATCTGAGCTTTCCATGAGAAGTTACAGCAAAGTGTATATCAGAATTGGCAAAGAACTAAATTTAGCAAGGGATTGCAAATTTGAATCCAGACGTCAAGTTCGAACGAGAAAAACATTTTGGATGCTGTCTGGGATGCAGATGTTGAAAAAGGAGTTGATTGGTTGATCTGAGCTTTCCCTTAGAAGTTACAGCAAAGTGTATCTCGAAATTGCCAAAATAACTCAATTTAGCCAGGGACTGCAAATTTGGATCCAGAGCTCAACTTCAAACGAGAAAGACATATTGGATGCTGTCTGGGATGCAGAAGGTGAAAAAGCATTCGATTGGTTGATCTGAGCTTTCCCTGAGAAGTTACAGCGAAGTGTATCACAGAATATGCAAAAGAACTCAATTTAGCCAGGGACTGCAAATTTGGATAAAGAGCTCAACTTCGAACGAGAAACACATATTGGATGCTGTCTGGGATGCGGAAGCTGAAAAAGCATTAGATTGGTTGATCTGAGCTTTCCCTGAGAAGTTAAAGCAAAGTGTATCACAGAATAGGCAAAATAACTCAATTTAGCCAGGGACTGCAAATTTGGATAAAGAGCTCAACTTCGAACAAGAAACACATATTGGATGCTGTCTGGGATGCAGAAGTTGAAAAAGCAGTCGATTGGTTGATCTGAACTTATCCTGAGAAGTTACAGCAAAGTGTATCTCAGAATTGGCAAACAACTCAATTTAGCAAGGTATTGCAAATTTGGATAAAGAGCTCAACTTCGAACGAGAAACACATATTGGATGCTATCTGGGATGCAGAATCTGACAAAGCAGTCGATGGTTTATCTGAGCTTTCCCAGAGAAGTTACAGCAAAGTGTATCTCAGAATTGGCAAAGAACTCAATTTAGCAAGGGATTGCAAATTTGAATCCTGAGCTCAACTTCGAACGAGAAACACATATTGGATGCTGTCTGGGATGCAGAAGCTGAAAAAGCAGTCGATTGGTTGATCTGAACTTATCCTGAGAAGTTACAGCAAAGTGTATCTCAGAATTGGCAAACAACTCAATTTAGCAAGGGATTGCAAATTTGGATAAAGAGCTCAACTTCGAACGAGAAACACATATTGGATGCTGTCTGGGATGCAGAAGTTGAAAAAGCAGTCGATTGGTTGATCTGAGCTTTCCCTGAGAAGTTACAGCAAAGTGTATCTCAGAATTGGCAAACAACTCAATTTAGCAAGGGATTGCAAATTTGGATAAAGAGCTCAACTTCGAACGAGAAACACATATTGGATACTGTCTGGGATGAAGAATCTGACAAAGCAGTCGATTGGTTGATCTGAGCTTTCCCTGAGAAGTTACAGCAAAGTGTATCTCAGAATTGGCAAAGAACTCAATTTAGCAAGGGACTGCAAATTTGGATAAAGAGCAAAACTTCGAACGAGAAACACATGTTTCCTTGGGTCCTTCGTGGAGAAGGGCGTGATATAAATTTAAATAAATAAATGTTGAATGCTGTCTGGGATGTAGAAGTTGAAAAAGCAGTCGATTGGTTGATCTGAGCTTTCCCTGAGAAGTTACAGCAAAGTGTATATCAGAATTGGCAAATAACTCAACTTCAAACGAGAAACACATGTTGGATGTTGTCTGGGATGTAGAAGTTGAAAAAGCAGTCGATTGGTTGATCTGAGCTTTCCCTGAGAAGTTACAGCAAAGTGTATCTCAGAATTGGCAAAGAACTCAATTTAGCCAAAGACTGCAAATTTGGATAAAGAGCTCAACTTCAAACGAGAAACACATGTTGGATGCTGTCTGGGATGTAGAAGTTGAAAAAGCAGTCGATTGGTTGATCTGAGCTTTCCCTGAGAAGTTACAGCAAAGTGTATCTCAGAATTGGCAAAGAACTCAATTTAGCCAAAGATTGCAGATTTGGATAAAGAGCTCAACTTAGAACGAGAAACACATATTGGATGCTGTCTGGGACGCAGAAGCTGAAAAAGCAGTCGATTGGTTGATCTGAGCTTTCCCTGAGAAGTTACAGCAAAGTGTATCTCAGAATTGGCAAAGAAATCAATTTAGCAAGGGATTGAAAATTTGGTTCCAGAGGTCAACTTCGAAGGAGAAACACATATTGGATGCTGTCTGGGATGTAGAAGTTGAAAAAGCAGTCGATTGGTTGATCTGAGCTTTCCCTGAGAAGTTACAGCAAAGTGTGTATCAGAATTGGCAAAGAATTCAATTTAGCCGGGGACTGCAAATTTGGATAAAGAGCAAAACTTCGAACGAGAAACACATATTGGATGCTCTCTGGGACGCAGAAGCTGAAAAAGCAGTCGATTGGTTGATCTGAACTTTCGCTAAGAAGTTACAGCAAAGTGTATCTCAGAATTGGCAAAGAACTCAATTTAGCCAAAGACTGCAAATTTGGATAAAGAGCTCAACTTAGAACGAGAA
Organism: Rhabdophis nuchalis; assembly: GCA_039707465.1. Taxonomy (NCBI): domain Eukaryota; kingdom Metazoa; phylum Chordata; class Lepidosauria; order Squamata; family Natricidae; genus Rhabdophis; species Rhabdophis nuchalis. Next base: position 177,686,278 of record CM077646.1, on the reverse strand, counting down.
ACACATATTGCATGCTGTCTGGGATGCAGAAGCTGAAAAAGCAGTCGATTGGTTGATCTGAGCTTTCCCTGAGAAGTTACAGCAAAGTGTATATTAGAATTGGCAAATAACTCAATTTAGCAAGGGATTGCAAATTTGGTTCCAGAGGTCAACTTCGAACGAGAAACACATATTGGATGCTGTCTGGGATGTAGAAGTTGAAAAAGCAGTCGATTGGTTGATCTGAGCTTTCCCTGAGAAGTTACAGCAAAGTGTGTATCAGAATTGGCAAAGAATTCAATTTAGCCGGGGACTGCAAATTTGGATAAAGAGCAAAACTTCGAATGAGAAACACAAGTTGGATGCTGTCTGGGATGTAGAAGTTGAAAAAGAAGTCGATTGGTTGATCTGAGCTTTCCCTGAGAAGTTACAGCAAAGTGTATATCAGAATTGGCAAAGAACTAAATTTAGCAAGGGATTGCAAATTTGAATGCAGAGGTCAACTTCAAACGAGAAACACATGTTGGATGCTGTCTTGGATGTAGAAGTTGAAAAAGCAGTCGATTGGTTGATCTGAACTTTCGCTAAGAAGTTACAGCAAAGTGCATCTCAGAATTGGCAAAGAACTCAATTTAGCCAAAGACTGCAAATTTGGCTAAAGAGCTCAACTTAGAACGAGAAACACATATTGCATGCTGTCTGGGATGCAGAAGCTGAAAAAGCAGTCGATTGGTTGATCTGAGCTTTCCCTGAGAAGTTACAGCAAAGTGTATATTAGAATTGGCAAATAACTCAATTTAGCAAGGGATTGCAAATTTGAATGCAGAGCTCAACTTCAAACGAGAAACATATGTTGGATGTTGTCTGGGATGTAGAAGTTGAAAAAGCAGTCGATTGGTTGATCTGAGCTTTCCCTGAGAAGTTACAGCAAAGTGTATCTCAGAATTGGCAAAGAACTCAATTTAGCCAAAGACTGCAAATTTGGATAAAGAGCTCAACTTAGAACGAGAAACACATATTGGATGCTGTCTGGGATGCAGAAGCTGAAAAAGCAGTCGATTTGTTGATCTGAGCTTTCCCTGACAAGTTACAGCAAAGTGTATATCAGAATTGGCAAAGAATTCAATTTAGCAAGGGATTGCAAATTTGGTTCCAGAGCTCAACTTCGAACGAGAAACTCATATTGAATGCTGTCTGGGATGCAGAATCTGAAAAAGCAGTCGATTGGTTGATCTGAGCTTTCCCTGAGAAGTTACAGCAAAGTGTATCTCATTATTGGCAAAGAACTGAATTTAGCCAAAGACTGCAAATTTGGATAAAGAGCTCAACTTCAAACGAGAAACACATATTGGATGCTGTCTGGGATGTAGAAGTTGAAAAAGCAGTCGATTGGTTGATCTGAGCTTTCCCTGAGAAGTTACAGCAAAGTGTATCTCAAAATTTGCAAAGAACTAAATTTAGCCAAAGACTGCAAATTTGGATAAAGAGCTCAACTTAGAACGAGAAACACATATTGGATGCTGTCTGGGACGCAGAAGCTGAAAAAGCAGTCGATTGGTTGATCTGAACTTTCGCTAAGAAGTTACAGCAAAGTGTATATTAGAATTGGCAAATAACTCAATTTAGCAAGGGATTGCAAATTTGAATGCAGAGCTCAACTTCAAACGAGAAACACATGTTGGATGTTGTCTGGGATGTAGAAGTTGAAAAAGCAGTCGATTGGTTGATCTGAGCTTTCCCTGAGAAGTTACAGCAAAGTGTATCTCAGAATTGGCAAAGAACTCAATGTAGCAAGGGATTGCATATTTGGATCCAGAGCTCACCTTAGAACGAGAAAAACAATTGGATGCTGTCTGGGACGCAGAAGCTGAAAAAGCAGTCGATTGGTTGATCTGAACTTTCGCTAAGAAGTTACAGCAAAGTGTATCTCAGAATTGGCAAAGAACTCAATTTAGCCAAAGACTGCAAATTTGGATAAAGAGCTCAACTTACAACGAGAAACACATATTGCATGCTGTCTGGGATGCAGAAGCTGAAAAAGCAGTCGATTGGTTGATCTGAGCTCTCCCTGAGAAGTTACAGCAAAGTGTATCTCAGAATTGACAAAGAAATCAATTTAGCAAGGGATTGCAAATTTGGTTCCAGAGGTCAACTTCGAACGAGAAACACATATTGGATGCTGTCTGAGACGCAGAAGCTGAAAAAGCAGTCGATTGGTTGGTCTGAGCTTTCCCTGAGAAGTTACAGCAAAGTGTATCTCAGAATTGGCAAAGAACTCAATATAGCAAGGGATTGCAAATTTGAATGCAGAGCTCAACTTCAAACGAGAAACACATGTTGGATGCTGTCTGGGATGTAGAAGTTGAAAAAGCAGTCGATTGGTTGATCTGAGCTTTCCCTGAGAAGGTACAGCAAAGGGTATCTCAGAATTGGCAAAGAATTCAATTTAGCCAGGGACTGCAAATTTGGATAAAGAGCAAAACTTCGAACGAGAAATACATGTTGGATGCTGTCTGGGATGTAGAACTTGAAAAAGAAGTCGATTGGTTGATCTGAGCTTTCCCTGAGAAGTTACAGCAAAGTGTATCTCAGAATTGGCAAAGAACTCAATGTAGCAAGGGATTGCATATTTGGATCCAGAGCTCACCTTAGAACGAGAAAAACAATTGGATGCTGTCTGGGACGCAGAAGCTGAAAAAGCAGTCGATTGGTTGATCTGAACTTTCGCTAAGAAGTTACAGCAAAGTGTATCTCAGAATTGGCAAAGAACTCAATTTAGCCAAAGACTGCAAATTTGGATAAAGAGCTCAACTTACAACGAGAAACACATATTGCATGCTGTCTGGGATGCAGAAGCTGAAAAAGCAGTCGATTGGTTGATCTGAGCTCTCCCTGAGAAGTTACAGCAAAGTGTATCTCAGAATTGACAAAGAAATCAATTTAGCAAGGGATTGCAAATTTGGTTCCAGAGGTCAACTTCGAACGAGAAACACATATTGGATGCTGTCTGAGACGCAGAAGCTGAAAAAGCAGTCGATTGGTTGGTCTGAGCTTTCCCTGAGAAGTTACAGCTAAGTGTATCTCAGAATTGGCAAAGAATTCAATTTAGCCAGGGACTGCAAATTTGGATAAAGAGCAAAACTTCGAACGAGAAATACATGTTGGATGCTGTCTGGGATGTAGAACTTGAAAAAGAAGTCGATTGGTTGATCTGAGCTTTCCCTGAGAAGTTACAGCTAAGTGTATATCAGAATTGGCAAAGAACTCAATTTAGCAAGGGATTGCAAATTTGAATGCAGAGCTCAACTTCAAACGAGAAACACATGTTGGATGCTGTCTGGGATGTAGAAGTTGAAAAAGCAGTTGATTGGTTGATCTGAGCTTTCCCTGAGAAGGTACAGCAAAGTGTATCTCAGAATTGGCAAAGAATTCAATTTAGCCAGGGACTGCAAATTTGGATAAAGAGCAAAACTTCGAACGAGAAATACATGTTGGATGCTGTCTGGGATGTAGAAGTTGAAAAAGAAGTCGATTGGTTGATCTGAGCTTTCCCTGAGAAGTTACAGCTAAGTGTATATCAGAATTGGCAAATAACTCAATTTAGCAAGGGATTGCAAATTTGAATGCAGAGCTCAACTTCAAACGAGAAACACATGTTGGATGTTGTCTGGGATGTAGAAGTTGAAAAAGCAGTCGATTGGTTGATCTGAGCTTTCCCTGAGAAGTTACAGCAAAGTGTATCTCAGAATTGGCAAAGAACTCAATTTAGCAAGGGATTGCATATTTGGATCCAGAGCTCAACTTCGAACGAGAAACACATGTTGGATGCTGTCTGGGATGCAGAAGTTGAAAATGCAGTCGATTGGTTGATCTGAGCGTTCCCTGAGAAGTTACAGCAAAGTGTATCTCAGAATTGGCAAAGAACTCAATTTAGCCAAAGACTGCAAATTTGGATAAAGAGCTCAACTTCAAACGAGAAACACATGTTGGATGCTGTCTGGGATGTAGAAGTTGAAAAAGCAGTCGATTGGTTGATCTGAGCTTTCCCTGAGAAGTTACAGCAAAGTGTATCTCAGAATTGGCAAAGAACTCAATTTAGCCAAAGACTGCAAATTTGGATAAAGAGCTCAACTTCGAACAAGAAACACATATTGGATGATGTCTGGGTCGCAGAAGCTGAAAAAGCAGTCGATTAGTTGATCTGAGCTTTCCCTGAGAAGTTACAGCAAAGTGTATCTCAGAATTGGCAAAGAACTCAATTTAGCAAGGGATTGCAAATTTGAATGCAGAGCTCAACTTCAAACGAGAAACACATGTTGGATTCTGTCTGGGATGTAGAAGTTGAAAAAGCAGTCGATTGGTTGATCTGAGCTTTCCCTGAGAAGGTACAGCAAAGTGTATCTCAGAATTGGCAAAGAATTCAATTTAACCAGGGACTGCAAATTTGGATAAAGAGCAAAACTTCGAACGAGAAACACATGTTGGATGCTGTCTGGGATGTAGAAGTTGAAAAAGCAGTCGATTGGTTGATCTGAGCTTTCCCTGAGAAGTTACAGCAAAGTGTATATCAGAATTGGCAAATAACTCAACTTCAAACGAGAAACACATGTTGGATGTTGTCTGGGATGTAGAAGCTGAAAAAGCAGTCGATTGGTTGATCTGAGCTTTCCCTGAGAAGTTACAGCAAAGTGTATCTCAGAATTGGCAAAGAACTCAATTTAGCCAAAGACTGCAAATTTGGATAAAGAGCTCAACTTCAAACGAGAAACACATGTTGGATGCTGTCTGGGATGTAGAAGTTGAAAAAGCAGTCGATTGGTTGATCTGAGCTTTCCCTGAGAAGTTACAGCAAAGTGTATCTCAGAATTGGCAAAGAACTCAATTTAGCCAAAGATTGCAGATTTGGATAAAGAGCTCAACTTAGAACGAGAAACACATATTGGATGCTGTCTGGGACGCAGAAGCTGAAAAAGCAGTCGATTGGTTGATCTGAGCTTTCCCTGAGAAGTTACAGCAAAGTGTGTATCAGAATTGGCAAAGAATTCAATTTAGCCGGGGACTGCAAATTTGGATAAAGAGCAAAACTTCGAACGAGAAACACGAGAAACGAGTTGGATGCTGTCTGGGATGTAGAAGTTGAAAAAGAAGTCGATTGGTTGATCTGAGCTTTCCATGAGAAGTTACAGCAAAGTGTATATCAGAATTGGCAAAGAACTAAATTTAGCAAGGGATTGCAAATTTGAATCCAGACGTCAAGTTTGTATCTCAGAATTGGCAAAGAACTCAATTTAGCAAGGGATTGCATATTTGGATCCAGAGCTCAACTTCGAACGAGAAACGAGTTGGATGCTGTCTGGGATGTAGAAGTTGAAAAAGAAGTCGATTGGTTGATCTGAGCTTTCCATGAGAAGTTACAGCAAAGTGTATATCAGAATTGGCAAAGAACTAAATTTAGCAAGGGATTGCAAATTTGAATCCAGACGTCAAGTTCGAACGAGAAAAGCATTTTGGATGCTGTCTGGGATGCAGAAGTTGAAAAAGGAGTTGATTGGTTGATCTGAGCTTTCCCTTAGAAGTTACAGCAAAGTGTATCTCGAAATTGCCAAAATAACTCAATTTAGCCAGGGACTGCAAATTTGGATCCAGAGCTCAACTTCAAACGAGAAAGACATATTGGATGCTGTCTGGGATGCAGAAGGTGAAAATGCATTCGATTGGTTGATCTGAGCTTTCCCTGAGAAGTTACAGCGAAGTGTATCACAGAATATGCAAAAGAACTCAATTTAGCCAGGGACTGCAAATTTGGATAAAGAGCTCAACTTCGAACGAGAAACACATATTGGATGCTGTCTGGGATGCAGAAGCTGAAAAAGCATTAGATTGGTTGATCTGAGCTTTCCCTGAGAAGTTACAGCAAAGTGTATCACAGAATTGGCAAAAGAACTCAATTTAGCCAGGGACTGCAAATTTGGATTAAGAGCTCAACTTCAAACGAGAAACACATATTGAATGCTGTCTGGAATGCAGAAGTTGAAAAAGCAGTCGATTGGTTGATCTGAGCTTTCCCTGAGAAGTTACAGTAAAGTGTATCTCAGAATTGGCAAAAGAACTCAATTTAGCCAGGGACTGCAAATTTGGATCCAGAGCTCAACTTCGAACGAGAAACACATGTTGGATGCTGTCTGGGATGCAGAAGCTGAAAAAGCATTCGATTGGTTGATCTGAGCTTTCCCTGAGAAGTTAAAGCAAAGTGTATCACAGAATAGGCAAAATAACTCAATTTAGCCAGGGACTGCAAATTTGGATAAAGAGCTCAACTTCGAACAAGAAACACATATTGGATGCTGTCTGGGATGCAGAAGCTGAAAAAGCAGTCGATTGGTTGATCTGAACTTATCCTGAGAAGTTACAGCAAAGTGTATCTCAGAATTGGCAAACAACTCAATTTAGCAAGGTATTGCAAATTTGGATAAAGAGCTCAACTTCGAACAAGAAACACATATTGGATGCTGTCTTGGTTGATCTGAGCTTTCCCTGAGAAGTTACAGCAAAGTGTATATCAGAATTGGCAAATAACTCAACTTCAAACGAGAAACACATGTTGGATGTTGTCTGGGATGTAGAAGCTGAAAAAGCAGTCGATTGGTTGATCTGAGCTTTCCCTGAGAAGTTACAGCAAAGTGTATCTCAGAATTGGCAAAGAACTCAATTTAGCCAAAGACTGCAAATTTGGATAAAGAGCTCAACTTCAAACGAGAAACACATATTGGATGCTGTCTGGGATGCAGAAGCTGAAAAAGCAGTCGATTGGTTGATCTGAACTTATCCTGAGAAGTTACAGCAAAGTGTATCTCAGAATTGGCAAAGAACTCAATTTAGCAAGGGATTGCAAATTTGGATAAAGAGCTCAACTTCGAACGAGAAACACATATTGGATGCTGTGTGGGATGCAGAATCTGACAAAGCAGTCGATTGGTTGATCTGAGCTTTCCCTGAGAAGTTACAGCAAAGTGTATCTCAGAATTGGCAAAGAACTCAATTTAGCAAGGGATTGCAAATTTGAATCCTGAGCTCAACTTCGAACGAGAAACACATATTGGATGCTGTCTGGGATGCAGAAGTTGAAAAAGCAGTCGATTGGTTGATCTGAGCTTTCCCTGAGAAGTTACAGCAAAGTGTATCTCAGAATTGGCAAAGAACTCAATTTAGCAAGGGATTGCAAATTTGAATCCAGACGTCAACTTCGAACGAGAAAAGCATTTTGGATGCTGTCTGGGATGCAGAAGTTGAAAAAGCAGTTGATTGGTTGATCTGAGCTTTCCCTTAGAAGTTACAGCAAAGTGTATCTCGAAATTGCCAAAATAACTCAATTTAGCCAGGGACTGCAAATTTGGATCCAGAGCTCAACTTCATACGAGAAAGACATATTGGATGCTGTCTGGGATGCAGAAGGTGAAAAAGCATTCGATTGGTTGATCTGAGCTTTCCCTGAGAAGTTACAGCGAAGTGTATCACAGAATATGCAAAAGAACTCAATTTAGCCAGGGACTGCAAATTTGGATAAAAAGTCAACTTCGAACGAGAAACACATATTGGATGCTGTCTGAGATGCAGAATCTGAAAAAGCAGTCGATTGGTTGATCTGAGCTTTCCCTGAGAAGTTACAGCAAAGTGTATCTCAGAATTGGCAAACAACTCAATTTAGCAAGGTATTGCAAATTTGGATAAAGAGCTCAACTTCGAACGAGAAACACATATTGGATGCTGTCTGGGATGCAGAATCTGACAAAGCAGTCGATGGTTTATCTGAGCTTTCCCTGAGAAGTTACAGCAAAGTGTATCTCAGAATTGGCAAAGAACTCAATTTAGCAAGGGATTGCAAATTTGAATCCTGAGCTCAACTTCGAACGAGAAACACATATTGGATGCTGTCTGGGATGCAGAAGCTGAAAAAGCAGTCGATTGGTTGATCTGAACTTATCCTGAGAAGTTACAGCAAAGTGTATCTCAGAATTGGCAAAGAACTCAATTTAGCAAGGGATTGCAAATTTGAATCCTGAGCTCAACTTCGAACGAGAAACACATATTGGATGCTGTCTGGGATGCAGAAGTTGAAAAAGCAGTCGATTGGTTGATCTGAGCTTTCCCTGAGAAGTTACAGCAAAGTGTATATTAGAATTGGCAAATAACTCAATTTAGCAAGGGATTGCAAATTTGAATGCAGAGCTCAACTTCAAACGAGAAACACATGTTGGATGCTGTCTGGGATGTAGAATCTGAAAAAGCAGTCGATTGGTTGATCTGAGCTTTCCCTGAGAAGTTACAGCAAAGTGTATCTCAGAATTGGCAAAGAACTCAATTTAGCCAAAGACTGCAAATTTGGATAAAGAGCTCAACTTAGAACGAGAAACACATATTGGATGCTGTCTGGGACGCAGAAGCTGAAAAAGCAGTCAATTGGTTGATCTGAGCTTTCCCTGAGAAGTTACAGCAAAGTGTATCTCAGAATTGGTAAAGAACTCAATTTAGCAAGGGATTGCAAATTTGAATGCAGAGCTCAACTTCAAACGAGAAACACATGTTGGATGCTGTCTTGGATGTAGAAGTTGAAAAAGCAGTCGATTGGTTGATCTGAGCTTTCCCTGAGAAGTTACAGCAAAGTGTATCTCAGAATTGGCAAAGAACTCAATTTAGCCAAAGATTGCAAATTGGGATAAAGAGCTCAACTTAGAACGAGAAACACATATTGGATGCTGTCTGGGATGCAGAAGCTGAAAAAGCAGTCGATTTGTTGATCTGAGCTTTCCCTGACAAGTTACAGCAAAGTGTATATCAAAATTGGCAAAGAATTCAATTTAGCAAGGTATTGCAAATTTGGTTCCAGAGCTCAACTTCGAACGAGAAACACATATTGAATGCTGTCTGGGATGCAGAATCTGAAAAAGCAGTCGATTGGTTGATCTGAGCTTTCCCTGAGAAGTTACAGGAAAGTGTATCTCAGAATTGGCAAAGAACTCAATTTAGCCCAAGACTGCAAATTTGGATAAAGAGCTCAACTTCAAACGAGAAACACATGTTGGATGCTGTCTGGGATGTAGAAGTTGAAAAAGCAGTCGATTGGTTGATCTGAGCTTTCCCTGAGAAGTTACAGCAATGTGTATATTAGAATTGGCAAATAACTCAATTTAGCAAGGGATTGCAAATTTGAATGCAGAGCTCAACTTCAAACGAGAAACACATGTTGGATGTTGTCTGGGATGTAGAAGTTGAAAAAGCAGTCGATTGGTTGATCTGAGCTTTCCCTGAGAAGTTACAGCAAAGTGTATCTCAGAATTGGCAAAGAACTCAATTTAGCCAAACACTGCAAATTTGGATAAAGAGCTCAACTTAGAACGAGAAACACATATTGGATGCTGTCTGGGATGCAGAAGCTGAAAAAGCAGTCGATTTGTTGATCTGAGCTTTCCCTGACAAGTTACAGCAAAGTGTATATCAGAATTGGCAAAGAATTCAATTTAGCAAGGGATTGCAAATTTGGTTCCAGAGCTCAACTTCGAACGAGAAACACATATTGAATGCTGTCTGGGATGCAGAAGTTGAAAAAGCAGTCGATTGGTTGATCTGAGCTTTCCCTGAGAAGTTACAGCAAAGTGTATCTCAGAATTGGCAAAGAACTCAATTTAGCAAGGGATTGCAAATTTGAATCCAGACGTCAACTTCGAACGAGAAAAGCATTTTGGATGCTGTCTGGGATGCAGAAGTTGAAAAAGCAGTTAATTGGTTGATCTGAGCTTTCCCTTAGAAGTTACAGCAAAGTGTATCTCGAAATTGCCAAAATAACTCAATTTAGCCAGGGACTGCAAATTTGGATCCAGAGCTCAACTTCGAACGAGAAACACATGTTGGATGCTGTCTGGGATGCAGAAGTTGAAAATGCAGTCGATTGGTTGATCTGAGCGTTCCCTGAGAAGTTACAGCAAAGTGTATCTCAGAATTGGCAAAGAACTCAATTTAGCCAAAGACTGCAAATTTGGATAAAGAGCTCAACTTCAAACGAGAAACACATATTGGATGCTGTCTGGGATGTAGAAGTTGAAAAAGCAGTCGATTGGTTGATCTGAGCTTTCCCTGAGAAGTTACAGCAAAGTGTATCTCAGAATTGGCAAAGAACTCAATTTAGCAAGGGATTGCAAATTTGAATGCAGAGCTCAACTTCAAACGAGAAACACATGTTGGATTCTGTCTGGGATGTAGAAGTTGAAAAAGCAGTCGATTGGTTGATCTGAGCTTTCCCTGAGAAGGTACAGCAAAGTGTATCTCAGAATTGGCAAAGAATTCAATTTAGCCAGGGACTGCAAATTTGGATAAAGAGCAAAACTTCGAACGAGAAACACATGTTGGATGCTGTCTGGGATGTAGAAGTTGAAAAAGCAGTCGATTGGTTGATCTGAGCTTTCCCTGAGAAGTTACAGCAAAGTGTATATCAGAATTGGCAAATAACTCAACTTCAAACGAGAAACACATGTTGGATGTTGTCTGGGATGTAGAAGTTGAAAAAGCAGTCGATTGGTTGATCTGAGCTTTCCCTGAGAAGTTACAGCAAAGTGTATCTCAGAATTGGCAAAGAACTCAATTTAGCCAAAGACTGCAAATTTGGATAAAGAGCTCAACTTCAAACGAGAAACACATGTTGGATGCTGTCTGGGATGTAGAAGTTGAAAAAGCAGTCGATTGGTTGATCTGAGCTTTCCCTGAGAAGTTACAGCAAAGTGTATCTCAGAATTGGCAAAGAACTCAATTTAGCCAAAGATTGCAGATTTGGATAAAGAGCTCAACTTAGAACGAGAAACACATATTGGATGCTGTCTGGGACGCAGAAGCTGAAAAAGCAGTCGATTGGTTGATCTGAGCTTTCCCTGAGAAGTTACAGCAAAGTGTATCTCAGAATTGGCAAAGAAATCAATTTAGCAAGGGATTGCAAATTTGGTTCCAGAGGTCAACTTCGAACGAGAAACACATATTGGATGCTGTCTGGGATGTAGAAGTTGAAAAAGCAGTCGATTGGTTGATCTGAGCTTTCCCTGAGAAGTTACAGCAAAGTGTGTATCAGAATTGGCAAAGAATTCAATTTATCCAGGGACTGCAAATTTGGATGAAGAGCAAAACTTCGAACGAGAAACACAAGTTGGATGCTGTCTGGGATGTAGAAGTTGAAAAAGAAGTCGATTGGTTGATCTGAGCTTTCCATGAGAAGTTACAGCAAAGTGTATATCAGAATTGGCAAAGAACTAAATTTAGCAAGGGATAGCAAATTTGAATCCAGACGTCAAGTTCGAACGAGAAAAACATTTTGGATGCTGTCTGGGATGCAGATGTTGAAAAAGGAGTTGATTGGTTGATCTGAGCTTTCCCTTAGAAGTTACAGCAAAGTGTATCTCGAAATTGCCAAAATAACTCAATTTAGCCAGGGACTGCAAATTTGGATCCAGAGCTCAACTTCAAACGAGAAAGACATATTGGATGCTGTCTGGGATGCAGAAGGTGAAAAAGCATTCGATTGGTTGATCTGAGCTTTCCCTGAGAAGTTACAGCGAAGTGTATCACAGAATATGCAAAAGAACTCAATTTAGCCAGGGACTGCAAATTTGGATAAAGAGCTCAACTTCGAACGAGAAACACATATTGGATGCTGTCTGGGATGCAGAAGCTGAAAAAGCATTAGATTGGTTGATCTGAGCTTTCCCTGAGAAGTTACAGCAAAGTGTATCACAGAATTGGCAAAAGAACTCAATTTAGCCAGGGACTGCAAATTTGGATTAAGAGCTCAACTTCAAACGAGAAACACATATTGAATGCTGTCTGGAATGCAGAAGTTGAAAAAGCAGTCGATTGGTTGATCTGAGCTTTCCCTGAGAAGTTACAGTAAAGTGTATCTCAGAATTGGCAAAAGAACTCAATTTAGCCAGGGACTGCAAATTTGGATCCAGAGCTCAACTTCGAACGAGAAACACATATTGGATGCTGTCTGGGATGCAGAAGCTGAAAAAGCAGTCGATTGGTTGATCTGAGCTTTCCCTGAGAAGTTACAGCAAAGTGTATCTCAGAATTGGCAAAGAATTCAATTTAGCAAGGGATTGCAAATTTGGTTCCAGAGCTCAACTTCGAACGAGAAACACATATTGAATGCTGTCTGGGATGCAGAAGTTGAAAAAGCAGTCGATTGGTTGATCTGAGCTTTCCCTGAGAAGTTACAGCAAAGTGTATCTCAGAATTGGCAAAGAACTCAATTTAGCAAGGGATTGCAAATTTGAATCCAGACGTCAACTTCGAACGAGAAAAGCATTTTGGATGCTGTCTGGGATGCAGAAGTTGAAAAAGCAGTTAATTGGTTGATCTGAGCTTTCCCTTAGAAGTTACAGCAAAGTGTATCTCGAAATTGCCAAAATAACTCAATTTAGCCAGGGACTGCAAATTTGGATAAAGAGCTCAACTTCGAACGAGAAACACATATTGGATGCTGTCTGGGATGCAGAAGCTGAAAAAGCAGTCAATTGGTTGATCTGAGCTTTCCCTGAGAAGTTACAGCTAAGTGTATATCAGAATTGGCAAATAACTCAATTTAGCAAGGGATTGCAAATTTGAATGCAGAGCTCAACTTCAAACGAGAAACACATGTTGGATGTTGTCTGGGATGTAGAAGTTAAAAAAGAAGTCGATTGGTTGATCTGAGCTTTCCCTGAGAAGTTACAGCAAAGTGTATCTCAGAATTGGCAAAGAACTCAATTTAGCAAGGGATTGCATATTTGGATCCAGAGCTCAACTTCGAACGAGAAACACATGTTGGATGCTGTCTGGGATGCAGAAGTTGAAAATGCAGTCGATTGGTTGATCTGAGCGTTCCCTGAGAAGTTACAGCAAAGTGTATCTCAGAATTGGCAAAGAACTCAATTTAGCCAAAGACTGCAAATTTGGATAAAGAGCTCAACTTCAAACGAGAAACACATATTGGATGCTGTCTGGGATGTAGAAGTTGAAAAAGCAGTCGATTGGTTGATCTGAGCTTTCCCTGAGAAGTTACAGCAAAGTGTATCTCAGAATTGGCAAAGAACTCAATTTAGCCAAAGACTGCAAATTTGGATAAAGAGCTCAACTTCGAACAAGAAACACATATTGGATGATGTCTGGGTCGCAGAAGCTGAAAAAGCAGTCGATTGGTTGATCTGAGCTTTCCCTGAGAAGTTACAGCAAAGTGTATCTCAGAATTGGCAAAGAACTCAATTTAGCAAGGGATTGCAAATTTGAATGCAGAGCTCAACTTCAAACGAGAAACACATGTTGGATTCTGTCTGGGATGTAGAAGTTGAAAAAGCAGTCGATTGGTTGATCTGAGCTTTCCCTGAGAAGGTACAGCAAAGTGTATCTCAGAATTGGCAAAGAATTCAATTTAGCCAGGGACTGCAAATTTGGATAAAGAGCAAAACTTCGAACGAGAAACACATGTTGGATGCTGTCTGGGATGTAGAAGTTGAAAAAGCAGTCGATTGGTTGATCTGAGCTTTCCCTGAGAAGTTACAGCAAAGTGTATATCAGAATTGGCAAATAACTCAACTTCAAACGAGAAACACATGTTGGATGTTGTCTGGGATGTAGAAGTTGAAAAAGCAGTCGATTGGTTGATCTGAGCTTTCCCTGAAAAGTTACAGCAAAGTGTATCTCAGAATTGGCAAAGAACTCAATTTAGCCAAAGACTGCAAATTTGGATAAAGAGCTCAACTTCAAACGAGAAACACATGTTGGATGCTGTCTGGGATGTAGAAGTTGAAAAAGCAGTCGATTGGTTGATCTGAGCTTTCCCTGAGAAGTTACAGCAAAGTGTATCTCAGAATTGGCAAAGAACTCAATTTAGCCAAAGATTGCAGATTTGGATAAAGAGCTCAACTTAGAACGAGAAACACATATTGGATGCTGTCTGGGACGCAGAAGCTGAAAAAGCAGTCGATTGGTTGATCTGAGCTTTCCCTGAGAAGTTACAGCAAAGTGTATCTCAGAATTGGCAAAGAAATCAATTTAGCAAGGGATTGCAAATTTGGTTCCAGAGGTCAACTTCGAACGAGAAACACATATTGGATGCTGTCTGGGATGTAGAAGTTGAAAAAGCAGTCGATTGGTTGATCTGAGCTTTCCCTGAGAAGTTACAGCAAAGTGTGTATCAGAATTGGCAAAGAATTCAATTTATCCAGGGACTGCAAATTTGGATAAAGAGCAAAACTTCGAACGAGAAACACAAGTTGGATGCTGTCTGGGATGTAGAAGTTGAAAAAGAAGTCGATTGGTTGATCTGAGCTTTCCATGAGAAGTTACAGCAAAGTGTATATCAGAATTGGCAAAGAACTAAATTTAGCAAGGGATTGCAAATTTGAATCCAGATGTCAAGTTCGAACGAGAAAAACATTTTGGATGCTGTCTGGGATGCAGATGTTGAAAAAGGAGTTGATTGGTTGATCTGAGCTTTCCCTTAGAAGTTACAGCAAAGTGTATCTCGAAATTGCCAAAATAACTCAATTTAGCCAGGGACTGCAAATTTGGATCCAGAGCTCAACTTCAAACGAGAAAGACATATTGGATGCTGTCTGGGATGCAGAAGGTGAAAAAGCATTCGATTGGTTGATCTGAGCTTTCCCTGAGAAGTTACAGCGAAGTGTATCACAGAATATGCAAAAGAACTCAATTTAGCCAGGGACTGCAAATTTGGATAAAGAGCTCAACTTCGAACGAGAAACACATATTGGATGCTGTCTGGGATGCAGAAGCTGAAAAAGCATTAGATTGGTTGATCTGAGCTTTCCCTGAGAAGTTACAGCAAAGTGTATCACAGAATTGGCAAAAGAACTCAATTTAGCCAGGGACTGCAAATTTGGATTAAGAGCTCAACTTCAAACGAGAAAAACCTATTGAATGCTGTCTGGAATGCAGAAGTTGAAAAAGCAGTCGATTGGTTGATCTGAGCTTTCCCTGAGAAGTTACAGTAAAGTGTATCTCAGAATTGGCAAAAGAACTCAATTTAGCCAGGGACTGCAAATTTGGATCCAGATCTCAACTTCGAACGAGAAACACATATTGGATGCTGTCTGGGATGCAGAAGCTGAAAAAGCAGTCGATTGGTTGATCTGAGCTTTCCCTGAGAAGTTACAGCAAAGTGTATCTCAGAATTGGCAAAGAAATCAATTTAGCAAGGGATTGCAAATTTGGTTCCAGAGGTCAACTTCGAACGAGAAACACATATTGGATGCTGTCTGGGATGTAGAAGTTGAAAAAGCAGTCGATTGGTTGATCTGAGCTTTCCCTGAGAAGTTACAGCAAAGTGTGTATCAGAATTGGCAAAGAATTCAATTTATCCGGGGACTGCAAATTTGGATAAAGAGCAAAACTTCGAACGAGAAACACAAGTTGGATGCTGTCTGGGATGTAGAAGTTGAAAAAGAAGTCGATTGGTTGATCTGAGCTTTCCATGAGAAGTTACAGCAAAGTGTATATCAGAATTGGCAAAGAACTAAATTTAGCAAGGGATTGCAAATTTGAATACAGACGTCAAGTTCGAACGAGAAAAACATTTTGGATGCTGTCTGGGATGCAGATGTTGAAAAAGGAGTTGATTGGTTGATCTGAGCTTTCCCTTAGAAGTTACAGCAAAGTGTATCTCGAAATTGCCAAAATAACTCAATTTAGCCAGGGACTGCAAATTTGGATCCAGAGCTCAACTTCAAACGAGAAAGACATATTGGATGCTGTCTGGGATGCAGAAGGTGAAAAAGCATTCGATTGGTTCATCTGAGCTTTCCCTGAGAAGTTACAGCGAAGTGTATCACAGAATATGCAAAAGAACTCAATTTAGCCAGGGACTGCAAATTTGGATAAAGAGCTCAACTTCGAACGAGAAACACATATTGGATGCTGTCTGGGATGCAGAAGCTGAAAAAGCATTAGATTGGTTGATCTGAGCTTTCCCTGAGAAGTTACAGCAAAGTGTATCACAGAATTGGCAAAAGAACTCAATTTAGCCAGGGACTGCAAATTTGGATTAAGAGCTCAACTTCAAACGAGAAACACATATTGAATGCTGTCTGGAATGCAGAAGTTGAAAAAGCAGTCGATTGGTTGATCTGAGCTTTCCCTGAGAAGTTACAGTAAAGTGTATCTCAGAATTAGCAAAAGAACTCAATTTAGCCAGGGACTGCAAATTTGGATCCAGAGCTCAACTTCGAACGAGAAACACATATTGGATGCTGTCTGGGATGCAGAAGCTGAAAAAGCATTCGATTGGTTGATCTGAGCTTTCCCTGAGAAGTTAAAGCAAAGTGTATCACAGAATAGGCAAAATAACTCAATTTAGCCAGGGACTGCAAATTTGGATAAAGAGCTCAACTTCGAACAAGAAACACATATTGGATGCTGTCTGGGATGCAGAAGTTGAAAAAGCAGTCAATTGGTTGATCTGAACTTATCCTGAGAAGTTACAGCAAAGTGTATCTCAGAATTGGCAAACAACTCAATTTAGCAAGGTATTGCAAATTTGGATAAAGAGCTCAACTTCGAACGAGAAACACATATTGGATGCTATCTGGCATGCAGAATCTGACAAAGCAGTCGATGGTTTATCTGAGCTTTCCCAGAGAAGTTACAGCAAAGTGTATCTCAGAATTGGCAAAGAAATCAATTTAGCAAGGGATTGAAAATTTGGTTCCAGAGGTCAACTTCGAAGGAGAAACACATATTCTGGGATGTAGAAGTTGAAAAAGCAGTCGATTGGTTGATCTGAGCTTTCCCTGAGAAGTTACAGCAAAGTGTGTATCAGAATTGGCAAAGAATTCAATTTAGCCGGGGACTGCAAATTTGGATAAAGAGCAAAACTTCGAACGAGAAACACAAGTTGGATGCTGTCTGGGATGTAGAAGTTGAAAAAGAAGTCGATTGGTTGATCTGAGCTTTCCATGAGAAGTTACAGCAAAGTGTATATCAGAATTGGCAAAGAACTCAATTTAGCCAGGGATTGCAAATTTGAATCCAGACGTCAAGTTCGAACGAGAAAAGCATTTTGGATGCTGTCTGGGATGCAGAAGTTGAAAAAGCAGTTGATTGGTTGATCTGAGCTTTCCCTTAGAAGTTACAGCAAAGTGTATCTCGAAATTGCCAAAATAACTCAATTTAGCCAGGGACTGCAAATTTGGATCCAGAGCTCAACTTCATACGAGAAAGACATATTGGATGCTGTCTGGGATGCAGAAGGTGAAAAAGCATTCGATTGGTTGATCTGAGCTTTCCCTGAGAAGTTACAGCGAAGTGTATCACAGAATATGCAAAAGAACTCAATTTAGCCAGGGACTGCAAATTTGGATAAAAAGTCAACTTCGAACGAGAAACACATATTGGATGCTGTCTGAGATGCAGAATCTGAAAAAGCAGTCGATTGGTTGATCTGAGCTTTCCCTGAGAAGTTACAGCAAAGTGTATCTCAGAATTGGCAAAGAACTCAATTTAGGAAGGGATTGCAAATTTGAATCCTGAGCTCAACTTCGAACAAGAAACACATATTGGATGCTGTCTGGGATGCAGAAGCTGAAAAAGCAGTCGATTGGTTGATCTGAACTTATCCTGAGAAGTTACAGCAAAGTGTATCTCAGAATTGGCAAAGAACTCAATTTAGCAAGGGATTGCAAATTTGAATCCTGAGCTCAACTTCGAACGAGAAACACATATTGGATGCTGTCTGGGATGCAGAAGTTGAAAAAGCAGTCGATTGGTTGATCTGAGCTTTCCCTGAGAAGTTACAGCAAAGTGTATCTCAGAATTGGCAAACAACTCAATTTAGCAAGGGATTGCAAATTTGGATAATAAGCTCAACTTCGAACGAGAAACACATATTGGATGCTGTGTGGGATGCAGAATCTGACAAAGCAGTCGATTGGTTGATCTGAGCTTTCCCTGAGAAGTTACAGCAAAGTGTATCTCAGAATTGGCAAAGAACTCAATTTAGCAAGGGATTGCAAATTTGAATCCTGAGCTCAACTTCGAACGAGAAACACATATTGGATGCTGTCTGGGATGCAGAAGTTGAAAAAGCAGTCGATTGGTTGATCTGAGCTTTCCCTGAGAAGTTACAGCAAAGTGTATCTCAGAATTGGCAAACAACTCAATTTAGCAAGGGATTGCAAATTTGGATAAAGAGCTCAACTTCGAACGAGAAACACATATTGGATACTGTCTGGGATGCAGAATCTGACAAAGCAGTCGATTGGTTGATCTGAGCTTTCCCTGAGAAGTTACAGCAAAGTGTATCTCAGAATTGGCAAAGAACTCAATTTAGCAAGGGACTGCAAATTTGGATAAAGAGCAAAACTTCGAACGAGAAACACATGTTTCCTTGGGTCCTTCGTGGAGAAGGGCGGGATATAAATTTAAATAAATAAATGTTGGATGCTGTCTGGGATGTAGAAGTTGAAAAAGCAGTCGATTGGTTGATCTGAGCTTTCCCTGAGAAGTTACAGCAAAGTGTATATCAGAAATGGCAAATAACTCAACTTCAAACGAGAAACACATGTTGGATGTTGTCTGGGATGTAGAAGTTGAAAAAGCAGTCGATTGGTTGATCTGAGCTTTCCCTGAGAAGTTACAGCAAAGTGTATCTCAGAATTGGCAAAGAACTCAATTTAGCCAAAGACTGCAAATTTGGATAAAGAGCTCAACTTCAAACGAGAAACACATGTTGGATGCTGTCTGGGATGTAGAAGTTGAAAAAGCAGTTGATTGGTTGATCTGAGCTTTCCCTGAGAAGTTACAGCAAAGTGTATCTCAGAATTGGCAAAGAACTCAATTTAGCCAAAGATTGCAGATTTGGATAAAGAGCTCAACTTAGAACGAGAAACACATATTGGATGCTGTCTGGGACGCAGAAGCTGAAAAAGCAGTCGATTGGTTGATCTGAGCTTTCCCTGAGAAGTTACAGCAAAGTGTATCTCAGAATTGGCAAAGAAATCAATTTAGCAAGGGATTGAAAATTTGGTTCCAGAGGTCAACTTCGAAGGAGAAACACATATTCTGGGATGTAGAAGTTGAAAAAGCAGTCGATTGGTTGATCTGAGCTTTCCCTGAGAAGTTACAGCAAAGTGTGTATCAGAATTGGCAAAGAATTCAATTTAGCCGGGGACTGCAAATTTGGATAAAGAGCAAAACTTCGAACGAGAAACACAAGTTGGATGCTGTCTGGGATGTAGAAGTTGAAAAAGAAGTCGATTGGTTGATCTGAGCTTTCCATGAGAAGTTACAGCAAAGTGTATATCAGAATTGGCAAAGAACTCAATTTAGCAAGGGATTGCAAATTTGAATCCAGACGTCAAGTTCGAACGAGAAAAGCATTTTGGATGCTGTCTGGGATGCAGAAGTTGAAAAAGCAGTTGATTGGTTGATCTGAGCTTTCCCTTAGAAGTTACAGCAAAGTGTATCTCGAAATTGCCAAAATAACTCAATTTAGCCAGGGACTGCAAATTTGGATCCAGAGCTCAACTTCATACGAGAAAGACATATTGGATGCTGTCTGGGATGCAGAAGGTGAAAAAGCATTCGATTGGTTGATCTGAGCTTTCCCTGAGAAGTTACAGCGAAGTGTATCACAGAATATGCAAAAGAACTCAATTTAGCCAGGGACTGCAAATTTGGATAAAAAGTCAACTTCGAACGAGAAACACATATTGGATGCTGTCTGAGATGCAGAATCTGAAAAAGCAGTCGATTGGTTGATCTGAGCTTTCCCTGAGAAGTTACAGCAAAGTGTATCTCAGAATTGGCAAAGAACTCAATTTAGGAAGGGATTGCAAATTTGAATCCTGAGCTCAACTTCGAACAAGAAACACATATTGGATGCTGTCTGGGATGCAGAAGCTGAAAAAGCAGTCGATTGGTTGATCTGAACTTATCCTGAGAAGTTACAGCAAAGTGTATCTCAGAATTGGCAAAGAACTCAATTTAGCAAGGGATTGCAAATTTGAATCCTGAGCTCAACTTCGAACGAGAAACACATATTGGATGCTGTCTGGGATGCAGAAGTTGAAAAAGCAGTCGATTGGTTGATCTGAGCTTTCCCTGAGAAGTTACAGCAAAGTGTATCTCAGAATTGGCAAACAACTCAATTTAGCAAGGGATTGCAAATTTGGATAAAAAGCTCAACTTCGAACGAGAAACACATATTGGATGCTGTGTGGGATGCAGAATCTGACAAAGCAGTCGATTGGTTGATTTGAGCTTTCCCTGAGAAGTTACAGCAAAGTGTATCTCAGAATTGGCAAAGAACTCAATTTAGCAAGGGATTGCAAATTTGAATCCTGAGCTCAACTTCGAACGAGAAATACATATTGGATGCTGTCTGGGATGCAGAAGTTGAAAAAGCAGTCGATTGGTTGATCTGAGCTTTCCCTGAGAAGTTACAGCAAAGTGTATCTCAGAATTGGCAAACAACTCAATTTAGCAAGGTATTGCAAATTTGGATAAAGAGCTCAACTTCGAACGAGAAACACATATTGGATGCTGTCTGGGATGCAGAATCTGACAAAGCAGTCGATTGGTTGATCTGAGCTTTCCCTGAGAAGTTACAGCAAAGTGTATCTCAGAATTGGCAAAGAACTCAATTTAGCAAGGGATTGCAAATTTGAATCCTGAGCTCAACTTCGAACGAGAAACACATATTGGATGCTGTCTGGGATGCAGAAGTTGAAAAAGCAGTCGATTGGTTGATCTGAGCTTTCCCTGAGAAGTTACAGCAAAGTGTATCTCAGAATTGGCAAACAACTCAATTTAGCAAGGGATTGCAAATTTGGATAAAAAGCTCAACTTCGAACGAGAAACACATATTGGATGCTGTGTGGGATGCAGAATCTGACAAAGCAGTCGATTGGTTGATCTGAGCTTTCCCTGAGAAGTTACAGCAAAGTGTATCTCAGAATTGGCAAAGAACTCAATTTAGCAAGGGATTGCAAATTTGAATCCTGAGCTCAAATTCGAACGAGAAACACATATTGGATGCTGTCTGGGATGCAGAAGTTGAAAAAGCAGTCGATTGGTTGATCTGAGCTTTCCCTGAGAAGTTACAGCAAAGTGTATCTCAGAATTGGCAAAGAACTCAATTTAGCAAGGGATTGCAAATTTGAATCCAGACGTCAACTTCGAACGAGAAACGCATTTTTGATGCTGTCTGGGATGCAGAAGTTGAAAAAGCAGTTAATTGGTTGATCTGAGCTTTCCCTTAGAAGTTACAGCAAAGTGTATCTCGAAATTGCCAAAATAACTCAATTTAGCCAGGGACTGCAAATTTGGATAAAGAGCTCAACTTCGAACGAGAAACACATATTGGATGCTGTCTGGGATGCAGAAGCTGAAAAAGCAGTCAATTGGTTGATCTGAGCTTTCCCTGAGAAGTTACAGCAAAGTGTATCTCAGAATTGGCAAAAGAACTCAATTTAGCCAGGGACTGCAAATTTGGATAAAGAACTCAACTTTGAACGAGAACCACATATTGGATGCTGTCTGGGATGCAGAATCTGAAAAAGCAGTTGATTGGTTGATCTGAGCTTTCACTGAGAAGTTACAGCAAAGTGTATCTCAGAATTGGCAAAGAACTCAATTTAGCAAGGGATTGCAAATTTGAATCCAGACGTCGACATCGAACGAGAACAGCATATTGGATGCTGTCTGGGATGCAGAAGTTGAAAAAGCAGTCGATTGGTTGATCTGAGCTTTCCCTGAGAAGTTACAGCAAAGTGTATCTCGGAATTGGCAAAGAACTCAATTTAGCAAGGGTTTGCAAATTTGGATAAAGAGCTCAACTTCGAACGAGAAACACATATTGGATGCTGTCTGGGATGCAGAATCTGACAAAGCAGTCGATTGGTTGATTTGAGCTTTCCCTGAGAAGTTACAGCAATGTGTATCTCAGAATTGGCAAAGAACTCAATTTAGCAAAGGATTGCAAATTTGAATCTACAGCTCAACTTCAAACGAGAAACACATATTGGATGCTGTCTGGGATGCAGAATCTGACAAAGCAGTCGATTGGTTGATCTGAGCTTTCCCTGAGAAGTTACAGCAAAGTGTATCTCAGAATTGGCAAAGAACTCAATTTAGCAAGGGATTGCAAATTTGAATCCAGACATCAACTTCGAACGAGAAAAGCATTTTGGATGCTGTCTGGGATGCAGAAGTTGAAAAAGCAATTAAATTGGTTGATCTGAGCTTTCCCTTAGAAGTTACAGCAAAGTGTATCTCGAAATTGCCAAAATAACTCAATTTAGCCAGGGACTGCAAATTTGGATAAAGAGCTCAACTTCGAACGAGAAACACATATTGGATGCTGTCTGGGATGCAGAACGGTTGGTTGCAGACGGTCGGTTGCCACAACCCCCGCAGGCTAGGTGGTCAGGGAGTACAGAGCCAGGGCTTACGGCTGATGTTTTGCAATGCCAGGTCCGTTGTCAACAAAGCCCCCCTCATCCATGACCTTGTGTCAGAGGGGGAGCCGGACCTGGCCGGAATTGCGGAGACCTGGTTGGGCCACAAGGGAGGACATCCCCTCGTTGAAATGTGCCCACCAGGCTACCGCGCTTTTCATCAGCCACGGGCCCTTGGCAGGGGCGGTGGGGTAGCGGTCATTGTCAAGGAAAGTCTTGAGCCAAGAGAGACCATTGTGCCACAGACTACCGGTTGTGAGTCCCTCTGCGTGAAGTGGGGCCTAGGGAGGCAGTTGGGCTTGCTGGTTGTATACCTGGCTCCCCGCTATGTAGCAGCAGCCCTGCCCGAGCTCCTGGAGGTGATCGCTACGGTGGCAGTGGAGAACCCCAGACTTTTAGTCATGGGGGACTTTAATCTGCCATCGTTGGGCGAATCATCCGAGGTAGCTCGGGAGTTCATGGCTTCCATGACGGCCATGGACCTGACCCAACTAATTCAGGGCCCCACTCACGAGGGCGGACATACGCTGGATCTTATCTTTGTCTCGGGCCAATGGAAGAGTGATCTGGGCATAGGGGATATAGTCATCACACCCTTGTCATGGTCAGACCACTCACTTCTCCAGCTCGACTTTCCGACCGCTGCTCCCCTCTGCGGGGAGGCGGAGCCAGAGTCACCAATCTGGTTCCGCCCCAGGCGCCTAATGGACCCGGATGGGTTCCAGACGGCGCTTGGGCCACTTCCTGTACCCCTGACCCGTGCCCCGATCGAGGACCTCACGGCCGCATGGAATAGTGCGGCTGGGGGAGCCTTAGATCGGGTCGCGCCCTTGCGGCCTCTCCTGCGGCAGCGAGTCACCCTGGCCCATTGGTTTACCGAGGAGCTGTGGGTGATGAAACGCCGCAAGAGATGCCTAGAGAGAAGATGGAGGTCCACCCGATCTGGATCTGACCGGACACAGGTAAGAGCCCATTTACGGACTTACATTGTGGCGCTGAGAGTGGCCAAACGCCATCATTGTGCTACTCTCATAGCATCCGCAGAAAACCGCCCTGCCGCCCTGTTTAGGGTGACCCGCTCCCTACTTCAGCAGAGGGTGCGGGAGGCCCCGCTACAGGGTAGAGCAGAGGAATTTGTGATTTTTCTGCAGGAGAAAACCGCTCAGATACAGAACGGGCTACCCTCCATTGATGGCCCAGTGGGATGCCACGAGACAGATCTTGTTTGGGAGGAGTTTGACTCCGTTGCTTCTGAGGATATGGACAGGTTACGTGGGCGACTGCGAGCCACCACATGTTTATTGGACCCGTGTCCCTCCTGGCTTGTACTGGCATCCTGGGAGGTGACACGAGGCTGGCTCCAAGAGGTTGTCAACGCCTCCTTGAGTGAGGGTTCCTTGCCTGCTTCCCTAAAAGAGGCTATGGTGAGGCCCCTCCTTAAGAAGCCCTCTTTGGACCCAGATCTTTTAAACAACTATCGTCCAGTCTCCAACCTTCCCTTTTTGATGAAGGTTGTCGAGAGTGTGGTGGCACAACAGTTTCCCCGTCACCTGGAGGAAGTTGATTATCTAGATCCGCGCCAGTCCGGCTTTCGGCCCGGGCACAGCACTGAGACGGCATTGGTCGCGTTGGTTGATGATCTCTGGAGGGCCAGAGATGGGGGTTGTTCCTCCATCCTGGTCCTATTAGACCTCTCGGCGGCTTTCGATACCATCGACCATGGTATCCTATTGCATCGGCTGGGGGGGTTGGGAGTGGGAGGCACCGTTTTACGGTGGTTCTCCTCCTACCTCTCTGGCCGATCGCAATTTGTGTTGGCAGGAAAGCAGAGGTCGACCTCGAGACCCCTCACATGTGGGGTGCCTCAGGGGTCGGTCCTCTCGCCTCTCCTGTTTAACACATATATGAAGCCGCTGGGTGAGATCATCCATGGTTTTGGGGTAGAGTACCATCTTTACGCTGACGACACCCAGCTATATATTTCTACCCCAAACCACCCCAACGATGCCGTAGCGGTGATGTGCCAGTGCCTGGAAGCCGTGCGGGTCTGGATGGGAAGTAACGGACTCAGGCTCAACCCGACCAAGACCGAGTGGCTGTGGTTTCCGGCTGCCCGAATCAACCAGCTCACTCCATCGCTGGCCATAGGGGACGAACATCTTGCCCCTGTGGATGGGGCACGCAATTTGGGTGTCCTCCTGGATGCCCGGCTGTCCATGGAAGATCAAGTGACAGCCGTGGCCAGGAGGGCGTTTTACCAGGTTCGCCTGGTTCGCCAATTGCGCCCCCTATTGGATTGGGACGCCCTTCGCACAGTCACTCATGCGCTCGTGACATCCCGACTGGACTATTGCAACTCTCTCTACATGGGGCTCCCCTTGAGGTGCACCCGGAGACTTCAGCTAGTCCAGAATGCAGCCGCGCGAGCAATTATGGGAACCGCTAGGTTTACCCATGTAACACCACTCTTGCGCGAGCTGCACTGGCTACCTGTAGTCTTCCGGGTGCGCTTCAAGGTGTTGATTATCATCTTTAAAGCGCTCCATGGCTCGGGACCTAGCTATCTGCGGGATCGGATCCTGCCTCATACATCCTCACGGCCGATTCGCTCCCACAGAGAGGGACTTCTCCGGGTGCCGTCCACTAGACTCTGTCAGCGGGCGACGCCCAGGGGAAGGGCTCTCTCTGTGGCGGGCCCGGCCCTCTGGAACGACCTTCCCCCCGACATTAGGACGACCATGGACCTCCGCTCCTTCCATCTCAAATTAAAAACGCATTTCTTCTGTTTGGCCGGCCTAGGATAGTCTCTCTGTCTTTGGGGTTTTATTGGGGTTTTATAGTATAGCTTAGTTTTAATGGGAATTTTAGCGCAGGTTTAGATTTAATTTATTTTTAATGAAATGTTTGTATATATTTATTGTTTTACTGTACCTGTGCACCGCCCCGAGGGGAGAGGGTGCGGTTTAGAAATATTAAATATTTATAAATATTATTATTATTATTATTATTAGAAGCTGAAAAAGCAGTCAATTGGTTGATCTGAGCTTTCCCTGAGAAGTTACAGCAAAGTGTATCTCAGAATTGGCAAAAGAACTCAATTTAGCCAGGGACTGCAAATTTGGATAAAGAGCTCAACTTCGAACGAGAAACACATATTGGATGCTATCTGGGATGCAGAATCTGACAAAGCAGTCGATTGGTTGATTTGAGCTTTCCCTGAGAAGTTACAGCAAAGTGTATCTCAGAATTGGCAAAGAACTCAATTTAGCAAAGGATTGCAAATTTGAATCTACAGCTCAACTTCAAACGAGAAACACATGTTGGATGCTGTCTGGGATGTAGAAGTTGAAAAAGCAGTCGATTGGTTGATCTGAGCTTTCCCTGAGAAGTTAAAGCAAAGTGTATCTCAGAATTGGCAAAGAACTCAATTTAGCAAGGGATTGCAAATTTGAATCCTGAGCTCAACTTCGAACGAGAAACACATATTGGATGCTGTCTGGAATGTAGAAGTTGAAAAAGCATTAGATTGGTTGATCTGAGCTTTCCCTGAGAAGTTACAGCAAAGTGTATCTCAGAATTGGCAAACAACTCAATTTAGCAAGGGATTGCAAAGTTGGATAAAAAGCTCAACTTCGAACAAGAAACACATATTGGATGCTGTCTGGGATGCAGAATCTGACAAAGCAGTCGATTGGTTGATTTGAGCTTTCCCTGAGAAGTTACAGCAAAGTGTATCTCAGAATTGGCAAAGAACTCAATTTAGCAAAGGATTGCAAATTTGAATCTACAGCTCAACTTCAAACGAGAAACACATGTTGGATGCTGTCTGGGATGTAGAAGTTGAAAAAGCAGTCGATTGGTTGATCTGAGCTTTCCCTGAGAAGTTAAAGCAAAGTGTATCTCAGAATTGGCAAAGAACTCAATTTAGCAAGGGATTGCAAATTTGAATCCTGAGCTCAACTTCGAACGAGAAACACATATTGGATGCTGTCTGGAATGTAGAAGTTGAAAAAGCATTAGATTGGTTGATCTGAGCTTTCCCTGAGAAGTTACAGCAAAGTGTATCTCAGAATTGGCAAAAGAACTCAATTTAGCCAGGGACTGCAAATTTGGATAAAGAGCTCAACTTCGAACGAGAAACACATATTGGATGCTATCTGGGATGCAGAATCTGACAAAGCAGTCGATTGGTTGATTTGAGCTTTCCCTGAGAAGTTACAGCAAAGTGTATCTCAGAATTGGCAAAGAACTCAATTTAGCAAAGGATTGCAAATTTGAATCTACAGCTCAACTTCAAACGAGAAACACATGTTGGATGCTGTCTGGGATGTAGAAGTTGAAAAAGCAGTCGATTGGTTGATCTGAGCTTTCCCTGAGAAGTTAAAGCAAAGTGTATCTCAGAATTGGCAAAGAACTCAATTTAGCAAGGGATTGCAAATTTGAATCCTGAGCTCAACTTCGAACGAGAAACACATATTGGATGCTGTCTGGAATGTAGAAGTTGAAAAAGCATTAGATTGGTTGATCTGAGCTTTCCCTGAGAAGTTACAGCAAAGTGTATCTCAGAATTGGCAAACAACTCAATTTAGCAAGGGATTGCAAAGTTGGATAAAAAGCTCAACTTCGAACAAGAAACACATATTGGATGCTGTCTGGGATGCAGAATCTGACAAAGCAGTCGATTGATTGATTTGAGCTTTCCCTGAGAAATTACAGCAAAGTGTATCTCAGAATTGGCAAAGAACTCAATTTAGCAAGGGATTGCAAATTTGAATCCACAGCTCAACTTCAAACGAGAAACACATGTTGGATGCTGGTTGGGATGCAGAAGTTGAAAAAGCAGTCGATTGGTTGATCTGAGCTTTCCCTGAGAAGTTACAGCAAAGTGTATCTCAGAATTGGCAAAGAACTCAATTTAGCAAGGGACTGCAAATTTGGATAAAGAGCTCAACTTCGAACGAGAAACACATATTGGATGCTGTCTGGGATGCAGAAGTTGAAAAAGCAGTCGATTGGTTGATCTGAGCTTATCCTGAGAAGTTACAGCAAAGTGTATCACAGAATTGGCAAAAGAACTCAATTTAGCAAAAGACTGCAAATTTGGATAAAGAGCTCAACTTCGAACAAGAAACATATATTGGATGCTGTCTGAGATGCAGAATCTGAAAAAGCAGTCGATTGGTTGATCTGAGCTTTCCCTGAGAAGTTACAGCAAAGTGTATTTCAGAATTGGCAAAAGAACTCAATTTAGCCAGGGACTGCAAATTTGGATCCAGAGCTCAACTTCAAACGAGAAAGACATATTGGATGCTGTCTGGGATGCAGAAGCTGAAAAATCATTCGATTGGTTGATCTGAGCTTTCCCTGAGAAGTTACAGCAAAGCGTATCTCAGAAATTCGCAAAAGAACTCAATTTAGACAGTAACTCCAAATTTGGATGTAGAGCTCAAATTCGAACGCGAAACACATATTGGATGCTGTCTCGGATGCAGAAGCTGTAATAGCACTCGATTGGTTGATCTGAGCTTTCCCTGAGAAGTTACAGCAAAGTTTTATCTCAGAATTGGCAAAAGAACTGAATTTAGACAGGGGCTGCAAATTTGGATCCAGAGCTCAACTTCGAACGAGAAACACATATTGGATGCTGCCTGAGATGGAGAAGCTGAAAAAGCAGTCGATTGGTTGATCTGAGCTTTCCCTGAGAAGTTACAGCAAAGTGTATATCAGAATTGGCAAAAGAACTCAATTTAGCCATGGACTGCAAATTTTGATCCAGAGCTCAACTTCGAATGAGAAACATTTTATGCTGTGTGGGATGCAGAATCTGAAAAAGCACTCGATTGGTTGATCTGATCTTTCCCTGAGAAGTTACTGCAAAGTGTTATATCAGAATTGGCAAAAGAAATCAATTTAGACAGGAATTGCAAATTTGGATGTAGAGCTCATATTCGAACGAGAAACACATATTGGATGCTGTCTGGGATGCAGAAGCTGAAAAAGCAGTCGAATGGTTGATCTGAGCTTTCCCTAAGAAGTTATAGCAAAGTGTATCTCAGAATTGGCAAATAACTCAATTTAGCCAAAGACTGCAAATTTGGATAAAGAGCTCAACTTAGAACGAGAAACACATATTGCATGCTGTCTGGGATGCAGAAGCTGAAAAAGCAGTCGATTGGTTGATCTGAGCTTTCCCTGAGAAGTTACAGCAAAGTGTTATCTCCGAATTGGCAAAAGAACTCAATTTAGCCAGGGACTGTAAATTTGGATCCAGAGCTCAAATTCGAACGAGAAACACATATTGGATGCTGCCTGAGATGCTTCTGTACCTCTTCTCCGCGAGCTGCACTGGCTACCGGTAGCCTTCCGGGTGCGCTTCAAGGTGCTTGTCACCATCTTTAAATCACTCCGAGGCTCGGGGCTTAGCTACTTGCAGGACCGTCTCCTGCCAAATACCTCCCTTCGTCCGATTTGCTCCCACAGAGAGGGCCTACTAAGAGTGCCAACCGCCAGTCAATGCCGGCTAGCGGTGCCCAGGTGTAGGGCCTTCTTTGTGGCAGGGCCAGCCCTCTGGAACGACCTACCCCCCAAACTTTGCACTATCACGGACCTTCCCCTCTTTCGCCGTTCACTCAAGACATATTTTTTCCTCAAGCTGGCCTAGCTTAACGTTTAGATCTTATTGTGATATAGTTCCTGCCAATTCGTAAATGGACGTTGGGTTTTTATTGGGAATTTTACCACAGGCTTCTAATTTAATTCTTCTTAACAATATTTATTGTATTGTCTGTTATTTATTGGTTTTAATTTCCTGTGCACCACCCTGGGTCCATCTCGATGGAAAAGGCGCGATATATAAATCGAAATAAATGAAATAAATGAAATGAAATTTATCACAATCAAACAGCTAAGATAATGATAAATGGAGAATTGACAGATCCTATTGAAATAAAGAGAGGAACAAGACAATGCTGCCCATTATCACCGCTACTCTTTGTTCTTACACTAGAAGTTTTAAACAGAAGGATCAGAGATGAGAAAGAAATAAAAGGAACGATAATTTAAAGAGAAGAATATAAGTTGCAAGCATTTGCAGACAATCTAGTCTTTATTCTTGAGAAGAACCCAAATTGATAGAAAGAATTGAGGAATATGTAAACGCAGCAGGTCTGAAAATAAATAAAGATAAAACAAAGATTTTGACAAAGAATGTTTGGAGGCCGTACGGATCTGGATGGGTAGTAGCAAACTCAAGCTCAACCCGTCCAAGACCGAGTGGCTGTGGTTTCCGGCACCCCGGTTCAGCCAGATTATTCCAACTCTGGCCATTGGGGGCGAAACATTGGCCCCCGTGGAGAGGGCGCGCAATTTGGGTGTCCTCCTGGACTCCCGGCTGTCTATGGAGGACCATGTAGCAGCCGTGGCCAGGGGGGCGTTTCATCAGGTACGCCTGATGCGCCAATTGTGCCCCTTACTGGACCGTGCTGCCCTTCGCACAGTCACTCAAGCTCTCATGACATCCCGACTCGACTACTGTAATGCTCTCTACATGGGGCTTCCCTTGAGGTGCACTCGAAAGCTACAGTTAGTCCAGAATTCAGCCGCGCGGGTGATTACGGGAGCCTCGAGATGTTCCCATATAACACCGATCCTGCGCGAGCTGCACTGGCTTCCTGTGGCCTTTTGGGTGCGCTTCAAGGTTCTGACGACCATCTTTAAAGCGCTCCTGTGGCCTAGTTATATGCGAGACTGCCTCATGCCCCATACATCCCTTCGGCCGATCCGCTCCCACAGAGAGGGCCTTCTCAGGGTGCCGTCGGCCGGGCAATGCCGTTTGGCGACACCCCGGGGAAGAGCCTTCTCTGTGGCGGGCCCTGCCCTTTGGAACGACCTACCCCCTGAATTGCATACCATCTTGGACCTCTGCCTCTTCCGCCAGTGTCTAAAGACATATCTCTTTCAGCAAGCCGGCCTAGCCTAACCTCCCGTTGGGACTATTTTAGATAGTTTTAAATTGGGGATTTTAATTTGGATTTTAGCATAGGATTATAATTTAATATGTTTTTAAATTTTGTATTTATTGTTTTGTATGTTTTCAAATTCCTGTGCGCCGCCCTGGGTCCTTTGTGGAGAAGGATGGGATATAAATGTGATTAAAATTAAAAAATTTTTTTTTACCTAGAATCCTATATTTGTTTCAGATAATCCCAATTAGAGTAGGGAAGGACTATTTTGAAGATCTAAATAAAATGGTGCAGAAGTTTATATGGCGGGGGGGAAGCGAGAATAAAACTCACAGTTTTGCAAGATGCGAAAATAAGAGGAGGGCTGGGCTTACCTGACTGGAGTTATATTATCAGGCAACAAGTTTAATGTGGATTAAGGAATGGATAACATTAAGAAATGCTAGGCTCTTGAAATCAGAAGGTCATGACTTGTTGGGATGGCATGCATTCTTTTTTTATATTGAAAAAGTTTTATTGGTTTTACATTTTTTCTGTAGGATAGGGTAAGGGATACAAAGAAAATTTGAAAGCATTCACGTCGAGGTCGTCGGCTCTTCCGGGACCTCAAAATACATTAATAACAATAAAAAGAAAAACATTTTTCATCAAACTACAAAGTGAAAGCGTGTACATATATCTAAATTCTCAATTCAATACTGTCAGTCCTTTACAAAAAATCCAAATACAAATATTATGCAAAATTGTTCAAAAAGAAAAGTCAAGGCAAAGTTATTTTTTTGATCTAAGTCTCTTGGCAATTGAATCTTCTTTTTCTCCTTCCAGGCCCCCAGTAGGCGGGGCCATGGCCCCCTCCGTCCCCCCTGGATCTTCCCCCAGGATAGAGGAATGTTTTTTAAGAAAGGCTTCCGCCTCAGCAACTGTTTTAATCCTCACTCTTCCTCCTTCCCAGAACACCAGCATCCCTTCGGGTGTCACCCACTTGAACCAAATCCCACAATCAAATAAAATTTTAGACAAGAAGGAAAATTTCCTCCTTGCTTCTCGAATCTTTCTAGGGATCTGCTTCAAGATAGCAACCTCTTTTTGTTGGTAGATTAATGGACTTCCTCTCTGCACTTTCAGGATTTCCTCTCTGGTTGACCTTCTAACAAATTTCACATGTATCTCTCTAGGCACTTCATTTATCCTGGCATATGCTGAGTTAATTCTGTAGGCTAGGTCAATGTCCCCCCTGATCTCATCCTTAGATTTTTGTAAATAGTCTGCTAAAATTGTGCTCATAAGATCAGGGAGGCATTCACCAGATTCCTCAAGAACGTTCTGAAATCTCAAAAAATATGTCATTCTTTCCATATCAATCCTAGACACATGCCCATTTGTTTCCCCAACCTCTTTAGTAACATTTTTAATCTCTCCCTTAACCCCCGCCAACCCCCCTTCCAATTCTTCAGTCTTCTGTGTGTTTTCCAGCACTTGCTTCCGTGTGTCCAATAGCTCCTTCTTGAAATTGATGTTTTCTGCCCTCTGGGCTTGAATCTCTTGTACCAAAGTTTGTATAACAGTTTCAAGAGAAGGGGATGGCATGCATTCTTATGGTACAAGGGAACTAAAGCACATGGTTATTTTAGAAGACACTACATAAGAGATGCTTTGTTATTAAACTGGGAAAAGGTTAAGAGGTTACATTATTTAAAAATTCCAGTCTGGATATCAACCATTGAAGCTTTTTCATATCCAATAATATACAAAAAGGAACAAACAATCAGATATGCCAAACTATTAAATACAGAGGGTGAACTTAAATCTATTCAAGATTTGAAACAGGAAGGAATTGATATTAGTTGATATTCATATATGCAAATACATTCTAGATACAATGAAGATCGAAAAATGGAGGATTTTTATGATAAAATGACTGAATTAGATAAAATCTTAACAGGTACTGATGAAAAAGTAATTTAAAAACTTTATGGCTATTTACTAGAGATGAAATTACAGGATGAACAAGTTAAAGAAACTATGATAGCCTGAGGGAAAACTTTGGGCATGGGATTGACTTAGAGAAATGGCAAAAATTGTGGTCTCAAAATTATAAAATGACAATGTCAACTGCATATAAAGAGAATTTGTATAAGATGTTTTACAGGTGGCACTTATCCCCCGCGAGAATAGCAAGAATGTCTAAGAACAAAACTGAAAAATATTGGATATGTCACCAGATGCTGGGTTCATACTACCACATGTGGTGGACTTGTAGTGAAGCTAAAAGATATTGGATTGAAATCCACAGGTGGTTGGAGAAAATGACACACAAGCACATAGACTTTAAACCAGAGCTTTTTCTATTGGGAATCATTCCAGAAATATATAATAAAGACTTTGATTGTAAATGTCCTAACACCTGCTAGAATTGTATTTACAAAAAATTGGAAAAACGAGAAAATACCAACACAAGAGGAAATTATTTGGAAAATAATGAAATGAGTAAACTTACATTTGAAATTAGAGAACAAGAGGATGAGCAATTTTACAAGGTATGAGATTTGTTTTACCAATGGTTAGATAAAAAAACTTGGAAATTAAACAGTTTTATTTCTGTGTTTCAAGAAAGTTATAGTTATTACTATGAAAGTTTTTTGTTATAAAATAGAGTGTTTGACTATATGATATATAAAGTATGTCAGCCTCTGCTTTTTTGCTTGCTTCAGCTGCCATTTGAAATGGGGAGGGGGGGCTGTGGGTACTGAACATTAAGTGTGCTGGAGGAGGATGGAGCCAGGGCCTGATATCGCCAAGGCTAATGGTCTTGCATTCCATTGTGATGATGCTCCTGAGCAGGGGGCTCACCTGACATTGTGGACGACACTGCATTGGATATTACACTGGGGTCAAAGGGGGCTTAAGGGTTGGGTTATGCTTTGATATGTATGTTGCGCACCTAAATGTTTCATTCCTTGCTTGACTTTCGCTGCGGTCTTATCATATTCAGTAAAAGTAACCTTAAACTTTCAAATGAGCTTAAGCGTGGTCTTTCCTGATTTATGATGGAAGCAGATCTGACAAAAAGCAAGGAATCACTTCACACTCAGCTCTGAGTTAACAGCTTCAGCAGTTAGTGATGTGCGCCTGCGCGAAGAAGATGGTGGCTTAGTTTGCAGCTCTGCGTGGTCATGGAGCTCGTTGGCCTCGCTTTTCGTGCCCCAGCCCCCGTTTTACCTTTTTGAGGGCTGGGATCAGCGAGAGATCCACCCTGGCTTCCCAGGGTGAGTTTTGAAGCTGTTTGAAGCTGTTTGATGCTGTTGTGGGAGCGGAGACGACACCGGCGGCGGTGAGAGAGCCGGAGCAGGGGGGGGCGTCCTCGGCGTTTTCGCGAGGGCGGTGGACGCCCGGCGCGTCGGAAAATGCCCGGAGGGATAGGAACGGCCGGATGACGGCTAGGAATGGCTGGAGATGGCTGTGGGA
The DNA here is from genome assembly GCA_039707465.1 of Rhabdophis nuchalis. Taxonomy (NCBI): domain Eukaryota; kingdom Metazoa; phylum Chordata; class Lepidosauria; order Squamata; family Natricidae; genus Rhabdophis; species Rhabdophis nuchalis. The sequence goes on along the minus strand of CM077646.1, from coordinate 177,652,383 downwards.
GCTGGGATGGCGGTGAGAGCACCGGGAGGCCAGCAGCAGCAGCCAGCGGCGAGCCGGGACGATGGACGATGGAACGGCGGTGGGAGCGCCGAGAGGCCGGCGGCAGCGGCGGCGTGGAGGCGGTGGTGAGAACACCGGAATGGTGGGTGAGGTCCTCGGCGTCCTGGGGGCCATAGGGGCAGCGATGGACACCGGCCGGGCCGCAGGAGGTGAGGCTGGCCGGACGGTGGGAGCGTCGCTAGGCCAGCGATGGAGGCGGCGGCTTGAAGGTGGTGGTGAGAGCACCAAGATGGCGGTCGATGCTCACGGTGCCCTCGGCGTCCTAGGGGCAGTGATGGACTCTAGCCAGGTCGCAGGAGCTGGCCTGACGGTTGGGGGATGTCGGTGAACACGCCGTTTAAATTGACTGTAAATCTAGTCAAAGAACCCAGCCTTAAGATCTTCCATGTCCTCTGAGACCTTTAAGACCTTTCGCCCTATGGGCCCTTCTAAGACCTTTGAAGTCCTTCCTGAAGTCTTTTAAGACCTTTGAGACCTTTAAGTCCTTCCGCCCTATGGGCTTTGTTAAGACCTCTGAAGACCTCCTTTCTTGTCAAGACCTTGGAACGCAGCAGCAGAACAGAACTGAACTAAAATGTAAATTTGTCCTCACTGATGCACTTTAAAGCAATATGAATTAATTTTACCATCTATTTATTCATTTTTACCATCTATTTATGAATTTATATTTCTGTATTTGTCTTTTTAAACAAAATCAATTTTCATTCATGACCCTTGTATGTATTCCACTCTTACATTTTATACTCATTTATAATTATTTATTGAACTATTTAATTATTTATGCTTATTTTAATGTACTCCAAACTAGACCTATTAAGGCTGCGAGAGTCCCCGCTCTCGCAGGTTTGGCCCTCTACTCTATCGAGGGCCCGCCTCGATGAAGGATTCATTAATCTGAAGAGGCGGGCGAAGCGCGGCCTAAGGGGGTTTTTAGTGGGTAAATTATTGTCAGTTTTAGGGGGTACAAGGGAGGGGGGAGGGTACAATCAATTAGACAGAGAGGGCCAGGCTTGCAGTCGACGGAGGGAAGCGGAGGCCGATAGGGGGGGGGACATACAAGTCGTTCCATTTGAGGGCATTCCGATCCAGAGGGTCGTGGGGAGGGGCAGGGCCGAGGGGAGACAAGTTGTATCCTCCCGGTTGGTGGCACGCAGCCGTTGGCTAAAAACGGTCGGGTGCCACAACCCCCGCAAGCTAGGTGGTCAGGGAGTACAGAGCCAGGGCCTGCGGCTGATGTTTTGTAATGCCAGGTCCGTTGTCAACAAAGCCCCCCTCATCAGTGACCTCCTGTCAGAGGGGGAGCCGGACCTGGCTGGAATTGCGGAGACCTGGTTGGGCCACGAGAGAGGACTCCCCCTCGTTGAAATGTGCCCACCAGGTTACCACGCTTTTCATCAGCCCCGGGCCCTAGGTAGGGGTGGTGGGGTAGCGGTCATTGTAAAGGAAGGTCTTGAGCCGAGAGAGACCATTGTGCCACAGACCACCGGTTGTGAGTCCCTCTGTGTGAAGTGGGGCCTAGGGAGGCAGTTGGGCTTGCTGGTTGTATACCTGGCTCCCCGCTATGTAGCAGCAGCCCTGCCCGAGCTCCTGGAGGTGATCACTACGGTGGCAGTTGAGACCCCCAGACTTTTGGTCATGGGGGACTTTAATCTGCCATCGGTGGGCGAATCATCCGAGGTAGCTCGGGAGTTCATGGCTTCCATGACGGCCATGGACCTGACCCAACTAATTCAAGGCCCCACTCACGAGGGTGGACATACACCGGATCTCATCTTTGTCTCAGGCCAATGGAAGAGTGATCTGGGTATAGGGCAGTGGTCGGCAAACCGCGGCTCGCTAGCCGCATGTGGCTCTTTGACCCATTGGGTGCGGCTCTTCCTCCACCCTCGCCGAGGGTGGGACTCCTGGGACCCGCCGGAGCAACCCTCCCTGCCGGCCGCCGTTTCCCTCCCTTGCTTCCAGCGCAGAGCCTCCCCAGGCAGCATGCCAGCCATTCATCTACTTCCATGGGGTGCGGAGGCTCCGCGGCAGGGGAAGGGAACCTGCGTCCAGAGGGACGCCGTTCATTCCCACCCCACACCGAACCCTGGAAGCAGCCCGGCTCGCCAACCTGCACTGTTCCAGGGCTCGGGGTGGGGAGGAACGGCGACCCTCTGGACGCCCGTTCCCTTCAATCTGCCTGGAAGTAGCCCTGCTCGCCAACCCGCGCTGTTCCAGGGCTCGGGGTGGGGAGGAACGGCGACCCTCTGGACGCCCGTTCCCTTCAATCTGCCTGGAAGTAGCCCTGCTCGCCAACCCGCGCTGTTCCAGGGCTCGGGGTGGGGAGGAACGGCAACCCTCTGGATGCCCGTTCCCTTCAATCTGCCTGGAAGTAGCCCTGCTCGCCAACCTGCGCTATTCCAGGGCTCGGGGTGGGGAGGAACGGCGACCCTCTGGACGCCCGTTCCCTTCAATCTGCCTGGAAGTAGCCCTGCTCGCCAACCCGCGCTGTTCCAGGGCTCGGGGTGGGGAGGAAGGGGAACGTGCGTCCAGAGGGTCGCCGTTCCTCCCCACCCCGAGCCCGGGGGGGGGGGATGGGGGACAGACAGACAGAGAGAGGCACAGACAAGGAGGGAGGGGGGAATCAGAGAGTGACAGACACACACACACAGAGACAATGAGAGGGAGGGAGGGAGGGAAAGATAGAGACACAGAATGAGTGATTAAGTGCTTGAATGAGAGACAGACACACACACACACACACACACACAGCGTGACAGAGATGGGCAGATAAAGCAGATAGATAGAGAAAGAAAGAGAAAGAAAGAGAGAGGGAAAGAGAGACAGAGAGAAAGAGAGAGAGAAGGAGAGAGAGAGAGAGAAAGAAGGGAGAGAGAGAAAGAGAGAGAGAGAAAGAGAGACAGAAAGAGAGAGAGAGACAGAAAGAGAGAAAGAGAGAGAAAGATGGAAAGAAAGAGAGAGAGAGAGAGAGAGAGAGAGAGAGAGAGAGAGAGAGAGACAGAAAGAAAGACAGAAAGAGAGAAATGGAGAAAGAGAGAAAGAGAGACAGAAAGACACAGAGAGACAGAAAGAGAGAAAGAGAGAGAAAGAGAGACAGAAAGAAAGACAGAAAGAGAGAAAGAGAAAAAGAGAAAGAGGAAAATAGAGAGAGAAAGAGAGACAGAAAGAGACAGAGAGACAGAGAGAAAGAGAGAGAAAGATGGAAAGAAAGAAAGAGACAGAGAGAGAATGAAAGAGAGAGAAAGAGGGAAAGAGAGAGAGAAAGAGGGAAAGAAAGAAAAAGATAGAGAGACAGAAAGAAAGACAGAGAGAGAGAGAAAGAGAAAAAGAGAAAGAGGAAAATAGAGAGAGAGAGAAAGAGAGACAGAAAGAAAAAGAGACAGAAAGAGAGAGAGAAAGAGAGAAATGGAGAAAGAGAGAGACAGAGGGAGAGAAAGATTGAGAGAGAGAAATGGAGAAAGAGAGGAAGAAAGAAAGAAAGAAGGAAGGAAGGAAAGAAAGAAAGAACTTTTGACCACAATTGAGCCTAAAAGTTTGGTTGCTAACCAAGACCATTGTTAAGTGAGTTTCACATTTTCCAAGTTGGCCACGCCCACCCAGTCACATGACCGCTGAGCCACTCCCACAAAACAGGCCACACCTTCCGGCTCTCAAAAGAAATTTCAATCGTGGTATTGTTGATATTTGGCTCTCTTGACTAATGAGTTTGCCCACCACTGGTATAGGGGATTTAGTCATCACACCCTTGTCGTGGTCAGACCACTCACTTCCCCGGCTCGACTTTCCGACTGCTGCTCCCCTCCGCGGGGAGGCGGAACCTGAGTCACCAATCTGGTTCCGCCCCAGGCACCTGATGGACCCGGATGGGTTCCAAACGGCGCTTTGGCCAGTTCCTGTACCCCTGACCCGCGCCCCGATGGAGGACATCGTGGCTGCATGGAATATTGCGGCCACGGGAGCCCTGGATCGGGTCGCGCCCTTGCGGCCTCTCTTGCGGTGCCGAAACACCCTGGCTCCTTGGTTTACCGAGGAGCTATGGGTGATGAAACGCCGCAAGAGATGCCTAGAGGGAAAATGGTGGTCTACCCGTTCTGAATCTGACCGGACACAGGTAAGAGCCCATATACGGACTTACATTGTGGCACTGAGAGTGGCCAAACGCCATCATTGTGCTACTCTCATAGCATCCGCAGACAACCGCCCTGCCGCCCTGTTTAGGGTGACCCGCTCCCTCCTTCAACAGAGGGTGCGGGAAGCCCCGTTACAGGGTAGAGCAGAGGAATTTGTGATTTTTCTGCAGGAGAAAATCGCTCAGATACAGAACGAGTTAGCCCCCGTTCATGGCCCAGTGGGATGCCACGAGACAGATCTTGTTTGGGAGGAGTTTGACTCCGTTATTTCCGAGGATATGGACAGGTTACGTGGGCGACTGCAAGCCACCACATGTTTATTGGACCCGTGTCCCTCCTGGCTTGTACTGGCATCCTGGGAGGTGACACGAGGCTGGCTCCAAGAGGTTGTCAACGCATCCTTAAGTGAGGGTTCCTTGCCTGCTTCCCTAAAAGAAGCGATGGTGAGGCCCCTCCTTAAGAAGCCCTCTTTGGATCCAGCTCTATTAAATAACTATCGTCCAGTCTCCAACCTTCCCTTTTTGGCGAAGGTTGTTGAGAGTGTGGTGGCACAACAGTTTCCCCGTCACCTGGAGGAAGTTGATTATCTAGACCCGCGCCAGTCCGGCTTTCGGCCCGGGCATAGCACCGAGACGGCATTGGTCGCATTGGTGGATGATCTCTGGAGGGCCAGAGATGGGGGGTGTTCCTCCATCCTGGTCCTATTAGACCTCTCGGCGGCTTTCGATACCATTGACCATGGTATCCTATTGCATTGGCTGGGGGGGTTGGGGGTGGGAGGCACCATTTTGCGGTGGTTCTCCTCCTACCTCTCTGGCCGATCGCAATTTGTGTTGGCAGGAGAGCAGAGGTCGACCCCGAGACCCCTCATATGCGGGGTGCCTCAGGGGTCGGTCCTCTCGCCTCTCCTGTTTAATGCATACATGAAGCCGCTGGGTGAGATCATCTGTGGTTTTGGGGTAGAGTACCACCTTTATGCTGACGACACCCAGCTGTATATATCTACCCCAAACCACCCCAATGATGCCGTAGCGGTGATGTGCCAGTGCCTGGAAGCCGTGCGGATCTGGATGGGAAGTAACGGACTCAGGCTCAACCCGACCAAGACCGAGTGGCTGTGTTTTCCGGCTGCCCGTTTCAACCAGCTCACTCCAACGCTGGCCATAGGGGGCGAACATCTTGCCCCTGTGGATGGGGCGCGCAATTTGGTGTCCTCCTGGATACCCGGCTGTCCATGGAAGATCAAGTGACAGCCATGGCCAGGAGGGCGTTTTACCAGGTTCGCCTGGTTCGCCAATTGCGCCCCCTATTGGATCGGGACGCCCTTCGCACAGTCACTCACGCGCTCGTGACATCCCGACTGGACTATTGTAACTCTCTCTACATGGGGCTTCCCTTGAGGTGCCCCCGGAGACTTCAGCTAGTCCAGAACGCAGCCGCGCGAGCAATTATGGGTACCACAAGGTATACCCATGTAACACCGCTCTTGCGCGAGCTGCACTGGCTGCCTGTTGTCTTCCGGGTGCGCTTCAAGGTATTAATTATCATCTTTAAAGCGCTCCATGGCTCGGGACCTAGCTATCTGCGGGATCGGATCCTGCCTCATACATCCTCACGGCCGATTCGCTCCCACAGAGAGGGACTTCTCCGGGTGCCGTCCACTAGACTCTGTCAGCGGGCGACGCCCAGGGGAAGGGCTCTCTCTGTGGCGGGCCCAGCCCTCTGGAACGACCTCCCCCCCGACATTAGGACCACCACGGACCTCCGCTCCTTCCGTCTTAAACTAAAAACACACTTCTTCTGTCTTGCCGGCCTGGGATAGTTACTCCTCTGTTTTTGGGTTTATTGGGGATTTTTAGTTTAGTTAGTTTTAATGGGTATTTTAGCACAGGTATTGTTTAATTTATTTTTAATATGAAATGTTGTATATAGTTATTGTTTTTATTCTCCCTGTGCACCGCCCCGAGTCCCTGTGGGGAGAGGGTGCGGTTTATAAGTATTAAAATTATTATTATTATTATTATTATTATTATTATTATTATTATTATTATTATTATTATTATTATTATTATTATTATTATTATTATTAGTGTAATAAAATCATCACGCATCAAACAAATGTCGGACCTTGGAAAAGAAGAAACTCTGAGGGCCGCCGCGCCTGAAGCAGCCATCCCGAAAACAGAGAAAGAAGAGCCCAGGTCAGTTATTGAACTTTTGGCAGATATCAATCTGGGTGATAAAGTTGAGGAAAAATCAGTTCGTCACCATTGGTCCGAGGGAGTGGGCAGGAAGGGAACGTTAGAAGAAATCCCTTCGGGAGTCACTAACAGACGCAGGCGGGCCCCCTCCCCCCTTCTGGGAAGTACCAGAGGAAGAATTCCTTTCAAGACAACAGGCACAAAAGCTAATTAGAGAAGCGGATGAGCTAAAACGCACCAGAGAAAACAAGGAGGGGGAAACCCCTAACTCTTGGGAGTGGTTATTACCAAGGAGGGAGAAAGAAAAACCCCACATGGGAGGGAGGCCTACCCAGAAAGATGAGCATCCACAGCGCTTAGCAACAGCAAGGGCGGCTTCTCCCACTGAACATCGGAGAAGAGAGGCAAGCCCTAGAAGGGAAGCAAGCCCCCCAGCACGCAGAATGGCAACTGTCCCTCCTTTGGGAGTAAAATTTGGGGGAGATGCTAAGGAATTGGGGGTTTTCCTACTGTATGTCAGCAACTTTGTAAGGCAAGCTACTTTGGATTTGCCAAATGACGAAGCGAAAATTAGAGTTGTTTGCCTCGCCCTCGAGGCCAAAGTGGCAGATTGGATAGTGGCTCTGCATAATAATAACTCTCCTTTGATGAGAAACTTCGACAGATTTATGACCACTTTGAGAAGGCATTTCGAAGACCCCCTCATAGACCGAAAAGCCCGCCTTGAAATGAAGACCCTTCGTCAGGGAAATAAGCCAGTTCAGGAATACACTCAATGATTTCGTGAATTATCTATTTACATGAGAGGTTGGAGCGAGGAGGCCCTTATCGACAATTTCACTGAGGGCTTGCATCCTGATATATATCAAAGCTGTATCAACAGACGTAACCCGCACACGCTCGAGGGTTGGTACGATTTATCCGCTGATGTTGAAATTGATCTAATCAGAAAAACCAATCTTCATTCAATTGAAAGGGAAATTAAAATATCCCCACTTTTTACACCACGTCGTGATGCCCCAAGAGAAGGAAGAGGAGGGCCCCCCAACAAACCTTGTGGTACTGCTTGCTTCAAATGTGGGAAGGAGGGGCATTGGGCTAACAATTGCAGAATGAAACCAAAGCCTGAGATGAGCAGAGGCGCCAGACGACCTGATCTGCGTACCAGACCGGCAATGTCGGGGATGGAACCTTACCACCTACCACTACCAACCAGGGGAGGAGCTGGATGACTGGGAGAAGGAGACTGGAACTGACAATGAGACGGACAGACATTGGGTGAGTTCCCGGTCGGGCCCCATGACTATTCCCCTTAAGCTTAAGACTCCCTCTAGTGGCCACCTCTCAGAATTACTAGCCCTTTTGGACTCTGGGTGTTCATGATGCCTTATAAGCCAAAATCTAGTACAGCAACTAGGAATTCGCCTTACAACTTTAAGAGTTCCGATCGCATTCTGTCAGATGGATGGATAGGTAGCTGGAGGAGCTCCAGCACAATTTGTTACAGAACCAATTGAATTGGTAATTGGTGATCACCATCGAGAAACCTTAAATTTTATTGTTGCACCTATCGCAGACAACCCAATTATTTTGGGATTGACGTGGTTGCGAAAGTGGAACTCTATAATTGACTGGAAGGAGGGTTGGATACGCATTCCCTCAAGTACACCCCTCCAGATAAGGACCCTGCTCCAATGTCCCCGGGCCCTGAGAAAAACGTGAGAACTGACCAGGTGGTGGCCATTTTGGAACAGATATCAGGGGAAGAAAAGATTCCTAAAGAATATTGGGACCTGAAAGAGGTTTTTAGCGAAAAGTCTTCTGACAAGCTACCACCCCACCGCTCTACAGACTGTACCATTGATTTCCTCCCAGGGGTGCAACTACCTAAACCACGCATTTATTATATGACACCCGGGGAGATGGTTGAATTGCGCAAGTTCATTGACAAAAATTTGGCGAGGGGTTTTATTGAGCCTGCTAGACCTAGAGTAGCGGCTTCTGTTATGTTCAGAGAAAAGAAAGATGGCAAGCTATGCCTGGTTGTCGACGGAGCCAATTTTGAAACACCCTGACATGGAAACACCTTTCATTGTGCAGGCCGATGCCAGTGATGTTGCGGTTGGAGCTGCTCTGCTACAATACAACTCCAATGGGGACTTACAGCCCTGCGCTTATACCTCTCGTAAACTCTCTGATACTGAGAGGAGATGGGCCATTTGGGAAAAGGAAGGTTTTGCAGTGTGTTGGGCTCTTATGACTTGGCGCCATTTTTTGGAGGGAGCGAGTCACCCATTTGAAGTATGGACTGATCATAAAAACTTGGAATCTTTGCGGATGCCTCTCAAACTTTCTCCTAAACAGGTCCGTTGGTCTCAATATTTCAGTTGTTTAAATTTTTCCCTTAAATATATTCCGGGAGGGAAAAACTTTATGGCAGACGCCTTATCACGCCTTCCCCAATATAATAGCTCAAAGCTTACTATCGTCCAACCTGTTATTCCAGTGTGTAATTTAGCCGCTCCGGTCACAACTCAAAGCCATTCGATACTGCAAGCTGAGACCCCACCCGAATTAGTTTCTAAAATTAAGGAGGGACTTCAGGCTGATGAATGGTTTGCTGCACACTGCGGAGACTGTACTTTGAGAGATGATTTACCTTGGGTGGGTGGTAAACTTTATGTCCCAGCAACACTCCGCTCTTTTGTACTCCAAAGAGCGCATGATTCTTGTTTGGCTGGTCATTTTGGATTCGTGAAAACTCTACACTTGGTTAAACGGCAGTTTTGGTGGCCATGTTTGAAAAAAGATGTTGAGTCTTACATTGCTAGTTGCCCCGTTTGTGCTGCCTCTAAACGTTCTCCTGGCAAACCTCAAGGTCTCCTCCAATCTGTGGCACGTCCGGAGGCTCCTTTGAAAGAAATATCTATGGATTTCATTGTGGATCTTCCAAGTAGCCATGGTTTTACTGTCATATGGGTGGTTACTGATCTGTTTTCAAAACAAGTTCATTTTATACCGTGTTCAAAAATCCCGACTTCCGGTTCCGGCTCCAGCGGCGACGGGCGAGCCTAGCGCTCGCTCGCCGCTTTGTTTCTTTTTCTGCCCCCTCACGGGGGCGAGACGCCCCTTGTTTGGGGGTCTCCCGTAAAGCCGGCTCGACAGGGACGCCCCCCCTAATGGCGGTGGGGGAAGCGACCCTCGTCGCGGCTTAGGTGAAGGAGAACATGCTGCGGGGGGTTCTCCCTTCGCCTAAGGAAGACGGCGCCATTCGCATTCATGTAGAGGGCTAATCGTCGATGTCGGAAGGCTTTCCGAGGCTTCAGCTGCAAGGGGAGAGTGAGTGTTCAAAAACTTGTTTTTTTTCTACTGTCAGCCGGGCTGAAAGGACTGGGAGGGGGGTGTTTGTTTTTTTAAAAAAACCCTCGGACTTAAGCGGCACCTGGAAATGGTTCCTCGCGGCGAGGAGCGGAAATCTTTAATCCTGACTGTTTGCGCTAAGGGAAAGTGGTCTGCGGTTTGCTTGCAACAATGTCTCTAGGTCTGGCTGAAACAATTTCTCTCACTACTCTCTCCTGTGGGCTCTGAGCTGGGCGTTGGAAGATGGCCTCTCTTTGTTCCTGATTGACTATTTTGTTTATGGAAAATTCCCAGCGTCTCTTTGCAATTTGGACTCTCTCTGGCTTTTAATGAAGAATTTTTTCCTTTTGGATTTGTGATTTCTTTTCTGGAGTACCTTTGCTATTACACCTATTGAGCTGGAAAATTGTTTCTCTCTTGGTTTCTGAATTTTACAACGTTACAACCCTGATCAGAACTTTTGGCTCCCGGTCAGCCTCACCAACCCCACCCTGAAAACGCCATTTTAGTGGCACTGACTTTAACAGTTAACCATGGCTCAAGAAACAGCACTAGCAAGCTTAGAACAAAGGATGGCTTCTCTTGAAACTGTTATACAGACTTTGGTCCAAGAGATTAAAGCCCAGAGGGCAGAAAATATCAATTTCAAGAAGGAGTTATTGGACACACGGAAGCAAGTGCTGGAAAATACACAGAAGAATGAAGAATTGGAAGGGGGGCTGGTGGGGGTTAAGGGAGAGATTAAAAATGTTACTAATGAGGTTGGGGAAATAAATGGGCATGTGTCTAGGATTGATATGGAAAGAATGACATATTTTTTGAGATTTCAGAACGTTTCTGAGGAATCTGGTGAATGCCTCCCTGATCTTATGAGCACGATTATAGCAGACTATTTACAAAAACCTAAGGATGAGATCAGGGGGGACATTGACCTAGCTTATAGAATAAACTCAGCATATGCCAGGATAAATGAAGTGCCTAGAGAGATACATGTGAAATTTGTTAGAAGGTCAACCAGAGAGGAAATCCTGAAAGTGCAGAGAGAAAGTCCGTTAATCTACCAACAAAAAACGGTTGCTATCTTGAAGCAGATCCCTAGAAAGATTAGAGATGCAAGAAGGAAATTTTCCTTCTTGTCTAAAACATTGTTTGACCATGGGATTTTGTTCAAGTGGGTGACACCTGAAGGGATGCTGGTGTTCTGAGAAGGAGGAAGAGTGAGGATTAAAACAGTTGCGGAGGCGGAAGCCTTTCTTAAAAAACATTCCTCTATCCTGGGGGAAGATCCAGGGGGGACGGAGGGGGCCACGGCCCCGCCCGCCGGGGGCCAGGGAGGAGAAAAAGAAGATACAATTGCCAAGAGACTTAGATCGAAAAAATAACTTTGCTTTTTTTTAAATTATTATTAATATTGTATAACCTTATGTCTGGATGCTTGTACACGACTGCTAGCATAGAATGGGGCCAGGGAGGAGAAAAAGAAGATACAATTGCCAAGAGACTTAGATCAAAAAAATAACTTTGCCTTGACTTTTCTTTTGAACAACTTTGCATAATATTTGTATTTGGATTTTTTGTAAAGGACTGACAGTATAGAAATGAGAATTTAGGTATATGTACATGCTTTCACTTTGTAGTGTTATGAAAAATGATTCTTTTTTATTGTTATCAATGTATTTTGAGGTCCCGGAAGAGCCGACGACTTCGACGTGAATGCTCTCAAAATTTCTTTGTATCCCTTACCCTACCCTATAGAAAAAATGTAAAACCAATAAAACTTTTTCAATATAAAAAAAAAAAAATCCCATCGGCCAAAGCCTTGGCAAAATTGTTCCCGAGTCACATTTATCGACTACACGGTGTTCTTAAACGTATTATTTCTGATAGAGGAGTTCAGTTCACTTCTCGGTTTTGGAAGGAGTTTTTGAGGATGATTGGCTCTTCCCAGGGCTTAAGCTCCTCCCACCACCCTCAGACTAATGGAGCTTCTAGAATAGTATCTTCGGTGCTTTATAAATTATCAACAAGATGACTGGGCCGACCTCTTGATCCACCCTGAGGTAGCTTACAATAATTCTGTTCATAGCAGCACTGGCATGACTTCTTTCAAAGTGATTTATGGCCAGGACTTTGTACCAATTCCCGAGCTACCTCACGAGACTCCTGCTGTTCTCTCTCTCTTGGATTGGAGTAGTAAGATGGCATCATTTTGGCCCATTGCACGGAAAACATTGGATGATGCTCACCAAAACGTACACATGGTCACCAACTCTGTAGTTCGGAGGGGCAGCCCATTTTTTATCAGCATACATCTTATGAGAATAAGATGTATGCTGATAAAAAACGGGCTGCCCCTCCGAACTACAAAGTTGGTGACCATGTGTACGTTTCTACTAGGTTTCTGGAGAGTCCTCAAAAATGTAAGAAACTGGGCCCGACGTTTGTTGGCCCTTTCACCATTATTAAAATCATCAGTTCCGTTTCGGTCAAACTGGACTTGCCGAAAACCTATCGTCGGCTTTACCCAATCTTCCATGTCCATCTGTTGAAGCCCGAATGATTTTCCCACCTTCGCCAACCACAGTCTGATGCCCCGGTGCCAATGTTGGTGAATGGTGAACAGCATTACGAAGTACGCAACATTTTGGACTCTAGTGTGGAGAAACAAGGTGCAGTACCTTGTGTCTTGGAAGGATTTCCCTCCGTCCCATACTGAGTGGGTGGATAAAAGCCACGTTAAAGCCCCTAAAATACTGAAGAAGTTTTATGCTAAATATCCTGACAAGCCATAACTACTGTTGTTTCATGTGTTTACGTGTTTTATGTTGGTCTCTGTCCCTGTTGGTTTTTTTGTTTTGTTTTACAGGACTGACATCGCTTTTCTGGAGGAGGGCCGGATGTCAGCCTCTGCTTTTTTGCTTGCTTCGGCTGCCATTTGAAATGGGGAGGGGGGGCTGTGGGTACTGAACATTAAGTGTGCTGGAGGAGGATGGAGCCAGGGCCTGATATCGCCGAGGCTAACGATCTTGCATTCCATTGTGTTGATGCTCCTGAGCAGGGGGCTCACCTGACATCGTGGACGACTCTGCATTGGATATTTCACTGGGGTTAAAGGGGGCTTAAGGGTTGGGTTATGCTTTGATACGTATGTTGCACACCTAAATGTTTCATTCCTTGCTTGACTTTCGCTGCGGTCTTATCATATTCAGTACAAAGTAACCTTAAACTTTCAAATGAGCTTAAGCGTGGTCTTTCCTGATTTATGATGGAAGCAGATCTGACAAAAGGATGAATCTAATGTATAAGAATAGATGATCTGAACATTATTAATAACTTTAAGTAGTGAGTATTCGATACTGGAAAGATTCTTTATACCTTAAAGACCTGGTGACAATTTAAGTACTCTGAAATAACCTAAGACCTATAGAACGCAATTGCCAGACTATTTCTCACTGATGCACTATGAATTATTTATGTCTTTTATCATCTATTTATAACATCCATTTATATCCTATTTTAATTATGTTAGCCAACGATGTCTTTTATAATCAATTACATGACCCATCTATATTTATATTACCTTTATATTTATATTTATACGTAATTATTTATTTAATTATTTATATATATTGATATGTACTCAGAGGTAGACCTGTTATTACTGCGAGAGTCCCCGCTCTCATAGGCTTGGCCCTCCGCTTTAACGAGGGCCCACCTTGATGAGGGATTTATTAATCCGGAGAGGTGGGCGAAGCGTGGTCTCAGGGGTTTTTTAGCTAAACATTTGTTACGTATTTTAGGGGGTACCAGGGAGGGGGAGGGGGTAGACAGGTTGAGGCAATTAAGAAGGGAACGGGCGGAGCCAGCAGACCAAGGAAGGGAGCGGATGGATCGATTAAAAGGGGGGATACTCAAGCCGTTTCCATTGAGGGTCTATCTATCGAGACGGTCGTAGGGAGGGGCAAGTCCGATGGGAGACAGGTTGGGGGCACAAGGCCAATGGTTGCAAACGGTCAGGTGCCACAACCCCCGCAGGCTAGGTGGTCAGGGATTACAGAGCCAGGGCCCGAGGCTGATGTTTTGCAATGCCAGGTCCGTGGTCAACAAAGCCCCCCTCATCCACGACCTTGTGTCGGAGGGGGAGCCTGACCTGGTGGGAATAGCGGAGACCTGACTGGGCCACGACGGAGGACTCCCCCTCGTAGAAATGTGCCCGCCAGGTTACCGCGCTTTTCATCAGCCACGGGCCCTAGGCAGGGGTGGAGGGGTAGCGGTTATTGTTAGGGAAAGTCTTGAGCGGAGAGAGACCACTGTACCACAGACCACCGGCTGTGAGTCCTTCTGTGTAAAGTGGGGCCTAGGGAGGCAGTTGGGTGTGCTGATTGTATACCTGGCTCCCCGCTATGTAACAGCAGCTCTGCCCGAGCTCCTTGAGGTGATCGCCGCAATGGCGGTTGAGACCCCCAGACTGGTTGTCATGGGGGACTTTAACCTGCCATCGGTAGGCGAATCATCAGAGGTAGCTTGGGAGTTCATGGCCTCCATGATGGCCATGGACCTGACCCAAGTAATTCGGGGCCCCACGCACGAAGGAGGACACACGCTGGACTTAATTTTTGTCTCTGGTCAATGGAAGAGTGATCTGGGTATAGGGGACGTAGTCATCATACCCCTGTCATGGTCGGACCACTCACTTCTCCGGCTCGACTTTCCAATCGCTACACCCCACCGCAGGGAGGCGGAACCTGATTTACCTATATGGTTCTGCCCCAAGCGCCTGATGGACCCAGATAGGTTCCAGACGGTGCTTGGGCCATTACCTGTGTCCTTGACCCGCGCCCCGACGGAGGACCTCGTGGCCGCATGGAATACTGCAGCCACGGGGGCCTTGGATCGGGTCGCGCCCTTGCGGCCTCTCTTGCGGCGACGAACCACCCAGGCTCCTTGGTTCACCGAGGAGCTGAGGGTGATGAAGCGCCATAAGAGATGCCTAGAGAGGAGATGGAGATCCACACGGTCTGAATCTGACCGAACACAGGTGAGAGCCCATTTACGGACTTACCTTGTGGCATTGAGAGTGGCTAAACGTCATCATTGTGCCACTCTCATCGCATTCGCAGATAACCGCCCTGCCGCCCCGGATGACCCGTTCCCTCCTTCAACAGAGGGTGCGGGAAGCCCCTTTACAGGGTAGTGCAGAGGAATTTGGGGACTATCTGCAGGATAAAATCGCTCAGATTTGGAAATCGAAAGTGGCCCAGTGGGATGCCCCGAGGTGGGTCTTGAGACAGTTTTGTGGGAAGAGTTTGACTCTGTTACTTCCGAAGATATGGACAGGTTATGTGAGCGACTGCGAGCTACCACATGTTTATTGGACCCGTGTCCCTCCTGGCTTGTACTGGCATCCTGGGAGGTTACACGAGGCTGGCTCCAGGAGGTGGTCAATGCTTCTTTGAGTGAGGGGTTCTTGCCCACCGTCTTGAAAGAGGCGGTGGTGAGACCCCTCCTCAAGAAGCCCTCTCTGGACCCAGCATTGTTGGTAAATTACCATCCAGTCTCCAACCTTCACTTTCTGGCGAAGGTTGTAGAGAGTGTGGTGGCACAACAGTTCCCCCGTCATCTGGAGGAAATTGATTATCTGGACCCGCGCCAGTCCAGCTTCCGGCCCAGGCACAGCACCGAGAGGGCATTGGTCGCGTTGGTGGATGATCTCTGGAGGGCCAGAGATGGGGGTTGTTCCTCCATCCTGGTCCTATTAGACCTCTCATCGGCTTTTGATACCATCGACCATGGTATCCTATTGCATCGGCTGGAGGGGTTGGGGATGAGGGGCACCGTGTTACGGTGGTTCTCCTCCTACCTCTTTGGTCGATCGCAATTTGTGTTGGCAGGAGAGCAGAGGTCGACCTCGAGACCCCTCACTTGTGGGGTGCCTCAGGGGTCGGTCCTCTCGCCTCTCCTGTTCAACACATATATGAAGCCGCTGGGCGAGATCATCCGTGGTTTTGGGGTAGAGCACCACCTCTACGCTGATGATACGCAGCTGTATGTATCTACCCCAAACCACCCCAACGATGCCATAGAGGTCATGTGCCAGTGCCTGGAAGCCGTGCGGGCCTGGATGGGAAGGAACAGACTCAGACTCAACCCGTCCAAGACCGAGTGGCTGTGGTTTCCGGCATCCCGGTACAACCAGTTGACTCCATCACTGGCCATAGGGGGTGAACATCTAACCCCTGTGGATGGGGCACACAACTTGGGCGTCCTCCTTGATGCACGGCTGTCCATGGAAGATCAAGTGACAGCGGTGGCCAGGAGGGCGTTTTACCAGGTCCGCCTGGTCTGCCAGTTGCATCCTCTATTGGATCGGGATGCCCTTTGCACAGTCACTCATGCTCTCGTGACATCCCGACTGAACTACTGCAATGCGCTCTACATGGGGCTCCCCTTGAGGTGCACCCGAAGGCTTCAGCTTGTCCAGAATGCAGCCGCGTGGGCAGTTATGGGAACCTCTAGGTTTTCCCATGTAACACCGCTCCTGCGCGAGCTGCATTGGCTGCCTGTCGTCTTTCGGGTGCGCTTCAAGGTGTTGGTTATCATCTTTAAAGCGCTCCATGGCACGGGACCCAGCTATCTGCGAGATCGCATCCTGCCCCATACATCCCTGCGGCCGATTCGCTCCCACAGAGAGGGACTTCTCCGGGTGTCGTCCACTAGGTTATGCCAGCGGGCGACGCCCAGGGGAAGGGCCTTCTCTGTGGCGGGCCCGACCCTCTGGAACGACCTTCCCCCCGAAATTAGAACAACTACGAACCTCCGCTCCTTCCATCAAAAGTTAAAAACACACTTTTTCTGCTTGGCCGGCCTAAACTGTTTTAGGGTTTTTAACGATTAATTTTTAGTTTTAATATGGGATTTTAGCGCAGGGTTAGTTTAATTTTATTTTATACTGTACTATGTTTGTGATTTTATATGTATTTTAAATTCCCTGTGCCCCGCCTCGAGTCCCTTCGGGTTATAAATTAAAATTTATTATTATTATTATTATTATTATTATTATTATTATTATTATTATTATTATTATTATTATTATTATTATTATTATTATTATTATTATTATATATCAAATGGGTTAATGGATGTAATGAATAATTGAAACATACATGCATTTAATAACTATTTGTGGTAACAATTGAAAATTAGTACTGCAATTGAATATGTTGTATACTCCATGGAACATTAATGGTAATTTGAGCACACAATGCTCAATAATAGCAATGTATTTAGTTATATTTGATGGATAACCTGTGATTCTCATTCTAATTGCAAAAACAGATGTACAAAAACTTGTAACCATACGTCATGCTTGATGAAATTGAGTAAAGTATTTTATAAGTGTTGTTTTGTCTTTGTTTTAAAAATAAAAATTTTATTCAAGAAAAAGAGTTGTACCTTATGATTCTTGACGAATGTATCTTTTTATGTACACTGGGAGCATATGCACCAAAGACAAATTCCTTGTGTGTCCAATCACACTTGGCCAATAAAGAATTTTATTCTATAACCCACCCTACTGTCAGTTGCATTTTGTTAGTTGTCCTGGTACTGCATGTGTGTGTGTTGGTTCTGTTCACCAATAAACTGCAGTCTCCATCTTTATTCCCAGCTTAGAACTGGAAGTGAATTTTTCATCCAACAGGATCCCAGCATCGTCTAAAGATAGCATAGATTTTGGGCTCAGAAATAGGTTCAGACCCTGATTTCCCTCAAGACTGGGTAAAAGAAATCTCTACAAGTCTAGAGAGCCATTGCCAATCCGTAGATACTGCTATGGATGCTGTGTCTTCAGCAGCATCACTCTTGGCTTCAGGAGAACAGACTCCTTGTATACAGCCTAAAGCAGTGATGGCTAACCTTTTGTGTGCCACCCTGCGTGCTGGAAATGGCATGCAAAACCATCCCGCCTAGACCGTGTGGCCCCACTGGCCTTTGCCTGCATGAGAATACTGAAATCTGGACTGGTGCACATGCGTGTACTGGCCCCTGACCGTCCAGTTTCCAGCACCGGCGCGTGCTCAATGAACAACTTTCTGGCACGCATGCGCATGATGGAAACCCATAAGTCTGGGTGCTAGTGTGTGCATGCGCCCCAAAATGCTGCTCTTCTGGATTGTGGTACTCCCATGTGAACCAAGGCCAGCTGACCATGTGTACATGCACAGGAACGCATCCCACATGGGATGACTCTGTGTGCTGCTTCCAACACGTGTGCCATAGGTTAACCATCATGGGTCTAAAGAAACTTCAGAAACAGATAGTTTCTTTAGGTTGCATTCTGCCTCTTTCTCTTTACCTCTTGCTGTTTGCAGAAAGGCATTCTATGGAAGGGATTGGTCCGTTCTAATGGTATTACTGACAATGCTCTCACTAGGCAAAAATCAGGCAAAATGATTGACTGTCAACTTTCAGAATTCTGAGTTGATCTTCTTTAATTGCTAAGACTGAGAAACTCTGTATTAGCATTTTAGAGTTACAGTGTCAAAACAGATGTAGCCATCTCCTCTCTTGCCCATGAAAATACAAGGAAATGTCACTTCCTTCTATCTTTTCAGCTGCGGAGGTAGAAAGCATCTAATTCAAAGGCTCCACACTTTCCCATGAGAACTTTCCCATGAGCTTTCCCATGAGCACTTATCTACCTTTGCATGATCGATTACAAGAAGAATTGAGACCCACAATAGCTTCAGGTATCATAATTCCTTCTGTTGAATTCTCTTGAACATAAAAGGAAAAAGCAGACTAGTTTTGCACATTAATTCCCTGGGAAATACACATTAAAATGAATATATGAAATATAAGGATAATAATGAAAGCATGTGTATCTGATGGATGATTTGTGATAGTATGTATAATAGAAAGTAATGATGTAAACTGATGGAAAATTCCTGAGTATTTGTATTGTAAAATTAATAGAATGAGATAGGTGATTACGTAAGTTATATTGTTACTAAAT
This sequence comes from Rhabdophis nuchalis, assembly GCA_039707465.1. Lineage (NCBI taxonomy): Eukaryota > Metazoa > Chordata > Lepidosauria > Squamata > Natricidae > Rhabdophis > Rhabdophis nuchalis. Next base: position 177,633,619 of record CM077646.1, on the reverse strand, counting down.
GGATAATTAAGGATGTAAGGCAGGGGTGTCCAAACTTGGGAACTTTAAGACTTACGGACTTCAACTCCCAGAATTCCCCAGCCAGCATGCTGGCTGGGGAATTCTGGGAGTTGAAGTCCATAAGTCTTAAAGTTCCCAAGTTTGGACACCCCTGATGTAAGGGAATAACTTCGGTTTAAAATGAAGAAATATTAATTGTAACGGAATATATGATGCATAAGGATAGTGATGCATTTATTTACATTGGATCTATGTTTAGTGACTGTATATATAATTGAAATGTTGAACTACAAAAATCTTGTAACCGAATGACATGCTATACGTAACTGATGAGGATGTTATAAGTTTAGATGTTTTGTTTTTGTATGTGTAAAAATAAAAAAACTTTTTAAAAAATGAAATAGGCTTCCTTTTTCTCGACCTCCTTGCTTTCTTAGTAACAGCAATTGCACATTTTTATTTGTTGTAGAAATCCAGGAATGGGGAATTTCTTTCTATTAAAAGTAGAATATGAAATGTTCTCCTTCCAATGATACTACTTTCCTCAGCTACTACTATTACCTATCATCCTTGCCCGAGTTGTAAATTGATAGCATCCCCAAAACGTTTTAAAATTAGGCCAAGCTATCACTGATTACAATAGTACTGAATTATAGAATCTTTAAAATGACAGTATGTAACAGTGGTCGGCAAACTCATTAGTCAAAAGAGCCAAATATCAACAATACCACAATTGAAATTTCTTTTGAGAGCCAGAAGGTATGGCCTGTTTTGTGGGAGTGGCTCGGCGGTCATGTGACCGGGTGGGCGTGACCAACTTGGAAAATGTGGTGAAACTCACTTAACAATGGTCTTGCTTAGCAACCAAAATTTTGGGCTCAATTGTGGTCATAAGTTCTCTTTCTTTCATCTCTCCCACTTTCTTTTTTCTTTCTTTTCTTTCTTCCCTTCTTTCTCTTTCTGTTTCTCTCTGTCTCTCTCTCTGAGTCTGTCTGTCTGTCTCTCTCTGTGGCTCTTTATCTCTCCCTCCCTCCCTCCCTGTCTCTTTCTATCATTCTATGTCTGTCTCTCTGTATCTCTGTCTCTCTCCTCCCTCCCTCTCTGTCTCTCCCCTCCCTTCTTCTGTCTCTCTGTCATTCTCTCTGTCTGTCTGTCTCTCTCTGTGGCTGTCTCCCTCCCTCCCTCCCTCTTTCTGTCACTCTCTGTCTGCCTCTCTGTATCTCTTTCCTCCCTCCCTCTTATCTCTTGTGTCTCTCCCCTCCCTTCCTGTCTCTCTGTCATTCTCTCTGTGTGTCTGTCAGATTCTGATTCCCTCCCTCCGTCTCTCTCTCTCTGTGCCTCTCTCTGTCTGCCTGTCACTGTCTCTGTCCACAGAATATCGTGTGAAGCAGCGGTGAGTCTGTGCGCTGCTGGCGAGGCCATCCGCGAGGTCCCCCTCGTGTTCGTCTTCCCCGATGGCGTCTGGAGTGATCAGGGGCCGTGCAGGAACTCGGCGCTTTTCCACGGTGTGAAAAAGATAGGCGCATGCAAGTCCTGCGGAATTACAGCGCAAATTCCCACCGCTACGAAGTCTCTGAGACTGTAATTGGGCGGGGCATGCGTGTGGCAAAGATAGGTGGCCAATAAGTATAATAAATCAATATGATTGATTTCATACCACAAAGCCCGCTGAGGAAAAGATTGATCTTTATTGTGAGTTAATTACATGTAAAAATTGAATTTAAGTGGAGGGCTATTAAAATTAATCCAAGACTGTAAATTGCTATCTCCTGCCTTAAGACTTACCTAAAATCAGTATGTCAGAATGCAGACAGCAGCATTCATAACTGGCATTTACAATATTTTATTTATTTATTATTCAAATTTATATGCCGCACCCATCTCACCACATAGGGACTCGGGCGGCGCACAAGGAATATAAAATATAGATATACAAATATACAAAAATAAAACATACTTAAAACTAAATTAAATTAACCCACCCTGCGCTAAAACCCATATGAAAACCCCTGAATTAAAACTTTGGTAACTAAAAGCAGTACGGTGTTCGAATAAGATCATGCCAGGCCGGTGGTTGGAAGAAGTTATGTGGGAATGCCTTGAGGGACCCATAATCACCCGCGCGGCCGCATTCTGGACCAACTGCAACCTCCAAGTGCATCTCAAGGGGAGCCCCATGTAGAGAATGTTACAGTAGTCCACATGAGAAGTCACGAGCGCTTGAGTGACTATGCGAAGGGCCTCCCGGTCAAGTAACGGGCGCAATTGGTGGACCAGGGGAACCTGGTAAAATGCCCCCCTGGCCACGGCCGCCACCTGATCCTCCAGGGACAGCCGGGAATCCAGGAGGACGCCTAAATTGCGCGCCCTCTCCACAGGGGCCAGTACTTCGCCCCCATGGCCAGTGATGGTGTCAACTGGCTAAACCGGGAGGCAGGAAACCACAGCCACTCGGTCTTGGACGGGTTGAGTTTGAGTTTGTTGCTGCCCATCCAGATCCGTACGGCCTCCAAACACCGGGACATCACCTCAACGGCATCGTTGGGGTGGTTTGGGATAGAGATGTACAGCTGAGTGTCATCAGCGTACAGATGGTATTCTACCCCAAAACCACGGATGATCTCACCCAGCGGCTTCATATATGTGTTGAACAGGAGTGGCAAGAGGACCGACCCCTGCGGCACCCCACAAGTGAGGGGCCTAGAAGTTGACCTCTGCCCTCCTGTCAACACGAATTGCGACCGACCAGAGGGGTAGGAGGAGAACCACCGTAAAACAGTGCCTCCCACCCCCAACCCCCCCAGTCGGCGCAATAGGATATCATGGTCGATGGTATCAAAAGCCGCTGAGAGATCTAAAAGGAGGAGGATAGAGGAACAACCTCTATCCCGCGCCCTCCAGAGATCATCCACCAACGCGACCAATGTCGTTTCGGTGCTATGACCGGGTCGAAAGCCGGACTGGCACGGGTCTAGATAATCAATTTCCTCCAGGTGGCGAGGAAACTGCAGTGCCACCACACTCTCTACAACCTTCGCTAGGAAGTGAAGGTTGGAGACCGGACGGTAATTCTCCAATAATGCTGGGTCCAGGGAAGGCTTCTTGAGGAGAGGTCTCACCACCGCCTCCTTCAAGGCGGTAGGCAAAAACCCCTCACTCAAAGAAGCGTTCACTATGTCCTGGAGCCAGCCTCGTGTCACCTCCCAGGATGCCAGTACAAGCCAGGAGGAACACGGGTCCAATAAACATGTGGTGGCCTTTAGTCTCCTCGACAACCTGTCCATATCATCGGCAGCAACAAAGTCAAAGTCCTCCCATAAAATTGTCTCAAGACCTGCCTCGGGAACTTCCTGTAGACTACTGTCTGTGGAGGGCAGCCCGCTCCGGATCTGAGCGATTTTATCCATCAGATATTCACCAAATTCCCCGGCATGGCCCTGCAACGGGGCTTCCCGCGGCCTCTGTTGAAGGAGGGAGCAGGTCACCCCAAACACGGCCGCCGGGTGGTTATCTACGGACGCGATGAGGTTGGCACAATATTCATGTCTGGCCACCCTCATTGCTACTAAGTAAGTCCTCAAATGGGCTCTCACTAGTGTTCGGTCGGATTCAGACTGAGAGGATCTCCACCTACTCTCTAGGCGTCTCTTGCGGCGTTTCATCTCCCTCAGCTCCCTCATCTCCCTCAGCGACGCCACGTGAGAGGCCGCAAAGGTGCGACACGGTCCAAGGCCCCCGTGGCAGCACTATACCACTAGGTCCTCAGTCGTGTCGCAGGTCAAGGCTACAGGTGCTAGCCCAAGCTCCAATTGGAACCTTTCAGGATCTATCAGGTGCCTGGGGCGGAACCATAGACTGTCGGAGTAAAGGAAGATAATATATTTGAATAGTAAACCATTTTCAATGGATACAACTAAAATTTAAGGTGTTTCAGAATATATGTCCTTCATAGCTCACAAGGGGCTACCTAATATTTAAAACGCACACTACACAGATTCAACTCTTTCTCCTTTATTTGCATCTTTCAAATTGCTGGAACAGCAAGTGGGTCGTCGTAGGGAAATCCCACCCAACCTGATCACGAGCAGCACAAAGTCCCAAATACTTGAGTTATCGTAAACAGAACTAATCACAAGAACCACAAATAAATAAAGACAATGGGGCGAAAACTATCTGGAATACAGCAGTCTGGGTGCAAAAAGGAATCTCGGTAAGGCAAGGTGGGGAAAACATTCAACAAAAAATGAGAAAATGTATACCACATTACATTACAAGGTAAGGTTTCTGTCCACTAGAAATGTAAAGGGAATGGTTGTTTTCTTTGAGGAGATTATAGCCTCAGCAAACTTCAGTGTAGATATTCTTCGCAGTGTGCAAAACCAGCTCTATCCAGTATGGAACCAACACCTCTTATTTACTTACAGCTTGAGGGGAGAAAAATAAGGGGAATTTGAGTCAGGGAGCGGCTATACAAGGTAAAGGTCCAGGTCCAAGTAGAATTTAGTACATCGTGTTAGGGATAGGGATGATGACTGATGGAATAGGCAGAATAATGGTATACACAAGCTGGTCACTTTTTCAATAAAATGAGATTCATGTGAACCGATCACTACTCTGTCTGGGGCACAGAGATGGTAGGCCCCTTGGGGTCATCAAAACGGTCCATAGTCTTGAGGCTCATGATCATGTGGAGGCCATAGGTGAAGATAGCGACAAGAAGCAATGAAGTGAGCAAACCCATCCATATTCCAGGAGAGAAGAAACCAGCACAGTCACTGGCATCAGCAAATGTTTCATTTATCAGCTGGTAGCTTTGGATCTGCAAGGACAGAGAACTCTGCATAAATGTTACAGGCTGATTTAAATCTCCCTATATCATGCTATATTCCCAACAGGATCTTAACAAATTCCATTACTACAGTATATAGAAACAGTGCTGTTTACAGAGTCTTATCAAAAGTCAGAGGATATGGGAGATTGGCCTTGATCCCTGGCTGCCAATCAGAGAGCAACCAAAGCCCATTCTTCTCATAAATACCAGAATAATTTATTAGAGTTGATACAAGCACATTAATGAGACATTTCTGGAAAGGTGGGAACAGCTTGGCTTTTCAAAAGACTAGGGATTTCTGTCACCATTTCAAGTCAGCTAGGATGTATTTTCCTCACTCAGCGTACCTGAAATCTCATGATAGTCAGATCCCACTGGGTGGCATTTTTGGCAGGGAACAGCATGCCCCCCAAAGATAGTTTGCTGCTGACACAAGCACAGCTGAAGGAATAGTTGGTAGGGGCTGTGATTTGGGTAACATTGAAGACAGCAGGTGGATCTCGATCTCTGACCAGTTCCACAGTGTGGAGGACAAACCAGTTCCGCTTAGAAATGGAATAACTAGCATTTGTCATTAGAAAACTGTGGGAAGAGAGAGAAAACCAAAAGAGAGGAGAGAGGGGGGGAGAGAGAAGGAGCAAAATAAGTAAAAATAGCCTGGATAGTTCTTTAAACCTTAGTAATAACCACTATTAATCCTCTGTGTCAATGCTTGAATTAAATTAGCCCAAAACTGCCTAGTAGTGGCAGGTTCCATATTTAATAGATATTATATATATTATATTCATTAAAACACTTTGTCTCCCAGTTTACATGGGATTTCTAAAAATGCCCTAAAATGCTCATCAAGCCTTAATACTTCTGCTAAAAGAGAAAGGATGAGTTGGCATCTTCCTGAGACTCAGGATCACATTTAATATAGTGTGTGTGTCTGTGTTAATATAAATCATTGGTTCATATAAATGGATTGAACCAGGATGTTCTGCTTTTTCTCCATTTTTGTTGGAGAACACTTAATAGGAATCTCCATATTTTAAAAGTATTGGAGTATAGGTCTAATTTAGTAAAGAGATTGTTTCTGTATATTGCCGCTTAAAAATGGCAGGTAATCACGCTACTGTTTGGCTACTTTTTACTGTAGCAAAAAGGGCCTTTAAAGATGAAGACCTGAGCCAATATCCACACCCTTTTCTTGGAAGTCACAGGGAGTGGATAAGAATAACTTAAGGCTCTCTTTGTCTATAAGACTTCAGGGGCAACACTGGAAAAACTACACACAAAATCTAAGGAACAGGACCTCCCATTTTAGAATATTAACAAAAAGACCCAGTTGAGCCCTTCAATGCAAATTGTACAAGAAATAATGTTTCATGCTTTAAAATGCCACGCTTTAAACAGTATGTATGTATATGTGTGTGTGTGTGAATGTGTATACACACACACACAGTGTCACATACAGTATATATATGTATATGTATATGTATATACATACATACATACTTTCTCTTATTTGTTTGAGGTCTAGTTATCAAACGTTTCATGGAGTGCCCCCTAGTTTTAGTGTTGTGCGATAGGGAAAACAGTTTTTCCTTTTCTACTTTGTCCACACCGTGCGTGATTTTATAGACTTCAATCAGGTCACCTCTCAGGCGCCGTCGTTCTAGAGTGAAGAGGCCCAGCCGTTGCAGCCTCAGATGGTAAGGAAGGTGTTCCAGCCCCCTAATCATTCTGGTTGCCCTCCTCTGCACCTTTTCCATTTCCATAATATCCTTCTGAAGGTATGGTGGCCAGAACTGTACACAATACTCCAGATGGGGCCTCACCATAGATTTATAAAGAGGCAAAATGACACTTGCTGACTTATTTTCTATACCCTTCCTAATGATCCCTAGCAATGAGTTTCCTTTTTTCACTGCTGCGGCACACTGGGTTGACACCTTCATTGAGCTGTCCACCAGGACACCAAGGTCCCTTTCCTGGTTAGTTGCAAGGAGTTCAGACCCCATCAGTTTATAGATGTAGTTGGGTTTTTTTGCCCCAACGTGCATCACTCTGCACTTACTAATGTTGCCACTGGGTTGCCCACTCCCCCAGTGTCAAGAGATCCCTCTGGAGCTCCTCACACTCTCAGTTTTTACTACCCTGTATAATTTAGTGTCATCGGCGAATTTGGCTACCTTGCTGTTTACTCCTACTTCTAGATCATTTATGAAAAGGTTGAAGAGCAGGGGTCCCAGTACTGAACCTTGGGGGACCCCACTCTTTACCTCCCTCCACCTGGAGAAGTGTCCATTTAATGCTACTCTCTGTTTCCTGTCCCTTAGCCAGTTGCTAATCCACGACAAGGCCTGTCCCTTTATTCCATGACTGGCAAGTTTATTTAAGAGCCTTTGGTGCGGGACCTTGTCAAAGGCCTTCTGAAAGTCCAGATAAACAATGCCAACTGGATCTCCCTTGTCCACGTGCTTGTTGACACTCTCAAAAAATTCCAGATTAGTGAGACATGATTTGCCCTTGCAAAAGCCATGTTGGCTCTCCTTCAGCAGTGCCTTCTCTTCTACATGCATATTAATTTTATCCTTTAAGATGGTTTCCATCACTTTACCTGGGACACTTGTCAAGCTAACCGGTCGGTAATTTCCTGGATCACCTCTGGATCCTTTTTTGAAGATAGGTGTAATATTCACTACCTTCCAGTCATCCGGCACAAGGCCTGATTTGAGGGAAAGATTATATATTTTGGCAAGGGCATCAGCAATTTCATCTTTAAGTTCCTTGAGAACTCGTGGATGGATGCCATCTGGTCCTGGTGATTTGTTAGTGTTTAGTTTAACAAGACATGCAAGGACCTCCTCCCTGGTTATTTCTATCTGGGTTAATTCCTCAGTTTCCCTCCCTATGAAGATAGGCTCTGGTTTGGGCATGTGATCTCTGTCTTCTTCAGTGAATACTGAAGCAAAGAGTGTTCTGTCTTCAAAGAATACTGAAGCTACCTGCCTACCTACTGTATTTCTCCCTATCTATCCCCCTACCTACCTACCTACAGTGTTTCTCCCTCTCTGTCACCCTATCTACCTACATACCTACCTACTGTTTCTCCCTATCTATCCACCTACCAACCTACCTTATTTCTCACTCTCTATCTATCCCTCTATCTACCTACCTACTGTAATACAATAATACAATAGTAGAGTTGGAAGGGACCTTGGAGGGCATCTAATCCAAATCCTTGCCTAGGCAGGAAGCCCTATACCCATGATGGCGAACCTATGGCACGGGTGCCACAGGCGCCACACGGAACCATTTCTTAGGCCACACGAGGCATTGCCCTGTCAGCTTCAGTGTGTATGTGTGCCCTGGCCAGCTGATTTAGGCCTTCTTTTGAGGCCGTTTTTTGCCCTCTGGAGGTGGGGGAAGGCTGTTTTCACCCTCCCCAGGCTCCTATAAAGCCTCTGGAGTCTGGGGAGGATGTCAAAAGCATGCCAAATGCAGGGGGTCATGCACATAGCATTATGGATGTGGCACACCTTTGCACATCGCCCCTGCACTCCCCCTGCTTTTGGCACGCGAGCCAAAAAAGGTTAGCCATCACTGCCCTATACCATTTCAGACAAATGGCTATCCAACATCTTCTTGAAGACTTGCAGTGTTGGGGCATTGGAGAATAGTTTGACTCCCTCTTCTTTGTGGCAGCACCTGAGATATTAGAAGGCTGCGATCCTGTCTCCGCTAGACCCTCTTTTATTAAACTGTATCTCTCTCTCTCTATTCCCCTATCTACCTACCTACTGTAATACAATAGCAGAGTTGGAAGGGACCTTGGAGGTCATATAGTCCAACTCCCTGCCTAGGTAGGAAGCCCTATACCATTTCAGACAAATGGCTATCCAACATCTTCTTAAAGACTTGCAGTGTTGGGGCATTCACAACTTCTGGAGGCAAGCTGTTCCACTGGTTCATTGTTCTCACTGTCAGGAAATTCCTCCTCAGTTCTAAGTTGCTTCTCTCCTTGATTAGTTTCCACCCATTGCTTCTTGTTCTGCCCTCAGGTGCTTTGGAGAATAGCTTGACTTCCTCTTTGTGGCAACTCCTGAGATATTGGAAGGCTGCGATCCTGTCTCCCCTGGTCCTTCTTTTGTTAAACTGTATTTCTCTCTCTCTCTCTTTATGATCCGTCTGGGAGTTTGCTATCCCACTGCCTTTTTGGCCCTAAGAGGCCTCCATACGTGGCTGAGGAAATGACTGTTGGTGGGAGGAGTTACAGGGAGGTGAAAACCTGATCAGTAGGTACATTTTACATTTGTGTACCTTGCACATGACACACGTATGAGTACGTATTCTATTATCGGAAGTCCTTGTGAACATTGTGTGAAAGTTTGGGGTAAATCGGTGCAGTAGTTTTTGAGATTAGTGGATTCGTACAAACTATTTTACATTTTTATATATGTAAATATGTATACATATATTTTTATATATGCTCCTGCCTGATATGCAATACAGCCCCAGTTCGAATCCCAGTAAGAGTATGACTAGCTGATGAGCTAATAAGCTTGAAATAGATCTATCCTAGTCTCTCTGATTTATTTATTGATCAGCTCATAATACTAACACACACACACACATATATGTACACACACACACACACTACTTTTCTTAAGAAAAATGTCAAAATTCAACTCTGCAGTAGATAGAGAACAACCTGATGATTTAACTCCCAGATTGAAAAAGACAAGTAACAACTGGTAAAATATATGCTGCTCTAAGAACAGGATCTCAGAAACTGTGCCAACTTTACCTGATTTTTAATGGTTTCCCATTTACATTTTGATATTTCAGTACCAATCTATGGAGAGAAAGCAAGAGTTAGTTCTATTTATTTAACCAGACCCAAACTATACATTCCCTCTCCATATTTAGCTAATGCTGCCCAGGTTTTAAGTATGATTCTTATAGGTAATCTTTGATTTATGACCACAATGGAGCCTGGAATTTCAGTCACAGGTTGTGGTTGTCGAAGCACCATGTGATTTTACAACTAATTTTATGAAAGTAGTCATTAGGCAAACCATGTGATTAAGTGAATCAAGCTTATCCAATGTTGTTTTTTTGCCATTTTCTGATGGCAAAAGATGGGGTGAGGTGCATGGTTCATCAGTAGCTTTTTAAAACTTCATTGCAACTTGCATCATTAAACAACGTTTAATAATGAAGTAGTCTTCGTAAGTCGAAGACTACTTGTATGCCATTTTAGAATTTGGCATGGCACAGAAAAATCCCAGAGATTAATTATTTCTCTCAAAGTGTGTGTGTGTCTGTGTGTGTGTGAGTGTGTGTTTACAGCTCACTCACAATCTGTAAAATTTGAGAGAAACTCTGGAGCAAAATGCAGGCAGTTGTCGATAGGAGGCAAAATGAGGCGATTATAATGATAGAGGAAAGCCAAATTTAGGATCCTCCACACCCCCTAACTAGCAGAAGCAGAAACACATCAAATGTTTACAGATTGACATGACAGCTTGAATGATTCAAAAGTGAATCTTGTTATTTGTAAAACTACACACAACTCCTAGCAGTCAGAAACTTCCCACAACACCTATACATATTTTCCTCAACAGCTCATATTATCCCATCATTAGATTCTCCCCACCATCCTCACAGCCCTTGCCCCAACTTACTTAGATGTATTAGGATTCCATTCAGACTCTTTCACATCAACCGCAGCACTGGGCCCAAAGGTTAAATTGGTTAGGTCAAACAGTGTGCTGTTGATGCTCACTGATATATTGCTGGCCCAAAAGAGTATGTTTGGGGTCCCAGTCGATGGGTAACGAACAGGTGCAAATGCTGTCTCCTCCTGAAGCAGCTGTCTCCCTAGCTTCTCTGGAGCCACATCAGAAACATCTCGGAGAACCTATAGGGGAATTTTCTCTTCTTCATATTGTTTATTTATTATTTATTTATTGTTTAAATTTCTATACTCCCCTTCTCCCTTCCGGGACTCAGGGCGGTGTACAGGTGTATATATATGCTATATCATACAACCAGTGTTTCCCAAGACAGTTTTTAATACCATATATAAAAAAAAACTACCAAACGTCACTTTATCAGAGAGTGGAGAGGCAAAAATAAAGGTGGAGAGAATGCAATGGGGCAGAAAAGACAGAAAAGGATATAGCTCCCTCTCTTGTTTGTAGACAAGGATATAGCTCCCTCTGCTCTCTAATACAAGCCCTCTAAAAGTTGCTATCAAAGTATAACTTTTATAGCAATGGCAAGGAACAAATTATCCAGTATTCAAGGAGTAATCACATTACTGCTACTGAATCTAAATGAATTCTTAAATTGATGTTGCTTGGCTTGTTCACTCCTTATAGCACAGGTTCTGGAAGAGGTCGAAGAGGTCATGTAGGTCATGTTTCAGGTACTGCAGAAACAATTGCTTTAGAGAACAGGATTAGTGCAATTAGTTTAGTTCAGATTAGTTCCCATCCAACTTTGGATCAGTCCCGCTCTCTCTCAGTCCAACCTACCTCAGAGTTAGTAGTGTGTGGAAAGCAAGAGGGAACATTATGTAGCTTGAACTACATATAATAAAGGCACAGTATAAAGTTGGTAAACAGGTAAATAAAGGCTCCCAGATATCCACAGGCATCCATTTGCTGAAAATTTTGCTTTGGCAGAATCCAATTTAACTCAGTCTCTCCTACTGCTAGTTCTTATTAATATTTAAAAGCATCTTAAAACCCTTTTTGTTGTCTTCCTCCTCATTTCACCATATTTTTGTGTTTAATTTATCATTACACTTTACTTTTCTTTAACGTTTGTAATGTGAACCGTGTGCCTATTATTATCCAGCTGCCTCAGACTCAAAAGGCAGCCAACTGATGTGATTCAGACAACGATGTATCCCCAGGAACTGGGGAGGAGAGCAAGAAGAGCAAATACAAGGCAATCAGAAGGACTGTGTACCCTGGAAGGTCGCAGAGCAGTCAGGATGGCTGCGTAGGGAATATCCTCTGACTGAAGAGAGCTCAAAACCTGCCCCAGGATCTCATCTGCAAGAAGACATTTTGTTAGAAGGGGAAAAAAACCCTGAAGGCTAAAGCCCAGGCATGAATACTATCCCACCCTGCCCCAAAAGCAAGCAGCACTTCTTGCATTCTCTGAATCTGGCTCAACCTGCATGCCTGTTCTTTACCTCCCTGCTTCACATAAGGCTGCTGCTGTCCCTTGTCATTGAGAACTTGCCTTGAGACTGTTTTCTGCATAAGCCAGTCTGTACAGCAAAAAGCAAACCGCTGTAAGATTGCCACATAGCTGGCTACTATAAAGTAGACACCAGTAGTCTTTGACTTACAACCATAATTAGGACCACAATTTCTGTTGCTAAGCAAGACGGGGGTTAAGTGAATCATATCCCATTTTACAATATGTTGTGCTACTGTTAGTAAGCAAATCACTGCAACTGTTATGTGAATCACATGCTTGTTAAGGGAATCTGGCTTCCCCACTGTCAGCCGAGAAATCACAAATGGTGATCGCATGACCCTGAGAGGCTGCAACCATTGTAATTACATGCTGGTTGCCAAGCTCCTGAATTTTGATCCTGTACTGTGGGGAATGCTGTGATGGTCATAAGCCTGAAGACTAGTTCTAAGTCACTTTTTGAAATTTGAACAGTTGCTAAACAAATGGCTGTAGGTCAAGAATATTTTGTATGAGCTGATCTTAAAACCAGAATCCCATACCAGCACATTTCAAGTAGATCAGCTTTGCAGGCCCACTCGAAATACCTGAAGGGTCCTTTTCTGTATGCTGCGAGGAGAGTCCAAGCATGGGTTAAGCATGGGTATGACTGCCCTGGAACTGAACTGAAATCTTTAGCCACGCCTCCTCTTTCGGCTCCTCCTCAGATTTTTCAATGAAGGCGTAGACCTGTAACACTGTTCAAATGTGGTTCCATAGAGTCTGGTCTTAGTTCAAGTCAAGATAGAGTGAAAGGTCAAATCCGGTAAAAAAGTCACAAATCCACATCTAGAAATGCAATGCATATACACAAGAAAGCAGTGAGATAGACCCTAGGGCAGGGTTGGACTCTCCTTGCAGCATACAGAAAAGGACCCTTCAGGTAAGCCAATGGTCTTTTTCCTGTATGCTGCTTGGAGAGTCCAAGCATGGAACATGCCCAAGCTAAATGTCACTAGGGCAGGAAGAACCTGGTTCAATGGTCTCTCCAGCAGTTCAACTTCCAGGTTGGGTAACGCTGAATGACCGGTGGCTGCAAATTGGAAACTTTTTTTTAGGAAGCTGCAAACCTTGGAATGATGGGCTAGTGATAGGTGGTTGCTGGGAGCAAGGACAGTGGACAGTGCCACAACTTGGCAACACAACATGTTGGCCACCAGACCCTGCTCCAATCCAAAAAGTCCAAAACTAGTGGTATAGAGGTGCAAGCGGGGTTGACCCTCTTAGGTGCGCACCAATTCATGAAGGCTGACCAGGTGGCTCTGGATATGAGAGTCCCCTGGCTGAGACAGACCTCCTGTGGAGGAATCCTCCATGGCTTGGTGATGGAGATGCTCACAACCAGGCAAACCAGGCTCGTCTGGGCCAAAACGGTGCTACGAGGAGAACTTCTGCCTGTTCTGCAAGGATCTTTCAGATGACACTGGGAAGGAGAGGCAGTGGTAGAAGCACTTAGAGGAGGTCTGGTGGCATTGACCCCCTCGAGTGTCCAGATGTGCCCTCCATCCGAATAGCGTCCTTGGCGATGATCAGGCGATGCAGCTCAGGGAAGAGACTGCCCTTGGTCAGTTCAGACGAGTCCCATCACTGCAGGGACTGCTGAACCTTGCCAGGAATCGGAATCCGAGATGGGGAATTGCTCTGTTTAGCCCATTGATGGGGTAGAAGGTGCCCATTGATGGGGTAGAAGGCGCCCATTGCAATTACCGTGAGTGCAGTCTCACCCACGGTACTATCAATAGGCAAGAGATCATCTTGCCTAGGAGTTTCAACAGCAGAACTATGGGCACAGTCAGCGAGGCTCTTACTTGACGAATCAGCTGTCTGAGGCTGAAGATTCGCTCCTGTGATAGAAAGACTTGGCAACTTAGTGCCTGTGATGGCACCGAAATGCAGCAACCTGGTGGTGGAGGTGAGGTGGCTCTTGTCCATGTTGATTGAGAACCCGTGGACTTGCAGTGCTCTCACGGTTGCCTGGAGGTCTTTGACCACTTGCTGGTGGGACGGTGATTGTATGATGTTGTCATCCAGGTATGCTTGAAGTCTCATAGGTCGCGACTGCAGGGACACCATTACAGCTGCCAGGATCTTCGTAAACATTCTGGGGGCCAATGACAGGCCAAATGGCAGAGCCCTGTATTGATAATGTGTTCCTGCATAGTAGAATCTGAGGAACCTGTAGTGGGCCTTACGAACAGGGATGTGAAAATATGCTTCTCTGAGATCTATTGATGTGAGCAGATTCCCTGGTCTGATGCAGCTCAAGATGGACTGGAGAGACTGCATTTTTTTAAAAAAAAACCCAATTTTTATTGGTTTTACAGTATAAAAGGAAAAGGGGTATATAGGGTATTTTGTTAACATTTTAGGTCTTCCATGCCAGGGGTGGTGACTGCCCCCGAGGCTTCATATAAAATACAGTTAAGTGAATGGTGGCAAGAGATACATATATATCATGTCATAAATTTCATACATTAAATCATTTGTTTCGTATTAACATCCGTTTTCAGGAATTACAATACTGGTCTCAAAATAAACTCATTTTTGTGATCTGAGTCTCCTTGCTAGTGTTTCTTTTTCCTCCTTCCCGCCAATGGGCGGGGCCATGGCCCCTCCCGTTCCCTCTTCTTCATCTTCCAGGATTAAGGAATGCTTTTTAAGAAAGGCCTCTGCCTCTCCTACTGTTTTAATTCTAACTCTACCTCCATCCCAGAATACCAACATTCCTTCAGGCATTAACCATTTGGACCATATTCCTTTTTTATATAATTTTTTGGACAAGAAGGAATACTTCCTTATCTCTTGATTTTTTTTTTGGAATTTGCTTCAATATGGTAACTTCTTTTTGCTGATATATCAAAGGCCCCCCAAGTTGTGCCCTCAGAATCTCATCCCTTGTGGATCTTCTTACAAATTTAATATGAATCTCTCTAGGTACATCATTTATTCTAGCATATGCTGAATTAATTCTGTAAATCAGGTCTATGTCCCCCCAGATATATTCTTTATTCTTTTTAGTATAATCTGCTAAAATTGTGCTCATTAAATCCTTAAGGTTCTCTGCTTCTGACTCTGGGACATTCTGAAACCTTAGAAAAAAAGACATTCTTTCAAATTCCATCCTTGACATATGCCCAGTAATATCTACGTTTTCTTTCCGTATTTCCCTTATCTCTTCTTTCATCTCAACTGCTCCCTCCTCCAACACCTCAATTTTTTGTTTATTATCTGCTATGGTTCTTCAACAGTTCCAGTCTTTAGCTTATCAAGTCTTTCCGCATTTCTTTTATTTCTTTCATAATACTTTAGAGCATTTCATCTGTCGATGATCCTTGGGTGTCCTCTCCTGCAGCTTCTTTTTGTAGCATTGTGGAGATCTTCGTCTGTTGCAGAGTTGGACTGGCTTTAGTTGAGGCTGGAGCAGAAAGAGACTTTCCAGTTGGTGGCTTTCTTGCAGCCATTGCTGTAGTTTTAAGTTCTTATGGCAAAAAAATGGCGTCAGTGAGCAAGCAGTCAGTGAAATCCAAGATATCAGGAAACGTCTGTCAGAGTTGTAACCATATATTGTATAAAATCCAGAGAGATGGTTGTATTGTCAAATCCAAAAAAGAAGAAGAATCCACAAATTGGGAGAAACACTAAGAGCTGCAGAAACACTAAGAGACTGCATTTTGAAGCGCTTGTACTCTAGGTGGTAGTTCAATCGCTTCAGATCTAATATCCCCCTCCAACCTCCTGAGTTCTTCGGGAATAGAAACAGGATTGAGTAAAAACCTGACCCTTCTTGGCCTGCTGGCACTGGCTCTACTGCCCTTATCTCCCGAAGATGCTGGATCTCTTGTTCCATTAGGAACCTCTTGGCTGGGGAGGAGGGGGTGGGACAGCAAATGAAATGGCGAGGAGGAGGAGGAGAGATGAAGTCTAGGGTCATACTCAAGCAGATTGAATGAAGACCCACTGGTCTGATGTCGTTTGCTCCCATCGAGCCTGAAATAGTTGCAGGCGCCCTCCGATGGGAGCTGTCAGTTGGCTGTCACTTATAGCGATGGAAAGACTTAGAGCCTGATCCGCCAAGAAAGGGCCGCTTGGAGAAAGGTTGCTGTCTGGCCCTGTCTCGAAAGGGCTGGCGGTCCTGTGACCGGTCCTGTCCTTGATTGTACGGGCGGTGGTACTGACCAGTGCTAGTGGACGGCTCTGAGGCACTAAAGGATTGTTTCCTGAAACACTCAGAAGCTTTGCGCTGTCTTCTTAGTGACGGATGGTCTGACTTTCTTTTTGTCCTTGTGATCGACTAGGACAGGATCTAGGGCCTCCTCAAAAAGTTTCCCTCCCTTAAAGGGGGCAGAGGCCAACTTCCACTTAGACCTCATGTCTGCATTCCAGTGATGAAGCCACAAGAGCTGCCTGGTGGTAACATGAGAGGCTAGGGCCTTGGAAGCGAACTTGGCGGAGTTGAGAGTGGCATCCGCAGTGTATTCTGCAGCTGCCGGAACCTTATTAAACTCCTGCCTCAACTTAGTGTCCCCCCCCCACTTGACTTCCGGCTTCCGATGGCGACAGACATGTTCTCAGGTGCGCCTGCCGCTTGCTTCTTTGGCTAGCCCCCCCTGGGGGCTCAGAGAGTTTGAGTTAACTCTCTGCTGCACGAGCAGCTGTGGGGGGCCCCGTATCGATGGCGATCGGCGGGGCACTTTTTCCCGCTTTGCTCTAGGAGCCGAAGAGCTGAAAGTGCGGGGGGGGGGGATCCTCCTCGCCAACGCCAGCTGGAAAATGCAGAAATAAAGGAGACGGGCTGAAATGCCAGACTTGGAAGGAGGACTTCCTTTTAAAAAAGTGTGGACTGTGAGTTTTGGATTTATTATTCATTCGATCTTCTGCAGAAAGAAAAATAGAGGGGGGAGTTTAACTGTAGAAACCCCCCCTTGTAAAAAGCGGCTGCTTAAAATGCTTTCCAGACGTAGGAGAGTGAGGATTAATACTATCCGTTCCTACACCATCTAAAAGAAACTGTTTCAACTATTGAATTGCAACTAGCAACATTGTATCTGAACCTCGTTAAAAAACGGAAACTTTTACTTCTTTCCCCTTTCCTGTGCTGAGGCGGGAAGATGGCGTTCTCTTTGTTCCCAGCGGAAAACTTTTACTGACTCATGATTACATTCCTCCAACTTGTTAAAAATTAAGGAAAAAATTATTTTTAAAGCCTTCTCAAGAAGCCCTTGGTGTCCTTCCCAATACGTGGACCTTTCTTTTTTTTATTACGGATTTACAGGACAATTATCTCCCTGGACATTATAAAAAACAAGATTAAAACATTGACTTACCGTATTTGCCAGCGTATAAGACGACTGGGCGTATAAGACGACCCCCCCATCATTTCCACTCAAAATATAGAGTTTGTTATATACTCGCTGTATAAGACTACTCCCTCTTCCGCACACCTTTCACACACAATGTTTCTGTGGCTCTTTGTCTCCTTCCCTCCCTCCCTCCCTGTCCCTCTCTGTTTCTCCCTCCCTCCTTCCCCTCTGTCTCCCCTCTGCGCTCTGTGGTGACGGCGAGGCCTTCCGCGGGGGCAGGGGCTGTCCCCTTCACGTTCCTCGTCTCCCCGGATGCCGTCCAGAGCCACGCGGAGCTGCCGCGCGGAGACTTGCCGCTTTTCCATGCATGCCTATCTTTTGCATGTCAACCAGTCGGGGCATCTGAGGTCCATACTCAACTGGAGGGCGCCGCGTTGGGGAAGCGCCCCCCCCAGCCCCGGGGCTGCCCCCTCCCTTCTTTCCATCGCCTCCTTCCGAGCCAAGGATATTTATTCTCCATGGTGGCGCCGTTCCCTACTCCGCATGGCCCGAGCGCCTGTTCCTTACTGCGATGGTCTCAGCAGCTCCCAGCGCGCCGCCCGGCTCGCCCGCTCACGGCTCTTGGCCGTGGCTCTTCTTGCCCGCTGCCCGCCTCGAAAGCCGGGAGGGAGGCGACCCCCTTCCACGGCGTGGAAAGCACTTTTCCCCGCGGCTCTTCTTGCCCGCTGCCCGCCTGGATGCGGCCAGTCGAAAGCCAGGAGGGAGGCGACCCCCTTCCACGGCGTGGAAAGCGCTTTTCCCCGCGGCTCTTCTTTTTTTTTTTTTTTTCATATCGCAGATCATCATAGGTTTATTTTAGATTTACAGATATAACCTTTTAGATAAATCCATGCAAACATCACTGCGTTTCTTGACAAGTTGTATAACTGAAAACCTTCACACAACAGTATTTTTGTAGCTCAGGGATTCATTCAGGCATGTAATGTCTGGTTATATGATGGAAATCCAATCCAGAGAGCAAAATTCAGATCTTCCATTTCTTCTGAGTTAGGCAGCTGCTAAACAATTTAACACAAACAGTTACTGTACCACAATGTAGTAAAATAAAATGTGATTTTTAAATCATGCAAGTGACCTCAATATGCAGAGTCCAATTGATGGGCCACAGCCTTACCAAAGATTTTCTTTCTCCAAAAGTAAGTTGATAGATATTTCTCCTTTGCTCAGTGAGATGGCATCCACACAGGATTTTATACAATATGGCATCACAGTCTTGATTAAAGGTGTAGTTCAACAAGATAATAACAAGTAAAAAATGCAGAACAATCTTCTGCATAATGAAAAATGCAGAACACTTTTCATGCATTTTACATTTTGTGCAATGAAACATACAAAATGGCTCTTCTTGCCCGCTGCCCGCCTCGAAAGCCGGGAGGGAGGCGACCCCCTTCCATGGCGTGGAAAAGCGCTTTCCACGCCGTGGAAGGGGGTCGCCTCCCTCCCGGCTTTCAACTGGCTGTGTCCAGGCGGGCAGCGGGCAAGAAGAGCCGCGTGGAAAAGCGCTTTCCACGCCGTGGAAGGGGGTCGCCTCCCTCCCGGCTTTCGACTGGCCGCGTCCAGGCGGGCAGCGGCAAGAAGAGCCGCGGGGAAAAGCGCTTTCCACGCCGTGGAAGGGGGGCGCCTCCCTCCCGGCTTTCGACTGGCCGCGTCCAGGCGGGCAGCGGGCAAGAAGAACCACGGGGAAAAGCGCTTTCCACGCCGTGGAAGGAGGTCGCCTCCCTCCCGGCTTTCGACTGGCTGCGTCCAGGCGGGCAGCGGGCAAGAAGAGCCGCGGGGGAAAGCGCTTTCCACGCCGTGGAAGGGGGTCGCCTCCCTCCCGGCTTTCGAGGCGGGCAGCGGGCAAGAAGAGCCGCGGGCAAGAGCCGTGAGCGGGCGAGCCAGGCGGCGCGCTGGGAGCTGCTGAGACCATCGCAGTAAGGAACAGGCACTCGGGCCATGCGGAGTAGGAAACGGCGGCACCATGGAGAATAAATATCCTTGGCTCGTAAGGAGGCGAGGGAAAGAAGGGAGGGGGCAGCCCCGGGGCTGGGGGGGGGCGCTTCCCCAACGCGGCGCCCTCCAGTTGAGTATGGACCTCAGATGCCCCAACTGGTTGACGTGCAAAAGATAGGCATCCGTGGAAAAGCGGCAAGTCTCCGCGCGGCTCTGGACGGCATCCAGGGAGACGAGGAACGTGAAGGGGACCTCGCGGATGACCCGGCGTATAAGACGACCCCCCCACTTGGAGGCATGTTTTTCAGGGCCAAAAAGCCGTCTTATACGCCGGCTAATACGGTAGTTTTATTTCTGACATCATTCCGATTTCACCGACTGCTTGCTCCTTGACACCATTTTTTTAAAGAGTTTTATACAAACAAATTCCCCTCCTTCCCCCCCCATACATATAATGTAATTCAGCTACAAATACTGAACATTTTATACTATACATTTTTATAAAAGTTCTCCCTTAAATTCTGTAACTGTGTAAATTTAACATTCACAATTTAACCCATATTTTTTCCCAGATCTCCAACATGACATTAATCAGTTCTACTTCATTGTCCATGAATCCAACTCCTTGGTCTTCTTTCCATCTCATCTGTACCTATTTCTTTTCTTTTTGCAGCTGTCTTATTTGTTCTTCTGTCTCTTTTTCAAACTGCTTCTGCTCTTCAATCTCAATATCTGTTGGTGTAGATGTGCGTAGAGGTGTAACGCTTGCCTTCAGTAC
The DNA here is from genome assembly GCA_039707465.1 of Rhabdophis nuchalis. Taxonomy (NCBI): domain Eukaryota; kingdom Metazoa; phylum Chordata; class Lepidosauria; order Squamata; family Natricidae; genus Rhabdophis; species Rhabdophis nuchalis. Next base: position 177,613,473 of record CM077646.1, on the reverse strand, counting down.
TACATAATAAAATTATTTTACTTTGTCTAAGGTATTCAAACAATATCTCACACCTTCATATCTCAGTATAATACCCATTAGAACATCCCACCTGTACTGTATCTGTCTTTTCTTCAACTCCGCTACCAAAAATCCAAAATCCTTTCTAGACTTTAACATTGCCTGGTGGTAACTCCTTAAAAACATCAATCTGGTTTCCATCTATTTGAAGAGCAGAGTAAAAGGACTTCTGCAGAATATCATTTCTAAGGCTTCTATCAGTAAAATATATAACCACATCTCTTGGTAGCTGTCTTTGTAGTGCTGCACGTGAGTTTACTCTGTAAATTTTATCAATCTTAAAAAAAATCTCATCGGAATCATCCAGTTTCAGTAATATAGACAATGCGTCCCCACAGATTCTTCTAATATCTTCTCTAGGATTCTCCCTTATTTCCCTCAATCTGATAGCAAATTCCATTGATCTAAATTGCATCATAGTTATTTCATTATCAATCCTTTGTATTTTTCCATCAACTTCCACAAATTTTAAATCAGATTATTTCATTTTAGTTTCCAAATCCAAAGCCAATTGTTCAACTTTATTATCCACCTTGAGCACCACATCAGACAGACCCTTAGCTATTATTTGTATATTTTTATCAAGCTGTTCATATTTATCCATATTATCCTGGACCATTCCTTTAACTTCTTTAATTTCTTTACCTATAAAGTTTTTCAAATCCTGGAGGCTTATTATCTCTATCTGCGGTTGCATTAGAGCTGCGCCAGCTGGGGGACCTCCCCCTTGCTTCGTTGCCATGCTAATAAAGCAAACTTCTTCACAAAATACTCTTCAAAAATAAATCAGATTATATATTAGCTGACTTTCTTATACTTGCTTTCTCCTTTCCCTTTCCGCCAGGGTAGGATACTTTATAACAAACTGGAATACACAAACCAGTTAACTTTCGTTTCCTTTCCACTGGAGATTAACGCCATTTTAAATCCTTTGTTTTAAATCCTTTGTTCTAAATCCATACTATTCGGGTTTCAACACTGCTATTGTTTAGAGATTTCACAGGCTTTGAATACTTGCGATTTAAGCAGGGTATTTTTCTAGGCTTGTTTGGAATGTGGATTGAAGGTTGAGTGCGTGCATCTTGTTCCACTAAGAGCGGAGGTTCCCAGACGCTCGGAGCAAACAGCTGCTTAGAAGGGGAGCCCCTCCTTGCTCGCACCCCAGAGGCAAAAGAAACCCTCTGGGCTACTCCGCAAGGGACTCTACCCGACGGCGCTGGCTCTCTCACAAGATCCTCAGGAGCTTGGAGTTTTCCGAGGCGTTTTAGATGTTTTAAAAACGCCTCTACGAGCGGCTGAGTTGGCAGGCTCAAAAAAGCCCGCTGGGGACGCCCGCAACTCAACCAGAAGGGCTTGACACCATTTTTTATTGCAAAACCTCAAAATTACAAATGCCTCCCAAAAAGCCACCAGCAGGAACAGGAGGAGCCACGGCACTGCCCACGGGGGGGAGAGAGAAAGAAGACATAATAGCAAAGAGACTCAGATCTCAAAAATAATTAACTTTGAATTACTGTAATTCCTGAAACGGATGTTAATAGAAAACCAAAGATTGAATGTACGAATTTTAAAATGTGATATATATATATCTCTTACCACCATTTACCGTATTTATCGGCGTATAACATGCACAGGCGTATAACACGCACCTTCATTTTAAGAGGGAAATTTCAGGAAAAAAATTTAAATTTCAAATAAAGAGCTTTGAACTCCCGGCAAATTAATCTCTCCACAGGCCACATCACCCTGATTCTACCCATTTCTTGGGGAAAAGATGCAGAGCAGGCAGAGAAACGGTGAGGGGGGGGGGTGGAAAGGAGCGATCCAAGGCCACATAGGAAAAGCCCCTGCCACCAGCTTCCCGGGAAAGCAACTCACCCACCCTTCCTTCTTTCCCTCCCCCCCCTCTTCCACCATATTACCAGGGTTTGGCAAGGGGTGAGGCGGGGAGGGGAGCAGCAGCAGCAGAGGCACCTGCTTGGGCACGAGAGCGACAAGATCGCTTGCCTGCTTACCGTCCAGCTCCCACGCTGCTGGTGCCGGGGGAGGAGGGATGCTTCCCCGTTCCCCTTGGCAACCAGGCCCTCCACTTCTGGCGGCGGGGCTACCATTGGCGGGCGGGGAGGAATGGGGGGTGCTCTTCCCACCTTCCCTGCCTTTCCCTGAGCGCGCGCCCGAGCTGCCATATGCCAGGGCAACCGACGCCTCTGCACTCGCGCGCCAGAGCGGCCTCGGCCTCGCGGCTTTCTCCATCTCCAGCCCCACCCCGCCCTTCCGCTCTTCTGCCGCCTCCTCCGCCTCCTCCCGCCAAGAGGTGGACGGCGGCTCTTTCACCCGCAGCGAGGTGGGCATCCGCCCTCCGTGGACTGCCACCACCTCTCCCAGAGACGGCGTCTCCGCGCGGCTGTGGAGGGTTTCCTCCTTCCCCCTCTCTCTTTCCCCTCTGTGTGTCTGTAGAAAGACGGGGGGAGGGAATCAGAGTCTAACAGACACACAGAGGGGGAAGAGACAGAGGGGGAGGGAGGAAACCCTCCACAGCCGCGCGGAGACGGCGTGGAGTCTCCGCGCGGCTGTGGAGGGTTTCCTCCTTCCCCCTCTGTCTCTCTGTTAGACTCTGATTCCCTCCCCCCGTCTTTCTCTCGCTCTGGGCAGAGAGCGAGAGAAAGACGGGGGGGAGGGAATCAGAGTCTAACAGACACACAACAGGACCTCGCGGATGACCCGGCATAATATATCGGCGTATAACACGCATATCGGCGTATAACACGCATACATCATTTGCCCCCTATTTTCAGGGGGGGAAAGTGCATGTTATACGCCGATAAATACGGTACTTAACAATATGTTGTATGAAAACCCGGATGTAACCACCATTTCTGACATGGAAGCTCTAAAATATATATTGTAAACCCTATATACCCTTTTCCCTCATTATAATTTGTAAAACCAATAAAATTCTTTTGGCAAAAAAAAAAAAAAAAACTTGGTGTCCCCTGCCGAAAGCTTAGCAGAAATCTGTCTGAGCCAGAGAAGAGAGGCCTTGGACATAAAGGACGTTGAGGTAGCTGTCTTAACGGCCCAGGCAGCCGCCTGATGGGTCTTCTGATAAGCCTTTTCAGATCTCTTATCTTCCGCTTTCAGGAGGTAAGACTGGGGAGGATGTAAGGGCCTGTACCGGAGGATCCACTTGAGGCAATTTTAATAAGTCCTCCAGGGAAACGTCCACCATATAGAGCTTTTTATCACTGCTACCAGGCGTGGCAAAAATGCCCGGTTGGACCCAGTGGCGCTGTACAACAGTCAAAAATAATTTAGGGACTGGCACAATCTCCTGGGGAACTATCAGTTCTTCAAATAGTCCCTCGCCTCGTCTGACGGGTCTATCATCACCTAGTCGGTGGCAGTCACTCCCATATGTGTGCCTTATTCAAGATTGTTTTGAATGAAGCATATTTAAACAACCCCGAGAAGGTGAGCTTATCCGTGATGGCTCTCTTGTCCCCTCAGAACTCCTGCTCTGGAAGAACATCCTCATCTACAGCTGAATCCTCGCTATCCAGTGAGGAATGGGGAGAGGCGGATCCCCGGGGAACCTCTGAAGAGGCTGTCTTAGAGGAAACAGGCCTGGCCCTGCAACGTCGCTTGGCATGCTTAGGATATGGCAGGCCCTTGGTCTTCCAGAGGTCGCCTACACTTAGTGGCCCTGCAGGGTAGAGGATGTTGTGGAGCCAGTGATAAAACTGGGGGAGAATCCTCTGCTTCCAAGGAGCACTGAAACAAATCAGCATTCTCACCTGGGAGAAATGGCTGAAGCAGAATAGTCATCTGATGAAAATTCCTGATCCTGACCGCGGTGGGTCCTGATAAATAGGAGTTGAGGCCTCTGGTAATTTCACTGCAGGAATAGGAGAACTAGCCACCGGTTGTTGTTGGGCTTGTTCATGCTGTTTCTCTGGTGCTCTTTGGCTCCTGCGGGCAACTTGATCTTAGGACTTTGATCTTTTCTTTCCCCCAGCCTGGTTCTGTTTGTTGATGGCCTCTGAGGCTGCTTTGCTAGCCTGCCTGGTAAGGCTTCTGCTGGTAGAGGGCCCTGGCTGCATTGCCTCCTAGTTAGTGTTGTCTGCCATTAGGTGTGATTTAGGGTAGTCTGGGCCCCACTCACCCCTGGAAACACAGCTGGGGATGTGAGAATAGCTGCAGCTGCTGAATCAGAGTTGTGAAGATCAATGGCTGGGATGAGTAATTTAGCCGGTGCTGCCACAAGGAACTCTCTGGCCAAGATCCAAGCTTCCCAGTGCCTGCAGAAGTAACAGCTTGGAGGGAGAGCCTAAGGTAAGGACCAACACTTCGCTGTTAAAGATCAATTGGCAATTAGTTGGGGGGGGGGGAGTGACTGACCGCCAGATTGCCGGACAGCACAAGTCTTACTACCACCACTCCCCAATGCTGACTCACTAATGGCAGGGAAAAACAGGGCAAAACTGCAAACGAAATGGCCACCGGAAGTTTTCCCTCAACCAAAATGGCCACCGCAATGACTAATTGCTGGCAAAACTGGCTCCAAACTTTGAATCAGCAAAGCAATGGCACGAAAGGCTGGGTCCTCACACCACTGACCATCGCCCCAAACGCTTAATTATAGCACAAGCAGCTGGGCCCCCACGCTGCTGACTGCTGTGTGAAGATCTTGATTGGCAGCTCCCAAGCCGGCTCACATTACCCAGTAATTTAAAGGGGGCATGTGGCAAATAGAAAACAGCGGCAATTTTCTCAAATACAAGAACTGAAAAGGCAGACCTTATTTCTTTGCAGAATGAAAAAGAATCTGGAAAGTCCAAGTTAAGGTTAAATTTCTGCTGCTATTCTGGAACCACTTAAAACATGTCCATGGGTTAGAACTGAATTGAAAAATCTGGGGAGGAGCCAGAAGAGGAGCCGTGGCTAAAGATTTCAATTCAGTTCCATTGCAGTCAGACAGAATTTAACCCATGTTTGGACAGGAAAAGCCATTCTTTCACAGTGAGTTAAGGTTTTCAAGGTGTTGCTTACCATTGGTGGTCAAAACTTCCTTTGGGGCCATAAGGCTAGACCTGGAGAAGAAAGGGGAAGGGAAAGAGGAAGAGAGTGATTACAGCTTGTGATTACAGCTTGTTAACAAAAACGTCTCCGTCTCCCTTTGTGTGAATCTGGATTTTACCATTTTACAGGTAGTTCTCAATTTAGAACATTTCATTTAGTGACTGTTCAAAGTTACAATGGCATTGAAAAAAGTGACCTAGGACCATTTTGCAACTTCTGATCATTGCAGCATCCCTATGGTCATGTGATCTACATTTGGATGCTTGACCACTCTCATATTTATGAGGACTGCAGTATCTCGGGGTCCTTTTGTGACCTTCTGACAAGCAAAATCAATGGGAAAGCTAGATTCACTTAACAATGTTGTTACCAATTTAACCCAACTGCAGTGATTCACTTAACAAATGTGGCAAAAAAGTTGTAATATGGGGCAAAACTCACTTAACACATGTCTCATTTAGCAACATAAATTTTGGGCTCAATTATGTTAAAGCTTTTATTTTTTAAACAAATATTTAAATATTTTAGATATTTTAGATAGTTTTTAAACTGGGGATTTTAATTTGGTTTTTGCATAGGATTGTAATTTAATATGTTTTTAAATTTTGTATTTATCGTTTTGTATGTTTTTAAATTCCTGTGCGCTGCCCTGGATCCTTCGTGGAGAAGGGCGGGATATAAATATGATTAAAATAAATAAATAAATAAACAAACACAACACGTAACATAAAAAACATCTTCCATTCCATACAGTGTGTCAATTGGTTACAAGGGTTTTGTCCATTCTTTCTATAGTCATCCCTTAAATCTATATAAATAAAAATATAAAATAGTTTGTGCAAAGCCGTTAATCTCAAAAACTAATGGACCAATCCACACCAAATTTTCACACAATGTTCCCAAGGACTTCCGAACCAATCATACGTACCTTTTGTGTGCCTAGTACACGTGTCATGTGCAAGGTACACAAACGTAAAATGTACCCACTTATCAGGTTTTCACCTCCCTGTAGCTCCTCCCACCCGGCTGCTACATCACACATACGTAACGGCAAAAACTTCCTGCGTGCGACTGACTGGCCTTGAGAAGGCATGTTGCCAGGGGCAACGCGGAAAACAGCACATGATGCAGCCGCTCCCCTTTCACCCCCACCCCCAGGAACAGAAGCGTCCAGCTTCTCCTGCCGTCATTGTCCTTGCAGCTCCTGCGCTTGTTGACATTATTTATTTTATTTTTTATTTTTTTATTTATTACATTTATAAACCGCGCCACTCTCCCCAAAGGGACTCGGGGCGGTGCACAGGAAAATTAAAATAGAAAAAAATACAAAATATAGCAATTAATGGTACTAAAATAGATTAAATCCCAATACCCTGTGCTAAAAATCCTAAAACCTTAAAATCCTAAAACTCTACCCCCTTAAAATCCGAATTAAAACAATTTGAGCTTCAGTCTTCAAGTATATTTGTATACATTACTAGCTGTACCTGGCCACCGTATAACCCCCAACCTACCTACCTACTGTATTTCTTCCTCTCTCCCTCTACCTACCTACCTACTGTATTTCTCCCTCTCTATCTATCCCTCTACCTACCTACGTACCTACCTATTTACCTACTGCATTTCTTCCTTTCTCCCATCTACCTACCTACCTACTGTATTTCTCCCTCTCTATTTTACATTTTTATTTATATAGATTATTATAGTATTTCGTTTGTTTAACTGCCACTATTATTTCTTCATTTTAAACACAGTATTCTAAATATGAGTTCATTTATATTATAGTAGTTTCTCTAATATCATATGTCAGCTTACGCATTTCAGCACATTCCATTGCTCATATTATCAATCTAACACAGAGGTTCCCAAACTTGGCAACTTTAAGACTTGTGGACTTCAACTCCCAGAATTCTCCAGCCAGCAGAGCTCTGCTGGCTGGAGAATTCTGGGAGTTGAAGTCCACAAGTCTTAAAGTTGCCAAGTTTGGGAACCTCTGATCTAACATATATGTATACAATTATTATGATTATTAAACATTCATTGAGTATAGCTATTATTACATACTAAATTTAAAATAAGTTTATATTATAGCATTTCATTACATCATCCTGGATTCAACCAATGGTATTACATCTTTATATTCTATTCTATATTGTTTATCTTTTATAAAAAGAGGCTTTTCCACATCATCTCCATAGTCTTCACTTACAGCTTATATAAAGTTCCATATTGTCAATCTAGTATATATAAATGCACTATTATCATTATTAATCATTTGTTTAACCAGAACTATTATTACTTTGTCTTATACATAATACTCAAAGTTTAACTAAGTTTAGTTTAATAATTTTGGGCTCAATTGTGATCGTAAGTTGAGGACTGTAGTTATCAATGATATTCTACTATAATTGGAGAGAGAAAGTTTAGCCTAGATTTCCAGGAGCCGTACTGCTTCTCACTACCTCATATAGAAGAGAGTCCAGATCAGCCTTCTTTTTTTTTTTTTTTTTTTTTTTTGGATCAGTTCAGTTCTTTTTTTTTTTTTTTTTTTTATTGAAATTTTTATACTGTTTTACAATATATCACCCAGTGCTGTACAAAACAAAAGGAAGAGTTGGTTTCAAGTATCATCTATTATCTTTAGGATCTCCAAAATCCACGTTCCCTCGGTACAGGCGTCGAGACGTCCAAAGTTCCAAGTGCATAGTCCACAAATGGCTTCCAAGTCTTCCAAAAGATATCGTTTTTATAAACCCCCTCTCTAAATTTAATATCACACGTCATTTTATCATTTAAGGCTAATTTCCACATTTCACAGTACCATTCTTCTATTTTAATATTTACCTCTATTTTCCAATATCTTGCTATTACAATTCTACCCATTATAATCATAATTCTAATCAGTTCTTTCTCATGTTTTGTTAACTCTGGTTCATTAATTATCAATAACAATATAGTTTCTGGTCTCAATATTATTATTCTTTTCATCATTTCACACATCGTTCTTTCTAATTGCTGCCAAAACTTTTTAATTTTCACACATTTATACCACATATGCTCATAAGTTCCCAATTCCGTATTACATCTCCAACATTTATCACTCATTTTTTTATCTATCAGTGATAATCTTAGTGGGGTCCAGTACCATTTCCAAACAACCTTAAAATTATGTTCTTTAATCCTTATAGATAAAGTCCTCATAATCCGACTCTTCCAATTCTCGTTCCAATCCAAATCCAATATTTTAATCTTTAGATCTTCCTCCCAATTCCTTTTCATTACCATTTGTGGATTTCCATCAAAGTTTATAATCTTGTATATCTTACTGACGAGTCCTTTTAACCCAGTTTCATCCTTAATAATTTGAGATACTAAACTTTCAAATTTAGTTTTACTTCTATCTATGTTACATATTCCCCTTACTTTCATAGTCCATTTTTCTACCTGTATTTTTTCAAACCAATTTAACTCCAATTTTTGAATTACTTTTTTCTTCCTACTTTCAGTTCCTAAAGCTCTTAACCAATCTACTATATTTCCTATATTTTCATCCTCAATTACTTTGTTCCGACTTATATTAGTTTTAATCGGCCAACTTTCAGTTGTCTTTCCCAAAAACGTTATATCCGGAATCAATTTTTTAACAAATTTATTCCAAGTTTTACTCAACCCCTTTAACCAATAACTATTAATTGTCTTTTTTGTTTTTGCTCTATCTAAAAACCATATAGACCCAAATCTCTTAATATCTTTTAACTCCAGATCTCCCCAATGACCATCTCCACCTTTAAGTATTTTTATCACAGTTCTAATATTATACGCCCGATAATAATTAAGTAGATTGGGAATTCCCAATCCACCCTCTTTTTGGTTTTGATACCACAATTTCTTCATTAATCTTGGTCTTTTCCCACCATTACAAAATTTATCTAATTTCTTCTGATATTCTTCTATATCTTTCTCTGTCAAATTTAATGGTAGCATCTCAAATAAAAAGTTAAACTTTGGTAATAACATCATTTTGCACATTGCAATTCTACCAAACCAAGACAACTTTATCTCCTTATATTTATCTATCTTTTTCTCTACTTCCTTCAACATCACCTCATAATTAATTTTTTTTAATTCTCTAACTTTAAGTGAAAGTGTTATCCCCAAGTATTTCAATGTATTCTTAGCTCTTATCCCAAATTGTTCTTGCATACTCTCCCACTCCTTACCATCTTTATTCATTAATAATTCAGATTTTGACCAATTTACCTTTAAACCTGTCATTTCTTCAAATTCTATCAAATGTTTATTTATCCTCTTTAAATCTCTCTCTATATCTTTCAAAATAATCAAAGTGTCATCCGCATACAAATTTATCTTATATCCCTTGTAACCTTCCAACTCTTCATCTGCTTCTATCAATTTAATCAAAACCTCCATAACTAACAAAAATAATGTTGGAGACAAGGGACATCCTTGTCTCGTGCCTGCTTCCAATTTAATCTCTTCCGTCATTGTTCCATTCACCTTTACCTTTGCACTACTTTTTTGATACAGTTTTGAAATAACATGTATAAATTTATTACCAAAGCCTAATGCCTCGATAATTACTTTTATAGTATCCCATTGTACAGAATCAAAAGCTTTAAAAATATCTAACGATATTATACCTAATTCATCTCCATTATTCTCTGCTACATCTATAATATTCAATACTCTTCTAATTATATCACTCATATATCTACCTTTAACAAACCCTACTTGGTTATAACTTATATATTTGTCTATAAAACTATTTAATCTATTACTTATAATAGCTGTAAATATTTTAGCATCTTGATTGATTAAAGAAATAGGTCGATAGGACTCGATCCTCTCAAGATCTTTATCCGGTTTAGGAATTATAGATATTACTGTCTTATTCCATGACATCGGGACTTCTCCACCATGTAAAATTCCATTGAATAATTTTTGCAGTTTTGGTACTATTAGTTCCTTGAAATCTTTATAAAATTCAGCAGGTAATCCATCTTCTCCTGGGGTCTTCCCTAATTTTAACTCTTGTATTATTTCGTTGATTTCCTCCTGTGTTATATCTCTTTCCATCAAATCTTTGTTTGTTTGATCTATTTTCATACCATATTTTCCAAGATGATTCTTCAATTTTTCTAAATCAATTGATTTCTTTAAGTATAATTTTTGAAAAAAATTCCTAGCTACTTCACATTTCTCCAATCTCTTATAACACCTTGTACCTTTTTCATCTATCAGAGAACCAATTTCTCTCTTTTGAGTTTTATTTTTCGCCATCTTTGCCAATAACCTAGAATTTTTATTACTAAATTCAAAAAAATCCCTATTCAAATATCTTAAATTTTTTTTAACCAATTCAATATCTTCTTCTATCAATTTAGTTTTTAATAAGGTCAATTCCTCCAAACATTTTTTATCTTTCGTAAGTGAGAATTGGTTCTCCAATATCTTAATTTGTCTTGTATCCTGATCAATTTTAGCTTTGTATTCTCTATATTTCCTGCTTGACAATTTAATACTTTCTCCTCTAAATATGGCTTTCATGGTATCCCAAACAATTTCAAATTTAACCTCTTCATTATCATTCAATTCCCAACTTTCCTTCCATTTTTTGAATATCCATATTTTATCCTCCTCCCTTTTGTACAATTTTTCATCATATCTCCAACCTCTTTCCTTTTTCTCAAAATTAAAATCTATTTCCATCATAACTTCTGCATGATCAGAATCCTTAAAAATTCCCACATCTATTCTATCTACTTTATTCAGCAAATCTTTAGAAACAAAAATATAATCAATCCTTGAATAAGTATTATGTACCTTAGAACAAAATGTATACACCCTTTCAGAGCCTTTCAACTCTCTCCAAACATCTGCCACACTGTTTTGAAACATCCATTTATTTAAAATTTCCCCTTTATTTGTTTGTCTAAAGCGGGTGGGATTATTACTATCAGTTCTATCCCTAATTAGGTTAAAATCTCCCGCCACAATTACTTTCCCTTCACTTTCTGTTTCCAAAATCTTAGTAATTTTATCCAAAAATCCCTTTTGTTTTTCATTCGGTAAATATAAATTAACCAATGTCACTTTTTGCTCGTTAATATTCCCTATAATTATTAAATATCTGCCTTCCTCATCTCTAATTACTTGTTTTTTCTCAAAGTATACCCTATTTGATATCAATATCGCAACTCCTCTAGCTTTGGAAGTCCCAAAAGATTTTTCATAAATTTGCATACCTTTAATATTCATTCTATTAAAATCCTCAGATTTTTGATGAGTTTCCTGCAAAAATAATATATCTGGAGAATCCCTTTTAAATTTAAGTTCCAATCTTTTCCTTTTTATATGATTGCCTGTACCCTTCACGTTCCATGTCATTATTTTTATAAACCGCATTTAAGCGGTAACTTTTTTAATCCTGACCCCTCCTCTTCCTTTATGTGCACACCAAACACCAAACAAAAAAGACATACAAAAACATAAAACTCCACAAACAATATATAACAAACAACATAAACATAAAACTCAAATATCAGACACAACAACCACAACAAATAACAAGCAATCTTCATCCCCCACATCCTCAATCAGATATCGCCTCTATATAAAGAGTGTGGGGGAGTGGGACGTGCCGATGGTCGGATCACCTCTTCGGGCTGTTCTTTAAATTCCACTTTCAAAAAAAGAAAACAAGACTGGCTTCGCCCCGGACTCAGCTTCCTGCTTTTTACTAAGATCCTCCATCTTGTCTGGCGTTCGTTCAGTATCTTCACGAATTTTCTTATACTCAGAAACTGCCGGGGAAATTTCTTTTCTCTTTAAACTCTTGGGATCCTGGCCGCCAATTGCACCTCTTTCTTCCAAAATTGGGGATTCCTCTTGTACTCCACCCGTCTTAAGCATATAATCTTTAATTTCTACCAAATCTTCCTCTTTCTCAATCAGCCCAAGCCCCCGAATTAATCTTAATACATCTGTTTCTGGAGTAATAGTATGCATCCTTCCTTTATAAAAAAATTTAAGTTGCTGTAGTGGCCTCCAATTGTACTTAATATCATTGTCTCTCAAGAGCTTTGTAACTGGTTTCAAATGATATCTCCAAGCTCTGTCTTCCCTGGAAATATCCGGAAAAACTTGGATTTCTTTCTCCTCAAACTTAGGAACACCTTCCAGTTCCCTTATTTTTGCCATGACCTCTAGTTTATCTCCAAGGTTTGCAAATCTTACTAAAACATTTCTAATCGCTCCACCTTGCCTCTTATAACCAATTCTAAAAACACTTACTAAATTTGCTGCTGTATATTCAAATCCAAAATCATTCAACCATTTTAACACCCTCTGCTTCAAATCATCCGATCTATTTTCTGGAATATTACGTATAACAATATTGAATTTTCTAGCGTCTTCCTCCAAAAGACTAATTCTCTTATCTTGTTGCTGGTTTTTATAAAAAATTCCTTCCATCTTACGATCAATTTGTGCATCGTGTGCATGGATTTGTTCAATTTCATCTTTAATAAATTTCACCTCCGCGTTTTGCTTTACAAAACTAACATTCAATTCACTTATCTGTTCTTTAGCTTTTTGAACTTCCAATGTCAAATTCGCCACATGATCCGTCAGTCCGGTTAACTTTTCGCCAATTGTATTTAAAGCTCCAAAAATCCGTTCCAGCTCTGAAGGCTGTTGAGTCGACATTTCAGTTCAAAGACAAACTTTATATTTATATTTCTTTGCCAAGAGGGTCTTTTATAAAGAATAAGGGCAAACAGTGTCCCAAATCAGATAAGGCTAAGCCGGCTTATAATGCACCAAAGGAGCCAAAAAAAAAAGCCTAGGAGAGCTTCCCCAGTTTATTTAACTTTTAAGCCTCCATTTTAAGTGTAATCCAAAAAGCTTGTCCGCTACATTCAGCTCACACAATCCACTTTAAAAGAATTGGAAAGTTCAAAGGAGTTATAATCCACATGCCATCACCAACTTCCTTCTTTCTTAAACTTCAGCTTGTGTTTATAGCCTTGTAGCGAGACAAAAAGCATGCAAATGATCTTTGCCAAAGACAAAGGGTAACCCCCCTTACCTCGGCCGCTCGCCCAACCCTCTGCTCCACGGAGAAACAAAACTTTGAAATTCGAGCAGTTCGGGTTGTTCAATCACTTTGAAAAAGCAATTTACAAGTCACACCGACCTTCCAAAACATCTGTAAACATTTCCAGCTCCCAACGGCGCGTTTTAATCACTTTAATCCACATTTGTTAGTAAAAAAAAGCCCTACGAGGTGGAGAAAACGTCCTCACCTCATCCGGCCATAACCACGCCCCCCAGATCAGCCTTCTGACTGCCGTGGAGAATGATTGAAAAACCATTACATGCATATGTGTCCTGATAGGTATGGGGGAGAAGGCAAAGGGGAAAGTAGAAAAGGTGAAATACCAAAACAGGCTACACAGAGTGGAAATAGGGATTGCAGAGTAAATTGAGAGGTTGACTTTGGGGGAAATGAATACTAAAAGCTGGATACATATGAGTAAAAAACGGTAACAGATTATCTGAATGTTAACATGTAATGATCAATAGGAAGTTGTTATTCATGCAAAGGATTGGAAAACTGATTGGAAGGAAAGATATGAGAGAGCCATTAAAGAAATTACACAGCCCTGAGATAGAGGGAAGGATGAGAAACAATCTACCAAAATAATTTAGGCTTAGGTTAGTATAAGATGGAGCAGAGAAAAATGTGAACAAGCTTTCAAGATTGTTGTCAGCCCTTTGAAGTAGGCCAAGCCAAGAAACAGGCAAGGCAGGGATTCCAGAATTAATCTTTATTGGACAAGAACAAATTCCTGGAAGCTCTCTCCAACAATCAAGGTGGGGTCATTCTGAGCTCATTTCTCCTGCTTTCCTTTTTTTTCCAGGACTGGGTAACCTTATTTTTATTCTCTCACGCCTTCCCCAAAGAGGTAAATCCATTCCTACAGCCCTGCGGATGCACCCTGCAATATCTGTGTGTGCATTTGCACAAGAGGAAGGATATTACGGTAACAAAAAAAAAAAAAGGACCACAAGACCGAATACCTACCCAGTGGTAAAAGGCAATCGCACCATCAGTAAGGCAGGAAGGCTGGCATTGAGTCGCAGCTCCTGCAAGGTGTTCTGGTCCACGTGAAGAGGTGAAACACCCAGTTTGGCCTTCAAAAAGGCAGGCACAGAACCAGCTGCAAACCAGTCGACAGAAGGAAGCACCAAGGAAGAGGAAGCTGTTCCTAAGGCATTCTGACAGGGAAGGAACAAAATAATCAGTTCTATGCCCAACAGAGTTTCCCAAATTATGTTGTTAATAAAAGGATGGGTGCTTTTTCATTATCTTGACCTGCCACTGTTCATCTTTTAGTGCTAAAATGTTTTGCTTTTTCAGAGCTACTGACTACATCACAATCTAAGCCATGGCCAGAGTTTACTTTAATATTCAGCATTCTAGTCTAATATTTCAGCATTACAGACAGTCCTTGACTTACAACCAATTACAGAGACCATTTGAAGTTACGATGAATCCACAAAGGAGACCTATGACCTCGATTCAAAGTCCAAAGTTTGGGAATTTGGCAACAGGACCGCATTTATGGCCATCTGCAGCATCCCACGGACACATGATCACATTTTATAATGGTTTTGCCCCAAACTGGCAATTACTTCTGGGTTTTGTCAAAACTGCACCATAGCAAATAATGGGTTCACTTAATGACCATGTTTATGACTGCCACATAAAAGGACATAAAATTAGGTTGGTTAACTGACCATGGATAGGCTCCATTGCAGTTATAATTCAAGGAGTATGTGTATCATAGATAATTCTAAAATTACATATTTTTCCTAGAACTTAAGAATTAAATGGAGGTTAATGGTCAAGGGCGAAATGCCTCCTTCCCCAAATTCAATACAGCTACCATAGCCCATTTTTCATTTATTACCAAGTTCTGGCAAAAAATCACATCAATCATTTTCAGTGACCAACTATCTATAAACAGCCTATTGTTGCATGAAAGGGTTAGGATTAGGAAAAGAAGGGATAAACGAAATGTTTAGAACAGTGTTTCTCAACCTTGGTGACTTTAAGTCCTGTGGACTTCAACTTCCAGAAGTTGGGGGATTCTGGGAGTTGAGGTCCACAGGACTTAAAGTCGCCAAGGTTGAGAAACATTGATTTAGAACCTTTTAAAGCTTCCATTTGTAATTTACAATCTGAGAAAAAATAGCATTGGTATTCAAGTACAAGGCTTTCATTTTTCATTGTATATTACAGCTTATTTATGCAAACTCATACATGGAAAATTGTTGATTACTTTTATATGATTTTATTTATTTATTTATTTATTTATTTATTTATTTATTTATTTATTTATTTATTTATTTATTTATTTATTTATTTATTTATTTATTTATTTATTTATTTATTTATTTTATTACATTTATATCCCGCCCTTCTCCGCAAAGGACCCAGGGCGGCGCACAAGAGATTTAAAAAAAAAACATACCAAAATAGAACATAAATAATTTAAAATATATATTAGATCCCAAACCTGTGCTAAAACCAATTATTAATTAAAACCCAATTTAAAACTTTTCTACAGTCCCCATGGGAGGTTAGGCTAGGCCGGCTTGATGAAAAGAGTATGTCTTTAGACATTGGCGGAAGAGGCGGAGGTCGGTGATGGTCCGGAGTTCAGGGGGTAGGTCGTTCCAAAGGGCAGGGCCCGCCACAGAGAAGGCTCTTCCCCTGGGTGTCGCCAGTCGGCATTGTCCGGCCGACGGCACCCTGAGAAGGCCCTCTCTGTGGGAGTGTATCGATCTAAGGGATGTATGGGGCACGAGACGGTCTCGCATATAACTAGGCCCCGAGCCATGGAGCGCTTTAAAGATGGTCGTCAAGACCTTGAAACGCACCCGAAAGACCACAGGAAGCCAATGCAGCTCGCGCAGGATTGGTGTTATATGGGAGCTTCTGGTAGCTCCCGTAATTACCCGCGCGGCTGCGTTTTGGTCTAGCTGTAGCTTTCGAGTGCACCTCAAGGGAAGCCCCATGTAGAGAGCATTACAGTAGTCGAGATGGGATGTCACAAGAGCTTGAGTGACTGTGTGAAGGGCAGCCCGGTCCAGTAAGGGGCGCAATTGGCGCATCAGGCGTACCTGATGAAACGCCCCCCTGGCCACGGCTGCCACATGGTCCTCCAAGGACAGCCGGGAATCCAGGAGGACACCCAAATTGCGCGCCCTCTCCACGGGGGCCAATGTTTCGCCCCCAATGGCCAGAGTTGGAGTAATCTGGCTGAACCGGGGTGCCGGAAACCACAGCCACTCAGTCTTGGCAGGGTTGAGCCTGAGTTTGTTACCACCCATCCAGATCTGTACGGCCTCCAAACACCGGGACAGCACTTCGACGGCATCGTTGGGGTGGTCTGGGGTGGATATGTACAACTGAGTGTCATCAGCGTACAGATGGTACTCCACCCCAAAACCACGGATGATCTCACCCAGCGGCTTCATATATGTGTTGAAAAGGAGGGGCGAGAGGACCGACCCCTGAGGAACCCCACATAGGAGGGGCCTCGAGGTCGACCTCTGCCCTCCCGTCAACACATATTGCGACCGACCAGAGAGGTAAGATGAGAACCACCGCAGAACGGTGCCTCCCAGCCCCAACCCCCCCAGTCGGTGCAATAGGATACCATGGTCGATGGTATCAAAAGCCGCTGAGAGGTCTAACAGGACTAGGATAGAGGAATAACCTCTATCCCGCGCCCTCCAGAGATCATCAACCAACGCGACCAATGCCGTCTCGGTACTGTGACCAGGTCGGAAGCCGGACTGGCGCGGGTCTAGATAATCAACTTCCTCCAGGTGTCCAGAAAGTGAAGGTTGGAGACCGGACGATAGTTCTCTAATAAAGCTGGGTCCAGGGACGGCTTCTTGAGGAGGGGCCTCACCACCGCCTCTTTCAAGACGGAAGGTAAGGACCCCTCACTCAAAGATGCGTTGACAATGCCCTGGAGCCAGCCTCGTGTCGTCTCCCAGGATGCCAGTACAAGCCAGGAGGGACACGGGTCCAATAAACATGTGGTCGCCCTAAGTTTCCTTGACAACTTGTCCATATCCTTGGTGGTAACAAAGTCAAACTCCTCCCAAGATGGAACCTCAAGACTAGTCTCGGACAGTCCCACAGCACCACCATCGATGGAGGGTAACTCATTCCGAATCCGAGTGATTTTCTCCTGCAGATAAATCCCAAATTCCTCTGCTCGCCCTTGTAGAGGGGCTTCCCGCGGCCTCTGGTGAAGGAGGGAGCGGGTCACCCCAAACAGGGCGGCAGGGCGGTTATCTGCGGATGCAATTAGGGTGGCACAATACTCACGTTTGGCCACCTTTATCGCCACTAAGTAAGCCCTAATATGGGTTCTCACTAGTGTTCGGTCGGCTTCGGAGCGAGAGGATCTCCATCTGCTCTCTAGGCGTCTCTTGTGGCGTTTCATCCCCCGGAGCTCCTCAGTAAACCAAGGAGCCTGGGTGATTCGTCGCCGCAAGAGAGGCCGCAAGGGCGCGACTCGGTCCAAGGCCCCCGCGGCCGCACTTAACCATGCGGCCACTAGGTCCTCAGTCGAGTCGCGGGGCAGGGTCACAGGAATTGGCCCAAGCTCCCTCTGGAACCTTTCCGGGTCCATTAGAAGCCTGGCGCGGAACCATATAGGAGTATCCGGTTCCGCCTCCCCGCGGTGAGGTGAAGCGATTGGAAAGTCCATACATAGGAAAACTGAACAGTAGCTAGGAAACAGCTCCTTATTGGACTTAAATCTGAACATCTCTCCTTTTTAAGTGACATGAAGAGACCTTTAATCCAGTGGTCGGCAAACTCATTAGTCAACAGAGCCAAATATCAACAATACAATGATTGAAATTTATTTTGAGAGCCAGAAGGTGTGGCCTATTTTGTGGGAGTGGCTCAGCGGTCATGTGACTGGGTGGGTGTGGCCAACTTGGAAAATGTGGTGAAACTCACTTAACAATGATCTTGCTTAGCAACCAAATTTTTGGGCTCAATTGTGGTCATAAGTTCTCTTTCTTTTCATCTGTCTCCCACTTTCTTTTTCTTTCTTTTCTTTCTTCCCTTCTTTCTCTTTCTCTCTCTTTCTGTTTCTCTTTCTCTCTCTCTCTCTCTCTGCGTCTGTCTGCCTGTCTCTCTCTCTCTGTGGCTCTTTATCTCTCTCTCCCTCCCTCCCTATCTCTTTCTGTCATTCTCTCTCTGTGTCTGTCTCTCTGTATCTGTCTCTATCTCCTCCCTCCCTCTCTATCTCTGTTTCTCTCCCCTCACTCCCTCTCTATCTTTGTCTCTCCCCTCCCTTCCTCTTTGTCTGTGTGTCTGTCTGTCTTTGTACTCACTCACTCACTTAATCACTGTGTGTGTGTGTCTCCCCCTCCCAACCCGCGGATGGGCTCCAGACCAGTGGAGCCTCGTCCTTTTTTTTAACCAGGCGATCTTACCTAAGACATTTTACATAAAAAAGAACCTTAATTGCTGGCTCAACAAAAGAAGCTGGAAGCCAGGAAGCGGAAACCTGGGACAGGGAACAACCTTTTCTGTCCCCTTACCAGCTGATCTGGGAAGACAAGGAGTGCAAGGGGGATCCCTCCCCCCCCCCCACCGTGGAGGGGCTCCAGACCAGCGGAGCCTCGTCCTTCTTTTTAACCAGGCGGCTATCAAAGAGAAGAAGGCAGCGCGTGCCCGAGGGCTTTTTAGTCTGGCTAAAAAGAAGGACGAGGCTCCACAAATCTGGAGCCCATCCGCGGGGGGGGGGGGAATCCCCCTCGTGCTCCTCTTCTTCCCAGAAAACATAGACGGCGCGCACACCTACAGCCTGCAGAAGTTTCCTTCCAAAGCCGTCTGAGCGAGGAACAGCCTGTTGGGAGAGGGGCTTTGCTCCTGCTCCGGGCTGTACTTGTACGGAGCGCGCCTATGTTTTCCATGGAGTGGGGCCGCAGCCGGAAGATAAGGAACGTGAGGTGGCGCAGCGAAAGAGCCACATTCAAGGGGCCAAAGAGCCATGTGTGGTTCGCGAGCCGCGGTTTGCCGACCACTGCTTTAACCCATTCACTAGGCTGAATATGTAATTAGATGTTAAGACTATAGATAGAATTCAGATGAAATCTGAATGTTATTTCTTTTCCTTCCTAGAAGCTCAAGACTGCTAGGGAAAGTTTTCTCTCTCTCCAATTAACATTTTCTCACAGATATCATTTGTTAGAAGATTAGCTTGAGAGAGGTTTGCAAGCTATACAATTGAGAGAGAATAGGAACGCAGTTCCCAGGAAATCCTGATCAAACACACTTAAAATAAAATACATGATCCTGCTGCTTTTTTATTAAACAAAACCCCCAACGGTTTCTCTTCCTTTTTCATTTTATTTAATACAGTGGAATAACCTATTTTCCTGGCTTCCAGTTGCCCGCTGCCACATGTTTAAGAAACAAGAAGCCATTCTAGTTTATAGTACAAACCAAAAAGGGAAAGAAAAGAAATTGTAACGGGACACAATGGAAATGTTAATTCCATGACTGTATTTTAAGATCCTCTTTTTACTACTTCTTGGAAGCAGTAATGGAAAAACACTCATAATGAAACTCAATTCAATCAGCTCCACTCAGACTTCAGATGCAAAGACTAAACTTCCATCCTGAAATAATTAAACAAATGCATTGTATCCAAAGAAGTCCAGCTAATGCAGTCAAATATATGTTAATTTTCAAGTTGATTTTATCTCACTCATGAGATTTATGACACTACACAAATGGAATAATTAGCATAACGACATAATTTAAGATTTAACAGACATTCAGGAGCAATGGATCCCCCCTACCCCCAAAACAGGGCCTTAAATAAGATCTCTCTCACTTTCGCTCTGTATAACACCTATGCATACACATACATTGTAGAGAGTGTAGAGAGTGTGGTGGCACAACAGTTCCCCCGTCATCTGGAGGAAATTGATTATCTGGACCCGCGCCAGTCCGGCTTCCGGCCCGGGCACAGTACCGAGACGGCATTGGTCGCGTTGGTGGATGATCTCTGGAGGGCCAGAGATGGGGGTTGTTCCTCCATCCTATTAGACCTCTCAGCGGCTTTTGATACCATCGACCATGGTATCCTATTGCATCGGCTGGAGGGGTTGGGGGTGAGGGGCACCGTGTTACGGTGATTCTCCTCCTACCTATCCGGTCGATCGCAATTTGTGTTGGCAGGAGGGCAGAGGTCGACCTCAAGACCCCTCACTTGTGGGGTGCCTCAGGGGTCGGTCCTCTCGCCACTCCTGTTCAACACATATATGAAACCGCTGGGTGAGATCATCCGTGGTTTTGGGGTAGAGTACCACCTCTACGCTGATGATACGCAGCTGTATATATCTACCCCAAACCACCCCAACGATGCCGTAGAGGTGATGTGCCAGTGCCTGGAAGCTGTGCGGGCCTGGATGGGAAGGAACAGACTCAGCCTCAACCCATCCAAGACCGAGTGGCTGTGGTTTCCGGCATCCCGGTACAACCAGTTGACTCCATCACTGGCCATAGGGGATGAACATCTAACCCCTGTGGACGGGGCATACAACTTGGGCGTCCTCCTTGATACACGGCTGTCCATGGAAGATCAAGTGATGGCCGTGGCCAAGAGGGCGTTTTACCAGGTTCTCCTGGTCCGCCAGTTGCATCCCCTATTGGATCGGGGTGCCCTCTGCACAGTCACTCATGCTCTCGTGACATCCCGACTGGACTACTGCAATGCTCTCTACATGGGGCTCCCCTTGAGGTGCACCCGAAGGCTTCAGCTTGTCCAGAATGCAGCCGCGCGGACTGTTATGGGAGCCTCCAGGTTTTCCCATGAAACACCGCTCCTGCGCGAGCTGCATTGGCTGTCTGTCGTCTTTCGGGTGCGCTTCAAGGTGTTGGTTATCATCTTCAAAGCGCTCCATGGCATGGGACCTAGCTATCTGCGGGATCGCATCTTGCCCCATACATCCCTGCGGCTGATTCGCTCCCACAGAGAGGAACTTCTCCGGGTGCCGTCCACTAGGCTATGCCAGTGGGCGACGCCCAGGGGAAGGGCCTTCTCTGTGGCGGGCCCGACCCTCTGGAACGACCTTCCCCCCGAAATTAGAACAACCACGGACCTCTGCTCCTTCCGTCAAAAATTAAAAACACACTTCTTCTGCTTGGCCGGCCTAGTGTAATTAAACTGTTTTTAGGTGTTTTTAGGGTTTAGTTTTAGTTTTATATGGGCTTCGCGTTTTAACATTGTACTTTGTTTGTGGTTTTTAATTGTATTTTTAATTCCCTGTGCCCCGCCTCGAGTCCCTTCGGGGAGAAAGAGCGGGTTATAAATTAAAAATAATAAAAAAATAAAAATACATACATATATATTTGATTCACACAAATTGTCTTACATGCACAGTAAGAGAAATAAGAGATGCAGCATAATTTATAACTCTCAATTATTTTCACTCACCTCCAGATTGGGGAAGGCGCTATCTGGCTTATTTCCAAATACTCCACCATACACTGTGAAATCCTCAATGCTAAGCTGTAAGGGAAGACAAATGGTTTTAAACCTCTCTCTGAACAACAGGGCTTTGTGAGCAGCATTATTAACATTTTATATTTTGACAAGAGGTCACCTTGATTTTAGTTCAAACCTACAGAACAGATCAAAAGAAAAAACGGGCAAAAGGAGCTTTCAACAGAAGCTGCTGCTCCAGTTTGGGGAGAACCCGCATTATTTTCCATGTTATATGGGAAGGAGAAGAGAAATATCCCACCCTACATCACTGGCCAACAAAGATCCTGATAAATGTAATGAAGAAGTGATCAAATGTCACAAGGTTCTCAGCAAACATGACTAAGCTAAAGAAGCTTCCTTTTATTGCCATGTGCACTCTCAAGAAACAGGAAACTTCCCCCCCCCCCAACACACTGAATCCCCAAAAGAACCAAAATCAGAAAAAACTGACAATGAAATATATTTATTGTTAGTTGCGAAGTCGTGTCCGACTCATTGCGATCCCATGGATAACGTTCCTCCAGGGCTTCCTGTCCTCTACCATCCTCTGGAGTCCATTTAAGCTCACACCTACTGCTACAGTAACTACATCCAGCCACCTCATTCTGTGTCCTCCCCTTCTTCATTTCTTCCTCAATCTTTATTTCCAAAATACTTTTCTACTCCCATCTATCTAGATCTATATAAATAAAAATGTAACTATGAGTTTGTTCAAAACAGGTAATCTCCGAAAGTACTGCACCGATCGCTTCCAAATTTTCATACAACGTTCCTTACAAGTACGGCACCAATGATATATATAGATTGTGTAGATGTCACACCTGTGCCAGGTACACGCAACGGAAATGTAAAAAATGTAGGTAGATGGATTCGGAGAGAGCAGTGAGTCACAGGATGACATAATACAAAATGTCATAATACTCTGTCCATAAGATTCAAGGAGAAATACAGTAGGTAGGTAGGTAGGTAGGTAGGTAGGTAGGTAGGTAGGTAGGTAGGTAGGTAGGTAGAGGGAGAGAAGGAGAAATACAGTAGGTAGGTAGGTAGGTAGGTAGGTAGGTAGGTAGGTAGGTAGGTGGAGAGAAGGAGAAATACAGTAGGTAGGTAGGTAGGTTGGGGATTATACAGTGGTTGTGTGTATGTGTTTGTGTGTGCAGGTATAGTTCTACACATAGATTGGCCATTTAACCAGACTGGGTCACAGCAACGCATGGCCGGGAATGGCTAGTAGGTTATAATAGGAAGGATTTAGGAGTCTACATGAACAGATCAGTATGCAATCACTGGCAAAGAGTGACATAAATACAATGAAGAAACCTGTCACCATAACTTACTTTGTCCTGAAGGAACAGCAATATATTGTGAGGGCCACCATCTACTGCAGAGTCCAGTAAAGATGCAAGCTGAGCTTCTGTTACCACATGACCCTCATGTGGAGCTGCCAAAGGGGACCACAACGAGCTGTGCTCACAGGATGGAGGGGGGGAAAGTCAAAAAGAGAAAAGCTACATTTTTCTTTCACCTGAGCTTTTATCTTTCTCTATCTATCATACAGTCTTTTCCAGCCTGCTGTATTGTGGACTTCAACTTCCAAACAAATCTCAGACAGCCTACTGGGAGGATGTTACAAGCACTGATGTTCATCACGTTCAGATGACACCAGTTTAGGGAATGAGCTGGCACAGATAGAACATGCATTAAAATTAGCATTTCGCCCACCACAAGCCAAAAATATAGGTTCTCTGAGCTTTTATGTGCAATACTTGGCAACCAGCTCAGTTTCTACAAGTGTTGCATATCAACTAGCTCAATGCCACCTGCAATTCCGTATCTGCTCATTGAGAAAATTCCTCTAGTTTGAGTTGCAACAACAGTAAGATGAGAATGCTTAGCAGCCATGATAAAAGACCAAAATAATAAGTTACTATATCTTTTATGTACAGCCAGGTTTTATTCTAACAAGTAAATCTTTTTGAGGGGCAAAAAAAAATCTCATGCCAACCCATTCTCACAAAATTTCTAACATATAATGGCACCTAAATTTGTCAAAGTCTCAAAAATATTATTTAAGATTATTGAAGTAGAGGAGTAAGTAGAAACCCCATCACATCACTTGGTTGGTTTGTTTATGTTCACATTAGCTTTTTTTAATATGTCCATTTACTAATTGCAATTGGTCACAATACAATTATATCTCACAAGGCAAGGTCAACACCCCCACCAAGGAAAATATAATCAAATGGGGACAATGTGTTGTTGTTGTTTTTTAAAAAAAGAGGAAATTATGAAGAATGTAGATTCTGGTTGA
This sequence comes from Rhabdophis nuchalis, assembly GCA_039707465.1. NCBI lineage: Eukaryota > Metazoa > Chordata > Lepidosauria > Squamata > Natricidae > Rhabdophis > Rhabdophis nuchalis. The sequence goes on along the minus strand of CM077646.1, from coordinate 177,589,401 downwards.
TTTATCAAAATGAAAATTATGGAAAGGAGAATGGAAAAACCAATGTGGAAAGTCTCCTCCTATACCTAAAAACTGGTGGAAATAAACTCTTCTATGGGTGTGGAATATCCTAGTATATTGCAATATAGATGCAAAAAATCCTATAGCTCTTGAAGAATCAAACTTTACTGATTACTTTAGGGGGCGAAAGCCATTATATGTAAATCAAATACTCTGCCCATGTGGTGCCAGAAATGTCATATTGGCACTTTGGACCTAAGACATAAGTTATAAACAATACTTTTGCCAAAGTTACAGTCTCCTTGGCAGAAACTATTAATTATCACAAAAACTAAGCTGTTCATTACCTCAGTTCCCCTTAACACCATAGCACCTCTAGAAGGTGAGACCCCTCCTCAAGAAGCCCTCTCTGGACCCAGCATTGCTGGTAAATTACCGTCCGGTCTCCAACCTTCAATTTCTGGCGAAGGTTGTAGAGAGTGTGGTGGCACAACAGTTCCCCCGTCATCTGGAGGAAATTGATTATCTGGACCCACGCCAGTCCGGCTTCCGGCCCGGGCACAGCACCGAGACGGCATTGGTCGCATTGGTGGATGATCTCTGGAGGGCCAGAGATGGGGGTTGTTCCTCCATCCTGGTCCTATTAGACCTCTCAGCGGCTTTTGATACCATCGAACATGGTATCCTATTGCATCGGCTGGAGGGGTTGGGGGTGAGGGGCACCGTGTTACGGTGGTTCTCCTCTTACCTCTCTGGTCGATCGCAATTTGTGTTGGCAGGAGGGCAGAGGTCGACCTCGAGACCCCTCACTTGTGGGGTGCCTCAGGGGTCGGTCCTCTCGCCTCTCCTGTTCAACACATATATGAAGCCGCTGGGCGAGATCATCCGTGGTTTTGGGGTTGAGTACCACCTCTACGCTGATGATACGCAGCTGTATATATCTACCCCAAACCACCCCAACGATGCCGTAGAGGTGATGTGCCAGTGCCTGGAAGCTGTGCGGGCATGGATGGGAAGGAACAGACTCAGCCTCAACCCGTCCAAGACAGAGTGGTTGTGGTTTCCGGCATCCCGGTACAACCAGTTGACTCCATCACTGGCCATAGGGGATGAACATCTAACCCCTGTGGACGGGGCACACAACTTGGGCGTCCTCCTTGATGCACGGCTGTCCATGGAAGATCAAGTGACGGCCGTAGCCAGGAGGGCGTTTTACCAGGTTCGCCTGGTCTGCCAGTTGCGTCCCCTATTGGATCGGGATGCCCTTTGCACAGTCACTCATGTTCTCGTGACTTCCCACCTGGACTACTGCAATGCTCTCTACATGGGGCTCCCCTTGAGGTGCACCCGAAGACTTCAGCTTGTCCAGAATGCAGCCGCGCGGACTGTTATGGGAACCTCCAGGTTTTCCCATGTAACACCGCTCCTGCGCGAGCTGCATTGGCTGCCTGTCGTCTTTCGGGTGCGCTTCAAGGTGTTGGTTATCATCTTCAAAGCGCTCCATGGCACGGGACCTAGCTATCTGCGGGATCGCATCCTGCCCCATACATCCCTGCGGCCAATTCGCTCCCACAGAGAGGGACTTCTCCGGGTGCCGCCCACTAGGTTATGCCAGCGGGCGACACCGAGGGGAAGGGACTTCTCTGTGGCGGGCCCAACCCTCTGGAACGACCTTCCCCCCGAAATTAGAACAACCACGGACCTCTGCTCCTTCCGTCAAAAATTAAAAACATACTTCTTCTTCTGATTATTATTATTATTATTATTATTATTATTATTATTATTATTATTATTATTATTATTATTATTATTATTATTATTATTAAACTATTTTTCATCCTACACTAAAAACACACATCTCAAGAGCTCCAAAATCCGAAGCATATCACAGATCAAACAGACGATTGTATTTCACAATATTCTTCTGGTGCCATATAGCAAAAACGGGGATTTCTTATTGTTCCCACAAATAGTAATCCCCGCTTTGCATTGAGGAAACCCAAAATTACACTCAAGAGACCCGTTTCACTCACAACCGTGGGCCAGAGAATAGCTATAGACTGAATCGTCTGCGGCCGTGTGACCCTCTCGTAGGTTTTCCAGAATTGCACATGCAGTATAATTGCAGCAAATCATGACTGTCTCCAGTGTTCAAGGGGGATACGAATACATGCATTGGCAGCACGGGCGGTTTGCATCCCGGGAACTTTAAAGGTTTAAAATATCCGTTAAGGTGTAGCTAAAGGGAGCGCTCCAGAGGAACAGAACCAAAATAAAAGACTCGGATCTTATATCCACGCAAAGCAGCCTCGAACCCTCCATTGCCCCGTGACTCTAATCCCTATGATGACCTCAATTGCCCCGCGTAGGCTATTTTAGAGTCCCGCATACCTGTGACTCGACCAAGCAATCAAGGGCACCTGTCCCGTGTGCGCGGCGACCAGCCCCAGGCTCAGCAGCAAAACCCCAGCGACCCGCCGCAACGCCATCTTCCTTCCTGTTCCCTCCACCGACGCTTCTCCTCCTGCTTTCCCGGCGTCGCTGCAGCCAATCACAACCCGGAAGGCCGTTACCGGGTTTAAGGGAACATCCATTTAGAGGACGAGGCGGGACCTTCAAGAGCCAATGGGGGTTTCCTTTAGGCCGCTTGATGCTTCCTTTCCCGGGAGTGTCTTCCCAGTTCAGCCATACTATCTATTTTGACTGTTTATAAAGTCCGTTATCTCTTTGAAGCCGACTTTCGGCCAGGTGGGGTGACGACGACGACCTCTTATTCATTAAAAATGAAACTCAGTCAACTGAACATTTAAAAATCTATCACAAATATCATTGACTGGCGCTGATGGTTGATACGGGTTGCTGCCAGCATCCTAGGTATCAACCACCCTTCTGAGAATGTAAGATGTTCCAAGTAGCGCAGTTTTTCAACCAAGTAACTTAAAATATACGGTGTTCCGAGTAGCGCAGCTGGTGTTATTGCAGGAAGTTCCAATTTCTTAATGTATTTTATACAATTCTTAGACATGGTACCAAGTGCTCAGATGACAATGGGTATCACTGTCACATGTTTCATCCATAATCGATAGCCAGGTCGCGATATTTCGTGATTTTTCCAGTTTCTTTTTCGATACAGCAATATCAATAAATTGTACACTTTGGTTGTTATTATTATTATTATTTACTTTATTCATAAAACATGAAACTCAGCCAACTGGACATTTAAAATTGCATATTACAAATACTATTGACTGGTGCTAATGGTTGATAGTTTGCTGCCAGCATCCTAGGTATCAACCAAGTACCTTCTGAGAATGTAAGATGTTCCAAGTAGCGCAGGTTTTTACAGTTCTGCTGGTGTTATTGCAGGAAGCTGCAATTTGCTGATATATTTAATAAAATTTTTGGACATGGTGCCAAGTGCCCCGATGACAATGGGTGTCACTGTGACATGCTTCATCCATAGCCATGTAGTTTCCATGGCCAGGTTGCGATATTTCATTATTTTTTCTAGTTCTTTTTCTTCAACTCTGGCATCTCAAGGACAGCAACGAGGCAGGGCATAAAGCGATTTTTAGACATAAGAGTGAGGTGAGTCGTGGTCAGACTAGATTGATGTCCCCAATTTGGGTCTGAGCCTGGTGCCGAAGCCAATGATGAACGCCAGACACGAGGTGCAGGTTTTCTGTTTGCTTTTTATTGGAGTACTCCAAGGAAAAGGGTTCCTGGACAAAAGGCCAAGAACCAAGAACAAAGGATTAAGAAAGCTTTTATACGTTTTCACTAAAGGAGAAGGTGGGATAACAAGAGACATCATCTAATAAACATTTTAGTAATAATTCTACAATTTGTTCTATTGGTCTATAGCCGTCCCATTCCTAGCTCTTAGCTAATGAATGCCCCAGGAATTATCTAATACACATTTCATTTGCTGTAGCCCAGTGGTGGGCAAACTCATTAGTCAAGAGAGCCAAATATCAACAATACCACGATTGAAATTTCTTTTGAGAGCCGGAAGGTGTGGCCTGTTTTGTGGGAGTGGCTCAGCGGTCATGTGACTGGGTGGGCGTGGCCAACTTGGAAAATGTGAAACTCACTTAACAATGGTCTTGGTTAGCAACCAAACTTTTAGGCTCAATTGTGGTCAAAAGTTCTTTCTTTCTTTCTTTCTTCCTCTCTTTCTCCATTTCTCTCTCTCAATCTTTCTCTCCCTCTGTCTCTCTCTTTCTCCATTTCTCTCTTTCTCTCTCTCTTTCTGTCTCTTTTTCTTTCTGTCTCTCTTTCTCTCTCTCTCTATTTTCCTCTTTCTCTTTTTCTCTTTCTCTCTCTCTGTCTTTCTTTCTGTCTCTCTATCTCTTTCTTTCTTTCCCTCTTTCTCTCTCTCTTTCCCTCTTTCTCTCTCTTTCATTCTCTCTCTGTCTCTTTCTTTCTTTCCATCTTTCTCTCTCTTTCTCTCTGTCTCTCTGTCTCTTTCTGTCTCTCTTTCTCTCTCTATTTTCCTCTTTCTCTTTTTCTCTTTCTCTCTTTCTGTCTTTCTTTCTGTCTCTCTTTCTCTCTCTTTCTCTCTTTCTGTCTCTCTGTCTCTTTCTGTCTCTCTTTCTCTCTTTCTCCATTTCTCTCTTTCTGTCTTTCTTTCTGTCTCTCTCTCTCTCTCTCTTTCTCTCTTTCTTTCTTTCCATCTTTCTCTCTCTTTCTCTCTTTCTGTCTCTCTTTCTCTCTCTCTCTTTCTCTCTCTCCCTCTTTCTCTCTCTCTCTCTCCTCTCTCTCTTTCTCTCTGTCTCTCTTTCCCTCTCTCTTTCTTTCTCTTTCTTTCTCTATCTATCTGCTTGTCTGCCCATCTCTGTCACGCTGTGTGTGTGTGTGTGTGTGTGTGTGTGTCTGTCTCTCATTCAAGCACTTAATCACTCATTCTGTGTCTCTATCTTTCCCTCCCTCCCTCCCTCTCACTGTCTCTGTGTGTGTGTGTCTGTCACTCTCTGATTCCCCCCTCCCTCCTTGTCTGTGCCTCTCTCTGTCTGTCTGCCCCCCATCCTCCCCCCCGGGCTCGGGGTGGGGAGGAACGGCGACCCTCTGGACGCACGTTCCCCTTCCTCCCCACCCCAAGCCCTGGAACAGCGCGGGTTGGCGAGCAGGGCTACTTCCAGGCAGATTGAAGGGAACGGGCGTCCAGAGGGTCGCCGTTCCTCCCCACCCCGAGCCCTGGAACAGCGCGGGTTGGCGAGCAGGGCTACTTCCAGGCAGATTGAAGGGAACGAGCGTCCAGAGGGTCGCCGTTCCTCCCCACCCCGAGCCCTGGAACAGCGCGGGTTGGCGAGCAGGGCTACTTCCAGGCAGATTGGAGGGAACGGGCGTCCAGAGGGTCGCCATTCCTCCCCACCCCGAGCCCTGGAACAGCGCAGGTTGGCGAGCAGGGCTACTTCCAGGCAGATTGAAGGGAACGGGTGTCCAGAGGGTCGCCGTTCCTCCCCACCCCGAGCCCTGGAACAGCGCAGGTTGGCGAGCCGGGCTGCTTCCAGGGTTCGGTGTGGGGTGGGAATGAACGGCGTCCCTCTGGACGCAGGTTCCCTTCCCCTGCCCGCGGAGCCTCCGCACCCCATGGAAGTAGATGAATGGCTGGCATGCCGCCTGGGGAGGCTCCGCGCTGGAAGCAAGGGAGGGAAACGGCGGCCGGCAGGGAGGGTTGCTCCGGCGGGTCCCAGGAGTCCCACCCTCGGCGAGGGTGGAGGAAGAGCCGCACCCAAGGGGTCAAAGAGCCGCATGCAGCTCGCGAGCCGCGGTTTGCCGACCACTGCTGTAGCCCATCTTCGCCTCTAACTTTTAGCTGAGGTCTGCAAGCTGTTACCTCTTATCAGCTTTCTAGCTCCCCATAATTGCTACACATTTTACCCATGCATATTTCTTGTTGATAAGCATTCTTTGTTCTTGGCAGACAGACACCCCCCCAATTCCAGTCTTCCTGTTTTACTTTCAAATGTGTGTCATGATCCAATCCATCATTCCCCCCTTTGAATCTGAAAATGATCTAATTTTCCAAGATTCAGACAACGTCAGTATTGTGTACTGGGAGACACGCACACACACCCTGGAGTTTGCATATAGGTGGAAAGGCAAAACAGAGGGCATTGTAATGCACAACAGGTGATTATGAGAACAATGACTCTGCCTGCCAGAGTCATTATTAGGTAGGTAACTGTTAGGATATTCAGCCTTATATTGGGTTGACAATATATATGAGCCTATGTTCTTAAGAAGTTATGTAGCTGTAAGAACTGTCTTAAATTCTGATTGAATCTGATTGGCTGTGAGTATCAGCTATGCTATATAATCAAGGTCAGGAATGCAGCTCATTCCCTGTTTGATTCCTTGTGATCCTGTGTTTTCCCTGATTGCTGTTTGAGAAGCTGAAGAAGAAGGAGGTTTTGTTTGAGTCACTGTAAGATAAACTCTGTTTGGTGTAGGACTGTTATCATTGTTTGAGAAGTTAATCGGAAGAAGCTACAAAGTAAAGACTATTTATTTTCTTACTATCACTGTTTTAGAGTTTGTTTGTGGTTTACAGCAACGTATGTCTTTACTGTCCGGTGAATTACACTATTCCGCATTTATTTGCTAACACTGGTAAAGGAACCAGAGTTTTAATACTGGTTCTGAACCCAGAGTTGCTTACAGTAACCAGTGAAATCAGGCAACCATTCTTTCAGTCAATGCCACTAGCCATTCCGTTGGTTCATGTGGGGGTGGGGGTGTTGCAGCTATCTTTGCAATGTATATAGTTCAGCTGTGGAATTCCTCCAATTTGTCCAGAATATCCATGCAGAATTGTCCAAATAGTGCACACACATCTCCTTAGGATACCAATATCATATCTAGAGCCATTCTATTCTGAACTGTCATTGTCCGAATGGCTCCTTGTTCTCTTTTGCTGCAGCAATAAAAAACTCCCCAGTCTCATTAGCCAGGATTTCTTCCACCGCTTGTATATGAAACAAAGTATTATTGAGGGACCATGCCCCACAGAACAAAGTAAGGGGTTGGTATTTATTTATTTATTTATTTATTTATTTATTTATTTATTTATTTATTTATTTATTTTTATTTAATCGTATTTATAAGCTGCATCCATCTCACCACACAGGGACTCGGGGCGGCGCACAGGGAATATAAAATATAAATATACATATATACAAAAATATAGGCATTCTTAAAACTAGATTAAATTTATTTATTTATTTATTTATTTATTTATTTATTTATTTATTTATTTATTTATTTATTTATTTATTTATTATTTAAATTTATAGACCGCCCCCTCTCCCCCATGGGGACTCGGGGCGGTGCACAGGAAATTAAAATCTAATAAATAACAATATACAACATACAAAATATTAAAACCAAATTAAATTACCCCTTTGCTAAAACAATATTTAAAATCCCTAAAAAACCTTAACAATACCCTTAAAATTCAAATTAAAACAAATTTATTTTTATTACGGCTAGGTATAAGAGTTAAGCCAGGCCGGCCTGCTGAAATAAGTGAGTTTTTAACTTCTGGCGGAAGGAGCGGAGGTCCGTCATTCTAATTTGGGGGGTAGGTCGTTCCAGAGGGTTGGGCCCACCACAGAGAAGGCCCTTCCCCTGGGCGTCGCCTGCTGGCATTGCCTAGTGGACGGCACCCGGAGATTAAAATTAAACCCACCCTGCACTAAAATCCATTAAAAAAAACCTGAATTAAAACTTTGGTCACTAAAAGCAGTACAGTGTCGAATAAAATCATGCCAGGCCGGCTTGTTGGAAGAAGTGCGTTTTTAACTGCTGGCGGAACAGGCGGAGGTCCGAGATGACACGGAGTTCGGGAGGTAGGGCGTTCCAGAGGGTTGGGCCCATCAGAGAGAAGGCTCTTCCCCTGGGCGTCGCCAACCGGCATTACCCGGTTGACGGCACCCGGAGTAGACCCTCTCTGTGAGAGCGTATTGGTCATAGGGACGTATGGGGCAGCAGACGGTCTAATAGGTGACTAGGCCCTGTGCCATGGAGCACCTTGAAGATGGTCATCAAAACCTTGTAACGCACCCGGAAGGTCACAGGCAGCCAGTGCAGCTCGCGCAGGAGCGGTGTTACGTGGGAATGCCTTGAGGCACCCATAATCACCCGCGCGGTCATATTCTGGACCAACTGCAACCTCCAAGTGCATCTCAAGGGGAGCCCCATGTAGAGAGCGTTACAGTAGTCCAGATGGCAAGTCACGAGTGCTTGAGTGACTGTGCGAAGGGCCTCCCGGTCGAGTAAGGGGTGCAATTGGCGGACCAGGCGGACCTGGTAAAACGCCCCCCTGGCCACGGCCGCCACCTGGTCCTCCAGGGACAGGCAGGAATCCAGGAGGACTCCTAAATTGCGCGCCCTCTCCACAGGGGCCAGTACTTCGCCCCCCATGGCCAGTGATGGTGTCAACTGGCTAAACCGGGGGGCAGGAAATCACAGCCACTGGGTCTTGGACAGGTTGAGTTTGAGTTTGTTGCTGCCCATCCAGATCCGTACGGCTGCCAAACACCGGGACATCACCTCAATGGCATCGTTGGGGTGGTTTGGGGTAGAGATGTACAGCTGAGTGTCATCAGCGGACAAATGGTACTCTACCCCAAAACCACAGATGATCTCACCCAGCAGCTTCATATACATGTTGAACAGGAGTGGCGAGAGGACCGACCCCTGCAGCAACGCACATGTGAGGGGCCTAGAAGTCGACCTCTGCCCTCCTGTCAACATGAATTGCGACCGACCAGAGAGGTAGGAGGAGAACCACCGTAGAATGGTGCCTCCCACCCCCAACCCCCCCAGTCGGTGCAATAGGATACCATGGTCAATGGTATCAAAAGCCGCTGAGAGATCTAACAGGGCGAGGATAGAGGAACAACCTCTATCCCGCACCCTCCAGAGATCATCCACCAATGCCATTTCGGTGCTATGACCGGGTCGAAAGCCGGACTGGCGCGGGTCTGGATAATCAATTTCCTCCAGGTGGCGAGGAAACTGTTGTGCCACCACACTCTCTACAACCTTCGCTAGAAAGTGAAGGTTGGAGACCGGACAGTAATTCTCCAGTAATGCTGGGTCAAGGGAAGGCTTCTTGAGGAGGGGTTTCACCACCGCCTCCTTCAAAGCGGTAGGCAAAAACCCCTCACTCAAGGAAGCGTTCACTATGTCCTGGAGCCAGCCTCATGTCACCTCCCAGGATGCCAGTACAAGCCAGGAGGGACACGGGTCCAATAAACATGTGGTGGCCTTTAGTCTCCTCGACAACATGTCCATATCATCGGCAGCAACAAAGTCAAAGTCCTCCCATAAAGTTGTCTCAAGACCTGCCTCGGGTACTTCCTCTGGACTACTGTCTGTGGTGGGCAACCCGCTCCGGATCCGAGCAATTTTATGCAGCAGATATTCACCAAATTCCTCTGCAAGGGCCTGCAACGGGGCTTCCCACGGCCTCTGTTGAAGGAGGGAGCGGGTTACCCCAAATAGGGCTGCCAGGCGGTTATCTGCAGACACGATGAGGGTGGCACAATACTCACGTCTGGCCACCCTCATTGCCACTAAGTAAGTCCTCACTAGTGTTTGGTCGGATTCGGACCGAAAGGATCTCCACCTACTCTCTAAGTGTCTCTTGCGGCGTTTCATCTCCCTCAGCTCCTCAGTATACCAGGGAGCCTGGGTGAGGCGACACCGCGTGAGAGGCCGCAAAGGCGCGACCCGGTCCAAGGCCCCCGTGGCAACATTATACCATGTGGCCACTAGGTCCTCAGTCGTGTCGCGGGTCAAGGCTACAGGTGCTGGCCCAAGCTCCATCTGGAACCTTTCAGGATCCATCAGGCGCCTGGGGCGGAACCATCTAGGTGTCTCCGGTTCCGCCTCCCCGCGGTGGGGTGTGACGATTGGAAAGTCCAGCTGAAGAAGAGAGTTATCTGTCCATGACAAGGGTGAGATGACTAAATCCCCGATTCCGAGATCACTTCTGCCAGAGACAAAAATCAGATCCAGCGTGTGTCCTCCATCGTGGGTGGGGCCCCGAACTACTTGTGTCAGGTCCATGGCCGTCATGGAAGCCATGAACTCCCGAGCTACCTCGGATGTCTCGACCGCCAATGGCAAGTTAAAGTCCCCCATGACTAGTAGTCTGGGGGTCTCAACCGCCATCTCGGCGATCACCTCAAGGAGCTTGGGCAGGGCTGCTGTTACATAGCAGGGAGCCAGGTATACAATCAGCAAGCCCAGCTGCCTCCCTAGGCCCCATCTCACGTAGAGGGACTCACAGCCGGTGGTCTGTGGTACAGTGGTCTTCCTCAGCTTGAGATCTTCCCTAACAATAATCGCCACTCCTCCACCCCTGCCAGAGGCCCGAGGCTGATGAAATGCACGGTAGCCTGGTGGGCACATATCCACGAGGGGTAAACCCCCCTCGGGGCCCAACCAGGTCTCCGTTATTCCCACCAGGTCCGGGTCCCCCTCTGACACTAGGTCATTAGGGCTTTGTTCACCACGGGCCTGGCATTACAAAACATCAGCCTAGGGCCCCGGCTCTGTAATCCTTGACCACCTAGCCCTCGAGGGGAGTACAGAGGATTGGGTCGAGTGACTGCTTGTAACCAGCGGCCACGATCCCCCAACTCTTGATGGACACTCTGTCTCCCGCCACCCCTGCCCCTCCCCAGGACTGTACAGATGGAAAAACCCTCCGTAGGAACAACCTCCCCTCCCCCCTCTTTAATAGACCTCATCTTTTTCCTAGTTCCGCCGGTCAGCCCTGTATTCCGACCCACTTCTGACTGCCCAAACCCACCCCCCACCCTAGGACCCCCTAAAATCTGGATTAAAAATTTGGATGAAAACCCCCTCAGTTTGCGCTTCACTCACCTCTCAGGAGCAATCAGTCCATCCTTGAGGTGGGCCAGTGTTAGACCAGGGGACCAGGCCTGTGAAAGGGGAAACTCCCGCAAACAGAGGAGGTCTAACCTTGAATAGGATAGCATTTCTAACGGTCCCCACCGGCCCCGAGAGAAATAACGATGGTAACTGCAAGTCAGGCTAAAATGGAAGGTGCCTATCAGATGGTATCATTACAGAGCGGATGGCCATGGAGAGAAATGTAAAACACATGGGGGGGAGAAGGATCTAACCACCAGGAGGGGGGGACATAGGGAGGAAGCATAAAAGGGACATAAATTGTATAGATGACATAGTCCAGCTGAATCCAGAGTCCAAGTCCAACAAATATGCCTGGTCATCCAGGCGGAAGAAGAGTGGTCTACCAGCCCTCAAATAAGTTAGTAAGAGAGCCATATACTGGCTCTGTCTCAGTCAACCCCCCAAAATAGTCCGGAGTGAGACCAAAATACCATTCACTCCTCTGATCTTCGTTCATTCCACTCCCAAGCTCCAGGCTTCTTCGTTCCCCAGCTGCCCGGCCTGCTTCGTTACCAGGACCGGGTCAGGAGGGAACCAGCCAGGCCGGGTGGCTGCCCAAAACTGTGGCCCGATGTATAGTCACAAGCCCAGCCCGGCCTCCACGTTCTACAGCATGGCTGCCCGGCCTACTTCCATTCCAGACGTGCCGAGGCATTTCCAAGGCCAAGATCTTTATGGGCCTCCGCCGCTCCGCACCCCTCTCCGTTGATTTAGCCACCAGGACTGATCTTCTCACTCTCCCTGCCCGGGGCCGCGCCAGGCCAGTGCCAAAGCCGCTCTGAGCCAGTCCGCCACTCGCCTTCCCTCCCGGGCTGATCTTACCGCTGGGGTTCCTCGGGAGACGATCCGGGCCACTCACAGCCTCTGCGCCGCCTCTTCGCCGCCTGGCTGCCTGGCCTGCCTCCGCTCCAGCCGAGACCGCGCCAGTACCAGGGTCCTCCAGGGCCCCGCCGCTGCTCGCCGCACCCCGCCGGGCTGCCACCGAACTACTGCCGGGGCTGCTTTTACCGGCCACACCAGGCCTCGCCAGGCCGCTCCAGGCCGCTCTCCGATGTTCCGCCGCTCCCACCGCTCCTGCCTCAGTCGTCACACCGTCCGACAACCAAAATCTTCCCGTGTGATGGCGGGATGCCCATCTTGCTGGGCCAGCCCTCATGGATGATCAAAGAGGGTTGGCACGGATCTCCGGGGCTGTTTGGGAGCCTCAGACCCCTACTGCACCCAAGGTACCGACTCCATTCCTCGTGCATGCGCAAACATAATTCTTTCTTCAAGTACTTTCTGAATTGCCCAAGATTCCTATGGTTTCCAATCTTTCGTTCAGGTAAAGTGGGCATAATATAGGTGGGTGGGAAGACCACAGATACATAACAAACCATATGGTCTCATGCCAACAGTTATTAAGTCTAGTTGTATTAATGTCTTAGTCTGCACACACACAGCAATCAGCTAGTGGTAATAATGGGTAACTTCTAGTGTGAGTACCCGTATTTATTCGAGTATAACGCGCACACGTGTATAACGCGTACCCCCTAATTTTCGATTAAAAATCGGTATAAAATTTTGTTTCACTTTTTCTCGTCTCAGACCAAGCATTGTAAGTGATATATCAATAAAAATATGAAGAACACTGAATTGTGCAAAACAGCAAAACAGCAATGCTTACAGTGAGCCTCTTAAGAGGGCCAGAGGGAGGGCGGGTGAGGGGGACAGGTGTGTGTGTGGAAGCGAAGGCGGGGAGGAGCTGCCTTCCCAGCCGGGCTCCGCAGCTGAGGGGCGATGGAGCAAGCCAGCATGACTTTCGCCCGTCTCTTTCTGGGCTCTGCGAGTGAGGGGGACGGGTGTGTGTGTGGAAGCGAAGGCAGGGGGGGGGGAGGAGCTGCCTTCCCGGCCGGGCTTCGCAGCTGAGGGGCGATGGAGCAAGCCAGCATGACTTTCGCCTGTCTCTTTCTGGGCTCTGCGAGTGAGGGGGATGGGTGTGTGTGTGGAACCGAAGGCAGGGGGGAGGAGCTGCCTTCCCGGCCGGGCTCCGCAGCTGACGGGCGATGGAGCAAACTGCGCGCGGCTGCCAGCATGACTTTCGCCCGTCTCTTTCTGGGCTCGGCGCTTCTGCTTCTCGGGACGCTTCCCGAAGCCAGCAGCCCCGCGGCCAGCCGCTCTGCTTCTCCATCTTATTCGTCGGTCGCCTCTCGGGGTCCAGACCCGCCGCCGCCGCTGCGCTCCCCGCCGTTCCACCCTCACCAGCCTGCCGGCGGGGGCGCACCAGCAGCGGGTCCGGACCCCGAGAGGCGACCGACGAATAAGACGGAGAAGCGGAGCGGCTGGCCGCGGGGCTGCTGGCTTCGGGAATCGTCCCGAGAAACAGAAGCGCCGAGCCCAGAAAGAGACGGGCGAAAGTCATGCTGGCAGCCGCGCGCGGTTTGCTCCATTGCCCCTCAGCTGCGGAGCCCGGCCGGGAAGGCAGCTCCTCCCCCCCCGCCTTCGCTTCCATACACACACCCGTCCCCCTCACTCACAACAACCGCGGCAGGGTGCAGCCCGGTAAAGGCGCAGTGTGAACTCACAATTCGCCTGCGCCCTCAATGGACCGGCCGCCACTGCGTCACCCCACCCCAGCCAGCCCTCGTTTATAACGCGCACCCAAACTTTGAGTTCTTTTTTTGGTACAAAATTTTGCGCGTTATACTCGAATAAATACGGTAGCTACAAATAACTTTTGGGGAAATGTTCTAATTGAGAAAACACCTATGGAAGATGGCAGTTCTCTTCTCACACAACTATGGTTCTGGAAACTTTTGATGCTGGAACAATTATTTAAGTTCCAGTTCTGCTACTATGGAAGTCACAGGTTGTGCAGTCCAAGAAACAGGAAGGGCAGATCGTGGGTATTTCTTCACTCTGGAAGTGATGTATCCAAGATGCCAGCCTTCCACTGTTAGTGCTGTATGGGTGGTCTGAAGCACTTGAAACGGTCCCTTCCACTGCTGATCCAAGGAATTTGTTGGTCCCCACGTCTTCACAAGCATCCAGTCTGCAGGCTGAAACAGATGTGCTGGATAATCTAGTCCTGCAGATAACGGGAAAGAAAATTCAAGCAAAAGCCTCAGGCCATCCTGTGAAGGTACATTCTAGTCCCAAAACATACTTAAAACCTTGCTTTAATTCAGTGAAGTCTATTTCTTAAATTGTCCCTTGGTAGTTGCCTTTAAGTTGAACTCATATGTGTGGGTGCCTGTCTACTTTTGGATTATTTCTGGCACAAATCAGACAAGCTGCCACAGATACCAGAATAGAGACCCTTGCCTACTACACAGTATGTCATATAAATCTACCAGTGCTTTTGACCCCCAATGTGTGCCAGCATGTATTTGTTATAAAAGAATCCTTAGAGGTGTATCTGATAGAATAAATTTGCACTCTGCCCTCTACCACCCATCATTCCCTGCCCTATGCACGGTCACTCAAGCCCTCATCATTTCCCGCCTGGACTACTGCAATGCTCTCTACATGGGGCTCCCCTTGAGATGCAGCCGGAGGCTCCAGCTAGTACAGAATGCGGTCGCATGGGGGATTATGGGAGTCTCTCGATACTCCCATGTAACACTGCTCCTGCGTCAGCTGCACTGGCTGCCTGTGGCTTTTTGGGTGTGCTTCAAGGTGCTAGTAACCATCTTCAAAGCGCTCCATGGCTTGGGACCTGGCTATTTGCGGGACCGCCTCCTACCACATACCTCCCTCCGACCTGTTCGCTCCCACAGAGAGGGCCTCCTCAGTGTGCCGTCTGCTGGACAATGCTGGCTGGCGACCCTCAGGGGGAGAGCCCTCTCTGTGGCAGGCCCTGCCCTCTGGAACGACCTGCCCCTCCGACCTTCGTACCATCACAGACCTACTCCTCTTCCGCCGGACCTTAAAACCATATCTATTTCATGCGGCTGGCCTAGCATAGTTTTTAACAATATAGTCCCAATTTTATAACAATTTTATAATTTTATTTGTTTTTAACCATCAGTTTTTAACACAGATTTATTTATTTTATTTTATTTATTTTATTAAATTTATACCCCGCCCTTCTCCTTGTTAGGACCCAGGGCGGCGCACAGGCATTATTTAAAAACACAAAATACAATAAATATCTATTAAAATGTATTAAATTAATAAACTCGTGCTAAAACCCAATGTTAAAACCCTTGCCAATTATAAATTATTTTCTTAAAAAGTCAGAAATGGGGGCTATCCTAGGCCGGCTTGTTGGAATAAATACGTCTTAAGACGTTAGCGGAAGAGGCGGAGGTCCGAGATAGTACGGAGGTCGGGGTATTTAGTATTTAATCCATTTTTAATTTTTATATTGTCATTGTGTTTTACTACTTTTTATTCCTCTGTGCACCGCCCTGAGTCCTTCGGGAGATAGGGGGGTATATAAGTGTAAATATAAAAAAAAAGTCTCTGAAAAACCTGGCCCATGCCCTGTCCCCAGGTGTATAAGAGAGCAGGGAAGTTGGTATGGAAGGAGACATCGGAATTAGGGAAACTATTCAATTGGAGTATTGTAGGGCAGCTTCCTTAGCAGCCCTATCTGCAGCCTGGTTCCCTTTTGCATTTAACAATCCTCTTTCCTTCCATAATAAAGTTACTACCATCTGTAAACCATTCACATTCAGCATCTGGGAGAGGCTGATCACTAAGATCGAGTCTACTGGCAGATACAGAATCCACCATGTGTACACAAACACGGGGCAATAGGGTAGCTGGATTGAGGGTATTGCATACCTCTAATTGTATGGCAGGATAGCCTGATACTTGGCTTAGAGCCCCTAGTCATCCAAAATACCCTGTTCATATCAATAATGTCCTGAACCCCATGTGGTACTTTGACTATTAGATGTTGTCCCAGTGTTAACTTTCAGGCTCCCTCAACCAGCAGGGCAGTTGCTGCCTCAGCTCTCAGACATCCAGGCCATCCCAATGCCCACCCCATCTATTTGCTTACTAAAATATGCTTCTGGGTGAGAACTCCTGCTGCAATGACTTTCCACCCATGTACAAAGAGGGTAAATAAAAGGTGTAGTGGGGTCCGGAAGCCCCAATGCCAGTGCTTTCATAAGCTCACTCTTTATTTGTGGGAATGCTTGTTGGCATTCTCCAGTCCATTCAAATATTTTCCATCACCTCTATCTACCTACCTACCTACTGTGTTTCTCCCTATCTATCCCCCTACCTACCTATTGTATTTCTCCCTATCTATCCCTGTACCTGCCTACCCATCTACCTACTGTATTTCTTACTCTGTATTTATCCCTCTATTTATCTACCTACCTACTGTATTTCTCCCTCTATCTATCCCTCTACCTACCTACCTACCTACTGTATTTCTCCCTCTATCTATCCCTGTACTTACCTACCTACTTTATTTCTCCCACTATCTATCCCTCTACCTACCTACCTACTGTATTTTTCCCCTCTATCCCTCTACCTACCTACCTACCATATTTCCCCCTCTGTATCTACCTACCTACCTACCTACCTACCTACCTACTGTATTCTTCCCTCTCCCTCCCTCCCTCCCTACTGTATTTCTCCCTCTATCTATCCCTGTACTTACTTACCTACCGTATTTCTCCCACTATCTATCCCTCTACCTACTGTATTTCTCCCCTCTACCTACCTATCTACCATATTTCCCCCTCTGTATCCACCTACCTACCTATTGTATTCTTCCCTCTCCCTCTACCTACCTACCTATTGTATTTATCTCTATATACCCGTACCTATCTACAGACCTGCTGTATTCATCCCTCTCATTTATCCCTCTACTTACCTAACTACCTACTGTATTTCTTCCTCTCTCTATATTCCTCTACCTAAATAAATAGCCCTCCCCTCCCCAGACCACTCCCCCTCAGTCAACCCCCTCCAGGCTTCCCCTCCCTCCCTTAAAGATTATTATTATTATTATTATTATTATGCCTAACACAGTGGTGGGCAAAGTCTCTTTGTCCCTCTGTTCCTCCCTCCTTCTCTGTCATTCTCTCTCTCTCTCCTTCCTCCCCCATCTCTGTCACTGTTTGCGTATGATTGCCTGTCTATCTTTCCCTCACTCATTCTCCGTGTGTCTGTCTCTCTCCCCTCCCCTTCTCTGTCACTGTGTGTGCCTGTCGATCTCTCTCATTCATTATCTCTCTGTTCGTCTCTCCCTCCCTCTCTGTCTCTGTGTGTATCAGTCTCCCCTCCCCTCCGCAAGCAGCGAAAAGGCCGGCATGTTGGGCTGGGGAGGCTAGGGCTGCCTCCTCCCGCAGTGAGCGTGGCCATCCGGGCGCTGCATGCCCACCCCCACCAGCCCCGCGCCGCCCCCGCCCCCGAGCCCCACGACACGCAGCCCCCGCCGCCCGGCAGGCGCACCGGGCAGAACAGGCGGCCATGCCCCCACCAGCTCTCTCCAACAGCTCTGGAAAGTGCACCTTGGTGGCCATCGGAGAGAGCTGCTGGAGACGCACCCGGCTGCCCCGCCCGACACGCCCGCCAGGCGACTACCACTCGGGGCTCGGACGCTTCTGATCCTGTGGCCCTGCGTGCTTGTGCGTGCGTGTGTGGAAGAGAGCGGCTGCAGGCAGACAGGGAGGCGCATGTGTTGCTTTCCACGTTGCCCCTGGCAACGTTCCTTCAAGGTGGTTTTCTGCCGTTACGTGTCCATGACGTATCAGCCGGATGGGAGGAGTTACACGGAGCTTAAATTGTGTTCAGTGAATAACTTTTATTGTGCGTGCCTTGCACACGATACACATGTGCTAGGCACAAAATGATTTGGTATTCTATTATCAGAAGTCCTTGTCAACATTGTGTGAAAGTTTGGTGTAAATCGGTCCAGTAGTTTTTGAGATTAGTGGATTTGTACAAACTATTTTACATTTTTATTTATATAGATGGGGTCAACGGTTGAAGTTTTAATTATATTTTATGCAAACTGGCAGATTACTATAACATCTGTGACTGTTCAGGATTTTATGAATATCCATTATCCATGGGTAATTAGTCAGTTTGATATACGGATACAGGTAACCCTGCGCTAGTCTAGCCCTATGGAGGAGGCAATAGGAAACTGCTTCTGAAAAACTTTGCCAAGAAAATTGAAGGGACTTGTCCAAATAGCTTGCCAAAACCAGACACAATAAAATGGGAAAGAATTTTGTATTTTTTCCTGTTCTTAGCGTCTGTCTCCATAGTCATGGTACTTATATTTTATGTACAGGGTTACATTCATATATCCGATGAAATTTATGCCAATTTATTTTGCTGGTTTTTAAGAGTGGTGCCTTGATTGTTAATTCAGAAGCTACAGTATTTGATGTACCTGTTGGCAAATGGAGGGTCTTTCCTAGGTACTTTAATGTGAAACACACTGCTCCCTGAAAAACCAGAATTCTGTGCAGAAAGCTTTAATCCCTGGCACTTTAGAGTTGTGCAACAGGCTGCAACAGGACTGAATCATTTATTGGGGGAGGTGGGAGTTTTCAAGTATAAAACTATTTGCAAACCAACAGTCTACAAAAAGAGGAAATGTACAAAATGCAATATGTATTCTTCCAATGAGTGGAGATATTTGCAAGAAAAGGATAGAGATGGATCCCCCCCTCCCCATCCTCTCCTCTTCCTGTTTTTGCACTACCAGCAATTGTCCCAGCACCTCTAGGTTCTAGCAAGAGGGAACTAGATACAGTAGCCATTGCAAGTCCCTCCCTTTGGGAGGCAGACACCAAAGCCAGTACAGTCAGGAAAGAATGAAGGTCAACAAAGGGGTATTGGAGCTTTCATCCAATCTTCTGCATGCAATGCCATTTCATCTGCAGCAGGGTGTGGATGGTAGGTCGAGAAACGAGAAAATTTAACTTAAAAGCGATGAGTTAAAAGTAGTCCGTGCAAAGACTTGTCATAGACCACGATTGGATAATCCATGTTTCAGTAACAGAGTTGCTGTTTAGTCTAGTCAACACTAGCCCTGTAGCTTGAAAGTCTGATGCAGTCTCTCGGCCTGATCCTTTAGAGTCTGGATCTCTTCCTGAACAAAATCAGTCAGGGCTTTGCGCATCTCCATCTACAATCAGAAAGAGCCAAAATCAGCAAAGCAATGCAAGCATACTTATGATTCCGTCCATGCACCATGTTAAGTCATAAACAAGACTTTGGCTGTGAAACACATTCTGAGGAGTCTCAGACTACATTATGGCTCAGTATAGGATGTGAATCCAGCTAATGACTTGCCACATCAGGTCTGTTTTGTTAGAGAACATAGTGCACAACTTTTTCCAATCTGGTACTTGCCAGATAAAGGGTACAAATCTAAACATTCCCATCTAGCTTGTTCATTGTATTGTCAAAGAGTCCAATGTGAATCATACTAAGGAGACCACTATAAAGTCAACTTTAGCAATCCCTTCAGCAACTGGCATTAAGATTTAAAGATAAATTTCAGGTTTTTTTTTAATGCAACGTCTTGAGCTTCCCTGGAAGCTTTTGTGGTTGTTGCCTGTGGACACTCATGCTTGCCATGTAATACTTATCCTTTCACACCCATGGAGTGCAGTTCTCCCAATATTTTCACTCAGCACTCACCGCTGACTTGTTTTCTGCCCTCAGCCGTTCTAGCAATGGACGGACACTGAATGGCTTCCCAATTAACACGGTAATTTTCTGTATGGAAGAAAATAGACTGTTATGACACTTTTCTAATGAGGGTTTCTAGATTTGGTGCTTTCCATTTTCACAATTTCCAGGCCAATTGGAACCCCTTCTCCCTACATCCATCCTGCAAACACCAAACCCTGTACCTGTCCAACTCGGGGTACGTAAGGAGGTGCATTGGGAAGTACATCGTTCATTCCTAGAGAAATTGAAAGATAGAATATTTATTTGTGATCCAAGCCGATCCTTGCAGGGATGTCAAATGACAACATAAAACAGGATTCCTACACATACATATACATACGTACATACATACATACAATCGCAAAAGAACCTACAATTCTAAACCAGTAAAGGTAGTCCTTGACTTATGACCATAGCTGAGTCCAAAATTTATGTTGCTAAGTGAGAAATTTGTTAAGTGAGTTTTGCCCCATTTTATGACCTGTCATAGCCATTAAAGGAATCACTGCAGTTGTTAAAATAATAACATGGTTGTTAAATTAATCTGGCTTCCCCATTGACTTTGCTTGTCAGAAGGTCACAAAAGGAGTCACACCTTGACCTTGGGACACAGCAGCGGTCTTAAATATAAATCAGTTGCCAAACATCCCGACTCTGGGGATGCTGCAATGGTGGTGTGAAAAAGTCATAAGTCACTGTTTTCAGTACTGTTGTAACTTTGAACAGTCACCAAATGAACTGTTGTAAATTGAGGACTATTTGTATTCCATGTTCTCAATGCAACTAGTTTACATAGTTATATATCCAGAGGTGGGATCCTGCCAGTTTAACAACTGGTTCTGTGAAACTTCTCTTTTACATTACATCTTGGGGAGTAACACAGTTGAGGTGTGGCAATCCATTCTGCCGCGCTAATCAGCTGAGAGGATTAAGTAAGTAAAGCGCAAGGGTGGGTGGATGGGCTCACCTGATCATCGGTGTGAACTGGCTTGCTCTCAGCTGATCGTCGGAGCTACTGGTTAGCTCGAACTGCTCCAAACCTAATGAATCCTGTGTGTGTGTATGTGTGTGTGTGTAATTTGTGCTGATAAATAAATAAGGGAGACTAGCATAGATCTATTTCAAGCTATTTAGCTCTCATCAGCTAGCCATATCCTTACTGAGATTTGAACCTGGCCTATTTTTACATGTTATGCAGTTGTATTAGCCACTAAGCCACAAGCTCTCCTCCCTTATCAGGTGAGCCAAGGAAATAAGTAAGTGTTATGTCAAAGCACCTGGAATGCCCAAATATGGGAGGGAGCATACTGCTTCCCTTTTGCCTTTCAGCAAATCTAAATAGCTTGAAATAGATCTACCGTATTTTTTGGAGTATAAGATGCACCTTTTTTCCTCTAAAAAGAATGTAATGTAAAAGAGAAACTTATACACCAAATACAGCAGTTTTTTGCCTCCTGAAGTCCCGCCCCTTCACCGAAATGGCCGTGCAGAGCTTTATGGAAGCTTTCAGAGCTCCTGAGGGCTGGGGAAAACAGAAATGACCAAAAATGGGCTGTTGTTTGCCCCCCCAGCCCCCAGCAGCATTCTATAAGCCTCCATAAGGCAACCAAAAAAACAGCTCGTTTTTGCAAAAAATGGGCCGTTTTGCTCGTTTTTGCCCCCCCCCCCACATTCCCTCAGGAGCACTCTGCAAGCGCCCCCCCCCCAACCTTTTATTTGAAAAGAAAATGGGGAGGTTTGCAAAGTGCAAAAACTTTTTCTTTTATGGTTGGTTTTTTTATGGTTGGTTCTGTTCGGAAAGCTGTTTAGTTAGAATGGTTGATGAGAATTACATTGATCAAGTGCTGTCCCAGCAGAAACAAAGTTTTACATACTACAGCGATTCCCTTCTCCAGCACATGGGTAAATACACCTCGAAACATCTACCTACCTACTTACCTACTCTCTCTCTCTACCTACCTATTTATCTCTATTTTTCTCTCCATCCCTCTACCTACCAACCTACCTACTCTCTCTCCCTACCTATCTACTCCATTTCTATCTCTATTTCTCTCTCTATATACCTCTATCTACCTACCTATCTACACTCTCTACCTACCTACCTACCTACTGTATTCCTCTATTTCTCTCTCTCTATCCCTCTCCCTACCTACCTACACTCTCTCTCCCTACCTTTCTACTGTATTTTTCTCTTTCTCTCCCTCTCTATCCATCTATTTTTTTAAAAAAATTGCCTCTTCAAAACCTGGGTGCATCTTATACTCTAAAAAATACGGTATACTAGTCTCTATTTATTTATCAGCACAAATGCAACACAAAAATGGTTTCCTGTCTGGAAGGCTCCTAGGGTGGAGGTGAAAGGCAAAAGGAAAGCAGTATGCTCCCTCCCATATTTGGGCATATCAAGTGCTTTGACATCACACTCACACCAGTTTTCCTAATGTTATTCTATTTAAATAGGATCCCTACAAACCAGTTTCTCTCCCCCTAACACAGTTACTATGCAAATTCTAATCAGGAGGTGGGTGGGATTGTGCAGTCTTCTAGATTTTGTTGAGATCAGCTTCCAGCATTTTTCTCATGACCTTTGATATTTGGGATCTTTCACAATGCTTACTCCTATTCTATTCTCAGTCTAGAGGGGTAGGAAGGAGGAAATTGGCAAGAAGGAAAGATGGGAGCACTGCAAAGCAAGTCCTGCCCTATTCAAAAAGTGTGAGGCCTCCATTTATGATGCTCCACCCTCCCTCCTGCTGATTTGGATATTCTTTCCATGGCTGCTGCCGCCTATTCTACATGATAAAATAATTATGACATCAGCAGCAACATTAAACATGTACAACTTTACTCTCCATACCGATTGTCTAAGCCTAGTGAAAATAAAATATAAAGGTAAAAACGTACCGTATTTTTCAGAGTATAGAACGCACCTTTTTTTCTCTAAAGAGGCTGAAAATCTGGGTGCATCAAATACAGCATTTTTTGCCTCCTGAAACCTTCACCAAAATGGCCACGCGCATACCCTTATGGAGGCTTTCAGAGAGCTCCTGGGGGCAGGGGAGGGCAGAAATGAGAAAAAAACAGGGCATTTTTGCCCCCCCCCCAGCCCCCAGCAGCACTCTATAAGCCTCCATAGGGCTATGCATGCTATTTTTTGACCAAAAAACGGGTCATTTTCACACACAAAAACGGACCATTTTTCCTCGTTTTACCCCCCCCCCATCTCCCCAGGAGCACTCTGCAAGCCAACCCAAGACTATTCATGCCTTTTATTTGGAAAAAAAAAGGGCCCATTTTCGTGAAAAACAGGCCGTTTGCACAGTGCAAAAAGGGCTTTTTTTCCCTTTCCCAAAGCTGTTTAATTAAAGTGATTGATGAGAATTAGGTTGGTCAAGTACTGTGCCTGCAGAAACAAAGATTTGTTCCAAAAGTGGTCAGTGATTTCCTTTTCCAGCACATGGGAAAATACACCTGGAAACATCTACCAACCTACCTTCTCTCTCTCTCTTTCTCCCTCCCTATCTACTGTATTTCTCTCTATTTCTCTCTCTATTTTTCTCTATCCCTCTCCCTACCTACCTATCTACACTCTCTCTCTCCCTACCTACCTACTGTATTTCTCTCTCTATTCCTCTACCTACTTATCTATCTACGCACTCTCTCCCTATTTACCTACCTACTGTATTTCCCTCTCTCTCCCTATCCCTTTATCTACCTACCTAACTACACACTCTGTCTCCCTACCTACTGTATTTCTCTCTCCCCCCCTCTACCTACCTACCTACTCTCTCCCTACTGTATTTCTCTCTTTCTCTTCCTCTCTATCCCTCTATCTACCTACCTACTTTTTTTAAAAAAAATTGCCTCTTCAAAACCTTATACTCCGGTGCATCTTATACTCCAAAAAATATGGTACTTCATTATCGTGAAATTGGGACCCGAGGACACATCCATTTAGATGTTTTAATGTGCTTTCCTACTAGCATATCTTGCTCTGTCCTAAAAGCAGATTTTCCTTCTGCTTGAGTAATGAGGCTAGCAAGTGGCCTTAAGAGTTTACTGTGGAACAAATTTTAGATGCAACGATTTATGAAGGCATTTCCCCTCCCACCACGATTCCCACTTCTGTTTGGGTGTGGAAAAAACAAGCACCAAGA
Organism: Rhabdophis nuchalis; assembly: GCA_039707465.1. Taxonomy (NCBI): domain Eukaryota; kingdom Metazoa; phylum Chordata; class Lepidosauria; order Squamata; family Natricidae; genus Rhabdophis; species Rhabdophis nuchalis. The sequence continues at coordinate 177,565,651 of CM077646.1, read as the reverse complement.
ACCTTCCTTTATGTAAGAGGGGCAGGATTCCACACTGACAATTTTTTATTGCTACCTGTTCTCTCTTGCTCCTATCCACAACAAAGGTTATTTGTAGCACCTAATTCACACTGGACAGAGTGTCTATGACATCATTCCATCCCATGAAACAGGTACTGCAGTTGATACGTGGATTTGGCAGGCTCATGCCTGCAGTTAGAGCTGGAAGGGGCAGGTAACACAGCGTTTGTGACAGTAAAATTATTTCTAGCAAATATAGCTTCACAGTCTTGCCATCTGACATTTTCTTTGCAGTCTGCTGACAAGCATGTTGGCAGATCACATGAGGTGGGGAAGGCAATATTGGCTGAAGTGCAAGCCTCCTACAAGGGTTGTGAGCAGGTCACAGAGAAGATCTGGGAGGGGAAAGCTCCAAGAGTGAATTCTCTTGTTTCAGCCCATTGTATTATACTGCTCAGGTTTCAGGAAGGGAGAGTGACTTTAGAAAGAATCTGACTGCTTCGGCACTAGCTCTCTTGTGACCTTCAAGCTGACTTTGAAGTCACCCTATGCTACTGTGGCTATGATGGCGAACCTATAGCACGGGTGCCAGAGATAGCATGCAAAGCCCTGTGGTCACACATGCTGACGTCAGCTGTTCTTCTGGTTTCCAGCCAGCTGGTCTTCGTGGGTGCCTGAGCAGCAGAAAACAGTCTGAAATACAGCCAAGAAACAGGCCATTTTTAGGGCTGTTTTCCAAGCAGTCTTTTGGGCGGTTTTTGTGCACCCACCATCCAGCTGGTCTTCATGGGCACCGGAACACCAGAAAACCGCCTTAAAAACGGTCTGAAAATGGCCCAAACAACGGTAAAAATGCGTGCGCCAGTGGTGAGTTCCGGATCCCGTCACAGGGATCCCTGCTGTGACAGGGCTGGGTGTCCACTACACACGCATGCACACCCACCGCTCACGACATTCCAGCTGCTCAGCTCTGTGCACTTGTGCAAATGGCCCGGTTGGGTCAAATATAAGGCGGGCGGGGCCTCTGAAGCACCATACTGGAATGGTGCCTGCTGCTCCCAGCAGGCACTGGTACACACGTATCGAGGCGTACCGGCTGGAACCCACCACTGGCGTACACCGTCCAAATATTCTTTGGGCTTCCGGCGCACCAGCATGCACAAATGCACACGCATGCACACACATTCCGGCTTGGGCATTGGTGCTGAACAGGTTCACCGTCCCTGTCCTATGGCATCTTGGTAATTTGTATGAGGATGGTGGTGGGCCCACTTCAATCAATTATACACACACATACACACATTCTGGGATCTTATCTTACATGCAACAGGACTAATAATGGACCCTTGCATTACTGGAAGAGAACCAGGAAACCAGGAGTAAGGGGAGGGGGAGAGAAGGGGAGAGAAGGGCTTACGGGAACTGAGCAGACCCCAGGCCCTTCTACATCACCAGCTCTATAGCCCCAGCAGCTTCAGGCATTGTGCAAATCTTACACATCAGGATGATGTGGGAGAAAACAGAAAATGCTATTTTTACATCAAATCAGACAAATACGAAATACAAAATAGACTATGTGCTGCGTCAGGAGGATTTGTCCTGAAGATGAGATAATGAGGCATCCTCAAGCTGGAAATGGGAGTTGAATGGATGTGCTTTGAGGAAACAGATCCGTCCTAGAGCTGCATTCATCCAAGGCACTTGGACGAAGAACAAAATTCTGAAAGTTCAACATATGTATAGATGGGGAAGAGTTTGTTCCAGTTGCAGTGCTTTTTTGCCTGCTAACGGAAGGAGCTAGCAGGTATAAGGAAGTGGTTTGCCACTTTACCTTTTAAAACCATCCTTTTGGACTCATTCTCAGAACACTATTTCCAAAAAGGAAAATCAATAAGGAAAAGGTCCTTGTTGTCATGTCACTCTATTGCAGAAAAGATCTTGTGGCATCTTCAAATTATTTATTATCCTCTAAGCTATCACAAATTACTTCATCAGATGGTTAACTGATGTGTGAGTTCCTGCCAGCTTCCTTGAGCACATCTGCTTCACTTTTAAGACTATTATGGTCAGGAATGAGAAGAGCCACCTCTTTTTTATATTATTCTTCCTATATAGGTGTTAGAGCAGTGGTAGTCAACCTGGTCCCTACCACCCACTAGTGGGCGTTCCAGCTTTCATGGTGGGCAGTAGGGGTTTTGTCCGATACAGAAGCACTTTCCTTTTTAAAATTTAATTGACTTCCCTACTTTATAAATCACCATTCCTGTGGAATTGGTGGGCGGTAGGTATAAAAAGGTTGACTACCCGTGTTAGAGGATTAATTAGGTTGGAGACACCTATCTCACATTTATTCTGGCAACTGTAATTTGTAGCCACTGTGCAAATTTTACTTCCCCTTCTCTCCACCTCACCCCACACTTTTGATTGAGGCCTCACCTACATGCCAGAGTGGCAGTATAATGGGGTGCAGACGGCACTCAGCCAGAAGACGCCCAATACCTGGAAGAAAGAAAAAGAAGCAGTATTAAAGGCAACAGAGTTACCCCAGAATGCACTTCATTTCTTAAGAAAATACCTACCCCATTTGAAGCGCATGAACTCCTGGGTCATGTTCACTTTACCTGCAAAAGAAAGATGGGAGAAAATGTGGAACAATTGGGCGCACTGCAAGTCCCCCAGAGAATCTGGCAGTCCAGGTATGACAGCAAGGTGCTATGAAATGCATCCATGCCTTCTAACCCCCAACAACCTCCCAGAACAGCTTTCAACTACTGCTACCTTCTGGGAAAATGTGCACCCAGTCACCACGGTTGAGTTTCTCTAGTATATAGTCCATGCCTTTCTGGTACACTCCGTCTCCTGTGAAAAGAAGGAACACTGTCAAGCTCTTCCATCTCACATGCAACCTCCTTACCTACACTCTTAGAGGGTTCCTAATGCATATATCCCCAGCCATACTACTTGCCATTCTGCCCTAGGAAAAAAGACATACCGTATTTTTCGGAGTATAAGACGCACCTTTTTTCCTCTAAAAGAGGCTGAAAATCTGGGTGCGTCTTATACATCGAATACAGCATTTTTTTTGCCTCCTGGAACCCCACCCCCTTCACCAAACTGGCTGTGCCTAGTCTTGTGGAGGCTTCCAGAGAGCTCCAGGGGGTTGGGGAGGGCAGAAATTAGCCTCAAACGGGCCGTTTCCCTCTCCCCCAGACCCCAGCAGCACTCTATAAGCCTCCATAGGACTATGCATGCAATTTATTTGACCCAAAAATGGCCTAAATGGGGCATTTTGCCCCCCCCAGGAGCATTCTGCAAGCCCCCTCAAGGCTAGTCATGCTTTTTATTTGAAGAAAATCGGCCCCATTTTCGCGGAGAAAGAGCAGTTTGGAGGAAGTATGCAAAGCGCAAAAAACCCTTTTTTGCCTCCTGGAACCCCTCTGCCCTCCCCAACCCCCTGGAGCTCTCTGGAAGCCTCCACAAGACTAGGCACAGCCTTATGGAGGCTTCTTGCTCATTTTTCAACCACCCACACCCCCCAGGAGCATTCTGCAAGCCCGCCCCCCCCCAAGGCTACTTATGCTTTTTATTTTTAAAAAATAGCCTCATTTTCACGGAGAAATGGGCTGTTTTGGAAATTTGCCGAGTGCAAAGGCTCCCCCCCCCTTTCGGGTGACACTAACTTTTTCTGAGCAAGCAGAAACGAAGTTTTAAGGTTTGTCTGCGGTTTCCTTCTGCAGGACATAGATAAATACACCTGAGAACATCAACCTACCTACCTAATCTCTCTCTCTCTCTACCTACCTACTGTATTTCTCTCCCTCCCTCCCTCCCTCCCTCCCTCCCTCCCTCCCTCCCTCCCTCCCTCCCTCCCTCTCTCTCTCTCTCTCCCTCTCTCTCTCTCTCTCTCTCTCTCTCTCTCTCTCTCTCTCTCTCTATATATATATATATATATATATATATATATATATATATATATATATATATATATATATATATATATATATATATATATATATATATATATATATGTTAAATTTCTTTAAGGGATGATTAATAATAATTAATTAAGAGACCAGGATGGATCCATTTCGGGCTCCTTAGTTTATATATATATATATATAGTTAGGATTTTAAGGGCTGATACACATATCTAAAAAATTCAACAGTAATCTCATGGCTCTCTGCCAAAGATGGTCTCTGGGATGAGCCAAATAGGCAGAGAAGGATGACAGTTTGTCTCCTCCCTTAAAGGGGGCCTCAACAGGAGTTGTAAAACATTGTCTCATATATATATCTATATCTGTATGCTTTCGTAGATTTTCACGGGTGTAGGTATGCTGGCATTGCTGTCTTCCGGGATTTTCCCGTGTATATAGCATGGAGATGTTATTGCAACGTTTCGACAAGATCTCACTTGTCATCATCAGGCAGGCTTCTGTCTGTGACTGCGGAGGCATCGCCCCTCTTTAAATCTTGGTGGGGGGGGGGAGTGGAGTGCTGACTATTTTTGTGAGTGGGTTGATTGGCTGTGCAGCTGCATCATGACTGGTAGATTGATGCTGATTGGTCTCATTTGTATGTTTTTCCATTGAAATTCAAAACAATAATTATTTTTTATAATAATACGCACTGTAAATCCAGCCATTCCAACATCTCATCCTATTTTTACCGTGTTTCCCTGAAAATAACACACACACCCCACATAATAACCCTAATCAGTCTTTGGAGCACATGCGCTAAAATAAGCCCTCCCCTGAAAATATTGCAACTCAGCAGCAGCCATGAGGTCTCCACGCTCGCCACCCCCTGCACCTCAAAAATAATAAGATCTCTCTGAAAATAAGGCCAAGTGCTTATTTCGGGGGGGTCAAAAGAAAATAAGATCCTGTATTATTTTCAGGGAAAGACGGTAGCATTGCTGTAGCCACGTTTGTGCCATTCCGTTATATGAAATTTTTGCTCCAATGTAATAATGAGCATCAACTTTTTTGAACTTGTACTGTTTTCCTCTGATGAATAATTCATTTTCTCCAATTTGAACACATGAAGAGTAGCCATGACTAAAATCCCAACTGCAACTGTGCATGCACTACCTTCAATAGCAGGCCACCTAGCCTCCCATTAACTGAATTTGGGGTGGCATTAAACATGATCTGCGTTCAATTTTACAATTAGCGCTAAGGTGAATATTGCATTTTTGGAACTGGCACTAATCGTGATCTGTCTGTATTCCTCTATCAAGTAAACCAGATACATACCCCGACAGACAGGAACACATCGCCCAAGGCTAAAGAAATGGGAATGCAGCTCCTTGGTGAAGCAGATATCTGCAGCTGTTGGAGTCCTAAGAGAGCCATAAAAAATATGTCACAGTACTGACATATGTTCACCAAACCCACATAACAGGGACTGAATGGGGCCCATTCTTTTTCCAGAGAAAACCACTCTTCCTCATGATTTACCACCGCATCTTCTGCAGGTTCCAGACATGTCGTAATCTCAGGATACCTGTAGGAGACACAACATTAACCAATCCAAACCTATTTTTACCAAACAGAAAAAAAATGGAAGCATAAAAAAACAAGTGATGTTGGAAAGCTGTTGAAGTAGATTTGCAGTTAAGAATGGAATTTTTTAAGTACACATCACTATTTGGAATGTGATTTAGGGAGAGCCGGAGTTTGATGTCACTGGTTTGATTTAACATGAAAAGGTGGGTAAATTCCTGTTTTTAAAACAGGAATGAATTTTTCCTCTGACTACTTTTGAGTGCAATGTTGTGTAGTGTATTGTCCACTTTTTTATGTGTAAGTCAAGAAAGTATGCACACCCTAATACGTTGGCCTTGTATTTTTTCTACAGCAATAATCCTGTGACTGGCCTGAAGCTTATGCAACTAATTTTCATATCTAAGGGAAAACTAGAACTCACAATTTCCTGGTTAGGCTAGCACCCTACCCACTACCACAAACTAGCTCTCTCATGTCTCACATTTGGTGATTTTGCAGCATTGTTAGTATTTAATTTTTAAAAGTGAACTTGTAATAAATAAATAAAAATACCCTCACTGAGATTCCAGTTTTAACTCGTAGGTGATTGTCCACCTTAGAGATGTACAAGTTGTATCATTCAAACAGACTGGAATGTTGAAAGAGAGAAGTTTGACCACACTGAACTTTCTTGAAAGAAAGATGCTTCTGGGAATAATCTATGATGGAAACTTTTGTTCAAGGTGGGTCTGCACTTATTACAAGCAGTAACAAATTAAACAAGTATCATGGACTCATCAATTTGATCATGATTTGTAAAAAGCAGAGTAGTAGATACCTAAAGATAAATACAGATATATTTGAATACTGCTAGACATTGTTTGAGGTAATGAACAGGAGCATGAAGATATTCTTGAGAAAGGAATGCAAGAATCATGTCAACTTTCCTGGGAAAGTTTAAAAAATCTTAAGAAAGAAATTTAAGGTAAATCTGCCTTGATTCTGTTTGATATAAAATGGGGTAGAAGGATATTGTCGCAAGCTTTCAAGATATCCTAGAGAAGTGATGGAGAACCTTTTTGGCACCGAGCACCAAAACAAGCGCCGAGCACCGGAGCCCTGGAAACTCAAAGATCAGCTGGCCAGAGTGCATGCACATGCTGGCCATCTGGTTTTCTGGTTTCTGGCACGCACATGCACACTGGCCAGCTGGTCTTCCGGTTTCCGGGACTCTAGCACACACAAAGATCGCCTAGTCGGCATGCATGTGCGCACCGAAGACTAGAAGAGCAGCTGGTAAGGGCACGTGTGCCCAGAGAGGGCTCTGCGTGCCGTCTCTGGCACGCATGCCATATGTTCACCATCACAGCCCTAGAGTTTCAGTAGTCCACGTTTTCTGGCCTGGCTCAAGTTCAAGGGCTGACAGACAATAACCATTGATTCAGAGACTTAAATATGAGATCTATTATGATGTTTTAACCAAATGAGTGTTTGATGTGTTAGGAAATGTATCAGAGAAAAATTTGAAAGACAGAAATAACTGAAATCATATAAACGCTTTAGATGTGCTTTTGTTTCACAGCCCTTGCTAGCACTGCTTGATTCAAGGTCATATGCACTGGACCTACTGGAAAAGGAGGAATTGGCATAAAAATAAGAGGTGCTAAACAGAATTATTTTGAAAATGCAAATAAGCCAGGCAGATGGTTGGCATACAGAGAAAGGATAGGAAAGTAAAGAAAATACAACAATTAAAAGATGAACAAGGACAAATGCATTATGGAAATGCTGAAAAGAAGAAAATTATACAAGACTACTATGCCAAACTGTACGAAAAAGAGACTATAGAAGAGAGAGGAGTTAAGCAGTATTTACAGGAGGCCAATCTCCCACAGATACGAGAGGACATCAGAACTATACTAGAAGGCAAAATTATAATGATGGAGCTGACTGAAGCTCTTAAAAGAAAAAATAAAGGGAAGGCGCCGGGACCAGATGGTCTTACCAGTGGAATTTTATATAACATTAGAGAACTCCTTGTCTCTTCCCCTCTTAGAAGTTATGAATGAAGTAATGGCTGAAAGTAAAATACCTAATTCATGGCTAGGAGCATATATCACATTGTTACCCAAAGAGGATGCAGATCTTACGCAAATTAAGAATTATGGTCCAATCTCCTTGCTAAACTCAGACTATAAATTATTTGCATCTATATTGGCATTTCTGCTTAGGAAACACTTAAATGGGTTTATTCATTTGGATCAAAATGGTTCCTTACCATTTATAATCTATATAAATAAAAATGTAAAATAGTTTGTACGAATCCACTAATCTCAAAAACTACTGGACCGATTTACACCAAACTTTCACAAAATGTTGACAAGGACTTCTGATAATAGAATACCAAACCATTTTGTGCCTAGCACACGTGAATCGTGTGCAAGGCACGCACAAATAAAAGTTACTCACTGAACACGGTTTAAGCTCCGTGTAACTCCTCCCATCCGGCTGATACGTCATGGACACGTAACGGCAGAAAACCGCCTTGAAGGAACGGCCACGCTCACTGTGGGAGGAGGCAGCCCTAGCCTCCCCAGCCCGACATGCCGACCTTTTCGCTGCTTACGGAGGGGGGGGGAGACTGATACACAGAGAGACAGAGACAGAGAGGGAGGGAGAGACGAACAGAGAGATAATGAATGAGAGAGATCGACAGGCACACACACAGTGACAGAGAGAAAGGGAGGGGAGAGAGACAGACACACAGAGAGAATGAGTGAGGGAAAGATAGACAGGCAATCATACGCAAACAGAGTGACAGAGATGGGGGAGGAAGGAGAGAGAGAGAGAGAGAGAGAGAGAGGAAGAGAGAATGACAGAAGGAGGGAGGAACAGAAGGACAAAGAGACTAATGACTTTGCCCACCACTGTGTTAGGCATAAGGGAGGGAGGGAGGGAGGGGGGGCCTGGAGGGGGCTGACTGAGGGGTGGTGGTCTGGGGAGGGAAGGGCTATTTATTTAGGTAGAGGAATATAGAGAGAGGAAGAAATACAGTAGGTAGTTAGGTAAGTAGAGGGATAAACGAGAGGGATGAATACAGCAGGTAGCTAGATAGGTACAGGTATATAGAGATAAATACAATAGGTAAGTAGGTAGGTAGAGGGAGAGAGGGAAGAATACAGTAGGTAGGTAGGTAGGTGGATACAGAGAGAGGGGGAAATATGGTGGGTACGTAGGTAGAGGGATAGAGGGGAGAAATACAGTAGGTAGGTAGGTAGAGGGATAGATAGTGGGAGAAATACAGTAGGTAGGTAGGTAGGTAAGTAACTCGCTATATCGAGATGCCGGAAACCACAGCCACTCGGTCTTGGACAGGTTGAGCTGAAGCTTGTTCCTCCCCATCCAGACCTGTACGGCCTCCAGACACTGGGACATCACTTCAATGGCATCATTGGGGTGGTTAGGGATAGAGATATACAACTGAGTATCATCAGCGTACTGATGGTACTCTACCCCAAAACCACGGATGATCTCACCCAGCGGCTTCATATAGGTGTTGAACAGGAGGGGTGAGAGAACCGACCCCTGAGGCACCCCACATGTGAGGGGCCTCGAGGTCGACCTGTGCCCTCCTGTCAACATAAATTTTGACCGGTCGGAGAGTTAGGATGAGAACCACCGCAATACGCTCCATGGCTCGGGACCTAGCTATCTGCGGGATCGGATCCTGCCTCATACATCCTCACGGCCGATTCGCTCCCACAGAGAGGGACTTCTCCGGGTGCCGTCCACTAGACTGTGTCAGCGGGCGACACCCAGGGGAAGGGCTCTCTCTGTGGCGGGCCCGGCCCTCTGGAACGACCTTCCCCCCGATATTAGGACGACCACGGACCTCCGCTCCTTCCGTCTTAAATTAAAAACTTACTTTTTCCGTCTGGCCGGCTTGGGATAGTCCCCCTGTCTTGGGGTTTTACTGGGTAGATTTTAGTTCAGTTAGTTTAATGGGAATTTTAGCACAGGTTGAGTTTAATCTGGCTTTTAAAATTGTTTGTATATTTTATTGTTGTTTGTATGTTTTTTACTGTTTTTATTCTACCTGTGCACCGCCCCGAGTCCCCATGGGGAGAGGGAGCGGTTTATAAGTATTAAATGAAATGAAATGAAATGAAATGAAATACGGTGCCTCCCGCTCCCAACCCCTCCAGCCGGTGCAACAAGATACCATGGTCGATGGTATCGAAAGCCGCTGAGAGGTCTAATAGGACCAGAATAGAGGAACATCCCCTATCCCTGGCCCTCCAGAGATCATCTACCAACGTGACCAATGCCGTCTCCGTGCTGTGCCCAGGTCAGAAGCCAGACTGGTGTGGGTCTAGATAGACGGTTTCCTCCAGGTGTCGGGGGAACTGTTGTGCTACCACACTCTCTACAACCTTAGAAAGAAAACTAAGGTTGGAGACCGGACGATAATTACTCAACAATGCTGGGTCCAGGGAAGGTCTCTTGAGGAGGGGTCTCACCACCGCCTCTTTCAAGACGGCCGATAGAAACCCCTCACTCAAAGAAGCGTTCACAATTCCCTGGATTTTATCCTGCAGATACTGTCCAAATCCCTCTCTCTCTATCCCTCTACCTACCTACTGTATTTCTCCCTCTCTATCTATTCCTCTACCTACCTACCTGTCCAAATCCCTCTCTCTCTATCCCTCTACCTACCTACCTACCTACCTACCTACCTACCTACCTACCTACCTACCTACTGTATTTCTCCCACTCTATCTATCCACCTAACTACTGTATTACTTCCTTTCTCTCTCTATTCCTATACCTACCTACTGTATTTCTCCCTCTCTATCCTATCCACCTACTTACCTACTGTATTCCTTTCTCCCTCTATCTATCTACTGTATTTCTCCCTCTCTATCTATCTCCCTATCTACCTACCTACTGTATTTCTCCCTCTCTCTCTCTATGGGCCACCTGGGAGTTTGCTATCCTCTGTGCCTTGTTTTGGCCCTTTTAGGCCTCCATACAGTGTTGCTGAGGAAACGACTGTTGGAAATGCCAGGTGGGAGGAGCTACAGGGAGGTGAAAATCTGAGAAGTGGGTACATTTTACATTTGTGTACCATGCACATGACATATATGTGCTAGCCACAAAATAAATATGTATTATATTATCGGAAGTCCTTGGGAACATTGTGTGAAAGTTTGGAGCCAATCGGTTCAGTACTTTCTGAGATTAGTACAAATTATTTAAATTTTTATTTATATAGACTAGCTATACCCGGCCACGCGTTGCTGTGGCCCAGTCTGGTTAAATGGCTAACCAAACTGTGTGTAGATCTACACCTGCACACATACACACAACTACCATATAACCCCCAACCTACCTACCTACTGTATTTCTCCCTCTCTATCTATCCCTCTACTTACCTACCTACTGTATTTCTCGCTATCTATCTATACACCTACTTACCTACCTACCTACCTACGGTATTTCTCCCTCTCTGTCTATCCCTCTACTTACCTACCTATTGTATTTCTTGCTTTCTCCCTCTACCTACCTACTGTATTTCTCCCTCTCTATCTATCCCATCTACCTACCTGCCTACCTACTGTATTTCTCCCTCTCTGTCTATCCCTCTACCTACCTACCTACTGTATTTCTCCCTATCTATCTATCCCCCTACCTACCTACCTACTTACCTACCCACTGTATTTCTCCCTATCTATCTATCCCTCTACCTACCGACCTACCTACCGACCTACTGTATATCTATCTATCTATCTATCTATCTATCTATCTATCTATCTATCTATCTATCTATCTATCTATCTATCTATCTATCTATCTACCTACCTACCTACCTACCTACCTACCTACCTACCTACCTAGGTGGCACAGGTGGTTGGGGGTTATACGATGGTTGTGTGTATGTGTGCAGGTGTAGATTTTTTTAAATTTTAGCACAGGGATAAACTATTTAATTCGATTTTAATTATTTATACTTTGTATTTGTGTTGTTTTAAATTTCCTGTGCACCGCCCCGGGTCCCTTCGGGGAGAGGGTGCGGTTATATACATTTTATAAATAAATAAATAATAAATAAAATAAATAGATCTACACACAGATTGGTTGGCCATTTAACCAGACTGGGCCACAGCAACGCGTGGCCGGGTATAGCTAGTCTATATAAATAAAAATGTAAAATAGTTTGTACGAATCCACTAATCTCAAAAACTACTGGACCGATTTACCTCAATTTTTCACACAATGTTCACAAGGACTTCGGATACCTACCTACCTACTGTATTTCTCCCTATCTATCCCTCTATCTACCTACCTACCTATTGTATTTCTCCCTATCTATCCCTCTACCTACCTACCTATTGTATTTCTCCCTATCTATCCCTCTATCTTCCTACCTGTGTTTCTCCCTATCTATCTTTCCCCCTACCTACCTATTGTATTTCTCCCTATCTATCCCTGTACCTGCCTATCTACCTACTGTATTTCTTACTCTCTATCTATCCCTCTATTTATCTACCTACCTACTGTATTTCTCCCTCTATCTCTCCCTCTACCTACCTACCTACCTACTGTATTTCTTCCTCTCTATCTAAGGGCCCGCAACTTGAGCGTCCGCCTGGATTCGCGGCTGTCCCTGGATGACCATGTGACAGCCGTGGCCAGGGGGGCTTTCTATCAGGTTTACCTGATATGCCAGTTGCGCCCCTTTCTAGATCGGGATGCCCTACGCACGGTCACTCAAGCCCTCGTTATATCCCGCCTGGATTACTGCAATGCTCTCTACATGGGGCTCCCCTTGAGATGCACCCGGAGACTCCAGCTGGTCCATAATGCGGCCGCGCGGGGGATTCTGGGAGTCTCACGGTACTCCCAGGTAACACCTCTCCTGCGCGAGCTGCACTGGCTGCCGGTGGTCTACCGCAGGGGTCCCCAACCTTTTTTGCACCAGGGACCGGTTTCATTTTAAAGAAAATTTTGCGGACCGGCTGTGTGGCTCAGCAGTCATGTGACTGGGTGGGCGTGGCCAACTTGGAAAATGTTTTCACATTTTCATCTCACTTAACAATGGTCTTGGTTAACAACCAAACTTTTGGGCTCAATTGTGGTCATAAGTTCTTTCTTTCTTTCTTTCTTTCTTTCTTTCTTTCTCTTTCTCTCTCTCTCTCTTTATTTCTTTTTCTCTTTCTTTCTCTTTCTTACCCTCTTTCCCCCCCCCTCTTTCCCTATTTCTCTTTCTCTCTCTCTCTTTCTTTCTCTTTCTTTCTTTTTCTTTTTCTTTCTTTTTCTTTCCCTCTTTCCCCCCTCTTTCCCTATTTCTCTTTCTTTCTCTTTCTTTCTTTCCCTTTCTCTCTCCTTCTCTCTTTCTTTCTTTCTCTCTCTCTTTCCCTCTTTCTTTTTCTTTCTCTTTCTTTCCCTCTTTCCCCCCTCTCTTTCCCTATTTCTCTTTCTCTCTCTTTCTTTCCCTCTTTCTTTCTCTTTCTCTCTTTCTGTCTTTTCTTTCTCTTTCTCTCTCTTTTTTCTCTTTCTTTCCTTTCTGTCTCTCTTTTTTCTCTCTTTCTCTCTGTCTGTCTTTCTCTCTTTCTTTCTCTCTCTCCCACTTTCTTTTTCTTTCTTTCTCTTTCTCTCTCTTTTTTCTCTTTCTTTCCTTTCTGTCTCTCTTTCTTTTCTCTCTCTTTCTCTCTGTCTGTCTTTCTCTCTTTCTTTCTCTCTCTCCCACTTTCTTTTTCTTTCTTTCTCTTTCTCTCCCTCCTTTGTTTGCCCATCTGTCACTCTGTGTGTGTGTGTGTGTGTGTGTGTCGCATTCAGGCACTTAAATCACTCATTCTGTGTCTCTGTCTATCTTTCTCTCCCTCCCTCCCACTCTCTGTCTCTCTGTGTGTGTCTGTCACTCTCTGATTCCCCCCTCCCTCCCTGTCTCTCTCTGTGTCTGTGCCTCTCTCTGTCTGTCTGTCTCCCGCCCCCCCCCCCCCCCCCGCCCAAGCCTCCTCAGTTCCTGGAAGTAGCCTGGCCGGCCCGCCGGCTGTATTTACTCGCTCGCTCTCTCACCCATCCACCGGACGAAGGAACCTGGCGTCCGATGGATGAGCAAGCGAGCGAGCGAGCAACCGCGGCCAGCGGGCCAGCGGATTGTTGGGCGCTGCCGCAGCAACTTTCCTTACCCGTCCGCCGGCCAGTCGGCCAAAGTTACTCACTCGCTCGCTCACCCACCGGACGCCAGCTTCCTTCGTCCGGTGGGTAGGTGAGTGAGCGAGTAACCGCAGCCGTTGGGCGGGCAGGCAGATTGTTGGGGGCTGCTGCAGCAAGTTTCCTTGCCCGCCTGCGCTTGCTTGCTTGCTCGTTCACCCACCCACGGGACGAAGGAACCTGACGTCCCCACCCCCGCCTGCCCGCTCACTCACCTTAGCCTGCCCCGGCCGCCTGGCTGCGCGCTCTGCCCAGGGGGCTGCCCCCTCCTCCTCCTGTCTGGCGCTGCGGCCCGGTCCCTACTAAGCCACGGACCAGCACCGGTCTGCGGCCCGGGGGTTGGGGACCCCTGGTCTACCGGGTGCGCTTCAAGGTGTTAATCATCATCTTCAAAGCGCTCCATGGCACGGGTCCTGGTTATTTGCGAGACCACCTCCTACCACACACCTCCCTTCGACCTGTCCACTCCCACAGGGAGGGCCTCCTCAGGGTGCTGTCTGCCGGTCAATGCCGGCTGGCGACTCCCAAGGGAAGGGCCTTCTCTGTGGAGGGTCCGGCCCTCTGGAACGACCTGCCCCCCGTTCTTCGCACCATCACTGACCTACGCCTCTTCAGTCGGATGCTTAAAACACATTTGTTTTCATCTGGCCGGCCTGGCATAGATTAAGGGTTGAATTTTAAAATTAATATTTTAGTGATTTTAAATTTTTTAGCACAGAATTTACTATTTAATTTTGTTTTATATTATATTTATGTATTGTGGTTTTTACCTTTTCTGTGCACCACTCTGAGTCCTACCACGGAGAATAGGGCGGTATATAAATATAAATAAAATAAATAAATACACACAGATTGGTTGGCCATTTAACCAGACTGGGCCACAGCAATGCGTGGCCGGGTACAGCTAGTATAAGAATAATTTTGGATACCCTGGAATACTATGAGGCCCATCTTGAAAAGCAAATGGCCTTGATGCACAGAAGACCTTTGATAATGTGAGCTGGTGATTTATGATCCAACAAATGGAACAAATGAACTTTGGTAAGAACTTTATCCAAGCTATACAAACGATTTATCACAATCAAACAGCTAAGATGAATGAAATTTAAGAAAGTATTTTATATGTGTTGTTTTGTCTTTCTTTGTTTTAAAAATAAAAATTTTATTCAAAAAAAGAAAGGTCATATGTGCTGGAAATCCTCAATTGTCTTCTTGCTTCAAAAATAGCCAGAGAAATTAACTTACTCAGAATTTGGAAATGATTGAATAGTTGACCAAGCAAGATTGATTAATAACCATACCACTTCCTTTCTCATTAACTTTTGGCCAAACCCTGAACCACCTGTTTCTAAAAAATTAACAATGTAAGCTCCAGATCTCTGCAATTCCCCCATTTCCTTTCTCCTCTTTCCTTTTTTCATGTAAAACAATGTGTGCCTCACCCCATCTATTTCACTGCATTCATAAACCATCCTTGAGTGTATTAATTATGTCATCATTGTTTTTGTTATTGCTAGATGAATTATAATCCTATATATAATCATCTATATATGATTTATAATCATAGCAATATTATTTGCATTATAATTTTAAGACTACAGGCTTATATTTTTAGCATCTAATAAGAGCAAATTAAAAGACCTTAATGAAAGATCTGTGAAATGGGAGAAACATCCCCTTTTGCTTGTTAGATTCCAAATCCTAAAAGAATAATGATCCAATGTCTCAAAGAGTGGGGTGGAGAATATTTTTCTCAAACTGGCAGCCCTTCTCTTCTCATAGCCTACCCCAAAGATGTGGGTCATCCATGCAGGACTGATGATTGCAGACAGTCAAGAGGGGGGTTCCTGGTTGGCGCTTCTCAATTAGCTCGTAAAGAACTTCTTCATTATGGATATTCAGCTTGTTTACATATCCTGAACAAAGGACAACAAGGCAGTAATGTAAAAGGCAGCAGATATAACACTTTAGATAAAACACTCAAATGGATTTTATTTATTAATCTCACTTACAGAGTTTCCAGGATCTAATTCAGATTGGAACAGGGCAGACAGAATCAGGAATTTAGGCTTCTGAATGTTTTGGGTGTTCAAAGAATTTATACAGGTCTATCAAGGAGACCCAAGGTCATAAGTGAAAAATTATAAAAACAATTCCAAAAGAAAGGAATAGAAATGATCTCTTCACCGTTACAAAAAAAAAACTGCAAACAAATGTCCTGGAGTTGAATTTGATCTGAGCAGACTCAAGTCAAGAATTTTGGTGGATCTTGTCCTCAGACAAAACTGGCCATTGGAAAAGGCAAGGTACATAAATTTATTGAATATGTTGATCTATCCATCCATGGGTATCCACCCTCTTGTGTTCCCGTCCCCTCGATCTACTGAGGTTGCTAATCAATTTCCAGAGCTGAGAAAAATGGGATGACTTCTCCAAAATCTGTATTATACACAGAAGAACCAAGATATGTGACAACATGAGCTTTTTGCTGTTCCTAACATTCCAAGTACCTTCCCTGAAAATGTGGCCAAGGAAGCCCCCAGTGACATATTTGCTTGATCAGTCAAACATCTTTCAATCAGCCATTGATCAAAACAGAGAAGAGGTAATAAATACTCACTGGTCCAGAAGCAGCTATAGGTACCCACCAATCCCATGATCACCCTGCTGGCCAAATTCCATGGCAGATTTGGGGCCTGAGGAAACGGCCATTTCACCTCCAGGGGCATCTTCCCATCCCTGGTGATCCTCTAAATGCAATGCTGTCTGCTGTCCCTGTGAATGGAGAGACAGCAGACTGTTTTTCAGCCAATGATTTCTATTATATTTCTCAGCTGAGAGACTTGTGCCGAATCCTTGCTCTACTCAGAGGCCTCAGTCTGAACTTGCTACTGGCACCACACCCCTACAGGATCATCTTGTCCAAGGATTGCCACATAACATTAAAAAAATGCCCTATATTTTGCAAGAAGTGCTACAGCTACAGAACAAAAAGCTGGACCAACAACATCAAAGCCATTTCTCCAGAACCCTATTCTCCAATTATAACACCTCAGATTATTTTTTTTCCTATTTAAAATTAGTCATCAGAATTAAGCCAAACCACATAATTGAAAGATGCAACTGAAATATAATGGAATGCTTTTTGGTAATACTATATGACATATAGCCACATAGATATAGGGCATTTAGAAGCTGATATTAATTATAATTACACCTCCAAGCAAACTATTAACATAGATCCACCCCAACTCCAGAAAATCCAGTTTGAGAGATGAAATGCGGGACATATACTATTATTAGGGAAATAGATTTTGAGATGCACATCACATGAAATTATATCATCTGTGAGAAGTAGGAAATAGTTGGAGATACACCAGACTACACATATTCATTCATCTTTAGATTGGCTCTCCCCAGCTTTAAAGATCTGGTTGTCAATAATTTCAAGTGCAAGAAGAAACTCCCAATCTCATTTTCTTTCTACATTATCATAGCTCTCTCCTCAGTGTACCAAATATGGCCCTCAGTCCCAGTTACCCTTCACAGATGTTGCTAGATACATAGAATGCCAGCAGATATTTTTTAACTTTATACTTTTAGTATCATTATTTAGTGTTTCCTTTTTTCCAGAACTGAGTTAGTAAACATGTTTTCAAGATAGCAGAGAAATCAGGCAACTTCTTCAGTACTTGGCTGGAGAAGCAAGCCGAAGGGGAAAGGTATCATTGCAACTTTTACTCTGGTTGCTTGCATATAATTCATTCCATAGGAAAATACCCAAGCCAAAAATGTTAAGATGCAGAACTCTAAATAGAAGCTGATGGTGGGGTTTTTGCAAAAGAGAACCAGTTTATCTGAGCATCAGTTTGGAATTTTGACAGCAGCAATCTTTAAAGGTTGTAAATTCCTTGTAAAGGTAAATAATGTATATGACAGGGGAAAGAGAATGTTGCAATCATACTACTGCTTTGTCCCACACACACCCAGAGTCAATCCTGATTCCCCCCCCCCCCCCCAGTAAACCTGTCACTTCCTGTCCTTCTGAATCTACCAGCTGAAACCACAATAATTTTTTTCTACCCAGATGCCATTCAACATAATCTGCATCTTTACCTACTGAGTACATTTTGGTCACCCTTCTTTCCCACATTTCGTAACAAGAACACAGTAAAGTACTGCAGATAGCAGATATAGGTCATCTAATCCAACCCCCACGCTCAAGCAGGAGACCCTACACCAGTGTTTCTCCACCATGGCAACTTGAAGATGTCCGGACTTCAACTCCCAGAATTCTGGGAGTTGAAGTCCGGACATCTTCAAGTTGCCAAGGTTGAGAAACACTGCCCTACACCATTTCTGACAAATGGCAGTCTGAAGCAAAGAGCAACTCCACTTTATTCTGCAATATTTTTTTTTAAAGCTTGCATCTCCAGGTTGCCAGGGAACCACCCACCCCTAACCAAATTCGATTTGCTTTTTTTGTTCCCCCTCCAAAGCAACCCCTGTCTCAGCCACCTGTTTCTTGAATCTAGTCTTCCCTTTTCATCACTTTGCAAAGGCAATGAACCACACTGAACCACAGCATCCAATTTCTTCATATATATACCAGCAGTGTACAGCAGCTGCCAAAAAAGCCAACACAGTTCTATGCTACATAAAAAGAGGGATCGAATCAAGATCACATGAAGTGTTAATACAACTTTATAAGGCCTCGGTAAGGCCACACCTGGAATACTGCATTCAGTTCTGGTCGCCACAATGTAAAAAAGATGTGGAGACTCTAGAAAGAGTGCAGAGAAGAGCAACAAAGATGATTAGGGGACTGGAGACTAAAACATATGAAGAACAGTTGCAGGTACTGGGTATGTCTAGTTTAAAGAAAAGAAGGACTAGGGGAGACAGGCTAGCAGTCTTTCAATATCGGAGGGGTTGGCACAAAGAACTATTCTCCAAAGCACCTGAGGGTAGAACAAGAAGCAATGGGTGGAAACTAATCAAGGAGAGAAGCAACTTAGAACTGAGGAGGAATTTCCTGACAGTTAGAACAATTCATCAATGGAACAGCTTGCCTCCAGAAGTGGTGAATGCCCCAACACTGCAAGTTTTTAAGAAGATGTTGGATAGCCATTTGTCTGAAATGGTATAGGGCTTCCTGCCTAGGCAGGGAGTTGGACTAGATCAGGGGTCCCCAACCCCCGGTCCGCGGACCGGTGCCGGTCCGCGGCTTCATAGGAACCGGGCCGCAGGGCCAGCGAGGAGGAGAGAGCAGCCCCCTGAGCAGAGGATAGCCGAGCGCGCCTCCACCAGCTCCTTCCAACGGCCCAATGCACTTTCCGGGGCTTCCGGGAGGAGCCGGTATGTCGGCTGGGGAGGTTATCCCGCAGCGGGCGGGCGAAGGACTCAAGCTGCGGCTACCTTAAGGTGCCGCCAAAGCCATCCGGGCGCCACACGCCCACCTCCCTTCCAGCCCCGTGAGGTGCCCGGACGGAGCTCGGGTCCTTCGCCCGCCCGCTGCAGGATAACCTCGGCAGCCAACATGCTGACTCCTCTGCTGCTTCCCCGGGGGGAGGGAGGGAGAGAATGACAGACACACAGAGGCAGACTTAGAGAGACAGAAAGAGAGAGAGGGGGGAAACAGACACACACACACACACACACACATACAGAGTGACAGAGATGGGTGGAGGGAGGAGAGAGACAGATACAGAGAGAGAGAGACAAAAAACAGAGAAAGAGAAAGAAAGAAAAATAGAAAAAGAAAGATAAAGGGAGGGTGGGAAGGAGGGAGTGAAGGAAAGAAGGGGGAGGGGAGGAAGGGAGGGGTGAAAGAAGGAAGGAAGGAAAGAAAGAAAGAAAAAGAAAGGGGAAAAGGATAGGAGGGAGGGAAGGAAAGAAGGGAGGAAGGGGAGGGAGGCAATGGAAGGAAGGAAAGGAAAGGAAAGGAAAGGCAGAAATATATTTTCCTATTTCCTTCCACCTCAAGCTACCTGTTTGGTTAACCAGGTTAAAGATGCATTTTTCTCCCAGTGGTCATTTCAAAGGAATCACATCCTCTGAGTCATTTCCTGGATTCAAACCAGCATCCCAAAGAGTCATGGGCTGCCTTTATATATACCGAGTGCCCATAAATCCATTTTTACCATCTTCAGAAGACCAAAGACCAGCCAGAAATGGAAGAAAGAAAGAAAGAATTTATGACCACAATTGAGCCCAAAATTTTGGTTGCCAAGCAAGACTGTTAAGTGAGTTTCACCACATTTTCCAAGTTGGCCCCGCCCACCGGGTCACATGACAAAACAAAACAGGCCACACCTTTTGGCTCTCAAAAGAAATTTCAGTAGTGGTACTGTTGATATTTGGCTCTATTGACTAATAAGTTTGCTCACCACTGCCCTAGACGGCCAAGTGAGCCGACTCCCCCCCCCCCTGCATGCGCATGCGCCACCTGTTCCCCCTCCCCCCTCGTCCTCTAGGCCAGCCGGTCCGCAGAATTTTCTTTAAAATGAAACCGGTCCCTGGTGCAAAAAAGGTTGGGGACCCCTGGACTAGATGACCTCCAAGGTCCCTTCCAACTCTGCTATTGTATTATTGTATTACAGTAGGTAGGTAGATAGGGGAATATAGAGAGAGGGAGAAATACAGTTTAATAAAAGAGGGCCTAAGGGAGACAGGATCGCAGCCTTCTAATATATCAGGGGTTGCCACAAAGAAGAGGGAGTCAAACTATTCTCCAAAGCACCTGAGGGCAGAACAAGAAGCAATGGGTGGAAACTAATCAAGGAGAAAAGCAACTTAGAACTGAGGAGAAATTTCCTGACAGTTAGAACAATTCATCAGTGGAACAGAAGTTGCCTCCAGAAGTGGTGAATGCCCCAACACTGCAAGTTTTTAAGAAGATGTTGGATAGCCACTGGTCTGAAACGGTATAGGGTTTTCTGCCTAGGCAGGGGGTTGGACTAGAAGACCTCCAAGGTCCCTTCCAACTCTGGTATTGTATTGTATTTATACTCTACCTGTTTCTCCCATTCTAAAACCCTCCTCTGGGGGGATTACCCCCTTCTATCTGTGGGTCAACGCATTTAGGTGCCCATCACAAATTCAAGAGTCCATCTGTCCCATTGAACCTCTCCATCTGCTAGGCAAGGGTTACAACTCCCGAAATACAAGCCCACCTCCCACAGACGGCACCTCTGTCCAAAAGGATCGTCCCCAGATTACTGTACACGCTTTCTAATCGCACCGTCCGTTCTTTCCTTCCTCCAGAACCCCGCCTGGATCCCCCATCAAATCCCATTCACTCACCTGCACTTCCCCGATGTCAGTCTCCTCTTCTTTCCCCGGCGGCGAAGGAGACACGTGCAGCCTCAGCGCGCCCCAAGTTTTGCAGCCTCTCTTCACGCGCCGCTACATTCCCAAAGGGACTTCCAAGGAGGGAATCCCGTCAAGCATTCCCGCAAGATCCCGCCCCTCCCCCCGGGGCTGCTGGAAAAGGCTTTCCCACGTGACGCACTTTCGGAGGAGCCCACGGAGATAGAGAGAAAGGATAGAGGGGTAGAAAGTCTGAGTTTCCGGTCCAACATGTAATGGTTAAAAAAAAAGATCCTCGCTTCTCTCCAAACGAATAAGAAAGGTTTCGCTCTAGATTTTCCTCGTCTCTATGGTAAGAGCCCCAAGGACTATCATTTGGGAGCCGTGACTTGGAAAACGTCACATCAATTTTTAGAGGAAGTGGGTTTAGTTTTATGACTGGAGAGCCGGGGAGTCCAACATTTTGAATAAATGCCTGAGGAACTTGACTTATTTGTAAAAAATAATAAAGGCGGGATGCAAATAAATAAATGTAATAAATAAAAAGATCTCCGGTTTAATTCCCACCCTCCCCTTTTCGGATCTGAGCATTTGACTACTTGACATCAAGTCGTTTTCGGCTCCTTCCGATCACATCGATTTTTATTCAGGACGATCTATTTGTCCCTAAACTGGTCTTTCAGGTCGGCCAACATTGCATCCGATTTAATATACAGTATGACTATGGGATTTCAAGTTTCAAGATTACATACACTTATTTGGAAGGACGTCGAGTGAAATCAGTGGTTTGCCTTTGGGTATCTGATAGAATTTGCACTTTATTCGTTACAAGCACTACTGTTATCTACACATTGGGAAGGAAATCGAATGAATTCAATGAGCAAGCCTGTAAATATAGGCATGCAATTGGCCACTGGTTGTGAGAACCTAGGGTCGTGTTTCCCCAAATTGGCAACTTTAAGTCGTGTTGAGTTCAGAATTCCACAGATAACCATACGTCTTAAACCTGCCAAGTTTGAGAAACTCTGATCTATTGCAATCTATTGATGAGAAGGCGTATTTTTCGGCGTTGCTGAAAATGAGAGGAGTTTGTTAAAGCCATTTGCAACTCAAGGAGGGAGGGTGCTGGGTCTCATCCCAATTTCCCCAACTTGTGCAGGCAAGTTGGAAGGCTTCGTAGATAAATCTTAACGCAGCATCGAGACTCGGATGTTGGCTGCCGTGCAAGCCCTCTGTCCATCACCCTAAGCATTCCTGCCCTTCTTGTCATGTGTAACTAGTTTGAATAGTTCCGTCCTTTTATAACTGTTTATCAACCGTGGCAACTTGAAGATGTCCGGTTTTCAACTCCCAGAAATCCCCAGCCAGCGTTCGCTGCTGGGGGTCTCCAGCCAACATTGTTTAGCCGACGGCACCCTGAGGAGGCCCTCTCTGTGGGAGCGAACTGGGGGGTGGGACATATTTGGTAGCAGGAGGCGGTCTTGAAGATAACCAGGTCCCTTGTCATGGAGCGCTTTAAAGGTGGTTACTAGTACCTTGAAGCTCACCCGGAAAGCCACAGGCAGCCAAGTGCAGCTCGCGCAGGAGAGGTGTCACGTGGGAAGCTCCCAGAATCCCTCACGCGGCCGCATTCTGAACTAACTGGAGCCTCCGGGTGCAACTCAAGGGAAGCCCCATGTAGAGAGTGTTGCAATTGTCCAGACGTGAGGTGACGAGGGCGTGAGTGACCGTGCGTAGAGCGTCACGATCCAGAAAGGGGCGCAACTGGCGTATCAGGCGAACCTGATAAAAAGCCCCCCTGGCCACGGCTATCATATGATCTTCTAAAGACAGCCACGAGTCCAGGAGGACGCCCAAGTTGTGAGCCCTCTCTGTAGGGGCCAATGACTCGCCCCCCAATAGCCAGAGATGGCACCAACTGGCTATATCGTGACGCCAGAAGCCACAGCCACTCAGTCTTGGAGGGGTTGAGTCGGAGCCTGTTTCTCCCCATCCAGACTCGCATGGCCTCCAGACACCGGGACATCACTTCCACGGCATCGTTGGGGTGGTCCGGGGTAGAGATGTACAGCTGAGTGTCGTCAGCGTACTGATGGAACTCTACCCCGAAACCACGGATGATCTCACCCAGCGGCTTCATTTAAATGTTGAACAGGAGAGGCGAGAGGATCGACCCCTGTGGTACCCCACAAGTGAGGCACCTTGACGTCGACCTCTGCCCTCCTGCCAACACAAATTTCGACCGGTTGGAGAGGTAGGAGGAGAACCACCGTTACACAGTGCCCCCCACCCCCTCCAGCTGGCGCAGCATGATACCATGGCCGATGGTATCAAAAGCTGCTGAGAGATCTAACAGGACCAGCATAGAGGAACAATCCCTATCCTGAGCCCTCCAGAGATTATCGACCAACACGACCAATGCCGTCTCTGTGCTGTACCCAGGCCGGAAGCCAGACTGGCACGAATTCAGATAGACAGTTTCCTCCAGGTGCTGAGGGAGCTGCCGTGCCACCATACTCTCAACAACCTTCCCAAGAAATCGAAGGTTGGAGACAGGATGATAGTTGGCCAACACAGCTGGGTCCAGGGAGGGCTTCTTGAGGAGGGGCTTCACCACCGCCTCTTTCAAGGTGGCCGGCAGAAACCCCTCACTCAAAGAAGCGTTCACAATTCCCTGGAGCCAGTCTCGTGTAACCTCCCTGGAGGCCAGTACCAACCAGGAGGGACACGGGTCCAATAAACATGTGGTGGCATTCAGCCGCCCCAGCATCCTGTCCATGTCCTCAGGAGTCACAGGATTGAACTCTTCCCAGATAGCATTCTCAAGGCCTGCCTCCGTCAGCCCGCCTGAACTAGCCCAATCGGAGGCCAACCCGTCCCGGATCTGATCGATTTTATCATGCAGATAACACCCAAATTCCTCCGCACGACCCTGTAAGGGGGGCATCCCGCGCCTTCTGGTGAAGGAGGGAGCGGGTCACCCTAAACAGGGTGGCAGGCCGGTTATCTGCAGACGCGATGAGAGCTGAGAAATAATTACGTTTCGCCGCTCTCATCGCCACTAGGTAGGTCTTCAATAATAATAATAATAATAATAATAATAATAATAATAATAATAATAATAATAATAATAATAATAATAATAATAATAATAATAATAATAATAATAATAATTTATTTTTATATACCGCGTCCTCTCCCCAAGGGGACTCGGAGCGGTGCTTCAAATGTGACCTTACCAGTGTCCGGTTAGACTCGGAGCGGGTGGCCCTCCAACTGCTCTCTAGGCATCTCTTCCAATGTTTCATCACCCTCAGCTCCTTGGAAAACCAAGGAGCCGGGGGCGTGGTTATGGCCGGGTTGGTGTGAGAACGTTTTCTCCATTTCCAAGGGTGATTTCACAGAAGAAAGTGGATTAAAGTGTTGAAAATGCACCGTTAGAAGTCAAAACTGTTTACAGTTGTACTGGAAGGGTTGTTGTGTCAAGAATCTGACTTTTGGATCGGTAGGTCAACCTGGACTGCTAGAAATTTGTTTTGTTTACTGTGTGGAAAGACGGAGGGTTGACCGGAGAGACTGTCGTGGATTACGAGGGAACAGCTGTTCTTTGTTTGGAGAAGAACTGCGATCAGTAATCTTTGTTGCGAGGCAAGGGCACGGACTTTAATTGGATGATATGTGGATTAAAACTTTTTTGAGCTTCTGATCCTTTGTTTGGGGTGTCTAGCTGAAAGCAACAAATGTAACTTTCTGTTTTGAAAGTACCGTGATCAGCATTCTTTGTTGTGAGGCAAAAGCACGGACTTCAAAGGCAAAGCTTGTCAACAGTGGAAGATCGTTTGGATGATATGTGGATTAAAACTTTTTGAGCTTCTGATCTTTTGTTTGAGGTGCCTGAGCTGAAAGCAACAAAGGTAACTTTCTGGACAACGCCCTTATTATTGAGGAGGTTTGCTAGGTAAACTATATAATTACACTGAGAATATAACTTGTTATTTGGCTTCTTTGGGTGCAATAAAACGCTGTCTCAGCTTCACTGGGGATTTAGCTCTTTGATCTTCAATAAAGACCCTCTTGGCAAAAGTGTTTTGTTTAAAAAGAAAAAGCTAATTGAGTTGAAAATGGCGACTCAACAGCCTTCAGAAATGCAGCAAATTATTGTGGCTTTGAATACAATTGGTGAAAAATTATCCGGACTGACAGATAGAATGGACAATATGACATTAGAAATTAAAGAAACAAAACAAGAAATGAATGAAATGAATGAGAATTTCGCAAAGCAATCATTAGAGATGAAGTTTATTAAAGATGAAATTGAACAGATTCATGTACATGATGCACAGATAGATCGCCAGATCGAAGGATTTTTTAAAAAAAATGAGCAACAAGATAAGAGAATTAGTCTTTTGGAAGAAGATGCAAGGAAATATAATGTGGTTATCCAAGGAATTTCGGAAGAAAGAGTGGATAATTTGAAACAAAGAGTTTTAAAATGGCTGAATGATCTTGATGTGTCAATTGTTTTTACGGCAGCAGATTTGGTAAGCATTTTCAGAGTTGGTAAAAAACGAAGCGGTTCAATTAGAAATGTACTTGTGAGATTCTCAAATCTTAGTAGCAAATTGGAAATAATGGCAAAAATAAGGGAGTTGGCAGAAGTTCCAAAATTTGAGGAGAAAGCTATTCAAGTCTTTCCGGATATATCAAGAGAGGAAAGAGCGTGGAGATATTTTTTGAAGCCAATTACAAAGGTTTTGAGAGACAATGATATTAAGTATAATTGGAGGCCACCGCAGCAGTTGAAATTCTTTTACAAGGGGAGAATGCAGACAATTACTTCGCAAGTAGAGCCAGTAAGATATTTATGCGAGCTTGGGCTGATTGAGAAAGAAGAGGATTTAATAGAAATTAAAAATCAAATGCTTAAGATGGGTGGAGCACAAGCAGAATCTTTAATATCGGAAGAAAAAGGAGCGGTTGGTGGACAAGATCCTAAAGAATCTTCAATATTGGAAGAAAAGGGAGCGGTTGGTGGTCAAGATCCTAAAGATTCTAAAAGGTTAAAGCGGAAAGAAATCTCGCCGGCAATGTCAGAGCAGAAGAAAAGTCGTGAGGATATAAAGGGAAAGGGTGCAGAGAAGGAGGAGGATCTTGGTAAAGCGCAAGAAGCTGAGTGCGGGGAAAAGTTAACATTGTCTTCTTTTTTCGAGAGTTGAATTTAAGCAGACAGCCCGAAGGAAATGACCCGACCATCGGCTTGTCCCCTCCCCCACACTCTCTATGCAGAGGCGGAAACCGACTGAGGATGTGGGGGATGAAGATTGATTGTTATTTGTTGTGTTTTGTATGTTTTTTCTTTTGTTGTTTTCCTTATTTGATGTTGGGATTTGGGCACGGAAAGGAAGAGGAGGGGTTAGGATTAAAAAAGCTACAGTTTAAATGCGTTTGATAAAAATAATGACATGGAATGTGAAGGGAACAGGGAATCAGATTAAAAGGAGGAGACTGGAGCTTAAAATTAAGAGGGATTTGCCAGATATATTATTTCTGCAAGAAACTCATCAAAAATCTGAAGATTTAAATAGAATTTATATAAAGGGTATGCAAATCTATGAAAAATCTTTCGGAACTTCAAAAGCCAGAGGAGTCGCAACACTGATATCAGACAGGGTATATTTTGAAAAAAAAAAAGTAATTGCGGACGATGATGGAAGATATTTAATAATTGTGGGAAATATCAATGAGCAAAAAATGACACTTGTTAATTTATATTTACCGAATGGAAAACAAAAAGACTTCCTTGAGAAAATAACTAAAATTTTGGAAATCGAAAGTGTAGGGAAAGTGATTGTGGCTGGGGATTTTAATTTAATTAGAGACAAAATAGATAGTACTAATCCCAACCGCTATAGAGAAACCAATAAAGGGGAGATTTTAAATGAATGGATGTTTCAAAATAGCATGGAAGATGTTTGGAGGGAGTTGAAAGGTACTGAAAGAGTGTACACTTTTTGCTCTAAGATATATAATACGTATTCAAGAATTGATTATATTTTTGTTTCTAAAGATTTGCTGAGTAATATAGATAAAATAGATGTGGGAATTTTCAAGGAGTCTGATCATGCAGAAGTTACGATGGAAATAGATTTTAATTTTGAAAAAAAAGGAAGAGGTTGGAGATATGATGAAAAATTATATAAAAATGAGGAGGATAAAATATGGATACTTAAAAAATGGGAAGAAAGTTGGAGATTAAATGATAATGGAGAGGTTAAATTTGAAATTGTTTGGGATGCAATGAAAGCAGTGTTTAGAGGAGAAAGCATTAAGTTATCAAGCAGGAAATATAGAAATTATAGGTGTAGAATTGAACGGGATATAAGGCAGATAAAGGTATTGGAGAATCAATTTTTACTTACGAAGGACAAAGAATGTTTGAAGGAGCTAAATTTATTAAAAAATAAATTGATAGAAGAGGATATAGAATTGGTTAAAAAAATATAAGATATTTAAATAGGGAATTTTTTGAATATAGTAATAAAAATTCTAAGTTACTAGCAAGGATGGCGAAAAATAAAAGTGAGAAGAGAGAAATTGGCCCTTTGATAGATGATAAAGGTATAAGATGTTATAAGAAATCAGAGAAATGTGAAGTGGTCAGGTCCTTTTTTCAAAAATTATATTCAAAAAAATCAATAGATTTGGAAAAATTGAAAAGTTCTCTTGAAAAATATGTTGTGAAAATTGATCAAATATATAAGGATTTGATGGAAGAAGATATAACACAGGATGAGATTAATGAAATAATACAAGGGATAAAATTAGGGAAGGCCCCAGGAGAAGATGGATTGCCTGCTGAGTTTTATAAAGACTTTAAGGAAATAATAATACCAAAATTGCAAAAATTGTTTAATGGAATTTTACATGGTGGAGAAGTTCCGATGTCATGGAACAGAACGGTAATATCTATAATTCCTAAACCAGATAAAGACTTGGAGAGGATTGAGTCCTATCGACCCATCTCTTTAATCAATCAGGATGCAAAGATATTTACTGCTATTATAAGTAATAGATTAAGTGGATTTATAGATAAATATATAAGTTATAACCAAGTAGGTTTTGTGAAAGGTAGATATATGAGTGACATTATTAGAAGAGTGTTAAATATTATAGATGTAGCTGAACATAATGATGATAAAATAGGTATAGTATCACTAGATATTTTCAAAGCCTTTGATTCTGTACAATGGGAAACTATTAAAGCAGTTATTGAGGTATTAGGTTTTGGTAACAGTTTCATACATGTTATTTCGAAATTGTATCAAAAAAGTAGTGCAAGAGTAAAGGTGAATGGAATAATGACGGAAGAGATTAAATTGGAAGCAGGTACGAGACAAGGATGTCCCTTGTCTCCAATATTATTTTTATTGGTTATGGAAGTACTGACTAAAATGATAGAAAAAGATGAAGAATTGGAAGGATATAAGGGATATAAGATAAATTTGTATGCGGATGATACCTTGATCATTTTGAAAGATATAGAGAAAGACTTGAAAAAGATAAATAAACATTTGAAAGAATTTGAGGAAATGACAGGTTTAAAAGTAAATTGGTCAAAATCTGAATTATTAATGGATAAAAATGGTAAGGAGTGGGAAAATATGCAGGAACAATTTGGGATAAGAATTAAAAATACATTGAAATATCTGGGAATAACACTTTCACTTAAAGTTAGGGAATTGAAAAAACTTAATTATGATGTGATGTTGAATGAAGTGGAGAAGAAGATAGATAAATATAAAAAGATAAAGTTGTCTTGGTTTGGTAGAATTGCAATGTGCAAGATGATGTTGTTACCAAAGTTTAATTTTTTATTTGAGATGTTACCATTAAATTTGACTGAGAAAGATATGGAAGGATATCAGAAGAAATTGGATAAATTTTGCAACGGTGGGAAAAGACCTAGATTATTGAAGAAAATGTGGTATCAAAATCAAAAGGAAGGTGGATTGGGAATTCCCAATCTACTTAACTATTATTGGGCCTATGGTATTCGAACTGTGGTAAAAATATTCAAAGGTGGAGATGGTCATTGGGGAGATTTAGAGTTAAAAGATATCAAGAGATTTGGCCCTACATGGTTTTTAGATAAAGCAAAAACAAAAAAGGTAATTAATAGTTATTGGTTAAAGGGATTGAGTAAAATTTGGAATAAATTTGTTAAAATTTTAATTCCGGATATAACCTTTTTGGGAAAGACAATTGGAAATTGGCCGATCAAAACCAATATAAGTCGTGATAAAGTAATTGAAGATGAAAATATAGAAATTATAATAGATTGGTTAAAAGCTTTAGGAAATGAAAGAAGGAAAAATGGAATAATTGAAAAATTGGGGCTAAACTGGTTTGAAAAAATACAGATAGAAAAATGGACTATGAAGGTAAGGGGGAATTGTAAGACAAGTAGAAATAAAACTGAATTTGAAAACCTAGTATCTCAAATTATCAAAGACGAAATTGGGTTAAAGGGACTCGTTAGTAAGATATATAAGATTATAAATTTTGATGGGAAACCACAAATGACGATGAAGATGAATTGGGAGGAAGAATTCAATATTAAAATATCAGATATGGACTGGAATGTAAATTGGAAGAGTCGAATTATGAGGATTTTATCAACAAGGATCAAAGAACATAATTTTAAGGTTGTCTGGAAATGGTATTTGACGCCATTAAGGTTATCGTTGATGGACAAAAAAATTAGTAATAAATGTTGGAGATGTAACATGGAACTGGGGACTTATGAACATATGTGGTATAAATGTGGAAAAGTTAAAAAGTTTTGACAACAATTGGAGAAAATGATATCCGAAATGAAGAAAAAAATAATATTGAGACCAGAAACTATATTATTGTTGTTAATTAAGGAATCAGAACTAACAAATTATGAGAAAGAATTGGTTAGAATTATGATTATAACGGGAAGAATTATAATAGCTAGATATTGGAAATTAGAGGTGAATTTTAGAATAGAAGAGTGGTACTGTGAAATGTGGAAATTAGCTTTAAATGATAAAATGACATGTGATATTAAATTTAGAAAGGGTGTTTATAAAAGGGACACTTTTTGGAAAACTTGGGAGCCATTTGTGGAGTATGCGTTTGGAAATTTGGATGCTTCAACACCTGTACCCAGAGAACGTGGATTTTGGAGATCGTGAAGATATATCCGAAGGACCAAGTCTTCCTTTCCTATGTATAGCACAGGGTGAAACATTGTATTGTATGATGTATGTAGTCTTTGTTGTAATGTTTTAAAACTAAAAATTTAAAAAAAAAGCTAAAAAAATAAAGTAAATTAAAAAAATTAAAAAAAAAAGGAAAACCAAGGAGCCAAGGTCGTTCGGCGCCAGGTAAGAGGCCACAAAGGCACGACCCAGTCCAGGGCCCCCGTGGCCGCACTATTCCAAGCGGCCACTAGGTCCTCAGTCGAGTCGCGGGTCAGGGTCTCAGGTATTGGTCCAAGCTCCAGCTGGAACCTCTCAGGGTCCATCAGGCGCCTGGGGCAGAACCATCTCACCGCTTCCGGTTCTTCCTCCCCGCGGTGGGATGTAGCGATTGGAAAGCCTAGCCGAAGGAGAGAGTGATCTGACAGGAGTTCAACGGCTATTTCCCCTAAACCAAGATCAGTCAACCACTGGCCGGAGGCAAAAACTAAGTCCAGCTTGTGTCCTCCAGTGTGGGTGGGGTCATGAACTAACTGGGTCAGGCCATGAACTCCTGAGCCGTCTCAGATGTCTCGCCTATCGATGGCAGGTTGAAATCCCCCATGACTAACAGCCTGGGGGTATCAACCGCCATCTCGGCTATCACATTGAGAAGCTCCGGGAGGGCTGCTGATACGCAGCAGGGAGCCAGGTACACAATCAGCACGCCCAACTGCCTCCCATGACCCCACTTCACACATAGAGACTCACAGTGGTCTCCCTCGGGTCTAGATCCTCCTTTATAACAACCGCCACCCCCCACCCCGACCCTGGGCTCGTGGCTGATGAAATGCATGGTAACCCGGTGGGCACATTTCAATGAGGGGCACCCCCCCTCTTGGCCCAGCCAGGTCTTCATAATACCCACAAGGTCCGCCCCCCCTCCAAAACCAGATCGTGAATGAGGGGGGCTTTATTAACCATGGACCTGGCGTTACACAACATCAGCCAAAGGCCCAGGCCCTGAGTTCCTGAACCCCCTGGGTTGCAAGAGGAGCCATGAGGGCCGGAGCGCGCCACCGCTCGCAAACAGCGGGTGTGCCCTTCCCTTATATGATGTGGCCCTCGGCTCCCACCATACCTGCCCCTCGCACACACAGTCTTGATGGAATAGCCCTCTGTTGGACAGACCTTCACCTCCTCCCCAATTCTAGACACTATGCCCTCCCCATCGGGACTGCTAGCCGGCCTGGAGACATTCCCCGGTGGGTTTTCCCCCTCACCCACCACCCTAATTTTGGTTTGACCCTCCCCCTCCCTGGAACCCCTTAAGACCTGGATTAAAAATTTAATTAAAAACCCCCTTAATTTCCGCTTTGACCACCTCTTTTGTATCCTCTGTTTGTTAAACTCTACGCGATTGACGTTGTCCTCTTGCACCGGTGAACACACACCCCTCCCCCCATTAAATACAACTGGGTTTTTATGTTTGTTTAAATTAAACCTTTCTTGAGATTTTTTCCCCCTATGATCACCTGATTTACAGTTTGAGAATGAGGAATTGCTATTCCTTAACAATCTCTTTAAATACTGTATAATTAAAGTTGTTTTGAATCATGTGTGTGACTTACTCACTGCCTCTCTGAGAAAATGTCCATGTTTTCCACTAACAATATTTGCCAAATATCCATAAACCTGCCAACATCATTTGATTTCAGTTCACTTGAGCTGGGTAAGGAATCCATCCAAAAGTACTGTACAGGGTCTATTCAAAAGCACTAGGAACATATGCAAGAATCATCACTGTTTTGGAAAAATAATATATATAGAGTTTAAAGACACTGATTTTAGCACACAATTCTACTTAATATAAATTAACCTCTAATTCAATTCCTCATTAGGAATTTTGTTGTCATTCTTTTACAATTTTTTACAAATTTTTACAAATTTTACAGTGTAATCGTGTGGCCTAGAATTATTTTTAATCAAGATTTTATACTATTTTTTAAATTATAGGCTACACAAAATTAATAGGATCTTAGCATGCTGCATTAGCTTTTTAAAACATGTATCAGTAGGAAGATGTAGGAATATACTAGTGCTAGTTGAAATGGTTTTCCTATGGCAGAAAATCCATAGAAAAATACATGCAAAGATGCCACATAAAGAAGGAAAACATTGCAAACGGCCTTTTGACATGCTACAAATGAATGGAAAGTTCCCAAATACTACAAGCCTCACAAGAGTCTTTTCCATAGCTGCAACTCTGCAACAAATCAATACCCAAATAATCTGGATTAATTAACTCTTTGTTTTGTCATCAGTAAGGGAACAGATTCCATAGTCATATTAAAGTTTCTGTCACTGCTCTTATTTCTCCTAAATCTTTGCGTAAATTAGCAAAATGATGAAGACTTCTTATGGTTACACAATTGCAAATATGTGGACACATCAAGTTCCCTGAAAGTTTCATGTCACTGGATCAATTCCATTCACTTGATGGGAGAATCTGCTATCTTGAGCTTTTTAAGCCAAGTTCATATGATGAACTTCTTTCTCTGTTGCCTGAGATACATGTTGTCACAGACACAAACAATTTCCAGTTATCCTTTTGGCAGTTCTCAATCCTAAAGAATCACTTGGACTATGGAGAGGTCTCTGTAGAACTGAGAAGTAAATGTATTTCTCAAGGGGGGACGTGCCTATATATGCTTGTTTCTATAGTACACAATCAAGTGATATACCTGACTTCTACTGTGCCTTTTTATTGACACAATGTGCTCAACTTTATCAGTGACCACTCTTTCCAGTTTTGGTCACAGTTCATAGACCAGTTTTTCTCAACCTTGGCAACTTGAAGATGTCCGGAGTTCAAATGCCAGAATTCCCTAGCCAGCATTTGCTGGCTGGGGAATTCTGGGAGTTGGAAGTCCAGACATCTTCAAGTTGCCAAGGTTGAGAAACACTGTCATAGACAGAGACAAAAACGCAGCAAGCTTTAGAAAGCGTTATTGATTAAAACATTCGGAGCTTGTCAGTTTCACCCTTAGAAAGTCAATCCTAAAATTTACCTCTGCAGAAAATGGCACTGTTAAAATTATTATGATGACATCAATTTCTAGATGTTTTCATTATTCATTTATTGAAATTTCTAAGTGAAAGAGTTGAGGTGATATTCTCCTGAAGCTAGAGCAAATGACATCTTCCAGGAAAGGAGATTATAGAGTCCTTCTGTGATGCTATTCTAACCATGGTATGCAGTGGTGGGATTCAATTTTTTTTTACTACCCATTATAATACAATAGCAGAGTTGGAAGGGACCTTGGAGGTCTTCTAGTCCAACCCCCCCTGCCTAGGCAGAAAACCCTATATCAGTGATGGCGAACCTATGCCACGGGTGCCACAGGTAGCACACCAAACCATTTCTTAGGGCACGCGAGGCATTGCCCTGTCAGCACTAGCACGCATGCGTGCGCTGGCCAGCTGATTTAAGGCTTCTCTTGAGGCCGTTTTTCGCCCTCTGGAGCCATCAGGGAAGCTCCTGAAGCCTCTGGAGCCTGGGGAGGGCGAAAAAAATGCGCCAAAAGCAGGGGGTCATGCACATAGCATTATGGATGTGGCACGCCCACGCATGACCCCCCCCCGCTTCCCCCGCTTTTGGCACGCAAGCCAAAAAAGGTTAGCCATCACTGCCCTACACCATTTCAGACCAATGGCTAACCAACATCTTCTTAAAGACTTGCAGTGTTGGGGCATTCACAATTTCTGGAGGCAACTTCTGTTCCACTGATGAATTGCTCTGTCAGGAAATTTCTCCTCCAAGTTGCTTCTCTCCTTGATTAGTTTCCACCCATTGTTTCTTGTTCTACCCTCAGGTGCCTTGGAGAATAGATTGACTCCCTCTTCTTTGTGGCAACCCCTGAGATATTGGAGCACTGCTATCATGTCTCTCTCCGTGGCTTGGTGGCCGTGGCAGGTGAAGGACACTGCAAAATCCCCATTCCCTCCCGATCAGCTGGGACTCGGGAGGCAGAGAATAGATGGGGGTGGGGCCAGTCAGAGGTGGTATTTACCAGTTCTCCGAACTACTCAAAATTTCCACTACCGGTTCTCCAGAACTGGTCAGAACCTGCTGAATACCACCTCTGATGGTATGCCTTTTAAATGGATGACTTCAGTAAGAGATGACAAAATAAAAGTAGTCCTTGACTTATGACCAAAATTGAGACCCAAATTGTTAATCATTGCAGTTGTTTCATTAGTATCCCACTTCTTATGTGAATCTGACTTCCTCATTGACTTTGTTTATCAGAAGATCAAAAAGGTGATCACATGTCTGGTCTACGGCTGGCATGCTTATTTAGTGTATGACAAGAAAATAGATAAGACCTTTAAAAGTCATATACTAAGAAATGCTCTATTGTGGGTCTGGAAGAAGTATAAACACAAATCGAATGATAAGATACCAATATGGACAATACCCAGGCACGCGATAGAGAATACAAATGTGGAGTTAAAGCAAGACAGGATTACCTACAAGGAACTCCTTTATAAAGAAGGAGTTAAATTACAATTAAAATCTAGGGAGCAATTAAGAGAAGAAGGAATTATCAGGACTTGGTTCCAGTATGCACAGCTGCAGGCAAGATGGAGGGAAGATCAAAAAATTGGTATTTTGCAGCAGGATGAGAATTTGATTAAGCAGATAAGAGACAAAGGTCAAATGCACAGTGTACTGGTGGAAATAGACTCAGAAACTGACTTAGTTAAAGACTGCATGATAAAATGGGCACAAAATATAGGTGAACCAATAATGTTGGAGACATGGGAGAAGATATGGGTTAGAAATGTAAGATTCACACAAGCCCAAAACTTAAGAGATAATTTCTATAAAATGTTTTACAGATGGCACCTAGACTCAAAAAAGCTATCTTGTATGTACTCAAGTGTACAACCCAAATGCTGGAGATGTGAGTGTGAAGATGCCACTTATTTTCATCTATGGTGGACCTGTAAAAAAATTAAGGCTTTCTGGGTAAAGATATGGTGGATCATTCAAAATATTTTAAGGAAAAAAATTAAATTTACACCACAGTTTTTCCTGTTGGGAATTGTTACGGATTGCACAGCAATAGAAACTAAGTTGATTTTGAATTTGATAACAGCTGCCAGGTTGCTAGTGGCACAGTATTGGAAGAAGCAAGATCCACCCACTACAGTGGAATGGACCTTAAAAGTTGTGCATTTGGCTGAGATGGCAAAATTTTCATCGTATCTTAAAGACCACTCAAATGAAAGATATATATTAGAATGGAGGAGATGGATTGATTATATGCAAAAAAAGTATCCAAATAAGAAGGTTTATATAGCATATGAATGAAATATTTGTAAGTAGTTTATGTTTATGATGTTTTGAGTTATAAGGAGTTAAAGAACTAGGAATAATATGTATGTATTATTTTGTTAAGATATTTTAGTCTTATGCTTGTGAATGTTATACCCTGTGCTTGTTCTGGGAAGTCTGGGGAGGGGGGAGGGGGGAAGAGGTTGGGGGGAGGGAGGGGGGAGGGGGGAGAAATTGTCTGTAATCTTCATAAAATCTTCTAATAAAAAAAGTGATCACATGACCCCAGGACATTGCAACCGTCATAAATATGAGCCAGTTGCCAAGCATCTAAATTTTGCTCACATAACAATGATTGTAAGTGTGAAAAATGTTCCTGTCACTCTTTTCAGTACTGTTGTAACTTTGAACACTCACTAATTGAGCTCTTGTAAGTCGAGGACTACCTGTACTCTTTTTTTTATTTCTCAAGTGAGTTGAAAAGGAAATGTCAAAAATGCATGTAATTTTTGACTCAGCTGAATGGAATAAAATATTAAGCCATCAAATACAATTTCTGTGCCACATTCCTCAAGCTCGCTAGCTGCAAAACCACGAGTTCTTTTTAAATATAGAATAGTTTCTTAAATATAGGATAGGATTCTGTAGTGACAATACACCAATGCTCACCAACCAGAGTAAAATATTACTAATTTCTATGGTTTTAAATGATTAGGAGATGGCAATAGATAGATCTACCTTGAGAAACACTCTGGACAGTCTATCGTACAATCTGGAACGAATGAAAAGATGGCCACCCATTGCAAAAGTTTTATACAATTTAACACCCTGTTGCAAAACTAATCCATAAAGTAGATATTCTGTAGTAATAGAGATCTTGGGACAGTTCTTCAGGATGATGAATTTGAGATGATTATAAAAGATAAGCTAATCGCTGGAGCATTCCTCCCTCCCATTTGATTTGCTCGCAGAAAAGAATATTTCTGTCCTGTTTTAATCTGATCAGTTGGTTCAGCATGCAGTGTTGCGTATGTTTCAGTATGTCCATGCCATTGAGATAAACTAGTAATGAATTTATAGTGTTTTCAGGTGTAAAGTACTATATAAAAACTAAATGTATCATTGATTAAATAATGGAGTACATATTATTTAACAATACAATTTTATTGTACCTAAGGTAATTTTATTTCTTCAAATGTATTTATACTAGACACCAAGCATTAAACAATCAAACAAAATAACATTGCAACCTCTGCCTCCACTGACTGACAAAGGTGAGTGGGGGAAAGTTTGCTTTTTAATCCTAGGATCAGTTGGGAGTTGGTTTGGGTGTTGTTGTTTTGAGCAGCTGTGTTTTCTTAAATTATGAAAAATGATTATGAGGTGAGTTTTACTTGGTAGGCAGTTTAAGGGTATTGCAAATAAAAGAGAAGTCCCTGCTCTAAACTCCAGGCTGACAGTGTTATTGGATGTCCTACATTCACACCTTTGTAAGATACAATTACACATATACCATGTTTAATACTTATATTAATTTAATATCACATATTAAGGTGTGAGTTCTCCACCTGTTTAATGAGTCTGAAGCAATGCTGTCAATGAACTCAGTTAGGACTTCCTGGGAGACTTATGTTGTAATGGCATACATACACAGTATGAAAAGAATACATAATGATGGAAGAATAAGTCTAATTGCAACTAAAACTGTTTTTCCTGATTCCTTAGACCTAGTGATGCTTAAATTCCCAGAATTTTTAGACAACATGGCAACAAGACAGAATCAGTGGTGGGTTTCAAATTGTTTTAGAACCTCTTCTGTATGTGTGGCTTGTTTTGTGGGAGTGGCTTGCCAGCCATGTGACTGAGTGGGAGTGGGTTGGCAGTCATGTGACTGGGTGGGCATGACCAACTTGTAAAATGTGGTGAAACTCACTTAACAACACTCTTGCTTAGCAACCAAAATGTTGGCTCAGAAACTCTGGCATTTGAAGCATGCAAGTTTTAAAACTGTCAAGTTACAAGACCCTTGCACCCCTAACGCTTTAGAAAAAAATCTCCAGGGGTGTTCAAATTTAACAGTTTTAAGACTTGTGGACTTCAACTCTCAGAGTAACTCCTCCAGTCATGTTGGCTCAGGAACTCTAGCACTGAAGCACGCAAGTCTTAAAGCTGTCAAGTTACAAGACCCTTGCACCCCTAAGCCTTTAGAAAAACCCCCAGGGGTGTTCAAACCTAACAGCTTTAAGACTTGTGGATGTCAACTCCCAGAATTCCTCCTCTCGCTCTTCATTTTTTTTTCAAAAGAATTTTATTGGTTTTTACAAATTATAATAGGGGAAAGGGTATATAGGGTATAATTATACATTTTAGAGCTTCCATGTCAGAAAAGGTGGTTACATCTGGGTCTTCATACATCACATTGTTAAATAACTAGTGGCAAGAGATGCGTATATATCACATTTTAAAAATTCATACATTCAATCTTTTTGCAATAACATCCGTTACAGGAATTACAGTAATTTCAAAATTAATTATTTTTGAGATCTGAGTCTCTTTTCAATTATGTCCTCCTCCTCCCTCCCCCCAGTGGGCAGCGCCATGGCTCCTCCCGTTCCTTCTTCTTCGTCTCCCAGGATTGAGGAATGTTTTTTTTAAAAGGCATCCACCTCTTCTGTTGTTTTAATTCTAATCGTACCTCCATCCCAGAATACCAACATTCCTTCAGGCATTAACCATTTGAACCAGATTCCGTTTTTATATAATTTTTTGTACAAGAAGGAGTATTTCCTTCTCGCTTCTCTTATTTTTTTTGGAATCTGCTTCAATATGAAAATGTCTTTTTGTTCATATTTCAAAGGCCTCTCTCGTTGCACCCTCTGTATCTCATCCCTTGTGGACCTTCTTAAAAATTTAATATGAATCTCGCTGGGTACTTCATTTATTCTAGCATATGCTGAGTTAATTCTGTAAATTAAATCTAACTCCCCCCAAAGGTATTCTTTATTTTTTTTTAATATAATCTGCTAAAATCTCACTCATCAAATCTCTAATGTTTTCCCCTTCTCTCTCCGGGATGTTCTGAAACCTAAGGAAGAAAGACATTCTTTCAAATTCAAATTTAGACATATGTCCAGAAAATTCTGCTGATTCCTTTTGAAGTTCCTTTATCTCTCCTTTCATCTTGGCAGCCCCCTCCTTCAACTCTCCAATTTGTTGATCATGAGTTGTTATAGATCTTTGTGTCCCCATCAATTCTATTCTTATGTTCATAAGGTCTTTCCGCATTTCTTGTATTTCTTTCATTATATCATGTAGCGTTGGTTCTTGAATATCCTCTCCAGCAGCCTCTTTTTGCAACATTGTTGTGATTTTGGTATGCTGTAAAACCGGGCTGGCTCTGGCAGACGACGGGGCAGAAAAGGATTTTGCAGCTGGTGGCTTTTTTGGAGGCATTTGTAATCTGTAGTTTTAAAACTTTGCAATAAAAATGGCGTCAAGGAGCGAGCAGTCGATGAAGTCCGAGATATCGGAACAAAACAGTCAATTTTTTTAGTCTTATTCTTTGTGTAATATCCAGAGAGTTAATTGTCCCATAAATCCGTAATAAAAAGAGAAGAGCCCACGTATTGGGAAGGACACCAAGGGTTCCTTGAGGAGGCTTAGAAATAAAATTTCCGTTGATTTTTAGCAAGTTGGAGGAATGCAGTCATGAGTTAGTAAAAGTTTTCCACTAGGAACAAAGAAAACTCCATTTTGCCGCCTCGGCACAGGAAAGGAGAAGAAAGTAAAAGTTTCTGTTTTTTAACGAGATTCAGCTGCAAGGTTGCTAGCTGTAAATTCACTAGTTGAAACAAAGTTCCATTCAGATGGTTATAAACGGATGGTATTAATCCTCAGTCTCCGAACTCTGAAGAACATTTTAAGCAGCCGCTTTTTACAAGGGGGGGGGGTTTCTGCAGTTAAACTCCCCCCTCTATTTTTCTTTCTATAGAAGATTGAATGAAAATAGTCTCAAAAACTCACGATCCACGTTTTTTTTGCCATCGGTAGGCAGATCGTCTGAGGTGGCTTGGGAGTTCATGGCCTCCATGACAGCCATGGACCTGACCCAATTAATTTGTGGCCCAACACACACTGGAGGACACACACTGGACCTAATCTTTGTCTCCGGCCGGTGGATGAGTGATCTGGGATTAGGGGAATTAGTCATCGAACCCCTGTCATGGTCAGATCACTCTCTCCTTCGGCTTGACTTTCCAACCGCTGCACCCCACTGTGGGGAGGCAGAACCTGATATTCCAAGATGGTTCCGCCCCAGGCGCCTGATGGACCCGGAGAGGTTCCAGACGGAACTTGGGCCAATACCTGACTCCCTGGCCCACGACCCGACTGAGGACCTAGTGGCCGCATGGGATTTGGCGGCCACAGGGGCCCTGGACCGGGTCGCGCCACTGTGGCCTCTTACCCGGCGTCGCTCTACCTTGGCTCCTTGGTTTTCTGAGGAGCTGAGGGAAATGAAACGCTGGAAGAGACGCCTAGAGAGCATTTGGAGGTCGACTCGCACCGAATCTGACCGGACACGGGTGAGGTCGCATTTGCGGACCTACCTTGTGGCGCTGAGAGTGGCGAAACAGGATCATCTCGCCACTCTCATCGCATCCGCAGATAACTGCCCTGCTGCCCTGTTTAGGGTGACCCACTCCCTCCTTCAACAGAGGCTGCGGGAAGATCCCTTGCAGGGCTGGGCAGAGGAATTTGGAAGTTATCTGCAGAATAAAATCGCTCAGATCTGGGGCGAATTAGCCTCCAATTGGGTTGGTCCGGACGAGATGACAGAGACTGGTCTTGAGACCGTTATCTGGGCTGAGTTTGATCCCGTGATGGCATGGACAGGATGCTGCGGCAGCTCATTTTCATTCATTTCATTTCATTTATTCGACTAATTAACCGCCCCCTCTCCCCGAAGGGACTCGGGGCGGTGCACAGGAAAATATAAAAAATACAATACATCACAATAAATACATAAATACATTAAAACTATATTAAATTACACCCTGTGCTAAAAACTACCCCATTAAAATCCCTAAAACCTAATTTAAAATTTCTCTACTAAACAACTGAGGCTGAAAACGGTAGGTTAGGCCGGGCCGGCCTGTTGGAAAAAGTAGGTTTTTAGTTGCTGGCGGAAGGAGTGGAGGTCCAGGATAGATCTAAGTTCGGGGGGTAGGTCGTTCCAGAGGGTCGGGCCCGCCACAGAGAAGGCCCTTCCCCTGGGCGTCACCCGCTGGCATTGCCTAGTGGATGGCACCCGGAGAAGCCCCTCTCTGTGGGAGCGAATCAGCCGAAGGGATGTATGAGGTAGGATGCGATCCCGCAGATAACTTGGTCCCATGCCATGGAGCGCTTTGAAGATGGTGACCAGCACCTTGAAGCTCACCCGAAAGACCATAGGCAGCCAGTGCAGCTCGCGCAGGAGCGGTGTTATGTGGGAATACCTAGAGGTACCCAATATTGCCCGCGCGGCTGCATTCTGAATTAGCTGTAGTCTTCGGGTGCACCTCAAGGGGAGCCCCATGTAGAGAGCGTTAGAGTAGTCTAGACGGGATGTCACGAGGGCATGAGTAACTGTGCGAAGGGCGTCCCGGTCCAATAGGGGCGTACCAGGCAAACCTGGTAGAATGCCCCCCTGGCCACGGCTGTCACATGGTCTTAAGACAGCCGGGTATCCAAGAGGACACCCAAGTTGCGTGCCCGATCCACGGGGGCTGTTCCTTCCTATCCACCACATGGTGGCTGAATGCCACCACATGTTTATTGGACCCGTGTCCCTCCTGGCTTGTACTGGCCTCCCAGGAGGTGACACGAGGCTGGCTCCAGGGAATTGTTAATGCTTCTTTGAGTGAGGGGTTTGTGCCAGCCGTCTTGAAAGAGACGGTGGTGAGACCCCTCCTCAAGAAGCCCTCCCTGGACCCAGATGTTTTATCTAATTATCGTCCAGTCTCCAACCTTCGCTTTGTGGTGAAGGTTGTTGAGAGTGTGGTGGCACGACAGTTCCCCCAGCACCTGGAGGAAACTGCCTATCTAGACTCACGCCAGTCCGGCTTCCGGCCTGGCTACAGCACGGAGACGGCATTGGTTGCGTTGGTGGATGATCTCTGGAGGGCCCGGGATAGGGGTTATTCCTCTATCCTGGTCTTATTAGACCTTTCAGTGGCTTTCGATACTATCGACCATGGTATCCTGCTGCACCGGTTGTTGGGGTTGGGAGGCACCATATTGCGGTGGTTCTCCTCCTACCTCTCCAACTGGTCGCAGTTTGTGTTGGCGGGGGGGCAGAGGTCGACGTTGAGGCCCCTTGTTTATGGGGTGCCTCAGGGTCGGTCCTCTCGCCCCTCCTATTTAACATCTACATGAAGCCGCTGGGCAAGATCATCCATGGTTTTGGGGTAGAATTCCATCTGTACGCTGATGACACCCAGCTGTACATCTCTACCCTAAACCACCCCAACGATGCCCCCTATGTGATGCCCTGGTGTTTGGAGGCCATGCGGGCCTGGATGGGAAGGAATGGGCTCCGACTCAACCCGTCCAAGACCGAGTGGCTGTGGTTTCCGGTGCCGCAACATAGCCAGTTAGTTCCTATCGGGGCTATCGGGGAGGAACAGCAGAACAACAGAAAGAGCCCACAACTTGGGTGTCCTCCTGGATTCCTGGCTGTCCTTAGATGAACATCTGACGGCCGTGGCCAGGGCAGAGGCGTAGCGTGGGGGGTGCAGGGGGTGCCGGCCGCACCGGGCGCAACATCTGGGGGGGCGCGCTCCAGAGACCCGACTCGGAAGCTCTCCTCCGCGGGTCTCTGGAGTTGGCGGCGGCGGCGCCTGGGCGCTCCTGGGCCGGCGAGAGTCGGGGAGCGAACAGCGGCCAGTAGGGGCCAAACCCTCCCGGGCCATCCCCCGGCTGAGGCCAGCGCCGGATCCTCGCGGGAGGTGCGTGGGCTCGCCGCTCGACACCAC
This sequence comes from Rhabdophis nuchalis, assembly GCA_039707465.1. Lineage (NCBI taxonomy): Eukaryota > Metazoa > Chordata > Lepidosauria > Squamata > Natricidae > Rhabdophis > Rhabdophis nuchalis. The sequence goes on along the minus strand of CM077646.1, from coordinate 177,523,071 downwards.
AAGAAGAGCTGCCTCCCCCGAGTGCTAAAATCCACGGGTTAGGGGGCGCAAATTACTTGCCTTGCCCCAGGTGCTGACAACCCACGCTACGCCACTGGGCCAGGGGGGCCTTCTATCAGGTGCACCTGATACGCCAGTTGCGCCCCTTTCTGGCGCCTTACAGACAGTCACTCAAGCTCTTGTCATTTCTCGCCTGGACTACTGTAATGCTCTCTACATGGGGCTCCCCTTGAGATGCACTCGGAGGCTCCAGTTGGTGCAGAATGCGGCCGCACGGGGGATTTTGGGAGTTTCAAAATACTCCCATGTAACACCTCTCCTGCGCGAGCTGCACTGGCTGCCGGTAGCCTTCCGGGTGCGTTTCAAGGTTTTAGTGACCATCTTTAAAGCGCTCCATGGCAGTGGGCCTGGTTACTTGCAGGACCACCTTCTACCGCATACCTCCACTCGACCTGTCCGCTCCCACAGGGAGGGCCTCCTTAGAGTGCTGTCCGCTGGACAATGCCGGCTGGCAACGCCCAGGGGAAGAGCCTTCTCTGTGGCAGGTCCTGCCCTCTGGAATGACCTCCCCCCAGACCTCCGGACTATCACCGACCTTCGCCTCTTCCGCCCGACTTTAAAAACCTATTTCTTCCATCTTGCCGGCCTAGCTTAGCTGCTACAACCATGTTTTATTAGATCTGGGTTTTAAATTAACTGTCTCTTTTTAGCACGGGTTAAATTGTTTAATAGTAGTTTTAAATTTTGTAGAATTTGTACTATTTGCATTGTTGGATTTTAAGTTCCTGTGCACCGCCCTGAGTCCCTTTTTTGGGAGATAGGGCGGGGTAGAAATTTAATAAATAAATAAATAAAAATAAAGGGAAGTCCCTGGTGCATTCCTCCAATTCCGGCATTTCAGCCCAACTCTTTCATTTCTGCATTTCCCAGCTGGCATTGGCGAGAGGGACACCCCCCCCCCCGCTTTCAGCTCTTCGGCTCCTAGTGGGAAAAGTGGGGAAAGGCACCCTGCCAATCGCCATTGATACGCCCCCCCCACAGCCGCTCGTATGGCAGAGTTAACCCAAACTCTCTGAGCCCCCCAAGGGGGCTAGCCAAAGAAGCAGGCGGCAGACGCACCTGAAAATAAGTCTAAATCAAATCAAATCAAAATCAAAAATGTGTCTGTCACCGTTGGAAGCCGGAAGTTGAGTCCCTCTTGCTCTTCATTTTGATGATGTGCGGACAGGCAGGGGAAGGGAGCTGGAACCATTTCTAAATGGCACTGTAGATTGTGGAACCTCTTCTATAGAAGAGGCTAGAACTGGCAGAAACCCACCCCTGGACAGAATCCTCACCTAGTACCTTTGAGGGGTATCAGGTTGGGGAAGGCTGGTCAACTTATAGCATATTGTTGTGGGTTCAAGTTCAAAAGACAAGACATGTTTTTATGCTACCTTTGTAAATGATATCATCTGCATATACCTGTCTTCACTTTGCCCCAGGTCTTTTTTCTGGTGAGTTAGATTTATTCAAACTCAGTAAGATTTCAGTTACAACTTTTAAAGATTACTGCTCCTGTTCAATTTGGAGCAAGTTGGAAATTGCATTTGATTGGCATAAAAGGTAAAGGTTCCCCTTGCACATATGTGCTAGTCGTTCCTGACTCTAGGGGGTGGTGCTCATCTCCATTTCAAAGCCGAAGAGCCAGCGCTGTCTGAAGATATCTCTGTTCTCATGTGGACGGCATGACAAAATGCCAAAGGTGCACAGAACACAGAAATAAAATAAAATAAAATAATAAAAAATAAAATAAAATAAAATAAAATAAAATAAAATTGCATAGTTAGCAGGATTATTGATCCCAGTTTTACCTGTGTTTTATCAGTGAGTATTGGTCTTTTTCTGGCCTCAGTTAAAAGTTCTAGCTTCAAACCTCCAAACACCTCGAGACAATGTTGCTTAACTTCATGAATAATCAGCACATGCTACTGTGTGTATGTACACCTTTGAGTCAGTGTTGATTCTTTATGACTGGTTCCCTATCATTTTCTTGGCAAGATTTTGGAAGCAGCTTGCCATTGCATTCTTCCTAGGACTGAGAGAGAGAGCCTGGCCTAAGGTCAAAACAAGACTAGAACTAATGGTCTCCCAAGTTCTATTCTGAACCACTATGCCAAACTGGTTATCTAATACAGGGGTCCCCAACCTTTTTTGCACCAGGGACCGGTTTCATTTTAAAGAAAATTCTGCGGACCGGCTGGCCTAGAGCAGGGGTCCCCAACCTTTTTTGCACCAGGGACCGGTTTCATTTTAAAGAAAATTCTGCGGACCGGCTGGCCTAGAGGACGAGGGGGGAGGGGGAACAGGTGGCGCATGCGCATGCAGGGGGGGGGGGGAGTCGGCTTACTTGGCCGTCTAGGGCAGTGGTGAGCAAACTTATTAGTCAATAGAGCCAAATATCAACAGTACCACTACTGAAATTTCTTTTGAGAGCCAAAAGGTGTGGCCTGTTTTGTTTTGTCATGTGACCCGGTGGGCGGGGCCAACTTGGAAAATGTGGTGAAACTCACTTAACAGTCTTGCTTGGCAACCAAAATTTTGGGCTCAATTGTGGTCATAAATTCTTTCTTTCTTTCTTTCTTCCATTTCTGGCTGGTCTTTGGTCTTCTGAAGATGGTAAAAATGGATTTATGGGCACTCGGTATATATAAAGGCAGCCCATGACTCTTTGGGATGCTGGTTTGAATCCAGGAAATGACTCAGAGGATGTGATTCCTTTGAAATGACCACTGGGAGAAAAATAGATCTTTAACCTGGTTAACCAAACAGGTAGCTTGAGGTGGAAGGAAATAGGAAAATATATTTCTGCCTTTCCTTTCCTTTCCTTTCCTTCCTTCCATTGCCTCCCTCCCCTTCCTCCCTTCTTTCCTTCCCTCCCTCCTATCCTTTTCCCCTTTCTTTTTCTTTCTTTCTTTCCTTCCTTCCTTCTTTCACCCCTCCCTTCCTCCCCTCCCCCTTCTTTCCTTCACTCCCTCCCTCCCACCCTCCCTTTATCTTTCTTTTTCTATTTTTCTTTCTTTCTCTTTCTCTGTTTTTTGTCTCTCTCTCTCTGTATCTGTCTCTCTCCTCCCTCCACCCATCTCTGTCACTCTGTATGTGTGTGTGTGTGTGTGTGTGTGTGTCTGTTTCCCCCCTCTCTCTCTTTCTGTCTCTCTAAGTCTGCCTCTGTGTGTCTGTCATTCTCTCCCTCCCTCCCCCCGGGGAAGCAGCAGAGGAGTCAGCATGTTGGCTGCCGAGGTTATCCTGCAGCGGGCGGGCGAAGGACCCGAGCTCCGTCCGGGCACCTCACGGGGCTGGAAGGGAGGTGGGCGTGTGGCGCCCGGATGGCTTTGGCGGCACCTTAAGGTAGCCGCAGCTTGAGTCCTTCGCCCGCCCGCTGCGGGATAACCTCCCCAGCCGACATACCGGCTCCTCCCGGAAGCCCCGGAAAGTGCATTGGGCCGTTGGAAGGAGCTGGTGGAGGCGCGCTCGGCTATCCTCTGCTCAGGGGGCTGCTCTCTCCTCCTCGCTGGCCCTGCGGCCCGGTTCCTATGAAGCCGCGGACCGGCACCGGTCCGCGGACCGGGGGTTGGGGACCCCTGGCCTAGAGGACGAGGGGGGAGGGGGAACAGGTGGCGCATGCGCATGCAGGGGGGGGGGGGAGTCGGCTCACTTGGCCGTCTAGGGCAGTGGTGAGCAAACTTATTAGTCAATAGAGCCAAATATCAACAGTACCACTACTGAAATTTCTTTTGAGAGCCAAAAGGTGTGGCCTGTTTTGTTTTGTCATGTGACCCGGTGGGCGGGGCCAACTTGGAAAATGTGGTGAAACTCACTTAACAGTCTTGCTTGGCAACCAAAATTTTGGGCTCAATTGTGGTCATAAATTCTTTCTTTCTTTCTTTCTTCCATTTCTGGCTGGTCTTTGGTCTTCTGAAGATGGTAAAAATGGATTTATGGGCACTCGGTATATATAAAGGCAGCCCATGACTCTTTGGGATGCTGGTTTGAATCCAGGAAATGACTCAGAGGATGTGATTCCTTTGAAATGACCACTGGGAGAAAAATAGATCTTTAACCTGGTTAACCAAACAGGTAGCTTGAGGTGGAAGGAAATAGGAAAATATATTTCTGCCTTTCCTTTCCTTTCCTTTCCTTCCTTCCATTGCCTCCCTCCCCTTCCTCCCTTCTTTCCTTCCCTCCCTCCTATCCTTTTCCCCTTTCTTTTTCTTTCTTTCTTTCCTTCCTTCCTTCTTTCACCCCTCCCTTCCTCCCCTCCCCCTTCTTTCCTTCACTCCCTCCCTCCCACCCTCCCTTTATCTTTCTTTTTCTATTTTTCTTTCTTTCTCTTTCTCTGTTTTTTGTCTCTCTCTCTCTGTATCTGTCTCTCTCCTCCCTCCACCCATCTCTGTCACTCTGTATGTGTGTGTGTGTGTGTGTGTGTGTGTGTGTTTCCCCCCTCTCTCTCTTTCTGTCTCTCTAAGTCTGCCTCTGTGTGTCTGTCATTCTCTCCCTCCCTCCCCCCGGGGAAGCAGCAGAGGAGTCAGCATGTTGGCTGCCGAGGTTATCCTGCAGCGGGCGGGCGAAGGACCCGAGCTCCGTCCGGGCACCTCACGGGGCTGGAAGGGAGGTGGGCGTGTGGCGCCCGGATGGCTTTGGCGGCACCTTAAGGTAGCCGCAGCTTGAGTCCTTCGCCCGCCCGCTGCGGGATAACCTCCCCAGCCGACATACCGGCTCCTCCCGGAAGCCCCGGAAAGTGCATTGGGCCGTTGGAAGGAGCTGGTGGAGGCGCGCTCGGCTATCCTCTGCTCAGGGGGCTGCTCTCTCCTCCTCGCTGGCCCTGCGGCCCGGTTCCTATGAAGCCGCGGACCGGCACCGGGGGTTGGGGACCCCTGACTTAGACAGGGACTGGGTGCGCATGTGAAGGCCTCCAAAAAGAGGGGAAGCCACTGAGGTCCGTCTGCGAGCGCCTCCTTCTCTGGGTTGGGGCCGAGTTAAGGTTTCCTCGAGCCCCCGCCCATTCTGCTGCAGCCCTGGATGGGACGGTGCGGCGAGAAGTGGGATTGACTTGGCGCTGGCAGTCGCCGAACTCCATGGGGCAAGTCAAGCGCTTGGCGATCGAGGAGAGGGAGCGAGGGCCGGGTGCGTGAAGCAGGATCCGATCGCCCAAACTTGCGGTAAAGGAAGTAGGGGGGGGGGGGGAGGACTCGCAGCTGTAGCAATGTCCGGCGTCCTTCCTATTTGTGGTGTCTGTGTCACGGCAAGCGAGGTTCAGCCCGAGCGACCAAGCCTGTTTAAAGAAGGGTTGAAATGCGGGGGACCGAGTTGCGGCGACCTCTGAGATTCCCTCTGGAATCTCGCAAGATCCGTCCCAGTTCCCCTTCCCAAGCCGGTTAAATAACAGCCCAAAGCTACTTCCCCTTTTATTCTACAGCAGTGGTAGAATTCTGGGAGTTGAAGTCCACAGGACTTAAAGTCGCCAAGGTTTAACACAGGGGTGTCCAAACTTGGGAACTTTAAGACTTGTGGACTTCAACTCCCAGAATTCCCCAGCCTGGGGAATTCTGGGAGTTGAAGTCCACAAGTCTTAAAGTTCCCAAGTTTGGACACCCCTGGTTTAACAGATTAACAGAGTTGGAAGTGACCTTGCAGGTCATCTAATCCAACCCCCTGCCCAAGCAGGAGGTTGAGAAATACTGCTGTACAGCAAGAGCTTCTGCTGTCAAACCAAATACCGCCCCCATTTCCAAGCTGTGCTGGCTGGGGGATGCTGGGAGTTGAAGTCCACAGGACTTAAAGTCGCCAAGGTTGAGAAACACTGCTCCACAGCAAGAGCTGCTGCTGTCAAACCCGCCCCATTTCGAAGTTCAGATTATGGTTCTCCAGTGGACTTACTTCGTAGTAAACCTTATTGGAATCGGCACACAAAAATGCTTTGCTTCAATTGCTCTAGTCAGTAGATTTTATCAAGTCATTAATATGCGGGTTCATGCCCGGTAGACATTGGGCAACTTTGGATAGCGCGTCATAGATGCTTGCCTTCCGTAACATGCTTTCGGTACTGATTCTGCTTTTTTTCTAAAATGCTGTGAAATGGAATGGGAAGGAAGGGCTTTGGATTATTTATTAATTCGTTTTATTTATAATTAATCAAATTTGCATAGCTACCATATTACCCAAGGCTACTCTTAATTCTCCACTCTGCATTTGCAGTTTGCAAGAGTTTAAACAAGTTAGTCTACTCTAAGGACAAGACCCAGAGCTTAGCAATAAAACAAATTATATATCCAGAGTTCAATTATAATTAACTTGATGGACATTCTGTCAAGATTAAGGCTATGATATAGAAGGGATACAACCTCTGCCATGGCCCCGATAACAATCCTCAGGTTCTTTTGTGTATGTGTGCCTTTGAGTCACCTGGGGAATAAATGGACAAGTCTACACAGTTTGCTGGCAGTGCTTTTAGAAGTGGTTGGTTTACCCTTACCTTCTTCCAGGGACTGAGGGAGAGGGACTGGCCCCAAATTACACCACTGCCATTTTGACCTAGTTCAAATGGCAGTGGAGTAATGGATTTCTTCAGTGCCTTTAACCCAGTGGTGGCAAACCTTTTCAGCACCAAGTGTCCAAACTGGAATGCTGGTGCATGCACGTGTATGTGTGTGCATGTGTCAGAGTGCTGGAAACCTGAAGACCAGCTGGCCATGGCCAGCACATGCATGCCTGTTTTTGGCCGGGATTTTTTTTTTTTTTTTTTTTGCTGTTATAGAGCATTTTTCAGGGCATTTTCAGACTGTTTTGGGGCTGTTTTTGGCCCAAGAAATACCTGGAAAACAGCCCAGAAAAACAGCCTGTTTTTTAGCTATTTTGGAGGGCATTTCTAGGGCATTTTCTGACGTTCCAGCACTTGTGAAGACCAGCTGGCCTGCATGCATGTGTACTCTGCAAACCAAAAGTTCAGCTGGCGATGCCATGCGTGCCCACAGAGGGCTCTGTGTGTCACCTCTGGCACGGCTTTAGCCACTACACCATTCTGGCTGTCACTTTTATCCAGGCCAAGCCCAAAGACTATATTGGCCCAGGAAGCATCGACATACTTCCAGTGTCTGGATTGGTGTCTGCTTTGTTGCCCTCCTTCCCATTTTTAGCTTAGGTTTGTTGTGAAAGATAATTCTCTTCCCCTTCCCCTTGTCCCTTCCAGTTTCTCAAGCAGTCTGCTTTTTTTCCCTTTTCTCTCCTTCATTCTTTCACATACAGAGCTGCATCCCTAAGGATGGAAACGCCACGCTCTCTGCCTGTGGTGCTCCTCCTGCTGCTCTGCTCAGAAGCAGCTGCCTTCAGGATATGTGCCTTCAACACTCAACGCTTTGCTCAAGGAAAGGTGAACAAACCTAGAGTCGTGGACATATTTGTCAAGGTAGGTGGCAAAGTAGCACCTGAGTCCCCAGCTATTTCCTTCCCCTTTCTCTTTGCGGCCTTTGATAAGAAAAAATATGGAAAACTAATTTCTTTTGCATAAAAAAAATAGATTAAATTTCTAGCCCTTATGAAGGTAATGGGCAAAGTCTGGAATATTCATTCTGCACTTGAGATCGCTACAATGGCTAAGACACTGAGCTTGCCGATCAGAACGGTCGGCAGTTTAGCGGTTCAAATCCCTAACGCTGCATAACAGAGTGAGCACCCATTACTTGTCCCAGCTTCTGCCAACCTAGCAGTTCGAAAGCAGGTAAAAATGCAAGTATACAAATAGGAACTACCTTGATGGGAAGGTAGCAGTGTTCCGTGCACCTTCTGCATTTAGTCATGCTCTGCACATGACAACAGAGACGTCTTCGGACAGCGCTGGCTCTTTGGCTTTGAAGAGATGAGCACCACCCCTAGAGTTGGGAACGACTACCTCGTATGTGCGAGGGGAACCTTTACCTTTACCTTTACTAGGAAGGTAGTCTGCTTGTACTTGGGTGGCAAACAATAGTAGAAATGGGCTAACATGAAAAATTAATGCTTGGATTAAAAAAAACAAGTAGATTTCAGGCCAAAGACTACTATTTCACATCAAGATTTTTATGATTTATATGTGTATTAATGATTATGGAGGAGAATTACAATCTAAAGCAGTAGAGGCTTGACACAGATTTGCCATCTTACTAAGTTCAAAATATCATTATTTTTCATGGGCAGGAAATTTGTTTTGAACTGGAAACATAGTGGTGACCATGCAAACTCCTACCTGTAAAATGAAAACGAGGTCTTCAGAATTATTCAGCCAGGCCACCGGTTTGTGCAGATGTTGCCTAAAAGAAAATAGAATAGGAGAAGACCTCTGCCTCATGGTAGATATGTCCACATCGTATATAAAACTCTTAAACTGGGTTAGCCAAATATAAGTGCTGTATTCTCATATGATACAAAATCCAAACAAATAAGTCACTTTGTAGTTGAATGTGCTGGCCTGGTTTACCCAACATACCAAGCCAACTAGTCTTCTGTGAAATGCCAAACCACAACCCCTCTCTCATGCTCTGGCCTAATTCAACATCTGGAGACTAAGCTTGGGAAAAGCTATTTCATCCTATGCATCCTGTAGAGATCCCAATGAGGCCATGACATCAGCCCTAAAATTATGCGTCTTGTGCAGTTGGCATCAATTGCCTCGTGGCATGAATAAGTGCATAATTTGCATCATGTGGGCAATGATGCCATAATGTGCCCGATGCCCAGAGTTCTGGATACTTATGTACCAATTCAAGAATTCCATTTTAAATGAAGAAGAGTTAGGTACATAACAATGCAAAACTCTTGATTCCCTTGTTATTCATCACTACCCATAATACAATACCTTCTCCAAATTATATTTTGCTATGTTGGGCTTATTTCTAATGGGAGCAGCTGGCAGCAATGTTCCTCTCCATCCTTCTCACCTGAGACATGAACTCACTTTGCTGCTTTTGCTGAAATCCAATTTTTGGGACAAGCTGCAGTCAGATCAGCTGGGCCCTATTGAGCCGACTCAGTCACAGCAAGCTTTCTCCAAAGAAAATTCAAAGGGACCCAAAGGGGTTAATTCTATTACTCTGCTCTATTCCTTTTTTTACGTTTACAGATCTTGGCTCGCTGTGATATCTCAGTCTTACAAGAAGTGATGGATGCAAAAGGAAAGGCAGTGCCTGCATTGATGAATGCCTTGCACCAGTGAGTCTGAGGGCTGCACAAGAAACATGATCCCAAAAGATCAGGGGGACATAAATAGATGAGCAGTCAGGGACTGTCGAGAATTTGGAGTGATCAGAGGCAGGAAAGGACCCTTTTAGGCATGAAATGTAGTCCAGATATTTGAAGAAGACAAGTAGCCATTGCCTTTCTCCTTATGTAGTCTGGATTGCCAGGAGGGAGGGAGGGGGGGGGAAAGCATGGAAAATCTGGTCAGGAGAAATAAAGTTAACAGAATAACAAAGTTGGAAGCAGTGGTGGGATTCAATTTTTTTTACTACCAGTTCTGTGGGCGTGGCTTTGTGGGTGTGGCAGGGGAAGGATACTGCAAAATCCCCATTCCCGTTCCACCCCAACTAACCTGCTTTCCTGCTGCGTTCTCCTGTTCAGGGCAACAAAAGAAGATCAGCTGGGAGATATCAGCTGGGTGGGGCCGACCTATTTGCCGGTTCTCCGAACTACTCAGAAATTCCGCTACCGGTTCTCAAGAACCTGTCAGAACTGGCTGAATACCACCTCTGGTTGGAAGGGTCCCCTTGCTCAAGAAGGAAACCCAGTACCATTTCAGACAAATGGTTGCCCAATTTCTTCTTTAAAAGCTCCAGAGTTGGACCACCCACAACTTCTGGAGGCAAGCCATTCCACTCATTAATTATTCTAACTATCAGGAAATTTCTCCTTATTTCTAAGTTGCTTCTCTCCTTGATTAGTTTCCACCCATTGGTTCTGGTCCTACCCTCAGATGCTTTGGAGAATAATTTGACCCTCTCTTCTTTGTGGCAGCCCCTGAGATATTGGAACACTGCTATCATATCACCCCTAGTCCTCCATTTCATTACCCAGTTAAAGTTTAAACTGCTCCTCCCTAGCAATTTCAACAATATCATTATAGACAGATGCTAATAGTTGCTTTAGTTTGGCAAGATCAAGAGATTATCTAAGGGTAAACATTTCCCTATCTTTCCATAGCCATGTACTCTTTGGTCAGCAAATATAGCATGCTTAAATCCTATGGGGTTTTCTTTTCTCAGGTTTGATGACCTACATAGCTACAGTCACCTCACCAGCCCTTTGCTGGGACGTGGAAATTATCAAGAACGATATGTATACATATACAGGTATATTCATCTTAGTCCAACTACATGTAGCAATATTTATGATTGGGTCTACATATGTTATTGAACATCTGGATAATAATGATGTCACCATATTATTATTTTTTGTTTGAAATTTTTTTATTGGTTTTAACAATTTATATCAGGAAAGGGGTAGATAAGGTATTAGATAATATTTGGAGCTTCCACATCGGGTTTGATGACCGCCTCCGAGTCGTCATACATATTCCATTAAAAAGAAATTATTAAAAGGAAGGGGTACATACATTTTAAAATCATAAAATTTCATATTATTTTATACATTCAATTACTTTGTACTATTGACATCCGTACAGGAATTACCATCATAAAAAAATATATAACAAATTATTTTTGCGATCTGAGCCTCTTTGCTATAGTCTCTTCCTCCTCCCCTCCACCAGCAGACGGACCCGTGGCCCCTCCCGTTCCCATCTCATCATCATCCAGGATTGAGGAGTGTTTTTTAAGAAAATTATGCGCCTCTTCAACTGTTTTGATTCTAACTCTTCCTCCCTCCCAGAATACCAGCATCCCTTCAGGCATCAACCACTTGAACCACACCCCCTTTTTGAATAATTTTTTAGTTAAGAAGGAATAATTCCTTCTTATATCTCTTATTTTCTTTGGGATCTGCTCCAATATGGCCACCTCGTTTTGCTGATACATCAAAGGGCCCCCTCTTTGCGCTCTCAGTATCTCTTCTCTCGTTGACCTTCTTATAAATTTAATATGTATCTCTCTGGGTACCTCATTTATTCTGGCAAATGCTGAATTAATTCTATAGATCAAATCAATGTCCCCCCAAATAAATTCCTTATCTTTCTTAATATAATCCGCTAATCCGCTAACATAGTAGCCATCAGCTCTCTTAAATTCTCATTCGGTAATTCTGGAACATTCTGAAATCTTAAAAAGAAAGACATGCGTTCAAAATCAATTTTAGACATTTGACCAGTAATATCTGTAAGTTCTTTCTTAAAGTCTTTTATCTCTTCCTTCATCTCAACCGCCCCCCCTTCCAGCCCCACAATTTTTTGTTTATTATTTGTTATTTCTCTTTGCGCCTCCAATAATTCCAATCTTGTGCTTAAATTGTCTTTCCGGATTTGTTGCATTTCATTCATTATTCTTTGAAACATCTCCTCTACGTTTAATGGCTGAGGGCTTGGTGACTTAGGATCCTCTGCTTCTGCTTCCTTCTGTAACAAAGCTGAAATCTTTGGTTGTGAGGATGGGCTGGGTTTTGTAGATGCTGGAGCAGAGCTTGGTTTCCCAGATGGGGTTTTCCTCGATGCCATAATTAAAGTTTTTTTTTTTTTTTATTGAAAAAGTTTTATTGGTTTTACATTTTTTAACAGGATAGGGTAATGGTTAGAAAGAAATTTTGAGAGCATTCACGTCAGAGTCGTCGGACCTTCCGAGACCTCAAAATACACATTAAAAAAAAGTTAACATAGAAAACATTTTCCATACCACTACAAGATGAAAGCAAGTACATTTACCTAAATTCTCCCTTCCATGCTGTCAGACATTTACAAAAAGTCCGGATAGAAATATTATACAAAATTGTTCAAGAAAAATCAAGGCAAAGTTATTTTTTTGATCTAAGTCTTTTGGCTATTGTATCTTCTTTCTCTCCCCCCTGGCCCCCCGCGGGCGGGGCCGTGACCCCCTCCGTCCCCCCTGGATCTTCCCCCAGGGCAGAGGAATGTTTTTTAAGAAAGGCTTCCGCCTCAGCAACTGTTTTAATCCTCACTCTTCCTCCTTCCCAGAACACCAGCATCCCTTCGGGTGTCACCCACTTGAACCAAATCCCGTGATCAAACAATGTTTTAGACAAGAAGGAAAATTTCCGTCTTGCATCTCGAATCTTTCTAGGAATCTGCTTCAAGATAGTGACCGTTTTTAGTTGGTAAATTAATGGACTTTCTCTCTGCAATTTCAGGATTTCCTCTCTGGTTGACCTTCTAACAAATTTCACATGTATCTCTCTAGGCACTTCATTCATCCTGGCATATGCAGAATTAATTCTATAGGCTAGGTCAATGTCCCCCCTGATCTCATCCTTAGGTTTTTGTAAATAGTCTGCTAAAATTGTACTCATAAGATCAGGTAGGCATTCACCAGATTCCTCAAGAACATTCTGAAATCTCAAAAAATATGTCATTCTTTCCATATCTATCCTAGACACATGCCCATTTATTTCCCCCACCTCATTAGAAACATTTTTAATCTCTCCCTTAGCCCCCTCCAGCCCTCCTTCCAATTCTTCATTCTTCTGTGTATTCTCCAACACTTGCTTCCGGGTATCCAATAGTTCCTTTTTAAAAGTACTATTTTCAGCCCTCTGGGCCTTTATTTCTAATATCAAAGTTTGCATAGAAGTTTCAAGAGAAGCCATCCTTTGTTCCAAATTTACAAGTGCTGCTTCTTGTGCCATGGTTAAAAGTTAGAGTCACTGCCACCAAGATGGCGTTTTCCGGGTGGGGCTGGTGGGGCAAACCAGGAGCTCAGTTCAGTTCAGGGCTGTGAAGTTGCAAACAATTCAGAAACCAAAAGAGACACAATTTCCCAAATCAGCAAATAATAATAACGAAGGTATTCCAGAGAAGAAGTCACAAATCCATCAAAAGAAAAAAAATTTCAAAAATCCAGAGAGAGTCCTGCTTTCAGAGAGACGCTGGAAATTTTCCTTAGTTGAAATAGTCAGGCAAGGGACAAAGTGAAGCCACTTCCACCGCCCATCTCGCAGCCAGAGGGAGAGAGTAGCAAAAAAAAAGAAATTTTTTAAGCTCAGCCAGACCTAGAAACAATGTTGCAGAAAGTCACAATCCACTTTCCCTTGTTAAAGACCGTCCGGAGTGAAAGTTTCCGCTTTCTCTTTGCAGAGAAGCCATCTTAGCGTGCCGCTTAAATCCGAGGGGTTTTTTTTTTAAATTAAACACCCCCCTCCCAGTCCGTTCAGCCTGGCTGGCAGCAAGGAAAAAAAGGTGTTCTTTTAAACTCACTCTCTCTTGCAGCTGAAGCCTCGGCGATCCGCCCGATCTCTCCGTTCAGCCCTCTCCATTAAAGCGAATGGCACCGACAGCCGTTGGGGAAGGAAAAAACCCCCGCTAGCATGTTCCTCTCCTCCTAGGTCGCAGAGAGGAGCGCCCTCCCCACCGCCGTGACGAGGGCCGCTCCCTCTGAGCCGACCCTGCGGGAAACCTCCGGTAACCGGAGAGTTTCGCCCCCCTGGGGGGGCAGAAAAGGCAACAAAGCGGCGAGCGAGCACTAGGCTCGCCCGTCTCCGCTGGAGCCGGATACCGGAAGCCCATAATTAAAGTTTTAAGTGTTGGTGCGTAGAGAAGAAAGAAAGAAAAAAAATGGCGCTGTTGGGCGGGCAGTCTGTGAAGTCCGAGACAAAAGCAGCTGCAGTTCAAATTAAGTTTACAACATCCAGAGAGAAAAAGGAAAAAAGGAAAAAAATTTCCAAACAAAAGCAGAAGGTTTCACGAAGGGAGAGAGCACCGAAAGACACCAGAGCAGGTCCTTTTCTTATATATTTTGAAATTAGTCTAATTTTGTTGAAATAGAGGAATGCTTATTTCCAAAAAAGAAAAGTTCCGTCCTGGGAACAAAGAGAACGCCATCTTTCCGCCTTGCCGGCAGGGTGGAGAAACCAAAAGTGGAAACAATCAATTTAAAATGTAGCAAGGCTCAGGATACATTGTCTAACAGCAATCCCTTAGTTAACAAGAAACTTCCTTTTTCAATATATCCGACGGAAGTCACTTTCACTCTCTCCGCAGCGCGGGACTCTTTATAATAATAATAATAAATTTTAATTTGTAGACCGCTCCCTCTCCCCATAGGGACTCAGAGCGGTGCACAGGGAGGATAAAAAACAATAAAATATACAAACATATTTAAAAACAGATTAAACAATATTCCTGTGCTAAAAATTCCCCATTAAAATACTAAGATTCCCCATAAATAATATATTAAAAACCCTATAGAAGAGAGACTACCCTAGGCCGGCCAAGCAGAAAAGATGTGTTTTTAATTTTAGACGGAAGGAGCGGAGGTCCGTGGTCGTTCTAATGTCGGGGGGAAGGTCGTTCCAGAGGGCTGGGCCCACCACAGAGAGAGCCCTTCCCCTGGGCGTCGCCCGCTGACAGAGTCTAGTGGACGGCACCCGGAGAAGTCCCTCTCTGTGGGAGCGAATCGGCCGTGCGGATGTATGTGGCAGGATCCGATCCCGCAGATAGCTAGGTCCCGAGCCATGGAGCGCTTTAAAGATGATAACTAACACCTTGAAGCGCACCCGGAAGACGACAGGCAGCCAGTGCAGCTCGCGCAAGAGCGGTGTTATGTGGGTAAACCTTGAGGTTCCCATAATTGCTCGCGCGGCTGCATTCTGGACCAGCTGAAGTCTCCGGGTGCACCTCAAGGGGAGCCCCATGTAGAGAGAGTTACAATAGTCCAGTCGGGATGTCACAAGAGCATGAGTGACTGTGCGAAGGGCGTCCCGATCCAATAGGGGGCGCAACTGGCAAACCAGGCGAACCTGGTAAAACGCCCTCCTGGCCACGGCTGTCACTTGATCTTCCATGGACAGCCGGGCATCCAGGAGGACACCCAGGTTGCGCGCCCCATCCACAGGGGCAAGATGTTCGCCCCCTATGGCCAGCGATGGAGTCAGCTGGTTGAATCGGGCAGCCGGAAACCACAGCCACTCGGTCTTGGTCGGGTTGAGTCTGAGTCCGTTACTTCCCATCCAGATCCGTATGGCTTCCAGGCACTGGCACATCACCGCTACGGCATCGTTGGGGTGGTTTGGGGTAGATATATACAGCTGAGTATCATCAGCGTAGAGATGGTACTCTACCCCAAAACCACGGATGATCTCACCCAGCGGCTTCATATATGTGTTGAACAGGAGAGGCGAAGGACCGACCCGAGGCACCCCACAAGTGAGGGGTCTCGAGGTCGACCTCTGCTCTCCTGCCAACACAAATTGCGATCGGCCAGAGAGGTAGGAGGAGAACCACCGTAAAACGGTGCCTCCCACCCCCAACCCCCCCAGCCGATGCAATAGGATACCATGGTCGATGGTATCGAAATCCGCCGAGAGGTCTAATAGGACCAGGATGGAGGAACAACCCCCATCTCTGGCCCTCCAGAGATCATCGACCAACGCGACCAATGCCGACTCGGTGCTATGCCCGGGCCGAAAGCCGGACTGGCGCGGGTCTAGATAATCAACTTCCTCCAGGTGACGGGGAAACTGTTGTGCCACCACACTCTCAACAACCTTCGCCAAGAAGGGAAGGTTGGAGACTGGACGATAGTTGGTTAATAAAGCTGTATCCAAAGAGGGCTTCTTAAGGAGGGGCCTCACCATAGCTCTTTTAGGGAAGCAGGCAAGGAACCCTCACTTAAGGATGCGTTGACAACCTCTTGGAGCCAGCCTTGTGTCACCTCCCAGGATGCCAGTACAAGCCAAGAGGGACACGGGTCCAATAAACATGTGGTGGCTTGCAGTCGCCCACGTAGCCTGTCCATATCCTCGGAAGTAACGGAGTCAAACTCCTCCCAAAAAAGATCTGTCTCGTGGCATCCCACTGGGCCATCAATGGGGGCTAACTCGTTCTGTATCTGAGCGATTTTCTCCTGCAGAAAAGTCACAAATTCCTCTGCTCTACCCTGTAGCGGGGCTTCCCGCACCCTCTGTTGAAGGAGGGAGCGGGTCACCCTAAACAGGGCGGCAGGGCGGTTGTCTGCAGATGCTATGAGAGTGGCACAATGATGACGTTTGGCCACTCTCAGCGCCACAATGTAAGTCCGTAAATGGGCTCTTACCTGTGTCCGGTCAGATTCAGATCGGGTAGACCTCCATCTTCTCTCTAGGCATCTCTTGTGGCGTTTCATCACCCTCAGCTCCTCGGTAAACCAAGGAGCCAGGGTGGCTCGCCGCCGCAAGAGAGGCCGCAAGGGCGCGACCCGATCCAAGGCTCCCGTGGTCGCAGTATTCCATGCGGCCACGAGGTCCTCCATCGGGGCGCGGGTCAGGGGTACAGGAAGTGGTCCAAGCGCCGCCTGGAACCCATCAGGGTCCATCAGGCGCCTGGGGCGGAACCAATGCCGCTTTATTTCCAGGGGGGTTGTTTCCAACTCCCCCTTATCTTCTCTTTTCATCGAATTGAATGTAAAAAAATCCAAATAAGGCACATACCATTTTTCTAATCCGGAGCCTCGGCGCAGCCATTCAGCCCCGGAGTTTCAGCTCCTTTTAACATCCTCCATGTTCCAGCTTCTGCGAAAGGGAAACTCCCCCCGCGAAAATTCCCCAGCCCCTAGGGCGAGGCGGGAGCAGCCCCCCGACCACCGTCAAGATGGGGGCCCTCACCGCAAGCCGCCCGTGCAGAGGGGGGGGATTATGCCCGTCCCCCCCCCCGCACCCGAAGGCGCAGCTGAGGCAACACAGCGGCGGACATGTGGGATCCACGTCCGTCCGCGTCCGAAGCCGGAAACGATCTCCTGATGTCACCATATTTTATAACACATATGTCAGATCAATTTTAATTCTGAAATCCTAAAGCTGGATTGTTTCTTGTGGAAACCAGATCAGGCCTTTGAGATGAACTTGGCCAACACACATAAAAGCATTCTGAATCCATTTATTTTATTAGTTTTCATACAACATGTATACTCCACCTCATCATACATACTCGCAATCTATTCTTTATCCATGTCTCATCCATCTATTAAAATATTGTATCTGTCTATCTATCACCTATCTGCTGCATCCATCCATCCATCCATTCATCTATCTATCTATCCTATTTCCCTGAAAATAAGACCTCCCTGGATAATAAGTCCAATTGGGCTTTTGAGCGCATGTGCTAAAATAATCCCTCCCCCCCCAAAATAAGCCCTCCCTGAAAAACAGCAGCAGCACCACAATCGCCACCTCCTGCACCTGAAAAATAGTAAGACCTCCCCAAAAATAAGGCCAAGTGTTATTTTGGGGATCAAAAGAAAATAAGACCCTGTCTTATTTTGGGGAAAACACGGTACTTACCTACCTACCTACCTACCTACCTACCTACCTACCTACCTACCTCCATCCATCCATCCATCCATCCATCCATCCACATTTCATTGATACTCAGTTGTACATATCCACCCCAGACCACCCCAACGATGCCGTCGAGGTTATGTCCCGGTGTTTGGAGGCCGTACGGATCTGGATGGGTAGCAACAAACTCAGGCTCAACCCGTCCAAGACTGAGTGGCTGTGGCTTCCGGCGCCCCGGTTCAGCCAGATTATTCCAACTCTGGCCATTGGGGGCGAAACACCGGCCCCCGTGGAGAGGGCGCGCAATTTGGGTGTCCTCCTGGATTCCCGGCTGTCTATGGAAGATCATGTGGCAGCCGTGGCCAGGGGGGCATTCCATCAGGTACGCCTGATGCGCCAATTGCGCCCCTTACTGGACCGGGGTGCCTTACGCACAGTCACTCAAGCACTCGTCACCTCTCGACTTGACTACTGTAATGCTCTCTACATGGGGCTCCCCTTGAGGTGCACCCGAAAGCTGCAGCTAGTCCAGAACGCAGCCGCGCAGGTGATTACGGGAGCGCCTAGACACTCCCACATAACACCTATCCTGCGCGAGCTGCACTGGCTCCCTGTGGTCTTTCGGGTGCGCTTCAAGGTTTTAACGACCATCTTTAAAGCGCTCTATGGCTCGGGGCCTAGTTATATGCGAGACCGCCTCCTGCCCCATACATCCCTCAGACCGATACGCTCCCACAGAGAGGGCCTCCTCAGGGTGCCGTCGGCTGGACAATGCCGACTGGCGACACCCAGGGGAAGAGCCTTCTCTGTGGCGGGCCCTTCCCTTTGGAACGACCTACCCCCTGAACTCCGCACCATCTCTGACCTCCGCCTCTTCCGCAAGTGTCTGAAGACACACCTATTCCATCTAGCCGGCCTAGCATAACCCCCATTACTGACTCTTAGATAGTTTTAAATTTGGGTTTTTTAAATTCGGTTTTTAGCGCAGGGTCTATTAGAATAAGTTTTTTAAAATTTTATATGTTTTATATGTGTTTTAACATCCCTGTGCGCCGCCCTGGGTCCGTTTGGAGAAGGGCGGGGTATAAATTTAATAAAATAAAATAAAAATAAATAAATAAATTGTATCTGTCACCTGCAGACATGGATTTGAATGCAGATCAACCCACTACCATGATTCACTTCCAAACATTAATAAATGCCTCCTGAGTCATACATCTGCTATTTCCCAACTATCATCCTTTTGAGACACATTAAGAGTCACCCATGCCCTTAAAGTTGGAAGAACCCAAGATTAAGAAGCTGTAAGATTCCACAAACAGCACATCTAGCAAGGTCTCACAATGTAAATTACAAGAGGTGAAAATAATTTGGATTCATGGCCATAGCATAAGCCCACGAGGGAGATCTTGCAGCACAGGGTTGCTTATAGACCCCATGTGACCAATCCTTGTCTTCAAATAATTTGCTTTTATTGTTAGAAGGATAAGGGACAGTGTGCTAGGACTTGTCAGCAAGTTATGCCTTATAATTTATAACCCCACCATAATGAATTTCCCCTTCATAATGCATAATCCATTAAGCATTATGGATTATAGCACAATATACCCATAAAAGATAGCTCCTTATAAGATTTAAAATATGGGTGGAAAAAAAAGAAAAGTGACCAAATTAGCAGAGTTTAAAGAATCAATACAATCTTAATCCCTTCTTTACTTGTAAATATGCAGTGGTCCATCCGAGGTAGGTGGAGGAATGGAAAACCAGAAAAATCAGTGGAAACACAAAAGGTACAGCAAAGAGAAACTGAATCCTTCCGACCAAGGAAAATTCTTTTGGAACTAGGAAGAGAAATCCATTTTGGAGAGAAATCTATTTTGGATCTTTCATATTAACTTTCATCTCCTTCCTGGGACCAATCCTGTTTTCCTGTGTTTTCCACTTCCTGTAGGAACCAGAAAACTCGGATACTGGATTACTATACATATGAAGACCTGCATCCAGACCGACCTGATGTCTTTGCTCGTGAACCCTTTATTGCCCGTTTCGGCATGGCAAACAAAGGTGAAATTCTATATTACAAATGAGGTTTCATTTTCAACAAGAATAATCCAGATCTCTGGAGGGGAATGATCCAGAGCGATGTTTCTGGCATTTTTTTTCTTAAGCCTTTCTTCAAAAACTCCTGCTGTTCTAGTGGATTATAACCACCAAGATGTTCTGGCCCAGAAATCTCTATTGTCCAATCTAGTTGGATCCAGGGACAAATTTAGAAAATGAGTCAATAGCAGGAATTCTTATATAATGGTAGAGAGATGACTGCTCTACAAGCAATATATAAGATAGTGATTGAGTAAATGAACCTTAAGTGCCTAATCCCCCTCCCACAAATAACAAAACATCAATCTCATAGAATACGAATTTCAGGTGACAAACAAGATATTTATCCTAGAGGTGTACTGGGTACAAGATAATAATTGGATTTAAGTCTGCATTGTTTGCTTGTATACACACCTTCACAAAGCACAACATAATTATCATATTTATTTCAGACAAGGAAAACTGATCATCCTTGGAAAATACTGATATTTCCCTCACCTTTAAGTCACCCAGGCAAAATACACCACACAATAACAATAATGGAGACAGAACAAGATACCACTCTTCAGTGCTCTATAGCACTCTCTAAGTGGTTTACAGAGTCACCCTATTGCCCCAACAATCTGGGTCCTCATTTTACCCACCTCGGAAGGTTGGAAGGCTGAATAAACCTTGAGCCTGGTGAGATTTGAATTGCCAAATTGCAGACAGACAGCAGTCAGCAGAAGTAGCCTGGAGTACTGCACTGTGCCACTATGGCTCAACAAGAACCACTGTTGCCACCTAATGCCACTAGTCAACGGGACAATTGTTTTTCCTTTTATACACAAATTGCAATGTCTTTTTCCTTTTTTAATACAATATAATTCCAGTAGGAGAGTTAGCATGCTAGAAGGTGAGTTGGCTCTTCCTGCTGCCTCATCGTCTTTCTTACCTTTCCCAAGAATTTTCCTGGGCCATGTAGGGCAGTGCATGGGGACCCTGGCCAGAGTTTTTTTTTTTAGAAGAGTTTCAATGTTTTCTATGATGCCTGCATTCAGAGGTTTGTTTCAAATCTGATAAGAATAATCAGGAGAGAGCAAACAGAGATTCCAAAGTTTAGCTTGTTCTCGCTGATGTGGTTGAATGTGCTTCTTATTTTTAATTTTGTCCTGTACTGACTAACCAGGTATCTCAGTGGTTCATAACAATAATGTGTTGATTTTGGTTTCCAAACTGAGTGGCTAATCCTTACAGTTGTCTTTTTCTATGTGCACTTCTCCCAAGAGCTTCCAGAGCTGGTGCTGATCCCACAGCACACGATGCCATCCAAGGCAGAAGCTGAAATTGATGCTCTGTATGATGTTTTCCTGAATGTTCAGGAACGCTGGGCCACAGAGGTATGTCAGAGATTGATGCAAGAGGCAGAGAACTTATACAAGGGGCCCCAAACATTGGAGCATTTACACGGCCCTCCTTCTCCCCCCACTCCTTTTCCATTGCAGGTTGGCATCCCCATTTGCAACATTCATATGACTTTGTATATATGAAAACTGTATTCCCATAAAAGAAGACTTGAGATATCCATTTAGACCAGCAGCATCAGTGGAACCCTGCTGCTTTCCTCACAAGGAAAGCAGCAGCATTCCATCACAGCATAATCCCCATTCCTTTGAGGCACGCACACAACACCACAATGCACATAGGAAAGGGCAAGGCCTTACTACAGTGGTATGATGTGCTAGTGTCTGTCTGCCCTTCTCCTCTCATCCTGTTCCCCCTGCCTAGGAAATGATGCTGATTCAAAAATAAGAAAAAGCATTTCCTGGAAAATATGGTCTTGAAAATAACCAGGTTCCAAACCACTTTTGTTCAATCTCACAAAAAATTCTTAAAATCAGTAAAGGTAGATTGAAAACTAGAGTTAAATTTGTGATACATGTAAAGCTAGGTAATATCCCACCAGCAACATTTCAGCTGAATTTAAGTTTTCTGAGCCAATTCTGAGGAACGCCACATTAACATTGCTACCACTTCATGTCAATTTATGTGACTAGCTAGAGCAGTGATGGCAAACCTATGGCACGCATGCCACAGTGGCTCGCAGAGCAATTTATCAGGGCACGTGAGGTGATGTCCTGTTAGCTGGCCAGCGTGCATGTGCACACTGGCCAGCTGAATTCGCCCTTTTTTGCATGCTTTTTTCACGTTCCATAGGCTCCAAAGGCTTTATAGGAGCCTGGGGAGGGCGAAAAGGACCTCCCTCCCCCACCCCCGAGGCCCTCCGGAGGTTTCATGAACTTCCCTGAAGCCTCCGGAGCACTCAAAATGACATGCCGCCGAAACCGGAAGTGAGCTCTGATTTGCTTGGAGCGTCATTTTGAGTGCTCCGGAGGCTTCAGTGAAGCCTCCTTAAGGTTGCTGAAGCCTCTGGAGGGCCTCTGGGTGAGCGGGGTAGGCTCTTTTCCCCCTTCCCAGGCTCCTATAAAACCTCTGGAGCCTGGAAAGGGAGAAAAGAGCATGTAAAAAATGGAGGAGGGGCGTCTGTAATGCACACATGCACACTGGGGTGTGTGTGTCACACATTGCATTATGGGTGCGGCACGCTCGCACACGATCCCCCTGCGCTCCCCCCCTTATGGCACGCGAGCCTAAAAAGGTTTGCCATCGCTGAGCTACAGTTTGCCATTTATCTAAAGCTTGAAAAAAGTGACTAGAAATAATTTTACCTATTCTGTGTCTGCTTTATCATTTTCCCCACTTACTTATAGTACCGTAATCATACACTGCCATTCAATTAAAGTCAGTACAAATAAACAAAAGAAAGAAGGAAATAAATTACCCATGTAATATTCATGCATGCATCTCATCTTTGAGACAAATTCATAATACAGCTTCTGTTATCCTTCTGCAATGTGTACTGATAGTCCTTAGAAAGGATTATAAGATAACAGAGGTGAAGCACCTTGAACACTCAAGAATAAAATGAAATATTTATTGGCATTTATTGATTGATTTATATCTCACTTTTATTTGTGCAAATCAAGGTGGCGTATATTTTGCTCCCTTCTCCTATTTTCCCATCCTCAACAACCTTGTAGGTAGGCTGGACTGAAAGAGATAGACTGGCCCAAAGTTACCAGCTGGCTTCATGCCCTTTCTCTAATTCTAGTGCAGCCTTTAACTGTCACTCCAACCTGTTTCTCAATGTAAAAGTGTTTTATTATTGTCTTTTTGAAGATGCTTTTCCACTTCCCAGTTTAACCAAGACCTACAACCTTGGGATTTCTTGGTAGTCTTCCATCCATGTTCTAACAAGGCCCCACCCTGATTATCTTTTCAAGGTCAGCCATGTGCTGCCCCTTGCTGATATCAAATGCTACATATTATTCTCGTAAAACATCACCACGTTGCTAGGTGAAGATCTTCCAGTAAGAGTTGCAGCTGACATAATGCTAAGTCAATAATTCTACTAGCAACTTATTGATTTTTGAAAGATCAGATGTTATTTCTCTTCCTTCCCACACAGGACATGATTTTCTTGGGTGATTTCAATGCAGATTGTGGATACGTGGCCAAGAAACGTTGGAAAGACATCCGCCTGTGCCAGAAACCTGGCTTTCATTGGCTCATTGGAGACCAAGCTGACACCACTGTTCGAGAGAAGACCCACTGCGCCTATGACAGGTGGGATCAAGACTGCTTGGGTGCAGGACTTGGGTGCAGGACTTGGGTGCAGCTTTGAAGGGTAGGGCGCTACTCATCAGGACAGGCCAAATCCAGAAGGGTTCCCTTATCATAAAAAAGTGAGCTTATAACATCCTGACATTTTAGAATTATTATTTCATTGGGTCACCAACAGGATCCAGCATCCTAGGCTTGGGTCAGGTGAACTTGTTGCAAGATCCATCCTGCTAATAATTTATTTCTTCTTCCCAACAGGATTGTAATTCATGGTGAACGCTGCCTGGACTCTGTTGTGCTTGGATCAGCTCGGCCATTTGATTTCCCCAAGGAATTTGGACTTTCTGAGGAAGAGGTACCAGTCACTTTTGGAAGGGAGACAGAAATGATGTAACTACATTCAGAAGAAAAAGCTGTTTCTATGTCTAGTCAGTTTTGTCTCTAAGGGCATGAAAAGCAACCTTCCAAAAAGCCAAGTACAGAAAACATAATAAGGGTAATCCAAGTCAGTAAGATTACATAAGTGCAATAAATGAATGAGCAGGATAATATGATGCAGCCTCAAAGCATAGAAAATTTAATTATATTGATAGCTCAGTGAACTTTTTCTAAAAAGGAAGAATTTTTTAAATATATCAAATATATGTTTAAGTATGTGAGATACATTATCCTCATCCTCATTATCATCATTTATTAAATGTATGATGTATGCTGCTGGACTCATAATGAATCTGGATAGATAGCCAATCCGCAACACAAGAGGCAGGAAAATCATACCTAACATGCAATTTATTTTCAAATACAGTGGTCTGAAACTACTTAGGGTTTCTTCATAAGAAACTGTGCTTTGAATAGAGCTCAGAAACAATGTATGATGCTTTAAGAGAAGCGTTTAGTGGAGAAAAGAGCATAATTCAACACATTAAGTCATAGTGTGGATAATTAGATTTTGGCTTAGTTTGTTGTGCAAATCTTTTATTCACAAAATAAATTCACAATTCACCATGTGACCTTTTTGCATTGTGGGAACCAATCTCAGGTTTGACCCAAAATTTTTATAATTCAGGCACTAGTTCTCTGTACTACAATAGGAGAAAGATATTTACAGAGGGATGTTAAAGTCACAGGGAACTGGAAAGTCAATCCCTGAACAACATTTCTATAAAATGTCAGGATATGCTATGTGACCCCCCATAATGAAATCTGAAAGATTATCTTATTTCTTCTTCTTCATTCAATTCCAATTGCAAGACCTTTCTTAATGATTAGGTTGAGATATAATCCACTCTCTGAAAAGCACTGGGGTGGGAAAGAATGGACTAAAGTGATGAATTGGTGATGAAGGCATTTCTTCCC
Organism: Rhabdophis nuchalis; assembly: GCA_039707465.1. Taxonomy (NCBI): domain Eukaryota; kingdom Metazoa; phylum Chordata; class Lepidosauria; order Squamata; family Natricidae; genus Rhabdophis; species Rhabdophis nuchalis. The sequence goes on along the minus strand of CM077646.1, from coordinate 177,498,516 downwards.
TTGGGTTCAGAGCAGAAAATAGAAACATTTCCACTTCTGATCCTTTTCTCTCTCTCTTCACTTTCCAGGCCCTAGAGATTAGTGATCATTATCCTGTAGAGGTGGAACTTGTCTCATCGTGTAAGAAGCTCCAGCCGACTAGTTTAGCTGATCTTGTGTTACTGACCATAGTTGTGATATCAGACTCAAGATATGGCATATGAAGGAAGAAGATGGCTGTTGTCCTAGTCCTAGAACAATGCAGATGGAGGCATACCAAAAGGGTACTTATTACTCTCACAGCAGCACTTGAATCAATTATGTTGACTCTAGATTCAGCTTCCATCTGTGGTGAATGTTTGAATGGCGATAAGAGTGGCCAAACGGTCTTATTGTGCCACCCTTATCGCGTCCGCAGATAACCACCCTGCCGCCCTGTTTGGGGTGACCCGCTCCCTCCTTCAACAGAGGAAGCCCCTTTGTAGGGCAGAGCAGAGGAATTTGGGGAATATCTGCAGGATAAAATCGCTCAGATTCAAAGCGAGTTGGCCTCCACCGAAAGTGGAGGGAAGGTCCGAGGCACGTCCTGAGACACCATTCTGGGAGGAGTTTGACTCTGTTACTTCCGAAGATATGGACAGGTTACATGGGCGACTGAGAGCCACCACATGTTTATTGGACCCGTGTCCCTCCTGGCTTGTACTGGCATCCTCGGAGGTTACACGAGGCCGGCTCCAGGAAGTAGTGAACGCTTCCTTGAGTGAGGGGATCTTGCCCATCGTCTTGAAAGAGGCGGTGGTGAGACCTCTCCTCAAGAAGCCTTCCCTGGACCCAACATTGTTGGTGAATTACCGTCCGGTCTCCAACCTTCACTTTCTGGCGAAGGTTGTAGAGAGTGTGGTGGCACAACAGTTTCCCCGCCACCTGGAGGAGATTGATTATCTGGACCCGCGCCAGTCCGGCTTTCGGCCCAGACACAGCACTGAGACGGCATTGGTCGCTTTGGTTGATGATCTCTGGAGGGGCAGAGATGGGGGTTGTTCCTCCATCCTGGTCCTGTTAGATCTCTCGGCGGCTTTTGATACCATCGACCATGGTATCCCATTGCACCGGCTGGAGGGGTTGGGGGTGAGGGGCACCGTTTTACCGTTTTATCAGGGGAAGGGCCTTCTCTGTTGCAGGCCCTATCCTACGGAACGACCTACCCCCCGACCTCAGAACAACTCCGGACCTCCGCTTCTTCTGCCGAAAGCTCAAAACATATTTCTTACAACAGGCCGGCCTGGCCTAATCTATCTTTCACACCTCCAGTCTATACATTTAAATTTTTAATTGGGTTTTTATGGGGTTTAGTGTTTTAGGTTTTTTAGGTTTTAGTGCAGGGTTATTGTAATTTAATCTAATTTTAGATATTTATATTGTTGTATGTTTTTATGTTTTATATTCCCTGTGCACCGCCCCGAGTCCCTTCGGGGAGAAGGAGCGGTATACAAATAAACATTCAATTCAATTCAATTCAATACTTAGCAGATGAGGGCTTGACAGCTCAAGGAAACAACAGCCAATGACTTAATAGCCAGCCATCAACATCCCAGTCAACAACTAAAAAGCGACTTACAACTGGGTACCATATAAATACCACACAGAGAACAGCAGAAAGTACACACTAGAGAGACATCCCCGGAGGATGGGCTCCAACACAAGTCTGAAAGCTTGGAAGACTAAACCTCTGGTCCCAGTGACCAACCCAGATTGGATCGTGCAAAAGTAGGTTCTCCCTACTTTACCTACTTTTGAATTGATCCTTCTCATCAAGATTGGCAAGGACTCTTCAGGCAGTATAAGGTTTTCTCATCCAGTTGAGCCGTGCTTGGGCAAAGACTCTGAGTTTGGGTATCTACTTATAGTCTCAAATATCCTTAAGGTTGACTTCTTGATTCTGCTTCCTGATTGTACTTTGGCTAAGCTACCTCAAGGATCCTGAATACTAGATAGCTTCTGTTTCACTCTTGCCTTCTGTCAGAAACTCAATCTGGGTTCCAGGTTACAAAGAGGTCTTCCCTGGGCCAAACTCATGATCTAGGTTCAAAAGGATGACAGCAGGACCTTCCTCAAAGATACTGTATGTATATTATAGCTTGTACACTATCATTGGTTGCTCTTTTGCCCTATATTTTCTCTATGTTCTGTTATACAGAAAATGAACTAAAACTATATGTTAATATATGGAATTTTAAAAAAAACATTCCACAAGTTAATGGAAAGAAAATGTCTCTTGCCAGTTCTGAGGCTGTTATGAAAATACATTTTAATGGGACTTTGGAGAAATAGAAGATGCAATGAAAACCACAGCTCCTCTATTGCACTGCTGCCTCCACTGTTATTTTTAGAAATTCTGATGGAAGATCAAATCTGGAGGAAACAATCATGCTGGCAAACGATTTTGCTGTAATGTTTTGCAAGTGATAAACATTTGCATTCTACCAATATTGTGAATTTCTCCCTCAAATGGACAATCTCAAACATATAGTAGGACGTCTGTCTGGAATCTTAATCAGACTAACCCAAATGACACAAAGGCGGGTGCAATATTTGAAATTGCCCATACCTCTTCATCATGTGACGTGAAAACGAATTACGAAAAGATATTAAGAGCAGTAGCTCAAAAATTAAGCTAAATATCATAGATACGAGATTTGCAGTTTAATTCAGTCTGTAAGATTATACCAAGCTTTCTGGAATAATGAAATAACGCTAATCAAAAACCTATGGAGACAAAAGAAAAGCAAGAACTAGTCATCCTTTAATCAAGCAAGTAATGGAAAGCCAGTTCCTTTCCCTCCCTCCTTTTATTAAGGAGCCTCAATTGGCCTGAATAATTCAGTTACAAGAGGAAAAAAATAACAATAATTAGTATTTAGATCACATTCTAGAAAATGTAAAGCATGTTACAGGTAATATCTTTGTATTCCTTGAAACAATTATTCATGAAAGCTTTATTCAGTATTTTTTATACTTTATTCACCGCTACGATGCCGTAGCGGTGATGTGCCAGTGCCTGGAAGCCGTACGGATCTGGATGGGAAGAAACGGACTCAAGCTCAACCCGACCAAGACCGAGTGGCTGTGGTTTCCGGCTGCCCGATTCAACCAGTTGACTCCATTGCTGGCCATTGGGGGCGAACATCTTGCCCCAGTGGATGGGGCGCGCAACTTGGGTGTCCTCCTGGATGCCCGGCTGTCCATGGAAGATCAAGTGACAGCCGTGGCCAGGAGGGCGTTTTACCAGGTTCGCCTGGTTCGCCAGTTGCGCCCCCTATTGGATCGGGACGCCCTTCGCACAGTCACCCATGCTCTCGTGACATCCCGACTGGACTATTGTAACTCTCTCTACATGGGGCTCCCCTTGAGGTGCACCCGAAGACTTCAGCTGGTCCAGAATGCAGCCGCGCGAGCAATAATGGGTACCGCAAGGTATACCCATGTAACACCGCTCTTGCGCGAGCTGCACTGGCTACCTGTCGTCTTTCGGGTGCGCTTCAAGGTGTTAGTTCTCATCTTTAAAGCGCTCCATGGCTCGGGACCTAGCTATCTGCGGGATCGGATTCTGCCCCATACATCCTCCCGGCCGATTCGCTCCCACAGAGAGGGACTGCTCCGGGTGCCGTCCACTAGACTTTGTCAGCGGGCGACGCCCAGGGGAAGGGCCTTCTCTGTGGCGGGCCCAGCCCTCTGGAACGACCTTCCCCCCGACATTAGAACAACTATGGACCTCCGCTCCTTCCGTCAGAAATTAAAAACTCACTTTTTCTGCTTGGCCGGCCTAGGTTAGTCTCTACCCAGGGATTAGGGATTGTTAATTTTAAATGGGAATTTTAGTGCAGGGATAGTCAAATTTAATTTGTTTTTATTGTATTTATTGTATTCATGTATATATTTTATGCTGTTTTATTCCTCCCTGTACACCGCTCCGAGTCCCCTAGGGGAGAGGACGCGGTTATACAAATAAATATTCAATATTCGATATTCGATTTTGAAGATGGGGATTTGAAGCTGAGAAAAGCTCACTTCTGAATATCTCTTCAGTGGAGATTAGATTGTTATGCTTTTAGTGCCATCATATCCACAGTGATCCTTTTACAAATTCCAGATGTGCAGCATTTATGTGCAGATCAGTCATAAGAAATGAATGTGGGCCTTACACCACAGTTGAATTTCTAGTCAGTGTATTCAGTTTCCGTCTTTCACTCAAAAAGAATGAGCATGTGTTGCAGTGGATAACTTCAGTGGGTATCAAGTTGGATCCCTACCTCTTCTGAAATTTGCAAAGAAAAAACTGTCAGCTGCTGAGGGAAATTAAAATCTCTCCTGATCTAATCTTTTACCTAAACAAGTGATCTATGCAAATGTAAATAGTTGACTCACTTGCAATCTAATAACTGTTTCAGTACAGAATGCCAGTGGGGATCTTAGGGCCATGGGCTTTCCAGTATAAAATGCTTTAATTGGGTAAACAACTAACATTCAAGGTAAAAGAATATTGGTATTTTCCTTCTTATTTTTGTAAAATATCAGCTCTGTGGACTTTATTCTGAATTCTTACAGTTTCAGAAAAAATGTACATAATTGTTTTATTTGTAAAACTGGGTATTCTTGTATTGAAAATTCCTTTGATAGATACTTTCCAATTTAAAACAAAAGCATTTTTCCTTCAGCTACAGAGGACTTCTTTGGGAGAAAATCCAAATTTAAACCGTATTTAGGTTTCTATCATTTCTGTTCAATGCACTTTTTCCATCTTCAATGGACAGGGTAAATTAACTGCATTTTCAATAAGTGCATTCATGAATGAAATGCTCCAGAGACTGGTTATGTATACAGGTAGTCCTTGACTTACAACCATTCATTTAGTGACCGTTCAAAGTTACTAAGGCACTGAAAAAAGTGTCTTTCACACGACTGTTGTAGCATTCCCCAAGGTTATGTGATAAAAATTTGGATGCTTGGCAAGTGGCATGTATTTATGACAGTTGCAGTGTCCTGGGGTCATGTTTGTACACCTTTTGTAACCTTCCCAGCTGGCTTCTGACAAGCAAAGTCAATGAGGGAGGCCAGGTTTGTTTAACAACTGCATGATTCACATAACTGTGATGATGTTTGTCCATTGTGTTCGAAGAGGACCTTGACATCTAACACATGGTGGGCTGTCCACGATGTGTCTGCAGGTGGCTGGCAAGGCCTATATGGGCATGGAGTGTCCTGCCACATGTTGGGCAGACATGTGTGGGCACCATTGTAGCAGCATTTGCAGCTCTGGCTTTGCGGACTGCTCTCTTCTCTTATGCTACGGCTGCTCTGCTCTCCTCAGATGTCTGGCAGCCTTGGTGGATCGATCTTGTGCCAGAGTTTCCCAGGAAGTGGTGTCAATATTCAGGGACTCAAAGGAGGCTTTATATTGAGAACAACTGTAGTATAAGAGGGGGGTGCAACTCACTTAACTCTCTTGTTTGGCGATGGAAATTTTGGTTTAATTGTGGTCATAAGTCAAGAATTACCAGTAGTTTCCCTTCTTTAGTAGCCAAACCGAGAATCTGGATACTAAAAAAAAGGGTGGACAGTGAATAACAAGGAACGTAAACATCATCAGCACAGAATCATGGGAATAGGATACTTGATATTTTTCTTCTTGACTCAGGGAACATTTCATAAAAGAATTATGCATATGTTTTGTGTGTACATGAGTCCAACCTATCCCACTGAGTAGTGGGGATTCATTTTGTACAGTATAAATATTATATATTTTACAGCACAATGCAAGCTAAACCAATATCTGAAAACTGGCAGCAAAAATAGCATTGGCATTTACATGTTGAAGTTCAGTTTCCTGGCTTACATTAAAAAAAAGTAAGCCTATATAAGCAGGGATAAACCCGTGAGCGGAATTTTCCATATGAATGAGTACGTTTCCTAAGTCCTTCATTTATTCTTTTAATATGCATCTTCCTGACAAATCTGCCATGATAAAGGAAAACTTATTATATGAAAAAAAAATCCTTAATGTATTTCTGGAGATTCATGTATTTCAGTGCTTTCTGTACTTTTACTGCTCCCTAAAGTTAAACGTATGTTTAAGATAGCTTTTATTGTAATTTTAAATTTTAACCAAAAAGGTGTTGTCAGTTAAGGGACATTGAGGTGGATGGACAGTTTTGTGGATTTTATATGAGGCACTGGTTTTATGGTTCTACTGTTTATTTTGTAAAACGGGGGTCAAAAATTTTAAGGAGTCTGGCAATATATAAATATATGCAATATTAACTGTGGAATGAACTTCTTAATTCATTCTAAATGATGCACCATTGTTTGAACTAGTTTTCAGTAGATTCCCTGGAATGTGTTGAAGATAACTCTGGCTTTGCATTATTTTCAATCACTGTCACACCTTATTTATAACTTAGCTCTATTCCCATGATTAAATTTTGCGTTTTGATGTTGTTCTTCCCCATTATTTGCAGTATTTTTAAACAATACCATTAATGGAAAATATAACAGAAGGTTATGTTTCGAGCACAGTTATTCAAGAAGAATCTTGCTTAAATATATAAACTGGCAGCAAACAGCACTTCTCACTAGCACTGATGTTTGGGTAATGAAACGTCTGCAAGAAAACAAGCAAAGCTCAGAGAGCACCAAGGACCCATCATTTCAACCCTGAGCTACAAATATTTTCCTTTATTAGACTCCTGCTTGTTGTGATAAAATGTATTGTAAGTATGCATGTGCATATAAGAGAGTCAGTTTGGTCTAGTGCAGTGTTTCTCAACCTTGGTGACTTTAAGTCCTATGGATTTGAACTCCCAGAATTCCCCAGGCAGCATAGCTGGCTGGGGGATTCTGGGAGTTGAAGTCCACAGGACTTAAAGTCACCAAGGTTGAGAAACACTGGTCTAGTGGTTAAGGCACCCGGCTAGAAACCGGGAGTCACTGAATTCTAGTTTTCCTTAAGACAAACCAGCTGGATGTCTTTGGACCAGTCACTCTCTCTCAGCCCTAGGAAGGAGATAATGGTGAACCAGTTTTGAAAAATCTTCTGAAAAACCTACACAGACTAATAATTCAAGGAGTCCACACCAACTTGAAGGCACACTGTCACGCACACACACTTACACACATACACAGCAATACACATATACATGTTGTAATACCAAAGAATGTATGCTCACACTGTACACTGCAATTGCCCAGTTAAACTGGATTGACAATCTTTTATGAAAAATCAAACTGGATCAATAAAAGTATTTATTTGAAAAGATAAATTGGCTAGTGTGCTTCATTCATCCTTCCTCTGTTTGAGCACTGATGGAATTGCATTCCAGCACATCTAGATGACAACAGGGGCGGTGGGGAGATTTCTAAGCAGAGTTTTCAAACAACTTTTGGATCCTGCCAGAATGCTCCTGAGGTCTATCCATAAGGGATGCTAAAGAATCAGGAATGCGATGGAAGGGGACTAGCCCAACAAAGTCCAGCATTTTCTCTGCTACATTGTTCCATGCCTAACTCAACATGCAGCACAAAAGGTGGTGTCCTCCCCCTTGCTGATGTGGCAATGTAGTTCTCTCTCTACACCATTGTTTTCCTCCTCGGCAGCTGGAGACACACATGTTCTCTCCTGCGATCAAATTCATACTAGGCCCATGAAGCAAGCCTTCACCTTTATGTTTCTCTTACTAGACATGATGCTTGTGGCTGCATCTTTCAAAATTTGTGCTTTCAACATACGAAGCTTTGGACAAGCCAAGGCAGCCAACCAGAGAGTGATGAGAGCTCTTGTCCAGGTGCGTTTATGATGGAACTAGTGGGGTGGATGATGAAGTGGTGACAACAGTGCACTGAGAGTGGGTGGCACTCAGCCCAGATTCAGAAGTGATCCAGGGACAGCTGGAGCAGTGAAGGGCAGAAATGGACAAGTCCTCCTTTAGGTATGGGAGTTACAGGGTTGCCTTGTCGCTCTCTCAGCCCAACCCATCACACGGGGTCGCAATTGGGGGTGGGGGGAGGAGTATGTATGCTACGTTGCTATCCTAATGAAAGGTGATGTATGGATCTAGCAAAGAAACAGAAGTGTTCTCATCCAATGTGGTTATGACAGAGGTCAGACACAGGCTATCCAAGTATATGAACAAAAAGGGAAAATGCCACAGTTCATCCATTAATTGGGAAATACCACATCTTAAAATAAAAATTGACACCCATTTCAGTTAAAGTAGAAAGCATCTAAGAAAGTGGCAGTGTCTGAACAGCTAGGAAAGTTCTCTGGTTCACTTTGGGTTTCTCTAGCAGAATTGGAAGTGCTGCAACTGCTTTTATGTTTTGGTGGTTGGAGCTGTGTTTGTCAGTCTGGGGGTGATGAGGGAGGTATGGCTTTTGCAAAGTGACCAGGAGCAGGGTTTTCTTTTCCTCCTGTGATTTCAGAGAGAATTTGCATTTACTTTTCTCTATTTTTGTCTATTTATGTAACCTTGCATTTTTTAGGATTCGTGATAGTGATAGTGTTGGGAAATTGTTGCTATTTTTCAACAAATGTAGGAAGAAGGGATTGGGGAGGTGCAAAAATTGAATTTGGGAGACTGAAGAAGGTCTAGGATTTTTTGTTGTTGTTGCCAACCTTGGAGTTGACAGTACTGAATCTACTTGACCAAAGATCAGAAGACTGCCTAGGTAAATACATATCAGTCACACTAAGCTAACCAAAAGAATTTCTTTTTTTAACAAGATTAGCATGATCTAATTCTTGTCAATGAATGATCCATGAATCATGAGATATATGTAGCATCATGAAAAATTGGAAGAGGGAGTGAGGAGATTGGGAAAATAATGGAGGGGAAGAAAGATATAAACAATCAGAAGACCAAAGACAAGTCAGCTGGGAGTTTATTTTATAAACAGCAACTCATCACAGATAGTGGGAAATTCAGGAAGAAGCATTTGAGCTCATTCAAAGAGACTGCTTTAGCGAACTTAGAATAAATGTTAGGAATTCCTCTTATGGTTTCCAAGGTTTTGTATGTTTCCCAACACCAGCACTGAAGACACTGTGCAGAAACCTTGTGATCTTTTCTTCCTTGAACTAGTCCACCTGTGTGAGGCTTGACAGCCTTTATCACTTATTCCCATAAATAAATAAATAGCAGATTTAGTATTGGCCACCGATGCTTTAAATCAGGGGTCCCAAACCTTTTTTGCACCAGGGACCGGTTTCATTTTAAAGAAAATTCTGCGGACCGGCTGGCCTAGAGCAGGGGTCCCCAACCTTTTTTGCACCAGGGACCGGTTTCATTTTAAAGAAAATTCTGCGGACCGGCTGGCCTAGAGGACGAGGGGGGAGGGGGAACAGGTGGCGCATGCGCATGCAGGGGGGGGGGAGTCGGCTCACTTGGCCGTCTAGGGCAGTGGTGAGCAAACTTATTAGTCAATAGAGCCAAATATCAACAGTACCACTACTGAAATTTCTTTTGAGAGCCAAAAGGTGTGGCCTGTTTTGTTTTGTCATGTGACCCGGTGGGCGGGGCCAACTTGGAAAATGTGGTGAAACTCACTTAACAGTCTTGCTTGGCAACCAAAATTTTGGGCTCAATTGTGGTCATAAATTCTTTCTTTCTTTCTTTCTTCCATTTCTGGCTGGTCTTTGGTCTTCTGAAGATGGTAAAAATGGATTTATGGGCACTCGGTATATATAAAGGCAGCCCATGACTCTTTGGGATGCTGGTTTGAATCCAGGAAATGACTCAGAGGATGTGATTCCTTTGAAATGACCACTGGGAGAAAAATAGATCTTTAACCTGGTTAACCAAACAGGTAGCTTGAGGTGGAAGGAAATAGGAAAATATATTTCTGCCTTTCCTTTCCTTTCCTTTCCTTCCTTCCATTGCCTCCCTCCCCTTCCTCCCTTCTTTCCTTCCCTCCCTCCTATCCTTTTCCCCTTTCTTTTTCTTTCTTTCTTTCCTTCCTTCCTTCTTTCACCCCTCCCTTCCTCCCCTCCCCCTTCTTTCCTTCACTCCCTCCCTCCCACCCTCCCTTTATCTTTCTTTTTCTATTTTTCTTTCTTTCTCTTTCTCTGTTTTTTGTCTCTCTCTCTCTGTATCTGTCTCTCTCCTCCCTCCACCCATCTCTGTCACTCTGTATGTGTGTGTGTGTGTGTGTGTGTGTGTGTGTCTGTTTCCCCCCTCTCTCTCTTTCTGTCTCTCTAAGTCTGCCTCTGTGTGTCTGTCATTCTCTCCCTCCCTCCCCCCGGGGAAGCAGCAGAGGAGTCAGCATGTTGGCTGCCGAGGTTATCCTGCAGCGGGCGGGCGAAGGACCCGAGCTCCGTCCGGGCACCTCACGGGGCTGGAAGGGAGGTGGGCGTGTGGCGCCCGGATGGCTTTGGCGGCACCTTAAGGTAGCCGCAGCTTGAGTCCTTCGCCCGCCCGCTGCGGGATAACCTCCCCAGCCGACATACCGGCTCCTCCCGGAAGCCCCGGAAAGTGCATTGGGCCGTTGGAAGGAGCTGGTGGAGGCGCGCTCGGCTATCCTCTGCTCAGGGGGCTGCTCTCTCCTCCTCGCTGGCCCTGCGGCCCGGTTCCTATGAAGCCGCGGACCGGCACCGGTCCGCGGACCGGGGGTTGGGGACCCCTGCTTTAAATCTTCCAAGCAGCAACACCAGATTCGCTTGCAAATAATGTAGAGCAGTGTTTTTCAAACTTAGCAACTATAAAATGTGTGGACTTCAGAATTTCCAAGATGCTCTGGTGAGCATCTCGAGTCATGAGAATTGGCATAACAATAATAAGTGCATCTCTTTTCTGACTTCCAGATCCTGTCTCGCTGTGATATCTCTGCTGTGCAAGAGGTGCGTGATTCCAAGGGTCTGGCTATTCAGGCACTACTGCAGAAGCTCAATAGGTACTATCCATAGCAAACAATTCTAATCACAATGTACTGCAAAATAAGGTGATTTGCAGACAATAACTCAATAGGGTGAAAGTATAGGAGCAGTGCACCAAAGAAAGAAAAGCATTAGAATCTGTAGCACTGATATTGTACCTATTATCCATGTGGATGGTTTTAATGTTTTAATTATTCCATCTTCTACATCTGACATGCGGTCTTATTCCATTCCCCCAAACTCTATTTCTAGGAGTGAGATGGCTGCTTTGAGTGTTATCAAGGCCAGCACATCCTTATTTAATGAATTGCAGCCTTTGTACATTCAAAGGAAGACACCTACACAATGTTCTTTTGAGATGTCAGTGCTACTGTGGCCAATCCTTAAATACTATGTATATTTACCTGGGGTGTAAATGTATCTTGGAATTCTTTTGTATGCAGTGAAATTATATTGTATTGATTCTACAACAGATAGAAAGCAACCATAGCTTTTGGGACGTGTTTTTCCTGTAAATATTAGAATCAGGGAAAAGAGAAACCACCACTTCTTTTGGGAGAGATAATAGGCCATTTCTCTTAAACCTGGAACCAACTATACAGACTGAGCAGGAAGATGACATCTTGGTTCTTTTAAGGAACATGGCATCACTGATTTCCTCTTTTCCCATCCCCCACATGGCAGGTATGATCCTTCTCATCACTACAGCTGCCTAGAGAGCAAGAGACTTGGAAGACGCAGCTACAAGGAGCAGAATGTCTTTGTATATCGGTAATAATATCTGTGGATCTGGAAATAACAGAACCAAAGCCAACACTGGCTGAAGTATCTTCAGAAAGCTATTAATAATAATAATAATAATAATAATAATAATAATAATAATAATAATAATAATAATAATAATAATAATAATAATAACAACAACAACAACAACAACAACAACAATAATAATAATAATAATAATAATAATAAAAAATTTATTTTGTATACCGCATCCTCTCCCCAAGGGGACTCGGAGCGGTGCACAGGGAAAAAATTAAAATACTATAGAAAAAAAATACATACATAAAATAAATACAGTGAATAAAAACGAATTAAATTAGGATTATCCCTGCGCTAAAATCCCAAAGTTATAACACTAAAATTCCCTAACACCCCAAAAGGTAGAGACTAACCTAGGCCGGCCAAGCAGAAAAAGTGTGTTTTGAGTTTTTGGCTCAAGTATTAAAGTATTTGAGTATTGTAACTGCTAACAAACTTTATCCTGTATTAGTGGATAACCTAGTGTTGTCCAGATATTTATTTATAGGGAGAAAATGCCAGGACCAAACGTAATTTCTAATGTTGGATTTTCTCCCTTACCAGAGGGAGCCCCCTTGTGAAGTACTGTGAAGCTATTACCATGGCAACTTTACTGCGCTGTACAGTAGAATCAATTTTACAGCAGTACAGTAGAAGCCATTTTAAGGCACAGCAGGCTGTAACTTAACAGAACACACCCCCTGAGGAGTGTTAGGGGTGTCTTACCCCCACAGTATTTTTTTCCCAAAGAGTAAGTCATCTGTATACCAGGTTTGGTTGAAATTACTTGAGGCATTCAGAAATTATGCTGGAATACACACACACACACACACACACACACACACACCAACATTTCATTCAGTCTTCATTCCTTAATATGATTATTTATTCCTTAATATTTATTATTTATTCCTTAATATGATTTATCTTCCCAGTAAGATAAATGTTTGTGATTGATTATGAATCATCAAGTTTATGTTATCTCTTAATGATCACATAAATGTAGATAGATTTTCTCTAGGATGTCTGTCCCCAGTTTGGTCCTTCAAAAGAACCTCAGGCCATACAACACTAGATAACAGTATTGAATTTGAATTTTATTCGATTTGTAAACCGCACCAATCTCCGTCGAGACGAACTCTGGGTGGTGCACAGGAAATTAAGACCACAATAAATAGATAACAACAAATACAAAAGTTAAAAAGAAATTAAATTGCAAACCTGTGCTAAAAGTCCCATTAAAAACCTGTCAACCATTTTCTAATTTAGCTGAAGCTCTATCGTACCTAGGTCTGAATTCTAAGCTAGTCCAGCTTGCTGAAAGAAGTATGTCTTGAGTGAGCGGTGGAAGAGGGGACGGTCCGTGATGGTGCGAAGTTCGGGGGGCAGGTCGTTCCAGAGGGCGGGCCCTGCCACAGAGAAGGCCCTACTCCTGGGCATCGCCAGCCAGCATTGACTGGTGGTCGGCACCCTGAGGAGGCCCTCCCTGTGGGAGCAAATCGGTTGGAGGGAGGTATGTGGCAGGAGGCGGCCCCTCAGGTAACTAGGCCCCGAGCCATGGAGCGATTTAAAGATGGTAACAAGCACCTTGAAGGGCACCCGGAAAGCTACCGGTAGCCAGTGCAGCTCGCGCAGGAGAGGTGTTACATGGGAACTTCGAGATGTTCCTGAAATCCCCGTGCGGCCGCATTCTGGACTAACTGGAGCCTCCGGATGCACCTCAAGGGGAGCCCCATGTAGACAGCGTTGCAATAGTCAAGGCGGGATGTCACGAGTGCTTGAGTGACTGTGCGGAGGGCGTCCCGGTCAAGAAAGGGACGCAACTGGCGTACCAGGCAAACCTGGTAAAAAGCCCCACTGGTCACGGCCGCCACATGGTCATCCAGGGACAGCCGCAAATCCAGGAGGACGCCTAAGTTGCGAGTCCTTTCCATGGGGGCCATTGACTCGCCCCCGATAACCAGTGATGGAACTAGCTGGCTATGCCGGGAAGCCGGAAACCACAGCCACTCGGTCTTGGATGGGTTGAGCCGGAGTTTGTTACTTCCCATCCAGAGCCACACGGCCTCCACACACCGGGACATCACTTTGACAGCATCATTGGGGTGGTCGGGGGTAGATATGTACAGCTGAGTATCATCAGCGTACTGATGGTACTCTACCCCACAACCACGGATGGTCTCACCCAGCGGCTTCATGTAGGTGTTGAGCAGGAGGGGCGAGAGGACTGACCCCTGAGGCACCCCACGTTAGGGGCATCGACGTCGACTTCTCTCCTCCTGTTAACACGAATTGCAACTGATCGGAGAGGTAGGAGGAGAACCACTGCAATACAGTGCCCCCCAATCCCAACCCCTCCAGTCGATGCAATAAGATACCATGGTCGATGGTATCAATAGCCGCTGAAAGGTCTAACAGGACCAGGATAGAGGAATAACCTCAATTAACCTTAGTAATTGTCTAAGGTGATTTGGGGAAGGCTGTCTCAAATCTAATGTCATCTTGATACATATATGATGTAATGGTAAGTTCTCTGATAAAAAAATCAGATAACAGTTGAGTTCACTACCATTGAAAAATCTCTTCTCTAGAATACAGGAGTTAGTTAAAGGAAACTAGAAAAGTCCTTAGGAAGTAGGGAGTGAATTGGTTCTCAAAGGAAAATAGTACAATTACTGAAATATCTTATATTCCTTTCATTTCAATAAACCTTGTTAAAAAGATTCTGTGAGAATCATGCTTGGACAGAAATACTTTTGAGTTTGGGGTAATTGTTAAAAGCCTGACATACCAAAGAAACAAAAACCAGAGGAAGAGCCCATACTTAAAGTCTTTTGGCTAATGAACCTTCATGGGGACACAATCTTTTTACCCTGGTTATTTTCCTCACTGACAGTCAGGATGCTGTATCAGTTATGGCTTGGTGCCAAGTTGGAGATGAGGATGCCAGAGATTTTGCTAGGGGACCCTTTGCTGTGCGTTTCCATTCTCCCTACACAGGTAAGCTTTAATGGTTCTGTTCATAGGCCTAAGAATTTGTCTGGGCAAGAATTTCTTAAGTCCAGGACCTCAGTAGCCATCTAGCTAGATATGGCAAGAGGAAAAAAATATCAGGAACGGAAATCCTTGGATTTAGTAACCACAGCTTTCCAGTTCTGAAGCAGGTATATAGCACACAATTATAAGAAATATAACACAGTAAATATGGTGAAAACTGTGCCTGAGTTTTGTGGCTAATTGTTCTCTCTACTCTAAAGAGCACTAACTAATAACAGTTAGTAGAGTTTACAGGCAGGATGTCTTGTATCCTGTGCTTTAAAAAAGTACATTGGAGTAACAATTCAGCCTCCTATCTTGACTGGGAACATCCAAGTAGGTTTTTTGGACCCGTATTGATTTACAGTTATTAAATAGAAGAGCTTAATATAAATCTAAAGTGTACTGTATAGTATTCTTGAAGTATAACATACTGAATGCCCATAATTATTTGCAAACAATGAAAAAGACAGAAACAGCACAAGACACAATTGTGCCATGACATACATTTATTTTGGGTCCAATTTTTGTCGCCATGAGGAAGTCTTTCCAAGGTGCTTGGAAGTATACTGCTTTTTTTAATGCCTTCACCTGTTGACTGCTGTAGTCCCTGGAATTTTCTTGGCAAGGTTTTCAGGAGCGATTTCCCTTCTGTTGCTTCCTACAACTGAGGCGAAGTGACTGGCCCAAGATCACCCAGTTGGCTTTTGCTAAGGCAAGAACTAGTTTTTAGCTTGGTTCCTTAATCACTATATCAAGACAGTCTCTGCAAACATTTATTTATTTATTTATTTATTTATTTAATTACATTTATATCCCGCCCTTCTCCGCAGAGGACCCAGGGCGGCGCACAGGAAATTTAAAAGATATACAAAATAGAAAATAAATAAATAATTTAAAATATATATTAAATAATCCCGATCCTATGCTAAAACCAATTATTAAAAACCCAATTTAAAACTTTTCTAAAAGTCCCCATGGGAGGTTAGGCTAGGCCGGCTTGATGAAAAAAGTATGTCTTTAAACATTGGCGGAAGAGGCGGAGGTCGGTGATGGTCCGGAGTTCAGGGGGTAGGTCGTTCCAAAGGGCAGGGCCCGCCACAGAGAAGGCTCTTCCCCTGGGTGTCGCCAGTCGGCATTGTCTGGCTGACGGCACCCTGAGGAGGCCCTCTCTGTGGGAGCGTATCGGTCTAAGGGATGTATGGGGCAGGAGACGGTCTCGCATATAACTAGGCCCCGAGCCATGGAGCGCTTTAAAGATGGTCAGAACCTTGAAGCGCACCCGAAAGACCACAGGAAGCCAATGCAGCTCGCGCAGGATTGGTGTTATATGGGAGCTTCTGGTGGCTCCCGTAATTACCCGCGCGGCTGCGTTTTGGACTAGCTGTAGCTTTCGAGTGCACCTCAAGGGAAGCCCCATGGGAAGCAAACATATTGGTAGATGTGGATAAATCCTTATCAGCTCATGTTGCCTGTATTGCTATCACCTCTACACAGTTGCTTCAGACTTTGTGCTACTCTTGCACCATACCTGTCCTCGGGAAGCTGTCCATGAGCTTGACCTGCTGTTTGAAGTATGCATGGAGCTAATGCATTGGTGGAAAACAGAGGTACATTCTGGGAGCAGGGGGTGGATATTGCTGAACTAGATGAGCCAACAACCTTTCCAATCTTCTTTCCTGACCCACTTCAACAGAATGTGATAGTGCTGGGAGACCTGAATGCAGGTGGTGCCTACATCCCAATGAGTGCGTGGGCCAGAATCCGCCTGCGCAATCACCCTGCCTTCCATTGGCTTATCAGCGACGAAGAAGATACCACCGTTAGCCGCCAAACTTGCTGTTCATATGACAGGTACTAAACTGCAGCATTCAAGTTCATCCACCAGCTTTCTCCAAAATGTTTCCATCATCCCATAGACAAGTCTCATAGGCAAGCAGTCAAGCAGTCACTCATTAGTTAACATGACAAGGCTGCTCTATTGAGTAATCTATTGAACTAAGGTTAGACATGCAGGTAGAACACTTCGGAATCCCTTCCCCAGTCAGGTCCACCTGCCCGCCAGGAATGTTACACTGTTCTGCTTCCTGACATATTGGCCACCTGTAAAGTACCTTTCGGAAACCTGGAAACCCAACTGTCACTGTTTTCCTCTTAGAATCATAGTTCATGGAGAAGAATTACTCTCTGCTGTTGTGCCCGGATCAGCAAAGCCGTACAATTTCACAAAGGCACTTGGATTGTCTGAAGAAGAGGTGAGCAGGCTTGGTTATTCTCTCTTGTTAAAAAAAAAGGAATGTTTATCTATGGCAAACCTGAAGAACTCAGATTTTCTCATTTTTATAGGCCTTAGAAATCAGTGATCACTACCCTGTGGATGTGAAGCTGAAGCTTGCTCCAAAGAACCAGCAAGAACTCTAAGTTCTCCACTGGCGTATTATATAAAATGAAGGGAAATGGGGAAAGTAAATACGGTAATCTTTAACCTATAGTAGGTCCCTATCTAAATAAAAGTCAAATGGAGCCCAGGAGCAGGATGTTATCAGCTTGTATGTTGCTTTAGTCATAGAAGTGACTAAAGCAACATGCATAGACATAGAAGCATCACTGTCATTTGCTCCTCACTGTTTCCAATGTCAGTGTAATTTTTATTGTTCACTTTCAATGTTGATCACCCCAAATACTGAAATAATTTCTGGGATTCTGTCAGTGGCCAATTTCATTGCCTTGAATAGAGAGAACTGGCCCGATTATCCAGTTCGAACAATGATCATCTTTTCTGTGAGTCCCAGACAATTCTACCATTCTCGCCATCCCATCTCTTTCCCCAGACAAATCTCTAAACTTCACCAAGGTGATCTTTTAATAGTCACAGGCAGGAAACCCTAATTTCAGTATTAGGAAAAACAAGCCCTCTTAACAGTAGGACTATACTATCTATAGCCCTTACCAATTGAGCTCAAAATTTCCATTGTTAAGCAAGCAGTGATTAAGTGAGTGGTGCTCCATTTTTGGACCTTTCTTGCCACCGTTGTTAAGTGAATTGCTGCAATTGTTCAGTTACCGAAACAGCTGTTCAGCCAATCTGGCTTCCCCATTGACTTTGAAGTGCCTTGAAAGTCTGGTCTAATTAATTTTCCTATTTTCAAAGGCAGTTTTGCCAAGAAAAAAAATTCTTCTGTATTTTTTTTTTAATCACTGCCCCTTTGCTCCATTTAAAAGTTTCTTGGATTCCAACCTTGTTAAGCTTTTTGTTTTTAAATTAAAATCCTTTAAAGCAGCATTCTTTTGCCTCTTCTTAATTTCATAAAGAAGGCACTCATTAAGAGTTTTTGATCTTTACCGCTGTTGGAAATATCTCTTTTGGGGTTATAAAGTAATTAAAGGTAGTCCTCATTTAATAACCATTATTGGAGTCCTGGTCATTAAGCAAAGTGGTTGTTAGTGAGACTCCGAAAGGATTGCTTCACTCAATGACCGTGAACCCACCACTCCCTGTTGCAGTCATTAAATGATCTTGTAGATTGTTAGGTAAACAGAGTTCTTCTCTGTGCCTGTAGAGTAGGGATGTCCAAACTTGGGAACTTTAAGACTTGTGGACTTCATCTCCCAGAATTCCCCAGCCAGCTATGGTGGCTGGGGAATTCTGGGAGTTGAAGTCCACAAGTCTTAAAGTTCCCAAGTTTGGACATCCCTGCTGTAGAGGGATTTTGGACTTGAATTTTATCTGTCAAGGTACAAAGAGGCAAGGAGCTGGGAATCTTTTTCTCCCGTCTGCTGAGTTCTTTGTAAACCCCCAGCTCTTAAGCCCGTGATGGCAAACCTATGGCATGCAAAAATCTAAAGAAAAAGATAGAAAAGAAATGAAGAAGGAAAAAAAAGGGGGGAGGGAGGAAACCACAGTTAAGAAATATAGACTTTCTACCTTCTTTTTAACAGATATTGACAAATCCAATCTCTTTCCTCCCTCTTAAATCACCCCAAAAGCTCTTCAATCCCATATTGAATTCTAATCTTTTCCGATCTTTAGAGCCATAAATCATAATTTCATTTTTCTTCTTTTAGTAAGTGGTCCATAAAAAGCTTCCAATCTTTAATAAAGTTTTCTATGCTTATTTTTAAGGGAGGCGGTGGCTCAGTGCTGGGCTTGTTGATCAGAACGATCTGCAGTTTGGCAGTTCGAATCCCTAGCGCCGTGTAACAGAGTGAGCTCCCATTGTTTGTCCTAGCTTCTGCTAGCCTAGTAATTCGAAAGCACATAAAAATGCAAGTAGAAAAATAGGGATCACCTTTGGTGGGAAGGTAACAGTGTTTCGTGAGCCCTTGCCATTTAGTCATGCCGGCCACATGGCCACAGAGACGTCTTTGGACAGTGCTGGCTCTTTGCTTTGAAACGGAGATGAGCACCGCCCCCTAGAGTAGGGGAAAACTAGCACATATGTGCAAGGGGAACCTTTACCTTTACCTATGTTTATTTTTACATTGAGTATGGTCAGTGGATTACACCTTGTGAAGTTCCTCTATTTCCTCTATTTCCCCCCCCTCAACATTAAGTATTTGTAAATACTTAAATAGACCCACAGACCCTCATCAAGATGGAGGGCTCTTCCCTCTGTTTAGGACTTGGCTCTGTGTCAGGCCTGTTTCTTCGAGTACTTAAGAAAGAACACGCTTAAACATTATTTGAAATGAATAAGGCTACTTTTACTAAGTAACGACAGTGAACAGACCAAGTAAAGCAGAGAGTGAATAGTTTAGGCGCGAACATAGAGTATTAAGCTTAAGCCCATCCCAATCCCTCACCCCCCCTTAGCATTGTCCAATATACTTTCTTCTCCACCATCAGGTGGGCAGGTCATCACGAGCATGGAATGCGGGACCGTTAGCCGAGAGATAACACCAGCCGTCAACATCTTCCACCAGCAGAACAATTGCATCCCAGTGCCCCACCCGCCCCGTTGCCATGGCAGCTAAGCAGAACTAGCGAAGGCTGACATCCGGACCTCCTCCAAGAGCAGCGAGAAATCCCGGACGTATCGCAGAAAACGAGATGCTAGACCTGTAAAACAGACAAACAAAACAAAACAACATATAGGAGAGAGGGAAAGGGTCAAGGTTTGTGTGGATACTTGGCATAAAACTGGCGTACCAGCTTAGGAGCTTTGAGATGCTCTTTATCCACCCATTCGTTGTGAGAAGGGGGAAAGTCTTTCCACATGACTAAGAACTGAGTTTTATTCCGACGGACTCTGGAATCTAAAATGTCACGAACTTCATAATGCTGGTGCCCGTCCACCATTGTAGGCGCAGGGGTATCAGGCAAAGGTTTGCGGAGATGCGAAGTGCGTTCAGGTTTTAATAAGTGAACATGGAATACCGGATACAGGCGCCGGTAGGTCTTTGGGAGATCCAAACGGACGGATACAGAACTGATGATTTTTGTTATGGTAAATGGACCAACAAATTTGGGCCCCAGTTTCCTGCATTTTTGCGGGCTATCCAAATGCTTTGTAGACACATAAACCCTATCACCGACTTTGTAGGCCGGGGGGACTGCCCGTTTCTTGTCAGCATATAATTTATGCGATTGATGAGCATCGTTCAAAGTCTTTCGTATGATTGGCCAAACTGAAGACAGCCTGGAGGACCAATCGGTCAAAGAGGGAACTGTCGGTGAGTCATGAGGCAATTCGGGGATGGGTACAAAGTCCTGTCCATAGATGATTTTAAAAGGGGTCATATTCGTACTGGAGTGAACAGAGTTATTATAGGCCACTTCGGCATGTATCAGGAGATCAGCCCAACCATCCTGTTGAAAATTGATAAAACAACGTAAGTATTGTTCCAAAACGGAATTGGCCCTCTCGCAAGAGCCATTCGTCTGGGGATGGTAGGAGGAGCTTAAGCCTTGAGCGGAGCCAATCAGCCTCAAAAATTCCTTCCAAAAGAGAGACGTAAATTGAGTGCCTCTGTCTGAAATGATACACTGGGGAACCCCATGAAAACGGTAAATATGGTTAACGAATAACCGAGCCAAAGATTTGGAAGACGGAATCTTCGAACAGGGGACAAAATGAACCTGCTTGGAGAAGAGATCTGTAACAACCCAAATGACGGTATAGCCTTGACTGGGTGGAAGGTCAACTATAAAGTCCATCGAAATTTCCTTCCAAGGTACCTCTGGCGTCGCCACGGACTGGAGAAGGCCATGTGGTTTTCCCGGCGCACGTTTAGACGCAGCACAAACAGGGCAACTGGCAATATACGATTCAACATCCTTCTTAAGTGAGGGCCACCAGAATTGTCGTTTAACAAGGTGTACAGTTTTAACGAAACCGAAATGGCCTGCCAGACGTGAGTCGTGTGCGCGTTGCAATACAAAAGGTCGTATAGTACTAGGGACATAGATTTTGGAACCAATCCAGGGAAGATCGTCCCTAATAGTACAATCACCTGAATGTGCGGAATACCATTCATCAGTTATCAGTTCATCCTTAATACGAGCAATCAGGTCAGCAGGTGGAGCAGTTTGGACTACGGAATGGCTTCTAGTAGATACAGGAGAAGCAGGCAAAGTAAGCGGCATGATGGGCTGTACAATTGTAAGTTTAGAAACATCGTATTGTGGAAGTCTGGAGAGGGCATCAGCCATGAAATTCTTTCCACCAGGAATATATTTAAGATGGAAATTGAAGCGATGGAAGTAGTGTGCCCAGCGAAGTTGTCTCGGGGACAATTTACGAGAGGAGGTGAGAGCCTCCAAATTCTTATGGTCCGTCCAAACCTCAAATGGATGGGGAGCACCCTCAAGAAAATGACGCCAAGTCATGAGAGCCCAACGAACAGCAAAAGCTTCCTTTTCCCAAATGGCCCATCCGCGCTCGGTTGTGGAGAGTTTGCGAGAGGTGTAGGCACAAGGTTGCAATTGGCCATGGTGGTTGAGTTGTAACAAGACTGCACCCACAGCGACATCACTGGCATCCGCCTGAACTACAAATGGGGAGGTAACATCGAGATGTTTAAGGACAGGTTCAGCCGCAAATAAATGTTTAAGCTTTTCGAAAGCGGCTTGACATTCCATTGTCCATTTGAGGGGAGTTCCTGGTCGAGGTTTACCCTCACCCTTCGTTTTAAGAAGGTTTGTAATGGGCAAGGCAATGTTAGCGAATGACGGAATAAATTGGCGGTAAAAGTTTGCAAATCCCAAAAAACTTTGGAGTTGTTTACGAGTTCGGGGAGGAGCCCACTCTGTCACCGCCTTAACCTTTGCAGGATCCATCTCAATTCCTTCAGAAGAAATGCGGTAACCCAAATAATCAATTTTTTCTTGGTGAAACTCACATTTGGACAATTTCGCGTATAGCTCAGCGGAACGGAGTTTTTGAAGGACAGAACAGACCAGTTTAACATGTTCGTCGTGTGTTTGTGAGTAAACAACGATGTCATCAATATAAACTAAAACTCCCTTGTAAAGGTGCTCGTGGAGAACTTCATTGATTAGTTGCATAAACACAGAAGGAGCACCCTGAAGACCAAAGGGGAGGACCTTAAATTGAAAACATCCAAGAGGACAGTTAAAAGCGGTTTTCCATTCGTCCCCCTCTTTAATCCTGACCCTATAATAGGCTTCACGCAAGTCCAGTTTAGTAAAAATCTTGCCAGTAGCCAGGTGAGAAAGCATGTCTTTCATAAGTGGGAGTGGGTAGACGTTTTGTTCGCAAATGGTGTTGAGATAAGAGTAATCTTGCACTAATCTAAGAGTGCCATCTTTCTTTTCCCTAAACATAACAGGTGCAGCTACTCGTGGCCTAGCTGGCTCAATGAAACCCCTTTGAAGATTTTTATCGATGAACTTACGTAACTCCTCCATCTCCCGTGGAGTCATGGAGTAAAGGCGAGGTTTTGGCAACTGCACCCCAGGGAGGAAATCAATTGAACAATCAGTAGCTCTATGAGGAGGAAGTGAATCACAAGATTTCTCACTGAAAGCCTCCTTTAGGTCCCAATATTCCTTGGGAATCTTCTCCTCGCCGGGTATGAATTCAGGAGAAGGAAGAGCCAATAAGGGGCCAGCGGGTTCAGTCACAGGGGCTGAGTTACTGGGTGGAAAGTGATTGTCCTCTGATGGTAGAGAGGTATGTTCAGGTAATAACAAGGGTATGCGCACCCAACCCTCTTTCCAATTAATTAGCGGATTCCATTTACGAAGCCAATTGACCCCCAAAATGACAGCATTTTCAGAAATGGCAGTCACGATGAAATTGATGGTCTCAGTATGAGCTGTGCCAATAGAGACATGAATTGGTTCGGTGATAAAAGATGCCGGGGTTCCCCCTGCTACAGAACCATCCATTTGGCAAAAGGCTATGGGAGTTTTCAGGGTTTTTAAGTGAAAACCCATGGAAGAGACTAGGTCTTGGCTTATGAGGCACTTTGAGCAGCCAGAATCAATGAGGGCCTGCACATTGCATGTACGACCAGTAGATGGAGCCAAAAGCTTTAAATTAATATAAAGGGGCCCGGAACGGTGACTCACCAAATTGTCGTCAGAAGAATTCGAAGACGCCTCCCAGTCATCAGGGTGGGTGCTGGGCTGGTCAGTTGAGAGGTTCAGAGGCTCCACCCCGCTCATTGCCGGTCTACTGCGCACGTTCGGAGTTTTTGGAGGCCTTTCTTTTCTCTCCGAAGAGGAATGTGGGCGTGGAGGTTGCCTTGATCTGCATTTGTCTGCCCAATGCTCCTCCTTTCCACAACGATAACAATTCCCTGTACGAGGTTGAGATGATTTCCACACACACCCCTCTGCATGTGGGAATCTTTTTCTGGGGACCGAGGCTTGAGGCTTTCCCTTGGTGGTTTTTTCTCAAGACGGACTGGATCTTGTAAGTGGACTTGATCCAGTTCAACATCACCAGCGAGGTCTATCCAATCATCTAAGGTTTCGGGACGGAACCTGTTCACGCAGGTTTGATAAATGTCCTTATTTAGCCCCTCAGTATATAAATCCATCAAAGCCTGGTCACTATAACCGGTCATAAATACGGATAACTCCTGAAAAATCTGCGTGTATTCCTGGACCGACATATTCCCCTGATGCAAGTTTTTCATTCTCATTTTGGCTTTCCTTTCAACACGGGGGTCTTCAAAACGCCTTCTAAGAGCATTCATAAAACGATCGAAATCCCGCAGCACGGGTGAGCGGCTATTATGCAAGGAAACCAGCCATTGGGAAGCTTTATCCTCCAGAGCCATTGAGACAATTCTAATTTTGATTTCATCTTCTAAATCAACTGCGTAAAACTGCACGAAATTATCGACGTGAATTAGAAAAAATGCCAGTTTGTCGGCACTACCGTCGTATTTAACACCCAGGGGGGGGGAGTTTTGCAAGCCGGCGGGGGGAGGTGGGTCGGGCTTCTCTCCGCAATTCCCTGCTGGCTCGGGGAGGGGGGGATGGTGTTGAGCTTCTGCTTTCCTTGGCAGCTGCTGAATGCGTTTCTTTTAGCTGTCTGCGTTCCTGCTCCCTCCCCCAGAGTTTATCCAAGGCCTCCCGCTTCTCGTCTGCCTGGCGAAGCAGTTCTTGGGCCATCTCTTTTAACTCCCTTTCTTCTCTTAAAAGCTCCGGAATGACTGTCTTGGGGGAAGGGCGACGTCTGGTGACGTTAATGCCAGGGCCTCCAGTCATTCCCACCCCTTCAGACCAGCGTTTAGGTTTGGCTGAATCTTCAGCTGGCAAATTCAGATCTAGGCCGGTTAAACAATCCAACACTGACCTCGTATCTTCAGTTTGAACAGGAAGGTTTGATGCCTCTGCTCCCATATCAGTTTCAGGCAGAACCTCCACCAACGGAAGCTCCTCTTTTGCAGGGTCCGACATCAGGTGTGGTTTATTTATGACTCTCTGCTTTTTGTCAGGCCTGTTTCTTCGAGTACTTAAGAAAGAACACGCTTAAACATTATTTGAAATGAATAAGGCTACTTTTACTAAGTAACGACAGTGAACAGACCAAGTAAAGCAGAGAGTGAATAGTTTAGGCGCGAATATAGAGTATTAAGCTTAAGCCCATCCCAATCCCTCACCCCCCCTTAGCATTGTCCAATATACTTTCTTCTCCACCATCAGGTGGGCAGGTCATCACGAGCATGGAATGCGGGACCGTTAGCCGAGAGATAACACCAGCCGTCAACATCTTCCACCAGCAGAACAATTGCATCCCAGTGCCCCACCCGCCCCGTTGCCATGGCAGCTAAGCAGAACTAGCGAAGGCTGACACTCTGGATCTCATGTGAATGGGAGAATTCAGTTTTGCATGACATATTCACTTGCAAATCTTTGAGGTTCTCTATTTTTGCATTGCCAAGAAAGGAGAGCTCTCATTTGCATATTATTATTATATTATTTGTTGCCCCATCAGCCAGATGTTCAGACCGGATTTGGCATTTTGTTTGCCTATTGACTCCTTACCAAAGATCTGGGATAGACTAATATTGATGATGATGATTGGATTGGATAACAGGAGCTTGAGCAGGGCGTTGGACTAGAAGACCTCTAAGGTCCCTTCCAACATTCTGTTATCAGACAATCAATCCTACACAATTTTAGAGTAATTTTGCTCCTGGGATACTCTGATGTTGTAACCTCTGTAAAACAGAAGGGAGGCGGTATTTTCCCTCTTCCTTGAGGAAATGATGTTCTTCTTCTTAGCTTCTGGTCTGGGATGAAGTCCTCTCTAAGTGGGGGCGAAAGAGTAGAAATTAGGGAAATCATACATCTAGTAGATTCCCTTGGAAGTCTTCTTTTTGCCCCCTTTCTCAGATCAGAAACTCAGTCTTACAAGGAATAAGCTGGAGAATGCATTTATAAATGGGTTTTTAAACTATCAACTTCCTCCCTTAGGATCAAACATCCTCCACAGGTCTCATTGTAGCTCAGAAAAAAGTTAAAATAAAAAATAAAAAATTCAATGGTGCTTTGGAATCTCTTCCCAGAGAACATGGGATTGCAGTCTAAGAGGATTATTAAAATGAACCTCAGTTAAGTAGAGAGAATTATAGTTTTGTAAGCTAGTAGCATATTTCATGCTAATGAAAACCTAAGACGATTGTGATGTTTTTGTAAGGAAAATAATAAAGCTGGCTCTACGTTATAATATGGACACTTAATCCGATCTTAAAGATTTCAGAATTATTTATAGTGCACAAAGCATTTTGTGAATTTGTGGGAAAAGTTCTCAAATTCTCACACCTGCTGGGATTTGACTCTGAACGTGTATTGATTTTAATTCCATCCCACATTTCCCCCAGCAAACTCAGTAGAACATATTATGATAGAAATCTCATCAATAAGCCATCCAGAAAGTGTCCAGACCGGGGTGGGTTTCAAATTTTTTTTACTACTGGTTCTGTGGGCATGGCTTATTTTGTGGGCGTGGCTTGGCAAATTTATGTTTCAGATTGGAGATGGGGAATAAAATATGCTGTAAACTTTTTTTTTTTTAAGTCCAAAAAAAGCAGCAACCCGAGCCGTGCCAAGCTGAATGCAGGAGAGCTGGAGGGTCCGAACAGTGTGTGGTTTTGTTCGCTGCCTGTGAGCTCCAGTGGGGGGCAGCAGCCAAGCGAGCAAGCCAGCAATCTGCCGGCTGCCGAGCACCCTGCTCATGAGTAAACTTGCTCACGAGTAAACTGCAGATTAGAGGCAGCAGGTAGATCCAGGCATGTTTGCTTGGCTTCTGCCACCCCCCGGAGTTCACAGGCAGCAAACGAAACTGCTGCCTCCTGCCTCTGTGCATCAAGGAGGTAGGGAGGCTCGATCCCACTTAGGAGGCAGTGGTTGCGTAGCCTCGGAACTCCCTGAGCAGCCCATGCTGCTTACCTGTGCGTAGGCACTAGGAGGCAGTTGTGTGGATGCACGTGGTGAAAATGAGGCAGGGTGAGCATCAGAGCGAGCTGGTTCAGGGGCATGGCCAGTCAGCCATCTCTACCAGTTTGGTGACTCACATCCAATTATCATCTCCTGAACCAATCCGAACCAGGAGCAACCCACCACTGGTCCAAACTCAGATCTGCTTAGTCTTAGAAGAGCTAACTCTATCACAGAGTGCTGGACACTCTTTCCCATTCCTGCTCAATTCATTTATTTGGAAGTCAAGGAGAGAAGAGTCTTGTTCATTGACTAGTCCAAAATGCTTTTCCACTGCATCAGAACCAAATTATAAACCTTTCCTGCCAGGAAAGTGAAAGCAAACTCAGAACACTACAGCAAATCCTCCAATTTCACTCTTTTTTTTCCTGCACTTCCTCTGGGACCAGCAATGTTTAAGGAAACAGAAGGAGCTGATCAGTCTCTGGGGACCAATCTTTATAGAAACACCTGAGCTAAATAAATTTCTCCTCATTCAGTTTAATGTGATCTGTGTCATTTAGAATATAGTTAGTTGAATGTATCCGATCAGCCAAGGATGACACCACTAAGATTTTAGCAAAACATTATTTCCTTGCTCCTTGTTTGGAACCTTAAGGATAAATAGAAGAAGTAACAACATTTGAAGGAAGTCTAAATTTTGGGTCAAAATCTGAACCAGGTGTTGGATTTGAATGAGAAATAATAGTACAATTTAGTGTTTCCATTTAACTTGCATTGTCCTGTATTTATTTTGATTAAAATGTTACCCAAATATACTTGCACTTCTAATTTGAAATTCCAGTTTAAAACTTGGTATTTGAAACATAAGTTTCCTGTAACTCTGGTAGTCCAAAGAGGGACAATACATGAATGGGCAATGTATGGGGTTTAGGTACTGTGACAATATCCCGAGTTCTTGAGTTCCTGGCCCACATAGTATATATAAAGTACGTTATTCACAAAGGTACAGAATGGCATTTATACATATTTATATTTATACATATTTATATATATTATATTTATGACATTCACCATGAAGTACTCTAAGGCAGACCTTATTCTACTGCGGGAGTCCCCCTACTCGCAGGTATGGCCCTCCGCGTTAACGAGGGCCCACCTTGATGAGGGATTCTGTAATCAAGAGAGGTGGGCGAGACGCAGTCTTAGGGGTTTTTTAACAAAATTCTTAATTCGGCTTTTAGGGGGTTCCAGGGAGGAGGGGAGGGATAGTCTACAGTTTTAAATGGGGGATTTTAATTTGGTTTTAGCGCAGGTTTCTGTCATTTAATAGGTTTTTAAATTATATTTGGTACTATTTTGTATATTGTTTTAAATTCCTGTGCGCCGCCCTGGGTCCTCTCGGAGAAGGGCGGGATATAAATTGAATAAATTGAATTGAATTGAATTGAATTTATCGTATAGAACCTAGACATTCCAGTTTTTTATACACCATAAGCAGTTTCAGTGAACAAAATTTAGTCTTCTAAGTTTCTTGTCTACTATGACTACCATGTCTCCCTGAAAGTAAGACACGGTCTTATTTACTTTTGCACTCCGAAACAAACGCTTTGCCTTATTTTTGGGGACATCTTATTATTTTTGAAGTGCAGGAGGCGGTGAGCATGGTCACCTCATGGCTGCTGCTGTTTTTCAATATTTTCAGGCAGGGCGCTAAAAAGCCCGATTGGTGTTATTATCTGGGGAGGTCTTATTTTCAAGGAAATGGTATCTTTCCAGACAAATTATTGTTTTTGGCACAATAATTTTCTTAAGTGGCTATTTCTGTTAGGGCAACATGAGAAAAGGTGGAAGGGCTAGGAACTATACTAGTCTCCAGGTGTTCTAGAATCCATCTGCCTCACCAGTAGAGTGAAAACAGCCTCCTCCCCACCTCCAGAGGCTTCAGGAGCTTCCCTGAAGCCTCCAAACAGCCTCAAAAGAAGGCCTAAATCAGTTGGCCAGTGCACACATGCATGCTGGAGCTGAAAGGGCAATGCCCTAAGAAATGGTTCCACATGTCACCTGTGGCACCCATGCCATAGGTTTGCCATCACGGGTCTAGACCATGATTATTATCTCTTTTTTTACTATCATAGTTTTAATTTATGTTTTAAAGGCCCATTATTACTTTTTATTACTTTTAAAAGATATTTAAATTTTTTAAAAAAGCTTTTAATGTAATTTTTCGTTTTCTTTTTTAAAATATTTCAACAAAATATTTTTGTAGTCCACTCTCCTTATGCTGGTCTGTTATCATAACAAAGGTTGATTGATGATTGACTGACATAGCAGTGTCAGAGGAAATGTTCGATCCCAGGGACACAAGCTATAAGTCACCATGAAGCATTTCTTTAAGCACAGGCATAGTTGATGAATTTCAGTATGTCTCTATCCCTGAATCTGGAAACTGACTTCCTGCTATGGCTACACATAACAAATATGTCTTTCTCTCTCCCCCGTGCAGTGAGCGACCTGGAATGTTGGCAAAAGAGAGCTTTCCTTCTTTAACCCAGCTTTTGAGTTCAACGGCTTTAACTTTGTCTGCCTGAAGATTTGAGTGCAGCTAAAAATGGAGCTGTGCAAATAAAAGTTGTCGAGAAAAGTGCATATCCATCCTGCAAAAGCCCATGAGTGCCATTTGTTCTGTCGTGTAAACCAGAAAAATTGGAATCAGCTATGGCAGCCTTATTATCCCTTGTCCACACTGGCTTGTGTTTTCATGGCATACTACACAATAAAATTATCAAATGGACTTTTGCCTGAGTAATTGAGTCCCTTTAGAGCAGGGGTGTTAAACTCAAAGCCCGTGGGCCATATCTAGCCTTCAGGGGTGCTTAGATCTGGCCCATAGAACCTCCCTGGAAACTGTGAAGGACAGGCCCGTAGTGCCTCAGACAGTGAAAAACAGATGTTGGAGGGCTGCGCACAGCCCCCCCCCCTCGAGCTCCGTTTTTGGCTGCAATGGCCTTCTGCAACCCTCTGCCAGGGTTGAGCATGCAGTCTCCCTGAGCTCCGTTTTTGCTGGCAGAGTGCTTGGCCACAACAGGCGCCCCTGACACAAGTGATGTGGATCTGGCCACACCCATCCTGGTCACCTCTCCACTGAGATCAAACACAACTCTGATGTGGCCCTCAATGAAATTGAGTTTGACACCTCTGCTCTGGAGGGTTAAATTAAATCCTTTTTAAAAAAAAAATTAAGGACAGTCCATAAGGACATTTCAACTGACTCGATACACAATACAGGTTCTCCTTGACGTACAACTCTTCATTTAGTGACTGTCTGACATTAAAACAGCACTGAAAAAAAGTCCTCACACTTACAACCAGCATCCCCATAGCCACGTGATTAAAATGTGGGACCTTGGCAACCAACATGTATTTATAACAGTCGTAGCTTTCTGTGATAGATTAATATATATTAAGGACAGAAAAGAAACAACATTTTGTCAAAATTGGGAAAAATGGTACGAATGGATAGAAGTAAAAAGATTACGAGATAAGCGATAGGGAAAAATGTACAGTGCAGATATGTAAATAGTAAATAAAATAAATATATGGAGCAGTAACAACTATAAAGAACTAAGGATTAATAAATGTAAGATGTAGATAGACAGAAATAACTGGAAATGTAGTAAGATGATATATGATGTTACTTTGTAACTTATACATATAGGGGGAGAGTCACTCCCAGTTGTATCTATGTAGGTTTGTCTTGTTAACGTCCTTTTTCCGTTTTCTTTTTTTTTTGTTCTTAGTTTATAATAAAAAATTTAATTAAAAAAAAACAGTCGTAGCTTTCTACTGTGATGTGATTGCCACTTGTGACCTTCCAAGCTGACTTCTGACAAGCAAAAGCTGAATTCACTTAACAACTGTCTTATTCACAGCAGCTGAACAACTGTAGTGGCAGTGATTTGCCTAACAACTATGGCAAAAAAAGAACTATAAAATCAAGCACAAGTCACTTAACAATTGCCTTGCTTAATAATAGCAGTTGTGATAATAACTATGACCCTTACAGCAACCAATAGAATACATGTTCTTGCACAGGAACAGGAAGTTCAAGCCCAAGAGAAGGTATAAATAACCCTCATTCTCAACTCCATGTGGTGAGCCGCACCAGGACCATGTGCTTGGTGGTTCTGTTCACCATTAAACCCTCTTTCCAATCAGCCTCCACATTTCCAGTGTCTTTCTCCCGGCTTGGAACTGAACCAGATGGCTATTTCTTCCAATACTATCTTTCTTTTCCTGGTTCTCGCTCTTCATCAAATTTGAACCTGTTCTGTTTTCAGAGTGATCTCCTGATTAGGGACAGAGCAGCAGAGACCTACGGCCCTTTCTCTAGTTTTTTTCTTTTGTTAGGTTGGGAAGAATGAAAGCTACAGCCATCAATTTATCACCCCATTCATGGTTTCATGCCTCCTACAGTTGATCAAATATTCTACAGTAGATCAAATATGAACACGCTGAAATATAACTAGCAAGACATTGGTTCAGACCTCCTTTTAATCACAAAAGTAAATTGAGTCACTCTCCACCTCTCAGCCTTGCCTATTTCTTCAGGTTGCTCTGTGAGCAAAAGTAATGATGGGGGCAGAAGGGAAGAGGCAATCTGAATTGCTTGGAGGAAAAAGTGGGTTTGTATACTCTTGTGGTCCAGCCGGCTCCGGATGAGCTGCTGATGGACTCCTCTAGTGAGGAGTCCTATGAGTCTGCTCTAGAGGAGGAGGCCGAGAGTGAAGAGCAGAGAGCCCGGCTAGGCATCAGGAGGCACCTGGGGCTTGGAGTAGTGGTGAGGATCAAACCCAGTTTGTCCCTGATGTCAGGCTAAGAAGGATCAAGAGAAGGCAGCGTCAATTGCAAGAGAGATGATCCCAGAGGAGGTAATCAGTCTCAGCTGCCTAATTGACTGCCCCCCCCCAAGAGGCTTTAAAAGAAAGCCTCTGTTAAGGGAATGGTTGTAGGGAACAACATATAATTTGCAGAGTCAGAGCTTTTGTGTCTCAAGTCGTGGTGTATACTTTTGTCAAGAAGCTTCAAGGTCAGTTCCGGCGAGCAGCCAAGAAGCAGTCAGTTTTGGTTATTAGTCTTGTTAAGGAGGGAGTCAGAACAGTATACTATAGCATGAATGTGAGTAGTTCGTTTCAATGTTTTAGATTTAAACTGCATTACATGTTCAGAACTGAGTTTCAAGCATATATTTTTTACGTCTGAGGATTTGAGTAAAAAAAAAACTTTCTTCCTTTACCTCTCATAATACATTTTAATCTCACCCCACCGTTTCAATCTAAAAGGCAACATCTGATTTCATAACTATATCTTAATATCTTGATAAGAACTAGAATTCAACTGTTCATTGCTAAGATTAGGCACAGTGTATAAAATAGTATGCCCACTGTTTTTCTTCATCTACCTCAGGGTATAACTGGGACCTGTGCAGTTCCTATGTAAGGATTTTCAATTATTGATGGAAATTCATTTAAGATGCCAACTGTTAAAGTAGAACTCAGTGTTTGCTCCCAGTGTCCCTCTAAACATTAAGCCTCTGCTTTTTTCCCAATTAAATTCAGCAGCAGCTATTCGTTAGCATGTATTATTCCAGCACTGGGATCTCAAAGCTACCAAGCCAAGAGATTAGAAGGTCCAAATGCCTGTTTGAGGCCTATTTTGAACAGTGCCTCTCTCTCCTCTGGAAATGGTTAGGAGCGTCATTGCTTTCATGGATTGACTATTAGAAGCTTTTGTAACTCAATGATATGGCTTTAGTTCTATCATTTATAGCCAGGGATGGAATGAAGTCTTTCTGAAGCCTTGCTAAGTTGCTTCTACTCCTTGTTCTCCATATCTGGTAAAAGGTATTGATGCAAGTTGGAGTAGCTTTGACCATTTTTGAAGAAAGAAGTGCTCCAGTGGATGGGGCCATTTTTTTCTAGTTTATTTTGAGAATCTAGAAGGCTTCCCTTCAGTTTATCAGTTGTCCCTCTAAATGTACCTTGGAGATTCCTTACTGACTATTTCTTATGAACATGCCCTCGTGACTTGGACTTCAGCACATTTCTAAGCCATACTTGATGTTAACTAACTTCAGATATTGATGTAGTATTTCCCATTTTCTCCCAACATAATCCTTGATTGCAACACTTTAGTAGTGACATGAAGACATACCAGGGGATTTGGATATATATATCCCCCTCCTCTCTAATTTTATGTTGGGCAGCAGGAAAAATCAGACACTAGACATCCGATTATACAACCATAATGCAGACTCAGCAAACACACAGAGATAAATGATAGGCAGTACTCATAAGGAGTAGCAATGGCTGAAGGTGCCATATATCTATCAGGGCTTGCCAATAGTCTTTGGGCAACCATTTTTTTGTTTTAACAAAGCAAGGTAATAAGTGTGAGAAAATAATACAGCAAGAAAAGGATGAGAGATGGAGCAAGCTGTGATGAAATACAGAATTTTTTTAATTTTTTTTTAATTTTTAATTCAAATTTATACCCCGCACCTTCTCCAAAAAGGACCCAGGGCGGCGCACAGGAAATTTAAAACAATACAAATATAACAAAATACAAAATTTTAAAAAACTATTAAACCCATTACCCTGTGCTAAAATAGTATAAAATCCCCCGAATTAAAATCTATCTAAAACAGTCAAAACGGTAGGTTATGCTAGGCCGGCTTGTTGGAAAAGGTGCGTTTTAAGACACTGGCGGAAGAGGCGGAGGTCTGAGATGGTGCGTAATTCGGGGGGCAAGTCGTTCCAGTGGGTAGGGCCCACCACAGAGAAGGCCCTTCCCCTGGGTGTTGCCAACTGGCATTGCCTGGCCGATGGCACCCTGAGAAGGCCTTCTCTGTGGGAGCGGATCGGTCAAAGGGCAGAAGACGGTCTCACATATAACTAGGTGTCAGCCTCGCTAGTTCCTGCTTAGCTGCCATGGAAACGGGGAGGGTGGGGGGCGTTGGGATGAGTATGTTCTGCTGGTGGACAATGTTGATGGTTGGTGTTATCTCTTGGTTAACGGACCTGCATTCCAGGATGGTGAAGACCTGCCCACCTGATGGTGGAGACGAACGCATATTGGACAATGCAAAGGAGGGGGGTTTGAGGATTGGGATGGGCTTAAGCTTAATACTTTCTGTTCGCGCCTAAACTATTCACTCTCAGCTTTACTTGGTCTGTAAGCTATTGTTACTTAGTAAAAGGAGCCTTATTCATTTCAAAACAATGTCTAAGTGTGGTCTTTCCTAAGCCAACGAAGAAGCAGGCCTGACAAGAAGCTGAGAGTCACAAAGACCCTTCCTGATGTCGGACCCTGCACAAGAGGAGCTTCCGTTGGTGGAAGTCCTGCCTGAAACTTCTATGGGAGCAGAAGCATCGCACCCCCCTGTTCAATCTGAAGATACCAGGTCAGTGATGGACTGTTTGGCTGGCCTAGATCTTAATCTGCCAGCCGAAGATTCAGTCAAACCAAAACGTTGGTCCGAAGGGGTAGGAATGACTGGGGTGACCGTCTCCAGGCGGCATCTTTCCCCAAAGAAGATCATTCCGGAGCTCTTAAGAGAAGAAAGGGAGTTGAAGGAAATGGCCCAGAATTTGCTCCGCCAGGCAGATGAGAAGCGGGAGGCCTTGGATAAGCTCTGGGGGAGGGAGGCAGAACGCAAACAGTTAAAAGAATCACATTCAGCCGCTGCCAGCCAAAGCAGGAGTTCAACACCATCCCCCCCTGCTCGGGCCAGCAGTGAATTGCGGAGAGAGGCCAATCCCTCTTCCCCCCGTCGACTTGCAAAACTTCCTCCCTTGGGTGTGAAATACGACGGGAGTGCCGATAAACTGGCGTTTTTTCTAATTCACGTCGATAATTTCATGCAGTTTTACGCAGCTGATTTGGAGGATGAAATCAAAATCAATCAAAATTGTTTCTATGACTTTAGAAGGTCCAGCTTCTGGGTGGCTGGTTTCACTGCATAATTGCC
The DNA here is from genome assembly GCA_039707465.1 of Rhabdophis nuchalis. NCBI lineage: Eukaryota > Metazoa > Chordata > Lepidosauria > Squamata > Natricidae > Rhabdophis > Rhabdophis nuchalis. Next base: position 177,463,887 of record CM077646.1, on the reverse strand, counting down.
GATCCCCAGCGCTGCGGGATTTCGATCGCTTTATGAATGCCCTTAGAAGGCATTTTGAAGACCCCCGTGTTGAGAGGAAAGCTAAAATGAAACTGAAAACCTTACGACAGGGGAGCAATAGTGTCCAGGCATACACGCAGATTTTCCAGGAATTATCGGTGTTTATGACCGGTTATAGTGAACCAGCTTTGATGGACATGTATGTTGAAGGGCTAAATAAGGACATTTATCAAACTTGTGTGAACAGATTTCGCCCCGAAACTTTAAATGAATGGATAGATCTCGCTTCAGATGTTGAGTTGGATCAAGCCCACTTGCAGGATCCAGTCCTTCCTGAGAAAAAACCACAGAAAGACACCCCCAAATCTCACTCCTTTGAGAAGGATGCCCACTTGCAAAAAGGGGGGGGGGAAACAACTCAACCTTGCTCAGGCAGTTGTTATCGCTGTGGAAAGGAGGGGCATTGGGCAGACAAATGCAGATCAAGACAACCTCCACGTCCGCCCCCTTCTTCGGACCGGAAGCATCCAAAGACACCAATCGTGCGCACAAAACCGGCCATGAGTGGGGTGGAGCCTCTTAATCTCTCCACTGACCAGCCCAGCACCACACCTGATGACTGGGAGGCGTCTTCAGACTCTTCTGACGACAATCTGGTGAGTCACCGCTCCGGGCCCCTTTATATAAATTTAAAGCTTTTGGCTCCATCTACTGGTCGTACATGCAATGTGCAGGCCCTCATTGATTCTGGTTGTTCAAAATGTCTCATAAGCCAAGAAATGGTATCTTCTATGGGTTTCCACTTAAAGACCCTAAAAACCCCCATAGCCTTTTGCCAAATGGATGGTTCTGTAGCAGGGGGAACCCCAGCATCTTTTATCACCGAACCAATTCAAGTTTCTATTGGCACTGGTCATACTGAGACCATCAACTTTATTGTAACTGCCATTGCCGAAAATGCTGTAATTTTGGGGGTTAATTGGCTTCGGAAATGGAATCCTCTAATAAACTGGAAGGAAGGATGGGTACGCATACCTTTATCCCTGCCTGAACATACCTCTCTACCATCAGAAGCTAATCGCCCACCCCCCAGTAACCCACCTCTTTTAATCGAATCTGCTGCACCTTTGTTAGACGTTCCGTCACCTGAAGTCATACCAGGCGAGGGGAAAATTCCCAAAGAATATTGGGACCTAAAAGATGTTTTCAGTGAAAGATCTTGTGATTCCCTTCCTCCTCATAGAGCTACTGATTGTTCAATTGATTTCCTCCCTGGAGTTCAATTACCTAAACCTCGTTTATACTCCATGACCCCACGGGAGATGGAGGAATTACGTAAATTCATCGATAAGAACCTTCAAAGGGGTTTCATTGAACCAGCTAGGCCACGTGTGGCTGCGCCAGTTATGTTTAGAGAAAAAAAAGATGGCACTCTGAGATTAGTACAAGACTACTCCTATCTCAACACCATTTGTGAACACAATATCTACCCCCTTCCGCTAATGAAGGACATGCTTGCTCACCTGGCTACTGGAAAACTATTTACTAAACTGGACTTGCGTGAGGCTTATTACAGGGTCAGAATTAAAGAGGGGGACGAATGGAAAACCGCTTTTAACTGCCCGCTTGGATGTTTTCAATTTAAAGTTCTACCTTTTGGTCTTCAAGGTGCCCCTTCTGTGTTTATGCAACTGATAAATGAGGTTCTCCACGAGCACCTTTACAAGGGAGTAATTGTCTATATTGATGACATAGTTGTTTACTCACAAACACATGACGAGCATGTTAAACTGGTGCGTTCTGTACTTAACAAACTACGTTCCGCTGAACTTTATGCCAAGCTCTCTAAATGTGAGTTTCACCAGGAAACAATTGACTATTTGGGCTACCGCATCTCTTCAGAAGGGATTGAAATGGATCCTGCTAAGGTCAAAGCGGTGATGGAGTGGGCTCCTCCCCGAACTCGTAAGCAACTACAGAGTTTTTTGGGATTTGCAAACTTTTACCGCCAATTTATTCCGTCATTCGCGAACATTGCTTTACCCATTACAAACCTACTGAAAACAAAAGGAGAAGGTAAACCTCGTCCAGGATCCCCACTTAAATGGACCATGGAATGTCAAGCCGCTTTCGAAAAACTTAAACGTTTGTTTGCGGCTGAACCTGTTCTTAAACACCCTGATGTGAATTCCCCGTTTGTAATTCAAGCGGATGCCAGTGATGTCGCTGTGGGGGCGGTCTTACTACAACTCAACCACCAGGGTCAATTGCAACCCTGTGCCTACACATCTCGAAAGCTCACTACTTCAGAACGTGGATGGGCGATTTGGGAAAAAGAAGCTTTTGCTGTCCGTTGGGCTCTCATGACTTGGCGTCATTTTCTTGAGGGTGCTCCCCATCCATTTGAGGTCTGGACGGACCATAAAAATTTGGAGGCTCTTACCTCCTCTCGAAAATTGTCCCCCAGACAACTTCGCTGGGCTCACTACTTCCATCGTTTCAATTTCCATCTTAAGTATATTCCTGGTGGCAAGAATTTCATGGCTGATGCTCTTTCCAGATTGCCTCAATATGATGTTTCTAAACTCACTGTTGTACAGCCCATCATGCCACTCATTCTACCTGCTTCTCCTGTATCTACCAGAAGCCATTCTACAGTCCAAACTACCCCACCTGCAGACCTGATTGCTCGTATTAAGGATGAATTACTTACTGATGAATGGTATTCCGCACATTCTGGTGACTGTACTATTAGGGACGATCTTCCCTGGATTGGCTCAAAGATTTATGTACCTGGCACATTACGTCCTTTTGTCTTGCAACGCGCACACGACTCACGTCTGGCTGGCCATTTCGGTTTCGTTAAAACCGTACATCTTGTCAAAAGACAGTTCTGGTGGCCCTCGCTGAAGAAAGATGTTGAATCATATATTGCCAGTTGCCCTGTTTGTGCGGCCTCCAAACGTGCGCTGGGGAAGCCACGTGGACTCCTCCAGTCCGTTGCGACGCCTGAGATGCCTTGGAAAGAAATTTCAATGGACTTTATAGTTGACCTTCCGCCTAGTCAGGGCTATACCGTTATTTGGGTCGTTACCGATCTTTTCTCCAAACAAGTTCATTTTGTCCCCTGTACAAAAATCCCCTCTTCAAAATCTCTGGCCCGTTTGTTCGTTTCTCATATTTATCGTTTTCATGGAGTCCCACAACGCATCATTTCTGATAGGGGCACTCAATTTACATCTCTTTTTTGGAAAGAATTTTTGAGACTGATTGGCTCCGCCCAGAGCATAAGCTCCGCCTACCACCCTCAAACGAATGGCTCTTGTGAAAGGGTTAATTCCGTTTTGGAACAATACTTGCGTTGTTTTATTAATTTTCAACAGGATGATTGGGCTGATCTCCTGATACATGCCGAGGTGGCATATAATAACTCCGTTCACTCCAGTACGAATATGACCCCCTTTAAAGTCATCTACGGTCAAGACTTTGTGCCCATCCCCGAATTACCTCAAGACTCGCCAACAGTTCCCTCGTTAACCGAATGGTCCTCTAGATTGTCTTCTGTCTGGCCTATTATCCGAAAGACTTTGAACGATGCCCATGATTCGCACAAATTGTATGCTGACAGAAAACGGGCGACCCCCCCACCCTACAAAGTTGGTGATCAAGTTTATGTGTCTACTAAGCATTTGGATAGCCCCCAGAAATGCAAGAAGCTAGGTCCTAAGTTTGTTGGTCCTTTCACAATTACCAAAATCATCAGCTCTGTGTCGGTCCGTTTGGATCTCCCAAAGACATACCGATGCTTGTACCCAGTGTTCCATGTTCACTTGCTGAAACCTGCACGCACCTCGCATCTCCGCAAGCCTTTGCCTGATACCCCTGCACCTACCATGGTGGATGGTCACCAGCACTATGAAGTCCGTGATATTTTGGACTCCAGAATCCGCAGAAATAAGACTCAATTCCTAGTCATGTGGAAAGATTTCCCCCCTTCTCACAACGAATGGGTGGATAAAGAGCATCTCAAAGCTCCTAAACTGGTACGCCAGTTTTATGCCAAGTATCCACACAAACCCTAACCTTTCTCCTCTCCTATCTGTTGTTTTGTCTTTTCTTATTTGTCTTTCAGGTATAGCCTTTCGTCTTTCGCATCATGTCCCGGATTTCCCACTGTTCCTGGAGGAGGTCCGGATGTCAGCCTCGCTAGTTCCTGCTTAGCTGCCATGGAAACGGGGAGGGTGGGGGGCGTTGGGATGAGTATGTTCTGCTGGTGGACAATGTTGATGGTTGGTGTTATCTCTTGGTTAACGGACCTGCATTCCAGGATGGTGAAGACCTGCCCACCTGATGGTGGAGACGAACGCATATTGGACAATGCAAAGGAGGGGGGTTTGAGGATTGGGATGGGCTTAAGCTTAATACTTTCTGTTCGCGCCTAAACTATTCACTCTCAGCTTTACTTGGTCTGTAAGCTATTGTTACTTAGTAAAAGGAGCCTTATTCATTTCAAAACAATGTCTAAGTGTGGTCTTTCCTAAGCCAACGAAGAAGCAGGCCTGACACTAGGCCCCGAACCATGGAGCGCTTTGAAGATGGTCGTCAAAACCTTGAAAGCGCACCCGAAAGGCCGCAGGCAGCCAGTGCAGCTCGTGCAGGAGAGGTGTTATGTGGGAGTGCCTGGAGGTTCCCATAATCACCCGCACGGCCGCATTCTGGACTAGCTGTAGCCTTCGAGTGCACCTCAAGGGAAGCCCCATGTAGAGAGCGTTACAGTAGTCAAGTGGGGATGTCACGAGTGCCTGAGTGACTGTGCGGAGGGCAGCCTGGTCCAGTAAGGGGCGCAATTGGTGCATCAGGCGTACCTGATAAAATGCCCCCCTGGCCACGGCCGTCACATGGTCCTCCATGGACAGCCGGGAATCCAGGAGGACACCCAAATTGCGCGCCCTCTCCACGGGGGCCAGTGTTTCGCCCCCAATGGCCAGAGTTAGAGTTACCTGGCTGAACCGGGGTGCCGGGAACCACAGCCACTCAGTCTTGGACGGGTTGAGCTTGAGTTTGTTACTACCCATCCAGATCCGTACGACCTCCAAACACTGGGACAACACCTCGGCGGCATCGTTGGGGTGGTCTGGGGTGGATATGTAGAACTGAGTGTCATCAGCATACAGATGATATCCCACCCCAAAACCACGGATTATCTCACCCAGCGGCTTCATATAGGTGTTGAACAAGAGGGGCGAGAGGACCGACCCCTGAGGAACCCCACATAAGAGGGGTCTCGAGGCCAACCTCTGCCCCCCTGCCAACACACATTGCAATCGACCAGAGAGGTAGGACGAGAACCACCACAATATGGTGCCTCCCAGTCCCAACCCCCCCAATTGGTGCAACATGGTCGATGGTATCAAAAGCCGCTGAGAGGTCTAATAGGACTAGGATAGAGGAACATCCTCTATCCCGCGCCCTCCAGAGATCATCCACCAACGCGACCAATGCCATCTTGGTGCTGTGACCGGGCCGGAAGCTGGACTGGGGCGGGTCTAAATAATCAGCTGATGACTGAGGAAATGATGGAGCCAGCAATGGAACAGATGATGAGGCTGACAGGATTGTTCAACCTCTTAAACTCCCCCCCCCCTTTCTGGATTGTTGATGGAGGAGGGAGAGATCAAGGATTAAATGGAGTGGGCTCTTGAATAATGGCATTTCCAGCTGGTTAAGCATTTACTCTGCCTGAGGGAGATTGATGCTTTGAGAACATATGCTACCTTAATCCATGGCCTTCAGGCCTTTTCGGTCAGGACAAACAGTAAATCCTTATGAAATTATCCTCCATCTCAAAGGTTGTTAGATTCATTTGATGTACTAAGATTAAGAGGAAATTAATTAAAATATTCACTAATTGTAAAAAGAATTCAGTCATGAGCTGGGCTTTGTTATGACTGTCTCCATCGCGTACACAACCATAATAAAGCTCCTCTTTTTTTTCCCTTGAAATTTTCCAAAACTTCACTGTAATCTGTTTCTCCATTAGTGGGAACTCTTGCACCTCCATTAGTGGGAGCTTTTCTTTCTCCTGTCATAGCGTTTAACCTCCTGAATATATAGGGGTAGTATAGAGTGGATTATCATGATTATTGCCAGAAGAGTAGAAACACTAGAGGCATGGAAGTGCCTTCTCATTCACAACAGCCCTTTAACATTTCCTTATCTGCCACTTCCCAGATGTGTGTTACAACTCCCCAAATTTCCATGCAGCATAACCGGTACTAAGGACTACTACTTAAGAGTTGCTAGCAGGGGTGGGTTCCTACCGGTTCGCACCGGCTCGCATGAGCCAGTTGGTCAAATTTACCGATCCGGAGAGATCCGGTTGGACCGGAGGACCCGGAAGTAATTTTCAGAACGCCTGGCTCGCTCCATCCCTCGCATCTCGATCGCTCCCTGTCTGCAGTAAACTAGCCCAGTCCGATGCTCACTGATTGGTTGGCGTCCAGCCAATCAATGAGCAGGCTGGAGGCAACCATTTAAAAGCATGGCGCCAACAGGCAACACTTTGATCCACCTTCCAGCAGCTTGCTGCTTACTGTAGGTAAGCAACTTCGCTTAGGGGGGTGGCGGGAGGCTAGCTTATACCAGCTCATGGCATTGGGGAGGGTGGGGAAAGCCTTCCAGGCCTTGCCTCCCAAAAGCCGCGAGCTGGCATAGCCACGTGGGCGAAATGTACGGTGGCTTTGCACGTGGCGCGGGGGTAGGGGCTGCTGCCGCTAGCCATGAGGCACTAAAATCGCTGGCTGGTGGTGGGAACGGGCGCGGAGGAACACCCAGGACGCGTGCGAAGTTCACATGCATCCCCCTGTGCTCTTCCGTGCCCCTTCCCAAGGCCAGCCAGCGATTTTAGCGATTTTAACACTGGCTGGCCTTCAGAAGGGGCACGGAAGAGCACTAGGTGTGCGCTAGGTGTGCGAAGCCATCCCAACCCCCTGCAGCTGCACCAAGAGTAAAAGGCCTGGGAAGCTTCAAATTTAAAAGGCCTGGGCCTTTTATTCTTGGCGCGCCTGCGAGTGGTTGGGGGGGCTTTGCGCAGCTAGTGCTAGGTGCACGAAGCCGTCCCAACCCCCTGGAGCCGCACCGGCAGCTTCAAGGCCCAGGCCTTTTAAATTTGAAGCTTCCCGGGCCTTTTACTCTTGGCGCACCTGTCGGAGTTGGGGGGGCCTCTCGCAGCTAGCGCTAGGTGCACGAAGCTGTCCCAACCCCCTGGAGCCGCGCTGGTATTTTTTATTTATTTTATTTTAATTACATTTATATCCCACCCTTCTCCGCGAAGGACCCAGGAATTTAAAAACTTCAAGCTTCAAGATGGTAGCTTCAAGGCCTGGGCCTTTCTCAACATAGCTAGCGGCGTCTCCCGCCGCTGCTAACATGTTGAGAAAGGGACCGGCAGCTTCATAGATGGGCCCTTTAAATTTCGCGCACCGGCATCCTTCCCCCCCTCAGTGGCGTGAAATTTAAAGGGCCCTGCTTTGAATCTGCCAGTGCCTTTCACACGCTGGGGGGGGGGGGGAAGGGTAGCTTTCCATTGAAGGCCTTCCCTTGCGAAAGCAGCGAGCTGGCTTATGCCACAATGGCCAAAAGCCCCCCAGTTCCCCCCTCTCTCAGCCTCACCTGGCTGGCTGCCTCCCTTCTCCCTCTAGTCAGGTAAGTTTACCTGTGTCCTGTTGCCTCGTTGCCTGGCTGCCTGCTCCCTGCTGCATCCATCATCGGAGAACTGCTGATTCTGCCTCCTGGTAAGTGACCTGGTTTTTTTTCCTCTTTTATTTTTTTTAATGATTTTTTAAAGATTATTTTATTTATTATGCATATAATTTTTTTTAATTGTTTTACTTAACTGTATTGAATAGAGATTTTTAAAAATTTACTTCAATTTATTGTGTATGAGTTCTTGTTTAAAATTGTTTTAGACTATTTTAAAAAAGATTATATGAAAAACAAATTAATATAAACCATTTTTAAAAATTCTATACTCAGTACTTTAAAATGTATTGAGTAGAGAATTTTTTTTAATGGTTCACTTCAATATATAGTGTTATTCTACCCTTAACATGGTTATATTTTAAATTATTACAAGAAATATCTTTAAATGGTTTCAGTATACATTATTGTTGGTAGAATACCTTGAAATTGTGTCATTTTGTGGAATGCTTAACAATGGTTTTTAAGGATTTTTTTATTTGTAAAATATCTTTTTAAATTATTTTAGGTAATTTTTATTTTGTAATTGTTTAAAAAAATTGTTTTTTTTCAAGAAATGTTATTCCAGACTTCCGGTTCCGGCTCCAGCGGCGACGGGCGAGCCTAGCGCTCGCTCGCCGTTTTGTTGCTTTTTCTGCCCCCCCACGGGGGCGAGACGCCCCGTTTTTTCGGGGGTCTCCCGTAGGGCCGGCTTGCCTGGGTTGCTCCCCCCACGGCAGTGGGGCAGCGACCCTTGTCTTCGGCTCAGGTGAAGGAGGACATACTGCGGGGGGATTTCCCTTCGCCAAAGGCAGACGGCACCATTCGTTAACATGGAGAGAGAGGATCGCCTGGGTCGGAAGGCTGCCTGGGGCTTTGACTACGAAGGGGAGAGTGAGTGATTTAAAACTTTTTTTTTCCTGCTGTCAGCATGGCTGAAAGGACTTGGAGGGGGGGTGTTTGCTTGTAAAAAACCCCCTCGGATTTAAGCGGCGCTTGAAAATGGCTCCTCGCTGCGAGGAAGTGGATATTTTCAATCCGGACTGTTTGTACGAGGGAAAGTGATTTGCGGCTTGATTTGCAACAGAGTTTCTAGGTCTGGCTGAAACAATTTCTTTAACCACTCTCCCCTTTGGGCTTTGAGCTTGGACGGCGGAAGATAGCTTCTCTTTGTCCCTGAGTGACTATTTTACTTATGGAAAATTTCCAGCGTCTCTTTGTGACTTGGACTTCCTCTGGTTACTAAAGTAAAAAAAATTTTTTGGGATTTGTGATTTCTTTTCTGGAGTGCCTTCGTTATTATACTTATTGATTTGGAAAATTGTTTCTCTCTTGGTTCCTGAACTTTACAACTTTGAACTGAACTTTTGGCTCCTGATCTGCCTTAACAGCTCCACCCTAAAAACGCCATTTTAGTGGCACCAACTTTTACAGCTAATCATGGCACAAGAATCAGCACTGGCAAGCTTAGAACTAAGGATGGCTTCTCTTGAATCGGTACAAGAAATCAAGGCTCAGAGGGCAGAAAATATCAACTTTTAAAAGGAGTTATTGGATACGCGGAAGCAAGTGCTGGAGAACACACAGAAGAATGAAGAATTGGAGGGGGGGCTGGAGGGGGCTAAGGGAGAGATTAAAAATGTCACAAATGAGGTTGTGGAAATAAATGGGCATGTGTCTAGGATGGATATGGAAAGGATGACATATTTTTTGAGATTTCAGAATGTTTCTGAGGAATCTGGTGAATGTCTCCCTGATCTCATGAGCACAATTTTAGCAGACTATTTACAGAAACCCACGGATGAGATTAGGGGGGACATTGACCTAGCCTATAGAATAAATTCTGCATATGCCAGGATAAATGAAGTACCTAGAGAGATACATGTTAAATTTGTTAGAAGGTCGACCAGAGAGGAAATCCTGAAAGTGCAAAGGGGGGGTCCATTAATTTACCAACAAAAGGAGGTTACCATCTTGAAGCAGATCCCTAGAAAGATTAGAGAATCGAGAAGGAAATTTTCCTTCTTGTCCAAAAAGTTGTTTGATCACGGGATCTGGTTCAAATGGGTGACGCCTGAAGGGATGCTGGTGTTCTGGGAAGGAGGAAGAGTGAGGATTAAAACAGTTGCTGAGGCGGAAGCCTTTCTTAAAAAACACTCCTCTGCCCTGGGAGAAGATTCAGGGGGGACGGAGGGAGCCACGGCCCCGCCCGCTGGGGGCCCGGAGGGTGAGATAGAAGACCCAATAGCCAAGAGACTTAGATCAAAAAAATAACTTTGCTTTGATTTTTGAGTAATATTGTATAACATGTGTATCTGGATTTTTGTAAATGACTGACAGCATAGAATTGAGAACTTAGAAACATGTACTTGTTTTCACTTTGTAGTGTTATGAACAATGTTTTGTTATTGATTTATATTGAAGTTCCAGAAGGGCCGACGACTTTGACGTGAATGCTCTCAAAAAAAATTCTGTATCCCTTACCCCACTCTATTGAAAAACTGTAAAACCAATAAAACTTTTTCAATATAAAAAAATAAATGTTATTCCTTTTTGCAAATAATAAATAATAATAATAAATCTTGAATTTATTGACTGCTCCATCTCCCTGGGGGGACTCGGAGTGGTGCACAGGGCAAATAAAATCATAAAAAACAACATACATACAATAAAAACGAATTAAATACATCCCTGCGCTAAAATCCCAGTTAAAACTACTAAAATTCCTAACTAAAATTAACAGTCCTATAGACGGGAGACTACCCTAGGCTGGCCAAGCAGAACAGATGTGTTTTTAGTTTTCTTTGAGATGCAATATGTTGCTTTTAAGTGTTCAGACCAGGTTTATGTGTCTCAAAGCGGCTGCTTTTCTATGGGCTGCCAGGTTGGTGCAAGGCAGCTTTGCCAGAAAGAGTGTGTTTCACCCTAGTTGTCTAGGTAATTCTTAGGTGGCTGCTGGTTCTGTGAGCTTGTGTGTCCTTTATAATTTTCCGCAATGCCTTGATGGTTTTTATTCCAGTGGCTTTGTCTCTACTGTCCCTAAGGTTAGGGGGAAACACTGGTTTCATTTTCAGTCTTTTGTAGGAGGGATTCTATTTTTTGATGTTTTCCTGGCACTGTCATAGTTTGCGTGGGTGTATTATGTCCTGCAGCAGTTGTACACTAATAATGATCAAGTACTACTAGTATTTCCTTATACATTTTAGTGACCTTTCCTTACATAATTGGTGTTGTCTTTCATACTTTTGAATTTCTATTTTCTGTTACTTAGCAATTGCTAAAACAAATCCCAAGTGAAAAAATATTCAAAGCCTTCTTGATTTTAATTGTCACTTTATTTATTCCTGCACATTGTAGTATTTATTCATTTTCATATCTGTTTTTCCACTGTTGTGCAAACATAATTCCAGCAGCTGCTAACATTCCCACCTGGTCACATGGCTGGCAAGCCACTCCCACCCGGTCACATGCCCAGAAAGCCACTCCCACCCGGTCACACGGCTGGCAAGCCACTCCTACCTGGTCACATGCCCGGCAAGCCACTCCCACAAAGCAGGCCACACCCACAGAATAGGTTCCAAAAATTTTGAAACCCACCACTGGTTGCTAGGTTGTGTTGTTGTTGTTATTTGTTAAGTTTATGTCTTGTTTCAGAAAAACAACCCTATGAATGAATGACACTGGTCAAAGTCACCCAGTGAGTTTCCACTGACCACATCTATTCTGTCCTAACCTTAACCTTTAACCATCACACTGCACTGACCTTCAAAAGGATGTTCCAGCAAAGATGTTTGGGAGGTACCAAATTGGGGGAAGTCGATGTAAAGACTTCGGATTCTCAGCACTATCTGGACATACTGAGGATTCTACTTGTCATCTGCAGTGTAAAAGAAATCTAGGGTACTTCCCTTGAGAGAAAGTTATTTTAGAGTTAAAGAAGCATCAGAATAAACTGTGTGTATGTATGAAAAATAATGAGCAAGTGCACTGAAGAACTCAAGGCTTCTCCTTACTGCAATCACTTGGCAGCTCATTAAGCATTTCCTCATTGGGGTGAGTGAATCCGGATGTAGGGCACTGTTTGAGGTTTTACATGAAAAGAAACATGCACACACGGATGAGTAACTTATATAGATAAAGTTTCCTCTTATAAACAGATCAGCTTCCTCTCTTCTCTGCTGACGCAGATATGGTCGGGGGAGGGCAGACGTTGGCAAGGATATTTATTAGCCCCATGCTAAAGAGCCAGGATGGATGGGACATCTTTAGGAAGGGGGTCCAGCTCCAGGAGCAGATCTTCCTGAGACCACCCCCAGCTATCCTGGATGGTAAGTGATAGCATCAGGAGACTCAAGGTGCGGCTTGCGGTATCTTAAGAAGCACATGCTATGAGATTTGGGGGAAGAAGTTTCTTCGTTTGATTGTAAACTTAAAACTGAGGTAAAAAGAGAGTGAGGAGTAAGGAAGAGAGTGAGGAAGTAAAACTGGTTGTGTGTAAAAAAACAAGGATGATGTTTCAATTCAGGACAAGGTTCCCAAAGTCACAAAAGAAAGAAATTGATCTCTGATGCAAGGCAATCTTCTGCACCCTTGAAATCCAGGATTTCAGTTCCCAGAACTCCTACTGTTATGGCTGAGGTGATCAGGTTGTAGTCCTATCCTAGAGGACATTTCTTAGAGGGTGTTCATTGGGGAGGGCTATCCTCAGGCTTCCCCTTTCTTTTCAGCCCTAGTAAGCCATGCCTTTTTTTTTAAGTCATCCTTTGTGCTGTAGCCTTCACATCACTAAATGGCAAGCAAAACTAGAAGCCTAAATTTTATTGTTAAGTTTCTCCTTCTCCAGTTTCCAGGCGGTTGAGAAATTCCAAGGGGCAACCCTACTGGATCGGTTTTCTTTGGAGAAGAGCAAGAGGATTAGAAACATAGGATTATTTTTGTAATATTTGCTTTGTCTATAAATCCGGATTCAGTGTGTAAGTAGGAACAAAAGGATGTTTTTGTTAGGTAGAAAATTCCCTAGATTAAGTTTGGCTTTTGCTGACCATATGGATCACTAGCTATTTTAGATTCTCAAATTCCCATATTTTTTTAAAAAATAATTTTCTATCACATAGTTGAGCAACTTGATGACTTACAGCTGTTTTGGTTACGATCCCTATAACTCAACCATTGCCCCTGCTGATTCTGCCTGCCTGCCTGCCTGCCTGCCTGCCTGCCTGCCTGCCTTTCTTTTGCCGCCCATCTCATTTTGAAGCAATTCTGGGACTTTACAATTTTTGGCAACTGCGGTCAAGATCATCTGAAAAGCACCAGGTTGCCTGCTATTGCTTTAGCCTCATCCTGTATTAGCATCCCATAAAAAGCTTCAGTAGTCTATTGTGCATTATGGCCAGGCAGTACACAGGCCACTTATTACCCCAAATTTAAGTATCCCCCCTTTCCCAGCCTTTCTTAATCCTGTGGATGAATTGTTCAGTTAGAAATAACCACTGGCTAGTTTTACTCAACACATCAATCCCCCACTGAGAAAATATTGCTGTCTTCATTAATAGACAACACCCTAGTATGGCTTAATGTGAAGGTGTGATGCAGAGTGTGAGGCTTTTAGTGATAAATGTTTTAATTTGAGGGGTTTTAATGAGGTTTTAGCGCAGGATGGCGTTTAATAGAGTTTTAATGGGTTTTGTATTTTGTATATTTGTATATTTATGTTTTTAAATTTCCTGTGCGCCGCCCCGGGTCCCTTGGTGGGAGATGGGTGCGGGATACAAATACGAAAATAAATAATAAATAAATAAATAAGAGTGTGCTCAAGCAATGCATGAAATCCCACAATGGCTTGGTCTCATTCTAGCCTAACCTAGCATGTTGTACAAACTTAGCCACTGTGATTGATACTGGATATGTTGTCACCTGTTGGTCCTTTCTGTCTTCTGGGGTCATTGTGTGATACACACAGAGAGAACTTGATGCCTCCAAAGATTTTGAACTTTGAACCCCACTGGCCCCAATCAACATGGCATAGGATTGGGATCATCTCTGGTTCAGAAACATTTAGAAGTCCCCCAGCCTTGCCAATGCTGAAATAAGCAGATTGCTTAATCTTGAGGCAGAGACCTTGTCATCTGTTTTTAAGCTCCTAACCCTCCTTTTCTGTAGCTGTGATGTAGGTGTATGAAACCAAAAGTGAACTGGGACTGACCCTAATATGGAAACAAGAATTTCCCCATCTCAGTCTGTAAATTTCAATTGCAAATACAAAGAGAGCTAGATTGAATCTAACCTAGAAAAAGGTCCAATCCTTTTCTTGAAGGAGCTTCTCTGGTAGTATCTTAAGAGTGATGGACACCTTAATTTATATAATTTTATTTCCATTTTCTGTTTCTTCTGCCATGTATTATGGTTTCTTATTCAGACCCAAGACATTAATTGAGGCTGTTCCTTCATGCAATGTTCTTTAGATAACCTTTGTCTTCCAAGATATGGTTGAATTTTAACTCTCAGCAGCTGTGCCCAGCTTGGCTCATGATGAGAGATTATAGCAGTATCTCAAGATATCCTGTCTTGCTCCAGAGCTTAACAGCATTATCTCTGCTAATCAGCTGCTTATCACCCCAGTAAGATGGTTCTAATTTTGCTTAGATCATATTCTGTTGATTTAATATTAATGCGAACAGGAAATTCTTCGTACTTACTTGTCAAAGGCTCAAGGGTGAAAAGAATGACTTTTTATTTGTAGTGATCCTACTATGATCCAGAATTCAACTCAATGTTGGCTACCATTTGCAAAGACGAGATGGAGAGGTCGGGCACTTCTGATTTGGTGAAACCAATTAAATCCCACACCATCCCACAAACATTGCTTTTTAAAAAAAAAAACCATATGCACATACATTCCATGTATAGTCCATGTGATAAAAATGATGTCTACTTTGGCCCCTCCATCCAAGATGGCTGCTGATTGGTAAGGTTTTCTTTGTTCTCTTACCAACGATCTGCTGATTTCACTGCTAAAGCTGGCTCTTTGGCAGTGCTGCTCCCTGAATGAGAGCATTTAGGAGTGACCCGAGATAACTTTTGGACCATTGTGGACCCAATGAGGAAGGGGGTATTGATTCCAATTCCCTCTGGAAGCGATGGAAGTCCCTGGACATATTCATCTTCCTGTCAACATTTCATTTTCTAAGCATGCCAGAATTTCACTTTTTTTTTTTAATAAGTTTTATTTTGCTCTTTGCTTTAAAAGTTGATCAGTGGTTGAATGCTGATTTATTTCAACCCCTTGCTGGACTCTAATTGCTTTTTCTCACTTTTTCTCTTTGATATACTGTATGTTGTTTTGGATAACTTTTGTCCAGTGGGGAGTTGCAGGCGGTATACCCCGGTACGAGTGTACCGGAGCCTGCCTGGAGCACCGGATACCGTTCTGATATGGTGCTCCGGAGGGCCCACCCACCTGCCCGAGTTCCTTACTCTTTTAAGTCTTCAGCGCTTCTGTGCATGGTGCGTACAGCATCTGCACTCCGTTCCGCTGAGCAGCTGGAGTATAACAGAGGCTCGCGGAGGTGCTAAGACACATGTACGTGCTGCGTGCATCCATGTGTACAACACCGGGCCCGATCCAATCGTACCAATTGGAACAGGATCTGGAACCCACCACTGCCTTTGTCCCTTTCATGTAGAAAACAGGGCAATGTTCGGAGCGGTGGTGGAGTGACATTAGACTCTCACCAATGGATTCTGTATTTTTTGTGTGGGGTACCTCAGGGGTCGGTCCTCTCGCCATTCCTGTTTAACACCTATATGAAGCCGCTGGGTGAGATCATCCATGGTTTTGGGGTAGAGTACCATCAGTACGCTGATGACACGCAGCTGTACATATCTACCCCAAACCACCCCAATGATGCCATTGAAGTGATGTCCCGGTGTCTGAAGGCCGTACGGGCCTGGATGGGGAGTAACAAACTTCGACTCAACCCGTCCAAGACCGAGTGGCTGTGGTTTCCGACATCCCGGTACAGCCAGTTGACTCCACCACTGGCCATCGGGGGCGAGTTATTAGCCCCCGTGGAAAGGGCCCGCAACCTAGGCATCCTCCTAGATTCTCGGCTGTCCATGGAGGACCATGTGACGGCCGTGGCCAGGGGGGCTTTTTACCAGGTTCGCCTGGTAAGCCAGTTGCGCCCCTTTCTTGACCGGGACGCCCTCCGCACAGTCACTCAAGCATTCATTACGTCCCGCCTAGACTACTGTAATGCTCTCTACATGGGGCTTCCCTTGAGGTGCACCCGGAGACTGCAGCTGGTGCAGAATGCGGCCACGCGGGGGATCTTGGGAGCCTCACGGCATTGCCATGTAACACCTCTCCTGCATGAGCTGCACTGGCTACCTGTAGCTTTCCGGGTGCGCTTCAAGGTGCTGATAACCATCTTTAAAACACTCCATGGCACGGGGCCTAGTTGTTTGTGGGACCGCTTCCTACCACACACATCCCTTTGGCCGATTCGCTCCCACAGAGAGGGCCTTCTCTGAGTGCCGTCGGCCAGGCAGTGCCAGTTGGCGACCCCCAGGGGAAGCACCTTCTCTGTGGCAGGTCCAGCCCTCTGGAACGTCCTACCCCCCCGAACTCCGGAGCACCACGGACCTCCGCCTCTTCCGCCAACGTCTTAAGACGCATTTCTTTTACCTAGCCGGCCTAGCTTAGACCCCGAGACCACTCTCATAGACTGAGTTTTAATTTATTTTAATTTTTGGGAATTTTTAGTTGTATTTTTAGCACAGGGTATCTCAAATTTAATTAGATTTTAATATTTGCAATTGCACTTATTTTATATGTTTGTATGTCTATATTTTAACTTCCTGTGCACCGCCCTGAGTCCCTTCTGGGAGATAGGTTGCGGTATAAAAATCAAATAAAATTGAACAAAAATATTTTGAATTTGCAAAATATCTGGAGATTATTTCTATCGAATTTTTGTTGTTGTTCTTTGTTACCTGATTAAGTTTTACAGATTAAAATGGCTAAACAGTGTCTGAGAAATGCTGTCCACTTTGGACGTAAAGATAGCAGGGCATCACACCCAACCCTTGTTGCAGGGTTTATCAAGAATCTGCAACTTCCAGCTGAAACTGCAGACAGGAAACAAACTTCTCAACCTCTTGACTGCTGCTTGTGATAAGGACATTACTTGCCATTCTTTGGTAGGATGAATGCAACTCATATTCAAGGCCAAACCTGTAAAGCAGGGAGGTCAATTTTGAATCATCATGGCATAGTCACATGATGTATTGGGACTTTTCCCCCCTTCACTAAACCGGGCAGGGCCAGAACGTGATGCATCCGGCCCTGGTTTGGCAACCAGATCCATTTGGATCCGAATTGTGTTTTGGATTCTAACCCCTAATACTCCCAGCCACTCTGTCATGGAACACTGGGATATGTAGCCAAGAAATCTGGATGTCCACCAGATAAGTCTAAATCAGAAAAAGCTGTACTGAAGTTTGTAGGAGAAGACAGACTCTGCTGTCATGTTGGAAGCATCTGGTATACAGATATACAAAAGATATGATAGGAAGGACAGTTGCAATATGGATGAGCAGCTGCTAATAGATTCTCCACATCACTTTTCATTGGAAGATGACTAATGTTAGTAATAATAGTTGCATCATTATTTACTAATTACAATTACAAATAGTGAAGCTGATTCTGGAGAGGATCAAAGTTAATCCCGAAGGATCAATGCTGGATCAACAAAACCTCTTTCTTTTGATACAGTTTGTCACATACTATGCTAAGCAATGAAAACTCGTTATTTTTATTTGGCTTATATTAGATGAAAAATCACCGGAAAGTTAACATTTTTGGGGGTGCCATTTGTTTTGTTTCCTTCCTTCTTTTCTCTCTGCATGGCAGTAAATCATGGTAGTTTCACTTCAGATGCTCAAAGAAATATTGGAGATGCCATGATTTCTTTCCTTCTCTTAGATGCTAGCCATAAATATTATTTCACTGTTTCAAAGGTGATAAACCAGGTTTGCTGCCTTGGGCCTGCTCCTCCTCGGTTTTTGAGTGGGCCTCTGAAGCCTCAACTTGAGCGCATCGTTGAATGCCAAAGCTATGTTCCATGAAGTTAGCCCCTTTTCAGCTCCTGATAATCTATATAAATAAAAATGTAAAATAGTTTGTACAAATCCACTAATCTTAAAAACTACTGCACCGATTTACACCAAACTTTCACACAATGTTCACAAGGACTTCTGATAATAGAATACGTACTCATTTTGTGCCTAGCACATGTGTGTCATGTGCAAGGTACACAAATGTAAAATGTACCCACTGATCAGGTTTTCACCTCCCTGTAACTCCTCTTAACAACAGTCATTTCCTCAAGAACACTGTACAGAGGCCTAAAAGGGCCAAGACAAGGCACAGAGGATAGCAAACTCCCAGGTGGCCCATAGAGAGTGGGGGGGGGGGAGTTTAATAAAAGAGGGACTAGGGGAGACAGGATAGCAGCCTTCCATTATCTCAGGGGTTGCCACAAAGAAGAGAAAGTCAAGCTATTCTCCAAAGCACCAGAGAGCAGAAAAAGAAGCAATGGGTGGAAACTAATCAAGGAGAGAAGCAACTTAGAACTAAGGAGAAATTTCCTGACAGTTAGAACAATTAATCAGTGGAACAGCTTGCCTCCAGAAGTTGTGAATGCCCCAACACTGCAAGTCTTTAAGAAGATGTTGGATAGCGGAGATAGTTTCCGGCTTCCGGACGCGACGGACGTGTTTCTGACGGCGGTCGGTGGGGGCTGCTCCCGCTTCGCCCCAGGAGCTGGAAGACTGAATGCGGGGGGAAGAGTCCTCTCGTCGAAGGAATGCTGGAACAATGGAAGTTTGAAGAACGGGCTGAAACGCTGGAGTTGGAGGATCGTACCGAGGCTCTGGTTTAGCTGTGTGGACTGTGAGTTTTTGCTTTTGTTTTGAAAAAGTTTTATTGAGTTTTAACAATTTTCTAGAGGGTAAGGTAAGGGTTACAGAAACATTTTGAGAACCTTTGCGTCAGAGTCCTTGGCCCATCCCGGGTTACATAATAAAACAATAGTAAAGAAATTTATCCGAAAAAATACTACAAGATAAAGACAAGTGAATACATAATACATTTCCAATTCTCAGATGGCAGACATGTACAAACATCCTGGTACAAAAGGAATAAAAAAAAAGTTAGTAAAAAAAAAAGAAAAACAAGCAAAATCATTTTTTTGATCTAAGTCTTTTGGCAATTGTATCTTCTTTTTCTCCCGCCTGGCCCCCAGTGGGTGGGGCCGTGGCCCCCTCCGCCCCCCCTGGATCTTCCCCCAGGACAGAGGAATGTTTTTTAAGAAAGGCTTCCGCCTCAGCAACTGTTTTAATCTTCATTCTTCCTCCTTCCCAGAACACCAGCATCCCTTCTGGCATCGCCCACTTGAACCAAATCCCGTGGTCAAACAATTTTTTGGATAAGAAGGAAAATTTCCTTCTCATTTCTCTAATTTTTTTTGGGACCTGCTTCAAGATAACGACCACCTTTTGTTGGTAAATTAAAGGACCCCCTCTCTGCGCCCTCAAAATTCCCTCCCTGGTTGACCTTCTAACAAATTTAATGTGTATCTCTCTGGGTACTTCATTTATCCTGGCATATGCTGAGTTTATTCTGTAGACTAGGTCAATGTCCCCCCTGATCTCTTTAGGTTTATGTAAATAGTCTGCTAAAATTGTGCTCATGAGTTCAAGCAGGCATTCACCAGATTCTTCAGAAATATTCTGAAATCTTAAAAAATATGACATCCTTTCAAAGTCCATCCTAGACATATGCCCAGTTAGTTCCCCCACCTCACTGTTAACATTTTTAAGCTCTCCCTTTGCCTCAATTAGCCCCCCTTCCAGATCTTCAGTCTTCTGTGTATTCTCCTGCACTTGCTTCCGAGTTTCCAAGAGTTCCTTCTTAAAGTTGTTGTTTTCTTCTCTCTGGGCCTTAATTTCCTGCACCAAAGTTTGTATAACAGATTCCAGAGAAGAAAATCTTTGTTCCAAACCTGCCAATTCTAATTTTTGTGCCATGGTTGGCTGTTAAAGTCAGTGCCACTAAGATGGCGTTTTTTGGGTGGGGCCGCTGAGGCAAATCAGGAGGTAAAAGTTTCAAATCAGGGTTGTAAAAAGTTCAGAAACCAGAAGAGAAACACTTTTCCAAATCCATAGTTATAGTAAAAAAGGCACTCCAGACAAGGAATCAATTAATCCCAAAAAATTCTTCATTGATAACAAGAGGAAGTCCAAATCACAAGGAGATGCTGGTAATTTTCCATAAATACAATAGTCATTCAGGAGCAGAGAGAAGCCATCTTCCACTGCCCAAGCTGGGAGCCAGCCGGAGAGAGTAACAAAGAAAAAAAAATTGTAGCAAGCCAATCGAACTTAGAAACATTGTTGCAAGCTGCAAATCACTTTCACTCGCTTTCACTAAGTTCCAGGCAAACTGCATAGAAAAAAAAACCGTTCCTCGAAACGAGGAGCCATTTCAAAGCGCCGCTTTAAATCCGAGGGGGGGTTTAACAAAAAACACCCCCCTCCAAGCTTTTTAGTCCAGCGCTGCCATCGGAGATAAAATAGCAAATAAAAATACACTCACTCTTCGCCTTGCAGCCGAGCCTCGGGAGAGCCTTTCGACCCGAACGTCCGGCTCTCTTCACAATTAAAAAGCTTTTCCGATCTCCATTGGCGAAGGCGGAGACAGGCGTCTCCCCCCCGCAGCCAGCCTTTCCTCACCTAGGCTGAAGACAAGGGTCGCTTTCCCACCGCCGTGGGAAGAGAACGACCCCAGCAAGCCAACCCTATGGAAGACCCCCAGGATGGGGTGTCTTGTCCCCGTCAGGGGGCAGAAAAAAGGACAAAGCGGCGGACGAGTCAGGGACCCATCCGTCGCCATTGGAGGGCGGAAGCGGAAGTCCTGAGTTTTTGCTTTTGAATGCATTCAACTTTTTAGAAAAGAAGAATAGAGGGGGGAGTTTGTAGAAACCCCCCCTCGGAAAAAGCTGCATTTTAAAATGCTCCCTGGGACCGGGGAGAGAGAGAAAGCTAAACATCCGATCTGTTATTAACTAAAAGGAAATGTACTACCATATATGGAATTGCTGTAGAAACTTTGTATCTGAGTCTCACTACAGTTGAAATGGAACTTTCACTAATTCTTCACTACCGCTAAAGTGGTGGAAAAATGGTGCTTCTTTGTTCCCAGCAGAAAACTTTCTTTGATTTGTGAACATTCCTTCAATTTTATAAGACCAAGTTAAAAACTTATATAGAAAGCCAACTCAAGTGACTCTCAGTGTTTCTCCCATTGTGAGCCCTTCTTCTCTTTTTTGGATTGGATTATACAATTGTTTCTCTGGAGTTTATACAACATACAGTTTGAACTCTGATACAGACTTTTCCTTTTCTCAGACTTTACGGACTGCTTGCCCACCGATGCCATCTTTAGCTACAAGAACTTAAAACTCTAACCATGGCAGCGAGAAAACCTCCGACTGGAAAATCTCTTTCCACCCCTGCTTCAACAAAAGCCAGTCCAATCCAACAACAAACAAAAATTACTACAATGTTACAGAAAGAAACAGCAGGAGAGGACACTCAACAACTATCAACAGATGAGATGCTTCAAAGCATAATGAGAGAAATAAAAGAATTTCGGAAAGACATGATAAGCTCAAGACTGGAACTACTGGAGGCACAAAGAGCTATAACAGATAATAAACAAAAAATTGATGGGTTGGAGGGAGGGGCAGTTGAGATTAGGGAGGAGATAAGGGAATTTCAAAAAGAAATTACAGATATGGCTGGTCATATGTCAAGAATGGATTTTAAAAGAATGTCTTTTTTTTTAAGGTTTCAAAACATCCCAGAGTCAGATTCAGAAAATGTAAAAGATTTAATGAGTACAATTTTAGCAGAGTATGCCAAAAAAAATAAAGAACATATTTGGGGGGACATAGACCTAATTTATAGAATTAATTCAGCATATGCCAGAATAAATGACGTACCCAGAGGGATACATATTAAATTTGTAAGAAGATCAACAAGGGATGAGATTCTGAGAGCACAGCGAGGAGGACCTTTGATATATCAACAAAAAGAGATTTCCATTTTGAAGCATCAAGAGATAAGAAGGAAATATTCCTTCTTGTCCAAAAAATTGTACAAAAAAGGGGTGTGGTTCAAATGGTTAATGCCTGAAAGAATGTTGGTGTTCTGGGAGGGAGGAAGAGCAAGAATTAAAACAGTAGAAGAGGCGGAAGCCTTTCTTAAAAAACATTCCTCAATCCTGGAGGACAAAGATGTGGGAGCGGGAGGGGCCGTGGCTCCGCCCATCGGCGGGAAGGAACAAGAAGAAACAATAGCAAAGAGACTCAGATCACAAAAATGATCCTTTCTTTGTATCATAATTCCTATACGGATGTTAATAGGAACAAATGATTGAATGCATGAAATCTATGATATGATATGTCTGTATCTCTTTCCACCTTTTATTGAAATTGATTTTGTATGAAGTCTCGGAGGCAGTTACCACCCCCGACATGGAAGCTCTAAAATATTTCTATGACACCCTACATACCCTTTTCCCTTTATAAAATTGTAAAACCAATAAAACTGTTTTTTAAAAAAAGATTTTGGATAGCCATTTGTCTGAAATGGTATAGGGCTTCCTGCCTAGGCAGGGAGTTGGACTAGATGACCTCCAAGGTCCCTTCCAACTCTGCTATTGTATTATTGTAGGTAGGTAGATAGGGGAATAGAGAGAGAGGGAGAAATACAGTTTAATAAAAGAGGGACTAGGGGAGACAGGATAGCAGCCTTCCAATATCTCAGGGGTTGCCACAAAGAAGAGGGAGTCAAGCTATTCTCCAAAGCACCTGAGGGCAGAACAAGAAGCAATGGGTGGAAACTAATCAAGGAGAGAAGTAACTTAGAACTGAGGAGAAATTTCCTGACAGTTGGAACAATTTACCAGTGGAACAGAAGTTGCCTCCAGAAGTTGTGAATGGCCCAACACTGCAAGTCTTCAAGAAGATGTTGAATAGCCATTTGTCTGAAATGGTATAGGGCAGTGATGGCTAACCTTTTTTGGCCCGCGTGCCAAAAGCAGGGGGAGTGCAGGGGCGATGTGCACAGGCATGCCACATCCATAATGCTATATGCATGACCCCCTGCATTTGGCATGCTTTTTATGTCCTCCCCAGGCTCCAGAGGCTTTATAGGAGCCTGGGGAGGGTGAAAACAGCCTTCCCCCACCTCCAGAGGGCAAAAAACGGCCTCAAAAGAAGGCCTAAATCAGCTGGCCAGGGCACACATACACACTGAAGCTGACAGGGCAATGCCTCACGTGGCCTAAGAAATGGCTCCATGTGCCACCTGTGGCACCCGTGCCATAGGTTCGCCATCATGGGTATAGGGCTTCCTGCCTAGGCAGGGAGTTGGACTAGATGGCCTCCAAGGTCCCTTCCAACTCTGCTATTGTATTATTGTATTACAGTAGGTAGGTAGGTAGAGGGATAGATAGAGAGGGAGAAATAAGGTAGGTAGGTAGGTAGGTAGGTAGGTAGGTAGGTAGGTAGGTAGGTAGGTAAGTAGGTAGGTAGGTAGGTGGATAGATAGACAGGGAGAAACACGGTAGGTAGGTAGGTAGGTAGGTAGGTAGGGTGATAGATAGAGAGGGAGAAATACGGTAGGTAGGTAGGTAGGTAGAGGGAGAAAGGAAGAAATATAGTAGGTAGGGAGGTAGGTAGGTAGGTAGGTAGGTAGGGGGATAGATAGGGAGAAATACAGTAGGTAAGTAGGGGGATAGATAGATAGGGAGACAGGCCTGTTTCTTCGAATACTTAAGAAAGATCACGCTTAGACATTATTTGAAATGAATAAGGCTACTTTTACTAAGTAACGATAGTTAACAGACCAAGTAAAGCGAAGAGTGAATAGTTTAGGCGCGAACATAGAGTATTAAGCTTAAGCCCATCCCAATCCCCAAACCCCCCCTTAGCATTGTCCAATATACTTTCTTCTCCACCATCAGGTGGGCAGGTCTTCACCAGCCTGGAATGCGGGACCGTTAGCCGAGAGATAACACCAGCCGTCAACATTGTCCACCAGCAGAACAATTGTATCCCAACGCCCCCCACCCTCCCCGTTGCCATGGCAGCTAAGCAGAACAAGCGAAGGCTGACATCCGGACCTCCTCCAAGAACAGCGAGAAATCCCGGACATCTTGCGGAACACGAGATGCTACACCTGGAAAACAGACAAGAAAAGACAAAACAACATATAGGAGAGAGGGAAAGGGTCAAGGTTTGTGTGGATACTTGGCATAAAACTGGCGTACCAGTTTAGGAGCCTTGAGGTGCTCTTTATCCACCCATTCGTTGTGAGAAGGGGGAAAGTCTTTCCACATGACTAGGAACTGAGTTTTATTCCGACGGACTCTGGAATCCAAAATGTCACGAACTTCATAATGCTGGTGACCGTCCACCATGGTAGGTGCAGGGGTATCAGGCAAAGGTTTGCGGAGATGTGAGGTGCGTTCAGGTTTCAGTAAGTGAACGTGGAACACCGGGTACAGGCGCTGGTAGGTCTTTGGGAGATCCAAACGGACGGACACAGAGCTGATGATTTTGGTTATAGTGAAAGGACCAACAAATTTGGGACCTAGTTTTCTGCATTTCTGCGGGCTATCCAAATGCTTCGTAGACACATAAACTCTATCACCAACTTTGTAGGCCGGGGGAACCACTCGTTTCCTGTCAGCATACAATTTATGTGAATCATGAGCATCGTTCAAAGTCTTGCGGATGATTGGCCAAACCGAAGAAAGCCTAGAGGACCAATCGGCCAAAGAGGGAACTGTCGGTGAGTCATGAGGCAATTCGGGGATGGGTACAAAGTCCTGTCCATAGATGATTTTAAAAGGGGTCATATTTGTACTAGAGTGAACAGAGTTATTATAGGCCACTTCGGCATGTATCAGGAGATCAGCCCAATCATCTTGTTGAAAATTTATAAAACAGCGCAAGTATTGTTCCAAAACGGAATTGGCCCTCTCACAAGATCCATTCGTCTGGGGATGGTAGGCGGAGCTTAAGCCTTGGGCGGAGCCAATCAGTCTCAAAAATTCCTTCCAAAAAAGAGACGTAAATTGAGTGCCTCTGTCTGAAATGATACGCTGGGGAACTCCATGAAAACGGTAAATATGGGTAACGAACAATCGAGCCAAAGATTTGGAAGAGGGAATCTTCGAACAGGGGACAAAATGAACCTGTTTGGAGAAGAGATCGGTAACGACCCAAATGACGGTATAGCCTTGACTGGGCGGAAGGTCAACTATAAAGTCCATTGAAATCTCTTTCCAAGGTACCTCTGGCGTCGCCACGGACTGGAGGAGGCCACGCGGTTTTCCCGGTGCACGTTTAGAAGCCGCACAAACAGGGCAACTGGCAATATATGATTCAACATCCTTTTTAAGTGAGGGCCACCAGAACTGTCGTTTAACAAGGTGTACAGTTTTAACGAAACCGAAATGGCCAGCCAAACGTGAGTCATGTGCGCGTTGCAAAACAAAAGGCCGTATAGTACTGGGGACATAAATCTTAGAGCCAATCCAGGGAAGATTGTCCCTAATAGTACAGTCACCTGAATGTGCGGAATACCATTCGTCAGTAAGCAGTTCATCCTTAATACGAGCAATTAGGTCAGCAGGTGGAGTAGTTTGGACTGTGGAATGGTTTCTAGTAGATACCGGAGAAGCCGGCAAAGTAAGTGGCATGATGGGCTGTACAATAGTAAGTTTAGAAACATCATATTGTGGTAGTCTGGAGAGAGCATCAGCCATGAAATTCTTGCCGCCCGGAATATATTTAAGATGGAAATTGAAGCGATGAAAGTAGTGAGCCCAACGAAGTTGCCTCGGGGACAATTTTCGAGAGGAGGTAAGAGCCTCCAAATTCTTATGGTCCGTCCAGACTTCAAACGGATGGGGAGCACCCTCAAGAAAATGACGCCAAGTCATGAGAGCCCAACGAACAGCAAAAGCTTCTTTTTCCCAAATGGCCCAACCACGCTCGGATGTAGAGAGTTTCCGAGAGGTGTAGGCACAAGGTTGTAATTGGCCACGGTGGTTGAGTTGTAATAAGACTGCACCCACAGCGACATCACTGGCGTCCGCCTGAACTACAAACGGGGAACCAACATCGGGATGTTTAAGGACAGGTTCGGCCGCAAATAAACGTTTAAGCTTTTCGAAAGCGGCTTGGCACTCCATGGTCCATTTGAGGGGAGACCCTGGTCGAGGTTTACCGTCCCCCTTCGTTTTAAGAAGGTTTGTAATGGGCAAGGCAATGTTGGCGAATGACGGAATAAATTGGCGGTAAAAGTTTGCAAATCCCAAAAAGCTCTGTAATTGTTTGCGAGTTCGGGGAGGAGCCCACTCCGTCACCGCTTTAACCTTCGCAGGATCCATCTCAATTCCCTCAGAAGAAATGCGGTAACCCAAATAATCAATTTTTTCCTGGTGAAACTCACATTTGGACAGTTTGGCGTATAGCTCAGCGGAACGTAGTTTTTGAAGGACAGAACGCACCAGTTTAACATGCTCGTCATGTGTTTGTGAGTAAACAACGATGTCATCAATATAGACTAAAACGCCTTTGTAAAGGTGCTCGTGGAGAACCTCATTAATCAGTTGCATAAACACAGAAGGAGCACCCTGAAGACCAAAGGGGAGGACCTTAAATTGAAAGCATCCAAGGGGACAGTTAAAGGCGGTTTTCCATTCGTCCCCCTCTTTAATTCTGACCCTATAATAGGCCTCACGTAAGTCCAGTTTAGTAAAAATTTTACCAGTAGCCAGGTGAGCAAGCATGTCCTTCATAAGCGGGAGTGGGTAGACGTTGTGTTCGCAAATGGTGTTGAGATAAGAGTAGTCTTGTACTAGTCTAAGAGTGCCATCTTTCTTTTCCCTAAACATAACAGGTGCAGCTACACGTGGCCTAGCTGGCTCAATGAAACCCCTTTGAAGATTTTTATCGATGAACTTACGCAATTCCTCCATTTCCCGTGGGGTCATGGAGTAAAGGCGAGGTTTTGGCAATTGCACCCCAGGGAGGAAATCAATTGAACAATCAGTAGCTCTATGAGGAGGAAGGGAATCACAAGATCTCTCACTGAAAGCCTCCTTTAGGTCCCAATATTCTTTGGGAATCTTCTCCTCGCCTGGTATGACTTCAGGTGAAGGAAAATCTAATAAGGGCCCAGCGGGTTCAGTTTTAAGAGGTGAGTTACTGGGTGGGAAGTGATTGTCCTCTGATGGCAGAGAGGTATGTTCAGGTAATGACAGAGGTATGTGTACCCAACCCTCTCTCCAATTTATTAGAGGATTCCATTTACGAAGCCAATTGACCCCCAAAATGACAGCATTTTCGGAAATGGCAGTTACGATGAAGTTGATGGTCTCAGTATGAGCTGTGCCAATAGAGACATGAATTGGTTCGGTGATAAAAGATGCCGGGGTTCCCCCTGCTACAGAACCATCCATTTGGCAAAAGGCTATGGGAGTTTTCAGGGTCTTTAAGTGGAAGCCCATGGAAGATACTAATTCTTGGCTTATGAGACATTTTGAACAACCAGAATCAATGAGGGCTTGCACATTGCAAGTACGGCCAGTAGATGGAGCCAAAAGCTTTAAATTAATATAAAGGGGCCCGGAACGGTGACTCACCAAATTGTTGTCAGAAGAGTTCGAAGACGCCTCCCAGTCATCAGGGTGGGTGCTGGGCTGGTCAGTAGAGAGGTTCAGAGGCTCCACCCCACTCATGGCCGGTCTACTGCGCACGCTCGGAGTCTTTGGAGGCTTTCCTTCCGAAGAGGAATGTGGGCGTGGAGGTTGCCTTGATCTGCATTTGTCAGCCCAGTGCCCCTCCTTTCCGCAGCGATAACAATTGCCTGAGCGAGGTTGAGTTGTTTTCCGCCCCCCCCCCCCCCTTTGCAAATGGGAATCTTTCTCTGGGGACCGAGATTTGAGGCTGTCCTTCTGTGGTTTTTTTTCAAGACGGACTGGATCCTGCAAGTGGGCCTGATCCAGTTCCACATCCCCAGCGAGATCTATCCATTCATTTAAGGTCTCGGGACGGAATCTGTTCACACATGTTTGATAAATGTCCTTATTAAGCCCTTCAACATAGAGGTCCATTAAGGCCTGGTCACTATAACCAGTCATAAACACCGATAACTCCTGAAAAATCTGCGTGTACTCCTGGACCATCATACTCCCCTGGTGTAAGGTTTTCATTTTCATTTTAGCTTTCCTTTCAACACGGGGATCTTCAAAACGCCTTCTAAGAGCATTCATAAAACGATCAAAATCCCGCAACGCGGGTGAGCGGCTATTATGCAGGGAGACCAGCCATCTGGAAGCTTGATCTTCCAGAGCCATTGAGACAATTCTAATTTTGATTTCATCATCTAAATCAACTGCGTAAAACTGCATGAAATTATCGGCGTGAATTAGAAAAAACGCCAGTTTGTCGGCACTACAGTCGTATTTAACACCCAAGGGGGGGAGTTTTGCAAGTCGACGAGGGGAGGTGGGTCGGGCTTCTCTCCGCAATTCCCTGCTGGCTCGGGGAGGGGGGGATGGTGTTGAGCTCCTGCTTTCTTTGGCAGCTGCTGAATGCGTTTCTTTTAGCTGTCTGCGTTCCTGCTCCCTCCCCCAGAGCTTATCCAGGGCCTCCCGCTTCTCGTCTGCCTGGCGAAGCAATTCTTGGGCCATTTCTTTTAACTCCCTTTCTTCTCTTAAAAGTTCCGGAATGACTGTCTTGGGGGAAAGGCGCCGCCTGGTGACGTTTACTCCAGTCATTCCTACCCCTTCGGACCATCGTTTTGGTTTGACTGAATCTTCGGTTGGCAGATTAAGATCTAGGCCAGCCAAACAGTCCATCACTGATCTGGTATCTTCAGATTGAACAGGAAGGTGCGATGCCTCTGTTCCCATATCAGGTTCAGGCAGAACCTCCACCAACGGAAGCTCCTCTTGTGCAGGGTCCGACATCAGGTGTGGATTTAGTGACTCTTCGCTTTTTGTCAGGCCTGTTTCTTCGAATACTTAAGAAAGATCACGCTTAGACATTATTTGAAATGAATAAGGCTGCTTTTACTAAGTAACGATAGTTAACAGACCAAGTAAAGCGAAGAGTGAATAGTTTAGGCGCGAACATAGAGTATTAAGCTTAAGCCCATCCCAATCCCCAAACCCCCCCTTAGCATTGTCCAATATACTTTCTTCTCCACCATCAGGTGGGCAGGTCTTCCCCAGCCTGGAATGCGGGACCGTTAGCCGAGAGATAACACCAGCCGTCAACATCGTCCACCAGCAGAACAATTGTATCCCAACGCCCCCCACCCTCCCCGTTGCCATGGCAGCTAAGCAGAACAAGCGAAGGCTGACAAGTAGGTAGGTAGAGGGATAGATAGAGAGGGAGAAATACAGTAGGGAGGAAGGTTGGGGTTATATGGTGGTTGTGTGTATGTGTGCAGGTGTAGATCGGTTGGCCATTTAACCAGACTGGGCCACAGCAACGCATTGCCGGGTATAGCTAGTTCCAAATATAAATTGTTCCACTTCTCTCACTCTTTGATACGCAGATTCAGGATTGATGATGTGTCTGAGCACTTGATTCAAAGACATGGTCAATTATTGCTTGCTGATTAAATCGTTATTCTGAACTATTCTAGTACCCAATTCTTGATCTAACAAGCAATGATAGGCAATCATGTTATTTTTCAAGAAATATCATCTTGATGTCAGACCTGGAAGCCAACTTTTACATTGGGCCTTCAGGCCTGCCACAATTTCTGTCACAATCTTTCTCTCTATGGTCCTTTTAAGATCTACATCCTGTTTGAAGACCTTTGAATGCAGCTACCGAACTGAAACTTTTAAATCTATCCTTCACTGGTGCACTTTAAACCTATTTATCTATTTATAACATCTATTTATAACATCCTATTTTAAATCTGTGATCAACGATGCTTTTAATATTAATTATAACCCATGACCCATGTATGAATTTTACCTTTACATTTTATATTTATTTATAATTATTTATATTAATTGTTAATTTATATTAAATGCACTCTAGAGCTGACCTATTGCGACTGCAAGAGTCCCCGCTCTCGCAGGTTTGGCCCTCCGCTCTATCGAGGGCCCACCTTGATGAGGGATTTATTAATCCGGAGAGGTGGGAGAAGCGCGGTTTTAGGGGTTTTTTAGTTCGTAAATTATTGTCTATTTTAGGGGGTACCAGGGAGGGGGGAGGGTATAGACAGGTAGAGACAGAGGAGGAAAGAAAGGGCCGGACCAGCAGCCGGCGGAGGGAAGCGGAAGGTTCCGGCAGGAGGGGGGAAATAAGAGTCGTCTCGATGGAGGGCAGATCTGAGGGGAGACAAGTCTCATTCTCCCGGTTGGGGGCACGTAGCCATTGGTTGCAAACGGTCGGGTGCCACAACCCCCGCAGGCTAGGTGGTCAGGGAGTACAGAGCCAGGGCCTGCGGCTGATGTTTTGCAATGCCAGGTCCGTGGTCAACAAAGCCCCCCTCATTTATGACCTTGTGTCAGAGAGGGAGCCGGACCTGGTAGGAATTGCGGAGACCTGGTTGGGCCACGAGGGAGGACTCACCCTCGTTGAAATGTGCCCACCAGGTTACCGCACTTTTCATCAGCCCCGGGCCCTAGGCAGGGGTGGTGGGGTAGCGGTTATCATTAGGGAAGGTCTGGAGCCGAGAGAGACCGTTGTGCCACAGACTACCGGTTGTGAGTCCCTCTGTGTGAAGTGGGGCCTAGGGAGGCAGTTGGGCTTGCTGGTTGTATACCTGGCTCCCTGCTATGTAGCAGCAGCCCTGCCCGAGCTCCTCGAGGTGATCGCTACAATGGCAGTTGAGACCCCCAGACTTTTAGTCATGGGGGACTTTAATCTGCCATCGGTGGGCGAATCATCTGAGGTAGCTCGGGAGTTCATGGCTTCCATGACGGCCATGGCCCTGACCCAATTAATTCAAGGCCCCACCCACGAGGGTGGACATACACCGGATCTCATCTTTGTCTCAGGCCAATGGAAGAATGATCTGGGTATAGGGGATATAGTCATCACACCCTTGTCATGGTCAGACCACTCACTTCTCCGGCTCGACTTTCCAACCGCTACTCCCCACCGCGGGGAGGCGGAACCTGAGTCACCCATCTGATTCCGCCCCAGGCGCCTGATGGACCCTGATGGGTTCCAGGCAGCGCTTGGGCCATTTCCTGTACCCCTGACCCGCGCCCCGATGGAGGACCTCGTGGCCGCATGGAATACTGCGACCACGGGAGCCTTGGATCGGGTCGCACCCTTGCGGCCTCTCTTGCGGCGGCGAGCCACCCTGGCTCCTTGGTTTACCGAGGAGCTAAGGGTGATGAAACGCCACAAGAGATGCCTAGAGAGAAGATGGAGGTCTACTCGATCTGAATCTGACCGGACACAGGTAAGAGCCCCTTTACGGACTTACATTGTGGCGCTGAGAGTGGCCAAACACCATCATTGCGCCACTCTCATAGCATCCGCAGAAAACCGCCCTGCCGCCCTGTTTAGGGTGACCCGTTCCCTCCTTCAACAGAGGGTGCGGGAAGCCCCATTACAGGGTAGAGCAGAGGAATTTGTGATTTATCTGCAGGAGAAAATCGTTCAGATCCAGAACGAGTTAGTCTCCATTGATGGCCCAGTGGGATGCCACGAGGCGGATCTTGGTTGGGAGGAGTTTGACTCTGTTACTTCCGAGGATATGGACAGGTTACGTGGGCGACTGCGAGCCACCACATGTTTATTGGACCCGTGTCCTTCCTGGCTCGTACTGGCGTCCTGGGAGGTGACACGAGGCTGGCTCCAAGAGGTTGTCAACGCTTATTTAAGTGAGGGTTTCTTGCCTGCCTCCCTTAAAGAGGCCATGGTGAGGCCCCTCCTGAAGAAGCCCTCTTTGGACCCAGCTTTATTAGCCAACTATCGTCCCGTCTCCAACCTTCCCTTTTTGGCGAAGGTTGTAGAGAGTGTGGTGGCACAACAGTTTCCCCGTCACCTGGAGAAAGTTGATTATCTAGACCCGCGCCAGTCCGGCTTTCGGCCCGGGCATAGCACCGAGACGGCATTGGTCGCGTTGGTAGATGATCTCTGGAGGGCCAGAGATGGGGTTTGTTCCTCCATCCTGGTCCTATTAGACCTCTCAGCGGCTTTCGATACCATCGACCATGGTATCCTATTGCATCGGCTGGGGGGGTTGGGGGTGGGAGGCACCGTTTTACGGTGGTTCTCCTCCTACCTCTCCGGTCGATCGCAATTTGTGTTGACAGGAGAGCAGTGGTCGACCTCGAGACCCCTTACATGTGGGGTGCCTCAGGGGTCGGTCCTCTCGCCTCTCCTGTTCAACACATATATGAAAGCCGCTGGGTGAGATCATCCGTGGTTTTGGGGTAGAGTATCATCTCTACGCTGATGATACTCAGCTGTATATATCTACCCCAAACCACCCCAACGATGCCGTAGCGGTGATGTGCCAGTGCCTGGAAGCCGTGCGGATCTGGATGGGAAGTAACAGACTCAGGCTCAACCCGACCAAGACCGAGTGGCTGTGGTTTCCGGCCGCCCGATTCAACCAGCTGACTCCATCGCTGGCCATAGGGGGTGAACATCTTGCCCCTGTGGATGGGGCGCGCAACTTGGGTGTCTTCCTGGATACCCGGCTGTCCATGGAAGATCAAGTGACAGCCGTGGCCAGGAGGGCGTTTTACCAGGTCCGCCTGGTATGCCAGTTGCGCCCCCTATTGGATCGGGATGCCCTTTGCACAGTCACTCATGCTCTCGTGATATCCCGACTGGACTATTGTAACTCTCTCTACATGGGGCTCCCCCCGAGGTGCACCCGGAGACTTCAGCTGGTCCAGAATGCAGCCGCGCAAGCTATAATGGGGACCGCAAGGTATACCCACATAACACCTCTCTTGCGCGAGCTGCACTGGCTGCCTGTCGTCTTTCGGGTGCGCTTCAAGGTGCTAGTTGTCATCTTTAAAGCGCTCCATGGCTCGGGACCTAGCTATCTGCGGGATCGGATCCTGCCCCATACATCCTCACGGACGATTCGCTCCCACAGAGAGGAACTTCTCCGGGTGCCGTCCACTAGACTTTGTCAGCGGGCAACGCCCAGGGGAAGGGCCTTCTCTGTGGCGGGCCCAGCCCTCTGGAACGACCTTCCCCCCAATATTAGAACAACCACGGACCTCCGTTCCTTCCGTCTGAAATTGAAAACGCACTTTTTCTGCTTGGCCGGCCTAGGGTAGTCTCTTCCTTAGGGTTTTTTAGGGAATATTAGTTTTAATGGGGATTTTAGTGCAGGGACTATTAGTTTAATTTATTTTTATTCTACTGTATTATTGATGTACTTATTTTATGTGTTTTTAGTTTTCCCTGTGCACCGCTCCGAGTCCCTCTGGGGAGAGGACACGGTATATAAAGTAAAAATATTATTATTATTATTATTATTATTATTATTATTATTATTAATAATAATAATAATAATAATAATAATAATAATAATAATAATAATAATAATAATAATAATAATAATAATAATAATAATAATAATAATAATAATAATAATAATAATAATAATAATAATAATAATAATTTCTACTGTGAGAAAACAGGAGGGTGGATTATATGGCGTATGGGTGATATATAGTCAAAGTAACATTATTTTCTCAGAGAGTCAAGGACACCTTGCCCTGCAGCTATGATGGTGTGACTGGGAGGTACCTCCAGTTTTGGATGGTGCTTGACTGGATGATGTGATGGCTATGTGGATGCTGGGCAGGGACTTGAATTTTCATTTGGGTGGGGAAAACCTGAAAATAAGAGGTGGTATTCAGCAGGTTCTGACCAGTTCTGGAGAACTGGTGGTAGAAATTTTGACCGGTAATTACCTGTACCCATCTATTCTCTGCCTCCCGAGTCCCAGCTGATCGGGAGGAAATAGGGATTTTGAAGTAACCTTCCCCTGGAGTGGGGAGGGAATGGAGATTTTACAGTAACCTTCCTTTGCCATACCCACCAAGCCACTCCCACCAAGCCAAGCCATGCCCAGCAAGCCACAGCCACAGAACCGGTAGTAAAAAAGTTTGAATCCCACCACTACTGGAAACATTCAGATTCGGGCTTTCCCAGATGTGCCAATATGACATCTCTAATAAAGTGGAACTTTGAGGAAACTCAAGCCTACATGTATTGTATACTATATTCTGGAATATTAACCTAGCCACTGGTTTCTTTATATCTCTCTTCTCCCTAGCCCTCCCTATAATTCCTGTATTTCTTAGAAGATGTATTTGTATAGCACAATGTTCTCTGCGATCTATGCTCTGGCAAAATGCTGTGTTAGGGATGCCCCCTCTCAGCGGAAAAAACAGAATTAGGATAGATTTGAGAAGGAAAGGGAATAAGAAATGATATTCAACTATTTTGGGGTCTGCGGAAATACCACCCCAAGAAAATACAATACAATATAATAGCAGAGTTGGAAGGGACCTTGTAGGTCATCTAGTCCAACTCTCTGCCTAGGCAGGAAACCCTATACCATTTCAGACAAATGGCTATCCAACATCTTCTTGAAGACTTGCCATGTTGGGGCATTCACAACCTCTGGAGACAAGCTGTTCCACTGATTAATTGTCCTAACTGTCAGGAAATTTCTCCTCAGTTCTAAGTTGCTTCTGTCCTTGATTAGTTTCCACCCATTGCTTCTTGTTCTGCCCTCAGGTGCTTTGGATAATAGTTTGACTCCCTCTTCTTTGTGGCAACCCCTGAGATATTGGAACACTGCTATCATGTCTCCCCTAATCCTTCTTTTTATTAAACTAGACATACCCAGTTCCTGCAACCGTTCTTCATATGTTTTAGTCTCCAGTCCCCTAATCATCTTTGTTGCTCTTCTCTGCACTCTTTCTAGAGTCTCCACATCTTTTCTACATCATGGTGACCAAATAAAAATTAAGAGCTGGAAGAGACACCTACATCAAGAGCAAAGGAAAGGAAGAGAGGAGAGGTGATGGGAGGGAAGAGGAGGGAAGGA
Source organism: Rhabdophis nuchalis (assembly GCA_039707465.1). Lineage (NCBI taxonomy): Eukaryota > Metazoa > Chordata > Lepidosauria > Squamata > Natricidae > Rhabdophis > Rhabdophis nuchalis. Next base: position 177,428,937 of record CM077646.1, on the reverse strand, counting down.
AGATGGAGGTGAGAGAGGAAGATGGAAGGGAGAAGGAGAGAAGGAGAGCGGGTAGGAAGGGGAAGAGAGGAGTAGGGGAGAGGGAAAGAAGGAAAGGAGAGAGGAAGGAAGAAAGTAGAGAAGGGAGGGAGGGAGAAAAGAAAGGGAAAAGAAGGTGGTGTTAAAACAGGTGAAGGAGGGTAAACAAAGCAACCCAAATGGAATAACCCTGTAAATGGAATGATAAATGTATAAGAATGATGAATGTAAAAAATAATAATAACCATGTGAATGTATACCTATAATTGTTTATAGAGAACAAAAAAAATTAAAAAAAACTTTTCTAGAGGATGCCCCATCTCCAGAACTGCACTGGGGAGAAGATGCCCATAATTTCACATAGACACCTGCAGTGCCTGATGATGAATGGCTAGCCTAGCAAAGCTCCCAAGTTGCTTTTATCTTCCCCTCCTTTTAGAAAAGCTTTCTTTAGAACAGGGATGACACAATGAAGGAATAAAAATGGCATCATCATAAATAGAGCGTTTTTCCGGTTTATATAGACATCGTGTCCCAAAAGATCTGGGCTGAGTGGGGGTAATGAAAAGGGAGGTAACATAATTTGCGTTCAGTTTGTGAGTGGTACATGTGTCACTTCAGAAATGAAGTCTTTCACATTCCATGTCTCCTTGTTGATATTCTACAGCACGTCAACTGGGGGTGATTGGTGAAGTAATTCTGTGACGTACCAGGAGGATGCCAGTAGAAAAGCTTGCTAGGAACTTTCTGAGCCATAGAGCAGAAGACCTTTTAGTCTTAACTTCAGTGTTTCTCAACCGTGGCAACTGTTAAGATGTGTGGACTTCAATTCCCAGAGTTCCCTAGCCAACATGGCTGGTTGGCTGGCTGGGAAAATCCTGAGAGTTGAAATCCACGCATCTTAAAGTTGCCACGGTTGAGAAACTCTTTACTCTTTGCTGCTGGAAATTGTGCAAACAACACAATGTTGTACCCCTAATCTATGGGTTTTTTCCCTGGGAATTCAACCATCCATGTATATCTTTCCTCTCGATCCCTGCTCAATTTAGCTTGCAGTTTCTAGTTGGATTGGTATTAGATACAGTTTGGGTAACATGAAAACAGCTAACAGAGGTAGGATACTTTTTGTTTTAAGGGAAGCAAATTGTGTGAGACTTCTCATTCAAAACCATGGAATCCCCAGAGATGGGCAGTTATAGGTCACTAGTATAGACAATTGTAGGTCAACCTTTAACATTCTATCAATGCACCCAAGGCTATAAAGACCATTAGTCACATTAATGTGGGAAGTTTAGAAATAGCAAAATAACTAAGGATCTAAAATTGAAAACAAATAATAGATTAATAGACATAATTTAATAACAATGTTCCATACACTCTGTATACAGTCATGCTGGCTACATGACCACGGACAATGCACCCTCCCTCGGCTAGGAAATGGAGATAAGTCCTGCCCCTAGAGTGCAGGGGGCGGGGCTTATCTCCACTTTGCAGCTGTTCAACTTCAAAAACTTGGCTGTTTGGGGAGCAGCAATGGTGTGTGTTGAGGACAAATCTCCTAGCAGTACTCTTATAGCTTGGAAGGGATGCAGGAGAAGTGTTCTGCAGACAGTGCTTTGAAAATTATGAGCATCTTTCAGCAGGCTTGTCCTGTTGACTTAGTGCCTAAAAGGTTGACCTTACATCACATAATCAAACATTCATACTTTTCTGTTTTTAGAGCTTAAGAGAAGGTGGCCTCTCTATACCATTCTGATAGATTCAATATAGACAGCTTCCTATTCTGTAATGCAGGAATGGATAATATCCATCCTCATCCCAGTTGTAACACATCACAAATGCAGCCTTCATCTCTGTTCTCCATATATATGCACTCAGCATTTCATCTGTTCCAGTTTTATATTCATGCCAGTGTGACTCAAATCTTTTTAAGATAATCTGCTGAGAACATGGAATCTATTAGAATGGAAGAGAAGAATGAAAACATGTTGTTTCAGGTCACTTTAATTGTGAATGTAGAAGCCACTCTACAATGGCTTCTACAATTAAAGCCAACTTTAATTGTGAAAGTAGAAGCCAACATCGCCCTCCCTCCCTCTCTCCCTCATCCATCCATCTATCTATCTATCCTTCTTATCAATCTGATTCATATGATTGCCCATATAAAATGAGAATACGTGGTTTTGGTTTTGGTTTTATTGTTCTTCTTGTGAGTCATCCACAATTGTACTTTATTATGGGGCACTTCTTGATACTTTATGTGTTTTGTTCTTCGTTTTGTTCTTTTCAAAGAACAAAATCAATAAAAGGGAGAATGTTATATATTTTCATGTATCAATCACCAGAGGGAGCAATCTGCAATTTCAAAATGTCCCTGGAGAGAGGCAATCAAAGAATGTGATTAAATCCTGAAACAACAAACCATACATACCCCTAAATATCCAGATTTGACCTCTCTGACTTCTTCCTCCACACTTGTTACTTCATTGCAACTCAATCAGGTCAGGTCATGATGTTTCTAGAGCAGTTATCATGTGTCTTATTGCTTTCCTAATAAATTATCAGAGTAATTGTATAGATGTTTGTTTATAACTAAGCCATATTCAGTGCAGGAAAACCAGATCTGTTGCTATAGTTGAGTTCTAAACATCTGGAACTTTGAGGTTGGGATATATACGTATATCCACAGTAAAGGGAAACTACTGTATTTTTCGGAATATAAGACGCACCTTTTTTCCTCTAAAAAGAGGCTGAAAATCTGGGTGCGTCTTATACATCGAATACAGCAATTTTTTTGCCTCCTGAAACCCCGCCCCTTCACCAAAATGGCCGCATGCATACCATTATGGAGGCTTCCAGAGAGTTCCTGGGGGCTGGAGAGGGCAGAAATAAGCAAAAAACAGGGTGTTTTTGCCCCCCCCCCAGCCCTCAGCAGCACTCTATAAGCCTCCATAAGGCTATGCATGCAATTTTTTTGACCAAAAAAAAGCCCGTTTTCGTGATAAATATGCTGGTTTTTTGCTCTTTTGACCTCCACTCCCCCAGGAGCACTCTGCAAAACCCCCCCCAAGGCTATTCATGCCTTTTATTTGAAAAAAAAGGGTCAATTTTTGCAAAAAATGGGCCGTTTGGGGGAGGTTTGTAAAGTGCAGAAAGGGTTTTATTTCCCTTTTGCAAAGCTGTTTAGTTGGAGTGATTGATGAGAATTACGTTGGCCAAGTACTGTGCCTGCAGAAACAAAGATTTGTTCCAAAGATGGTCAGTGATTTCCTTCTCCAGCACATGGATAAATACACTTGGAAACATCTACCTACCTACCTACTCTCTCTCTCTCTACCTATCTACCTAGTGTATTTCTCTCTCTCTCTCACTCTCTCTCTCTCTCTCTACCTTCCTATCTACACTCTCTCTCTCTCTTCCTACCTATCTACTGTATTTCTCTCTCTCTCTCTCTCTATTTCTCTCTCTGTATCCCTCTACCTACCTATCTACACTCTCTCTCTTCCTACCTATCTACTGTATTTCTCTCTCTTTCTCTCCCTCTCTATCCCTCTATCTACCTGCCTACATTTTTAAAAAAATTTCCCCTTCAAAACCTGGGTGTGTCTTATACTCCGGTGCGTCTTATACTCTGAAAAATATGGTAATTTAAAATGAACATATCTAAGATTTTGTGAAAGCTGGCTATGCTTGCTCTTAAAAGCTACTTATGTATACCATGTATTTTAGATATAGGTTACCAGTGGGAGCAACAGTGTAAATTTAAAGCAAAAAAAAAAAAATGCAGATAGGAATTTCCTGTCTTGTCTATTTACTGAAGTACACACTGCAAATTCCTGTGTGTAATCTTTTCATTTTGAATTTATTCTGTTGCTCCCTCTTGTGACTTGTACGTGAAAATACACCATTCTCTCTTTTATGAATTGTGTAGCTTGAAAAGCCCAAAGCAAGGAATAAAGCTTATAAAAATTAAGATAGAACACCCTTAAACAACAGCAAACCACATTAACCCAAACCAACCCAAATTCAAAAAGTACAAAAATAAAAATACAGCAAATAAGTTATATCTTTTTTTAAAGTACTTTCAGTGTTTTAAATAATGGATTAAAATTTGACATATGAGAATAGATGGCTGCTCTTTTCATTCTTGCATTTAAGCACAACATGAAGTGGAAGTGATTGACTTGGAATGAAATTGCAAAGGGATTTGGGGGAAACTTTAGCAATATGAATTTTCATTAATGTGAAGGCAACTTTTCTAGGTTGTTTTTTTTTTTGATGGGAGGGGAATCAGAAAATAATCTTGTCCCAAATTATCTCTCCCTTGGTCAATAATTGCACTCTGCAACATATAATCCACAATGTATAGCTCTAAACACAAACAATATCTGTGAAAGAACCCAACACAGAAAAGAATATTGACTTCAATTTAATTAACTGTACTGTCATGACTTTGTATATGTATAAACAAAAGGTTCACTTCCTCCAAATTCCAAGGAATACCACAGAACAAACTTGACAGATTTTCAGAACCCAAACTAAGTTGAATTTAAACTATATACACATTCAAAATTTGAAAAACTAAAACTTTTAAGTATTTCTCTAGTGGCTAAATCATGGATAAAATATTTGAATTTTCTTAAAATAAAATTCTGAGGAGATTGCTTTCAGAAATGGGCAGTATGTAGACTTCTTTCTTTCTTTCTTTCTTTCTTTCCTTCCTTCCTTCCTTCCTTCCTTCCATCCATCCATCCATCCATCGCTTATATCAGGGTGTCCCCTAATTCTATCACTACAATAAACCAGAGGTATTTTAGACTGAGAGTGTGTGATAACTCAACGTTACTTTATGTACTACATAGTTGACTGAAGACTTCTTCCCAGATGAAGTCCAACACATTCCTACACACAGATGTCATACCAAAAGTTTGAGTGACACAAAAAAGCATTTCTGCACATGTTCATACTCGTGCTCTTCATTGTGTTCTTCCTGGACACCTTCCTTGTCCCCTTTAGTAGTAGCAGAAGACCTATGACATCTCAGGAGATAAGGATGAAGGCTAAGTCCTGAACTCGGAAAGACTTGGATCCTAAAATGGATACAGGAGAGGAGGGGGATAAATTAAAGGGGATGGAAAGAAAAAGTCAAGAAGAACAGGGATGGAATGGGCAGAAAGTAGGGAGTAAGAGAACATGACACACACAAAAGGAATAATTGGAAGACAAGGCAGAAAGTAGTTGCTCTACAGACATACAAGGAAGGAGAAGATTTAAGAGTACGGAAACTCTTATAAACCAACCAAAGTCAAGGGGAAAGATCAGGCCCACATATGACAGGTTCAATTAAACAGATTAATTGCTATTCATGTCCAATTAAACTGACTTATTGCTATACTCAGGCACATGATCTTCTCAACTAGTACATTAGCACCTGTTTAGAATTAGATAAGGCTCGATGGAGTTCAAGGGAGGTTGGACTTAGTTCGCTTGAGACTATGTAGGGATTTTAAACTGATTCCTTTTTCAACAGCAGAGGTCATCCTCAAGGTGCCTCACTTGTGGAGTACCCCAGGGGTTGGTCATCTCGCCTCTTCTGTTCAACATTTATGTGAAGCCACTGGGCGAGATCATCTGGGGTTTTGGGGTAAAGTTCCATCAGTATGCTGATGATACGCAGCTGTACGTTTCGTCCCCAGACCACCCCAATGTTGCCCTTGACGTGATGTCCCAGTGCCTGGAGGTCATGCAGATCTGGATGGGGAGGAACAGCCTCAGGCTCAACCCCTCCAGGACCAAATGGCTGTGGTTCCCGGCGTCCCGTTACAGTAAGCTGGTTCCATCGCTGGCTATGGGGGGTGAGACCTTAGCCCCCACAGGAAGGGTTCGCAACTTGGATGTCCTCCTGGATGCACGGCTATCCTTGGAAGATCATATGATGGTTGTCGCCAGGGGGGCATTTTATCAGGTTTACCTGATCTACCAGTTGCGCCCCTTCCTGGATCGGGATGCCCTGCGCACAGTCACTCACGCCCTCGTCTCTTCCCGTCTAGACTACTGCAATGCTCTCTACATGGAGCTCCCCTTGAAGAGCACCCGGAGGCTCCAACTGGTCCAGAATGTGGCCGCATAGGTAATTATGGGGGGAGAGCCTTCTCTGTGGGAGCACCTGTCCTCTGGAACGAATTGCCCCGGAATTAAGAACTATCCCTTACTTACGCACTTTCCACTGTGCTCTCAAAACCATTTTTTTTTCCAACAAGCTGGGCTGGCATAAAAATGACTTTTTAAATATGAATTTTTATTAATGAATTTTATTAATTTTAATCATTTTTTTCATTTCATTTTCATTTTATTCACATTTGTATACTGTCCTTCTCCCTAGCGGGACTCGGGGCGGTGAACAGGCAGCAATAAAATCAACAATAAAAATAAGAAATATAATAAATATGCTAAAATATATTAAACCCGGAAAGCCACGGGCAGCCAGTGCAGCTAACGCAGGAGAGATGTTACATGGGAGCTTCTAGAGGCCCCTAAAATCCCCCGCGCAGTCGCATTCTGAACTAGCTGGAGCCTCCGGGTGCACCTCAAGGGGAGCCCCATGTAGAGAGCGTTGCAGTAGTCCAGGCAGGAGATGACGAGGGCTTGAGTGACCGTGCATAAAGCGTCATGATCCAGAAAGGGGAGCAACTGGCGTATCAGGCGGACCTGATAAAAAAACCCAATGGCCACAGCTGTCATATGATTGTCTAAAGACAGCCGAGAATCCAGGAGGACGCCCAAGTTGCGAGCCCTCTCTGTGGGGGCAATGACTCGCCCCCGATAGCCAGAGATGGCACTAGCTGGCTATATCACGACGCCGGAAGCCACAGCCACTCGGTCTTGGATGGGTTGAGTCAAAGCCTGTTTCTCCCCATCCAGACTTGCACGGCCTCCAGACACCGGGACATCACTTCCACAGCGTCGTTGGGGTGTCTGGGGTAGAGATGTACAGCTAGGTGTCATCCACGTACTGGTGAAACTCTACCCCAAAACCACAGATGATCTCACCCAACGGCTTCATATAAATGTTGAACAGGAGAAGCGAGAGGACCAACCCCTGAGGTACCCCACAAGTGAGGCACCTCGACGTCGACTTCTGCCCTCCTGCCAACACAAATTGTGACCAGTCGGAGAGGTAGGAGGAGAACCACTGTAAAATGGTGCCCCCCAACCCCAGCCCCTCCAGCCGGCGCAACATGATACCATGGTCGATGGTATCGAAAGCCGCTGAGAGATCTAACAGAACCAGGATAGAGGAACAGCCTCTATCCCGAGCCCTCCAGAGATCATCCACCAATGCAACCAATGCCGTTTCCGTGCTGTGCCCAGGCCGGAAGCAGGACTGGCACGAGTCCAGATAGACAGTTTCCTCCAGGTGCTGAGGGAGCTGTCATGCCACCACACTCTCAACAACCTTTGCAAGAAAGCGAAGGTTGGAGACAGGACGGTTGTTGGCCAACACAGCCTAGTCCAGGGAGGGCTTCTTGAGGAGGGGCCTTACCACTGCCTCTTTCAAGGCGGCCGGCAAAAACCCCTCACTCAGAGAAGCGTTGACAATTCCCTGGAGCCAGCCTGGTGTAACCTCCCGGGAGGCCAGTACCAACCAGGAGGGACATGGGTCCAGTAAACATGTGGTGGCATTCAGCCGCCCCAGAATCCTGTCCATGTCCTTGGGAGTCAAAGGATCGAACTCTTCCCAGATAATAGACTCAAGACCTGCCTCCGTCGGCCCGTCTGAACTAGTCCAGTTGGAGGCTAACCCGTCCTGGATCTGATCGATTTTATCATGCAGATAACACCCAAATTCCTCCGCACGACCCTGCAAGGAAGCATCCCACTCCCTCTGATGGAGAAGGGAGCGGGACACCCTAAACAAAGCGGCAGGTCGGTTATCTGCAGATGCGATAAGAGTGGGGATAGTTGGGGTTTGTTTGGTTTTTTTTAAATTTTAAGAGAGGCCAAATTGTTTAATATGCTTTTACAACTGTTTTTTAACTTTTATATATCTGTTTTACTTTGGCTGTACACCGCCCTGAGTCCTTCGGGAGTAGGGCGGTATAAAAAACTAATAAACCTAAACCTAAACCTAAACTCAGCCCACAGGTTCTGCCCCTCCTTGCCCTACAACCAATTGATTAACATATTTTAGTTCCATTTACATTCCTGCACAGATGGGATATTCGGATTCTCAAAGCTGGGCTGATCAGGAAATAGCAATAGCACTCAGACTTATATATTGCTTCATAATGCTTTACAGCCCTCTCTAGGTGGTTTACAGAGTCAGCGTATTGCCCCCAACAAGCTGACACCCACTAATATGATTTTTTTTTTTAAAGATAAATAGTACAATATAAAAAATACAAATAATCTTTCTGCAGACTGAAGTGATAACATTCACGCCGTTATCAGGCAGGCGGGCCCACGGATGAGGGAAAAAAGACCACGACACCAGGATCTTCTTTGAACGAAATGGGACAGCGCAACGGACAAAGGTCCCCAAGCCTTTTTATTAACTTTATCAGAAGGCAGGGTTAAGCATGCAACGTCATGTAAACAAATACACAAATCATGACCATAAAAGGAAATTTACACAGTAGAATAGGAGCCACGTGCTCTTTGTTGATAGTTAGCACGTTGCAAGAAGGTGGGAACTTTTCTCCAAGGTGTTGAATGTCAGAGGGTGTGCTAGTAACTTTCCATGCCAGCTTCCTTGTTTATGTCCGACCGGTCAGAACCAGTCTACACTAACAGAAATGCTTAGCACATGATGCAGTGTCATAATGCAACATCAGACCACCAAAATTTTCTCGTGCACTACCAGTGGTTCACAGACCACAAGTTGGTGAGCACTGATCTATGCCATTGACCCCAGTGTTGCAAATTATTGGTGCATGTTTTAGAGTACACAGAAAGCCATGTCATTCTTTAGGATTATTTGGATATACTCTCTTCCTAAAATGTGCTTTTTATATGCATTCTTCTCTCAAATGCTTATTTTAATAATTCCCAAATACTGTCCGGAATATGAAGTCAATGTTATTGTTAGTTGCAAAGTCATGTCCGACCCATCGCAACCCCATGGGCAATGTTCCTCCAGGCCTTCCTGTCCTCTACCCTCCTCTGGAGTCCATTTAAGGCTTAAGCTCATGCCGACTGCTTTGGTGACTCCATCTAGCCACCTCATTCTCTGTCGTCCCTTTCTTCTTTTGCCCTCCATCGTTCCCAGCATTAGGCTCTTCTCCAGTGAGTCCTTCCTTCTCATTAGGTGGAAGTCAAAACGGGTAACTATTTTCAGCTTTTTCACAAAAGCAGTTGATCCATGCTTTGTCCATTGGAGGGAACCATTGTATAACTGAAAAGGAAACAAGCATGCCATTTAGCTAGGCTAAAAATAGCATTCAAAAGAGGCATAGTAGCTGGTTTTGCAAGGCTTGCTCTGCTGCTTCAAGAGCTATCCCTGACTAGCTTTACATGTGTGTGCATTCATAGCTACTTTGCTTCCCTTGGGATTCAGGCAAAAACGCTTCACCTCCATGTATAAGTTTGTATGATGGAACTGAACACAAAGGAAGTTTTACTGTTTTATTCAGAAATACTGAAGAAGCAGCCGGGCTATGAAGAGCAAACAACAACTTTTCTAGCAAATGTTTGCCCAGATTGAAAAAAGAACAGGTCCCACAACAGGTGCTTGGATTCAAACAGGGTTTGGATTCTTCTGGTTTTTGACATTAGCTGAGAACAGTCTGCCCAATTAGTATCACTGCAAACTGAGCCAAAATGGGCACCCTTCTCAATTGCAAGCATAGAAATGAATATGGAGTTGGTTATTTTTGCAGTCAGGGAGGTGGAATGTGTATGATATAGTGAGATAGATTGATCCAAAAGTGTTTCCAAGTAGCTACTGGCTTGATAGCAGTATCTCAGAGGTTGCCACAAAGAAGAGAGAGTCAAACTATTCTCCAGAGCACCTGAGGGCAGGACAAGAAGCAATGGGTGGAAACTGATCAAGGAGAGAAGCAACTTAGAACTGAGGAGAAATTTCCTGATAGTTAGAACAATTAATCAGTGGAACAGCTTGCCTCCAGAAGTTGTGAATGCCCCAACACTGGAAGTCTTTAAGAAGATGTTGGATAGCCATTTGTCTGAACCGGTATAGGGTTTCCTGCCTAGGCAGGGGGTTGGACTAGAAGACCTCCAAAGTCCCTTCCAACTGCTTTGTATTGTATTGTATTGTATTGTATTGTATTGTATTGTATTGTATTGTATTGTATTGTATTGTATTGTTGTTACTGCTTCCTTTACCCTATTCCACCCCCCACCCCCACCCCCGAAGGATGGTCCAGCATGGCATCCTTTAAACTAGAAAATAGCAGCTCCTGGGATTTTGCATTAGGATTGCCATAAAACCATGCTGCAGAAGAAGCGAAATAGTTAATGGACTGTATCAGAACTCTAAGAGCTTGATGACTATGCAAAAAGTTGGTCACAGATTTCCCCAAGCAACATTATTCTCTCCCGTCTGTCTGTCTGTCTGTCTATCTATCTCTTCTACATCTATCTCTATCTACATCTATATCTATCTACCTAGATCTATATCAGGGATGTCCAAACTTGGGAACTTTAAGACTTGTGGACTTCAACTCCCAGAATTCCCCAGCCAGCTTAGCTGGCTGGGGAATTCTGGGAGTTGAAGTCCACAAGTCTTAAAGTTCCCAAGTTTGGACATTCCTGATCTATATAGATCTACCTAGCATCTATATCCATCTACTTATCACCATCCATCCATCCATTCATCCATCTTTCCTCCCTCCCTCCTTCCTGTTTCTCTGTCTCTCTCTCTCCCCCTCCCTCCTTCCGTCCTTCCCTCTCATATTTATATAGTCACTCGACTCACACCCAATGACTCCAGGTGGAATACAACATCAAATTTTGTGAAAACAGAATCAGACAATCCACTTGATAGGTTCCAAGTGGGATCCACAAGCTCCCTGAAAAAAACATGTCTTTAAGGCCTTGAGGAAAAGCAACGAGGTGGGAGGGCAATCTTATCTCTGGGGGAATGATGTTCCAAAGGGAGGGAGCCACCACAGAGAAGGCTTTTTTTTTCTATGTCCTACCAGGTGTACTTTCTTGATAGTTGGGTCCTGCAACATACCCTTCCTTCCTTCTCTGGAGCGTTGAGTCGATGTAATTGAGGGTAGGCAGTCCTTCAAATAACCCAGCCCCAAGCCATGTAGGGGCTTTTAACGGTAATAACCAACACCGTGAATGTTCAGAACTTGCTTCACTGCATAATGTCACCTTTTCCATTCAGAACCAATTAAGTCTTGACTTAGCCAAGCTCAGATGTATTATTACGGTGGGTCATGCAGTAAGCCAGGTTTTAGAATGGGTTCGGCAGAGGTCCAACAGGCCAAGGGCCAGTACCAGGGTTTAAGGACCCTTGTGTTAAAAGTTTTCAAAAGCGTCATTATTTAAATCTCAACCTCATTTTGCTGTTGGATGCTCAGATGATGGGCAGTGTAGTTTAAATGCCAGTAAGTTTGTTTTCTGAAATGGAAGGGGAATCTGACTAGGATAAAATTAGGACATTAATTGATATGAAAATTTGATTAATCAATGTGATGGTACAAGATCCATAGAATCTCTGTTCTTTACAGAAGGTTCTTGGTGTTGTTTGGCTTCCTTAATGACAAAAACCTCTTTCTCATCTTCCCAGCAGTGCTGCTCCCGGAGAAAACCGGAGTAGAATCCAGGTAAGAAACAGAAATGAAGCAAACGTTTATGCAAATCTACTGAAACGAAAATCCTGTTAAATTAAATGGTGTTCTTCTGTAAATATAGGTTGTAGCTTTATCCCAGTTATGTATCACGACTCCAATATCCTTAACATACACTGAATTTCAGTTCCATAATTTTGAATGATAGAACCCATATTTGCTGACAAAATGGAAACATAATTTCAGTGCTGCTACTCTTAATTTATTAAACTTTCCAACTCTTGACAATTTCTGAGGAATGCTGCTCTATGTGCTTTATGTGTGTAAATAAATCCCACTGAAGTGAAAAAAATTATGATTAGGTATGAGGAATCACAGTATAATAATTTATCTTAGTTTTAGGAATTGTGATATTATTACCCAGTTAACTGAGTTAATTGATGTCACTATTGGTCATTGAGAACTTCATGCATTTAACTATATCCCCAAACTGGGATATTAATCCCCCTCAGAAAGGAAACTATTATTCTCAAAGTTGCCCTTGGTTACAGTTATTAAACAGGAATCCAGACAACTAGAAAGTAGGAAAGAATGGTAATTTTCAGTGTCTCTTTGCTGCCAGCCCATGGTTATCTGCATTGTTGCAGGCCATATTTGATAGCTGTAACCTGAGTACTGTACTTATTTTATTTTTCAGGTATTTATTTTTCAGTGTGTTTGATGAAAATGAGGATGATTGCTTTGCCTCCACCTACTACTCCCTTTTAATGCATTCCCCCCCCCCCCCCCATAATGCTTATTTTTAAAATGTGGCTATTGGCATAACCACAAGCCTGCCCATCTGCCTTCTTCAGTATTATTAAATTTATTATTATTAAATTTATATAACCGCACCCTCTCCCCGAAGGGACCCGGGGCGGTGCACAGGAAGTTAAAACAAACAGTACAAAATATAAATAATTAAAATCGAATTAAATAGGTTATCCCTGTGCTAAAATTTAGAAAGTTAAAACATAATCCATTTAAAAACCCAATTAAAACAATTTATAATACAGACTGAAGGCTAGGTAAATAACTTAGGCCAAACCGGCCTGATGGAACAAAAGTGTCTTTAATTTCTGGCGGAAGGTGCGGAGGTCCGTGATTGTTCTGAGGTCGGGGGGTAGGTCGTTCCAGAGGGTTGGGCCCACCACAGAGAAGGCCCTTCCCCTGGGCGTTGCCCGCTGGCATTGCCTGGTGGACGGCACCCGGAGAAGTCCCTCTCTGTGGGAGCGAATCGCCCGCAGGGATGTATGAGGTAGGATGCGGTCTTGCAGGTAAATGTTTCCTACAGGCCAGATCAGTGGTAGGAATCAATTTTTTTTACTACCAGTTCTGTGGGTGTGGCTTGGTAGGCATGGCAGGGGAAGGATACTGTAAAATCTCCATTCCCTCCCCATTCCAAGGAAAGGTTACTGCAAAATCCCCATTTCCTCCCAATCAGCTGGGACTCAGGAGGTAGAGAATAGACAGGGATGGGGGCCAGTCAAAGGTGGTATTTACCAGTTCTCCAAACTACTCAAAATTTCCACTACCGGTTCTCCAGAACTGGTCAGAACCTGCTGAATGCCACCTCTGGGCCAGATGATCCAGTGCTTTTCTTCCCTGTCTTTCTTTTATGGCAGGATGCCCAAAGGTGCTGCCTGGCCTTCCAAGCCTGGGGTTTCCATCTAGATCACAACATGGCTTCCGATGACATGGCAGACAGCACTAACAAGACCAGTTCCAGGTAAGCCTGAAAGCTTGTGTGTGTGGTGGTCTTGGCCTGAACAAAAGGATAAAAATATTTTACCATATATAAGTGGAGACTACTGGTCAAGGATGCAGTCAAGACCTTATGGATCCTTCTGTGAGAGAATGTAGTGAGGAAGTGTCCCAGAGGTGCTTTTTTCAAGAGGCAACTGGACTTTCTGGCTTTTTTTTCTCTTTGAAAATGTTTCCCTTCTCATCCAAGAGGTTTCTTCAACTCTGGCTGGATAGTGGAGAATAGAAGGATTTTTGCTCCTTGCAGGTCATTTGCATTCTTTTAGAGAGTCATTGAGGCCACCTGGAGGTTTATCTGTGTCCTCAGGGTCACCTGCAAAAGGGTGTGGAGCCTTCTTGGAACTGTTGAAAGGACTGTGTTGTAGATTGGAGATAGATGACCTCCAACCCCTCCCCCTCTGTCCGTTTGCACTATTCAGGTGACCCTGACGACACAGATAAACCTCCAAGTGGCCTCAACGACTCTAAAAATAATGCAAATCACCAGCTGTCCGCAAGGAATATAAATCCTTCCATTCTTCATCATCCAGTCAGAGCTGAAGAAGCTTCTTGGATGAGAAGTGAAATGTCTTCAAAGAAAAAACAAAACAAGTCCAGTTGGCTCTTGAAAAAAGCACCTTTGGGACAACCATGACCTGGATGACTGAAAATCTCCACAGACATTTTGTGAGGAGGTGGATCCCCCAAGGAGGGCGGGGTTGCATTCCAGGAGAATAAGGGACACTCAGTCCAGATATTTGGTGTGAGAGAAAGAGGGTGAAGACAGCCCCTCCCTAATAGTACCAAAGTGTATAGTAGATGCAGTTAGTAGTGCCTAGTCTGGCAAGACTGATGACAGGCCTCAAAATCACCACTTAATTCTTCCAAACTGAGTTATTTACTGTTTCTACACTTATGAACTGAATATTGCCAGACTAAGCTCTCTACTATGTTCATTTACCATATACTCTGAGAACTATTAGGGAGAGGCTGTCTTCATCCTTTTTCTCTCTCACCAAATATTGGACTGAGTTATGTTTCTTATTCCACAGGAAAGCCCTCCCCCCCCCCTCCCTGGCATCTGGTTCCTTCCTCACCACATCCCATCACTTCATCTTTGACAAGCATATCTCACAACCTATTGTAAGGATACAATTGAGAGAAATAAAGCTTCTATAGGACCGCCAATGTGGTGTAGCGGTTGAGATGTTGGCGTAGGATTGGGGAGAATCGGATACAAGTCCAATCTCAGCCATGGAAGCTTACTTAGTGACTTTGGGAAAGTCATGCCCTTCCAGGGTGAAATAACTTCTGGGGGTTCTTGTTGTGGAGATAAACTGAAGGAAAGAGCACTATAGACACTGAAATTGTTTTTAAAAACCCAATGATTAATCATTCCCTGAATTCAGCCTCTCGCCATCATCTCCCTTTTAGCATTTCAGAAGTGCTGGACCTCTGTCAGATTGATGCTGAGACCATTCTTGGCAACTTGGGATTCACAGAAGAATTAGCCCAGGCTGCCACTTGGATTCCTGATCGGTTCTTCTCTGTTCCATCCCAAGCGGAGGGCATAAATTTCCCTCTCTTTCTAAGAGCTCAAATCCAGCGGATCGAGATGGAGGATCCTTGCCTGATGTTAGTAAGTAAGTATCTCCTTCACGACGGGAGGTTCTGAACGTGGGCTCTCTGATGGTGAGAAAGACCTCTCTTTTTTGGCAGTAGCAGGCCATTGTCCAATGGCAAAACATCAACTTTGCCTGAAAAGGCTCTTGGGTTTGATCTCTCTCAACCAGGGTGGGCTGCTCTGGGTTCGGACGGATTCGGACGAGCCTCTAGTGAAGATTCTGTGCAGTTTGGCAAACCACTAAATTCCACCAATGGCTGGCCCCACCCACCCCGCTCCTCCCAGGCCCCTTTTGGATGCCATGTAAGAGGCCTTTGCGGAGGCTCGGGGAGGGCAAAAAACAGGCCTCCCAGAGGCTCTGGAAGGCCAGAAATTGAGCCTCTAGAGGCTGGAGGAGGCCGTTTTTGCCCTCCCAGAGGCTCAAGGAAAGCCTCTGGAGCCTGGGGAAGGCATAAAATGCCCCCCACTCAATGATGCAGGAGGCTGACTAGGTCATGCCCACCATGGCCACACCCACCCAGCAACCTGGCAGAGAAACCAATGCTGGAATTTTTGAAGCCCACCCCTGCTCTCAACCCTGGAAATGATCAACAGGCAATAGGTTAACAATTCAGGAACAGTGTGGGGAATCTATGGTTGATCAGATATTGAGCAAGTACTACTTCCAATAACTCCAATCAGAACAGCCTGTATAGCATGTGAAGCTGGAAATTGTGGTACAGCGATATGTGGAAGGTTATGTGTTTCCCACCTTTGAGTAAAACAATACTCAATACGCATCAGTTAAAATGATCATCCCCAGATGTATCTCTGTGCCTCCCAGTCTGCACTTATATCTATATCCTTGACTTACGACCAAATTGAGTTGTTGTTAAGTGAAATATTTGTGAAGTGCATTTTGCCTCGTTTTATGACCTTTCTTGTCACAGTTGTTAAGTGAATCACTGCAGTTGGTAAGTTAGTAATCTGGTTGTTAAGTGAATCTGACTTCCCCATTGACTTTACTTGTTAGAAACTTGCAAAAAGGGATCACATGATGCCCAGGATACTGCAATTGCCATAAATATTGCCAGTTGTGATTTATATAATCTTGAAGTTGCACACGGAATGAAAAACACAGAGGCTATTTTTTGGGGTCACACATACTGTACTATGGGAGCTGCCTGTGTGGTGCATACACAAACAGGGGTCTATTCACTAATGCACAAAAACCATTTTTGTTTTTTAAACACATTTATATGGCCACCCAACTCACACCCAGTGAATCCAGAAATGGAACAGAGATAGGAATTAGCTATTGCTTGATTCTGTCTGTTAATTTGCCCAAACCATCCAAGGTGGACTATTAAATTAGCTATTTAATTAGCATTGTTTAAATAAGAGGGCAAACATTCAAATATTTGTCCTCATACCAGTATGTTTGCTCTCAACTGGCAATGTGCACTGCAAAGTCTTGCCTGCAAATATGTGAAATCTGAAAGATGAAGAAGTAGTTAGTGCTTTTGCAATCTGAATAGGGTTTCCCCGCTCTCTGACGCATCTCACTGCTCCTTTTTCAGGTCGGTTCAGAGATGCCCAAACTGTGGATGAAACAGCTGATGATTGCTTCTGCCTCTATTCATATATATCTAAGATACCAGTGCAGGAGATCTCACCTGGCCACTTGTTCTGGGCCTTTTCAGAAATCCCGGATTCCTGGAATATTCCTTCCCAGCCAGAGTCTTCATCTCCTCTCCACGCCCTGCAAAAAGCTATGTGCTTGTGTACCTCATCCCAGAAAGAATGCCCCCCAAGGGCATTCAGTGTGCAGTCTCCTGTGAATTGTGTGGAACAGGAAATGTGGGAAGTGATACACAGGGGTCACAAAGGTCGATTTCCATTTAACATGGAAGATCTGGAAGATGAAACTCAAGTAGTGCCCATGAAGGATTCAGTTTGTCACAGTAGAGTAGGCAGAAGGGTAGTTTCTTCAAGGACTGCCTTCATAGAGACACCTCCAATGATTTTTCCCTGTAGCTACTGTGAAACTCCATGTTACTCTTGGAAAAATGCAGAAATATCCTTGCCAGGATGTCTTTCTTTCCACTTTGGTGGGACAAGAAAGAAGACGTTGGACAATGTTGACCCACAAAGGTTATGCCTTTTTGGACATCATTCATCTCCAGAGGCTACCTCTCCAGATGAAACCAGTGAAGATTCTGATGAAGAGTAACCCACTGAGAAGAGATGAAGACTGTATGGACCTCTTGATAGAACTGGCATAGAAGTTAGTGCATGCACAAAAAACAGGTATCCAATGTTTCCAGCGTGATCTTAATCATGTACTCTGCAGCCTAATTCCACACATTAAAGCTCTAGCACCATATTGGTGCTCTGAAGATTAGTAGTAGAACAAATAACGCGCAGATGATTTAACTCAGGGGTGGGCAAACTTTGCAACTTTAAGTCTGAAGGACTTCAGGTCCCAGAATTCTCCAGCCAGCTTTGCTGGCTGGAGAATTCTGGGACCTGAAGTCCTTCAGACTTAAAGTTGCAAAGTTTGCCCACCCCTGATTTAACTGATGGTAAAGTTGCTTGAGATCTTTAATTATTATTTGTATTATTACACTGAATAGCTTTTGGAGATCTGAATTCAGCACAGGTTTTTGCTGGAGGATGTGCACCTGAAGATAAGCAAAATGTTACTTGTTGCTGAATGTTCCATTCAAAGGGGAAAAAATGCAGATATTTACTGTATTTTAGTGACTTGGATGCCAAACATGGGTTTAATCCAACTACATGTGAATGCTAAGAAGTTCTTACTTCATCATCTCTGAAGTAGGAACTGGAGTAAATGAAGAATACATGAATGCAAAAAAGCCTCATCTCTATTTAAACTACATCTTGGAGAGAGAGCAAGAGACTAATAAGGTTAGATGAGAAACAGGTGCAAGAATTGTGGAGATGCTTCCCTTTATCCATCTAGTTCAGGGGTGTCAAACTCATGGCGTCACGGTGTTGTCACATGATGTATTGCGACTCCTCCCCCTTTGCTAAACCAGGGGTGGGTGTGGCCAGCGCATGATGCATCCGGCCTGCGGGCCACGAGTTTGGTCTAGTTCAAGTAACTTATTGGTACAAAGAGATATAGTTTCCAACAGAAATAGTCCTACAGGTCATGCTACATTTTGAGTAGTGATCAAGGGATTTTATTAAATAGCCCAGCATCATTTGTTCTGCAGTGATTGGGAGTAACATTCTTTTATAGGCAATATTTTCCATAATTCTTCGTACTGATACTAATATTGCATTTCCTGCACATAAATACAATTCTCTACAGTTGAGCTGTGATCTTATTAGTATTTTTTTTTAAATGGCGGCTTCTGCATCTCCATCTAGGTATCTAGAAGGCCACTATCTACAAGCTAACATCTGTAGACACTTGGAAAAACCTTCAGAAACGTCTGAAATAACACAGCTATATTTTCAATGACAAATTATCACAAAATGGTGGGTTAATTACTAACTGTTCTTTCTTAACGGGAAAGAAAAACGTATAAGGCTGTGATGGCGAACCTATGGCATAGGTGCCACAGGCGGCACGCGGAACCATTTCTTAGGGCATGCGAGGCGTTGCCCAGTCAGCTCCAGCATGCTTGTGTGCGCTGGCCAGCTGATTTCAGCCTTCTTTTGAGGCCGTTTTTCGCCCTCTGAAGGCTTTAGGGAAGCTCCTGAAGCCTCTGGAGGTGGGGGGGAAGGCTGTTTTCACTCTCCCCAGGCTCCTAGAAAGCCTCTGGAGCCTGGGGAGGGTGAAAAAAGTATGCCAAAAGCAGGGGGTCATGCACATAGCATTATGGGTGTGGCATGCCTACGCACGACCCCCCTGCGCTCCCCCCGCTTTTGGCACGCGAGCCAAAAAAGGTTAGCCATCACTGGTATAAGGCAGGGGTCTGCAAAGGGAAGCATCTCCACAAAATTCTTGCACCTGTTTCTCATCTAACCTTATTAGTCTCTTGCTCTCTCTCCAAGATGTAGTTCAAATAGAGATGAGGCTTTTTTGCATTCATGTATTCTTCATTTACTCCAGTTCCTACTTCAGAGATGATGAAGTAAGAACTTCTTAGCATTCACATGTAGTTGGATTAAACCCATGTTTGGCATCCAAGTCACTAAAATACAGTAAATATCTGCATTTTTTCCCCTTTGAATGGAACATTCAGCAACAAGTAACATTTTGGGGCTTCCGGTTCCGGCTCCTGCGGTGACGAGCGAGCCTAGCGCTCGCTCGCCGTTTTGTTGCTTCTTCTGCCCCCCCACGGGGGCGAGGCGCCCCTTTTTTGGGGGTCTCCCGTAGGGCCGGCTCGGCAGGGACGCCCCCCCTCATGGCAGTGGGGGAGGCGACCCTTTTGCCGCGGCCTAGGTGAAGGAGAACATGCTGCGGGGGGTTCTCCCTTCGTCAACGGCTGTCGGCGCCATTTACTTTAATGAAGAGGGCTGAGCGGAAGAGATCGGAAGGTCTGCCGAGGCTTCAGCTGCGAGGGAGAGTGAGTTTTAAAAAGACTTTTTTTCCTTGCTGCCAGCCAGGCTGAATGGACTGGGAGGGGGGTGTTTGTTTTCAAAAAAACCCCCTCGGACTTAAGCGGCACTTAAAAATGGCTTCTCTGGAAGAGAAAGCGGAAATCTTAAATCCGGACTGTCTTTAACAAGGGAAAGTGGAATGCGGCTATTTGCAACATTGTTTCTAGGTCTGGCTGGTTAAAAAAATATTTATTTTACTACTCTCTCCTCTGGGCTCTGAGATGGGCGGTGAAAAGTGGCTTCTCTTTGTTCCTGCCTGACTATTTTAACTATGGAAAATTCCCAGCATCTCTTTATAAGTGGGACTCTCTCTGGATATTAATGAAGAATTTTTTTCTGTTGGATTTGTGGTTCCTTTCTGGATTACCTTCGTTATTATAACTATTGAGTTGGAAAATTGGCTCTCTCTTGGTTCCTGAACTTTACAACGTTCCAACCTTGATCTGAACTTTTGGCTCCCGGTTAGTCTCACCAACCCCACCCTGAAAACGCCATTTTGGTGGCACTGACTTTAACAGTTAATCATGGCTCAAGAAACAGCACTGGCAAGTTTAGAACAACGGATGGCTTCTCTTGAAACTGTTATACAAACTTTGGTAAACGAAATTCAGGCCCAGAGGGCTGAAAACATCAATTTCAAGAAGGAGCTATTGGACATAAGGAAGCAAACGCTGGAAATTACACAGAAGACTGAAGAATTGGAAGGGGGGTTGGTGGGGGTTAAGGGAGAGATTAAAAATGTTACTAAAGAGGTTGAGGAAACAAGTGGGCATGTGTCTAGGATTGATATGGAAAGAATGACATATTTTTTGAGATTTCAGAATGTTTTTGAGCAACCTGGTGAATGCCTCCCTGATCTTATGAGCACAATTTTAGCAGATTATTTACAAAAACCTAAGGATGAGATCAGGGGGGACATTGACCTAGCCTATAGAATTAATTCAGCATATGCCAGGATAAATGAAGTGCCTAGAGAGATACATGTGAAATTTGTTAGAAGGTCAACCAGAGAGGAAATTTTGAAGGCGCAGAGAGGGAACCCCTTAATTTACCAACAAAAAACGGTCACTATCTTGAAGCAGATTCCTAGAAAGATTCGAGAAGCAAGACGGAAATTTTCCTTCTTGTCTAAAATTTTATTTGATCATGGGATTTGGTTCAAGTGGGTGACACCCGAAGGGATGCTGGTGTTCTGGGAAGGAGGAAGAGTGAGGATTAAAACAGTTGTTGAGGCGGAAGCCTTTCTTAAAAAACAGTCCTCTATCCTGGGGGAAGATCCAGGGGGGACAGAGGGGGCCACGGCCCCGCCCGCTCGGGGCCAGGGAGGAGAAAAAGAAGATACAATAGCCAAGAGACTTAGATCTAAAAAATAACTTTGCCTTGATTTTCTTGAACAATTTTGCATAATATTTTCTGGATTTTTTGTAAATGTCTGACAGCATGGAATTGAGAATTTAGGTATATGTACTTGCTTTTACCTTGTAGTGTTATGAAAAATGTTTTTTTTTGTTATTTTTTTATCGTGTATTTTGAGGTCTCGGAAGGGCCGACGACTCTGACGTGAATGCTCTCAAAATTTCTTTGTATCCCTTACCCTACCCTATAGAAAAAATGTAAAACCAATAAAACTTTTTCAATATAAAAAAAAAACAAGTAACATTTTGCTTATCTTCAGGTGCACATCCTCCAGCAAAAACCTGTGCTGAATTCAGATCTCCAAAAGCTATTCAGTGTAATAATACAAATAATAATTAAAGATCTCAAGCAACTTTACCATCAGTTAAATCAGGGGTGGGCAAAGTTGGCTCTTTTAAGACGGGTGGACTTCAACTCCCAGAATTCCCCAGCCAGAGCCAACTTTGCAGACCCCTGGTATAAGGCATTTGAAAGGAAAAATTATGTGTAAAAAAGTTATGTCTAAAAAAAGAGAGGGAGCCCTCCAAAACCAACTCCCTCCTTATATTTGGTTGAAATCATAGAAATGCAATTAACTTTTATCTAGAGTTGCTTTAAGCCATTTTCCAAAACCATGCGAATTGGTAACAGTATTTCTATAATGAAAAGAGTTGAATTGTGTTTTGTTCCAGAATGGCACCCTGTTATCAACATTCCTTAACAATGAATGAGTAATGGGACCAGCAACCCTGAGGTGCATCCAAAAAGCACCATTTCACAGAACTACCATATTTGCAATTTGCACACGTCTCTGCAACACAGCACAACGTTGTAAACTAAATGTCAACATATCACCAATTTTACACTGAAATCATTGCAATTTTTGAAAAAAATAACAAACAAACAAACCTTGAAGACTATGGCTTCAAGTAAAACTATTTATGGTATATGTGTAATTAGGCCTAATTGCAATGGGTTTAAGGAATTTTGAGATACATATAACTCCATGTCTGGGTCCCCCTAAGCACCCAACCATAGATGTGTGTGGCTGCAAACTGTGTTGGTGAAAGAAGAGGAAAATGTGTTTTATAATGCCTTTTGCATTATAGCAGGGATCCCCAACCTCTGGCCCAGGGACCAGCACTGATCCACAGCATTCCAGAAACCAGTCTGCACAAACAAGCGAAGCCCCATCCATGGGATACAGGCAGCCTGCAAAAACATGTCCCCTCCAATCTGCAGAAAAACCTATTTCCATGGAACTGGTCCCTGGTGCATAAAAAGGTTGGAGGCCTCTGCATTGTGGGACCAGAACAGTATCTTTGTTCATACAATAACATTCTGCTTATCAATAAAATAAAGTCCTACTTAAGAGAATAGTTTTGTTAGCTAATTTATTTATTGAATTGCTGTATTTTTCAGAGTATAAGACGCACCAGAGTATAAGACACACCAAGATTTTGAAGAGGCAAATTTTTAAAAAAAGGCTTTGCACTCTGCAGACCTCCCAAAAATGGCCTGGTTTTTGTAAAAACAGGCCTGTTTTTTTTTTAAGGGCATGAATAGCCTTTAGGAGGCTTGTAGAGTGCTCCTGGGGGTGCCCTCCCCAAATGAGCAAAGAACAGCCTGTTTTTCATGAAAACAGGCCTGTTTTTTTTTTCCAAAACAATGGCATGCACAGCCTTTAGGAGGCTTATAGAGTGCTCCTGGGGAGGGGTGCAAAAACTGAGCAAACTCCAGCCCATTTTTTGCTCATTTCTGCCCTCCCCAGCCCCCAGGAGCACTTTGAAAGCCACCTAAAGTCTATGCATGGCCATTTTGGTGAAGGGGGTGGGGTTTCTGGAGGCAAAAAAATTGCTGTATTCAGTGTATAAGACGCACCCAGATTTTCAGCCTCTTTTTTGAGGGAAAAGGGTACGTCTTATACTCTGAAAAATGCAGTATATTGAAATAATAATAGCTTACCAACAGTGGTGGGATTCAAAAATTTTACTACCGGTTCTGTGGGCTTGGCTTGGTGGGCGTGGCATGGCATGGCTTGGTGGGTGTGGCTCGGTGGCATGGCAGGGAAAAGATACTGTAAAATCTCCATTCCCATCCCACTCCAAGGAAGGCTACTGCAAAATCCACATTTCCTCCCGATCAGCTAGGACTCGGAAGGCAGAGAATAGATAGGGGCAGGGCCAGTCAGAGGTGGTATTTACCGGTTCTCCGAACTACTCAAAATTTCTGCTACGTTTCTCCAGAATTGGTCAGAACCTGCTGAATCCCACCTCTTCTTAGCAAGAAAAATAGGTAGACATGGAATGTTGCAAGTACCCCAGAAAGATGAAAAATGAAAAAATGGGCATGGGAAGCAATATTTTAAAACATAGATAGTTCTAATTCTAAAATAAAGTATTGAACTATATATAGATAACTGCCTTACAATATAAAGAGTAATGATGACTCTATAAAGCCTATAAATTTATTTTATTTTATTTTTCGAATTTATACCCCGCCCTTCTCCTTGTTAGGACTCAGGGCGGCGCACAGGCATTATTAAAACCATAACAAAAGATAATATACACTATTAAAACATATTAAATTAAATTAAAACCCTTGCTAAAAACCCATTTAAAACCCTGAAAATTAAAATTTATAGATAGAGTCAGAAACGGGGGGCTACGCTAGGCCGGCTTGTTGGAATAGATACGTCTTAAGGCGTTGGCGGAAGAGGCGGAGGTCCGAGGTAGTGCGAAGGTCGGGGGGGTATAAAGATCCAGATCCTGAGGGGTTTTTGCAATATAATGTAAAACTTTTTTAAAATATCTTGATTTTAAATCATTAAGTCAAGGGATGAATGAGATTCAGGGAGGTGAGGAGCGAGCTTCCTTACAAAAAAAGATTTGTCCAAGTGGAGTTTGTGACTATGGACTTTTGGGGGTCGGTGTCAGGCCTGCCCCAATCTGATCCCTTAGGAAAGAAAACCCATCGACTCCATTTGGTTGAGGTTATGTTACTAAAAAGATATTGTCTGCAATAAAGTCAGGCTACCTCTGGGTTTCCCACACTCAAAAAATACATAAAGGTTTCCCCTCATCCCAGCCATTCCCCCATGACCAGTCCATCTTTAGCCAATTGGAATCACTGAAGAGTTTTAAGAAAACTGAGATGTTATGGCGTAATTCATATTCTTTCTCAGAATGCTTAGCCTTGGATGCTGATACAAACTGGTTCTGAGCTTTTTGGGGCTCTATCACCTGTCCTTCCCCCCCTTCCTATTTTCCATGACAGACAGAGAGAGAGATTATTGCTCATCTATCTCCCACCCCCTTCTAGCCTTTGATGACAAAATGCCTGTGAGGCAGCAAGTTGAGCGTAGAAGACCTGACATTTAGGATTTTAACTTGGGGGCAATACACTTTACATGAGTATCTGGAAGCTGCATCTGGTTCAAAATGTAGCAGTGCTTGAAGTTACGTGTAGTTCTTGATCAGCACATGTTACACCTCTGCTCTGCGGGCTGCATTGGTTGCAAGTATGCTGCTAGGCTCAATTCAAAGGTTGGTTATGAGTAATAATAATAATAATAATAATAATAATAATAATAATAATAATAATAATAATAATAATAATAATAATAATAATAATAATAATAATTATTATTATTATTGTTGTTGTTGTTGTTGTTGTTGTTGTTGTTGTTATTGTTGTTGTTGTTGTTGTTGTCATTGTAAAAATTACAATGAAATTGGTTTTAACTTCACTGGTGCAAAATTATAACAGAAACAAAAAAGAGAGAAAAGAAAAAAGAAAAAACTAGCATGTGCATGGAGTGATTGCGGTTGAATTTAAAAGTCTCACAGCCCATGGATAGAAGCTACCTTTAAACCTGTTCGTTCGGCTGGCTATACTTTGATATCTTCTGCCTGATGGTAGAAGGGCAAAGAGATACCATCCAGGGTGTGAATCATCTTTGAGAATCTTCCTTGCTCTGCTAAAGCAGCGAGATCTGGCGATGTTATCCAGTGATGTCAGAGGGCAACCGATGGTTTCTTGTGCCGAATTGATCACTCTCTGTAGTGCCTTCCTCTCCGCAACTGTTAAACCAGCATACCACACTGTGATACAATATGTGAGGACACTTTCTATGATGGACCGATAGAAAGAGGTCATCAGCCGTTGTTCCACCTGATTTTTCCGCAGGACTCTAAGGAAATGAAGTCTCTGTTGAGCTTTTCCAATCACCAGAGACGTGTTGTTTTTCCAGGTGAGATCTTGGCTAATAAGCACTCCTAAGAATTTAAAAGAGGAAACCCTCTCCACACAGCCCCCCTCGATATACAGTGGGGCAGGTTCCTCTCTGTGCCTCCGGAAATCTAGCACCATCTCCTTTGTCTTGCTAGTATTTAGATGTAAGTTGTTTCTTGAGCACCATGCGGATACCTTCTGGACTTCTTCCCTGTATGCTGATTCGTCCCCTCCAGTTATAAGACCCACCACCGTTGTGTCATCTGCAAACTTTATTATGATGTTGGATGGATCAGAGGATATGCAGTCATATGTATACAGTGAGTAGAGGTTATAAAGTCCTATTATGGCATAAGTTATTTCAGGAATCATCTTTCCCTGGTTACATCCAACCATTCCATCAGGACTAGCAGTAGAGACGTGCTGCTGGTCCCATCTAAGAAAAAGTGTCATCTGGTAGGACCCAGAAAGAACCTTTTCTGTTGTGACAGTCACTGTTTGGAATATCATCTCCCTGGAAATCAGAGCAGTCTTCTGTTAGACCTTCCTAAGACTGAATAACTCCATCGCTGATCATGGGTTTTGGGATGAATGGCAGGTCCTGTGAGATGATTATGTTGATGATGTTATGTTATGTTGAAGAACCCATTTTTCTGACCCCGGGGTTCTTGAATCTGTTCTTGAATTTTGGCTAAAAAAAAATTTGGCCCCCTAAGCACCCATTTTTCCTCCGCTGGAGCGAAAGAAGCTTGATTTTTAAAAACAGCAAGTAGTACCATTTCTGAGCATGAAATTCCACCCCGAATCTCATCCCCTCATCCGTTTTTGAATTTGGGCTCAAAAAAAATTGGCCCCCGAAGCACCCATTTTTCTGACCCCAGGGTCAGGATTTTTCCTCCGCTGGAGGCAAAGAAGCTTGAGTTTTAAAAATAGCAAGAAATACCATTTCTAAGCATGAAATTCCACCCCGGGGGTCAGGATTTTTCCTCCTCTGGAGCCAAAGAAGCTTGATTTTTAAAAATAGCAAGAAATACCATTTCTAAGCATGAAATTCCACCCCGAATCTCGTCCCCTCATCCGTTTTTGAATTTGGGCTCAAAAAAATTTGGCCCCCGAAGCACCCATTTTTTCAGACGCCGGGGTCATGATTTTTCCTCCTCTGGAGCCAAAGAGGCTTGACTTTTAAAAACAGCAAGAAATACCATTTCTAAGCATGAAATTCAACCCCGAATCTCTTCCCCTCATCCGTTTTTGTATTTGGGCTCAAAAAAAAATTGGGCCCCCGAAGCACCCATTTTTCTGACCCCGGGATCAGGATTTTTCCTCCTGTGGATGCAAAAAAATCTTGAGTTTTATAAACAGCAAGAAAACCATTTCTAAGCATAAAATTCCACCCCGAATCTCGTCCCCTTGTCTGTTTTTGTATTTGGGCTCAAAAAAAATTGGGCCCCTGAAGCACCCATTTTTCTGACCCCGGGGGCAGGATTTTTCCTCCTCTGGATGCAAAAAAGCTTGATTTTTATAAACAGCAAGAAATACCATTTCTAAGCATGAAATTCCACCCCGAATCTCGTCCCCTCATCCGTTTTTGAATTTGGGCTCAAAAAAATTTGGCCCCCGAAGCACCCATTTTTTCAGACGCCGGGGTCATGATTTTTCCTCCTCTGGAGCCAAAGAGGCTTGACTTTTAAAAACAGCAAGAAATACCATTTCTAAGCATGAAATTCCACCCCGAATCTCGTCCCCTTGTCTGTTTTTGTATTTGGGCTCAAAAAAAATTGGGCCCCTGAAGCACCCATTTTTCTGACCCCGGGATCAGGATTTTTCCTCCTGTGGATGCAAAAAAATCTTGAGTTTTATAAACAGCAAGAAAACCATTTCTAAGCATGAAATTCCACCCCGAATCTCGTCCCCTTGTCTGTTTTTGTATTTGGGCTCAAAAAAAATTGGGCCCCTGAAGCACCCATTTTTCTGACCCCGGGGGCAGGATTTTTCCTCCTCTGGATGCAAAAAAGCTTGATTTTTATAAACAGCAAGAAATACCATTTCTAAGCATGAAATTCCACCCCGAATCTCGTCCCCTCATCCATTTTTGAATTTTGGCTCAAAAAAATTTTGGCCTCCAAGCACCCATTTTTCTGACCCTAGGGTCAGGATTTTTCCTCCTCTGGAGCCAAAGAAGCTTAATTTTTAAAAAGAGCAAGAAATACCATTTCTATGCATGTCGAATAAGTAGGGAGCTGCAGGCACTGAAATGTTTTTTTTTTAACCCCTTTAAAACCACTAAATCATCTTAAGCCATAAAAGCAATTAAGATTAAATGCAAAATACTAGAGATTCTGCAAGATTGGACTTTGGGGTGTTAAAACGGAGGCCTCAGCTGGCTTCTCTTTTCCCATCACTAATGCCCCCTAAGTCATGCTGAAGCAAGAAAGGCAACATTCAGCTGTTTATTTCTGCAGAAATAGAGATATTTGGGACAGTAGTCTAAATCAGGCCTAACTCCTAGTAAAACCTAGCCCAGATGTTTATACAAAATGTTTCTCTGTTGTTTTACAATGTGTCATATGTAATTTCTTTCACAAGGTTAGTGTTTAAATTTGGTTGATTACATTTGTTCTGTTTGGTACAAGATTACATTTGTTGTAGTGTAGAACAGGGGTCCCCAACCTTTTTTGCATCAGGGACCGGTTTTATTTTAAAGAAAATTTTGCGGACCGGCTGTGTGGCTCAGCAGTCATGTGACTGGGTGGGCGTGGCCAACTTGCAAAATGTGAAACCCACTTAACAATTGTCTTGGTTAACAACCAAACTTTTGGGCTCAATTGTGGTCATAAGTTCTTTCTTTCTTTCTTTCTCTTTCTTTCTTTCTTTCTTTCTTTCTTTCTTTCTTTCTTTCTTTCTTTCTTTCTTTCTTTCTTTCTTTCTCTCTGTCTCTTTCTTTCTCTGTCTCTTTCTTTCTTTCTTACTTACTTACTTTCTTTCTCTCTCTTTATTTCTTTCTCTTTCTCTCTCTTTCTCTTTTCTTTTTCTTTCTTTCTTTCTTTCCCTCTTTCCCCCCTCTCTCTTTCCCTATTTCTCTCTCTCTCTCTCTCCTTCTCTCTCTTTCTTTCTCTCTCTTTCCCTCTCTCTTTTCTTTCTCTCTTTCTCTCTCTCTTTTTTCTTTCTTTCCTTTCTGTCTCTCTTTTTTTCTCTCTTTCTCTCTGTCTGTCTTTCTCTTTCTTTCTCTCTCTCCCACTTTCTTTTTCTTTCTTTCTCTTTCTCTTTCTCTCTCTCTCCTTTGTTTGCCCATCTGTCACTCTGTGTGTGTGTGTGTGTGTGTGTGTGTGTGTGTGTCTTGCATTCAGGCACTTAAATCACTCATTCTGTCTCTGTCTATCTTTCTCTCCCTCCCTCCCTCCCACTCTCTGCCTCTGTGTGTGTGTCTGTCACTCTCTGATTCCCCCCTCCCTCCCTGTCTCTCTCTGGGTCTGTGCCTCTCTCTGTCTGTCTGTCTCCCCCCCTCCCAAGCCTCCTCAGCTCCTGGAAGTAGCCTGGCCGGCCCGCCAGCCTGCTGGCTGTACTTACTCGCTCGCTCTCTCACCCATCCACCGGACGAAGGAACCTGGCATCCGGTGGGTGAGCGAGTGAGCGAGCAACCGCGGCCGGCGGGCCAGCGGATTGTTGGGCGCTGCCGCAGCAACTTTCCTTATCCACCCGCCGGCCAGCCGGCCACAGTTGCTCACTCGCTTGCTCACCCACCAGACGCCAGGTTCCTTCGTCCGGTGGGTAGGTGAGCGAGCGAGTAACCGCAGCTGGCGGGCAGGCAGGTTGTTGGGCGCTGCCGCAGCAAGTTTCCTTGCCCGCCCGCGCTTCAAATCGAATCGAATCAAATTTTATTTCTAACCCGCTCTCTCTCCCCGAAGGGACTCGAGGCGGGGCACAGGGAATTAAAAACAGTTAAAAAAGGAATACAAAATTTAAAACAATAAACGTACATAAATACTAACTAAAAGGCATATTAAACAGAAAACCCTGCGCTAAAATTCCCAAATATTTACTAAAAATCCCTAAACAATCAGAAGAGACTATCCTAGGCCGGCCAAGCGAAAAAGATGTGTTTTTAATTTCAGACGGAAGGAGCGGAGGTCCGTGGTAGTTCTAATATCGGGGGGAAGCTTGCTTGCTCGCTTGCTCACCCACCCACCGGACGAAGGAACCTGGCGTCCCCGTCCCCCCGTCCCCCCATCCCCGCCCGCTGTGCTCACTCGCCTTAGCCTGCCCCGGCCGCCTGGCTGCGCGCTCTGCCCAGGGGGCTGTCCCCTCCTCCTCCTCTCTGGCCCTGCGGCCCGGTTCCTACCAGGCCACGGACCGGCACCGGTCCGCGGCCCGGGGGCTGGGGACCCCTGGTGTAGAAGATAGTGAAATTTTCCTAATCCTATTATTGTCAAGAGTTTCCTGCTGCGTTTCTTTAGTTTCTCAGTTCCGCAGGGAAGCTGACAAAGAGAAGGGGAACCTAAGACAGTCTGGTGGGTAATTTAATCATTTACAATGTTTCTACATAATTTTATCAATTCCTGGATGACTTGGTGTTGAAAACATTATTTGAGACATTTTCTTATGAATGGGATTCCTTTCTCATAAATGTGATAACTTCTATCAAGGATTTAAAGGGGACTTTCTCTAATTGAAGGATTCCATTATTTTTATATTGTTCATCATTTTATGTTCTTAAACTGTCATCAAACTATTAAGGGGAACCTTTTTAAATCCATGATATTGTTTTATTTTTTGGATTTAATTTCCATTTAGGGGCATAGTGGACCCCATTTAACCAATCACCAGTGCAGGTCTTTAAAAATGAATAGTTGAAACTTTCCCAAATAGGTAATTAATAGCTGTCACATTAATCACATTTGACATCTGGTTGAATTTCCAAATCATATATATATAGCTAAGCCCAGTTTGTTGAATAAGCCCCGAAGGGTTGGTTTCAGAAAACATAGTAAAATATTAAACTATGATTTACAAACCACAGTTTTATATTCATGCAACTTAACTAAGCCAAAATAAAACAAACCACATTATCGCACGGTGCAAAATATAGAACCCATGTTTTATTGCTGGATGTATATAACAGAGAGATTATATACTTTTAAAACACATACAAATAAATCATAACTATAAATAATGCAACTTTACTAATCAAGCAAAAATATGTTTGTAAGCTGGCTACTTTAAAATATATTATCTAGAGAAAGCAGGATGAAATTAAATAAAACAAGTATTGTTTTATTTATTCACATCCACTTCTATTCCTCTAAAGTTCTTACTGAATTTCTTGATATATGAGTTACAGGACTGAACAAATTACGACATATTAGGGTTCTTCCAGAAATTTGTAATTTTTACTTTGCTAATTTTTACTTTTGTCATTGTTATCAAATTATGGGTCCATTTATTTTTAAAAATACTTCAATAACTACGCCTATACTCTGAAATAATTGACTCTGAAGTATATTCATTTGCAAATATATAATGCTACGTCTGCTCGATATCCCCCACAGTGTTTTTTTATCATAATGCTTCTATTCTGATTCTCATCAGATGGCACACGTGGAACCCCTTTCAATCCTAAACAGTACCTGGGTTGAATGTAAATAATAGGAAAAATTAATCTCTGAATTTCATGATTAGAGGAGAATTGGGGTCCCCTTAGTCTCTCTACTTTTTTATTACCTTCAAAACTATGTTCTATGGATTCTCAATTATGTTGTGATTAAAAACTAGAACTCATTGCTAGAGAATTTTAATTATTGGATTACCTGCTGGCCCTTTGTAACAATAGTGAGATTATTGTTTTTACAAAAGGACAGGAAACTAGTGAATATAGTAATTTGAGAAAATTGGTGACATTCATAAATTACTGGAAGTATAAGATTATAAAGTATTAAAATCTAGACCATACTGGATACTACATAGTACAGATCTGGTAGTACCATCACATACATATTATGTGTAAAATTTAGGTGACATCAAACAGCCTGATTTTATCACCCATTTTCATAGATAACTGTTTACTACTAAGTGCTTACCACCAAGTTCCAGTATGTCCCATTGTCAACCATGATACTAGTACTAGGATAAAGTCATTTGAATGTGTGATAGCTAGTCCTCAACTTATAATAACAATTGGGATCTGAATTTTCAGCACTAAGCAATGTAGTCAAAACTGTATCCCACGATTGTGAGGCGAGGCAACTTCTTGCTGGCTTTCTACAACCAAAGTCAGTAGGGAATCCAGCAGGAAGTTGTAAGTCTCAGACCAACAGGCAAATAAGTGTTTTTTTCTGGATGAGGGAGGAAGGGAGCATGTGAGAGGTGCTGTGCAGTTTGGAGAGGATGCATGGAGGCATGCCAGCTTGGAAAAGGTCTGTAGGGACACTGGATACTGAATAAGAGCATGCAGGGGTACAGTGAGGATCAGGTGAGCAGGGATGGATGAGGCATTATGGGGAAAGTTCATGGAGGTGTGATGTTGGTTGGGAAGAATGTGAGGATGCTTGTCAGATAGGATGTGTGGGCTTGCAGCATGACTTGAGAAGGATGTACAGAGTGTGCCAAAGGTGGGAGGGAGGATGGATGGGGTGCAACATAGGATGGTGCAACATAGGATGGGTAGGTTACACAAGAGGCAGGTAGATTGAGGAGTGCACATGGTCGTGAAGGTCAGAAAGAAAACGGAGTGCAGTGTCAGTCAGGAAGGGTGTGCAAGGTGTGGCGTAGGTTGGGGAGGCTGCATAGTGGTGCGACATGGGTTGGGAAGGATGTACAAAGCTGCAACACACCTTGGGATGGATGTGCAAGGAGTGCCGTGTGGGCCAAAGAGAGTGCATGGAGGTGGAGCGTAGGTCAGGAAGGGTTCATGGAGATGTGCAAGTGGCCCAAATGTGGCACAAGCACAGATGGGGTGGAGAGGAAGCATGGATGGGGAGACTTGCACTGATGACTTCTAACAAACCCCAAACCCCATTGACTTTGTGGGGAAGCTGGCAGGGAAGGTTGCATATAGCAAACACAGGATCACGGGATATTTGGTAAGCTGGTCATTAGCTCAAATGGATTGCCAAGTGCCCAGATCATGATCACATGACCATAGGGGTGCTGCTATGGTCATAACTTTGGACACCAGTCATAAATCCTTTGCTCAGCACTGCCATAACTTTGAATGGATGCTGAACGAAGCATTATATATCAAGGGCAGTCTGTAACTGGCTATGCAGGAATTATGATAGATGACTATTTATGTACCCCAAACCCAAACCTTCTTTTGAAACAGTGCACCTTCTAACCTCTGTCCAACCTGCTCACCCTGTGGAAGACTCATTTCCATTCAGAAAGCAGGAAAAGATGAGGCACTTCATAATTCAAACAGCAAAACATCAGAATCTTAAAAGAGTTTTTAGAGGGCAAATGCTTATTAAGACAATATACAATTGTGGCGTAAAATTAATGCCTATTAATATCAATTATAGTTAAACTCATACCAACATTTAAACCATAAATCCAAAAAGCAGGGTAAACTGGATTTGCTGCGTTGATTTCAAACTTGTGTAAGCACGTTTCTTTATCAGTGAGAGAATAAAAAGACAAACTTTTTGTTGGAAAGTCAAGGAAAACTCCAACCTGCAAAGGCCTATCTTCATCAATTTTGGTTTCTTGGTCGTTGTGCCATGCTGAGATATGTTGACTCTTGCATTGTATGCACCAGGATACTTTATTTCTTCCTAGTCGGTCATTTGTGCCAATGTCCCCACTGGCAACACCAATGGCCCATTCAGAACATTCCTTGCTGTTGACTTCCCAGTAATGGCGGCCTTCAGAGAAACCCGGAGAACCCAGCACCTGACTGTTGCGGAATCTCTTCGTGGAACGTTCATATTCTTTGCGATTACGAGACACTCGCACTGTCCTTTTATTGCCTGTGATCTCAAGATAGCAACCAACTGTTTCATCATCAAATGTAACGATGGACATCCCTAAGTGAAGTAAAATTAAAAACATACAGATCTCTAGGAGACTTAAATGAAGGAAATTGTCAGTTTGTGAAGCATCTCTATGAATACTATCAAATTGCCATAGAGAGAGAGGGGAATTCCAAACATACCTGTGGTCAAAAAAGAATTTCAAGCTGGCCGGTGAATGCACATGTCTAAACTACTATCTCTCATTGGCTGTGATTTATGACGAAGGCTGAAGGGAGGACAGTAATGCGGGCAAAGTTCAGAAGCAGAAAAAGAAAGCAAAAAAGATAGCTGCGAACAAGAAACGCCTAATGAGAAATGCCTAATGAAGCTGTTAATAAATCGCTGCTTTTTGTATTACAATATCAATCGCTTATTATGAAACAGGCATCATTAGGATACTTGACAGAAATCTCTTCACAGTTCAGAACCCATCTTCTCTACCTGCAATCCAGCACT
The DNA here is from genome assembly GCA_039707465.1 of Rhabdophis nuchalis. Taxonomy (NCBI): domain Eukaryota; kingdom Metazoa; phylum Chordata; class Lepidosauria; order Squamata; family Natricidae; genus Rhabdophis; species Rhabdophis nuchalis. Next base: position 177,395,104 of record CM077646.1, on the reverse strand, counting down.
TGGCCTGAAAAATGGCCCGAAAAATGCCTAAAGATGCCCCCCCCCCACAAAACAGCCTGTTTTTTTACTGTTTTCTGGTGCTCCGGTGCCCACAGAGACCACCTGGCCAACACACATGTACATGCTGGAAACCCGAACATCAGCTGGCCAGCACACATGCCCACAGAGAGGGCTCTGTGTGCCACCTGTGGCACGCATGCCATAGGTTCTCCATCACGGGCCCAGGTCATTTTTGGTAATTCATTAAGGTTTAAGTTTTCCCTTTTGATCTGATGAGGCAGCGGACAGATATGCTTTTGGATTACAATTAGGATCATTAAAGGATGTAGCAGACACAGCATCCATTTGTGTCAGTGTATTAAAAGAAACAGAGTGTTAGTTGGAATCCTGTGGTTTTGTTTTCAGTAAAATAAATAAGTAGAATGAGAATCAATAAGGAGTAAAACACTGGGTACATGGCTGGGTTAACGGTACTGTTCATTGTCCATACCATTTTCCTTTGTTTTATAATTTAGAAAACTGTGTGAAGTCATATAGCAAAGTACCTGCTCTGCAGACCAGTGTTTAACATACACAGACTTTAACTCATGCTGGCTGCAGAATTCTGGAAGTTGAAGTCCACATATCTGAAAGTTGTTAAGGGTGAGAAATATTGCCATGGACTACGGAATAATGGATAAGGGAATGCCATTTACGGACATCGGTTTCATGGGAAAAAGTGGAGGTGAACCTGTGCAGCCATTTATTAGGACACATGAGGCGTTTTCCCTGTCAGCTCTAGTGCACCTGCTGGCCAGTTGACTTTGGCCTTTATTTATGGCCGTTTTCAGGAATGGACTTCCAGTTTGCACATTGGATTATTTTTCTCCCTCTAGAGCAGGGGTCCCCAACCCCCGGGCCGCGGACCGGTGCCGGTCCGTGGCTTGGTAGGGACCAGGCCGCAGCACCAGAGAGGAGGAGGAGGGGGCAGCCCCCTGGGCAGAGCGCGCAGCCGGGCGGCTGGGGCAGGCTAAGGCGAGTGAGCGCGGGGGGCGGGGACGGGGACGCCAGGTTCCTTCGTCCGGTGGGTGGGTGGGTGAGCGAGCGAGCAAGCAAGCGCAGGCAGGCGGGCAAGGAAACTTGCTGCAGCAGCGCCCAACAACCTGCCTGCCCACAGGCTGCGGTTACTCGCTCGCTCACCTACCCACCGGACGAAGGAAGCTGGTGTCCGGTGGGTGAGCGAGCGAGTGAGTAACTGTGGCCGACTGGCCGGCGGGCAAGTATGGAAAGTTGCTGCGGCAGCGCCCAACGATCCGCTGGCCCGCTGGCCCGCCGGCCGCGGTTGCTCGCTCGCTCACTTGCTCACCCATCGGACGCCAGGTTCCTTCGTCCGGTGGATGGGTGAGAGAGCGAGCGAGTAAGTACAGCCAGCGGGCTGGCGGGCCAGCCAGGCTACTTCCAGGAGCTGAGGAGGCTTGGGGGGGGGGGGGAGACAGACAGACAGAGAGAGGCACAGACACAGAGAGAGACAGGGAGGGAGGGGGGAATCAGAGAGTGACAGACACACACAGAGAGACAGAGAGTGGGAGAGAGGGAGAGAAAGATAGACAGAGACACAGAATGAGTGATTTAAGTGCCTGAATGCGACACACACACACACACACACACACACACAGAGAGTGACAGATGGGCAAACAAAGGAGAGAGAGACAGAGAGAGAGAAAGAAAAAGAGAAAGAAAGAAAAAGAAAGTGGGAGAGAGAGAAAGAAAGAGATAAAGAAAGACAGACAGACAGAGAGAAAAGAAAGAGAGACAGAAAGGAAAGAAAGAGAAAAAAGAGAGAAAGAGAGAAAGAAAAGAGACAGAAAGAGAGAAAGAGAAAGAAAGAGGGAAAGAGAGAGAGAAAGAAAGAGAGAGGAGAGAGAAAGATAGAAAGAAAGAGAAAGAAAGAGAGAGAAAGAGAAATAGGGAGAGAGAGGGGGGAAGAGGGAAAGAAAGAGAAAGAAAAAGAAAAAGAAAGAGAGAGAGAAAGAGAAATAGGGAAAGAGAGGGGGGAAGAGGGAAAGAAAGAGAAAGAAAAAGAAAAAGAAAGAAAGAAATAGAGAGAGAGAGAAAGAGAAAGAAAGAAAGAAAGCAAGAGACAGAGAAATAAAGAAAGAAAGAGAGAGAAAGAGAGAGAAAGAAAGAAAGAAAGAAAGAAAGAAAGAAAGAAAGAAAGAAAGAAAGAAAGAAAGAAAAAAAGAACTTATGATCATAATTGAGCCCAAAAGTTTGGTTGTTAACCAAGACCATTGTTAAGTGAGTTTCACATTTTCCAAGTTGGCCACGCCCATCCAGTCACATGACTGCTGAGCCACACAGCCGGTCCGCAAAATTTTCTTTAAAATGAAACCGGTCCCTGGTGCAAAAAAGGTTGGGGACCCCTGCTCTAGAGGCTTGAGGGAAACCTCCTGAAGCCTCAGAGGACCTTGTGGGGGGGGGAGATCATTTCCGCCCTCCCCAGGCTTCTAGAAAGCCTCTGGAGCCTGGGGAGGGTGAAAAATGGATCCATCACGAACCAAAAGTGGGGAGGGGTGGGGATTGCGCGCATGTGCATGGGGCATCATGTGCATAGAATTTTGGGTTTGGGCACACCCGTGCATGACTCCCCTGTGCTCCCCGCACTTTTGGCATGCAATGGGAAAAAGGTTAGCCATCACTCCTATAGGGTGATAGTTCTGGGAATGCTTCTAGATTAGAAAAGGGTACATTCTGAGGATACCCACTGGATATTTCTCCAGCACAGAAAAGAAATTGTTATAAAAATCCACACAATTCTGAAAAAAACTGCCACGGCCATATGCTACATAACCAAATAAATTATTGCCCAAGACCTCTGAAAACTAACTTCATTTTGTTTTATTAATACTAGTCAATTTATTTAATAAACACTATATAGTGCTACTTCTAAAGAAAGCAAAATGAAATTTAAGAAAGCACTCTTAAATGGAATATAAAAGTTTGAAATACCAATTCAACAGCTGCTTTTCAAATTATTTTTGAAAGGGAAAATTTGTATGTTTCATCTATGGATCTCAATATCACTCTCTTGTCTGTGCAGCAATGTACATACTTACACTGAGAAAATCTACTTGAAATCATCGGCAATTCTCTGTCCCTAGGAGATGGCGCTGATGTTGAAGAGCTGCTTGCTTCCTCCACGGAATCATTCCTTGGGACTGTAAAAAATATTCAAATTTGTTTGTAATATTTCGCAACTCATACTAACCTAAATAGAGGTAGACAACATGCTGCCTGGGGTCATTGACCTTTGCATAGGTGAGAATTATCTCTCCCTCCTCCCTGCATGTTTACTATTTTAATTACTGTATTTTTCAGAATATAAGACACACTTTTTTGTCTCCCATGTGAAAATTTCTGTGTGTCTTATAGACCGAATATTGCCGAAGCCCCACCCATCAGTCGGATACTTTTTATCCTCCACACACCCTGGTTTTGAGCCTTTTTTCAGCCGTTTTTTTTGTTTGCCTATTTTGGGGGCTTTTTTACATCCCGTTTTCGAGGCTTTTTTCAGCCCTGTTTGGCCAAAATTTATAAACTTATAATCCGAAAAATACAGTAAAATGAGAAACTGGCATCCTGCTAAGTGCCTGTCTCTAGTATCATTTTAATTTCCAAGAACAGCACTCAGTATCACATGGATCCCGTAGAAAATTAAAAAAACAAACTAACACTTTTTTGCCTTTTCATGAGCAGGAATACACTAGATCAGAGATGGTAAACCTTTTGGATTTGGTGTATCCAAAAATTCAGAAAATGCCTACCTTGATTCTGTCGGCATGTCAGACAGACAGACAGACAGACAGACAGACACACACACACACACACACACACACACTATCCTGGACCAAAGGGGCCTCTCTGGATCTCCTCTCCTCTGGACTCTGTTCCCTAGACCAGGGGTCTGCAAAGTTGGCTCTTTTAAGACTGGTGGACTTCAACTCCCAGAATTCCCCAGCCAGCAAAGTTGAAGTCTTAAAAGAGCCAACTTTGCAGACCCCTGCCCTAGACTCTGAAAGACATGCATTTTCTGGAGCCTCTGAAAATTTTGCGAGAATGATTGTGCAATTTTCAGATGCCTCAGGGTGTGCAAGAATAAGATCTTCTAGCACAACTTTCAGAGGGTCTAAACTAGGAGTTAAATCTAATCCCCCCCCCCCCTGGTTGTGTGGGCATGGCTTGGTGGGGGGGATCGTGTGACTGGATGGGCATGGCCAACTTTTTTTTTTACTTTTTAAAGCATTTTTTCCTGCCAGTTCGGGTGAATAAACAGGAAAAAAATGCTTTACAAAGTGGGGGGGGGAGGGGGGGGAGGGAAGCTTCCAACGATCGCGTAGTTTTTTAAACTACTAGTTCGCAGAACCAACGACAATCATCCCTACCGGTTTGGCCAAAGTGGGCCGAACCGGGAGGATTTCACCCCTGGTCTAAACTAGAGGCTTGACTTGTCACCATCAATGACATGGCGTGTCATCTGTGACACCAGTGTCATAGGTTTGACACCACTGATCTAAATGATGTTTTTTCATCCATGCCAACTGGGAGGCCTGGGGTCATTGACCTTTGCATAGGTGAGAATTATCTCTCCCTCCTCCCTGCATGTTTACTATTTTAATTACTGTATTTTTCAGAATATAAGACACACTTTTTTGTCTCCCATGTGAAAATTTCTGTGTGTCTTATAGACCGAATATTGCCGAAGCCCCACCCATCAGTCGGATACTTTTTATCCTCCACACACCCTGGTTTTGAGCCTTTTTTCAGCCGTTTTTTTTGTTTGCCTATTTTGGGGGCTTTTTTACATCCCGTTTTCGAGGCTTTTTTCAGCCCTGTTTGGCCAAAATTTATAAACTTATAATCCGAAAAATACAGTAAAATGAGAAACTGGCATCCTGCTAAGTGCCTGTCTCTAGTATCATTTTAATTTCCAAGAACAGCACTCAGTATCACATGGATCCCGTAGAAAATTAAAAAAACAAACTAACACTTTTTTGCCTTTTCATGAGCAGGAATACACTAGATCAGAGATGGTAAACCTTTTGGATTTGGTGTATCCAAAAATTCAGAAAATGCCTACCTTGATTCTGTCGGCATGTCAGACAGACAGACAGACAGACAGACAGACACACACACACACACACACACACACACTATCCTGGACCAAAGGGGCCTCTCTGGATCTCCTCTCCTCTGGACTCTGTTCCCTAGACCAGGGGTCTGCAAAGTTGGCTCTTTTAAGACTGGTGGACTTCAACTCCCAGAATTCCCCAGCCAGCAAAGTTGAAGTCTTAAAAGAGCCAACTTTGCAGACCCCTGCCCTAGACTCTGAAAGACATGCATTTTCTGGAGCCTCTGAAAATTTTGCGAGAATGATTGTGCAATTTTCAGATGCCTCAGGGTGTGCAAGAATAAGATCTTCTAGCACAACTTTCAGAGGGTCTAAACTAGGAGTTAAATCTAATCCCCCCCCCCCCTGGTTGTGTGGGCATGGCTTGGTGGGGGGGATCGTGTGACTGGATGGGCATGGCCAACTTTTTTTTTTACTTTTTAAAGCATTTTTTCCTGCCAGTTCGGGTGAATAAACAGGAAAAAAATGCTTTACAAAGTGGGGGGGGGAGGGGGGGGAGGGAAGCTTCCAACGATCGCGTAGTTTTTTAAACTACTAGTTCGCAGAACCAACGACAATCATCCCTACCGGTTTGGCCAAAGTGGGCCGAACCGGGAGGATTTCACCCCTGGTCTAAACTAGAGGCTTGACTTGTCACCATCAATGACATGGCGTGTCATCTGTGACACCAGTGTCATAGGTTTGACACCACTGATCTAAATGATGTTTTTTCATCCATGCCAACTGGGAGGCCAGTTGTGCAGGTCCCAACCTGGGAACCCAGTGATGGGTTCCAGAGTATCACAACTGGAGAAATCTCCAAGGATTGTTTAGAGCAGGGATGTCAAACCCACGATGACACGTCATCATGTGATGTATTGCAACTTTTTCACCCCTTCGCTAAACCAGAGGTAAATGTGGCCAGCACATGACACATCCATGGGCCCCAGGTTTGACACCCCTGGTTTAGAGTGATAAGTGACAGAGCCAGTCAAACAAATATGGTAAGAGCCCTATCAGTATAAGTACGATGCTCCCAGGCCAGCCATGAGTACTCACAATATTTCTCCCTCTCATATAAAGCGTGGAACAATCCGAAGATGACCAGACAAGTAAGTGATTAAGAATACCCTTATTATTTTTACTCCACAACAATACTTATGCCAAGCATATTGATTCATGCATACTAACCCCATATTATTCCTGTAATTGTGATTTGGGTAATTAATGTGCAAAACTATGCAAATTTGTAGTTTAATCTGTAACAATTTGTACTCTTAAAAAAAGAGCTAGCAAGAGTTTTTGTTTTGTTCAATCAAACCAGGAATGTTACAACATCAGAACAACATGGATAAGCAGCGGAATGTGGAAGATGATTCCCTAGTGCAGTGGTGGGCAAACTCATTAGTCAACAGAGCCAAATATCAATAATACCACGATTGAAATTTCTTTTGAGAGCCGGAAGGTGTGGCCTGTTTTGTGGGAGTGGCTCAGCGGTCATGTGATTGGGTGGACGTGGCCAACTTGGAAAATGTGAAATTCTCTTAACAATGGTCTTGGTTAGCAACCAAACTTTTAGGCTCAATTGTGGTCATAAGTTCTTTCTTTCTTTCTTTCTTTCTTTCTTTCTTTCTTTCTTTCTTTCTTTCTTTCTCTTTCTTACTCTCTTTCTTTCTTCTCTCTCTCTCTCTCTCTCTCTTTCTCCATTTCTCTCTCTCTCTTTCTCTCTCTCTTCCTTTCTGTCTCTCTTTCTCTCTCTTTCTTTCCCTCTTTCTCTCTCTTTCTCTCTCTTTCTCTCTTTCTTTCTTACCCTCTTTCTCTCTCTTTCTCCATTTCTCTCTCTTTCTCTTTCTCTCTCTCTCATTCTCTCTCTCTCTTTCTCCATTTCTCTCTCTTTCTCTCTTTCTCTTTCTCTCTTTCTCTCTCTCTCCATTTCTCTCTCTTTCTTTCTCTTTCTTTCTGTCTCTCTTTCTGTCTCTTTCTCTCTCTCTCTCTCTTTCTCCATTTCTCTCTTTCTCTCTTTCTTTCACTCTCTCTCTCCTTTCTTTCTTTCCCTCTTTCTCTCTCTTTCTGTCTCTTTCTTTCTTTCCCTCTTTCTCTCTCTCCTTCTCCATTTCTCTCTCTTTCTTTCTCTCTCTCTCCATTTCTCTCTAGTTCTCTCTTTCTCTCTCTTTCTTTCTGTCTCTCTTTCTGTCTCTTTCTTTCTCTCTCTCTCCATTTCTCTCTAGTTCTCTCTTTCTCTCTCTTTCTTTCTGTCTCTCTTTCTGTCTCTTTCTTTCTCTCTCTCTTTCTCCATTTCTCTCTTTCTCTTTCTCTTTCTTTTTCTCCATTTCTCTCTTTCTCTCTCTTTCTTTCTGTCTCTCTTTCTCTCTCTCTCTTTCTTTCCCTCTTTCTCTCTCTTTCTCTTTCTTTCTTTCCCTCTTTCTCTCTCTTTCTCTCTTTCTCCATTTCTCTCTCTTTCTCTCTCTCTTTCTCTCTCTCTTTCTCTCTTTCTTTCTTTCTTTCCCTCTTTCTCTTTCTCTCTCTTTCTCCATTTCTCTCTCTTTGTCTCTCTCTTTCTCTCTCTCTCTTTCTCCATCTCTCTTTCTTTCTCTCTCTCTCTTTCTTTCCCTCTTTCTCTCTCTCTCTCTCTTTCTCCATTTCTCTCTCTTTCTCTCTCTCTTTCTCTCTCTTTCTTTCTGTCTCTCTTTCTTTCTGTCTCTTTCTCTCTCTCTTTCTCCATTTCTCTCTTTCTCTCTCTCTTTCTTTCCCTCTCTCTCCTCTTTCTTTCTTTCTTTCCCTTTCTCTTTCTCTCTTTCTTTCTCTCTCTTTCTTTCCCTCTTTCTCTCTCTCTCTCTTTTTCTCTCGCTCTCTTTCTCCATTTCTCTCTTTCTCTCTCTTTCTCTTTCTTTCTCTCTCTCTCTCTTTCTCTCTCTCTTTCTTTCTCTCTTTCTTTCCCTCTCTCTCTCTTTCTCTCTCTCTTTCTTTCTCTCTCTATCTGCTTCGTCTGCCCATCTCTGTCACTCTGGGTGTGTGTGTGTGTCTGTCTGTCTGTCTCGCATTCAAGCACTTAATCACTCATTCTGTGTCTCTATCTTTCTCTCCCTCTCTGTCTCTCCCTGTCTCTCTCTGTGTCTGTGCCTCTCTCTGTCTGTCTGTCTGCCCCCCGCGGAGCCTCCTCAGCCCAGCCTGCCGCGGTTACTCACTCGCTTGCCTTAGCCGGGGCCGCCCGGCCGCCCGCCGCATTCGCTCGCCCGCTCAGGGTACTTCCAGGGCTCGGTGTGTGGTGGGGAAGGAACGGCGACCCTCTGGATGCCGGTTCCCTCCAATCCCCCTGGATGTAGCCTGGCTCGCCCGATAGCCCGCCCGTTCCGTGTGGGGTGGGGAAGGCCTTCTCACCCCTGGAAGTAGCCCGAGCGAACGAGCGGGCAGGCGGCCGGGCGAGCCAGGCTACGTCCAGGGTGATTGGAGGGAATTCCCTCCCCCCGCTCGCTGAGACTCCGCACCCCCTGGAAGTAGACGAGTGGCGGCATGCTGGCTGGGAGGTTCCGCAGGGGAAGGGAATCAGTGGCCGGTAAGGAGGGTTTCTCCGGTGGGTCCCAGGAGTCCCACCGTCGGCGCGGGTGGAGGAAGAGCCACACTCGAGGGGCCAAAGAGCCACATGCGGCTCGCGAGCCGCGGTTTGCCGACCACTGCCCTAGTGGAATAATGATTATAATCTCCCCAAAAGTCCATTAAAGTTAATAAACTACCTACAGGAATCAATGGAAAGGAACATTTCTTCTGCTTCATCAGCTGCAGCTTCACTATTGTTGCTGGTTCCTGGAGAAGGCTCTACACAATAAAAAAAAAAAATCCAGGCTGTTAGACACCGAGACTAGAAATTGGCATGGCAGAAACATATATTGTATTTTTCGGAGTATAAGACGCACCTTTTTTCCTCTAAAAAGTGGCTGAAAATCTGGGTGCGCCTTATACATTGAATACGGCATTTTGGCTTCCTGAAACACCTCCCCCTTCACCAAAATGGCCATGTCTAGCCTTTATGGAAGCTTTCAGAGACCTCCTGGGGGCTGGGGAGGGCAGAAACAAGCAAAAAATGGGTCGTTTCCCCCCCCCACCTCAGCCTCCAACAGCACTCTATAAGCCTCCATAAGGCTATGCATGCATTTCTTTTGACAAAAAATGTCCAGTTTTCGTGAAAAACGGGCCTTTTTTTGCTCCCCCCCCAGCACTCTGCAAGCCCCCCCCCCAAGGCTATTCGTGCCTTTTAGTTGAAAAAAAACGGGCCATTTTGGGGATGTTTGCAGAGTGCAAAAAGGTTTTTTTTTTCCCTTTTGGAAAACTCTTTAACTGATTGATGAGAATTAGGTGGATCAAATGCTTGGCCAGCAGGAACAAAGTTAGGTGCTGCAGGTTGTCAGCGATTTCCTTCTCCAGCGCATGGATAAGTACACTTGGAAACATCTACCTACCTACCTACTCTCTCTCTCCCTATCTACCTATCCACTGTATTTCTCTCTCTCTCTATCCCTCTACCTCCCTACCTAACTACTGCATTTATCCCTCTCTCTCTATCCCTCTACCTACCTACCGTCTCTCTCTCTCTCTCTCCCTCTATCTATCTACCTACCTACCTACTCTCTCTCTCCCTGCCTACCTACTGTATTTCTCTCTATCTCTCTATCTACCTACCTACCTACTCTCTCTCCCTACCTACTGTATTTTTCTCTCTCTATCCCTCTATCTACCTACCTACTTTTTTTAAAATTTGCCTCTTTAAAACCTTGGTGTGTCTTATACTTTGGTGCATCTTATACTCTGAAAAATACAGTAGCTGCTTTAAGAGCTGCTGTGGTGCAGTGGTTAGAGTGCAGAACTGCAGGCTATTTCTGCTGATTGTCGACTGCCTGCAATTTGGCAGTTGAAATCTCACCAGGCTCAAGATTGACTCAGCTTTCCATCTTTCCCAAGTCAGTAAAATAAAAGACCCAGATTGTTGGGGGCAATAGACTGACTCTGTAAGCCGCTTAGAGAGGGCTGTTAAAGCACTGTGAAGCAGTATATAAGTGCTATTGCTATTATGTTTCAGCTTCAATCTCAGCTTAAGAAGGGAGATCTCCCTGATCCATTTTAGGAGGTTCCCATATCACTTTGATCAGCACTTCATTTCACAGAAAGGCCATTTTGACAGGAAATGGGACCACCCACATATTTTCAATTCAAACTGAATGTGGGAGTTAATGGCTGTCCACAGGTTGCATAAGAACAACATCCAATTTTCCACAGCCAGTGGCAAGGAATGAGGGGATTTGTGATTCAATAGCACCCACAGCCACTTATTTTACTTAAACAAAGAATTTTGGAGATATGGCTACTATTGCTTAAGGAGACAAATTCATGTCTACACTTGGCAGCTGCTAATTCCTATTGCAAGGATAAGATATTGAAAAGCATTCACTGAAAAAGAAGGCAACATGCAATGATGATTTGTCTCACTGGAATTCCCCACAGTATATAGACCAGGACCTCCATATGCTGAGTATAAAGTCTACAGCTGGTAATTAGATCAAACCTGTGCTGACCTCACACTGACCAATTGAAATTTAAATACATTTTTCCTATAGGATATATTTCTTTGAAATATTACAAGAAAAGTTTTTTTAAAACCCTGTGTATCATAATAGAAGGTACTATTCATTGCTAAACAGCAAAGCCTTTTATTTATAAAGTTTCTAGTACCTATAGTAATAATGTCCCAAAGGCATTTTCAAGAGGCAACTGGACTTTCCAGTTTTTCTTTGAAGACATTTCCGACCTTAACAACTCTCTAAAAGAATGCAAATGACCAGCTGTCTGAAAGGAATATAAATCCTTCCTTTCCCCAACATCCAGTCAGAGCTGAATAAGCTTTTTAGATGATAAATGAAATGTCTTCAAAGAAAAACCAGAAAGTCCAGTTGCCTTTTGAAAAAGCATCTTGGGACAACCATGACCTGGAGGACTGAGAATCTCCATAGACATCTACAGCAATAATCAACTTGGCCGTAAAGAGAAGCAAAACTCTATCAAAGAGATTCCATGTCCATATTGCCAGTGAGTTCAACATACTGACAAAGCTAGAAAAAGTGCCTGCCAGACAACAGACAAAGAACTCACTTTAAGGATGCTAATGGGTGAGGTCTGTTAAAAGGTAATAAAGGATCAGATGAAGGAACAAAATAAGATTCAATAACCAAAAGCAAAAACAGTGGCATGTTCAAAGACTTATAAAGAACAATATATAAGGACTTCTGCCTTGGGCAGGGGGTGTTGGACTAGAAGACCTCCAAGGGTACCTTCCAGCTCTATGATTTTATTTCCATCACACCCCACTTATTCACTGCCCAGGAGAATTTGGTAGCTACAGAACACCAGTCATAATAAGATCTAATCCAACCACCCTATCTTTCTCATGTTTAGCATAGGATTAGAATAACTATGCCAGACCATAGTGGTTTTATTTCCCTAGTGCAGGGGTCGGCAATCTTAAAAACTCAAAGAGCCATTTGGACCAATTTCCCATAGAGAAGAAAACACCGGGAGCCACAAAACCCTTCCTGTGCCTGACTATTTCCTGAGCAGCCACAAAACTAGCATATGTGGTTGAATTAAACATTCTGTTTTCGTCTGAAACTTTTCTTTTCTTGGATTTATCCATGGTTGGCCTACCGGGGGTTGAAAAGCTCAATAAATTGTGCACCGGTGGGTGTCACACATTAGTGGTCGTGATGCATATTTTGAGCAACAGGGAGCTCAAAATATGAAATTTTTCAGGGATGAAAGAGCCACATGTGGTTCCAGAGCCATGAGTTGCTGACCCCTGCCCTAGAGATATTCAAAGCTTTGTAATAAATCAGCATATGTGTACTCTTAATGTAAGAGGGGAATGAAAATTCCACCAACTCTGAGATGGCAGTGCTGGGAAATTCCTCAAAATTGCTGCTTCCAGTTGTCTCCTTAACTCTTCAACAGCACTGGCAATATTGCTGATCTTCTGAATGGGATTGCCAATATAAGCTTCTTGTCCTGATGACGTTTCCTAATAATTAAAAAATAAATCAAGAATTAAACAAGGCACCAGCAAGATTTCAGTAAGCATTTCTCTCAATTCTGTAATTAGAATCTGAATAATAGAACTTTCTTTTTCCTTCCCAGCCTTCTGCTGGTTTGTTTTTTGTTTGGACCAAGTGTCGATCCATTGGTTGTGACAGGAACCGACCAACTGGCTTGTCACCAGAATCCAACATTGTGGGCTGAGAGAGAGTGACTGGCCTAAGTCACCCAGTCAGTGTTGAACCCACCGTTTCCTGGTTTCTAGCCTTCTGTGGGCTTTATTATGGAATTACTTCTAAAAATGTTTGCTAAAGTAGCCTCAGAATAAAGTAGAATTAGATCACCTGATCATGCTTCCTCATCTGATCTATCCAGGAAGGCTGACATCAGTCTTGAAGTTTGACAGTACAAATCTCCCAAGATCATTCTCACATACCATCATACATGATCACAATTTGGGCCTTGGCAACTGCTCGCAATTATGATGTTGCAGCGTCCTTCAATTACCTAATTGTCATTTGTCACCTTCATTGCTGGCTTCTAACAAGTCGAAAGGGAAGCCAGCAGGAGGTAAAAAATGTGATCACAGGACATCACACCTAATGACCACATAGGATTCCCCTAATGACAGCAATTGGGGCTGCCTGAATTGCCATAAGTCAATACTTCCAGAATGGAGAAAAGGAGATTTTAATACTGTGTTTGTTGCATATACTCAGAAGTCAGAGGGGAGAAAAAAAGGAGAAGCAGCATTGGTAACAGCCTGTCATCAATAGTACAGAGTATTCAGAACTCTGGGTAGGCCTGGAGGGAAAAAACACCCCTAGAATACTATACTGAGGAGTCAACCCAATACAATAGTACCGTGATGGCGAACCTATGGCACGCGTGCCACAGGTGGCACACAGAGCCATTTCTGAGGGCACGCAAGTCGTTACCCTGTCAGCTCCAGCGCACTGGCCAGCTGATTTTAGGCCTTGGTTTTCAGCCAATTTTTGCCCTCTGGAGTCTTTCCTAAAGCCTCCAGAGAGTGAAAAACCACCCAACAGGCAATCCAAAAATCCCAAACTTCCAGGTTGCCTGTTGGGCTGTTTTTCAGCCTCTCCAGGTTCCTAGAAAGCCTCTGGAGGGCAAAAAACAGACCTACAGGGCCCACCGGAAGTCAGAAAACAGGTCGTTTCTGGCCTCCAGAGGGCCTCCGAGGCAGTGGCTTGGTGGTGGTGGTCATGTGATCATGTGCAAGGGGCATGGCATGGGGGGCTTTACATTATGGGGGTGGGCACACAAATGTGAGCGATAGCGCAAATGTGCATGCTTTTGGCACCCAAAGCAAAAAAGGTTCGCCATCACTGCTGTAGTATAACTACAAACTTGTATACATACAGGTATCTGTTGTTTGAAATCATGATATGTCTCTCCATTAATAGCAGTCAAAATCCTTACAAATTATATATTTAGAATCATCAACCGGCAATGCCGGTTGGCGACACCCAGGGGAAGGGCCTTCTCTGTGGCGGGCCCAGCCCTCTGGAACGACCTACCCCCCGACCTTCGCACTACCTCAGACCTCCGCCTCTTCCGCCAACGTCTTAAGACGTATTTATTCCAACAAGCCGGCCTAGCATAGCCCCCCGTTTCTGACTTTTTATGTATAAATTGCAATTTGGCAGGGTTTTAAATGGGTTTTAGCACGGGTTTAATAATTTAATATGTTTTAATGATGTATATTGTTTTTATTGTGATTTTAATAATGCCTGTGCGCCGCCTTGGGTCCTAACAAGGAGAAGGGCGGGGTATAAATTCGGGGGGGGAAATAAAAATAAATAAATAAATCAGATTTAATAACTAAAAATCAACCTATTCTGCAATGGAAGGTCCCCCAAAGCACATTAGCACCTCACTCCTACTCATTTGTTCAGAAATAGTTCTAGGACTTTCAGTGTTTAAAATACGTTTACAGTTTTGTAAGATGAGCGGCCATATAAATAGGATACATTAATAAATAAAATAGATCTTTGTGGTACCATCCATGCAATGATTTACCATCATCACTTCTTCAACTTTATTCTGCAAATCCAAAATGTGATTTTTTCCATTGAGCTGTTTGTCTGTTATTTGTTGAGCCACTTTCCATTCTTCCTCAATGATCCTTAGCACCATTTCCTCTTGATCATGAAGGCACTTTTTCATAAAACTGAAGGCTTCTGAAATAGAGCTTCTGGTTTCAATCATATAATCCTAAAATCAGAAAACCGTTGCTGATGAAAGACCTCTATACAGAAATCTGAATGTTTTCAACATGTAATTTTTTCCCTTTACAGTTCCAACAAAGAGCTTCAACAGTTTGAGAGCTAAACCAACTCCTCTCACAATCCAGCATTCCCATTACTGCTTAAAAGTAAGTAGTACTTTTTTTAGATCAAACTCCAAGTTTGATTCAAACTCAGCTCACATTTAACTTCACAATCACATCTATGTACTGTAGTTTCTGGGCACACCCTTCTTCCAGAAATGGTTTCAATTTCCAGTCTGTTGCAACAGTTTCCTACCCATTTACTAACTAGGCCCAGCCCCTGCTGAGTTTTCTGAGATCAGCCAAGAGCAAGTAGATCAGCTGGCAACTCTGCCTCTTTGTATGTTGCTTTTGAAAAAGTGAAACTAGCCGTCTCATAACTGTCTCTCTTAGACAAACAAGATTCGCTATTCTATCTGTGCTGGGATCGCTGGTACGCTTGGCTACAAAGGAATTTAAAGAAGCGGACTGAACATTGCTGATTTAGAATCTCTATATGCTTTGATTACACTCCTTCATTTTGTCCTGGTTTCTTTCATATAATTTTTTTTCCGCCTTTCTTATTGGAGATATGTATTAAATTAATAAGTGGTAAATTTAGCTATAGTGTTATAACTCTAGTTATATTGTAATACTCTCTGCAATCACTTTGTATCATTTAATGTCTTATTCTGTAAGCTTTTGCTTTTTAATGATCCAATAAAAAATTAAAAAAAAAATAACTGTCTCTCTTCTTTTAATGAATGTTCTTCCAGGAAATGCAGAAAAAGCAGTGCAGGACATGCCAAAGGGAACAAATTAGTAACAGAAAGAGAAATACAAATAAATACTGGGCAATGTCAGCCAGAGTGTTTGCACTCTTTCAACTAGCCCGAGCCCCTCTGGGTCCGTTTCTCAAGCATCTCCTGAGTAGTGGGGAGAATGGCTTGTTTACTGCCACATTGATTACACTGCTCTGCAGGACAGCCCTCCCTCTTGCCATGAAGCACAGGATCTGGGTAATTCCTTTGTGCCATCAGGGCTGTTTTTCTGGAGGTCAACCTTTAGTGTCAGCTGGAAATTGGCTCCTCTGAGAGCCTGAATTTCTGATAGATCTGGGGGTCTCCAGATCTACCCTCCAAGTCAACTAACTATTCTTGAGTCTACAATACACTGAGGGGGTGACTTTGATAGACATCCATTTGCCAACCCCACAGATAGTTCTCTGTTACCCATTGCATATGCCTGAAGACAAGCTTGCCTGCCTTCTTTTGTTTTTGTTCCAGATTGAACAAATCCAGGATTTCCTTCCAATAGTCCTTGGTAGTTCAGAAGGTTTTGGAAGGGGGATTGTGGGTCAAACACCTCTTGAATGACCTTCCTTCTCCTCTCCTTCTTCATATGTGGAGGAGCAGAAGGCCAGTATTTCCTCACAGGCAGTGGCTTGACTGTTCCTGAAATGGGGGTTCATCCAAGAATAGAATAGAATAGAATAGAATAGAATAGAATAGAATACTTTATTGGCCAAGTGTGATTAGACACACAAGGAGTTTGTCTTTGGTGCATATGCTCTCAGTGTTCATAAAGAAAAATAGAATACCTTCATCAAGAATCATAAGGTACAACACTTAGTGATAGTCAAGGTTACTAATAAGCTATCAAATCATATTTAAAAAACAATAAAAACAATATACGTTGAAAGATACAAGCAACATGGTTATAGTCATAAGTGGGGAGAGATAGATACTAGGAAGAAAGAGAAGAATAATAGTAATACATTCTTAGTAAATTATTCTCAGTGTTGTGGGAATTACCATATTTTTTGGAGTATAAGATGCACCAAGGTTTTGAAGAGGCAATTTTTTTTAAAGTAGGTAGGTAGAGAAAGGGAGAGAAATAGAGAGAAATACAGTAGGTAGGGAGAGAAAGAAAGTAGTTAGGTAGGTAGGTAGGTAGGTAGGTAGGTAGGTAGGTAGGTAGGTAGGTAGATAAAGAGAGAGAGAGAGAGAGAAATACAGTAAGTAGATAGGGGTAGAGAGAGAAGGTAGGTAGGTATGGTAGATAGAGGGGGTAGAAAGAGAAATATAGTAGGTAGGGAGAGAGAGTGTGTAGATAGGTAGGTAGGTAGAGGGATAGAGAGAGAAAAATAGAGAGAGAAATACAGTAGATAGGTAGGGGGAGAGAGAGAGAGAGAAAGTAGGTAGGTATATAGGTAGATAGAGGGGGGGATAGGTAGGTAGGTGGATAGGTAGATATTTCCAGGTGTATTTATCCATGTGCTGGAGAAGAAAATTGCTGTGGCACCTAAAACTTTGTTTCTGCTGGCACAGCACTTGATCAATGTAATTCTCATCAATCCCTTTAACTCAGGGGTTCCCAAACTTGGCAACTTTAAGAATTGTGGACTTCAATTCCCAGAATTCTCCAGCCAGCTATGTCCATAAGCTATGCTGGCTGGAGAATTCTGGGAGTTGAAGTCCACAAGTCTTAAAGTTGCCAAGTAACTAAACAGCCTTCCGAAAAGAAAAAAAAAGTTTTTTGCACTCTGCAAACCTCCCCAAAACGGCCCGTTTTTCATGAAAATGGGCCCGTTTTTTTCAAATAAAAGGAATGAATATCCTTGTGGGGGCTTGCAGAGTGCTCCTGGGGGGTGTGGAGGGGCAAAAATGAGAAAAAATGACCTGTTTTTCATGAAAACTGGCCCTTATGTCAAAAGAATTGCACGCCTAGCCTTATGGAGGCTTATAGAGTACTGCTAGAGGCTGGGTGGGCACAAAATGGCTCATTTTAGGCTCATTTCTGCCCTCTCCAGCCCCCAGGAGGTCTCTGGTAGCCTCTGGAAGGCTATGCACAGCCATTTTGGTGAAGGGGGTGGGGTTTCGGGAGGCAAAAAATGCTGTATTTGATGTATAAGATGCACCCAGATTTTCAGCCTCTTTTTAGAGGAAAAAAGGTGCATCTTATACTCTGAAAATATGGTAGTTGTTTAGCAGAGTGTGGCATTTGGGGAAAAAACTAGTTGTCCTGTGTCTAGTTGTCCTGGTGTGCAGTGCTCTATAGCTTCGTTTTGAGGGTAGGAGTTGAAACAATGGATGCGAGGGGTCTGTAGATATTTTCACAGCCCTCTTTTTGACTCGTGCACTGTACAGGCCCTCAATGGAAAGCAGGTTGGTAACAATTGTTTTTTTCTGCAGTTCTAATTATCCACTGAAGATGCTGTGAACATCACTGGAGTGGCTCCCGTGTTAGTATTTCAGCCAACAGCTGGCCAACGTAGGCATCCATATTCACCATGCTGCAGACGGATAATCCTAAAATGTCTCTAATTGGAAAGTTCAGAGTAGATCAATTGCAACCAGAGGGCAGAACTCAGCCTGAAAAATCCTTGGCTTTTTTCCCCAAGCTTTGACCATCTTCTTTACATACCCACAGCCCCGACACAGTGAGAAACGGTTTATCACACTTACTCCATACCTGATGCAGGGCTTTGTGCCCCTGACCCTTTGCCACTGACCCTAGATTATAACAGATCAGGTGGTGATCCACTTTCTAATAAAAAAATTATTTGCCTTCTATTATAGTACAAACACTGCAGAAATGGTCTCATAAATGTTGCAGAATGTAAGGAAATTTTCAGCAAAAATGCTGAAAGTGTTCTACTGTTTCTGGGTCCTTAAATCAAATATAACTTTTAAGGAAACAAGGCACACTGCACAATTTTAGTACCAGCTAAAGTACTGGTATTTGAATCCTCAAAGCTAAGTATTTCATTGCATCATAAATAAGTCTCTTTAAAAGGGCCCCAATAAATTACAGTTTTTGATAGCTGATATTTCAAAGCCATGAAAGAAGACATAAACAATTGCAAACAAGTTGGAAACAAGTAGCTGGTTCAAGAACAGAAGACAGATGGGAGAAACCAGTTATTGGTTTTTTGATTATTTGTTTACCAAGAAAGAAGGCTTTCAAACATACTTCAGGGGTTATCAATGCAGAAGATCCCAGGTTCAAATTTAAGCCCTGCATGGGATATCCAGAGTAGTCCTGGGGAGTTTGCCTCTAGGGTCGCCCCCAAGGAGCCACAAACTGACTCTTTCCAGAAGTAGAATAGCTAGAGAGGGCGGAAGCAAATTTCCATCCTGAAAGATAACGACTGGGGAAGGCTATTTAGATTTAGGTTTAAGCGTTAGAGTTTAAAGTTAGACAATGCTAAAACTCCAAGGCTCATGCTGGCTAATGCAAGAAAATGAGGTTAATCCTAGGAGTAACCCTTCCTTTATACAAAAATGTCCATCCTATCAAACTGTTTCCTTAAGAGTGCATCTGTGTATACTTATACATATAAGGAACTGGGTATGTCTAGTTTAATGAAAAGAAGGAGTAGGGGAGACATAATAGCAGTGTTCCAATATCTCAGGTGCTGCCACAAAGAAGAGGGAGTCAATCTATTCTCCAAAGCACCTGAGGGCAAGACAAGAAGCAATGGGTGGAAACTAATCAAGGAGAGAAGCAACATAAGACTAAGGAGAAATTTCCTGACAGTTAGAACAATTAATCAGTGGAATAACTTGCATACAGAAATTGTGAATGCTCCAACACTGGACGTTTTTAAGAAGATGTTGCATATCCATTTGTCTGAAGTGGTGTAGGGTTTTCTGCCTAATCAGGAGGTTGGACTAGAAGACCTTCCATGTCCCTTCCAACTCTGTTATTCTATTCTATATACATGCCTATACATACACCAATTAATCAGTGGAAGAACTTGCCTCCAAAAGTTGTGAATGCTCCAACACTGGACGCTTTTAAGAAGATGTTGGATAACCATTTGTCTGAAATGGTGTAGGGTTTTCTGCCTAAGCAGGAGGTTAGACTAGAAGACCTCCAAGTTCCCTTACAACTCTGTTATTCTATTCTATATACATGCGTATACATACACCAAGGACAGTAAAATGTGTCACAGACGTAATAATTGTTTCCCAACCAATCTAAATCTGCATTTCACAGTGCAGATAGAAGGGACAGACTGGCTTGTCTAGAAGCTCAGAATAACAGTGACAGGACCGAAAGCCAGCTGGCCACCCCCCTTAAGAATCCCTGCTAGACCCCGATCTTAAGACATGGCAAGAGGCTGTTCCTTCTCACCTGGAAACCGCGCCTGGGAAGGGAGAAGTCCCGCTTGTCTCTCGCCCCATCTGGGAAGCCCGGCTCCGTCAGACGCGAGGTCTCCGTGGGAAGCGGATCTCTGGAGGCTAGGCAGTTATACCTTTCCAGGATCAAGTTCAGCAAGACGGCGCGCTCGGGCAACTTGTGGCTCATCCGGCGCTTGCAGATGGGACATTCACAGTTTCCATGCTGGACATTCACGATCCATTTTTGGATGCAGTCCAGGCAGAAGCTGTGGCCGCACTGCACCGTGGCCGGGTTGCTGAGCAGGTCCAGGCAGATGGAGCACTGCAGGTCCTCCGTCGCCAGCCACACGGGCATCGGCCCCTGGACAGCAGATGCCATGGCTAGATCCTCCGGTGACGGCACTCCGGAGTTTCTTCTCACCCAGCGCTGGCCACGCCTGCTGGGCCACTTTTGCCGGAGGGCGGAGCGGTGCGAGAAACAAAACAAAAACCGGCAGTGTGTTGACTCAACTGATATAGCTAGTGTAGGAGTAGAGAACTGTCTCCTTTAAGAAGCTACCTCATGGGAAATACAGCTACCTTATGGCATATGTAGGAAGAACTGCCTTGTGGGGAATGTAGTCCATAGCATGTGACCACATCTGTGTAACCTGATTGGCCACCGGGGGTATCTTGCCGCGGGAAAGTTTATTTATTTAAATTTATATCCCGCCCTTCTCCACAGAGGACCCAGGGCGGCGTACAGGAAATTTAAAACATACCAATAGAAAGATAAATATATAATTTAAAATAAATATTAAACAATCCTATCCTGTACTAAAACCAAATTTAAAATACCCAATTTAAAAACTTCCTAAAAGTCCCCATGGGAGGTTAGGCTAGGCCGGCTTGTTTTATGAGTCTTTGTGTATCAGACAGTTCTGCGTATATTAGATAGCCAGACCAGCCACATTGAATCTCCGTTCAGAATCTCCGTTCACAATGGGTTAGGGCAGGGGTCTGCAAAGTCGGCTCTTTTAAGACTGGTGGACTTCAACTCCCAGAGTTCCCCAGCCAGCTATGCTGGCTGGGGAACTCTGGGAGTTGAAGTCCACCAGTCTTAAAAGAGCCGACTTTGCAGACCCCTGGGTTAGGGGAATTTAATGTCTTTTTACCTACACATGGGTGAGATTGAAGTCATCAGAAGAACCTTAACAATGAACAGTGAGTCTTGATATTAAGGATGTCTGAAAAGAAACTTTTATCTGAAAGAATCCCAAGTGTGGAGTTTATCTGCCTGTCCAAAGAAGGTGAATTAGTGTCTTTTTACTGTCCTGTCCCTGGCTGGGTGGATTTGCTTTGGACAGGCAAATAAACTCCACCGCTTGGGATTCTTTCAGATAAAAGTTTCTTTTCAGGCATCCTTAATATCAAGACTCACTGTTCATTGTTAAGGCTCTTCTGATGACTTCAATCTGACCCATGTGTAGGTAAGAAGACATTAAATTCGCCTAACCCAGGGATGTCCAAACTTGGGAACTTTAAGACTTTAGTATGACTGCTAATTCCTTGAAGTGCATGTTTAAATCTCTCCTCATTACGAAGTTCCTAAATTTCCCCAGTGAAAGTCTCTTGCAAGTCCTGCATGCCTTTAAAAGCTGAAACTCCGTTACATTTTGGCTGAGAAGCAGCTGACAGGAATTTAAAGAGAAAAGGACAATTTAAATGAGAAAGATCGCACAGGGTCAGCTAAACAAAAGCTGTTGGGATTCTCCCCCCACCACTTTTCGGAGGAAAGATTGCCATAGCAACGAATGACTCCCCCCACATTCCTTTGAAGCAACCAGAAGCAGTAAAAGGAAGCACCCCCACCTAAAAGCAAGAGCAATTTAAAGCATTTTGTTTTTGCTGACTTGTTATTGATGCGAGTTATTGAAAGCAGGCATGAATCCCAAAAGACCCTAACTAACTATCCAAAGTGAATCCAGGGTGAGGAGCCCTTGGGCATTCTAAAGGTGGAGAGGTTAGCTTAGGCAGGCACCTTCAGGGTAACGTCATTGCCAATAACTGCAAACAAGTCTTGCAACGCACCCTAGTGACCGACGCTAAGCAAGCTATCCATTGAATTCTGGGTGAAGGCAAGCCCTTGGGCAATTCTAGATTGGAGAGGCCATCAAATGTACTGCGCCTACGTCTCCAAAGTTTCTCAATTCACCCTAGTGGCCGGAAGGTGAACTGTGACCACATCTCCACGGTCTTGCAGCACCCCCTAGTGGCCGGCAGATGAACTGCGACCACTTCTCTGAGGTCTTGCCATACTCCCAAGTGGTCGGCGGGTGAACTACACCTACACCTATGTCTCCAAAGTCTTGCAAAGCACCCTTGTGGCCAAATAGTGAAGTAGACTCAAAGAACTCACAACGCTTTCAAGGAAATTTCTGAGCTAAGCTTAGTCAGACGCCTTCAAACCATGGCAGAAGGGTCAAACATGCCAAACCCCATGCCTGAAGCCAGCATAGACCCAGAGTTGGTCATCCAAAACCCAGAATTGGATGTCCAACCACAAGAAAATACATTTATATTGTATGGAATTTTGTGACTAATTGACATAATGTTTTTTTATTTGTAATTTGTAATGGAAGATGGCTTTTTATGTTTTTTCCTTTTTGAATATATCTATCTTATTTGTGTTTATTTTTGTCTTTTCAAAATAAATAAAAAATTATTCCGGGGGAAAAAAGAAAACACATTTATCAAAGATTTATCAAAGGCATGAGAGTTGCTGGAAAAGGCTGCAATGTCTCTGTGACAAACTCGAAAGGGATTTACCCCCCGAATGCCTTCATTCATTGAACGAGGACATGGAGGATGCCTTTGAGCTGTGGATGCAATCTGGAGAGCGCCTCACTGACATCCAGTCACAACTAAGTGACGATGAAGAACTCCAGCAGAAACTGCTACACATACAGACGTTAAACAGAGAACGTAAGAAACAATTTCAACACAGCACAAACTTGATCCAAACCAGTCTGAAGAGACAGACTGCACCGAACAAGAAAGACGACTCTGAAATTACTCATTCTTCATATGCAACATTTCAGCAATCACACGCAACCCCCTTCTATGGCTCCAAAAGAACCTCATCTCTACCACCTAAGGTAACCAGCAACGTCACGCAGCAATCTTCCCGCTACAGCCAAAGGTTATGGATGTCTCCAGCCGCAGAAGCACGAATGGAAGCTGAGATAGCCATGCTACATCTAGACAGCAAGTGAAGAGCTGCTGCTGAAGGAGCAGATGGCAACCATGAAAGCAGAGACCGTAGCTGCAGAAGCCAAGGCTCAGATTCGATTGGAATATATTCAACGTAAGCAGGAAGCAGAAGAAAGACTACTATGGGCCGAAGCTCTACAAGCCAAGGCTGATAGAACCTCCCTCAATTCCAGCCTTAGAAAGTTAGAAGTGGGAAACCCAGACACACGTGTCAAAGCCTACGGAGACTGCCAACACGTGGTACTACAGGAATAAGGAAGGGAATCTCAAGTGTTGGAACTCAACCCCTCCCTTAAAATTGGAGAGTCTACCCTGACAAACCAAGAAACACAAGATGAACAGGGTAGTCCACCAGCAACAGTGAAGAATCTTCAGCAGGCAAGCACACAAATAGCCGTGGTTCACAACCTCAATGTGGAGGTGAAGGATCCCTTGTCAGACCTTCAAAGCGACTCAAGCACAGAGGGAAAGATGCCTGAAATAGTAGATGTGCAAAGCTATAGAATATCAGCCAGTTCAGCACTCGACAGCTACATCAACATCCAAAGTGGAGAAGCACACTTTGTGACATCAATGTGCACTGGCTCCCAACGCATGGCGGGGAGGAAAGTCAATCTCTGCAAAGAAATGTTAGATGGGAGTGCACAGTTCCCACTGCCACCAGTACTAGAATGGGACGACCCACCAGATGGTCACGGTCAGATCGCAATGCTAGAGGTAGCAAGCACCACACCTCACCTGAAGCACATAGCTAATCACTTACCTGCTCCAGATCCCAAAGCCAAAATCCTGCTCTTCCCGAGAGCAGACACCTGCGATGCTCTCATTCCTCAAGAAGTGGTCAAAAGCCCAAGGGGCTCCCTGTTTGCCCTCAAAACAGAGCTTGGAAAAAGCATCTTTGGGAAGGTATGTGTTGACCAGCCACAGGTCCCAACCCAGGAGAATGACTTCGCAATCTCCGCTCTCAGTAATGAGAGGACATTCCACTCCAGATCAGGAACAGCGTTCCAGACCAGCAAAGAAAACAATGACTTGGTCTGGCCAATAGAGAACAAAGAATTTCTGAGGCTCATGGTCAAGGAACTCCAACAGGATGCTGCCAAGAGTTGGGTGGCTCCACTTCTCTTTCGCCGACCAAGGCAATGCTGTCTAAATAACCATGAGCAACCTCTTTTTAAAAGTCTTTTTACTTATGCGATGGGTCAGATTGAAGTCATCAGAAGAACTTTAACAATGAACAGTGAGTCTTGATATTAAGGATGCCTGAAAAGCAGTGGTGGGTTTCTGCAGGCTCACACCTACTCGTGAGAGCCGGTTGGTGAAATTTAGAGAACCGGTGAGAGGGGGTTCCACTGGCGTACCTGGAAGTAAATCTGCCCCGCCGCTGCCAGTGACCCAACGGGAAGGAAAGGAAAGGAAAGGAAAGGGAAGGAAGGAAGGAAGGAAGGAAGGAAGGAAGGAAGGAAAGAAAGAAAGAAAGAAAGAAAGAAAGAAAGAAAGAAAGAAAGAAAGAAAGAAAGAAAGAAAGAAAGAAAGAAAGAATTTTTCATCACAATTGAGTCCAAAATTTTGGTTGCTAAGCAAGAGCGTTGTTAAATGAGTTTCACCACATTTTAAAAGGTGGCCACTCCCACCCTGTCACATGACTGCCAAGCCACGCCCACAAAATAGGCCACACCTAGAGAGTAGGTTCTAAAAAAATTTGAAACCCACCACTGCTGAAAAGAAACTTTTATCTGAAAGAATCCGAAGCGTGGAGTTTATCTGCCTGTCCGAAGCAAATCCACCCAGCTGGGGACAGGACACGCAGCTCAGGCAGAACTCATCCCGGCTGGTTCCAAAAAGAACTGAAACGACACGGATTGCGTTATTCTTCTCCCTCCTGCCGTGCTGTTTTGCGTGTTCATTTTAACACCGCATAAAACGATGGTTGTTGCTGAGATGGAAGACAAGGACCTTCCATGCCTGCATGCTTTCTGGTCAGTTTTTAACTCCTGACGACTACCTTGGTTTGATCTCTGCGGTTTTTCTGGCAAGTCCCAAAGGTGGCCTTTGTTTCAAGAGGCAACTGGATTTTCTGTTTTTTTCTTTCTTTGAAGATATTTTGCTTCTCATCCATGAAGCTTCATAGCTGAAGCTCTAACATTTCTTTGAAATGTCTTCAAAGAAAGAAAAAACAGAAAGTCCAGTTGCCTCTTGAAAAAAAGCCACCTTTGGGACAACCATGATCTGGATGACTGCCAATCTCCATAGACATATTCCTGGTAGGTTTTTCTGGAAGTGATCAGAAATGGTATAGGTAGGATCTCCTGCTTGAGCAGGGAGTTGGACTAGATGACCTACAAGGTCCCTTTCAACTGTTGTTCTATATTTCTAAGTGGTTTGCCAATGCCTGCTTTTTAGGACTGAGGGAGTGACTAGCCAGGTCACCCCAAGGCAGAATTAGAACTTGCAGTTTCTTAAATACAGTAAATACTGATAGAAGAAGAGATCTGTAGCTCAGTCTTGAAACTTTACAGTAAGAAAAGCATTTGTCAACTGTGCCAATTCAACAGAAAATTAGGGCTCAATTGCGATTGTAAGTTGAGGTCCACCTGAACGCCAATAATTTACTTTCCTATTGTGTGGTTCATCTTGGAATATTTATAGATGCAACTAAAAGGGCAGCACATGGAAAAAATAATTGATTTTCCAGCTGCAGCTGTTTATCAATTGGGTGTTTATTATTGGGTGGAAACTAACCAAGGAGAGAAGCAACTTAGAACTAAGGAGAAATTTCCTAACAGTAAGAACAATTAACCTCTGGAACAGCTTGCCTCCAGCAGTTGTGAATGCCCCAACCCTGGAAGTCTTTAAGAAGATGTTGGACAGCCATTTGTCTGAAATGGTGTAAGATTCCTGCCCATGCAGGGGGTTGGACTAGAAGACCTACAAGGTCCCTTCCAACTCTGCTATTGTATTGTATTGTATTGTATTGTATCAAGACATTTCATTTTTTTACTGCTGCATTTAGGGAAAATGTGACTCCTTCCCAGGGGACAAATCATGGTTTCCTATTATTTCAGCAAGACAACATCCACTCTATTTACTTAGGTGGAGTAGAACAAGGAGAAATTTCCACCACCACCCCTCAAAACACAAGGGCATTTGGAACATAGCTATAAATATGCCTATAGTGCCACATTAACATCGTTTTGCTCCTCAAAAATGATCATAATGACGATGATGTTTGTATGCTTGCATGTTAACACCTTGGACACCTAGAGAGCACACTGCTCAACTTAGAAAGGAAATGTATGATATAAAACAATACAAAATATTTTTTTTAAATGAAAGAAGAACACGTCCTCTTGTTGCATCGTCCAAGGAGCCGTATCTTTAGCCAGGCTTCTCAAGTTACTCAGGCACACCCCTGGCCCTCTCGTCTCCTTGTTTCCCAGCGATTTAACGATTGGGGGACGCGGTGGGTGGGTGGAGAGTTGCTTTCCATAGAGCCCTTGCTCCGAAGCCCCTCTTTGAGGGATCTGCGTATCCCCTTCCTCATACAATCTGAGAGAGAGAGAGAGATTGCGAAACCTCCGGCCGAGCAACGGAGCCTTTTCCCGCTGGGGCCGGAACTATCCATGTGAGCTTTCAGCGTAGCCGGTCCTTTGCTTTTGGGGAACCGGGCAAACAGGATATGGGGGAGAGGAGGAATAAACGGGTGGCGCCGGTTGGAAGAAGGCGAGGATGAGTCTGAAGCGCCTGCCCGGGCTCTTCTGGGGCGGTAAGGAGGCGGCATTAGGGGAGCGGCTGCCCTCCGAGCGGTCGCTTTTGCAGGCGGAGGAACAAGGGAGTTTTGCAGAGGGCCTTGCCTTTGAAAGCAGGAAAGCGGGCGTCGCCAAGCTTGAGCTATTAGGGGGGGGGAAATAACATTTTGTCCTTTGCTGCTGCCTGGGAAATTCTAAGTAATGTTGGTGGTGACGCCGGTCATGCATTTGCATGCCGGAGAACGGTACTAGCGCCTGCCTGTGTTAATTGCACGCTTGTAAAATATACAGCGATCCCAGGAAGCAAATGAAGATTGCTGCTTCATTTGCTTTCAGGTTGATAAGGTTGTTGGGTTTTTTCCCCCAATTTACCGCGTGAGGGCTTTTGTAATCCATCACAACTGGAGGACACCTTTGGAGAAAGTTCCGTCAACGTATTTGGTCTAGCAGTTAGTGGTTGAGGCACCAGGCTAGAAAGTGGGAGCTCTGATCTCCTTAGGCTCGAAAGCCCAGCTGATAAAACCTTGGGCCGGTTTTATCTCTCAACCCTGCTCACTTCACAGGGTGGTTGTGGTGGGGGGAAATAGGTGGAAATTTAATTTAATTTAATTTAATTTAATTATTAGACTTATAAACCGCCCCCTCTCCCCGAAGGGACTCGGGGCTGTGTACAGGAAAAAATTAAAAAACCATATAAAAACATACATACAAAGTTAAAGTTTGTATGTATTAGAGTATTAGATATGTTTGCTGCCTTGAGTTATTTCTAAAAAAGAATAAAGGCGAATAAAGAATAAAAGAGAGTAAGCAAGAAAGTAAGAAAAAAAAGTAAGGACTTAGTAGACCTCGAAATACAATGGTGCTGAAAAAAATGCAAATCTGTTTTCGTAAAGTTAATTGAAGAAAATAAATGGGATCAAATGGTTCAGCTTTTGGTAGAATATTTAGAATATGTGAGTAATACTTTGAAGAATTCACATCTGAACTGAGAAAAGTATCTTCACATTTCTAGTGGATCTAACTTGGAACCTGGCTTCATCAGTAAATGCTTGAACTAATTTTGTTTCTGATGCTAGTGGAATGACTGAAATCTACCCTTAATTTTCAGGAAGGAGATGCTTCCTTCAGGTTCTGCTTCCTTCGTCTCAAGGGCTTTGGTATTCTAAGAAATCTACATGTGCCGGGAAACAGATTCCTCCATCAGGAACTGAAGCAAAAGATGCAATAGACACCTTGTATTCTTCTGCACAACAATCTGCTATTTTGCAGTTCCTCAATTCAGCATCCGAAGAAGAACTTTCTGCAGTTAAACTATTGCAAGGGAAAAAGTATCTTAATGTAATGGAGTATAGAAACAACCATGGGCCATTTCAGGAATTACAAAGTTTACTGCAAGTGCCTTCTTTTCGGTATAAAACAGCGGTTAAAGTATGCAACTTTATTCTCAACCCTCTAGAAAAAGAAGAGAAAAAAACATGCAATCCTATGTCTGCCAGGAAATGCATCAGCCCTTCAATTAAAAGAGACAGATTGAAGGTACGATTTTCAGCAGGTCTGGATATTTTCCTCTACATCCTAATGTAGAGTTTATCTTTGTGTAATTGAGAACTGCTCTTTCAATGTAGCTGCCTTTCCAAAGCTTAATAATTGAATATTAAACTTTATAGTAGTGTGACTTATTTCCATGGGAGAGAACAGTGGAGACTTGATTGTTACAAAAATCAATTGTGAATTATGTTGCATTTTGAGATAGGTTGGAAACTGAGAAGGGGTTGGGCAAGATAAGAAAAGCTCTGTAATTCACAGTGGTGAGTAGGCAGCCTTAAATAACAAATGAACACATTCTCAGCCCACAATGAGTCTCAAATAGTTGTAAAGAGTCCTACAGTAGGCTGCCAAAGTCTTTCGGGATAAGACTGATAAGCATCCACCTTTATCTTCCTTGAAACACTGCCAAAGACTTAATTGGCAATTAACTTGGCAAGACCACATGGAGCAAAGAGTCAAAACTGATCTTCAGAAGGTAAACTGACCAGCATGAACCAAGTGGCTTCCTGCAAAGGCTCATATGCCTTTGCTCCTCCTTTATGTTCTATTGGAGGGACCAATCACCTCCAAGCCTTACTCCTGAGTCGTCCCTTCTGTCTTAACTGTTCTTGCCTACTGGCAGTTCTGCACATGCACGCACTGGGAACGGGGAGCCTGTTCCCCTGCCTTGATGATGTCTGGCCCTTGAGGCTCCGGGGGCAGGACATAACTCCCAGATGACCCTGGCCCCTTCTCTGCCTCCAACGCAGAGCCCTTGTCCAAGCCTTCCCCAGACTCCAGGACTGACCCATGTCACTCCCCAACCTCCTTGCTGTCCAACTCTGCGGGATCGCATCCTACCCCGCACATCCCTTTGGCCGATTCGCTCCCACAGAGAGGGACTTCTCCGGGTGCCGTCCGCTAGGCAATGCCAGTGGGTGACGTCCAGGGGAAGGGCCTTCTCTGTGGCGGACCTACCCTCTGGAACGACCTACCCCCTAACTTAAATCTATCACTGACCTCCGCTCCTTCCGCCAGCAACTAAAAACCTACTTTTTCCAACAGGCCGGCCTGGCCTAACCTACCGTACCTAGCCTTAGTTTTAGCAGTGAAATTTGTACATTGGGTTTTATGTATTAGTTTTAATGGGGTAGATTTTAGCACGGGGTGTTAATATAGTTTTAAGTATTTATGTATTTATTATTGTGTTTTTATATTTCCTGTGCACTGCCCCGAGTCCCTTCAGGGAGAGGGGGCAGTTAATAAGTCAAATAAACTGAACTGAACTGACAGCTCTGCAGGCCAGCAGCTGACCACAACATAAATATACACTTGATTTTAATGCATGGAAACTCAAACCACCTGAGTTTATGATTGATGACCATCTTTAGGATTCATATGCCTTGAAGAACCATCCTTTGCTTTGTATTTTTTAAAAATCCAAATAAATGTATGGTGTTCCGAGAATTTTGTACCTACCTATGTTCTGTAGCAATTCCATATTCTCTAGTAAGTGGAGGAAAAGAAATACAGGTAGTCATTGACTTACAACCTTTCCTTTAATGATTTTGAAGTTGCAATGGCAGCAAAGAAAAAGTGGCTCAGGGAAGTGTTTTTTACGTTTATGACTGTTGCAGCATCCCCACCGTCATGTGATCAAAATTTGGATGCTTGGCAGTGTCTCGGGGTCACGTGATCACCATATGCAACCTTCTGACAAGCAAAGTCAATGGGGAAGCCAGAATCGCTTTACAGCTGTGTTACTAACGTAACAACTGCAGTGATTCACTTAATATCCATGGCAAGAAAGGTTGTAAAATGGGACAAATCTTGTTTAAGCTACAGAAAGTTTGGGCTCAATTGTAGTTGTACGTGAAGGACTACTTGTATTTTTACTTGCACCAGAAACCTGGTGGCTGTAAATATTTAAATGCTGATAACTCTCTTTTTTTCTCTCCTTTCAGACTGCTAACAGTATTGTATCTATTGTTTTTGGCATGCAAAAAATTTCATGGGCTCATATTAACAGAGACTTGGTTGTGCAGAACTGGCATTTGGAAAACTACAGATATAAGGAAGAAACATTCACACCAGTATTGTACCTTGAGACAGTAAGCCATCTTATCTTGCCTTGGTGGGATACCCTTTTTCATTCTTGAAGTGTTACAGCAGCTGGGAGGTCTGTATGTCCTACATGTGAACTCATGATGTTAGTTATAGCCACCCACAGTCTTATAGAATTGGCCTGATAAATAAACAGTATCATGTGTGAAGAAATTTTGTGAAGCGCTATATCATGATACTAGCTGGATACCCATGCTTCGCAACAGAACTATGTGATAGGGCAATGCAGGAGAAATGTGGTTGACTCCGGTTCAATCCGTTGGCTCAGAGGTGGTCAGTGATTGAAACACATAAGGGAATATCGCTCCCGACTCCTTGAGTCTGGAAGCAGTTCCATAGGTGGAAGGTGTAGGCATTTTTGTGAGGTACTGACATTTAGTACTGTAAGGAACCCCAGACCACTCCTGAGTGAAGGAGTGGAACATCTGCCAGTTTGAACTGAGGTAACAGAATGTGAGGCAACTTGTAGTTGGAACAGAGTTCTTTTCAGATGGGGGGGGGGGGAATATTTATTTTTATTTTTATCGCATTTATATACCGCCCTTCTCCACAAAGGACCCAATAGAATGTCTAACTCCTTACCATCAGAGTATGTTAATATAAGGCAACTGGTAGTTGGAACAGAGCTTTCCAGGTGGGGAGGGGGAGTAGAACTCCTTAGCATCAGTGTGTTAATGACTGTATAAGAAATACGAATGATCTGATGGTCATTTCGAAAAATCCTTTCTTAGCGAGCACCTAGAAGCCAAGAGGAACATACGTGGCAAATTTCAAGTTTGTAGGCTTTATGGTTCTGGAAATTTCGTGATGAAGGAATGGCATTTGGCATAGGTAGGTAGGTAGGTAGGTAGGTAGGTAGGTAGGTAGGTAGGTAGGTAGGTAGGTAGGTAGGTAGGTAGGTAGGTAGATAGATAGATAGATAGATAGATAGATAGATAGATAGATAGATAGATAGATAGATAGATAGATAGATAGATAGATAGATAGATAGATAGATAGATAGATAGATAGATAGATAGATAGATAGAGATTAGTCTGCTACCTTACGCAGGGAATGCTGGAAAGATTCTAACAATGGAGAAGAGTCTGGAAACATGATTGAAAACTGCAGGATGTATTGGGGGAGAAGCATTCCCATGTTTGTCCAGGGTGAAGTTGGAAAGGCTGATTCCCTTGCGGTCTCATTTGACAGGGAGAATAATCATCTGTGGAAGGTTAAATGGGAATTAACCTGCCCATCTCACCTTGTGCAGATCAGGCACCATTGACTTTTCAAGCATTGGGAGAAAACACAGTGCAGCCAAGACAGAGTGGGTGGGCAGGCCTTCCAGCTCAAGCACTTGGTAGCGTTGCCCTCAATTGAGATAAGATTCAGAACAAAAGAGGCAGGTGGAATAGGTCAGTGGAGTTAATTTATTGTATTGTGTGGGAGGATGGGAAAGGGGCTGTTAATTTTGTTTGATTTATGTTTCTTCTGAAATGGTTTTAGTCCAGGCCCTCTCTGTTTTATTTTTTTATGGATTTTTGAAAACTTTGTACTCAGAATTTATTGGGAGTTGGGCAGCTATAATAAATGTTAAGTAGATAGAAGACAGGGAGACAAAGCTTTGAGGCCCTGGGATTTGGATAGCCTAATCTGATTACCTAGAGCTGGAATGGCGAACCTATGGCACGTGTACCACAGGTGCCGCATGTAGCCATATTTGCCGGCACAGCAGCTCACAGCTCTGATGCGCATGCGTGTGCCGACCAGCTGATTTTCAGCCTTCTGGAGTGTCAGGGGAGGCCATTTTTTCCTTCTCCAGGCTTCAGGAAAGCCTCCCGAGCCTAGAGAGGGCAAAAACAGGTCCAGTGGGCCAACCAGAAGTTTATTCCCAAACTTCCAGTTGGCCCGTTGGGCCTGTTTTTCACCCTCCCCAGGCCCTAGAGGCTTTCCTGAAGCCTGGGGAGGACGAAAAATGGCCCAACGGGCAAACCAGTTGGGTCGTTTTTCATCCTCCCCAGCCTTCAAGAAAGGCTCTGGAGCCTAGAGAGGATGAAAAACAGGCCCAACGAGTCAACCAGAAGTCCAAACTCTCTCGTGCACGAAACAGGTGGGTGGGCACGTGCAGTTTTGGCATACCTTTAGAAAAAGGTTAGCCATCACTGACCTAGAGCTTCTCAGGCTATTTTCTAGCTAGTGAATAACTTTTGGAATAGACAGACTCTTTGCCTTGAGGGAAGTTTTGTAGTTTATAGATCACTGTTGTCCAATCTTTTGGCATGGCTGGGCCACATCATCCAGGTCATGGTTGTCCTAATGGTGCTTTTTCAAGAAGCAACTGGACTTTCTGGTTTTTCTTTGAAGACATTTGCTTCTCATCCAAGAAGCTTCTTCAGCTCTTGGATGAGAAGTTTCTTCTCCGAGCTGAAGAAGTTTCTTGGATGGGAAGCGAAATGTCTTCAAAGAAAAACCAGAAAGTCCAGTTGCCTCTTGAAAAAGCACTTTTGAGATTCCCATCTAGAGGAAGTTTTTGATGGACCCAATCCATTCTCTATCAAGTTAAATCATGAGTTTGAATACTTAGTCATTGAAAACTGCTTTTAAGGTACTGTTCAAAATAATTTCATTGTAGTATATACATTTCTAATAGATTAATGTAACCAATGCATGCTTTAGGATTTGTGGTGCTGCATTATTCGAGTTTAGTTTAGTTTGATAAAACTGACTTGTTTGTTTCAGGTATCTACTATAATATCCAAGATTCCTGAAGCAGATTTTTACGTTTTGGAAAAAATTGGACTTCCTCTCACAAATGCTGCCTTGTTTCCAGTAACGTTGCATCTTCGCATAATGGAAGCTGTACTTTTTGCATTATTGCAAAAAAGTTTTGGAAAGGATGGAGAACCCCGAGTGCTGAGCATGGCCCGGAATGCTGTAGGCAGACATTTTGGGCTGATGTTGGGAGAGGCCCGAATTAGTGGAGTGGACCTTGTAAAACAGTTTCT
Source organism: Rhabdophis nuchalis (assembly GCA_039707465.1). Taxonomy (NCBI): domain Eukaryota; kingdom Metazoa; phylum Chordata; class Lepidosauria; order Squamata; family Natricidae; genus Rhabdophis; species Rhabdophis nuchalis. The sequence continues at coordinate 177,361,843 of CM077646.1, read as the reverse complement.
GTTGGACTTTGCTACACAAACATCTCGTGTAAGCTTTGCAAACAGCATAGTTGACAGACATATGCATATATTATCAGGTAATTCATGGAAAAGAGAGGAGGAACTATGTGATTCATTATTGCAGGCAATAGCTTTTTATGAGCTTCTGGTATTGGACACCAATGAAATGTCTTAAGAATCAAATAAATTAATGATTGTGCGACTTCTGGATTGTACACTGTATCTGTGACATTTGTTGTCACATTACAAAAGTTGAAATAATCTTTAGGTGTTAATGTCAAAATTGTTTCCTGTTCTCGAGAACCTATCTTAATGCTCTCTAACTTTAGATAACAATTGAACACATTCAAAATGAAAGAATTATATAATTAACATGTTTTGGATCAGTGACAAGTAAATAAGCAACCTGTCAAATGTTTCAAAGCCATATTGTATGCCTGGTAGAAGATGCTAAGTGCTTAACCTCATGTTACCAAGAGGTTTTTTTTTAAAGAGGTTTTAATTATTATTTTTCCACTTGGCCAACTGACATGCAATAGACTTCAGGAGTTACCAAGTATGGAAATACTATTTTCTTTTATTCTAATCTAAACAACCTTCGCTATTAGGGTTAAAAGTAGTACAAGGAACATAGGAATTACCTAGAGAGAAATGAGTAGGGGAGCCCAAAATTTGCATTTTTACATCACAAAATCATCATATACAAAGTTACGCCCTTCCTTCCAGATATTTTATTTTATTGCAGGGATAGAAACTTTTAAAAAACAAGCGTTGGTACAATAATAAAATAGTATAAAAAGATGTACAGAAATGCAAACAGGTGCAAAAAGGGATTTACAAAATTCACTGTTTTCCCTTACAGACTTTGCCCGCTAGAGACAAATGTACAGGTCTGCATGTTTGCAGATGCATGCAACACACCAACCACTTCAATCTAAAGTAGGGTAATTGTTGAGTGTCACCTGTTAACATTTGGTTAATCTGGATCTATTAGGTCAGGGGTCTGCAAAGTCGGCTTTTTTAAGACTGGTGGACTTCAACTCCCAGAGTTCCCCAGCCAGCATAGCTGGCTGGGGAACTCTGGGAGTTGAAGTCCACTAGTCTTAAAAGAGCCGACTTTGCAGACCCCTGTATTAGGTCAATTCAAATAGATGCTTTTAAAAAGTTTACCACTATATCAACTGATTACTTGAAAAAGATGTGGCTTGCTGATATTAAGATGTTTATTAACATTAGAAAGCCTCATCTTTTTCAAGTCAATCACCTGATTGTATTGATAAGCTTAAAGCTGGTTTTTTAAAGCATATATTTGAATTGATCTACTGTTATAAAGATTAAAAGCAACCAGTTGGTATATCTGCATCCTTCATAAATAAAGATTAAAAATATAATTGTCTTTTGAATATACATTTCTATTTACAATGTTATTCTTGGCCACTGGTTTTAAGGAAAGTCAGTTGCCAGGCTGTTCAAAATTTCTTTGGGAAGATGAATCCCTTCCAGATAGTGGAGAAACCTGTTTGTGGGGAGGGGGGGGGGGGAGAAATAATAGTTTAGTTTCAGTATCGATGAAAACATCTTGATCATTTTTAACCAGATTACTTTATAATGTTGTCATTTGTCTGTAACTCAGATACATGCATATATGGTATTCCAACACACCAGAAAGTAAATCATTTTGAATTCAATGATTTATTTCTATAGAAGTCTGTTGAGCAACTTTAGATAACTTACCTCCTTTTTGTCTTCCCCTGTTGTTTCATTTTCTCTGATTTACAAATGTTGCGAAGAATCGGGAGATATTCCATGACACTGGCTTGTCTGCTATTAAGACTTAAAGGTGTACTGGAAAACACATTTTTAATTAATTCTATCCTCTTCTGTGCGTTATAATGAACACTGAAAAAAAAGTACATAATATATTTTTAGAAGTGAACATTTACAGCAGATTGCTGAATTAACATCTTAAATTTCCTAATATTTTCTTTGTACTCTTAAGAAAGCTGAAGTATCCTTTTTAAAAATGAAAGTCTCGGGAATCGTGTAATAAGCAGAGATTAAGATTGGATATTAAATGTAAAAGACATACAAAGGAATAACGCTAAGTCTTCCATTCTCATTTTACTACTTCTAAAGCCTAAGGTAGGGGGGACATAGTATGAAGAGCAGCAGCTTGGATAAGTGTAAAATTTTTCTCCCATATTAAAGAAGTTTACTCCTAAAATAATTCTGTTGATAAAACTGTTCTCTTCCACCTTATGGAAGAGCCATGGTGGCGCAAGTGATTAGAGTGCAGTACTGCCGGCTGCTTCTGCTGAGTGCCAACTGCCTGCAATTTGGCAGATCGAATCTCATCAGGTTCAAGGTTGACTCAGCTTTCCATCCTTCCGAGGTGGGTAAAATGAAGACCAAGATTGTTGGGGACAATATGTTGACTCTGTAAACCACTTAAGAGAGGGCTGAAAAGCACTATGAAGTGGTATATAAATCTTAAGTGCTATTGCTATTATAAATTAATGTGAAAACGTGACAGTATCTCCCTTTGTTGTCTTCAGCTTCAAATTCAGCAAGATAAATTAATATCCAGCCCTTAATCAAAATAATAAGCTCTTTGTTCTCTTTAGGGCTTCTGCTTTACATGCTAAGAACATTCTTTTTCCCATTTCATACTGTAAAATCTAAGAATTTGACTTTACCTGGAATTAGCTGCTGACTGGCCAAAGTATAAATCAGCTCGTTCTTTTGAAACATGGAGAGTGAGTTCTTCAAATTCATTCTTCCTGAGAGTTTTATTACAGTTCAAGCAACTTTCCATGATTTTTAAAATGCTCTTAGAGCATTTGTTAAAACTTAATGCCTCCATGGTTGCTTTTAGTTCACTAAAGCTTTGAGAACTCCACCAGTCATTGTGCTCCACACTAAATTCGTCAGAGAGACCATTTTTTATCTTCCCCTTAGTCCAAATAAAATCTCCATATTTGCCGGCCTGCTTTGATGCCTGGGTGGGTTCAGTGAAACAACAATCCAAGAGAGACATGTTGTCCAGGTATTCAGTTAAGGAATTTAAACACTGGGATACCAATACAGAATCTTTTGCACTGGCAGATGTCCCATCCTTCGGTGCCCCTGGGCCAACATTCATAGGTTCCGCTGGGCCTGTTTGTTCTAAGCATGAAGCACTTCTGTCAGGGGACAGTGTAACAAACCCAGAGTAATTTAATCCACGTTCAAATAAATCGCTATCGTCCAATACAGCCATTTTTTTGGGACCTTTTGATCGTTTAGCCTTTTTCACAGGAGGGGCTCCTTCTAAGCAGTCAATCTCAATGCACGTACTACTAGAAGCCTTTTCTGCCATAAAGCTACACGCAGGACTGGCTACTTCAATTGCTTCTGGAATTATATTAAGAGGCAACGATGAGATGATTTCAAGGTTGCCATAAGTTAAGTCCGTATTCCTCATCTGGAATTCTGTGAGCAGATGTATCAGCTTATTCCAGTCTTCTTTTGTTCCCATTTCATGCTGTAGAGAAAACATTAGTTCATTATCATTAACGAAAAAGAGATTTGAAGTCTACTTGATTTTAAGGGCTGTCTTTAATCATGCAGGAAATAGTTAATAAAATCAGATGCACGAAATCTGCCAGAAAAGGACATTTTGTGTTTTTAAAAAGTAATTTTCCAATATGGTTATTTAACTCTGTAGAATTAAGTTTGTTATGATTTCTGTCTTTTAAATGACCTTTTATTCATAAAGGTAATCATGGACTTACATGAATTCATTTAAACACTTTTGAAGCAGAGGTGGGTTGCTCCCAGTTTGGCCCGGATTGGGCAAACCGGTAGTGGCGGCGGCGGGAGGCTCCACCCACCTGCCTGGACATTTATATGCATGTGCAGAAGCATTGTGTGCATGCACGAGCAAACCAGTAGTAAAAATAATGGAAACCCACCACTATTTTGAAGTTACAACCGTGTTGAAAAATGACTTACAACCAGTCCTCACATTTATGACTGTTGCAGTGTTTCGGGGTTGTGTGATTACTATTTGTAACCTTCCTGGGGCACTCCCATGAACAAAAGTCAACGGGAGGGAGCCAGGCTAGCTCTAGTGCCTGGGTTGGTTACAAGACAAACATTCATTCTTGGCGTATTTGAGATTCCTAGCTGCAATCGACAGTAAACCTACAGTTGACCTCGGGCGCTTCTCTCCGCTAACAGGTAGCCAAGCTAAGTGCGTAAAGGACCCCATCCTGTCAATAATTCATATTAGTGGTCCACAGTATTTAAAATTACGAATTTAGTGATCCCTGACTCAAACCACTCTCCCCTGTGAGCGGAAAGAGCTCACCCGAAGACTGCAGCTGGTCCAGAATGCGGCCGCGCAGGCGATCTTGGGAACGTCTAGATATTCCCATGTAACACCGCTCCTGCGCGAGCTGCACTGGTTACCTGTGGTCTTTCGGGTGCGCTTCAAGGTGTTGATTATCATCTTTAAAGCGCTCCATGGCACGGGACCAAGCTACCTGCGAGACCGCATCCTACCTCATACATCCCTGCGGCCGATTCGCTCCCACAGAGAGGGACTTCTCCGGGTGCCGTCCACCAGGCAATGCCAGCGGGCGACGCCCAGGGGAAGGGCCTTCTCTGTGGTGGGCCCAACCCTCTGGAACGACCTACCCCCCAACCTCAGAACAACCACGGACCTCCGCACCTTCCGCCAGAAATTAAAGACACTTTTGTTCCATCAGGCCGGTTTGGCCTAAGTTATTTACCTAGCCTTCAGTCTGTATTATAAATTGTTTTAATTGGGTTTTTAAATGGATTATGTTTTAACTTTCTAAATTTTAGCACAGGGATAACCTATTTAATTCGATTTTAATTATTTATATTTTGTACTGTTTGTTTTAACTTCCTGTGCACCGCCCCGGGTCCCTTCGGGGAGAGGGTGCGGTTATATAAATTTAATAATAAATAAATTAATAATAAATAAAATTTGCAGACCAGCAAAAGAACAAGCATTGCTCATCTTACAATGATTCATTTGGTGACCAAAGTTACGACAGCGCTGAAAAAAGTGACTTATGACCACCCTTAACAACCGTGGTTGCAGGAGCTCCATGGTCACGTGATCAAATTCAGACCCTTGGCAATTGACTTCCATTTATGACGGTTGTAGTGTAATCCCCTTTGGCGACAAGCAAAGTCAAAAGAGAAGCCAGATTCGCTTAAGAATCGTTTTACTAATTTAACAACTGCAGTGACTTGCTTAACAAGTGTGGCAAGAAAGGTGGTGAGATGGAGCAAAAATTGGACTTAGTAACTATCCTCCTTAGCAATAGAAATTTTGGGTTCAACTGTAGTCGTAAGTCGAGGACTACTTGTACCAAAGCCTGGGTGGATATATAGTCCAGTGAGGCTCCCTTGTTCACTGACCATGTAATACAACTGAGGGAAAATAGACCCAAGGACAAAGGAGAGCAAACGGATGGGCCTAGCAATATCCAGGTTGCAACATTTGGCTGAAGGTTCATTTCTTGTTAAACATTTTAGTAAATGTACCTTAAGAAATGAGAACAAATCTTCTGAAGGCAAAAATATGTTCTTCAGTCCAAGAAGATTTTCAGTGCAGCCAGTACTACATTTTGGAATATCCTCAAGAATGGGTTGCCTTGAATTCGAGCTCGTTGATTCTTCGATGGAAATGTTCTGTTGTATGCCCTTGATCTCTGTCCGGTTCCCTGAACAAAAGTTTTGTACCTCAATATTGAGCGCAGCAAAAGACCATCAATTTACTTCAAATTCTAGACAGACTGGTATATTTGACCTCACTTACTGTATTTTTCGGAGTATAAGCCGCACCAAGATTTTGAAGAGGTAAATTTAAAAAAACGTTTTTGCACTCTGCAGATCTCCTAAACACTCTGCGTGCCTCATTTTTTTGTGAAAAATGGGGCATGCAGAGGCCTGCAAAGTGCTCCTGGAAGCTGGAGGGAGGCAAAAATGGTCCATTTTTTGCAAAAAAACAGGGCATGCATAGCCTTGTAGAGTGCTCGGAGCGGGGGGGGGGGGGGCAAAAACCAGCAAAAATGCCCTGTTATTTGCTCATTTTTGCCCTCCCCAGCCCCCAGGAGTACTTTGCAGGCCTCTCAAACCCTCTTCATGTCCATTTTTGTGAAGAGAGCGGGGTTTTGAGAGGCCAAAAATGCTGTATTCAGTGTGTAACATGCACCCAGATTTTCGTCCTCTTTTTTGGGTGGGTGGGGGGAGTTCTATCTTATACTCCGGAAAACACAGTAACTATGGCTTCGCAAGTATATCAGAACTAAATAAAAGATGTGCCACAGTTTTGACCAACCTGATTTTGGAAAACTTTCTGGGGACAGATCTTGAAGGAACTACTTCAAGGTAACTGGAGGGGGCCAGATGGTTTGCAGGCTTTATGGGATGGCTACAAATAAAGTACCGAATTACTACTAGACCTGTAATCACATAATCAGGTACATTCAACCAGCCCACACAAGGAATAATCTGACCCCCAGATTAATTGCTTTGAGTAACATTGGCTAGAATTCTATCCTTCCACTTTGGTTATATATCAGTAATTCCATTTCATATTCACACTGTCACATTTCTGCAAAGCTCATTCTGTTCCCTGATCTTTGCTTTTTCTCTTCTCATAATCTATTTAGAGGCCAACACAGTAAATTGTGTCTTATATATAGCAATAGCACTTAGATATATACAACTTCACTGTGCTTTTACATTCCTCTCTAAGCGATTTATAGAGTCAGCATATATTGCCCCTAACAATCGGGGTACTCATTTTACGAATCTTGGAAGAATGGAAGGCTGAGCCAACCTTGAGCCAATTAGGATTGAACTGCTGGCAGTCAGCAGAATTAGCCTGCGATACTACATTTTAACCACTGCATCACCATGACTCTACTTTGTATTGGAATTTGATGCTATAAATGTGTTTAAACAAAAGCCTAAACCAGAAGCATTCATCCCATGACCCAAGGCCCACATGAGGCCCTGGACAACTAGTATTGTCGTCCCCACACTGTGGTGGTATTCAGCCGGTTCAGGTGAATTAGTAGTGGCAACCTGCAAATGCTGCCCACCTGCCCCAGCTCTATGTCATCCTATTTAGCCACATTTTCTAAGCTGTGTGCATGCGTGTAAGGCACACATGCGAGCAAACCACATGCACAGAAGACTGTGCCCATGCTCATGAAGTGAGCATGCATGCTCACCGTTTCATATAATAATGTTAAAAGTTTATGTACTGTAACTATAATATATATTTCATATGCAGCCCAAGACAATTCCTCTTCACTTACCGTATTTTTCTGAGTATGAGATGCACCTTCCCCCCCCCCACCAAAAGAGCATGGAAATGTTGGTGTGTCTTATACACCGAAGCCCTGCCCCTGCATCCCATTTTTGCAAAAAAACGGGCCATTTTTTGTAAAAACAGACGCTTTTTTGCTTTCACAAAAAGGGGGGCATTTTTACCTTGCCCCAGCCCTGCTGAAGCCTGCAGAATGCTGCGGGGGCTGAGGGAAGGCAAAATCTTTTTTTTCCTTACTTACCTCTTTGAAATCTTGGTGTGTCTTATATACCATTGCATCTTATAGTCCGAAAAATGCGGTAATCTGGCCCAGACAAAGCAAAAGGCTCATTTAAGTTCCATTCAGTTTTAAACGAGTTGTAATTATGATAGACTGCCATACCTTTTTCTTTCAAGTAACCACCACCGCTCTGGACCCAAAACTGTAAGTATAGAATACTTTGCCTGATGTCACAGTTATTCACAGTTAACAAGGCAGCAAAGTCTCTGATATCGGTTCTTAAATTCTCGGCCAAACACAGAACTTGAAGATAGCTAGCCACATTTATCTAAATACAAACAGATGAAAAGATTGACAACACTTGCCTTTAGTAAACATATCAAAGAATGCTCTATCGCAGGATTACAAATTATATTTATTTGCTAGTGTTAAAAATAGGTACTAAGCCAATTAGAAAGTGTGATGTTAGATGTTCATTTCCATGTTTCTATAATTAACTATCTTGTTACACAGTGCACTGTTTTTAAATCCTTATTATGCAATAAATAGCATATAAGTAAAGGTAAATGTTCCCCCCAGGCATGCTAGTCGTTTCCAGCTCTGGGGTGCCGGTGCTCACCTCCATTTGTAAGCCAGTCAGCGCTGTCCAAAGACAGCTCCATGGTCATGTGACCGGCATGACTAAACGCCAAACGTGCACGGAACGCTGTTACTTTCCCACCAAAGTTGGTCCCTGTTTTTCTACTTGCAATTTTACATGCTTTCGAACTGCTAGGTTGGCAGAAACTGGGACAAGTAACGGGAGCTCACTCCATTATGTGGCACTAAAGATTCGAACTGCCAACCTTTCTGATCAACAAGCTCAGCGTCTTACCCACTGAGCCACCCCATACCTAGAGAGCATATACTGTACATAACAAAAAATTGGACCATTTTGATATGTAGAGTGCTGAACATTGCAATGCAGATAAATAAAAACTAATTTCATAGCACAAAAGCTGCCTTTCATCTGGAAAACCAACCCAAAAAGTATCAGGGTTTTTTGTTTTTTTTATCTTGAAGGCCATACAAGTGACCAGTAAGTTGAGAGCCACCTATAAATATCTTCTGTAATGTAATCCCTGCCTTTATTTTATATCTATTGTATTAGATTATTGTGCAATTCTGTAGTGCCAACTTTTAAAAAAATAAACCCTAGCAGTGTGGAAAGCTGAAAGACAGAGCTCTCTGTCCCAAAAATGAAGAAACATCAGAGGAAAATACAACAGAAAATAGAAAGGATGCAATGTGAGAAAGCCAATGCACGGTAAAGAGAGAGATCTTGTGGGGAAAATATAATTGGCACCAATCATATAGTGATGGGAAGAGTAATAGGAAAGGACAGGATTTGATGACTGCAACTTTGACTTTCCTGTTTTAAAGCTATTATTCTACCCTACTTTGGAGAATTTAGATTTCTGAAGTAAGGTATGCCTTAGTAATACAGAAATACCCATATACATGTAGTCCTCAATTTATAACCATTCGTTTAGTGAACAATTGAAGTTAATAATAGCTCTGAAAGGGACTTAGGACCATTTTTTATACCTACAGCCATTGTAGTCTTGTGACTAAAATTTGGAAGTGTGGCAACTGGCATGTATTTATGATGGTTGCAGTGTCCTGGGGTCATGTGGTCACTTTTTGTGACCTTCCAACAAGCAAAATAAATGGGGAAACCAAATTCACTTAGCAATCAAGCCAGTACCTGAAAACTGCTGTGATTCATTTAATAGCTGTGGCAAAAAAGGTCACAAAATGGAGCAAAACTGTCTTGCTTAGCAATAGAAATTTTGGGCTCTCAATTGTAAGTCGAGGACTATCTGCAAAAATAATCTATAATGTCTTTCTGCACATTAATTGAATGGATGACATTTTCTGGGTACTGTCATAAAATGGTTGCGTTAAATTGTAATTACAGTTTTACCTGATACAAGTTTATTATAATAATAATAAACTATTATCAATATTTCTGGAATTCTAGAATTGAAAAACTTACCAAAGAAGGTACTCTGAAAGTGATTTGCTCAAAGCAGCCATCAAATGTTTCACTGAACAATGGATCTACACAAAAGATTTATAATAACGGCGTTTACCATTTTGTCATACAGAGTTATTTTTGTTTTAATAAGACAGATGGGAAAAAATGTGAAAGCTAACTTTAAAATATTCCCTTTACAGTGGTGATGTAGAAATATTTAGCACGTTTGAGAGCACTGAACTTTATTACTATTATAATAAGAATATAGGCACCCAATAAATGGAAAAAGGGTAAGACTCACTGCCATAACTGGTTAATAACATAATAGCCATTTGTCTATGTCATATGAGCTGTGATCTTGACTGGCTCAAGGTTGACTCAGCCTTCCATCCTTCCGAGGGGGGTAAAATGAGGACCCAGATTATTGGGGGCAATATGCTAACTCTGCAAACCGCTAAGGAGAGGGCTGTATAGCACTATGAAGCGGTATATAAATCTAAGTGCTATTGGTATCCTACGGTAAAATAGAATACACCCACCCCTGATAGGATTCTGGCACTCTTGTCCAAAATCTCAAAACATCTCATGAGGAAATTCCAACACGAGATAACATTTTGCAAATGCTACAGATCTTTTTTAAACTTAATTTTGGGACCCTGAAAACTGCTGTAGGAGAAGGACAAGTTTATGCTCGGATACTCAGTCACCCCACGGCTGATTACTTAATTTATGCACTAGACCTCAAAACGTTTCGATGAAAGAAACTGTTGCATGAAGGAACCAAAATTTATTATTATTAATATTAATATTAATATTCTTTCAATGCGCAAAACCGTAGCTAGGCGGTTCATTTTTGGAACTGTCTTCTTGAAGTTAAAAGATTTCAAACAATTATTTTAATTAAATCCTAGAACAATGTCTTCAAAATGGATATTTAATGTAAGATTAAAACAGCCAGACAGCTGAAGAATTACAAAAATAACATTTGCCTACCATTGGTGGTTAGAATGACAGGTCTCTTGGTAGTGCTCATGAAGGTCTTTACTGCATTTAGAAATCCAGTATCTTCATCAAATATTATATCAACCTAGGAGAAGTGAAACATGTTTCTAATTGTTGTATATAGGCAGCCCTCCACTTACAACAATTTGTTAAAGGACTGTTCAAAGTTACAATGGCATTGAAAAAAGTGGTTTATGACCATTTTCACACTTATGACCTTTGTATCATTCCCACAGCCATACGATCAAAATTCACATGCTTGGCAACTGACTCATATTTATGACGGTTGCAGTGTCCTGGGGTCATATGTTTTGTAACCTTGAAACAAGCCAGATTCACTTAGCAACCAGGTTATTAACTTAGTAACGGCAGTGGTTCACTTAATAATGGTGGCAAGAAAGGTGGTAAAATGGGCCAAAATTCACTTAACAAATGTCTCGCTGAACAACAGAAAATTTGGGCTCAGTTGTGGTCGTAAGTCAAAGACTACCTGTATTAGCGTAGTTTTATAAAAGATTTTATGGATCTGGGTTGATTTGAAAAGTAGAAAGGTACCTACTATAATTTGGGAGTAAACAAAATTAGTATTTTCAATTAAATATAGGGCCTGAAAAGTAACTTAAGTGCAATGGTAAATCAAACAGCGTATTATTTAAAATCACTAGGATTCTATTTATTGGAAATAACAAAAGTTGAGTGGAATCCACATTATGAACTAATAAATATTAAATTATTTTAATCATTATATTAATAATTTAATATGTTGTAAGCCACCCAAAAGTCACCATTTGAAAGTTGGGCAGCCATATATTTAGCAATTAATTATTTTTTTAAAATTGAGACACTCTTTGTCCTTTTTCCTTTATTCAGGATAGCAGCAGAGAGAATAGGATCTGCGTTTAATATTACCTCTTCAAAAAGAATAAGAGAAGTTGCACATTTATTACTGGATTCTTCTTCTTTGTTTCTTCTTTCTCCTGATTTTAACTCGGGTTTTTTTTCAGTTAAGCTTTTCCTATTTTCTGTGTGAAGAAAAAAGTAAAATCGGATTTGTATCAGAAAGAAAAAAAAGTAATGCAATACTGGGATGTAAAATTTCCTTAAAATATGTCAACAAAATTATAGGTCCCCCACTACATTGAAAGCTTAATTTTACAATAACATATAATACAATTGTGGGTAGTTAGATTAGCTGGATTTACAACAGCTAATTTGGTGATCATTCAGTTACAACAAACCTGAGAAAAGTGACTTAGGACCATTGTTCACACCACTGCAGCATTTCCATAGTTAGGTGATCAAAATTATGAAACTTGTCAATTGACTCATTTTTTTTATAAAAAGTTTTTTATTAGATAAACGTTAAAAACCTTGGACATAGTGCAACATTTCTGGCATAAACATTTCCATACAGTGATTAGATCTTACAATAATTACATTTTATATCCATTACATAGGTGTACATATGTAGTCGGTCAGTTGATCCTTTCTTTTATATAATTACTAATCATACAAATACATATCAAATTCCTACCTATCACACATTGTTAATACCATATTTTCCAATTCTTAACTTGTCTGTGTTTTTCTGTCCCGGCCTTTTCCCCTCATTTCTAACCATCAGTACCATTTGTCCCGGATTTCGTTATATTCCGTCTCACCCTTGTCTTTGAGTCTGGGCAATTGACTCATATTTATGACATTTGCAGTGTCCCGGGGTCATGTGATCAACCTTTGGCAACATTCCGACAAGCAAAGTCAACGGGAAGCCAGATTCACTTAACAACCATGTTACTAACTTAACAACTGGACTAATTCACTTAACACCTCTGGCAAGAAAGGTGATACAATGGGACAAAACTCACTTAAAATATGTTCCATTTAGCCACAAGAATTTGGGCTTAATTGTGGTCATACATTGAGGACTACCTATACAGAAACTGACAACATATAGCAGCTGAAGAAAACAAATGGCAGCAGGGATACGCTGCACCTCACACAGGTCAGAAGCAGGAAATCTACCTCGTAAGGCAACACAAACATTTATTTATTTAATAAGTTTCAGCCTGACTCTGAGCAGCTTACAATTAAAAATGGAACAGAATGCCAAAAAAATAATAAATAAAAATGTGTGCATCCAGACAACTATCAACATTCTACAAGTATACTATCCCAAAGATTATAATTTCAAGAACACTATGAGGATATGATCCAATGGATCTCTGGGGAGTATTGTTCCAGAAGACAGGGACTGTGACAGAGAGAAAATCTGCTTTCTGGATCCCTTTAAATGGAATTGTTCAATCAAAGAGAGGAGGCAGACCCAGCAGTATGCAATCTTGTATGGACACTAGGTAGTGAGTTGGAGAAAAAAAGGTTGGGAATTTCACCTGAGATATGAAGGCTGCCAAATCTTGCAAGATTTTGACACTCTCACTGACATCTTGCTTATGTCAGGTGAGAATACTGATGATTTTAGCCATATTTTAAAAAAATATTTGTAAGTTTAGTGTTGATGCTTTTTGTGCACCAAATAGGAATGTCAGGAATTTTCTCTTGTCAACCTAAGAGAAGTAGAACAGTTTCTTGGCTGAGTGCAGCCCCCTACATAGCAAATTATACACAACATCTACATGACTTCAAAACAAGTTTTGATTCTTTTAAAAAGAAGAAGAAAAGGACAATGAGCTCTTATTTCCTCTCATTCCCAAAGATCACATGCTACAAGTTCTCAACATCTATAGCAGCCAAAAGATCACTCATTGTACCTAATCACACCATGGATTCAACTTTTTACAAGACAAATTAGCGCACTCAGTACTTTACTTCTAAAGAATATATGTATTTTAACACATGGTAAAGTTTACCTTTATTGTTCCTTGGTACTTTTTCTTCTTGGTGCTTCAGTTTGGAAGTTAGTTTAAAATAGTTGTCCAGTGTTTTGGGCATTAAGCCTTGTTTTGATCCAACTTTCCTGGGTGAAACTGAAAACTTCCTTGGGGACCACTCTTTTCTGGGAGACTGTTTCTCTACAAGAGCAAATGTATACATAAACTTGCAACAGGAAAACATTAGCGTTCATATTACAAGGAGAACTCTTTTCCTTAATATAAATCTGCTATTTCCAAAGGAATTTATCTCAAAACAGGTGGCCTTTGGCCTTTGGGAAACACACTGAGGGCCACATCCTAAGGGACTGAGCTGCATTAGTTGTAATTATCATTAAAATTAAATGTAGTTCAGGGATGTTGTTGTTAGGGGTTTTTTGTTTGGGGGGGGTGGGGGGTGGAGAAGGGAGGTTATACTTTCAAGTCAGGGTTGATTCCCGGCAACTGCCTGCAAAAGTGCCTGCAAGTTTTTTGGCAAGATTTTCAGAATTATTTTGCCAGCGCCTTCTCCTTCCTAGGGCTAAGAGTCACTCAACTTGTTCTATCATCAAAGCAGAATTAGAACTCGGAGTCTCCTGGTTTCTAATTGACACTAGTGCCTGTAACCACAACACCAAACTGGCTCTCTGCTCGGTTTAATGTTATTTAGCATGACTCTACATGTGTTGATAGCAGAGTGAGTTTGATCTAGTGATTAAGGCCCAGTAGCAGTGGTGGGTTTCAAATTTTTTAGAACCTACTCTCTAGGTGTGGCCTATTTTGTGGGCGTGGCTTGGCAGTCATGTGACAGGGAGGGAGTGGCCACCTTTTAAAATGTGGTGAAACTCATTTAACAACGCTCTTGCTTAGCAACCAAAATTTTGGACTCAATTGTGATGATAAATTCTTTCTTTCTTTCTTTCTTTCTTTCTTTCTTTCTTTCTTTCTTTCTTTCTTTCTTTCTTTCTTTCTTTCTTTCTTTCCTTTCTTCCTTCCTTTCCTTTCCTTCCCGTTGGGTCACTGGCAGCGGCGGGCCAGATTTACTTCCAGGAACCCCCAGTGGAACCCCCTCTCACCGGTTCTCTAAATTTCACCAACCAGTTCTCGCGAGTAGGTGCGAGCCTGCAGAAACCCACCACTGCCCAGTAGGTTTGTTTTTCGCCCTCCCCAGGCTCCAGAGGCTTTCTAGGAACCTAGTGAGGGTGAAAACAGCCTCCCCCCCCAGGCCCCCGGAGGCCCGAAATGGCCCATTTTCCGACTTCCAGTGGGCTGGTAGGTCCATTTTTTGTCCTCCCCAGGTTCCAGAGACTTCTGGTTTGCGCATTTGGCTGTTTTTCACCCTCCAGTGGCTTCAGGGAAACCTCTGGAGGGCAAAAAACAGATAAAAATCAGCTGGACAGAGCGCGCATGCATGCACATTCTGACAGGGCAACACCTTGCGTGCCCTCAAAAATAGCTTTGCGTGCCATCTGTTCACCATCACGGGATTAAGGCATTGGGCTAGGAACCAGAAGATTGTGAGTTCTAGTTTTGCCTTAGGCATGAAAGTTAGCTGGGTGATTTGGGGAAGGTCCTCTCTCTCACCTCACCTCACAGGATTGTTGTTGGAGAAGGAGGAAGGGGTACAGGTAGGTTCATTGCCTTGAGTTATTTATAAATAATAATAACCAGAAATTCTCTATCCTCCTCTGCCGTTAACGTAAAATACCAAGTGGCTAGATCAATGTTTCTCAACCTTGGCAACTTGAAGAGATATGGACTTCAGCTCCTGGAATTCTGGGAGTTGAAGTCCATGCCTCTTAAAGTTGTTAAGGTTGAGAAACACTGAGCTAAATGAAGTTGGGAAAGATATTTTATAATCCCTGTCAGCGGTATTACTGTTAATGTAGACACAATATAGATCAAGGCCAAGCAGGTAAGGGAAACACCCTTGCAGTCAACCATAAAGTGCTAATAGATTACAATTACAAGGAAAGTTCAGGCAGTGCTCTTTAGATGCTGTCAAACTCAATTTCATTGAGGGCCGCATCAGGGTTGTGCTTGACCTCGGTGGGCCAAGGTGGGTGTGGCCAGCTCGACATCACTCCTTGGGGGGCACCTGTGGGCGTGGCCAGCTCAACATCACTCCTCGGGGGGGGGGCGCCTCCGTTAGCCTGAGCGCTTGAAAACACTGGCCCAAGCTGCCAGTGAAAACGGGCTCCTGAGCTCCATTTTCACTGGCAGAATGCTCGGGCTACCACAGGCACCCGAGGCATTGGGCTAGGAACCAGGAGATTGTGAGTTCTAGTCTTGCCTTAGGCATGAAAGTTAGCTGGGTGATTGGGGGAAGTCCCTCTCTCTGACATCACCTCACAGGGTTGTTGTTGGAGGAGGAGGAAGGGGTATAGGTATGTTCACGTTTTCGGCTGCCATGGCCTCCTACAAACCACTACCAGTGAAAACAGAGTTTGGGAGCCTGTTTTTGCTGGCAAGAAGCACTGAGGGCCAGTCCTTCAATGTTTCCAGGATGGCCCCATAAGCCGGGCCGGATCCGGCCTCCAGGCCTTGAGTTTGACACCCCTGGTGTAGTGCAACAGAGATAAATGGCAATTGATCAGGTAAGACTGAAATTGTCCCTCTCTAAATATACAGCTATAATACAGTTATTTTATGTCAAATAACAATTGCAATTGCTCCATCCTTTCCTTTTAATGACTGTGCAAAAAAAGAAGAAGAAGAAATATCTTACTTGGAGACTTAGTGCTGCTGTAATGGTTAAAGAAGCACGGCTTATGAGCATGTACACCTTGTTTGTTCACCTGGTGAGACTGAGTAGCTTCTTTTAATTGTGAGAGAATCTGCCTTCCGCTGCGCTGGCAAGAAGCATTCACTTCAAATATCTGCAAGGTAATGGTAAAGAACAGATACATTCACAACACAACAACATAACACCCCTCCACCCTATTTGCCACTAGCACAAACCTTGAAGCCAAGCTCCTGTGCGCAAGCATAGACGGCTGCCGTCTTCCCTATCCCCGAGGGTCCAATAAGCAACATGGTGTTGCACAAAACGTTCTCTTCATCGCTGACTGATGCGTCGTCTACGAAGTCCAGATGCTCCGAGGAATCTGTTCAGTTACAGAACGGCACAGGTAATAAAATCAGTCTTTAACTTGAGCATGTAAACCTGGACCGATTTTTAATTCTTGGATTCATTATCCATATTCATTTCATAATGTACCATATTTTTCGGAGTATAAGATGCACCGGAGTATAAGGCGCAGCAAGGTTTTGAAGAGGAAAATTTTAAAAAAAGGTTTTGTTCTCTGCAAACCTCCCCAAAATGGCCCGTTTTTCACAAAAACAGGCCCATTTTTTTTTTCAAAAAAAGAGGGCATGAATAGCCCTTAGGAGGCTTGTAGATTGCTCCTGGGGGGTGGGGGGCTCCCAAAATGAGAAAAAAACAGCCCATTTTCTGTGAAAATGGGCCCGTTTTTTAGTCAAAAAAAGGGCATGGATAGCCTTTAGGAAGCTTATAAAGTGCTGCTGCTGGTGGTGGTGGAAAAAAACAGGTTGTTTTTTGCTCATTTCTGCCCTTCCCAGCCAGCAGCTCTCTGAAAGCCTTCTACAACAGGGGTCCCCAACCTTTTTGACACCAGGGACCGGTTTCATGTAAAAAAAATTCTGCGGACCGGTGGGAGCCTCCAGCGGGTGAGTCAAGTCACGTGGGCATTCGGCGGTCACGTAGAACCCAAGGCTCACTCCGGCCCGGTTACTATCAAGCCACGGACCGGCACCGGTCCACGGACCGGTGGTTGGGGACCCCTGTTCTACAAGCTATGCACAGCCATTGTGGTGAAGGGGGCGGGGTTTCAGGAGGCCAAACATGCTGTATTCAGTGTATAAGATGCACCCAGCTTTTCAGCCTCTTTTCTGAGGGAAAAAGGTGTATCTTATACTCCGAAAAATAGGGTATGTTCTAACATTCCATGAGAAGAAACAAAAGGCAGGAGGATAAAATCCCCACAGATCAAATTAACCATCAATCTTTTACATAAAACATATACCCCTATTAGGTTCTTGCTATAGCTTGCATTAACAATTACAGTAAGCCTGATAACATTTTATTTTTAAAAATGGGGAAAGTTCCCAATATACCATCTTTGCTGCCGTTCGTCTTTTCCTTTTGTGTTCTGTTTTCTTCCCAAGTGGCTTTTTTCTTCCATTCACACAGCCATCTAATAAAAATAAAGAGAATGCTACATTATCACCCGCTGCAATACAGGTAGTCCTCCGCTTACAACAGTTTGTTTAGTGACCATTCAAAGTTACGACGACACTGGAAAAAGTGACTTATGTCTATTTTTCACACTTAAGATCATTCCAGCATCCCCATGCTCACATGACCAAAATTCGGACACTTTAGCAGTTGATTCATATTTCTGACGGTTGCAGTGTCCCTTTTGCGAACTTCTGACAAGCGAAGTCAATGGGGAAACCAGATTTAATTTAAACAACTGCAGCGATTCACTTGACAAATGTGGCAAGAAACGTTGTAAAATGGGGCAAAACTCACTTAACAAATGTTTCACTTAACAACATACATTTTGGGCTCAATTGTGGTCGTACGTAGAGGGTACCCTGTACATTCTTATTTTAAACCCTACATCCATGATGGAGAACCTATGGCACGGGTGCCACAGGTGGCACGTGGAGCCATATCTGCTGGCACGTGAGCTGTTTTTCGGCTTTCTGGAGGACCAGGGGAAGGCGTTTTTGTCCAGAGTCGGGGGAAGGCGAAAAACGGGCCCAACAAGCCAACAGGACTTCTGGTTGGCCTATTGGGCCTGTTTTTCATCCTCCTCAGGCTCTGGAGGCTTTCCTGAAGACTGGGGAGGACAAAAACAGCCTCCCCTCGTCAGCCAGAGGAAATACCAATCTCAGTTTGGAGGTGAGTAGTGCAGTGTGCATTTGGGGGGGGGGGGTTGTGCGCACATGCATAGGGGTGGCGCTTTGCATTATGGGTGCCGGCACGTGTGCATGCTGCCGTGCGCACGGCCTTGCATTTTTGGCACCCAACAACAAAACGTTTAGCCATTACTGCCCTACATGTTTCTAAATGGCTGTATGAGTGGATGGATATTGATAAGATAGATATTGATAGATAAATGAGACAGTGAGAGAACCAGGTATAACAACTATTGCAGTGAGAGTGAACCTTTTCGGCACCTAGTGCAGAAAAGGGTGTGTGTGTGTATGTGTGTGTTTTATGCGCGCATGCGTGCATGCTCGTCAGCGTTGCAACCCAGAAAAGGAGCTTCCCAGGGGGCATGCAGGCACCAGAATATGAAGCTAGTCTTCTGGTTAATTGCGGCAATCAGCTGGCCAGCACGCATGCTCATGCCGGAGAATGGAAGACCAGCTCTTCCAGTTTCTGGCACTGCCACACCCGGGAAGGCCATCTGAAACCCAAAAAAGGAACAGGCAAAGTCACACGTGCCAGGCGACATGGCTCTGTGTGCCACTTCAGACACGCGTGCCATAGGTTCGCCATCACCGAACTATTGTAATTGCTTGAGGAAATATCCTTGAGGCAGGAGGAGAAAGAACCATAGCCAAGACAATGCTCTGAAGAGCAACTTCTGTCAACAGAAGGAATGGAAGAGTGTTAAACCTCTCAAGAGGGACCCTCCGTGAAAAGAAAAGGCAAGTGGGGAGAGATGGGCTCTCAGACTTGCAAGAGTCTGTTATGACAAATAGAAAGTAAAAGCAGTATTAGTACTCATGGTATTGGTTTCATGTCTGCACCACCTCAAAGGGCTGACAATCATTTATATTTTATATTTATAAAAGTGATTTCTGACCTATGTAGCTTTTTAATTGCTTCAATGTTGCCTATAAGTTCACTGGAGTTTTGTGGCTGGTATTTTTCGGTCCAAAGCGTATCTTCACTTGCAAAATCTGTAAGTGTGAAAATAACGTTATTCGTTTTAAAATGCCTCATGCGTTTATTACATCAAAACCTAGCACTTCTCTGGCTCATGTAAAGGTTTGAATTCTAATAGTTAAAGTTAATATATCGTTGCTCTAACAAGCGCACTGCATTCCGACATTATACCAAGCGACACAGCTTGAAGTTTCATTCTGTCTTCAATTAATCAAAGTTTAATATCTGAATCTAAAACCGCAGTTAATTTTAGTTATCACTTTAAACAAACCAGATTCATGAAACGGATGGCAATTTGCTTCTTTCAATAAGAAAGAGTGAATATTAACACGAGGTTTTCAGAGAAAAGGACAAGTTTGATTAATCTGAATTCATAAATTATTGAAAGTGTAGATTAACTGAGATAGCACAATTTAAGATTGCTTAAGATTTATAATTAAATAAATAATTAAAATGGCAGCATCGTGGATTCAACATTATACTGCTGTAGCAGAAGCAATGTCTGGGAATTGATTGTTGAATTGATTCACCAAAATGGCTGTGCATACCTTGTAGGAGGCTTTCAGAGAGCTCCTGGGGGTGGGGAGGGCAGAAATGAGCAAAAAACAGCCCATTTTTTTGCTCAATTTTGCCTCCCAGCCCCCAGGAGCACTCTATAAGCCTCCTAATGCCCCCCTTTTTTTGACAAAAAACGAGCCTGTTTTCGCAAAAAACAGGTCATTTTTTGTTCATCCCTACCCCACCCCAGCCAGGAACACACTACAAGCCTCCCAAGGGCTATTCATGCCCTTAAAAAAAAAAACCAGACCCTGTTTTCGTGAAAAATGGGCAATTTTTGGGAAGTTTGCAGAGTGCATAAACTTTTTTTTTTAATTTACCTCTTCAAAACCTTGGTGCGTCTTATACGGTAATTATCTTCCTAGTTTGCTGTTCATTTTATACTGTCCCATTACAATTCTCTGGAGCACGCAGTGCATTAGCCAATTTACGTCAATAACGAAGCTTTCTATACAGGCAGTCCTTGATTTATAGCCATTCATTTAGTGACCATTAAAATTACAAGGGCACTGAAAAAAAGCGACCTAGGATCGCTTTTTACCCTTATGATCACTGCAGCATCCCCATGATCAGGTGATCAAAATTCAAATGCTTGGCAACTGGCATGTATTTATGTGCCCCAGGGTCACATGATCAGCTCTGACAAAGTCAACGAGGAAGCCAGATTCACTTAACAATCACAACTGCAGTGATTCACTTAACAACTATGGCAAGAAAAGTCATACAATGGGGCAAAACTCACTTAAAAGCTGTCTTGTTCAACAATGGACATTTGGGGGTCAATTATGGACTTAAGTCAAGGACTACCTGTAATATATTTCTTGCTGAAAAAAACAAACCAAGAGAAGTTCTAGATTTATGAATACCACAGGGATCTGAGTCTGTCATCTGCACCTCTATAATTGTCTGGTTTGACTCTGCAACCCTACAAGGCAGACATTGACTTCAGAGGATAATCAGAACTGCAGAAAAAACAATTGCTACCAATCTGCCTTCCATTGAGGACATGTACACTGCACAAGTCAAAAGGAGGGCTGTGAAAATATTTACAGACCTCTTACATCCTGGACATAAATTGTTTCAACTCCTACCCTCAAAACGATGCTATATAGAGCACTGCACACCAGGACAACTACAATACAATACAATAGCAGAATTGGAAAGGACCTTGGAGGTCATCTAGTCTAACTCCCTGCCTAGGCAGGAAGCCTTATACCATTTCAGACAAATGGCTATCCAACATCCTCTTAAAGACTTCCAGTGTTGGGACATTCACAACTTCTGGTGGCAAGCTGTTCCACTGATTAATTGTTCTAACTGTCAGGAAATTTCTCCTCAGTTATAAGTTGCTTCTCTTCTTGATTAGTTTCCACCCATTGCTTCTTGTTCTGCCCTCAGGTGCTTTGGAGAATAGTTTGATTCCCTCTTCATTGTGGCAACCCCTAACATATTGGAACACTGCTATCATGTCACCCCATGTCCTTCTTTTCATTAAACTAGTACATGCCCAGTTCCTGCAACCATTCTTCATATGTTTTAGTCTCTAGTCCCTTAATCATCTTTGTTGCTCTTCTCTGCACTCTTTCTAGAGTCTCCACATCTTTTCTACATCGTGGCGACCAAAACTGGATGCGGTATTCCAAGTATGGCCTTACTAGACACAAGGACAGTTTTTTCCCAAACGCCATCACTCTGCTAAACAACTAATTCCCTCAACACTGTCAAACCATTTACTAAGGCTGCATTACTATTGCTATATTAGTCTTCTCATTGTTCCTCTCACCCATCTCCTCCCACTTATGACTGAATGACGGTAACTTTGTTGCTTGTACTCTTACAATTTACATTGATATTATTTCCTAGTATGATTTGATTGCTTATTTGTACCCTATGACTATCATTAAATGTTGTACCTTATGATTCGTGATGAATGTATCTTATCTTTTATGTGCACCAAAGACAAATTCCTTGTATGTCCAATCAGACTTGGCCAATAAAGAATCCTATCCTATCTTCTAAAGCAGGGGTCCCCAACCCCCGGGCCGCGGACCGGTGCCGGTCCGTGGCTGGATGGGAGCCGGGCCGCAGGGCTAGAGAGGAGGAGGAGGGAGGAGGAGGCAGCCCCCTGAGCACAGCGTGCGGGAGAACGCAGGCGCGGCTGTTCGCGCCGTTGGAGTGTGCCTCTTCCTCCACCCTCGTCGATGGAAGGATTCCTGGACGCCGCCGGACCGGCCACCGATTCCCTCCCCTGCTGGCATGCCGGCCACTCATTTTCTTCCAGGGACTGCGGAGGCTCTGCGGGCTGGGGAGGGAACTGGCGGGTTGCTCCGGCGGCGCACAGGAGTCCCTCCGTCGCCGAGGGTGGAGGAAGAGCCCCCACCATCCTCCTGCGTTCTCCCGTGCCCGTTCTCCCCAATGGGCTGCCCCCCTCCCTCCTCCTCCTCTCCAGCCCGGCACCTATCCAGCCACGGAGCCTGAATGAGCGAACGAGCAACCAAGCGTGGCAGGCGGGATGAGGAGGCTGGGGGCGGGGGGACGGGACGACGATGACGACGACAGACACACATAGAGAGACAGAGGGAGGGAGGGAGAGAAAGATAGACAGAGACACAGAAGGAGTGATTGAATGAATGCAAGACAGACAGACACACACACACACACACACACACACAGAGAGTGACAGAAATGGGCGGATGAAGGAGAGACACAAAGAGAGAAAGAAAGAAAAAAGTGGGAGAGAGAAAGACAGACAGAGAGAAAGAGACAGAAAGGAAAGAAAGAGACAGGAAAAGATACAGAAAGAGGGAAAGAGAAAGAAATAGAGAGAAAGGGAAAGAGAGAAAGAAAGAAATAGCGAGAGAAAAAAAGAGAGACAGAGACAAAGTAAGAGAAAGAAAGAGAGAGAGAGAAAGAAAGAAAGAACTTATGACCACAGTTGAGGCCAAAAGTTTGGTTGTTAACCAAGATCATTGTTAAGTGAGTTTCACATTTTCAAAGTTGGCCACGCCCACCCAGTCACATGACTGCTGAGCCCCTCAGCCGGTCCGCAGAATTTTCTTTAAAATGAAACCGGTCCCTGGTGAAAAAAAGGTTGGGGACCCCTGTTCTAAAGCAGGGGTTCCCCTGTTTTTGGGAATCCCTGTTCTAAAGCATTCAGAGTAAAGCCAGTTACCAGAAAGACAGGTGATCTTTGATCCAGACTGAGAATCTTCTATTATTTTCATCTCAGATTCTTTCACCTTACCCATATCTATTATGAGGCTATTTTCTTTACCAGTTGGTTTCGCACCTGGTATCTGGGAAGGGCTTTTTGATAATTCAAGCTCTGATTTTTCCTTCCGGCTCTTTCTTCTGCATTTGCGATCTTCAGCTTTTCGTTTTCGTTTGCCTTCTTTTTGCACTTCAACCGTGATTGTTTCAGAATTAACGGATTCACATTTATTTGCTGGTTATAGGGAGAGAAAAAAGCAAGTTGTCATATCTCTGTGCATTTCTAGCATCAATATTTAACATATCCAAAAGATAATAGGACTGTAGTCTTAAATATTGTATAGTTCTGTGCATATTTTAGCATTCTCGTTCAGCTATCTGTGCTCTATCTGTGCAATGAATCTATTGAGAATTAGGTGAATCCCCCCGGACAGACTACGATAATATCAATTTTTCTGGAGAATATATTTCCCTCAATTAAAGATTTTACTTCTCAGTAAATCCATATATTTTGCATTATCTACACAATAGCTTTAGATACACATACTGCCAACCTTGTTTACTGTTTTCAGGAGGAGCTTGTTTTTTCCAAAGTAGATCAAAAAATGGTTTCACTGGAAACTGAGCATTGAAAGATTGAATCTCTTCCAACAAAACATCCCTCTGCATTTTGGAAAATACTGGTCGCCATCCAGATGGCTGCAAATAAAAGAAAACGTATATTGCTTGCATACTGAATATTTCTGGTAATTAACAATTGTTTGATAAGGACACAATAGTCTCTAGAAACTATGTAGTATATGTGGTAATAAAATTCACTTCAACAATAAAAAAAAATGCATAAAATTTGTTCACATGCATTACTCATATACAATTTTAAGTCATAGTTCCTATGAATTTTGATTCATCATTCTTGGTTAAATGTAATCCTTTGGAGAGGAATGACTAATATCTTCCTTCCTCCCTCCCTCCCTCCCTCCCTCCCTCTGTATTTTCTTTTGCTATCTTTGGTCTTGTGCTGTTTTTGTCTTTTGTTCTTTGTTTTTAAATGTTTTAGCAATTGTTAGCTGCCCAACAGTCATTAAGAGTTAGGCAACATATAAATTTAATTTTTGGTGCTGCTGCTGTTATATTATTATTATTGGTATCCTTGGAATGGTGACATTGTTCAGTGGGCGGCGTTCCTTCTTTCAAGAGTCAGGCATTTGAATTTCATTTTAATATGTGCTGGTGTGTATACAGATAAATGACAATGAAGGTTATTTTACTTTAATTGAATAAATGCCATTCCATATAATATTGTTCTTATGTTAGTAAAATCACATATATAGTTTTACCAAAACTTCCCTAAACCCTAGTAAGACATTTCTAAAATGTAAAATCCACAATAATTTAAGTAAGTAAGAATCTAAAGGCAGGGACTAACTTAGCTTGTAATTCCTGGCTTATAAGAAAAGGCAAATCAAAAGTCATTAAACTTTCTTGCTGCATTCCTATGGTTATGAAAACTGTTCTCATCACTGGGAGAAATGAAGCAGGAGCAATCAGGCAGCTGCACTAGCATGTAATTTGCAACCAACAGTGAGAATTCTGGTTCTCTATTTTGTGTTTTAAGTGACACAATGTTTACGCAAAATGGTCATAAAAATGATAAAATACTAACCACCACAACTGCAGAATCATTGCTATTACGTTGTGTAGTTAAAACTGAGAGTTCACCCAGGGAAAGAGTAAGTTTTGCCACATCAGTTACTTTAGAATTCACGTCCTTAAGTCTAGTAAAGAAACGACAAGACGGTGGTGCCAATCTCCACATCAAGCATCCTACAAAAGAATAAAAATTCAATTGACACCTGTAAAGTTATTCTTGAATAGAACTTGTAAGAAAATCAAATGATGGGGCAATATTCATTCATCATTGATAATTAACAAGTGTCTCGGGAGAAAGCTAGACAAAGTACTGCAGAAATCAATATCGTATAAAAAGACTCACTCTAATGAAATGAACTTAAGCACAAAATAAATATCTGACTCTTAAGTTCTCTAAGCGAAAACTCATTGGTTGGCTTGCCTAATAACACAGATGCAGCATTACTACGCACTTAGTAGTTTTCACTCCTGTACAACCTACTTTTATATTTCTAGTCTCTTCTTTGGCTATGTTTTCTTAATATCTGGTGTCTTATTCCTCCAAAGTACTAAGATTCTGATGTAAAATACTTCCATAAACACAAACTAATTACATAATCAAATAAGAACATTTAATGTACTAAATGTGTCCATAAACCACCCTTAAAGTGAAAACATTCAATAACTTAATATTTATTACAGAAACTTCCAAAAGATTAGCACTCACCATTGTCCTTCTGCTGAACATGGATCACTTTTTGAAAACAGGAATTAGCTGCAGAATATGCTTCCAACACCGCTGCTTTTTTTGCAATCTTTTTCTTCAAAGATTCTGGCAAACCGCTCATTAAAAATTCACGTTTTGCTTTGAACTCTGTGTAATCTTGCGAGTTTTCAGACTCATCTTCACTAATGAAAGTGACAACCAAAAATAACTTCATTAAACAGCAACTGGTTACAGCAATGCTTTTTGTAAAGATCTGAAGAAGCTTACTAAGAATATTCAATGAGATCAGTTTTTTAAAAAAGGTTTTTTTGAAAACAAAAATGACCTGCCCCTGCAAATGTATAACCAAAAGGCAGTTTCAAATGCTCCCTATTTGCAAGGCAAATGTGAGGCCAGGTTGACCATAGTTAGTCCTCAATTTATAATTGCTCCCTTAGCAACCAAAGTTATAATAGTCTCCCCAAAGGGTACTTATGACTGAAGTTGTGATGGGCTGTCCGCCAGTCATGTGTTCACATTTCAGATGCTTACCAATGCACCTGCATCTACAACTGTTTCCAGCATCCTATGGCCAGCCACTTCTCTGGAATGGTATAGGGTCTCCTGCTTGAGCAGAGGGTTCAACTAAAAGACCTCCAAAGTCCCTTCCAACTGTGTTATTCTGTTATTATTCTGTTATTCTAACCAGCCTGCTGTCTGACACTACTTCTTTCTGAAATACTCTATTGGAATATAGAGTAATGGAGACTTTGGTACTTGCAGTCTTGTGGGCTTCTAAACCTGGGGGGTTTCAATCATGCCGAATATGGATAAGCTTGGGGTTTCATAACTTCCATGGGGCTGCCTCTGGTATTCTAATTCAGAGGTCCCCAACCCTTGGTCCGTAACCTGGTGCTGGGCCACGGCTCCTTGGAAACTGGGCTGCGTAAGCAGCAGGCAAGTGTGCGAAGCTCTCCCAGTTCATAGAGCCGGAAAGGTTGGAAACCACTGTACTAAATCTTAATACACATTGGCAGGCAGTTGCATATTAAAAAAAGCAGGGAACGTTCTACCACATGTGGTGGATCTGCCCCAATGTTAGAAAATATTGACGTAAGATAAGAAAGTGGCTTGAAGAGATAAATGAATAGAGGATAGAGTTGAAGCCTGGATGGGTAGTAACAAACTCAAACTCAACCCGTCCAAGACCGAGTGGCTGTGGTTTCCGGCACCCCGATTCAGCCAGATAAGTCCAACACTGGCCATTGGGGGCGAACAACTGGCCCCCGTGGAGAGGGCGCGCAACTTGGGCGTCCTCCTGGATTCCCGGCTGTCCATGGAGGACCATGTGGCGGCCGTGGCCAGGGGGGCGTTCTATCAGGTTCGCCTGATACGCCAGTTGCGCCCCTTACTGGACCGGGGGGCCCTTCGCACAGTCACTCAAGCGCTTGTGACATCCCGGCTGGATTACTGTAACACTCTCTACATGGGCTCCCCTTGAGGTGCACTCGAAAGCTACAGTTAGTGCAGAATGCGGCCGCGCGGGTGGTTATGGATGCCTCAAGGCAAGCCCACGTAACACCTCTCCTGCGCGAGCTGCACTGGCTGCCTGTGGCCTTTCGAGTGTGCTTCAAGGTGTTGACCACCATCTTTAAATCGCTCCATGGCTCGGGGCCTAGCTATATACGAGACCGCCTCCTGCCCCATACATTCCTTCGTCCGGTCCGCTCCCACAGAGAGGGCCTTCTCTGGGTGCCGTCGGCTGGGCAATGCCGGTTGGCGACACCCAGGGGAAGGGCCTTCTCTGTGGCGGGCCCGGCCCTCTGGAATGACCTACCCCCCGACCTTCACACTACCTCGGACCTCCGCCTCTTCCGCCAATGTCTTAAGACGCATTTATTCCAACAAGCCGGCCTAGGATAGCCCCCCGTTCTGACTTTTATACATAAATTATAATTTGGTAGGGTTTTTAAATATGGGTTTTAGCACGGGTAAATAATTTAATATATTTTAATGTTGTATATTGTATTTATTGTGGTTTTTAAATAATGCCTGTGCGCCGCCCTGGGTCCTAACAAGGAGAAGGGCGGGGTATAAATTCAAAAAATAAAAATAAGCTAGAATTGTTCCTCCTGGAAATCTTTGATGGGAAAAGGGAGAAAAAAGTACAATACATAATACTACGCATATTAACTGCAAGCAGAATCATTTTAGCACAGAATTGGAAATAAACAGATACTCCCTCAGACCCAATTATAAGAAAGAAAATCTATGAATGTGCAGAAATGGATAGACTGTCTATGGAAATGAAGGAGAGAGAAGAAACCAAGTACTATTAAATTTGGAATAGATGGTATTCCTGGCTTGAGAGTAGACATAAAACTTAAGGTACAAACAGTAAAAGTATAATATATAGAGTGTATTTAAATAAGTATATAATTTAGGATAATGATATAGAGATAGAATTTTTTTAAAAATAAGATTGTTATGATATATATGGATACCGATATGGAAAAGCTATTGTAAGGGTAAATTTGTGTTTTGTGTTTTAAATGTTAAACAATTCAATAAACACTATTTTAAAAAAGTGGTGTTCTTGATGCATCTTGAAATAGATGGACCATTATTCAAAGATAAGAGGACACTGCTGTCAGGCCATTGTTACAGTGAGATCATTTTCTGAGCAATTTGCAGTTTGTTGATATAATTGTCTTCTGCAAGAATGGGAGACCAATTCAGAAAGGCTATGGGCTTATAGGCCGTTTAGGACTTTCAGAGATGAATGGAGGTGGGCAATTTATTGTGCATCCTATTCAATTATTTAATAGACAGAGTACAAAGATAATGAATAAGATTGCCTGAATGGCATCTCAGTAATAATTGCTCCCAAGGGGCATCTTGGTTTACTAAGGACCTTTGGATGATGAAAGAACTAAAGAGAGACCAATAGAAGAGAATACACGTAACTTGAGAGTTGAAGTAAGGAGTTCTTTATTCTCTCCGAACTTGGTTGTTTGCTTGCAGACGTTTATTACCCAGCTAGGTAACACCATCAGTGTATACATGCATATCAACACATCCTTTTTCCAAGTTGAACATGATTTGCAACCATGCTTCTATCAAATGTGTGTCTCAGCACTAACTGAAGCTACACATTTTTTAATCAAGCTCAACAAATAAATACTAGCAAAATGCAATTTTCAATTTAATTTAAAGATAGAGTAATGCCCATAGTTATATCATTATTCCATGAAATGATAATGGACTGACCTGGATTTGATAACAATAACTGCATCACCTGTAGATTTTTTATTTTTTTTCTTAATTGCCAAAGACATTTTCTCCTTCCCTTTAAAGAAAACATTGCTAAATTAGTATTAAACTTCTATGTTTCAAAGTGAGAAATATTAATGATAAAGAGGTCATTTATGATGTATTAGTTTCCATTGGATCAGGCTAATTGACAAAACATTGTTGGGTTGTTCCTATCTTAGCCAGCAAATTTATGGCTGTTATTTACACAATTACAAAGGGACAGGGTTTATGATCACAGATCGCACTTCGCACTTGTCTCTGTTGTAGCCGGTGAACATATTGTAAACTAGCTGGATACATGTGCTCCGTTACAAAACTATGTGATGAGGCTCCTCTCCTCTCCCCTTCTCTTCCTCAGGCTTGCCCCACAGAGGCCTCTCCTATATTATCCCCTTCTCTCCCTCAGTCTAACTCCTTAGCATCAGAGCGTTTTTCAGGTAGGGAGGGGAGTAGAATGTCTAAACTGCCAGCCCGCAGGCCGGATGAGTCACATGGTGGCCACACCCACACCCAAGTGGCAGTTGGAACAGAGTTATTTTCAGGTGGGGAGGGGGAGTAGAACGTCTAGCTCTTGGCATCAGTGTGTGTTAATAATAATATACAAAATACTAATGATCTGAGGGTCATTTTGAAAAATCCTTTCTTAGCAAGCACCTAGAAGCCAAGAGGAACATATGTGCAAAATTTCAAGTTTGTAGGCTTTATGGTTCTGGAAATTTTGTGATGCTGTATGAATGGTATTTTGCTTTTATATATATAGATAAGTAACATTTATTACCATTTGACATCTTTGTTGCCTTCACAAATTTGGTCCTTTTCCCCAACACATCATTTACACTTTGGAGTTTTTTGGGATTTTCTATGTGGTCTGAAACAGTGCCTGAATCCAGAGCCTGGGAGTTCTGCATAAAAACAAATAAATATTAACAAATTATTATTACCATTCAAAGACTGGAGGAATCTTTGATTGCCTGTTGGTGATGTGTAGGTGAATACTTCATCAGCTTGCTCCCTTGTTTCCCCCCCAATAATTTGTCAAAATTTCCTAACCTTTGATGCATAAATTCTCTGGTAAATTAATATGCCTTTATATTTCATGCAATGTTAGTAAGTCCATGGAGCTCAGGGCACATAATAGCTCCATTGCCAATATACCGCTTCACAGTTCTTTACAGCTGTCTCTAAGTAGTTTACAGAGTCAGGATATTTTCCCCAACAATCAGGATCCTCATTTTACCAACCTTGGAAGGATGGAAAGCTGAGTCAACCTTGAGCCCTGCCAGGATCAAATTTCTGGCAGCGAACAGAATTAACCTGTAATACTGCAGTCTAACTATTACACCACCCTGGCATATATAAATAAATGTGGCAAATTATTACGAGTATGATTTATCATGAACATATTCAGTTTTATCATATTCTCTTAAAGCAGTTCCAGGCCTAAGTAACAGATGCTATCCCCATAACAAATCTACAATGAATGAAAGGGATGCTCTCTGGTTAGAGGACTAACGAAGATCCCTGCAGATGACACAGTAAGCCCAAAACAAACAATGGACAGCTGGTTTTTAACTGCCACTAAGAAAGAAGCCATTAAATAAGAGCAAACATCCAAAAAATAAGCTTAAAATTGAAACCTTTCTTACAGAACAAATATCTTAATATAGGCTCTTCCTTCTTCTCCTTATTTCCAATGTTATATTTAGTTTTGAATGAAAAAGCTAAATAATCATAATGCTGGTAACATTAATGTCCTAAGCGGCAACTAACATTGATAAGAAATCACAAATTTAATCTACAAATTAAAGATATCTAGTTTTTCTTTCTTCTTCTGTATGTTCAATACTCTAAGCTACTTAAATAATAGAATATTAAGAATGTAAGAATACTGTATTGAAATAATGTATCAAGATTTACAGTAATACAATAATAAAGGGGGGAAAGAATATATGGCATGCTTTCATGTTATTGTGTTAATCTACCCATGTTAATCTACCCATTATAACTTAGAAAACCTTAGGCTGGTTTTTTTTTTTTTTTTTAAATTAAATTTATACCCCGCCCTTCTCCAAACGGACCCAGGGCGGCGCACAGGGATGTTAAAACACATATAAAACATATAAAATTTTAAAAAACTTATTCTAATAGACCCTGCGCTAAAAACCGAATTTAAAAAACCCAAATTTAAAACTATCTAAGAGTCAGTAATGGGGGTTATGCTAGGCCGGCTAGATGGAATAGGTGTGTCTTCAGACACTTGCGGAAGAGGCGGAGGTCAGAGATGGTGCGGAGTTCAGGGGGTAGGTCGTTCCAAAGGGCAGGGCCCGCCACAGAGAAGGCTCTTCCCCTGGGTGTCGCCAGTCGGCATTGTCCAGCCGACGGCACCCTGAGGAGGCCCTCTCTGTGGGAGCGTATCGGTCTGAGGGATGTATGGGGCAGGAGACGGTCTCGCATATAACTAGGCCCCGAGCCATGGAGCGCTTTAAAGATGGTCGTTAAAACCTTGAAGCGCACCCGAAAGACCACAGGGAGCCAGTGCAGCTCGCGCAGGATAGGTGTTATGTGGGAGTGTCTAGGCGCTCCCGTAATCACCCGCGCGGCTGCGTTCTGGACTAGCTGCAGCTTTCGGGTGCACCTCAAGGGAAGCCCCATGTAGAGAGCATTACAGTAGTCAAGTCGAGAGGTGACGAGTGCTTGAGTGACTGTGCGTAAGGCACCCCGGTCCAGTAAGGGGCGCAATTGGCGCATCAGGCGTACCTGATGGAATGCCCCCCTGGCCACGGCTGCCACATGATCTTCCATAGACAGCCGGGAATCCAGGAGGACACCCAAATTGCGCGCCCTCTCCACGGGGGCCGGTGTTTCGCCCCCAATGGCCAGAGTTGGAATAATCTGGCTGAACCGGGGCGCCGGAAGCCACAGCCACTCAGTCTTGGACGGGTTGAGCCTGAGTTTGTTACCACCCATCCAGATCCGTACGGCCTCCAAACACCGGGACATAACCTCGACGGCATCGTTGGGGTGGTCTGGGGTGGATATGTACAACTGAGTATCATCAGCGTACAGATGATATCCCACCCCAAAACCACGGATGATCTCACCCAGTGGCTTCATATATGTGTTGAACAGTAAGGGCGAGAGGACCGACCCCTGAGGAACTCCACATATGAGGGACCTCGAGGCCGACCTCTGCCCCCCTGCCAACACATATTGCGACCGACCAGAGAGGTAGAATGAGAACCACCGCAGAACGGTGCCTCCCAACCCCAACCTCCCCAGTCGGTGCAATAGGATACCATGGTCGATGGTATCAAAAGCCGCTGAGAGGTCTAATAGGACTAGGATAGAGGAATATCCTCTATCCCGCGCCCTCCAGAGATCATCAACCAACGCGACCAATGCCGTCTCGGTGCTGTGCCCGGGTCGGAAGCCGGACTGGCGCGGGTCTAGATAATCAACTTCCTCCAAGTGTCGCGGAAACTGTTGGGCCACCACACTCTCAACAACCTTCACTAAAAAGTGGAGGTTGGAGACCGGACGATAGTTCTCTAATAATGCTGGATCCAGGGACGGCTTCTTGAGGAGGGGCCTCACCACCGCCTCTTTCAGGACAGCAGGCAAGGACCCCTCACTCAAAGATGCGTTGACAATGCCCTGGAGCCAGCCTCGTGTCGTCTCCCAGGATGCCAGTACAAGCCAGGAGGGACACGGGTCCAATAAACATGTGGTAGCCCTAAGTCTCTTTGACAACTTGTCCATATCCTCGGTGGTAACAAAATCAAACTCCTCCCAGGATGGTGTCACAAGAACAGCCTCGGCCTGCTCGACTGGACCACTGTCGATGGAGGGTAGCTCGTTCCGAATCCGAGTGATTTTCTCCTGCAGATAAATCCCAAATTCCTCTGCTCGACCCTGTAAAGGGGCTTCCCGCGGCCTCTGTTGAAGGAGGGAGCGGGTCACCCCAAACAGGGCGGCAGGCGGTTATCTGCGGATGCAATAAGAGTGGCACAATACTCACGTTTGGCCACTTTTATCGCCACTAAGTAAGTCCTAATATGGTCTCTCACTAGTGTTCGGTCGGCTTCGGAGTGAGAAGATCTCCATCTGCTCTCTAGGCGTCTCTTGTGGCGCTTCATCCCCCTAAGCCCCTCGGTAAACCAAGGAGCCCAGGTGGTTCGTCGCCGCAAGAGAGGCCGCAAGGGCGCAACTCGGTCCAAGGCCCCCGTGGCCGCACTTAACCATGCAGCCACTAGGTCCTCAGTCGAGTCGTGGGGCAAGTCCACAGGAATTGGCCCAAGCTCCCTCTGGAACCTTATCGGGTCCATCAGGAGCCTGGGGCGGAACCATATAGGAATGTCCGGTTCCGCCTCCCCGCAGTGAGGTGCAGCGATCGGAAAGTCGAGCCGAAGGAGAGCGTGATCTGTCCATGACAGGGGTGTGATGACTAAATCCCCTATTCCCAGATCACTACTCCACTGTCCCGAGAC
This sequence comes from Rhabdophis nuchalis, assembly GCA_039707465.1. Lineage (NCBI taxonomy): Eukaryota > Metazoa > Chordata > Lepidosauria > Squamata > Natricidae > Rhabdophis > Rhabdophis nuchalis. The sequence continues at coordinate 177,328,546 of CM077646.1, read as the reverse complement.
GAAGATGAGATCCAGGGTGTGTCCGCCCTCGTGAGTAGGGCCTAAAACTACCTGGGTCAGGTCCATGGCTGTCATGGAAGCCATGAACTCCCGAGCTGCACCAGAGGTTTCGCCTGCCGACGGCAGGTTAAAGTCCCCCATGACTAAAAGTCTGGGGGTCTCAACCGCCGCCTCGGCTATCACCTCTAGGAGCTCGGGCAGGGCTGTTGTTGCATAGCGAGGAGCCAGGTATACAACTAACACGCCCAACTGCCTCCCAAGGCCCCACTTCACAAGGAGGGACTCGCACCCGGTCGTCTGAGGGATCGTGGTCTCCTTTGGCTCAAGACCTTCCCTAACCATAATCGCCACCCCCCCACCCCTCCGTAGGGCCCTAGGCTGATGGAAGGCTCGGTATCCTGGTGGGCACATTTCTACGAGGGGATGTCCTCCCTCGTGGCCCAACCAGGTTTCCGTAATGCCTACCAGGTCCGGGTCCCCCTCTGACACAAGGTCATGGATGAGGGGGGCTTTTTGTACCACGGACCTGGCGTTGCATAGCATCAGCCTAGGGCCCCGGGTCTGTGGTTCTTGCCCACCTAGTCTGCGATGGGGACAGGGGGAGTTGGAGCGTGTGACCACCCGTAACCAGCGGCCCCGGTCCTCCAACTGGTGATGTCCATCCCCCTTCCCACCGCCCCTGCCCCTCCCCAAGACCGTATTGATGGAAAATACCCCAGTGGAAACGACCCCCCCTCCCCCCTCCTCCGTTACTCTACTTCCGCTTCCTGCCGGCCCTTTTTGGCATACCCCCACCTGACTCTCCCTCCCCCCCTCCCTGGAACCCCCTAAAAGTCGAATAAAATGTTTAAATAAAAAACCCCTTAGTCTGCCCTTCGCCCACCTCTCAGGAGCAATCAGTCCATCCTCGAGGTGGGCCCGTGTTAGATAAGGGGGCCAGGCCTGCGAGAGGGGAGACTCCCGCAGGCAAAGGAGATCACACCTAGAATACATTTGGAACCCCCGATAGTCGTCTAGGTCCGGGGGGATAATAGCAAGTCCGCTAAGAGTCCAGAGGAGCAGCAATAAAGTGACAGATGAATAAAGTGCAATAGATGACCTTAAGGGGGGGCAGGAGGGAAAAAGTCAGTTGGTCTTAGTCTATCAGTCTAGGGGTCCTGCATATGGGCAGATCGAAGGTTAGTCCCTGTACAAACCCCAGCCGACTGTTCTTCTCGGCCACACAGGCCCAAGTCCGCACCTAGTGCCACACGACTAGTTGGTCTGTCGTGTGGCCTGATGAAAGATGCTGCCATGTGCCGGCCCGGCTCACTTCCTCCTGTCCAAGGCACTCACTTTGGATCTTCCTGAGCCCTTCTGCGCTGTTGTTCCACCGTTTCCGACCTGGCTGCTTGGCTTCTCTCAGTCCATTCTCCTTCTTCTACACATTCTCAATCTCCTTCTTCTTCTTTCTTTTCTCCTCCATCTCCAACTCCTTCCATCTCCATCGTCAATCCATCTCCCTTCCATCACCATTTCCTCTCCAATCCATCTCTCCATCTCTCCTCCATCTCCAATCCATCTCCAGTCCATCTCCTCCTCATTCTCTCCTTCCCCTCTTTCTTTCCTCCTCTCTCCTCTCTTCATATCACTCTCTTCCAATCTCTCCTCTCGCAAGCTTCTTCCATTTCTCCATACCAGCTCCACCTCCCGTCCGTCGCCTCCAGCCATCCAACCTTCCATCCACAGCTTCCGCAGCTCCCGCAGCACTCTCCCCTCCTCTCCTGGGCCGGTCGGTAAGATCACACTCGGGTCGGATTGAATAAAATCCTCCCGGCACGGCTCGGTCCGGCCCTTCAGATGTTCCGGCCGGACCCTCTAGTTCTTCCGCGTCCCGGCTTCGCCCCCCAACGCCAGGATACGCCGGGACGCTCTAGGCCGGGGCGTTCTAGGCCGCAGGGCCGATTCTGGCCGCGTCCCTCGCTCCCAGCGTCTCCACTCTCTCCCGTCACAGCCCAGGCTCGCCCTCTGAATCCGGGCGGCTCGGCGTGACGGCCAGTGGGTCAGCTTGCATGGCCAGCCCTCCACGATGGGCAATGAGGGCTGGCAACGTCCCTCCGGAGGCAAAACGACCCCCGGGTCTCCTCCTGATCAAGGCGCGATCGCCATTTTTCGCGCGTGCGCAGACAGCTCTCCTGAATGTAAGTTTCTATCGCATTTTTTTTGCTATAATTAAACTTCAAATGAATGTGAAACAAAACATGTAGAAGCAAAGCAAGTTTATTAAGTTTTTTCAAACTCAACAGGAAACATTTCAGTTAATTTCAGCAGCAAAAATATGATTACATAAATCAGTGATCTCAACAGACTTACTTCCATTTTTTCTAAATGTTTCTTTTCAGCAAGAGCCCGTTGTCTGGAAGAGCGTCTTAAAGATATGTGGAATGCTTCTTCCACAGTTCTTGATATTCGATTATGCTGTACAGCCTTTGCTTTCTCAACCAATTTCTTTGCTTTGAAAACATTTCTAGAAGTTGAATTCATCTACCACAAAAATGAAAAATAATTAACAGCTGTGAGCTGAAACACACGCACCCTTTCCTAACCGTGTTTTTCCTTCCTATACGATACCTCTGACTATAATGAACAGTATTAGTGCCACATATTAAGTAGACCTCTGATATGGTGTAAAACAGGAAAATAATTAGACAGTTATAACAAATGTGTACATTGCACATACCGTATTTTTCGGAGTATAAGACGCACTTTTCTTTCAAAAAAGAGGGTGAAAATCTGGGTGTGTCTTATACACTGAATGATGGCATATATTTTGCCACCAGAAACTCCGCCCCCTTCACCAAAATGGCCGTGCATAGCCTTTAGGAGGCTTTCAGACTGCTCCTGGGGGCTGGGGAGGGCAGAAATGAGAGAAAAACAGGCCATTTTTTGCTCAATTTTGCCCTCCCAGCCCCCAGGAGCACTCTGTAAGCCTCCTCAAAGCTATTCATACTTCTTTTTTGGGGGGGGGGAGCCCGTTTTCATGGAAAACAGCCTGTTTTTTGCTCATCCCCCCCCCCCAGGAGCATTCTACAAGCCTCCTAAAGGTGATTCATGCCCATGGGGGGGGGGGGGAGAACGGGCCCGTTTTCACAAAAAAGGGCCATTTTTGGGATGTCTGCAGAGTGCAACAACTTTTTTTTTTAAATTTGCCTCGTCAAAATCTTGGTGCGTCTTATACTCCGAAAAATACACTATATACATATAGAAATTTCCAAGCATTCTACTGAAGGTGCCAGTATGAGCCAGTATATTAATTTGCAAAGTCTCTAAGTGCAGCAAGATCAATAAATGCCTCAAATTTGCTTTCATTACTCTGCCCATTCATTCTCTAAGTATATTATTTGATCACAAGATAATGCAGATAATTGAAAATTTAAGTTACATGATCATAAGAATGGCAACCCTAACTTTAGTGTAAATATTTTCCATGAAGTGTGAAAATAGGCCTATGCAAACCTTATATTTTTCATGGGTTTAAGAGGCTTTCTTTTCATACATGATTCAAAGGTCATTTTCACACTTTAAATCCAGCTATCTAACCTTAATTTTTTACAATGATGCTTTAAGGGTTACTTTCATTCAGATTTATCATACCTTTACATTCTGATGCGTAGATCTGTCTGAGGTATTAATTCGGGTGAACTTCATCCTGTATAAAGAAAAACAAAAAACCCACTCCATAATGTTACACTTTAAAAAAAATGCAACTTTAGTATGTTTTGAAACCCTGATAAGTTTCTATTTCCAGGCAAAATAATATAACAATCATTATTTTTACTCTCAAAATATTAGGAGATTAGGGGACTTGAGGCTAAAACATATGAAGAACAGTTGCAGGAATTGGGCATGTCTAGTTTAATGAAAAGAAGGACTAGGGGAGACATTATTATTATTATTATTATTATTATTATTATTATTATTATTATTATTATTATTATTATTATTATTATTATTACTATTATTATTATTATTATTATTATTTATTGTTTGGATTTATATAACCGCACCCTCTCCCCAAAGGGACCTGGGGTGGTGCACAGGAAATTAAAAACCACATAGTATCACAAATATAAATAATTAAAACCGAATTAAATAAATTATCCCTGTGCTAAAAATTTAAAAGTATTAAAACATTAACCCCATCTAAAACCCAATTAAAACAATTTAAGGTACAGACTGTAGGCTAGGTAAATGGCTTAGGCCAAACCGGCCTGATGAAACAAGAAAGTCTTTAATTTCTGGCGGAAGGCACGGAGGTCCGTAGTTATTCTAAGGTCAGGGGGTAGGTCGTTACAGAGGGTTGGGCCCACCACAGAGAAGGCCCTTCCCCTGGGCGTCGCCCGCTGGCATTGCCTGGTGGATGGCACCTGGAGAAGTCCCTCTCTGTGGGAGCGAATCGGCCAAAGGGATGTATTATTGTGGCATGATAGCAGTGTTATCATGCCACAAAGAAGAGGGAGTCAAACTATTCTCCAAAGCACCTGAGGGTAGAACAACTAAGAAGTGAGAATTTTCCTGACAGAACAATTAATCAGTGGAACAGCTTGCCTCCAGAAGTTGTGAATGCCCCAACACTGGAAGTCTTTAAGAAGTTAGTCATTTGTCTGAAATGCTATAGGGTTTCCTGTCTAGGCAGGGGGTTGGACTAGAAGACCTCCAAGGTCCCTTCCAACTCTGTTATTCTATTCTATTCTATTCTATTATGTAAAAATAACATTACCTTATTGGGCTGTTTGAATCAAAGGGCTCAGTTATCACTTCAGCTGTATACAAGTCATTTTTAAAGGATCGGTTTGTTTTAGGAGTAGATGTCTGCAGAGGGTAAGCATCTGGTGGATTTCCAGTAACAGGCTGTGAAGCCATGGCTTTTTCTGGTGTACTCTGGCTTCTCTTTTGCCGACAATGTCTTCTCAATCTCTTACTTTTTTGAGAAAATTCTTTTTCTTTCTTAGTTGGCGTTGTCCTATTAATTGGACCATGGGCACTATTGTTCTGGTTATCATTAATATTGAAATCCTTCTCTTTTGCTTCCACTATGCCCTTCCGTTTTTTGGATTTATTTCTTACTCTGGTGCTATCACATTTTTCGGTAATGTCATGGGCAGTGCCACTATCATAAGCTATCAATGCATTATTTGCAGGCTTTTGGTTAGAGTCATCCTCGCATTCTTCCCCTTCTAGTTTGTGGCTTGATAGTTTTTCTTCAACTTCTTTCTGGTTACTAGGTCTCCTTTTAGCTCCGTTTTTTAAAACATCTGCTCCTGGCTGCCTAAAAGCTTTCATAAATTGGTACCGTTCTTCTGCAGTGCATTTTGATGTCACAGTCTCTGAACCTGCACTTTCTAATACTGCCAGTTCTAACTCCTCTTCTGCAATCACCACATTGGACTTTCTTTTTTGAGCCACCTGTTCAATATGCTCCATTTCTGAGGAAGCTGGACTCTTTTTTACTTTGGCTTTGCTTTTTTGGTTTACAAAAATAGAGGCGATTTTTTTGGACCGGAGAGATTTTGGAGGGACAGAATGAATTTGGGCGAGGACAGTCACTTTCTTAAGTGACAAATCTTGAGTATCTTGATCAACGTCGGATTTATCTGAGGCAACAAAATCATCAAGTGTCTGTTTTCTTGGAATCTGTTCGAAGTCTTCTCCTTGGCTTTTTAAGAAGTCTTCAAAAGATACAGTGACAGTATTGTATGGCGTCGTTGGTGCTCTAGCCTCAGGATCCAGAGTAAGCACTACAGTTTTATTTTCTGATTCAGTGACAGACGCAATTTGTTTATTAGTTTCTTTACGTGAATCCTTTGTCTGTGTCTCAGTGGTAGAATTTTCAAACAAGTCCATTTCATTCTTAGGCTTCCTTCTTTTTAATTTTTTTGTATTGCTTTTTACTATTTTAGATTTTCTTCCCTCATTCTTATAGCTAACTTTATTGAGAAGGTCTTCACCACAAACATTTAATGCCTGTTCTCCATTTGTGAGGTCAATCAACGCAATATCGTTGTGACTCATGAAACTAGCCTCAGAGTTCTCTTCTTTTGGATTGGCTGCCTCTTTATCATTATCCTTATTCACTTCTACCAAAGACTCAGGCTCAGGCGTTTTATCAATTTTTAATTTATTATTTAATTTATTCCGCTTTCCTCTTGATTTAAGTTTTGATGGAGGCTTTGAAGAATTTTCCAAGGATACTAAGTTTGCTTTGCTTTCTTGCTCCAGTAAAGATGACGGAGAATTCTCATTTATAGGAGTTTTTTTAAAATAATCCATTATATTATTAGACTTTGGTGGTGACAACACGCTCTCAACATTTTTCCCCAATGGCGAAAAATAGTTGGTAATTGCTTTAATAGAAATGTTGTCTTCCTTCCGTTTTGTATATGACTATAAAGAAAGAGCATATAAATAAGTACAATTAACATGCGAATGTAATATCTTATCAAGGTGATATTCACTTTGAAATTATTTTGAAGATTTTCAGCATATCATTCACAAACCCATGGCATTATTTTTAAGTGTTGCACAGTGCTTTGGATTCACGACCACAAAAATGTTTTAAAACATTTGGGGACTGCAAACATTACATCTTTTTGCAGCCTAAAGCACATATTATTCATTTCAGACATGTCTTCTTGTCAACAGGCAACACATTCAGGCTTTAATTTAGAGAATCTAGACCAACTTCCAGCTGAATTATTAATGCCAGTGCACAAAAATAAAGGAAAAAAACTGGACAGTCATATAGCATAGATAATCCCTGACTTTTATTAGTGGCCCATTCAAAATTACAACCGCACTGAAAAAAGTGACAGCTGGTCCTCACATTTACTACTGTCACAGCATCCCCACAGTCAAGTGATCAAAATTTGGGTATTTGGCACTTGGCATGTGCTCACACCAGTTGCAGCATTTCTGGCTCATGTAGACATCATTTGTGACCTTCCCAGCAGATATATAAATTAATAAATTATTATTATTATTACTATTATATCCGACAAGCAAAGCCTGTGGGAGAAACTGGATTCCCATAACAACTGCAGGGACTCATTCAACAACCATGGCAAAAAAGATCATAAAATTGAGCAGGAATCACTTAATAACTGCCTTGCTTAGCAATGGGAAACCTGATACCAATTGTCATTGTAAGTTGAGGACTACCTGCACTTATCTTTTGTATTACAGCAGATTGCTTTCCTAATTTCTTTTTCATGAGTCAAGAAGAACAAAGTAGCCATGCCTATTTAAACAAAAATATGGATGTGAGTGCAATCTGGCCATTACATCTGTCACTACATCGATGGCCAGGGTTGACTTAAACAAAATAAAACCAGTGAAGCAGGTCAAGGATAATAAATACAAGGTTCTGCTAGAATCATTACTAGGCATTGGCTAAGTCTTAATGCAACTTCTACACTTTGTGAAGAAATCTTGACAACCGTAATTAGTTTAATTAACTTTCTAGTGTATTTCTTGTCTAACAATACAATCCTAAAAAGGGGGACTAACAATCTTTGAATTGCACAGTGCCAAATCCCGATGGCCCTTCCCAGGTTGGGAATTACAGTATGCAGAAAGACCAGAAAGTCCAGTTACCTCTTGAAAAAAAGCACCTTTGGGACAACCGTGACCTGTTGGATGACTGGAGACTCTCCATAAAGACAGTAGGCAGAAAGAGTTCCTTGGAAAGCTAGCAAAAGAACAGTAGAGTTTGACACCTCCTCTCTCTAACCTTGGACTTGGCAGCCCAAGGATCAGCTGCCAAGGATCCTCGGTTTTGGGAGGGATCGCAAAACCAAGTGTGCGTCCGCTAAAGGAGACACATGAAATCAACAGGCTAATAGAGCCGAGAAGACAATTTCACTCCCCGCTTAAAATCCAGATTAACAGGCAGATGTTGCATGCATATATGAAAGGGGAAGGCAAGGAGGTGTCAAAAGATTAAAGCCGGTACAAAGAGATCTCAGAATCCCAACCGCTTTCCCCTCCGCGCTCGGGCGAGCAAAAGCGGGGAGATCGAAGGGTTCTTCTCCCCCCCCCCCTCCTCTTCTCGCCTTGCTCTGCCTGGCGTCCCTCTCTTTAGCGCTTACCTGGGCAGCCCCATCGGTCGGCGAGGCGGTAGCGGCCGCGAACACGGCCATCTTCCCTGCAAGAAAGCCTCCCCCCGACAGCTCCTATCCGCCATTCAGCGGGAAGAGGAACCGAATCGGAAATTCCCGCGCGAGAAATACAATCGGGCAAACCAGAAAAGACCGCGCGAGAGGCGGGGAAGGGGGAGGGATTTGGAGCGCCGCGACGCTTGGGAGGGAGGGGCGTGCGCTCTCGGGAGGCACGTGACAGGAGAGCTCTGCCAAGGCCCGCTCGTTGCCGTGTTCTATGTCACGTGAAACCTCTTAAGCCAATTAGACGAAGGCTTGTCGCGGCGGGTCGCGGGGGGGGGGGGCAAGGAGAAGGTTTTGCTTTGTTTTCAAGGCACAAAAGGTTGTTTTGACCTCAATTGGTCTCCTGGTAGCGGTTACTTAGTTCTTTCATTAACAATATTTGAAGTGGGTGCATTACACTATACTTTGCCTTGCTTCTTCTTGATTGTTTGATGGTGTTGCTCTTAATTCATTGTTTTATTTCATTTAATTCAAACATAAATCACACTAGGATACTAAGTAAATGTACATTGTTTCTTAGTATCCTAGTATGATATCTGTTTGCTTATTTAGATCCATGACTATCACTAAGTGTTGTATCTAATGTTTTATGATGAATGTATTTTTACAATAACTGATAATGATCTATCACAATTGTTGTATGTTCACTGAGAGCTTATGCACAGAAATGACAAATTCCTTGTGTGTCTAATCACACTTAGTCAGTAAAGAATTCTAATAAAGAATTCTAATTCATTGTTTTCAATTAGGATAAATTTCTAGAGACAAAGCCATGTTGATATTATGTAGAAAATTAATTATTGTTATATATACACCAATGTTGAATCACAGCTGCCTGTTCTTTAGCTGGTGTTGGCCTTCATACACATCATATTATTGTCAGGAAGTTGGGATTTAGTATCAGCATAGTAGATATATAGATTCAGCTTGTATAGCCTTTTGTAATTAACAGATGGAATTTTTTTTCAATGTGCAGATTTTCTAAGTGCTGCCCAAGACTTTTTGGTATGGCACCCAGTGTACTGACAACCACTAGGACCACCATAGGCATCTTATACCATGATCTTTTAGCTTTGATTTTTAGATCAAGAAGATCTAACTTGGGGGTCATTCCATGTCAAGTAGTCTGGGGCTCCCTGCTCAACTATCATGGATTTCGATGAAATTTTGTGTGAACATGTACACATGTTCCCAATGAACCTGGGTGAAGTGTTACATGTGCCAATGCAATATTTACGGAGATATAGTCATTTTAAAAAGACAAATCTCTGACTTCCTTCCTTCCTTCCTTCCTTCCTTCCTTCTTTCCTTGAATTTTCTCCAAATAGAATAGAATAGTTTGACCCATAACGCAGACTTCTACAGTATGACCCTGAGGGTTCAGCAACTTTGAGACGTAATATCTCTGGCAATACTTTGTTGAGAGAAACAAAACCTGGCCATCTTGTACAACTTGTGTTTTATTAAACAAAATAATAAAAACATTCTCATGAGCTATCTCCATCTAGATAAGTTGGAGCAAAGTTGGCCGAAAATGACTATGGCTTGAAAAAAGATTAAAGTTTGCTTTTATATCTCTGGAAGGAAAGGTATGAGAAACATGAAACTGTGTGTAATTACTTAGCAAATAAGGTTTTCGAACATAAAATTTCAATTTCCTACTGCGTTCCGATAGTTCACAAATTGAGTGTAAAGTTGACAGTTTTTGTAAAAATGCCAAAAATAGGACATTTTCAACTGGCTTTTACAAAAAAATACCTTCTGGAAATTCTGTTAAGTCATTTTCATTAGAAAGAACATGTTTCAAACCCCCTAAAAAGTAAGGTTGATTTTTCATCACTGACATATAAAGCCCTAAAAATAGGGACAAAGTTGAGGACGTTGTATGGCAACATCACATGCATTCTATTATTGTTTTGTCTTTTTTGGTTTATATAGACATCATTACTACTATTATATTGCATTGGTCCATGGTGACATTGTCACTACCAGCTCAGGCACTTGAACCAGCAACCCCATCACCATTGCATGGGCCAATAGCCATGCAATACCAGCCTCGGGTGGGTTTCATAATTCAGATCCCAAGCTTGTAGTTTGATTTCTTCCTCGAGGTTTCAAAGCCTTATGTGGGTATCTGTCTGGTTCCCAAGCTGACAATTGGGCAGCTTATCCTAGGTTCCCAAGTCTAAAGTGGGTATCTTATATGGTTCCCAAGCCAAAGTCTGTACTGTTCATACTGCCAAATTCCGATTATCGCTTATTTATTATTAAATTTACACGCCATGTTCTTTAGTGTCACTTCTGGGAATTGATACTGTTGACCTGACGACGTAACTGAAGCTGCTGGAAGTACGCAAATAAGATGTGGTTCTGGAACCCAACAAACATCTTGTCTTTCAGGCTAATAAAATGAGCAGGACCTTGTGGATGCATAAATGTTACCAACGCATCATTTTGTTTGTTTGAAATTTCCACGATGTTACCTACCCTCTGATCCAAGACCGAGTGGCTGTGGTTTCCAACGCCCCGATACAACCAGTTGATCCCATCACTGGCCATAGGGGGTGAACATCCCCCTATGGATCGGACTCGCACATCCCCCCGTGGATCGGACATCCCCCCGTGGATCGGACTCGCAACTTGGGCGTCCTCCTGGATACTCGGCTGTCTATGGAAGATCATGTGACGGCCGTGGCCAGAGGGGCTTTCTGCCAGGTTCGCCTGGTACGCCAGTTGCGGCCCCTATTGTACCGGGACGCCCTTCGCACAGTCACTCATGCGCTCGTGACATCCCGACTGGACTACTGTAACGCTCTCTACATGGGGCTCCCCTTGAGGTGCACCCGACGACTACAACTAGTCCAGAATGCGGCTGCGCAGGCAATTATGGGTACCACCAGGTACTCCCACGTAACACCGCTCCTGCGCGAGCTACACTGGCTACCTGTGGCTTTTCGGGTGCGCTTCAAGGTGTTGATTACCATCTTTAAAACGCTCCATGGCACGGGTCCTAGCTATCTGCGTGATCGTATCCTACCCCACACATCCCTTCGACCAATTTGCTCACACAGAGAGGGACTTCTCCGGGTGCCGTCCACCTGGCAATGCCAACAGGCGGCATCCAGGGGAAGGGCCTTCTCTGTGGCGGGCCCAACCCTCTGGAATGACCTACCCCCCGAACTTAGATCTATCACGGACCACCGCTCCTTCCGTCAATAATTAAAGACCCATCTTTTCCAGCAGGCCGGCCTGTCCTAACCTACCGTACCAGCCTAGTTTTAGTAAATATTACCAATCGGGTTTTTACGATATAAATTTAAACAAGGTACTTTTTAACACAGGGTAAAATATTTAATTTAGTTTTAATTTATTTATAATTTGTTATATGTATATGTTCTTAAATTCCTGTACACCACCCCGAGTCTCTTCGGAGAGAGGGGGCGGTCAATAAATCCAAATAAATAAATAAATAAATAATTTTTTTGTCATAAATGAAGGCAACATAACAACCGGGATATTTGGATTGACATTATTGGACATTTTGGCCAGAAAGTTAATTGTGTCATTTGAAACTTTGCTGACAGAAATTGAATTTGAATCAACTGGCACAAACTGGTCATGATCTCTTGTGCCAGCTATTGTGCTGCTAACTTTCCATCTTCTTGCAGCATCCTGCTTTCTTTGATTTCTTCCTTCGGAATGTATATATATTTCATTCCGTGAAAGTCTCACCATGTGATTTTGTTTCACAAAATCACCATGCAACGGCATTGGCAGCACCACTGAACGTTTGGCTCTTGAGCCAGCCTCCAGCAACCAACCAAATACTGACGCCGACAGATCTGTTCAACTTTTGGGACAGAAACATTCACAGAATTAAATATATAAATATATATATATATATATATATATATAGATAGATAGATAGATAGATAGATAGATAGATAGATAGATAGATAGATAGATAGATAGATAGATAGATTCTGAAGAAAGGAAGGAAGAACCCTAACCCCAACCTTAACCCAAACTCTTTCCTTACGTACCTGCATACTGGTAGACCTTGACTTACAAGTTTGTTTAGTGACCATTCAAAGTTTCAACAACACTGAAAAAAGTGACTTATGACAGCTTTTTACACTTACAACCATTGCCTATCCCCATGGTCACATGATCCAAATTTCAATGCTTTGCAACTGACTCATTTATGATGGTTATAGTGTCCCAAGAGTCATGAAATTACCTTTTGCAATCCTCTGGCAAGCAAAGTCAGTGAAAAGGTAAGATTCACTTAACTGTTTTATTAACCTAAAAATGCAGTGATTCACTTAGCAACTGTGGCAAGGAAGGTCATAAAATGGGCCAAAGCTCACTTAACAAATATCTCACTTAACAATAGAAATTTTGGTCTCTGTTGTGGTTGTAAGTCAAGGACTACCTCTGGGCATGTCAATTGTTTCACTTTTCAATTTCCAAACATTAGGGGTGCTCAAAACTTGTGACATGCCTTGAGGATTGTAAAGATATTTTGGTTACTTTAATCAATGTTATTTATATGTGCTTTGTAACTACTGGTAACTACATAAATATAACTTTTAAAAATTTTGTTTCATTTGTACAACAGCATGTAACAAGTATGGAACAGCATAGCTTAAATTATGACTTCACATCACACAATTTATCATTTTGGAATCATCTTAGCTAGCTGAAAAAGCTATTAATAAAAAGCTCCCCATTTTATTTATTTATTTCATCAAGCATGAATTAGATAACAAATATAAGTATAAACATGATTATGAATACATGAAATGAATATGAATATAAGGGAACATTAGGACAGAGATGGTAGGCATGCTGGTACACTTATGCACATCCCTTAAAGATCTCTTAGGAATGGGGTGAGGTCGACAGTAGACAGTCTAAGGTTAAAGTTTTGGGGTTTGGGGAAGAAACCACAGTGTCAGGTAGTGCACTTCAGGCAGTTGTGGGTTGCCAATATTTTTACTACCGGTTCTGGTGCACTCTCCCGTGCACATGTAGAAGCTTCCGCATATGTGCAGAAGTGTCAGGGCAGGTGGGTGAAGCCTCCCGGCACCGCTACTACCAGTTCAGCTGATCAGGGCCAAACTGGGAGCAACCCACCTCTGATTCCAGGCACTGACAACTCTGCTACTGAAGGCGTATTTTCTGCAATCACGTTTGGAGCAGTTTACCATAAATTTGTATCTATTGTGTGGTCCTGTGATGTTGTAGTTGAAGCTAAAGTAGTCACTGACAAGTAGGACATTGCACCGTGATGGCAAACCTATGGCACGGGTGCCACAAGTGGCACGCGGAATCATTTCTTAGGGCACGTGAGGCGCTGCCCTGTCAGCTCCAGCGGTTTAGGCTTTCTTTTGAGGCTGTTTTTCACCCTCTGGAGGCTTCAGGGAAGCTCTTGAAGCCTCTGGAGGTGGGGAGGGGAGGCTGTTTTCACACACACACACCCAGGCTCCTAGAAAGCCTCTGGAGCCTGGGCAGGGTGAAAAAAGCACACCAAAAGCAGGGGGTCACGCACATAGCATTAAGGGTGTGGCACCTCCACGCACAACCCCCCTGTGCTCCCCCCGCTTTTGGCACATGAGCCAAAACAGGTTAGCCATCATTGTTGTAGCAGATAATTTTATGTACTACGCTTAGGTTGGATTGAAGACAGTGAAGTTCTAAGTTGTCTAAGCCCAAAATTTCAACTCTGGCGGCATAAGGGATTCCATTGGCAAGATTTGTATTTATACTAATTACAGTAATTATTGAAAGCTAGTCAATTATATTTTTGAAGTGACTTGGACTCAATGAGGGTCAAGACAGCTGAGGTAGGCTAAGCAACATGCTTTATTGAAACACGCAGGCAAAAAACAACTATGTACAAGTAAGCAGTAGAAAGGGACCTCCCTGCCTGACAGCTATTTATATATCAGCTGTCAGGCAAGGGTCCAATCAGACAGTCCCAGCAACTAATTTCAGCCAGTAGCTTCTGCCCCCTCAGATGTAGGGTCGAAGACTTGCGGCCAGTCGTAAATCGAGGACTTAGGGAGCCGGTTGCAAGTCGAGGACCATAACAATTTTGCCTAGCATCCTTCTCTATGGTAGCATAATACTATTAGCTCTATAATGGGTTGATGGATGGCGCAAGTCCCGAGTGAGAAAGAACAAATATCACGGTAAATAACTGACTCATGAAATAGCTTCTCGGAATGACGACCCTATTCTTTTTAACATGTATTTGCCATAATCATCTACCATAATTTGGGTTTTTTTTTAAACTCCCTTTTGATGTAATTAACCACGTCGCTTCGGTTAAAACAAGTCAAGAAAACAGCTATGGATTACAATCTTCATTCATTCTTCAGAGTTAGGCAATTGGAAAGGGTGAGCACTCCGAAAATAAATAAAATAAAATAAAATAAAATAAAATAAAATAAAATAAAATAAAATAAAATACGGGATTCACCACACGAGCCGAGGACCTCGGAGACCCCGCCCCTTTTCCTGTCTCTTGCACGAGTGAAATGCCCGGATGTCCTTCGCTTCCGGTTGTGAAGCTGCTGCCAATAGTGGGCTTGGCTGAGCGGAGGGCCTGCCACTCTCGCTGCCGACTGGCGGTGGGTCGTCATCGGGGGGGAAAATGGAGCCGGAGCCGGAGGCGTTGTTGCAGGAAGCGCACGAGAGCATCGAGGCGGCGCGTACCTACCGCCGGGAGCTGCAGCAACGCCTCAAAGGACTGCACCTGGCTCGCCAGCAGGTAACCATGCAGGGCGGGATTCCGCCGGCGCCCGCCTGGAGAGCCCCTGTCTTGCGGCGATGTGCGTGCGGAGAGCGGATGTGCGGGGGAAACCTGTGGAATGTACGCTCTGCGTTGCAATGCATTGCTCTCCTTCTAAACTGGAAACAGCGGGCTCCCTGTTTGGAGTTTGCCAAGCGCTGCGGCGCATTACTCGATCCGAGGGGCAGCTTTAGACTCCCTCTCTGCAAAAAAGATTGGCAGAATGGCACGGCGGGGCTCCCCCTTTGGCGAAGCGTATAAAGTGTCGATTGCCTTGCCCCTTCCGTTCTGCTTTTCAGCGAGCTAGTTTGCAGGGAGAACTTGCCTTGTATTGCTGCTTTTTGCCGTGTACAGTAGTAGATTAGAATAGAATTCTTTATCGGCCAAGTGTGATTGGACACACAAGGAATTTGTCTTTGGTGCATATGCACTCAGTGTACATAAAGAAAAATAGAATACATTCATCAAGAATCTTAAGATATAACACTTAGTAACCTATGACTATCACTAATAAGCCATCAAATTATACTAGGAAACAAATAAAGCAATATAAATTGTAAAGATACAAGCAACGTAGTTATAGTCGTAAGTGGTAAGAGATAAGTACTAGGAAGGAAGAGAATAATAATAGTACTTCAAGTCTTAGTAGGTAATATGACAGTGTTGTGAGAATTAGTTGTTAAGCAGAGTGATGGAATTCTGGTGGGAAACTGTCCTTGTGTCTAGTTGTTCTGGTATGCAGTGCCCTATAGAGGGTAGAAACAATTGATGCCCAGGATGTGAGGGGTCTGTAGCTATTTTCACAAACTTTTTGACTCATGCAATTAAAATTCATGTACAGTAGTAGTGGCTGTACAGTAGTAGTGGCTTCCAGCCTGAGCCAGAAAGGGAAATTCCGTACCATTCTAGAAAGTTGGAGTGCCGTCTGTTATAATTTGAAGCATGCTTGGGTCCAAAGGAATGGGCTGGGAAGGCAGAAGTGCTATCTCCTAATACAGGGGTCCCCAACCTTTTTTGCACCAGGGACCGGTTTCATTTTAAAGAAAATTCTGCGTACCGGCTGGCCTAGAGGTGAGGGGGGGAGGGGGAACAGGCGGCGCATGCGCACGTGGGGGGAGTCGGCTCACTTGGCCCTCTAGGGCAGTGGTGAGCAAACTTATTAGTCAGTAGAGCCAAATATCAATAGTACCACTACTGAAATTTATTTTTAGAGCCAAAAGGTGTGGCCTGTTTTGTGGGAGTGGCTCAGTTGTCATGTGACCCGGTGGGCGTGACCAACTTGGAAAATGTGATGAAACTCACTTAACAGTCTTGCTTAGCAACCAAAATTTTGGGCTCAATTGTGGTCATACGTTTTTTCTTCCTTCCTTCCTTCCTTCCTTCCTTCCTTCCTTCCTTCCTTCCTTCCTTCCTTCCTTCCTTCCTTCCTTCCTTCCTTCCTTCCTTCCTTCCTTCCTTCCTTCCTTCCATCCATCCATCCATCCATTTCTGGCTGGTCTTTGGTCTTCTGAAGATGGTAAAAATGGATTTATGGGCACTCGGTATATATAAAGGCAGCCCATGACTCTTTGGGATGCTGGTTTGAATCAAGGAAATGACTCATTTCATTTATTTCATTTCATTTATTCGACTTATTAACCACCCCCTCTCCCCAAAGGGACTCGGGGCGGTGCACAGACAAATATAAAAATACAATACATCACAATAAATACATAAATACATAAAAACTATATTAAATTACACCCTGTGCTAAAAACTCCCCGTTAAAATCCCTAAAGCCCAATTTAAAATTTCTCTACTAAACAACTAAGGCTAAAAACGGTAGGTTAGGCCAGGCCGGCCTGTTGGAAAAAGTAGGTTTTTAGTTGCTGACGGAAGGAGCGGAGGTCCGGGATAGATCTAAATTCAGGGGGTAGGTCGTTCCAGAGGGTCGGGCCCGCCATAGAGGATGTGATTCCTTTGAAATGACCACTGGGAGAAAAATAGATCTTTAACCTGGTTAACCAAACAGGTAGCTTGAGGTGGAAGGAAATAGGAAAATAGATTTCTTCCTTTCCTTTCCTTTCCTTTCCTTCCTTCCATTGCTACCTTCCCCCCTTCCTCCCTTCTTTCCTTCCCTCCCTCCTACCCTCCATCCCGCTTTCTTTTTCTTTCTTTCTTTCTTTCTTTCCTTCCTTTCCTTCCTTCCTTCTTTCACCCCTCCCTTCCTCCTCCCTCCCCCTTCTTTCCTTCCCTCCCTCCCTCCCACCCTCCATTCATCTTTCTTCTTCTATTTTTCTTTCTTTTTCTTTCTCTGTTTTTTGTGTGTGTGTCTCTCTCTCTCTCTCTCTCTCTCTCTCTCTCTGTATCTGTCTCTCTCTCCTCCCTCCACCATCTCTGTCACTCTGTGTGTGTGTGTGTATCTGTTTCCCTCTCTCTCTCTCTTTCTGTCTCTCTAAGTCTGCCTCTCTGTGTGTCTGCCATTCTCTCCCTCCCTCCCCCCGGGGAAGCAGCAGAGGGGTCTGCATGTCGGCTGCGGAGGTTATCCCGCAGCGAGCGAGCGGAGGACCCGAGCTGCGGCTAGTGCCGCCGAAGCCATCCGGGCGCCGCACGCCCACCTCCCTTCCAGCCCCGTGTGCGCCGCCGAAGCCGTCCGGCTGCCGCACGGGGCTGGAAGGGAGGTGGGCGTGCGCCGCCCGGATGGCTTTGGCGGCACGCAGCTTGGGTCCTTCGCCCGCCCGCTGCGGGATAACCTTCCCAGCCGACATGCCGGCCCCTCCAGGAAGCCCCGGAAAGTGCAGTGCGCCGCGGTGGCCGTCGGAAGGAGCTGGTGGAGGCGCACTTGGCCATCCTCTACCCAGGGGGCTGCTCCCTCCTCCTCGCTGGCCCTGCGGCCCGGTTCCTATGAAGCCACGGACCGGCACCGGTCCGCGGACCGGGGGTTGGGGACCCCTCTCCTAATAGATGAAATCTTGCTATGATGCTGGCAAGAAATAATAGCACCAAAAGGAACTCTTAGCTCCAATTTCCGAGGCCTCATCTCTAAAATGGCAATATACCTCCGTTTTTATTTGCGGGCTGAAACTTGCTAGCCTTTTAGGCAAGTTTGTGAGAAGGAGCATTGCAGAATAAATGATGTGGAAGGATAATATTAAATGAAGTAAAAAGCTCCAGTACTCCAGTATTGTTCTCTTTAGTTAGTTTAGATTTGTTTTTATATTTTGAAATAAATTACTTATAAAGATAGCCCTCAACTTAAAACCACTCATTTAGTGACTGCTTAATTAAAACGGCACTGAAAAAAGTAACATATAATAGTTTTTCACACTTACTACAGTTACAGCATCTCTATGGTCATGTGATCCGAATTTGGACTCCTGACAACTGGCTCCTATTTATGAGGGTTAGATTGTCCTGGGGTCATATGATCATTTTTTGCAATCTTCTGACAAGCAAAGTCAACGAAGAAGCCAGATTTACTTAACAACCATGTTACTAAATTAACTGCACTAATTTACTTAAAAACTATGGCAAGAACGGTCATAAAATGCAGCAAACCTCAGTTAACAATCGACTTGAATGGAAATTTTAGGCTCAATTGTGTAGTATTAAGGGCTACCTGTATATTGATTTTTATTGCAATGTGATTTCCAGGTATGACTGATGCAATTTATGAAGAGAAAAATGCAAATTGATTAACATTTCTATAGTTTGTATTAAGATGATTTCTTTATTAGGATTAACTCGTATTACAAAATACCGTCTGGATACTTTCACTTTATGTATAGGTACACAAACATCAGACAACATATTTTTAAAGTTTTTGAAAGTGCTCACATCAATCGAGAGTTTCTCAGTCTCTCCTTTACTCACAAGTTTTCATTTCCTTCATGTGTTTGTTTTACAATTTGATTTTCATTCCTTTTGTCTGATGAAACATCTTAAGGTGCTTTTTCATTTGGTATTCAATCTACATTCCTTCAGAACCATATCATTCAGTCTTACCCAGAGGTGGTATTCAGCTGGTTCTCTCCAGTGTCGGGTGAACCGGTAGCAGCAGCTGTGGAAGGCTCCGCCTACCTGCCCCGACGTAATGCGTGACCTTCTGTGCATGTGCAGAAGGCGGTGTGCATGCGCAGATGTGTGTGCGGCCATGCACGCTTACGTTTGCGAACCGGTAGGGAAGTTAAGTGAATCCCACCGCTGATCTTACCCCTCCTTCTTGTTTTAGGGCAGACATACAATACAATAGCAGAGTTGGAAGGGACCTTGTAGGTCTTCTAGTCCAACCCCCTGCGTGGGCAGGAACCTTATACCATTTCAGACAAATGGCTATCTAACATCTTTTTAAAGGCTTCCAGGGTTGGGGCATTCACAACTTCTGGAGGCAAGCTGTTCCAGAGGTTAATTGTTCTAACTGTCAGGAAATTTCTCCTTAGTTCTAAGTTGCTTCTCTCCTTGATTAGTTTCCACCCATTGCTTCTTGTCCTACCCCCAGGTGCCTTGGAGAATAGTTTGGCTCCCTCTTCTTTGTGGCACCCTCTGAGATATCGGAACACTGCTATCATGTCTCCCCTGGTCCTTCTCTTCATCAAACTAGACATACCCAGCTCCTGCAGCCGTTCTTCATATGTTTTAGTCTCCAGTTCCCTAATCATCTTGGTTGCTCTTCTCTGCACTCTTTCCAGAGTCTCCACGTCTTTTCTACATCGTGGCGACCAAAACTGGATGCAGTATTCCAAGTGTGGCCTTACCAAGGCACTATACAGTGGCATTAACACTTCACGTGATCTAGATTCTATCCCTCTGTTTATGCAGCCTAGAACTGTGTTGGCTTTTTTGGCAGCTGCTGCACACTGCTGGCTCATATTCAAATGGTTGTCCACTAGGATTCCTAGATCCCTCTCACAGTTGCTACTATTGAGCAAGGTACCACCTATACTGTACTTGTGCATTTTGTTTTTCTTGCCTATATGTAGGACCTTACTTTTTTCACAATTGAATGTCATTTTATTACATAGTGCCCAATGTTCAAGTTTGTCTAGATCCTTCTGTATCTTAAGCCTACATGTTAACTAAGCCATCCCCACTGCTTCCAATTTATTTTTATGTTTATCCTGAAAACCAATTCTCCCTGTCATAAACAGAACTTAGAGAAACATATATAATCCACTTCTGCTTCTTTAACATTTATTCTGTAGAACACACCACATACATACCACTGCCTTTCTACCAATATTTCCATGTTTCCATATAGAAACCTTGACTGATTTTTTACTTTGCATGTTTTCGTATATTTTTGAGTGAATTTTTAAACACTGTCTGTATCTTGCAGTAGTTCATTCTGTTTCCACAGTCAAACACAAACATCTTCAGTCTTCAGTATTAATGCTGAGATTCATATATTACATATTTGTTCTGCCTATGATTCTTATTGTTCCCCCCCTCCTCCCCCCAAGAATTTATAATGGAATGGAATGGAATAGGGAAGAGGAAGAGGATAGAATAGACCTCGGAGGTCTTCAACGTTGGCAGGGGCCAGGTTGGACCTCTCTTTGATTAGTTTCCATCTGTTGTTTTTGTCTTGCCTTTGGGTGCTCTGGAAAATAGGCCAATCCACTTCTTCTTTGAGGAAACTGAAATCTACTTTCCTATAATTTTTACCCACAGGTTCTTGTTTGACTCAGCTCTGTCTTCTGTAATATCCTTCAGATATTTATAAATTGCTACACTATTCCCCCATCTTCGTCTCATTTTATGAAATAAATATATTTAGCTATTTCCATTGTTTCCCTTAGAGCTTTTCCAGATACTCAGCATCCTGATGGCTTTTCTTTGAATGCATTCCAGCTCTCGCTGTCCTTAAATGTTGTGCCCAGTGTTCTAAATGCAGCCTAATTAACATGGAATACAGTGGCATTATTATTTCCTCAACCAGTGCTTCTAGGACTACATAATGCTTTAAAAACAACAACTGCATCACACTGCTGACTCATATTCAGTTTGTATTCCACTAAAAGCCCAAATTGCATGTCAGGTGTCTGGGAAAATCTCAATATCTCCCTCCCCCCGCTCTCTCACACACACACTTACACTTTTAATGTCTAAAGTGCAAGATTTACATTTCTTTCAATTACGTACATGTCATTTTAATCACAAACATTTTACATGTCATGAGTTTCAGCCCAGTGATCTTTTTTTTTAAGAGTCTTGTCTTTTATTAGGTTGACTATCTCTACTACTGTAGATTTAGTCTCTCTTTCCAAACTTTTTAATCTAATCTATGGGAAATGTTATATGAACCCTGCTATGTGAATTTTTAAACTGTCATTTATGGCTAAGAACGCTGTGTATGAACTCAACCAATTCAAGCTTATTCAATACAATATACTGTAGACTAAATAATTGTTGGAGCTGGGCTGCGCTTAGGAGTCCTGGGGATGGATCCCTCAGGTATGTCTGTGCCTCCAGTGTGTCTTACTCCAGTGTGTAGCAAAGCGCACACAAAGTGAACCAGCAGTAACGCCGGCAGCAACCTACCCCTGATCCCACCTTCGTCACCACCATTGTGTAGTAGGTCAACACTAGGGCCAGAGAGATCCAGGTACATATCCTCACTCATTTATGGAGCTGATAGAGAGATTTTGACTTAAGAGATCAATAGTCCTCAATTAGTGACCACAGTTGGGACAAGCAGCTCCATCTTTAAGCACTGCAGTCACAAATGGATTTACAAAATCATTTCCCATTTGGTCATTAAATGAATCACCCTGGTTGTTAAAACTTCAATGTTCTCCATCATTGCACCCTGGTTCGGAAACATGCAAACTGGAGTCCTGCAACCATTGTTTGTTTGTTTGTTTGTTTGTTTGTTTGTTTTATTCGATTTATAAACTGCACCAATCTCCGTCGAGACGGACTCTGGCCGGTGCACAGGACATTAAAAACTACAATAATAAATAACAAAAATACAGAAGTTAAAAAGAAATTAAATAATAAACCTGTGCTAAAATTCCCATTAAAACCTATCTAATTTAACTGAGGCTCAATCATTCCTAAATTTAAATTCTATGCCAGTCCAGCTTGCTGAAAAAGATGTGTCTTAAGTGAGCGGCGGAAGAGGGGAAGGTCGGTGATAGTGCGAAGTTCAGGGGGGAGATCATTCCAGAGGGCAGGCCCTGCCACAGAGAAGGTCCTACTCCTAGGCGTTGCCAGCCGGCATTGACCGGCAGTCGGCATCCTGAGGAGGCCCTCCCTGTGGGAGCGAATCGGTCGGTGGGAGGTATGTGGCAGGAGGCGGTCCCGCAAATAACTATGCCCCGAGCCATGGAGCGATTTAGAGATGGTAACGAGCACCTTGAAGCGCACCCGGAAGGCCACCGGTAGCCAGTGCAGCTCGCGCAGGAGAGGTGTTACGTGGGAACTCCGAGATGTTCCCGAAATCCCCCGCGCGGCCGCGTTCTGGACCAACTGGAGCCTCCGGATGCACCTCAAGGGGAGCCCCATGTAGAGAGCGTTGCAATAGTCAAGGTGGGATGTCACGAGTGCTTGAGTGACTGTTAGATGCTACAATGGTCATAAATGCGTGCTGGTTGAGAACTGTTGGAATGGTAATCATGACCATGGAATACTACAATTGTGTGTAATACTATAATACTATAATGCTATATTATAATGAATATGAGGATTGGTTGCACCCTTGCACCCTCTTTACACCCTTGTGACTTTGAGCGGTCACTAAACAAGGCAGTTGTTGTACAGTTATACAGACTTCCTGTAGTCCAACCTATTCATAAGGTGGTTGAGAACAAAATTAGAGGATGTCCTCCTTATGATGGCTGTCTTAAACCTCCAGAGACTATATCATGGGACATATATGCTACAAATATTATTAATTTATTTTAGATCTGCCCATTTCTCCAGGAACTCAGATAGTGTATATGGGTATCTTTCTTATCCCTTAGTACAGTGATGGCGAACCTTTTCGGCACTTAAACTGGAGTGCCTAAACTGGAATGTGCATGCATGTGCGCACACTGGAGCACTGGAAAGCTGAATACCAGCTGGCTGGCGCGCACATGCTTGTTTTTTGGGCATTTTGGGGGCTGTTTTCAGGCTGGTTTTAGCCAAAGAAACAGCCTGGAAAATGGCCCAGAAAAGGCTGGAAAAACGGCCTGGGTATTTTGGCCGTTTTCAGGCCATTTTCTGGCACTCTGGTGCCCGCGAATATCAGCTGGCTGGAAACCAGAAGAGCAGTTGGCGATGGCGGGGGTGCCAAAGAGAGGGCTCTGCATGCCTACAACAAGAAACTCTAAGAGAGAAGAAGATTGGAGCAAAAACTTCCATGGCTTGGGTAGACTTGCATCTGAGTTTCCCCATCCCAGTTCAGATTTTAACCATAACAGTAAGTAAATATGGGAACCAGGTGGGGTTTCTCTGCCTGGTTTTTCTGTGTGCAAAGTAGAGGCTAACAATAATACAATAGCAGAGTTGGAAGGGACCTTGTAGGTCTTCTAGTCCAACCCCCTGTGTGGGCAGGAACCTTATACCATTTCAGACAAATGGCTGTCTAACATCTTTTTAAAGACTTCCAGGGTTGGGGCATTCACAACTTCTGGAGGCAAGCTGTTCCAGAGGTTAATTGTTCTTACTGTCAGGAAATTTCTCCTTAGTTCTAAGTTGCTTCTCTCCTTGATTAGTTTCCACCCGTTGCTTCTTGTCCTGCCCCCAGGTGCCTTGGAGAATAGTTTGATTCCCTCTTCTTTGTGGCACCCTCTGAGATATCGGAACACTGCTATCATGTCTAACAAGTGGAATCTTTCTGGTTGGCTGCACCGCTTCCAACAGCAACCATTTTCTGATTAGTTGTGCCCCACTTCTCCACTAAGCTCATTTTGTGGTTGTACCCATCATCCTTTTTCAAAATGCAAAATGCACTGATTGAACCCAGCGTATCCACACGGCTTCTCATATTCTGTGGAGTAAATAGTGTTGCAGCATGAACTTCAGCGCAGATTGCACTTCTGATAGCCTTTGCGATCTGCACGGTGAGTAAAACAGAAAGTTTGTGTTCAGTGATATATAAAGATGTTCTGATCTAGGAGAGGGCAATGATACGATCTGTTTTTCATATAACTTCATTATTGCTATGTGCTTCCATGGTGATTTTTCTAAGGGGAAGGAAATACAGCGTCAGCTTCTTAGTAAAAAAACAAATTGTGTTCATTTTGCTTTAATTTTTAGAGAAGAGATTGGCCATGCTTGCTGACAGTTGTAGCCCCAGTATATACTGAGGATGCCAGACTGAGGAAGCCTGATTTAATAAATGAATTTCAATAAGTTTCATCCCTGGATAATGAGCCCATTCTGTTTGATGCTATAGAACAGGGATGTTCAAACTTGGGAACTTTAAGACTTGTGGACTTCAACTCCCAGAATTCCCCAGCCAGCATAGCTGGCTGGGGAATTCTGGGAGTTGAAGTCCACAAGTCTTAAAGTTCCCAAGTTTGGACATCCCTGCTATAGAACAATGTTTCTCAACCTTGGCAACTTGAAGATGTCTGGACTTCAACTCTCAGAATTCCGCAGCCAGCGAATGCAAACATCTTCAAGTTGCCAAGGTTGAGAAACACTGCTATAGAACATTATAGATAGAAGGACATTTACTTTTATTTCAACATCATCAGTATCAGAATGCATACTGTGCCTGCAGATAGCCTTAACATTTCTGGCGTCTCCCATCTGCTTCCAGTCACTGTAAAGGTTTCTTATAATCACTTGCAAATAGTCCTTGACTTACAGCGATTCATTTAGTACCATTCGAAGTTACAAGGGCACTGAAAAAAAGTGACTTATGACTCTTTTTCACTTTACAACCATTGCAGCATCCCCATGGTCATATGACCAAAATTCAGACGCTTGGAAACTGAGTCATATTTATGACAGTTGCAATGTCCCAGGATCATATGATCACCTTTTGTGACCTTCTGACAAGCGATATCAATGGGGAAGCCAGATTCACTTAACAACAGTGTTACTAGCTGAATAATAACAGTGATTCACTTAAAACTGTGGCAAAAAAGGTTGTAAAATGAGGCAAAACTCACTTAATAACTGTCTTCCTTAGCAACAGAAATTTTGGGTTCTGTTGTAGTCATAAGTTGAGAACTACCCATATATCCATGTCAACATTTCAATAATAAGGCTTTATTTGTATTTTGAAGTATGTTGTGTGAGCATATCCTTCCAATTTGAGAAAATCAGTCTATAGACAAAAACCTGGGTGTCATATTTTCTATCAGACTATTTTATACTTGGATGGAAAACCACTGAGGAATTTCAAGGCTACAGAAAGGCCATCAAAGAGGACATTGGAAATGAATAATTTCTGTACTGCTGCCAGAAAATTGGATGCAGTTATGAAATCACCAGGAGTCAGTCTTGAGTCATCTTTATCTTCTATAATTTTACCAACTGATTGATCAAGGTTCGGGTTAATGTTACTTGAAACTGGATTTTCATTTTTAAGACTGCACATATATTTTGTCTTAGCATTGCATGCAAAAACACAAAAAAACCACTGGTACTTCACGTTTAGCCTCTGTTATTAATTAAGAATACTTTTAATCAATTGTGTGACATGCCAGGACACTTTTTAAAATATTGTAATTAAATGCCAATCACTTGCAGTAAGCAGAAGGTGAAAAATCTGAGTGAATGGGAGGATGTTAGAATGTTTATAAATGTGATCTATCTCAATTCTGGCTACTTACAAAGGGTTTCTTCCATGATGCCAATTGGCATCCTGTTCTTAATCATTATCTTGTCGTCTATGAAGAGTAGCTTCCGCCTGGCCGGCCTAGGGTAGTCTCTCTCTCTATGGGTTTTTTAAATGTATATTTATATTTAGTGGGGATTTTTAGTTAATGGGATTTTAGCACAGGAATTAATTTAATCTGTTTTAAATTGATATGTATTTTGTATATTTATTGCTTTTATTCTCCCTGTGCACCGCCCCGAGTCCCTGTGGGGAGAGGGAGCGGTCAATAAATTCAACTATTATTATTATTATTATTATTAAAGGTAAAGGTTTCCCTGGTCCAGTTATGAGCGGTGCTCACCTTTGTTTCCTAGCCAAGGAAGATGACATTGTCCAAAAAAGCTTTCGTGGTTATGTTGCTGGCATGACTACATGCCAAGGCACATAGGATGCTGTTACCCTCCCACTGAAGTGATACCTATTCATTTACTTACACTTGCATGCTTTCAAACTGCTAGGTTGGCAAGAGCGGCGGCAAGTAACGGCAGCTCACCCTGTTGCGCTGTGCTCAGGTCTCGAACTACCGACCTTCTGGTTGTCAAGACCAGTTTCTTAACCTATAGACCACCATGCCCTCTATGAAGAATATGTACATACATATATATATATGTGTGTGTGTGTGTTTGTGTTTTCGGATGATAATGGCCCTGGGTCCGTTTGGAGAAGGGCGGGGTATAAATTTAATAAAATAAAATAATAAATAAATAAATAAATAAATAAATAATGATGTTGTAGATCAATAAGATCCTGATCAGTTGCTAGCATAACTTTGGTTGTTCTTCCTCCATTAACTTTAGCCCTATCACTGCATTGTAGTCCAGTTCATTGCAACTAATTCCTGCATCCTTATACTTGCTTCAATCACAACTTGCTCCTTAATGTCTTCTGCTGATGTTCTGCAGCAATGGGATAGGGATTGATAGAAACTAGAGAGAAAGGAAACCTAGCTGTACTTTTCTCTCCCACTCCTACAGAATGCCACTGACATGCATGCCCATACCACTATGGCTTTTGTTATGTGATGCTCTATTTATCCATCACAGTGTGAAGAAGAAGAAGAAGAAGAAGAAGAAGAAGAAGGAGGAGGAGGAGGAGGAGGAGGAGGAGGAGGAGGAGGAGGAGGAGGAGGAGGAAGAAGAAGAAGAAGAAGAAGAAGAAGAAGAAGAAGAAGAAGAAGAAGAAGAAGAAGAAGAAGAAGAAGAAGAAGAAGAAGAAGAAGAAGAAGAAGAAGAAGAAGAAGAAGAAGAAATTGTTTTATTTATAGACCGCTCCCTATCCCCAAAGGGACTCGGAGCGGTGCACAGGGAAATTAAAATACCAATAAATATACATAAACAAATTAGATAAAAGGCAAATTAAACAAAGATTATCCCTGCGCTAAAATCCCCAGTTTTAAATTAAAATCCCCTAAACCCTATTAAAAGACGGAAGACTAACCTAGGCCGGCCAAGCAGAAAAAGTGTGTTTTAAGTTTTTGACGGAAGGAGCGGAGGTCCGTAGTTGTTCTAATTTCGGGGGGAAGGTCGTTCCAGAGGGCTGGGCCTGCCACAGAGAAGGCCCTTCCCCTGGGCGTCGCCTGCTGGCATAGCCTAGTGGACGGCACCCGGAGAAGTCCCTCTCTGTGGGAGCGAATCGGCCGCAGGGATGTATGGGGCAGGACCCGATCCCGCAAATAACTAGGTCCCGTGCCATGGAGCGCTTTAAAGATGATAACTAACACCTTGAAGCGCACCCGAAAGACGACAGGCAGCCAGTGCAGCTCGCGCAGGAGCGGTGTTATGTGGGTAAACCTTGAGGTTCCCATTATTGCTCGCGCGGCTGCATTCTGGACAAGCTGAAGTCTTCGGGTGCACCTCAAGGGGAGCCCCATGTAGAGAGAATTGCAGTAGTCCAGTCGGGATGTCACAAGGACATGAGTGACTGTGCAAAGGGCATCCTGATCCAATAGGGGGCGCAACTGGCGTACCAGGCGAACCTGGTAAAACGCCCTCCTGGCCACGGCTGTCACTTGATCTTCCATGGACAGCCAGGTATCCAGGAGGACGCCCAAGTTGCGCGCCCCATCCACAGGGGTAAGATGTTCGTCCCCTATGGCCATTGATGGAGTCAACTGGTTGTACCGGGATGCCGGAAACCACAGCCACTCGGTCTTGGACGGGTTGAGTCTGAGTCTGTTACTTCCCATCCAGGCCCGCATGGCTTCAAGGCACTGGCACATCACCGCTACGGCATCGTTGGGGTGGTTTGGGGTAGATATATACAGCTGTGTATCATCAGCGTAGAGATGGTACTCTACCCCAAAACCACGGATGATCTCACCCAGCGGCTTCATATATGTGTTGAACAGGAGTGGCGAGAGGACCGACCCCTGAGGCACCCCACAAGTGAGGGGCCTAGAGGTCGACCTCTGCCCTCCTGTCAACACAAATTGCGATCGACCGGAGAGGTAGGAGGAGAACCACCGCAACACGGTGCCTCTCACCCCCAACCCCTCCAGCCGATGCAATAGGATACCATGGTCGATGGTATCAAAAGCCGCTGAGAGGTCTAATAGGACCAGGATGGAGGAACAACCCCCATCTCTGGCCCTCCAGAGATCATCAACCAACGCGACCAATGCTGTCTCGGTGCTGTGCCCGGGCCGGAAGCCGGACTGGCGCGGGTCCAGATAATCAACTTCCTCCAGGTGACGGGGAAACTGTTGTGCCACCACACTCTCTACAACCTTCGCCAGAAAGCGAAGATTGGAGACCGGACGGTAATTAACCAGTAATGCTGGGTCCAGAGAGGGCTTCTTCAGGAGGGGCCTCACCATAGCCTCTTTAAGGGAGGCGGGCAAGAAACCCTCACTCAGAGAAGCGTTGACAACCTCCTGGAGCCAGCCTCGTGTCGCCTCCCAGGATGCCAGTACAAGCCAGGAGAGACACGGGTCCAATAAACATGTGGTAGCTCGCAGTCGCCCACGTAACCTGTCCATATCATCGGAAGTAACAGAGTCAAACTCTTCCCAGCAAACTGTCTCAAGACCTGCCTCGGGGGATCCCACTGGGCTATCGATGGAGACTAGCTCGCTCTGAATCTGAGCGATTTTATCCTGCAGATAAATCCCAAATTCCTCTGCTCTGCCCTGTAATGGGGTTTCCCGCACCCTCTGTTGAAGGAGGGAGCGGGTCACCCTAAACGGCGGCAGGGCGGTTATCTGCGGATGCTATGAGAGTGGCACAATGATGACGTTTGGCCACTCTCAACGCCACAAGGTAAGTCCGTAAACGGGCTCTCACCTGTGTTCGGTCAGATTCAGACCGAGTAGATCTCCATCTCCTCTCTAGGCATCTTTTGTGGCGTTTCATCACCCTTAGCTCCTCGGTAAACCAAGGAGCCAGGGTGGCTCGGCGCCGCAAGAGAGGCCGCAAGGGCGCGACCCGATCCAAGGCTCCCGTGGCTGCAGTATTCCATGCGGCCACGAGGTCCTCCATCGGGGCGCGGGTCAGGGATACAGGAAGTGGCCCAAGTGCCGCCTGGAGCCCATCAGGGTCCATCAGGCGCCTGGGGCGCAACCAAACAGGTGACTCGGGTTCTGCCTCCCCGCGGTGGGGAGTAGCAATTGGAAAGTCGAGCCGGAGAAGTGAGTGGTCTGGCCATGACAAGGGTGTGATGACTATGTCCCCTATACCCAGATCACTCTTCCATTGACCAGAGACAAAGATCAGATCCGGTGTATGTCCACCCTCGTGGGTGGGGCCTTGAATTAATTGGGTCAGGTCCATAGCCGTCATGGAAGCCATGAACTCCCGAGCTACCTCCGATGATTCGCCCACCGATGACAGATTAAAGTCCCCCATGACTACCAGTCTGGGGGTCTCAACTGCCATCGTAGCGATCACATCGAGGAGCTCGGGCAGGGCTGCTGTTACATAGCGGGGAGCCAGGTATACAACAAGCAAGCCCAATTGCCTCCCTAGGCCCCACTTCACGCAGAGGGACTCACAACCGGTGGTCTGTGGCACAATGGTCTCTCTCGGCTCTAGACCTTCCCTAACAATAACCGCTACCCCTCCACCCCTGCCTAGGGCCCGGGGCTGATGAAAAGCGCGGTAACCTGGCGGGCACATTTCAACGAGGGGGAGTCCTCCCTCGTGGCCCAGCCAGGTCTCCGCAGTTCCCACCAGGTCCGGCTCCCCCTCTGACACAAGGTCATGGATGAGGGGGGCTTTGTTGACCACGGACCTGGCATTGCAGAACATCAGCCGCGGGCCCTGGCACTGTACTCCCTGACCACCTAGCCTGCGGGGGTTGTGGCACCTGACCGTCTGCAACCAACGGCCCCGTGTTCCCAACCGGGAGGATAGAACTTGTCTCCCCTCGGACCTGCCTCTCCCTGCGACCCTCTGGATGGGTTGACCCTCCAGAGGAACGACTCGTATTTCCCCCCTCCCGGCGGATCCTTCCGCCTCCTTCCGTCGTCTGCTGGTCCGGCCCTTCTCCTTCTTGCTCGTCTCTACATGTCTATACCCTCCCCACTCCCTGGAACCCCCTAAAATGGACAACAATTTACACACTAAAAAACCCCTAAGACCGCGCTTCGCATGAATTACACTCATGCAATCCAGATCTAAGTCACCAGTGACTCCTCCGGCGGTTCTAATATCCACCCTTCCTAGCCCCTGTTTCATAGTCTCACCATCAAGACTTAAAGACTCATTTAAAAAAAAATTGAGAACATAATTATTTCATCTTTCCTGCCACCTCTGTAGGCTTTTGTTTTTAAACATACAGAGGCATAAACTTCCTTCTTTGAGTCATGGAGACTTGAAATAACAAAACTAACTGCAGAAGGACTACAAAATCCTACAAGTGTGACATAAAGAGGAAGTCAGTTTTGCATAACCTGACCAATGTAATATATCCTGGGTTGTTTGTTAGTACTTAAAAGAGATCACGGAGCTACTTCTGGTTGGTTTTGCTCAGCTTTTCATTCTTTTCCTCCTTGTAACTGTTCATGACTATTTCCTTTCTAATCAGAATTTTAAAAATTGGACTAAACTTTATGATGCTGACACACTCTGCCTTTGCACTTCTGTACACTCTTCCTTCAATTTAAAATATATATATACATGAAAACTTTTCAGGTTGCAGGATACTTAAGTACACTCCAGTATGTTTATTTTTTTCTTTTATCCAGAGCCCCACATAGATCCTCTTAGGCCAGGGGCGTCTAGCCTTGGCTACTTTAAGATCGGTGGACTTCGAGTCTAAGAATTTCCCAGCCACAATAGGATAGCTGGCTGGAGAATTCTGAGAGGTGACGTCCACAAGTTTTAAAGCTGCCAAGGTTGGACACTCCTACTCTAGGCATATTTGAGTTTGGAGGGAAATGATGAATAGCTGCTCAGATAAACTGACAACTGTAAGTTGAGATGCTGTAGATGTGGGACATTCTAGTTAATGTATCCAGAACAGTCAATGGGGAGAAAACTTTGCAGTTGCAATCATTCATCCTTGTAGGTATTTTGTGATAGCAACACAACATGCTGCTGAAGTTGGTAAGATGGTAAGAAAAGCAGCTTAATCTGTATTCTGTCTGCGTTATGGCCTTTTCATAGTAAGTTATATCAGGTCCATAGATAAACGGCTGGGGGAAAAACCTGACTCATTTTCAGATACACATGTTATTGTTACACGTACTCCTAGGTTTGATTTATGGCCACTCACTCACACCCACACAGGTTCAACACTCAAATCACTTTCAACTTAACCCTGAGGCACAACCCATTTTTTTTTAATACAAGGAGATCTAGTGAATTTAAAATAACATTAAAACTTTACTGGTTGCAATGTACATTTGCTCTTTCTGACATGCACACCCACACACACTTACCTGTGTCCTTCTCAACTAGGTATTAGCCAGAAGAATGGAAGCCACCAAGCTGAAATCCAAAGATGATTCAAAGAGTGGACTGGCTTCAGGATGCCTTTTATCCCCCCCAAATTCTCACATTGTTGATTCTCAAGATCGGCAGCTCCATTTGCCTTGATTTTCAAGTCTAGTAGCGGTTGATGGGATTTGGGGAGGAAGTTTCCTATCATGCTCAGGCCCAATTTTTTTTGTCTGGTTCAGGCGATATTTTTCCTTTATTTCCTTAATGGATTTGTTCCTTCTTATCTACCTGCTTCTCACCTACCTCTTGATTCCTGCTTATATGTCTGCTTCATCTTTAGGTGTGGCAGCTACAGCCTAGCCTCACATTATGAACTCTTTTTCCTTACTTTCACATTATGAACTCTTTTTCCTTACTTTTAAATTGTTTTGGCATCAGATGCTACACCACAGAAAAGAGTGAAGGCCGATACTTGGGCCACCATCTTTCCCTCCCCTTTCCCAGCCCATTAATTAGACTTGGAGGTTAACATGAGTTTTAAAACGGCCCCTTTTTTTGGATTTGCAGAAGTTGGACTTTGAAGCATTGCTTTCTTAGAGGTTTCAGTTCTGATTTCATCTGAAATTGCAGTTGTACTGAGTTCAAGGCTAACTCTGGCCCATGAGATATGCATAATAATTCGTTCCTGTGGTTTCTATGTCATGAGAACCTGGCCTTGCTAGACTTGGATCTAAAGGAACTGACTCCGGGGTAGACGTATTTTCTAGAAGATGTTTTCTAAACAACAGTGAAAAATTACTTCAAAATACCTGTTTTGAAATTAAAGTATTCTTGGAATTCATTCCCTGCTGTTTCCTACCCTGCATTATCTGTTTGCTTCTTGAGTTAATGTTGAGAAGAGAAACATCTGGAAACCGGCATCATGCCAAGCTAAATTGTGATTTATTTGGAGGGGATTTTGCGATGCAAGTAACAGCTGTCGTGGTTTACAAACCATGATTTATAGCTTAAAGCAGAAGATCTCCAAACTTGGCAGTTTTAAGACTTGCTGGCTGGGGAATTCTGGGAGTTGAAGTTCCTAAGTCTTGAAGTTGCCATGTTTGGAGACTCCTGGCTTAAGGCATGGCACTGCAGAAGTTGTTAAACTGCATCTTAGAACAACCCTAGCCAGTAGTATGGGATGTTGGGAGTTGCAATTCCACATCTGGAATGCTAAAATTGCCTAATTCCAGGCCTGGGTTGTATTAATTCTGTGGCTTGGATCAGTAAACAGATATAAAAAGATAAAAAGTTATTAAAATATTAAAATTATGCAGATGAAAATTTGTGCATACTTGGCAGTTCTAAATTTTGGCTCGAGCAAGTTGCATACATTCAAAGGACCTTAATTTTATGGCTGAATTCACACATCATGCAAACCCTCAAAGTGGTTCGTTTGATTCTAGCTTAAAATGTGAATTCGACCTTTATTGATTTGATTTGATTTATTGGATTTATATGCCGCCCTTCTCCCAAAGGACTCAGGGCGGCGTACAACATAAGAAACACATAGTACAAAAGTTAAGAAGAGATTAAATAAAGAATCCAATAAGCAATAAATTAATTAACAATTTACATATGATATAAGATAAATTAAATTTGGAATTAAAATTAACGTTATTTTGTTCCAGCTAAGCCAGCTTGCTTAAAAAGCCAGCTTTTTAGGGAGCGCTGGAAGGACGGGAGGTTGGGAATTATGCGAAGCTCCGGGGGTAGCGCATTCCAAAGGGACCTTTATTACTTGAAAATGGCGGCTTACAGCAAGGTTGTTAGAGATTTCCTTAGTGCTATAATCATGAATATTTTTATGTGATAAACAAGGTGGCAGTTAGAGGAAACAGCCAAAAGAATTCAGATTTTTGTAGGGTTGCGGAATTTGGGGAATAATCTGATTTTCTTCAGTTACTTTATGGTGCCATGGTTTGGTGAAGCAAACTCATTCAGTCCATGATAGGTTTTAATTCACCTGACGTGAAGTGGTTGATAAGATCAAGCAGGTTGAGCAGCCTTCTTGCTAGCAAATTCAGTGTGGCAAGATCCTTCTTTGAGCCATTCTTCCCCAAGGCCTTACAGATTCCTTTGTCTCTCTTTCAGATCAAAAACAGTGCTGCACAAACCCGGGAAGTGCTGGAACAACATTTCAGTGACTTAAAAGGGACCTTGAAGAAGTTGCTGGATGAAAGATTGGCCTCCTTGCTCCAGGAAGTAGACAATATAGAACAGGAAAGCATCAAGCCCTTGGATGAGTGCCAGAAGCTCATAGAACAAGGAGTTGGGACAGCCAATGAACTTGTCCAGGAAGGTAGGAAAATCTGCTTTTAAAACATTTTTTTTGGGGGGGGGGGGGGCCATAGAGGATTTCTATCAACCTTATAGCCACTGGAACGACTATTGTATTTAATAGTTCCACCTATCTGACAAAGACATTTCATATGCATCTAGAGGTCTAAATTAATCCTTTCTGCATAATGCTTCTACTTGTGAAGAGTTGCTTGGACAACAATATGACTTATACCTGTGACGGTGAACCTATGGCACAAGTGCCATAGGTGGCACGCAGAGTCCTCTCGGCAGGCACACGAGCTGTCAGCCAGCTCAGCTCCACCATGCATGCACATGTGCCTCCTACTGGCCAGCTGATTTTCAGGTCTCTGCTGCTCATGGTGTGGGTGTCATGCGCGCATGCACGGGGGTAGACTGGGGCGCCTGGTTTTTTGTTTCAGGAGGCTTCAGGGAGGCCTGCTAGGCCCCAATAAGGCACGGGGATCACACACATGTGCGGGAGGGGAGGGTAGTGCGGAGGGTCTTGTGTGCATGCATGGGGGTGGGACGCATTGCATTATGGGGGTGGGCACATGCACACATGCACGATTTTGCACGCAGGGCAAAAAAGGTTACCCATCACTGGCTTATACGTTGAACAAATAAGATATTAGACAAGGCTGAGAAGACTCAGGTTCAGGTCCACCCTTGAGGTGTAAAAGCTTGTTTTGCAAAATTGGTCCAGCTGGTATATAATTTAACTGACCCTTCCTCATTATTGTTGGGGAAATCAAGCAGAGAATACTGTGTTTGCCAGTTTGAGCTTTTGTAGGAAAAACGGGCCATAAATCAAACAAATGGTAATTATGCACAGAATGAGCATTCATATAAAGCACATTCATGAATCATTGTTCAGAAATAAATTGCAGATGATATGTCTATCGTTGATCAAGTGGAAGGAACTCCTGATGCATCTCTCTGTCTTTTGTTTTGCCATGTATATAAACATTAGCTGGTCTACATACTATAGTTTGTTGTAAAAAGGTAATGCCTGTGAATACATATAC
The DNA here is from genome assembly GCA_039707465.1 of Rhabdophis nuchalis. Classification (NCBI taxonomy): domain Eukaryota; kingdom Metazoa; phylum Chordata; class Lepidosauria; order Squamata; family Natricidae; genus Rhabdophis; species Rhabdophis nuchalis. Next base: position 177,293,504 of record CM077646.1, on the reverse strand, counting down.
ACATCAAGAGATTTTACAAGCCATACTATCGTGGTTTACATAAATCAAAACTCCATAAATCATGTTACCGAACCATGGTGGTGCAGCAGTTAGAATGCAGTTTTGCAGGTTGACTCTGTCTACTGCCAGGAGTTCGATCCTGATGGGACTCATGGTTGGCTCCATCTTCCATCCTCCCGAGGTTGGTAACATGAGGACAAAGATTGTTGGGAGCAACATGCTGATGTTGTAAACTGCTCAGAAAATGCTGCAAAGCACTATGAAGCAATATAAGTCTAAGTGTTACTGCTATTATGGCTTCACATAATGGGTGAGCCTGACTCTTCTACCTACATGTTCATTTTAATTCAGTGAGATAAGTTTCAGAACAATTTGCTAGATGCGCAGAAAATTATCACGACTATCAATATACTGAGAATTCGGAGCTGGGATATCTTAATCCCAAAAGCAAATTAAAGATGTCTGTTGAATTGTTTTGACTGTTGAACAAGATTGCAAGAACCACAATGAAGAGAAAGGGATAAGGATGGAATATGTACCTCAGACCTGTCAGCAGTCTTGCAACTGCTTGTCATAGCTGCTCCTTCTGCAAAACCACAATAATATTTAATTAAACAAGTTGCGATGTCATCCTAGTCAGCATTTTGTTGTTCATTTCTTCCTTCACCCAACCTCAGGGATGAAGGGTGGGGAATACTGAGCATAAAGAGATTGTATCACGTATCTTGCATAGCCATGCTATTGCAGAGATGAGAACCAGCATGTTGTTTTGCCTTCAATCTTGAAATTTGGTAGTAGTGAAAAGATTTGATTGAAGATATTTACTATTAGAACTACAATACCTGCTAAGCATTTGCTTCTTTCGGTAAGTAGAATCTCCTTGTCTAAGAATGAACTCAGAGAAGCTTAGCGGTTGCTCTCTGGTCTTATAGCACAGCCCAATAGTGATATACAGTATACATGTATTTGTGATTCCTGCTTTCTATATTCTGACTCAGACACTTGACCTGGTCTTGGGGTTTCCGGCACTCTGATGCGTGCAAAGACCAGCTGGGCGGCATGCTTGCGGGCTCCAGAAACCAGAAGAACATCTGATGATGGTGCGCATGCCCACAGAGAAGGCTCTGTGTGCTACCTCTGGCATGTGGCGGGCCCTGCCCTCTGGAACGATCTCCCCCCCGATATTAGAACAACCACGGACCTCCGTTCCTTCCGTCTGAAATTGAAAACGCACTTTTTCTGCTTGGCCGGCCTAGGGTAGCCTCTCTACTATAGTATTATAGGGTTATAGGATTTTAGTGAATTGGCATTGGGGAATTTTAGCGCAGGGTTTACTGTTTAATTTGTTTTTATTTAATTGTTTGTATATTCATGTATATTTATTGTTTTAACTTCCCTGTGCACCGCTCCGAGTCCCCTTGGGGCAGGGAGCGGTCTAGAAATTAAATTATTATTATTATTATTATTATTATTATTATTATGTATGCCATAGGTTTGCCATCACAGTCCTTCACCATTCTAGACAAATGGCTGCCCAATGTCTTCTTAAAACCCTCCAGTGTGCTCACCATTTCCAAAGGCCAGGTGTTCTACTAGTTGATTTGTTCTGTCAGGAAATTTCTCCACTGTGGTCAGAATTTATCTAAGGTGGCCATCAATATACACTTTGGATGGATGTCTGCAAAGGAGAAGTGAATGTCACAGAAGCCTGTCCTTGGCTGTGATCAGTGGTGGGTTCCGGATCCCGTTCCAACCTATACGGTTGGAACGGGCTCGGTGGCGTCCACATGGACGCTTGCAGCACGCACGCACACACAGCCTGCGTATGCATCTAGCTGCTCAGCGGAGCATCGTGTAGGTGCTGTACGCACCATGCGCGGAAGCTCTGAAGACTTAAAAGACCGGTAAGGAGCTCAGGCGGGCAGGTGGGCCCTCCGGAGCACTGTACCGGAATGGTATCCGGTGCTCTGGGCAGGCTCCAGTACGCCCGTATCAGGGCATACCGTCTGCAACCCACCACTGGCTGTGACTTCCTTCTTAGTAATAATCTCCTGCTATTGCATTACAGGTGAAAATGCCATTTGTGGAATTACAGGGGACAACAGTGACAAGCTCTGCAGTTTTACAAAAAAGGCTTTGCATATTCAGCTGGACAGGTAAGAGCCACAATTGGGGCTGGATTTTCACAGCCAGTGGCTGACAGATGTATCCTTGGGTTGTAGAGGCCCTTTTTCCACAGGGTAGTTTATGTGAATGACGCAGAATTGCCGTTTCTAAGCTACCGTTTAGACTGCTTGATCTTTTAAGATAGCAAGATTGATGCTTATAATAGCAACTTTCTAACCTTCATTATTTGACAACTATTCAAAAGGCGATTGAATTACATTGAAAAGTTTTCCTTTGAAAAAGGGTGACCCAGTAAACAAATCTTCAACTAGAGTTGCTTTGGATAGTGAGATTATTGTAAATCTAACAAACAAACCAAACAAACGCGCAGAACTATCCCGATGGAAAATCTGAGCACTCAAAAACAAAAACAAAAATCACAGCAAAGCTGAAAAGGATGTACAAGTAGTCCTTGACATGACTATAATTGAGCCTGGAATTATGGTCATAAATTGAGGCATCAGCTAACCAGACCTTGTTTTTTTTTTTTAAATGTGGTGTTTACTAAGAGAATTTATCCTCAATGGGCAGTTTTTTTGACCAGCAAAACAATTGTAAATTGCAGTCACAGGATGGTGCAAATGGCTGTAAATATGAACTGTTTTCCAAGCGCTCCAAATACTATCACATGACCATGGCCTATTGTAACTTTAAGTAGCTTTTGTGTGTGGAGTGTGTGTGTTATAACTTTGAATGTTCGTTGAGTGAGGATCATAAATGAAGGACCACCTGTGTAAATTTGAGAATTTCATAATTATTTTTTAAGGGAGAAAAATTGTCTTCACAGTGGGATAGACATCAATTCATCCAGCCCAATTAATTTTCTGAATATTTCCTTGGCGAGAAACTTAATTCAGAGTTTCTTTCATTCCATCTTCACCACCTTTCAAGTTTATATTTTCCTATTTGGGAAACACCAGGTGGAGAGCTATGGGTACAGAGGAGGCGATGCTAGACCTCTGCCTTCAACCTTACTGAGGTAGGGTTGATGAATAGAAATCCATAGCCTAACATTTTATAACTGTTTTGATGAGCTTCTTTTTATGATAAAAACTAGTTGATATCGTTGCCCGGGTATTTATTTATCAGGGGGAAATGTCTGGACAAACGTAATTTCTAATGTTGGATTTTCTCCCTTACCAGAGGGAGGCCCCTTGTGGAGTACTGTGAAGCTGTTACCATGGTAACTCCACTGCGCTGTACAGTAGGATCCATTTTAGGCAGTATAGTAGAAGCCATTTTAAGGCACAACAGGTTGTATCTTAACAGATAAAGAAAACAAGATATGGATTGGAGTGCCTAGAGAAATTAATATAAGACATTTTTCTTAGAAACATCAAATCAAGAGTTCCAAGCGTTGTTAAACGTTCGGAATGAAAACAGTCTCTTGCCTGCTATGTATCTTGATAATTTCTCTCTCTCTTTAGTTTACCTGAAGTGCCATCGCTGGTTGATGTGGCTAGTTTATCTGCTCAGTGGGATGACTCCTTTTTTACAATAATGAAAAGCTACATCTTCAGCCATGGAACAGTAGCATCTCGACCTCCGATACAAATAGAAGAACTGATCGAGAAACCTGGAGGTATCTTAGTAAGGTGGTGCAAGGTGAGTTAACAGCCTTTTCAGGATCAGATACCACCTGGGCTTTTTCTTTTACTTTGTGCTTTAACCCAACAGCCTGGTGGTGATTTTGCGATGGGCAGTAGCACACTACAGGTAGTCCTCTGCTTATGACCACATTCCAGCCCAAAATTCGGGTGGCTAAGCGAGACATTTGTTAAGTGAGTTTTGCCCCATTTTACTACCTTTCTTGCCACAGGTGTTAAGCGAATCACTGCAGTGGTTAAGTTAGCAACATGGTTGTTAAGTGAATCTGCCTTTCCCCAAAGTCTGACATAGACTTTTGCTTGTCAGAAGGTTGCAAAATGTGATCCCATGACCCCGGGACACTGCAAATGTCATTAAAATAAACCAGTTGCCAAGCATTTGAATTTTGATCACATGACAGTGGGAATGCTGTAAGAATTGTTAAGTGTGCACATGGTCATAAGTCACTTTTTTTGTGCCATTATAACCTCGAACGATCACTAAATGAACTGCTATAAGTTGAGGACTAAGGATAAGTGGTAGAGCAGAGGTGTCAAACTTGATTTCATTGAGAGCCGCATCAGGGTTGTATTTGACCTCGGGGGGCTGGTGGCCAGTTTGACATCACTTAAGTCGGGGCGCCTGTGGAAGCCCAAGCGCTCTGCCAACAAAAACAGGCTCCTGAGCTCCATTTTCAGCAGTGATGGTCTCCTGCAACCCTCTGCCAGCGACAATGGAGCTTGGGAGGGCTGCCTGCAACCCTTCCGAGCTCTGTTTTCACTGGTAGAGGCACCGTGGAATGGTCCTTTTCTGTTTCCAGCATGGCCCTGCAGGTCAGATCTAGGCACCCCGCAGACTGGATCCTGTCCCTGTCCCTTGAATTTGACACACCTGGGTTGAGATTTGGGATATTCCCCATCACATGAAAATCTCTCTTCCTTGATAATAGCATGCGGATAGTGGTTAATACAACAAATAGTGGTTATTAGGTGGCTTCTTGATTTCTGTTTGAGATAGTATTCTTTTTAAATTGGAACTTATTCAATAGCTATCTGATAAGTGGCACATTGTGAAAAGGGGTCTATGTGATTGTTCCTGCCTCTTAATATTTATACCCTGTTTACCCGGAAATAAAACCTCCCTGGATAATAAGCCCAATTGGGCTTTTGAGCACATGCGCTAAAATAAGCCCTCCCCTGAAAATAAGCCTTTCCTCCCCAAAAATATTGCAACACAGCAGCAGCCATGAGGTGACCACACTTGCCGCCTCCTGCAGCTCAAAAATAATAAGATCTCCCTGAAAATAAGGCTTATTTTCGGGGGTCAAAACAAGCATTTATTTTAGGGGTCAAAAGAAAATAAGACCCTGTTTTATTTTCGGGGAAACACAGTATCACTTTTCCAGATATTTTGGTACTGGAATTCTCAGGGTTCTAGCACATCTGGCTGGCTGAGAAATATGTTTTGTGTCTAACCACTCACCCCACAACAGTAATTTTGCAAGTGTGTCCTTTGCACTTCGTGATAATGCCCAGTGTGCTTCTAATCCTAAAATACTGGGGAATTTCGAGCCTTTGCCTTTCAGACAGCAATACAATACAATACAATACAATACAATACAATACAATACAATACAATACAATACAATACAATACAATACAATACAATACAATAGCAGAGTTGGAAGGGATCTTGGAGGTCTTCCAGTCCAACCCCCTGCCTAAGCAGGAAACCCTATACCCATGATGGTGAACCTATGGCATGGGTGCCACAGGTGGCACGCGAAGCCATTTCTGAGGGCACGCAAGGCGTTGCCCTGTCAGCTCCAGCACACATGAGCATGCTGGCCAGCTGATTTTCGGCCTTGATTTTCAGCCATTTTTTGCCTTCCTGAAGCCTCCAGAAGGAGAAAAATGGCCCAACGGGCAACCTGGAAGTCCATTCCTGAACTTCCGGTTTGTGTTTTGGGCCTTTTTTCACCCTCCCCAGGCTCCTAGAAAGCCTCTGGGGCCTTGGGAGGGCAAAAAATGGACCTACTGGGCTCATCGGAAGTCAGAAAACGTGCCGTTTCCGGCCTCTGGGGGAGGCAATTTTTGGCCTCTCCAGGCTTCAAAAAAGCCGTGTGTACATGCGCTGGACAGCAGGGGGTGTCACACGTGTATTCTCAGGGGGCACGGCATGGGAGGCATTAAATTATGGGGGTGGGCACACGAGCATGCACAATAGCGCGAGCGCCTGTGCTTTAGGCACCCAAGGTGAAAAAGGTTTGCCATCACTACCCTATACCGTTTCAGACAAATGGCAAGTTAGTTAAAACAAATGTTTAAAGAAGGAAGAGTTTTATCATATGCGAAAAGGTAACTTATCTTTGCTCAGGTTGATGAGGACTTCATCCCACAAGACTACAGACTTCAGTATCGCAAGAGTACCACTTGCCCTTTTGAAGATGTGTACGTTGGTTCTGAAACAGAATTCACAGTGTTGCACATCGACCCCAACGTCGATTATCAGTTCAAGGTTTGTGCGCGGGGAGACGGCCGTCAGGAATGGAGCCCGTGGAGTGTTTCTCAGACCGGGTGTTCCACTTTGGTGCCTCATGGTATGCATTGCGCCATTTTATTCTGCATTAAAAAATATTTTGGTCTCTTTTCATCTCCTTTCCCTGACCTGTAAATCTAGCCTTTTGCTATCATGTAGTTTGCTCTGTATGATAACTTTTCATATTCAGGTATCCTTGTTTGACGCTTTATTTACAGGCTGTTTTTTAAGCCTTTATTTTTAGGCTGTTTATTACATAAACGTTTAACTTTATGGAATATTTATGCGTTTTCAAGTGCAGAGCATATGGAATCAATTAAATTGGGTTTTAAGTAACATTGTGACTCTGAGTTCTCCTTTGAAAACATAAATTTATTGATCCTCAGTAGCCTTGTAGATTTGTATGGGATCAGAGTGTTTGTGAATTGCAATTAGTCCTCAACTTATAACCACGGCTGAGCCCAAAATTTCCATTGCTAAGCAAGATGGTTATCACCTTTCTTGCCACAGTTGTTAAGTGAATCACTGCAGTTGTTAAGTGAACCATCCAGTCATTAAGCAAAGCCCCCCATTGACTTTGCTTATCAGAAGGTCACGTACGACTCCAGGACACTGCAACCCTCATAAATGTGAGTCCGTTGTCAATCATCCGAATATAAATCGTGTAACGACGGAGATGCTGCGAAGGTCATAAATGTGAAAAATAGTCCTAAGCCGTTGTAACTTGGAATGGTTACTAAATGAATGGTTGTAAGTTGAGGACTACTTGTGCATTCTTCTTTGTGCACTTTCCTGTCTTTTATTTATTTTTTATTTTAGAATTTATACCCCGCCCTTCTCCTTGTTAGGACTCAGGGCGGCGCACAAGCATTATTAAAAACCATAACAAAACAATATATACTATTAAAAACATATTAAATTAAATTAAAACCCGTGCTAAAAACCCTTTAAAACCCTAAAAAATTAAAATTTATAAATAGAGTCAGAAACGGGGGGCTATGCTAGGCCGGCTTGTTGGAATAGATACGTCTTAAGACGTTGGCGGAAGAGGTGGAGGTCCGAGGTAGTGCGTAGGTCGGGGGGTAGGTCGTTCCAGAGGGCCGCGCCTGCCACAGAGAAGGCCCTTCCCCTGGGTGTCGCCAACTGGCATTGCCCGGCCGACGGTACCCGGAGAAGGCCCTCTCTGTGGGAGCGGATCGGACGAAGGGATGTATGGGGCAGAAGGCGGTCTCGTATATAGCTAGGCCCCGAGCCATGGAGCGAAGGAAGGGCATCTTGGAAGGTGTCCAAAACAATAACTAAAAATTGAAGCAAAGCACAACATGTTTTCTGAAAAGGGCGGACCTGTTTGGTGTCAGCGAACTTAAGAATATAATGTTATGTCTTGTAGTTTGTCCAAACTAGGCGGGGGCCCTGCCTTACTCTTGGTTCTTCTTTCCTTAGAATGGACTCCAGGTATTGAGGGCTACAGCTTGAGCAGCCGAAGGAACATAGCCCTTCGAAACGATTCGCAAGCAGGTGGCGTGCTGTATTCCAAGGCTCCAACTTATTGTTGCGGTCAGACGCTGACATTCCGGTAAGAAAAGGTGGATCAATCAATCATCTGGTTGTATTTGCTCAAACTGGAATTGATGGCATTGATAGCAATAGCATTTAGACTTATATACCGCTGCACAGTGCTGTGCAGCCCTCTCTTAAGTGGCTTACAGAATCAGCCTCTTGCCCCCAACAATCTGGATCCTCATATTACCAACCTCGGAAGGATGGAAGGCTGAGTCAACCTTGAGCCTGGTGAGATTCGATCTGCCGAATTGCAATCAGCAGAAGTAGCCTGCAGTACCACACTCTAACCAGTGAGACACCACGGCTCCACCTGTGATCTCTTCCTTTGTTGAGCTAGGCAGTGTTCTAGTTACTCAGGATTGACTCACGAGGTGTCACTTCTGGTTTTTATGCACAGAACAAATGAAACCTAGACTTTAGATTCGAAGATTGAAGAATTGTGTGTACAGGTAGCCCCATTTGAAGGGTCTTCATCCCGCAGTGCATAGCTAAATAGTACAGGAATATGAAAGGATTTCCAGAAAAAAACAATTGCAGACTACTGGATTTACAAATAAAGTTCCAAGGGACCTCAACGACTCTCAGAAAGAGGTCTAACTACCACACGACTGCAAGGAATATAAGTCCTTCTATTCTCCACCATTCAGTCAGAACCAAAGAAGCTTCCTGGATGAGAAGCGAAACGTCTTCTACCAAAACAAGAAAGTCCAGTTGCCTTTTGAAAGAAAGCACCTTTGAGACAATCATGACCTGAACAACAGAATCTCCATAGATGTCTGGGAAAGAATGAAAAGTAGAATCAGCCTAAAATCCCTATGTAGCCACAAGAAAACTAAAAAAAAGTTCATAGTATAAGACACAACATTTCCCCCCCTAAAAGAGCAGGGAAATGTTGGTGCGTCTTATACACTGAATACAGTCATTTTTGGCCCCCCAAAGTCCCACCCCCGCATCCCATTTTTGCGAAAAATGATCTGTATTTCACAAAAACAGATGTTTTTCCTTCCTCCAGCCCCCAGAAGCACTCTGCAGGCTTCAGCAAGGCTGGGGGAAGGCAAAAATGCCCCCTTTTTGGTGAGAAACAGGCAATTTTTTTGCAAAAACTGAGGCATTTTTGCCTTCCCCCGGCCACCAGGAGCCCTCTGCAGGCTTTAGGGCTGGGGGAGTTTCGCGAAAAACTGCTTTTTTTCCTCCTGTTTTTTTGGCAAAAACAGGAGTGTTTTGCCTTCCCCTAGCCCCGCTGAAGCCTGCAGAGTGCTCTTGGGGGCTGGGGAAGACAAAAACGGTTTTTTTCTTACTTATCTCTTTGAAATCTTGGTGCGTCTTATACACCGGTGCGTCTTATAGTCCGAAAAATGTGATAAGTCCAACCTCTTCCCTGCGGGATCGGATCCTGCCCCATACATCCTCACGGCCGATTCGCTCCCACAGAGAGGGACTTCTCCGGGTGCCGTCCACTAGACTTTGTCAGCGGGTGACGCCCAGGGGAAGGGCCTTCTCTGTGGCGGGCCCAGCCCTCTGGAACGACCTTCCCCCCGATATCAGGACAACCACGGACCTCCGCTCCTTCCGCCTAAAATTAAAGACACATCTGTTTCGCTTGGCCGGCCTAGGGTAGTCTCTTTTTAGATTGGGGTTAGTTTTAATATGGGATTTTAGCGCAGGGTTAGTTTAATTTCATTTTATTATTGTATACTGTTTGTATTTTATATGTATTTTAAATTCCCTGTGCCCCGCCTCGAGTCCCTTCTGGGAGAGAGAGCGGGTTATAAATTAAATTATTATTATTATTTATTATTATTGTGGGCCAGATCATTGGCTGAGAAGATTCTTGTGCATAAACATTTAGCAATAAACCAGTTTAATTGAAACTTCATGTATAGGCCTGGTTCTTTCTCACCTGATATATTTGCAGCTTTCCCATCAGGGGCCCTATTCTCATAATCACTTACCATGTTGCTGCCACTGCTTGGAGCAGGGGGCTCCAAACTTGGCAACTTTAAGACTTGGGGACTTCAGTTCCACAAATTGGCTGGCTGGGGAATTCCACAAGTTCATGCTGTCTGGGGAATTCTTGGAGTTGAAGTCCACACATCTTTAAAAGTTACCAAATTTGAAGACACCCTGGTTTAGAGGCCCTCCATGGAAGGGTGTATAAAACTGCATGACTTTTTAAAGTTTTTTTTTTAAACTATCTGATGCCTCGATTGAATCTATTTTTCCACTTAAAAGAAACTACCTACAAAATGCCGAATTTCTTATTTTAAAATGGAGTCAAATATCATTATGAATATACCTCAGTTGCGCTCTTTGAGTGAATTGTTTGATAACTCAGATGCAGGAAAGCTTTCTCTTTCTTTGGAGAAAAGGAGCTGGCTTTCTGAATCGTTCCTCTGAATTAGATCTCCTAGTCCCACAGGTGGCATGCGGAGCCATATTTGCCGGCATGCAAGCTCTCAGCTCTGGCGTGCATGCATGTGCCAGCAAGCTGATTTTTGGGCTTCCAGAGAGTTGGTAGAGGCCATTTTTGCTCTACCCAGACTACAGGAAAGCCTCCGGAGCCTGGGAAGGGCGAAAACTCCCCCCCCCCCCCAAGGGTGGGTTGTGCACACATGCAAGGAGTGGGGGAGTCACACATGTATGCTCAGGTGGGTGGGACACATTGCATTGTAGGTGTGGGTCCACGCGTGCGCATGATAGCACATGTGCACACAATGTTTGCACGCCTTTACAAAAAGGTTCGCCATCACTGTCCTAGTCATTCAAAGTAGAGTGGGAAACCGGCACCTTTCCAGCTTTGGCTGAATGACAAGTCTAGCAGCCACCCAGCAGCCACTGGGAGTCCAGCAGCATCTGGAGGGTGACCAGTTTCTCCCTTCCTAGGTGGGCTCTTCTACTGTTGGGGAGCCCTTAATCACTTGAAATCAAAACATTCCTAGTTCAAGTGAAGTGCATTTCCTGTTTCTTCGTGGAAGAAAGATAGACTTGGGTTACTGGACATTTAGGTTTAGGGAGCCAGATTGTTCCAAGCTGATCCATCCCTTTGGTCTTAAATGTTGGCTTTCTCTGTTACTTGGCCTTGGGCTTCACCCACCGCAAACTTTGTTTTCCAGCAAGAGGAATGTCTGTCCTTGAATTGTCTAGATTTCCCTGGCCAGGCTTTTTCCTCCTCGTCGTCCCTGTGGACTTGATTATCTTTCTCCTCAAGGGCTGCCCTGCTCTTCTTTTGTGCTGGGGGTTGACAGGATGTGTGTGTCTGAAAAAAGAGAGAAGCAACAGCCTTTGCCAAACTCCAGAAAGACAATGAGGTCAATACTCAACTGAAGGAGGAAAGTCTCCAGGGAAGCCACTGAGGTCAGATTTCATTTCAAAATTGGGGGAAAAAATTATCAAAGGGAAATGCGAGAGAGTTCTGGAAAATGGCAAGAAAGATTTTGTCACAACCTAAGCATACAGGAGGAATGGAGGCAGACATTTTGCTCTTTTGTGGGTCTTATTGGAAGAGGACGATCAATGAATTGAGCCTCCTTTGTAATGATATACTGGTAATTGCTTTTGGAAACTGGACAACACTTTAAACTGCCACTTTAAAAAGGTTGGAGGAATCCCAACCTTTTAGCCTAAGGTTTTGTCTTTCAAAGCTTGGGTTGGGATTGCAAGGGTTGTGTTGAGCTATTGGACTTTCTAGTATTGGATGATTTGGTTTTGATTGGTTTCTGTAGTTTGTTTCTGCAAGACATCAACAAGCTTTTTTGGATAGATGTTGGAAAATGCCCAGTTAGGCAAGGAGGAGGAATCAAGTGGGGAATTAGTCTTGAATCATTTTGCAGCCGCAAGAGATCCAGGACTGCTGTATTCCAAGCTCTATGAAACCTTATCTATCTGTTCCCAAGGGAAGGCAATCTCTGGGGAGATTCCTGTATTTTTAGGCAGAATACAATAGAAGAGTTAGCTTGAACTCTTCCTGTGTGGCTCTAGTTATTTGTGCTGCACAATAGGTCTCTCTCTGCATGTAAGATATTTTACTTACTGTATTTTTCGGATTATAAGACACATCAAGATTTTGAAGAGGTAAATTTTTTAAAAAAGATTTTGCACTCTGAAGACCTCCCAAACCCTCTGCATGCCTCTTTTTTTGAAAAATGGGGCATGCAGAGAGTTTGAGAGGCCTGCAAAGTGTTTCTGGGGGCTGGAGGTGGGGAATGAGCAAAAAAGGCCCATTTTTCATGAAAACGAGCCCGTTTTTTGCAAAAAACAGGGCATGCACAGGCTTTGGGGGTCGTGTAGAATGCTCCTGGGGGCTGGCAGGGGCAAAAATGGCCCATTTTCCACTCATTTGCACCCTCCCCAGCCCCTAGGAGCACTTTGCGGGCCTCCCAAACCCTCTGCACATCCATTTTTTGCAAAGGGGACAGGGTTTCGGGAGGCCAAAAATGCTGTATTCAGTGTATAAGACGCACCCAGATTGTCACCCTCTTTTTGGGGAGAAAAAGGTGTGTCTTATACTCCGGAAAAAATACGGGAATTTTTGGAAGTACATCATGGCTATACTGTAAATGCAGATTCCCAAAAGAATGATGCACAAGCTTGATGGAGTCTGATTTGATATTGGGTTTGTTTTTCTAGTAATAGAAGTTCTTTTTGTGAATAAGAAAGTTCACACAGATCATAGAAAATAATTCTAAACCTTGACAAGAGGAAAAATATTCTGTAGCGCAGCTCAGTAAATAAGCAAAACGATGAAGCGCGTTGTAACTGCTTTTGACATTTCAATTAGAAAGAATTGTTTAACGGCTGATTTAGTGGGCCACAACTGCCCGTAGCCATTGCCACATAGATATGCTGCGAAGGGGTTTATGGAGGCTGAGAGGTCTGCGGGTCTGGTGGAAGTGCATGCCTTGCTTGCTGATTGGCTCTGACTTCCTGCTGGGAGGTGGGAGGGAGGCAAGGCACATTCAAGTGGGAAATGTTAACATTTGCTGATGTATAAAAACAAGGCCTGTGCAACCGTCCCCACATGACAGCTGCTTACATTCTGTACAGTGCTGTGCAGCTGAAGTCTAGTCCAACTTTCCTAATGTATTTGAACAGCCCCAATAGGAGTTGGAATTTTTTTATCTTCATGCCCCCCTAGAAAAGGCTGTGATAGTCCTTGCCTGCATATCTGGGCAGCATTGAACAGAAGATTGTGACAGTCCCAGCTTATGCATCCTGTTCAAACTCAGTCTCGTATAGGTATCCTATTCTGTATTTCAGAGAGTGCATTTAGTCGTGGTTCAACTTCACACAGGTCGGGAGTTCCCTTCCTCCTTCTGAATACTGTGTAAGCTACACCAGGGGTCCCCAACCTTTTTTGCACCAGGGACCGGTTTCATTTTAAAGAAAATTCTGCGGACCGGCTGGCCTAGAGGAGGAGGGGGGGCAGGGGGAACAGGCAGCGCATGCGCATGCGGGGGGGGGGGGAGCCGGCTCACTTGGCCGTCTAGGACAGTGGTAAGCAAACTTATTAGTCCAGTGTTTTTCAACCTTTTTTGTTCAAAGGCACACTTTTTTCATGAAAAAAATCACGAGGCACACCACCACCATTAGAAAATGTTAAAAAAAATTAACTCTGTGCCTATATTGACTATATATAAAGTAATTCTCTTGAATAGGAATCAAATAAACACAAAGAAATTATTTTATAATTACTTTATTATGAAATAATAAAGTATTTTATAATTGTTCATATTTCTGTTTACTTACTCAGTGCGAAACCTGGGCCTGTTTGGCTGAACACAAAGCTGATATTCTGGCAGGAATTTTTCCCACAGCACACCAGACAATATCTCACGGCACACTAGTGTGCCACGGCACAGTGGTTGAAAAACGCTGTATTAGTCAATAGAGCCAAATATCAACAGTACCACAACTGAAATTTCTTTTGAGAGCCAAAAGGTGTGGCCTGTTTTGTGGGAGTGGCTCAGTTGTCATGTGACACCAGTGGGCGTGGCCAACTTGGAAAATGTGGTGAAAATCACTTAACACTCTTGCTTAGCAACCAAAATTTTGGGCTCAATTGTGATGATAAATTCTTTCTTTCTTTCTTTCTTTCTTTCTTTCTTTCTTTCTTTCTTTCTTTCTTTCTTTCTTTCTTTTTCTTTCTTTCTTCCATTTCTGGCTGGTCTTTGGTCTTCTGAAGATAGTAAAAATGGATTTATGGGCACTCGTTATATATAAAGGCAGCCCATGACTCTTTGGGATGCTGGTTTGAATCCAGGAAATGACTCAGCGGATGTGATTCCTTTGAAATGACCACTGGGAGAAAAATAGATCTTTAACCTGGTTAACCAAACAGGTAGCTTGAGGTGGAATTTCAATTTCAATTTATTAAATTTATAAAGGAAATAGGAAAATAGATTTCTTCCTTTCCTTTCCTTCCTTCCATTGCCTCCCTTCTTTCCTTCCCTCCCTCCTACCCTCCATCCCTCTTTCTTTTTCTTTTTCTTTCCTTCCTTTCCTTCCTTCCTTCTTTCACCTCTCCCTTCCTCCTCCCTCCCCCTTCTTTCCTTCACTCCCTCCCACCCTCCATTTATCTTTCTTTTTCTTTCCTTCCTTTCCTTCCTTTCCTTCCTTCCTTCTTTCACCTCTCCCTTCCTCCTCCCTCCCCCTTCCTTCCTTCACTCCCTCCCACCCTCCATTTATCTTTCTTTTTCTATTTTTCTTTCTTTCTGTTTCTCTGTTTTTTTGTCTCTTTCTCTCTCTGTCTCTCCTCCCTCCACCCATCTCTGTCACTGTGTGTGTGTATGTGTGTCTGTTTCCCTCTCTCTCTATTTCTGTCTCTCTAAGTCTGCCTCTCTGTGTGTCTGCCATTCTCTCCCTTCCTCCCCCCGGGGAAGCAGCAGAGGGGTCGGCATGTCGGTTGCAGAGGTTATCCCGCAGCGGGCGGGCGAAGGACCCGAGCTGCGGCTATTCTTAAGTGCCGCCAAAGCCATCCGGGCGCTGCACGCCCAGCTCCCTTCCAGCTCCGTGTGCGCCGCTGAAGCCGTCCGGGCGCTTAAGATAGCCGCAGCTTGGGTCCTTCGGCCGCCCGCTGCGGGATAACCTTCCCAGCCGACATGCCAGCCTCTCCAGAAAGCCCTGGAAAGTGCAGTGCGCCGTGGTGGCCATCGGAACGAGCTGGTGGAGGCGCGCTCGGCCATCCTCTGCCAGGGGGCTGCTCCCTCCTCCTTGCCGGCCCTGCGGCCCGGTTCCTATGAAGCTGCGGACCGGCACCGGTCCGCGGACCGGGGGTTGGGGACCCCTGAGCTACACTACAGCTATGTCAGGGTTCCAAATAGCATCCAAAAGTAAATCAGAGTCCAAGGCAAAGTATTGCTCAAAGTTCCAATTTATTAAGAGAGCCATTTTGGCACATTTGGGAAAACCCGAATCTGAAAACTTCCCGGTTTTCCCCACCTCGTTGAAAGTTCAAGATCTTGCCCCCATACTCACAAGTCCATCACATGGTCCAATTTCCCACTGCCATGCTAGCAGCTTCCACCCA
This sequence comes from Rhabdophis nuchalis, assembly GCA_039707465.1. Classification (NCBI taxonomy): domain Eukaryota; kingdom Metazoa; phylum Chordata; class Lepidosauria; order Squamata; family Natricidae; genus Rhabdophis; species Rhabdophis nuchalis. The sequence goes on along the minus strand of CM077646.1, from coordinate 177,278,125 downwards.
TCCAATTCCGGCCAGATGCAGAGGTTCAGAGACAAAGGATGACCTTGCCTTTCTAGAAAGAATTTTGTTATGGCTACATAGTATCTCACTCCTTACAGTCCCCCCTCCCATTTTCCCACAATAGAAAATGCATAGTAGAATATCAGAAAGTGTGGCAGGCCAAAGATCCAAAAGAAAAGATGGCTGCAGGCCTGACACCCTTGTTACTGGGAATCAAGCAATATCTAACTTCAAAAAATAAATACACGTATGCATACAAGTATATGGGTTGCCGTTTTATCCGGGGATTGTGCTTTCTTGTAAGCATTCTATTTTGAGCTTCTATATCTGCAAGAAATTGCTGGATCAGAGCATAAGTTAATCCATACAGTCAAATGGCATTTCCATGAACTGCAGTCATCCATCTAATAAAAATGCCAGGGTCACAGTTGGTAACCATTAGTTTCATGCTCTGCTTGGATACCTCCCAGAGACATCTAATCAGCTCCTTTTGGACATGAAACGCTAGCCTAGAGGTTTGTTCCCACAATGGACTTCTTATGTTCTTACCAGCTAGAGTGGTAATAAGAACTAAATGTAGCATCAAAGGGGAAGGTGAGAAGGTGTCAAGCCTGATGCAAAATTTCCACACCAGAATATGCTGAAGTCCACGGTTAAAAGAGCTTAACTTATAAACAAGCCTTTTTCAAAAATGTATCGGCAAGCAACGTGTAATTAAGGATGAAACAACTGGAGATTGTAAATCTCAGCTTTTGCTTGCTTTTTTTTTTTTTTTTTTTTTTTTTTACAAGTAACCTTCTCTTATGGATTGTTTCCAGATGTACGAGATTCCTCCTCCCTCTCCCCCATTTTGTAACATTAGCCTTCAGCCGAGTCTCTTCCTGAAGAAAAGGAAAACTGGCTAAAATATTAGCAGGACAATATGGTTCCTGTTTTGAGGTCCTCTCAAAATCAAGGGGAAGAATTAACTCATTGCTGCCCGACCTGTACTCCTTAAAAACATGGGGAGTTGGTTTTTTTTTTAACATTTCCCTGTTTCTGAAATAATTGTGCTTAAACTTTTGCTGGCACATGTATTGTATCTGCTGCATTTTAAACCCAAACTGTTATCAATGCAATGGCTTCTAACATAAATCTAGATTCCCCTCCCCCCCCCTTATGTTGGAAGAAAAATCTGGTCCGGGAGAAAGACGTTGGAAATAAAATGGGGGCAGGCTGCAGGAAAGGAAGTCTTTGTTTGTTTGGGAGCCAGGAATTTCAGTGACAGCAGCAGGTTTCTGGGGTGGCTGACAAAATGGGCTTGAGAGTAGATGGGTTTTTATACATTCTTTGGGGCTTTGTGATTGAGATGCTTGTTCCTGTGCAAGAATATATCCTTCAGTATTTTAATGGCTGTTGTCAGATTTCTGTGGGATCATGTAGGGGTCATGGCTGCCTCTACAGGCAAAAGGGGAAATGCAAATCCTAGGTCAGTGTTGGTGAACCTTTTTGGCACCGAACCACAGGGAACTGCTCTTTCGATTTCCGGCACTCTCATGCATGTGAAAACCAGTTGGCAAAGACCACCTGAAAGAGCAACAAGCGACAGCTGGCATGCCCAAAGAGATGGTTCTATGTGCCACTTCTGGCACGCGTGCCATAGGTTCGCTATGATGGTCCTAGGTGTTTGAGCTAATCTTGTCTGCTTTGGTTTGCCTAATTGTGTTGCTTATTTGTAGTCTTTCTGCTTAAACAAATTGGCCCAGTCTTTCTGAACGGATACAAAATCTCCATTCCTAAAGACCAGCCTCTTCAAGCTTCTACTTGAGGCTGTTTTCCTATGGCAGGAAAACTGGGGCTGTGTCAGAGTGCGTTCATTGTGACTATGTGAGACAACCCAGGAGCAATAACATCAAACAGAGGTTTGTAATAATAAATAGTGGTTTATCTCTACAAAAGAATATACATGCATGTTCTAAGCAAAGGTCAAACAATCAATTCTGCCTTTGTTAAGATTTTTCTCCTCTTCTCCTTTAGGGGAAATATTCCATCCTGCCTCTTTTTAATATTAAGAATAAAGAATATTTTAATCTGGGAGGGGCAGGCTTCCTACACTTGTACAAATATACTGGCCAGAAGAAGTAGGCCACTTAAAGATTGGCTACCTTTAGGTTCTTATCTCCTACACCAGGGGTCTCCAACCTTTGCAACTTTAAGTCTGAAGGACTTCAGCTCCCAGAATTCTCCAGCCAGCAAAGCTGGCTGGAGAATTCTGGGAGCTGAAGTCCTTCAGACTTAAAGTTGCAAAAGTTGGAGACCCCTGTCCTACAGGGCAAATAACATTACCTTGGAACATTGAAAAAGAGGGAATAAATTTCTACCTCTTTCTCCTTTTTCCATTTTCCTTCCTTTTCTTAGCAAACAGGATGATCTCACATTTTATGATTGCTACTTAATATAGGTAATCCTCGACTTACAAAAATTCATTTAATGACCGTTCGAAGTTACAGTGTCACTAAACAAAAGTGGCTTATGGCTGTTTTTCACACATGACTGTGGAGGTGTCCTTATAGTCATGTGATCAAATTTTGGAGGCTGGGCAACTGACATGCATTTATGATGGTTTCAGAGTCCCAGGGTCATGTGATCACCTTTTGCATTCGGACAAGCAAAGTCAGTGGGGAAGCCAGATTCATTGAACGACTGTGTTACTAACTTAACAACTGCAGTGATTCGCTTAACAACGGTGGCAAGAAAGATTGTAAAATCGGGCAAAACTCACTTAACAACTCTCTTGCTTAGCAATGTTGGTTTCAATTTTGGCCATAAATCAAGGACTATGTCTCAGGGTTTCCTCGGAGTCATAACCATAGATTCCAAATGGTTAAATAAAACTTGGAAGATAATTCTTCCCGTTTTCCCTTGTGTTAAGTGTGTATGTTCCTCTGTTCAGGCCATGACATCAACTTGTTTGAAATTTCTTCCCACATAGCAGGTTTCTGCACAATACGGTACTTCCGACTGCTCCCATTATTAATAAACATCTGAACACATTAACTGTTCTGGAGATTCTGACAGTAAATGCTTATTGGTTACCAATGAAAACTACTTTGAGCTTGTTTAAATAATGAAAAAAAGTAGGACATCTGTTCAAAAATAAATAAATAAATAAATAATAAATAAATAAATAAATAAATAAATAAATAAATAAATAAATAAATAAATAAATAAATAAATAATAAAGTGTTTAGTCTGTGAAGTGGTCCCCTGTAGACAGAACTGAACAATTTCCCAAAGGAATGGTTTAAAGATAAATAAGTAGTTCTATTGAGAAGGAAAAACAACAAACTGTTTGACATGATAGCAAACATCTTATTAATTAATGCTGGCAGGCAGAATGTTACTTCTCCCAATAGTTCATCTAAGTGGGTATATTGGCACCTGTGGTGGCCTGAGCACTCTGCCAGTGAAAACAGAGTTTGGGAGGGCCGCATGCTGGTAGAGGCACCACGGGCCGGTCCTTTGCTGTTTCCAGGGATGCCCCGTGGACCAGATCTAAGCACCCCACGAGCAGGATCTAACTATTCCTACCACCCTCGATTTTGTGAACAAGTGCTGAGCCGGACTATATATTTCTCCCTTGCATACTGTGAACCTTAATGAATTTTAGTGTATTTATTGTATTTAATGCATTTAACAGCTATTTAAATACTATTTAACATCTATTTAATATCTATTTTTAATATCTATTTAACATCTATTCTAATATTCATTTTAACATCGGTATTATGTATTTATAACATCTGTTTTCACAGTTTTTAACATCATTGTAGCCAATTGTAGCCCTAGATTAACAGCTTGACCCATTTTATTAGATGTACTCTAAAACAGACCTACTGTTACTGCGAGAGTCCCCGCTCTCGCAGGTTTGGCCCTCCGCTTTAATGAGGGCCCGCTTTGATGAGGGATTTATTAATCCGGAGAGGTGGGTGAAGCGTGGTCTCAGGGGGTTTTTAGCTTATAAATTATTGTCTGTTTTAGGGGGTACCAGGGAGGGGGGAGGGTATAGACAGGTAGAGACGGGTAAAAAAGGAGAGGGCCAGGCCAGCAGCCGACGGAGGGAAGCGGAAGGATCCGTCAGGGGGGGGGGAAACACGAGTCGTCCCGATGGAGGGCATTTTCATCCAGAGGGTCGTGGGGAGAGGCAGGTCCGAGGGGAGACAAGTTCTATTTTCCCGGTTGGGGGCACGGAACCGTTGGTTGCAAACGGTCAAGTGCCACAACCCCCGCAGTCTAGGTGGTCAGGGAGTACAGAGCCAGGGCCTGCGGCTGATGTTTTGCAATGCCAGGTCCGTGGTCAACAAAGCCCCCCTCATACATGACCTTGTGTCAGAGGGGGAGCCGGACCTGGTAGGAATTGCGGAGACCTGGCTGGGCCACGAGGGTGGACCCCCCCTCGTTGAAATGTGCCCACCAGGTTACCGCGCTTTTCATCAGCCCCGGGCCCTAGGCAGGGGTGGAGGGGTAGCGGTCATTGTTAGGGAAAGTCTTGAGCCAAGAGAGACCATTGTGCCGCAGACCACCGGTTGTGAGTCCCTCTGTGTGAAGTGGGGCCTAGGGAGGCAGTTGGGCTTGCTGGTTGTATACCTGGCTCCCCGCTATGTAGCAGCAGCCCTGCCCGAGCTCCTTGAGGTGATTGCTACGATGGCAGTTGAGACCCCCAGACTCTTAGTCATGGGGGACTTTAATCTGCCATCGGCGGGCGAATCATCCATGGTAGCCTGGGAGTTCATGGCTTCCATGACGGCCATGGACCTGACCCAATTAATTCAAGGCCCCACCCACGAGGGTGGACATACACCGACCTCATCTTTGTCTCAGGCCAATGGAAGAGTGATCTGGGTATAGGGGATATAGTCATCACGCCCTTGTCATGGTCAGACCACTCACTTCTCCGGCTCGACTTTCCAACCGCTACTCCCCACCGCGGGGAGGCGGAACCTGAGTCACCTATTTGGTTCCGCCCCAGGTGCCTGATGGACCCCGATGGGTTCCAGGCGGCGCTTGGGCCACTTCCTGTACCCCTGACCAGCGCCCCGATGGAGGACCTCGTGGCCGCATGGAATACTGCGGCCACGGGAGCCTTGGATCGGGTCGCGCCCTTGCGGCCTCTCTTGCGGCGGCGAGACACCCTGGCTCCTTGGTTTACCGAGGAGCTAAGGGTGATGAAACGCCACAAGAGATGCCTAGAGAGAAGATGGAGGTCTACCCGCTCTGAATCTGACCGGACACAGGTAAGAGCCCATTTACGGACTTACATTGTGGCGCTGAGAGTGGCCAAACGCCATCATTGTGCCACTCTCATAGCATCTGCAGATAACCGCTCTGCCGCCCTGTTTAGGGTGACCCGTTCCCTTCTTCAACAGAGGGTGCAGGAAGCCCCATTACAGGGTAGAGCAGAGGAATTTGTGATTTATCTGCAGGAGAAAATCGCTCAGATCCAGAACGAGTTAGTCTCCATTGATGGCCCAGTGGGATTGCACGAGGCGGATCTTGGTTGGGAGGAGTTTGACTCTGTTACTTCCGAGGATATGGACAGGTTACGTGGGCGACTGCGAGCCACCACATGTTTATTGGACCCGTGTCCTTCCTGGCTTGTACTGGCATCCTGGGAGGTGACACGAGGCTGGCTCCAAGAGGTTGTCAACGCTTCCTTAAGTGAGGGTTTCTTGCCTGCCTCCCTTAAAGAGGCCATGGTGAGGCCCCTCCTGAAGAAGCCCTCTTTGGACCCAGCTTTATTAGCCAACTATTGTCCCGTCTCCAACCTTCCCTTTTTGGCGAAGGTTGTAGAGAGTGTGGTGGCACAACAGTTTCCCCGTCACCTGGAGGAAGTTGATTATCTAGACCCGCGCCAGTCCGGCTTTCGGCCCGGGCATAGCACCGAGACGGCATTGGTCGCGTTGGTAGATGATCTCTGGAGGGCCAGAGATGGGGGTTGTTCCTCCATCCTGGTCCTATTAGACCTCTCAGCGGCTTTCGATACCATCGACCATGGTATCCTATTGCATCGACTGGGCGGGTTGGGGGTGAGGGGCACCGTTTTACGTTCTCCTCCTACCTCTCTGGTCGATCGCAATTTGTGTTGACAGGAGAGCAGAGGTCGACCTCGAGACCCCTCACATGTGGGGTGCCTCAGGGGTCGGTCCTCTCGCCTCTCCTGTTCAACACATATATGAAGCCGCTGGGTGAGATCATCCGTGGTTTGGGGTAGAGTATCACCTCTACGCTGATGATACGCAGTTGTATATATCTACCCCAAACCACCCCAACGATGCCGTAGCGGTGATGTGCCAGTGCCTGGAAGCCGTGCGGATCTGGATGGGAAGTAACAGATTCAGGCTCAACCCGACCAAGACCGAGTGGCTATGGTTTCCGGCCGCCCGATTCAACCAGCTGACTCCATCGCTGACCATAGGGGGCGAACATCTTACCCCTGTGGATGGGGCGCGCAACTTGGGTGTCCTCCTGGATACCCGGCTGTCCATGGAAGATCAAGTGACAGCCGTGGCCAGGAGGGCGTTTTACCAGGTTCGCCTGGTACGCCAGTTGCGCCCCCTATTGGATCGGGATGCCCTTTGCACAGTCACTCATGCCCTCGTGACATCCCGACTGGACTATTGCAACTCTCTCTACATGGGCTCCCCTTGAGGTGCGCCCGAAGACTTCAGCTGGTCCAGAATGCAGCCGCGCGAGCTATAATGGGGACCGCAAGGTATACCCACATAACACCTCTCTTGCGCGAGCTGCACTGGCTGCCTGTCGTCTTTCGGGTGCGCTTCAAGGTGCTAGTTGTCATCTTTAAAGCGCTCCATGGCTCGGGACCTAGCTATCTGCGGGATCGAATCCTGCCCCATACATCCTCACGGCCGATTCGCTCCCACAGAGAGGGACTTCTCCGGGTGCCGTCCACTAGACTTTGTCAGCGGGCGACGCCCAGGGGAAGGGCCTTCTCTGTGGCGGGCCCAGCCCTCTGGAACGACCTTCCCCCCAACATTAGAACAACCACGGACCTCCGCTCCTTCCGTCAAAAATTAAAAACACACTTTTTCTGCTTGGCCGGCCTAGGATAGTCTCTTCCTTGGGGTTTTTAGGGTTGTTAGTTTTAATGGGTATTTTAACGCAGGGATAGTTAGTTTAATTGATTTTTATCTTTTGTATTTATTGATGTATATATTTTATGTGTTTTAGTTTTCCCTGTACACCGCTCCGAGTCCCCTAGGGGAGAGGACGCGGTATATAAAATAAATATATTATTATTATTATTATTATTATTATTATAACAGGAAGAAGTAACTGCTTGGCTAATAGCTAGATCAGAGGTGTTTTCATTCGATTTCATTGAGGGCTGCATCAGGGTTGTGTTTGACCTCGGGGGCGGGAGGGGGCCAGGGAGGTGTGGACAGGGTAGGCGTGGCCAGCTCAATGTCACCCGTGTCGGGGGCACCTGTGGTGGCCTGAGCACTCTGCCAGTGAAAACAGAGTTTGGGAGGGCCGCATGCTGGTAGAGGCACCACGGGCCGGTCCTTTGCTGTTTCCAGGGATGCCCCGTGGACCAGATCTAATCACCCCACGAGCAGGATCCAGCCTGCAGGGCTTGAGTTTGACACCCCTGAGTTAGATAATAGGTTAGATTGTTCATCTAGCTGTATTGTTCAGAGCATCAGGCATGGCTCTCCAACCTCACTGGCAGAGATTTTCATTATCATTTGCTATGGTATCGTTTTAGCTAAAGAGGCCACTGATTTTTAGAAAGTTTTAAATTGGGTATTTTAAAATTTGGTTTTAGCATAGGATTAGGATAGTTTAATATATTTTAAATTAAGTATTTATTTTTTGTATTTTTGTATGTTTTTTAAATTCCTGTGCGCCGCCCTGGGTCCTCTGTGGAGAAGGGCGGGATATAAATATAAATAAATTCAAAAAAAAAATAATTCAAAATCCAATGAAGGCCTTCCCTTATGCAAAACATGAGGGTGGTTGGTTTTTCCCAATCCTAGAAATTTTCCATCTTTAAGAAAGATGAATTGAGGCAAATTCAAACTATCTCCTCTACTAGAATAGCTTTCCCAAAATTGGTAAGTGTTGTGAGCGTTGACATACCATATTTTTTGGAGTATAAAACGCACCGTTTTTCCTAAAAAAAAAAAAAGGGTGAAAATCTGTGTGTTTATTATACACTGAATACAGATTTTTTTTGCCTGCCAAAACCCCGCCTCTTTTGCAAAAATTGCTGTGCATAGCCTTTAGGAGGCTTCCAGAGTGCTGTTGGGGGCTGAGGAGGGCAAAAATGAGCAAAAAGTGGGGGGGGGGTTTGCCTCTTCAAAATCTTGGTGCGTCTTATATTCTGGTGTGTCTTATACTCCGAAAAATACGGTATGTTGGGATGTTAGGATTTGCATTTCAGTATATGTGAGGAACACCAGATGGGGGAGAGCTAAATTGCAGATTCCTAGACTGTGAGCTTTAAAGGAGGGTGCATTAATCAAGGATGTGGTTTATATTAGCATTTTTTCTAAATATAGCTGCTTTCCTCTCCCTCCCCCCCCTCCTCCTTTTCTCTTCACAGAATTGAAACAGTTGGCCAGCCGGACAGGAAAGATAGTATTGGAGTTTGTGTTGAGAAGCTGAATGGCTATGATTCTTTGCAACGGGATAGAGCTGTGTGCATTAGTACCAATGGTGAGTTATAAAAAGATCTGATTTGGCCAGCCCTTCTGATCTGCAGTCCCACTGTATCCTAATGTATCGTTATTTTAAGACCTACTGTATAAAGCAGTGATGGCGAACCTTTTTGGTGCTGAGTGCCCAAAGCGCCCATACCCCCAAAATGCAATGCAACCCCCCCCCAAACATGCGCTCCGGGCCCCCCTTTGGCTTCCAGGTTGGTGCAGGAGGCCTTCCAAGCCCAAAACGGGGCATGTGGGGGGGGCGTGCCCTTGCACGAACCTTCAAAATGCAATGCGAGCGTCCTCACGCATGCATTTTATATGCAGTTGTACACCCCATGCATGTGCACGCACACCGTGCATGTGCGGTAGCGACCTGGAGGCCAGGTGCCCAGCGGGAGGTGTGCGCGCAAGCGTAGTAGAGCTAGCCTGGGGTGATGGATGGTGTACCCGCAGAGAAGATTCTGCATGCCACGGGTATCACAGGTATCGCTATCATGAGTATATAGAATGACTATATTATGACATGCGCAAGTCCTAAATAGGTGGTGAAAAATAATAAATGTGGTGATTTCCCAAGATTGTCAAGGAAGGTGTGCAAAAAAATCAGTATCTTGGGAAAGAGGCATGTCAAGACATGGCTATCCATGTCCTAGCAGATGTCTAATTTTCAAAAGCGTGACTGGGGGCTAGAGCAAAGGTGCACAACTACCCCTTCAATACTTATCATCATCATCAAAATGATGATGATGATGTTATCCATTCAGTCATGTCTGACTCTTCGCATCTTCTGACCTTGCTTTCGTCTGAGTTTCGTCTTTGAGTTTTTCTATGCTCTGGCTGGTGTCAGTTTTAATGGTGTCCAGCCATCGTGTTCTTTTGATGGCCTGGTTTCCTCTTAATATCATCATAATACTCCCTCTTTTTCATTCAGCAGGGGGGAAATTATAGATACATGATGATCAGTAAATCCTAACTTTTATGTCACTAAGCTTCCAAAGATCATAAAAAACGTGCTAGAATGCGCGGAAAAGGATAAATTAATGATGGAATTAAAGGATAGAGAGGAAACAGAGTATTATAAGGCATGGAATAGGTGGTATAATTGGCTAGAAGAGAGATATAAAATTAATGCATAATGAATACATAGAAAGTACAAAAAAAGAAAATGGTATACACCTAGAGAGTAACAGAGGTGTAAATTTTGTGTATATTATATAAATGAATAACTATGAAATAAGGAGGTATATGTATAAAATAATAGGCTTTAGAATGGAAAATTAGAAATTAGAAAAAAAATACTGATAATGGAAAACTGTAAAAGTGTAATTGTGATTTTAATGTTTAAAAAATGTTGAATAAAATTTATTTTTTTAAAAAGCTTCTGTAGGGAGAATGTAACCCTTGACCACAAACAATTACCGTATTTTTCAGAGAATAAGACACACCTTTTTCTCTCTGGGTACATCTTATACACTGAATACAGCATTTTTTGCCTCCCGAAACATCGTACCCCCCTCACCAAAATGACCATGCACAGCCTTTAGGAGGCTTTCAGACTGCTCCTGGGGGCTGAAGAGGGCAGAAATGAGCAAACAATAGGCAGTTTTTTGCTCAATTCCCCCACCCCCCCCAGGAACACTCTATAGGCCCTCTAAAGACTATGCATGCCCTTTTTTGGGCCTGTTTTCATGAAAAATGGGCTGGTTTTTTGCTTGTTTTTGGCCCCTCCCACCTCCCAGGAGCACTCTACAAGCCTCCTAAAGGCTATTCATGCCCCTTTAAAAAACCCGGCTGTTTTCAGGAGGCCTACAGAGTACAATTTGCCTCTTCAAAATCTTGGTGCATCTTATACTCCAGTGCATCTTATATTCTGAAAAATACAATAGCCAGCCCTTTACAACAATATTTTTTAAGATTTGCCATACCACTTGTAAATAAGAATTGTGAACTTAGAAAATAATTCCCCCTTGTTTTTTGCTGCCAGTATGGTAAATGAGTACTACTGATGTGGGTGTCAGAAATTATGTGGAATATTGCAGGAGTCCTAACTAATTTTGGGGCAATGGGCACTCTTATAAAATGGTCTTTCTTGGGAGGTTTCACTATTAATAACTGTATTGGTCAGGAGACCAACTAATGAGAAAGTTCTGCTACTATTATCTAGTTCCCCAGAATGGTTCCCACCATTCACTTTTGACGTGGGGAGTTGGATATGAAAGAGAAGAGGCATATTTGGGAATAATAAAATTGGAATACCACCTTTGTTTTGCAAGCAAGACTTTGCAAGTCTTTAGTGACAAGAATGTCACTGTTAACAAGGTGTCCATGAAGGGTGTTGCAAGTCATTACACAAGGTGAATTCAGAAAGCTCAGAAGTTACTTGATTTCCATGGGAAATTGAAAACTCTTGTTATGTGACTGGGTAGGCTCACCAGCCTTTTGTTTTCTATTCTAGGAGCTGTTTTTGTCAATGGAAAAGAGATGACCAACCAGTTGCCTGCAGTGACTTCAGGTTCAGCTGTAACCTTCGACATGGAAACTGTGAATTTAGGCCCTTGCAATAATAATAATGGGGGGAACTTCAAACTCAGAGTGACGATTAGTTCCAACAACAGGGAAGTGGTCTTTGACTGGGTACTTGATGAATGCTGTGGCTCTCTGTATTTTGGATGCTCCTTCTCCTATCCCAGCTGGAAAGTTTTGGTGTTCTAACTCTTAGACTGAGAAGTAGTAATTGTCTTTCAGTGGCATCATTCAAAGGGTTTGGACTCCAGTGGCACAATTATTTGCTCTTCCAGGCTGTTCAATCTGTGTGTCTTTGGTATACTGCTCTTGGTTCAAGTGAACTGCTTGATGCCACTTTTCTGTGAGATAAACATTACTTGAACTCTGTCTTCTCTACTGGATTCACCTGAAATATTGGTGGAACGCTGAGTAACCTGGAAAAGTTATGTAGGCTGTTGTGTTTGCTATCAACATCATGCATTTTGAGTATTATTATTATTATTATTATTATTTTTAGAACAGCTCTCTTCATTTGGATATTCTCCAGATGGCCTGGTCAAGATCTTCCACAATCCCTAGTCCAGGACTTAATGAAAGGGGGATTATAGGAGTTGTAGTCCACCTCTGGAGATCACCAAGAGAGAGAGAGTCTGGTTTTGGAAGAAAAGGGTAGAAATGATTCTATAACTGTGGTCCTGCTATCAATGTTTGGTTATGCATTACTAAAGTTTGCCTAGTGTTATTCTTTGGCTCAGGGTTAATGGACCAAAATTGTACGTATGTTTTCCTATTCATCAGAGTTCGGTACTGAAATGCTGTACCTCAACCTGCTCCTGCCAAAAGCTTTCTGTCCACTGGGCAATAAAACTTTTTGGCCTCTACATTATCCTTTTCCTTCAGTGCCTTGCTATTTAATGCAGAAGAAATCGGAGCCAAAACGCTTGTTTTGGCGAGCCTATGATACCGACGTGCCTTAGTTTGATGCTTCTGTTGAACAATATTGCACACATGAAAGAGAAAATTTCATTTATGGCATTTATCACTTAAGCCAGGGGTCTCCAACCTTGGCAACTTTAAGACTTATAGTCTTCAACTCCCAGAGTTCCTCAGCCAGGCTAGCAAGTCTTAAAGTTGCCAAGGTTGGAGACCCCTGAATTAAGCAACATTTTCCCCACTCCTCTGTGCTCATTGCAGTGCCTTCTACAGCTTGTGCCTTTTTCAACATAATCACACAATCCCTAGAAATATGTAGAGCGCAAATGTATTAGACCTTTCCTGAACAAATTGTACGGAGCCTAGAGTTTTGTGTAACAAGTAAATTATGTTCACCATGCCTGTCTACCTGGACTTGTTCAGAAAAAAATTATAGAAACTGGGGTCAGGCCAACAGGGTATGCAAGCCAACTTGCAAACAAGGAGGTACCATATAGAAAAGAATGCATTGTAGAGATCTCTTATCATGCTTTTTAGAATTTGGTTGATGTAACCAAGTTAGCAGACAAGTCAGGTACTAACTTTAAGCAGAGAGTAACAGCTAAAGCATTCTTGCTCTCAGCCTCTGCAGTTAATCACCATTTTGCTGTTTTGACCTTGGGCAAGTGAATTCCCTCTTTTGGGGATCACCTTTGTATGATTAAACTAGCTGATAACTCGATCCTGTATTAGACAGGAAAAGGAATGAATTGTATCTATAGTGTCAAGTCAAAGTAATACTGGAAACCACACACACATACACACACACACACAAATCCAAAATGCATACTATCACTGACAAAAATACTGTGATTTGACACTATAGATATAATTCATTCCTTTTCATTTCAGCAGCCCAGGCATTCCAGAGTTATGCTGGAACACAGACATATAGACCTCCCCCCCCCTCCCCTGGGTGTTATGCTGGAACACACACACACACACACACACAGATATATATAAAGAAGAAGATTGCCTGCATGCCAAAATAGGATACCCAGTCTTGGCAGCTGTTTCTTTACAATAGGGGTATCCTGTTAAGTAAGATTTGCAACCAGTTTCTTTCTTAAGTCTTTGATCCCAGGCACAGAGGCTTTTGCTGCAGTCCTTTGCTGCCATACCCCGTCTGATAAATAAGCAAATAAAGGAACTGCTGATAAAAAGAAGAGCAAAATTCCTCCCTTCCCTTCTTATAAGGCGGAATTGCCAGCTAGGAGTTACTCTGGTTTCAGCGCTAAGTAAACGTCGTCACCCAGTATTAACATCTGATTATTGGGCAGTAGGTTTGGTTCAGGAATATGTAACTGAGGGATATGTAACATAAGGAATATGTAACCTTATCTCGTGGTCTACTGCAATCTGATGTTTTCTAGATAGATTTCACTTCATTTCCTGTTGGTTATCAGAATTATGGGGTTGAAGTCCCAATATATTTGGAGGCAGAATTTTGGGGAAGGCTCCACTCTGTGGAGCAGAATTTAAATAAAAATGGTTAGTCTCTTCTCTCCCCCCCCCCCCATCTCAAGATATCCTGTAAGAAGCTGGGATTTAAGGAATATAGATTCCTTAAATCTATAGGAATATAGAATCCTACCTCTGCCCCTCCCCAGTTTAAAATCAAGTCATACCAAAATTCTTCTCTTGTACTCAGATAAATCACCACCTTGCCTTATGTTCATGTGAGTATACACTGGGAAAGGATATTAATGTATTAACATTCCTCTTTTAGGAATGTCAAATGCAAACCAGATCATCCATATACTTTTTATCTCTCATAATTGATCTCTATGAAAATGTATTTGAGCATAAAACAAAACTGGTACCAAAAAAAAGGAATGAGATACTTTAGTTCACCTTTAGCTTTGTATGTTAATTATATAATGGTAGGCTGGAAGTTCCCCCTTCTTTTTAGAAGGCTATACATAAATCAGGATTTGCGACAGTATTCAGACACATGTATGCAGTTTCATCTTGAAGGATTGCCACAGGACATTTGCGATCTCATGTATATCATACAAAATGCCTTTATAATATTCCAAAAACGAGTAACATTTTTTTACATACAGAATGGAGGACATAATCCAAATGTTCTACTTTTAGAAGACCAAAAACTGTAAATCAAAATTTAAAACAGCCGGATGCTATCCAGATTTCTGGGTTGTAGTTCTTATCCTTCCCTTGGATAGAGTAAGATCTTCATTTTTGAGTATACCACAGACCTCTTTCTTGTATGAGGAAGGCATGTAAATGCTGAGCTAAAAGGGAATTTTTTCTCCATTTTTTAAACTTTTGTAGAAGCTTTTTTGCTACAGCAATAGAAATTTGTTCCCCCAGCAAAGGCTGACTTTCTGCAACGGGATGGAAGAGAAAGAGGAAATAGAGAGAGATTTTATCTCTTGAGAGGGTAAAGGCTGGTTTAAAAAAAAAAGCAAGCTATGAAACAGGAAAGCTATTCAAAAACTTACCTTGAACTTGATATGAGCAGCAAAAATGTTCAGAAGAAATCGAATCAGTATTTTAGCGCCATAAGAATTCTGAAAAATTGAATTCTTTGTTTGACAGTATTCATATGAGGTGGCAATACTTGGAGGCAAAGTTAGCATGGAATTATGTTTTGTATGCACTTGTATGTATTTACCTCAAGATACTTTGTATCATGACTTTTTAATAAAGATTTGACTTTATTGTACCCGGTCCAGTCGTGGTGAAATCTTTTCTCTGGAGGTTCTCATTCATCTAGGTCAGGGGTCTGCAAAGTTGGCTCTTTAAAGACTGGTGGACTTCAACTGTCAGAATTCCCCAGCCAGCTAGGCTGGCTGGGGAATTCTGGGAGTGGAAGTCCACCAGTCTTCAAAGAGCCAACTTTGCAGACCCTGATCTAGGTGATGGTTGAAATGATTGAAATCAGAAAGTCCAGCTGCCTTTTAAATAAAAAATACTTGTGGGTCTTTTCTTGGTTGATCTTCAGAGATACTGTATATCAGGAGATGAAGGCAAATAGAAGATTAAACAGTTGCTTAAAATTATGCTGTAGAAAGCCAAGGAAAGGAGGGTTTTTTGCAAGAGAATTTGGTTCTAAATTTATTATTTTCGAAAGCCTACATTCCTTTAGAAGTAGTGATGATGTCATTGCCCTCATATCCAGGAATTTTCAAGTACGTAGTTGTACATATGAATAGAGGCAAGAGTAAATCAGTGATGTTTTTAACATTTTTGGTAATTAGTTAATAAAGCAAAAGAAAAAAATGAGCCTTTTGTTTCTCTTGTGGTAGGACCCAAATTCTTTGAAAGTGTCCGATTGAAACATCCGGTACAGAAAATTAGGAGCCATTGTTCAAAACTACTAGTCTTGTTTTCAGTGGAAGCTAGGTAAACATCTGCCATCCTACTAAGTTTAAAAACAGCAAAGACATTTAAATAATCAGAATTATTTCATTTTATTCAAATTTGAATACTGAAGAAGTTGCTTTTAGGAAGCAACTTAGCTCAGTTTTGAAAATATTCATTACCTTTAGTACCAAAACAAGACCAGAGTAGCAATACACAGAATAAGCCTTGAGGGCTTAGCAGTTTTATTCCCCAGAAACTTTGTGCTGAACATTGCATCAGCTCATAATGGAACATAAGTTAGTAAATGTATGAACAGAAGTATACATATATCTGCCAATTTATATCTAACACAGAACATTTGCTCTTGGAAATAGCTGATCACCCCTCTTTAAAGTAGGGCAGTATGGTGGTTCAGTGATTAAGGCACGCTGATCTTGTCAGCTGGAAAGCCGACAGCTCAGGTTCAAGACCTAAGCACCACACAACGGGGATGAGCTCTCGTCCTCACTCCAGCTCCTGCCAACCTATTAGATATCATTGCAATTGATTTTTAGTACGAACAATTTAAAGAAACAGATAAATGATGAAAGGGGATTATCTCTATGTAGCTAAGCTAAAGAAGGAAGAAGCATGAACTATTGAGCAGACCAATATCAGTAAGTTTTTAAGCGATTAATTTTATGGTTTGAATTCAGCACATTACTAATAGCAGCTGAACTAAAGTGCTAGAACCATTTGCTGAATACCCCATTAGAAAAAATTTCAAAACAGGTGGTCCTCCACTTAAAGCCATTTAACCAATGTAACAATGTAATAAAGTAACAATGATGGGGGGGGGGGGGAGTGACTTGACTTGTTCTCACAAAACTACTGGTGTCCCTATGGTCACCTGATGAAAATTTGGGCACTTGTCACCTGTGAAAATGCATGCTCACGCGCACACACACAGGTTAGTGACCAGTCACATGATCTTGGTTAAAAAAATGGCAAAAATGAGGTGATTCAATGACCGCATCACTTAGCAAGGGAAGTATGGGTTCCTATTGTGCCCTCAGTATTACCCTGATTTGAGAGAGGTTGTATTTATGACTCTGGTTGAATTTGTGTAGATCAGACATACTTGGAACAATGCTGAGTTCTTACCGGTTCTGGCGAATTAGTAGTGGTTTGGCAGCCTGTGTTGCTGGAACCGGCAGCAACCCAGCCCTGCCACACCTCCAAACCAGTTTCCTGGGCAGTGCCTTAGGCGCTGCCATCTTGTTGTTTGGCTCTGCGCATGTTTAATTGTACAGTGCATGTGTGCATCAAGTGCGAGCACAGCACACACACACACACAAGCAAACTGGCAGTACTGCCTGCCGGAACCCACTCCTGATTTGGAAGTATGTTTTTATCATCTTAATTTTCCAAAATATTTCTACTTGATGTTAATGTTGTGAAAAATAATTTTGCTTTTCTAGCTTATGGATTGGCAGACAGGAAAAGGAGAAAAAAAACCTTTGTTCCCTATCTGAACATTGACCATTTCTGATCCCTTCATGGTCAATCATGGCATTACTTTATCTTTGTGATACTATTGGTATGTTTTATCTTGATTACAACTATTTTAACTGCAAGTCTTTAAAAAAAAAAGGAGGGGGAACTTTTTAAAAAGCATATCCAGAATGCAGACAGAAAAAGCCCATCCATTTCAAATTCTATCACAGATCACAATTAGTCCAAATGCAAATACTGTGCCCCCTCCCCCCAACAACTAAATTTGCCTGGTTCTAAATTCACTTTGGCATGTAAATGAAAAGATTCAACATGACACCTTGTCAGATTTTACATATTGAACTTTATGTACAAAATTCAATTTCAAATAAACATTTAATGTAAAAACAAAAGGTTCATTAAACAATTCTTTATCTACTGTACCATTCAAATGTTCATCCAGTTTACATGATTTCTTCAAAGTCTCATTAAGAGTACATATAGAAAATCCATCTTTATTATAAATAGAAACAAAGGGATTCTCAGCTTTTATTATAAATGGACATGACATACAAAGTTTACTTGACAGAAGTAATTTGATTACTATTTTTGGGGGTCATCAACTTTTTTGTGCAAAGAATGCTAGCCTCCTTTTAAGCATTGAGAGCGCGACTGCTTAAGTGACATAAGCAATAACTCTACATCTATGTCTCTCCTAAAATATTTCTTTACATATGTGCACAGCTTTAGCAAATTAAAGCCCAAGAGAAATGCTTGCCGGCTATTCAAAGGTGTAATTAGAGTTTGCTACAACTCAGAGCAGACAAAAGACATCTAATGAAAACTGTAGTCTCCCTCTTTGCTATTGACACAAATCTGTGACTAAGAACTTAATACTGGATGACAAATCACATCCACACCATTAGTTAAATAGTCTCACAGTTAAACACACCTTTAGGGACCAAAGTCAGTATTTACAGTTTTTATAAAGTTTTGAAAATCTCCATTAGGAAGCTTCTTCCCCACCCATTCCAAAGCCAAAATCCAAAACAGGGAACTGCCTCCTTACGATGATGGAATGAAATAAAAACAAATGTAAATTGTATTTACATAACTGATCCTTTATAAATAAGGAGTATGAAAAATGAACTATTTAAGTTTTTTTTTTTTAAATGAGGTGATGTCACTCAACCACAGTGCTTGCTGGAACAAACCCTTGGTGCTGATACTGTACCAGTAGTGAAGCTACTTTCCATTGGAAAAAAAGAAAATCTGTAAACATATGCTTTAATGTGTTAAGAGCAGTGCAAGACTGCACCAGACGCTTAGTTAGCATCTGTATTGAATGCAATACACTACAGAATACTTGCAAAAGAAGTGCAACACATTTTCTGGACCAATTTTACAGTGTATTTTCCCCTTTAAAAGTAGCACCTAAAAGTCCCAGTTTAACTGTGCTTTGATTCTGCAGTCTGTATACATGCAAATATAGGCAGAAATACCTACCATCACCTGAAGGTGTTAAAGCAGCATATTGTCATCTTCATCCACCCTAAACAGTCTGATCTCATATACCAGATGATATCAACAAATTCTTTTAGGCTACTGGCACAATTAATATAGTATATCCCTGTGTTTACAATAGATAAAGCAATTTTCCCCCTAAATGGACATTATAGAAGTGCAATATTACACTTGAATGTTTAAAAATGTATTTAAAAACTGCAGTCTTCTAATTTGATAGAATAAAAACAAAGGATCAAATTTAAATGATACATTATTTTCTACAAAAATGAAACAGAATTTTTAAGTACAAATTATAAACTGTTCCGATCTCGTCTCATTTTTAACTCCATGGTAGGAAAGTCAACCATTACTGATGCAAAAATCTTTATATAAAAACTGGTTTACATATACTTAAGTTATGTAAATTCAGTACATCTCATAATTAAAATTTCCAAAAATTGTATTGCTCTTCATGCTCAAACTTTGAGTATTGTCATTACATCACTAGAACTGATATACATGTTGCACTTGCGTAATTATCTCAATAGGGACCATATCAACACTATCTGTGATGAAATCCTGTTTCCAGCAGTGCCTGTTAAAAATCTGTGTATCTTATTAAATTCCTTATAGAGTTCATGCATCTTAGAATATCACTTCATTATTATTTTTTTGTCGGCTGGTCTTTTCAGATCTTCTGTTTTCTATTTTGTTTTGTCATACAAGTTGTATTATCTATTTCTGAAGACCGTTCCTTAGAATTAGCATCACTATAGCCATTAGTGGCACCCGTCTGTTCTTCTGTAAACTCCTCAGATGATGTGGCTGTAATGGACTCTCCTTTTTCTAATTTCTGTTGCATTTCTCGGAGCTTAGTAACGGCTTTGTCTATTGACATAATGCTTATAAGATTAAAGTCGTGCATGCTGACTAGATGAAGCATAAAATTCCGACACAAGTTTTTCTTAATAATTTTGTGTCCATAATTTTCCACAAACAGCATACAGGCATGATTCATTTGATTGTCAGCAATAAATCTGTTAACATTAAAACATAAAACAAATCATTACTATTTAGTTGGGCTCACAATCACTGCTAAAAAAACCAAAATTTGGATTGCTCGGAATTCTCAAAAGATGCAAGTTTAAAAAGAATCTTGCGTAGAAATACCATGCTTGCCCATATTGCCACAATTTCCAACATTTTAAAAATTCTCAGTACATTAAAATAAGGACAGCAAAATATATTTTTAATATGAATTGAAAATATGAATACTTTTTCAGCCATATTTCTGTTGTTTTTGTCCATTTTAGATTAAAAATAGAACACATACCCATGTTTCATAACATGTAGATTCCATAATTTCATGACTTCTTTTTCTCCTTCATTAACATCAGAAAACTCTTCAATTTGCTGCAGTGAGACAACCGTTGAAAGTTAGTTAAATCAAAGGAAATAATAATTATAAGGACACTTGGTTGGATGGCCAATATTGGGATCTAAGTACTAAGAACTCGAGCATCTCTGAAAACAATCACATCAGAAAGTTATAGAATGTAATATCTAATAAAAAGACCTTTTCCTCATGCTAAATTGATTTTATGGGGAACCCCAACTTTAACAATTGGGGGGAAAGATGTAATATAGAAAAATTGGATGGAAGTGGAGATATTTTGACTTTGGACCAATTAACAGATGACAAAGATTTTTTAATTTTTAAAATATGCTGTGTTAAAAGATAAATTATATCTATCAGATGTGACCCCAACAGCAATATTTACAGTTACATTTTTAACAACACTATTCAGACCAGTAGCATTTTCAGCTTCTGAGATACTAGAACCATCAGTTAACTCCTTTAAAATAAAACAACGCCCCCCCCCCCAAACTACTGGTATTGGTTTTTGTAGGTATTTATTATCAATAAATTAGTGATATGCAGATTCTAAGCAACAAGTAGTATAAATAATTATTGGGTTCCTATATTGCCTAGACAAATGAAGGAGAGTCTTAATTTCTATAGCAAGAGTGTCAGTGGACCTCAAATTATGACTTAAGCCAGCAGCCCTCAACCTTTTGGGATTCAGGTTTTTCTATGGACTGGATGGGCTGTAATTTCATGTGCGGTCTGCATTCCATGAATGGGGTTCACTTGCTTACATGGACCGGTTTCTGGCATGTCGTAGACCGATTCTGGTCCATGGACTTGGTTTAGGGACCCCTGACTCATGCAACCAAAAATATTTAGAATTTATTGGACTCCCATTTACATTTGTACAAAAAAGGATGGTTTAAGACAACATTTTGTTGGAGATGTAATAAAGATAATGTTTCTTTAAAACGTGCTTTTACAGTGTCCTACACATAACAAGTTTTGGGAGAAAATAGACTACATAAACATGAGTGTGACAAAAGCTAAAAATTTTAAAGAATAACATTTTCTTGAAATATATACCTATATAAAATTTGACAATTGGACAATATGAATGGATTCTTTGGGCCCTTGCTATGGCAAAAAACTCTGATATCGCAACATTGGAAAAATAAATATATGGCCTCATTTTGTATTGAATACCTGATTATATTTGCCATCTATGAGCTCCTAGTTGTAAAATATGGAAATCATATGACCAACATCCAACCTGAACATGAAAGGTTCTCTTTCCTACATTATATATATTTTTCCTCCCATAGTAATTAAATTAATATAGAAGAAACATTTCAGAATCTGATCGACAATAATAATTTCCTGTTCTGCACATGATCTAGCTTCTTGCTATTTACACCAGCAATTGTATCAATCTTTTCTATTAATAATATTAGCAGATTAAGAGAAGGCATCACAGTCTGCTGTGATACAGTTAAAGTTACCGTTATAGTTTTCTCCCGTAGCCATTCAGGATCTTTTTCATCTTCACTATCAACTTCCATTTCTTGTGGGCGTAGAGGTAGACAAGTATCACTGTGAAAGTATAATCTATTATGGCCACTGCTATATGTTCTTTGCTGTTCTACTTCTCCATCTTCAGATTCAAGAAATTCCGACATGCTGGCTTTCGTACGCTTTGGTCTGAAAGATGAAGTGTTAATGTTTTCAACTAAGTATTTTAAAGATCTGAACAGCACTGCAACCCTACAAAGACCACTTGAGGACTGAAGCCTAGAAACCTACCGGTAGTTGCTTCCTGGCAGCAATATATCCAGATTATCAATTATTGTTGTAAAGTTCATTTAAAAATACCAACATATTAAAACAGTAAGCTCTCATAATATCACAGTTACTTTCTCTAATGTGACGAGAGCATCACAGATGTGATTTTTACTCATATACATCTGCAGACGAACTCCATTTTCTACTGACCTGCATACAAGGATATGTGTTATTGGAGTTCGCTTGACTGGTCCGTTACGACTGAAGGCAAACCCAGGCTGACGATGAATATCCT
The DNA here is from genome assembly GCA_039707465.1 of Rhabdophis nuchalis. Lineage (NCBI taxonomy): Eukaryota > Metazoa > Chordata > Lepidosauria > Squamata > Natricidae > Rhabdophis > Rhabdophis nuchalis. Next base: position 177,256,185 of record CM077646.1, on the reverse strand, counting down.
GAGGGTTTCCTGCATAGGAGCCGTCATAACACTCATTGATAGAAACATCTATCCTAGCACCTTTTGGATGATACTGCAATAAATAAAAGAATGAGTTTTCCAAATCTTGCTGCACAAAGATTCCAAACCAACTTTTAGCCACTATTTACTTATTCTGAGTTACTGGGTACATTAAGAAGTATGACAGCACTTAATGTAGATTTTTCACTGTTGTAGCTACTATTGCTGACTAGTATTGAATTAAAAGTATTAAATTTCTTCACTTACCTTCTGGGCTCCATCTAGAATTACAATGTAACTTTCTATAATAGAATATTCTTCCACAAAGACAACACCAGTGGAAATAAAATGTTAAATTCAAAGTGATTTTACTAGAATACTTACCACATAATTGAAAATAAACCGGCTGTGACAAAGCTTGAGATGTTTAAGTAAGCTGTACAGTTTGCGACAGTTCAACGTGCACCATGGGCAATGCAAGTCGTCTCTAGCTTCAGTCTGTTGTCTTGTGTTGTTATTATAAAGAAACTAAAAAAAGAGATTATGTTACCATGAGTTTGTTTAGAAAAAAGCCTACATTGCAATTCATTTTCTTTCTAGAATGCATTTTATGAATCAGTGCATATTTCTACTGGAAACCAAGAAGTGATAGCTAGCTCCTTCTTTCATAAAGAACAGGGAGAAATGATTACAAGCCGGTTTTGCCTATTGGTTAAAGCACCAAACAAAAAATCAGGAGATGGTGATGGCCAGTCCCACCTTAGGCATCAAAGCTGGCTAGGTGACTTTGGGCTAGTCACTTTCTCCCACCGCAATACATCTCACAGAGTAGTTGTTGTGGACAAAATAGGGGGGGGAAGGAGTATTAGGTATGTTTGCTGCCATGAGCTACTTACAAACAAAGGTAGAATAAAAGTCTAATAGACTGATAAAATAAAACAATGACCCATAACAAACAGAAATATTAGTCAATACCTGATAAAATATTCTCAGTTTCTGGCGAGGCTCATTTGTAACATCTCTCTCTTTTCTTGTTTGTAGATCTGATGGCAAAGATTCCTTCACAGCTGAAATAGAACCTGAATAGTCAATGACTATATAAATAGTCTTAATACAATGTACAAGACTAAAGTCTTTTGAAGGCCATTTTTGCCACATATGCCAATTATAGCAATCAGTAACTGAGTGATTTAGTTTTTATTTCACAAAGAGAAGCTTTAACTAAAACAAAAAAATCTAAGGAGGGTTCATCCTGATCAGTATTTTAATGGCAGCTCCCATGATTCCAGCTAGACTGTGAGGTAAAAAAAAATCTGGAATACCTACAATGGAGGAATAGTTGATGAATTTGATAGAATGATAGACAATAGAGTTTGCAGAGATGGCAAAATTGACTTGTTTATTAGGGAAAAGTCTACATTTGATAGTGATTGGAAACTCTGTATGGACCTTTTGCTGAAAACGAACAAATAAAAAAGATAAATTTGTGTGATTTCTGAGTTTTATGGTTAGAAAGGTTATAATGTGGAAGGGAGCCATTACATAATCTTACAGAGAGAGGATAATAAATGTACTATATTTAAAACTGCTGTAAAGAAGGTCAGAAACCACTTCTTTATATTTTCTTTTTCATTTATTTTCTATATAATTATAACTTTTCTTTTAGTTTAATCTCAATATGACTCATGTAATATTTTACATTTACTTGAAATAAAAGACAGTTTTAAAAATTACTCTGGCAAATTTACAGCATTCAAGCAGCACAACTTAACGAGTATTTCTGTTTCAAATATTCACCTACCTATAGTCTGTGTAGGTTTAACAGAACTGGACTTATTTTCTTGAGGGAGGCTCTCTGAATTCCGTGTTGAAAGGGGCTTAGCTATAGGAGTGGCAGGCTTATCATTTGTTTCTCCTGTCCATCGAAGCGTAAACTGAAGTGTTGGTCCCTGAGAAAATGTTTCAAATGGTGGAAGCCTCTGAAACAAAACAAAAACAATATTTTTAAAGAATTTTCCAAAGGAGCGTTTGATAAGGTGAAATGGAACAAATCATCCATTAAAAATAATATTGATAAAAGATAAATGTTAAACTGTTATTAAGAGCCAAATAACCTTCATTGCAATACTGCAATAGTGGGTCAGTGGAATGGCTTATGTACTGCATGAAAACATACCATACTTTACATCTAATTATATTCTCATCTAACGATTTGTAAATTTGATTTCCCCTTTAACTGTTCACTCTCTGCCAGCAACATTTCAAATGTGATCCCAACACACCAGTAATGGTCAGTCATCTGAACAACAATACTGATGTAGCATAATCCTCTAAAGACGTATTTATTTATTTTATTTATTTCATTTGGAGCATTGCTGTATTACAGAATCAAACTTTTATTTTCCCTTCTAGTCACTTGCCCTATTAATAAAATTTCATAAATTAATAAAATAAAATAATTAATAAAAAATAATACAATTTGCTAAGGAATTCATCAACTTTTGAGAGGAATTCTGGTGGCACTAGAGATCCTTACTTTCCCATCAAGTATTGTTTCCCATGTTGCTCTTTTCTTGCTGATGGGACATTCTTCCATTTCTTGCATGGCTACTTCATATTCTCCATCAAGAAGCTGCAACCGTCTGTTACAAAAAATGTTATTATTCAATATTTAATTATGGTCACACAGCTTGACTTAATTTTTATGACGTTTATGGGTTTTTTTCATTATCGCTAAATTACCCATGTTAATGTTGTCAAATAAATACACATTTCTTAATGTGGAAAGGTAATAAACAATTATAATTTGAACAAGAAAAGTATAAGAAAAGTAAAATGTCAAAACATATGTATTAGAGTAAAGGATGAAAAACTCTGATGTTAAAAAAATCATTCAACTATTTCCAAAACTAAAATCTGTTTAAGGAATTCATAGATTATATTATAATTCAACTATTAATCATGTTTCTATGTTATTTGGAAGAAATATAGTATACTGAAATGTTAGCTGGCCTATTATTACTTTTCATCTCCAAGTGTTTGGTCATTTTCAGACTGGCAGAATTCCTGTATCAAAAATATTATAAACATTTTTTTTAAAGATTTAGTGCTAGAAATGTTAACTGTACGCTATATGTCCTTTGTCTGTGAAGGTGATTTATATAAAATAACCTTCTATTTTAGAAGGAAAAAGTGCTGATTCTTTAATACACTGACCTCTGCTATGTTAACTATGTATTCTGGACTGACTTATGACTTGGCTTAATAAAAAGAGGCTGGATCCCAATAGTGTAAAGGATTCTTGATCTATTTTAGGATTGGCAAATACAGATGGGCTTCAACTTATGACCACAATGAGGCCAGTTGTTAAGTGAGTTTTGGCCCATTTTACAACCTTTTTTCTACAGTTGTTAAGCGAATCAGTGCAGTTGTTAAGTGAACCATAGTCATTAAGCAAATCTGGCTTGCCCCATTGACTCTGCTTTGTTGGAAGCAAAGTCAATTTGGGTTTTTTTCAGTACCAGTGTAATTTAGAACAGTCACTAAATGAATGGTCGCAAGTTGATGATCATTTGTATATAATATTATTGCTTCTATTATCTCTTCTATCAAGCTTTGTCTGCTCTTTAAATTTGCTCCCAGATGACTGACATACACAGCCACCCACCCATATTCAGCCTTTTCCTGCTTCTTCCAACCCTTATAACCGTAGATTTACTTCTCATGTTTGGTCCATTTGGATGAATTATATTGTTTAAAAAACAGAAAAAAAAATGTGGCATTTCAAAATATACTGTACATATGCTCTGTGTGGTCCTAAAATAATACACACAATTTAATGTATCTTTCACAGATATAACTACTTTTCAGTCTATTTAGTTGTCATAGCTACCATTGTTAATTGTGGTTAACAGAATTCTGACAATAAATAAAGGACCCTATATTAAAAGTATTAAAGTTAAAATTTCATAGGAAACCTCAGGCTAAAACAAAAACCACATTTAAAAGGCTAATAAAAACATGCCAGGAAAAAAACCTCCTTTTTAAGAACACATTACCTATTTTTATCAAATACAGTCATTTGTGCTACAAAAGTCTTTTCCCCATCTTCACGGTTGGAAGAATTTCGTTTTCTTCGAGCTGGAAGCTCTTCATTAACATCTGTAATTAGATAGTTACTATATAAATATACATATTAACTAATATAATTCACTACTTGTGTAGTTGAATTTGCTCATAAACAGCTGTTTACAGATAAATAGCAAACATAGAAAGCAACAAAAAACTAAAACCATACCACTTCTTTGGTACAGAAATCCTTTCTAGGTAGCAAAGTTTTAATATGAAGATGATGATTTCATGAAAACAATTCACTGTTCTCAATTGCATATGCTCTAGATAAAGGGTACTAAGGTACCATAAAAGTAAACTCAATTTGCATTTTGCTAACATAGGCTCTTTGGATGATGCTGACAGAAAATCCAACTTCAATGTTAAAAGACAATGGAACTTGTAAATTTGTAGTCTTGTTCAGGGCTGATCTTTCTTTTATTCAAGGTGTATCATTTCTCAAATACTAGCCCGAGTATTTTCATTACTCCTGTTTCAAAATGCCTGACTTACATATGTTATATGTAATCATTCTCTAGGGCAAAACAGATTTTAGTCAATATGGAAACACAAAGCTACTTAACTGAATTGTATTTATTATAGCAATATGTTAAACTTTCTCAAACTACCTGCAATAAAATGATTGCATCAAGAACTGAAAACCTTGCCCTCAGGAAGTGGATTATTCTCCATTTATGTCTTTTTCCAAGTTGCTGTTCTCTCCTGTTTAGATTTATAATACACAAGGCCAAGGCCAAAAAGCAAAGTTATGTAAGTATTAGGTTTTTAAAAATATGTTAATATTCTATTGGACAGCTATAGCAACGAATTTAGGCTCCTTTGGAGAATGAAAGATAGGAATAAATAGTGATGTGAGAATCTTTTACAATCCTTCCTGAAAAAGAAAACCTTATTCAAGGACACATGGGGCTGAGCCAAAACTGAACCTAGGCAGATAAAAGGTATGCATGAAATCTCATGCAATGAAAGCCTACATATTCAAGAACTGGCTCCAAACTTTTTATTTCAAGTGAAAACGAAACAGACTACACTCTTACCAATATTTTCATTTGTTTCACCATTTATCATCCCATTAAATTCTCTTCTTCCTGGACGAGTTACTCTGAATAATAATGAATAAGACTTCACCATGTGGCTGTTACTGGGTTCAAATTCATTGCTGGAAACGGCTAATGATGGAAAGTTGCCTGGCTTTATTTGGTTGGTGTCTGGATTCAAAGGTACCTGCTTTTTCCCTGTAGGTACTTGTCTTATGGGACAACTAACATCCTGCAAACGAAGATAAGATGATTTGCTGAACACAACAGAGCAAAACCCAAGGCTACCCATTTATTTATTTTACAGGATTTTATCTATTGCCCTAATACAGGGGTCTGCAAAGTCGGCTCTTTTAAGACTGGTGAACTTCAACTCCCTGAATTCCCCAGCCAGTTATGCTGGCTGGGGAACTCTGGGAGTTGAAGTCCAAACGTCTTAAAAGAGCCGACTTTGCAGACTCCTGCCCTAATACATAATCTGAGCGGTACACAGCACCTCCAATCAACATTAAAACAAAGCAACAACTAGATGGTGTTCTAGAACAACCAACAAAACAAAGATTGTTTTTTAGGACCCTCCAAAAGGACAGAAGGATAGGGGATACTGGACAGTACCTCCAGTGGCAGCGAATTCCAGAGAGTGGAGGCTATTATCAAAAAGGCTTACATTTTCTTTATCTTCTGTCTCTACATGTTTGAACCAGCCAGGAAGAATCTTACTCTGGACAATTTTTTTGTGGTTAACATTGGTCAGGTCAAATACAAAAATGAAAACCAGACTCTAAAAATCATTATTTTTACATCACCTAATTTTAGCTAGCTCATGTTTGCAACTTTTCCAACAGATTCAGAAGATTAATATTAGAAATGCACTCCATCTAAAATACATTGTAATAGACAGTCAAATAAACAAGTTTTATATGGAAGCCTAAATACTAGATCTACATTATATCAAACACTAATTAGCAATACAGGCCCATCTTTTACACTATCAGAAAATGTATTTCATTTTAGCTAAAAAGACACTCCTGCCATCTAATTTTTTTTTTTGCATTCTATCCTTGAACTATATTAACATTTCATGTTTCTAAGCAGAACAAGGACGAAATAACACACCAGCAGCGTATTTACAATATTCAAGATAAAAAGCAGAAAGAAGAAAAGAAACTGCTGATTTGTAAAACAGCACCTGAGGCTGCGCCATGATCCACTGACACAGGTTTTGTATCATTTACAAAATATAAGTGACCAAAATAAAGTTATTGTTCATACATTTCATAATTAGCTAAAAAATTTAACAAAACATTTTCCTAACTAAATTATACTTTTCATTTTAAATCTAAAGTTGTAATGCTATGCCTGAGATTCTGTTACATAATAATGTTGCTGAAATTCTAATTAACTTTAAAAAGTAGAATACCATGTTCTTTCAGATTAGTCAAAATATTCTTTTTCATATTCCTTCCAAGCCTAAAGGTAGAGAATCTGGTGAAAATCATCACTTAGTTGCTCATCAAGTCTCATCATTCTTCCAGTGTTAAAAACTAGGTGGCAGTTTCTAACAACCCTTTTCCAATGTGTCTGGATGGGTAGTAACAAACTCAAGCTCAACCCCTCCAAGACCGAGTGGCTGTGGTTTCCGGCATCCCGGTTCAGCCAGATTACTCCAACTCTGGCCATTGGGGTCGAAACACTGGCCCCCGTGGAGAGGACGTGCAATTTGGGTGTCCTCCTGGATTCCCGGCTGTCCATGGAGGACCATGTGGCGGCCGTGGCCAGGGGGGCGTTTCATCCTTCTAGATGCCCGGCTGTCAATGGATGACCATGTGACAGCCGTGGCAAGAGGGGCGTTTCACCAGGTGCGCCAATTGCGTCCCCTATTGGACCGGGACGCCCTTCTCACAGTCACTCATGCGCTTGTGACGTCCCGGCTAGACTACTGCAATGCTCTCTACATGGGGCTCCCCTTGAGATGAACCCGAAGGCTGCAGTTGGTTCAGAATGCGGCCGCGCGGGCAGTTTCGGGAGTCTCTAGATACTCCCACGTAACACCTCTCCTGCGCGGGCTGCACTGGCTGCCTGTGGCTTTTCGGGTGCGTTTCAAGGTGTTGATTATCATCTTCAAAGCGCTCCATGGCACAGGACCTAGTTATTTGTGGGATCGTATCCTGCCCCACACATCCCTTCGGCCGATTCGCTCACACAGAGAGGGACTTCTCCGGGTGCCGTCCACTAGGCTGTGCCAGCGGGCGATGCCCAGGGAAAGGGCCTTCTCTGTGGCGGGCCCGACCCTCTGGAATGACCTTCCCCCTGACATTAGAACGACCCCGGACCTCCGCTCCTTCCGCCAGAAACTCAAAACCCACTTGTTTCATCTAGCCGGCCTGGCCTAATTCCAGCTTTCCCACCTCAGTTTGTATTTTTAAATTTTGTGATTTGGTTTTAAGGTTAAGTTTTTAATTTTTATAAATTTGTACAGGGGTTTATTTAATTCGATTTTAGTTATATGTATTATTGATTGTATGGTTTTAATTTGTACCTGTACACCGCCCCGAGTCCCTTCGGGGAGAGGGGGCAGTCTAAAAGTCCAATGAATAAATAAATAAATAAATCAGGTACGCCTGATGCGCCAATTACGCCCCTTAATGGACCAGGCTGCCCTTCGCACAGTCACTCAAGCACTCGTGACGTCCCGACTCGACTACTGCAATGCTCTCTACATGGGGCTTCCCTTGAGGTGCACTCGAAAGCTACAGTTAGTTCAGAACACAGCCGCGCGGGTGATTACGGGAGCTTCGAGGCACTCCCATATAACACCAATCCTGCGCGAGCTGCACTGGCTTCCTGTGGTCTTTCGGGTGCGCTTCAAGGTTTTGATGACCATCTTCAAAGCGCTCCATGGCTCGGGACCTAGTTATATGCGAGACCGTCTCATGCCCCATTCATCCCTTAGACCGATCCGCTCCCACAGAGAGGGTCTTCTCAGGGTGCCGTCGGCCGGACAATGCCGACTGGCGACACCGAGGGGAAGGGCCTTCTCTGTGGCGGGCCCTGCCCTGTGGAACGACCTACCCCCTGAACTCCATACCATTACTGACCTCCGCCTCTTCCGCCAGTGTTTAAAAACACACCTCTTTCATCAAGCCGGCCTAACATAACCTCCGCTGGGACTAGCCATAGATAGTTTTAATTCAGGGATTTTAATTGGTTTTAGCGCAGGATGGGGATCTAATAGGTTTTTAAATTTTGTATTGTGTTTTTTGTATGTATTTTAATTTCCTGTGCGCCGCCCTGGGTCCTTTTGGAGAAGGGTGGGATATAAATTTAATAAAATAAATAAAATAAATAAATAAAGGGGTCTAAAGAGCCACAAGGACTAACAAGGAGGTTTTGGCCCTTCTCTCAGTCTTGATCTTTTGTTCAAACAACCTTTTTTAAAATGTTAAATCATTGGCACTTTTTAAGACTCATAATTGAGCTTGCAAAGCAAGCAGTTTTTAAAAAAAACTTCAAAAACTTTAAGCTTCATTTTTTTAAAAATCAACAAAGAGAAAAGGCCATCCATCAAAAATGTTAAACTCAAAAGTTTTTAAATTAAGTCTTTATATTGTATATTAAACTCAAGAGTTTCAGGCAAAATGCTCCCTCTCCTTATAATACAAATAAACAAACTGAAAAAAGTAATACCTAATTAGAACTTACTATTTCATCTGGCAATAAAGCCAGTCCTTAAATGAGAGATACAAATAAAACAACAGTAAAAGAGAAACTTGATAAAGCAAACAAATGGCTTAGTTATTTGGATAATTTACAGCTTCTCATAAGAAACAGCCTAATTTTAATAACACACTCTTCCTTTACCAACTATAACTTTTGCATACATAATTGTCTTTTCTATTTTTTGTTATTTTAACATTTTCTTTCTAGTACTTACTTTTCGTTTTTTGTGACAAACTTTTACAAGCAATACTTCCAAAGTTACAGAACTTTGTTCATTTTCTGAATTTTGCAATGGCTTATCTAGACAGTCAATATAGAAAGAGAAAGATTTAAAATCCTGAAAAAATTAAGAATTGAACTCTGCATAGCCAAGATATATTTACAATAAGATATTTTTCTGGATGCCTTAGAAATGCCCATTCATCAGTAATAGAAGGCTCTCATGTCAGTAGGAGTTGCCTAATGTAACTGCCATTTTTTTTGCAGAGGAATTTCTCAAGACACACTGTTTAAAAAAGGCAGAATTAGGCAAACAGAAAAGCATTTGTCTAGTGATGTCCGTTAGCATACATTCTAAATTTAAGTTTGACAAAAAAGCATATTATTTTTAACTGCCTTAGTTGCAAAGCCAGACCTTTCTCAAATTCAAAAACATCCATTTATTACCCGTAAATAGAGCTGCAGTTGTTTTCCATCACTCAGAGATGACACACAAGTTTATATTTTAAAATACTAAAACAAAGTCCAATGAAATCTATAATACTCACCAACTAAATACAATTGAAACACAAAGGCCCAGGAGCTTTAGATTTAGGGAAATACTATAGCACACAACATTCTTCTTGAAGTTCAATTTCAATCCTGGGTACAGGTAGGCCTTAACTTAACACAATAGAGCCCCAAATTCCCATTGCTAAACAAGACAGTAAATGAGTTGAGATGCATTTTATAACCTTTTTTTGCCACAGTTGTTAAATGAATAACTTCAGTTGTTAAGCAACTCATGTGTTTGTTAAGTGAATCTCACTTCCCCCATTGGCTTTACTTGTCAGAAGCCAGCTGGGAAGGTTACAAATGGTGATCACACAACTCCAGGATGCTACAACCGTACCACAATAGGAAAAGAGAAAAACTACTTACCATTTTTATGGAAGAAACCAGTAAAGGTTAGATGTAGATGAGCAGACAAGCTAAATTAAGAAAATAAAAATTTACTAATATGAAGATGTGACATTTTTAAATCTTTATTTAAATAGTTTATGCAAACATAAAAAAAATACATTTTATCCATTATAACACCACATTTACAAATAACACATGCAGCACTATACAACTACTTATATGAAACACAGCAAGTGTTGTAAGTAATCATTTCGGCTCCTTTGCTAATTTAACACATAATTATTCACTGGGCATTTCAAATACCGTATTTTTCAGAGTATAAGACGCACCCAGGTTTTGAAGAGGCAATTTCTTTAAAAAAAGTAGATAGGTAGATAGAGGGATAGAGAGGGAGAAAAAGAGAGAAATACAGTAGACAGATAGAGAGAGAGAGAGTAGGTAGGTAGGTAGGTAGATGTTTCCAGGTGTATTTACCCATGTGCTGGAGAAGGAAATCGCTGTAGCACCTAAAACTTTGTTTCTGCTGGCACAGCACTTGATCAGTGTAATTCTCATCAACCACTCTAACTAAACAGCTTTCCGAAAGAAAAAAAAGTTTTTGCACTCTGCAAACCTCCCAAAAACAGCTCGTTTTTCACAAAAATGAGCCTGGTTTTTTTCAAATAAAGAATCAGTGTAATTCTCATCAACCACTCTAACTAAACAGCTTTCCGAAAGAAAAAAAAGTTTTTGCACTCTGCAAACTATACAACTGTATGTAACTATAACTATACAACTATGTAAGTTTTGTAGGGGTGATGGGTTCTTGCCTACCGTCTTGAAAGAGGCGGTGGTGAGGCCCCTCCTCAAGAAGCCATCCCTGGACCCGGCTCTATTAGAGAACTATCGTCCCGCCTCCAACCTTCACTTTTTAGTGAAGGCTGTTGAGAGTGTGGTGGCCCAACAGTTCCCTCGACACCTGGAGGAAGTTGATTATCTAGACCCGCGCCAGTCCAGCTTCCGGCCTGGTCACAGTACCGAGACGGCATTGGTCGCATTGGTGGATGATCTCTGGAGGGCTCGGGATAGAGGTTGCTCCTCTATCCTGGTCCTGTTAGACCTCTCAGCGGCTTTTGATACCATCGACCATGGTATCTTATTGCACCGATTGGGGGGGTTGGGGCTGAGAGGCACCGTTTTACGGTGGTTCTCGTCCTACCTCTCTGGTCGGTCGCAATGGGTGTTGGCAGGAGGGCAGAGGTCGGCCCCGAGGCCCCCCACATGTGGGGTTCCTCAGGGGTCGGTCCTGTCGCCACTTCTGTTCAACACCTAGATGAAGCCGCTGGGCAAGATCATCCGTGGTTTTGGGGTGGAGTACCATCTGTACGCTGATGACACTCAGCTGTACATATCCACCCCAAACCACCCCAACGATGCCGTCGAGGTGCTGTCCCGGTGTCTGGAGGCCGTACGGGTCTGGATGGGTAGTAACAAACTCAAACTCAACCCGTCCAAGACCGAGTGGCTGTGGTTTCCGGCACCCCGGTTTAGCCAGATAAGTCCAACACTGGCCATTGGGGGCGAACATCTTGCCCCCGTGGAGAGGGCGCGCAACTTGGGCGTCCTCCTGGATTCCTGGCTGTCCATGGAGGACCATGTGGCAGCCGTGGCCAGGGGGGCGTTCTATCAGGTTTGCCTGATACGCCAGTTGCGCCCCTTACTAGACCGGGGGGCCCTTCGCACAGTCACTCAAGCGTTCGTGACATCTCGGCTGGATTACTGTAACGCTCTCTACATGGGGCTCCCCTTGAGGTGCTCTCGAAAGCTACAGTTAGTGCAGAATGCGGCCGCGCGGGTGGTTATGGGTGCCTCAAGGCAAGCCCATGTAACACCTCTCCTGCGCCAGCTGCACTGGCTGCCTGTGGCCTTTCGAGTGCGCTTCAAGGTGTTGACTACCATCTTTAAATCGCTCCATGGCTCGGGGCCTAGCTATATACGAGACCGCCTCCTGCCCCATACATCCCTTCGTCCGGTCCGCTCCCACAGCGCGGGCCTTCTCCGGGTGCCGTCGGCTGGGCAATGCCGGCTGGCGACACCCAGGGGAAGAGCCTTCTCTGTGGGGGGCCCGGCCCTCTGGAACGACCTACCCCCCGACCTTCGCACTATCTCGGACCTCCGCCTATTCCGCCAACGTCTTAAGACGTACTTATTCCAACAAGCCGGCCTAGGATAGCCCCCCGCTTCTGACTTTTAAATATAAATTATAATTTGGTTACGGTTTTAATAACGGGTTTTAGCACGGGTGAATTAATTTAATATATTTTTAATTGATGTATATTGTATTTATGGTTTTATATAATGCCTGTGCGCCGCCCTGGGTCCTAACAAGGAGAAGGGCGGGGTATAAATTTAATAAATAAATAATAAATAAATTTAATAAATAAAAATTTTATGTTTTTAGATGTTTTTTAATTTTTCCTGTACACCACCCCGAGTCCCTTCGGGGAGAGGGGGCGGTCTATAAATTTAATAAATCAAATCATAATCAAACCTCCCAAAAATAGCTAGTTTTTCACAAAAATGAGCCTGCTTTTTTTTCAAATAAAAGGCATGAATAGCCTTGGGGGGGGGGCTTGCAGAGTGATTCGGGGGGGGGGGGGGGCAAGCAAAAAACAGGCCAGTTTTTTGGTCAAAAAAATTGCATGCATAGCCTTATGGAGGCTTATACAGTACTATAAGTACGGCCCGTTTTTTGCTCATTTCTGCCCTCCCCAGCATCTAGGAACTCCCTGCAAAGCCTCCATAAGGCTCTGCATAGCCATTTTCAGTGAAGGGGCAGGGCCTCAGGAGGCAAAAAAAATGCTGTATTCGGTGTATAAGATGCACCCAGATTTTCAGCCTCTTTTTAGAGGGGAAAAAGGTGTGTCTTATACTCTGAAAAATACGGTAGTTGAGATTTGATGTACAGATAGTTCTGAATGAGACAGCACTTTTCCTTTAGAATCTAGTTTTAATTACTGTTTCAGATATGCTTCATTAGCTACAAGTTGGCACTTCCTTACATTACATGAAGTGACCTAGCATTAGTCTTTAATTCCCTAATTGTCTGGATTAATATTGTATTCTACATTAGAATGCTTAAATTAAGAATTTCACATGCTTGAAAGTGTACTTTATTAATTATGACTTGTATTTACTTCATATGTGCCAAAAGTATTCTGGGTCCAAATTCAAAGTGCTTTTTTTAATATTTAAAGGCCTCTATCAGACAAGACAAAACCTGGAAAATTCACTCACAAATCTGGCAATATAATAATAGGATGGGGGTGACTGGAGTTACAATGCAATATATCTGAAGTCATTAGTTGAGGAGGCTGCTCCCAAAAATTTCAGCAAAAATTTCTGAACCTCGTTCCCTTCATTATCTGCCTAAATCGTTTAGATTTTGAATTGAGTCAATTTTAAAGAACAATGTCATAAAATTATTTTGTTAAAATATTTATAAATAATTCTAGTTATGTGAAGCACCACTCAAGGTATCTCATCATGTTTTAAAATTCAGTTTTGTAAAGACCATACAATAGTAAAATTGCTGGATAAGGAGACAGAATCAATAGTATTCTAGTCAAAACATTAGCTTCAACAGCCTGCTGAAATCAAATGACCCTTAACAAGTACAAAACCACCGGAGGGGAGTCAACTTCAAGGCATTCCATGAGATGGTACACCTTGTAAAAATAGGTGATGAGTTGGGCAGTAATTACACAAAAATTATATGGTGGAAGTAATTTTACCCTAGCATTAAAATGACTATGTTGTATACTAATAAGAATGCACTGCAAATAAATTTTAATAATGCAGAGTTTTAAATTCGCTGGTAATTGTATGATTTATTAGGTTTGCTTTGATTTCTTTCTAAAAGTAAACTATAACACTTTCTAGATATGAAGTATTAATGATTGAAAGTCGTTTACTGAATTAGGATAAACTGGGAGAAAAGCATTGTCAGAATTTACTACACAATGATTGCTTCTTCTTTCCTTACAGTACTCATCAAAGCTTTTACCCTTTCACATGTGCTATAATACCAACGGTGATCTCAGGATAAACCACTGTCAAGAATCTTTTAATAAATATGATAAATATCTTGTTCAATGAAATTTAATCACTGGCATCTAAGACTTACAAATTTAACATCTTAGTACTTTAATATTTTAAAGTATGTTTATACTTTAAAACATAACAATCTGTAATTTCCTATGAAGGGAAATGGTTGAAAATTTAATTTCAGAAGAACAAATAGGAAACTAACATCAGTTCCTAAAAACAAATAAACTTATCAAGAAAAGCCAGTAGGATCATAAGTTATTTAAGCAATTCTTCACTTGAAGGATTTTATTTTACATTATTATGTGTATGTCATCCTATGTCATCCAAGAAAAATGAACTGGCAGTAAATTAATGGAAATTGGAAAATAAAATTGAGTATTTCATTAGAAAAACAATTTACAGCCTTACCTAAGAAAAGATGTATTTTGCTTACGAAATTAAATACAAGTCTATGTTTGTACCTTTGCATATAATGGAGTATCTTTTTGTCTTAGAATTCAAAACACTGTGCTGCTTAGTTTCAATGTAATCTAATCTGCATATAAGCAAAGTTTACTCCTTAAAAAGCAGCAATTTAGGCATTCTTGGGAAATAAATTCCACAGAAGAGAAGCAATTTTCATCACTATTATAGTTTTGTACAACCCTGATAGTCTATCCTTCATTTGTCTTATTTTTTCACTATATAAAGAAATAAGTTCTTTTGAATTAAATTCAAATTTCTAAAAAAAAGCTAATAAAATACATACAACAGGTGGTATTTATTTCACAACCACTCCTTCGAGTGACAATTTGCTGCAAAGTGAAGCAGGCAGGAAGTCAGAGATTTTAGTTACACGAGGTCCTTGCTTAACAATGGCAAGTGGGGCTGCTGCAACTGCCTTAGCTAAGCAGCACAGTCACATATTTTTTGACTTATGACAATATTGCTGAATAACATTCTAATCCCATTACCACCATTAATCAAGAACTACCTTCATCTGTTTTTTTCTAAAAATGCTGAGATACCTAAGTTAAAAAAATGTACAAAGACATTATGGAAGTAAATAAAATTCCTTAAAAGAAACAGCAAACATCATAGCAGTGTATACCTATCAATCTCAATCACAAAAATGTATTGCCTTCCTATACAAATAATTCATGCTGTGCCAAAAACCCAGAGAAGTCAGACTAATTTCTGAAAGATAAATAGGCCACTCAACAGACTCCTTTCTTCAGTTCCAATAAACTGAATTTCTAATTATGTAAGAGTTTTTAAAAAACTGTATTTTTTCAGCAGGATCACGTCCAAAGCCTTTTTGAAATATGGAAGTCCAAAACTATGTCAATGTACTGAAGGTAATAAAGTAGCACTTTGAACTGGCTCCAGAAGTCAGCTAATATAGCTATTTCAGTACAATGTAATATGCTGCTGAACATTTTATCTGCAATTTCACAATATTTTTGAACATTTAAAGGCAGCCAAAAAGGAGTACATAGCAAACATGCAGGTGTGATGTAATTGAAACTCGTTATTATCATTTTCAGGTTTGTCTTTTGAGGAACAGATAAAAATAGTGTGAGATAAACATAAGCTAAACAAAAGTGATTATAGCTATAATTGTTATCACCTGGGCATCTATGGACAATGCTAGTTTTAGCAGGAGACTTCAATTTCCTCAAAAGGTATGATTAAAATACACATTTTTAGAAAAACAATGTAACAAATGGGTCTAAGAACCAAGAGCAGACACAATCTGTTTACTTTTTGATTTAGCAACCTTCTCACAAATTAACTCACAATTTAAGAATAATGCAGAAAGAATAGTAATGGTTGGATTTAAATTTTAAGTGAGTTTGGGGCTTTACATTAAGTTTAACGATCAGCTTGCATAAAAAGAAAACTGATTTGCCACAAAACCATATGCTAGCCAATGTATGGTCAGTTTTAGAAAACTTCCTATATGTTGGCATATTTATTGCCTCCAGTAACTCTTCCATAAGGTGTTGTAGCAATTAATGATCTGCAGCAAAAAAAAAAAAGAAGTGTATCCTGATTTGCAATATAACATACATAACACTGATCCCAATCCATAGTGCAACGCAGAATAAGTGGAAATTGGACTACATAATGGAAATCAATGAAATTTCAAAAAAATCAATCAATGGATCCAGCCTATATACTACTCAAAAATGAATGTCTACAGACGTCTCCTTCTGCAGATGCAACATTATATATAATTTAATGTTAACTGGGACAACATACTATCAAAGTACAAAACATTTACAACTCTTTAACAGAATTCATTTATGGATATTTTATTGTGGGAGAAGCCGATGCAAATTATCTTTATCTACATCACATTTCAGTTCCATTTCTGCATAAATTTTATTGACACATTATTTAATCTATCATGTATTCATCGCAGTTGAAACATTGCTACTGAAACACATTGGTTGACAAAACAAATGTTACCTTTGCAAGTCGTGTTCTCCCTTTGTTTTCTCTACTTTCGTCAGCATCCCGTCTACTCTGAAAGTTTTCCTGCAATAAAAGTTGGCTTTTGAAATTGCACTGATTTCCATTATGTAGTACAATTTTGTTGCATAAAAAATTTCTTCGAAAAAAATTCCATCCGTCAGGAATTAAGTCTCAGGCATTTTTTTTCCAAAATCAAACTGAATTTATGAGGAGCATCCCAGCAATTCCTGTTATTTCAGATTTTTTATATATTACTTTTGAATGCAATAAAAATATCACTATGAGTACAAAACATTTACAAGGTTTTAATCTGAAGTTAGAGAGATCCCTGAACATAGCTAAAGTTACAACAACTGAAATTCAGTTTTGCACTGATGCTTTTACATCCTTATCTACCAATCCCCGCCCCCATTTTGGATATACCCAACAGCCCCCCCCCCAATTTTGAAGTAGCTATAACTGCAGATAACTATATTTCCGTAAGTAAGCAACATAATCCATTAATCCTAGCATTAATTACCACAGGAAAATTCTTGGAAACCATGCTACATTATTTGGGAGACTGATGCCAATGGCGAGTCACCAAAAACTGAGAAACATTGGCTCATCTATAAAACAAAGAACCAACATAGAAGGCAATGCTGTAACTTCCTTTCAGATTTAGCTTTTTCTATTATCTTTGTTCTATAAATGATAATCAACCTGAATTGGAAAACGGGTAGAAGTATTTGAGTTTGAAAATATTCACATAAGACAATACTGAAAAAGAGTAGAAAATGCTCCAAATAGCCTCCTCATATTCAGGAAATTCCCAGCAACAAAGTGGCAACATTTTCCATCTTATCAGAACTGATGACATTAAATCAAGAATTTTTAACCTTCTAAAATATTTTTCATTATCATGCACAGGATATTAAAACAAATCTAATATATCATACTGTGGCCACTGTTTTGGGATGCAGTTGTGAAAAATTATTTGCTCCTTAAATGTTTATATAGCCTTGCTGCTGAATGTTATAATAAGAGTTTAACATAGAGCCACTATTTATGTTATTGCTTAAATCTTTTAAAAATATACATTACCTGATACTTATAAAATTATATCTGAGTTTACTGGCATTTTTGAAACACTTGGGAAATTTTAGCTTTTCTTAGTCACTGTCTTTTTATGTCTCAGGTTGCTGCTATAGATCTGTAAACTGTTTTTTGGTTGCTAGTTCTGAATGTGTTTCATGAAGAGAGATGATAGGTCATTATTATCTGAGAAAATGGAGAACAGGCTTTATTGTTGAAAAACAGCAACTGCTTTCTTATGGTATAATGCCCTCACAACACAGCTTGCCATTCTTTTAACCCACATAAAAATAGAAACCATAGATTAACAAACAAAGAGAAAAGCCAAGTAAGGTTAAGATAGTACATAATCATCCTCTTCTGGCTCATGGAGGTCTATCTACCTTACTTTGTCTTGAAGAATTTGAATGGTGAACGTCAGAAGTTGCTGAAGAATTCATTACTACAATTATGTGAACAGAATAGTTAAACCTGGCTTTATGTTTTGGGTAGGAAGAGTTTGATTTAGAAATGCTAGAATTAGATAATGGTTCCTTTGACAATCCCTTCAAGCAACTGTCCTGCATAGTGTGAAAATAATATAGTTTTGCCTCTGAATTGCAAAGATCCACTGAGAAATCTACTCAAGAACATGATTAGCTTTTGGGAATCCTAGCATGGGGAGGAGAGCTTTCAGCTTTCTACAGCATGTAGAAACAATCTTCTCTATCAGTAGCCAAATGTAGCTACCAAGCTTAGTTACCTTACTTAGTTTTTAGTTATGTCTGTATATTTTGTATATGTGTATATTTATTGTTTTTATTCTCCCTGTGCACCGCCCCGAGTCCCTGTGGGGAGAGGGAGCGGTTTACAAATTAAAGTTATTATTATTATTTTGTATAGTCAAACGGTGGGAGACTGCCTGAATCAGACTACTTACAAGTTATGGTTTCTGATCTATGTCCTGATCAAGGTCTGGGATTTAGTTTTACTTTGATCAAACTGTATCTATTTAAAAGCTGCTTACAGCCTAGCCAAAAGGAAAATAAATTGGATACAGGATTCTCAGTGTTTAGTTCATTAGTACAATTGTTCACATCCACTTTGATCAATAGCACACATTTTACAGCTGGTCTTGAGTAACATTCTATTCTCCCACCACCACCAAAAATACATCTAAATGTGTAAAAAGATGAAAGATTTATACTATCTGAAGAGAATCTGAAGAGTAAACTTGTACAATCTAACAATGAGTGTACAGTTTTGTGGCAGAATGTCCACATATACTGTATTTTTCGGAGTATAAGACTCACCTTTTTTCCTCTAAAAAGAGGCTGAAAATGTGGGTGAGTCTTATACATTGAATACAGCATTTTTTTTGCCTCCTGAAGCCTCACCCCCTTCACCAAAATGGTCGTGTCTAGCCTTATGGAGGCTTTCAGAGACCTCCAGGGGGCTGACGAGGTCAGAAAGAAGCACAAAATGGGCTGTTTTTTGCCCCCCCCCCAGCAGCACTCTATAAGCCTCCATAAGGCTATGCATGCATTTGTTTTGACAAAAAAGGCCTGTTTTTGTGAAAAACAGGCCATTTTTTTGCTCTTGTCTTGTACTTTGGTGCATCTTATACTCTGAAAAATATGGTACTTTTTTTTTTGCATACTGGATTATAAAACCGCTCAAATTAAATTACAGTGGGAAATTTGTATTCGAGACTGACTGAGATTCTGATAGTATTAAAACTGTTGGAAACATCTTTTGAAACCATCTTACTCAATTTTGTTTATATCAAAAACCAACTGACTTGGAAAAACACCAAACCTGCTGTTATTTGGGTCCGAGGTAGGTCTAGAATGTACTGCTTTGCAACAGATGTACTATCTATTTAAAGGTGGGCTTTGATTTATGTGATGCAATTTGGCCTCCCATAGTTAATAACTAGAACAAATTCCTAGATAAGATAATGCCAACAGCTAGATCAGGTACCACAATTATCTGAATACCTGTACCATTCGTTGATCCCAGCACAATAGTGGAAGGCTAAACTAATGCTTGGGAATAACTGAAAATAAATTAAGGTATATTTCACACAAGGTAGAATTTTGGTCAAGGAATCTGGAAATAATTATGTATTCTGCATGAGAATATATTTAAGCTAAACATTTATAGACTGAAAATGGACTCTAGAATAAAGCACTCGGAAAAAAGCTAAGGTAAGGATTCTTTCACATATATAATGGTAAGCGAGCTATGACAGGAGTCATACAGTCACCTGACATATTTTGGTCATTATTGGGTTAGGTCACTATAATGGGCTGTTGTACAATCACTCCAAAAACTAGAATGGTATGTTCCAGCAGAAGCCAAGAGACCATCTCTTTTTCATCTGTTATACAATACTTGCCAATTTCTAGGTTGAAAGGTGCTAACTTAAATCCTTAGAACTTTATGAAATCTTATCCAAACCCATTCTATGAGTCAATGACTTCCGTTTGTTTCTCTTGATCTTCTAACCAGTGTTCAAAATGTATAATATTTCCCTATAGGAATATATAGGGAAAGTTAATTTCCAATTTGTCATTTATAAAGGAAGTTTTATTTCAGTGAGGGTCTTCTATTTTTATTTTGGTAATAACCACTTCGTATTAATTC
This sequence comes from Rhabdophis nuchalis, assembly GCA_039707465.1. Taxonomy (NCBI): domain Eukaryota; kingdom Metazoa; phylum Chordata; class Lepidosauria; order Squamata; family Natricidae; genus Rhabdophis; species Rhabdophis nuchalis. Next base: position 177,235,924 of record CM077646.1, on the reverse strand, counting down.
ATTACTCATGAAGCAACATTCCCTATATATTCCCTATAGGAATATATAGGGAAAGATAATTTCCAATTTGTCATTTATAAGGAAGTTTTATTTCAGTGAGGGTCTTCTAATTTTATTTTGGTAACAACCACTTCGTATTAATTCATTCAGAATAATAATATTCGTATTAATTTATTCAGAATAATAATAATTTACAGGACAAAAAAATCATTTATGAATATTTTATTTTAAAAGAACATGGCTAGTTAAACTAATCATTTTCAATACAGATGCTTATTGTATTATTTTGTGTTGTATCTCTCATAACTATTTAAAAACACTTTTAAAAAGTTTGCCAATAAATAGCTTTCAAAACCGGTTTTGTATTAACTGCAGCAAGATTATTATATGAAGAACAATGGAAAAATAATGAAATCCTCAAAGTGGAGAAAGAGATTGTGAAAATGTCAGAATTCGCAGAAATGGCAGCGATTTATTTGATCAGAGGAATTTTTTTTTTGAAAGATTGGAAACCTTATTTGGACTTTTTGCTGAAAGAAGAAGAAATGAAATAATAATAATTCATGGATTTGAGATTAAAGTGAACTTGGATAAAATGAAGAGCTGAAGGAATTTGTATATCAATTAAAAGGGAGAGAGACAATATTGCAACTGTCTTTATAAAAGATGTTCCGTTTATAGAAGCTTATATAAAGAAGTTTATATATTCCTCTATTTATTTTCTTTCCTTTGTTCCTGCACTTAACAATTAACAATTAACCTCTGGAACAGCTTGCCTCCAGAAGTTGTGAATGCCCCAACCCTGGAAGTCTTTAAAAAGATGTTAGATAGCCATTTGTCTGAAATGGTATAAGGTTCCTGCCCACACAGGGGGTTGGACTAGAAGACCTACAAGGTCCCTTCCAACTCTGCTATTGTATTATTGTATTGTATTACTTCTTTTTCTTTTTTCATTTGTCTTTTATTCTATTTAAAATAATTTAATAAAAGTTATTAAATGTATAATAGCTTCACTATCTAGCATCTTTGATTTGATTGCTTGTAGGTCAAATAATTACTTAAAACTATCTTTTAAACCAGAGTAGAGACCCTTAGATTGAAATAATTTATGATTCTCCCTAACAAATACTTTCAAAGGATACCACACAATGTAAGGAGAGGTATATTAATCATGATGCACTTTTGAAGTAGAGTGAAATAATTGTGTTATAGCAGTACAAGCTGGATACAGACTTTATATATATCAACACTCATTAGTCATGCTTTTAAAAATACTTTCAAAACTGATTCTATTAATCTATACATCATATATGACACAAATTCAAAACAAAAAAATTATGGCTCAATAAAATAGATTCAGTCTCAATATTGGGAAAAATATTCCAAAAAATTAGTCTCTAAACATGAAAACAAAGATTCAGAAGAAAAATTAGTGACACATCTTTCTTCTATTACAATCCAACAACAATCACTAACAAAGTTTCAGTTACACTGAATATTAGAAATTAATCCAAAAAATATCTCAGAATTAATCAGTTAAAAATATGTGTACTACCTTGCACCAGCAGCCATTAAGTCATGCTCCAATGTGTCTACATAATTTTGTCCAGTCACAACAGTGTGAAAGTATTAATTTTAAATTGCCAGAAATAGTTTTAATCACTGACACCTGTCTATTACATGTTTGAAGAATTCACACTGTAGCTTTTTCCCGACTAAATATATCCCATTACTTCAGACTGTGTCTTCTTACATTATAATCCCTATATGTTTTTCATCATGCCTAACATTACCTTACGTTATTTAAATGGCACTGCATCACTAATGCGATGTAAGTTACCAAATATCTGTAGCTTCTTACTAATACTCTACTGCAAAGAATCTAAAGAAAATTGAACCCATTAAAATACATTAAACCCACTAAAAAACAAATAGTTAGAAATGCTTACTTTAAAATAGCTAGATAAACTTTAATATGTTTAAAAATCAGCCACAATAAGACAATAAAATCAGCATAAACTAGCATTATAAATATGTAAAAAAATAATTAATGCACATTTCTGTTAATCAGCAAGCATTTTGAACTGTCTTGATTACTGGAATTGTATTAATTTATAAATTAATCACAGAGACAAAATTCCCAAAACTATTACATAAAATATGGCACATCAAACAAGCAATACATGTCAATTTTCCTCTGGATAAATGCAAATATCAAGTTCATCTCATTATGTAGGTCAGAAAAAATTTAGTTTCAGCTTCAATGATAGTTATTGACAAGACACATATACTATTTTGTCATTACAAAACAAAGCCCTTGTTTTAATTATTATTTAACTTACCTTTTAATATTTGTTCGAGAGTTTCTGTGAGACATATAAGTGAGAGTTCTATGCAAGAATATTGGCTGCAACAGAAAACAGGGGGGGGGGGGGAAATCAATTCAATGCCGACATGAGATAATCTACAAAGTTAAAGACAAAGATGAATAGTTACTCACAGCTATAAGATTGCGGGTACGTAGAAATCTATATATTTGTGTTGGTTCTGTGAGGAAAAAAAATAAAGATTCTTTACTCAATGCTGCTAATCTGAGACTTCACTAGCTTTTCTACAAGCACTACAAAGTCATACATAAAACATTCTCACTCATATCAAATCTGTGCTCATATATACTTCAAATATGAGATGAACAGTTGTTTTCAAATTGTAACCTAATAAATATCAGTATTACTTTGTTGCAGAGATCACAGAAAGTCTATGGAGAGTCTCAATCATCCAGTGCCATGGTTGTTCCAAATGTGTTCTTCCCCCAATAGAGGCAACTGGATTTCTCTAGGTTTTTGTTTTTTTTAAGTATCGCTTCTCACCCAAGAAGTTTCTTCAATTCTAAATTCTGAGATGAGAAGTGAAACGTGGTTGTTGTTTTTTAAAAGAAAGTCCAGTTGCCTTTTCAAAAAAAACTTTGGGACAGGTCACAGAAAGGTACCACAGTTGGTAAATATCCTACTGTACAGCAGACAACCAGGGACCTTAACATATGCTATTAAGATTTATATGGAAGTAAGAGCGTACACCACCTTGTATATTGGAACCTGTAGCACAACAACAGCTAGAGGAGCCAAGTAATGAGCGTAAGGAAGAAAACAAAGATTCTAACAACAATTTTCAGTATTTTAAACTTTTCAAAACCCAAGCTGGGTTTATAGATCACATTATGCATAGCAGCGTGGTAGCCTAGTTTGCACAAATCACCTAATGTATTATTTACAAACTAATCAAAGCTGTTATTTATTCTATTAAATAGTTGGAATTGTTTAGATCTAAAAACCAGTCAACTAAAAAAAACCCAACCTTCCCATATTTTGGCTACTATATGTCAATGTTATAAGGTATCATATACTGGATACTCACCCATCTATTTAACATGCTACAATACTCTTTTAACAAGTTACTCTTTTTTTTTTAGCTCAGGAGTGTGGATCAACCTCTGCAATCCACTTCCCTTGCACTGGACTGTAACCTTAATTAGAGCGAGTTACAAACTGTTTATAAGGCTGCATTTAGTACATTAAATCGATTTACTGTACAAAGACACCTATATTTCTATTTCTTAAGGAATATTCTCGAGGGTAGGAAGACGATACTGGAAAAAACACAACTATCTCCCCTACAACACCCCCTCAGCTCCATCCCTTTGAGAGAGAAAGAGGGGGACCCCAAACGCAACTCTACACCGCGGTGCGGAATCCCACGGGTCCCGGAGTGGGCGTGCGTGCGTGCCGCTGGCTCATTAACGAAAACGATTAGTAAGGCACGAGTTTCCCCTAAAGAGACCTCCTCCCGGACTGACAAACCAGACACAGGAGCCGCAGCAGCCTCTCCCTCCAGCAACCGCCTCCCGCCCAAAGGGCCACGCAGAGGGTCGCCGTGGTCCCCAAAGGTGCCTCTCCAAACGACAAGAAAGTCCAGTTGCCTTCTTGGAAAAACACCTCCCGCCCGATGGTGGGTCGCGGGGGAGCCAAACGCCGCGGCTGCCACCAGCCCGCCTTGCCCCGCGCTCCCGGCGGCGGGAGTGGGGAGGGAGAAATCGGTTGTTACCGTGGCCTTTCCTTCCCCCCCACCCAACCCCCACCCCCACCGGAGCCCACGCTCACTCTCGAAGGCCTGAAGGAAGAGCTCGTGGTCAGCCTGGATCTGCTCCATCTTCGGTTTTTTCACCGGGGGCAGGGCCGCCGCCGAACCGGCCGCCGCGGAAGATGCCGACGAGCCACCGCCACCGCCGGAATAACTGCCGCCGCCACCGCCGCCGCCGCCTCCTCCTCCTCCTCCAACAGCACCGCCGGATTTGCCACCCGGCGCTGCGGCTGAGGTGAAGCCGCCGAAGCTCCCGCCGGCGCCTCCGCCCGTGGCGGTGGCAGCGGCGGCGGCGCCTCCCCCTCCACTCGGAGCACCTGAGCTGGGCCCCGCGTTACCCCCGCCGCCTCCTCCTCCTCCTCCGTGCTTTTGAGGAGCCATGAGGCCTTTTTTTTCTTGCGGGGCGGGAGGTGGACGGCAGGTGCGGACCGACGGCGGGAGGGGAAAAGGGCGCCTTAGCGCTGCCGAAGGTGAGGTGGCGAGGAGGAAGTGGAAGCGCTTCAACTCTTTCGGAGCAGCCCCGCTCGGTTTCTCCTCAAGCGCCCTCTCTGCCCAGCCAAACCCGACGGCGCCGCCACCGCCGCTCCCGCCCCCTCCGCCGCCTTCCTACTGGCTCCCGCGATGGCGCCGTCCCGCTTTATTGGCCGGCGGAGATCCCGCCCAGCCATGACGGCAGAATGATTCTGCAAGAGTTTGGTTGGACCGCGCGCTTCACCGCCGGGAGCTTCCCTTTTCCCCTCCCCCTCGCTCTTCCTTTGAACTGAATTCGCGGGAAAAAGAAGCTGTTGCTGCTTCGTCTCTTCCTTCCTCCCCCCCCACTCCCGGAGTGCATGATGGGAAAAGAAGGTCTAGGTTTGCTCTTCTTCGAACCAGCGGCGCGTGTAGGATGGCTAAGAGAAGCGGCGGCAACGGCGGCGTGAACGTTCCGTCCGTGTCTCGCGGAACGGTTTTGAAAATCTGAGCGCGCGGAAAAGCCATGGCGCGCTAGTAGAGCTGGTCCCACACGTGCTGCGGGAGGGTAGTTTGGGGTGCCATCTTTGAGATCTTATCTCTTGGTCAAATTCTACCAGTAGAAATTAATGTCTCGTTGGGAACGATCGATCATCCTTCCCTCCCCCCCCCCCCAACTTCCACTCCTTGTTGCGCACATATTCTAGTTGTAGGATAACGTTTAACGCGTCTATCCTTCCATTGTCTTATAGGGAGAAAAATACGCTGAGGGGAAATAAAATCGTCTTTGAGCCCTTTCTAATCTTCAAAAGTGATGGACATTGTATGTAAAGGTTATTGAAAGGTGGAGATGTTTCTCCTCACAAATTCTCTGAGACACAACCCAAATGAAAGTTTAAATAAAACAATTGCATGCCACAAAATGGTTAAAGGATGAAATTTCTGCCTGGTGCAGGTGAACTATTGATAATGCTCAAACTACCATAAGGTAGCTGTTCTTTTTAGAATATGAAACACATTGGAAGAATAAATATAAAAATAAAAAGTATTACAAATTCAGGATATGATTCACATCCTGGTCAGTGTCTCGTTCGCACTTCTACCACAGGGCAGAAGACATCAAACAAATAGAGTAAAATAGTTTCTATCCTTGGTCTGTCAGACTCTTAAAACAAAAGTACAATCACTCCATGCACACATGGAAATGTATGACTAGTTTTTCTTTTTCTTTTTTCTTTTCCCCTAATTACTTGCATTGGGATTACTCTTTATGCCATTTATGTTGTTTGTATTTGTTGTTATGGATTGCACCACTGAAGCTAAAACCAATTTTGTTGTATTTATTTTGTACAATGACAATAAAGGCTATGCTATACTAATACTAATACTGCACTATGCTTTACTATATGATTTGAGTTTGTCATAGTGAAATTCCATGGTAGAGATGTGATTGCTCACTATCTTTATGAAATTAATTTTGTCAACAGCTTTTGGATACATGCATGATAAATAAACATTCAGATGTTTTTACTGTGGTCTTTAATACATTTGGCGTGTTCTACGGGCCTGGAGTAACTCTGCAGCTAATTAATACATGATAAGAAATAAAAGCAGGAAACGGTTTTGATCAAGCTTGTAATACAATAAATGTCACCTATCATTGTCTAGTTTTAAGAGGCTGGACTACAGTCCATGCTTGCCTGAGGGAATCGCTGAGTCTTCCGACAATTTGTTTCAGCCTAATTTACCTCACTGACTTGTAAAGAACATTAGTGTAGGAGGTGCAGTGTGTGTCACTTTGAGCTCTTGGAGGAAGGTGGGATAGATTTCCAAGAAATAAATATGCCATCTGCCTGATTCAGGACCTTTTTACCATCCATTTTAGAAACCAAGTATAGGAAAGATGATTCTTCACAATGAGGTCCCCCCCCCTTTTTTTTTAATGTGTGTGCCTTTGAGACAGTTTTTAATTCCTGAACTAGTTTTCTTGCCAAGATTTTTCAGACATGGGTAGTCCTTATCTGCTTCCCAGGGCTGAGAGAGAACTGCCCAAGGTCATCCATCTGGCTTTGTGTGCTAGTTTTTATCTTGTTGTCTTAACCCCAACAGTACAGCAAACCAGCTGTCTTGACTTGAGTATAACTCAGAAATTTCCATTTTCTCCAATGTAAAAAAACGGTAATCAACTAACATATATTGATACTAAAAACTTGTTTTCCATGGAAATTCCCAGATGTTGGGATAGTTCCAAACATTCATTATTTTGATTACCTAACAGATCTTTTATTGGAATTGGAATTGGAATTGGAAGATTAATTTTAGATACTTAATTGGGAATTTATAGTGAAAAGGTTTGGCAACTTAGTATTTAAGTTAAAGGTTTAGGAGCAAAAGGGAAAAATTACTGTTTCCATGTAGATTAACAACATAAAATTTTCTAATATAAATTAATATTAATGAATATATAAAATAACAGATCTCAGTGTCACATTCATTTGTGACATATGAGAGAAAATCTTACAAGTATATTTTACTGAATTCAGTGAAAACTGCACTCATTTAAATAGGTATAAGATTGTATCCTATATTTCAGTGGTTAATACATGAATGATATTTGATTGGTATTTAAGGAAAAATTGACGTCATAACCTATAGAAAATGAGTCGCCTACATAGTTGTCCTCCAGATGGTACCAAGGCACAGTTAATTTTGGGTCTGAATGAATAATAAGAAAGATGACTCATAAACATTCATGCTCAAGTTGTTAATATATAGTATTATATCATGTAAGATCTCCTGAAATCTAGTCTATTCAAAAGGAGAAAAATCCCACAATTTTTGGACCTAGCTTTTATCCTGTCAGGATAAAAATTCAAAAACTTGTGTTATATATTTCTGCTGCTGATATAAACACAAAGCTTGCTAGTTTCATTAAATAAGACACATCATTCTCTAGAATATTTTTTTTCATACATTTACTGCTTTAGAGTATTTTAGTATTGCCTCTTTGAAACTGCTGTTGATAGAGAAGCATGTTTTGACTAGAGATTACCTGATGCTTCTTGAAGCAGAAGGAGGTTTTATAAAAAGATACTGGGCAATAACAGAACTCTGTTTATGTGATTATTTAGGAATATTGGGCCACTAATTCTTGTACCGGAAAAATAGTTAAATTGTTATTTCTCTTAATATAAAATGTGACGCCTTGAAATAGTTTATATTACATTCATATGGGTTAAAGTGATCATTCAGATGCAGATTAATATCAATAATTTATATTATTTATTTGACTGGGGACCCTTATTTTTGTAGACGCTTAAGCAGTAGACAGATGTACTTTACAAAAATTTGTACAGTAAAATGTACTGTAAATATCATATGGGTCTTGATACATTTGCCCAAGGTTTTAGCACAGGGTTGGGATCTAATATATATTTTAAATTATTTATGTTCTATTTTTGTATGTTTTTTAAATCTCCTGTGCGCCGCCCTGGGTCCTTTGCGGAGAAGGGCGGGATATAAATGTAATAAAATAAATAAATAAATAAATAAATAAAAACCATTCTAAAATTAATACGTGGTTAAAACATAATAATAACAATGAATGAAGAACAGCTACTGCCTTCTACTCATTATTTCTTTGTCTAAGACCTTAGTCTCTGCTACTTAAAAAAAAAGGATCCTTCACCCTATTAATTTTTTGTTATATGTTCAAATGGTGAACTTAAGGGCACATGGGAAACATTTACAGGAGATTTTCTGAAGGAGGCAGGAACAAAAGATATGTCAAGTTGCATTTTAGTTTGCATTCCAAATCTACCGAGCAGGGTTCTTACAAATCAAGTTCTTTCTTGCCTGCCATACACTGGATTTGTTACTCAGGTCTGAATACTTTTGACAGTCCATAATGTTAATTGTGTTAAGATAATTAGAAGCAGAATATTCTTCCCAGTTCTCAGGTACATTTAGATAAGTTATATAACATCATCCATATATTTGTCCCAGCATTTTCAACATCTTGGTTGTTGCTCATTATCTCTGTTTTAGCAATTTGCATTTATGAACTTCCAGAATAGAACACTTTTAAGATTATATCGTTTTGCCTGTATTGCTTTCTTTCTAACAATTATGGATCATATAGAATGGTTTCAGCTTTGCTATGATGGAAACTATGCCCTAGTTGTGGAATTGTTAAAATTCTGACAGGTTTTCACACTTATTTATTTTTATTTTATTAAATTTATACCCCGCCCTTCTCCAAAAGGACCCAGGGCGGCGCACAGGAATTTAAAAATACATACAAAATAAGTAAAAAATTTAAAAAACTCAGCGGGCGACGCCCAGGGGAAGGGCGCTCTCTGTGGCGGGCCCTGCCCTCTGGAACGACCTCCCCCCCCCCCGATATTAGAACAACCACGGACCTCCGTTCCTTCCGTCTGAAATTGAAAACGCACTTTTTCTGCTTGGCCGGCCTAGGGTAGCCTCTCTTCTATAGTTTTAGAGGGTTATATGATTTTAGTATATCGGGGAATTTTAGCGCAGGGTTTGATGTTTAATTTGTTTTTATTGAATTATGTGTATTTCTATGTGTATTTATTGTTTTAACTTCCCTGTGCACCGCTCCGAGTCCCCTTGGGGAGAGGGAGCGGTCTAGAAATTAAATTATCTATCTATCTATCTATCTATCTATCTATCTATCTATCTATCTATCTATCTATCTATCTATCTATCTATCTATCTATCTATCTAATAACCGTCCTGCGCTAAAACCAAATTAAAATCCCCAAAATTTAAAAGCTGTCTAAAATAGTCATTGTGGAGGTTACGCTAGACCGGCTAGATGAAACAAATGTGTCTTTAGACACTGGCGGAAGAGGCGGAGGTCGGAGATGGTGTGAAGTTCAGGGGGTAGGTCGTTCCAAAGGGCAGGGCCCGCCACAGAGAAGGCTCTTCCCCTGGATGTCGCCAGTCGGCATTGTCCGGCCGACAACACCCTGAGAAGGCCCTCTCTGTGGGAGCGTATCGGTCTAAGACAGTGGTGTCCAAACTTTTTTCAAAGAGGGCCAGATTGGATGAAGTGAACATGGTGGAGGGCCGAACATTTTTCCGAACATTCTTTGAACCATTACAATTAAATGCAAATAAATTATTTTATGCCAAGTTAATTGCAAATGACATACTTTTCATTTCATAACATTAAGATCAACTGACAGTTGAGTTTTCACAATGTATTGAAAATAAATTTTAAAAAAACTTACCTACCTCTTTCTCTTTCTCTCTTTCTTCCTCTCTCTCTCTCCATTTCTCTCGCTCTTTCTCTCTTTCTTTCTCTCTCTCTTTTTCTCTTACTTTCTGTCTCTCTTTCTCTCTCTCTCTCTCTTTCTTCCTCTCTCTCTCTCCATTTCTCTCGCTCTTTCTCTCTTTCTCTCTCTCTCTCTCTTTTTCTCTTTCTGTCTCCCTTTCTCTCTCACTCTCTCTCTTTCTCTCTCTTTCTTCCTCTCTCTCCATTTCTCTCTCTTTCTCTCTTTCTTTCTCTCTCTCTCTCTTTCTCTTTCTTTCTGTCTCTCTCTCTCTCTCTCTCTCTCTCTTTTGCTCTTTCTTTCTTTCCCTTTTTCTCTCTCTCTCTTTCTTTCTCTCTTTTTCTCTTTCTTTCTGTCTCTCTTTCTGTCTCTTTCTTTCTCTCTCTCTCTCTCTCTCTCTTTCTTTCTTTCTCTCTTTCTCTTTCTTTCTTTCTCTCTGTCACTCTGTGTGTGTGTCTGTCTGTCTGTCTCTCACTCACTTAATCAGTCTCTATCTATCTGTCTCTCCCTCCCTCTCTCTGTCTCTCCCTGTCTCTGTGTGTGTCACTCTCTCTGATTCTCTCCCTCCCTCCCTCTCTCTGTATGTCTGTCTCTCCCTCTTTCCCCGTCTGTCTCCGATTCAATCCGATTCCGATTCATTCTCTATCTGTGTCTCTCTCCGTCTCTCTCCCTCCCTCTCTTTCTCTCTGTCTCTGTCTGTCTCTCTGTCTTTCCCTCCCTTCCCTTCTGTCTCTCTCTGTGTCTGTCAGTCACTCCCTCGCCACTTGCAGCGGGCGAGGGAGCAAGCGGGGTGAGCACCCAAGGCTACCGTCATCTTAAGCACCACCAAGGCTGTCGCCCGGCAGGGGCGTCAGGCAGGGAAGCCGGTCGCGTCTCCATCGCGCCTCCCTCCAGCAGGCACCACGGCTTACATTCTGAGGCCGCGCGTCCGTCTTCCCTGCCTGACGCCCCTGCCGGGCGACCTTGTGCGGCGGGAGCTGCACGTTCTGGGGCTGCGTGGCTGGGAGGGAGGTGAACATGCCAAGCGGACGTTCTGGGGCCGCGCGTTCACCTCCCTCCCAGCTTCGCAGCTCCAGAACGTGCAGCGATGGAGGCGCGACCGGCTTGCCTACCTGACGCCCCTGCCGGGCGACAGCCTCGGTGGTGCTTAAGATGACGGTAGCCTTGGGTGCTCACCCCGCCTGCTCCCTCGCCCGCTGCGGGAGGAGGCGTCCGTAACCTCTGTCCACCTCCCTCCCAGCCACACAGCCCCAGAGACAGAGGGAGGAAGGGAGGGCCACATTTACACAGAGCAGGGAGGGCTGTTGGAGGGCCGTATTAAACAGACCCCCGGGCCGCAAATGGCCCGCGGGCCGGACTTTGGAGATGCCTGGTCTAAGGGATGTATGGGACAGGAGACGGTATCGCATGTAACTAGGTCCCGAGCTATGGAGCGCTTTAAAGATGGTCGTCAAAACCTTGAAGCGCATCCGAAAGACCACAGGAAGCCAGTGCAGCTCGCGCAGGATTGTTGTTATATGGGAGTGTCTAGGCGCTCCCGTAATCACCCGCGCGGCTGCATTCTGGACTAACTGTAGCTTTCGAGTGCACCTCAAGGGAAGCCCCATGTAGTGAGCATTACAGTAGTCGAGTCGGGATGTCACAAGTGCTTGAGTGACTGTGTGCAGGGCAGCCTGGTCCAGTAAGGGGCGCAATTGGCGCATCAGGCGTACTTGATGGAACGCCCCCCTGGCCACGACCACCACATGGTCTTCCATGGACAGCCGGGGATCCAGGAGGACACCCAAATTGCACGCCCTCTCCACGGGGGCCGGTGTTTCGCCCCCAATGGCCAGAGTTGGGGTAATCTGGCTGAACCGGGGTGCCGGAAGCCACAGCCACTCAGTCTTGGACGGGTTGAGGCTGAGTTTGTTACTACCCATCCAGATCCGTACGGCCTCCAAACACCGGGACATCACCTCGGCGGCATCGTTGGGGTGGTCTGGGGTGGATATGTACAGCTGAGTATCATCAGCGTACAGATGATATCCCACCCCAAAACCACGGATGATCTCGCCCAGCGGCTTCATATATGTGTTGAATAGTAGGGGCGAGAGGACCGACCCCTGAGGAACCCCACATAGGAGGGGTCCCGAGGCCGACCTCTGCCCCCCTGCCAACACATATTGCGACCGACCAGAGAGGTAGGACGAGAACCACCATAAAACAGTGCCTCCCAGCCCCAACCCCCCCAGTCGGTGCAATAGGATACCATGGTCGATGGTATCAAAAGCCGCTGAGAGGTCTAACAGGACTAGGATAGAGGAATATCCTCTAGCCCGCGCCCTCCAGAGATCATCAACCAATGCGACCAATGCCGTCTTGGTGCTGTGACCTGGTCGGAAGCCGGACTGGCGCGGGTCTAGATAATCAATTTCCTCCAGGTGTCGCGGAAACTGTTGGGCCACCACACTCTCTCACTACACTTTAACTGTCCATTAAAACATGGTTTTAATGGACAGTTGGCCAGCATTGCAATGTATTGTAATATAGAAAATATATGAATATAAATCATGAAACAAATTTACTGAAGCATGTTGCACAATATTACACAGAAAACATGTTTGTGTGTGTGTGATGTTTGTGCTGATAAATCAATAAAGAGAGACATATATATGTGTGTGTGTGTGTGTTATGTTTTTGAGCTGATCAATAAATAAGTCAGGGAAACTAGTATAGATCTATTTTGAGCTTTTTAGCTCTCATCAGCTAGCCATACCCTTACTGGGATTTGAACTGGGGCTGTATTAACTGTTAGGCAAATGCCTTACCACTTGAGCCACCAGGTTCTCTTCCTGCTCAGCTGAGACAAGAGGATAAGTATATACTTTGTTCCACAACACCCTGTTAGGCCTCAATTAAAGGAGGAGACATACTAGTTAGTTAGTTAGTTAGTTTATTCGATTTGTATACTGCCCTATCTCCCAAAATGGGACTCAGGGCGGTGCACAGGAACTATAAGAATAAATATTACATCCACATAAATACAAACAGTTACAATGATTAAAACGAAGATTAAATAAAGTTGACCCATGCTAAGAACATTGGTTAAAAACCCAACTAAAATAATAAAATAGCTATACTAGCTATTCCAGGCCGGCCAAATGAAAAAAGTAAGTTTTTAATGCCTGACGGAAGAGGCGAAGGTTTGATATTGTATGGAGGTCTGGGGGCAGGTCATTCCAGAGGGCAGGAACTGCCACAGAGAAGGCTCTTCCCCTGGGAGTTGCCAGCCGGCACTGTCCGGTGGACGGCACCCTAAGGAGGCCCTCCCTGTGGGCGCGGACAGGTCGAATGGAGGTACGTGGTAGTAGGCGGTCCTGCAAGTAGCCCGGCCCGATGCCATGGAGCGCTTTAAAGATGGTCACCAAGACCTTGAAACGCACCTGGAAGGCCACAGGCAACCAGTGCAGCTCGCGCAGGAGAGGTGTTATATGGGAGTATTTTGAAACTCCCAAGATCCCCCACGCGGCCGCATTCTGCACTAACTGGAGCCTCCGGGTGCAACTCAAGGGAAGCCCCATGTAGAGAGCATTGCAGTAGTCCAGGCGAGAAATGACAAGAGCTTGAGTGACCGTGTGTAGGGCATCACGATCCAGAAAGGGGCGCAACTGGCGTATCAGGTAGACCTGATAGAAGGCCCCCTGGCTACGGTCGTCAGATGGTCATCCAAGGACAGCCGCGAATCCAGGAGGACACCCAAGTTGTGAGCCCTTTCTACAGGGGCTACTGATTCGTCCCCGATAGCCAGAGATGGAACTAACTGGCTATGTCGTGGCACCGGAAACCACAGCCACTCGGTCTTGGATGGGTTGAGTCGGAGCCCGTTTCTTCCCATCCAGACTCGCATGGCCTCCAAGCACCGGGACATCACGTCGGCGGCATCGTTGGGGTGGTTAGGGGTAGAGATGTACAGCTGGGTGTTGTCAGTGTACATATGGAACTCTACCCCCAAACCACGGATGATCTCGCCCAGCGGCTTCATGTAGATGTTAAACAGGAGGGGCGAGAGGACCGACCCCTGAGGCACCCCACATATAAGGGGCCTCACCATCGACCTCTGCCCCCATGCCAGCACAAATTGCGACCGGTTGGAGAGGTAGGAGGAGAACCACCATAATACAGTGCCTCCCAACCCCAACCCCCCCAGCTGGTGCAATAAGATACCATGGTCGATGGTATCGAAAGCCGCTGAGAGGTCTAACAGGACCAGGATAGAGGAACAACCTCTATCTCGGGCCCTCCAGAGATCATCTACCAACACGACCAATGCCGTCTCCGTGCTGTACCCAGGTCGGAAGCCGGACTGGCGCGAGTCTAAATAGGCAGTTTCTTCCAGGTGCTGGGGGAACTGTCGTGCCACCACACTCTCAACAACCTTCGCCAAAAGGTTGGGATAACACAGCTGGGTCCAGGGAGTTGGATAACACAGCTGGGTCCAGGGAGGGAATATTGAGGAGGGGCCTCACCACCGCCTCTTTCAAGACGGTTGGGAGGCACCCCTCACTCAAAGAAGCGTTAGCAATCTCCTGGAGCCAGCCTCGTGTAACCTCCCGTGAGGCCAGTACTAGCCAGGAGGGACACAGGTCCAATAAACATGTGGTGGCATTCAGCTGCCCCAGTATCCTGTCCATGCCTTCAGGAGTCACAGGATCAAACTCAGCCCAAATAATGGTCTCAAGACCTGTCCTTGTCATCTCGTCTGGACCAACCCAATTGGAGGTTAACTCGCCCCGGATCTGAGCAATTTTATCCTGCAGATAACATCCAAATTCCTCTGCACGACCCTGCAAGGGAGCTTCCCGCGGCCTCTGTTGAAGGAGGGAGCAGGTCACTCTAAACAGGGCGGCAGGGCAGTTATCTGCGGATGCGATGAGAGAGGCAAGGTGATCCCGCTTCGCCACTCTCATCGCCACAAGGTAGGTTCGTAAGTGCGACCTCACCCATGTCCGGTCAGATTCGGCGCAAGTGGACCTCCAAATGCTCTCTAGGCGTCTCTTCCAGCGTTTCATTTCCCCCAGCTCCTCAGAGAACCAAGGAGCCAAGGTAGATCGACACCGGGTGAGAAGCCGCAACGGCGTGACCCGGTCCAGGGCCCCCGCGGCCGCATTATTCCAGGCGGTCACTAGGTCCTCGGTTGGGTCGCGGGTCAGGGATTCAGGTATTGGCCCAAGCTCCGTCTGGAACCTCTCTGGGTCCATCAGGCGCCTGGGGTGGAACCATCTTAGCATTTCAGGCTCTGCCTGTTTCCTTTTCTGCCTTTCGGCTCATCACCAGAGACCATCTAGACAGAAAGCCATGAGTTCTGTTGTGTAATTTTTTTTATATGTGTGTTACGTTTTTGAGCTGATCAATAAATAAGTCAGGGAGACTAGTACAGATCTATTTCGAGCTTTTTAGCTCTCATCAGCTAGCCATACCCTTACTGGGATTCGACTTATTTCTTCAACTTATTTATTGATCAGGTAAGACATTTGCCTAACAGTTAATACAGCCCCAGTTTGAATCCCAGTAAGGGTATGGCTAGCTGATGAGAGCTAAAAAGCTTGAAATAGATCTATACTAGTCTCCCTGACTTATTTATTGATCAGCTCAAAAATGTAACACACATATAAAAAAATTACACAACGGAACTCATGGCTTTCTGTCTAGATGGTGTCTGGTGATGAGCCGAAAGGCAGAAAAGGAAACAGTATGTCTCCTCCCTTAATTGGGGCCTAACAGGGTGTTGTGGAACAAAGTATATATATATTTCTGTCACAACAATTATCAGCTCAAAAACCTAACACACACACACAAACACACACACATATATACATACATACATACATACATACATACATACATACATACATACATACATACATATATATTGGGTCGAAACCCAGTAAGGGTATGGCTAGCTGATGAGAGCTAAATAGCTCGAAATAGATCTATCCTAGTCTCCCTTGTTTATGTATTTATCAACTCAAAACCTAATACACACACACACACACACACACACACAGCCTTAGTTTTGTTTTGTTTATTTGATTTAGTTTATTTGATTTATATACCGCACCCTTTCCCAAAAGGGACTCGGGGCGGTGCACAGGCAATTTAAAAAACATATATAAACAACAATATACAAAATATAAAACCAAATTAAATTAATATCCCTGTGCTAAAAATTTAAATACATTAAAACAATATCCCTAAAACCAATTTAAAACAATTTAACTGCAGACTGTGGGCTAGGTGATGTAAGTTAGGCCAGGCCGGCCTGTTGGAAAAAGTAGGTTTTCAGGTTCTGGTGGATGGAGCAGAGATCCGTGATCGTTCTCAGTTCGGGGGGTAAGTCGTTCCAGAGAGTTGGGCCCTCCACAGAGAAGGCCCTTCCCCTGGGCGTCACCCGCTGGCATTGCCTAGTGGACGGCACCTGGAGAAGTCCTTCTCTGTGGGAGCGAATCGGCCGAACCCTTACAAAAACATATGAGTAAATAAATAATGGAAACATGTTTATTGGATTGGGATATTGGGCCGATTAATCATGTTAATTATGGATAACTTACTGTGGAAATAATATGGTCGCTTGAATCAGTGAAACAACCCTAGCTGGGAAAATATCTAGGTAGTCCTTAAGACTGTTGAAGCATCTCTGTGGTCTTCTTCTTGTGCCATATCCGTCATCGGACATTGGCGATCATGTTGGCAATCCTATTTTTGTCAACTGCCACATGAATAAATGCTGTTGAGTTTTGTCCAAACTAGTCCCTTAGGTTTTGAAGCCATGGTATTCTTCTTCTGTTGCCTGGACCTCATTTGCCTTCAAATTTTCTCTGGAGGATTAAGTGAATTATGCCATATTTTCTGGGTGCTGCATCACATATCCAAACTGTTCTAACTTTCGCTTTTTAATGGCTTTGATGATTTCCCTTTGCTTTCCCATGTGGCTTATCACCCCCTCATTTGTGATTTTGTCAATCCAGTTTATACATAACAGCTGTCTGTAAATTCACATTTCAAATGCTTCTAGTTTCTTCAAGTGATTTTTCTGTCAGAGACCAACTCCCTGTAGTTGCATGATTAAAATTCAGGTGCTGGGCAACTGACGTGTATGCATGGTGGTTGTAGTGTCCCAGGGCCATGTGACCCACCTTTTGTGAACTTCTGACAAATGAAGTCATTTGGGAAGCTAGACTCAGTTAACAGCTGTGTTACTAACTTAACAATTGCTGTGATTCATTTAACAACTATGGCAAGAAAGGTCATAAAATGGGGCAAAATTCACATGACAATTGACTGGCTTAGTCATGGAAATTTTGGTCTCAGTTGTGGTGAGTCTGGCTATCTGTACTGTATTAAAATTATGTGGCTATTGGTTTGTCCAAGTAGTTTTTCAAATCTGCGTTTTATATCATCAGAAAGCCTCTTGCTTATTTTCCTCAAGCAGCTTCAGACAACCAACATGGATTTTATTCGGCTTTACCTGGCATGGGTTCCTTCTGGGAATCCAGACATTGGAGTTTTGCAATAATAAAGAGCATTATCTGCCGAACATTCCTTATGATTTTGCCACTGAAGCAGAAGGGTGACAAACACAGTTTAGGGATGCTCTCTATCATGAGATAAATTGAGTACAATGGATGCAACATTTGCTCTTAGCCTACAACTGCAGCAGTGCATAAACCAAACACTCAGAAACACAAAGCTGGAAGTGGAAAACATTTAATTGATATGCCATTTTCTTCCTGTAAGGAAGCGAGTTTTCTAAGCAAAGCATTCATGATCGATTCCTTCACTCTGTCAATATCTGTTAATAGTACAGAGAAAGTCTCAAATTCAAGCCCTGGTGGGACCGCGAAAATCTCCATCCCAAACAGATAACAGACCCTGGAAGGTAAAGCTGGATTGTTCCCATTTCGAATTTTACTACCATTCTTTGCAAGAAGTATTTTTCTTCTCTTAATAACTTTTATAGCCAAACATGCAGCACAGACGGCTGTTTTTCCCCCCTTGTCCCCTGTCCGAAACCAGAAAGGCTGCAATTATTCCAGGAGCCGCAAGGTGGAAGCACCCGGGGATCCCGCGCCCCTTTAGACGGAAGGGAAAGGAGCGGCCCGGCCCTTCGAGGTAGCTGGCCGGTAGCTACAGGAAGCGGTGGGCAAGCGCTCCACGTGGGTTTCGGTTCGGCGAAGCGCTACGCATCTCGCTTCTTGCCGGTTATGGCTGAGAGGATCGAAGAACGCATCGAGGACCGAATCCCGGAGCTAGAGCAGCTGGAGAGAGTCGGGCTGTTCACTCGTAAGGAAGTCAGGTAAAAAGCGGAGGTCTGTGGAGGGGAGGCGCTCACAATAATTAGGGAAGGGTGGGAAGAAAACACGATTTTGGGGGGGGAGCGGGGAAGGTGGAAGGCGGAACTAGACGTTTCTACTTGCAGCATTATATTTCCGATTAAGAATAAACTATCATAGGGGTGGCTTTATGCCCCCTTCTCCAATCTTGTGTCTTCCAGTTGGATTGTCATTTCTTTTAGTCCCAATACAAAGGCATAAGATCACTTTAAGGGAGGCTTCTTGGTGGAGATCCGAAAAGTCCTCTATATACAGGTAGTCCTCGACTTAGGGCCACAATTGAACCCCAAATTTCTGTTGCTAAGTGAGACACTTGTAAAGTGAGTTTTGCCCCCCTTTACGACCTTACTTGCCACAGTTGTTATGGGAGTCAGTTGTTAAGTTAGTAACACAGTTGTTAAGTGAATTTAGCTTCCCCGAGGACTTAGCTTGTCAGAAGGTCACAAAAGATGATCACAGTGTCGCCGGAAATGGTCATAAATATGAACCAGTTGCCAAGCACTTGAATCACATGACTTTGGGGAGGTTGCAATGGTTGTAAGTATGAACAGTCATGTCACTTTTTTCAGTGCTCCTTGAACAGTCACAAAATGAACTGTTGTAAGTCGAGGACTGCCTGTATTTATATGTGGGCACCCATCCATCTTCCACCTATGTTATGCCACAAGTTGTCTAATTGGCGGCATTAAAAAAAAATCCATCAGCTCCAACAATTGAAAGATGCTGTGCTTGACAGGGTATCATGGAGAGCATTTGCCTATAAAGTTGCCAAAAATCAGACACGGCAGAACAGTTAAAATTGCTATTATGAATCAGAATTAACAAAAGAATTCTGCCTTCATTTTTGCAGGGCTGTCATTAAGAAGGTCTCAGCTCTTGAATATAAGATACAGCGGAGAGCACTTCACAAGAAAGACTTCATTAGTTATATACAGGTAGTTTTCTCACACAGATCTTTTTCTGTGTATTTTTATCTATTGATATGAATGCATCTATGATACATTGTTTATTCTGCCACTAACTACTTCAAATTGTTTCTTTCTTAAAGTGAACCTGCAATGGGATATGATAAAATGTTACTTAGGGGAATGGTAAACAATCTTTCCGTTAGTTCACATGATGTCACAGGACCCTCCCAAAGCATTTAAATTTTTGAAAATAGAAAACATAATTGAAATCAATTACATTTTGTGAGATTTTAAGAAAGTTTAGAACTATTGTAAATTCAGGCTATTTTGCATGACTTTTTTTTTTTATGTTTTAGAAATTTGGAGATCAGTAGGGAGAATGCATACAGGTAGTGATCAATTTATGACCACAATTGAGCCCAACATTTCTTTTCCTAAGCAAGGCAGTTGTTAAGTAAGTTGTGCCTCATTTTAGAACTTTTTTGTTGCAGTTGTTAAGCTGATCACTGCAGTTGTTAAGAAAATCATGTAGTCATCAAGCAAATCTAGCTTTCCCCATTGATTTTGCTTGTCAGAGGCTGGCTGGGAAGATTAATGTTGATCACATGACCTGTGCAACTGTTATAAATACATGCCAGTTGCCAAACACTCAAATCTTGATCACATGAACATGGAAATGCTGCAACAGTTGTAAGTGTAAAAATTTCCTGTTTCCTTCTTAGAAACATACAGTTGCAAGAAAAAGTATGTGAACCCCTTGGGATTACGTGGAGTTTTGCATGAATTGGTCATAAAATGTGCTCTGAACTTCATCTAAGTCACAAAAATAAACAAACACAGTCTGCTTAAAATAATACTACACAAACATTAGATGTTGCCATGGTTTAATTGAACATAACATGTAAACATTCACAGTGCAGGGAGGAAAAAGTATGCGAGCCCCTAGCCTAATGACGTCTCCAAGAGCTAATTAGAACCAGGAGTGAGCCAACCTTGACTCCAATCAGTGTGATGATATTGGATGTGTTGCTGACAGCTGTCCTGCCCTTTAAAAACATACACCTGTGTTGGGTTTACTGGTTTCAAGAAGCACTCTCTGATGTGAACCATGCCTCGCAGAAAAGAGCGCTCAGAAGACCTACGATCAAGAATTGTTGACTTGCATGAAGCTGGAAAGGGTTACAAAAGTATCTCCAAAAGCCTTGATGTTCATATATCCACGGTAAGACAGACTGTCTACAAATGGAGAAAGTTTAGCACTGTTGCTACTCTCCCTAGGCATGGTCGTCCTGTAAAAATGACTGCAAGAGCACAGCGCAGAATGCTTCATGAGGTAAAGAAGAATCCTAGAGTGTCAGCTAAAGACCTACAGAAGTCCCTGGCACATGCTAACATTTTTGTTGACACATCTACAATAAGGAAAACATTAAACAAGAATGGAGTACATGGGAGGACACCACGGAGGAAGCCATTCCTATCCAAAAAAAATATTGCAGCACGTTTGACGTTTGCAAAAGAGCACCTGGATGTTCCACAGCACTACTGGCAAAATATACTGTGGACAGATGAAACCAAAATTGAGTTGTTTGGGAAGAACACACAACACTATGTGTGGAGAAAAAAAGGCACAGCACACCAACAGCAAAACCTCATCCCCACTGTAAAACATGGCAGAGGGAGCATCATGGTTTGGGGCTACTTTGTTGCCTCAGGGCCTGGACGGATTGTTGTCATTGATGGGACAATGAATTCCAGAGTTTATCAAGACATTTTGCAGGAAAACGTACGGCCATCTGTCCGCCAACTGAAGCTCCGCAGAGGATGGGTGATGCAACAGGACAATGACCCAAAGCATACAAGTAATTCAACAAAAAAAATGGCTTCAACAGCACAGAATACGCCTTCTGGAGTGGCCCAGTCAGAGTTCTGACCTCAACCTGATTGAAATGCTGTGGCATGACCTTAAGAGAGCGATTCACACCAGACATCCCAGGAATATTGCTACACTGAAACAGTTTTGTGAAGAAGAGTGGTCCAAAATTACTCCAGATCGTTGTGCAGGTCTGATCTGCAACTACAGGAAATGTTTGGTTGAGGTTATTGCTGCCAAAGGAGGGTCAACCAGGTTTTTTTTTTTTATAATAACAATTTTTATTGGTTTTTACAAATTTTATAACAGGGAAAAAGGTATGTAGGATATAGGAAAGATATTTTAGGGCTTCCATGTCGGAGGTGGTGGTTGCCTCCGGGGTTCCATACAAAGAGGAAGGTTTTTTTCTTCGGCATAAGATGGAAGGGAATACATATATATCATATCATAAATTACATGCATTCAATCATTTGTTTCTATTGACATCCGTAAGGATTACACTATGTAAAAGAAAATCATTTTTGTGATCTGAGTCTTTTAGCTATTGTGTCTTCTTCTTCCTTCCCGCCACTGGGCGGAGCCATGGCCTCTCCCGTTTCCTCATTTTCGTCCTCCAGGGTTGAGGAGTGTTTTTTAAGAAAGGCTTCCGCGTCTTCAATTGTTTTAATTCTTACTCTCTCCCCCTCCCAGAACACCAACATTCCTTCAGGCATTAACCATCTCTCTGTGCTCTCAGAATCACATCCCTTGTTGACCTTCTTACAAATTTGATATGTATCTCTCTGGGTACATCATTTATTCTGGCATATGCTGAATTAATTCTGTAAATCAGGTCAATGTCCCCCCAAATATATTCCTTACTTTTTTTGGTATAATCTGCTAAAATTGTAGACATTAAATCTTTTAAAGTTTCTGAAGGTAATTCAGGGACATTTTGAAACCTTAAAAAATAAGACCAGCAATGGATTTCAAAATCCATTCTAGACATATGACCAGCAAGTTCTACTATTTCTTTTTTAGAATCCCTTATTTCCCCTCTCATCTCAACTGCCCCACCCTCCAGACCATCAATTTTTTCTTTATTTTCCATTAATGTTCTTTGTGTCTCCAAAAGTTCCACTCTTGAACTCATCATATCTTTCCGAATTTCTTTTATTTCATTCATTATATCTTGTAGAGTTTTCTCTATTGTTGATAGTTGAGAAGCCTCTCCCGGTTTTTTGCAACATTGCACTAATCTTAGGCTGCTGTGTGTCCCAACTGGCTCTTAATGAGGCTGGAGCGGAAAGTGTTTTTCCATATGGAGGCTTTTTTGATGCCATGATAAAAGTTTTATGCTCTTGTAATTAAGATGGCGTCTGAAGAGCTGGCAGTCCATGAGATCGAAGAAAAGGGAAAAGTCTTGTCTAAGTTCAAAATATAAATTCCATAAAGTCCAGAGAGAAAAAATTTACAATCAAGTCCAGTGAAAAAAGAAGGCACACAATAGGAGAAATCCCGAGAGTCACTGAGATGGCATGTGTATAAGTTTTGCAGTGCTGTAAAAATGAAGGAACGTTTAAAAAGTAAGCAAAAAAGTTTCTTACTGGGAACAAAGAAGCGCCATTTTTCCGCCTCTTTGGCGTTTGAGAAGAATTAGTGAAAGTCCATTTCTGCTGTAGCAAGATTCAGATACAAAGTATCAATCGCGAATCCACATTTAGCAAAAACTTTCATTTTCACTTGTTAGATAACCGGATGTTACTTTCTCCCTCTCCCCGCACCCGGGGAGCATTTTAAATCGCCGCTTGTTCCGAGAGGTTTTTTTTAACAAACTCCCCCCTCTATTCTTCTTTTTAAAAAGTTGAAAACATTCAAAAATTCAGAAACCAACTCACAAGCCACTCTGTTGCAATGGAGCCTCGGCACTTCCACCAACTCCGGCTTTTCAGCCCTCTGCTTCAATTTCTGCGGTTCCAGCGATCCTTCGGCGAGGGGAACTCTTCAAGAGCTCCGTACCCCCGAAAGGGCCACTAGAGAAAACTAGCGGCGGACGGGTTGGAAAACACGACCGTTGCCTCCGGTATGTGGAAGCGGTCTCTCTAGGGTCAACCAGGTATTAAGTCCACATGTTCACATACTTTTTCCTCCCTGCACTGAGAATGTTTACATGTTATGTTCAATTAAACCATGGCAACATCTAATGTTTGTGTAGTATTATTTTAAGCAAACTGTGTTTGTTTATTGTTGTGACTTACATGAAGTTCAGAGCACATTTTATGACCAATTCATGCACAACTCCACGTAATCCCAAGGGGTTCACATTCTTTTTCTTGCAACTGTAGGAAGCTACCTTTCACAAAAGCAATCTATTTTTGTATCCCAGCATTTTCTAATTGGTAACAGTGTTACCAAGTGTTGTGCAGAGGTAAATTTTTTGCTTTATCTTGGAATCCAATAGAAGCCAAGACAACATCAAAAAGACCTTACATACATTGTGAGGTTATCATGCAAATAATGCAAGAATGTAATTCACATTATTTGCATGATAATGCAAACCAAATACTCCACCCCACCTTCTGACAAAGTTGATACTATTATATCAGGGGTGTCAAATGGGCGGCCTGTGGGCTGGATCCGTTATGTGCAGCCCACGCCCACCCCAACTCCGCAAATGGGAAAACCATTGCAAAATGTCACGTGATGGCAATGTGAGTTTGACACCCGTGTATTATATGATTGAATAGGAGGGGGCAGGAACTGAGTAGCTCACGGTTTGTTATAAGGTTATCTTGATTTATTTGGACACAGATTCACATCCAATTTTATTTATGCTTAACCACATGGATGGTAGTTGATAGTTGAGAACTACCTATATCAACAACAGAATAATGGAGATAGAAGGGACCTTGGAGATCTTCTAGTCCAACCATCTGCTCAAAGCAGGAGACCCTGTATCCTATATTGTCTAGATCTAGACTTCTTTTATTTATTTATTTATTTATTTTTCAAATGTATACCCCGTGCCCATCTCCCACAAAGGGACCCGGGGCGGCACACAGGAAGATTAAAAATACAAAAATACAAATATACAAAATACAAAGACTCATTAAAACTATATTAAACCCAACCCTGCGCTAAAACATAATTAAAAACCCCAAATTAAAACTTTGCTGAACTAAAAGCCAGTTCGGTGTCGGGTAGTTCATGCCAGGCCGGCTAGATGAAAAAAGTGCGTTTTTAAGCGCTGGCGGAACAGGCGGAGGTCGGAGATGACACGGAATTCGGGAGGTAGGTCGTTCCAGAGCGCTGGGCTCGCCACAGAGAAGGCCCTTTCCCTGGGTGTCGCCAACTGGCATTGCCCTATTCTGACCTATTTCAGAACTCCCATTACGTCCTGTTGTTTGGATGTTAAGGTAAATGACTCCAATCTCAATTTTGTGGTATTCATAACTTTGCTGATCTTTGCTGCAACAAAGTTTGATATCTTCAGGGCAGGTTTAGAGCAATAAAACAATTCCCCAAATCTGCCCCCCACTTGAATGTTTTCCAACTTTATTCTCATAATATTCATCGCCACCTACTTTTTTCCCTCCAAGGTGTGCATGCATGCAAATGAACACTAAGGAAATATATATACATAGTAAAAGTGGAGGCCACACAACATTATATTTGAAGAATGATAATAATTAGGCATGTAAAACTCTGAACTTGCAACGAGTCCTGTACAAACTTTTTGCCTCGGCTTAAGACATCTGTGAGGAATGTTTGGTACTGCCAGGGACTGAGCATGGATTCAGTCTGTGCTACAGTAGCACTAAGCAAGCATCACTGTTGAGTTTAGCCAAAGCAGCTAATTTATGCCTGGGAGAGCTTGGGACAGAAGGCAGGCAGCAATCTTTCCTTACCTTTGCAGTGGTAGCTGATCGGCCCTGGTCCTCAGAGTCTCCAGCTCAGGAAGGAGCACTCCCCTGCCAAGGTTTAATTTCCCTCTTTCCTCCAAAACAGGTTTAATAAGTTGAATTAAATTCAGAATGCATCTAGAAAAGGAAAGAAAACATGAGGAAAAATGTCTGTCCCAATACTTTTTACATAACACTTTTCTTTATTTTTATTTTTTCTTCCATCATAATTTCAAATTGCAAAAAGAAAAAAAAAGAATTTTAAATGCTTACAAAATATTGATTTCAAGCAACATTGATTAGCAGGTTTATAGTATAATCAGTAAGCATGTGGATCTATTTTGGTGCAGTGGTTAAAGTATCAGGTTAGAAACTAGGAGGCCTTATCCTTCCTTAGCCACAAAGCCACGGGTTGACCTTGGGCCAGTCGCTTCTCACGCTAAAAAGAAGGAACTGGCAGGTCACTTTCGAAAAATGCTGCCAAGAAAAGTGCAGGGAGCAGGTTATATGGGTTCAGGAGTCCAAAATGACTGAAGGGCACAACTTTCAAGGGTGTGTATGTTGTTTCATTTTATAGGTTCTGTATTTGTGGCCTCCTGTCACTCCAAAAG
Organism: Rhabdophis nuchalis; assembly: GCA_039707465.1. Lineage (NCBI taxonomy): Eukaryota > Metazoa > Chordata > Lepidosauria > Squamata > Natricidae > Rhabdophis > Rhabdophis nuchalis. Next base: position 177,210,395 of record CM077646.1, on the reverse strand, counting down.
CAAATTCTGTGAATAATTTATTTATTTATTTTATTTATTTTATTAAATTTATGTCCCGCACCTTCTCCTACAAAAGGACCCAATGGTCAGTGTTGGACTTACCTGACTGAACCGGGGCACCGGAAACCACAGCCACTCGGTCTTGGACGGGTTGAGCTTGAATTTGTTACTACCCATCCAAACCCGTACGGCTTCCAAACACCAGGACATCACCTCGACGGCATCGTTGGGGTGGCTTGAGGTAGATATATACAGCTGAGTGTCATCAGCGTACAGATGGTATTCTACCCCAAAACCACAGATGATCTCGCCCAGCGGCTTCATATAGGTGTTGAATAGGAGAGGCGAGAGGACCGACCCCTGCGGGACCCCGCATATAAGGAGTCTCGGGGCCGACCTCTGCCCCCCTGCCAACACACATTGCGACCGACCGGAGAGGTAGGACGAGAACCACCATAACACGGTGCCTCTCACCCCCAACCCCCCCAGTCGGTGCAATAAGATACCATGGTCGATGGTATCAAAAGCCGCTGAGAGGTCTAATAGGACCAGGATAGAGGAACATCCTCTATCCCGCGCCCTCCAGAGATCATCCACCAACGTGACCAATGCCGTCTCGGTGCTGTGATCGGGTCGGAAGCCGGACTGGCGTGGGTCTAGATAATCAATTTCCTCCAGGTGCCGAGGAAACTGTTGTGCCACCACACTCTCTACAACCTTCGCTAAAAAGTGAAGGTTGGAGACCGGACGGTAATTTTCCAATAATGCTGGGTCCAGGGAAGGCTTCTTGAGGAGAGGTCTCACCACCGCCTCTTTCAGGGCGGTAGGTAAGTATCCCTCACTCAAGGAAACGTTCACAATATCCTGGAGCCAGCCTCGTGTAACCTCCCAGGATGCCAGTACGAGCCAGGAGGGACACGGGTCCAATAAACATGTGGTGGCCTTGAGTCTCCTCGACAACCTGTCCATATCCTCGGTAGTAACAAAGTCAAACTCCTCCCAAGATGTTGTCTCAAAACCTGCATCGGACAATCCGACTAGACCAGTTTCAGTGGGGGGCAACTCGTTCTGAATCAGAGTGATTTTATCCTGCAGATACACTCCAATTGATGAGGGGTATATACAGGTAGTCCTTCACTTACATCAGTTCACTTAGTGACCATTTGAAGACACAATGGCACTGAAAAAAGTGACTTAGCAACAGCACTTAGACTTATATACCGCTTCACAGTGTTTTACAGCCCTCTCTAAGCAGTTTACAGAGTCAGCCTCTTAGCCCCAACAATCTGGGTCCTCATTTTACCCACTTCAGAATGATGGAAGGCTGGGTTGACCTTGAGCCTGGTGAGATTTGAACTGCCAAATTGCAGTCAGTCAGCAGAAGTAGCCTGCAGTACTGCATTCTAACCACTGCATCACCAGGGCTCATAATCACTTATGACCATTTTTCACACTTATGACCGCTGCAGCATCCCCAGGGTCATGTGATCAAAATTCAGATGCTTGGCAACTGGTTCATGCTGTGTCCCAAAGTCACGTGATCACATTTTGCAACCTACTGACCAGCAGAGTCAATGGGAAAGACAGATTCACTTAGCATCTGTGTTACTAACAGTGTGTCACTTTTGTCACAATTGTGACAAGAAAGATTGTAAAATGGGGCCAAACTCACTTAACAAGACCTTGTTATCTTCTCCTCTCCCTCCCCTTTGGGGAACCAGTTGAGAATCTCTTGGGGACATGGACAGTATATAAATTTAATAAAACAAACAAAGCATGGGGATCTAAGCAGGTGAGTAACCTGAACAATGTCAGGGTTCCAAGTTACACCCCCAACGAAAGAAGACTCTGAAGCTTGAGTTTCCTCAAAGTTCCATTTTATTAGAGATGTCATATTGGCACATCTGGGAAAACCTGGATCTGAAAGCTTCCCAGTTGAAAGTTCAGGACCCTGCCCCAACACCCACAAGTCCATTACATGGTCCAATAAATCATTGCCACAAATGAAGAGTCCTCCCATCCACATCCGTCAAGGTGCAGAGACAAGGCGACCTTGACTTTCTGAGAAGGAATGTTGTTATGGCTACACATCACCCACACTCTGTATAATCCCTCCTCCCATTTTCCCACAGTAGAAAAAGTGGCAGGCTTGAAATCCAAACAATACATTTCAGTGTAAGCTGAATTGTTATGCTTCTTTATTTTAGAATTCCAAAGGATTATAAATGGAGGTAACAACTACATCTTATAGTGTGAATTACAGGTGGCCCTCAACTTATGATCACAATTGAGCCCAAAATTTATGTTGTTAAGTGAGAAATGTGTTAAGTGAGCTTTGCCCCATTTTAAGACTTTTTTTGCCATATTTGTTAAGTGAATCACTGCAGTTGTTAAATTAGTACGGTAACATGGTTGTTAAGTGAATCTGGCTTCCCCATTGTCTCTACTTGTCAGAAGGTTGCAAAAAGTGTTTGCATGACCCAGGTCACTGTGACAGTGGTAAATATGAACCAGTTGTCAAGTATCCCAGTGTAAATCATGTGACCCTCGGGAAGGCTGCAATGGTCAGAAGTGTGAAAAATGGTCATAAGTCACTTATTTCAGTTCCGTTGTAACTTTGAATGGTCACTAAATGAACTTGTAAGTTGAGGACTACCTGTACTTTTGATCAGGCTGTTGATCACATAATATCTTTTCAGACTGCTGGTCGATCAGTCATTCCATTTACTTCTTAGTTTTCTGCAAACTTTGGAGTTTCCCAAGTGGTATTAGTACTTGCCAGGAAAAATCAGGACACTAAATCTTGGGCTTCTCTCCATCTTGCAAATACCTTCATTAGTGTGGATAGTGTTCTGACCAAGGCTTCCGGAGAGCATGAAGCAAACTCCTTGTCCCGACAAAACCCCCTTTTATTAATTTACTGTGAATTCTGCTCATTCACATCCAGCAAAGTCTTTCAAGGGAGGATTTACAATCACAGACCTTATCTGGCTTGGAGAGCTGACAGGCTGATATCTGCAAAACTTGGCAAGGAGTTTTGGAGAGCTACGAACCAATTAAGCAAACTAATTGTCTCCTGCAAACTTCACTCCCCTTTTGCTCCTCTTTTATTTCCTGTGGGAGGGGCCATTCACTGTCCACCTGTGGCCTTACTCCCAAGTTGACCCCTGTTCTTTAGGTGTTCCCTACTTCTGGCAAATCTGCACATGCACACACTGGGAACAGGCTCCAGACATTCATCTGCCTCACTGATGTCTGACTGAAGGCAGCTGATAGCTGTTGGACGGCCCTGGCCCCATCTCTGCCTCCAACACATAGCCCTCATCAGAGCCTTCCCCAGACTCCAGGACTGGCTCAAGTTCCTCCCCAACCTTTGTCCGAATATGCTGCCAGCTCTGCTGGCTGCTGACGGGCCACAACAGATAGTACTTGGCTGCCTAAGAATGAGCATTCAAAAATGCCTTTGCTATTAATTTATTGGATTGGGGGATTAGAGTAATTCTTGATTAATTGCTTGTGTTATTGGCAATGGGCTTCACTTCTAGCTGTTATACGTTCAAGAAATGCTAAAAATGTAAAGCTTGACAGTGACAATCTATTCAGCATGGTAATCCTAGAATTGTTGTTGATCTTTTTTTCTCGCAGTATGAAATCAACCTCTTGGAACTGATTAAGACACGAAGACTGGTAAGTTACCCAGGGACTGGTCATTTGAAAAGCATGTGGAGATTTTAAAGTCTGTATCCGTGACAGCTCTGTTCTTTTCCTTCAGCGCATTGGCTATTCGTTTAAGAAAGAAGAGATTGAATATTCCATTGTGCAAAGAATCCATGGCGTTTTCAAGCGTGCTACAACAAAATGGAAGGTAAACCTATTGCTATTACAGAAATTGCTTTTCCCCCCCTAATTTTGGGATGCTATTAAAAATAAATAGGATCACCTCTTTATGTGTGAATCAGATACCTACATCAAAATTTAGCACGTGCACTCTCTCCGTGTTTAGTGATCGAAATTTATTTCTTATCTCAGAAACAAAATTGTTGTTAAGTGAATACATTGCAGAGAAAAAGAGAGGCTGCAAAGGCTGGTTCGTGAGGTCTCATTTAGATAAAGTTTTCTTGTACAGCTCATCAGTGCGTGTTATTTACTTATTTATTTATTTATTTACTTATTTATTTACTTATTTATTTATTTATTTATTTATTTATTTATTTATTTATTTATTTATTTATTTATTTCGATTTATATAACCGCTCCTTCTCCATCGAAATGGACCCAGGGCGGTGCACAGGGAGTTAAAATCAATAAATAACAATAAATACAGTAATAATGACTAAAATGAATTAAACTAAAGACCTGTGCTAAAACATTCCCATTAAAATTCTAAAATACATTTACTCGTTGGCTAAGATTGAATTATATCAGAGCTCTAGGCTCTAAGCTAGACCGGCTTGATGGAAAAGATATGTCTTAAGTGAGCGGCGAAAGAGGGGAAGGTCTGTGATAGTCCGAAGTTCGGGGGGTAGGTCGTTCCAGAGGGATGGCCCTGCCACTGAGAAGGCCCTTCCCCTGGGCACCGCTAGCCGGCATTGACCGGTGGATGGCACCCTGAGGAGGTCCTCCCTATGGGAGCGGATCGGACAGTGGGAGGTATGCGACAGGAGACGGTCCTGCAAATAACTAGGCCGGCACATGAAATTTGGTCAGAAAGTAAGTACACTCATTGGTCAGAAAAAGGATTTTTTTGTTGTTATTACCATTGTTGTTGTGAACAATTGCTAAACAAGGTAACTGCAAAACGAGGAGTGTCTGTATCTAGTTTTTAGTACTGAAAATCCTGTTTTTCATTATAAAATATATGACACGGGATAATACAGGTATATACGGTAGGTAGTCTTTGCTTACAAGTCACTTGTTCAATGACTGTTTAAAGTTGTGAATGAACAAGTGGTACTTGCGACTGGTCCTCAGAGTTCTGGCCATTGCCGCATCCCTGCAGTCACATGATCAGGTGTTTTCAATCAAATTGTGCTTACAATAGTTGCGGGGTCCTGTGGTCACATGATCACCATTTGCAATCTTCCCTGCCAGCTTCCCACAAGCAAAAACAATGGGAAAGTGGACAGGGGAAATTTGCAAGTTGCTCTGCCCTTTGCTTTCCTGCGCATTCTGCTATGCCCTCTTTCCCTTGGCCTCCCTGCACTAGTGCAGATGTCACATTTCTTCCCTTGGCTTCCTTGTGCTTGCGCAGTTCTGTAGCATCCTGTCCCCCAATTTACCTGAGACCAACAGAGAACCTCCCTACCGGGGGGGGGACACAAACATTCCCATGCTCCTTACCTGGGACTCCCACTGCTTTCTGCTTAACAACCTGTATGTCTTCCGTTACAATGGCAACTGGGACTTCCTGGATTACATCACTTAGGTGGTCAATCATGGTCCCAATTGCCATATTCCCCCCTCCCCTTCCAGAATGACAAGAGCGATGGGAACTGTAGTTTAATCTCATCAGTTTTATGGAGTGGTACATGGCATTGGTTGCCTTCCAGCAGGACCTGGGTGAATTCGGCAGCCTTAAAGTACAGGGATATCTATATAGATTCTAAACATTGTTAGACATTTTCCATGAGCGTCGTAGTGGCTTAATGGTGAAGATTCTCACCTCCCATTTGGAAGGTTAAGAGTTCAATCCTAGGTAGCGGCAGGTATTTCTTTCCTAGGGTGCAAAGAAAGTGGAGGGAGTGCCAGGTAAGAATTGCGGAATGGTGGAGCGAGTTTGGGAGGCCCAGCACAGGCCACACAGGAGTCAAGGGATATTGGTGAAGGACTGGAGAAGCCCAGCGTAGGCTGCCCGCGGGTCAAGGGAGGCTGGGGAAGGGTTTAGGAGACCCACTGCAGGCCACAAAGGCAGGAGTGACTTACCAGAGTGATTGGTGACCTTTCTTGTTGGCTTCCCCATTGACTTGCTTATCAGAAGCTGTCATGGAAGGTTGCAAATGGTGATCACACAGTTCCCCATGATGTTATAATCACAAGCAGGGGGCTATAATGCCCGGGTCGTGATTGTGGAACTTTGAATATTGAATATTGATCGTGCATTCATTTTTTCAGCATCACTATAATTTTGAATGGTGACTGAACGAACGTATGTAAACTGAGGACTACTTGTATCTGTATAGGCATCTCCCATTTCTAAATTCTTGCTTGGTTTGCTCCTTTTTCTGCCTCTTTCTTTTCCTCCCAATTCCTGATGATCTAGAGAGCATTGGAATGAACCAGTGGTCATGACTTCTCAGCTGATTCTTTTTCCCTTTGTCTCACTCCAACAGGATGACCTTCAGCTGTGGCTGTCTCATATTGCATTTTGCAAGGAATGGGTGAGTGGATATAATTTTCTTATAATCAGCTTGTGTTTTATTATTTGAACTGAGCTTCCTCCTTTTAATTTTTTTATACAGTGGTGCATTGTCCCATTTATTGGAATATGCAGCTTGAATGTACCATTTGCAGTATTAAAATGCTTTGGGTCTCCAAAGAAATTAGTTAAAGGCAGGAAGCAAAACCATCAGTTGTGGGCCAAATAGACATTCAGGACAAGATACTTAATTTTGATGCTCCGTTTGTGGGACTTAACGCTGTTAGTAAAGTATTCCTTTTTCTCTTCTGGAAATCATATCAAAAGTATTGCTGGAGAGTCTTTGCCATATGAAAATTGTAGAGTCAAAATTAGTTTGTTTGTTAATACAGCTAAGTCAAGTACAATCTGCCAAGAAGTAAGAGAATATGTACATTTCTGGGTGATTAGGGATATTGTTTCTTTTACTTCTGCTTTCCAAATTTAGTGCTACTTAATTATTCCCAACCATTCCCAATTTTAATTATGGAAAATGTAGATATAGTGAGTTCAATCCTTACTTCAGTCCTCTGAAGGCTTGCATCTGGCTCTACTCTTGGTAGATCAAGAAAATTCAAATCCTCTGCAGTGAAAATGATTTGGTTTCATACTGAAATGCGTAACTACAATCAGGTTTTCTGTTTCCTTACAGAACAAGAAAATACAGCTGAGCAAGGTGTTTTCTTCCATGTTAGCCCTTCATCCCAACAAACCAGGTACATGGGTTATCTTCATGCCCATAATTCTTCCTGCAAGAAGAACAAACCTTTTAAATTGTGAGGGGGTTTTCTGATATGTTTTTAATTACAGGTAGGCCTCCACTTCTGACCATAATGAAGCATACCTATTATGGTTGTGATGGTCAGAAAGCAGATTATGGAACTAGATCCAATATTATAATGTGTTTTTGTGGCAGTTTTGTTAAGTGAGTGCTGTGGTCATTAAGCAAAATGTATGGTTCACCATGGGGCTTTTTTTGCTGTAAACAGGAAGTAAATGCCAGTTTTTGGCAAATCTGCAGTAAATTATAGCCATGTGATCACGGGATGCTGTAAAATTTGTAAGAATCTTTTGGGGTGGTCCATGTAACTTTTAATGGTCAAGGACTACCTGTATTGTTTTAAATGTGGTTTAATTTCACATTTTTCACACACACACATAGACACACACATAATGGGAATTTTTGATAATTCTGGCTTTTGTGGGCGTGGTTTGACATGAATATATTTCAAGTGTTACAGAAATAAAAGACATGACCCATGCTGAAATATGAAATTGGGTATATACAATGCATCATTTTGTCTAGGAATCATAGTAACATTATCAAGCACGGAATAGGAAGCTCTGACATTCCCACATTACTGAGTTACAACTTCCCTCTTCCTTGGACATGCTAGCTTGGCTGTTGTAAACAGCAAAGATTAAGCATTTCTTTTTGGGTTGACCTCTAGTTTGATGCCCCGTTCTTGTATTGACTATATTAAATAACCTTTTCTGTCTCTTTGATCAGGTTTGTGGATCATGGCTGCAAAATGGGAGATGGAAGACCGCCTGTCATCAGAAAGTGCTCGGCAGTTGTTCCTTCGTGCATTGCGTTTCCATCCTGAATCTCCTAAACTTTACCAAGAGGTGATTCTCCCTCCCTTGTCTCTCTGCAGTAACATATAGGACAAATACAGATGACCTGTTCTTTGTCACGAAGAATAAAATATCATCAGGGTTATTCAACGTTGCTGGGACATTTTATCTTTGAGTTATAGATTATAAGGTATTCTTGGGTGTACAGGTAGACCTTGCTTAACCTTGCCTTGTTTAGCAACTGTTTAGCAACTGTTCAAAGTTACCCCAGCACTGAAAAAGCAACTTTATGACCTCACATTCATGACCGTTGCAATGCCCCTGTGGTCACATGATAAAGGTTCAGGGACTTCACAAGTGGTGGGCATTTACCGCCCTCACAGTGTCCCTTGGTCATGTGAGCGCTATTTGTATATTTCACAAATGGTTTCTGACAAGTAGAGTCAATGGCAGTAAAAACACAAGTTGTGGTAATGTGCTATTTCCTTAAGAACTGTGGGTGATTTCTTTATTGACCACAGCAACAGTCACACGATGTTTTCCTTAGCAACCCACATCATTTAGTGACTTTCAGTTGTAGTCACTAAGGAGGACTTCCTCTATGCCTGTGATGGCAAACCTATGGCACGTGTGCCACAGGTAGCACACGTAATCATATTTGCTGGCATGCCAGCCATCACCCAGACGGTCTTCGGTGCCATTCCTACCAGCAGCTCAAGAGGAGCTGCTATACATATAATGGAAAAATATATATTTTCAGCAAAAATGAGAAAACCATGTTTTTCTTTGCCTAATGGAAATGCAGAAGAAACGTTAGTTTTTTAAAAAAATCCCACCAGCCAAAAGAAGGCACAATTGCATTTGGAATTATGCTGCCAGGTTGTCTTCGTGCTTTAACATTCAAATAGCACGTACACTGTCTATATATGGCAGGCTATTGGGTGGTAAATTTCAATGATGTATTCCTGTCTTTCACTTATGTTATTTTTTTCTAAAGCCTTTTTCTGGTTAAATGACAGTAGTTGGAGAAAGAGACCCCCTCCACAAAAGTGACATAATTAATCAAGACAAAAGTGTTGTTGGGGTGCATATATAATTTTGAGGCCTTGCGAGCATTCTTAAAGGATTTGACTTGGTTAGTTACAGGATAAAAATGTCCTGTAGCAGAAACTATTTGAGTTAACTGCTTTAAGCACAGTATTAACAAGGACTGCTTTTTAACCAGGAAGCTATGATTGTGTTCTTTGTAATTATTGAGTACCTGATACATTATTAATTAGCTTCCCTGTTTTCCTTTCCCCTCCCTTTTCCTTTTCCTTTCCTAGTATTTTAGAATGGAGCTGATGCATGCAGAAAAGCAAAGGAAAGAGAAGAAAGAATTTGAGCAAGCAAACATAGATTTAGTAAGAAATCATTATGTTTGTTATCAGAAATATTTATCTCTCTTATTTAATTTAAATTGTCAATTGGAAGCATTTGAAGTGTCAGTTTATGGTGAAAATAATTATTGCATATTTGTGCGGTGCTTTCCTGCACTTGCTATAATTTAATAAATGAATCCAACAACGCCTGGGCTTTGTGCACCTGGGCTTCAAAGCAGATTGCCTAACTAAGAAGAAACTCTCCCACATTCTTCTCTTGCCCAATTTTGATGTCCTTCCATTGCTAAATCAGGAATGTGAAAACACAGCAGATAAACAGTGGAAGGACTTTTATCAATAGGCAGTGGTTGTTATCAAACGTGGGCTGCAAATGATATCACATTTCATTGCTTCCATTTTCACTTCTAGGGATCATAACCTGGATAAACATGTAACAGGTGGTGGTGTTTTTAAAAATCTATTTTAGATCCTTATTTCATTGAATTAGAATCATCCAATTTCAAGATTTTGCAGCAGGTTAACAATACGTCCTTCCCAATGTCTAAGTACAAAAAACCAATGAGGAAAAAATGTTTTACATTGTTCGTAAAAGATGTGTGGGTCTGATCCTTAGCAAGGTACTGGAGTTTTGTGACAGGTCTTTGTTTTTAAAGCCTTTTTTCTACCCTTCAGTTGCTCATTAAAAGCAGCTGCACCAGAAAGGTAAACCATGACTTACAATTAGATGTGGTAATGCTGTTGATGGGCTATGTTAGAGATATTGTTTACAGAAATACTCATTTTTCTTAACAATGCCCCCCAATCAATTGCAAATTGATTTCCATTTGAAGTCAGTGCCCCCCAATCAATTGCAACTGATTCCATATGGAAACATTGCAATCCCCCCATAATTCCAGGCATGATTTTTTGAGGTATATATGACAATGCTAATTAATATCAGGGAAAGAAGAATATGACGCCTTGATTTGAATCTCACTTGAAAGATGGAATTGATTAGGAGGTACTTGAATATTAAGAGTTCAAGATTTTGTGCCACCATTTGCTTTTTATTAGGAATGATTAGATCATGTTTGACCAGAGTATGATAGCAAGATCAGAATGCCATAAGGCTTTCTACTAAAGATTATTCCTTTTGTGGATTATGGCGTATGGTTTAATTCTGCCAAATCACCTTTATTTAAAAAAAGATAAAGGAAAGAAAATGGCTGTGCCAATTTTCAACATATGTAGTCAGTTTGGAATATTCTCTTCAGTTTTGAGCTCAGTTAATTGTTTTCTATGATGGCCTTCCCGATAGATGATAGATAGATAGATAGATAGATAGATAGATAGATAGATAGATAGATAGATAGATAGATAGATAGATAGATAGATAGATAGATAGATCCAGAAGGGGCTGTTATATTTTCCACAGCAGAGAACTTTCAGTATGAAAATAACTACCCAGAAGCCACAGCTGGTACATAAAGCAGGGCTAGCCTGCTGATATATAAAGCAATTCCTCCCAAATTCCACTGCAGACATTGTTACTGGGGTTATTGGCATTATCCAAAATGTTGGGTTTGACCCTTAGAGAACCCTAAATGGCTTGGCCTTGAGGTCCATTCAAGATTGCTTTCTCCAGTAGAACTGGTCTGTGTATATGCTCATCCTAGATGGGAATGTTGGGATTCCCATGACCTAAGAAATTGAGGTTAGTGGGGGCCTGGGATAGTGCTTCTCAGTTGTGTTTCTCCCCCGCCCCCCCGTTCCCCGCCCCCTACTTTGGGATAGTTTTCTCCCAGCAACTATTCTGGCCTCATTCCAGAAGATAGCTGAGGGTTTTTGAAACCTGAAGTTGTCTTACATTTGTGGGTTACCTGTAGGACGATTGTGTTCATGTTTACAGACAATGGTGTGAGGGTTTATTTTTTTGGTATTATCACTGCTTTTATTTGTATGGTTTTATGGGTTTTGTGGTGGTAAAGCTCGCAATGTCTTTGAATACTGGAAGCATAGAAATAACATGCTCATGCGATGTTATCCTGACATTGGGAGATACCTGACCTCCCTGTTTTATGCAAACATTACAGTCTTCCAGAGTCTCACTGCTGAAGCCTTGGCCAGATGCTGTAAAGGTTTGTTTGGAAAAATCCAAGAAATAAAATGTTAATCATAAAAGAACCGTTTTCTCTTGATTTGTAGGGTGAATTCAGTTTTTCTGAGGACATCCTTAATGGTGAACTGGCTAGGATTGTCTACAGAAGTGCAATTGAAAAAATCAAAGGTAACCTATTACTCTTTAACTTGTAGTCATATCCACTTGTACATTGTTTTGCTGTACTTTTACTTTTAAAAATGAATATAGTTAATCTCAATTGTTTTAAATATTTGTTCGCTTCAAGTCATTTTTGACTCCTGGCAACTTCCTGGATTGATCCCTGCAATTTCCTTAGTAAAATTTCAAAAGTGGTTTGCCATTGCCTTCTCCCTAGGGCAGAGAGAGAGTGACTGACCCAAGATCACCCAGCTGGTTTCCTGTCTAAGGCAGGATTGGAACTCAGTCTCCTAGTTTTTAATCTGATGCCTTAACCACTACACCAAACAGCTCAATGGTACCTTCTTGATGCATCGAAATCTGGTCACTGAGAATGGTTGGTTAGACAAATTAGCTAGTCAGCTATCTACGAGTCCTAAAAAAGCCGAAATGTGTAATTAGTCTTCGACTTGCAACAGTTCATTTAGTGACTGTTCAAAGTTACAAACATCACTGAAAAAAAGTGACATGACCATTTTTCACACGTCTGTTGCAGCATCTCCACAGTTATATGATTAAAATTCAGATGCTTGGCAACGGACTCATATTTATGGCAATGCCAGTGTCCCAGGGTCATGTGAACACCTTTTACAACCTTCTGACAAGCAAAGGCAATGGGGAAGCCAGATTCATTTAACAACTGGATTGCTAATTTAACAACTGCAGTGATTCATTTAACGACTGAGGCAAGAAAAGCCATAAAATGGGGCAAAGCTCATTTAACATCTGTCTCACGTAGCAACAGACATTTTGGGCTCAATTGTGGTCGTAACTTGAGGACTATCTGTATTTTCTTCAAGCACTGGGGGTACCTTTTCTCTACGCAATATTCGTTAAGGGTAAAATGCTCTTACTTCCTTTTGTGGGTTTAGGGTAGACATGCTTCCATTTTTAAAAAAAATGTTGATGTTCTTTGGGCCAATAAGCATATCTGGAATTTTAAGCCTGTGTCATTGGTTGATTAACAAAGTGGCTAATGCTGATGAGACTTGGAGACAAGTAATTGGCTAAGAAAATGAATAGGTGGAACAGAGTCTGAGGATAATAACTTGCATATTCGATGTCACAAATTGCAATAGAATATTCATTTCAAAGAAAATCTAGTTACTGACACTTGATTTGCATATAAGTAAGAGGAAAACACCAATGTATCTGGGCAAAATGTAGACAGCAAACATACCTTAGATCTGTGATGGCGAACCTATGTAATGCATGCCACAGGTGGCACGCGGAACCCTCTGCAGGCACATGAGTCATCGCCCAACTCAGCTCCTCTGCGCATGCGCGTGCACCTCCCACCAACCAGCTGATTTGGGGGTTTCTGCTGCACATGTATGAGATGTATGGATATGCATGGGGGAGCACTAGAGGGGTGCAGTGCCCCCCCCACGCCCAGTTTTTGGTCCCAGGAGGCTTCAGGGAGGCCTGCTAGGACCAAAATGGGCTGTGGGGGGGAACGTGCGCAGTGGGCGGGGTGCATCACATGGGTGTGGGCAAGCACGTGCGCGCTGTCACATGCACTTTCAGCATGCGAGGACAAAAAGGTTTGCCATCACTGCCCTAGACAAAAATCACAGGGCCTGAATATTTTCTTAACAGTATGCCACAGGGAGCTTATTTTGCAACATGCCAGCACCATATTTATGTTAGATAGGGCTAGGAGCCTGGGAATGCCCAAGGAGTTAGGGGTACAATTAGGGGAACTGCAATTCTGATTATGATGCTTAGAGTGCCCTGATTAATATATCGCCCTCCTTTATAGGTGCAGAGTTTGCACTATCGCTTTTGTCAATTGCCAAACGTTTTGATTTTGCACAAGTTCTTCAGAAAGAAATTCTTGAAAAGTAAGTTCTGGGTGTGGTTTGCACCCCCTTAGCATTTAGCAGCCATTATTCTATCCTGGGTTAGTCTACTCTACATGTTTAAGACTTAGAATTATTTCACCATGTTCCAGGATTAGATTAATTGCATAAACCTGGTCTCATTTTTGGTTCAGCTCTAGCAAAAACAAATCCTGTTTCTCTTCAACTAAGATGCTCCAGTGCAAAATTGCAAGTGTTGTTATTATCTTGGCTCTGCTTTTAATTTATAAGATTTTAATATGTGTTTAAAAAGTAAAATTATTTAGTACTTGGCAGTGGCCTATGTTTGGGCAGATTTTCATTTCTTAGGCCAGGGGTCTGCAAAGTCGGCTCTTTTAAGACTGGTGGACTTCAACTCCCAGAGTTCCCCAGCCAGCATAGCTGGCTGGGGAACTCTGGGAGTTGAAGTCCACCAGTCTTAAAAGAGCGGACTTTGCAGACCCTTTAGGCAGTAGCCATTTTTCAAATTCCCCTTTTCCCTGAAAAACTCAGCTTTGAGAACTGGAGCATCAGCCTTGCTCCCTTCTGGGGGAAAACAGGTTAAAAATGACTGTGCTTTGAGATATTCTGTTTCCAGTCATGGTTCTCAATTATTTTTAACTATACCTTTGATATTCAAGTGAATATACATTGACATTGATTATTGTGAATGTTTTCTAATGCAGCTTTTTAAATATAAGCTGCTTTCCAGTCTTTGGAAAGGAAGACGGGTTTAGCATACCGCAAAATGGAAAATTTCTTCAGGTGTATGCATTTATTAGCACAACCTTCCTTTTAAACAGATATCTAACAGCCAATGTAATTTGTTTTGTTTATTTTCGTACATGCTACATATATACTGCCCACCTTGCTATCCGAAATGGATAGCATCTGCCATTTATATCCACAAACAGCAGACCCTTCAGGCCACGATCAACTGTGTGAAAATATTTATTTGCCCGTTTAATTGTCTGGGTTTGCCTTATGTGCCTGTGTGAATTATGTGACTTAAAATAAAAATAATAGTAAGAAACAACATAATTTAGGAGCTGCTGTTCAGAAAAGAGCATGTCTCTCTCCTCAACCCCCCTCATTTTTATCTATTAGTATTTATTTTTGTTGGCATCCTGAGTTTCACTTGGTAGCTCACAATGTGCCCTCGCTCACTTTGTTTATTCTTACAGCAGTATGACGGTGAGATTTGTTGGGCTGAGACTAGAAAGTAGATAAAATTATCCAATGAGTTCTGTGGTCAGATGGGCCTCCCGAGGCTTTTCATTCCGGGTCCATCATCTTAGCTGTGAGAACAATTGAGTATAAACAACTGATAAGCATAAATCTGTTTGGATTTATGGTATGAATCTCCCTTGCACTAAAAAAATGCCCTTGATCTTCATAGCTATGTTGTGTCTGCAGAGTCTTTGGTTAGGAGATAACCGTTTTTTAGTACTGGTGTGTACAAATTCCTTTTAGGCTTCTACCATGGGAAAAGAAAATGTGCTATCTAACCCATTTCTTGCTGTGCCAAGTTTCCTGTTTTCTAGGACGGGTGGGCAGCTATGCCCCCTTTATGACCTCTGGATTTCAACTCTCAGAATTCCTGAGCCAGCCATCAATCCTCAGTCCAGGTCATAAAGGGGCCATTGTTGTCCACCACCCCTGTTCTAGGAGGTATCAGTGGTGGGTTCCGGATCCCGTTGCAACCAGTACGGTGCAACGGGGCCGGGCGTCCACCAAATGAACGCACGCAGCATGCGCACACACATGTGCAGCACACGCATGCGTACTTACCACCCGCGATGCTCTGTGATGCATCCGCAACGCTCCAGTTGCTCGGCAGAGCATCACACAGGCGCTGTATGCTCCATGCACGTGCACGTAAGCCCCGAACAGCTCAAATACAAATAAGGAGCATGGGTGGGCCCTCCGGAGTACTGTACCGGAACGGTACCTGGTACACCCATACTGGGGCGTACCAGTTATAACCCACCACTGATGCATATTTAGTACAATGAGCTTGTCAATGGGACTGCTGCATCCGAAGGGATGTAATTCTAATATAGAACACAGAAGCAGGAACATGTCCTTCCCAGATCGCTGGGCTTGTGTAGAGCGCTTGGTAGTTTCCCAGTCTTGGGAATATCCAGAGGACTTCTAGCTGAAGGCCTATTCCTGTTTCTGTGCACATTGTGTGAGTTCTGTTAGCATAAGCAAAACATTCCCGTTTATGGTTGCGTCCCTTTTATGAAACAAAAGCACTCGCAATTACACCAGAGCTTTATAGGAAAGGAGTCGCTCACAGCTAATAGTGCATAATGCAACTTTTCTTTTAGCTTGCAGGCAATGTATGACAATGATCCTCTTGTGTGGGATTTCATGGCACGGCGGGAACTGGAGATGGAATCCCTGCCTCCTGCAGAACAACCTAAGTCGAAACAATCCAAAGCTTTAGAGGTTGCCCACAAAGAAGAACGGTGTTGCGTTGTATTTGAGGAGGCAATCACACACCTTCCCACTGGTTAGACTTTTTTTCCCCCCTGGATATTAAAACTTGCTTGTTTCTCCTCTTTCTCTGCCCCCTCCCCTTCCCCTCAATTATTATAACTGAGTTTCTGGCTTCATTCTGAAGCTGAAGTTCTTCTTTTATATACAATAGCAGAGTTGGAAGGGACCTTGGAGGTCATCTAGTCTAACTCCCTGCCTAGGCAGGAAGCCCTATACCATTTCAGACAAATGGCTATCCTACATCTTCTTGAAGACTTGCAGTGTTGGGGCATTCACAACTTCTGGAGGCAACTTCTGTTCCACTGATTAATTGTTCTAACTGTCAGGAAATTTCTCCTCAGTTCTAAGTTGCTTCTCTCCTTGATTAGTTTCCACCCATTGCTTCTTGTTCTGCCCTCAGGTGCTTTGGAGAATAGTTTGACTCCCTCTTCTTTGTGGCAACCCTTGAGATATTGGAACACTGCTATCATGTCTCCCCTAGTCCTTCTTTTTATTAAACTAGACATACCCAGTTCCTGCAACCGTTCATATGTTTTAGTCTCCAGTCCCCTAATCATCTTTCTAGCTTTTCTCTGCACTCTTTCTAGAGTCTCCACATCTTTTCTACATTGTGGAGACCAAAACTGAATGCAGTATTCCAAGTGAGGCCTTACCAAGGCACTATACAGTGGCATTAACACTTCACGTGATCTTGATTCTATCCCTCTGTTTATGTAGCCTAGAACCGTGTTGGCCTTTTTGGCAGCTGCTGCACACTGCTGGCTCATATCTAAATGGTTGTCTACTAGGACTCCAAGATCCCTTTCACAGTTACTGCTATTGAGCAAGGTACCACCTATACTGTACCTGTGCATTTCATTTTTGTTGCCTAAATGTAAGCTATGGACTTGAGAACAGCAAATGCAGGTAGTCCTCAACTTACCATTTATTTAGTGATTTACCGTTCATTTAGTGACTGTGCAAGGTTACAGCGGCACTAAAAAGTGACATGACCATTTTTCACACTGATGACCATTGCTACATGCCTATGGTCATGTGATTTACATTCAGACCCTTGGCAACTGACTCACATTTATGACAGTTGCAGCATCCTGGAGTCATGTGATTCCCTTTTGTAGCCTTCTGACAAGCAAAGTCAACGGGAGAAGCCAGATTCCCTTAGCGACTGTTTTACCAACTTAACATCTGCAGTGATTCACTTAACAACTGTGGCAAAGAAGGACACACCATGTAGTGGGGCAAAACTCACTTAAGAATTGTCTCATTAAGCATTAGACATTCTGGGCTCAGTTGCGGTTGTTAGCCGAGGACCACCTGTCGTGCAAAATGATTTCAGTTCCCCTTCACTGTCTATATGGGAACTAAGCTGGAATTTCAGCAGATGTTCATACCGGTGAGCACTTATTTAAGAAGGACGATGGATAAGCATCCCTCCCCCTGTTTTTGTGTTTCCATAAACTCTGTTTATCTGGATCTCCTACTGGGAGTCCTTTGAGGTAGTCCAGGGAAGAAGCACAAATTATGAGTACAAATGCCAGCTTTATTAGGTAACAGAACCCTGTACGTCTGAAAACACCTCTCCCCTCCCTTTATTTTTATTTTTCAGAAAACTAGGGAGCGTCCCTTCCTAAACATCCCCTCCACACCCCTTTTCCTCCTGTGGGCTACTTTTTGCAGGCTGGCTTTTCCTGTCATTAAGCCTGCAAATGGCTTTATTTCAGTTTTGTACTAATAGAGCCTATCTAGCAAATGCCTTTTTTCTTCCTAAAGTCCACGCATTCAAATCTTCTACTACTCGTTTCTAATGTACTCTTAATAATAATAATAATCTTTATTGTCATTGTACCAAAATTACAATGAAGTTAGTTCTTGCAGTGAAATGAGAAGGAACATGAGGAGGATATGGCATTTTGCACCCTTAACAGTTTCCTTGTCATACTTTGGTATTATCTCTGTAAGTCAACTGCTTGTGGTTTCTATAAGGCAGCCCAGTGGGCTTTGTATGCTGATTTATCAGGAAGCTGCAGAGCACCACAGCGCCCCCTTGAGGCTTAATGTGGTAATGTCACAACTGCTGAAGGAGGAAAAGAGACTTGTGATGAATTAGCAGAATTGATGGCTGACTTGAAACAGATTATTCAGAAGTTAGACTCTGCTTCGTAGATGCAAGTAAATTTGACTTTTGTTTTCAGAAGAAATAACAAGTATTTTGAATTCCACAGAGGAAATGTGGAAGTGTTATGTCACTTTTACCTTGGAGAGATGCAATCGGAAGACGAACAGTGAAGAATTAAGGCAAAAGGTAAATGCTTTCCTTTTGGATTAATACAGGTTTCTTCTGTTACTGATGCTGCTATTTCCCCGGGAGAGTCCCTCAGTTCCCAGCCTGAAAAAGCTTTTAGAAAATCGATTTATTAAATAGAATATTAAGGCTTCATTAAGAGAGAGAGAGAGAGACTTCAGTGAAGTAAACAATGATCTGGAATGTGTGTGGCTTTGATTTCTATACTTTGCCTGTGTTTATCTGTTCTTATGATTTTAGTGTGGCATGGTCAGAATTGCCACCCCATGTCTATACAATATGCCTACGCAGGATAAGACATGCATATTCTGACCTACCTTCCCTATTCTGATGATTCAATAATACAGTATAGCAATGGCAAACCTTTTTTGGCTCGTGTGCCATAAGTGGGGGGAGCGCAGGGGGGTCATGCGCAGGCGTGCCACACCTATAATGCAATGTGCGATCCCCCCCAGTGCACAAGTGTGCACTACAGGTGCTTCCCCCCCCATTTTTTACATGCCTTTTCCGCCCCCCAGGCTCCAGAGGCTTTATAGGAGCCCGGGGAGGGTGAAAACAGCCTTCCCTGCCCACCCGGAGGGCTTCCGGAGGCTTCAGGGAGCACTTAAAGTGACTTCCGGTTTGCTCGGAGGGCCATTTTTACTCCTCCAAAGGCTTCAGGGACGTTCAGGAGGCTTCCCTGAAGCCTCCAGAGCACTTAAAAGGACCCTCCGAGCAACCCTCTGTGGGCTCTCTCTGTGGCGGGCCCGGCCCTCTGGAACGACCTTCCCCCCGATATCAGAACGACCACTGACCTCCGCTCCTTCCGTACGAAATTGAAGACCCATTTCTTTCGACTGGCCGGCCTTGGATAGTCTCTCTGTCTATAGATTTCAAATGTACTTTAATGGGTTTTTAATTATTTTTAGCACGGGATAATATTGTTTAATTGTGTTTTAAAGTATGTATTTTTGTATTTATTGTTTATATTGTTTTTTAGTTCCTCCTGTGCACCGCCCCGGGTCCCTGTGGGGAGAGGGAGCGGTTAATAAATTCGAATTTATTATTATTATTATTATTATAACCCGGAAGTGACTTCCGGTTTGCTCGTAGTGTCCTTTTTAGTCCTCCGGAGGGCCTCCAGGGGTGTGTGTTTGTGTGTGGGGGGGTGTTTTTGCCTTCCCCAGGCTCCTATAAAGCCTGGGGAGGGCAAAAAATGGCTTTAAAAATGGCTGAAGTCAGCTGGGCAGCGCGCCCATGTGCGCTGGCCAGCTGACAGGGCAACGCCTCACGTGCCCTGACAAATGGCTCCGTATGTCACCTGTGGCACGTGTGCCATAGGTTCGCCATCCCGGATATAGTACTTCAGTTAAACAAAGAGACACCTAGTCTCATCTTGAGAGCTTATCTGACTGGCTCCTAATTTCTAAGGTTGGACTGCAAAATGGCTATTTTGCTCCAAAATCAAAAGCAAGTAAATGTTTTGATATATGCTCTTAATGACGAATGGCTAGTTGGTAGGTTTTTTTTTTTAAAGGAAGCTTTTGTGAAGAATGTTGTGATATACAGTAATATTTATTATAATTAAGCTAAGCTAAGCTAAGTTTGGTCTAGTGGTTTGGTCTAGTGGTTAAGGCAGCAGGTTAGAATGTGGGAGACTGAGTTCAAATCCTGCCTTAGCCATGAAAGCCAGCTGAGTGACTTTGGGCTAATCACACAAATTAGCCAAATCAGCCTCAGGGGGTTGTTGTTATGGGGAAAACAAGACATATTAGGTATGTTTGCCACCTTATTTGTAAAAATAAATGATACAAATGAAACAAATAATATTTAAAATTATTCATTATAACATTTTACAAGTGCTGGGAACTTTAAAAAAACGAGGCAAGAATATTAAAGTAGACTTGGATTCTCCTGTTTTAGTTAAACCTGTGATGCAATCATAGATGTAACATCTAAGTATCTAGCTGTTGGCTGCTTTGCAGAAAGGTTGAACAGTTTTTCAGCCCTGAGGGCCACATGTAATAATAAATACTGTAGCTGGCTATTAATCTGGCCATAGATTCATGCCCACTACTGCACCTCCACTTCTCAAGTTCAAGGGAGTATGGAGGCAATGGCTGCAGTAGTGAGGAAGAGAATTTGCATTGAGAAGACACAGCAGAGGGCTGCAGAAGAGCACTTCTTGGCAACAGAAAGATTGTAGACTACGTAGCTCCCATGGCAAAATCTTACAATGTGGTATGCTCTGCAGTAGGAGTGTCAAACTCGATTTCATTGAGGGCCACATCAGGATTGTGTTTGATCTCCGTGGGGTAGGGGTAGGGGCATGGCCAGCTTAACATCATTCATGGGGGGGGGGTGCCTTTGGGGGGCCGAGTGCTCTGCCAGTGGAAACAGGCTCCTCAGCTCTGTTTACGCCTGCGACGGCCGCCTAAAACCCTCTGCCAGCAAAAATGGAGCTCGGGAGGGCTGTCCGTGTGGGTTGTCCATTTTTGCTGGCACTGCAGGCTGGTCCTGCACTGTTTCCAGGATGACCCCGCAGGCCAGATGTAAGCACCCCGCACGCTTGATCCAAACAGATTTATACTTGAGTTTGACACCCCTGCTCTACAGCATTTGAGCAGCAGCCTGATAAGACAGTTTTCAGGATCTCCAAATTTTCATCCTTTCTGTTTTCCCCTTCTCTTCCCATCAAGTCAGTTCAAGATTCATTGTTCCCTAAAGAGACTGATTTGATCAGCCTGGTGGGTGGAAGATTTTTTCCCCCTTAATTTTTAAAACTTTTTGTTGGTATTTGTCCAGTTCTTGCAATTCTCTCAAACCCTCCATTTTTTCCTTTGGTGCCACAAATAATATCATTTTGACTTCACACGGTTCCGGAAAATTTAGCCAGGAGTACTCAGCACCATGACTTCAAAAGCTCTGTGATATTTTATGAAGACTCATTTGTACTGCAGTAAAAGTGTTTTTATTCCTTCCATCTTGTTTCAGAGACTGGAAAGGGTACAGAGTGTTTTCAGCCGAGCTCATGAATCACAATTGCTGCCAGCTTCCCTCTATAAACAGTGGGTAAGGAAGGATGTGGTCCTTGCCCTTGAAAAGCTCCTACTCACATAAACCGGAAAGGGTGGGTTTGGAGCTTAGAAATCCATTCCTGGAAGAAACCCTTCGATGCTTATTTTGGTGTGGCGTCTTTTCAGATTCAGCTCCTGCTGGAACTCAGTCATGAAGACAAGGCCAGAGAGGTGGCTGCGGCAGCCACAAACCGCTTCAGCCAATTGGTGGATATGTGGGAAATGAGGCTGCAGTTGCTCCTGAAACTGAAGAGCAGTGAAGTGGCTGCTTGTGCCCAGGAGGCTTTCAAAGTGGTTAAAGCTAAGGTAGGAGTTCTCTTCTGCCTTTGAGTTGTAGGAAGGAATACTTGGAGCCTGGGAGTCCTTGCTCACAAATGAAAGTCATCTGAAACTAGCCCTAACTAACATTTATTGAGTCATTGACCAGCAAAGTTTACCAAATATACAACACCAAAGTCAAATCAATTGGGTGAGGTAGAATACCATCATAACAAGGAGTCTTATTAATAAAAATGCAGCACAAGTTACTAAAATAATATGTAGTAATAAACTGCAATTCTAAAATATTACAAGTAAAAATGCATGCAAATACTCCTCACTTATTGACTGTCTCATTTAGTGATTGCCATTTAGGCACTCTGCAACTGGCTTCCAACCAGAAAAATTAATGGAGAATGTGGAAGTGAAATTGCAAGTGGTGATCATGTGATAGCTCACTTAATGACCTGTGCGATTTGCATAAAGACCAAATGGAAAGTAATGTCATAAGCCATCGTGGTCATATAATTTCCTGTGCTTGGTGATAAGAGTTGCCACTTCCAATTGTGATCAGTAAACAAGGACAGTCTGTATTGTCTAAAATGAAGTAATCAGCATGATTTTAGAATCTGCTTAGTGATCTGAAATGCTCCGTTCATTCATAAGATTAACTTTTGACAGTGGCATTACCAAACAGTCACATTTTACCACCTTTTAGGGAAAGACGAATTGGCAGTGCTCCCGGTGGAGGTCAATGAAAGAGCTTTTTTCATTGACCTTGTACCTAACAGTGGGCCCACTATCCCTAGTGGCCTGTATGAGTACCTGCTTATGCTTGTCCATAGGATGATGAGCACTTGTCATCAAGGCCATAGCATCCTATTGTGGCAACACCTTCCAGTACTATTCCAATTGCATTCCCTACACCCCTTATCTTTTAAAGATCCCAGAGACAAACCATGAAAATATGCTAATAACATAGCTTATTTTCTGAGTTCTCCTGTTGTTCCTTTGAGAGCTTTTTGCATAGCCTGTGTAATGGAGGACTTCACTTACTTAGTCAGTATATTTTCTGCTAGACTACAGGTAGCCCTCAGTTTACCACAGTTCATTTTGTGACCTTCCAAAGTTAAAGCGGCACTGAAAAATATGACTTATGCCTGTTTTTCATGCTTACAACCATTGCAACCTCTCCATGGTCACATGATCAAAATTTAGATGCTTTGCAACTGTCTCATATTTATGACAGTTGCAATGTCCTAGAACAGGGGTCCCCAACCTTTTTTGCACCAGGGACCGGTTGCATTTTAAAGAAAACTCTGCGGACCGGCTGAGTGGCTCAGCAGTCATGTGACTGGGTGGGCGTGGCCAATTTGGAAAATGTGAAACTCACTTAACAATGGTCTTGGTTAGCAACCAAACTTTTGGGCTCAATTGTGATCATAAGTTCTCTCTCTCTCTCTCTCTCTCTCTCCTCTCTCTCTTTCCTTCTGTCTTTCTTTCTCTCTCTCTTTCTCTCTCTCTTTCTCTTTCTCTCTCTTTCTTTCTTTCTCTTTCTCTCTTTCTTTCTCTTTCTCTCCCTCTTTCTTTCTCTTTCTTTCTCTCTCATTTTTTCTCTTTCCCTCTCTCTCTCTCTCTCTTTATTTCTTTCTCTTTCTCTCTTTCTCTTTCCCTCTTTCTCTCTCCCTCTCTTTCTTTCTCTTTCTGTCTTTTTCTTTCTTTCCCTCTCTTTCTCTTTCTTTTTCTCTTTCTTTCCTTTGTCTCTTTCTTTCTCTTTTTCTCTGTCTGTCTTTCTCTCTCTCTTACTTTCTTTCTCTCTCCCACTTTCTTTTTCTTTCTTTCTCTTTCTCTCTTTTTCTTTCTGTCTCTCTCTCCTTCATCCGCCCATCTCTGTCACTCTGTGTGTGTGTGTGTGTGTGTGTGTGTCTTAATCACTCATTCTGTGCCTCTGTCTATCTTTCTCTCCCTCCCTCCCTCTGTGTGTGTGTGTGTGTCACTCTCTCTGATTCCCTCCCACCCTGTCTCTCTGTGTCTATGCCTCTCTCTGTCAGTCTGTCGTCGTCCCCCGTCCCCCCACCGCGGAGTCTCCTCAGCCCGGCTCGACTCGCTCACTAGCCTTAGCCTGCCCCGCCTGGGCAGCCGCTGCCGCGCTTGGTCCCTCGTGCGCTCGGTCAGGCTCCTTCCAGGAGCTGAGAAGGCTCCGTGGGGTGGGGGTGGGGGGGAGGAACCTCCGCAGCCCCTGGAAGAAGACGAGTGGGTGGCATGCCGGTTGGGGAAGCTCTGGGGGGGCAGGGAGGAAGGGAATCCGCGGGCGGTAGGGAGGACTGTTGCTGCGGCGTGCAGGAGTCCCACCGTCGACAAAGGTGGAGGAAGAGGCTCACCCCAACCGCGCGAAAAGCCCCGCCTGCGCTCTCCTGCGCGCTCTGCCCAGGGGGCTGCCCCCTCCTTCTCCTCTCCGGCCCTGCGGCCCAGCTCCTACCCAGCCACGGTCCGGCACTGGTCCGCGGCCTGGGGGTTGGGGACCCCTGTCCTAGAGTGATGTTTTTTGTGACCTTCTGACAAGCAAAGTCAATAGGGAAGCCAGATTCACTTAACAACTGTATTACTAACTTATCAACTGCAATGATTCACTTAACAACTGTGGCAAGGAAAGTTGTAAAATGGGTCAAAACTCACTTAACAAATTTTTGTTTAATATTTCTATACCGCCCTCTCTCCTCAATGGGACTCAGGGCGGTGCACAGGAATAATAAAAACAGCAGTCATAAATACAATCAAACATGGTTAAAAATAAGTTAAATCAATTTGACAACCCGTGCTAAAATTTACAATTAAAACCCTGACTAAAAATCGATCATAAAAGACTATGTTTCACTTAGCAACATAAATTTTGGGCTTAATTGTAGTCATAATTTATGGACCTGTACTATCTGTACTTCAGGAATTTTGGTGCCTTTTAATTTGACTGCTACAAAATTTGCCAGCCATTCTCCAGTCTCATTTTATTACAAGTATTTTGTACAACTCATATCCAATATTTTCTTCTCCTGTTTTTTTTTAATCATTCCTCCTTGTAGGACACCTTGCCAATATGGACTTTATGGCTAGAATGGAGTGAAGGTGCAAGCAGCAAAGCAGAGACTGAAGCCCTCTTTCAGGTATCATATTTTCCATTCAAAGATGAATCATACTGTGAGATTAATTTGGGAAAGAGAGTAAGAATGGTTCCACCATTATTTCAAAAATTAATTTTAGAACTAATGATGTCCTGTGCATTAAAAATGAATATATTGCAGGATATAAAACTCACATTAAATCATATCTATAGTCAATGAGGCTGTTGTAATTCTGAAAACGTTTTGCTGAAAATATATATAGCCATGGTGGCGCAGTGGTTAGAATGCAGTACTGCAGGCTATTTTTGCTGATTGCTGGCTGCCTGGCAGATCGAATCTCACCAGGCTCAAGGTTGACTCAGCCTTTCATCTTTCCGAGGTCGGTAAAATGAGGACCTTGTTTGTTGGGGAAAATATGCTGACTCTATAAACGACTTAGAGAGGGTTGTAAAGCACTGTGAAGTGGTATATAAGTCTAAGTGCTATTACTATAAGATCATAAATGGCATCCTCAAATGGAGTAACATAAATATATTTAAGCTTAGTCTTTACTTACAAATGAGTTGTTTCAGAAATATTGGCTGTCTTCAGTTAACAAGGGTAATTAGGATCAGCATTTCTATTGCTAAGCAACACAATGGTAAAGCATGATGTCACATGACCATGCCACTCAGTGATGCAATTTCATCATTTCTGGTCACTGTTGTTAAATGAATCCCAAGCCATTGTTCAAATGCGATGTCTCATGATTGCCACTTGTGACCTGCTGGATTCCCCATTGATTTTGCTTGTTGGAAACTGGTAGTGAAAGTTGCAAATAGCTATCACTTGACCATGGGATGCTGCAACATTGTTATTGCAATCTGATTGTCAAGAACCTGGATCTCAATCATATGACCACAAGAATCTGAGGCAGCTGCAGCTACGAGGACCTACCCTAAGTTCCCCTTATTTTGCACCATTATAACTTCAAAAGGTCACTGAATGAGTGGTTGTTAAGCAAAGACTGTTTGTAGACTCTCCAGAGTAGGTTTACTAAACTCTATGAATAGGAGATTGCCAGCCTAGGTATATCCTCTGGCTGAGTCAATAGATCCAATTTGGTGTAGGTAATTATCACAAGGAACAAAGTAACCGATCTTCTTGACTTCAGTTTCAAAGTCCACTGTGGATGCTTAAAAGCTTTGTGTCATTTAATGGACTTCACAATCATTTACATTTAACTGGCAGAGATCTTTCCTTGTCACACTTCCTGCTGACTCCATTGCCTTGAAAGAAAAGTACCTTGAATGGGCTCATAGGACCGGTGGCTATAAGAAAGCAAAGCAAGTCTTCACCAGGTTAGGAGATTTCCTTTTGAAATCATTATTCAATCACTTTTTTCTATACTCCTCCACCCCCATTTGTTATTAAAATCAGGTGCCTTACCCCATTACTTCTCTCTTAGGCTGCAGGAATGCCGTCCATTTTCACTCCAGTTTTTCAAAAAAATGATCCAGATCGAAAAGGAACAAGTAAGTAAAGAAGTATTATAAATGAGTGCAGGGATCTGTTTCTTGATTGTGTTAATCATTATGAAATATATTATTTTCTCAGGTACCATTTGTTTTAATTTTTGCATGGTTACATTTTTATTTTAAATTTGTTTACCACCTAGTCTCATGAGATGGGTAGCTAAACAAATCAAATGAATGAATAACAGTCAAAATTTGTGGAAAATATACCAATTTGATAGCACAAATAAATGAATGAATAAATAGTGTGCAATATTTGTAGAGGAATTTACCAATGTGAGGTTTCTAATGGAATTGATATTTTTTATTCTGTAAAGTATGCTCTGCTAGGACTGGGCCACAGTAAAATACTTGAGCTGATTTTAAAAGCCACCTGGAAATAGTAATCCTTAATGTTACAGGCAGATTACTGGTACATGCCCAGTTTTTTGAAAATCCATTGTTGCAGAGATGGGTTACTCCCGGTTGCAACCCACAATTGATCTGGATTGTTTGCATGCAATCTGCTCCAGGAAAGTGGGAAGGAATGCCTAGAAAAGATTTATGTATCAAGGCTGTCTAAAGTTTCAAAAGATGATTGAGATTGCATGACAAATGTGTTTTATTCCAGTCATTTTATCATTGCGTGTTAAGTTCAGCATGGTAACCACCCACCCTTTTTTAAAGGAATCCAGTAAAATATTTAACATCCGAGAATAT
Organism: Rhabdophis nuchalis; assembly: GCA_039707465.1. Taxonomy (NCBI): domain Eukaryota; kingdom Metazoa; phylum Chordata; class Lepidosauria; order Squamata; family Natricidae; genus Rhabdophis; species Rhabdophis nuchalis. The sequence continues at coordinate 177,183,454 of CM077646.1, read as the reverse complement.
TATGAACGTGCCTTGAGAGAATTTGGTGCTACAGAACCAGGTAAGAATTTTTACTTGTTGGTTTCTAAGACTACTCTCAGTTGTCTTTCTGTTATAACTGTGGCAATCACCTTATTCGTTCTGCTAAAAGATACCAAGTCTCCCAATGAGCCAAGCAGAGCTTATTGTGGCAGTTGCTGATTTTCCTTTCTGTCTGTCTTGGAATTCTACAGAATACTGTGTAGTTGAAACATTCCATCATTTTTTTTATTCAAAATGTTAAAATACAAATTCCAAAATGAAATAAAAGGGAAAAAGTAATACAAAAGCAAAGCAAAACTACACAAAAATGTGCATAAAAACCCCCAATACATATACATAAATTCCCCTTCCTCCTCACATTGAATACTGATAAATATATTTATAATAATAATAATAATAAAATTTAATTTATAACCCGCTCTCTCTCCCCGAAGGGACTCGAGGCGGGGCACAGGGAATTTAAAATACATATAAAATCACAAACATAGTACAATATAAAATAAAATTAAACTAACCCTGCGCTAAAATCCCATATTAAAACTAAAAATTAATCGTTAAAAACCCTAAAAACAGTTGATTATCCTAGGCCGGAAGCAGAAAAAGTGTGTTTTTAATTTTTGACGGAAGGAGCGGAGGTCCGTAGTTGTTCTAATTTCGGGTGGAAGGTCGTTCCAGAGGGTCGGGCCCGCCACAGAGAAGGCCCTTCCCCTGGGCGTCGCCCGCTGGCACAGCCTAGTGGATGGCACCCGGAGAAGTCCCTCTCTGTAGGAGCGAATTGGCCGCAGGGATGTATGGGGCAGGATGCGATCCCGCAGATAGCTAGGTCCCGTGCCATGGAGCGCTTTAAAGATGATAACCAACACCTTGAAGCGCACCCGAAAGACGACAGGCAGCCAATGCAGCTCGCGCAGGAGCGGTGTTACATGGGAAAACCTAGAGGTTCCCATAACTGCCCGCGCGGCTGCATTCTGGACAAGTTGAAGCCTTCGGGTGCACCTCAAGGGGAGCCCCATGTAGAGAGCATTGCAGTAGTCCAGTTGGGATGTCACGAGATAATAACTCCTTCCCCTTTGTGAAGCAGACACACCATTTATAAATGTCTACAATTTGCAATCCACTTGGCCTGACATCGATCTACTATATGGAAACATAGTTAAGATAAAACCAGCAGCCAAATTTCAAAACACTGTTAACAGTCCCCTATTGTAATTCATATGCAGAAAGTCCACAACAGCTTCTGATGTACCATAAGTCACCACAGCCATCGTCTCTGATCCATCCAGGATCATTCAACAGAATACAGTGTAGTTGCAACATTCCAATCAAATACATAGGCAATGTGTTTTTTGCCCAGGGGAATCGCCTCTTTTGTAGCATTTCCATTATTACAGTCGTAACTATGATTTTTTTTTAATTGAAGATCTTTGGCTGGATTATATCAAAGAAGAGCTGAATCATTCTCAAGGGAAACCAGAGAATTGTGGCAGTATTCACTGGAGAGCTATGAAAATATTGCAGGGAGAACAAGTGGAAACATTTATTTCAAAGTATACATTGCTGCAAGCTGGGCACCTGTGAGAAATTATTTTTTATTCTAATGGCAAATTATCCTGTTTGCTAATCTAAAAACTGTGTAAACTCTTGGCTTTTAGTTGAGTCAAGTGTATAATAAATGGTCCCTGGATAAATTACTTGCTCCTAAATAATTGCCTATCATCCATATTCTCTCCACATTACTGGAGTTAACAGAAATGTAAGTTTTTGATTTTAATTAAATTACATATAAATATACTTTCAAGGAAAATGGAAGAACAGACTTAATTTTGAGTTTATTTTGCTACTGTTTTGTGATACGACCTGTTAATATTTTATATTATTGTGATAGAAACTGGATCTCATTCTGGCTAGTGAATAGATATTAGTTGTCTGCCAAACAAATGCAAATAATCACATATAAATTGTTCCAGGAACAGGTAGTTTTGGGTGGTTTGTGTAGAAAGTAAAACATGCATGTTTGGCAAACTGAAATATAGTTGCTCTAGACCCATGATGGCGAACCTATGGCACGTGTGCCACAGGTGGCACGCAGAGCCATTTGTCAGTGTTGCCCTGTCCGCTGGCCAGCTTTTGAGGCCATATTTCGCTCTCCAGAGGCTTCTTGAAGCCTCTAGAGTGCGAAAACTGGCCCTGTGGGCAAACCGGAAGTTTGGGAACGTACATCTGGTTTGCTCGTAGGGCTGGTTTTAGCTCTCCAGAGCATTCAGGAGGCTCCCTGAAGGCTCTGGAGGGCAAAAAATGATCCTACGAGCAACCCAGAAGTGACTTCTGGTTTGCTCATAGGGCTGTTTTTCGTCCTCCGGAGCCACAAGGAATGCTTTGAGGACTAAAACCACCCCTACAGGCAAACTGGAAGTTTGGACTTCGGTTTGCCCGTAGTGCCGGTTTTTCACGCTCTGGAGGCTTCAGGGGGGTGGGGGAGCTGTTTTTGCCCTCTCCAGGCTCCTATAAAGCCTCTGGAGCCTGGGGAGGGTGAAAAAAGCATGCCAAAAACGTGTGTGTGTGTGTGCTGGTCATGCGCACTGGGTTCGTGTATATAGCACTATGGGTGTGGCATGCCCGCACACCACTCCCCTGCGCTACCCTCGCTTTTGGCACATGAGCCAAAAAAAGGTTCGCCATCACTGTTCTAGACAAAAGTATTTTGTCTGGAACAGTATTTTGAGGAGGAAGATAGAACAACAAAAAGCCTTACTGAAGTTAAGCTAATTTGTATCAAGTTAGGCACATTTCTTTAAAAAAAATGATTGCATATTCATTATGTACAAATTAAAAACAAAAATCTGAATATTTCAAGTGTAAAAGTGTGGACATCATCTCTTCTTCTAGGTTGGACATTTCAGCCATATAACAATTTGAAACTTCCAAAACAAACAGCAAAGCCTTATACAAAATAAATATAAAGGTTCTGGAATGGTCTTCCAAGCTTGCCAGACCTAACTATTATTAAGACTGAAGGAAAGTCTCAAAGGCATGCAAGGAGATCTGTGAAAGATACTGCAAAAGAAAATGGACAAAAATTGCCTAAGCAAGAATAGCTATCTGTAGAAAATATTTAGTAAGGAGATGCTATAAAGCAGGAGTGTCAAAGTTGCGGCCTGCGGGCCAGATGTGTCATGTGCTGGCTTTGCCCCTGCTTGGTTTAGCAAAAGGGAAAAAAGTCCTGATGTGTCATGTGACGCCGCCATGATGCTACAAGTTTGACATCCTTGCTATAAAGCAAGGGTCTCCAACCTTTGCAACTTTAAGTCTGAAGGACTTCAGCTCCCAGACTTCTCCAGCCAGCAAAGCTGGCTGGAGAACTCTGGGAGCTGAAGTCCTTCAGACTTAAAGTTGCAAAGGTTGGAGACCTCTGCTATAAAGGATGACTAAAAAGTGGGTCTAAATTTTTCTCCTGGATATATCTCAGAAGTTCTTTTAAATATTCAGAATCTACCTAGAACTAAAAGAGATCATCATCTGAACCCAGTCCAATTGCTGTGACTAAGATCTGGGGTGAATTTAGTAGATAGTAACCTGGAAGAAATATGGAGAAGTGGTAATCAGTTAAAGTCATCCATTTAAACATCTATTTTACATAATGTTATTCCTTCTGACTGACATTAATAATATTAAATTTGAGAGATGTCTTCATCCAACATAAAGAACATGCTGGTTCCAATGTTTTCTTTTTCCTTTACAGCCAAATCAAAATGATTTAAGCATTTTTAAAAAATCAATGAACAATCTTTACAAGTTGGGGTCATCAGACAATTAGTGAATGATCAGTACTAGAAAACCCATGACCTATTGCAGCCTTGTTTCAGAGGTATTTCCTTATCCAAACAGAAACAGAATGATACAAGAATAGGCAAAAAAGCAATGGGAGCCAGTGTGACTTCCTCTCTGAATTTCTTTGTTGGGAATGAGGCAGGGGGCATTTTTTTCCTGGGAAACTATTAACGGAAAATGGAGGTCAAGTGATCACAGCAGCAGTGCAGTAACAGTCAGTAGGACTGAAACAGTCATAACCTCCCTAAATTTCATTCTCTTAGAAGTCATGGGTCTCTTATTTAGGACACATTCTGTACATTGGCCCATTTGAAGTACTTTGGTTCAAAAATCGTTGCCTCGTGATGCACTGTTTCATCCAGTTAAAGGTCATGGCAAAAGAGTGACATAACACATCCCTCACCACTTTCCAAACTTTGCATCCGGGCTATCCACTCCTGTGAGGTCGTGTCATCTGGGCGCACTTGAAGACAGACCGATTGGGCTGAACTCCTTCCCTTTGCAGAAGTTGCATATAACAATGCAGTGCACAAAGGTACGGGTTTTACCCCATTTCATGTGGCTACAGGGCAGGAGTTCGTCCCAATTCTGGAGTGTCCTCAAGTGCACCCAGATGACACGACCTCGCAGGAGTGTATAGCCCGGATGCAAAAAGTTTGGAATGTGGTGAGGGATGCATTATGTCACTCTTTTGCCACATATAAAGAGTGCTGATAAAAGGCGGAAGGCGCAAGGACCTTTCCATGTAGACCAGAGGGTATACCTCTCCATTAAATATCTCAGGCTGCCGTTGCCATGTAAGTAACTAAGGCCCACATTCATTGGGCCTTTCCCAATCATGTGAGTTATTAACCCGGTCACATTGTAGCTAAGACTCTACCCTCTACTGGGAAAAACCCATCCAGTCTTCCACTGCAGCCTGCTCCAATCAAGTTAGGCCTCTGAGATCAGAGGAGACCTGCTACGCCCACCAGTCCTGGTTACTGTATATGGGGAATAGCACTATATAGTGCAAGATATACTAAGTTCTAGGTGGCGCAGGGGACGGTTACAATATTTTATGGAAAGGTTATCCCGTCAGAGGCATGTTGGGTTCATAGCAAGGACTGTAGGGTACCCCACCTGGTAGCGAGATTCCACCACAGACATCCCACAAAGCCAGGGGGAAGAGGTCCTTCGACTCCTAACTGACTGTAATTTATAGCTCTCTAAGACGCTGTCTCCGTGGTAGGGGGCAGCATGTCAGCTCCAGCCAACCCAGAGGCTTGGAGCTGCCATTCACGGGAGAAGACTGGGCCAGCTGCCAAGACTCACCTTCCCTCCTCCGCAAGCTGTCTAGCTAGCTGAAGAAATTACAAAGCTCCTGCTAACAATCCATAATTAATTGCCAGGTGGTTTTGGGGTCACAAGGTGATGGGTGTACAAACACACAGGGTGTGGTTTATCTTAATTACCAATATAATTATAAAAAGTGGTGGGAAGCACAGGGTGACAGCTCTGACAATGTATTCATCACCTTGGTGCTTTGTTAGTCAGTTCGTGCTGGAGGAAAAATACAAACTGCGTTTACAAACCGTTTCTGTGTTTGGCTGTTTTCATTAACCCTTCAGAACCTGACAGTGACAAGAGCTTAAGTAGTATGTAGATCAGGGGTGTCAAACTCATGTTATCATGTGACATATCAGGACTTCCCCCCTCCCCTTTGCTAAACCAGGCTGGGGTGGAGCCAGCGCATGATGCATCTGGCCTGTGGATGCCAAGTTTGACACCCCTGACATAGATTATCAAACCTACAGTGTTTTATTTAACTGGATCCACACATCACAAAGCAAGAATCAAATCCATTGTGGCTTAATCCAGTTTGTAACTTAGTGACTGAGTTCATACTTTGGCTAAGCTTGAAGTCTAAAATAACTAATTTGTGAAATAACACCAAAAACCACCTTTTACTTTAGCATGATGGATGAATTCAAGTTATAACCCCTTTTGGGATAGACTTATAGTAGCATATAACCTTGATCTGAGAAGTCAAATGGCCCTTAGAAGCAGTTGGGCTTATACTCTGATATTTTGTGACCTGATTTATAAACTCTAGTTGACTGAGGTCATATAACAATCTAGTCAAAGATTACTATATATGAGAATATGCTTTATTACTAAGAAATAAAGACAATTCTTGCCTAAAATTTCTGAATCCCTTGATGTATAGCTCCTTGAATTGTTTTCCCACTCTTGATTTCTACCCCTGAACAATTATTTGTGATTATTTGAAATAAGTAATTAAGATTGTTAAACTGAGATGTCTGTTTGTGAGGTAAGTGGCTATCAAAACGAGGATGTGGGCCAGGAAGCTCTGAAAACCTAGATTTTTACATTGGGGGAAGACTTCAGAATGTTAATATCAGAAACTTGTTTTCAATGTCAGGGTTCACCTTTGAAAAATGAGCATTTCTGAGTATTAAATAATTTATTCAAAATTATGCCTTTGAACTCCAGACTGACTTTGGGCAGCTTACAATACAAGGAAATATAAAAATAACCATTTGCGTAAACAGCAAGCCAAAGATGAATGTGGTCCACACATGAATCAAATATCAGGCACCCAGCAGAAATCCATTTGCCCTAGCCTAGCACCCAAGAATACATAAAAGGCTATTTTTGTTGTTGCCATATTTGAGGAAGCATTGCTGTCACCAGCTGTTTTATTGAACACGTTTCACCTTGAAATCAAAGATCCCTGGATGGATCTTTACCTTATAGGTAACACCAAGGAATTGGGATTTTCATCAAAACTAACATTTTCTCTTTAGCCAAGGTATTCTCCCATAAGTAATGGAAAGATGGTGGTGCATAAAATGAAGCTCAACTCACTTCCCTGCTTTTCTGGCTTAGCGCGCGCGCGCACACACACACACACACACACACTTTCCAATATTGGCAATTTTGAAAGGCAGGTTTTCAATGTTGGCATGATCAGCCATCCAAATTCAGGGGATGGTAGGATTCCTTTGCCTGTATTCATTGTTTAGAAGAGGGGGTTTCAATTAACAAAACCCTTTCCTCCTGAAATCCTCTCAACCATTAAGTTTTTGAAAGCATCCATAGACCACAATTGTTTCACTTTGGCAGATAGAGAATTCAATGGCCAGAATTGGTACTCTCAGCCCAACTCAGCTGACAGGGTTGTGGGGGAAATAGGAGTAGGACCTACTACAGGTAGTCCTGGACTTACAACAGTTTGTTCACTGACTGTTCAAACTTACAACAGCACTGGGGGGAAAAAACGACTTACGACCATTTTTCACATGTACCACCATTGCAGTATCCCTAAGGTTACACAATTTACATTGGACAACCGGTTCATATTTACAATGGATGCAGGGTCCCAGGGTCACGTGACCACCTTTTGCGACCTTGACAAGCAAAGTCAAGATGGGAAGCCAGATTCACTGAACACCCCCCCCCCCCTTTAAACCCATGTACACAACTGACAGCCGTTCTCTTAACAAACGTGGTAAAGAAAAGTTGTAAAAAAAAAAACACGGGACAAAACTCAAACCAATCTCTCAGTTTAGCCCCCATAAATTCTGAGCTCATAAATTGTGAACCTTAAGTCGGGGCCTTCCTTTTATTGGTACTGCGCGTTGGGCCCTCTATGAGTTGCGTATGAAAGAAAGGGGGGGGGGAGAGGCGGGATTTAAATAAATAAATAAATAAGTGGGCTGCAGCAGACGCGCGCGTGCGCGCGGACCAAGTCAAGTAGACCCGGCCGACGGACGGGGCGCAAATCTTGGGCTGGCCACGGAAGCCGCTCCTTGGCCGAGTTCTCTCGTGGGAAGGGAGGAGGAAGCGGCGGCGGCGGCTCGTGCTCGGTCAACTGACAGGGGAGGGGGGAGTCGGGACAGCCCCGTCGGCCGGGTATGGAGACGGCCGCCCCTCCTGGGCTTAGCCTACATTGCAGGGTGAGGCGGGAGCCCGCGTGACGGGGGTGGGACACGTTTCATGGGCACGAGGGCCGGGCAACGGGGCTGAGGATTTGTCGACGGCAGCCGGTGAGCGGAGTTGGAAGCCTTGAGGGAACATTAAGAGCTTTGCTTCCCAGGAGTTAGGAAACCCGTTTTAGAAACCGGTTCAAAATGAAATGCTTATTCTTCCATGGAGAACGGCGAAGCCGCTTTATACGTGCTCTTGACTGGGAAGCTGTGTAGATAACGCAGATATTTACCCACACGAGACGCGGGTGTCGGTTTGGTGGCATATTTCAAACTCGTGCTTGCGAGTTGATGCTTCTGTACTGACGAGGTTTATTATTATTTTTAAAAAGCAGGCAGGTCGTTGTCAAACTCTGGAATAGGCGTTATATATTCCCGCTTCTTGCTAGGTAACGAAGCACAATGATTGGAATTAAAATAGAGCTTTACTGGGGTGCGTGTATGTGTGTGTCAGGCGACCGTTGAACGTTACCCGTGACGACTGGAATTCAATTCCAAGCACGCTTATTTCACTAGGAGATTGTTGGTTTTAAATGCAGTGTGGAAGTGCTGCGTGAACTTTATTGAATAAGATTGGGCAGCCATGTATCTTTCCTGAGGTAAAAAAAAAGGTTTAGGGCAGTGTTTCCCAACCTTGGCGATTTTAAGTCCTGTGGACTTCAACTCCCAGAATTCCCCAGCCAGCTATGCTGGCTGGGGGATTCTGGGAGTTGAAGTCCATAGGACTTAAAGTCGCCAAGATTGAGAAACACTGGTTTAAGGAAAGCTTTCCCCACGTTGGACTACAACTCTTGTAGGTCTGGCACCAAGAACGCATCGGGTTGAAAAAATGCATTAAGGGATCAAATCATCCATTCTTCCAAGCAGTGGCTGAAGAAACACTTCCATATCCTGTATGGCATCATTTTCTAATCATATGACCATGAAGATCAGCTGATATTTGTATCAAATTAGTTTGGAGTTTAAGGATGGTTTTTCTTCATACTTTTCTCTTTCACAGTTTCTTTAGATATATTTAAGCTCATTCTAATTCTTTTTTTATCATATGGCTGTAGTAACTCATGAAACTGGCTATATATAGTTAAGAATCCAAGCTATTCATTTTAATAATTAGCAAGAACGAAGAAGGGATGTTTAATCATTTGTACCTTAGTGTTGCCATATCAGTGGAAATTATCTCATGCATTCCAATTAGCTAAAAGTAGCCCTGCCTCACTACTGTTAATTTAAAATTCTGGCATATAAAACACACATACTGATAGGCTTTCTAGTGACCTATTTAGCATTGTATCTAACTTCCAGTTTGATATCTGTTTGAACAATTTTGGCATTATTTGATGCATCATGTTTTTCTGTAAAGAGTCCTTGGTGTGATGAAGCATCAGAAACAGATTGACTGAAGAATAATAATGGTAGGCAGTTTATGTAAGATTTAACATTCTTGGAAAAGCAGAGTTGTCAGAATACTTACAGCCCAGATCTTTGAGGGGGAAAAACTCATTTTAGTGTGTAATTAAATCTCATAGATTCTAGGCAATAAAATTGGATTTATTTTGTCCCATCTTGCCACCTTTATTGCCACCGTTGTTAAGTGAATCACTGCAATTGTTTAGTTACACAGTTAAGTGAATTTGGCTTTCCCATTGACTTTGCTTGTCAGAAGATCGCAAAAGGGGATTGCATGATCCTGGGATACTGCAACATCATAAATATGTGTTGCCAAGCATCTGAATTTTCATCCTATGACCATGAGGACCATATAAGTGTGATAAATAGACATAACTCACTTTTTTCAGTGCCGTTGTAACTTCGAACGGTCACTAAATGAACTGTCTAGTCAAGGACTATCTTTAGGGTAAAACTATGGTTTCTAAGAAATAAAATGATAATATGTTGAAAAAAAAGATGTGATAAGGGGAAATAAAAGGACTAAGAGTTAACAGAATAATTTGATGTTACAGTTTTAAAATATTCTGGGTTTTAAATCTAGATTTACAGACAGTTTTGCTAATTGTGGCTTCAATTGTAGCACAATTAATTGGTAACAAATAAGGACAGCAAGGCTTAAGAAGCAAGGAACATGCACTTTATTTATACAGTAGTTTGAGTTGATATAACCAGTTTTTTCCTAGGCTGTAAGCTTCCTGCTGGTATTTATTGCTCCTTTAAGAACTTGTCTAATCTGCTTAGGCAAGCAGTTTTAAGATTTGCTGAAAACTCAAAAAACTTACAAAGGTTACTAGGTTGGAGTATATGGTGTTTGTAACAAACTACAATAATGTCTTCCTAACATACATTGCTATTGTAAAATATAATGTTGTTGCATTACAAAGCCTGATATGATTGCTTGAGTCATGGCATTGGGTCATGTCATCATTCCCCTCATCCCATGCCCATAAAATGAAATACAAAAATGCAGTCAACCAAAATCTTATAGTGTGGAAACTCAAGTATGTTTACAAGCAAATAATTCCTTTGAAAATTACTAGGAAACGAACCTTTACTGAAAATTGACAGTATTTTTTTAAAGACATCATATGGTCATCAGGGATTATTACTGACAATTTTTGAATTCTATATGCTAATTCAAACTGCCATCCTTCAGAAATTACTTGACTGTGCTATATAATTAAAATGTTTTTATTCTTGAGTACAGTTTTATCCCTGGCAGCAATTTAATTAAATTCTGTTCTTCATGTTCTACAGGTTAGCTGTCTTATATTTAACAAAATATTTTTTTAAAGTATGCCTTCTGTTTACTCTTTTAGATTGTGTATATGAACACTCCAATGTGCTAGTACTTTCAAAGATAAAAATTCTGGCCTTATGATTCTTAACACGTTAATGTTTTAGGTTTTAGGAGATTGGATTATGGAGAGCTGTAGCCCACAAGTAGTCACTATATTGAATTTGACAGAAGCGGTTCCTAAATATATTCATATTTTGGGGACTAGTAGGATATGGTGCCTTCTTTAGCCATGATCTCTTTTCTTAACTTTATTTTTAATTTTAAATAGATACATGGGAGATGCACACATGGCAGAGTAAAACCTTAATTTCCAGATCAAATTAGTTTATTTGAATGCTTGTGGACTGTGTATCAGCCCTATAAGCACTTTTAGAAAGCCAGCATGTTGTAGCTCAGAGCTGTCCTGTCTAGAAAAAAAAAGACAAAGCTACTCTGAATTCATAGAGAGTATGCTTTGGCTATAATATAACAGAGAAATCTCAGTTTTTCTTTTGAGATATAGGTTTTGTGACTACAGTATTTTTTGGAGTATAAGATGCACCGAAGTATAAGACGCACCAAAGTTTTGAAGAGGCATTTTTTTTTAAGTTGGTAGGTAGATAGAGGGATAGAGAGAGAAATACAGTAGATAGGTAGGGAGAGAGAGTAGGTAGGTAGGTAGGAAGATGGATAGAGAGAGAAAGAAATACAGTAGGTAGGTAGGTAGAGGGATAGAGAGAGAGGGAGAAATACGGTAGGTAGGTAGGTAGAGAGAAAGAGAGAGAGAGAGCAGGGAAGTAGGTAGATGTTTCCAGGTGTACTTATTCATGTGTTTGAGAAGGAAATTGCTGACAATCTGCAGCACCTAACTTTGTTCCTGCTGGAACAGCATTTGATGCATGTAGTTCTCATCAATCAGTTAAAGAGCTTTCCAAAAGGAAAAAAAAACTTTTTGCACTCTGCAAATCTCCCCAAAACTGCCCGTTTTTTCAAATAAAAGGCATGAATAGCCTTGGGGAGGCTTGCAGAGTGCTCCGGGGGGAGGGGGGGGGGCAAAAAGAGAAAAAGACCGCCCATTTTTTGCAAAAATAAGCCTTATGGAGGCTTATAGAGTGCTGCTGGGGGTTGGGGGAGGCAAAAAAACCCCCAATTTTTTGCTTGTTTCTGCTCTCCCCAGCCCCCAGGAGCTCTCTGAAAGGCTAGACACAGCCATTTTGGTGAAGGGGCGGGGTTTCAAGAGGCAAAAAATGCTCTATTTGATGTATAAGACGCACCCAGATTTTCAGCCTCTTTTTAAAGGAAAAAAGATGCGTCTTATACTCCATAAAATATGGTAGCTACATGCATGCGACAACCATTTTGTGAAGAAGCAATCCATCGATGGTTGGCATTTTGTAGATGGACATAATACCTTTTAAAATTCTAAAACATGCCAGGCAGTCCAAAAAGTTGCCTGATCTGGTTGAAATCATCTATTTTCTGTAGATTTTTTATTCCTTGAAAAAATATTTACATTTTAATCAGGGATTTCTATTTGTTATTCCTAAAAAGTAGACAGCATTGCCACTTGGTCAGGTTCAAACTATCTGGCTAGGGAAGTGTTTGTTTTTCTTTTTTTCTTACTTTAGATCAGTGCTTCGCAACCATTTCCTTCATTATCTAAAATGACATATCTGACAGTATTTAAATATCTCTGTTGTGATTGTGTAGTGCAGGAGTGTCAAACTCAAGGCCCGGGGGATGGATCTAGCCTGCGGGATACTTAGATCTGGCCCACCCACCTCCCTGGAAACAACGGAGTGGCCCATGGTGCTTCTGCCAGCGAAAACAGAGCTAGCAGAGGACTGCAGGAAGCAGTCACAGCTAAAAACTGAGCTCAGGAGCCCGTTTTCACTGACAGAGGGCTCAGGCTGCCAGAGGTGGCCTTACCCACTCTGTCCATATCCACTTCGCCCCCTCCCTCCCGAGGTCAAAGACAACCCTGATGCAGCCCTCAATGAAATTGAGTTTGACACCCCTGGTATAATGGTTTTGTGGTCATTGCCCCCCAAACCCCCACTTTTACTCAATATTATTTATCCAGGTTTGGGAAGCATACATTATACATTAAAAGCAGAATTTCTGTTTCAGAATTCATGATTACATTATTTGCAATTCTGAACTGAGGAAACACAATATTACAGTATTTTTATGGCAACTGCCCCTGCTTCTTTATGGCAAATAGAAAGATTGGTCTTACAAGCTTCACAACATTGATTTTTCAAGAAGATACTTGAAGTCATTGTTACCTAACAAGTTAACGTTTAATATTCTCACTATGAAGGTAACATTAAAATGCATTTATAATTCCATATTTTAATAATAGGAACATAGGGCCAACCTTTCTCAAAAACACAGATTTAGTCCAACTTTCAAGAGTTATATTTGTTATCCAGTAATTTCGGGAGCATTTATATGAAAACAGTAGAAGATAGGAATAATTTATTTTTACTAAAATAAACATTTCTGTCTTGCAGATTGAAGTTAATGGATCCTCCATTACCAAGCAGGAGGAGGTTGAAGTAAAGAAGGCAAAGGCATTCATTTGGAGACCTGGGAAAGGTACTTAGAGAAAAATAACTGCATTTCTGGAAGAGGAAACAGTAGCTCAGTTGTAGAGTACGTACACTACATGAATGGATTTGCATATTGGACTAAATCATAGGCCTTGTTCAACTGTTGTGTTGCACGAGGAAAATGAGGGCCTAGATTGTTGGGGACAAAGTGCTGATTCTGTAAACTGCTTAGAGCTGTAAAACACTATGAAGCTGTATATAAGTCTAAATGCTATTGATGGTAGTTACTGAACAGGTTGGTAAGAAATGGGGTGCATAGTGTGACAGACTTGCTGGCTGTCTTTATGCATGTCTAGGCTCCCATGTGAAATACAATCTGGCATTATTACGGCTTAATTCAATGAGCCAAAATCCATCAACATGGCTTATTTTACCAAACTGTTGGATTTTCTAAACTTTGTTCTTAATTTAAGCCTTTACTGGCAAGATGAAGCACAGAAGAAATAACCACACATAAAATGAAACATTGAATTAGTACAAGAGACTTAAAAATTGGAATTAAAAAGAAATCTTAAATAAAATAAACTGAAATAGAATAGAACATAGCAAATGAAAATAGAATATTCACAATGTCTCCGCTTCAATATTAGAACAAATAGAAAAAGAAAACAAGAATATAGATAAGGAAGCCACATCTGACTTTCTTCACATCAGATATACCGTATTTATCGGCGTATAACACGCACTTTTCCCCCCTGAAAATAGGGGGCAAATGATGTATGCGTGTTATACGCCGAAGCCATGTTTTTACAGTGGTCGGCAGCAGAGGGCCCGGCATGTCGGGGAGCTGCGCCGGACCCGTCCGGGCACCGGGCGCCCGCCTCCCTGTACGCGCGGCTCCACAGCCCCCTCGAGCGAGCGAACGGGCGGGCGGAATGCCCGGGGCTGTGGCTGCGCCGGAGCCACAGCCCCCTGGAGCGAGCGAACGGGCGGGGGGAAGGGCCAAAGAGGGGGCATCGGGCAGGGAAGCCGCGCGCATCTCCCCCGGCTCCCTCTGACAGCCACCACAGCACACGTTTCTCCTCCCTGTCGGAGGAAGCCGGCGGAGATACGCGCGGCTTCTCTGCCTTTCGCGCGGCCGGCGGAGATACGCGCGGCTTCTCTGCCTTTCGCGCGGCTTCTCTGCCTTTCGCGCGGCTTCTCTGCCCTTCCCAGAGCCTTGCGCCCGGCAGGGGCATCGGGCAGGGAAGCCGCGCACATCTCCCCCGGCTCTCTCTGACAGCCACCACAGCACACGTTTCTCCTCCCTGTCGGAGGAAGCCGACGGAGATACGCGCGGCTTCTCTGCCTTTCGCGCGGCCGGCGGAGATACGCGCGGCTTCTCTGCCTTTCGCAGAGCCTTGCGCCCGGCAGGGGCATCGGGCAGGGAAGCCCCGCGCATCTCCCCCGGCTCCCTCTGACAGCCACCACAGCACACGTTTCTCCTCCCTGTCGGAGGAAGCCGGCGGAGATACGCGCGGCTTCTCGCGGCTTCTCTGCCTGACGCCCCTGCCGGGCCACCTGGCCCGCTGTGGGAGGAGGCGTCCGTAACCTCTGGCATGCCGGCCCTTCTGCTGCTTCCCCGGTTGGGGCGGGGGGAGAGGGAAGAGAGGGAGTGACTGACATACACAGAGAGGGACAGAGGGGAAGGGAGGGAAAGACAGAGACAGAGAGAAAGAGAGGGAAGGAGAGAGACGGAGAGAGACACAGATAGAGAATGAATCGGAGACAGACAGGGGGAAAGAGGAAGAGACAGGCATACAGAGACAGAGAGAGGGAGGGAGAGAATCAGAGTGAGTGACACACACAGAGAGAGGGAGGGAGAGACAGATAGATAGAGACTGATTAAGTGAGTGAGAGACAGACAGACAGACAAACACAGAGTGAGAGAGATGGGCAGAGGAAGGAGAGACAGATAGAAAGAGAGAGACGAAGGGAAAGAAAGAGAAAGAGAGAGAAAGAAAGAGAAAAAGAGAGAAAGAAAGAGAAATGGAGAGAGGGGGGAAGGAGGAAAGAGAGAGAGAGAAAGAAAGAACTTATGACCACAATTGAGCCTAAAAGTTTGGTTGCTAACCAAGGCCATCGTTAAGTGAGTTTCACCACATTTTCCTTTTACATTATTTACCTTATAAGTGGTAATAATATTAATAAAAAAAAGTTCTGAGCTACCCTTATTTTGCTTCAAAGTTCTTTATTTGAAATTTAATTTTTTTTCCTGAAATTTCCCTCTTAAAATGAAGGTGCGTGTTATACGCCGGTGCGTGTTATACGCCGATAAATACGGTAAACATATTTAAAACTATTTTTCCCATTCAAAACTATATAACATGGTTCTCTTAATATTCTACCCTTATTAATCAGTAAATCCAGATATCATCACTATGGTGGATTAAATAGTATTTAAAGGCACTTGATCATTGTAGGCACGTAACTGTGAACTAGACAAGTTATGAAATAACTTTTAGCTTTTAAAAGCTTGACGGTAGCAATTATTGAACTACTCTCTTTAGAATGGAAAAAGCCCAGAACTGCCTTGGCACTATTGTTAGCTTTGGCAGTAATGGATCTAATTTATTCCCTTCAACTTCTAGAAGCTTTAAAAAATTATGCCAAGATATTTAAAATCTGGAACACGTTCATTTTTATTATTTCCTATTTGTCATAAATATCTGAAAGAATTTTATTTCCCAGGAAGATTAAATCTTGGTTTTAGAAATAGTTGCTTATAAGACCTCCCTTTTTACAATATTTATTTATTTTATATCCTGCTGTTATTATTTTACTAAAGCCCTAAGCTTCTCTTAAGGGCTACCTAGGAAGCAAAAAAATAGTTGATTCATTGGCATATAGCGGCATTATCAAATCTCTGTCACTGAATTTAGATGGAATTTAGGATGGTTGGAGCAACTACCACGGAGGTCCAAATAAATATTGAACCACAGGGTACTAGAATGCAATCCTATTTTGTGCCTCAATGGATTGGAACATCTGCAGTAAGATAGATAGCTCTATTCTCATCTGACTTGGTGATTGTGTGTTCATACTGTATCATTATTAGAGCGAGTGGCTACTGGTCAATGAATGGGAGGGACATTTTTCATCAGAATCTGTTCCTTAAAATAAAACTGAAGAATTATTTTAAATAAAGAGTATGTATAAAAGGTGACTTTGTTTACTGTTTATTGGATTTATATGCCGCCCTTCTCCCAAAGGACTCAGGGCGGCCTACAACATAAACACATAATACAAAAGTTTAAAATAAAGAATTCAATAAGCAATAAAATAACAATTTACACATTAGATTTAAAATAAATTAAATTAGAAATTAAAATTAATAAATTATTTTGTTCAGGCCAGGCCGGCTTGCTGAAAAAGCAAGCTTTTTAGGGTGCGCAAGAAGGACGGGAGTAAGTTCCGGGGGTAGCTCATTTCAAAGGGAAGGCGCTCACATTTATATTTTTCTGCTAGGAATTTATCTTGATATATTCATACTCAGTCCAAATGCTAATAGGAAATGGGCATATCGTGCTTTAAGCTCTATTTGTAGGTTAACTATGAAGGATTTCTATTATTGTCAATTTAGAGAAGGAGAATGGTTACAGAACTCCAGTCATCAAATGTTTGAAGTGTTTTATTGATGTGTTTAAAAAGGGACACCAAGATGGAGGTATAAAGCAGCAATTCCCTTTAGCAGCTTAGGTGATATTAGATCACTGCTGGGCACTTTCCTGCTTTATAATTGGTCAATTAAGAATCTCTGAATGGAAAAACAATTGTAGAGGTGGAGTGAAGAAATATGTGGTATCTAGAAGAGAAAAGGCACTCTCTTTCCATCTAGCATCTGAAATCCTAGCCTTTGAATATTTGTTCCCCTTATATATCAAGTAAGCAATTAGCAATTCCCCTTATATATCAAGTAAGCAATTAGAATTCCATCAGTACGCTGATGACACCCATCTCTACCCCTGACCACCCCAACAATGCTGTTGAAGTGATGTCCCAGTGCCTAGAGGCCTTGTGAGCCTGGATGGGGAGAAACAGGCTTCAACTCAACCCGTCCAAGACTGAGTGGCTGTGGTTTCCGGCATCACAATATAGCCAGTTGGTACCATCTCTGGCTATCGGGGCGAGTTACTAGCTCCCGCGGAAAGGGCACGCAACTTGGGCTTCCTCCTGGATTCCCGGCTGTCGTTGGACGACCATCTGATGGCCGTGGCCAGGGGGGGCTTTTATCAGGTTCACCTGATACGCCAGTTGCGTCCCTTTCTAGATCGTGATGCCCTACGCACGGTCACTCAAGCCCTTGTCACCTCCCGCCTAGACTACTGTAACGCTCTCTACATGGGGCTCCCCCTGAGGTGCGCCCGGAGGCTCCAGCTAGTCCAGAACGCAGCCGCGCAGGGGATTTTGGGAGTGTCAAGATACTCCCATATAACACCTCTCCTGCGTGAGCTGCACTGGCTGCCTGTGGCCTTCCGGATGTGCTTCAAGGTGTTAGTGACCACCTTCAAAGCACTCCATAGCATGGGACCTGGTTATCTGCGGGACCGCCTTCTACCACATACCTCCCTTAGACCTGTCCGCTCTCACAGGGTGGGCCTCATCAGGGTGCTGTCTGCCGGACAATGCTGGCTGGCGGCCCCCAGAGCGAGAGCCTTCTCTGTGGCAGCTCCTGCCCTCTGGAATGGCCTTTCGCCCGACCTCCGCACGATCACGGACCTGCGCCTCTTCCGTTGGGCTCTAAAAACATATCTCTTTCACGAGGCCAGCCTGGCATAGCTCTAAACTTTAATCTTATTTTAGAAATGGGTTTTAATTGACAATTTCAGCACGGGTGCAATTTAATTTAATTTATTTTTAATATCCTGTATTTATTGTTTTTTACATTTTATTCCTTTCCTGTGCGCCACCCTGATTCCAATCCGGAGATAGGTGCGGGATATAAATTTGATAAATACATGATAAATAAATAGCTTCCCAAATAGGGAAGAATTCTTTTCCACAGCCTAAAAAAAAATCACATTTGTTGGGCAAAGGGTTGGGTTTTTTTCCTTTCAGTTAATCTTTTCTAAAGCTTTTTCTGAATGGCTAATTGATTAACATGAGGAATTGCTCACTTGGTAGATTTTAAAAACTGCTACTAAACCTGCATTATCATATGCAGTGTACCATATTTGGGTTTCTGAGCAGTGCAGGCAAATGTTTCCTTAGCATGTTGCATTAGCATTATTTAATAGTGGCTGAAAGATAATATGTCTAAGATGTTAATACATGGCTTGGGCCTTTGCTGGGTTTGAAATTGTTAGCAGGTGTTCCTGAAACTGATCCAGGAAATCTGAGGGTAATGCAAAATGTATTCGTTGTGCTTTGCAGTTCATGTGATTAATTCAGGCTCTGTAACAGCCATCCTTTCTCCTGATGTTGGTTGGTGAAATGGGCAAGGGGTAATAAATGGAGGTAGTTGCTGTCTTGTCAAAACCCAGCTATAAATGCAACTATCATATTAAGTAAATTGCATGGAACCAGCCTAACATCGATTGTACTTTATCTCTGCGCCCCCACCCCCCTAGTACCAGTATATAAAATCATCCTTACGATTGTTTATTTTTCCCATATTTTAAATACTGGCTACTTTTTTTGTAGAGCTAACAGAAAAAGTGGAGGCAAAAATAAGTAATCTTGAGGACTCTGATGATTTTGAAGACTTCCAATCAGAAAACGAAGACTTCCAATCAGATGATGAAGATTACGATGTAGCTACCCAAACTGTTTTTCCTGAAATGACAACAGTTACCCAGTATGAAGAAGAGGACTGGGATAAGGAGATGGAAGACTCTGAAAACAATAAAAACTCTTATGGTAAGGGAATGCTTATTTATTATTTTTTAAAAAACATGTTAGGAAACTTAATGACTGGGAAAAATACATCAATAATAATAATAATAAAAATAAAAATAATAAAAATACATCCCTTCTCCCTGGGTCCCTCGTGGAGAAGGGCGGGATATAAATCGAATTAAAATTAAAAAAAATCATATATTTGTCAGACTCCTCATTGGAAAAATTAAAGCATTGATACATGAATTTCTTGGTACTTAGTATGAGAAAAGGGAGAACACAGTTGTATCTGTCATATGTTTCAGGAGTGTGGTTCTAGACTGTATCTAAATTTTAAATAGATACTAGAATGTTACTGATCTCTGATACAAATAAGGCTTATAGCATTATTCAAGCTGGCTCTTTGGCTGTGAGTCAAAGATGAGCACTGCTCCTTAGAGTCAGATACGCTTGATAGGGGAAACTTTACCTTTTTTATATATATTCAGATTAAATGTGCATAGAGTTACATCTATTGAAGAAATCTAATTGTATGAAAGTGTGGCTCCCTGCAAGATATCCAGGTTACCTTCTTTCTGGTCCTAAAGAATTGTTATGTTATAGCAGAGACAATTCTGAGGTGCAGTAGACTACCCGGGAGCTTGTTAAGAGAGAAGATAGGAGAGAATTGCAACTAAGCACTTCCACTATTGTTGGAAGCTGTATTATCAGAATATAAAAATATTAATTCTTAAAATTGCACTCTGGCCTGGTATTAAATAATAGAAACTCCTAAGTAGAAAGGCCTAGTTATTGCTAGTAAATAACTGATATAGCAGCTCCTTTTTTATTTATTACCTTTGAGATTTTTCATAAATTGTGAAGATTTTTTTCAAATATTTATATTGCTTCCTTAGTTTCTTTCCTTTGCATATTTTACAAATACTTGTCCCCTTGATAGTTTAATTTCATTGCCATTTTAACTTTCTCTTAAACATACACAGTTGGGCTGTAAATTTAGAATATTTGTGTAGTTTCAATGAAGAACAATCCTCTGCAAAACCCTATTTGAAAAAACAAATGTTTTCTAACGAGAGCTGTAACTTTAGTTTTATAATTGTTTTGAATTAAAAAATCAATTATTTAAGATACAAACCATCCTTCTTTCTGTTAATCAAGTAATATAAATACAATATCTACAATAAGGTTAGGATAGTAATATGCTAACTTAATCTTTGAAGCAGAAGAATAGCATTTGATAGTGAAAAATATACAGGGTTATTGCCAAGAAACTCTATAAAGCATTAGTATATGTATACGCTCATTTTATGAATGTAAAAATTATCAGACAGAAGTATATACTGTATGATACTGTATGATACAGTTATCATTGGACTGTATCCTAGAGGATACTAATTCTTACTCTTAACTGTCTCATCATGATAGAAACAAAAGGTCCCACTGTCCCAAATAGGATGTGTGGTAGGCATTCTATTTTAAGTTATTTAAGATATTTTCAAAAATATAACACTTTCAATAATTTATTCTGTGTTCTATCCAGGTTGCTTTTCCCTAGGTAAGAAATGTAGTGCTGTATAAGAAATATAGAGTAATGTCTCTGCCTCTCTTTTGAAGACAACTATAATAGTTCATTAATCATCTGTTCTGTCTATTATTTAATGGTTATGTCAACTAATTAAAGACATGTAAAACTATGGTATTATAGATTAATTAATTTAATATATTTATATGATTATAACTATTGTTTTGCAACTATTGTTTTTGGCAGCTAGCATACAATTCAAAAATTTGCAATACAAAAAGCCAACAATATAAAAAACACAATAACAATAATAGTTCTGTGTATTATTTTAAATATGCCTGTTATTTATTTTCTGTATATATGAAATAGTTTATGCACATTCAAGTTTATAGGGCTACCTATTTGTCTGGTTGATTCAAAAAGGTAAAAAAGGCAATTGCCATTAAAAAAAGAAAGGTTATCTGGGATTCACGGGATGCTGTTCTCCTGGATTGTTCAGCAATGAAAAAAATCATATATTAAGTAGAAAAAGTGGGCTGATGAGTTCACCTGTAAGAAAATTGTATATTCAACCATTTTGCTTTACTTATTGACATGCATGACTGCCACTTGCTGCCAACTTCCAGCTTATCAATGCTCTTGGGAAAAGCCCTTAATTGTGTGATCAGAGAGGGAGCCATTCTAAACAATACACACTGATAGACATAATGCACCTATTTATTTCAAACCATTTGTCAAACACTTAGATTGTGATCACATGATCCTGGGAGTGGTGAAATATCTGAAGCTTTGAGAACTTGTTTTTGGTGTGAGTGTGGCGTCCCGACCCCCATGAATTAGTCAGACACAAGGCTTGTCTCGGGATGAGGGTTCAGATCTGACTCCGGGACCCTGTTTTATTAGGAGGTTACAAAGGCAGTCAAACAACACAAGGCTGGTTAACAATTTAACACAGACAATCCTTATTTCTGCTGACTTGTGTAACTTCTTCAGGTGAGATGGTCAAAGGTACGTATAGGACAGTAGAGAACAATGAAAGCTCATCCTTCCTTGATCCAGGTATGATTGTTTCAAATGCCATGGCATTCTGCACGTTTGCCAAGGGAAGTGCAAAGTTCCTTTTGGACTTGTTTTTCACTCAGAGTTCTGTGGAAAGTCCCTTAATAGTTCAATAGTTCAAACATGCTGGTTTGGCTCAAACATTATTCCCACATCTCCTTTTTTATTTCTTTGTTAGCGAATGTTGTAATTTCTTGTAATTGCTCTTGGGATGATGCATACATGATATTTTTATCTCTTCCAAGTATTAATCCTTTACACATAGCAATCAGTGATGGCAAACATTGAATACCACAACATAGTAGCACCAAAACTACTATGATCATGATTATTGTGGACAATATTGAGCGTATCCAGGACCCATCAGGTAACCAGGACCATAAGGCTCCCCATATGTCTACGGCACCTGAGCCGTCCCCACGCATCGGATTGTTCCTAATCATGTCTTCCATGGTTTGCACAGTGTGAGTGATATTTATCTTATAATCATGTATGTATACACAACAGTGGGAATGTATAAGAGCACAAACACCTCCTTTAGCTGCTAATATAATATCCAATGCATATCTATTTTGCAATGTAACAGTTCTTACTTCATTTAACTCTTCATTTACCAATTTCAAAGCTTTAACAATCTGATTAATATTACGCTTTACACATTTCATCAATTCATCTATATCCTTCACAATAATGTTACATTTTTCCATATTTCCCAAAAATATCCCACTCTTTTTTATTTTGTTTGACAAAACAGCGTGAGAAGGGCTAGTAATAATTAGTACATTTCCCACCAAACCTTTCACAACCCATATGCTGGCAAAGAAGCAAATAATCAACAGCAGCACAATTTTGCAAACTAGCTTTACATAAAGCTTATATGGTCAATTGCTAAAATAGCTAAAAAAGTAGCATTAATTGATTGAGCTTCAATCTTCATTCAAATAAGTGTTTGGCTGAAATGATAGCTGCTGTTGCTGAAGGGCAGCAGTTAATAAGTAGATATAAGCAAACGATGACTAAGGAATTAACAGTTAAAACCGCAAAGATGGCAGCATATAAGTTCTCCAGCGCGGCCTGTTCTTTGGTGGTCAGAATTCTCACATCACTGGACAGCTGGTCCGACAAGATCGTATTGACCATTAAGCTGTTTATAGAATCACTTTGGTCATCTCTGGAACTGGAAACTGGGACTGGTACCACGATATTCTTTAGCTGGACGGACACAACATGCTAGAATCCACAAGAACCTGTAGAAGCAAGCACAACATATCCTCGTCCCCCTAGATGGGGAGGCAAACAAACCTTTAAACTATTATGTTATTCATGCCAAATTAGCCAAATTGGGGTACTCCATATACAACAAATTCAACAAATTGATGGATTGATTACAACAAATTGATTGATTAATTGATTAGGTACCCAAGAGCCTAAGAGCCCTCCTTTTTGTTATTTGTTTGGGAAAACAGTCCATAAAGGACCAATGAGCACGTTCCACAACATCTGGACCTGTGGAAGTGTAAAAAAGTTCAAAAATCAAAACAATGTTCCAAGTTGTACAAAATTACTAAAAAGGCCAATGAAAAAATAGTCCAGGCCATTATCAGTCTTGAAAAAGAAAAAGTTGCCCAAGGCAATAATGGCATCAAAAAGGCATTTAGAGTCAATACTAAAAAAAATTCAAAATTAATTCAGATGGAAGCAAATTCTCCAAAGGCAGATATCAGAGACAAACAAACAAAAATGACATAGGATGGAGCACTGTAACCCTGATATCAAAAAGGGATGTAGGAAAAATCAGCTTCATTCATATGGAAGCTAGGTAATTAAAACATTTACAAATGTAGGCAAAATATCTGAAAATCGTTTTTGCTTATAGGTTCAATTAAGCATTTTAAAACGCAACAAAATGTCCAAAAGAAAATCAAAATTGGTTTCAGAGCAGAAAATGAAATATCAAAATCATAGGTTTTGTATGCAGGTGAAAAATCAAAACAGTAAAAGGCAAACAGGTCACCCATTTGCCCTGAATTCCTCAGAAGAGAAAAACGTTTTAAAATGAACAGAAAAACTACGCCCCCCCCCCCCTAATGGGGGGGAAATACTCTCACTGGAGCATCACTCTTTCTCTCTCTCTCATTCACACACAGTTGAAAGGAGCAGACATCCACACACATACACATCATTAAAGAATCTTGCAATTTATTCTTTCTTTATAGGAAAGGGAATCAAAGTACATTCACACCAACTTTACCATCAACATACTCACCTTTGCACTACAACCAAACTACTTGTTTAAACCAATTTTACATACAAAAAATCCCATTTCACTCTTTCTTCATGCAAGTCAATCATTACAACCATTTCAATGAGCTGTACTAAAGCCAATGAGCTCAATTGTTATTATTCAAAGATCTCAACTTCCCTCCAGTTTCATCCAAATGATCACACACACACATCATGGGACAACATTTTCAGACTTGGGGAAGCTGTCCCTTTAAATCTTCAATTTGTATTTGTATTTGGGGAATCTGTGACTTATTTCTGAAATAGTGGAAGAATTCAGAGAGCAGCTTAAACCTTAACTTCTCTCATGTTACCCACAGCTTTAAACCCAAAGTGAAAAGTTTACTTATTTTGCCAGCTTGTCAAACATAGCACAATCAATTCAATCTCTTTCAAATCTACATATTAGTATAGATGCACACAAGAATTTTGGCAAAATTGCATCAAATCAATCAGGTCAAATTATCCAAATCTTCATATCAAAGTTCTGCGGGGATTTTTTCTGACAGAAGCTTGGGGCATGGCAAAACCCTCCTTTTGCAAAGAATTTCTCAGGCTTTGCCATAAACCAACACAGACTCTTCCTGAATAGGGGGAGGTGGAGGGAGGGAACTGGCAGGCACAGAGAAGACAGATTTTTCCTGACCAGCAGTACAGTTAAAATTCTCCTGAAAAGTGGGACAAAGAAGTATAGAAGAAAAGCAATCCTTCCTATAGGTGTGGGGGACAGGGGAGGGTTAGGATTGAGGAATAAGGAGGGGGGACTGCTGCGGGGGGAACCCCCGTGAGCCCTTGTTCATGTATTATAAGGCATTCCATGACCACTTGCCATGTGGACAAAACTTTAGCAAGGGCTCTTGGACTCTCGTGGAAATACGTGCCCAATCTTCTCCACGTGGTCACTTTGAGCGAGCCCTTGTCCGGATAAGCCGGGCATTGTTTCCAATAATTGCTATAGGGATAAAAACAATCCCATCAAGTTTGCATCCAAACCCGGAGACAGGTAAGCCCAGGGCAGGATTAAGATCAAATTATAAACATATAAACTATATACTAATAAATTAAATGGTTCCTTTTGATGTCGTTGGAAAGCTAAAATTGTTGCAGCCAATTCTGCTCTTTGAGCTGATTTTTGGGGTGGAGTTATTTTTGTAACCCAATTCCCATGATTTTGCCAAACACAAGCCCCATAGGTTTTTCCTCCATCAGCAAAAACTGTTTTTGCCTGTAGAGGAATCTTTGATTCCAAATTACTAAATACCAATGGTGTATTTTTAAATATAGCTAATCTTGGATCAGCTGGTGGATGACAGGAAAATTCTCCCATCCAATGTTCTTTATTTAACTTTATAATATCCCCAGGATTCTTACCTTCTTTTAATGCTGCAAACAAAGGTCCTAATTCTAAGGTAGACAATCCCAAATAGGGTCTAATCCAATTCACATTTTCTATTTGATAAGCTTGACTACCAACTACTGAACAAGCTTGAATTAATTCAGCCAATTCCCTTTGTCCAGAGGCTACAAGCGGACGAAGAATTCGTTTACAATCTTCATTCGCATTTTCCACTGCCAATTTATTTAACAATTCATCTATAGCCACCTGGTTGTCAATTTGCTTCTCAATAGCTGCTTTTAATTTATCTATAAAGTTTGAATAGGGTTCTCCATTTGCTTGTTTAATAAGCGTGAAACTACGCCCTGCTCCAGGGGTATCTTCTAACTTTGCTACTGCAATTTTAATTTCCTTTAAAGTTCTCAAAGGTAATGGCTTCCAAACTCTTTGCTGATTCAGTTGTCCATCCATTTCCACAGTTACTGGAAATGCTTCCGGAGTGAGCTCTAACATTTCTCCTGGTGTCATTTCTCCTTGTTTAAGAGCTTCTTCTAACGAAGCTGTTACAGAATCTTTTACATTAGATTTCATTAATGATTCTGTGGGAGCACTTGGTTCCGTTATTAATGACGGATAAAGTGAATTAATGTTTGGAATCAAATGCCCCTGATTTGCCAAATTAACTTCTACTGGATTTTGTGGATAAAATTTTATCTCAGAATACACTGGCAATGCCCTACCAGGAACTATAGATGCTAAAGGTTGTTCCTGAGTTTCAATTGCTTCCATAATTGATCTCCAAGTTGTTAATATGTGTGATGGAGTCCTAGGATTTTGATGAAAAACTGTACCTAGTTTTCTCCCAAGTTTCAGATTTTATACTTCCTTCTAATGGATAAGATGATACATTCTCCCAAGCATATTTCAACAAAGTTTTAATTTCTCCCTCTGTTACTTGCTGAGCTTTCCCATTAAGCTTAGAATAAAAATAATTTCGTCTAGTTATCTCTCTTATTTCCTTGACGTGCCCTAACTGAGCTGTAGAGAGATCGCTGCCCATACCTACGTAGAATCAGAGTCGTCGCGCGACAAACTGATGAGAGCTCACTTCCAAGTCCTGGCGAAAGTATGGCAGAAGACGGACGCACAGAAATTCCTCCAAGGTTCCTCAGTGGTCTTTCTATCGCATCGGAGTCACCACTTGTGAGTGTGGCGTCCCGACCCCCATGAATTAGTCAGACACAAGGCTTGTCTCGGGATGAGGGTTCAGATCTGACTCCGGGACCCTGTTTTATTAGGAGGTTACAAAGGCAGTCAAACAACACAAGGCTGGTTAACAATTTAACACAGACAATCCTTATTTCTGCTGACTTGTGTAACTTCTTCAGGTGAGATGGTCAAAGGTACGTATAGGACAGTAGAGAACAATGAAAGCTCATCCTTCCTTAATCCAGGTATGATTGTTTCAAATGCCATGGCATTCTGCACGTTTGCCAAGGGAAGTGCAAAGTTCCTTTTGGACTTGTTTTTCACTCAGAGTTCTGTGGAAAGTCCCTTAATAGTTCAATAGTTCAAACATGCTGGTTTGGCTCAAACATTATTCCCACATTTTGGTACCACTTGTTTAGCACCATCATTTACTTTGAATGGTCAATGAACAAACAGTTGTTAAACAAGGATTGCGTGTAGTGTCATTTTTATCCTTTGGCTCAATTAGCAAAAGAACAGTCTCAGATACTTCTATTATTATTTTTGTGTTCCTTCGATCTTGATTTGTTTTATTTCTTAATGTTTTAAACAACAACCCTGTTTTTATTTATTTATTTATTTTTATTTTATTAAATTTATACCCCGCCCTTCTCCTTGTTAGGACCCAGGACGGCGCACAGGCATTATTAAAACCACAAAATACAATATCCATTAAAATATATTAAATTACTAGACCCGTGCTAAAAACCCATGTTAAAACCATACCAAATTAATTTATTTTTAAAAAGTCAGAAGTAGGGGCTATCCTAGGCTGGCTTGTTGGAATAGATACGTCTTAAGACGTTGGCGGAAGAGGCGGAAGGCCCTTCCCCTGGGTGTTGCCAACCGGCATTGCCCTGCTGACGGCACCCGGAGAAGACCCTCTCTGTGGGAGCGGAGCGGACGAAGGGATGTATGGGGCAGGAGGCGGTCTCGTATATAGCTAGGCCCCGAGCCATGGAGCGATTTAAAGATGGTCGTCAGCACCTTGAAGCGCACTCGAAAGGCCACAGGCAGCCAGTGCAGCTCGCGCAGGAGAGGTGTTACGTGGGTTTGCCTTGAGGCACCCATAATCACCCGCGTGGCCGCATTCTGTACTAACTGTAGCTTTCGAGTGCACCTCAAGGGGAGCCCCATGTAGAGAGCGTTACAGTAATCCAGCTGGGATGTCACAAGCGCTTGAGTGACTGTGCGAAGGGCTCCCCGGTCCAGTAAGGGGCGCAACTGGCGTATCAGGCGTACCTGATAGAACACCCCCCTGGCCACGGCCGTCACATGGTACTCCATGGACAGCCGGGAATCCAGGAGGACGCCCAAGTTGCGCGCCCTCTCCACGGGGGCCAGTTGTTCGCCCCCATTGGCCAGTGTTAGACTTATCTGGCTGAACCGGGGTACCGGAAACCACAGCCACTCGGTCTTGGAGGGGTTGAGTTTGAGTTTGTTACTACCCATCCAGATCCGTACGGCCTCCAGACACCGGGACAGCACCTCGACGGCATCGTTGGGGTGGTTTGGGGTGGATATGTACAACTGAGTGTCATCAGCGTACAGATGGTATTCCACCCCAAAACCACGGAGGAATGGCGAGAGGACCGACCCCTGAGGGATCCCACATGTGAGTGGCCTCGGGGACGACCTCTGCCCTCCTGCCAACACCCATTGCGACCGACCAGAGAGGTAGGACGAGAACCACCGTAGGATGGTGCCTCTCAGCCCCAACCCCCCAATCGGTGCAATAAGATACCATGGTCGATGGTATCAAAAGCCGCTGAGAGGTCTAATAGGACAAGGATAGAGGAACAACCTCTATCCCGTGCCCTCCAGAGATCATCCACCAACGCGACCAATGCCGTTTCGATGCTGTGACCGCGCCGGAAGCCGGACTAGCGCGGGTCTAGATAATCAACTTCCTCCAGATGTCGGGGAAACTGTTGGGCCACCACACTCTCAACAACCTTCACTAAAAAGTGAAGGTTGGAGACGGGACGATAGTTCTCTAATAAAGCTGGGTCCAGGGATGGCTTCTTGAGGAGGGGCCTCACCACCGCCTCTTTCAAGACGGTAGGCAAGGACCCCTCACTCAGAGATGAATTCACAATACCCTGGAGCCAGCCTCGTGTCACCTCCCAGGATGCCAGTACAAGCCAGGAGGGACATGGGTCCAATAAACATGTGGTGGCTCTAAGGTTCCCCTGCAACCTGTCCATATCCTCGGTAGTAACAAAGTCGAACTCCTCCCAAGGTGTAATCTCAAGACCAGCGCTGGACGCCTCGACTGGACCACAAGTGGAGGGCAACTCGTTCCGAATCTGAGTGATTTTGTCCTGCAGAAATACTCCAAATTCCTCTGCTCGACCCTGCAGAGGGGCTTCCCGCGGCCTCAGATGGAGGAGGGAGCGGGTCACCCCAAACAGGGCGGCAGGGCGGTTTTCCGCGGACGCGATAAGAGTGGCGCAATACTCACGTTTGGCCACTCTTAGCGCCACTAAGTAAGTCCTAATATGGTCTCTCACTAGTGTTCGGTCAGCTTCGGATCGAGAAGATCTCCACCTACTCTCCAGGCGTCTCTTGCGGCGTTTCATCTCCCGAAGCTCCTTGGTAAACCAAGGAGCCTGGGTGACTCGGCGCCGCATGAGAGGCCACAAGGGCGCGACTCGGTCCAAGGCCCCCGTGGCCGCACTATACCATGCGGCCACTAGATCCTCAGTCGAGCCGCGGGGCAGGGACACAGGTACTGGCCCAAGCTCCCTCTGGAACCTTTCCGGGTCCATCAGGCGCCTGGGGCGGAACCAACTCGGTGTCTCCGGTTCCGCCTCCCCGTGGTGGGGTGTGACGGTTAGAAAGTCTATCCGAAGGAAAGAGTGATCTGTCCATGACAAGGGTAAGATGACTAAATCCCCTGTTCCGAGATCACTAATCCAGTGTCCAGAGACAAAAATCAGATCCAGCATGTGTCCTCCCTCGTGAGTGGGGTCCTGAACTACTTTGGTCAGGTCCATGGCCGTCATGGAAGCCATGAACTCCCGAGCTGCCTCAGATGTTTCGCCCGCCGACGGCAGGTTAAAGTCCCCCATGACTATAAGTCTGGGGGTCTCCACTACCATCGCGGCGATCACCTCGAGTAGCTCGGGCAGGCTGCTGTTACATAGCGGGGAGCCAGGTATACAACTAGCAAGCCCAACTGCCTCCCTAGGCCCCATTTCACGAAGAGGGACTCACAGCCGGTCGTCTGAGGCACAGTGGTCTCCCTTGGCTCCAGACTTTCTTTAACGATAACCGCCACCCCGCCACCCCTGCCTAGGGCCCTAGGCTGATGAAATGCACGGTAGCCTGGTGGGCACATATCCCTCGGGGCCCAACCAGGTTTCCGTGATTCCCACCAGGTCCGGGTCCGCCTCTGACACAAGGTCATTTATGAGGGGGGCTTTGTTCACCACGGACCTGGCGTTGCAGAACATCAGCCTAGGGCCCCGGCTCTGTAGTCCCTGACCGCCTAGCCCACGAGTGGAGCACAGGGGGTTGGGGCAGGCGACCTCTCGTAGCCAGCGACCACGAGTCCCCAACCCACGATGGACATCCTGTCTCCCGCCGCCCCTGCCCCTCCCCAAGACCAACCGAATGGGACGGCCCTCAACAGAGACGACCCCCAGTCCCCCCTCCCTAGTGGACTCCTCCTTTATCCTTCTTCCGTCGACCGGCCCTATATCTTGACCCCCCTCTGACTGAGTAAACTCTCTACCCACCCCAGAACCCCTTAAAAGCCGAATTAAAAATTTGGATAAAAACCCCCTAAGTTTGCGCTGCACCCACCTCTCTGGATCAATCAGTCCATCCTCGAGGTGGGCCCGTGTTAGACCCGGGGGCCAGGCCTGCGAGAGGGGAGACTCCCGCAGGCAGAGGAGGTCTAACCTTGAATACGCTAGCATTCCCAGGCCACTCTGGCTATAAAAGGAGGAACGCCTGAGATGATAAAAACGCCTAAGATGGTAAAATGCGTAAGATGTTAAAACAGCAAGTCTGATTAAAGTGGCCACAATGCAGATTGAAAAATATAATAAGACGGATGGGTAGGAAGGATATTAGGAACACATATTGGGAACATATGAAATGGAGAGATCTTTCGGGGGGGGAGGGGGGGCATAACAGATGAATCATAGCACGTATAGATGGTAAAATTCGTGACTTTGCACCCAGTTGTTCGTGTGGAGTGAGAATAGTCCAAAAAACCCTCCATGAGTCCATATCTCATTCTCTGGCATGTCAGTCCAGGCTCCACTCCAGCTGCCGGCCTGGCTCCGCTCCGGCCCGTGCCGGGACAACGCCGGCGCTGGGGCCATTTAAGGCCTCCCCGCTGCTCGCAACCACTCGACATAGATCTTCCGCCGGGCCGCGCGGCCGCGCCAGGGCCTGTGTTTTCAATACTTTTGTAGAGGTCTGAAATTTAATCTGAATTTAATGTGATTATCAGAAGGATATGCCTAAAGGTAATATAACAAGGATGAAATACCTATTATTTCTAAATGGTAAAGATTTTTCTTCTTTTAATTGCAGTTTTTCTTCATTTCTGTAAAATATTAAACTACTGGTGTGATGTGGAGAAGAGTTGCATATTACCATTTAAGGAATGCACATTTTTCTTTCTTGTCTCTAGCATTATTTTTCTGAGTCTTATGCTAGCAAACATAGATCATTTTTTTTCCTTACAAGAACTTATCTGGAGTATAAGACACACCTTAGTTTTTGGGGAGGAAAATAATAATAAGAAATATGCCTACCAGTATCCATGGTATTCAGCTGACACATGGTAACAAGGTCAGCCAATGAATAGGCATAGCAACTAAGTCAGCCAATGAGGGCTATTTGGACTCTGAAATTTGCTGTGTGAGCAACAAGGAGACAGGAAAGAGTCTGGTTTAGCCTAGAACTGAAAGTGAAAATGTTTCTGTTTTGCTTGTATTTACTGCTACCTTGGAAAACCTGCTTTTGATAATGTATATTATTATTATTATTTTAAATCCTGCTGAATCAGTTACTGTGCTTTCTGAATGTAATTGCTACTGCAAACTCTGACCAGCCAGTTCAGCTTCAGCATTTATTGCAGCCTGATTCAGCGCAAATGTTTGGCGGTGGATGGACTGCCTGAATATCCCCAATCAGCTGTTCCAGGCTGCAAGGATTGCCTCAGACCATCACTGCCTCCATGATATATATTGATAGATATTCTCCACGCGAGGTTTTTGGCCTCTGGTGAATGTGGATGGAGCTACATTCGGTGTATAAGATGTGTTTTCACCCTCTTTTTTGGGGGGGAAAGATGCGTTTTATACTCCAAAAAATACGGTAAAAGCATGTTTAGTGTTTACCGTATATTGACATTGAAAACAATTTTTTGTAAAATTTATTTAGTTACATTTTTGTGTAACATGAAGATTTTATAACTTCTGTTCCTGATTTAACTGGATGAAGAGGGTTATTGAATCCTAGAATAATAAGTTTTGTTTATAGCTGCTGTAATATTTACTTCTGTGTGTTAACTGAGCTTTCTAATCATATTGGTCAAAGAACACATTTTGTTTACTTTTTCTTTTAACAAGCGCCATTAGCTTAAGCTCCTTGGAAGAAGGGCTGAATATAAATGGGCAAATTAATATTTATAATAAAGCATTTCTTCAGAAGTTAATAGAATCTTAGCTTGGGTAATTTTGCAATCTACATATATATTAAGTTCAGCATTGTACAATATATATAGTGCATTTTTACATTGTTCCCAAATTGTCTCTTTAGATGTAGACGATATTATCTGCTGTGGAAGTTTCCGGGATTGCAATGGACAGGCATCCTATTCAGTTCAAGAAGAACCTCTGTATGACCCAAGCTTACATCACGTAGCACCATTGACTTTGATTCACTTAAAAGCTGTGACAGAGGACGGCCAATTTGAAGATGCTGTTGACTGAAACATTCCCAGCAATGGGACAAAAACACTAAGTTCTAAATCAGATTTCTCTGTTCAACTGCACAAAATGGAAATGACTGGATACCTTATAAGAATCTAGAGTACTGAAATATTGGGGATCGGATGGATGCAACTTTGTATCACCTTTTGGTTTAAACAAACTTGAAAAGATTTAGGTTTAATTTGTGAAGTGGCTATTGCTGTTAAAATGCTATTAACTATTTTGTGTTATCTCAGTTTTAATTTTGGGTTTGTTTTGCAAGTCTTCACTGAAATGACTACACATTTATTTCTATCTCTTGACACTCATGGGAGTTTCTGAAGCTATAGTTCTACGTTTTGGTATGTTGGAGGTCATTGGGATGCTGGTGGGATAGATAGTAAAAAGATTATTCTTCAGGAATACAGGCTATTTCATTTTGTACAGCATATGTATGTGTTTTATTTAACATAATAAACATGCAGAAATGCTCATAGAATATACTGTTTGGCTAGGGTCTGGATACTTATGTCCACATCTGCTGATTTATTTTTTAAAAATATTACTTTTAAAATAATAACAAAAAGGAAAAAGAACAAACACAAAAAGAAATTAAAAATACATTCTCGTACTTAAAAATAAGTGAAATAACATACAAGAGAGAAAAAAGGTTTTAATGTTATTAGAACAATATAAAGTTACAGTTCTATATATAACTATCCCCAATGCACAGTATTAAAGTGTGTGCGTGTTTCTAATACACTTATATAACTATCATGCTTTTTTTAACATTCTGTACTTTGTATAAATGAATCTCATATTTCCTTATATTTGTCCATATGAAGTTATATCTGTAGGCAGTCCTCTCATAGGTAGCAAGTGTAATCAGGTCCTCAATCCATTGAGTGAATGGGTCTATACATTTATCTTCCCAATGTTGCAATATTAGTCTTTTAGGTATAATAGGGGCACGGAGAATCCATTTTCACTGTATAATTTCACTGTATAAATTCATATATGATTTATTTATGAAAAGTTAATAGAAATCTAATTGATAATGGCTATATGGATACATAAATAAAGACTGTCTGCCATTGTTAAGTCTAAACTATTTTACTTCTAAACTGTCCTCACTTTATTAGGATAATGTACAAAATTTCTTTGGATTTAGGATTTAGGAGGGAGGGAGGGAGGGAGGGATAGATAGATGGATAGATGGATGGATGGATGGATGGATGGATGGATGGATAGATAGATAGATAGATAGATAGATAGATAGATAGATAGATAGATAGATAGATAGATAGATAGATATTCTGAATATGCAAGATACATGTATGATAAAATTCCAGAAACACTTTTAGACCTTAGAGATTTAAAAGAGACTTAGGGACTAGATTATTTGGTTCTACTCTACAAGTCCACAAGGTCCCAGTTGGGAGGCAGAAGGGCAAGGGATCTCCCTCCTGCCTCTCTGTCAACCACCCAAATTGGTGCTTCCCAAGATTAGGAAGTTCTCTTTTTTGGAAGAGGGTGTGCCAAAGTATAGTGAGATGGGTGGGGTTGAAAAGCCACAAGATCTACTGCCCCTGCAGCATTCTTGCCATGCCTCATGGCCTCAAGGTTAAGGGAATGTAGACAAGCCTTTCAGCTGCTCTGAAGAATTTTTCTTGTTGCTTGCAAAGGCAGAGAAATATTTTGTTTTATAAAAAAAACTCCAGAAGAGACCAGTAAGAGGTCGGATTGCTTTGGAATTCTATGAAGAGACCCTTGAATTGCTATTTATGCTTATGATTAGTTATAATTTTATACTTCAAAAATTACATGTTTTGGCATAAGAAATTACCAAACCAAAATATTCAGATAAATCCAAGTATTGTTTACT
This sequence comes from Rhabdophis nuchalis, assembly GCA_039707465.1. Taxonomy (NCBI): domain Eukaryota; kingdom Metazoa; phylum Chordata; class Lepidosauria; order Squamata; family Natricidae; genus Rhabdophis; species Rhabdophis nuchalis. The sequence continues at coordinate 177,149,184 of CM077646.1, read as the reverse complement.
TGATTTTGTAGGATGGGGTAAATAATGCACCTACTTCTTCCTAGCCATGACACACTTAAACAGATTTCATCTACTTTTCCCTACTAAGAGTATAGACTCTATGGGCTTGTCCTCATGTCCCACGGATTGCTATCCAAAAATACTTTGCTAACCTGTCAGCCTGGTAACCTGAAGCAGCTTGAAATCATGTTTCATTCCATTGTTAAAATGGTGTGTTTTGTTTCCCTGGCCCAGGTCTTGGCATGAAACCCATCTAAAATGGACATGGGAATGAGAATCAGAGGTCCGTCCAGCTCTAATTGGCCACCTAATTCTGATGTGTCCCCTTTTCTGATGGCTGGACTTTGTTTTATGGCTATTTTATATTGGCTGACAGAGACCACACTCAGGGCTTCTAGTCCATCCATCCCCCAAATTTGTTCTTTTTCAAAAGCAGTATTGAAAAAGAACCTCTGAAATGAGGTTGATATACCCGTGAAAGTTCCGACCTCACCCTACTAGCTGATGTTTGAGTTAAGAGATTCTGGTTGAAGAATGAAGTAAATTTGTGTATCTTCCTCTGAATTCCACAAGGATTACTATATATATTTATATGGTTTTTGGATATTTTTACTGTAATGGCTCCACCAATGTCCTAATACTAATATAAGATATTATTTTTTAAATCTATATAAAAAAATCAGTAACTAGTATGTTATACTATTAATTTTTCCTTTATTTTTTCTCAGATGCGCATATTTGTCCACCCCATGTTTTATGCAACTGTTTTGAATGAGGAATATGATTCCCCTGGTTGCGCTCGCGCGAAGATGGCCGTTCGGCTTTAGAGCTCCGAATGGGCCATGGAGCTCGTTGGCACTTTTTACATGCCCCAGCCCTCCTAAAGCTTGGCTGAGGGCTGGGATCGATTGGGGGACTCACCCTGACATCCTGGGGTGAAGTCCGAAGTTCGAAGGCTGCTCCAGAGTCGTGGCAGCAAGGGTGGCGTCGGCGTCTCCGGGGTGAGAGCGCCGGAGCGAGGACGCCGTCCGTAGCTTCCGCTGATGGGGGCGGGCGCTGGACCGCGTTGCGCTGGCCGCGTCGCGCCGGAGAGGCCCGGGGAAGGCCCGGGGAAGGCCCTGGGAAGTCGGGGGGGCCTGGGGAAGCTTGGAGGAGCCCGCCCCCCCGGGGAGCTGCACGGGAGCGAGGACGGCGCTGGTGTCTCCGGCGGTGAGAGTGCCGGAGCGAGGGGCGGCGTCCTTGGCCTCCGTTTGATGGGCCGCGCCGCGCCGCATTGGAGAGGCCTGGAGAAGCCCAGAGAAGTTTGGGGAAGCCCGGGGAAATTTGAAGGACCCCCCTCCCCGGGGGAGCTGCAGGAGAAGGATGGTGGACGGTGGTGAGAGCGCCGGGAGACCAGTGGCGAAGGCGGCGATGGTGGAGTGGCGGTGAGAGCGCTAAGGAGGAGAAGGCCGGTGTGCCGGGGCAGCGGTGAATGCCGGCCGGGTCGCTGGATGCCAGGCTGGTCGGAGAGGCTGGTCGGAGAGGCCTGGTGGCCTCAGATGGTTGCGAAATGGCGGTGAGAGCGCCGAGTGGCGGCCTAACATGGGGACGACGGCGGAGACGGTGGTGGGAGCACCGGAGCAGAGGTGGGCGTTCCCGGCGCCCTTGAGGCGGCGGTGGACGCTGACCGGACCGTCGCATACCTGGCTGGGCCGGCGGTGGCCGAAGGACGCTGGGGAATTTTCCATCGGGGAGATTGGACTCCCCTCCAGCGCCGAGGGCACCTGACTTATGACCGGAATTGATTTGAGAGAGCTAAGTCACAGAACGCAACCGGAGACCCTTTAAGACCTGTTAAGCCCCCTAAGACCTTTTAAAGACCGAAAGATCCTAAGACCTTGAAGATCGTTGAACCTCCTCTCATGTGGCCCTTGTGAGGCCTGTAAGATCTTATTGACCCATAACCTTTAAGACCTTGGTTTGAAGCAGCTGTAGTAATAATATTCTGAACTTACCCCCCATCGATGCACTGGTGCACTTTACATCCACTCTTTTAAGTGTTACCACTATGTGTTTTAATTCTATTTATTCCATCTATTTATGAATTTTAATGTGCCAACGATGCTTGATTTTATCCATGACCCATTTTTACATTTTATAATCATTTTGTACTCTAAAACCGATTTGCTACGACTGCGAGAGTCCCCGCTCTCGCAGGTTTGGCCCTCCGCTTTAACGAGGGCCCGCCTTGATGAAGGATTTATTAACCTGGAGAGGTGGGCGAAGCGCGGCCTTAGGGGTTTTTTAGTTTCTAAATTATTGTCTATTTTAGGGGGTACCAGGGAGGGGGGAGGGTATAAACAGTTAGGAAGAGAGGGCCAGGCCGGCAGTCGGCGGAGGGTAGCGGAGGGATCCGTGAGGGGGGGGAAAACACGAGTCGTCCCTATGGAGGGCATTTCCATCCCGACGGTCGTGGGGAGAGGCGGGTCCGAGGGGAGGCAAGTTCCATCCTCCCGGTTGGGGGCACGCAGCCGTTGGTTGCATACGGTTGGGTGTCACAACCCCTGCAGGCTAGGTGGTCAGGGAATACAGAGCCAGGGCCTGAGGCTGATGTTTTGCAATGCCAGGTCCGTTGTCAACAAAGCCCCCCTCATTTGTGACCTTGTGTCAGAGGGGGAGCCGGACCTGGCAGGAATCGCGGAGACCTGGTTGGGTCACGAGGGTGGACTCCCCCTCGTTGAAATGTGCCCACCAGGTTACCGCGCTTTTCATCAGCCTCAGACCCTAGGCAGGGGTGGTGGGGTGGCGGTTATTGTAAAGGAAGCCGAGAGAGACCACTGTGCCACAGACCACCGGTTGTGAGTCCCTCTGCGTGAAGTGGGGCCTAGGGAGGCAGTTGGGCGTGCTGGTTATATACCTGGCTCCCCGCTATGTAGCAGCAGCCCTGCCTGAGCTCCTGGAGGTGATCGCTACGGTGGCAGTGGAGACCCCCAGACTCTTAGTCATGGGGGACTTTAATCTGCCATCGGTGGGCGAATCATCCGAGGTAGCTCGGGAGTTCATGGCTTCCATGACGGCCATGGACCTGACCCAATTAATTCAAGGCCCCACCCACGAGGGTGGACATACACCGGATCTCATCTTTGTCTCTGGCCAGTGAAAAAGTGATCTGATTATAGGGGATATAGCCATCACACCCTTGTCATGGTCAGACAACTCACTTCTCCGGCTCGACTTTCCAACCGCTACTCCCCTCCGCGGGGAGGCGGAACCTGAGACAGGCGCCTGATGGACCCTGATGGGTTCCAGGCGGCGCTTGGGCCACTTCCTGTACCCCTGGCCCGCGCCCCAATGGAGGACCTCACGGCCGCATGGAATAGTGCGGCCGTGGGGGCCTTGGATCGGGTCGCGCCCTTGCGGTCTCTCTTGCGGCGGCGAGCCACCCTGGCCCCTTGGTTTACCGAGGAGCTGAGGGTGATGAAACGCCACAAGAGATGCCTAGAGAGAAGATGGAGGTCTACCCGATCTGAATCTGACCGGACACAAGTAAGAGCCCATTTATGGACTTACATTGTGGCGCTGAGAGTGGCCAAACGTCATCATTGTGCCACTCTCATAGCATCCGCAGATAACCGCCCTGCCGCCCTGTTTAGGGTGACCCGCTCCCTCCTTCAACAGAGGGTGCGGGAAGCCCCGCTACAGGGTAGAGCAGAGGAATTTGTGATTTATCTGCAGGAGAAAATCGCTCAGATACAGAACGAGTTAGCCCCCATTCATGGCCCAGTGGGTTGCCACGAGGCGGATCTTGTTTGACTCCGTTACTTCCGAGGATATGGACAGACTACGTGGGCGACTGCGAGCCACCACATGTTTATTGGACCCGTGTCCCTCCTGGCTTGTACTGACATCCTGGGAGGTGACACGAGGCTGGCTCCAAGAGGTTGTCAACGCTTCTTTGAGGGAGGGTTCCTTGCCTGCCTCCCTTAAAGAGGCCATGGTGAGGCCCCTCCTGAAGAAGCCCTCTTTGGATCCAGCTCTTTTAAACAACTATCGTCCCGTCTCCAACCTTCCCTTCTTGGCGAAGGTTGTCGAGAGTGTGGTGGCACAACAGTTTCCCCGTCACCTGGAGGAAGTTGATTATCTAGACCCACGCCAGTCCGGCTTTCGGCCCGGGCATAGCACCGAGACGGCATTGGTCGCGTTGGTCGATGATCTCTGGGGGGCCAGAGATGGGGGTTGTTCCTCCATCCTGGCCCTATTAGACCTCTCGGCGGCTTTTGATACCATCGACCATGGTATCCTATTGCACCGGCTGGGGGGGTTGGGGGTGGGAGGCACTGTTTTGCAGTGGTTCTCCTCCTACCTCTCTGGCCGGTTGCAATTTGTGTTGACAGGGGGGCAGAGGTCGACCTCGAGACCCCTCACATGTGGGGTGCCTCAGGGGTCGGTCCTCTCGCCCCTCCTGTTCAACACATATATGAAGCCGCTGGGTGAGATCATCCGTGGTTTTGGGGTAGAGTACCATCTCTACGCTGATGATACTCAGCTGTATATATCTACCCCAAACCACCCCAACGATGCCGTAGCGGTGATGTGCCAGTGCCTGGAAGCCGTGCGGGTCTGGATGGGAAGTAACGGACTCAAGCTCAACCCGACCAAGACCGAGTGGCTGTGGTTTCCGGCTGCCCGGTTCAACCAGCTGTCTCTATCGCTGGCCATAGGGGGCGAACTGTGGATGGGGCGCGGATGGGGTGGATGGATGGGGCGGATGGATGGGGCGCGCAACTTGGGTGTCCTCCTGGATTCCCGGCTGTCCATGGAAGATCAAGTGACAGCCGTGGCCAGGAGGGCGTTTTACCAGGTTCGCCTGGTTCGCCAGTTGCGCCCCCTATTGGACCGGGATGCCCTTCGCACAGTCACTCATGCTCTCGTGACATCCCGACTGGACTATTGTAACTCTCTCTACATGGGGCTCCCCTTGAGGTGCACCCGGAGGCTGCAGTTGGTCCAGAATGCAGCCGCGCGAGCAATAATGGGTACCACAAGGTACACCCATGTAACACCGCTCTTGCGCGAGCTGCACTGGCTACCTGTAGTCTTTCGGGTGCGCTTCAAGGTGCTAGTCATCATCTTTAAAGCGCTCCATGGCTCGGGACCTAGCTATCTGCGGGATCGGATTCTGCCTCATACTTCCTCACGGCCGATTCGCTCCCACAGAGAGGGACTTCTCCGGGTGCCGTCCACCAGACTTTGTCAGCGGGCGAAGCCCAGGGGAAGGGCTCTCTCTGTGGCGGGCCCTGCCCTCTGGAACGACCTCCCCCCCGATATTAGAACTACCACGGACCTCCGTTCCTTCCGTCTGAAATTGAAAACGCACTTTTTCTGCCTGGCCGGCCTAGGGTAGCCTCTTACCACAGTATTATAGGGTTTAGGGTTTTAATGATTGGTTTTGGGGAATTTTAGCGCAGGGTCTTATTGTTTAATGTGTTTTTTAACCGTTTTGTATATTTATTGTTTTAATTTTCCCTGTGCACCGCTCCGAGTCCCCTTGGGGAGAGGGAGCAGTCTAGAAATTAAATATTATTATTATCATTTATTATGATATCTATTGTGTAAGATTCCTCTCTGTCCAACAGGTCGTAAAGTTATAACAACTGCTTTGCTTAGCAATGGAAATTCTGATGTCAATTGTGGTTGTAAGTCAAGCACAACCTGTATACATATTTAGGTACCAATTTAGGTTACTGAATGTTTTTTTCTTCTATGTGTTTAGCAATCTGCTTCCATCCATAACATTTTTGGTATTCAGTCTTTCAAAACATCTGTGGTATATATGTGCATGCATAGGCAGACTTCTGCTTTTTGTATTATTTTAGATTTTCACTGTTGCAGTCTATGCAGTAAAACCTATAGAGGGCAGCAGTCATCCAGGCCATAGCCAGTTTTATTTTCCCAAAATGTGGTTATGCAAAAGTGATGCACTTTACTCAAACAGCAAAAGCTTCTAAAATGTTGAGATGAAATGAGGTCTTGTTCAGCTAAATATATAAAATATATGCTTTTGAAAGATACATGTTTTGTCCAACTCCAAAGATTAAAAGTAAAAATTTACTGTCTGTCTGCAATAAAAATTTTAAGGTCTGTCTGTATTAGCTTCAAAACAAATGTTGCATTTCCTTGTTTGCACTATCCCAGGGGCCCAGGTGCATGTTATATCTTTATTCTTCTAATACACAATAGCTCAAAATTAATTAGTTGGAAATTAAGAAGCAGACTGAACCTTGTATATTGGTTTCCCTTTATTTTATTATATTCAAATTGTACCTGCTATACTATACATAAACCTGCATAATTTGCTGCTTCTCTTGGATCACGGAAAAGGCTTACCTTGTATAGTATTTTTTTCAAAGTGGTCCAATAAAGCTAGTACACAAGATGTAGGATAATGTGGATACATACTGTATTTTTCGGAGTATATGGCGCACTGCAGTATAAGATGCACCAAGGTTTTGAAGAGGCAAATTTAAAAAAAAAAGTAGATAGGTAGATAGAGGGATAGAGAGGGAGAGAGAGAGAAATAGAGTAGGTAGGTAGAGAGAGTGAGAGAGAGAGAGTAGTTAGGTAGTTAGGTAGGTAGGTAAAGGGATAGAGAGAGAGAAATATATATATATAGAGAAATACAGTAGATAGGGAGAGAGAGAGTAGTTAGGTCGGTAGATATAGATAGATAGAGAAATAGAGATAGAGAGGGAAATACAGTAGATAGGGAGAGAGAGTAGGTAGGTAGTTAGATAGAGGGAGAGAGAGAGAGAAAGAGAGAGAGAGAAATTCAGTAGGTAGATTGGGAAAGAATAGGTAAGTAGGTAGAAGTTCCCAGGTGTATTTATCCATGTGCTGGAGAAGGAAATCGCTGACAATCTGCAGCACCTAAAACTTCGTTTCTGCTGGCACACCACTTGATCAATGTAATTCTCATCAACCACTCTAACTAAAGAGCTTTCCGAAAGGAAAAAAAAAAGTTTTTGCACTCTGCAAACCTCCCCAAAACAGTCTGTTTTTTGCAAAAATGGGCCTGTTTTATTTTTTTTTTAAAGGCATGAATAGTTTTTAGGGGGCTTGCAGAGTGTTCCTGGGGGGGTTGGAGGGGTCAAAAACGAGGAACAAATGCCCATTTTTCGCAAAAACGGATTGTTTTTTTTTGTTTAAAAATTTGCATGCATAGCTCTTAGGAAGCTTATAGAGTGCTGCGGGGGGGGGGGACGAGAAACAGGCCACCTTTCACTCATTTCTGCCCTTCCCAGCCCCCAGGAGCCCTCTGAATGCCTTCATAAGGCCATAGGGGACGAACACCTTACCCCTGTGGATGGGGCACGCAACTTGAGCGTCCTCCTGGATACCCGGCTGTCCATGGAAGATCAAGTGACAGCCGTGGCCAGGAGGGCATTTTACCAGGTTCGCCTGGTACGCCAGTTGCGCCCCCTATTGGATCGGGATGCCCTTTGCACAGTCACTCATGCCCTCGTGACATCCCTACTGGACTACTGCAATTCTCTCTACATGGGGCTCCCCTTGAGGTGCACCCGAAGACTTCAGCTTGTCCAGAATGCAGCCGCGCGAGCAATAATGGGAACCTCGAGGTTTACCCACATAACACCGCTCTTGCGCGAGCTGCATTGGCTGCCTGTCGTCTTTCGGGTGCACTTCAAGGTGTTAGTTACCATTTTTAAAGCGCTCCATGGCACGGGACCTAGTTATCTGCGGGATCGGATCCTGCCCCATACATCCCTGCGGCCGATTCGCTCCCACAGAGAGGGACTTCTCCGGGTGCCGTCCACTAGGCTATGCCAGCGGGCGACGCCCAGGGGAAGGGCCTTCTCTGTGGCGGGCCCAGCCCTTTGGAACAACCTTCCCCCCGAAATTAGAACAACTACGGACCCCCGCTCCTTCCGTCAAAAATTGAAAACACACTTCTTCTGCTTGGCCGGCCTAGGTTAGTCTTCCGTCTTTTAATTGGGTTTTAGGGGATTGTAGCGTAATTTTAATAGGGGATTTTAGCGCAGGGATAATTTTTGTTTAATTCTTATTTTATCTATTTACCTATTTATGTATTTTATATTAGTATTTTTAATTTCCCTGTGCACCGCTCCGAGTCCCTTTGGGGAGAGGAGGCGGTTTATAAATAAAATATTATTATTATTATTTTGGTGAAGGCGGGGCCTTAGGAAGTAAAAAATGCTGTATTCAGGGTATAAGACATACCCAGATTTTCACCCTTTTTTGAGGAAAAAGGTAGCATAAGGCATTAGGAGTAATGGGAATGATTGCCTTATCCTCCATGAATTTTAAAGTTGGTGGTAGTAATAAAATCAAGACTTAATACTAAATCATACATTTGTGGAGAATTTATTTAAAATATTTACGAGACCCCCTTTCAACTTGAAACAAAAAATAGAACTTTTAAAAAACAAGATGATAAACACATAATGCAGAAACCCCCACCATTAACATAGAGAAAAACAATACTCTACAATGTAATGGTTGAAATACTGGACTTTGAAGAAACTCAATGGGTGACTTTGAATCAATCAGTTCTTTTAAGCTTATCTTTCTTCATAAACTTCTGTATAAAAGTCAAGTATGTATGTATATCTGTGTGTGTATGCGTATTATAATTTAAATATATGTGTATGTGTCTATTATAATTTTTAATTTAAGTAATCTGTGTATATACACACAAACACTATACACACATACTGTACATATACACAGTATTTATTTTTTATCCTGGCATTCAGCCTCCTTGTCCTGGTGTGGAGTTGCTTCTCTCAGACTGCCAAAGGATGTGCCCTCACAATGTTGTCTCGGTCTCATCTTCAGCCTGCTGCCAAGGCCATCCAAATATGACTTTAGTTGTTTCAGAGTGGATATCTTGGCACAGGTCATTCCAAGCAGACTGTGTACCACAAAGGAGGAGATGGTTTGACTTCTTTTAATAGTAATTTTATTTAAAAATACAGCTACAACAATAAAAAGTAATACTTAAAAAAATACTAGGCGTCGGTATGAAAAATAGAAAAAAAACCCTCTGACAACTACAGCTCTTCAGCATTTTACCCAGCAGTTACACAAGTGATCACTAGATGGCAGTAAAGTGATGCAAACACCAACATTTTTGTGCCATCTTGTGGTCAACAAGTCAACTAATAAAAGAGTTGAAAATTTTGTTGATATATACAAGAACACTCCACAGATCCACATGCTTCTCACATTATTAGGTTGCAGTCAAAATATGTAAACCCTTTCTGGCCATCTTAGTGTTCATTACGTCAATAGGTTGGGGAAGGGGAGGAATATAAAAAAAGATATTGAATAGAGTGCCCAGACAATACAAATAGCTCTGGCATAGTGTGGCAGTTGGTAGTGGCTTTTTCTGCAGTTGGAGACATCTGAATTTCAGCCAGGGGAATGCAACAATGTTGTTCTTTCAGCATTGTGTGGTACAGCTGAAGGAACAATGGCACAACAGGGTCCCACTTGAGATGCATGGCAAAAGCATGCTATAGGGACAGCAAGATTTAGAGTGACAGGAATTCTCCTTGACTCTGAAACAAGCAGCTACATATTTTCAAATGACATAGTAAGATTTTTTTATTTTCATTTTTGGGAAGGAGAATTTAGGCCTACGTTTTAAAAAATATAAAAAGTAGAGTTGGCACTTTTTGGAAATGGTTTGGAAAATAGGGCATGGATAAAAATATTTTGCATGGATGTTTTCTAATTAACAGTAGCATGTTCCATCTTTATAAATAAAAATGTAAAATAGTTTGTGCAAAGCCACTAATCTCAGAAAGTACTGAACCGATCGGCTCCAAACATTCACACAAAGTTCCCAAGGACTTCCAATATCATACATACTTATTTTGTGGCTAGCACACGTGTGTCATGTGCACAGTACACAAACGTAAAATGTACCCACTTCTCAGATTTTTACCTCCCTGTAGCTCCTCCCACCCGGCATTTCCAGCAGTCCTTTCCTCAGCAACACTGTATCGAGGCCTAAAAGGGCCAAAACAAAGCACAGAGGATAGCAAACTCCCAGGTGGCCCATAGAGAGAGGGAGAAATACAGTAGGTAGGTAGGTAGGTAGGTAGGTAAGTGGGTAGGTAGGTAGAGAGGGAAAGGAAGAAATACAGTAGGTAAGTAGGTGGATAGGATAGATAGAGAGAGGGAGAAATACAGTAGGTAAGTATAGGAATAGAGAGAGAAAGGAAGAAATACAGTAGGTAGGTAGGTAGAGGGATAAATAGAGAGGGAGAAATAAAGTAGGTAAGTAGGTAGGTGGATAGAGGGAGAAAGGAAGAAATACAGTAGGTAGGTAGGTAGGTAGGTAGGTACGTAGGTGGATAGATAGGGAGAAATACAGTAGGTAGGTAGAGAGGGAGAAATACAGTAGGTAGGTAGGTAGAGGGATAGAGAGAGAGGGAGAAATACGGTAGGTAGGTAGGTAGATAGAGGGAGAAAGGGAGAAATACAGTATGTATGTATGTATGTAGGTAGGTAGGTAGGTAGGTAGAGGGATAGATAGGGAGAAATACAGTAGGTTGGTAGGTAGGTAGAGGGAGAGAGGAAGAAATACAGTAGGTAGGTAGGTAGGTAGGTTGGGGGTTATACGGTGGTTGTGTGTATGCGTGCAGGTGTAGATCTATACACAGATTGGTTGGCCATTTAACCAGACTGGGCCACAGCAATGTGTGGCCGGGTACATCTAGTTCAGTATAAAAGTGATTCCCTATTTTTGGACACTAATTGTCCGCAGCCAACATGCCTATCCTGCTAGTTATGAATAATGGAATCATAATCCAGGCTTCTGAATAACATCAAGTTGGGGAATAAGTGTTATGCAGTAATATTCAGTTTCCAAGCATTGATCTTTGCATAGCCAATATTGCATATTCAGCAGGCCAAAAGGAGTTATAAAAATATTTCCTAAATTTTATATGATGAACATTCCAAAGAAGAACAGTTCATGTCAAGTCATTTCAATGCAAGACCAATTAGTTTTGAATTAAATTTCCCCCCCAAACCATCTTGAAAGTCATCCTTAATAGATCACTGAAATGGTCTAATATCAAGATTGTGAAAGATGAAAAATGGAGCGTTGGTGCACAACTAAGTCTAGAAGCCCCTCTAAGGTGCATGATTAGAGGTTAAGAGACAAGAGAGCTAGCCTTGTGAGACAACTTACCCATTCCTCAATAAAGGAAACTGTCTACTCTAATCCAACATCTGGAAGATCACACTGGGTTGTTTTAATTTCTTTGCCCTTATTTATTCACCATTATTGCAAGAGATCATTTCCTCGGTAATGATTTATAGTGTATTTATTTTATTTTATTTTATTTATTTATTTAAATTTATACCCCGCCCTTCTCCACAGAGGACCCAGGGCGGCGCACAGGAAATTTAAAAAACATACAAAAATACAATAAATATAATTTTAAAAACTATTAAATAACCCCATCCTGCGCTAAAACCAAATTTTAAAACCCAATTTAAAACTATCTTAAGTCCCCAAGGAAGGTTAGGCTAGGCCGGCTTGTTGAAACAGATATGTCTTAAGACATTGGCGGAAGAGGCGGAGGTCGGTGATGGTACGTAATTCAGGGGGTAGGTCATTCCAAAGGGCTGGCCCCGCCACAGAGAAGGCTCTTCCCCTGGGCGTCGCCAGTCGGCATTGTCCGGCCGACGGTACCCTGAGGAGGCCCTCTCTGTGGGAGCGGATTGGTCTGAGGGATGTATGGGGCAGGAGGCGGTCTCGCATATAACTAGGTCCCGAGCCATGGAGCGCTTTAAAGATGGTAGTCAAAACCTTGAAGCGCACTCGAAAGGCCACAGGAAGCCAATGCAGCTCGCGCAGGATCGGTGTTATGTGGGAGCATCTAGTGGCTCCCATAATCACCCGCGCGGCTGCGTTTTGGACTAGCTGTAGCTTTCGAGTGCACCTCAAGGGAAGCCCCATGTAGAGAGTATTACAGTAGTCGAGTCGGGACGTCACGAGTGCTTGAGTGACTGTGCGTAGGGCAGCCCGGTCCAGTAAGGGGCCCAGTTGGCGCATCAGGCGAACCTGATGGAACGCCCCCCTGGCCACGGCTGCCACATGGTCCTCCATGGACAGCCGGGAATCCAGGAGGACACCCAAATTGCGCGCTCTCTCCACGGGGGCCAGTGTTTCGCCCCCAATGGCCAGAGTTGGAGTGATCTGGCTGAACCGGGGTGCCGGAAACCACAGCCACTCAGTCTTGGCAGGGTTGAGTTTGAGTTTGTTACCACCCATCCAGATCCGTACGGCTTCCAGACACCGGGACAGCACTTCGGCGGCATCGTTGGGGTGGTTTGGGGTGGATATGTACAACTGAGTGTCATCAGCGTACAGATGGTATTCCACCCCAAAACCACGGATGATCTCACCCAGCGGCTTCATATATGTGTTGAAAAGGAGGGGCGAGAGGACCGACCCCTGAGGAACCCCACATAGGAGAGGCCTCGAGGTCGACCTCTGCCCTCCCGTCAACACATATTGCGACCGACCAGAGAGGTAGGATGAGAACCACCGCAGAACGGTGCCTCCCAGCCCCAACCCCCCCAGTCGGTGCAATAGGATACCATGGTCGATGGTATCAAAAGCCGCCGAGAGGTCTAATAGGACTAGGATAGAGGAATACCCTCTATCCCGCGCCCTCCAGAGATCATCAACCAACGCGACCAATGCCGTCTCAGTACTGTGACCGGGCCGGAAGCCGGACTGGCGCGGGTCTAGATAATCAACTTCCTCCAGGTGTCGCGGAAACTGTTGGGCCACCACACTCTCGACAACCTTCACTAAAAAGTGAAGGTTGGAGACCGGACGATAGTTCTCTAGTAAAGCTGGGTCCAGGGACGGCTTCTTGAGGAGGGGCCTCACTACCGCCTCTTTCAAGACGGCAGGTAAGTAGCCATGCTGTGATGATAAAAAGCCTGTCTTCATTAGTGATTTGTTGCCACAGCAATGGCAGGGTAATGCTATAAGTCACAGTAAATCTCTAGCAAGGAAAAATTCAGAATTGTGTAGGATTTTTGCTACTTTACTCCCCCCGCTTTACACTTGTTTGTTTCTAGACTACCCATTTTTCTCAAGGGATTGATCATCTAGAGAAGAAAAATATTCAAAAAAGTGGTTGCCTGAATACTTGCAAGTCTTTTTGCTTAACGTTATTACATTTTAAAAATATATATAAAATACAAAATAAAAAAGGGAAAAATTGGGGAGAAGAGATAAAAAAAGGTAAAAAGTGAAAAAAATATTAAGAGAAAAAAGGGAATGACCAGACTTTCCTCAATGCAGGTAGAAGCATATACAGTAAACTAACCTCTTGCTCTTAAGTTAAAACAAAAACATGTAAAAATATACACATTAAACAATCAAGATAACATTAAAACCATGCAACGCAAATCCTTGAATTGGTTGCAACACTTGATCCTGCAAAGGTCCCTTCAGCCATCAACATTTTTGTTGAAGCTACCCAGTAGTTGAATGTAGAATGCAAGGATGTCAGCTTTAATGCTGTCTAGCTTGCCAGGTGTAGAATTTAATGTGTCCTGCCCTCATTCCAATTTTTAAATCTTCAAAAATACAAACAACCTTTTCCCCTCCCTTCACAGTGTCCAGCATCCACTTTCCTTCATGTACATCACTCATGAATTTATCACTTTGTGTGCATGAGTATATTAAGCTGGTAATTGGCAAAAAGCACCTCCTGCGGTGAAAGTGGTTTTTTTAAAGCAATCAAGCAAATCCATGGAGAAGCCCATAAAGCCTTCTCTTTGTAATGCCACATCAGCTCTGCTGGTGGGCTACATTACAAATTGTAACCAACCCAGGAAGAGTTTCATGCCAGGAAAGCAGTTTTTCCAGGACCGAGTCAAGCATGGTGGTTCACTGCCAAGAGGCCAGGAAAATAAATTGAGTTTTCTCTTGGGAGCACCCACATCTTTAGAAATGGGAGCCAATGAAATGTTGCCATCTATTCCTGAAGTGGGGTGAAGGGAGGGGCAAAGCCTTCCTTTTGCGAGGAGGAGGAGGAAACACATAATTTGAAAGTTTGCCATAGGTCAGCTGGTAATGTCTTGAGCCATAAAAGCTACATGTTCAAAATACACGAAAAACTCATTGTATGGCAGGTTGCCATGCTAAAGAGATAAACATGAGTCAACATCCACAGAGTTGAAGTCCCTAAGGCATCCTTTTCTAGAACCTGTTATGCAGATAAGAATTTGTGGGAAAAGGATGCTTTCATTCCTATCCTTAAAATCCTGGTCCTGAAGGATGTAAAACTAACTGGGAAGTCCAGGAAGATCAGTGAGATCCAGTTCCCTTGTCCGCATCTGCGGGATCACATTCTGCCCCTTACCGATTCGCTCCCACAGAGAGGGACTTCTCCGGGTGCCGTCCACTAGGCTGTGCCAGCGGGCGACGCCCAGGGGAAGGGCCTTCTCTGTGGCGGGCCCGACCCTCTGGAACGACCTTCCCCCCCGAAATCAGAACAACCACGGACCTTCGCTCCTTCCGACAGCTATTAAAAACACATTTCTTCCGCTTGGCTGGCCTAGGGTAATTCAAATTTTAAATTGTTAAGGGGTTTTTAGGGATAGTTTTAATTTTATAGAAGTTTTTAGCGCAGGGTAAGTTTAATACGATTTTAATTTTGTACTTTGTCTGTTTTAATTGTTTTTTTAATTCCCTGTGCCCTGCCTCGAGTCCCTTCGGGGAGAGAGAGTGGGTTATAAATAAAATTTATTATTATTATTATTATTATTATTATTATTATTATTATTATTATTATTATTATTATTATTATTATTATTATTATTATTATTATTATTATTATTATTATTATCCCACAGAAGGTCATCAAAGAGATATTATTTATGGGAAACTGGGACTGAAGCCAGACAGATAATCATTGATATGCAATCATAATCATTGATTGCAATCATATTTTTTTTAAAAAACTATCCTGTTTCTCACCTTTCCCTGGACTAGTAATGTGGAGAGCATTCAATCATGCCTCAGCCTTGGCTTTTCCTCTCCTGGTTTTTAAACTGACAACCTTTCAGTCAATGTGCTATTGGTGCTTTTTGTTAATAAGATTAAATGCTTAAAGTACTTCTAAGTAAGGCATTTATTGCAATATTGCCCTGTCTGATTCACTGAATTTTATGAGAGGCCTCTACTTGAAACCTTTCCATTTTTTATATTGCTTCTTAATTTTCCATTTATTGAAGAATAAAGAAATTGAATTGCTGCACCATGTCTTTTGACCAGTTAAGGTTAGCAGCCATCCATCTGAAAATGCCCTTAATGACCAGAGATAATTATGCTAGGCATCTGTTTCAATTTAATTTCCTCCCCCTTCAAAGAAGCAGAAGTAGTAGTTTTGTTGTCGTCTGCTGTTAGTTACATCATGAGTCTGCTTAACTTGCAAATGTCTCAGTGGCTATCTGCATCTCTAGCTGTAAAATAGGGCATGTCAATAATTTCAGAGACGAGAGAAAATGCTGAGCACAGCAGCTCTCTGAACCATCTGCTGTGCCTGGAGTTTCCAGGCTAAATCCCACAGCCTCAGAGGTCACTAGATTGAGGAGGATGATAAGTTCCAGCATTCTGTATGTCTAAAAAAAATACTGTTTGCAAAATACTCTGGGGAACCTGAACAAAAAATGTGTAGTTGGCAGCCTGGAGTTAGCTGGGAAACTAGCTGTGTTTGCACGTGTTCAGATCCCAACACTCTTTTCAGTTGCAGGATGGTATGCTGGCCCCAAAAATCAGCCTCTGTGATTTGTAGACAGTATAAAACTCAGGATTGGCTAGGACTGGTACAGATACTGGAAGCCAGGTTGAGAAGGTGTTATTGACTGTCCTTTCTTTCAGCATCTAAATAGCCTCCAGCTCTTAACAAGATTGATTGATTGATTAATTGATTGATTATGTGCCATCAAATCCTAGGTGAGTCTTAGTGATCGCATAGATTTTCTGTATGACAATTTGCCCCTCATCTGATCTTTCTGGTCACCACTGCAAATGAGTTCATGCACCTTGCTATTGGTCACCCTCTTCTCTTTCCTTCCACCTTTCCCAACATTAGAGTCTTCTCCAGATATAATAGCTGTAAGTCATCCAATAATATTGTCTGAATTCTAGCCTCATCCTCCCATTCTTTATTGGGCAGATTCATAGAGACAAACAGATACCTTTGTCATAGATTTGGAAAGGGATATTTAGGTCCATAAGGCAAAGTTTGTGCTAAGGGCCGATACCCAGAATAAAGCATTATCAATGAATGGTGATTCAGTTTGTTCTTGATCGCATTCAGCAAAGAGGGTAACCAAGGGATTTATACATGAAATGTGAATGTACGTCATGGGGACCTGTCTATGAAAAATAAATTACAGTTTTTGAAAAGGTCAGGTTTATATGTCTGTTTAGTCTAGCTTTCCTAAGGTTGGAAATTGCAACTTTCAGAATTCCTAGGCAGCAGGAAAGTTGGCTAAATTGGTCAAAGTTGCTGTAGCTCTATCATCCAGTTATTTTCCCATTGAAGATTTCTGTCAGCATAAATATGCAGTTAAAGAAATCTGCATGGGTTTAAGAAGGCTGGCAGAGAGAGGGTTAAGCACTTGGATAGTTCCTCTTTCTAGACTTTAGAGGGCTTCTTTCATTAGTATAGGTCAGGGGTAGTCAACTTTTTTATACCTTGGGCAGGGGGTTTGACTAGATGACCTGCAAGGTCCCTTCCAACTCTGTTAATCTGTTAAATGATCTGTTAAATGTGCACCACAATGAAGATTTCTGATGTAGGGCCTCATAACACACAGTTACTCTTTAGTCAGTAAAAGGAATCCTACCACAGGCCATCCACACAAAAACACTGTACGTAGCATTTGTGAATCAAATAAAGTCAGTTTACAGCTTAAAGTTGCTTAAAAACCATTGAGACTTGGATTAAGCAGCTCCTTGTGCAACTTGAGGTCGCTGTTGCAAGCTAAACCGTGCCATTACTTGCAGCTAACACTAGCATTTGGCAACTTGCTGGTTGAGGTTTCATTTTAATGAAAAACAGTTCCCACCTCTTCAATAATCCTAGTGATCTTTCTGGAGAAAAGCCCAGTAGTAAATTTAGCCTGATCTTTGTTATTTTCCTCGTCACTCCCATCTTTTCCTCCCTTCCAGAAATGATTTGTTTCTTATTTGGTGTCCCGTTGACATAGAAATAATAATAATAATAATAATAATAATAATAGTTTAATTTCTTGACCGCTCCTCTCCCCATAGGGACTCGGAGCGGTGCACAGGGAAACTAAAAACCATAAATATACAATCAAGAACATCTTAAAAACAAATTAAATAGTACCTGTGCTAAAATACCCAATCTAAACTAAAATTCCCACTATACACTAAAACCCCATAGAGAGAGACTATCCCAGACCGGCCAAGCAGAAAAAATATGTTTTTAATTTCAGACGGAAGGAGCGGAGGTCCGTGGTCGTTCTAATGTCGGGGGGAAGGTCATTCCAGAGGGCAGGGCCCGCCACAGAGAGAGCCCTTCCCCTGGGCGTCGCCCGCTGACAAAGTCTAGTGGACGGCACCCGGAGAAGTCCCTCTCTGTGGGAGCGAATCGGCCGTGAGGAAGTATGGGGCAGGATCCGATCCCGCAAATAGCTAGGTCAAATGTATCTGAAAATCACAGTAGACTTGGTGCTGAGTGAGAGAACTGTTTGCAGCAGGCTCTCCTTTCTGTTTAAAGGAGGCCCAAGTGCAGAGTCCATTTCAACAGAGGTTGACTACTGTGCAGTTGGAACAGAAAAACCATGAAAGTGATAGTTGCAGTGGGTTCATCTCATATGAAGGACAATGTCTAGAGAGGGAGAATGGGTAAGATGTGTGCAAGGTCTGGGAATAGGTTAAGTGGGAACCGATGAAATTTGGGCAATTTCTTCTGTTAAAATCAAAGCAGCACCAAAGCCCTGTTTCTTAAGTTCATGTTTCTTAAGCCATTCAGCTGGATTGCATGGCATGGCATGGCATGGCATGGCATGGCATAGCATAGCATAGCATAGCATAGCATAGCATAGCATAGCATAGCATCTTTGAAGAGGTGCTTTTGTTCAATCAAATTTCAGTCAAATCACTGCACTGATTCATTCATAAATGGCAGCAGATATATACTTTGATACAGTAGATTCAATTAGATGACAGCAATGAACTTTGCAGAATTCCAATTTTTTGGGGGGTTTTTCCCCTGGAATTGTGCAATGTTGTAATATCAAAAGATTGGGTTGGGGGTTAAGAGGAGTGATAGACTCTCCGACATTAATGTGAGTAGCAGACTACTGAGATTTGTCACCTCTAGAAGAACATTTAACTGGTGTTTAGAAATAGCCTGACCAACAGGTCACGCACACAGAGAAGTGCTGCATGAGTGACAGGAAGCATCCCTGTTGCATCATGATAATTCCTCTTGGTTCATCTTCCATCTCTCCCCATGCCTGCGGCCTGTCACTCTGCAACTTGAAAGGTGCCTTAAGATGTCATTTCAAGCACTAAGCACTGCTGGAATCCCCTAATCCCTTCCCAGAACTCAACCCACATTACATTTGGCAAGATTGCTGTCCTGGTTACTGAGGGCAGAATGAAATTCAAGATAATTTATGTTGGCCAATTTGAGGACTGGTAGAATGCACATGAAGGAAAGCCCATAGAGTATTGTCATTAATACTGTCATGGTTACATCCTGCATATACCAAGCTTTGCTATGGTGCCCTAGCAAGACTGCACACCCCGCCAAATCTACTAATGAGGATAGATAAGATAACCTTTATTGTCCTTTTTCTATGTGGGCACATTGGCACACATTAAAAATGAAATTTTCTTGCCTGCTCTCAAATGTGCACACATACATAACACACATATAGACGTGCTATCTATATACATATGAATATGCCTACACCCTAACATATAAATATTAATCACTGTCTAACTTAAATACATAGTGGAAAGAGGAAGCTTGATAGTTCACAAGGTTGATACTATGTGGAACAAAGCTGTGCCTGCTCCTTCTGAATATGGGCCAGACTTCTTATGTGCTCTATTTGTGCATGCCTATTATCTGAATGTAGTAGCCAAATGCTACCCTTTACTTATTCCTATAAGTTAATTATTGTAATCTTTCTGTCATTATTATTATTGATCATTGCACAGTCAGTCAGATGTTCAGACTGGGTTTGGCATCCTACCTATCGAGTCCTTACCAAGGACCTGGGATAGGCAGATCATGATTTTTGATGGTGTTTACAGACATTGTCACAGGATGGAAGCTGTCCCCAGTAAAGCCGCCTTTTGCAATTGACTAATGGCGAACTTGTCAATGCCAATGGCGTTCAGGTGGTGCTCCAGTTGTTTTGGGATTGAACCCAAGGCGCCTATTACGATTGTACTATCCTCGCTTGCCTTTGCAACAGTCATTCTATTTCTATTTGTAGGTCTTTGTATTTTGTTTCTTTTCCAATTCTTTCTCTTCTATTATTATTAAAGATTTAATCTTTAATTTGATTCACAGTCTGATAAAAAGGTAACAGCAAGTCCTAGTGATGCCAATAATGATGAATTGTTTAGATCAGATTCCCTCTCAGAAATGCTCACATATACAGAGAATACCTCAACTTCCATTACAAGCCCTTCAAAATACAATAATCAGAAGCAACAAAGTAAGTTTTAAGTGTTTCCTCAACTGAGACCTGAGGCTGGAGCAGAGAGGATATTGTCATCTATTACTCTTTGAAGGCTTTTGGAAGTTCTGCTCCACAGATAACCGGATGCGAGATATTCTGGTTGAAGCTGTGTTTGCTACTGAAGCATTGTCCTCTGTGTTACCCAGTGACTTCTCTGCCTGAGCTGGTCTGATGTCGGAATACCCAAGGCTAACATTTGTCACTTTGTGCTATAGTATCTGTAGTAGCTCAGACGTTTGTGGTTATCATAGCAACCATGAACTTGTTTCAAATATCACTGGCCTGACACATATCAAAAGCTAGCAGCCAAAGAAGACCTTTGCACAATTCCATCTAGTAAGCCAGCTGTGACTTTTCCCAGATCAGGAGGCCCTTCCAAACATACCCTAATCACCTTACGTCTCAGTTTTGCAAGGTGCTCTACATGTGGATGCCGTTGAAACTCCTTCAAGTTTCAAATAGGCCAGAATGCAGCAGCCTAGGGAGTTATGGATGTGTCTTGGTATATCATACACACACACACACACACACACGACATTCATGCTTTGCAAGCCACACTAGCTACCAGTGTGCTTCAAAGTGCAATTCAAGGTACTGGTCATCACATGTAAAGCATTACATGTCACAGAGCCAGGTTATCCAAGGGAGCGGTTCAGTGGTGGAAATCAATTTTTTTTACGACCAGTTCTGAGGGCGTGGCTTGGTCAGTGTGATGTAGCTTGGTGGACATAATGTGGCTTGGTGGGTGTGGCTTGGTGGGCATGGCAGGAGAAGGATATGGCAAAATCCCCATTCCCTCCCAATCAACTGGGACTCAGGAGGCAGAGAATAGATAGGGGTGGGACCAGTCAGAGGTGGTATTTAGCGGTTCTCCAAACTACTCAAAATTTCTGCTACTGGTTCTCCAGAACTGGTCAGAACCTGCTGAATCCCACCTCTGGATTGGTTGTTTCCTGCGATGTCCAACCAGTATAAGCCAGCAGGATTGGCAAGTTGCAAGTCTCTTCAATGAAACAGTGTCATCTATTGAACCTCAGGTGCCTGCCTTCTGGGATGGATCCCCCCCCCCCTCCCGGCCACCAATATCCACATGACTTCCACCCTGTTGACATTCTGGAAAGCCTAAAAGACCTGGCTGTTCTTCCAAGCTGTAGGTTATGAGGGGTTGGGGCTCCTGTTTGCATGTGTGGGTATTTTTGGCCAGACTCTTCATCTTGTTCTTTATTATTACCCTATTTATTTTATACAGTATATTCTACCTTGTTTGGCTTTATTGTGAGCCACTTAGAGTAGTCTGGAATTGGTCAGCATCTAAATTGAACAAATTAAATTAAATTAAGCTGAACTAAACTACATGAAATTCAATTAAGGCCCACACATAGGAAGTGAATAGGCCTTCATTCTTACCAAGCCTTTAAATGGGAAAACAAGTATTTATCTAGTTATATAAATAATATTTGTACCTCCTAATCTAAAAATCCCAGATGATAGAAGATAGTAATAGTAATAACCACACCTCATAATTAGAACAACATTTAAATATAGCTCGCTAGCATAACTCTAGTTTTTAAGAGCTCTATTTTTATATTGTAAACTTTCTGCACTAAAAATAAGTTGGTTTCTTTGCTGAATAGTTTCAAAGTTTCTCTGAGGTCCTCCTGTCTTTGTATTAAGAGAAGTGACACATTATAATGAAACTTTTGCAGTATCTGACTAAAAAAAACCAAACTAGTTTAATGTTCTCTAAAACAGGAGTCCCCAACCTTTTTTACACCAGGGACCAGTTTTAAAGAAAATTCTGCCGACCGGCTGGCGTAGAGGAGGAGCGGGGGGGGGGGGGGGGGGGAACAGGCGGTGCATGTGCACGCAGGGGGGAGTCGGTTCACTTGGCCCTCTAGGGCCTCCAACGACGTGAACAGCTGCGCCTGCGCATGCGCACGTGGGGAGGGAGTCAGCTCACTCGGCCCTCTAGGGCAGGGGTTCCCAAACTTGGCAAATTTAAGACTTGTGGACTTCAACTCCTGGAATTCTCCAGCCAGCTATGCTCTAGGGCCTCCAACGGCGCGAACGGCCGCACCTGCGCTCTCCTGCATCCGTTGCACGCTCAGCCCAGGGGGCTGCCCCCTCCTCCTCCTCCTCCTCTCCAGCCCTGCGGCCCGGTTCCTATCAAGCCACGGACTGGCACCGGTCTGCGGCTCGGGGGTTGGGGACCCCTGCTCTAAAGGATCTACCCTCCCTGCTTACTTTCCTTCCATTCTGTCTAAAAACAAAGCATCTGCAGATATTTTCTTTCATACCTTCGGATACATCTCCCCCCCTCCCCCAGTCAAATCTTTAACTGGTTCAAATCTAATTGGGTTGTTTTGAATTTGGAAGTATAAACTCAAATGGAAGCAAACCCCATCCTGTTTGAATATTACATCTCCATTTCAAATTGAATCAGAGCTGGTTCTCATTGGTGTGGGGTGTGGGGAAATGATCACGTATGAAAAGTGGCCTTACTAGTGAGATTAAAAAAAGCCTTGTCGGATGTTCATGGAACATGTTATGTGAATGAATATCCTGTTTTTAATTATTTAGTCAAGGCTCCTATGGTCTTCCTGTGTTTCCATTAGATTGAAAGTGAAGATGTAGGGGAAGGACTTCATATAGGCCTCAGGGGGCTCCCTCAGTTCATGAAGCAAGTTATGTATCCTTGGAGATTGGGAAGGACAGATACATAACAGATCCAAATAGCACCAGCAGCATTTCTTTTAAAAAGTAAAGTGTGTTTAAAATTATCACAAAGAGATTCTAAGGAACCTTGGGAAAACTCTTTTGTTCAAAAATAAAGCTTTCAGAGAGTTAGATATTATTATTATTCAAATTTATAAGCCGCACCCATCTCACCACATAGGGACTCGGGGCGGCAGATATGGGTGCAGTGCCTATTAAAATTTACCCTGAATGAGAGAATATTGGATCGAGTAATGGCTCCCTTCCCCTGATTCTTATTAGCAGTCTTATTAAATGTCCAAAGAACATTAATAACATTAATAGCATTAATAACATTTACATACAACAGATAAAAACTGTGAATTGTGAAAACTCACTTAAATTTCAAGGTATAATAGAATAGCTATCATAGTTTTTTACTCGGTTTCACAGTTGTTTAATCCTAAATCTGTTCTATTTCTGTATTAATTCACAATTTGTCAAAATATCTATTGAAAATTAACACATAAGTACTTTTTACAGTCTATTTTTGGTGTATTTTCTCATGAAATGCAAATTTCTATACATATTGCATATTCTAAATACATACCCTCGTTTGCAGAACTCACTGTGCATTTATACATTGGAGATAGAGCTGAGCACAAAATTGGGGGATATGCAAAATCTGATGATTAACTTCTTTCTGGGTACAGATTGGGTCCATTGGTATGAGAACTGGCAGAACATCAAGCTTCTCTGATTCTGCTGGTTTTTATTATTTTAACTCTTGGTGCTTATATTCTTAACGTTTTTCTGTTTCTCCCTCTTTTACACAGACAAACCCACATGAATGCATAAAGTGTCCATATTCTATAAGTTTGCTATGTAAAACTGAAGATGACCAGTATCGGTATTTTTGAGGATATTGGAGGAAGTGTTATTTCAGTGAAGAACAACATACATTTTTTTTTAATCTTCAGAAGGAAAAAAAGCCCTGTTAGAAGAATATAGTGGTTCAGTAAGACCCACATTTGCCAGTAGGGGACGATGTTTAGCAACAGCTTACACAATTCTTAGGAACACCGAATATATCTCTACTAGAACAAGTAGTATCTTGGTACAATGATCTTGTAGAACAGGCAAATTGAGTTAAAGGAAAATGACAAACATCTCCCCGCCTCCACTTTTCCTAGTTGTAGAGGGCAGGGATGAAGCAGGAAAAAAAATTGTTGCATCTATAACTGTTCTTATCTGTAGTAGGTTTGTTAGGAACCTACATTTCCTCCCAGCTAAGCAGAGTGAATGCTAATCCAGAATGTATATATAAAAAAGCTACTTAACATCCCTTCCTCCAATCGTTTAAATATATTAGGTTTGTTATATGAAGCTAATCTTCCTCCAGACTGAGTGCTTGTGCTCAGATCTATACCTAGATGTCCAAAAGTATCTTATCCAAATCATCCTTTTGGGGGAATCCTTGCAGATGGCCTTTCAGCAATCTGTCGCTCCCTCAAAGTAGAGCCGAATAAGGAGTTGAAGGAGAAAAGCAACAGCTTCCATCATATTTGGTCCAAAACAGTGATGGGATTCAAACTTTTTTACTACTGGTTCGGTGGGCATGGTTTGGTGGGTGTGACTTGGTGAGCATGGCAAGGGAAGGATACTGTAAAATCCCCATCCCTCCCTACTCCAGGGGAGGGTTACTGCAAAATCCCCACTCCCTCCCTACTCCAGGGGAAGGTTACTGCAAAATCCCCATTCCCTCCCAATCAGCTGGGACTTGGGAGGCAGAGAATAGATGGGGATGGGGCCAGTCCGAGGTGGTATTTACCGGTTTTCTGAACTACTCAAAATTTCCACTATTGGTTCTCCAGAACTGGTCAGAACCTGCTGAATACTGCCTCTGGTCCAAAACTAGTCTGACTGCCACTTTCATTGGTCAGAATTCATTTTGCCAATTAAAATTTATCCACTTCTATTTTAGACAAGATCTTCCGGGACAATTGATTTGAGACTTTATCAGTGATGCAAGGAGGGGATGTTTAGATGCATTGGAATATAATTTCTCTGATTCCCAACCAATGTAAATCTTGGCCTTGCTATGCAAGACTTACAACTTAACATACAGCTGGACACTACACTGGAGGAGGGAGGATTGGAATAATGACATTTAGTATTACTCATGGTCAACCATTACTGTTTTCTCCATGTGAAATCAGTATGTAATCCTTTGTAGAATATGGATATGGAAGTGGAGATCAAGGGTGGACCCATACTAGTATTTTAGCCAAGTGTCCTGGCATCTGTCTCATTCTTAATTCATATGATGCACTCTGCAACCTGTCATCTTGAAACTATTTTTCTCCTTAGTTATACCAGTATACTTACATACTTGACTTATAATCACAGTTTCTGTTTTAAAACCAGGGATGTTATAACATCTTGGTATGCATGGCTTCTGTCACAGAGATAGATAGATGGAGATTGCATATGTCGCTGAGACTGGGGAATTCGCATCTCCTTTGAGTGTCGTATTGCTAAGAGGGAATAAAAAGAAGCTTGATCAGGGCAATCAAAGATATAATTGCTTTGACTCCAGCAGGGAGGAAATGATTGGGGAAGGAACAAAGGGTTGAAAGTGCACCAGGACATAATAATTATTCACTTTTTAAGATTTCATTATTTATAATTGCCAAAAAAATATTGGATTGGACTTAAGCAGTGTTATGGATCATAAAACATTTGACATTTCCAACACCTCCTACGTCTCCTCTAGCTAAAACATTTTGCTTTGGTTGTTGCTTCAGGCTCATGTCTGAAACTCAGTGGATGCTGCCTTTTATTTATCATGTTCCTACTGAAGAGCAGTTTGAAAAGCCACAGCATTATGGACAGGGGTGGGCTGCTGGGGGTTTGCACGGGTGATCCGCTAGCTAGGATCACCCAAATGCTACCCCTGGCTGGCCACGCCCCCCCTCCCCTCTCAGGAGTCTTCATGCAGCCTGTTCATCATGCCAGGTAAGTGCACGGCCCATGCAGAGGCTCAGGCGGTTGGGGGGGGGGGTTGGAAATGGGCCTACTGGAGGTTCTGGAAGTCTGGAAATGAGCCTGTTTCCGGCCTCCGGAGCCTGGGGCAGGCAGTTTTCACCCTCCAAGAGGCTTGAGGAGAGCCTCCGGAGCCTGGGAAGGGCAAAAAATGCCCCCCCCCCTGTGGTGCAGGAGGCTGACTAGGCCACACCCACCATGGCCATACCCACCCAGCAACGGGGCAGCGAGTCTGTTGCTGCAATTTTTGAAGCCCACCCCTGATTATGGGTCTTGAAGTCCAACATATCTGAAATGCATCAGCTTGGCAAAGTGGCTAAATATTTTTGTTATGTTACATCCATATAAAACTTCACAAGGGGGATGGGAAAACCTAGAGCTTTCCAAATACTGTCAAATTACAGTTCACAGCATTCATTACAGATGTCCATCCTGGCTGGAATTTGGCAACTGAAGGATCAACATATTTTATGATTCGGGTTGCCTCTTTTTAATTACCCGACATTAAGCATATCAGCAAAGTGTTGGTAAGAGGCAGTGTGTGCCTGCGTTTGAATCCAAAGAAGTGGTGGACACATTCCTAGATAGCAGAGCTGAAGACAGAAGTGCCAAGCCTGCAGAAATGGGAGTCGAAGCCAAATGAGAATAAAGAGAGTTTCTCTGTTAATATTATTAGCTCACTATCGATATTTGAGAAGGATGGGAGGAAGGTGGCCCCAGCGGTTCACGCAGCTTTAAAATAGCACTGGATAAGCTTCAGGAAGAAGATCTAGAAATACCCAACTCAACAAGCATTAGCATAGCTTTGCAAGCAGGTGCATAGCTACAAATCAAGATATTTTTTACTCCCTAAGATATTGCAGATCAGATGGGCCTAAACCCTTTGGATTGCGGACTTGAGTTAATGTTATAAAACTGGACATTATAACTCTGGAACAGGGAACATCATCGACTAGGTCATGCCTTGAAAATATGCCTATTGAGCATACCACCCTTCTCATTCCAGATTGCCCAAAGTCCCAGCCCTAAAAGGAATATAGCACGAGCCATATTTTGCATTTGTCCCAGATTGAACTTTGGATTTCTGCATGCAGAGCATATGTTCCATTGCTGTTCTGTACCAAGTTGTTGCTGGCTGGTAATTGTTCTTCTTTATTTCTTGCTGCTTCTGCCTGGAATAATCTTCTCTAACATTTCGGAAGGGAAATTGCAAACTACATCAAAAACAGAAAGCGTGAGGGGAAAAAAATCCTGGCAA
This sequence comes from Rhabdophis nuchalis, assembly GCA_039707465.1. Lineage (NCBI taxonomy): Eukaryota > Metazoa > Chordata > Lepidosauria > Squamata > Natricidae > Rhabdophis > Rhabdophis nuchalis. The sequence continues at coordinate 177,122,384 of CM077646.1, read as the reverse complement.
GTCTTTTCTCCTTTCAGATTCTTTTGCTCTGTATGAGTGATACAGCTGAAGTTCTTTCTCCTCCTCCTTGGCTGTACTTTATTTAAGCTGGCCAAAAGGGCGTAGATGGGGGGGGGGGGTTATAAGTAGACGGAGGGAGTTGAAGTGCCCTTGTGGTTGCCCCAGCGTTTTCATCATGTGACCCCAGGGGTGCTGCATTGGTCATAATTTCAGACACGGACCATCGTTCCATTTTTTTCAGCACTATCGTCACTTCAAAAGGGATGTGGTGGCTCAGTGGCTAAGATGCTGAGCTTGTCGATCAGAAAGGTCGGCAGTTTGGCGGTTTGAATCCCTAGCGCCATGTAATGGAGTGAGCTCCCGTTACTTGTCCAAGCTTCTGCCAACCTAACAGTAAGTAGAAAAATGCAAGTAGAAAAATATGGACCACCTTTGGTGGGAAGGTAACAGCGTTCCATGCGCCTTTGGCGTTTAGTCATGCCGGTCACATGACCATGGAGACGTCTTCGGACAGTGCTGGAACTTTGGCTTTGAAACGGAGATGAGCAATGCCCCCAAGAGTTGGGAACGACTGGCACATATGTGCGAGGGGAACCTTTTCCTTTACCTTTATCACTTCAAATGGTCGCTGAAGCAATGGTCATAAGTTGAGGACTACCTATAACAATCAGCATTGCAAAACAAAGATACCCCTGGTTTATGTAACCATTTACTCAGTTACTCCAGTGCCTGGATTCATATGATACATGGAGCCATAAAGTTTAGACTTGCGAGATAGTTTAGACAAGAAGCATAGCCTACTAGCTATATCTTTATTGCAAGGATGCATTAACAGAATCTTGCAAGACTGAAACTCCTTTCCTTTCCTTTTACTCTCTGGAAAACTAGGGAGGAGCCCTTTTGAAATGTTTCTCATCCCTTCTGTGGAGCTGAGACATCTTTTACATGTAGGTTGAATAGACTGCAGCTCTTTTTCCTGTCTCCCAAAATCTTTCCCATACACCAGTAATGGCTAACCTTTTCATTGTTGCTTGCCAAAAGCGCGCTCACGCCCCCGCACCCGGAATGCAATGCATGTGCAAACCCCTCGTACACTCCACCGCTAATGTGTGCACGCCCCCTGCATGCAACCCACCCCCACATGCGTGTATGATTCTCCTGTGCTCCCCTGCCCCCTGTGCATGCCCCTTGCCCCCCTCACCCATTTTTGGCTTCTAAGTTGGTGAAGGAGGCTTTCCAGGCCCAAAACGGGTGCTGTGCAATGCCCCAAAATGCAATGTGAGTGCCCTCCATGCATGCACCCCTGCGCATGTGTTGCAGAGACTCAAAGACCAACATGCTGGTGGGAGGTGCACGTGCATGCACGGTGGGGCTGAACTGGGGCAACAGCTGGCAGGCCTGCAGAGAGGGCTCTGCGTGCCACCTGTGGCACGTGTGTCATAGGTTCGCCATCAAGGGTCTAAGTGAGGGGTGTCCAAACTTGGGAAGTTTAAGACTTGTGGAGTCCAACTCCTAGAATTCTGGGAGTTGGAGTCCACAAGTCTTAAACTTCCCAAGTTTGGACATCCCTGGTCTAAGTGCTATTCCTATTATGCAACGTAGGCTGGGCTTGCACATCATGCTAGAGTAGATGAGAATATGATTGGCTTATTTCTCAATCAACTTTATTGTCAATATAACAGCTATGTCTATAAGGGCGGCTACCAGGGAGGAGTTTGGGAGTCTTAATAAGCCAATTAAGGGACTAGAAGCAATTTTATATAGCAGGTTCAGGGTTTTTCAGGGTTGTTAATGCTGGACACAAGGTTTCCTCCTATAATATAATTCAGAAGAAAATTCCCTCTTCTATTGCTGATATTTGATTTGGAGGAAGAAATTGTTGGTTGTTGGTGGAGAATTTATTTCCTAATAGAGATATAGCAATATCTAAGAAGGGGTTGTTTTCAGGATTGTAATGGAGGAAAAATATTATTCCACTATTCTTCAGGTTACAGTAGGAAGCATAAACAGAAGAAAAAAAGACGAGAAAGATAGAACATTGCCAGTAAATATTCTTCCTTAAGAGAAAACACAGAGTGAATCTGGAACTATTCCTGTTTGTAGGTCTCTGAGTTATGACTGTTTTTGTATTTTGCACATTGCTTTCAGACATAGTTTTTAACAATGGTTTTATTGAATAAGCCCCAATTGGCTGAATTTGCAGAATATATGAAACCACAGTCAAATAAGCAACATTGTGACTTAGTGGGATGTTTGAACCCAATCATAATTTAACATAGTAATCCAATGCAGATTTCTTCTGTAGTAACTTAATTTGAATCCAATAGGACCGATTCCAAGTGAGCATGTGTGGGATTGAGTCCTTCTTTATTTTGTTTAAAATCTGTTTTAAAACTCTTGCAGTGCCATGCAACTCTCTTAATGAATCACGAAGTATGATTAGAAAGGCTCATTAACAAATTATTTCTCCTCCTCTTCCTCTTTCTATTCCTCCTCCTCCTCCTCCCCTCTCCTCCCCAAGGTCAGGACCACTAGATGTTTCCATTATTTTTTTAACTTTATGACTTTGGAATTAACTATACCAGCTTCGTTGTTGGCAGCTCTTGCTGCCATTGGTTCCTGCCAATTTGTATGTCTTACATAAAGCAAACATATCAAAACACTTTTCCTGTTAAAACATTGTCAAGAGCACTGATGGCAGAAGTGGGAACCATTTAGCAATTTTTCTTTGTCAAAGTTGATAGGAAAATTATATTTGCAGAGCAGCTTCATGCTGCAGAGTTTCAGATGTTACAGGCTTCAGCAGGCACAAACAACTCCCTGTAGAAAAAAATATTGGCATGGAACCTCACTTCTGTGGTTGACAACCAGCAGAATTCCTAGTTATTCAAACTCACCATTTTGCCTCCCTTATGATTATAATTTGATATTCATTACCATTGTTGCTATGCTAACTCCAGAGATTACACATATGAAAACAAACTTATTCAGAAGCAGAGTCTCACTAAGCGATATGGAAACGTCAAAACTACAATAAGTATTGCAGGCAACCAAGTAGTAAACTCTCTCTGAAATTAGTTACTATACCAAATCTTTATTTCTTTTAACCATGACTTGTCGAAGAAGCGATGCTAGGCTTAGTTCAAATCTTTCTGCCATTGTGTGCTGTTCGGCTTTGTAAATATTCCAAACTGCCTCTTGTTTGCCTGCTTAACTGTCATGCATGTAAAAAATAGTAACTTTAAAAAAAAAAGTATTTAGATCTAAAGTAAAAAGTTTGCTGTAATGTATGCAGGAGTCTCCATCTACAACTCCTTAAATTTGTTCCTGGGATTGGGTGACTGTCCTCTGCAGTTGCTACATGATCACGGGACAAGTTGTAAAAGGTTTCAGGAATTGTGAACAGTTGTTGAGTTTATACCCCAAAGCAGGGGTCTGTAAAGTTGGCTCTTTTAAGACTGGTAGCATAGCTGGCTGGGGAACTCTGGGAGTTGTAGTCCACCAGTCTTAAAAGAGCCAACTTTGCAGACCCCTGCCCCAAAAGCAATCTGAATCATTTTTTAAAAATCCCTGAATTTGAAATATTGCCTTTTCCTTATGGTTGTGTCCCCCTTAAAGGATCCATACTGCCAGTCTTAGGGTCTTTCCTAAATTTGGGGGGTGAGGGAGTGCAGATCCAACCACAGATTGAAATGGCCTCTTATCATCCCACAGGGCTATTGCTGTTCATATGTTCATATGTTGACAGCAAGATGCAGATTCAGTAGTGTCTGCTAAAGACTAGACTAGACTAGTATAAGAGCTAGAAGGGACCTTGGAGGTCTTCTAGTCCAGCCACTTGCTTCAAGTAGAAGAACCTATACAATTTCAGGTAAGTGGCTGTCTAGTCTGTTCTTAAAAACTTCCAGTGATGGAGTGCCCACAATTTCTGAAAGTAAGTTGTTCCACTGATTAATTGTTTTCACTGTTAGGAAGTTTCTCCTTAATTCCAGGTTGCTTCTCTGTTTGGTTAGTTTCCAACTATTGTTTCTTGTCCTGCACTCTGGTACTTTGTAGATTAAGTTGACCCCCTCTTCTTTGTGGCAGACCCTCAAATATTGGAATACTGCTACCATGTTGCCCATAATTCTTCTTTTCTTTAAACTAACCAAACCCAAATCCTGCAGCCATTCTTCATATGTTTTAGTCTCCAGGCCTTTGATCATCTTAGTTATTAATCAGTGGAACAGAAGTTGCCTCCAGAAGTTGTGAATGCCCCAACACTGCAAGTCTTCAAGAAGATGTTGGATAGCCATTTGTCTGAAATGGTATAGGGTTTCCTGGCTAGTCAGGGAGTTGGACTAGATGACCTCCAAGGTCCCTTCCAACTCTGCTATTGTATTGTATTATAGTTGCTCTTCTCTGAACTTTTTCCAAGGTTTCAATATCTTTTTTTGTAGTATGGTGACCAAAAATGGTTGCAGTGTTCCAGGTGTGGTTTTACCAAGGGTTTATAAAGTGGTACTTCACATGATCTTGATTCTATGCCTCAGTTTATACAACCCAGGATTGTATTAGCTTTTTTGGCTGCTGCCTGTTGTGGCCTGCCAGCGGCCAGCAGAGCTGCCAGCAGATTCGGATAGTAAGGAGGTTGGTGGGGAACATGAGCCAGTCCTGGAGTCTGGGGAAAGGTTCTGATGAGGGCTCTGTGACGGAGGCAGAGAGGGGGGTCAGAGCCATATGCCAGGTATCAGCTGCTTTCAGAGTCAGACATCAGTGAGGCAGACAAACAGCTGCAGCCTGTTCTCAGATAAGGCCTGTGACTGTAAATCCTCCCTTGAAAGACTTTGCTGGATGTGAATGAGCAGAATTCATAGTAGATTAATTAAAGGAGTTTTTGTTGGGAAGCCTAGGTCAGAACACTGCCTCACACTGCTGGCTCATATTCAAGTGATCATCCACTACGATTCCAAAGTCCCTCTCACAGTTACTGTTTTTGAGCCTAATCTGTACTTTTGATTTTTCCTGCCTGCAATGTAAAACTTGCTTTTCTCCACATTAAAATTCATTTTGTTGGATAGGGCCCATTGTTCAAGTTTGTCAAGATGTTTTTTAAACGGGGAGGGGGAATCAGTTTGTAGCGATCAATGTTGTTATGCAGGTCGAAACATTTTGCTGCTTTGAGTGATTTGGATGAGACACCTTGCTTGCTTCATTTCCATGCTGTCATTTCACCTCAGCGTGTGGTGGATTGAAAAAAGAGTCCGATTTCTACTTCTGTGACATGAAAGGAAAATACCACACCACCAGTGTAAATATATCCCTTTTTATTTTTTTAGTATGCAAGGAAATAAATGTAAAACAAGGCAAGGTAATCTGTTTCTAGCCAACAACTCAGAACACTGTTTAACTATCATGTGTCCATGCTCAGCTATTGGCCAAAAAGGCCAAATGCTGATTGTTCCCAGCATGTAAACCTGTCTTGCTCTGGGACAATATTGTGTAGATGTTAAATTTGACTTGTTTGGGAACGAGAACCTGAGTTGTCTGAAATAACTAAATGGTGGACAATGAATAAAATGGGTTTTGATTGGGAAATGCTAAGATGATCTCTCTCCTATTCTCTGCCAGTGGTTTTACACTGAATGCTACCTACCTCACCTCCAGAAAATTTCCTTTTGTTCTCTCACATCTGTATGACGCACACATTTGTTCAGTTCTCCATTGGCTCTATTTCTTTAGGTTGATTTTTTAAGAATGTTCTAAGTCAGTGAGGTTCAGTACGTCTCAAGGTTATTAATTCACCAGACTTTACTTTGTCTTCTGTGTTTATTTGTAGCCTGCCTCTTATTTTCTTTTACAAAAAAAAAAAAAGATGCATGTTTGAATTCATTTTGTGATTTTGAGAGATACAGCAGACGATGGCTTCCATTACCTCTCGGCAGATCTGCAAAAAGGTAATGTGTGAATCAGGACTTATGCTTCTTAATCATGTTGGATTTATATGTGCCACTGCACAAGGGAAACTAACTGTATTGCTTCCTCATCTCCCAATACATTCTCTTGTATCTGATGATTCATCTGTATGTAAACGCTTTCACTCTGTTGCTACCCAATGCTGAGGTCTTACGCAGCAGCAGCGGAAGTGGTATTCAGCCAGTTCTGACAGATTGTGGAGAATCGGTAGTGGAAATTTTGAGAGTGGGGAGGGAATGGGGATTTTGCAGTATCCTTCCCCTGCCGCACCCACAGAACTGGCAGTAAAAATTTTTTAATCCCATCACTGAGCAGCGTGCTTGTACGCACACACCATTGCTATCAATTGCATCCTGCTCTAATCCAGGTGCAACTTTCCTAGACAAATTCTAGCATCATAACAATACCTCATGCTTATTCTGCTGTGTTTTCACCAGTATTTTCGCTATTTCTAGTTCTTCTTAGGCTTTGTGTGCTGACCTTTTTTTTTTTAAGACTTCAGAAACAAGAGAAAATAGACAAGCATTGCACAATATCTCAGTAGCTGAGCTTAAAATTCAGAAAACTGTCTCAACGAATTGAAGCCAGGCTTCTTCTAAGCAAGGGTTGCAAACATTTTTTTAAAAATGCACCCCGTTTTCCCCCTAATCCACCCCCGGATCAGAATATCTGTGGGCAAAAACACTCTTTCTCTTAGGCTAAGGTACAGGTTTTGTTCTTTCATATGGTATGGCTCTGGCCATCGTAATTGCTCTAAAATATTATCCACAGCTGCCTATGACTTAGCAAAGAGATAAATAAGTGCTGAAGTGCACAGAATTGACTGTGGATGGGAACCATATGTGCTTGATTCACACATTTTTTTAACGTTATGCACAGGCAAAAGTTAACTCCCTCATCTGCCCCACCTAGAAAAAAAAAAGTGACACCTAGAAGAAAGTAGGATTGTTTCTGTTGGAACATTGCCACGGCTTGCTACTCTCTTGTCTTTTATCATTTATCTTCGGAATGTAACTTTGCACTTCTGGAAAAAAAAAAAAGAACAAAGGAGGCAAGCCAACATTTTGGGCAACCTATTCTGTTTGTGCATGTGTGCACACATGTGTTTCCATCTAGCTATCTTTTTCCCCCCCACCCCCTGACTCCAGTGACGGGATTCATAATGTGATTGGTTTGGGGTGGTATGTGATCTTGGACACTGGTTTGTAAGTCATGATTTACAAGTTGGGCAAACTCAGCTGATTTTGGCTTATTTCCTTTCTGCTCTGGATAGCCAAGAGGCACACTTAATATGTTTTAGGGAACTGCAGGGGGGTGGAGAGGAGGAGGGAGACACACATATAAGCAGGGCTAGATGTGGAGGGGAGAGTAGAGAGTTTTCTTCCTTTTACTATGATGTGCCTATTTTAGGGAATACATTTCACTGCACGTTACATGGGGATGCAACAGTGGGGTCTTCTCAGCTTTGGCACTGAGTTATGGAATTCCCTCAATATGAAAGATTAGCTGGCAGCAGCGCTGAATTTATTTTGGCACCAGGTTAAGGCAGGACTATTTACTTGAGTTTTGTTTCTCACCAAGTGCAATCTTTACATCTTCCAGGGTTTTATATATATTTTAAATTATGGGCTTTATTGGATTCTCCCCGCACCCCACTTGTCATTTTGCAATGGCAGTTCCTGCCTTGGGATCTGTAATGTGGAACAGTTTAGACTTATTCTAATGAAAATGTTTATGGCATGTTAATACTTTAATTATCAATTTTGTGAGACCACAAGGCTTACATTTGGCAAGTTGTACAAATAAAGCTAATATTGCCTGCGTGCCTAAGTGGAATTTCAACACTCAAGAACTAGAAAAGCCTCATCTGATTCAGCATAGGGGTTGGAAAAGGATCAGGCACCCATTCTGTGTGTCTGTGCTGTCCTCAGCAGGTAAGTACCTAAGTCAACAGGTGACTTGCTTTTTTACCTAACAGCATTTTGTACCAATTGTTTCTTGGACAAAAGGGCTGAGAAGTGGGAAAGAAAGAGGTCATAATTAACATGATGTGCATTTTAAAAAATGGGATTTGGGATTTTAAATCTGAGCTACGGAAAAACTTATGCAACTGAGAGAGCAACAAAGGGATGTTAAGCCAATGATTTATCCATATTCCCTTTAGTACAGTCATACCTCCGCACTTGAGCGCTTCAAAACTCATTGCATTCTGTATTCGACACATTTTGAAGCAGAAATCTTATCCTGGCACTCGTCTCTTTTCTGGTAGTTGATGTGCAAGGAAGACCTTGCTGACTTCAGCTGCCTCGTGACTCTCTATTTCTTCCAGCCAATAGCAATAGCACTCAGCAATAGCACTTAGACTTATATACCACTTTACAGTGCTTTGCAGCCCTCTCTAAGTGGTTTACAGAGTCAGCTTATTGCCCCCAACAATTTGGGTCCTCATTTTACCCAGTGGCGTAGCGTGGGTTGTCAGCACCCGGGGCAAGGCAAGTAATTTGCGCCCCCTAACCCGTGGATTTTAGCACTCGAGTCTCTTCCACTAGATTAATTAAAGAAACCCTTACCCCCTAAGCACATGTATTGTTTGTTATGAAAACACTGATGTAATTAAAGTAAAATGCATCTAAATACAAGTTTATTTTCAAACACTTTATTGAGTGCGAACATGCATTACACATTCTCCACATTTTCAGCAGGTCTATGAGTACAAATCTACAAATGTAGTAACCTAGCATGGGCCATGCTATTATATGTCGTCTCACAACCATCATATCAAGATGATATCAATATCAAGAACAAAAACTAAACATCAAAATGGAACCATACCCTGGAGATGATCCAAGACTGGGCTAGATAATAATAATAATAATAATAATAATAATAATAATAATAATAATAATAATAATAATAATAATAATAATAATAATAATAATAATAATAATAATAATTTTAATTTGTTGACCGCTCCCTCTCCCCATAGGGACTCGGAGCGGTGCACAGGGAAAACTAAAACAATAAATATACAAACACATTAAAAACAAATTAAACATATACCTGTGCTAAAAAATACCCCATTAACATACTAAAATTCCCCAATTAAAACAACTAAAACCCCATAGAGAGAGACTACCCTAGGCCGGCCAAGCAGAAAAGATGTGTTTTTAGTTTGGTTAGTTTTAGTTAGATGGAGCCAACTTCCTCAATCCTGTACCTCTAATTGTAATTCTTTAATAGAAGTGCAAGATATCAATCTGTATATAATATACAGATTAATTTAAATTCGCCTGCTTTTAATTAGCGCAAATTTTTCAACAACGGAATTGAAATCTACATTAAAGTCTCTCTCAATGGACAGTATTGCTAGATTACTCAGTCTTTCTTGGCTCATTGTAGATCTCTGATATGTTTTAATTAGTTTAAGTTTTGAGAAACTTCTTTCACAACTCGCTGTAGAAACAGTGATAGTAAGAAAGATTCTTAATGTGACAACAAAGTTAGTTAAACTTTCTTGCAGCTTCCACTTATACACCCAGCGAAGCAAATCTAAAGCTGACCAGTTTGCAACCTGCTCATCAGGATTGACCTCCTTATACAAGATAATGTGGTGCCGAAGTCGAGTTATTTCGGTGAGCATAGATGCAGCATTCAATTCCGTGTACTGAGCACACATGTGCTGAATTTGTTTCATAATAAAATAATCTTTTTTAGTATCCAACAATGTTTGGATTTGCAAAAAAGCAAATCGCTGGTGCAGCGTATTCATCTGCGTAGTATGTTTTTTAATTTCTGCCTGAAGCTGATCAATTGCTTCCAGTTGTTCTCTGCTTGTTTCCTGTATTAAGGTCAAGCCAGCATTGCAACTGTTCTCACCATCCATCTTCTTGCGTCTTCCAACTCTTCTCTCTGTAGGTATGCAATAGGTTTTGCATACCTGCAGAGCTTTCTCAGTTGCCTTTGACACTAGACTATCCCGTTTTTCATGACAAAATAAAGTCAATGCTTTTAACTTTTGCACGCATTGATCAAGCGCAAGTCCTTCTTGCTGCAGGTAGATCTGAGTATCATTTACTTTGGTTAGTACTGGGTTCCAAAAATGCAAGAAAGAGAAAAAAACATATGTCATTATGCAAACTAAAAGACTTCCTGCATCACCCCTGGTTTCAGAGGTTTCTTCCGGCCCATCTCTCAATGCTTCCAAAGCGTCTATTATTTTCTCAGTGTGTTCAGCAAGTACGCATACAGCTTCATGCGTTGAACTCCATCTTGTGTTACACGATCGCTTTACACGAATTGGTACATGTTTCTTAAGGATATCCCACCTGTGGGTGGAGCTTGAGAAAAATGAATACACCTTTTCCACAGTGCCAAAGAAAGTAACAGACTTTGTCCCAACACCAACTGCATGCATCCCAGCAAAATTGAGCGAGTGATTGTTACATGGCACAAACATTGCTTTGGGATTCATATCCAAAATACGTTTTTGTACACCACTAATGTGTCCAGCCATAGTTGCAGCATTGTCGTATCCCTGGCCGTAGCAATGCTCTAGTTTAAGACCATCAGCTTGCAACTTGTCACAAATTTGTTTTGTAATGACATCAGCTGATTTCCCATATAACCGAATAAAGTCAATGAAAGACTCTGTCACATGGACTCCTGAATCTTCAATATGCACATATCGAATCACTTGGGACATTTGGTCAGTGTGTGAAATACCAGGAGTGCTATCAAACATTATAGCAAAATACTTGGCCTTTATGATATTTTGAAAGATGACTGTTCGAATGTGATCGCCGAGCAGGCTAATAAACTCATTCTGGCTCTGTGGAGAGAGATAGGACACAATGTAACCATCTGTGCGTTGTACTCTGTGAAGATGATGTTTGGCAACTGGGTCATATTTGGCGAGTAACTTGAAAGTTTCTAAGAAATTTCCACAATTACCATCTGTATTTAAATCTTCAGAGTGACCACGTAAGGGTAAGGTTTGCCTGGCTAGATACAGAACACAATCAAGTATTCTGACTAAGATTGCCTTCCATTTTTCAAATGACCTCTGTTGGGGAACCTTCCCTTCCCAGGAGTCATCCAAAATCAGGAAGGGAAAGCGTTTCCAAAGAGTTTATCTTCCATCCCATCGTTTTGACAGTCACCAGGGGTAATTACTCCCGTTTTACTCATCTCTCTCTCTCTCTCTCTCTCTCTCCCTCCCTCCCTCCCTCCCTCCCTCCCTCCCTCCCTCCCTCTCTCTCTCTCTCTCTCTCTCTCTCTTCCCCTTTTACAGTCCCCCAAAGAGCCTTGCCAGCCTTTGCCGACTCAGCAGATTCCCAGCTCGCCAGAAACCGCCCCCCCCCAAAAAAGCTACGATTTTAAAGGCTGATTGGGGGGGGGGGAAGAGGACACAAACCCTGGCAACTCCCATCCACACAATCCAAAGCCAGACACAGCCTTCATTGTTGCTAGCAGTTCATCTCCCCTTCCCCGACATCCCACCCCCCAATTATAATCCCGATGCAGATCGGGGGGGGGGAGGGGGGAGGGAAGAAACACGGCGGGAAGAGTTGTTGGAACCATCAGCTGTTTTCCCCAAGATCCGAGTTTGCAAAACGGGCTCTTCCTCCCTCCCCCCCCCTCCCCGCAATGCCTTCGATCCCTATGTTCAATTGAAAAGCGCGAAGGGAAAAACCACAACACGTCTTTATTGTCAAAAGAGAGAGAAAACAAACGCGATGGGGAAGTTGTTTTCCCCCCCCTTCTTTCACGCGCTTGGAGAGCAACTGAAACGGCGCTTCGTTCCCTCCCTCCCCCTCCGATCGCAAAAACTTTTCGAAGCCCCCGAAGGACAAACAAACAAACAAACAAATGCGGGGATCAAACAAACCCACCGGGACGGACACGATTCACACGAAAGGAGACGCGATCATCCCTCCCCGTGCGCGCCCCCCCCAGATGTTGCGCCCGGTGCGGCCGGCCCCCCCTGCACCCCCCACGCTACGCCTCTGATTTTACCCACCTCAGAAGGATGGAAGGCTGAGTTAACCTTGAGCCTAATGAAATTTGAACTGCCAAATTACAGGCAGTTGGCAGTCGGCAGAAGTAACCTGCAGTACTGCACTCTAACCACTGTGCCATCGTGGCTCATGGGAGCTTTCATGTGGTAAGTCACATGATTTTCTTGGTATGCGTCAATTTTAGTATTTGTTAATGTCTTCCTGAATGAATTACTGATTGGTACTGAGGTACCATTGCACTTTCTATCTGAAGCTGCTATTTGCATTTATGGTAAACCTTCACTTGAACTTACATGGAAAATATAAATGGTAGGTTTAGGCAAAAGACCTTTCTGTCAAGATCTTAGTCTACACTCACCACAGTTTTAAGGCTGCTCTGGCCTTCCTCTCAGCCTCAATTTACATAATAGCCACAAATGTACACATAAATTTCAGTAATACAATTTGACTGTGATTGGGTTGAGCATAGTTTAATTGTACTTTCAGGACTAAAATTTTTAACTGTCCTGAAATGTATACAAGTAATTCTCAACTTAGGATCAGTCATTTAACAAATAATTGAAGTTATGACGGACCTCTCCAAAACTACTTGTAACCCATTTTCACAATTACAATGGCTGCACACACACCCATGTTTATGATCACATTTTGAGTAATTGGTAACAGCTTACCTTTATGGCCTTTTGCAGCATCTCATGATCATGTGACCATGATTTACGATTATTTTTTATGGTTTCTGTTATTTGTTTCTTTTTTCCAGCAAAAATGCCCATTGGGGAAAATGGATTCTCTTAACAATTATTGTAAAGAAACAATTGTAATTTTGAATCCAGTCATATAGTATCTGGCCTTAAGACCGCAATAACTTACAGTGGTAAATCTGGACTCAATAACATTCATAATGCGAGGATTACCTATAGCAGGCTCTGATCTGGTTAAATTTCAGAGTATACCTCAAATACTCCCAGCAATGTCTTGATTTCCTTGAGAATTCGAGTTCCGTCAAGAGAAGGAATAATTGCTGAATCAGTTTGTGTGATAAAAATAGTCTGAAATTAATTGTAACAAAACCTAAATAAAAACCGACATAACATGAACAATCACAGTATTCCTCCAAACCAGCAGGTGGAGCCAAATACCAGTTCAATTGTACACGGTTTCTTTTCTTTCAAATATGCTAAAAATTGCTTGCATCATTCTAGTATTATTTCATTTGTATATAGGTTTTGGTTACATAATTATTACATCCATGTAGTGTATTTACACTTAATGAGTACAGGATTTTACTTGTGCCCTCTTTCTTCAACTAGCTTTTAATCCTCTTTTTGAACCATTGCCTTAAACAACATTTGAAAGGCTTCTCCGGCTACCCTAGGCTCTATATTTCAGCACTGTTTTAACTCCTTTGCGTCTCTTTTCTCTTATGATTTCTAAAAGTTTCTAGTTACCTATAAACTTTGGCCTGCTTAAATTTGAAAACTTCCTTCCGTTATGTATACAGAATGTAAATTGATAAGGTGAAAAAATAGACAATGGTTTGCATTTCCTGCAGTGCTCAGTCTGGCATCCATCTTTGAATATCCTGCAAATGTGTTCTGTTCCAACATTTCTACTTTTGCCTCCTCAGCATTACCAGTAGATACTAATTAAGGAAAATTACTTTACCATATTTACATTGGACTGGAGGTCTGAAAAAATCACATTTTTCCCCTCTGTGGTGTGGGAATCTATGGAAGAACCTGGGCACATGGAAGAAATCCCGAGAACCATTGTGTTCCTCACCTAATATCATTTGTTCATAAAATAGGGCAACAATGATATGGAAAGAAGTCATAGATTGGGCTTCTCTTATATGGCCTGGTACATCTCACATTACCTCTGTGCCGAAGGAAGGAAAAGTGCTACAGCTGCTTCCAAGACAAGCATGTAAAACTAGTGCTCTAGCCTAGGAATTTGCCCTATCCATATCTTACACATGGCTCATTACAGATCATAACTTTTAAAAAGGCTTTTTCTGGGTTCTGTTATTTGAGTTCTCAAATGAACCAAAAAGATAAGAGCAGCTCCACTTAAGGGGGAATTATAAAGCATATTATGGTAAGTCAGTAGCAGGGGTGGGTTCTGGCAGGCACTACTGCTGGTTTGCTTGTGTGCATGCTGTGCACGCGTGCATGGGCAGTGCGCAGAAAATTGTTCTGCGCATGCGCAGAACTGAAAAACAAGATGGCGGCATATATGGCGCCGTCTGAAGAACCACTTCAGGGGCGTGGCAGGCCTGGGTCGCTTCCAGTTCCAGTGACCCAGGCCGCCAAACCACTACTGGTTCGGCCAAACCAGTCTGAACTGGTAGGAACCCACTACTGCTCGGTAGCAATTGGAAACACTATTTAGGGTCATTTCAAGAGAATGAATTGCTAGAATTGGGCAGCAGTAGCCGATCCCAAAGATATTCCTTGCGCCATACAAATGCTGAAGGTTTCTTCTGCTTTGAAGACCATTGCAACATTCCTTTACCTACCAAATGCAGGATCTTGTAGAGAAAGAAGGAAGATGACCTTGGAGGAACTGTTATCTGCACAAAAGGGATTGAAACCTACCTTTTTCAATGATGACATCAAAAAGAGTTGGACGGAATCTCTGCAGTCACCAGCCATCTCAGTTAAATATTGGCAGGATTATAGGCAGTTCAGCATCTTTTGGGCAGTTTAACCAAGAAAGCTGGATTACATGGACAATAGTAGAAGGCTCAAGCGGATGTTGAAATTTATTGTTCTACTTATAATTTATTTTCTTTTTGTTATTATATAAAGTGATTCATGTTGCAGCATTGTACCCTGGGTCCTAACAAGGAGAAGGGCGGGGTATAAATTCGAAAAAAAAATAAAAATAAAGTACCTGGCGTAGTTTTTTAAAATTGTTTTAGTAAGGGTTTTTAACAGGATTTTAGTCGGGCTAGCTATTTAATAGATTTTTAACTGTATTTTATGTTTTATATCATTGCCTTTTATTAGTGCCTGTACACCGCCCTGAGTCCCGGAAGGGAGAAGGGTGGTATAAAAATTTAAATAATAATAATAATAATAATAATAATAATAATAATAATAATAATAATAGAAGGTAGGAAAAAAACACAATAAGGTTCTTCATGACGATCATTGCAAAGTTATGCAAATGATTTTTTAAAAAAGAAAATGTGATATTGTCTCTACATCTTGTTTGTATGAATTTTATTTAAAAAGCAAACAAATCTCAGTCTGAAAGAGGATACCCCTATGGTGTGCTCAATATATTCATAAATGTTACATCTGGAATTCAGTTACGCTTTATCCTTCTTGACCCTCTCTCTGAGTGTGAGAGTTATCCCAGTTGTTCTATGAAATCCCACAGCAAAAGAGCTAAATGGAATTAGAAGAAGCAGTGAGACAGAATGAAAACTGGTTCAGCCTTTCCCCCACAATTCCCCCATTTCAGGGCTTCTCGCTTAGCATCATTGACTTCTGGCTTTTCCATACCAACCAACCAACCAGATAATTTTAAATTATATTTAAATGGGGCCTCTTCCATGTACGGAAATGTGGGTTATCTGTGACACTGTTATAAACTGGCGGGGAGATAATTTAAAAATTCCATGGCAGACTCCTTCTTCCAAGGGTTCCCCAATTAAAAAATAATTATAGACTCTGCCATGTCTCAGGCAGAATCTTCTGGCACCCTTTAGTCTGCTTGGCATGTAGCCCCGCAACCCAAGACTTTCCCCTTCAGCCTAGGTGTAGGAAGATTAAACAGAACGGGCTTTGGATCTTTCAGCCTAAAGTTCTAAATTGCAGAACTAAGAAACCGTGTGCTTATCTTACCACGCAAGGGGTAGCCACATAACTATGAAGTCTCGCACTTTATCCTGAGATAAAATTCCCCTTGCCAGTTTTAAGGCAGTTCAGCTGATGTTATAACAATGGGCATGGTAAATACTTAAATGTTAGATACAAACGACGCATTTTGCATCCTGCGTAGTTGGAATCTCAATAACGTAACTCACAGCACCTTTTCACCTCTGTTAATTTTTTATTTGATTTTTAAAAAAAATGAGTTTTATGAAAAGGGAGAAACCGCTTTGGGCTGAGAGGTGCGCTCAGTCTGGTGTACTTGAAAATGTAATGGGAGGGGGAAAGAAAATGGGAGTGGGGTTAAATGAGGAAGAGATTGGAGCCAGGTAAAAAGAGCAGACAAGCAAGATAATAACATAATTTCTTGGTATTAGAAACTGGTTTAATTCATGTGACATGGAAATATGAATAGTCCCATTCCAGAGCAATCCAAGGCTTAGGTTAACCCCTGGAAATTCAGCAACTACAGAACTTAATTATGTTAAGAATTCTGTGGGGTGAGGGGGTGATATATACATTAACTGTCTAACTGATGCATACTAAAATCCCCTTCTCGCCTTCCTGCGTTAATATTAGAAGATAATGCAGTTGGCATTCAAACAGCTGAACAGGCAAGCCTGAAATTGGCAGGAATATTGCTTGCTGTTGATCTTTGGCAGTAAAGGACAAGCAGGCTCCAGAAGCTACCCAGCTGGATGACTTTGGGGCTATCACTTTATCTAAGTTGTAAATCAGATATGCAAAAAACATCAAAAAATGTGCATTGGACGAGTAGAATAAGCTATTATCTGCAACTTTCAATGAACAGGTCTTCATCCTGGAATGGATTGATTATACATCCATCCATCCATCCATCCATCCATCCATCCATCCATCCATCCATCCATCCATCTATCTATCTATCTATCTATCTATCTATCTATCTATCATCTACACATGCACCCATCTACACACACACGCACACGCACAAATCCACACGCACACAAATACAGCTACATATACACATACATACATACAGTACATACATACAGTACATACATACTATGCAGACACACACCTCTCCAGTAAAATTAACCTGTTCACCAAATCATGTTGAAGCTCTATTTATTTATTTCTGCACAATGATCCACAGTTTTTTTAAATTTTGAAATGTTTTGGGGAAAATAGACTGGCCAAAACTGAACACTTGTGTAGCTTTAGCAGTATTTTAAACTACTAATCATAATGGTTGATATTTAAATGTAAAGTACAAATGTTTAAACAATTAGATGGGAAGAAACAGATAACACTTCACCGAGAAGCTTTTTTTTCCCTTGAAAGGCAACCTTAGCAATGTTTTCAATAAATGGAGACAATCAATTCAATCAGCACTGCTGACTTTATTGGAAGAAACAGCAGTATCCTTGCCAATCCTTGAGTTGCTTGACATAGCATATTTAAAAATCATTGTTAAGTACACATTTTAGCAGATGGAAATCCACTTTCATTAACTTGGCTGTCCTTTAGAAATCTGTGAGAAAATAAATATATATATATGTTAGATTTTTAAGGGCTGATAACACATATCTAAAAAAACAGCAGCAATCTTAATGGGTCTCTGTCTGGATGATCTCTAGGTTGAGTCGAAGGGCAGAGAAGGATGACAGTTTGTCTCCTCCCTTAAATGGGCCTCAAAACAGGAGCTGTGAAAATATTCTCTCATATATATATACATACGTACATACGTACATACATACATACATACATACATACATACACACACACACACACACACACACACATATACATACATATATATACATATAAAGATTGTTCTGCAATCTGTTTATCAGTTGTACTACAACTTTATCATCATTCCATCTACAGGCACCTCACTCCCCCTAGTAAAATTAGAAAGGAGTTTGGATTTCTGTCCTCCTATTCATCAATCTCCTGTTCCAACCCTTTGCACCTGTCTATAAAGTTGTAGTTGGTATTCTTGGATGGAAAAAGGATCTGCTCTGGAAAAAAGTTACGCCAGTGGAGACTGACTGAGTTTTAAATCATACGTTCCACCCAGTATAGATTTATTTATAAAACATACACTTCTAAAACACTGGACCACTATAGGACGTAGCTAGCTATTCAGTGTTTGTTCAATCAGGGGAACATAGTCACCAGCAAAAACAATGCTTCCTTCTAATCTGAAATAAACCCGAGGATATGAGGTTACATTCCTCCAAAATAATTTTTATTCAACTCTTAAGCTCAATCAACAGTTGCCAAGATTCTGCCACAAAAGACAGAGAAGGAGCATTTTGTATATTAGATCAAGATCAGAATATGCTCTTCATTGGAAGTATGATTGGGCAGAAAGAACCTCTCTAATTAACAAACTTTGGAAGTGTACACTCTTCACGGGGAGTGGGGGTGGGGGCGGGGAACCCCGAAACAAAACATTTCATCTACTTCCAAGAAAGTGTTGTAAGGGATGCCAACTACAGCTAGAAGCAAATGGGTTGTATGAGGAGGTTCTGGACCCCAGCCTTTATGGAGTTGCAAATCTCGGTTCGTAATGCTCTCTTTGCTTACCAGAGCTTGAAATGGGGTTAACTGAAAAATTTCCAACACGGTTGTAGAGCACATAGCTTCAGATGTTGCAGAGGAAGATATTACTCACCATGGCTCTAAAAAGAGAAGTAGCATGTACCATGCTACTCACATTTTGGGTGCTTTCTCCTCTGAGAGCAGCAGTTCTCAACCTTTTCCTTTGAGTAGATCACGGAAAGCTTTTGAAGTTCTTAACAGAACCAGAAGTAGTCACTGGCCCTTATTCAATTTTTTATGTGACTTCTTCAGAGGATATATATGGGATTCTAAATTAAATTTCTAAATGAAAAATAGTTGATTAAAAAAAAAAAAAGATTAAACTCTTCATGAGATTTTGCTATTTCGAGTTGAAATCTTTAGTGATTTTGGAAAAGATTAACCAAAATGCAGAGAATCCCTTTTCCTTGCGGGATATTATCATAGATAGATAGATGATAGATAGATAGATAGATAGATAGATAGATAGATAGGTAGGTAGGTAGGTAGGTAGGTAGGTAGGTAGGTAGGTAGATAGATAGATAGATAGATAGATAGATAGATAGATAGATAGATAGATTAATCTCTGACCAACTGAAATTTTACTTCTTTGCATATAGACATGACATTTTCATACCCAAATGAAATGCAGTAATATTTGACTTTCTGAAATATGAGAACATTTATATTCTACTTCTGCACTAGGCTTTCTAGATAGCAGATATAGGGAACTCCCTGTTATTTACTCTTAGGACCACGACCTTGAAAGATTGGTTGCGTTAAAAGATAAGAGATTAGCCCAAATTCATTCAGTGAATGTCATGCTTGGGAAAGAACTGTGTATGACTTTGTAAGGGCTGCACAATAGGTTTCCATGACTGTCCTGCACCCAAGAGCTGAGGGTGCAGGTGGTGTGTTAGCTGTGGTCCTAACAGCCCTCACCACAAACTATGTTCTGAATGTGTATGGGTTGATTGTATTTGTGTGCTTGTTTAATGGTGCTCAGTGCAAGAGTTAATTGGGTAATGGCTACTTGATATGTTTATCCTGGTCAGTCGAACTTGGAACCCCCCTTCCCCAATTCCCTTACCTTATGGAATCATCTAGAAGGCTCTCGTGTTGTAGATACAAGCTCAAAGTCTTCTGATGCTTGCAATCCAAAGATGCAAGTCCAGAGGTGTATACCTCCTTCAGCAGAAGTCTTGCACCCTGCAGAATTGACTTCCTTTTCTAGCAGCATTGTTCCAGTGGTTCTCTCAAGGCTCCCTGTGTTTACAGTTATGTGTCACCGTGCTGGACTTTAACTCTGGGAATCGGCCATTTTTGACTGGCCTAAACAAGGCCTAGACACCAGTGGCCAAATTTCTCATCTGCTGTCCAGCTGAGTCAGCCATGCTGCAGTGCTCCCTCCTTCAACAGAAGTAAAGAAACAGAAGATCGCTGACTATGGCTACACTTAATGCACCGTCTTGTAAAGGTGGTTTTTTTGTTTTTGTTTTGCTTTTTATAGGTTTTTCTTGTTTTTCATAAGTTGTTACCGAGGACTGGGTCAGTGGGGCTGCAACACATTCTATTAAAAAGTATTGCTCCTGTCAGGCCTTCTGACAGAAGTGTCCCAGTCTTTTTTCACTATTTTTAAACATCATGAATCAAGGGAATTCCTCCCAAAACGCAGAAGGGAGCTGAAAGCAGAAGAAAATAGACACCATCTTAACTCTGCTACCTTCCTTGCAGCACATCTGACATTCCCTTTGATGAGTGTGCAGGCATCTGCCTCCTGCCTGCTATTACCTCATCTGCTACTTTCACCAGCTGTAGTTTTTGACACAATGGCTCACTTTTATGTGGTGGAGAAGCATGTTAATGAAAGGCTTTCGGCTGCTCCATCTGAAAGGATAAAAGGGAAAAGAATAATGAGAGAAGTTTCTTACCCAACAAGCATATTTTACATATTAAATATGTCTCTGATCTTGAAAAAGGGGTTTGCTGCCAAGCCTGCTCTTAAAAAAAGAGAAACTTGACTCAGCCTCATGTTGACACACAGCATGTAACCCCAGAGGTCATGGAACCAGTTTAATTCAATTGTATTAACTAAGGTTAACGTGAGAAAGATTGCAACTGGGAAGAGATTCATGTTGTGCCGATTGAGAAAGGAGTTAGACATCAATCCAGCCTTGTACTTGTGGATGAGTGCCAGCCCATTAAAAGCAATGAAAATCTTCCCGTGTTGATATATTTCAGGTGCATCAGCTTAAGTCAGGCTTCTCAGAGCATTGTGAAATCCAAGCTTTGATAATCCCAAAGGGCTGTGGAATAAGATCTCCACACGCATCGTTTCAAAATGTAAAAATAAAAGTTTGTGAAGAGTGGTAACTGAAAAGTATGTGGTAGAAATTGGAAACGGCTTTTCAAAACCATCCGTAGCAGCTCCTGAAAACAGAGTAGGCAGGAATTCCTTTATGAATTTCTAAAACCTCTGAATCACACTTCAAAAGAAGATCAATCAAATCCACAAACATCGGGAAAAAAGGGCATCGGATTGATTTATTTCCTAATCCTTGAATACTCTGAGACAGGGAAGCAGATCTTTTCCTTAATTTACTGCTCAGTCTGTTCTAAACTTTCCAGTGCTTTAAATTTGCCCATGGATGAAATGTTGAGCTGATTCATCAAAACTGCTCTGGAAACATCAATTGGTTTTATGTCTACATGAGCTGGACAACCTGAAATTTTTAGAGCTGCATTTGGCCCTTTAAGTAGGGAGGGTCCTAGAACCCATCTTGATTATAGTTGTTGATTTTGGGGTGTGTGTGAGAGTGAGTGGCCCCTTTGAATCCTGAGGCACACAAAACTCTAGCATAAGCTCTTAAAATATGCTTATTAAACTTTTTTTCTAAAAAGAAAGAAAGAGAAAGAAACTGCTTATGCAGGTTCCAAGTTCCCACACACCCCCACATGAGAAATGCAGTAGTCCTGTTTCTCATCTAAGGAGGTTTTGCTGAACCTGGCAGCAAAAAAACCCCTACACTATCATGTTTCCTTATAGTAGGCAAAAATGAAAGAATCTATAAATGTAAAAGTGGGCAGCTCAGGACATCAGTGACAATAAAAGAGGTTTTCCCCCCTTCCAGATTTGATATATTGCTCAAACTAATAACTTTCTGACACACGACCGTATCCTGACTGGTAGTCCATTTAACTTTAACTCTATTGCTCTGCTTTCGAAAAGCAGATCGACGAAGCAATTCCAGTCTTCTGCGGGTGACATGCTGAGTCATGCTCCCTTCCTTGTCTCTTTTTTTGCCAAAGCGTTGATATCGATTAGTGTCTGGCTGGCTTGGTTGTTTCAGATCAGAAAGGGGGCTTTTTCTGACATCCCTTCATTTGCAGAATAAATAGGGAAAGGTAAACCCTGGCTTGCAGTGAGTTTCATCTGGCTCTTCCTAGGAAGCAAATAATGTCACAAAATATATGGGGTCCTGGAGCAGGATCCAACCTTTGGCTCCAGTACAGTTCCCAGCCCTGATGTAAATGCAATGAGAGATCACTGACAGTATTTTTATATTTCTATAGACAGGCAGTTTATTCTCTACGTTCAATCCTGCAATATCGTTATGGAGTTGTAACTTATCTATGGGTCCGTGAGGTTTTATTTTTCATTCAGGAAACGCAATTCAGCTCGGCAGTTGCTTCTTCAAGAAATGGCCATGGATCACTTGTCTTGTACTTTATTATTTATTCATCTATTAGCCAATAACCCAACGTTGCCCAGGTATTTATTTATAGGGGTAAATGTCCAGACCAAGCATAATTTCTAATGTTGGATTTTCCCCCTTACCAGAGGGAGCCCCCTTGTGGAGTACTGTGAAACCATTACCATAGCAATTTCATTGCGCTGTACAGTAGAAGCCAGTATGGCAGTACGGCACAATGGGCTGTATCTTAACAGAACACACACACCGAGGGGTGTTAGGGGTGTCTTACGCCCACAGTATTTGTCTACAGAGAGTAGTCATCTGTGTACTGGGTTTGGTTGACATTGCTTGAGGTGTTCCAAAGTTACACTGGAATATACACAAATGCAGCCATTTATATAGAGAGATAGAGAGATAATGATTTCTTAACTTTGTTTGTCGCCTGTACTGTAGTCCAGCTCCTCTAGGCAGCTTACAACAATAAAAAAGGAAGAAATGAAAAGAATGTATTCAGAATGAAGTTAAAATAATAGAACAATCAAATAAACAATGGAAATGAACAGAATACATCAATATGACAATAAAAAGATGGGCAGGTGGAAAGCAGAAAGCAAGGTGTGGTCTTCATGTGACAGTCACTGTTGCCTAGTGGGTGGAGGGATTCTTGCTTCCCCTTGCCTCAGCAGAAAAGTCCAAAGGCAGTGACCTTACTAGAGATTTGGAAGACAGTGGAGGTTTTCTGCAGTGATGACTGGAGACATTTGAAGACTTTTGGTGCATTTTTTTTTTTTTTTTTTTTTAAAGGCTCGAACCTCCCTGTCATATACTAAAACTGCCTCTGGGGTTTTTGCAAAGTAGTGGAGAAATAATCACAAATATGTGGGCAGTGCAGAGTTGGTCACAGGTATATTTAGAAGAGGGGGATATAAAAATAGTTTTGTATATGTGGAGAGGGAGAAATGGTGCTTCCTTGGGTACTGACCTGGTGGGAGATTAGGGGGCAGAAGAATACATTGTTGTCGGCCAGCTTGAAACGATAGCGATTGAGCACTGATTCATTGATTGGTCTCAGCAAAGATCAAGCACTTGATTGGCTAACGAGGCTCTAAAATCTCAAGCATATAGATACAATACTGCTCTGAGAATCTTGATATCCGATTGGTTTGCAGGTAGGCCAAACAGCCCACGTGTATTTAGTTGGTTTTGGGGAAAGTTTGGGAGATGGAAAAAGGTTGGAGCAAGAGGCTCTTCCATGAGATAAAACAAGTTTATTAAAAAGTTTATTCCTTTATCCAAAAAAATTATGGCAGTAATAAAAAAGAGGAGATAAGGTTTACTGCCTTCAAAATTGACTTTGGGAAGCTGTTGTTTATATCCTTCCTGCCCTCCAACCCCCAAGAAACAGATTGCCAGAAAATCTTGTGGCCCTTGAAGAATATACCTTGCACGGCACGTATTGAGAAAGAAAAGATGATAAAGAAGCAACTTCCTATCTTCTTGACAGCAGTTATGACTGATTTATATTTTGTCTTCTCCCTGTATAGTTAGTTATTGGAGACAGCCATTTCCATTAGGTTCTTCTACTGGAATAGAACTAGTTGCTCCTAGAGAAATGCCAAACACTTGGCTACCTACCATGTTTCCCCAAACATAAGACAGGGTCTTATTTTCTTTCGACTCCCGAAATAAGCGCTTGGCCTTATTTTCAGGGAGGTCTTATTATTTTGGAGGTGCAGGAGGCAGTGAGCATGGTCACCTCATGGCTGCTGCTGTGTTGCAATATTTTCGGGGAGGGCTTATTTTAGTGCATGTGCTCGAAAGCCCGATTGGGCTTATTATCCGGGGAGGTCTTATTTTCAGGGAAACAGGATAATAGCTAAAGATACCAAAAGAAATGGACATAAAAGTAATGATGGCCTTGAACAGGGCTATTGGATTTGGATTGCAAAATTCTTTTTCATAGTCATCCCTCCTGGAGGCAAGCAAAGTTTATTCATTGGACTCACTTCCTTTTTGCTGTATTGGAGTTCAAGAAGGCATACATAAGAGTTTCCTCCTGTTTTTGTCCACAGCAGCAACAGTGTAGCTTTTGCTGAATTGCCCAAAGCCACACATTGAGGTTTCATGGACTTTCCTCCTCGTCCTCGTCCTCGTCCTCGTCCTCGTCCTCCTTGCCATCATCCAATGGTCATATATATTTTTTCCAGCCAAATCTGGCGTGTTATTATAGTAGTATATTATAAAAAAAAACCAATGAACAATCCTTTAGCTAGTGATAGCATTATATACATATTGTTGAGGGGTATGTGTCAGTGGTGGGATTCAGCCAGTTTGCACCTATTCGGGAGAACCAGTTGTTAACTTTCTAAGCAGTTCGGAGAACCTGTTGTTGGAAGAAATCTCATTTTGTTTTTTCCCTCTTTACAGGGCTAATCCTGTAAGGAAGGCAGGAAGGAAACATTCTGGTGTTGTTTCTAGCCTCATCTTTATTGCCTTGCTTATAGAAATTGCCTCTCCGGTTAACCCTTATTACATTGTAACAGCTAAGGCGAAGCGCGCATCGACGTGTGTGATGTTGAGTTGGCCATGTCGACCCAGTCACATGATCACTGAGCCCCGCCTAACCAGCTGGTCATTAGGGCAGAGAACCGGTTGTTAAATTATTTCAATCCCACCACTGGTATGTGTTGTATCTCTGCACACCTGTTAGTATATTGTGTGGTCTGCACTGACTGAAGGAGATTCCTTTCATTTCAGCTGAGGCCATCACTACAAGACAAGCTGATACGACTGTTGAGAGATACAAGATAAAATGGATGCCACTGTTGAAATGACCTGAGGGGAATTAAGCTGTTATTATTAACTAGTGGTACCCGGCCACGCATTGCTGTGGCCCAGTCTGGTTAAATGGCCAACCAAACTGTGTACATACAACCACCGTATAACCCCCAACCTACCTACCTACTGTATTTCTTACTCTCTCCACCTACCTACCTACCTACCTACCTACCTACCTACCTACCTACCTACCTACCTACCTACTGTATTTCTCCCTCTCTACCTACCTACCTACCTACCTACCTACCTACCTACCTACCTACCTACCTACCTACCTACCTACCGTATTTCTCCTTTTCTCTCTCTATCCCTCTACCTACCTATCTACCTACCTACCAACCATATATCTCCCTCTCTCTATCCCTCTACCTACCTACCTACCTACCTACCTACCTACCTACCTACCTACCTACCTACCTACCTACCTACTGTATTTCTCTCTCTCTATCCCCCTACCTACTTACTGATTGTATATCAGTAAGTAGGTAGGGGTTTTTTTTTAGTTAGAAATCTGTTGTTTATTTTAGGGGGTACCAGGGAGGGGGGAGGGTATAGACAGGTTGAGACTAGCAAGAAGGGAACAGGCCGAGCCAGCAGACTACGGAAGGAGGCGGATGGATCCGCTAAGAGGGGGGATACACGGGTCGTTTCAATGGAGGGCCTACCCATCGAGAGGGTGGCAGGGAGAGGCAGATCCGATGGGAGACAAGCTCCATCCTCCCAGTTGTGGGCACGTGGCCGATGGTTGCAAACGGTCAGGTGCCACAACCCCCGCAGGCTAGGTGGTCAGGGATTACAGGGCCAGGGCCTGCGGCTGATGTTTTGCAACGCCAGGTCCGTGGTCAACAAAGCCCCCCTCATGCATGACCTTGTGTCAGAGGGGGAGCCGGACCTGGTGGGAATTGCGGAGACCTGGCTGGGCCACGAGGGAAGACTCCCCCTCGTCGAAATGTGCCCGCCAGGTTACCGCGCTTTTCATCAGCCCCGGGCCCTAGGCAGGGGTGGAGGGGTAGCGGTTATTGTTAGGGAAGGTCTTGAGCCGAGAGAGACCATTGTGCCACAGACCACCGGTTGTGAGTCCCTCTGCGTGAAGTGGGGCCTAGGGAGGCAGTTGGGCTTGCTGGTTGTATACCTGGCTCCCCGCTATGTAACAGCAGCCCTGCCCGAGCTCCTTGAGGTGATCGCTACGATGGCAGTTGAGACCCCCAGACTGGTAGTCATGGGGGACTTCAATCTGCCATCGGTGGGCGAATCATCAGAGGTAGCTCGGGAGTTCATGGCTTCCATGACAGCCATGGACCTGACCCAAGTAATTCAGGGTCCCACACACGAGGGTGGACATACGCCGGATCTAATCTTTGTCTCTGGCCAATGGAAGAGTGATCTGGGTATAGGGGATATAGCCATCACACCCCTGTCATGGTCAGACCACTCACTTCTCCGGCTCGACTTTCCAATCGCTACACCCCACCGTGGGGAGGCGGAACCTGAGTCACCTATATGGTTCCGCCCCAGGCGCCTGATGGACCCTGATAGGTTCCAGACGGCGCTTGGGCCACTTCCTGTATCCCTGACCCGCGCCCCGATGGAGGACCTCGTGGCCGCATGCAATACTGCGACCATGGGAGCCTTGGATCGGGTCGCGCCCTTGCGGCCTCTCTTGCGGCGGCGAGCCACCCTGGCTCCTTGGTTCACCGAGGAGCTAAGGGTGATGAAACGCCACAAGAGATGCCTAGAGAGGAGATGGAGATCTACTCGGTCTGAATCTGACCGAACACAGGTGAGAGCCCATTTACGGACTTACCTTGTGGCGCTGAGAGTGGCCAAATGTCATCATTGTGCCACTCATTACAGGGTAGAGCAGAGGAATTTGGGATTTATCTGCAGGATAAAATCGCTCAGATTCAGAGCGAACTAGTCTCCATCGATAGCCCAGTGGGATCCCCCGAGGCAGGCCTTGAGACAGTTTGCTGGGAAGAGTTTGACTCTGTTACTTCCGATGATATGGACAGGTTACGTGGGCGACTGCGAGCTACCACATGTTTATTGGACCCGTGTCCCTCCTGGCTTGTACTGGCATCCTGGGAGGCGACACGAGGCTGGCTCCAGGAGGTTGTCAACGCTTCTCTGAGCGAGGGTTCCTTGCCTGCCTCCCTTAAAGAGGCTATGGTGAGACCCCTCCTGAAGAAGCCCTCTCTGGACCCAGCATTACTGGTTAACTACCGTCCGGTCTCCAATCCTCCCTTTCTGGCGAAGGTTGTAGAGAGTGTGGTGGCACAACAGTTTCCCCGTACACCTGGAGGAAGTTGATTATCTGGACCCGCGCCAGTCCAGCTTCCGGCCCGGGCACAGCACCGAGACGGCATTGGTCGCGTTGGTTGATGATCTCTGGAGGGCCAGAGATGGGGGTTGTTCCTCCATCCTGGTCCTATTAGACCTCTCAGCGGCTTTTGATACCATCGACCATGGTATCCTATTGCATCGGCTGGAGGGGTTGGGGCTGGGAACCCCCCCTTTAAGGTCACCTATTGCGCTTTATTATTCACCTGTCACTTTATTGCTGCTCCCCTGGACTCTTAGCAGACTTGCTATTATCCCCCCGGACCTAAACGACCATCGGGGGTTCCAAATGTACTCTAGGCGCGATCTCCTTTGCCTGCAGGAGTCTCCCCTCTCGCAGGCCTGGCCCCCCTATCTAACACGGGCCCACCTCGAGGATGGACTAATTGCTCCTGAGAGGTGGGCGAAGCGCAGACTAAGGGGGTTTTTATATAAACATTTTATTCGACTTTTAGGGGGTTCCAGGGAGGGGGGGAGGGAGAGTCAGGTGGGGGTACACCAAATGAAAGGGCCGGCAGGTAGCGGAAGTAGAGAAATGGAGTAGAGAAATGGGGGAAGGGGGGTCGTTTCCACTGAGGTATTTTCCATCAATACGGTCTTGGGGAGGGGCAGGGGTGGTGGGAAGGGGGGCGGACATTACCAGCTGGAGGACCGTGGCCGCTGGTTACGGGTGGTCACGCGCTCCAGCTCCCCCTGTCCCCATCGCAGACTAGGTGGGCAAGAACCACAGACCCGGGGCCCTAGGCTGATGCTATGCAACGCCAGGTCCGTGGTACAAAAATCCCCCCTCATCCATGACCTTGTGTCAGAGGGGGACCCGGACCTGGTGGGCATTACGGAAACCTGGTTGGGCCACGAGGGAGGACATCCCCTCGTAGAAATGTGCCCACCAGGATACCGAGCCTTCCATCAGCCTAGGGCCCTAGGGAGGGGTGGGGGAGTGGCGATTATGGTTAGGGAAGGTCTTGAGCCAAAGGAGACCACGATCCCTCAGATGACTGGGTGCGAGTCCCTCCTGGTGAGGTGGGGCCTAGGGAGGCAGTTGGGCGTGTTAGTTGTATACCTGGCTCCTCGCTATGCAACAACAGCCCTGCCCGAGCTCCTAGAGGTGATAGCCGAGGCGGCGGTTGAGACCCCCAGACTTTTAGTCATGGGGGACTTTAACCTGCCGTCAGCGGGCAAAACCTCTGGGGTAGCTCAGGAGTTCATGGCTTCCATGACAGCCATGGACCTGACCCAAGTAGTTGTAGGCCCTACCCAAGAGGGCGGACACACCCTGGATCTAATCTTCGTCTTGGGACAGTGGAGTAGTGATCTGGGAATAGGGGATTTAGTCATCACACCCCTGTCATGGACAGATCACGCTCTCCTTCGGCTCGACTTTCCGATCGCCGCACCTCACTGCGGGGAGGCGGAACCGGACATTCCTATATGGTTCCGCCCCAGGCTCCTGATGGACCCGATAAGGTTCCAAAGGGAGCTTGGGCCAATTCCTGTGGACTTGCCCCGCGACTCGACTGAGGACCTAGTGGCCGCATGGTTAAGTGCGGCCACGGGGGCCTTGGACCGAGTTGCGCCCTTGCGGCCTCTCTTGCGGCGACGAACCACCTGGGCTCCTTGGTTTACTGAGGGGCTTAGGGAGATGAAGCGCCACAAGAGATGCCTAGAGAGTAGATGGAGATCTTCTCACTCCGAAGCCGACCGAACACTAGTGAGAGACCATATTAGGACTTACTTAGTGGTGATAACAGTGGCCAAACGTGAGTATTGTGCCACTCTTATTGCATCCGCAGATAACCGCCCTGCCACCCTGTTTGGGGTGACCCGCTCCCTCCTTCAACAGAGGCCGCGGGAAGCCCCTCTACAGGGTCGAGCAGAGGAATTTGGGATTTATCTGCAGGAGAAAATCACTCGGATTTGGAGCGAGTTACCCTCCATCGACAGTGGTCCAGTCGAGCGGGCCGAGGCTGTTCTTGTGACACCATCTTGGGAGGAGTTTGATTTTGTTACCACCAAGGATATGGACAAGTTGTCAAAGAGACTTAGGGCTACCACATGTTTATTGGACCCGTGTCCCTCCTGGCTTGTACTGGCATCCTGGGAGACGACACGAGGCTGGCTCCAGGGCATTGTCAACGCATCTTTGAGTGAGGGGTCCTTGCCTACCATCTTGAAAGAGGCGGTAGTAAGGCCCCTCCTCAAGAAGCCGTCCCTGGATCCAGCATTATTAGAGAACTATCGTCCCGTCTCCAACCTCCACTTTTTAGTGAAGGTTGTTGAGAGTGTGGTGGCTCAATAGTTTCCGCGACACTTGGAGGAAGTTGATTATCTAGACCCACGCCAGTCCGGCTTCTGACCCGGGCACAGCACCAAGACGGCATTGGTCGCGTTGGTTGATGATCTCTGGAGGGCGCGGGATAGAGGATATTCCTCTATCCTAGTCCTATTAGACCTCTCAGCGGCTTTTGATACCATCGACCATGGTATCCTATTGCGCCGACTGGGGGGGTTGGGGCTGGGAGGCACCGTTTTGCGGTGGTTCTCGTCCTACCTCTCTGGTCGGTCGCAATATGTGTTGGCAGGGGGGCAGAGGTCGGCCTCGAGGCCCCTCATATGTGGGGTTCCTCAGGGGTCAGTCCTCTCGCCCCTACTGTTCAACACATATATGAAGCCGCTGGGTGAGATCATCCGTGGTTTTGGGGTGGGATATCATCTGTACGCTGATGATACTCAGTTGTACATATCCACCCCAGACCACCCCAACGATGCCGTCGAGGTTATGTCCCGGTGCTTGGAAGCCGTGCGGATCTGGATGGGTGGTAACAAACTCAAGCTCAACCCGTCCAAGACTGAGTGGCTGTGGCTTCCGGCGCCCCGGTTCGGCCAGATTATTCCAACTCTGGCCATTGGGGGCGAAACACCGGCCCCCGTGGAGAGGGCGCGCAATTTGGGTGTCCTCCTGGATTCCCGGCTGTCTATGGAAGATCATGTGGCAGCCGTGGCCAGGGGGGCGTTTCATCAGGTACGCCTGATGCGCCAATTGCGCCCCTTACTTGACGGGGGGGCCTTACGCACAGTCACTCAAGCACTCGTCACCTCTCGACTCGACTACTGTAATGCTCTCTACATGGGGCTCCCCTTGAGGTGCACCCGAAAGCTGCAGCTAGTCCAGAACGCAGCCGCGCGGGTTTTTACGGGAGCGCCTAGACACTCCCACATAACACCTATCCTGTGCGAGCTGCACTGGCTTCCTGTGGTCTTTCGGGTGAGCTTCAAGGTTTTAACGAACATCTTTAAAGCGCTCCATGGCTCGGGACCTCCGCTCCTTCCGTCAAAAACTCAAAACACACTTTTTCTGCTTGGCCGGCCTAGGTTAGTCTCCCGTCTTTTAATAGGGCTTAGGGGACTTTAGTTAATTTTAAAAATTGGGGATTTTAGCACAGGGATAATCATTGTTTAATTTGCCTTTTATTTAATTTATTTGTATATAAAAGGTATGTATTATTGCACACAAAAGGTACGTATTATTGATTCGGAAGTCCTTGGGAACATTGTGTGAAAATTTGGTGTCAATCGGTTCAGTAGTTTCTGAGATTAGCGGCTTTGCACAAACTATTTTACATTTTTATTTATATATAGATAACTCAGCAAAATAAACAAATGAAGAGTTACGAAGTTCAACAGCATAGCCAACAGTTCATGGGTTTTTTAAAAAAAGCACAGATTTACATCATTTGAGCTAACAAATAAGTTTTTGGATCCTGAGACATGGTTGTAGTCTGGGTGTTAACGTCTGCATATCTTAAGTTGTCAAGTTTGAGAAACACTGGTTTAGAAGGAGCTGTAGTTTTCCCTCCCCACCTCAAATATTTCTTGAAATGTAAAATCGCCAGAATGTTCATTAATAGTCCAATTTTAGCAATATAGTGACTACCCGCCATGGAGTTAATTTGGACATTTTCAGGAAATAATGATTGCAGGCTAAAATATGTTCTTATGTAACTAGCCTCCAGAAATTGTGGCTATTCCAACACTGGAAGTTTTAAAGAAGAGACTGGACAAGCATTTGTCTGATATGGTGTGGGGTTTCCTGTGGATTGGATTAGAAGACCTCCAAGGTCCCTTAAAACGGTGTTATTCTGTAACCTTGCTTTTTGTTTCAGTTACTGTATGTATACATACAATTTTGATTCCAGATTTATATTTCCAAAGTTAGTCAAAGCATCCAACATAGAGAAGTAATAAGAGAAGCAGGCAGCCTTTAGGCTTTTATGAAGATGCGGGTGCGCTTCAAGGTTTTAATGACCATCTTTAAAGCGCTCCATGGCTCGGGGCCTAGTTATATGCGAGACCGCCTCCTGCCCCATACATCCCTCAGACCGATACACTCCCACAGAGAGGGCCTCCTCAGGGTGCCGTCGGCTGGACAATGCCGACTGGCGACACCCAGGGGGAGAGCCTTCTCTGTGGCGGGCCCAGCCCTCTGGAACGACTTACCCCCTGAACTCCACACCATCTCCGACCTCCGCCTCTTCCGCAAGTGTCTGAAGACACACCTATTTCATCTAGCCGGCCTAGCATAACCTCCATACTGACTATTAGATAGTTTTAAACTTGGGATTGTAATTCGGTTTTTAGCGCAGGGTTTATTTATTAGAATAAGTATTTTAAATTTTATATATTTTATATATTTTGTATGCTTTTTAACATCCCTGTGCGCCGCCCTGGGTCCTAACAAGGAGAAGGGCGGGGTATAAATTTAATAAAATAAAATAAAAATAAATAAATAAGTCACTCATGCTCTCGTGACATCCCGACTGGACTACTGCAATTCTCTCTACATGGGGCTCCCCTTGAGGTGCACCCGAAGACTTCAGCTTGTCCAGAATGCAGCCGCGCGAGCAATAATGGGAACCTCAAGGTTTACCCACATAACACCGCTCTTGCGCGAGCTGCACTGGCTACCTGTCATCTTTCGGGTGCGCTTCAAGGTGTTAGTTATCATCTTTAAAGCGCTCCATGGCACGGGACCTAGTTATCTGCGCGATCGGATTCTGCCCCATACATCCCTGCGGCCGATTCGCTCCCACAGAGAGGGACTTCTCCGGGTGCCCTCCACTAGGCTATGCCAGCGGGCGACGCCCAGGGGAAGGGCCTTCTCTGTGGCGGGCCCAGCCCTCTGGAATGACCTTCCCCCCGAAATTAGAACAACTACGGACCTCCGCTCCTTCTGTCAAAAACTCAAAACACACTTTTTCTGCTTGGCCGGCCTAGGTTAGTCTCCCGTCTTTTAATAGGGCTTAGGGGACTTTAGTTAATTTTAAAAATTGGGGATTTTAGCACAGGGATAATCATTGTTTAATTTGCCTTTTATTTAATTTATTTGTATATAAAAGGTACGTATTATTGCACACAAAAGGTACGTATTATTGATTCGGAAGTCCTTGGGAACATTGTGTGAAAATTTGGTGTCAATCGGTTCAGTAGTTTCTGAGATTAGCGGCTTTGCACAAACTATTTTACATTTTTATTTATATATAGATAACTCAGCAAAATAAACAAATGAAGAGTTACGAAGTTCAACAGCATAGCCAACAGTTCATGGGTTTTTAAAAAAAAGCACAGATTTACATCATTTGAGCTAACAAATAAGTTTTTGGATCCTGAGACATGGTTGTAGTCTGGGTGTTAACGTCTGCATATCTTAAGTTGTCAAGTTTGAGAAACACTGGTTTAGAAGGAGCTGTAGTTTTCCCTCCCCACCTCAAATATTTCTTGAAATGTAAAATCGCCAGAATGTTCATTAATAGTCCAATTTTAGCAATATAGTGACTACCCACCATGGAGTTAATTTGGACATTTTCAGGAAATAATGATTGCAGGCTAAAATATGTTCTTATGTAACTAGCCTCCAGAAATTGTGGCTATTCCAACACTGGAAGTTTTAAAGAAGAGACTGGACAAGCATTTGTCTGATATGGTGTGGGGTTTCCTGTGGATTGGATTAGAAGACCTCCAAGGTCCCTTAAAACGGTGTTATTCTGTAACCTTGCTTTTTGTTTCAGTTACTGTATGTATACATACAATTTTGATTCCAGATTTATATTTCCAAAGTTAGTCAAAGCATCCAACATAGAGAAGTAATAAGAGAAGCAGGCAGCCTTTAGGCTTTTATGAAGATGCGGGTGCGCTTCAAGGTTTTAATGACCATCTTTAAAGCGCTCCATGGCTCGGGGCCTAGTTATATGCGAGACCGCCTCCTGCCCCATACATCCCTCAGACCGATACGCTCCCACAGAGAGGGCCTCCTCAGGGTGCCGTCGGCTGGACAATGCCGACTGGCTACACCCAGGGGGACAGCCTTCTCTGTGGCGGGCCCAGCCCTCTGGAACGACTTACCCCCTGAACTCCACACCATCTCCGACCTCCGCCTCTTCCGCAAGTGTCTGAAGACACACCTATTTCATCTAGCCGGCCTAGCGTAACCTCCATACTGACTATTAAGATAGTTTTTAAACTTGGGATTTTAATTTGGTTTTTAGCGCAGGGTTTATTTATTTATTAGAATAAGTATTTTAAATTTCATATATTTTATATATTTTGTATGTATTTTAACATCCCTGTGCGCCGCCCTGGGTCCTAACAAGGAGAAGGGCGGGGTATAAATTTAATAAAATAAAAATAAAAAATGAAGATGTAGGTAATTTGTAATGGCTATCTCCCCCCCCCCCCCCCGCCCATGGGCTTAGTGTAAGCCAATTAATTAAATAATTCTGTATTTATACCATCAACGGTTCAATGAATACATAGTGTCCCTTGAAAGGATAAAAAGGTAGCAAGATCAGGGAATACTGATTTATACTGTTAAATGTCTCAGGATGTGTCTGCCTTCAAATGTTCCCCTTCAGATTGCAGAGAACGTTGAAACATAATCAGTGCTGCCAGATTTATGAATTGTGTTGCTCCTCTTGTAATTAAAAAAAAAAGTTCCATAATTTGGACATCATTGGTCCATGATGTTGACTTACAAGTACCAAAGATTATGGCTCAGCCATGCATGCAGATGGAAGTGATGCTCATAATGACTTGCTTCCTGGTTGGTAATGCTGAAAACAGAGGAAACTGAGCCTCCATAAAGTAAGTGTTTGGGATAAAAGTATAAACAAAAAAGATTGGGAAATATTGTCCTTAAATAAAAATGCACATTTTTCCCCAGGCCTTATTAAATCTTTGAGTGACGTGCCAGAAACCACAGTTGAAAAGTAGAAAATTAAGTGGGGCCAAAAGAAAAGTTAATCCTGATTTAATTAACATTAAACATAACACATTAACATAAAAGTAATTAAATGCAATATGATCATTCTTTGTGTATCTATTGATTTCCCTCTTCCATTCTGATAAAGAAGAGGAACGCAGTGGCTCAGTGGTTAAGATGCTGAGCTTGTCAGTCAGAAAGGTCTGCAATTCTGCGGTTCGAATCCCTAATGCTGCACGACGGAGTGAGCTCCCGTTACTTGTCCCAGCTTCTGCCAACCTAGCCGTTCAAAAGCATGTAAAAATGCAAGTAGAAAAACAGGAACCACC
This sequence comes from Rhabdophis nuchalis, assembly GCA_039707465.1. Classification (NCBI taxonomy): domain Eukaryota; kingdom Metazoa; phylum Chordata; class Lepidosauria; order Squamata; family Natricidae; genus Rhabdophis; species Rhabdophis nuchalis. The sequence continues at coordinate 177,087,506 of CM077646.1, read as the reverse complement.
TTTGGTGGGAAAGTAACAGCGTTCCGAGTGTCTTCGGCATTTAGTCATGCCGACCACATGACCACGGAGACGTCTTCGGACAGCACTAGCTCTTCGGCTTTGAAACAGAGATGAGCACCGCCCCCCAGAGTCAGGAACAACTAGCACATATGTGCGAGGGGAACTTTTACCTTTACATTCTGATAAATATTTCAGTGGCAACCTGTAGAAGAGAAAGGGGGCTTTGTGGGCCATATGTAGCTCTGTGGGGTGGGGTGGGGGGCTTCAATTCTTCCTTACATAAGTATCTTCTGAATGATCACGGCAAACTGCAATCTTTTTTTCCTTTCGGCAAAATCAACAAGGGAGGCTTTAAGATAAGTGAATCTCAGGAGAAAAAGCTCGACGCTGCAAATGATCCATAATAACTCAGACATTTAGTAAATAGCGTTCCCAATTACAAGCTTACAGAATATATTAAAGAGGGGGGGAGGGGTATCTTTTGGGACTTATATGTTATGGGGTGAGGAGTGGGGCCCCCAGAAATCTCTTTTGAGGACAAAAACACGTCACCTATCAAAAAAGTGTCTCCCATTTTGCCCCCTCCCGCCAATTGTGCTAAAGTTGTGCTAAATCAGCTGGCATGGACCTTTTTGTGTGAGCCAGTGTCATCATTTTGTTCCAGCATCTTCAATTAAAAAGCAACAGTAATTGCTTTTTAAACCGTACATTATGAAATGAAGGAAACCCTAGGCCCTGTGCAGCGTTTCCTTCTGCAGAAAATTGTGCAACTTGATCTCCTTCAGCTGTTATTAATATTATTTGCTGTTTTAGTAAATTTTTGGGTACGTTCCCCCCATCCCTCCCCCCTCCGGCTTTATTCCTGTAAAAACAACCCTGTTAGATAAATTTGGCTGAGAAATAGAGACTGGCCCAGAGTCACCCTTTTATTTCCAGTATATGAAGCGTTCGCGTGGATAGACCTTTTCCACCTATGGCTGGCAGCATCACTGCTTTTTGCTGTGTTCCCATGGCTTGCCTACCCCAGCTTTAATTTGTTACCAGATTTTTTTTTTGAGGGATGGGAGGGCCAAGTCAGTTGTGACTCCTGGTGGCTGCTTAGTGTATGCCCTGCAGGGTTTTTGGCAACGATCTTTGGAAGTGGTTTGCACTTGTCAGCTTCCTGGGGCTGAGAGAAAAGGACTGGTCCAAATAGACCCAGCCGGCTTTCTTGCCTAAGGCAGGAGTAGAACTCACCATCTCCCAGTTGCTAGCCTGGTGCCTTAACCACTATACCAAAACGGATTCTCTTGTCCCCAGATGTGGGTGTGTTGAAAAAGTGTTTTTATCCTGATTCTCCTGCCTCCAATAAACGCTCTATAAATCTGTTAGGGTTTTCTTTTCTATAACTTTAGAAGTAAAGGGACCGCCCATCCCACTTGCATAGGAGATGGTTGAGTAAATTTTGCTGCTGGATTCACTTTTGTAGAGATTGTAGGGATGTTATTTACAGCAGCTAAATGTGACCTCTCAGAAACTCTAGGGACAATGAGGTTTAATATCATTGGAATGGATAGTTTATTATTTGAGCAGTGTGATGGCATCTGGTGAAGATATTCGCCTCCCACTCAGAAGGTTAAGAGTTCCATCCTAGATAGCAGCAGATATTTCTCTCTTAGGGTGCAAAGAAACAATATCTGCTGCAAACTCCATGTAGCATCAGGAAGGGCATCTGGCCAGTAAATGCTCGGCTCCATCCAGTCACCCTGAGTCTATCCTGAGTTAAGGCAGTACAGGCTGGTTGAAAGGGATGATTTTATTGGATTTTTATCCCTCCTTTATTACTTTGTTAAGCAACTCAAGGTGGTGAATATACTCCTTCCTCCTACTATTTTCCTCACAACAACAACCCTGTGAAGTGAGTTGGGCTAAAAAAGAGTGACTGTTCCAAAGTCACCCAGTTGGTTTTTATGACAGGCAAGGCTAGAACTCTCAGTCTCCCAGTTTCTAGGCTAGCACCTTAGCTTCTAGGCTAGCACATTAACAACACCACAGTTGCTATCTTACAAAGGAGATTTGTATAAGGGTATAGATTCAGAGGTGGTATTCAGCAGGTTCTGACCAGTCCTGGAGAACCAGTAGTAGAAATTTTGAGTAGTTCGGAGAACCATTAAATACCACCTTTGACTGCCCCTGCCCCCATCTATTCTCTGTCTCCTGGGTCCCAGCTGATCAGGAGAAATGGGGATTTTGCAGTAACCTTCCTCTGGAGTGGGGAGGGAATGTAGATTTTACAGTATCCTCCCCCTGGAGTGGGGTGGGAATCGAGATTTTCCAGTATCCTTCTCCTGCCACACCCACCAAACCACACCCAAAGAACCGGTAGTAAAATTTTTTGAATCCCACCACTGTATAGATTCCTATCCCCCAGCCCCTTTACTTGGCTATTGTTTTCAAGGAATAAAGACAACATTATAAGAGGACACAAATTCATGTCCTGTCATGATTTTAGTACTCAGATTGAGGGCCATCTGGGAATACCAGGGCTGTTATCTAGAGAAGAAATTCAAAATAATCCTAGGAGAAGAACAATGGCAAACTACTTGTTGACATCTCATGCAGTCCTCAAGAATTGAGGTCAGTTTTAAATCAACTTTATTTTATATCGTGTATATTAGGGTAGAGGGCATTTAGCTCAGTTTGAAGGTCAAACTAGATAAGGTGCCTTTCTCTCAATTAACAACTATGCAAATGACTATTGATAAGTTAATAGCAGGCATGGGAATCCAATCCAGGGTGAATACTGACAAAGGAGTTGAGAGGTGGTGGCAGCAGAAGATGAAAAGAGAGGTAGGGTCATTTTTATGACTTTTTGTATCACTGCTACAATTTAGACTTAAGTATTGCTGTTTGAACTTGCTGTTTCCCCCTATATGCAAGCCATCCTTGGAACCCTTTTGACTTGACTTATAAATAAGGCAAAGCTTTAAACCAGGGGTGTCCAAACTTGGGAACTTTAAGAGTTGTGGACTTCAACTCCCAGAATTCCCCAGCCAGACATGGCAGCTGGGGAATTCTGGGAGTTGAAGTCCACAAGTCTTAAAGTTCCCAAGTTTGGACATCCCTGCTTTAAACAAACAAGCGACCTATAAAAAGAAAGAAATCCCGTTGTAGCTTTATGGTCCCGGTCTGAATTGGATTCTGGCTTATATCTCCTATTTGCAGAGAAAGAAATGTGTCAACTGATGCCAATGGGTGTTTTGTTTCCAAGGCCCAATACAGGTGTAGGATATTCTCTCCCTCTCCCTTCTCTTTCTCTCTGTCTCCCTCTCCCTCTCACCACACATCAAGACCATGAGAAGACTGAAGAAACTAAAGCCTCTGTCTCATTTACCGGGGATTCCGCTGTCTATAAAGCCATCCCACCAGATGATGATCTGAGTAACTTTCTTGCATGAGTTGTCACTGGATTTAAAAAGAATGGCTTTGTAACTGGAGATGTGTAACTTGTTTTTCATTATGGCTGGGAGATAGCATCTCCCCCTGCCCCTTTTCTCCTGGTGCTCATTCTTCTCACTTTCAAGGATGCGGTTGTTGTGGCAGTGATGCCAGCTAGGTTTTCTTCTTCTTCTTTAAACCAAAATAGATGTAGTGTTAAAATTTTTGGCCCAAGAAAGCAGCCTTTATTCAAAAATAACCTTGTGGGCCCAGCCTGAAGATATACAGTTTTCTTTCTTCCTGCCAAGTTTCCCTGTGAACGGAGCCAAGCCTGCTGATGCAGGGCAGAAGCCTGACCCAGGTGGAGAGTCATGCCAAATAGGATTTGGACTGAGGGACAGAAAGGGTGACTTGCTGCGTCATTATCTCCAAGAAGTCTTCCTTTCCTTTCCTTTCCTTTCCTTTCCTTTCCTTTCCTTTCCTTTCCTTTCCTTTCCTTTCCTTTCCTTTCCTCTCCTCTCCTCTCCTCTCCTCTCCCTCTCCTTCCTTCCTTCCTTCCCTTCCCTTCCTTCCTTCCTTCCTTCCTTCCTCTCCTCCCTCCTCTCCTCCCTCCCTCTTTATCTACAATTAGTAGTAGGAAGTTGTTTTTCAAATCCTTGATTAAAAAACAAAATAGGTTCATTAAAATGTGCTATATTTACAATTTTTAAAAAGTGCTCTTTCTCCTCACCCTTCTAGTATTCAGGCCACATTTATTAAACAATAAAGGTTTCCCCCTCTGTGTGATAAATCCCCACGGCAGGCAAAATTGCACAGTGTTGGGCATCACTATATATGATAATTCACTGATCACAATCCCAGGAAAGAAGATTTATTGCTCTGTTTTAATTGTGTAGAATACATGTGTATGTGTGACATTCCCCTAAAAGATAGGCTTGAAAGAATGTAAATGTAAAAGTACCACAAGCAAAAAATCCATTACTGGGATAACAACACAAAACTGTCCTCTGGTTATTTTATAACCCTTGTTTATGTGGGAGATTTCTTGTGTCTTTCAAAGTGACTTTCATACATAAATCATTCTCTATAATAATGGGGGAACAATGCTAACCATTTTCTAATGTAAAAATAAAGCTGCTTTGTTTTGATATCTCTAGGTGAAGGAATTCAGAAAAAAAGAAATCCATAACTAAGAGGTCTATAAAGCCATCACCATTTTTCCTCATCTCTGATGAATTGGAAAATTTATATGTACTATCAGTGTGACCCTAAAGCTCAATCTGTTAAAAAGGTGGAATGTGTTATTTATTTTTAAATTGTTATTTGTTAGATTTATAGCACCCAATTTGCAGAAAGTGACTTTAGACAATGGGTACTGTAGTTTGTAGAAGCATCAAAACAAGGAACTAGAAAATGAAATACAATAAATGTCTGGAATAGAATCTTCTTTCAAGATCCTTCATTCTTCTCAGGGTTTTCCCTTGTTCTAGACCAATGACCAGAACCATAAGAGGCTTTTTAGGATCTCATGGAAGGACCAAAAGAATGGAGCCATTTGAACTTCAGGGGAATGTTGTTTCTCTCTGAAATAGCAAACGTTTCAAAGACATATTTAATGCATGAAAGGCTAAGATGAGGGGCAGAGCTCCTCCTCCAGAGATGGTATAACCAATGGGGAGAGATGTAGAGAGTTGCAATCTAACTGTATTCCTTTGCTTTAGTTTGCTTTGCTTATTTAAGAAATTAAATTCGACTGCAATCCATAAATAATTCATTGCATTGCAATACAACAATATGACAAAAGTAAGCATGCAAAATAATTATACTAATTATAGTGAGCGTGCTAACAGAATAATCAAACCTCGGATACTTGCTACAAAATGGCCACCACCATTCCATATTCTTTGTGATCGCTAAATCTTGAGAGCTTTCTGGAATGTTAACAGGGAGGGAGGTAATTTAATGTTGGGGAGGAAGATATTGTTCATAAGAAAGCGGTCTGAATAGAATAACAGAATTGGAAGGGACCTTGGAGGTCTTCTAGTCCAACCCCCTTCTCAGGCAGGAAACCCTACACCACTTCAAACAAATGGCTATCCAACATCTTCTTAAAGATTTCCAGTGTTAGGGCATTCACAACTTCTGGAGGCAACTTCTGTTCCACTGATTAATTGTTCTGACTGTCAGGAAATTTCTCCTCAGTTCTAAGTTTGCTTCTCTCCTTGATTAGTTTCCACCCATTGCTTCTTGTCCTACCGTCAGGTGCTTTGGAGAATAGTTTGACTCCCTCTTCTTTGTGGCAGCCCCTGAGATATCAGAACACTGCTATCATGTCTCCCCTACTCCTTCTTTTCATTAAACTAGACAGCTAGTTCCTGCAACCGTTCCTCATATGTTTTAGCCTCCAGTCCCCTAATCCTCTTTATTGCTCTTCTCTACACTCTTTCTAGAGTCTCCACATCTTTTCTATATCGTGGCGACTAAAATTGAATGCAATATTCAAGGCATTATAAAGTGATTTTAAATAAATGCCATTTTATCTCAGAGCACCAAAGCATCTCTCTGAAACAATGCATTCCGTCTCTGGAGTTTAGAAGTAGGCTGAAAGTGGTAGCACTTCCCTTGTATTAACTGCTGTGGGGGAAAATGCAACGTCAACAACATGGAGAATGGGAGATTCCATGAATTAGTTCCTGCAAATGTTCTTCATATGTTTTAGCCTCCAGTCCCCTGAACATCTTTGTTGCTCTTCTCTGGACTCTTTCTAGAGTCTCCACATCTTTTCTACATCGTGGTGTCTGTGAAGATGACATGCTTTTAGAAAAGCATGCAAAGACAGCCCACTCTTTCAAACAGTATTAGATGGGCAAACCAATAGGACGAGGTGGTCCCAAGACATGTCGGCCTTTTTAGGTGGCAGCCCTCATCTTTGATTACAGATACGGAGGACCACATATTTCTCATTCCTGATTATGACAATGAGGCATAGGTTGGTCTGAAGCAGAAAAATGATACATTTTGGAAAATCAATTAACTGCTATAATTTTTTTTTGCAAGGCATATTTCACTTGCTTTTTACGAAATGGGGCCGTCCTGCATTTTGTGCTTTCTTTCCCCCCCCCCCCCCACCTACCCCTTCCAAGGAAATTATTGTGTGCAGCATCATAGCTTTTTACCATGAGCAAAGATTAAGGCTTCCCTCCATATGGATTCTATGAAAGAAGGTCAGTGATTTAGATGTCAGGTTTCTGGCCCATTAATACAACACAGTCTTGTGATATATAATCTTGAACTGACAAATGACCAATAAAAAGAAGTTCCCAGCTATCAGTTCCAGATAGCAGTGGAGAGAAAGCATTTATGTTGAATTTATGATTCAGACATGTGACTGGTAGCTATGCCAGTTAACCCCAACTGAAAAGCTGGCTCTGTGTACCTACAATATATCTGGTGCTTGGAAATGGAAGAAATTACTTCACGTTCCCAAAATCTACATTACGAAACTTTCCCTGGGACTGCAGAAATTACATCAATTTTTAAAATCTCAGACGATAACTTACAGTTTGAATTATTTTTATTACAGTTAATTACTGTCACTTTAAGATTTTACTTAAAGAAAGAATTGATTAGAATTATGATTATAATAGGTAGAATTATAATAGCAAGATACTGGAAAATAGAGGTAAATATCAAAATAGAAGAGTGGTATTGTGAAATGTGGAAATTAGCTTTAAATGATAAAATGACATGTGATATTAAATTTAGAGAGGGGGTCTATAAAAAAGACATTTTCTGGAAGATTTGGAACCCATTTGTGGACTATGCACTTGGAACTTTGGATGCCTCGACACCTGTACCCAGAGAACGCGGATTTTGGAGATCTTAAAGACAATTGAAGATATCCAAAGAACCAACTCTTCCTTTCGTTTTGTATAGCACTGGGTGGTTATTGTTAAAAAAAAAAAACAAAGTAAATTTTATGTTTATATGTATAACTTGTGGAAAATTATAATAATTTAAAAAAAAAGATTTTACTTATTTTAATATTGATTTAAACCTTCAAATTGATATTGGTGTTCTTGAGACACCATCTTGGGAGGAGTTTGACTTTGTTACTACCGAGGATATGGACAGGTTGTCAAAGAGACTTAAGGCTACCACATGTTTATTGGACCCGTGTCCCTCCTGGCTTGTACTGGCATCCTGGGAGACGACACGAGGCTGGCTCCAGGATATTGTGAATGCTTCTTTGAGTCAGGGGTCCTTGCCTGCCATCTTGAAAGAGGTGGTAGTGAGGCCCCTCCTCAAGAAGCCTTCCCTGGACCCAGCGTTATTGGAGAATTACCGTCCGGTCTCCAACCTTCACTTTTTAGCGAAGGTTGTAGAGAGTGTGGTGGCCCAACAGTTTCCGCGACACCTGGAGGAAATTGATTATCTAGACCCGCGCCAGTCCGGCTTCCGACCCGGTCACAGCACTGAGACGGCATTGGTCGCGTTGGTGGATGATCTCTGGAGGGCGCAGGATAGGGCATGTTCCTCTATCCTAGTCCTATTAGACCTTCGGCTTTCGATACCATCGACCATGGTATCCTATTGCACCGACTGGGGGGGTTGGGGCTGGGAGGCACCGTTTTACGGTGGTTCTCGTCCTACCTCTCTGGTCGGTCGCAATATGTGTTGGCAGGGGGGCAGAGGTCGACCTTGAGACCCCTCTTATGCGGGGTTCCTCAGGGGTTGGTCCTCTCACCCCTCCTGTTCAACACCTATATGAAACCGCTGGGCGAGATCATCCGTGGTTTTGGGGTGGGATATCATCTGTATGCTGATGATACTCAGCTGTACATATCCACCCCAGACCACCCCAACGATGCCGCCGAGATGTTGTCTCGGTGTTTGGAGGCCGTACGGATCTGGATGGGTAGTAACAAATTCAAGCTCAACCCGTCCAAGACTGAGTGGCTGTGGTTTCCGGCACCCTGGTTCAGCCAGATTACTTCAACTCTGGCCATTGGGGGCGAAACACCAGCCCCCGTGGAGAGGGCGCGTAATTTGGGTGTCCTCCTGGATTCCCAGCTGTCCATGGAGGACCATGTGGCAGCCGTGGCCAGGGGGGCGTTCCATCAGATACGCCTGATGCGCCAATTGCGCCTCTTACTGGACCGGGCTGCCCTTAGCACAGTCACTCAAGCACTCGTGACATCCCGACTTGACTACTGTAATGCTCTCTACATGGGGCTCCCTTGAGGTGCACTCGAAAGCTACAGCTAGTCCAGAATGCGGCCGCGCGGGTGATTACGGGAGCCTCCAGATACTCCCACATAACACCGCTCCTGTGCGAGCTGCACTGGCTACCTGTGGCCTTTCGGGTGCGCTTCAAGGTTTTGACGACCATCTTTAAAGCGCTCCATGGCTCGGGACCTAGTTATATGCGAGACCGTCTCCTGCCCCATACATCCCTTTGTCCAATCCGCTCCCACAGAGAGGGCCTTCTCAGGGTGCCCTCAGCCGGGCAATGCCGGTTGGCGATACCCAGGGGAAGGGCCTTTCTCTGTGGCGGGCCCTACCCTTTGGAACGACTTACCCCCTGAACTACGTACCATCTCAGACCTCCGCCTCTTCCGCCAGTGTCTTAAGACACACCTTTTCCATCAAGCTGGCTTAGCGTAACCTCCCGTTGTGACTGCTCTTAGATAGTTTTAATTTGGGGAATTTTAGCACAGGGTAGGAATTTAATATGTTTTTTAATTTTGTTATATTTGTTATGTTTTAAATTTCCTGTGCGCCGCCCTGGGTCCTTTTTGGAGAAGGTGCGGGGTATAAATTTGAATTAAAAAAAAATTGATATGCCATTCCAATATGCAGATTTATACCTTGATTAAGTCCCTGTTTTGTACTGCTGAGCTGGGAGTGGCCTTTGCACTGCTCTGTAATGCAGCCTAAGGGGCTTCTTGCAGACCCAGGGTGCCACAGAATGCCGGGGCTGGGTTTTATGCTGTGGTACAGCTTGGGGGCTTCTTGTAGACCCAGAGCCACAGTGCACGAAGTAGCCCTTTTACGCTTTCTGAGACACAGCAACAGATTTGTGCCATGTTGTTCGGGTTTTCCAGGGCACAGCAGCTTTGCGATGAGCTGCTGCAGTGGTGGGTTTCTACTGGTTCAGCCTGGTTCAGCCGAACTGGCAGTGGCATGCAAACCTGGGTCGCAGAACTGCCAGTGACCCAGGCTAGCCACGCCTCTGAACCGGTTCCTTGGTCGCCGCAGTCGCCGCTACCATCTTGTTTTTGAGTTCTGCGCATGCACAGAACAATTTCTATTGAACTGCACATGGGCGCACAACATGCATCCAACACACGGCCATACTGTAAGTGAACCGGCAGTAACGGCAGCTAGCACCCACCCCTGAGCTGCTGGACCAATGACCAATAAAAAGAAGTTCCCAGCTATCAGTTACTTCACGTTGCCAAAATTTACATTACGAAACTTTCCCTGGGACTGCAACCAAAGTGGTAGAATAAAATATTTTCAACAACAATATTGGCATTTGCAAACAACTTGGCAAGTATCCAAATAACTGCAGATTTATTTATTTATTGCTTGCTCCTGGTGACTCAAGGCGTTGTACAGGAAATAGACACACAAGAAATAAAATAATAATAATTACCCCCCCCCCAACCCCCCAGCCCGGCGACAACACACACTCATACCAATTATGGGCTCCATCCTGCTCTGGGTTCCCCAGACCCTTTGGCAGGGGCTTTCAAAAGACACATTGCTATATTCTCTGCTGGTTGGCAGATATATTTTGACTCGACAGTGGCCTGTTAAAACAATGTGCAATCCCCAGTGTCATTTTTATAGGGCCAGTTGTGTGACATGAGCATCAGTGCTTTCTGTCATATAGCTGGAATTCTTGAGTTGCTGCATTATAACAATCCAAATTGCTGTTGTTTTTGAATATTTTTTAAAATTTGTACTATATAAAGAAAGAGCAACATTTTCAATGTCTATATAAACTATGCTGTCTGGTTACAGTTCATTTGAGCAATAGTCATCATCATCATCATAGTAATAATGTTCACTAGCAGCTGTCATATAGTAACAGTATTTTCTCAACATAATATTAATAATTATTAATACTAAATCATGTTAATACTAAACATATAATAAACCCTCATAGTAAAATTAACCCTTCTCTTATCATTTTAAATGTTTGAACTTCTGTTTCTGTTAGTTCACCATGGATAAAACGAATTCCATGTTTCGAAATATTCCGTATCTTCCTTCTCTTTAATTTCAAGTGTTAGTCTATCCATTTCTGCACATTTTAGTATTTAAAAAAAAATTATCTTCTATTCTGTAGGGATCTTCACACCTTTCCAAAGTTGAACAAATACAATTCTGGCTGCTGTTAACACATGTAGTATTAGATACATAGTCCCTTTATTTTTCTGGTATGATACCCAACATAAATATTTATGGTTTTACATCTATATGTTCTTTTATCATTTTTTCTATCCAAGTATGTGTTTTTGTCCAGTATGCCATACTACATGTGGTAGTATGAGCCCAGAATCTGATTACACTTCCAACATTTAGCTGACATACCTTTAAACATCTTGGCTAATCTTGCTGGTGGGCCGTGCCATCTGTAAAACATTTTATGTAAATTTTCTTTGTATTCAATAGACATTGTTAATTTATAATTTCAATCCCACAAGTTTTACTATTTATCCAAGTCTATAGAATAACCAAAGTTTCAGGCCACTCTTTCATTGTTTCCTTTACTTGCTCTTCTTCTATTCTAATACTCAGTACAGTAAAATTAATTTCTCGTCAGTTCCTGTTAGTCTCTGGTCCCATTCTGTTGGTTCTTTATAAAAACCATATATTTTAGCATCTTTTTCACACCTTGATTGTATTAGTACCTGCGGCAAGGTTGGTGAGCACCAGTTTTTTCGTTTTGAAAAAGTTTTATTGAGTTTTAACAATTTTCTAGAGGGTAAGGTAAGGGTTACAGAAACATTTTGAGAACCTTTGCGTCAGAGTCTTTGGCCCATCCCGGGCTACATAATAAAACAATAGTAAAGAAATTTATCCGAAAAAATACTACAAGATAAAGGCAAGTGAATACATAGTACATTTCCAATTCTCAGATGGCAGACATGTGCAAACATCCTGGTACAAAAGAATAATAAAAGAAAGAAAATTAGTAAAAAAAAGAAAAACAAGCAAAATCATTTTTTGGAACTAAGTCTTTTGGCAATTGTATCTTCTTTTTCTCCCGCCTGGCCCCCAGTGGGCGGGGCCGTGGCCCCCTCCGCCCCCCCTGGATCTTCCCCCAGGACAGAGGAATGTTTTTTAAGAAAGGCTTCCGCCTCAACAACTGTTTTAATCTTCACTCTTCCTCCTTCCCAGAACACCAGCATCCCTTCGGGCATCGCCCACTTGAACCAAATCCCGTGATCAAACAATGTTTTGGATAAGAAGGAAAATTTCCTTCTCATCTCTCTGATTTTTTTTGGGACCTGCTTCAAGATGACGACCACCTTTTGTTGGTAAATTAAAGGACCCCCTCTCTGCGCCCTCAAAATTCCCTCCCTGGTTGACCTTCTAACAAATTTAATGTGTATCTCTCTGGGTACCTCATTTATCCTGGCATATGCTGAGTTTATTCTGTAGACTAGGTCAATGTCCCCCCTGATCTCATCTTTAGGTTTATGTAAATAGTCTGCTAAAATTGTGCTCATGACTTCAGGCAGGCATTCACCAGATTCTTCAGAAATATTCTGAAATCTTAAAAAATATGACATCCTTTCGAAGTCCATCCTAGACATATGCCCAGTTAATTCCCCCACCTCACTGTTAACATTTTTAAGCTCTCCCTTTGCCTCAATTAGCCCTCCTTCCAGATCTTCAGTCTTCTGTGTATTCTCCTGCATTTGTTTCCGAGTTTCCAAAAGTTCCTTCTTAAAGTTGTTGTTTTCTTCTCTCTGGGCCTTAATTTCAAGCACCAAAGTTTGTATAACAGATTCCAGAGAAGACAATCTTTGTTCCAAACCTGCCAATTCTGATTTTTGTGCCATGGTTGGGTGTTAAAGTCAGTGTCACTAAAATGGCGTTTTTTGGGTGGGGCAGCTGAGGCAAATCAGGAGGTAAAAGTTTCAAATCAGGGTTGTAAAAAAGTTCAGAAACCAGAAGAGAAACACTTTTCCAAATCAATAGTTATAGTAAAAAAGGCACTCCAGACAAGGAATCAATTAATCCAAAAAAATTCTTCATTGATAGCAAGAGGAAGTCCAAATCACAAGGAGATGCTGGTAATTTTCCATAAATACAATAGTCATTCAGGAGCAGAGAGAAGCCATCTTCCACCGCCCAAGCTGGGAGCCAGCCGGAGAGAGTAACAAAGAAAAAAAAATTGTAGCAAGCCAATCGAACTTAGAAACATTGTTGCAAGCCGCAAGTCACTTTCACTCGCTTTCACTAAGTTCCAGGCAAACCGCATAGAAAAAACAACCGTTCCTCGGAACGAGGAGCCATTTCAAAGCGCCGCTTTAAATCCGAGGGGGGGTTTAACGAAAAAAACACCCCCCTCCAAGCTTTTTAGTCCAGCGCTGCCATCGGAGAGAAAATAGCAAATAGAAATACACTCACTCTTCGCCTTGCAGCCGAGCCTCGGGAGAGCCTTTCGACCTGAACGTCCGGCTCTCTTCACAATGAAAAAACAGTTCCGATCTCCATTGGCGAAGGCGGAGACAGGCGTCTCCCCCCCGCAGCCAGCCTTTCCTCACCTAGGCTGAAGACAAGGGTCGCTTTCCCACCGCCATGGGAAGAGAACGACCCCAGCAAGCCAACCCTACGGAAGACCCCCAGGGTGGGGCGTCTCGCCCCCGTCGGGGGGCAGAAAAAAGGACAAAGCGGCGGACGAGTCAGGGACCCGTCCGTCGCCGTTGGAGGGCGGAAGCGGAAGTCCAGCACCAGTTTTTTCAATCCGAATAGGTTCATACTTGCTGGATCTGATAAAAAGTCAACTGCTGCTGACATTACTTGCCCCGCCAGTGACCCAATTCAATCGATAAGCATTCTCCAAGTTGCAAATCTGCTTGGTTTGGAAGTGCAATCCCATTTATAGCTGGTTGCGTGCCATTTATCTAGGCAGATAAACTACCTAGTCACAGAGAATTTATCTTACCTGGAAGGAATATTATTTACTGCCCCTCATTCATGCTATCCACAAAACAATGGAAAGACATTCAGTGGCCTCTGTCTGTTTTAGCCATAGTTATTAAAAGCCAGGCAAAATGGCAAATTGAATTTAAATAATCAAGTTGTAAATATAGTATTGACTCTGCAGCACTACACATTTAATTTTTTTCCATAGTTGTATATAACAGTGGTCTCCAAACTTGGTGGCCCAGTGGTGGGAGAGAGAGGAACTGGGCTGTGCAAGTAGCTGGTTGGTGTACTTATGTGCGTGCATGCAGCTCAACCTATGCAAGTGGTGGGCTGGAACCAGTGGTGGGATACGACCGGTATGCCCCGGTACGGTGCTGGGAGCTCCCACCCGCCTTCCTTACCTGTATTTGAGCCGATTGGGGCTTTTGTGCATATGTATGGAACATACAGTGCCTGCACGACACTCCGCCGAGCAGCTGGAGCATCGCGAAGCATCATGGACAGTAAGTATGCATATGATGGACGCCCGGCTCCATTGCACCATACTGGTTGCAACGGGATCCGGAACCCACCATTGATCGGAACTTGCACAAGTTGAGCTGAGTGCATGTGTGCATGCATGGTGGTCTGTACTTACATGTCCCAGTTGCAAATAAGCCATGGCCCAGAAGTGGGCCGCAGCCTGGGGATTGGGAACCTCTGGTATAGATCATCCACCTGTCCAATATAATTTTTCTCTCTGCTAGATAATATGACCAGTAGTCATATTGGCAGAATATTATACATTGGAGGGCAATAGGTTGGAGAAGGTTTATTGTCATGATTGCAATAGATATTTAGAAGTGAGATTCTGTACTTATATTTCTTCTGTTAATTTCTGAACTTGTATTCAGATATCTCCTTGTATTTGATCTTACAGGTAATCCTTGACTTGCAACCATTTGTTTAGTGACTGTTCAAAGTTACAACAGCACTAAAAAAAGTGAATTGTAACTGCTTTTTTGCACTTCTTGTGGCCCGCAAGCGGATCTGGCAACAGATTCAGACAGTGAGGAGGTTGGGGAGGAACATGGACCAGTCCTGGAGTGTTACGAGTGCTCTCTGTTGGAGGCAGAGATGGGGCCAGTGCCACCTGACAGTTAACAGCTGCTTTCGGAATCAGACATCATTTTTCATTTCATTTTCATTTTATTACATTTATATCCCGCCCTTCTCCGCAGAGGACCCAGGGCGGCGCACAGGAGATTTAAAAGATATACAAAATAGAAAATAGATAAATAATTTAAAATATATATTAAATAATCCCGATCCTATGCTAAAACCAATTATTAAAAACCCAATTTAAAACTTTTCTAAAAGTCCCCATGGGAGGTTAGGCTAGGCCGGCTTGATGAAAAAAGTATGTCTTTAGACATTGGCGGAAGAGGCGGAGGTCGGTGATGGTCCGGAGTTCAGGAGGTAGGTCATTCCAAAGGGCAGGGCCCGCCACAGAGAAGGCTCTTCCCCTGGGTGTCGCCAGTCGGCATTGTCCGGCCGATGGCACCCTGAGAAGGCCCTCTCTGTGGGAGCGTATCGGTCTAAGGGATGTATGGGGCAGGAGACGGTCTCGCATATAAGTAGGCCCCGAGCCATGGAGCGCTTTAAAGATGGTCGTCAGAACCTTGAAGCGCACCCGAAAGACCACAGGAAGTGGGGCAGAAGAACAGCTGGAGTGTGCACATGTGCAGAGCTGCCAGGGAAGAGAACAGCTAAGGAGCAAGGGCTGACTCGGGATTAAAGGCACAGGTGGACGGTGAATGGCCCCTTCCATAGGGAATAAAGAGGAGCGAAAGGGGCATGGAGTTTTCAGGAGACAATTAGTTCAATTCATTAGAGTGACGATCTGTTCCTGACTTCTTGCCAAGTATTGTCTGCTACAGAGTGGTGTTTGGAAGGTATCGGCCTGGCAGCTCTCTAAGCCTGATAAAGGTCTTTAGTTGTGAAATCTCTTAAAAGACTGCTGGCCGGGACTTTGCTGGAGAGGAGTTCACTTTAAACTAAACAAAAGGGTTTTTTATCAGGATGAGGAATCGACTTCATGCTTTTGGGAAGCATAGGTAAGAAAGTGGAAGTTTTATGTCTCCAATTAAAAAAAAAGACATGTACGTGTGTTGCCTTAGAACAGTGTTTCTCAACCTTGGCGACTTTAAGTCCTGTGGACTTCAACTCCCTGAATTCCCCAGCCAGCTGTGCTGGCTGGGGAATTCTGGGAGTTGAAGTCCACAGGACTTAAAGTCGCCAAGGTTGAGAAACACTGCCTTAGAAGAAAGATGGACAGTGAACAGGGAGATTCAAAGTACAGTAGTTTTCATTTAACGATCACAATTCACCTTTGTCGTTAGGTGAAGCAGTTGCCAAATAAAAGAGCAACAGTGCTTACAATCTTACTTCAGTTTTCCTTTGTTTTACAGACCTGAAAAGATTGTAAATGTGAGGATTGGTAGCAAAGTTACTTTTTCATCACTATCATAACTGTGAAAAGTCACTGTGCAAGGCAGTCATTAAATGGGAACTTCCTATGACTTTTAGCAGATCATAAAGGATATCTGAGTCTTAATTTTCAAATGCCGTAAAAGTAGCATCCCTCAAGTCCTTTGCTTTCTGATGGCTTAATAGACATTTTGGCAAAAACAAGGAAACAATTTGCTTTCTTAGAAGAGAGGAGAGGAGAGAAATACCGATGCTGGCCTGCAGTTCTGTGATTTTCTGGTGGACATCCAAAGTAGAACAAGATCTGACTCTGCTTATCTTTTTTTTAAAAAAAAATTAAGTTCAGTCTGAAAGATTCCCTTCTTACATAAATTTGATAAAGGAACTCTTGTGAGAAATTAGGGGTGGTTTGGTGCACACTCTGTAGAGAACACAATTCCTGAATGTACTCACAGTCAGAAAGATCCTGTCCGTCATGAGCCACAGACTAAGACTCCTCCTAGATAACCCCATAAGAACCCAAGCACCTTAAATGCATGTGCCCAAAGTCACAGTCCATCTCCATGTAAATGTTTCCAATAATTATCAGAATATTCTTCCCAGTGGCCTTGTAAGATGGGTCATCTTAAAAAGTGTCATCAGTTGTCCATTGGCGGGCATGAGAAGGATGGAGAAATACTGACTTTCACTGCCTTTATTATTGCCAAGAAGTAATCCGGAATATGACCTCTGGCTACAGCTTGATAAGATCAGCTCTTCTTTTTCCTCCCAATTGTACTCCAGGTATCCCTTCTGGCATTTATTTATTTAATTAGTATGTATAGCTGCCCATCTCAATAAGTGACTCTGGTCAGAGAGTAATATTAAAATAAACTTCAAAACAATTGCAATCGCAAATGCAAAAAATTAAAATATACCATTTTCTGGAGCTACTCAACAAACCAAGGGGTCCCCTGGGATCAACTGGAAATAAGGAGAAATTTTCTGACAGTGAGGGCAATCAACCAATAGAACAGAAGTTGCCTTCAGAAATTGTGGGACCTTCATCACTGGAAGCTTTCAGTAAGAGACTGGACTGTCATCTGTCAGAAATGGTGTAGGGTCTGCTTGGGCGAGGGGTTGGACTAGATGACCTACAAGGTTTCTTCCAACTCTGTTAATCCGTATCTGTATCAACAGGCAGGAAGAAGCAATATAAGGGAATGTAGTCCAAGATCCCTGCACATTTCAGGCTGTGATTAAAACAAATGAAAGTAAATATATGTGTCCCAGGATAATGTTGCAGTATCAGTGCCAGAGCTCATTGTAACCGCATTGCCAAAAAGGCACTAAGAGTTGTTAACCTAATCTTGTGTAACTTCTTCTCTGGTAACACTGTACTACTAACCAGAGCAGACAAAACATTTGCTAAACCTATTCTTGAATACAACTCATCTGTCTGGAAGCCACACTGCATATTGGACATTAATACAATTGAGCGAGTCCAGGGATATTTCATGAGAAGTGTCCTCCACTGCTTGCAATAGAATACCTTATGTCACCAGACTTGAAATTTTGGGTGTAGACAACATAGAACTATGCCACTTTCGGTCTGACCTAGGTGTAGTGCATAAAACTATCTACTACAATGTTGTACCTGTCAATGACTACTTCAGCTTCAACCACAACAATACACGAGCATACAATAGATACAAACTTAAGGTAAACTACTCCAAACTCGATTGCAAAAAATATGACTTCAGCAACAGAACTGTCAATGCCTGGAATGCTCTACCTGACTCAGTGGTTTTTTCCCCAAACCCCCACAACTTTAACCTTAGACTATCTACTGCTGACCTCACCCCATTCCTAAGAGCTCTATAAGGGGTGTGTATAAGCGCACCAACATGCCTACCGTTCCCGTCCTAACAACCCTATTTATTTGTATCCATTTCATGTATTTATAACCTTGTATGTATTTATATCTATTATCTTATACATGCTTGACAAAACAAAACAAAACAAAACAAATAAATAAATATGAGTCGGTCACCAGGATCAGTGGTTTATTTATTTATTTATTATTTATTATTTAGTCTTCTGGGCTTTCAGGCTGGTGCTGGAGCCCATGCTCCGGAAACTTCTCTCTCTTCAAAATGACATTTTGGAAGCTGGGTTTCAGCATGAATCCAAACGTTTGGTACTGCAGACTGACTCAGATTGGATCCTGCGATTTAAAAAACCTAGGTTGAACTGTTTGCCCCCTCCCCACAAGATCCCAAAGGAAAACCAAAGGATTCCACTGGGTCCAAGGGCAAGTTGATTGAATAGATCCTGTCTCCCCGCTGGTGTCTGTAGCGGATGTTGTGGCAATCAATCAATCAATCAATATCAATCAATAATTTAATTTATAACCCGCTCTCTCTCCCCAAAGGGACTCGAGGCGGGGCACAGGGAAATTAAAAATACATATAAAAACCACAAGCAATACAGTAGCAAGCTAGAGGGCAATCAGAGAGCGAGGTATCCATAGCAATG
Source organism: Rhabdophis nuchalis (assembly GCA_039707465.1). Taxonomy (NCBI): domain Eukaryota; kingdom Metazoa; phylum Chordata; class Lepidosauria; order Squamata; family Natricidae; genus Rhabdophis; species Rhabdophis nuchalis. The sequence continues at coordinate 177,068,927 of CM077646.1, read as the reverse complement.
GATCGAAGGTAATGTTCTCCAACACCAGATCACTTCCCAACTCTTCCAAAGCAAAACCGGGTTCTGAAAAACAACAACTACACAACATCTTTTATTTCAAAGCTATCCAGAAAGAGGCACGGAATCAATAACATGTTTTGGACCTGACTGGCTGTTGTTTTGGAAGGAAGCTAGCTGACTGCAGTGACTGGGAATAGTGGTAATAGAGGCAGGATAGAAATTGTCAATAGGGACAGCAGACTTCATGCCAATGTAGCATAGACAGATTGCCATTCAGCGCAGCGCTGGGAACAGCCCCTATTAACAGACAGAAAATTACAAACCATAACCCTCTGAATGCATTTGGTTTATTGTCATTTTGAAAGGAAGATTATCTAAAAGATCTTTCTAAAAATGAAGACCAATTGCATCCAGAGAGTTTATATACAGTATATAATCTATTTTATTCTCTTCCAATAATGGGAACCCCTAGATTTACCCACGTTACACCGCTCTTGCGCGAGCTGCACTGGCTACCTGTCGTCTTTCGGGTGCGCTTCAAGGTGTTAGTTATCATCTTCAAAGCGCTCCATGGCTCGGGACCTAGTTATCTGCGGGATCGGATCCTGCCCCATACATCCTCAAGGCCGATTCGCTCCCACAGAGAGGGACTTCTCCGGGTGCCGTCCACTAGACTTTGTCAGCGGGCGACGCCCAGGGGAAGGGCTCTCTCTGTGGCGGGCCCTGCCCTCTGGAACGACCTTCGCCCCGACATTAGAACAACCACGGACCTCCGCTCCTTCCGCCTAAAACTAAAAACACATCTTTTTCGCTTGGCCGGCCTAGGGTAGTCTCTTTTAAGGTTAGGGGATATTATAAGGGATTTTAGCGCAGGGTTATTTGTTTAATCTAATTTTATTTAGTTTAGTCATTTATTTATATTTGTATTTTTAATTTTGTACTTTGTTGATTTTAGTTGTTTTTAATTCCCTGTGCCCCGCCTCGAGTCCCTTCGGGGAGAGAGAGTGGGTTAGAAATAAAAATTATTATTATTATTATTATTATTATTATTATTATTATTATTATTATTATTATTATTATTATTATTATTATTATTATTATTATTATTATTATTCCCCTCCCTGCTAATGATTACTTCCATGTGTATTCGTACGAAATTCTGTGTTAGGTTGTTATGTCCTACTTGATTCTGTTTGTGAGAGCTGATTTTCCTCCTCTTCCTTTACCTGCTTCTTCCATATCTTCATTTTCATGTCTAGAACTCTTCCACCCGTCACTCAGTGGCTGGTTATTATACAATCTATTATACAATTCGAGCCCCCATTTCTATTTTCCAATGAAAAATGGAATGCAACAAAATTGACTTCGCCCTCTCCTCCCCCCCTTTCCCCACCTGGATTCCTCTCCTTGCCTTCTTTTAAAGCCTCCACCCCACCCCACTCACCCATCCCCAATCATTACTCCCATGGGTTTGTAACTATGGGTAATCACAGTTTCCCTTGGGTGGAAGCTGCCAATTATGGTTGTTGAGACCCATAGCTGCAGAAGACATCTGTCTTGAATGAACTCTGCATAGACCTTGCCTTGGAAAGCAAGTACCCATTTGTGTTCCTTATGTCAAGGACAAGAAAGAATATATGATTTAGGGACAATTACATTTTTTTTGTTGGCAAGCAATGATAATATTTCATTAGGTATCCGGTACCCAGCTTGCAGCTCGCACTGGCAACAGAATCAGTGCGTGCAGTCAAGTCTCCTGCTTTCTAGAAGAGGAAAAATGGTACAATTATACCATCTACAATAATACACTTTTTTTTTTTTTTGCTATTCCCGGAGTTGTGTTTGACCTGTGTACAGTTATGATGGTAATTTATGGAGAGGAGAAGGAAGTTATTTGCACTTATGTAACTGGGGATGTTTAATATTTAATCATACATTGTAAAGGCAAAGTCTGTCCTTTGCTTCTTGGTCTAATGTTTTTTTTAAAAAATTCTCCCTGGACTCCGGTAGTTTAATTCACTAGAATATTATTATAAAATGTTGCATACATTATTCAGAATCTGTGGTTTAGGTCTGAGCATGGTTTAGCTCTCAGGGTCTGAGTTGTGCAGAAGCTATTCCCATGCTTCAGTTCTTCCTCTGTGAATAGAGTGTTCCACTTCTTGATGTAATAGTTATTTACAGTTAAAAACTAGACATTTATTCATGATTTAAAATCCTAGCATTTTTTGTAGGTCATGCTTTCAGTGTTACGACTCTACACAGCTTATGAAGTTGTAACACATATTTCAAATAGATGATGATGATGACGATTTATCGTACCAGATTTATCCAAAAGAAACATGACCTGGAATTTAAGATTACAAACACTAAAAAAAAAAATCCATTGTATTGCCTATGCTTTTCTGTTAGACTTTCAATTCCCATTAAAATCGAACTTAGATCATTTCCCCCCCTTCAACAGATACATGCCTCTGATATATTTGTATCTGAGAGTGCATATAAATAGAGGCCCCACTCCACGAAAGGGCAAGACCATGGCAAACCAAAGGAATTAGTAAAATGAATGAATGACTATTGATTAAAGTAATTGCACCAAGCCTTTTTTCTTCTTTGATTCTGTACAAGAAAATAACAGATAACATAACAAAGAGGCACATGCTTTCTCGGTAGTAAGTCTCATTAATTTGTTTTGGTGGCTTTTACTCCCATGTAAGAATGCAGACACGATGGCTCAGTGGCTAAGGCGCTGAGCCTGTCAATCAGAAAGGTCGGCAGTTTGAATCCCTAGCACCATGTAACGGAGTGAGCTCCTGTTACTTTTCTCAGCTTCTGCCAACCTAGCAGTTCAAAAGCATGTAAAATGGACCACCTGGGAGTGTGCTATTCCCCATGCCTAGTTTTGGGCCTAGTAGGCATCCATACAGCCCCCTGGGACCAAAAATGGGCCACCTGGGAGTGTGCTTCCCCTCATGCCTAGTTTTGGGCCTAGTAGGCCTCCATGCAGTGTGGGAACGTTGGAGGCTTATTCGGTTGCTGAGGAAACGACTGTTGCTGAGGGAACAACTGCTAAATAGCTTAAAATAGATCTATACTAGCACAAAAATGTATCACAAATATAACAAATATATATATTTGTGTCACAACACCCTGGAAAGCCCCAATTAAGGGAGGGAGCAGAACTGCTTCCCTTTTCTGTCTTTCAGCTCATCACAGGATACCATCCAGGCAGAAAGCTATTTTTTCGTTGCTTTTGTTATATTTGTGAAACGTTTTTGTGCTGATAAATAAATAAATAAGGGGATGGAAATAGTTCTTGGGAGGCCCTCTTGCTTTCTGAAAAAACAGATATAGAGAATTATATCACAAGAGACTTTCATTTTCCACTGGCCTTGCCCCATTTTATCATTGCCCTACTACATGACACTTCCCACGGATGCATGGGGCAAAAAGTGGCAGCTGGCCAGTGCCTCTCCTTCCCTCTCCTCCTGCTTTCATGGTAGTGGTTTTTCACGGTAAGGGGAAAAGGCTAAAAACCCTCAAAACTGCAACTGGGAAAGGTGCGGATGAGTGGCAAAGAACAAAGAAGCGTGTTGGAGAATCCTGAGAGATGGTAGGTGAATGGGGTGGGAATTTTTACTGATGGTTCTGCAGCTCCAGACACAATGCTACGAGAAATTCTTTGCCACATTTCCTCTGGAGCAGGAGCTGGGCCAGTAATGAATTGGCTCCATTTCTTAAGCCCCATTCCAGCCCCAGCATCTTAAAAAATACACAAAGACTCTGCTGCTTTCTGGTTAGAATCGCCCTTGTGCTGGGAAGAATCCCCTGACAAGATTTCTAAAATGCCTTCGTGCAAAGTTTACCATTACAAGAAACTTCAGTCTCTCACCCTTTCCATTTTTAATGGGGCTTGTGCAGAATTCCCAAATGGATTGTGGCCTTTGGTATCCACCCTGAGTCTCTGTGATGAGATAACCCCTAGATCCAAATGAACCATTTGTGTGTGTAGGATTATACTGTGTGTGTGTGTGTAGGATTTTGTTGTTAATTTTTTTTAATTAATAAATTTTATTTACAAACATATAAAATACATCTTATATTGTTTCCCCTTCTGTTATATTTAATTTGGATTTCACCATTCTAAACCCTCTTATTTTACTCATAACTACTGTTTTTAAGTTTTGCTGTATTCCTTCATTAGTTCTTGTTTCTTTCCTCCATCCACCTATACCAGTGGTCAGCAAACCGCGGCTCGCGAGCAACAAGCGGCTCTTTGGCCCCTCGGGTGCAGCTCTTCCTCTCTCCCTCCCTCCCCCCCGAGGCAGCGGAGGGCCTGGCATGTCGGCTGTGGGGGCTGTGGCTGCCTCCTCCTGGAGCGAGCGAGCGGGCGGAGCGCCCCGGGCTGCTGCTGCCTGGGCGCCGCCGGGGCCATCTGGGCGCCACACGCCTGCCTCCCTCCCAGCCCTGTGTGGTGGGCAGCCTGGAGGGCGCGCCTCGGTGTCCGTTGGAGGGAGCTGGTGGAAACGTTCCCAGCTGTCCTGCCTGATGCGCTCGGACGGCGGGAGCTGCTTGGGAGCAGAGCTTGGGGGCAGCAGCAGCAGCAGCAGCAACAGCCACCTGCAGAAGCCGCCAAGGCACGCTTTCTGGGGCTTGCCGCTGCACGGGGCTGGGAGGGAAGTGGGCGTGCGGCGCCCAGACAGCCCTGGTGGCACTTGGGTGGCCGCGGCCTCGGGTGCCGCACGCCCACCTCCCTCGCTGCGGGAGGAGGCAGCCCTGGCTGGCATGCCGGGCTTTCCACTGCTTCCGGGGGAGTGGGGGAAGGGAGGGAGAGAGGGAGGGAGAGACTGACATACAGAGAGAGACAGAGGGGGAGGGAGGAAGAGACAAACAGAGAGAGACACAGAGAGAGAGGGAGGGAGAAAGGGAATCAGAGAGAGACACACACACACACACACACACACACACACAGAATGACAGATGGGTGGAGGGAGGAGAGAGAGACAGATAAAGAGAGAGATAGACAGAGAGCGACAAAAAGAAAAAGAGAGAAAGAGAAAGAAAAATAGAAAGAAAAAGAAAGTGGGAGAGAGAGAGAGATAAAGAAAGAAAGAAAGAAAGAAAGAAAGAAAGAAAGAAAGAAAGAAAGAAAGAAAGAAAGAAAGAAAGAGAATTTTGTTTGCTAAGCAGGACCGTCGTTAATTGAGTTTCACCACATTTTCCAAGTTGGCCATGCCCACCCGGTCCCATGACCGCTGAGCCACTCCCACAAAACAGGCGACACCTTTTGGCTCTCAAAAGAAATTTCAATCGTGATACTGTTGATATTTGGCTCTCTTGACTAATAACTTTGCCCACCACTGACCTATACCATTTATCCCATATCTAGTAGAATTCTGATTCTTCTTTTCCCTGGATTTCTTTAGTTAATTTGTCCATTTCAGCACAGTCCATAACCTTTCTTATTGTTTCATCTTCGCTTGGAATTAGTTTATTTTTCCATTTCTGGGCAAAAGTAATCCTTGCGGCCATAATTATATGTATTATTAAATACTGGATTTCTTTTTTATATTTCGCAGACACTATTCCTAATAGGAAGACTTCAGGTTTCCATTCTATTTTAACTCCTGTTATTGCCTCCAGCCAATTTTTGATCCTTTTCCAAAAAATTTTAATCTCCTTAGAGGTCCACCATAGGTGGTAATATGTTCCATGTATTGATCCACATTTCCAGCATTTTGGGGAGGTATTTGTTGAAATTTTTGCTAGGTTGCTTCTTATAAGGCAGAAGAGCAATAATTTATATGCAATGCTGCTTTTAAGGAGAATATAAGCATTATATGTTAACTTCTTCTTGTGCCATATCCATCATCGAACGTTGGCGATTATGTTGGCAATCCTATTTTTATCAACAGCCGCATGAAAAAGTGCTGCTGAGTTTTGTCCAAACTAGTCCCTTAGATTTTGAAGCCACAATGTTCTTCTTCTCCCTGGACCTCATTTGCCTTCAATCTTTCCTTGGAGGATTGAGTGAAGTAGGCCATAGTTTGCCGTGTATTGCATCACAAGTCCAAAATATTCTAACTCGCTTTTTTATGGGTTTTTTTTTAAAACAGTCTTTATTAATATCAATATAAAAAACAAACATTTAACAATTATAGGATAGGGGTAGTGGGAAAAACATACATAGGTAGAGAGAAAATATCAAATATTTGGGAATCTGGCTAACCAATAAATGTTCTGCGATCAAAGAATTAAACTATAATAAACTAACAAACGAAATGACTAAGGAACTTGAAAAATGGAGCAAAATCCCACTATCACTGTTAGGGAGGATAGCTGCCATAAAAGCTTATATCCTCCCAAAGTGGATATACCTGTTTCAAACGGCTCCTGTAAAGCTAAATAATCCCCCCCCCCTCCCAAATTAGATCACATTACATTGAAATTTGTCTGGCAGGGGAAAAAATCCCGTATAAAAAAGAAAATGCTTCAAGAACACAAATTGAGAGGAGGTTTGGGACTCCCAAACTGGGAACTCTACTATCATGCTTCGATTTTAATTTGGGTCAAGGATTGGGTCACCCTAATAAGAGGACGGATATTAACAATTGAAGGTTATGATTTGCTTCAGGGCTGGCACTCATCCCTTTGGCCCAAAAATAACAGACAACCCAAAAGCTTTACCACCCACCACACTAGGGCGACCCTCTTTATGACATGGCGGAGAATTATACAACAACTATACACCCAAATCCCAAGATGGTTAGCCCCAATCGAAGCAGTAACCTATCCAACTGTTCACAACCCAAAAAGAAATCTAACATATGAAGACCTGATAGACGAAGGGGGTAACATCAGAACGCGGACAGATCTACAGCTGAGGGGTTGGAAGATAGACTGGTGGTCATATACTCAGGCAGTATCCAAATTTAACAAAGATAAACAAGAATTTGGAATATGTTTAACAAATCAAGATATCGATAAGATTCTGTGGGACACTCCGACGAAATTTATCTCTAAGGTTTACAAACTGTTACTGCAGAGACATATTGGCGAAGAAATAATTAAAGGTGCCATGATTGCCTGGGGGAGGAACATTGGAAGGAACATTAAATTAGAAGAATGGCAAACAATTTGGGGGGAAACCATGAAAATGACCCTGTCTTCCTCCTTTAAGGAAAACGCATACAAAATGCTCTACAGGTGGTATCTACCACCAGCCCGAATTGCACATATGTTTCCAAATTCCTCAGACAGATGCTGGAAATGTAAAACGGCCAGGGGTACGTTTTTTCATCAATGGTGGACTTGCCCAACTATTATTCATATCTGGAAAAAAATACAAATTTGGCTCCTGGAAATAATAGGTACCAACTTTCCCCTTAAACCTGATTTATATCTCCTAGGCATTAAGCCAAACGAAATCCCAAAACAAGATTGGTATCTTTTCACTCACATTATAACAGCGACTAGGATGGCCATAGCGCAACATTGGAAAAATATCAACCCACCAACAGAGGGTTTAATTATATCAAAAATTTTCAATTGCGCAGAATCCGATAAGCTAACGTATATTCTAAAAGACAAGTCAAACTCAATTTATGCCCAATCCTGGGAAAAATGGTATATATAAGAGAATAACGGATACCAAAGAAACTAATTAGATAAAACTATGGTGAAATATATACGAGGAACAATCAAGATAATGGTGAACCTGAGACAATTTTATAGATATATATGTAAACATCTAAATACAATTGTAAATAATAATTGATGTTAGACTGGGACAAACATATCTTTATAAATTAGGGGAGTAGTTATACTCCCGGTATGTCCCTTCCCTCCTTCTTTTTTCTCTCGCTTCCTTTCCTTTTTCTTTTGTCTCTCTCTACCTATGTATGTTTTTCCCGCTTTTTTATGGTTTTGATTATTTCCCTTGACTTTACCAGGTGACTTATATGTTAACAAGAACACGAAAATAAAATTAAAATATAATATACTCAAAAGATCAAAACGTTTAGCTTCTCCTCCTTTGACATAATTTTGGAACTGTTAACTTTTAAACATCCTAAAAACCCTGGAATGATCTGATGATATCTGACTTGTGACGGAGCACACAAAGTTGGCAAACATACTGATTTCTTCTTTTTTTCCTTTTAAGTTACTTTTAGAGGCATCAGCAAATTTCAGGCCAAAAGCACAAACAGAGATCATGAGGCCTAAGAATGAATAAACAAAGCAGTGTTAAAGCTGGCGCAAAAACAGCGCCCTCTCAGTTTTCTTTGTCATATGTGATGTTGGGAGTGGTGCAAAGAACTGGATCATATGTAGTGCATGGGACACCCGTTGCTTTTTAGCCAGGAAGCATCTGGAACACAACTAAGCAACAGCTGTAGTCAGGGATGCGAGAGGGATCAATAATTCAAAAATGTTTGGTCTGAGATTCAGAAAAATGCTGAGAAAATAAAGTTTGAGAACACTGACTAAGTCTTAACAAGGAAAGTTGAATGTTGCACAAACAATCTGCAATCTTTATAAATGTTTGCAATACACAAATCTCAGCTATGGATCTAGGAAATTGGCAAAAGATGTCCAAGCACTTTGGCGTCTTTCTTCAAAATGGAGTTAGCAGAGCTTAATTGTGAGCACAATTTTTGGAGAGAAGTCTGTAACAATCAGGATACTGTATCTACTGTTATATCTTTTCAAAAGCCATGGTGGCGCAGTGGTTAGAATGCAGTACTGCAGGCTACTTCTGGTGACTGCCAGCTGCCTGCAAATTGGCGGTTTGAATTGCACCAGGCTCAAGGGTGACTCAGCCTTCCATCCTTCTGAGGTTGGTAAAATGAGGACCCAGATTGTTGGGGGGCAATATGCTGACTCTGTAAATCACTTAGGGAGGGCTGCAAAGCACTGTAAAGCGGTATATAAGCCAAAGTGATATTGCTATTACTATTATATTGCACTGACATCTCTAAATAATTGTGGAATACAAAGTTAAAATATCATTTTTAAAATTAATTTTTATAGTTTTTTAAATCAATAACAACAAAAAGGAAAAGAGCAAAGCACATAGATAATAGTGATGGAGATGCATACTTTTTCAAAAAGAAACACATTAAAAGTGCTTTAACAAAAAAGTGAAAAATTGTAACAAAATATGTAGTATATCATTATAAGAATTACAATTCTATATTCAATCCGAATGAAATGTAGGTAATCTACAAGTGTTATGCAAAATAAAACACAAAATACAAGATAATAAAATTATGCAATGTATAGCAAACATAAGAGTATAATAAAATTAATTCCATTGTTGATGCAATCCTCAAAGGACCTCCAAAAAGAACCAGGTCATTAAATTTTTTGGGAGGACATAAAAGTGGGGACCATCCTTGCTTTAGGAGTAAGCTGTTCCAATAGGACTTCACTTAATAAGGAGATTCTTTATAAAGGCTATCTTATTGTAATTCCTGTTGGTAGGGACATATAGCAGGCACTAACTGTCCAATGCAGCTGAGTAAAATTCATCAGAAAATGTTGATTTCCTTAACAGTCAGTCCCAATCCATATAGAATTTCAAAGTTTGCTTGATTTGTATAAAACAAGAGGAAGGAATAATAAAGTTGGAGACAAAAGTCTCAGGGTTACACTGGAGAAGAACTTCAGTGAACTTCAAACGTGGTCAAGAACTCCAAAAGTTGATGGAGCCATGATAAGATGGGCCCGGGACACCCAATTTTATGTCATTCTTTTTGCCCAACTCAAGGATGGATGGGTAGCATCATTACTTGGCACTAGGGACAGATTGGAGGCTGATTCCCAAGAATTTGTTTTGAAATTGGAATCTACCTATACTAAATATATGTGTGGCTAAGGTTGCAAAATCTGTCACTCCCTTCCCTTTTTCTGGGTGGTCAATCTTGTGGGGTGGAAGTAAAAGGAAAAGGAGAATGAAAATAACTGGTAAGAATTTCTCTAAACACTTAAACAAGGAAATAAGGAAGAGGAGAGTGGTTCTGACCTTATAAGAGTAACAGTTGGCCATGGCATTTTCTTTTTCATCTTATCTCCCTTTCTTTTATATTTAAAATGTTATCTTATGCTTGCCATGCAGAACTGGGTTGCTCCTGGTTTGGCCTAGTTCGGCTGAATCGGTAGTGACGGCCGCGGGAGGCTCCGCCCACCGGCCCAGATACTTTTGCACATAATAATAATAATAATAATAATAATAATAATAATAATAATAATAATAATAATAATAATAATTTATTAAATTTGTTGACCGCTCCCTCTCCCCGAAGGGACTCGGAGCGGTGCACAGGGCTAATAAAACAATAAATACATACATATAGTTAAAAACAAATTAAATATTTCCCTGCGCTAAAAATTCCAATTAAAAAACTAAAATCCCCATCTAAAATTTCTGGCAACCCCATCGAAGAGAGACTATCCTAGGCCGGCCAAGCAGAACAGATATGTTTTTAGTTTTAGACGGAAGGAGCGGAGGTCCGTGGTAGTTCTAATGTCGGGGGGAAGGTCGTTCCAGAGGGCTGGGCCCGCCACAGAGAGAGCCCTTCCCCTGGGCGTCGCCCGCTGACAAAGTCTAGTGGACGGCACCCGGAGAAGTCCCTCTCTGTGGGAGCGAATCGACCGTGTGGATGTGTGCGGCAGGATCCGATCCTGCAAATAGCTAGGTCCCGAGCCATGGAGCGCTTTAAAGATGATAACTAGAACTTTGAAGTGCACCCGGAAGACGACAGGCAGCCAGTGCAGCTCACGCAAGAGCGGTGTTACGTGGGTACACCTTGTGGTTCCCATAATTGCTCGCGCGGCTGCATTCTGGACTAGCTGAAGTCTCCGAGTGCACCTCAAGGGGAGCCCCATGTAGAGAGAGTTACAATAGTCCAGTCGGGATGTCACGAGAGCATGAGTGACTGTGCGAAGGGCGTCCCGATCCAATAGGGGGCGCAACTGGCGAACCAGGCGAACCTGGTAAAACGCCCTCCTGGCCACGGCTGTCACTTGATCTTCCATGGACAGCCGGGCATCCAGGAGGACACCCAAGTTGCGCGCCCCATCCACTGGGGCAAGATGTTCGCCCCCAATGGCCAGCGATGGAGTCAGCTGGCTGAATCGGGCAGCCGGAAACCACAGCCACTCGGTCTTGGTCGGGTTAAGCTTGAGTCCGTTTCTTCCCATCCAGATCCGTACGGCTTCCAGGCACTGGCACATCACCGCTACGGCATCGTTGGGGTGGTTTGGGGTAGATATATACAGCTGAGTATCATCAGCATAGAGATGGTACTCTACCCCAAAACCACGGATGATCTCACCCAGCGGCTTCATATATGTGTTAAACAGGAGAGGCGAGAGGACCGACCCCTGAGGCACCCCACATGTGAGGGGTCTCGAGGTCGACCTCTGCTCTCCTGTCAACACAAATTGCGATCGGCCAGAGAGGTAGGAGGAGAACCACCGTAAAACGGTGCCTCCCACCCCCAACCCATCAGCCGATGCAATAGGATACCATGGTCGATGGTATCAAAAGCCGCCGAGAGGTCTAATAGGACCAGGATGGAGGAACAACCCCCATCTCTGGCCCTCCAGAGATCATCTACCAACGCGACCAATGCCGTCTCGGTGCTATGCCCGGGCCGAAAGCCGGACTGGCGCGGGTCTAGATAGTCAACTTCCTCCAGGTGACGGGGAAACATGCGCAGAGGTGCTGCACATGAGCAAGCATGAGCAAACCAGTAGTAAACCAGTTAGCAACCCACCACCGTTGCCATGTCTTGGTGGTTTTTTCTTACAATTTCTAATCTTTCAAGAATGTCCTGGCGAATCAGTTTCTAAAAAATGTGTAATTTAATTGATTTTATTTCAAAATTATCCTGATTATGGAACAGCCCCTCTAGCCCCTCTTTCATAGAGGTAAAAGATAATTTTGTGAATGTAACTGACAGGTTTGATACAGCATGATCTGTTTATATATTTATTTATATTTATTTATATTTATATCTTAAAGTCGATATTTTAAAGGTTGAAGAACATGATGAGTGTTCTCTGGAAAATGCTGAATAAATATCCACTGTCATAACATTAACTTAGAATATTTGACTTGCATTTAGAGTGTGCAGATATAATATATTGCATGCATATACCTCACTTGTTTATGTGCAGATGTGTGGTTGTGTCTGATCTTGTATGCTGCATATACATCAAAAAATGTATATTTTTTGATGTAAAAAAAAATTTTTTTTTATAAGAATAAATAAAAAAATATTTAAAAAAAATGATATAAGAGGTACAATGGAATTAAAAGGCCTGGGAAAATAAACATACATTGAGGTCCTCTTAAATTATAGTAAGAACTTACTTCAACTCTAGTTGTATTCCACAATATGAGCCTATCCATGCAGAAAATTGAATGGATCACTGATCTCAATTGCTTCTATAGCAGAATTCACAAAAAGTAACCGCTACTCCATCCCTTTTGTCATTTCAGAAATCCCTCAAAATCTGATTATATTATCAGGTCTGGGGCTTGTAGGGAACTGGTGATTTGCTTAGATGGTTCCATTGTTGAAGTGGCCATTTTTATCCTCTCTTTGTCTAGAACAGTTGTAGTCAACCTGGTCCCTACCGCCCACTAGTGGTGTTCCAGCTTTCATGGTGGGCGGTAGGGGTTTTGTTCGATACTGATTTTTTAAAAAATTTAATTGACTTCCCTACTTTATAAACCACTGTTACTGTGGAACCGGTGGGCAGTTAGAAAATTTTACTACTAACAGAGATATAAAAGTGGGCAGTAGGTATAAAAAGGTTGACTACCCCTGATCTAGAGGTTTGTATATTTGTTTTTGATACTATTTATTTCTTATCATAGAATTCTATATTTTTTATATCCATTGTTTCATTATGAACCCTACAACAATCAGAAGTCAAGAAACTTTTCAGTCACACAACGGGCAATGGAGAGTTGAGAGTTGTTTAATCTGTGCAGAGATTGAATCCAAAATGTATAAATTTGTCACAAGACCAACTTTAAAGACATCATCACAGAAGCAGTAAAATGGAAACACAAGTAGGCTTGGCACGTTGCACTCGTTGGCTGGCAACAAAAGAGCCAGAAGAAAAAAAAGGATGTTCTGGTGGTTGTATAAACTCATAGGATTGACCCCGATGAGATGGAGAGACAGAGTGATGAAATGCAAAAATATCTTCAGCCCAGATGGAACATTAGAGCAACGGACCATTGTGTAATACCAGCATTGATTGGCATTGTGGATTTAGGCACTGAATCCACCTGAATGAATATGAAGACTGAAGTATTAAAGTATTTTTAAAACATAATGACTCAGCAGGATATATTGTACTCCGCCCCCCATCATTTGGCTGGAGGGTAGGGTTGAGGAAAGGATGGTGTTGTTATTGTTATTAGTACAGATACTCAGCCATATTTATATGTAGGTACATGCACTTCCTCAGTTAATACGGTCAATTCACATTTTCTTTTCAGATGGGCTGGCATTGCTTCACTCTTTCCCTAGTTCAGATGGTGCATATATTCATTTATTATGCTATCCATCATTGAATAATACAATGCTTTTCTGAAAAACAAGAGTGAACAATTTGATAGGCTGTTTCTCATTGGCTCGTCTCCCAAGTGTTGCTTGATTTTTCTAACTGTTCTCCCTTTTTTCAAGAAGATAATATTTCAGTCTTGTCATCACAGCCTACAATAGGACAAGGCAGAACGTTATTTAATCCCTTCCTGGTCCTCATGCAACTTGCCTTTAAAATCACCTTGCTGGACAACAGTGGCCCCAGTATCTCACCTATGTCTCTTGCCAGATCAACGTGGCCATTGTTAGGGGATATCTCCGTTGGGAGACAGAAAGTTGTGCAGCGGAATGTGCAGCTAGAGAAATGTTGCTAGTACACACACAAATAGTAAACCAGACGCTGTTAGTAAAAACAAATTAGCTTTACTGGTGTTGTAAAACTAAACTACTGTTTCACAAGCAGGGATGGTAAAGTGAGTCAAAGTCTTAACAAACAGTAGTTTACTTAGAGTCAGTAAACCACAATCTTCCTTCTTCCTTCTTCAAACACAGTTAGTCACAACACACGAGCGGATAGCAAATCAGTAGATCTTCAAGCAGAGGGAGCAAATCCAGCAGAGAGAGAGCATGCGTTCTGCTGGCTTCCTCTTATAGTTGAAGATAATTATACTTTTCTAATTGCATTCCGACATTCCAACATCCTTGAAGCCACAATGACCATTTGTCATCATGGTATTAAATATTGCCTACCCCACTCTAGGAGTCTAATAATAATAATAATAATAATAATAATTTATTATATTTATAAACCGCCCCCTCTCCCTAAAGGGACTCGGGGCGGTGTACAGGAAAATTAAAAACCATCTAAAAACATACAATACACACAAGTTAAAAACGAATTAAACTACCCTGTACAAAATTTAAAAACCATTAAAATTACCACCCATTAAAACCCAATAAACAATTTGAAAAAACAGACTGAAGTGAGAATAGGTTTTTACTTTTTGGCGGAAGGTCCATAGTCATTCTGATATCCGGGGGTAGGTCGTTCCAGAGGGTCGGGCCCATCACAGAGAAGGCCCTTCCCCTGGGCGTCACCCGCTGGCACTGCCTGGTGGACGGCACCCGGAGAAGTCCCTCTCTGTGGGAGCGAATCAGCCGAAGGGATGTATGGGGCAGGATACGATCCCGCAAATAACTAGGTCCTGTGCCATGGAGCGCTTTAAAGATGATAATCAACACCTTGAAACACACCCGAAAGACCACAGGCAGCCAGTGCAGCTCGCGCAGGAGTTGTGTTACATGGGAGTATCTAGTGACTCCCATAACTGCCTGCGCGGCCGCGTTCTGGACCAGCTGTAGTCTCTGGGTGCATTCTACCCCTAACAGCCATCATTATTATCATCAATCAGCCAGATTCTTAATAGAAGTGCAAGAGGCAGTGCAGCTTTGCAGATGACTCATTTCTTATTTTCAAATCTGTTCAATTTCAGCAAAAATGTGGAAACTATAGTAGCTCAGCAGCTGGGGTAATCCTGATAGTTGTGTTGGAGATAAAGCTGAACTGTTTATTCAACCATTTGACAGAGATTTTTTTATAGAGATCTTTACTTGGACAGTCCATTGTGCTTATATATTTTCTATTGCACCACCAAGCTCATCCCTCTTTTTCTGCCTCTCTTCTCTCTTCCCCTCAGTCCCCCAATGTCTTGATGAAGGCTTTCCACAAGAACCAGTCAGGAACATTTCAAGAGCACCAAACTGCAGTAGGCAGGCCAGTGATATCAAGTGAGCAAGGGACACCCCCCCCACCTCTCCCCCTCTCCCTCTCCCTCTCCCTCTGTCCCTCTCTCCCTGTCTCCCCCCCCCCCCACAGACACACAAACACATATTTTTGGAATTGTTTTAAGACTTTCAGCACAGTGTAAGTCATTGGGGAGGATATCAAGAAAAGGGTTTGCAGTCCTATAGGTTGCTTTCCTTGAACTTTTGGCTCAATTTATCTGTGATTGTCTCTTTTTGTGGGTTTTAGTTTACCTCTCAAAAAACCCTAAACCAATCCACCCCCCAGTTCTGCTTTAGAGGGGCAAAATGTTAACTGAACAACAGTGTTGAGCATTCAAGCATTGGACATCCATTACTTTGGCAATCCTCCCTTCCTTTTTACTTGCTGAATCTCATATACTATGGATAGCTAGCAATGCATTTATGATTGGAGACAGACTACCCTCAATAAATTTAGCAAAAATACTAAATGCTGCCCTCTACCAGCATTAATTTCCAGAACATAAAATCTGAAACATGCCATTACTCAAGCTTTAGGGAAACTCTAAGAATGAGTGCTGCAGAATCTGGTACATCAGATGCTCCCTGGGATTCTTGTGATATTTCTATTTTGACATTTTGATGGTATTATTACAAGATAGTTCACATACTATTGATAGAGGGCAATAATGCAAGCTAATTCAATCAAGGGTAAAATAGGATGCATAAAAAAACCTCCAAAATTCCAAATAACCCTGCTAAATTCCAATACTGCTGTTCCTCCAGTTGGAGTATGCAAGGAAAATCTCCTTTACTTGTTTTCTCAGCATGCCAGTAATTTATCATCCTCATATATTTTTCAACTTCCCAGTTTAACCTGCAGTTCATAGATTTTATGATAGCCTCCCATCCAAGTCAAACTCTGCTTAGATTCTTAGCCCTGGCAAGGTGCTACTACCTGCTAAGACTTGAAAGACAAAGTCTACAGCCAGTGGTGGGATTCAAATAATTTATCAACCAGTTGTCTGTCCTAATGACCAGCTGGGTAGGTGTGGCTCAGGGGTCATGTGACTGGGTGGCTGTGGCCAACTCAACATCACTCACATCGATGGACACTTTATCTTAGCTGTTACAATGTAATAAGGGTTAACTGGAGAGGCAGTTTCTGTAAGCAGGGCAATAAAGATTAGACTAGAAACAACACCAGAATGTTTCCTTCCTGCCTTCCTTACAGGATTAGCCCTGTAAAGTGGAAAAAACCAAAAGGAGATTTCTTCCAACAACTGGTTCTCCGAACCACTTAGAAAGTTAACAACCAGTTTTCCTGAATAGTTGCAAACCGGCTGAATCCCACCACTGGCTACAGCCATTTATTTGCAAAAGGCTATGTGTACTTTTCCACTTGAAACCTCTTTTCATCAGGTCTGGAAAGGAGACCCACTTTCCAACTCTGAACTTTTTTTTCAAAAATAGGAACATAGATGAGCTTCTCAACAACTTGGTCAAAAGCTTTTTAGAAAGCCCTGAGTGCATCTCTGACCTTCAACAGCACGTGAAATAATTTACAACACTGTAATTAAGCAAAGAATTCATTTCAAGCTATTAATGCCCCATTAACATCCCACAAGCATTATGTAAGGGAAACAGCAGCTTATTGGAGTTTTCCTTCTTCTTCTCAGAACGCCTTGCCCTTAAAACGACCAAAAGAATAAAGGATGGAAGCAATGATCCACATCCAGGGAAACCAATAAATAGTAAAGCAGTAAGCAGTAAGAGCTATAAAAATGTGAGCTCAGTAACATCTGCAATGCTTACGTACATTAAAGATAACATGTTCACTTCTGGCAATTACGACTGGATGACAGTTGCTTTAATTTTCTAGGTCCAGTGAATTTCTTGCCCACCGCGATGCTTCACAAGTGCTGTAGGTTGTCATCATGAGTCATGATGTCTTCTTGAGCTCATCCAATCATTTCCCTTTGCTCAGCAAAAGAAGCAAAGATGTCCAAGGAGCTGAAAATTATACAGGTGGTCAGTCGGAGCTTCCTGTTATTGTACACTGTCCGTGATCTCGAGCTGCAGTAATTGAAGCCATTTTCAAAAAAGCAAACCAAGAGTAGGCTAACCCTGCTCTCCAGATCAGAATCAAATGGATGGCAAAAGGATAGAGAATTCTAGGATTCACCCTGGCATTACAATACAATACAATAGCAGAGTTGGAAGGGACCTTGTAGGTCTTCTAGTCCAACCCCCTGCATGGGCAGGAATCTTATACCATTTCAGACAAATGGCTGTCTAACATCTTTTTAAAGACTTCCAGGGTTGGGGCATTCACAACTGCTGGAGGCAAGCTGTTCCAGAGGTTAATTGTTCTTACTGTTAGGAAATTTCTCCTTAGTTCTAAGTTGCTTCTCTCCTTGGTTAGTTTCCACCCATTGCTCCTTGTCCTGCCCCCAGGTGTCTTGGAGAAAAGTTTGACTCCCTCTTCTTTGTGGCACCCTCTGAGATATCGGAACACTGCTATCATGTCTCCCCTGGTCCTTCTCTTCATCAAACTAGACATACCCAGTTCCTGCAGCCGTTCTTCATATGTCTTAGTCTCCAGTCCTCTAATCATCTTGGTTGCTCTTCTTTGCACTCTTTCCAGAGTCTCCACGTCTTTTCTACATCGTGGCGACCAAAACTGTATGCAGTATTCCAAGTGTGGCCTTACCAAGGCACTATACAGTGGCATTAACACTTCACGCGATCTAGATTCTATCCCTCTGTTGATGCAGCCTAGAACTGTGTTGGCTTTTTTGGCAGCTGCTGCACACTGCTGGCTCATATTTAAATGGTTGTCCACTAGGATTCCGAGATCCCTCTCACAGTTGCTACTATTGAGCAAGGTACCACCTATACTGTACTTGTGCATTTGGTTTTTCTTGCCTATATGTAGGACCTTACTTTTTTCACAATTGAATTTCATTTTATTAGACAGTGCCCAATGTTCAAGTTTGTCTAGATCCTTCTGTATCTTAAGCCTATCTTCTGGAGTGTTGGCTATTCCTGCCAGCTTGGTGTCGTCTGCGAATTTGATGAGTTCCCCATTTATCCCCTCATCCAAATCGTTGATGAAGATGTTAAAGAGTACTGGGCCTAAAACAGAGCCTTGGGGGACTCCACTGCATACTTCCTTCCATGTAGATGCAGTTCCATTGAGGACTACACGTTGAGTGCGGTTGGTCAGCCAGTTACGAATCCATTTGGTGGTGGTGCTGTCTAACCCACAATTTTCTACTTTATCTAATAGTAGGTTATGGTCTACTTTATCAAATGCCTTACTGAAGTCCAGGTAAATTATATCAACAGCATTCCTCTGGTCCACTGATTTTGTTACTTTGTCAAAGAATGCAATTAGATTTGTCTGGCATGATCTGTTTTTGACAAACCCATGTTGGCTTTTGGCTATTACTTTGTTTGCTTCTA
This sequence comes from Rhabdophis nuchalis, assembly GCA_039707465.1. NCBI lineage: Eukaryota > Metazoa > Chordata > Lepidosauria > Squamata > Natricidae > Rhabdophis > Rhabdophis nuchalis. Next base: position 177,050,124 of record CM077646.1, on the reverse strand, counting down.
GGTGTTCACTTATTTGTTGTTTAATTATCTTTTCCAGAATCTTTCCTGGTATTGAGGTCAGGCTGATGGGTCTATAGTTTCCTGGATCTGTTTTTTTTCCTTTTTTGAAAATGGGAACCACATCTGCTCTTTTCCAGTCTTCTGGCAGTTCCCCGGTGCTCCAGGATCTCTGAAAGATATAGTTCAGTGGTTCTGAGATCTCGTCTGCCAGTTCCTTCAGAACCCTGGGGTGTAATCCATCCGGTCCTGGTGATTTGAACTCGTCCAGGGCAGACAGGTGCTCACTTACCATTTTCTTCTCTATTTCAACTTGTGTTCCTAATCTGATATTTGTGGTGCTGTTTTTGATTGATTGGACTGTTTTATCCCTTTGTGTAAAGACAGATGCAAAGAAAGAGTTAAATAGTTCTGCTTTCTCCCTGTTGCTTATCATCTTCTTGCCATTTTCTCCCAGCAGTGGACCAATTGTTTCCTTAACTTTTTTCTTATTTTTAACATGTTGGAAGAAGCTTTTTTTGTTATTTTTTACTTTTTTGGCAAGCCTTTCTTCATTGTGAGCCTTAGCTTTCCTCACTTCATCTTTACAGGCTCGGGCTATTTGCTGATATTTTGCCTTGGTTATGTCCCCCTTTTTCCACTTTTTATATTTATCCTTTTTGTCTTTCAATTTGTCAGAGAGTTCTTTATGCAGCCATGCTGGTTTCTTTTGGGAACTGTTATTTTTCTTCTTCATTGGTATTGCGCTGGACTGGGCTTTTATAATCTCATTTTTCAAAATTTCCCAAGCTTCTTGAGTTGTTTTCCCCTTGAGGATTCTCATCCATGGAATCCTTCCCAAGCTCTCTCTGAGTTTGTTGAAATTAGCTCTCTTGAAGTCTAAGACTCTAGTTTGACTTTGTTCAACTACTTTTGTTTGCATAATGTTGAATTCCAGTATTTCATGATCGCTTGCCCCCAAAGTTCCTGTAGCTTCTACACCTTCTATCATTTCCTCTCTGTTAGTGAGAATTAAGTCCAATATTGCTGATCCCCTTGTTCCCTTCTCTACCTTTTGGGAAACAAAGTTGTCTGCTAGGTTTGTTAGGAACCTGTTGGATCTTCCACTTGGTGCAGAGTTTGTTTCCCAATTGATGTCGGGGTAGTTAAAATCTCCCATTACTATTGCAGTGTGCTTCCTACATACCTTAGTTAGCTGGTTAGCAAAAAGTACATCCACTTCCTCTGCTTGGTTGGGTGGCCTGTAGTATAGACCTATGACAATATCATTCCCCCCCCAACCTTTAATATTGACCCAAATACATTCAAGATAGTTCTCATCATTGTTGTGCTCTATTTCTGTAGAGATGTAATTATTTCTTATATATAGTGCAACTCCACCTCCTCTTTTATTTGGTCTATTTCTTTTAAATAATTTAAATCCTTCTAGCTGTATGTTCCATTTGTGGGTTTCATCCCACCAAGTTTCTGTAATGGCAACAATATCGTATCTGCCCTCATTTACTTGAATTTCTAATTCACCCTGTTTATTCCTCATACTCTGTGCATTGGTGTATAGACATTTGAGTCCATTTTGATTGACCCTGTGTTTTCTGTCTACGAAACCTGTGTTATGCCTGACTATGGTTCTCTTTGCCCCTATTTCTTTGCCACTTGTATGGTTCATGTACATGGTATGGCACCCACTGTTAATTGTTTGGTTTTGCTTGACAGCAGTGTTGATAATATTACCTGCACAATTATCTATGTTACACGCACTGATAACCCTATGAATTTTAGTTTGCTGGGGACAGAAATATTCTTTATCTATTGATTCTCTGTCCCCACTATTCAGTTTAAATGTTTAGCCAGGAAATCTGTGAATTTAGTGCCAAGTAACTCAGTCCCTTTCTTGGATGGGTGCAAACCATCTCTTTTGTACAGTTTATCATTGGACCAGCTGCAGGCATCATGACTAATAAGACCAAAGCCTTCCTTTTTACACCACTCCTTTAGCCACACATTAAACTCTGCTATGCGCTGGCCCTTTCCTTTTTGTTCCTTGTATACTGGTATAACCTCTGAGAAGATAAGCCTACAACCTGTACTACTAAGTTCGTACCCCAAACTCTGGAAATCATTCTGCACAGAAGCTACATCTTTTTGGGACAGATCATTTGTGCCAAGATGTATAATAGCATCAACTTCACAGTCCTTACTTGCATTCGTGACTATCTTAAGAATACGCCTCTTGTCTCTGCTGGCTGTAGCACCCGGTAAACATCTGACATCTTTCAAAACCTCCATATCCTTACCTAAGTTTACATCTCTTACGATTGAGTCACCAATCAGGAGGTGACTTCTCTTTTTGGGTACCTTGCTCTTGTTGTGTGACTGATGCATGATCCCTGGTTCACACTTTTGCATTTCTGAAGTAGGTTCTTCACTTTGGACCACAATCCGCTGCTTATTTGAGTCGTCATTATTACCTTGACCTGTCACTTTAGTGTCCCCATTAAGATCAGCAAGGGCGCTATATCTGTTATGCTGGGACACAGCGAAAGTTTTGTGTTTGTGGGTCACAGCTCTCACCCTGCCAGATCCCACAGTTGTCCAGGCTGCTCTTCTTCTGTGGGATCTTTGCGGTAGGGGAGGCTGGTAGTGTGGCATCTCCACAGGGTGGAGTGGCCGAATTGGACACTTAATTTCTGCCTGGAGATCACAAATTACAGATTCAAGATATGTTATGTGTCTATGTAATCTATTAATTTGTCTGCAAGGGGGACAGTATCCAAATTTGAAAAGAGTACTGCGGAAGACAGGTGCAAAACAGTTATTACATTGAACTAAGCCAGTCATTTTGAAATAAAATGACTGGCATTGAGTCTTTTCACTATTGGAATCCCTAAAGGGGAAAAAAAAGGGTAATGTGAAGGAGGGGTAGAAGGCAAGCAGACAATACTAACAAGATTGACACTTCAATGAAGACAGAAGAGCCATCTTTGAATATTCAGGATTCCAAAAGAAGGAACATCACAAAAGAAAAAGTCTTCTATAGCATAGATCAGTGATGGCGAACCTTTTAGGCACAGAGTACGCAAATTGGAGCGTGCGTGTTTGCACATGGGCGTATGCATGTCAGACTGCCGGAAACCTGACAACCGGCTGCCCGGAGTGCATGCGCGTGTCGTGTTGGAAACTCGACAACCAGCTGGCTGAGCTGCGGCAACAGCCCACGTGCTCACCGAGAGGTTCGCCATAACGGGCATTTACGGTATGTACAGGTAGTCATCACCTTACCATTTAATGACCATTTGAAGTTACAACGGCACTGAAAAAAGTAACATATGACACACATATAACTCTTGTCACATCCCCATGGTCACACAATCAAAACTCAGATGTTTGGCAACAGTCTCATATTTATGACTGCTGCAGTGTCCCTGGGTCACAGGATCCTCTTTTGCAACCTTCTGTCAAGCCAAGTCAACGAGGAGCCAGATTCATTTAACAACTGTGTTACAACCTTAATGACGGCACTGATTCACTTAACAAGTGAGACAAGAAATGGGACAAAATTTACTTAGTTGTCTCATTTAGCAATAGACATTTTGGGCTCAATAATGGTCGTATGTCAAGGACTACCTGTAATTTCTCTCAGGAGATAGTAACTCGGCCAGACACGCGCTCGAACTGGTTCTATCCTCGGGGCCACCATCTTGATTTTCTGTTCTGCATATGCACAGAACAATCTTCATTGGAAAAGTATACTTTCCCCCTTTTTTTAATGTTATGCGCATGCACATACCTTTTTAGGTGCAAATGCGTGTGTCTGGCATGCTGAACCGGAAGTAATGCCGGCAGGAACCAACCCCTGCCTCATACCATATGGAGAATGCTAAGAAGAAGAGAGACGAAAATGAGGAAAAGGCAATATGTAATAGAGCTATACTGTATATGCCAGTTGTCCATATTTCATGTCAGAAGCTAAGTTGCTGACCTCAAAGATAATAGAAGATACTCTATACCTTCTCTACAATAGAAGGTCAGTGTCAGGGTTCCAAGTAATAGACCCATTGCAAGCAAAACTCTTTTTTTTAAAGATATATTTTTATTGTTTACATATAAATATACTAGTTGTACCTGTCACACGTTGCTGTGGCCAAGTTTGATTAAATGAAAAAGATTCCCCTCATAGACCCTCTCAGCGACCCCCTTCCTTCTCTGCCTCAGTTTCCCCTCCCTCTCTTACTCTACCTACTTACCTACCCACCTACTGTATTTCTTCCTCTCCCTCTCCCCCTCTACCTACCTACCTACCTACCTACCTAGCTACCTAGCTACCTACCTACCTAGTGTATTTCTCCCTCTCTCTCTAGACCTCTACCTACCTAGCTACCTAGCTACCTACCTACCTAGTGTATTTCTCCCTCTCTCTCTAGCCCTCTACCTACCTACCTACCTACCTACCTACCTACCTACCGACCTACCTACCGACCTACTTACCTACCTACCTACCTAGAGGGGGGGAGTTGGCGGAGGGGGGGCGGCGGCAGAGAGTCCGCTGACTCGGTAGTGGCCTTGTGGGTGGGGAGTTGGTGGAGGGGGGGGCCGGTGGCAGCGGCTACGGAGGAGAGAGAGGTTGCTGAGGAGGCGACCATCACGGATATGACGCAGACCACTCCACCGCTTGTGCAAGTGACGTGAGCTGAAAAGCAGCTGGGTGGGAGGGGCTGCGAAGGGGATAGGGGCGAGTGAGAGAGTGAGGGAAACACGCGGAAGAGCTGCAGTTTTACATTTGTGTGGCGTGTACCTGGCACCGGTGTGCCATCCACACAATCTGTACGTATCATTGGTGCTGCACTTGTAAGTAACGTTGTGTGAAAATTTGGTAGCAATTGGTGCAGTAGTTTCTGAGATTAGCGGTTTTGAACAAACTCATAGTTAACTTTTTATTTATATATAGATTGAATTCAGTGTAATTATCCTGGCATTCCACTTGCAATAAAACAAAAGTAAAAACAAATAACATATATGCTGTTTTAAATAGTGTGTTGTACAGTAGTTTCTGACCATCATATTCTATATGCCAGCTTATCCATCATTCTAATACCTACATTCTAATACATACCATATATAATATCTCTTCCCATGTTCACCTAACCTGATTCTTTCACATTCCAACTTCTACATGTTTCTAACCATTAATAGAATCTATGCCATATTGCATAGTATTCTGTATCTCCTTTATCTTTTATTTTTAGTGTTAGTCTGTGCATTTCCAACTAGTATCTTTCTTATTGTCTCCTCCTCTGAAAGGGTGTTTTCGTTCTTCCACTGCTGCACATATACAATTCTTGCTGTGGTCAAGATGTGTAATATAGGGTATATTAATGCCCTAACCCTATAAAAATGTTCTATGGGTGGCGTTTACTCCTGGCAAGACTGGCTAAAATGTTTAGCAATATGTCCCCAAATTGTTGGAAATGCAAACAAATACCTGGCACATATTACCATATGTGGTGGACCTGCATAAAGACAAGGAAATTTTGGACACAAATCCATATGAGGCAGTGGTGGGTTTCAAATTTTTTTAGAACCTCTTCTGTAGGTGTGGCCTGCTTTGTGGGAGTGGCTTGTTGGCATGTGACCGAGTGGGAGTGGCTTGCCAGCCACGTGACTGAGTGGGAGTAGCTTGGCAGTCATGTGACTGAGTGGGCATGGACCTGGTTACTTGCAGGACCGCCTCCTGCTACCAAATACCTCCCACCGACCAGTTCGCTCCCACAGAGAGGGCCTCCTCAGGGTACCGTCGGCCAAGCAATGCTGGCTGGCGACCCCTAGGGGGAGAGCCTTCTCTGTGGCAGCTCCTGCCCTCTGGAATGACCTACCCCCGACCTACGCACAATCACGGACCTGCGCCTCTTCCGTCGGGCCTTGAAAACCTACTTATTCCGTGCGGCCGGCCTGGTGTAGTTTTTAATTGTTTTTACCAGGGGTTTTTATCTGGATTTTAGAACAGGCCACCCATTTAATATATTTTAAAGGTATTTTTAGCGTATTTTAATGTATTTGATATTTTCTATTGTTGTTTTTATTGTTGCCTGTTCACCGCCCTGAGTCCCGGAAGGGAGAAGGGCAGTATAAAAATCTAAAAAATAAACAAATAAATAAATAACTAAACTTGTAAAATGTGGTGAAACTCACTTAACAACGCTCTTGCTTAGCAACCAAAATGTTGGCTCAGAAACTCTGGCATTTGAAGCACGCAAGTCTTAAACCTGTCAGGTTACAAGACCCTCGCACCCCTAACCCTTTAGAAACACCCCCCCCAGGGGTGTTCAAACTTGATAGCTTTAAGACTTGTGGACTTCAACTCCCAGAATTCCTCCTCTCGCTCTTCATCTTGATGATGTGCGGACAGGCGGGGGGAGGGAGGTAGAACTGGTTTTAAATGGCACTGTAGATTTGTGGAACCTCTTCTATAGAAGAGGCTAGAACTGATATGAGGTTAGAAAAAAATGACCAGACAACATATAGAGTTTAAGCCAGAATTGTTTTTATTAGGCATTCTATCAGATGGTTATGATAAAGCGACAATATATCTAATATTAGAGCAAGCAAAACTCTGAGGCAGATGGATTCCTCAAAGAATAGCTTTATTAGATATATCATATTGGCACAGATGTGCTGAAAACCGGCTCTGAAGGTTCCCATGGTTTTCACCTATTTAAAAGTGTTCCCTCAACCCCAAACAAACAGTCATCTGGTCCAATCAAGCCGCTGTCTGGTTGCCTGGTAACATTCACCCCTCCATCCTCTGGCCAGGTGTGAGAATGTCCTTGGTTCCCAAGAGAAAGTATTTTATTTTGGCTATAAAACCCCAGCTATCTCTAATCCCCCCTTCCTATCCCTCAGCTCCATTGTGGTAACACGGGAGCTCCAAGATGGCTTCCGTCGGGTCAGCTTCAGGGTTGACAGTCAGCAGTGAAGGAAGATTCCGTTGTTTGTCCAGTCAGTGTCTGTGCATGGAATGGAAGGTGAAGACTTCTTCATTTTAGGCGGATGTGAGCCCTGAGTATTACAAATGGCCCTGGAATGCTTTTGTTAAAAGGTAATATAAACATACACAATCTATACTGGAGCAATAGCTTTATTGATCTGAGGAAGGTTACAAATATTTTCAGGCTTTCAGGTCTGCCAAGCTCCTTTTGATGTATGGATTATGGATTTTTTTTTAAAAATTGAAAATCCAGACAACTCTTGAAAACACAGAGAGAGGCTTCACTCAAGTTTGACATGGTAGTGTGAGTCGGGTCCATTCCTCTCTATTAAATCAATATTTTGCTCCCACCAAAGCTGCAGCACTGAAGAGAACAGGCCTGTCAGGAGAAACCGCAAGCACTACGAGCGAGACAGTATTAAAACAAAGTCCTTTGCAGGAATGGGTGTTGGGGGCTCAAAGAGCTCAGTAACTCAGCTCAAATGAACTCTTAGAAGGTGTGAAACGAAGGCAAAGCACTATTTGTTCAAGCAGTTATTTAGGGAAAATGTGGTTGCCTCATCTACTTTTTATTTTTTATTTTTTTCTGCCTTATATACAGACATGAATAATGATCAATTGCTTTCCCCAGCTAGGTCTGGAGGAAAACAGAACTGAATTTTATAACCCCTCCATCTCTTTTCCTCACCCCAGATAATCATTTTCCTGTCTGCTGGCCAGGCCACTGAGGAATATGGACAGATGGCTTCATTCAGTGGATATTTGCAAGCAGTTTTCAGCTTGTTTCTTATTTTTAGATACCACAGCAAGGTGAAGAATAATCCCTGATTCATTTTCATTTCCACCCCCCTCTCTCATACCATTTTATTTTTGCCTTTCATAGGTCAATAATGCCTCTTAGAGGGCAGAGCTTCCCAAATTTTAATTAATTAATAGAGGTAGCTATTTGAACCTTAAGACAGCGGTCTCCTACCAATGCATATACTGTGGGCAAATAATAGAATTTATTAAGATTAACAAGCAACAGGGCCTCAGATTGGCAACAGAAACAAAACAGAAACAGAGCCTAATCTCTAAATTCAAAATAATTCTTAGTGAAGTCCTATTTTATTTATTTATTTATTTATGTATTTATGTATGTATTTATTTAAAAGGACTAATACGGCTGCCCATTTTATATATAACTAGCTGGATACCCATGCTCCACAATGAAACTATGTGATCAGGCAATGCAGGAGAAATCCAGTTCATTCCACTTCAATCCATTGGCTCAGTGGTGGTCAGTGAGTGAAACACATAAGGGAATATTGCTTCCACCGCCTTGAGTCCAGAAGCAGTTCCATAGGTAGAAGTCATGGACATTTTGGTGAGGTACCAACGTTTAATACTGTGAAGAGCCCCAGACCACATTTGAGTGATAGAGTGGAACATCTGCCAGTTTGAACAGAATGTGAGGCAACCGGCAGTTGGAACAGAGTTCTTTTCAGGTAGGGAGGGGGAGTAGAACTCCTTAGCATAAGTGTGTTTTATTTATTTTATTTTATTTTATATTTATTTATTTTATTAAATTTATACCCCGCCCTTCTCCAGAAAGGACCCAGGGCGGCGCACAGGAATTAAAAACATACAAATATAACAAAATATAAAATTTAAAAGCATATTAAATTCCTACCCTGTGCTAAAATCGATTTAAAATCCCCCAAATTAAGACTGTCTAAGAGTAGTCACAACGGAAGGTTACGCTAGGCCGGCTTGATGGAAAAGGTGTGTCTTTAGACACTGGCGGAAGAGGCGGAGGTCTGAGATGCCTGCTGGCATAGTCTAGTGGACGGCACCCGGAGAAGTCCCTCTCTATGGGAGCGGATCGGCCGAAGGGATGTATGGGGCAGGATGCGATCCCGCAGATAGCTAGATCCCTGTGACTTGAGGAATGGCACGAGACAGCCTTTATGGGTGGTGGCAGTGCTAGGGCTGAAGTCCAGGCCTGGGCCAAGCTGTTGTGGCCCACCAACAGTCAGCAGAGCTGGCAGCAGAGTCAGACAGTTGAGGAGAGTGGAGAAAAGCATGGGCCAGTCCTGGAGGCTGGGGAAGGCTTGGACAAGGACTCGTGTCGGAGGCAGAGATGGGACCGAGATTGTCTGGCAGTGATCAGGTGCCCTCAGAGCTACATAGCAGTGAGGCAGAAGAACAGCTAGAGCCGTTTCCCAGTGTGTGCATGTGCAGAGCTGCCAGAAGAAAAAAACAATTCAGAAATCAGGGTCGACTTGGGAGTAAAGTCACAGGTGGAAGGTGTTTGGCCTGTCCCATAGGAAATAAAAGAGGAGCGAAAGAGGAGTGGGTTTTTGCAGGAAACAATTTGTTCATTCGGTCGCTAGATTCATTTCAGGAGTATGAAAATCTGTCCGTTAATCTCAGAGATTCTGTGCCAAGTCTTTCCTTGGACAGCGCTGAGTTTGGAAAATATTTACATGGCAGCTTTCCAAGATAGATAAGGTCTGTAGTCATAAATGTTCCTTGAAAGACTGTTTGGCAGGCCTTGCTGAATGTGAATGAGAGGAATTCACATTCATTTAATAAAAGGGGTTTTGTTGGGACCAGGACTCTGCTTTGTGCTTTTTGGGGAAGCCTAGGTCAGAATACTAGCCTTGGTGTTGTCACCAAGTGCCACTGTTCAGGGTGAGCTAGATGGGGAAAAGATAGAGAATTGCTTCTCTTTTGTTCGGTGGAATGACACCATCACAGTCACCAGCAAATGCCAAGTTCAGCATTTGCTGAATTTTTGATCAAACAATTTGCCCTAATCCAATGCTCAGGGGAAGAGTCAGGTCTTCACGGCCTTCTAGAAAGCTAAAAGGGTAGACATCCTGTGGATTTCAAGGGGAAGCCTGCCTTACAAGGCAACTCATTTAAGGGAAGGTATCTTTAGCCTGCCCACTCTGTCACACCTCAGGGAAAGATGGCCCCATAAATAACCTGGTCCCTTATATGTCAGTGGGATCCCATATATCTTACCTTGGCTCACAGTTGAAAGATGCAGTCCTGATAGGTCATTATTTGTGTGATGCTGGAAGATAAAGCAATGAACAGTTGTTGCAGTAACTGTTGCATTATATTGAACTGCAATAAAGAATATCAAGGTAGGCCTAGAACAAAACTTCTATTCTGGTTGCATTTGCATTGTATTTGCATAGCACCAGAGGTTGCTGGTAGGAGTAGTTTACCGTGAGTTGAAGAGAACTGGGAGTTTGTCCAGTGCAGGGGTCTGCAAAGTTGACTCTTTTAAGACTGGTGGACTTCAACTCCCAGAATGCTGGCTGAGGAATTCTGGGAGTTGAAGTCCACCAGTCTTAAAAGAGCCAACTTTGCAGACCCCTGGTCCAGTGGACCAAGCTAGTTACATGGGATCTGACTCACAAGTTGCATTTTAAAAGCTCCTTAAAAATACTAATAAAGTATTCTTCCTCAGCTCCACCTGTTTTAGAGATAAAATCCCTTGATCCAGGGGTGTCAAACCCACGGCCCGTGGGCCAGATGTGTCACATGCTGATCACACCCCTGCCCGGTTTAGGGAAAGGGAAAAAAGGTCCTGATACATCACATGATGCCGCAGTGATGATGTGAGTTTGACCACCCTGCCGTCCATTGTCTGAGGTTGGCTTAAAGAAGTTATGGCTTCAAACATCTGGTATATTTAAGATCAGGAAAGCAACTAAAAGGATGAGTGGCATCCATTGTGATATACTAAAATGTTTGGTCAAACAATATTGGCAGCCATTTATCATTCTGAAATAAAACAGTGGCAAACCACTTCCACTTCATTGCCCAAACCTTCCCAAACCAATATGGATATGACTAAATCACCAAAAAGTCATACTTGACTCAATAAAGTCCTGAAGAACTAAAGAAGCTTCTTGGATAAGAAGTAAAACATTTTCAAAGAAAAAAAAGTCCAGTTGTCTTTTGGAAAAGCCCCTTTGGGTGCTTTTCATTGCTTCTCAAAAAGAGAAAACACGGATTGTGTTATTCTTAGGCCTCAGACTTTTTATACATAAATGAGCTTGTTAGCTTCAAAAAAGAACTCCTGTAAAATCCGCAATCATTTCATTCCAGTAGTTCCTGAATCTGAGGGTCACGTTATTTTAATTTATGAAGTTGGGGTAACTTCTGTAACATTCTTCCTTCCATCTTAGCTCAGGTTAAGTCTAATGACATCTTCAGCAGGCTGGATGCAAATGATTGCTTCGCACCTTTTCTAAAAACTGTTGGTGCAAACAATGCTTTTCTATCTGTGGGGCAAAAGATAAGGATGCCCATACTGTTTTGGTGTAGGGGAAAAAAGTAAGAAATGGGAGAAGGTCATTATATGGACCAATAGCTAGCAGAGAAAGAATGATGCAACTCCTTCATTGTTCTTCCAACCAAGTCCAGTTTGTTGGAACTGAACCACAAAATGACGTGTCACGTGTGGCTTGTTCCAAGAGTCATATTTTATGTGGATTTCCTAGCAGTAAATCAAAGTTAGGGCCATTCCAAGAATCAAAGAAGCCAGTTTCTTTTAACATAATTTAGGGGTGTTTGAACATTTCCAGCAGCAATTTAACATGATCATTTCCCCGTTCTCGGTCTCGCTACAGTACAGCAATAGAAGAAATGGGTTATGGAGCAAGAAGTGATTTATGAAATGTGTTCTGAACTTTCTCAATTGCCCGAAATATTGCAAACGCTCCCAATTTAGGCACAGTATGAAAACTGGCTTCAAAGATTTGAGAGTCATCTTTAACTTGATTTCTTGGGAAAGGGATCATTGCCTGAGCTAGGACAAGCATGAGTCTAATATATTTCTCCTGTGACTAACAGTTTCCATTGGCAGAGAATTAAATGCCCTGATAGATGAACCTACCTGTACAATTGAGCAGCCATCTAGCATCCGCTAGTAATATGAAGGTTCATGCCTAGAGAACATAATCTTGGTTTGAGCATTATTAATGGCAAGGTGCCAAAGAGCAATCCCCCCTCCTGTTAGTGATTATCATAATGCTACACAGAATCAACCAAATCCAGTTAATTCCATGCCAATGAGATCACGTTGTCTTTATAAAACAAGACACATCGTTTATTACCCTCTGTGTTAAGCAGAAAGAAAAAAACCAGTCTCTGTGTTCATCTCACAAATGGTTATGTAGAGATCGAAAAATGAATCTCTAGTCATTCTGGCCTGTTTTATTTCTAAACGGCAATTGGACCAGTGTATTGTCCATCAAAATTTGTGCAGAATTTGCATGATGACACATTTGCAAACAAACAAACAAAATATTTTAATGGTTTAGGCCAGGGGTCAGCAACCTGCGGCTCTGGAGCCGCATGTGGCTCTTTCATCCCCCTGCTGCGGCTCCCTTTTGCCGGTCAGCTCCACAATTGATGGGGCTTTTGGTTAGGACAGATAGAGGAAAAAGGACATTGCGCTAGGAGGAGACTCTATGGTGGGGGAACCGGACATCTGGTTGGCTCCAGAATTGAAAGGAGGGCTTCTAGTTAGGACCTTTGGGCTCTCTTTGAGTGTTTAAGGTTGCTGACCCCTGGTTTAGGCCACTTCCAATTTCTGTGGCAATAGTCCTGTTCGATAATAGCAACAAAAATTAGGCAAATGAAGTTAAAGCAAGGTTTCTTGCCTTTAGTGTATTTGTGAACATGCTGGTTGATATAAAATTATGATTGTATATAAATCCTCAGATTTACCTATTAAAGCTAGCTTGCTCTTCACATAATATAGCCCAGAGGTGGTATTCAACAGGTTCTGACCAGTTCTGGAGAACTGGTAGCGGAAATTTTGAGTAGTTCAGAGAACTGGTAAATACTACCTCTGACTGGCCCCGCCCCATCTATTCTCTGCCTCCCGAGTCCCAGCTGATTGGGAGGGAAGGGGGATTTTGCAGTATCCTTCCCCTGGAGTGGGAAGGGAATGGAGATTTTACAGTATCCTTCCCCTGCCACGCCTACTAAGCCACATTCACGGAACCGGTAGTAAAAAAATTTGACCACTGATATAATCTGACAAGGAAAGTCAGGTTGGATGATAAAATTCAAGAGTGTGTTGTAGCGCATAAAGTGTTCAACTAGCACAGGGAATCCAGGTTCAAGGGCACCCTTAACTGTGACAACTGACTTGGCAAGTTTGGCCCAGTCACTCTTCCCACCCTACCTATTTCATGTAATTATTTAATACTGTAAGTAGGAGGACAGCTGTTTTAATCTGTGGTGATAAAAAAAACCAGAAGTTTGGTAACTGTTTTTCTGACTATTCAATATTAATAATAAATATTAAGAGTCAGATATTAAAATATTATTAAAAGGTATAAAGTCAGCTTACATGGAGATCTTCTTCAACAACCTTCTCTGCACCTTTTAGATCGGGTAAAGGAATGACACGCTAGGAGTGAATTCAGCTCTTTATTGGCAAGGTATAGCTCAAATAACAAGCAGCCAGCAGCAGCCCCTTTTTACAGGTAGCCGCCGGTACGAACTGACCAATCACAGCCAACCCTGGTACCGGCCAATCAGGTTACTCCATTACATGCGGACTGGAGTGGAAACCTCTATTGTAAGAACACAACAGCACCCACCTCCCACTTCACTCCAATTTAAACCCTACATCAGTTGGACCAGTCTTTTTTTAACCCTGGCAATTTGAAGATGTGTGGAGTTCAACTCCCAGAATTCCTCAGCCAGCTATGGTGGTTGGAGAATCCAGGGAGTTGAAATCCTCACATCTTTAAGCTGGCAAGTTTGAGAAAGACTGAATTAGATTGATGTAGGATTTAAATGAAGCGGGTGGGCGGAAGGTGGTTGAAAAAGATCTCCATGTAAGCAGACTTGAGCTATTAGAAAAAGAGGCAGGATATGAATCTATAATAATAACAATAACAACAACAACAATATTAACTACTTCCAGAATGGTTGTGGACTATTGCCACTGCCCATTTTTCTAGGAATTCTTTGAGTTATATAGTTCAATATATCCCGAGGGCATAAAATTGGGGAAATTAAAATTTAGATATTGAATTGTTAGGGGACAGAAGCTTGAAAAAGAGAGAAAATTGGTTAGTCTCATGTGTGTGTGTGTGTGTGTGTGTGTGAGTGGGTGTGTGCGTGCATTATCTTTGAGCCAGTGTTGATGATTCCTGGTGACTGCCTGCAGTTTTCTTGGCCAGATATCGGAAGTGGCTTGCCATTGTCCGCTTCCTGGGGTTGAGAAAGAATGACTGGCTTAAGATCAACCAGGTGACTTTGAACCAGGTGACTTTGAACTCAAGCACTCGTCACCTCTCGACTTGACTACTGTAATGCTCTCTACATGGGGCTTCCCTTGAGGTGCACTCGAAAGCTGCAGTTAGTCCAGAATGCGGCCGCGCGGGTGATTACAGGAGCGCCCAGACACTCCCACATAACACCAATCCTGCGCGAGCTGCACTGGCTTCCTGTGGTCTTTCGGGTGCGCTTCAAGGTTCTGACGACCATCTTTAAAGCGCTCCATGGCTCGGGGCCTAGTTATATGCGAGACCGCCTCCTGCCCCATACATCCCTCAGACCGATACGCTCCCACAGAGAGGGCCTCCTCAGGGTGCCGTCGGCTGGACAGTGCCAACTGGCGACACCCAGGGGAAGAGCCTTCTCTGTGGCGGGCCCAGCCCTTTGGAACGACTTACCCCCTGAACTTCGCACCATCTCCGACCTCCGCCTCTTCCGCAAGTGTCTAAAGACACATTTGTTCCATCTAGCCAGCCTAGCGTAACCTCCATCCTTGACTTTTAGATAGATTTAAACTTGAGAATTTTATTTTGGTTTTTAGCGCAGGATGTTATTTAAATAAGTTTTTTTATATGTTTTTGTATGTATTTTTAGTATTCCTGTGCGCCGCCCTGGGTCCGTTTGGAGAAGGGCGGGGTATAAATTTAATTTAAAAAAAAAAAAAAAAAAAAAAAACCTCAGATAGGAAATGAATTCCTGCTCTCCTAGTTTCTAGTTTGTTGCCTTTAATAACAATCAGGGGTGGGATTTGACCAGTTTGGACCGGTTCGGGTGAACTGGTAGCACCGACTATCAGCTGGGAGTGAATCGGTTTACTCGGACTTTCAGCTGGGCCCTCCCACCCGTCCCATTCACTTATATTCCATTATTTGAAGCCCAGCTGATAGGTGTGGCAGAGTAGATTGCCACGCCTCAGCTATTTTCCTCCCCAGCAGTAATGCGGGAGGTGATTTCTCTGTAAACTGTGCATGTGCACTCAGCAAACCGGTTGTTAAACCGGTTTGATCCCACCCTTGATCAAAATACCAAACTGACTCCTTTATTGTCAACCTTACTGCCATGATCACTCTATTGTAGATGTTGTAGGACAATCTTACTTAGGAAAGAACGAACATTGAACTGACTAACTCTAGTGAACCATAAAGCAAACATCAGTTCTCAGCATGCCTCCCACACAGTATTTGTGAAGTCCTTGTACTGCAATCCTGCAATTTCTCAGAAGGGAATTGCAAAGATGGTGGGTTGGGTTGTTTTGGTCATGTTAACCTTGACCAATATTTCGGCAATAAAAGGAAAGATTCTTTCCAGTTGAGTTTGATTCCTGATGACTTTACAGACACATCAATGTAGTTCTCTTAGCAACACTCAAGAACACATTTATCTTTTGCATTGTAATATAATGCTTACTAAGGTCAAAAGACCCGGCTATCATTGCATTTTCTTGCGATGCTTTTTTCAAATTCCCAATCTAGCCTCCAGCCCTGGATACATTTGAGTACTAATTGGGTCTGACTAAGGCTTAATATTTCAGCACACCGTCTGAAAATCCACAAAGACCATTGCAAATCCTTGAACTTAGATATTCTAGTCTTGTCTGGAATATACATTATTTTTTAGACACTGCAGCAGTACTTTTGGTAAGAAGTCCTTGCAGGCATTTTGTTTTTAAGAAAGTAGCTTGTGAAGCTAATTTGACAGTGTTTCAGAATTATTCTTTGGTTTTTAAAAACAAAACAAACATGGTAACATCAGGTGTTGTTTTTTTTACACTGGGTGGCATGCAGTGGTGGGTTTCAAATTTTTTTAGAACCTCTTCTGTAGGTGTGGCCTGCTTTGTGGGAGTGGCTTGCTGGCCAAGCCACTCCCACAATGTGACCGGGTGGGAGTGGCTTGGCAATCATGTGATTGGATGGGCGTGGCCAACTTGTAAAATGTGGTGAAACTCACTTAACAATGCTCTTGCTTAGCAACCAAAATGTTGGCTCAGAAACTCTGGCATTTGAAGCACACAAGTCTTAAAGCTGTCAAGTTACAAGACCCTTGCACTCCTATCCCTTTAGAAAAAAAAACAACCCAGGGGTATTCAAACTTGACAGCTTTAAGACTTGTGGACCTCGACTCCCAGAATTCCTCCTCTCGCTCTTCCTCTTGATGATGGGCGGACGGGCGGGGGGGAGGGAGCAGGAATCGGTTCTAAACGGCACTGTAGATTTGTAGAACCTCTTCCATAGAAGAGACTAGAAGTGGCAGGAACCCACCCCTGGTGGCATGGAACCTAAAGGACTTGAATGTGTTCTGTAGGCTTAAGGAGAGGGGGAAAAACCTTTTCCACAAGAGACAAAGGAAAAATTACAGATAGTCCTCAACTTGCAACAGTTTGTTTAGTGACCATTCAAAGTTGCAACAGTACTGAAAAAAGTGACTTGTGATAATTTTTCACACCTATAACCATTGCAGCATCCTCATGATCATGTGATCAAAATTCAAATGCTTGGCAACTGGTTCATATTTATGATGGTTGCAGTGTTTTGGGGTTATGTTTTGCGAACCTCTGACAAGCAAAACCAATGGGGAAGCCAGATTCACTTAACAACCAGGTCACCAACTTAACAGCTGCACTGGCTGGCTGTGGCCTTCCGGGTGCATTTCAAGGTCTTAGTGACCATCTTTAAAGCGCTCCATGGCATGGGACCTGGCTACTTACAGGACCGCCTCCTACCACATACCTCCACCCGACCAGTCCGCTCCCACAGGGAGGGCCTCCTTAGGGTGCCATCTGCCGGGCAATGCCGGCTGGCGACTCCCAGAGGAAGAGCCTTCTCTGTGGCAGGCCCCGCCCTCTGGAACGACCTGCCTTCCACCTCCGCACAATCACAGACCTTCGCCTCTTCTGCCAGGCATTAAAAACATATTTCTTTCGTGCGGCTGACCTGGCATAGCTGATGTAGCTATGTTACTATTTTAACTGGGTTTTTAAATCATGCTTTTAGCATGGGTTAACCTTATTTAATACTAGTTTTAATTTTTGGATTGTTGTATTTTTTATATTTTATAATTCCTGTGCACCGCCCCGAGTCCCATGTTCGGGAGAGGGGGCGGTATATAAAACTAATAAATAAATAAACAAACAAACAAACAAACAAACAAATAAATAAATAACTGCAATGATTCACTTAACAATTATGGGGAAAAAGTCATAAAATAGGGGAAAATTCACTTAACAAATGTCTCACTTAGCCATATAAAGTTTAGGCACAATTGTGATTGTAAATTGAGGACTACCTATATTCATAAAAGGGATCCCTTGCTAACTAAGGGAAATTTAAAAAGTGGGGCTTGCCAGCTGAGATTCAAAACCTCACACCCTTCTGATCAGGTTTCTGGAGGGGGTGTGAACGCACGTGCACACACAACACACACAGCACACACAGAGATATTCTATGCACCGCCCCGGGTCCCTTTGGGGAGAGGGTGCGGTTATATAAATCCAAATAAATCAAATCAAATCAAATCTATGGCTCGAAAATGCTTGAAAACCTCTGATCTAGGTCATTGTACTATATCTGAAACATTTGAAACATTTACTGTACTCTGTAAATTCAGTTTCAGTGGGATCTTCTTCACTTCTTTGCATTTATAATTTACAAGTAAGACTGAAATAATATGGATCAGTAGATAGAAACTGGATTGGATTCAGCATAAGCCTCCCATGTCTGGAAGCCTCCCTTCTACCTATAGAAAGATACTGATGCAGAAGGGTTTCCTCCTAGAAAGAATGGGAAATAACCTTTATTCTTAAGCTATCAATCTTTTAAGCTGTAGGACAGGAGTCTCCAAAACTGGCAACTTTAAGACTTCTAGACATCAACTCCCAGAATGGGAATCTTCAACTCACAGGTTGAGGAATTCTGGGAGTCTAGAAGTCTTAAAGTTACCAGGTTTGGAGACTCCTGCTATGGGAAGTTTCACTAATCCATTCCCCTGATAGGAGAATTTTAAAAGTAATTTTATGTAACAAGCTATATGCCTTTTAAAAATGTTTATGAATCCATTAGGAACAGGTAAATTATTTCCAGCTCTTTGTATGTCTCTTAACATGTCTCAGATCCATAACTGAAACTACCATAATTAGGATTGCACAGAATAATTTGACTTCAAAATAATAGTGGGAACTTATTCATTTATTGTAGGAAGGAAATATTTTGGTTGGGGACAATTTATATTTTATTGATTGTGTACATGGGAATTGTTTTCCTTATCTCAGTGCTGTGGCTTATCTTCTGACTTTGCTTCTGTTTCTGGATAATCCAAGACTGCCAGGGAAGATGCAAACGGAAAAATATATTTATTTACATTTATTTGTATACAGTCTTTATTATTTTTACAAATAACTGAAGACGGTGAACTTATCCTTCCTTCTATCACAACACCAGAATCTAATTCAGTTGCATATTAATGCTATCCAGCGGTGGGTTTCTGCAGGCTCGCACCTACTCGCGAGAGCCGGTTGGTGAAATTTAGAGAACCGGTGAGAGGGGGTTCCACCGGTGTACCTGGAAGTAAATCTGGCCCGCCGCTGCCAGTGACCCAACGGGAAGGAAAGGAAAGGAAAGAAGGAAGGAAGGAAGGAAGGAAGGAAGGAAGGAAAGAAAGAAAGAAAGAAAGAAAGAAAGAATTTATCATCACAATTGAGTCCAAAATTTTGGTTGCTAAGCAAGAGCGTTGTTAAATGAGTTTCACCACATTTTAAAAGGTGGCCACTCCCACCCTGTCACATGACTGCCAAGCCACGCCCACAAAATAGGCCACACCTACAGAGTAGGTTCTAAAATAATTTGAAACCCACCACTGATGCTATCCAATCAGAAGTCACAGAAATCAAGAAGTAATGTGTTGGAGAGCATCCTGCTTGGTTTGAGGGGAATTAGCCTGGACTCATTTTGTAAACACAAGAGGGCAAGGTCTGACCACCCTTTGAATGTTCTTGAGCCTTACCTAGTCTTTCCCAGGCAAAAGCTGCCAGTCTGGGAAGATTCCTGTGAAATAGGCATAGAACAATAAAGGAGTTAGTTTGAATTCCACATGTGTGCATCTGGTTGTTGGTTCCTGTCAGGATGTTAACTCCAGACACTAGCAAATTGATTTTTCAGTTGCCACCTTGCATTATCAGAAAATAAGTCTATAAATGCATTTTTAAATTTTGACTTGCTCTTTCCCCATTTCCCATGGATCTCCGCTATGATCAGTTGCCCTGGAGTGGCCAACCACTTTATGAGGATTCTAGAGCTGCTCTCTGAAACAGATAAGCCTCTGTGCCCTGCGGTCTTGGTGGAAGGGGGAAATCTTCTGCCTCACTCCGTAGTAATTGGTCTCAGTGCAACGAGGAGAAAGAATCGGAATCGCTCTTTCCGTTTTCTGCCTTAGATTGATAATTTTTGCCTGCCTCACTTCCTAGTATGCCCTTGGGCTGGGGGAATGGAGGCAGTTTGACTGATAGGGCCAAATGGGCAGTGCCTCTACCAGACATGATACAGACGCAGAACAGAAGTCTCTCTCGCAAGCGACTTCTGATGGATGGCACCATTAATTATTCACCACACCGGATGTATTATGTTCAGCAAGAGTGGTAGAGAGGGGCATTAGACTTTCATAAGGAGAATAACCTGGAAGCTTTCCTTTTTTTATAATGGGGTTGGCTCGCTCCTTTGGGGACCCAGAAATAATGTCTTCCTCTAGACTGCATCAGCATTCTGATTTTTCCAATGTATTTGTTAAGATGTTGAAAAATTAGAACATTTATGCTCTCTAGATAGCTAGGATCCAGTTGTTTTAATTAAATCCTCTTCCTTTTAGGACATTACATCCACTGCCTAATATTGATTTCTGAGGGAAAAGTGAAATTGATTTGCCTACCACATTAGGGTAAAAACCAGCTAAAATACTGATTCCCCCCCCCTCTCTTAACAGCTGCATACAATCTGAAGAGGAACTAGGTAGAGAGAATTGTCTCCTAGGTACCCACCACCAAGTGGTTAATGCTTGCTGAGAAGGTGGAGAAACAGGCTATGTGGTCGACGTTAAGTGAGCCTGACATTGATTGCCTATCGTTTTACCTGTGGGCTTAATTTAAGCAAACCTAGCTAAGATTCGGGTTTCGGATGTCACCCGAAATACCACATGAATGTTCTCTTATCCTAGTCCAAAGTTATTTGATCTTGGTGAAGGAAGAACGCCCAGATTTTGACAAGGGTTGACATCTCCTCCTACATTCTCTCTCTGAGAGCTTCCTCTCCTTATAAGCACATTTTCTGCAGTATCAGTCTGGGGTTTCTCCCCCCTCCCAGACCCGTTAATGTGCATTCCTCTAACCCCTGAGTCGGCAGAAAAGTATGCTGGTATAAATCTCAGCGTCCCGGTGACCAAGCCCTGTCCTGTCTCAGGAAGGAGGCAAGAGATTGGGCCTGTCTTTACAGATTCAACATGGAGAAAAATCTCATGTACAGTAGGCATCAGGGGTGGGTTCCTGCCAGTTCTAACCTCTTCTATAGAAGAGGTTCCACAAATCTACAGTGCCATTCAGAACTGGTTCCAGCTCCCTCCCCTCCACCTGTCCGCACATCATCAAGATGAAGAGCGAGATGACGAATTCTGGGAGTTGAAGTCCACAAGTCTTTAAGCTGTCAAGTTTGAACAACCCTGGGGTTTTTTTTCCTAAAGGGTTAGGGGTGTAAGGGTCTTGTAACCTGACAGCTTTAAGACTTGCTTGCTTCAAATGCCAGAGTTTCTGAGCCAACATTTTGGTTGCTAAACAAGAGCATTGTTAAGTGAGTTCCACCACATTTTACAAGTTGGCCACGCCCACCCAGTCACATGACTGCCAAGCCACTCCCAACCGGTCAAGTGGCCGGCAAGCCACTCCCACTCGGTGACATGGCCATCGTGCCACTCCCAGAAAGCAGGCCACACCTACAGAAGAGGTTCTAAAAATTTTGAAACCCACCACTGGTAGACATGGATGGCCAAATACCTTCCTATAACCTATAGAATTTTCTTTTTGACTCCTGTGTCCTTAACATGGGAAGGGCTGAGAGGGAAAGGAGGCCTTGCTATGATTTCCCACAAGTATTTTGTGTTTAAAAGAGAGGCTGACCATCAGCTGAAATGGGGTTGTTCCAGAATAGTGCTTTTCTAGAATACAGTCTATCTGGAAAAGGGGAAAAAAAGCACCACCAAGTGAGAAATATGATAGGTGCAGTAGATCGTTTTAAAATGCAATTGAAAAGCTCTACCGCTTGTATCCAGCCATGCTTCCTCCTCACGTCTTTCAGCCATTTTTAGAGTACAGATAGCACCTCAACGAATGGCCACAATGGAGCTCAAAATGATGTCGTTAAGTGAGACATTTGTTAAGTGAATTTGTCCCATTTTACAACTTTTCTTGCCACATTTGTTAAGTGAATCACTGCAGTTCTTAAATCGGTAACATGGTTGTTAGGTGAAACTGATTTCCCCATTGACTTCCCTTGTCCAAAGGGCACAAAAGGGGATCACACAACTCCAGGGCACTGCAACCGTCATAAATGTGAGTCAGTTATCAAGCATCCAAATGTAAATCATCTGACCATAGGGATGTTGCAAGGGTCGTAAGTGTGAAAAATGGTCATTAAGTCACTATTTTAGTCCTGTTGTAATGTTGAACGGTCACTAAATGAAGAGTTGTAAGTCGAGAATTACCCGTACAGGTAGCCCTCAACTTACAACCACAACTAGGGCCAGATTTTCAGTTGCTAAGCAAGGCCATTTTTAAGCAAGTCGCACTGTTTTTTTGCGACCTTTTTTTTTTACCACAGTAATTAAGCAAAACACTGTGGTTGTTAAGTGAAGCATGCAGTCGTTATGAGAATTCAACTGCCTCCATTGACTCTGCATGTCAGATGTAGGCTGAAAAGTTTGCAAATAGCGATCACATAACCCAGGACACTGACATTCTTGTTAATATACACTATATTGCCAAAAGTATTTGCTCACCCATCCAAATAATCAATCAGGTGTTCCAATCACTTCCATGGCCACAAGTGTGTAAAATCAAGGACCTAGGCATGCAGACTGTTGTTACAAACATTGGTGAAAGAATGGGTGGCTCTCAGGAGCTCAGCGTGGAACTGTGATAGGATCCCACCTGTGCCACAAGTCCAGTCGTGAAATTTCCTCGCTCCTAAATATTCCACAGTCAACTGTCAGCTGTATTATAAGAATGTGGAAGTGTTTGGGAACGACAGCAACTCAGCCACGAAGTGGTAGGCCATGTAAACGGACAGAGTAGGGTCAACGGATGCTGAGGCACGTAGTGCAAAGAGGTCACCAACGTTCTGCAGAGTCAATGGCTACAGAGCTCCAAAGTTCATGTGGCCTTCAGATTAGCTCAAGAACAGTGCGCAGTGAGCCGACGTCATATTGAACCCTATGGATTAGGAATGGGATGTCACTTACTGTAAGTTCATATGTGAGTAAAGGCAGGTGAGCGAATACTTTTGGCAACATAGTGTATGTGGGTTAACAAATGCTCAAATTTTGATCATGTGATGGAGTAAGGACTGGTCATAAATCACTTTTTTTCAGTGGTGTAATTTTGAATGATCACTAAACAAATGGTTGTAAATTGAGAACTACCTGTAGCAAATCAGTAGTAAATATAACATTGGGAGAAAGTGAGTTTATGGGCTACAATAAGTGGGAGATTTAGAAGTATTAAATTAAACAGGATGAAACGCCAATCTCAGACATAATGTTAGTATTGCCTCACTTAGGTGTGTGTGAAGGGACATTTCAGTGGAAACTCTATTGATGCTGAACTGAATATTTAAAATAAAAGTTCCTAACCCCCAAGATTTTTACATTTTAAAGTACTTTACATACCGGTAATTCTAAAAAAATTTATAGGCATTATATTGGGGGTGAGAAGGAGATTAGGGGTTTGTAGGCTTTATAGGAAAAGTCACTGTGTTCTAGGTTTCCAATGGCTTTGAAAATTGCTTTGCATGTTGAACTGGAATTAAATGACATTCAGGGAGCAGGGAAGAAATCGCTCAATAGCTTTCAGGAGGCTTATAGAGTGCTCCTTGTGGCTGGGGAGGGGGCAAAATTGAGCAAAAATGGCCTGTTCAGCAGGTTCTGACAGGTTCTGGAGAACCGGTAATGGAAATTTTCAGTAGTTCAGAGAACCGGCAAATACCACCTCTGGCTGGCCCCAAAGTGGGGTGGGAATGGAGATTTTGCAAAATCCTTCCCCCTGGAGTGGGGAGGGAATGGGGATTTTGCAGTATCCTTCCCCTGCCACGCCCACCAAGCCACTCCCTCATAACCAGTAGTAAAAAAAATTGAATTTCACCACTGGACAATCATCTTTGGGACAACCGTGACCTGGATGACTGAGAATCTCCATAGAAATATAGCAAAACATGACTACGGAAGGGTGAAAGGTTGGTTTATTAGCCTTAGAATTCAGAAACAGTACATCTCAGATTACTGGAATAATTTGACACCAACAACAGCCAGAGCATAACTAGGATTTTTAGAACTTTGTGACACCACTAGGAATTCCCCCAATGTTAAAATGCTCTCTCTTCTCTATACCAATAAAGATAAATAAAACGCGGAGTATATTCATTATAGTTCCTCTCGACAACAGAAAGCCCTGTTGAGTTCTTTTACTCTGACAGCCACCTGTCTGTCTCCTGTTTCCCCACATTTGTCTTCAAAATTAAAACCCAGAATTAAGGTCATCACAAAAGCTACACCTCACACCCCGCCCGCAGCACAACAGAGCATAGAAATTCAGAACCAATTTGTAGATTAAGATCTGACTGTTATTGTCCTCTTTGGGGTCTTTTTGGCTCCTAGTCATCCTGGCCATAAACAAGCTTTGTATTTGTTGGACTGCAGTTAATTAGAGCGCTGGAGTTACACAGCAATACTGAAAAGTGCCAGCCCTGAGGATATTTGGTAATGAGGTTTGTCTTTAAACTCATGGAATCCCCCGTTCTCCATGTTGTTGACTATTGTATTTCCCCTCGAAGCAGTTAATACAAGGGAAGTGCCACCGCTTTCAGCCTCCAAACTCCAGAGACGGAATGCATTGTTTCAGAGAGATGCTGTGGTACTCTGAAATAAAATGGCATTTATTTATTTAAAACCACTTTATAATGACTTGGTAAGGACACACGTGGAATACTGCATTCAATTTTGGTCACCATGATGCAGTGGTGGGTTTCAAATTATTTTAGAACCTACTCTGTAGGTGTGGCCTATTTTGTGGGCATGGCTTGGCAGTCATGTGACAGGGTGGGAGTGGCCACCTTTTAAAATGTGGTGAAACTCATTTAACAACGCTCTTGCTTAGCAACCAAAATTTTGGACTCAATTGTGATGAAAAATTCTTTCTTTCTTTCTTTCTTTCTTTCTTTCTTTCTTTCTTTCTTTCTTTCTTTCTTTCTTTCTTTCTTTCTTTCCTTCCTTCCTTCCTTCCTTCCTTCCTTCCTTCCTTCCTTCCTTCTTTCCTTTCCTTTCCTTTCCTTTCCTTTCCTTCCCGTTGGGTCACTGGCAGCGGCGGGCCAGATTTACTTCCAGGTATGCTGGTGGAACCCCCTCTCACCAGTTCTCTAAATTTCACCAACCGGCTCGTGCGAGTAGGTGCGAGCCTGCAGAAACCCACCACTGCCATGATGTAAAAAAGATGTGGAGACTCTAGAAAGAGTGCAGAGAAGAGCAACAAAGATGATTAGGGGACTGGAGGGTAAAACATATGAAGAATGGTTGCAGGAACTGGGTATGTCTAGTTTAATGAAAAGAAGGACCAGGGGAGAGATGATAGCAGTGTTCCAATATCTCAGTGGCTGCCACAAAGAAGAGGGAGTCAAGCTATTCTCCAAGGCACCTGAGGGTAGAACAAGAAGCAATGGGTGAAAACTAATCAAGGAGAGAAGCAACTTAGAACTGAGGAGAAATTTCCTGACAGTTAGAACAATTAATCAGTGGAACAACTTGCCTCCAGAAGTTGTAAATGCTCCAACATTGGAAGTTTTAAAGAAGATGTTGGATAACCATTTGTCTGAAGTGGTGTAGGGTTTCCTGCCTAGGCAGGGGTTGGACTAGAAGACCTCCAAGGTCCCTTCCAACTTTGTTATTCTATTCTATTCTATTCTATTCTATTCGTTATATTTAGATCCTACCCATCCCACCCATCATTCATACCTATTAAAAGGTAAATCTTCCCCTCGCATATATGTGCTAGTTGTTCCCGACTCTAGGGGGTATCTCCATTTTAAAATGGCAGGCCTGAGCAGTGACCCAGGCCTGCCATGCCCTAGAACTGGTTCTCCGGGTGGCCCTGTTGGCATTGCCATCGTGCCTACTATCCCTGTCTTACTGTCCCCATTTATTTGTATTTACTTTCTTGTTCATGTTTATGTTCATACGTATACTTGTTATCTTATTTATTTATTTATTTATTTATTTATTTTATTTGTATACCGCCCTCTCTCCCGTAGGGACTCAGGGCGGCGCACAGGGATAATAAAAGCAGTGGTGGGTTTCTGCAGGCTCGCACCTACTCGCGAGAGCCGGTTGGTGAAATTTAGAGAACCGGTGAGAGGGGGTTCCACCGGTGTACCTGGAAGTAAATCTGGCCCGCCGCTGCCAGTGACCCAACGGGAAGGAAAGGAAAGGAAAGGAAAGGAAAGGAAAAGAAAGGAAAGAAAGAAAGAAAGAAAGAACTCATCACAAAATTTTGGTTGCTAAGCAAGAGCGTTGTTAAATGAGTTTCACCACATTTTAAAAGGTGGCCACTCCCACCCTGTCACATGACTGCCAAGCCACGCCCACAAAATAGGCCACACCTACAGAGTAGGTTCTAAAATAATTTGAAACCCACCACTGAATAAAAGGTATATCTAAATACAATAGATTAATTTAAAATTAAACTTAAATTAAGTAAACTTAAACTTGAATTAAAATAAATAATTAAGAAACCCTATTAAATGATGATAAAAACAAACTATGCCAGGCCGGCCGCATGAAAAAAGTAAGTTTTCAATGCTCAACAGAAGAGGCGAAGGTCCGTGGTAGTGTGAAGGTCGGGGGGGCAGGTTGTTCCAGAGGGCTGGGCCCGCTACAGGGAATGCCCTTCCCCTGGGAGCCGCCAGCCAGCATTGTCCAGCGGACGGCACCCTGAGGAGGCCCTTCCCCTGGGAGCGGACAGGTCGGATCTTGTACATGTTTGACAAGCAAACAAACAAATAAATTTTGTGGTAGTATTGCCTTTGACTAAACACTGCCATCAACACATTCTTATGTCCTCAGGGCATTCTTATGTCCTGGGGGACAAAGGAAGCGATACAAAGACACGTTGAAAGCCTCCTTCAAATCCCTGGATATTGACACCTCCTCCCGGGAAACCGTGGTACAAGATCAATCAACATGGTGCACGTTGATCCACCAAAGCTGCCAGACATCTGAGGACAGGAGAATAACCATAGCACAAGAGAAGCGAGCATTCCACAAAGCCAGAGCTGCAAATGCTGCCCGGCATGTGGCAGAATATTCCGTGCCCGTATAGGTCTTACCAGCCACCTGTGGATAGCCCACAACCTGTTAGATGTCAAGGTCCTCTTCAAACACGATGGATGAACGTCATCCTCAGGACAGACAGCTCAGAGCTGATGGGGGGGGGGAGGGTTACTTGCAAAAAGCCATTACTTTATTCCTCTCCCTTTGTGTAGAGATAAAAGTGAGGTGGGGGATGGAAGACCTGTTCAAGAGTTTATCAAATAGCTAAACTGGCCCTCCGTAAACTTTAGCACTGTTATATTTTATTGAGTGTTGGATTCATGGGCTTTGACATCACTGCAAATTCATGTCTGGAAGAAAATCCCAGCTCACAAAAAAAAGGGGGGGAAAAAGAAAAGAAGCAAAACATAGGCTATGCAAATAAGGTCACACTTTGAAGTTCACCAGGCTTTAAATAATCAGAAGTCAGAAAATGAGCCACAGGCTAGAGGATCAGATCTCATATTTTATTCTACTTTAGGATCTGATGGACCAAGTCAAAATGCAGTACAAAACAGCTGTGTATCCCTATTACAACTGGTAAATGCTGCTGTTCTTTCCCACCAATTTAGCTAATGTTGTAGTAGTATTAAATTTAATTGTTATAAATACCATATTTTTTGGAGTATAAACTTTTCCCCCCCTAAAAGAGCGTGGAAATGTTGGTTCCTTATATACCGAATATAGCCATTTTGGGCCTCCTGAAGCCCCATTCCTGCATCCCATTTTTGCGAAAAATGGGCCGCTTTTTGCAAAAAATGGAGGCTTTTTTGCCTTGCCTCAGCCCTGCTGAAGCCTGCAGAGTGCTGCTGGGAGCTGAGGGAAGGCAAAAAAAATCCTCCATTTTTGCAAAAAATGGCTCATGCATACCTGCTCCTTACTTACATCTTCGAAATCTTGGTGCGTCTTCTCCACCGATACATCTTATAGTCTGAAAAATATGGTAATTGTACACCTGTATTTATTGTTTAAATAGTTCTGAGCATGATGGTGTGGCGAAGACACTGTGGGCCATCCAAAATAATTCCTAATTGCTTAGTACAGAAGAATTTCCAGAATTTTCTAGGAAATGTATTTTAGTGTTAAATACAGTTATCTTGCTCACACTCAACAAAACTGATATGTGAGACTGTACTGAATGAAAACACATGTAACATTAGAGCTGAACCTAGTGTTTAAAATATATTCTCCCCTCTGTACCCTGATGAAAGTGTGGTTTTTCTTTTCAAGGTTTTCATAAGGGTTGCTGAGTGTTATGTGTGAAATGCTTTAAGAACATGAAATGTTCTTCACACGGAACTTGAATTCCCAAGTCTTTCAAAGAAGGAATTTTTTATAAAAACAAACAGGAGAACATCCAACTAGCCTTTGCCAGATGTGGGAAAGACATTTTGACAGATGTTTTTCGAAACAGCCCTGCATAGACAAATTGAGATTTACTTCTCCTGGAGGTTTGTTCTTCAGCCATCAATTGTAGCTTCACTCCCATTTTTACCTCCTTGTCAGATTTGCAACTTTCCTTCGCACATTGCATTGAAATCATCAGATCCACTGCTAATTCCTGAGAAAAAGCAAAATAAGCCAGTGTCTCTAACAGAGAGGGAGAAGGCTGTGCTAATAGGTAGAAAGCAGACAGCAATTGGCTAGTTCTTGAGTTATATTGACTTTATTGACTTATTTCTCTAAGCATCTCACATTCTCTCTGAAATGATAGGTATCAAATTCAGCATGGATTTGCCCCAGGCTGGATTTTATTTTTTCTCCATCTTTGAAATTGCCTGTAGAAAATGGCTGGCACTAGTCAAGGTAAATGTAGTGAGTGAGAAAGGGGATAAGCAGCTGTGGTAATTGATACCCACTTTTTTCCAGGCCAATACTCCTACTTCTTGTTGCAAACTAGTTATTTATCTGTATTTGTGTAGCCCAAATGTGATAGCTTTACCTGAGGAGAAGGGGCATATACAGGTAGTCCTCAACTTACGACATTATGATTGTAAGTTTGACCGTGATAAAGCAGGTCATTTCATGACCGACTTGATTTTACACCTTTTTTTTTTTTAAGCAAACTCATTGTTCGCTATAGAACATTTTTGCCAAAATGGGAAGCCAATGCCAGTTTTCATCAAAAACATCATAAGCTGCAGTCATGTGACTGGGGCGCTGCAAACGGACATAAATGCATGCTGGTTGCTGAGTGCCCAAAAGGCAATCAGATGACCAGGGGGTGCCCATTGGAACTTCAGAACTGGCTTGTAAGTATCTTCTGAGGTGGTCTACTGTATCTTCAAACAGTCACTAAGTAACCGCTCATAAGTCGAAAACTAGATCAATGGCAATAGCAATAGCATTTAGACTTATATCAATCAAAGGGACCTTGGAAGTCTTCTAGTCCAACCCTCCTGCTCAAGTAAGAGACCTTATAACATTTCAGATAGGTGACTGTCCAGGCTTTTCTTTAAAACCCTAGTGATGAAGGCCCTACAGCTTCTGAAGGCAAGCTGTTCCACTGGTTAATTGTCCTCACTGTTAGGAAGTTTCTCCTTAATTCCAGGTTGCTTCCCTCCTTGATTAGTTTCCATCCATTGTTTCTTGTACTGCCCACTGGTGCTTCG
This sequence comes from Rhabdophis nuchalis, assembly GCA_039707465.1. Classification (NCBI taxonomy): domain Eukaryota; kingdom Metazoa; phylum Chordata; class Lepidosauria; order Squamata; family Natricidae; genus Rhabdophis; species Rhabdophis nuchalis. Next base: position 177,020,625 of record CM077646.1, on the reverse strand, counting down.
GAAAATAATTTGACCCCCTCCTCTTTATGGCAGCCTCTCAAATATTGGACTGCTAGCATGTTGGACTGTTATCATGTTCTTATTTTCTGCTAGTTCTTCTTTTCTCTAGACTAGCCAAACCCAAATCCTGCAAACGTTCTTCTTATGTTTTAGTCTCCTGGCCTTCAATCATCTTAGTTGCTTTTCTTTGCACTTTTTCCAAAGTCTCAACATCTTTTTTTAATGTGGTGATGAAAACTGGATGCAGTATTCCAGGTGTGGTCTTACTAAGGCTTTATAAAGTAGTACTAGTACTTCACATGATTTTGATTCAATGCCTCTGTTTATGCATCCAAGGATTGTATTACCTTTTTTGGCTGCTGCTGTGCACTGTTGATTTATGTTTAAGTAATCGTCCACTAGGACTCCAAGGTCCCTCTGTTTTTGAGCCAGGTTTCACCTAATCTGTAGTCTTACCTTTGGTTTTTCTTGCTCAGGTCTAAAACCTTGCTTTTCTCCACATTAAATATCATGTTGTTGGATAGGGCCCATTGTTCAAGTCTGCAAGATCTTTTTGGATCCTGAATTAGTCTTCTGGCTATTCCTGCGAACTTAGTGTCATCTGCAAGTTTGATGAGTTCTCCTATTCTCTCATCTAAGTCATTTATGAAGATATCGAGAAGTACTGGGCCTAAGACAAAACCTGGCGGTATTCCACTGCCTACTTCACTCCATGTAGATGTAATACTGTTAAGGATTACTCTTTGGGTAAAGTTTGTCAGCCAGTTACAATTTCATCTGGTGGTGAGGCTGTCTATCCCACATTTTTCTAGTTCACCAAGAAGTAAGTTGTGGTCTACTTTGTCGAATGCCTTGCTGAAGTCTAAATATACTATGTACATAGTATTTCACTGGTCTACTAATTTAGTCATTTTGACAAAAAATGAAATAAGATTGGTTAGTTCGGCATGATCTGTTTTTAACAAACCTGTGTTGGCTTTTTAGTTATAACTTTATTTGTTTATAGATCTGTTTTTGGATAACCTTTTCCAGTATCTTCCCAGGTATTGTTGTTAGCTGATTGGTCTGTAGTTTCCTGTGTCTCTTCCCCCCACCTTTTTTTTGAAGATGGGAACCACACCAGCTCTTTTCCAATCTTCAAGTAATTCCCATCATGCCAGGATTTTTGAAAGATATTCTACATTGGTTTTAAGATAACATCTGCTAGTTCCTTTAGAACTCTGGGATGTAATCCATCAGATCCTGGTGACTTATATTACTCAAGATCAGACATGTGTTCTCTAACCATTTTCTTGCTGATTTTAATTTTTATTTCTAGTCTGTCTTTTATAGTTAGGTTTTTGGTAGGTTGGGCTATAGTTGCATGAAGACTGATGCAAAGAATGAATTAAGCAGTTCTGCTTTCTCTCTGCTACCTGTTACTTCCTTGCCATCTTCTCTGTTAAGTGGACCTACTGTTTCCTTGACTTTTTGGGGGTTATTAATATGTTGAAATAAACTTTAAAAAAATTATCTTTGACTTTTGTTGCAAGCCTGTGGCGCTGCCAGGAGAATTGGTTTGGGGGCGTGGCAGACCTGGGTCGCTGTCGGTTCCAGTGACCCAGGCTGCCAAACCACTACTGGCTCGGCTTACATGGGTCCGAACCGGTAGATACCCACCATTTCTGGGAAGGATGGAAGTCTGAGTCAACATTGAGCTCTGTCAGGATCAAACTCCAGGCTGTGGGCAGAGTTTTCCTGCAATGCTGCATTCTAACCAGGTATGTCATTAGTTTTAATGGCATTTCTCTTTCGATTGTTCCAGGATAATAATAATAATAATAATAATAATAATAATAATAATAATAATAATAATAATAATAATAATAATAATAATAATAATAATAATAATAATAATTTAATATTTGTAAACCGCTCCCTCTCCCCATAGGGACTCGGGGCGGTGCACAGGAAGAATAAAAAACAATAAATATATACAGACATTCCTTAAAAACAAATTAAACCTATACCTGTGCTAAAATTCCCCATTAAAACTAAGCTAGACTAAAATAGCATTCCCAATAATTAAATATAATAATAATAATATCCCAAAGGCAGAGAGACTATCCTAGGCCGGCCAGACAGAAAAGATGTGTTTTTAATTTTAGACGGAAGGAGCGGAGGTCCGTGGTCGTCCTAATGTCGGGGGGAAGGTCGTTCCAGAGGGCTGGGCCCGCCACAGAGAGAGTCCTTCCCCTGGGCGTCGCCCGCTGACAAAGTCTAGTGGACGGCACCCGGAGAAGTCCCTCTCTGTGGGAGCGAATCAGCCGTGAGGATGTATGAGGCAGGATCCGATCCCGCAGATAGCTAGGTCCCGAGCCATGGAGCGCTTTAAACATGATAACTAACACCTTGAAGCGCACCCGGAAGACGACAGGCAGCCAGTGCAGCTCGCGCAAGAGCGGTGTTACATGGGTAAACCTTGCGGTTCCCATAATTGCTCGCGCGGCTGCGCTCTGGACTAGCTGAAGTCTCCGGGTGCACCTCAAGGGGAGCCCCATGTAGAGAGAGTTACAATAGTCCAGGATATTTTTTATCTTTTTGTTTTTGGCTATCCTGAGGACCAGGGCTGCTTCCATGAAAAGAACCAGAGCAGGATTAAGTTCCAATGAAATCAGATTCAATACCTTGAAAAATACTGTTTACCAAAGTGACAAAAAGCCAAATGATTAAGAGCTGCGGCAGAATATGTTACTCTGGAGCTCCACATTTAGGTCAGCTATAAAGACAAATGCAGAGTTATGGGATTGGAAGGCTACATGTGGTATATAATAGCTCCATTTATTTTCCTTTCACCCAGTACACATTGCATGCTGGCACCTATAGCTAGCTGACAGATAAACAAACTGTGCTCTCTTTCTGGAAGACACAAATAGGGTTGCGCATTGTCAGCTTTGCAGGCCAAAAAGAATAACAAACACAGATGTATGCTGGAGAGAAATAGAAATAGGGCTCTGAAACATAAGCATTCAAAAGAGGGGAAGAGAGAGGGCTATGTGTAGTATTAAAATACAAGCCTCGGATATCACATTTATTAAGTAATATTTGCTCTTGCCTCAAGAAAATATGTCCTCATTTCAGTCTTTCACCAGACAACAAGGAAAAGCCAGCAAGTAGCTTATGAGAACATGTACAGAGGCAATAATTATTGTTGTGATTTTTACTTGCATTAGCAAAGCATTTCAAGGCCAGCTACAGACCTTTAACGGTATGTATGTGGGCATACATGTTTATGCAAACATCTTTTGAACTTGCATATCAATCCACTTTAAGTTTGCATCCCAACCTTTTGTTATTTAGAGCAGTGGTCACTAACCAGTCATCTGCAGACCACTGGTGGTCTGCCAGAAAAATTTGGTGGTTCGCAGGAAAATTATTTGCATTTTTTATATTGCATTTGGAGATGTGGTAGCTAAGACACTGAGCTTGTTGACCAGAAAGGTCAGCAGTTCGGCGGTTTGAATCCCTAGCGCCGCATAACGGAGTGAGCTCCCGTTACTTGTCCCAGCTTCTGCCAACCTAACAGTTCAAAAGTATGTAAAAATGCAAGTAGAAAAATAGAGACCACCTTTGGTGGGAAGGTAACAGCGTTCCATGCGCCTTTGGCATTTAGTCATGCCGGCCACATAACCACGGAGACATCTTTTGACAGTGCTGGCTCTTCGGCTTTGAAATGGGATGAGCACTGCCCCCTAGAGTCGGGAACGACTAGCACATATGTGTGAGGGGAACCTTTACCTTTTACCTTTATATTGCACTAAATACTATTTATCTTAAAAAAATAATAATATTAGTGGTTCACGGGATTTAAAAATTATGAATTTAGTGATCCCTAAGGTCCGAAAGGTTGGTGACTCCTGATTTAGAGCACTTTTGAGAATATGTGGGTTCCCTCCACCCTTTGAGAAACATCTGCCAAGTGGAGAATGGTCAACCTCAAGCCTTTCCAAAAAGAACTGTGAGAACAGATTCAAAGAGAGCTTGTTAGAAAGGCTAAAGCAGAACTCAACCGCCTGGCTCCCCAAAGCCATTGCTATGTGTTCTTAATTAGAAATCATTCATTATAAAGTATGTAGCTGAGAATTATGTTCGAACTTAAATATGCTTAATGAAAAATGATTGGCTTGGGAAATTATTGTGACAGAGTTATTCCACCCAAGGAATAAATTTATCAAAACTATTTAAATCCCTTCCCTCTTACATTTCTGATACGAAAAAAGTAGTGCTGCTCACAATTTCCCATGTATTGAGACTAAATATTTTCCTATGTATCGAGACTAAATATGTTCTTGAGACACCATCTTGGGATGGTGTCTTGAGACACCATCTTGGGAGGAGTTTGACTTTGTCACTACCGAGGATATGGACAGGTTGTCAAGGAGACTTAAGGCCACCACATGTTTATTGGACCCATGTCCCTCCTGGCTTGTACTGGCATCCTGGGAGACGACACGAGGCTGGCTCCAGGATATCGTGAACGCTTCTTTGAGTGAGGGGGTACTTGCCTGCCGTCTTGAAAGAGGCGGTGGTGAGGCCCCTCCTCAAGAAGCCTTCCCTGGACCCAGCATTGTTGGAAAATTACCGTCCGGTCTCCAACCTTCACTTTTTAGCGAAGGTTGTAGAGAGTGTGGTGGCCCAACAGTTTCCACGACACCTGGAGGAAATTGATTATCTAGACCCGCGCCGGTCCGGCTTCCGACCCGGTCACAGCACCGAGACGGCATTGGTCGCGTTGGTGGATGATCTCTGGAGGGCGCGGGATAGGGGATGTTCCTCTATCCTAGTCCTATTAGACCTCTCAACGGCTTTTGATACCATCGACCATGGTATCCTATTGCACCGACTGGGGGGGTTGGGGCTGGGAGGCACCGTATTACGGTGGTTCTCGTCATACCTCTCTGGTCGGTCACAATGTGTGTTGGCAGGAGAGCAGAGGTTGGCCTCGAGACCCCTCTTATGTGGGGTTCCTCAGGGGTCGGTCCTCTCGCCCCTCCTGTTCAACACCTATATGAAGCCGCTGGGCGAGATCATCCGTGGATTTGGGGTGGGATATCATCTGTACGCTGATGATACTCAGCGGTACATATCCACCCCAGACCACCACAACGATGCCGCCGAGGTGTTGTCCCGGTGTTTAGAGGCCGTACAGATCTGGATGGGTAGTAACAGACTCAAGCTCAACCCGTCCAAGACTGACTGGCTCCAGGATATCGTGAACGCTTCTTTGAGTGAGGGGTACTTGCCTGCCGTCTTGAAAGAGGCGGTGGTGAGGCCCCTCCTCAAGAAGCCATCCCTGGACCCGGCTTTATTAGAGAACTATCGTCCCATCTCCAACCTTCACTTTTTAGTGAAGGTTGTTGAGAGCGTGGTGGCCCAACAGTTCCCTCGACACCTGGAGGAAGTTGATTATCTAGACCCGCGCCAGTCCGGCTTCCGGCCCGGTCACAGTACCAAGACGGCATTGGTCGCGTTGGTGGATGATCTCTGGAGGGCTCAGGATAGAGGTTGCTCCTCTATCCTGGTCCTGTTAGACCTCTCAGCGGCTTTTGATACCATCGACCATGGTATCTTATTGCGCCGATTGGGGGGGTTGGGGCTGAGAGGCACCGTTTTACGGTGGTTCTCGTCCTACCTCTCTGGTCGGTCGCAATGGGTGTTGGCAGGAGGGCAGAGGTTGGCCCCGAGGCCCCTCACATGTGGGGTTCCTCAGGGGTCGGTCCTCTCGCCACTTCTGTTCAACACCTACATGAAGCCGCTGGGTGAGATCATCCGCGGTTTTGGGGTGGAGTACCATCTGTACGCTGATGACACTCAGCTGTACATATCCACCCCAAACCACCCCAACGATGCCGTCGAGGTGCTGTCACGGTGTCTGGAGGCCGTACGGGTCTGGATGGGTAGTAACAAACTCAAACTCAACCCATCCAAGACCGAGTGGCTGTGGTTTCCGGCACCCCGGTTTAGCCAGATTAGTCCAACACTGGCCATTGGGGGCGAACATCTTGCCCCCGTGGAGAGGGCGCGCAACTTGGGCGTCCTCCTGGATTCCCGGCTGTCCATGGAGGACCATGTGGCGGCCGTGGCCAGGGGGGCGTTCTATCAGGTTCGCCTGATATGCCAGTTGTGCCCCTTACTAGACCGGGGGGCCCTTCGCACAGTCACTCAAGCGCTCGTGACATCTCGGCTGGATTACTGTAACGCTCTCTACATGGGGCTTCCCTTGAGGTGCACTTGAAAGCTACAGTTAGTGCAGAATGCGGCCGCGCGGGTGGTTATGGGTGCCCCAAGGCAAGCCCACGTAACACCTCTCCTGCGCGAGCTGCACTGGCTGCCTGTGGCCTTTCGAGTGCGCTTCAAGGTATTGACTACCATCTTTAAATTGCTCCATGGCTCGGGGCCTAGCTATATACGAGACCGCCTCCTGCCCCATACATCCCTTCGTCCGGTCCACTCCCACAGAGCGGGCCTTCTCCGGGTGCCGTCGGCTGGGCAATACCGGCTGGCGACACCCAGGGGAAGAGCCTTCTCTGTGGCAGGCCCGGCCCTCTGGAATGACCTACCCCCCGACCTTCGCACTACCTCGGACCTCCGCCTCTTCCGCCAACGTCTTAAGACGTACTTATTCCAACAAGCCGGCCTAGGATAGCCCCCCGTTTCTGACTTTTTAAATATAAATTATAATTGGCTATGGTTTTAATAACGGGTTTTAGCACGGGTGAGTTAAATTAATATATTTTTAATAGATGTATATTGTATTTATGGTTTTATATAATGCCTGTGCGCCGCCCTGGGTCCTAACAAGGAGAAGGGCGGGGTATAAATTTAATAAAATAAAATAAATAAATAAATAAATAAATAAATAAATAAATATAATATTTTAGCACAGGGTATGGATTTAATAGTTTTTAAAAAATTTGTATTTTGTTATATTTGTATTGTTTTAAATTTCCTGTGCGCCGCCCTGGGTCCTTTTTGGAGAAGGTGCGGGGTATAAATTTGAATAAAATAAAAAATAAAATAAATAAATAAATCCTTGAGCTAAAGTTTGAAGGATTGAAGGCCCTCTAGTGATGTAGCCATTGGGTCCATTTTTAAGCTTTTCGAAGGTGTGTTAAGGCCAGGAACGGAGCTAGAAATCTCCCATTCCCATGCTCCAATCTTGATAATTGGGGCAAAACTGGGCTGCTGAAATTCAATCAGTTTCTCACTAAATCTTGATTCCAGTTACTTGGGTGCCATATTATATTCTTCTGGGTCTTTCTGGGGAAAATGGAAGTAAGAGAAGGACAGAAAGAGGTATGCTTTGTGCAGACTGGCACTGCTTCTGTCTATTCTGGTTCAGAAAAAAAATATCCTCACAATTTAAGAATCCCTTCTGTGGCCTTCTGTTTATAGAATAGATAATGCCAAAGCTTTAGAGTCATTAATAGAAATTGCCCAGGTGGAGAGTTTGTAGATTATGATGACGTAATACTGTAGTCCCCGACTTATAACCGTTAATTTAGCAACCATTACAAGAACAATGAAACAAAAAATGACTTTAAGACTGATGCTCGCACTGTGTAGCATCCCCACCATCACATGATCAAAATTCAGGTGCTTGGCAACTGGCATGTACTTACTATGGTTGTGGTGTCCAAGCGTCATGGGATCAGCTTGTTTCTCAGCGAGCTTCCAACAAGCAAAGTCAATGTGGGAAGCTGGATTCTTTTAATGACCACATGATTGCCTTAACAACTGCAGTGATTAGCTTAAGAACTGTGACAAAAAAGGTGGTAAAATCAGACATGACTCACTTATCTGCCTTGCTTAGCATGGAAAATCTGGTCCCAATTTCTGATCATAATTTGGGGACTTTCTGTAATTTAAATGTTCTAATTTTTTTTTATTTGGATGAAAAATTGAGCAGATTGTTTCAAGTGGGTTAAAAGAAAGCAAAGCATTGCTTTTTCCAATTCTTTGGCTTTTGATTTAATCTAGGTATTAAAGGTAAAGGTTTGCCCACACATATGTGCTAGTCGTTTCTGGCTCTAGGGGGCGGTGCTCATCTCCATTTCAAAGCCGAAGAGCCAGCGCTGTCCAAAGATGTCTCCATGGTCGTGTGGCAGGCATGACTAGACACCAAAGGCGCACAGAACGCTGTTACCTTCCCAACAAAGTGCTTCCTATTTTTCTACTTGCCTTTTTACATGCTTTCAAACTGCTAGGTTGGTAGAAGTTGGGACAAGTAATGGGAGCTCACTCCGTTATGCGGCGCTAGGGATTTAAACTGTCAAACAGCTGACCTTTCTGATCGACAAACTCAGTGTCTTAGCCACTGAGCCACCATGTCCCTTATCTAGGTATATATACAGCAGTGGTGGGTTTCTGCAGGCTCGCACCTACTCGCAAGAGCTGGATGGTGAAATTTAGAGAACCGGTGAGAGGGGGTTCCACCGGCGGACCCAGAAGTAAGTCTGACCTGCCGCTGCCAGTAACCCAATGGGAAGGAAAGGAAGGCAGAAAGTAAGAAAGGAAGGAAGGAAAGAAAGAAAGAAAGAAAGAAAGAAAGAAAGAAAGAAAGAAAGAAAGAAAGAAAGAAAGAAAGAAAATTTATCATCACAATTGAGCCCAAAATTTTGGTTGCTGAGCAAGAGCGTTGTTAAATGAGTTTCACCACATTTTACAAGTTGGCCACTCCCACCCTGTCACATGACTGCCAAGGCACGCCCACAAAATAGGCCACACCTAGAGAGTAGGTTCTAAAAAAATTTGAAACCCACCACTGATATACAGTTAATAAATCCTCAGGGCCTTTCCTCAGTTTCTTTTTCCCAGAACATGAACATGCCCTGGCAACATCTTCAATCACTCAGAATAGAGCTGGAAGGGATCTTGGAGTTCTTCTAGTCAATCCCTTTCACAAGCAGGAGATCTTATACCATTTCAGACAAAGGGCTGTCCAGTCTCTTTTTAAAAGCCTCCAGTGATGAAGAACCCACAGCTTCTGACGACCAGCTGTTCCACTGGCTAATTGTCTTCACTGTTAGGAAGTTTCTCATTAATTCCAGGTTTGCTTCTTTCCTTGCTTAGTTTCCATCCATTGTTTCTTATCTTGCTTTCTGGTACTTTGGAAAATAAGCCTTCTATCGTAACTCCATGGTGTGGCTTCATAGATAGGTTCTCCTCAGGTTACCCACATGAGTTTAGCAACCTTGTAAAGTTGTAATGGTGCTAAATGAGGAGGACTGATGACCGATCTGCCGTTGCAGCATCCCTGCAGTTATGCAACTGTGATTCAAGTGTTAGGGTGCCCAGCTCATGATTACGATACCACAGTGAGCTGCGGACACATGATCACCTTTTGCAACCTTTCCTGAGGGTTTCCCGCAAGCAAAGTAAATGGGGAAGCTGGCAGGGAAGGTTGCAAGTTACTCTTCACCTACCTGCAATCAGTAGTGCCTGCCTGCAAACCCCATTGGCCAGCCTATGCTTGGTAGGACCCATCTGCAGCACCCCTAGCCTGCCCATGCTCAGTAGTCCCCCCCTCCCAGCAATCACCCTCCTGCCTGCAACTTTCATCTGCTTGCCTAGGACTCTGGTCACATTAGATCAGGGGTCTCCAACCTTTGCAACTTTAAGTCTGAAGGACTTCAGCTCCCAGACTTCTCCAGCTAGCTTTGCTGGGAGCTGACGTCCTTCAGATTTAAAGTTGCAAAGGTTGGAGACCCCTGCATTAGATCCTGTATTAATTACCAGTGCAGTCTCTGAGTTATGACAGCAACCAGGACTGCCATCACGAAGCAATGAGGTCATGAGACATTGTGCTTTATGACCACCGTGCTTTATGACTACCGTTTAGCAATGGAAGTTCTGGTCCCAATCGCCATTATAACATGAGGACCGCCTCTAATTTTGTCCCAGTCTGTGAGAGAGACTGACTTAAGTTTCCCTTAGCTGTAGTAATTTTAATAGGGCTGGTTTAAGTAGTCAGTACTTTTTATTTATTTATTTATTTATTTATTAAATTTATACCCCGCCCTTCTCCAAACGGACCCAGGGCGGCGCACAGGGATGTTAAAACACATATAAAACATATAAAATTTTAAAAAACTTATTCTAATAGACCCTGCGCTAAAAACCGAATTTAAAAAACCCAAATTTAAAACTATCTAGGAGTCAGTAATGGGGGTTACGCTAGGCCGGCTAGATGGAATAGGTGTTTCTTCAGACACTTGCGGAAGAGGCGGAGGTCAGAGATGGTGCGGAGTTCAGGGGGTAAGTCGTTCCAAAGGGCTGGTCCCGCCACAGAGAAGGCTCTTCCCCTGGGTGTCGCCAGTCGGCGTTGTCCAGCTGACGGCACCCTGAGAAGGCCCTCTCTATGGGAGCGTATCGGTCTGAGGGATGTATGGGGCAGGAGGCGGTCTCGCATATAACTAGGCCCCGAGCCATGGAGCGCTTTAAAGATGGTCGTTAAAACCTTGAAGCGCACCCGAAAGACCACAGGAAGCCAGTGCAGCTCGCGCAGGATAGGTGTTATATGGGAGTGTCTAGGCGCTCCCGTAATCACCCGCGCGGCTGCGTTCTGGACTAGCTGCAGCTTTCGGGTGCACCTCAAGGGAAGCCCCATGTAGAGAGCATTACAGTAGTCGAGTCGAGAGGTGACGAGTGCTTGAGTGACTGTGCGTAAGGCAGACCGGTCCAGTAAGGGGCGCAATTGGCACATCAGGCGTACCTGATGGAACGCCCCCCTGGCCATGGCTGCCACATGATCTTCCATAGACAGCCGGGAATCCAGAAGGACACCCAAATTGCGCGCCCTCTCCACGGGGGCCGGTGTTTCGCCCCCAATGGCCAGAGTTGGATTAATCTGGCTGAACCAGGGCGCCGGAAGCCACAGCCACTCAGTCTTGGACGGGTTGAGCTTGAGTTTGTTACCACCCATCCAGATCCGTACGGCCTCCAAACACCGGGACATAACCTCGACGGCATCGTTGGGGTGGTCTGGGGTGGATATGTACAACTGAGTATCATCAGCGTACAGATGATATCCCACCCCAAAACCACGGATGATCTCACCCAGCGGCTTCATATATGTGTTGAACAGTAAGGGCGAGAGGAACCCCACATATGAGGGGCCTCGAGGCCGACCTCTGCCCCCCTGCCAACACATATTGCGACCGACCAGAGAGGTAGGACGAGAACCACCACAGAACGGTGCCTTCCAGCCCCAACCTCCCCAGTCGGCGCAATAGGATACCATGGTCGATGGTATCAAAAGCCGCTGAGAGGTCTAATAGGACTAGGATAGAGGAATATCCTCTATCCCGCGCCCTCCAGAGATCATCAACCAACGCGACCAATGCCGTCTCGGTGCTGTGCCCGGGTCGGAAACCGGACTGGCGCGGGTCTAGATAATCAACTTCCTCCAAGTGTCACGGAAACTGTTGAGCCACCACACTCTCAACAACCTTCACTAAAAAGTGGAGGTTGGAGACGGGACGATAGTTCTCTAATAATGCTGGATCCAGGGACAGCTTCTTGAGGAGGGGCCTTACTACCTCCTCTTTCAAGACGGCAGGCAAGGACCCCTCAACTCAAAGATGCGTTGACAATGCCCTGGAGCCAGCCTCGTGTCGTCTCCCAGGATGCCAGTACAAGCCAGGAGGGACACGGGTCCAATAAACATGTGGTAGCCCTAAGTCTCTTTGACAACTTGTCCATATCCTCGGTGGTAACAAAATCAAACTCCTCCCAAGATGGTGTCACAAGAACAGCCTCGGCCTGCTCGACTGGACCACTGTCGATGGAGGGTAGCTCGTTCCGAATCCGAGTGATTTTCTCCTGCAGATAAATCCCAAATTCCTCTGCTCGACCCTGTAAAGGGGCTTCCCGCGGCCTCTGTTGAAGGGGGGAGCGGGTCACCCCAAACAGGGCGGCAGGGCGGTTATCTGCGGATGCAATAAGAGTGGCACAATACTCACGTTTGGCCACTCTTATCGCCACTAAGTAAGTCCTAATATGGTCTCTCACTAGTGTTCGTTCGGCTTCGGAGTGAGAAGATCTCCATCTGCTCTCTAGGCGTCTCTTGTGGCGCTTCATCTCCCTAAGCCCCTCGGTAAACCAAGGAGCCCAAGTGGTTCGTCGCCGCAAGAGAGGCCGCAAGGGCGCGACTCGGTCCAAGGCCCCCGTGTCCGCACTTAACCATGCAGCCACTAGGTCCTCAGTCGAGTCACGGGGCAAGTCCACAGGAATTGGCCCAAGCTCCCTTTGGAACCTTATCGGGTTCATCAGGAGCCTGGGGCGGAACCATATAGGAATGTCCGGTTCCGCCTCCCCGCAGTGAGGTGCAGCGATCGGAAAGTCGAGCCGAAGGAGAGCGTGATCTGTCCATGACTAAATGTCATGGGGTGTGATGACTAAATCCCCTATTCCCAGATCACTACTCCACTGTCCCGAGACAAAGATTAGATCAAGGGTGTGTCCACCCTCATGGGTAGGGCCTACAACTACTTGGGTCAGGTCCATGGCTGTCATGGAAGCCCTGAACTCCCGAGCTACCCCAGAGGTTTCGCCTGCTGACGGCAGGTTAAAGTCCCCCATGACTAACAGTCTGGGGGTCTCAACCGCCGCCTCGGCTATCACCTCTAGGAGCTCGGGCAGGGCTGTTGTTGCATAGCGAGGAGCCAGGTATACAACTAACACGCCCAACTGCCTCCCTAGGCCCCACTTCACAAGGAGGGACTCGCACCCGGTCATCTGAGGGATTGTGGTCTCCTTTGGCTCAAGACCTTCCCTAACCATAATCGCCACCCCCCCACCCCTCCCTAGGGCCCTAGGCTGATGGAAGGCTCAGTATCCTGGTGGGCACATTTCTACGAGGGGATGTCCTCCCTCGTGGCCCAACCAGGTTTCCGTAATACCTACCAGGTCCGGGTCCCCCTCTGACACAAGGTCATGGATGAGGGGGGCTTTTTGTACCACGGACCTGGCGTTGCATACAACATGAAATGTGGGATCACACCCCTATGCATTACCCTAAAATATGATTTCTGGGGAAAAAAGAGATTTTAAAATAAATGCAAAATGGAATCCACAACCGAACAAAATATGAGATATATCTATGAAGGAAACATTGGACACAAGATCTAAATATTTATTTATGTTTTTAAAAAATTAAAAATCAATTTCTTCTTTTGAAGAAGAAACACATTTTTTATTTGGCAGAGAAAGAGGAGAGAGAAGATCAGAGAAGCTTGCTTTTAATTTTGAAATTATGTTTTCTTATTTTCTGTCTTCTCCCAAACTCCTGTAGCAATTATTGGAAATGTTTCAACTGCATCAAGTTCATTATTATTTAAAATAAAACAGCACCATGAAAATCCTTTTACTTCTGGAAATATTTTTAAAAATAAATAAATTATGTTATGCATTTGCAATTAACAATATTTAATCTATTTTTAAAAAAAATAAAAAAGAGGCATCTCCCAAGAAACCCAAAATACAAACTATGAAAAAAGGTAAGAAGAAAAAAGTTAGGACAATTAATGTAATCTACTACCATGTTTTCCCCAAAATAAGACTCAATTCGAAAATAAGCCCTAGCATGATTTTTTTCAGGATGCTCATAATATGCCCTACCCCCCAGAATAAGCCCCAGTTAAGGTCGTCAGCCAAAGGAACGCATTTAGTACTGCATGTCTCCAAAAATAAGACCTAACCGGAAAAATAAACCTTAATGTGTCTTTTGGAGCAAACATTAATATAACACCCAGTCTTATTTTTGGGGAAACATGGTATACATTTTGTACTGCATACAGTTTTGGTCGCCACGATGTAGAAAAGACATGGAGACTCTGGAAAGAGTGCAGAGAAGAGCAACAAAGATGATTAGGGGACTGGATGCTAAAACATATGAAGAACGGTTGCAGGAGCTGGGTATGTCTAGTTTGATGAAGAGAAGGACCAGGGGAGACATGATAGCAGTGTTCCAATATCTCAGGGGCTGCCACAAAGAAGAGGGAGTCAAACTATTCTCCAAGGCACCTGAGGGTAGAACAAGAAGCAATGGGTGGAAACTAATCAAGGAGAGAAGCAACTTAGAACTAAGGAGAAATTAGTTAGAACAGTTAGAACAATTAACCTCTGGAACAGCTTGCCTCCAGAAGTTGTGAATGCCCCAACCCTGGAAGTCTTTAAGAAGATGTTAGATAGCCATTTGTCTGAAATGGTATAAGGTTCCTGCCCACGCAGGGGGTTGGACTAGAAGACCTACAAGGTCCCTTCCAACTCTGCTATTGTATTGTATTGTATTGTATTGTATTGTATTGTATTGTATTGTATTGTATTGTATTGTATTGTATTGTATTGTATTGTATTGTATTGTATTGTATTGTATTGTACTTAACAGTGGTCACTTGTTTTCTAATGAATTAATTGCTATGATATAATATTATTATAATGGATACTTTCAGAAGAGACAATTTAGTGGTCATTTTATTTCTTCACTCTGTTTTCTCTCCTTCAGCTCTTGCCTATTAATGAGAAAATTCTTACCACACAGCACCTAAGCCTCTGATCCCAAATCTTCCTCTGGTTCATTCAATTGGAGAAAACTGGAGAGCTGAATAATAACTACTATTCCAAGGACATCATGAAATTAATTCCAAGGACATCAAGAACATTTTTTAATTCTCCCAGTAGTTGTGATATTTTAAATTTATTGGTAGCTTTTAAGATGTGATTTTTAAGTTTCTGATTATACGATTGGTTAGAATTAGAGTGGCTTATGGCCGAGCAATTAAAGAATGAAGAACCCGGATAACCAGAAGAACATTTGGAGTGGTGTACTGTGAAGCTGCAAAAGCTACATATTTGTCATTGAACACAAAAGGTTGATTTTTCATGGGGTAAATTATACTGTCTTTTCTTGATGGCTTTTTCCTGGGTTCAATTACACTACATTTTCTTGATGCATCTTTCTTGAGTTAAATTATACCACATTTTAGCTTATTTACTGCTCTTGTATGGGTTTGCATTCTAACTAAAGGCAAAACAACACTATAAATCTTGGAAAGTTTTATTCCAATTAGCTTCATTTGCATCAGTGGAGGTGGTTGTACCCTCCCTCCCCCCTTTAATGGTATGATTAATTTACTTCTGGTTTTGGATTCCTCTCCCTCCCTCCCTCCAAGCATGACCTCATTGTTTTATGGATAGAAGTTCCCACAATGGGTAGCATATATTTCATTGGGAGAAAACTATTGTGTTGCCTTGCCCATTTCTATCCCTCTTCTTTAATGCACAAAGTTAATTTCATGTCATGAAACTGGAGTTTGGTCACTGAAGAACGAACCAAAGTTTAGAAAAGTCATGATGTGGACACAACTTCGGCAAGCAGAAGTGCAGCTTAACATGATGGTTTTGGTGGGAGGTTCCTGTGAATATGACCAATTGGCACTGGCTAATTCACCAATGAGGGACAGCGTGGTGCTCAGTGTCAGGCCTGCCATCATCAGCATACTGCTCTTTGCTGGCATTCTGCCATAAAATGCAAGGGAGGGCGGGAGGCAATTGAGGAAGTAAGGAATGATAGTAAAGGAAGGGAAGGATGACAGGCTGACAGGAACCAGAGGTGTCAATCCAGAATAAACCGTCTGGCCAAGGACGCAGCCTGAGAACGGAATGCGAGACTACATCAAAGCCTTTCCCAAAACATTGGAAATGAATGCTACTGGACTGATGGGCTGGTCAAGGGGGGAGGGCCAGGGAAAGGGTTAAATTGTAGGCTTTGCATGGGAATACTCAGATCCAGTTTCACCTTTACTGTAATCACTTGAGTTGTTTAGTAAAAGAACCTTTCACTTCCAACAGTGGAGTCGAGGGTCTTTCTTTCCTAAATGTCCAACTTGGGACAAGCCTGACATTCGCTCTGAATGACTGAAAGCCATCGTCGTCATTTAAACAAGGTCAGCAAAAGGAAGATAGTGATTACCATAGACCAGGGAAATTCAGCAGGTTCTGATAGGTTCTGGAGAACCGGTAGCAGAAATTTTGAGTAGTTTGGAGAACCGGCAAATGCCAACTCCGACTGGCCCCAGAATGGGGTGGGAATGGAGATTTTGCAGCATCCTTCCCCTGCCATGCCCACCAAGTCACACCACACCCACCAAGCCACGTCCACAGAACCGGTAGTAAATAAAATTGAATTTCACCACTGCCCCAAACCCTGGGCCACGCAAGCGGTGGGTGAGTGTGCAAAGCTTTATTTGTGCATGTGTGGGATTAGGTTGCACGCAGTCAACTATCCAACTCTCTCCTGCCACCGCCACTGCCACCACCAAAAAGGTTGGGGACCACTGCGGTGAATTGTGTGTGTCTTGGAGCTGTCATTGAGAGTTTGAAATGCAAGAGGCAGTCAAAGAATAGTAGATAAGTTCCTGTGAGATCTGTAAAAAAAACAAATCCAAAGAGTTTAAATGTCCTTGGGAGTCTTCTGAATAATGATTAGCAATGTTTTCCTAATATCTACTTAGGCATTAAAGATATGTCACACCAGCTGTTCTCCCCCCTCCAGTAGGTTTCCCTTGATATATTGGAACAGCTGAATCAGTTAGCAGATTGTCTCCCTGGTTAATTCCCAGTGTTAACAACCAAAGTTCTGCTTACCTTTCTACTCCTTTTTAACAAGCCTTAACTTTCATTTGTTTATTTGATTTTTTTAAAATCTCAAATGTACTTAGTACACGTAGTCCTCAAATTAGGACCACCATTGAGCCCAAAATATATGTTGCTAAGTTAAACATTTGTTAAGTGAGTTTGCAGGGAATCACTGCAGTTGTCAAGTTAGTAACACCGTTTTTAAGTAACCCCGGCTTCCCCATTGACTTTGCTTGCCTGAAGGTTGCAAACCAGAGGTGGGTTCTTACCGGTTTGGACCAGTTCGGCTGAGTAGGTAGTAACTCATCCTGCCACGTCCCCAAACTGGTTCTCTTGGTGGCGCCATAAGCAGTGCCATCTTGCTTTTTGCTTCTATGCATGCACATTTTTTAGTACTATGCATGTGTGTATAGTGTGCATCAAGTGCATGCAACCAGCGGTATCAGCATCTGGAACCCACCCCTGTCGCAAATGCTGATCACATGACCCCGAGGACACTGCAGCTGTCATAAATATGAGTCAGTGGCCAAGTGTCCAAATTTTGGTTATGTGACCATGGGGATGCTGCAAGGGTCCTAAATTTATTTATTTATTTTATTAAATTTATACCCCGCCCTTCTCCTTGTTAGGTGGTCATAAGTCACTTTTTTGAGGGACGTTGTAACTTTGAACCGTCACTAAATGAATAGTTGTGGGGAACTACAAGTACTCTTTCCTCCTCTTAATTTCCTCACATCAGCTCGAGGAGGTGAGTTGCAGTGGTGGGATTCAAACATTTTACTGGTTCTGTGGGTGTGGCTTTGTGGGCGTGGCAGGGGAAGGATATTGCAAAATCCCCATTCCTTCCCCACTCTCAAAATTTCCACTACCGGTTCTCCAGAACCTGTCAGAGCTGGCTGAATACCACTTTTGATGGGTTGCGCTGAGAAAGAGTGACTTGCCCAAAGTCACCTAGCCACCCTGCCTCAGGAGGAGCCAGAACTCCTGAACTCTCGGTTCCCAGGTCAGCGCCTTAACCACGAGACCAGACTGCCTCTAGTGAGTCAATGAGTAAGTCTGAAGGTCCATTCTAGCCTAAGAAGATAGTTGTCTGGGAACGGTTTCCCAAATTCCAAGCTTTCAGAGAGACAATTTCTGATTGAGCCTGGGATTCTGCCCCAGAGCTATTCCCTATTCTTTCCATTTATTAATCACAGAGCTTATTAGTCACATTAACTCCCTTCTTTAGTCTCCCAGTTATAAGCTGTGTGCACATAACATAGTGAACCACAAAGGAGCCAGACAGCATTTTAGCCTGTCCTGTTTTGCAGCTCCAGCTTCTCTTGGCTAGGCTGAGAATTTTGCAAACCCAGAGTTCTCTTTCAACAAATTCTCTAAGCAGTGGTTAAGTTAAGTGAACACAGCCATCGTTCCTGCAAGAAAAAAAAATAGGACTTTCCACAATCTCCCTTTACTAAATGTCATGCAAACAGCAGCAGCACAAAAGCGGTTGAAAGGGAAAAATAGAGAGAGAGAAGATCCTAATGAGGATCTGAAAAATACTGTGTTGAGAATTCTCTCTGCTTCTATCAGTTGTGTAGATGCCTGGTTGGGGGTTTATTCGTTGCAATTTATAAAGCTGTATATTTAAAAATGAAATAAGGTAATGTCTTTGGAGAATACAGATACAATTTTGGAGCCAGGTAAAAAGGCATCACCATTAGTATGGCTAAGCTCTCTCATGCCAGCTTCTCTGGGATATTCCTGGAGGTATCTGCATGGTATTTGATGATACTTATTTTTTCAAGATCCAAACTGGGTTGGTCTCCTGGACCAGAGGTTAAAATTGTCGAAGCTTTGGGACTTGCACTGGAGCCCATCTTCAGGAAACTTCTCTCTACTGTAAAAGGTGCTTTGGGTTACTCAGTGCAGGGTATTTATGGATTGCCTTCCTATTGGTGTGATTTGTGTGTTGATGTACAGTGATTGGCTGTTTTTTCCTTATGCTGAAATTTTCTTTCTTTCTTTCTTTCTTTCTTTCTTTCTTTCTTTCTTTCTTTCTTTCCTTCCTTCCTTCCTTCCTTCCTTCCTTATATCCTTTATTATTGTACAAATAACTCAAGGTGGTGAACACACCTAATACTTCTCCCTTCTCCTATTTTCTCCACAACAACGACCCTGCGAGGTGAATTAGGCTGAGAGAGTAGGACTAGCTGAAAGTCACCCAAGCCATTTTCATACCTAAGGCGGAACTATAACTCACAGTCTCCTGGTTTCTAACCTGATGCTTTAACTAGTAGACCAAACTGACTCATAGCCTACATGTTCACACGGATACATTCTCTTGAGACCGAAGCTATAACTAAACTCATTTCAGGACATGGCAACACCTGAAGAAGTTATAAACGTCTCCTCCCATGGGGAGTTCATTCTTGGCAGGGGCGCATGAGTGATGGTGTGAAGGAAGAGGGCTGTTCTTCAGAAACATTCACCGTAGAGATCAGCCACTGTATGCCGGAGAAGTTTGTTTTTGCAGTTTGCAGTTTGCAGTGGCTCACAACCTTTTTCCCATTGACTTCTTTGTTCGGTCACATTGTCTGATCATGCACAGACAACTGTCTAGACATTATTTTTTAAAAATGACATTTATTCTACTGTAGCATAACATGTTTTGCAGGAGGACAGAGAGCGTGAGCGTAGATTGTGAATTCAGGGGTGGGTGGGAAAAAGAAGCTCAGAACCGACAGCTGCACAGATCCACAATGGTGGTCAGTCACAGACAATAGTCAGATCCTGACCTACCCATTAGACATTAGGAAGCGACATTTCTTTCTTAATTAAAAACTTAGCTCAGGTATTCCATTTCCGATGATTCATGGCTGTTGTCAGAGGTGGCTTTTTGCTAGGGGAGCAAAGTTAAAAACACACACACACACACACCTCCAAACAGATTCTTGTGTCCTATGAATCTGAATGTCCTTTTCCTGCACAATTTTTCATGTGGCAATAAAGAACAAGCAGCACCGTTAAACCAGGTCTGTAGAGACCTGGTGTTGAACGCTAATTAATGCTGGACTCCCCCACCCCGAATGTGTACTCCCATGCCTTACATTTGTATCCCCAGCCCTTCCCAACTGGATGCCTTCCAGATGTGTGAAAAGTAGCTTCCAGAATTCTCAGAAAAATAGCTATTTTTGCTGGAGAATTAAGAGAGATAAGCTTTTATTTTAAATATTCAAGGTTGTGACTTTCCTCAAAGAATCGCGTGACTTTTCATTTGGCAGACTTCTGGTCCCTCAATTTGTCTTACTGCACTATAGTTCTAGAGCAGCGGCCTCCAACCTTTTGGGCACCAGGGACCATTTCCATGGAAAGAGGTTTTCCACGGACTGGAGGGGGCAAGGTTTCACATGTTGCCTGTGCTCCACAGATGGGGCTGTTCTTATTTGTTCAGACTGGTTGCTGGCATGTCGCAGACTGGTGCGGGTCCATGGACCAGGGGGCGGGAGACTCAAATTGTAGAGTACTTTGAGGGAAAGAAGTTACCGTATTTTTCGGAGTATAAGACACACCTTTTTCCCTCAAAAAAGAGGCTGAATATCTGGGTGTGTCTTATACACTGAATACAGCATTTTTTTGGCCTCCTGAAACCCTGCCCCCTTCACCAAAATGGCTGTGCATAACTTTTAGGAGGTTTTTTTGCCCCCACCCTCAGGAGCACTCTATAAGTCTCCTAAAGGCTAGTCATGCCCTTTTTTGACAAAAAACGGGCCCGTTTTTTGCTCATTTTGGGGGGGGGGGCAACCGCCAGGAGCACTCTATTTATTTTATTTTATTTTATTAAATTTATACCCTACCCTTCTCCTAAAAAAGGACCCAGGGCGGTGACTACAAACCTCCTAAAGGCTATTCATGCCCTTTTTTGAAAAAAAGGCCCCCTTTTTATGGGAAAAACAGGCTGTTTTGGAGAGGTCTTCAGCATGCAAAAACCTTTTTTTAAATTTGCCTCTTCAAAACCTTGGTGCGTCTTATACTCGGGTGCGTCTTATACTCTGAAAAATATGGGACCTGTAAACCAAAGTCCATGTCTGTGGCATTCTTGGGCACAAGCAATCAGAACCACTCATGCATAATGGAATCTTTATACATGGTTCTCAACTTACGATGACAATGGGTAGCTTTACAGGTGGTCCTCAATTTAGGACTACAACATTTCTGGTGATAAGCAAGGCGATTATTAAGTGAGTGGTGCCCAATTTTATGACCTTCCTTGCCACATTGTTAAGTGAATCATTGCAATTGTTAAGTGAATCATGTGGTCGTTATGAGAACCTGACTTCCCCCATGGATTTTGCTTGTTGGAAGCCAGTTGGAAAAGTCACAAACGGCAATTGCAAGCACCCTGGATGCTACAACTATTGTAAATACATACTGGTTGCCAAGTATCCAATTTTTGATCACATGACTATGAAGATGCTGCATTAGTTATAAATGTGAGGATTGGTCATAAGCAGTGGTGGGATACTCCCGGTACGCCCTGGTATGAGCGTACCGATGCCTGCTGGGAGCAACAGGTATTGTTCCAGTAGGGTGCTCCAGAGGGCCCACCCATCCGCCCGCTCTCCTTATCTCTATTTGAGCTGGCTGGAGCATTTGCGCATGCACATGGGGCATATGGCACCTGTGCGATGCTCCACCCAGCAGCTGGTGGTGGGTAAACATGCGCATGTTGTGCATGTGAATGTGGTGGACCCCTGGCCCCATTGCAGTGTACCAGTTGCAATGGGAGCCAGAACACACCATTGGTCATAAGTCACATTTTTCAGTGTTGTTGTAATCTTAAATGGTTACTAAATGAATGGTTGTAATTCAAGGAGTATAGGAGAGGACCAAGCTGAGCCCAAGGGAGAGGTCAAATGCGTTATAAACCACGAATCCCTGCATGACCACAAGAGATCCAAGTCCAGGCCACCTTGAATGTTTCCTTAATTCCCGCTCATTTCCCTTGACCATTAGTAGCTCAGATTTTTGTAGAGAGCTGAAGCTTGCAATATTCATTTGAACTGTCTGAATCTCCGGATTTCCTTGGCACTTGACAAGGTCTATATTACAAAGATCTCACCAGACTGCATTCCCTTAGGAACAGTCAGATAAAGCTTCAGGGATTTGGGGTGGGGGTGGGGTGTCGGGCCTGTGCCGCTTTCTGCGGGTCAAAGACTCTAATCAGAGTCCCCTCTTCACACCTCCCTCCAGCCTACCTGGAGATTCCCCCATATCATAGCCATGCTGAACTTTCTCCTAGTTTGTGCCCTCTGGAGTCTTACACTGCAACTCCCATCGTTTTCAACTAAAAAATGCAATCAGGCTAGCGCAAATGGATAACCTCAGGCTGAGGGCAAATGGGAATGGACAGTTGGAGCAGAGGATTTGGAAATCCAGCTCCATGACGGTGGGCATATTTAGGAGAGATTTCAGGGAATTGTAATCCAAGGGTATCCATTTGGAGAAAGGCTAGCTTAGAAAAACCCTTTGGCAGTCCTTCCAGTGACTAAGCAAATCTAAAATGTGCAAAATCGTGGGAGTTGGAATGACTCAACTGAGTCATCCAAATACTTCAGCATTTTCTTCATCTGTATAGCTAAGCAGTTCTGGTTGAGATTGCATGGAAGCATTCGCAACCAAGGTTGCTTTTTATTTTTTTTAGGCTTTAATCTTCGATGAGTCAGCAGTAAAAAGCACTGTTTCTCTTCAGCTTTTGCACAGTTCCTCCCCCCTCCCCCCCCCACCTCTCCCTTATGCTTGCATGCATTGACCTTTGGCACCTTTTGAGTCACAAGATTGCATTGCAATGTTTGGGGGGTGTCTTTTTCTTCTTCTGGCATCCCTCATTCTTTGCCCATCCACCCCCTCCCTTGTTTATTGGACCTACCAAATGTTTTTGCAAACTTAAAATGACAAAAATTGGTTTTATACGAAACTCCATGTGACCCTCTTCAATAGATTGCTTCTGAACCACCAGTTTAGACCACTTTGTTGCTTTGGAAATGGTGGTGGGAAACCTGTCACAATAAGTGTGTGTGTGTGTGTGTGTGTGTGTGTGTGTGTGTGTGTGTGTGTGAGAGAGAGAGAGAGAGAGAGAGTGTGTGTGTGCACTGGATGGCAGGCTTCCTAAACATGTCCTCTAGATGTATTTGAATATATTAATGGCCATGCTATCTGGGAATTATGGGTATTGTAATCCAGGGAACCAGGAAGGCGTCCGGGTGGAGAATCTGTTTTACTGGATTATAGTTCTAGAGTGCTTTGAGAAAGGGAAGTGTGGTATGCTCAGGCACCAACAATCAAAACCACTCACGACTAGGTCAGGGGTCGGCTTCAAAGCTTTCAACAACGGGTTTGCTGCCCAGTTGCTGGGTGGGTGTGGCCATGGTGGGCGTGGCCTAGTCAGCCTCCTGCACCACAGTGGGGAAGGGCGGGCATTTTTTGTCCTCCCCAGGCTTTGGAGGCTTTCCTTTCGCCAGGCTCCAGAGGCTGGAAACGGTCAGTTTCGGAACTTCTGGAACTTCTGGTAGGCCTGTTTTTTGCTCTCCCCAGATTCTGGAGGCTGACCTCAAGCCTCTGGGAAGGTGAAAACTGCTTCCCACGGGCTCCGGAGGCCCTCTGGAGGTTGTAACCAGGCCCATTGCTGGATTTCCAGAACATCCAGTAGGCCTGTTTTTACCCTCCCCGAGCCTTATCTGTTACGATGAACTGGCTGCGTGGAGACTCCTGGGAGGGGCAGCGCAAGTTGGGAGGGGTAGGAGGGGCGGAGCAAGCCAGGGGTAGCATTTGGGGGTTCACCGAACCAGGCAGAATCCTAGCTAGAGGATCACCTGAACCCGTGCGAACCCCCAGCAGCCCACCCCTGGACTAGGTAGTCCTCAGCTTATGATGACAATTCCTGGTGTTTCACAAGGCAATTCTTAAGTGAGTCACTCTATGTCTGACTGAAGTAGAGAATTGGAGCCAGTACAGCAAAAGCTGTAGGTTATTTATGGTATTTCTTTATCAAATTTTGAAACCACCCATGTTCCTCACAGAGGGACCCTAATCATTGTACAAATAAGGTATTAAAATAGGGAAAGTGTGTAAAATTTTAAAAAGAAGGGGCAGTGGCAGGGGAGGCTTTCTTCCTGGACCCAGCCAGTCAGAGTTCTTTCTGATGGGGTCTGTGACATACCTTCCCTGACTGACTGGGTGGGATGGTGAGATGTAATAGGCCAAAGACAGTTACATAGGTGTTGTGGCCCACCCGGCTCTGGATGAGCTGTTGATGGACTCCTCGAGGAGTCCTATGAGTCTGCTCTGGAGGAGGAGGGAGATGTTGAGGAAGCAGAGAGCCTGGCTGGCCACCAGGAGGCGCCTGGGTCTTGGAGTAGTGGGGAGGATCAGGGCCAGTTTGTCCCTGATGCTAGATTGCGAAGGGCTGAGAAGAGGACGCAACAATTACTCCAGAAGTAAGCTCGGAGGCCCTGAATTGGACTCAGCTGCTTAATGAATGGCCCCTCCCAAGAGAAATTATAAGGAAGTCTGTGAGGAGGAGTCAGTTGCAGAGAACAACGTTTGAAAACAGTTTCGTGTATATTCTGGTTAGTCGTGTCTGAATTAGCTTTGTATTTGTTATGAGAAATTAAGACTCACAGTGAAGGAGATAGTGGCAAGCAGCCAAGAGAGATAGTGGCAAGCAGCCAATCTTGTATCTGTCGGTGGGGGGCAGAACACAAAGGTAACATGACCCCTGCCATGTAGGGCTTTAAACGTCATAACTAACACCTTGACTTGGGCCTGAAAGCAAACCAACATAGAGTGCAGCTCGCACAGCAAAGGTGTTACATGTACTGTTCTATAGGGCTCCAAGATTATCCATGCAACCATATTGTGCACCAGCTGAAGCTTCCGGATATTTCTCAAGGGTAGCCCCACATAGAGTGCATTGCAATAATCTAAATCAGGGGTGTAGCCCATGGAGTGCTTAGATCTAGCCCATGGGGCTATCCTGGAAATAGCAAAGGACAAGCCCGGGGTGCCTCTGCCCATGAAAATGGAGTTCAAGAGGGCCATATGTGGCCCTCCCAAGCTCCATTTTCGCTGGCAGAGGGTTGCAGGAGGCCATCGCAGCTGAAAACAGTTCAGGAGCCCGTTTTTACTGGCAGAGCACTCAGGCCACCACAGGAGCCCCTGAAATGAGTGACATTCAGCTGGCCACGCCCACCCTAGCCACACCCACCCCAGCCCCCTGAGGTCAAACACAACCCTGATGCAGCCCTCAATGAAATCAAGTTTGACATCCCTGGTAGTTGGGGTGCAGAAAAGATATATATTTTTAAACACCTGTTTATTTTCTGTTATCAACAAGAATAAAATGCAAAACAGAAAACAAAAACCAACACTAACAATGAGGGGTAAACATTATTTTGCACAAAAAAAGAGTAAAGAAAAACAACCCAAATGTCAAATAGATCTAACATTAAACAATTAATATTCTAGCACATTGCAGTAGCCCAAATAGAGAATTTAGTTTGGAGTATAGCCTGGATGTGCAACAAAATAATAATATACATTTTCAATTAGCATGTGAGCAGATATTTTCCCCCTAAAAAGTGTAAGAAATGCTGAACAATCTATAATATTTGGTAGAATTTACACAAACAATTGTATTTTACTTAAGATGAATCTCTTCAAAGTGCAGTAATAAAACCAGAATTGTTTTCACCTTTGAAACATTCCATT
Source organism: Rhabdophis nuchalis (assembly GCA_039707465.1). Taxonomy (NCBI): domain Eukaryota; kingdom Metazoa; phylum Chordata; class Lepidosauria; order Squamata; family Natricidae; genus Rhabdophis; species Rhabdophis nuchalis. Next base: position 176,995,200 of record CM077646.1, on the reverse strand, counting down.
TGTTCATCATCAGCCATGGGCCTCTATCAAAGCATCAGAAGGCAAGACAATAAATAATGGATGGAAACTAATCAAGGAGAGATGCCACATGGAATTAAGGAGACACTTCCTGACAGTGAGAACAATTAACCAGCTTGTTAATTGTTTGCTTGCTGTCAGAAGTTATTGGGTGCTTCGTCACTGGAGGATTTAAAAAAAGAGATTGGACAGCTATTTGTGTAAAATGGTGTAGGGTTTCCTATTTCAGCAGGGTGTTGGACTAGAAGACCTCCAAGGTTCCTTCCAGCTCTATTCTGATTGATTGATCATGGAACACAATGGTGCTTGGTGCTTGTCACCTAATACCTTCCAAGTAGTGCTAAAATTAATCTTCTATTACCCTTCAGCAGAATTATTTTTGGATTGAAATAGCAAAGAAAAAAATGTTTTTTAAAAAAAAATCCTGAATATTTGTGCACTTCATACTTTGGCTCACATGAAAATAGTAAGGAAGTATTGCTATTTTTTAATAAGTAAACTACTATCAATGCTTGGCGACAGTGTTCCATTTGATGGATCATAAATTCACCAGTCTCACTTTATATTTTGCCTGGATTCATTCTTTCTAGGTGTTTAAAATGTTAATTGATTGTATCTTTCTCCTGCTATCTTTGGCATTTTTGTTTTTGTTTTTCACAACTGCTATTCAAAATCCACTGATTTTTGACGGGCACTTTTGGGGCATTCTGTAAAGGGTGAATTTGAAGAGAGAGAGAGAGAAAATGAGAACAAGTTTTTAATCTCTGTAGGATTCCTCAGCATTACTATTCATGTCTGTTGAGTGAATAGTTTATGTTAGCAACAGCAGCAGCTTTCTTAGTCATAAGAAGCTTATTTATAATTGGTAAGAATCTGATGTTTATTCCTGTATTTATTTGGATTCCTGCTCTGTTCAGGTCAGAAAGATAACTGGATTGAAATTAATGCTATGCCAAAAGCTTGATCCATTTCCTTTCATCCCTTTCATGAAGCTCCCTGTGTTTGAAGGAAAGCAGTCATTTGGCAGAGCACTGCTTTCAGCTCAGTTAAACATCCTATGACTCTATTGATTTTCAAACTGAAAGGCTTGCATGTTTATTGCAATAAATATAAACACATGTAAATAATGCCTCTTCAAGTGGATATAAATAATGCAATCTGAAGTGGACTGAGAGTTGAATCCCCTGCAGAACTGGGGGAGGGAGGGAGGGAGGGAGGGAGGAAGTCATCTTAAGGCTCTTTTAATTTTAAAAAAAAACCCTAAGTGTTCCCACTGATACATAAGGGCTCCTTCCTTCCTTCCTTCCTTCCTTCCTTCCTTCCTTCCTTCCTTCCTTCCTTCCTTCCTTCCTTCCTTCCTTCCTTCCTTCCTTCCTTCCTTCCTTCCTTCCTGTAAGATTTCAGAAGTGGTTTACCTTGCTTATTCCTAGGGCTGCGAGAGAATGGGATTGGGCCAAGGTCACCTAGGTTGTTTTGTGACTAACATGGGACTAGAACTCACAGTCTCCCAGTTTCCATTCAATGTTCATCGGGGTTTTTTTGTACATGTCTTTGATTTGACCCTCACTCATTTCTTACTTTCTTTTCAGTTATAGCATTGATTTCTCTCTAATGTCTCACAGTCCCAACAATTCTCTAAAATATTCTGACAGTTCTTCCATTCAGAGTCATTTCAAATACTTCATCACCAGTGGTGGGTTCCAGATCCCGGTGCAACCGGTACGGTGCAACAGGGCCTGGCACCCACCACATAAATGCGTGCATGTGTCCTTACCTCCTGTGATGCCTCCATGAGCTTCTGTGACGCTCCAGCTTCTTGGTGGAGCATTGTGCATGCGCCATACCCACCGTGAGTGTGTGCAGAAGCACCAAAGACCTCAAATACAGGTAAGGAGGACAGGTGGGCCCTCCGGAGCACCGTATCAGAATGGTACTCGTACTGGTATCCGTACCACTGTTCATCACTTTTTAAAACCATGGTCTCGCTGATGGAGGTGCCCTTTCCACTTTCCACTCACTACAAGAACAGCTTTTTATCTTTATAAAAATCAATGTGCTTTCTCTGCCTCTTTTAATCTTAACCATTTCTTCCTTTTTAGTACATTCTTTTCCATTTTTCTTTTTCTCAAAATCTTTTTCTAATCTTATCTTTATATTTTGCAACAATCATTCTCATACATGTACGTTTCCTCATCCACAGTCCTTTTCACTTCATCATTCTACTAACCTTCCTATTTTCATTTTTTTTTAAAGTGGGGAACTATATGCATACTACTAATGGATGATTCCACTTTTCATAGCACTGTCACAGAGTATGTACATGGGTTTGAGAAGGATTTGATTGAAAGAAAGTGCCAGGTAATATTCCAGCTTTTCCTGTTATTTTATTTAACTTAAAAGAAATGTCAGTTTCCTAGCTTCCAGCCAGCACATGATTTATGACCCTGCAATTGTTTTGCATTTTACAGTGAAGAGTTCTCTTCCCTTCCAGCACTAGAGTCTGTTATAAAAGTAAAAGACTCTTACTTTTCCTCTACACTCTTAATTTTTAGTTTGAAGCCATTCTAACAGAATAACAGAATTGGAAGGGACTTGGAGATCTTCTAATCCAGTGATGGCTAACCTTTTTTGGCTCGCGTGCCAAAAGCTGGGGGAGCACAGGGAGTCATGCATGGGCGTGCCATACCCATAATGATATGTGTGCGACCCCCTGCTTTTGGTGCGCTTTTTTTGCCCTCCCCAGACTCCAGAGGCTTTCTAGGAGCCTGGGGAGAGTGAAAACAGCCTCCCCCCCACCTCCAGAGGCTTTCTAGGAGCTTCCCTGAAGTCTCCAGAGGGCGAAAAACGGCCTCAAAAGAAGGCCTAAATCAGCTGGCCAGTGCACACAAGCGCGCTGGAGCTGACAGGGCAATGCCTCGCGTGCCCTAAGAAATGGTTCCGCATGTCATCTGTGGCACCCGTGCCATAGATTCGCCATCACTGTTCTAATCCAACCCCCTGCTCAGGCAGAAAACCCTACACCAGGGGTGTCAAACTCACAGCCCATGGGCCGGATGTCTCATGCGCTGGCCATACCCACTCCCGTTTTAGTGAAGGTGGGGAAAGTTGCACATGATGATACAGTGAAGTCATGGGTTTGACACCACTGCCCTACATCATTTCAGACATCTTAGCATATGTTGATAAAAACTTAGCATGTAGCATACATGCACCTCTCAGTGTTGCTAAACACTAAACCTTTTCCTAAAGTTAGGGAAAGGGCTTACAGAACTTACAAGCAATTTTCCGTGTAGCCCAAAGGAACTGGTAATTGGCCTAGATCTCCTGATAGGTGAGCCTTTGATCTTTCTTTCTTTCATCTATCTTCTGCAAACATCAGTACTGCTTAGTTTTAGATGTTTTAGCGCAGGATTTGTTGTTTAATTGTGATTTTAAATTATGTATTTTGCTGTGTTTACTGTTTTTTAATTTTCCTGTGCCCCGCCTCGAGTCCCCTGGGGAGAGAGAGCGGGTAACAAATAAAATTTATTATTTATTATTATTATTAGTAATTTTGTCTCACATTACTTTTCAATGGTTCACTCATCGTTGAGTACTTTGCAGACTTCCAACTACTTCTGAACTGATGAACCTTCAATGGCATGCACCCACACTGCCCAATTCACTTTAGAATTACTAGCTATCCTTTCTCTGAATTAAACCCAATAGTCGTCTGTTTTGTTTCAAGGTTGGTGATACGCACAACAAACACAACATTCAAAGCTATCAAATTCCAGGTCAGAGTCAAACTCTGAATTGTGGATTATAACACGATGTCTATTCTTTTTCCCCAACAAATAGACGGGTGGTTTTAAGACCTTCCCCGTCACCACCTATGTGTTTGCCAATTTCTTTTATAATCAATTATGTCTTCCAAGAATTTAGATTATCTTTTACACCTCATTGCATTGCATTACATTGAGATGTATTATATATATGAGAATCATTCTTGCTTAAATTTAAACTATGTACATATACAGATTTGTCATAGTTTCTTTTTAAAGCAGGACTGATCATTTTCTCTTTCTGAAGTCATTCTGTTTTCACTCTAGCTTCTTTCACTTCTTTCTTTTACTTCCAGGCCAATTTCCCCGAAATCTAGTAATTTCCCCAAAATCTATGTGCCATATTCAGAATGTCTCATCGCCATTAGAATTTAGAATAATTATATTGTCACACACTAATCGGCATACATTAAAATGAAATTTTATTGCATACAGCTCTCAAAGGGTTACCACCTCCAATATACACTACATAAACATGATTAAATAAATAAATACAAAATTATGCATACACCCAGGTATATGACACAGTGAAACAACACAGTCTAGTTCGGATGTATACCAGTGGTGGGGTCCTACCAATTTGAACTGGTTCGGCTAAACCAGTAGTAGTTTGCTGGCCTGGGTCACTGGAACCGGCAGGGACTCAGAACTGCCATCCCCCCGAACTGGTTCTCCTATGGCGCTGCCATCTTGTTATTTTGCTTCTGAACATGCACATAGCAATTTTTATTGCACTGTGCATGCGTGTGCAGCATGCATCAAGCACATGCACACGAAGCGGGCATGGGCAAACCAGCAGTAGCGACTGCCGGAACCCACCCCTTATGTAATCATGTACATGGTGAGAAAAATGAATCTTGCAAGCTCACCAAATCGATGGCGTAGGGAACAAACCTGTTACAGGTAGTCCTGCTAGAAATACTTTAAAACCTCCTCCCAGAGAGGAACAACAGGAACAGACTGTAAAGTGGGTATGTGGGGTCTCTAACTATGCTTTGAGCTCTAAGTGTTTATAAGCAGTATCCTGAATAACAGTACCAAGGTTCCTATAATCTTCTCGACTATCCTTACCACTTTCTGTATGGGCTTTCTATCTGAGGCACTGCAGCCATCAAACCAAACAGTGATGCAGTTTGTTAAAACACTCTGAATTCTGCCTCTGTGAAAAGTGGCTAGGACAGAAGGAGAAAGATGTGCTCTCTTCATCCAGTGCAGGAAATGCAGACTTTTGCAGACATTGTATATTTTACTCTAGTTCTCTCAGTCTATCTTGACTAATAGACAAATCAATCATGTTACTAGAGTTATTTTAATTCCTTGACCATTTGTTAATAGACTTATGACAACTGTGTATTTATATAAAATAGATGAAGCAAGTAAAGTATCCTCAGCAAGTCACTGTTCTTATTTATCGTTGGAACTCCAAAGAGGCAAACATTTTCTTCCTATATTTTCTATCTATTCATGACAGGTAGCAAAATGATTTTCCCATGGATTACATTTATTTAGGATGCTGTATAATTTCCCCCTAAATTCATTTTTGGTTCTTCCATCATCTCCATTCATTGCAGTATAATTTACAAAGTACCACTAATCCTAGGATTCTTACACCCACAAGAGCTACTTACAGACATATGGTTTAGGCCTTTCATTCATAATTAAACCTACATTTTAACTTCCCTGCATATATTCATGAGCTCTGCTCCACCAAATCAGAAATCCTTCTTTCAGATCTTAATATGTCCTTACTTTCACCCTTAGTTTCAAAGATATACAACATATCTCCTTTTTCCTTACTTTCTATTCAATAATTCATGCTCTTTGTCACTTTTGAACAATGTTCTGTATGGGAATTTCCATATGACATGGTCATCACCAGAAGACCCCGAGATACTGACTTCTGTTGCTTCTCGTGGCCTTGATCAATCAAATCTTTTAGAATAACACTTTTAGTATAAAATAGTGAAGGTATGGACTTACCAGCTTCACACCTGTCCCACATATTGGTAGGCCTCAATTTACAACCATTCATTGAAAAGAGTGAAAAGAGTGACTAACAACTGGTCCTCCCACTTAACAATCATTGCAGCATGATAAGAATTTGGGTGCTTGGCAACCAGCATGTATTTTTCTGACAGTTGCAGTGTCCCAGGGTCATGTGATCACCATTACTGACCTGCCTAGCTGGCTTCCAACAAGCATTGGGAGAAGCCAGGTTCACTTAATAACTGCACGACTCACTTAACAACTGTAGGGTTTTGCTTATCAATGGTGGACAAGAAGGTCGTGAAATTGAACGAGTCTCACTTAACAACCACTTTGCTTAAAAAAGAGAAAATCTGGTTCCCAACTGTGGGATCATAAATCAAGTACTGCCTGTCTAATGTTTCCTTCTAGTTGTTAAAGATGGTATAGTTAATCTGGGCACATTTTGGCCAGCATCCCAGTAGCACATTAAAAACTCAATTTTATTCCAAGTGTGACCATGGCATTCTGGACAGGTTAGGATCTCTAACTAAGAGGCTGTGTGGTCAATATCCTGTGCCAGCATCTCAACAGTTAGGGGGTACATGTGGTATTAGGGTGTGTCAATTTTTCCAACTTTCAATTTCCAAACTTTAGGGGTGCTCAAGAGTTCTGACCTGTCTTGAGGATTATTTGCGGGACCGTATCCTGCCCCATACATCCCTTCGTCTGATTCGCTCCCACAGAGAGGGACTTCTCCGAGTGTCGTCCGCCAGGCAATGCCGGTTGGCGACGCCCAGGGGAAGGGCCTTCTTTGTGGCGGGTCCAACCCTCTGGAATGACCTACCCCCCGAACTTAGAACTATCACGGACCTCCACTCCTTCCGCCAACATCTGAAGACGTACTTCTTCCATCTTGCCGGCTTGGCCTAATCCCCATAATCAAGTTTATAGACTGAACTCTAAATTGTTTTAATTGGATTTTAATGGGTAAGAGTTTTAAGGATTTTAGCACAGGGTATTGTATTTAATTGGTTTTTTAGTATTTATTATTGTCGTTTTATATTTCTATTTTAATTTCCTGTGCACCGCCCTGAGTCCCTTTGGGGAGAGAGGCACGGTTATACAAATTTAATAAAAAAAATATATAAATAGATTGCAGTAGTAATAGTTGTTGTTAGTTGCAAAGTCATGTCCGACCCATTGTGACCCCATGGACAACGTTCCTCCAGGCCTTCCTGTCCTCTACCATCCCCCAGAGTCCATTTAATCTTCCGCCTATTGCTTCAGTGACTCCATCCAGCCACCTCATTCTCTGTCAACTTTTCTTCTTCTTTTGCCCTCAATCTTTCCCAGCATTAGGTCACCCACATAGGGTATACATCCACGTGCACAACATACATCTGCAAGCATACCCACAGGGCAAGAGCTGTCGTGGAAAAAGCATGCTTCCTATATCCCATCACCTGGTAATATGTAGCTGAGGGCACTAAAAAGATGCCCATTCAGAGGTGGGATTCAGCAGGTTCTGACCAGTTCTGGAGAACCGGTAGCGGAAATTTTGAGTAGTTCGGAGAACCGGTAAATATCACCTTTGACTGGCCCCGCCCCCATCTATTCTCTGCCTCCAGAGGGAATGTGGATTTTGCAGTATCCCTCCCCTGTCACGCCCACCAAGCGACACCCATCATGCCACACCACACTCACCAAGCCACACCCATAGAACCGGTAGTAAAGCTTTTTGAATCCCATCACTGTGCCCATCCCATCTCACCAGGTAGCACCAGTAGACATCCTTAGTGAAAGCCTGGCCCTGTGCCACATCGGACTTCAAAGATGACAATGCTTATGCACCACAGTCCCATTTCCCTCTCCCCTGGATTTTTATACCTTTCTTCTAGGATTAGCTGCCAATTTCCAATAAAATAAAATAAATTAATAATAACAATAATAATAATAATAATAATAATAATAATAATAATAATAATAATAATAATAATAATAATAATAATAATAATAATAATAATTTTATTTATAACCCGCTCTCTCTCCCCGAAGGGACTCGAGGCGGGGCACAGGGAATTAAAAAACAGTTAAAACAGACAAAATACAAAATTAAAAACAAATTAAACTTGCCCTGCGCTAAAAACTCCTATAAGACTAGGCTATCCCTAAAACCCCTAGAATTTAAAATTTAAAATTACCCTAGGCCAGCCAAGCGGAAAAAGTATGTTTTTAATTGCTGTCGGAAGGAGCGAAGGTCTGTAGTTGTTCTGATCTCGGGGTGAAGGTCGTTCCAGAGGGTCGGGCCCACCACAGAGAAGGCCCTTCCCCTAGGCGTCGCCCGCTGGCACAGCCTAGTGGACGGCACCCGGAGAAGTCCCTCTCTGTGGGAGCGAATCGGCCGCAGGGAGGTATGGGGCAGAATGCGATCCCGCAGATAGCTAGGTCCCGTGCCATGGAGCGCTTTAAAGATGATAACTAACACCTTGAAGCGCACCCGAAAGACGACAGGCAGCCAATGCAGCTCGCGCAGGAGCGGTGTTACATGGGAGAACCTACAGGCTCCCATAACTACCCGCGCGGCTGCATTCTGGACAAGCTGAAGCCTTCGGGTGCACCTCAAGGGGAGCCCCATGTAGAGGGAATTGCAGTAGTCCAGTCAGGATGTCACGAGGGCATGAGTGACTGTGCAAAGGGCACCCCGATCCAATAGGGGACGCAACTGGCGGACCAGGCGAACCTGGAAAAACGCCCTCCTGGCCACGGCTGTCACTTGATCTTCCATGGACAGCCGGGCATCAAGGAGGACGCCCAAGTTTTCCCTGTGCACCGCTCCGAGTCCCTATGGGGAGAGGGAGCAGTCAACAAATTAAAAAAGAAAAAGAAAAGAAAAAAAAAAGAAAAAGAAGTTGCGTGCCCCATCCACAGGGGTTAGATGTTCACCCCCTATGGCCAGTGATGGAGTCAACTGGTTGTACCGGGATGCCGGGAACCACAGTCACTCGGTCTTGGATGGGTTGAGTCTGAGTCTGTTATTTCCCATCCAGGCCCGCACGGCTTCCAGGCACTGGCACATCACCGCTACGGCATCGTTGGGGTGGTTTGGGGTAGATATATACAGCTGTGTATCATCAGCGTAGAGATGGTACTCTACTCCAAAACCACGGATGATCTCACCCAGCGGCTTCATATATGTGTTGAACAGGAGTGGCGAGAGGACCGACCCCTGAGGCACCCCACAAGTGAGGGGCCTAGAGGTCGACCTCTGCCCTCCTGTCAACACAAATTGCGATCGACCGGAGAGGTAGGAGGAGAACCACCGCAACACGGTGCCCCTCACCCCCAACCCCTCCAGCCGATGCAATAGGATACCATGGTCGATGGTATCAAAAGCCGCTGAGAGGTCTAATAGGACCAGGATGGAGGAACAACCCCCATCTCTGGCCCTCCAGAGATCATCTACCAACGCGACCAATGCCGTCTCAGTGCTGTGCACGGGCCGGAAGCCAGACTGGCGCGGGTCCAGATAATCAATTTCTTCCAGATGACGGGGAAACTGTTGTGCCACCACACTCTCTACAACCTTCGCCAAAAAGCGAAGGTTGGAGACCGGACGGTAATTCACCAATAATGCCGGGTCCAGAGAGGGCTTCTTGAGGAGGGGTCTCACCATCGCCTCTTTAAGGGAGGCCGGCAAGAACCCCTCGCTCAGGGGAGCGTTGACCACCTCCTGGAGCCAGCCTCGTGTAACCTCCCAGGATGCCAGTACAAGCCAGGAGGGACACGGGTCCAATAAACATGTGGTAGCTCGCAGTCGCCCATTAAAACCTTGGACCCAACCAAAAACACCAGCTTTCGAATCCTCACTTATGAGCTCTCTGAAGAGAAGAAAATGAATATTACCTGTTCAAGACTGAGGCCTGCATATTAGTACAGGTTGTCCTCGACCTACAACAGTTCATTTAGTGACCGTCCAAAGTTACAATAGCACTGAAAAAAGTGACATGACGATTTTTCACCCTGAAGACCTTGATCATGTGATCAAAATGCAGTTGCTTGGCAACTGATTCACACTTATGACCCTTGCTGTGTCCCAAGGTCATGTGATCACCTTCTGCAACCGTTTTGATGAGCAAAGTCAATGGGGAAGCCAGATTCACTGAACAACCGTGTTACTAACTTATCAGCTGCAGTGATTCACTTAACAACCATGGCAAGAAAGGTAGTCAAATGGAGCTCTCTTAACAAATGTCTCATTTAACAACAGAAATGTTGGGCTCAATTGTGGTCGTAAGTCAAGGACTGTATTTCCTGATTCCAAAGCCTATGCAATCTGTATTTCTGCACACGAATATACAGTGAAAATTAGGAATGACCACAGGTTCCCATTTTGGTGTGCACACAGTATGAAATTTTCACGAGTAATAATGCAGGCCAAGATTTCGTGTTACCTTTTCATGCGTAAACTATCAAAAATATGCAATGTGCAGAGCGGGTCTGTGAAAGAGAAAAATAACCTGACAACCTGGTGTTGTTTTGATCAGAGTTTTGTGATTACATTGCAGTCATTTTAAGATTTATAACGGCAGGCGGTGGCCCCTGGCTGGTTTTGGTCTCAGTCAGGCCTGATTACCGTATTTTTCAGATTATAAGACACACCAGAGTATAAGACGCACCAAGATTTTGAAGAGGTACATTTTTTTAAAAAGTGTTTGCACTCTGCAGGCCTCCCAAACCCTCTGCACACCTCATTTTTTGTGAAAAATGGGGCATGCAGACAGTCTGAAAGGCCTTGATCCTGGGGGCTGGGGGAGGCCAAAAACAAGCAAAAAACGGTCCATTTTTCACAAAAATGGCCCCAATTTTGGGGGGGGCAAAAAACAGGGCATGCACAGGCTTTGGGAAGCTTTTAGAGTGCTCCTGGGGGCTGGGGGTCAAAAACAAGCAAAAAACAGCCTGTTTTCACTCGTTTTTCCCCCTCACCGGCCCTCAGAAGCACTCTAAAAGCATCCCAAACCCTCTGCACGTCCATTTTTCTGAAATGGGTGGAGTTTCAGGAGGCCAAAAATGCTGTATTCAGTGTATAAGATGCACCCAGATTTTCACCCTCTTTTTGGGGGGGGAAGGTGCATCTTATACTCCAAAAAATACGGTAATACAGATACTCCTCGACTTACAACCACAAAGGAGCCCAACATTTCTGTTGCTAAGTGAGGCAGTTGTTGAGCAAATTTTGCCCCATTTTACAACTTTTCCTGCCACAGTTGTTAAATGAAGCACTGCAGTTGATCAGTTCGTAATTTGATTTTCAAGTGAACCTGGCTTCCCCATGGCTTTTGCTTGTCAGAAGGTTGATCGAAAAGTGATGGCATGAGATCCCAAGATGCTGCAACCGTCATAAATACGAGCCAGCTGGCAAGCATCTGAATTTTGATCACGTGGTCATGGGGATGCTGCAAAGGTCATAACTGTGAAAACATGGTCATAAGGCACATTTTCCAGACTATTTGGAGGGTCACTAAACAAACTGTTGTAGGTCAGGGACTGCCTGTAGTTGTATGGGAGCAGTCTTGGAATCCCAAAACCATAATCTAGATTGGGAAGTAAAAAAAAAAACCTCAGCGAAGCAAAGCAAACTGCTTCCATACTAGAATGAAGAAAACTAAATGGATGCCTCCTTGAAATCACCAGGAGTCAAGCATGGCTGAAAAACAATTTTACTTCCATGTATTTCAAATCACCATTGTAACATTTTTTTCATGCACTAAGATTTTCAATTTTTTTTAAAGCTGGCTTCTTTATGATGTCATGGGAGCTCTCCAAAGTGCTGATCACCCTAACAATGTAACCAAACACCACTCCAGTCTGCCAGGAGTTAAGTGATTTGCAAATTAACAATGTAAACAAGGAAAATACCAGGGTAGGGAACTGACAATCTTCTGTTCGAATCTGTCAGCTGTAAAGAAAATGATCTGGAGCGTACAAAGCCAACAGTATCCAACAGCATCGGTTTACTTGAGGATAATGAGAATGGAATGGTTTTTGGAATTTTACGAACACAAATGTTAATGTTAAAAAATGTATCTCTGAAATTATGCCTCTATATTTTTTGCTTTTGTTCCTGATATCTACCCTGTTTTCCTGAAAATAAGACCTCCCTGGATAATGTCCAATCGGGCTTTTGAGCACATGCGCTAAAATTAATTTTATTAATATAAATAATATAATAATATAATAATATAAATTATTTTATTATTTATTTCCCCTCAAAATAAGCCCTCACCCAAAATATTGCAACACAGCAGCAGCTGTGAGGTGACCACATTCGCAGCCTCCTGCACCTCAAAAATAATAAGACCTTCCTGAAAATGAGGCCAAGCGTTCATTTCGGGGGACAAAAGAAAATAAGACCCTGTCTTATTTTGGGGGAAACATGGTACAGGGGGCAATATTTATATTCCCACAAGGTAACATTTATCTGTCTATATTCTGGGCCCTTTCTCTTTGCTCCTCTACCTCCATTGTTCTGCCTTCTTCCATTTTGGATCCCAGAATTTGATTTCTTTCTTTCTTAAATTTATATGCTGTCCACATCACTATCCAAAGCAATCTTTAAAAGCCAGTCTCTAACATTCCATCACACTCTTAAATTATTGAGAAACCAAATGCAGAGTTTGACTACATTGATTGAACATCTATATAATATTTCTTGCACTTGGCCCTCTTTTGATTTTGCTGGTGGAATCACTAACCCTGTGTCTATACTGATTATCACCTTTGTCTATGTTGTGTCAGACCTGGAAGCCATCTTTTGCATTGGGCCTTCAGGCCTGCCACATTTTTTGCTGTGGGAAAATGGGGGGGGGATTAAATGGAGTATGGGAGAGATATAGTCTAAATAACATTCCTTTCTCAGGGAGTCAAGGACATCTTGCCCTGCATCCGGGGTGGTGTGACTGGGAGGCATCTCCAGTTTTGGACAGTGCCTGATTGGACCATGTGACGGATGAGTATTGTGCCACCCTTATTGCATCCACAGATAACTGCCCTGCCGCCCTGTTTGGGGTGACCCGCTCCCTCCTTCACCAGAGGCCACAGGAAGCCCCTTTACAGGGACGAGCAGAGGAATTTGGGATATATCTGCAGGACAAACTCACTCGGATTCGGAATGAGTTGCCCTCCATCGAGAGTGGTCCGGTCGGATCGTCCGAGGCTGTTCTTGAGACACCATCTTGGGAGGAGTTCGACTTTGTTACTACCGAGGATATGGACAGGTTGTCAAAGAGACTTAAGGCTACCACATGTTTATTGGACCCATGTCCCTCATGGCTTGTACTGGCATCCTGGGAGACGACACGAGGCTGGCTCCAGGATATTGTGAATGCTTCTTTGAATGAGGGATCCTTGCCTGCCATCTTGAAAGAGGCGGTGGTGAGGCCCCTCCTCAAGAAGCCTTCCCTGGACCCAGCATTATTGGAGAATTACTGTCCGGTCTCCAACCTTCACTTCTTAGCGAAGGTTGTAGAGAGTGTGGTGGCCCAACAGTTTCCGCGACACCTGGAGGAAATTGATTATCTAGACCCGCGCCAGTCCGGCTTCTGACCCGGTCACAGCACCGAGATGGCATTGGTCGCATTGGTGGATGATCTCTGGAGGGCACGGGATAGGGGATGTTCCTCTATCCTAGTCCTATTAGACCTCTCAGCGGCTTTTGATACCATCGACCATGGTTGGGGGGTTGGGGCTGGGAGGCACCGTTTTACGGTGGTTCTCGTCCTACCTCTCTGGTCGGTCGCAATATGTGTTGGCAGGGGGGCAGAGGTCGGCCTCGAGACCCCTCTTATGTGGGGTTCCTCAGGGGTCAGTCCTCTCACCCCTACTGTTTAACACATATATGAAGCCGCTGGGTGAGATCATCCATGGTTTTGGGGTGGGATATCATCTATACGCTGATGATACTCAGCTGTACATATCAACCCCGAACCACCCCAACGATGCCGCCAAGGTGTTGTCCCGGTGTTTGGAGGCTGTACGGATCTGGATGGGTAGTAACAAACTCAAGCTCAACCCGTCCAAGACTGAGTGGCTGTGGTTTCCAGCACCCCGGTTCAGTCAGGTAACTCCAACTCTGGCCATTGGGGGCGAAACACTGACCTCCGTGGAGAGGGCGGGCAATTTGGGTGTCCTCCTGGATTCCCGGCTGTCCATGGAGGACCATGTGGCAGCCGTGGCCAGGGGGGCGTTCCATCAGGTACGCCTGAAGCGCCAATTGCGCCCCTTACTGGACCGGGCTGCCCTTCGCACAGTCACTCAAGCACTCGTGATGTCCCGACTTGACTACTGTAATGCACTCTACATGGGGCTCCCCTTGAGGTGCACTCGAAAGCTACAGTTAGTCCAGAATGCAGCCGTGCGGGTGATTACGGGAGCCTCTAGATGCTCCCATATAACACCGATCCTGCGCGAGCTGCACTGGCTACTTGTGGCCTTTCGGGTGTGCTTCAAGATTTTGACGACCATCGTCCTGTTCTGGCTTCTGGCGGCGACGGATGAGTCCTGGGACTCGTCCGCTGTTTTGTTCTTTTTTCGGCCCCAAACGGGGCGGGGTGCCCCTTTTTTTTGAGGACCCCCCCGTAGGATCGGCTTGCCTGGACCTTTCCAGCCTGGCGGCGGCCGGGGACAACCCTTGTCTTCGGTCTAGGAGGAAGAAGACATGCTGCGGGGGGCTTGGTTCCCTTCGCCAATGGAGGACGGTAACAAATAGCAGATTCGGAGAGAGCGGGAGCGTTCGAGCCGGATGGCTTTGCTGGGGCTTTGGCGGCGAGGTGGAGAGTAAGTGACTTTGACTTTTTTGCTGGCAGCTTTGACTGAAAGAAACGATGGAGGGGGGTGTTTGTTAACCCCCCCCCCTCGGATTTACAGCAGCGGCGTTTGGAAATGGCTCCTCGAATGCGAGGAAGCGGATATTTCTCATCCGGACTTTGCTGAAGAAGTAAAAGTCCTTTGCGGCTTGTTTCTAGCTACAATGTATCTAAGTCCGGCTTTATTGGAACAATTTTCTCTGTTGCTTTCTCCTGCTGGCTGCCAGATTGGGTGGGGGAAGATGGCTTCCCTTTGTTCCTAAATGACTATTCTTTATGGAAAATTTCCAACATTCCTTTGTTTCTCTCTACCAATGGAGGATTTTTGTGATTAATTGATTCCTTCCCTGGAGTGCCTTCTTTATCTTCATAATTGATTGTGAAAATTGCTTTTCTCTCTGGATTTTATAACTTTTTACAACTTAGATTTGAACTTTTTTCTCTGGATTTGCTCCAGCGGCCGCACCCAAAAAACGCCATCTTAGTGGCACTGACTTAAACAGCTCACCATGGCTTCTAAAAAGCAACCAGAACAATCAGGCTTGGAAGCAAGAATGACAGCTATGGAGGAAGTGTTACACTCTTTGGTGCTGGAAATTAAAGAACTTAGAAAGGATCACTGCAGTTCTAAATTGGAGCTTTTGGAGACACAGAAGAAATTGATGCAGAATACACAGAAGACTGAAGAGTTGGAAGTGGGGCTGGCTGGGGCAAAGGGAGAACTTAAAAATGTTAATACTGAAATTGGAGATTTAACTGGTCATATGTCTAGGATGGATTTTTTAAGATTTCAGAATATTCCTGAAGAATCTGGTGAATGCCTTCCTGATCTTATGAGCACAATTTTAGCAGACTATTTACACAAACCTAAGGAGGAGATCAGGGGGGACATTGACCTGGCTTACAGAATAAATTCAGCATATGCCAGGATAAATGAACTACCCAGAGAGATACATATTAAATTTGTTAGAAGGTCTACCAGGGAGGGAATACTGAGGGCGCAGAGAGAAGGTCCGTTAACGTACCAGCAAAAGGAAGTCACCATCTTGAAGCAGATCCCAAAAAAGATTAGAGAGGTGAGGAGGAAATATTCCTTCTTATCTAAAAAATTGTTTAACCAGGGGATTTGGTTCAAGTGGGTGATGCCAGAAGGGATGTTGGTGTTCTGGGAAGGAGGAAGAGTAAGGATTAAAACAGTTGCTGAGGCGGAAGCCTTTCTTAAAAAATACTCCTCTATCCTGGGGGATGAAACTGGAGGAGTGGAGGGGGCCACGGCCCCGCCCACTGGGGGTCAGGGAGGAGAACAAGAAGACACAATTGCCAAGAGACTTAGATCAAAAAAACGACTTTTTTTAATATAGTATAACTTTTGTTTGGATGTTTGTACACGATTGCTAGCATAGAATTTGGAATTTATAATGATGTATGCACTTCTCTTCACCTTGTAATACCATTGAAATATGTATTATCTATGTTTTGTTAAGAAGTCCCGGAGAGGCCAACGATCTCGACGTGAAAGTTCTCAAAATATTTTTTTAACTCACCTTACCCTACCCTACTTAAAAATGTGTAAAACTCAATAAAACTTTTTCAATTAAAAAAAAAAAAGATTTTGACGACCATCTTTAAAGCGCTCCATGGCTCGGGACCTAGTTATATGCGAGACCGTCTCCTGCCCCATACATCCTTTCGTCCGATCCGCTCCCACAGAGAGGGCCTTCTCAGGGTGCCGTCGGCCGGGCAATGCCGGTTGGCGACACCCAGGGGAAGGGCCTTCTCTGTGGCGGGCCCTACCCTTTGGAACGACTTACCCCCTGAACTACGTACCATCTCTGACCTCCACCTCTTCCGTCAATGTCTTAAGACATACCTTTTCCATCAAGCCGGCCTAGCATTACCTCCCGTTGTGACTGCTCCTAGATAGTTTTAATTCGAGGGATTTTAATCGATTTTAGCACAGGGTAGGAATTTACTATGTTTTTAAATTTTGTATTTTGATATTTGTTATGTTTTAAATTTCCTGTGCGCCGCCCTGGGTCCTTTTAGGAGAAGGTGCGGGGTATAAATCTAAATAAAACAAAAAACAAAAACAATATATGGGTGCTGGGCAGGGACTTGAACTTTCTTTTGGGTGGGGAAAACCTGGAAGCTTTCAGATCCAGGTTTTCCCAGATGTGCCAATATGACATCTCTAATAAAATGGAGCTTGGAGGAAACTCAAGCCTCAGAGTTTTCTTTTGTTGTTACTTGGAACCCTGACAGTTTGCATATTTATCAAGAGGCTGCTCAAAACTGAACTTGAGTTATTCAACAAAGCATTCCCAAATTCAAACTCGACAACGGAATTCACTATCTTGCATCTTCTACTGCAGGCTTTGGAAACCTACATCTACTTAACTATAATGAAAGCATGATTTCCAGAGTATAAAGAACATCAATCCTGTTTGTGTAAGACCATCACAGAGAATGTAGATTTTCCTGTTAAGTGGAGAACCTTGTGTGACATGAGCCAATATTGATACTGAATCTTTGGCAGTTACATTGCAAGGTTTTGCTTTTACCTGGGATCCTTGAATCCAAAAATGATTGGAGAAAAGACTAATGAGCAGAAGCACAGGCTGAATCAGCTAGCTTGAAATAGAAGCAACAAGATTGGTTTGATGGAATCTATGTGAAAAGGAATTCCATAATTTAAAAAAGCCAAGTCAATGATATGAAAAGCAACTGAAAATGCCAGTCAAAGAAGAAGAATGACAATATTGGTGGGGAGGAACCCAACATGATTTACTTAGAGAATGGCTTTCTTATGATCAGTAATGGCTCCAACCCTGAGGCACTGGTCAAAAAACATTATTTAGGCTCTGCTTACATGCTTTCAGTTAATAAGTGTTGACAACAGAAGGATAGAATGGGGTTGTCAGGTTGAACAACTTTCCAGTGGGGAAATGGCGAGAGGAAAAAGAAAGAGAACTATGGGAATAAATGCAATATTGTGAGTTATTAGCTGATTAGTAATGATGGAACAAAATACAGAAAGGGTTTAGATCAAAAGTGACAAACCTACAGCCACAGGTATACTTACAATACAATACAATAGCAGAGTTGGAAGGGACCTTGTAGGTCTTCTAGTCCAACCCCCTGCGTGGGCAGGAACCTTATACCATTTCAGACAAATGGCTATCTAACATCTTTTTAAAGACTTCCAGGGTTGGGGCATTCACAACTTCTGGAGGCAAGCTGTTCCAGAGGTTAATTGTTCTAACTGTCAGGAAATTTCTCCTTAGTTCTAAGTTGCTTCTCTCCTTGATTAGTTTCCACCCATTGCTTCTTGTCCTGCCCCCAGGTGCCTTGGAGAATAGTTTGACTCCCTCTTCTTTGTGGCACCCTCTGAGATATCGGAACACTGCTATCATGTCTCCCCTGGTCCTTCTCTTCATCAAACTAGACATACCCAGCTCCTGCAACCGTTCTTCATATGTTTTAGTCTCCAGTTCCCTAATCATCTTGGTTGCTCTTCTCTGCACTCTTTCCAGAGTCTCCACGTCTTTTCTACATCGTGGCGACCAAAACTGTATGCAGTATTCCAAGTGTGGCCTTACCAAGGCACTATACAGTGGCATTAAACAACAATTCCCAGGATCCACCGTAGGCCTCATTGCTAGGGCTGCTGGGAATTATAGTTAAGGTTCCCACCCTTGCTTTACAGTTTGAAACAAAAAAAAAACCCACGCACACTGTTCCAAGTCATAATTTGATTTGTTTGATTTGTGAATGCACAGAATCACTGTGGTATATTTAACATGCTGGGGAAACGCAGTCAGGTATGAGTTAGCATCATGTGTGAATCCAGCCATAGAGAAAGAAAGCAGTTAGTGAAGACTCATTGGAGGTAACGGAGAGTATAATATAAAGCAGGAGAAGCTGGAGAGACTAAAGCCATGATGGCGCACAGAGCCATGTTGCTTGGCATGCGCGGCGTTGCCCGTTCCTCTTCTAGGTTTTTGACATGCATGCGTGCGCGACAATCAGCTGGCCTTTGTGCGTGCGGCAGTGCCAGAAACTGAAAGAGCTGGTCTTCCATTTTCCAGTGTGCGCATGCTCCCTAGGCAGCTCCTCTTCTGGGTTGTGACCCCGACGAGCGTGCATGCGTGCACACTTGTCAAAAAGGTTCTCCATCACTGGACTAAAGCAACGTGTGAAAACAAAAAAATGTCCAAATTTTAAAAAGAATGAAGAAAACAGGGAGTTTAAACCTGTGCAGGAATTTGAAGATGGAGTGGGGGGGAATGCATAGGAGTGAAAATGAATTCCAGATTCCAGACTTGGAAAGAAGAAAGAACAATAATCTTATTAAGTACAAGATAATAGTTAGGTTGAAGAGGGCTTTTTTTAAAGGAAAAAGCAGAAGCTCTACTAAGTTTAAATTTGGGAAAACAGAGAAGAAGAAAGAAAAGGATTCTGACTGTCAAAACAGAGATGGATAGATGAACTTTCTGATCCCAAATGTTTGTAATTGCATCTGGCTAGAGAGCCCAGAGAGATGTCCTGGCTTATATTCTGCTGATTCAGTATAAACCAACTATACATTTATTTGCAATTGCAGTCAAGTCTTAAATTCAGATCTGTCCTAAAAGAAGTACACGTTGAAAACAGCCGTAAATCTTCTGGTATTAACTCTAATTCTTGGAAGGAAGTTGTTTGTTTATGGAAGTGGAAAACATCTATATGGTTACCAAGGCAATGTATAGTAAATCTTTATCACCCAATCATGTAAAATGGGCGGAAATGCCACCAAATACGCAAATACCAATTTCAGTCACTGTTCAGCAATAGAGGGAGCAGGCAGAAAAGTATCCTAGTGAATAAAATATGGGCTACAAAAGCAGAAGCAAAATAGAAATAAAAATAAACATCTGTCAAACAGGACATCAAAATGAATTATCTTTCAGCATTTCTATCGATAAGCAAAATAATGAACAATGCTACAGAAAATGTAAGCATTTGGGAGAGGTTATTTGTTTGTTTGTTTTATAAAATTTTGAAAACAGGGTTGTGCATTGTTGAACTTCTAAGCATCATCATTGTCCCGAGAGGCAAAATTACTAAATATTAAAATTAATATGAAGAGGAAGTCAATATGTACGTTGTTGACCATAGACAGTCTTCAGTTAGGTTGACCATGCCATGCCTAGGAAACTGGCAATCCTAGAACATTTCATTGTCCTCCTACAGAACCTATGCTCAGGAAAGGAAGTCATAGACTGGATCGAACATGGTGGAGCTTCCCCTGGTCAGAATAAGAATGAGACAAGGCTGTATAGACAAGATCTTATGTATTCAACCCATATGTTGAATTTGTATTGTGAGAGGGTGGATTGGACGATAATGAGCAATTTTTAAAAAACAACTGGACTTTAAAATCAAAATGAAAACTTGACTTTAAAGAAATGCTTTTGATCTTTGGTTTCAGAGAAGATACCTGAATTAGCATGGTTAGCCAAGAACAACGAATAGTTCATAGAACAAATCAATGCAGAATAGGCAACAGAGGCACATGTGTCTAGGCTCAATTGATCATATTATGCAAATTATCACGTGATGATAATAGAAATTATATTCAATGAATGAATGAACGAATGATTGTTTTTATCATGCTTCAATAAATGTTTATCAATAAATGATAATCAAAATAAGATAGGTGTATCACATTATACAATGACCTCCTAGCGCCCTTGAAATTTTATGACGTAGGGAAAAGAACTCAAAGGAGAGGATGACCAAAGACAAGGTGGGTGAACTAAATTGCAGCAATCAGGGACACCCTGTTAGGAGACTGAAGAAAGGCCAAGATGGGGAAAGAAGAACTATCTACCAAATCGACGTTGACTTAATGACACATAATCATCGATGCTTCTCCAACTGCAGTGCTTAAAAGAATCTCCCCACAAAATAGTGGTGAAGAAAATCATCCCAATTTTAAAAGCTTCAACCCCTTTAGTCACCTCAATATTCACCATCCTCTGTGACATTATCAATTGATTGGAGATAGGCTCTAAACTGTAGACTCGTATGATGTTATTCTGCAATTAATAGTATTTTTCATTTACCTTTAGCCTGGTTAAAAATCCCCCTTTGTAAAATGCAACTATTTCAAACAATTTAACAAGAAAGCTTATGGAGCAATTTTTTTTTTAATGAAAAAAAAGTTTTATTGGTTTTTACAAAATTTTTAAAAATAGGAAAAAGGTATAAGGTGTTACAGAGATATTTTTAGGACATCTATGTCGGAGGTGTCGGCCCCCTCCGAGGCTTCTTACAAAAAAAAATAAGATAATACAAATCATTTTTCATTTCCCTACAAAGTGGAAAGAGATACAAATATATCTCAGCAGGCGACGGAGGGCGGACGGTGCCGTTAGTAGGGGGGAACCAAGAGTCGTCCCGGTGGAGGGCATACCCATCAATAGGGTCGTGGGGAGAGGCAGGTCTGAGGGGAGACAAGTTCCATCCTCCCGGTTGGGGGCACGTGGCCGTTGGTTGCAAACGGTCGGGTGCCACAACCCCTGCAGGCTAGGTGGTCAGGGAGTACAGAGCCAGGGCCTGCGGCTGATGTTTTGCAATGCCAGGTCCGTTGTCAACAAAGCCCCCCTCATCTATGACCTTGTGTCAGAGGGGGAGCCGGACCTGGTAGGAATTGCGGAGACCTGGTTGGGCCACGAGGGAGGACTCCCCCTCGTTGAAATGTGCCCACCAGGTTACCGCGCTTTTCATCAGCCCCGGGCCCTAGGTAGGGGTGGTGGGGTAGCGGTTGTTATTAGGGAAGGTCTTGAGCCGAGAGAGACCATTGTGCCACAGACCACCGGTTGTGAGTCCCTCTGCGTGAAGTGGGGCCTAGGGAGGCAGTTGGGCTTGCTGGTTGTATACCTGGCTCCCCGCTATGTAGCAGCAGCCCTGCCCGAGCTCCTCGAGGTGATCGCTACGATGGCAGTTGAGACCCCCAGACTTTTAGTCATGGGGGACTTTAATCTGCCATCGGTGGGCGAATCATCCGAGGTAGCTCGGGAGTTCATGGCTTCCATGACGGCCATGGACCTGACCCAATTAATTCAAGGCCCCACCCACGAGGGTGGACACACACCGGATTTCATCTTTGTCTCTGACCAATGGAAGAGTGATCTGGGTACAGGGGATATAGTCATCACACCCTTGTCATGGTCAGACCACTCACTTCTCCGGCTCGACTTTCCAACCGCCACCCCCCACCGCGGGGAGGCGGAACCTGAGTCATCTATCTGGTTCCGCCCCAGGCGCCTGATGGACCCTGATGGGTTCCAGGCGGCGCTTGGGCCACTTCCTGTACCCCTGACCCGCGCCCCGATGGAGGACCTCGTGGCCGCATGGAATACTGCGACCACGGGAGCCTTGGATCGGGTCGCGCCCTTGCGGCCTCTCTTGCGGCGGCGAAACACCCTGGCTCCTTGGTTTACCGAGGAGCTGCGGGTGATGAAACGCCGCAAGGATGCCTAGAGGGAAGATGGAGGTCTACCCGTTCTGAATCTGACCGGACACAGGTAAGAGCCCATTTACGGACTTACATTGTGGCGCTGAGAGTGGCCAAACGTCATCATTGTGCCACTCTCATAGCATCCGCAGAAAACCGCCCTGCCGCCCTGTTTAGGGTGACCCGCTCCCTCCTTCAACAGAGGGTGCGGGAAGCCCCGCTACAGGGCAGAGCAGAGGAATTTGTGATTTTTCTGCAGGAGAAAATCGCTCAGATACAGAACGAGTTAGCCCCCATTGATGGCCCAGTGGGATGCCACGAGGCAGATCTTGTTTGGGAGGAGTTTGACTCCGTTGCTTCCGAGGATATGGACAGGTTACGTGGGCGACTGCGAGCCACCACATGTTTATTGGACCCGTGTCCCTCCTGGCTTGTACTGGCATCCTGGGAGGTGACACGAGGCTGGCTCCAAGAGGTTGTCAACGCTTCCTTAAGTGAGGGTTCCTTGCCTGCTTCCCTAAAAGAGGCTATGGTGAGGCCCCTCCTTAAGAAGCCCTCTTTGGATCCAGCTTTATTAACCAACTATCGTCCAGTCTCCAACCTTCCCTTCTTGGCGAAGGTTGTTGAGAGTGTGGTGGCACAACAGTTTCCCCGTCACCTGGAGGAAGTTGATTATCTAGACCCGCGCCAGTCCGGCTTTCGGCCCGGGCATAGCACTGAGACGGCATTGGTCGCGTTGGTTGATGATCTCTGGAGGGCCAGAGATGGGGGTTGTTCCTCCATCCTGGTCCTATTAGACCTCTCGGCGGCTTTCGATACCATCGACCATGGTATCCTATTGCATCGGCTGGGGGGGTTGGGAGTGGGAGGCACCGTTTTACGGTGGTTCTCCTCCTACCTCTCTGGCCGATCGCAATTTGTGTTGGCAGGGGAGCAGAGGTCGACCCTGAGACCCCTCACATGTGGGGTGCCTCAGGGGTCGGTCCTCTCGCCTCTCCTGTTTAACACATACATGAAGCCGCTGGGTGAGATCATCCGTGGTTTTGGGGTAGAGTACCATCTATACGCTGACGACACCCAGCTGTATATTTCTACCCCAAACCACCCCAACGATGCCGTAGCGGTGATGTGCCAGTGCCTGGAAGCCGTGCGGGTCTGGATGGGAAGTAACGGACTCAGGCTCAACCCGACCAAGACCGAGTGGCTGTGGTTTCCGGCTGCCCGATTCAACCAGCTCACTCCATCGCTGGCCATAGGGGGCGAACATCTTGCCCCTGTGGATGGGGTGCGCAATTTGGGTGTCCTCCTGGATGCCCGGCTGTCCATGGAAGATCAAGTGACAGCCGTGGCCAGGAGGGCGTTTTACCAGGTTCGCCTGGTTCGCCAATTGCGCCCCCTATTGGATCGGGACGCCCTTCGCACAGTCACTCATGCGCTCGTGACATCCCGACTGGACTATTGCAACTCTCTCTACATGGGGCTCCCCTTGAGGTGCACCCGGAGACTTCAGCTAGTCCAGAATGCAGCCGCGCGAGCAATTATGGGAACCACTAGGTTTACCCATGTAACACCGCTCTTGCGCGAGCTGCACTGGCTGCCTGTCGTCTTCCGGGTGCGCTTCAAGGTGTTGATTATCATCTTTAAAGCGCTCCATGGCTCGGGACCTAGCTATCTGCGGGATCGGATCCTGCCTCATACATCCTCACGACCGATTCGCTCCCACAGAGAGGGACTTCTCCGGGTGCCGTCCACTAGACTTTGTCAGCGGGCGACGCCCAGGGGAAGGGCTCTCTCTGTGGCGGGCCCGGCCCTCTGGAACGACCTTCCCCCCGATATTAGGACGACCACGGACCTCCGCTCCTTCCGTCTCAAATTAAAAACTCATTTCTTCTGTCTGGCCGGCCTAGGATAGTCTCTCTGTCTTTGGGGTTTTATTGGGGTTTTGTAATTATTGCTTAGTTTTAATGGGAATTTTAGCGCAGGTTTGGATTTAATTTATTTTTAATGAAATGTTTATATGTATTTATTGTTTTACTGTGCCTGTGCACCGCCCCGAGTCCCTGTGGGGAGAGGGCGCGGTTTAGAAATATTAAAATTATTATTATTATTATTATATCATTTTATATTCATGCAATCAATCATTATTTCTATAAACATCCAGATAAAAGTTACACTATATAGAAAAAAGTCATTTGTGAGATCTAAGTCTTTTAGCAATTGTATCTTCCTCTCCCTGACCTCCAGTGGGCGGAGCCGTGGCCCCCTCCGCTCCCCCATTTTCATCCTCCAGGATTGGGGAATGTTTTTTAAGAAAGGCTTCCGCCTCTGCAATTGTTTTAATTCTTACTCTCCCCCCTTCCCAGAACACTAACATTCCCTCGGGCATCAACCACTTGAACCACACCCCCTTTTTATATAATCTTTTTGATAAGAAGGAATATTTCCTTCTTATTTCTCTAATCTTTTTCGGGATCTGTTTCAAGATGGCAATCTCATTCTGTTGATGTATCAAGGGACCGTCTCTTTGTGCTCTCAGGATCCCGTCCCTTGTTGACCTTCTTACAAATTTAATATGTATCTCTCTGGGTACTTCATTTATTCTGGCATATGCTGAGTTAATTCTATAAATCAGATCGATGTCCCTCCAAATATCTTCTTTGCTGAGCAATATTATAGCCCAGTGCATATTTAGATAGATGGAAATGCCAGTCAATTCAATGCATCTTACTTATGATAATATAGATTCCAGTTTAAAACATACTTTGCTTGAAGAACTTACCTAACCAATCAAAATATTGTATTCTGCTTTTAATGAAAAATACAAACTCTCTTGCGGTGTAGAGTTGTAAATAAAACCTTGATCCAGGAACTTAAGAAATTGCTTTCTTGTATAATAATGTATCGGAACAGCGATAGAACCTGAAAAACCAGGTAGGTACAACTTGCTTTCACAGCCTTGTGAGCCCACCAAACTTTGAATATTCAAATATTCAAGAGCCTCACTGCCAAAAAGAGTGTGTGGCATATAAAATGATTGCAAATGGCAAAGGGGGCCAAATGAAGGTGTTAATTTAATGTATTTGACTGTTAAATGGTGGCTCTATAATGATATTACACCCCTTCTTATTGCAATTAATTCCTCTCATCATGAAGTATGTAAACAAAAGACGCAAAGACAAGATTCACTTATGGAAGAGGTGTGTGGATGAGGCACTGATCTTTCCCCCAATTCTTGTAAATCTCATTGATGCTTGGTTTCCAAAGTTTTATGAAATACTTTCTGAATGTGGTAGACATCTCCATGTTTTGCTTTTAAAAAACAAACAAGCAAAAACCCTCTAACCTGCCTACCTCTTTCTGAATTCTGCAAACTCCCCTTTACCCTCCAGGCTTTCTCCCGTCTTGATTCTTTTCGTGACACAGACTAGAATGGTGCTAAATTCCTTCATTAGAGAAATCAAACAGCATTCTCTGAACCGTCTTTTTTTTTAAAATCTTTTTGCCCTTTTCCACCGCATCAGATCAACCTGTCAGGTGGATGTCTCTGGTTTCATTGGGATTAATTATAGTTCTGGCATACCTATTTGAAAGAGTTGAGATAAGCTACCAAATCTGTTTGTCACTTGACCCTTCACCAAGAGCCCTCTTGGTCATACGATCTCCTCAGGATATCGGTTGCTACCCACTGGATGAGCAAACTGGTGCTTTGCTTTGTTGTTGTTTTTAAAGACATCTTTTTTTTTATGTCTCTACCCCAAAGTAGAGCCTCATTAGTGAGGCTATTATAGTACTCTGAAGTCCATGAATAACCTGCCTGCCATTCAAGTGTCAGGAAGCAGACACATGGAGGCAGGTGCTGAGGAACACACTGGACTACATTTTCAGTGTTTATTAATACAGCCTGTGATGTAATGTTGGAGAAAGGCCTTCCCCAACTGCAGCTCTTCCGGACAAACAGATGGGGACTGAGTGATGAGAACACCGGCGATCTCTTTTCATTCTTCAGCCTCTCCTGGGAGTATTCAGTAGTAGCATAATATGAACTTCAGAGTTGCTGGCAGCCTTTTGCCATCTGAAGAATTCCATGCCACTTGAAAATCAAGAGAGCAATCAAACAAGAACACTTCCAGTAAGCTCCTTGTTTACTGGAAAAGGGGTTTAGAGCTTTACCCGGTAGCTGGGTGGGCATGGCCATCATGGCCTCCTCGGCCTCCTCATGGCAGGGCCTCCCATTTTCACTCTCCCCAGGCTCCAGAGGCTTTCTTTGAGTCTCCAGGAGGGTGAAAACGGGCTCCCCTGGGCTCCGGAGGCCCCCCCAGAAGCCGGAAATGGGCCCATTTCTAGAACTTCCACTAGGCCCATTTTTCCCCTAGACTCTAGGGCCTAGAGCCTCTGCTTGGGCCCTATACTTACCTGGCATGATGAATGGGCCATGTGGAGACTTTTGGGAGGGGCGATGTGTGTGTGTGGGGGACCAAATTTCTTCACCTCTGACAGGGTAGTGGGGAATGGAAGGACATATTCCTTGCAGAAAGATGGTCATTTGCATCCTTTTAGAGGGCTCTTGAAGCACTTGGAGGTTTACCTGTGTCCTCAGGGCAGTGCTTCTCAATTATTTTCTGTCATGCCCCCCCTATAATAAATAATAATAATAAATTCGAATTTATTAACCTCTCCCTCTCCCCACAGGGACCCGGGGCGGTGCACAGGAGGAACTAAAAACCAATATAAACAATAAATACAAAAATACATACTTTAAAACACAATTAAACAATATTATCCCGTGCTAAAAATAATTTAAAACCCATTAAAATACATTTGAAATCTATAGACAGAGAGACTATCCAAGGCCGGCCAGTCGAAAGAAATGGGTCTTCAATTTCGTACGGAAGGAGCGGAGGTCAGTGGTCGTTCTGATATCGGGGGGAAGGTCGTTCCAGAGGGCCGGGCCCGCCACAGAGAGAGCCCTTCCCCTGGGCGTCGCCCGCTGACAAAATCTAGTGGATGGCACCCGGAGAAGTCCCTCTCTGTGGGAGCGAATCGGCCGTGAGGATGTATGGGGCAGGATCCGATCCCGCAGATAGCTAGGTCCCGAGCCATGGAGCGCCTTGAAGATGATAATTAGCACCTTGAAGCGCACCCGGAAGACGACAGGCAGCCAGTGCAGCTCGCGCAAGAGCGGTGTAACGTGGGTGAACCTAGTGGTCCCCATAATTGCTCGCGCGGCTGCATTCTGAACTAACTGAAGCCTCCGGGTGCACCTCAAGGGAAGCCCCATGTAGAGAGAGTTACAATAGTCCAGTCGGGATGTCACGAGGGCATGAGTGACTGTGCGAAGGGCGTCCCGATCCAAGAGGGGGCGCAATTGGCGAACCAGGCGAACCTGGTAAAACGCCCTCCTGGCCACGGCTGTCACTTGCTCTTCCATAGACAGCCGGGTATCCAGGAGGACACCCAAATTGCGCGCCCCATCCACAGGGGCAAGATGTTCGCCCCCTATGGCCAGCGTTGGAGAGAGCTGGTTGAATCGGGCAGCCGGAAACCACAGCCACTCGGTCTTGGTCGGGTTGAGCTTGAGTCCGCTACTTCCCATCCAGATCTGCACGGCTTCCAGGCACTGGCACATCACCGCTACGGCATCGTTGGGGTGGTTTGGGGTAGATATGTACAGCTGGGTGTCATCAGCGTACAGGTGGTACTCTACCCCAAAACCACGGATGATCTCACCCAGCGGCTTCATATATGCATTAAACAGGAGAGGCGAGAGGACCAACCCCTGAGGCACCCCGCATGTGAGGGGTCTCGGGGTCGACCTCTGCTCTCCTGCCTGCACAAATTGCGATCGGCCAGAGAGGTAGGAGGAGAACCACCGTAAAACGGTGCCTCCCACTCCCAACCCCCCCAGCCGATGCAATAGGATACCATGGTCGATGGTATCGAAAGCCGCCGAGAGGTCTAATAGGACCAGGATGGAGGAGCATCCCCCATCTCTGGCCCTCCAGAGATCATCAACCAACGCGACCAATGCCGTCTCGGTGCTATGCCCGGGCCGAAAGCCGGACTGGCGCGGATCTAGATACTCAATTTCCTCCAGGTGACGGGGAAACTGTTGTGCCACCACACTCTCGACAACCTTCGCCAAAAAGGGAAGGTTGGAGACTGGACGATAGTTCTTTAAAAGAGCTGGGTCCAAAGAGGGCTTCTTAAGGAGGGGCCTCACCATGGCCTCTTTTAGGGAAGCAGGCAAGGAACCCTCACTTAAGGATGCGTTGACAACCTCTTGGAGCCAGCCTCGTGTCACCTCCCAGGATGCCAGTACAAGCCAGGAGGGGCACGGGTCCAATAAACATGTGGTGGCTCGCAGTCGCCCATGTAACCTGTCCATATCCTCGGAAGTAATGGGGTCAAACTCCTCCCAAACAAGATCTCTCTCGTGGCATCCCACTGGGCCATGAATGGGGGCTAGCTCACTCTGTATCTGAGCGGTTTTCTCCTGCAGAAAAGTCACAAATTCCTCTGCTCTACCCTGTAGCGGGGCTTCCCGCTCCCTCTGTTGGAGGAGGGAGCGGGTCACCCTAAACAGGGCGGCAGGGCGGTTTTCTGCGGATGCTATGAGAGTGGCACAATGGTGACGTTTGGCCACTCTCAGCGCCACAATGTAAGTCCGTAAATGGGCTCTTACCTGTGTCCGGTCAGATTCAGAACGGCTAGACCTCCATCTTCCCTCTAGGCATCTCTTGCGGCGTTTCATCACCCGCAGCTCCTCAGTAAACCAAGGAGCCAGGGTGGTTCGCTGCCGCAAGAGAGGCCGCAAGGGCGCGACCCGATCCAAGGCTCCCACGGCCGCAATGTTCCATGCGGCCGTGAGGTCCTCCATCGGGGCGCGGGTCAGGGATACAGGAAATGGCCCAAGCGCTGTCTGGAACCCATCCGGGTCCATCAAGCACCTGGGGCGGTACCAGATTGGTAACTCTGGTTCCGCCTCCCCGCGGAGGGGAGCAGCGGTCGGAAAGTCGAGCCGGAGAAGTGAGTGGTCTGACCATGACAAGGGTGTGATGACTATGTCCCCTATACCCAGATCACTCTTCCATTGGCCTGAGACAAAGATGAGATCCGGCGTATGTCCACCCTCGTGGGTGGGGCCCTGAATTACTTGGGTCAGGTCCATGGCCGTCATGGAAGCCATGAACTCCCGAGCTACCTCGGATGATTCGCCCAACGATGGCAGATTAAAGTCCCCCATGACTAAAAGTCTGGGGGTCTCAACTGCCACCGTAGCGATCACCTCCAGGAGCTCGGGCAGGGCTGCTGCTACATAGCGGGGAGCCAGGTATACAACCAGCAAGCCCAACTGCCTCCCTAGGCCCCACTTCACGCAGAGGGACTCACAGCCGGTAGTCTGAGGCACAATGGTCTCTCTCGGCTCAAGGCCTTCCTTGATAATGACCGCTACCCCACCTCCCCTGCCTAGGGCCCGTGGCTGATGAAATGCGCGGTAGCCTGGTGGGCACATTTCAACGAGGGGAAGTCCTCCCTCGTGGCCCAACCAGGTTTCCGCAATTCCTACCAGGTCCGGCTCCCCCTCTGACACAAGGTCACTAATGAGGGGGGCTTTGTTGACAACGGACCTGGCGTTGCAAAACATCAGCCGCAGACCCTGGCTCTGTATTCCCTGGCCACCTAGCCTGCGGGGGTTGTGGCACCCGACCGTTTGCAACCAACGGCTACGTGCCACCAACCGGAAGGATGAAGATTGTCTCCCCTCGGTCCTGCCCCTCCCCACGACCCTCTGAATTGGTATGCCCTCCTGTGGAACGACTCGGGTATCCCCCCTCCTTTCGGCACCTTCCGCTTCCCTCCGTCGACTGCTATCTTGGCCCTTACTATTGATCGTTGCTTCCGTCTCCATCTGTCTATATCCGCCCCCCTCCCTCGAACCCCCTAAAAAAGGTAATTTAAATAACTTAAAAACTAAAAATCCCCTAAGGCCGCGCTTCGCCCATCTCTTCGGATTCACAATACCATCATCAAGATGGGCCCTAGATAGATCAGGGGGCCAAACCTGCGAGAGCGGGGACTCTCGCAGCGATAGTAGGTTTGCTCTGGTATACATTATTTATAAATAGATGGTTAAAATTCAAATAAATTATGTAGATGGAATTCGGGTGGGTTTTGGAATAAATACAGATGTTAAAAGTCGTTAGCAATTAATTAAAACAGTTCACTCAGGTCAATTCATTTAGTTGGTAAAATGAAGTAAAGTGCAAGATGGGTAAACCAGGATAAATTAGTTGGTAAATTAGGTTAAATTACAGTTAGTTCGCAATGATGATCATTGGGGCGTCCATAATTGGTTACTGTCACACGTTCTTTAAGACAGTCAGTTCTTACGGGCCTATCAAGGCCTTGGTGGCGTAATTCTCCCAAACTTAGGAGAGTGACCATGGGGGAGATGATATTTCGCGCCCCCCGCGCGACTGTAAATAGTATCATTTGTCTATAAAATTGTTATAAGTACACCTCTGCATAACACTGTATCCTTATTAACGTATAAGAGAATAAAAAAAGAAAGAAATGTGGATCAATTTACAACAAAGAATAGCTTTATTAACTGTAGCAGAAAAGATTTAAAGTGCATTAGAAATTTAAAAAAAATCAAATCCTTTGCCGAGGTCAAACGCGCCCCCCTTTACGGAGCCTCGCGCCCCCCCTGGGGGGCCCGCCCCACTATTTGAGAAGCACTGCCTCAGGGTCACCTGAGTGGTGCTCCTGGTTCCTGTAGTCTGCAATTTTTTTCCTCTGGAAATCCATTCAAAGGGTGTTCATCCCAAATTGTATAGCTAAAACTCTGTAGAGATTCTCAGTCATCCATGTTATGGTTATCCCAGGTGCTTTTTCAGGAGGCATCTGGACTTTCTTATTTCTTCTTCTGAAGATGTATATAAATCCTTCCGTTCCCCACTATCCTATCAGAGCTGAAGAAGCTTCTTGGATGAGAAGCGAACTTTGAACTGTGGTCCATGTTAGGTTAGGTCCATGGTGCATTCCTTGACTAGATGTTCCATTCAGATCCTTCATCTTGACAGCTTGAAGCAGATATGGAAAATGTAGTACATAAACAAATAATTGTACAGCAATGGTAAAGTGAGTAATTTTTCAGCCTTCCTTGGTTTTTTTAATGTGTTCTTTTTACAATAGATCTGCTTGAATGGACAGGGGGTGGAAGGAATATCTTGTGCTCTGTATCTTTTCAAGAAGTGTGGCTGGAATGTTTGCATTCTTTTGGAACTAGTAGGAAGACAGTATTAAGAAGAACGGGGAAAATAGATTTCAACATTCTTAAAATGATTGCAGCACTTCTTCAGTTAGATAGAAATTGGCATTTCTCTTCATGTGTGACTGTGTGTAAGAGAGGGGGAGATGAAAATCATGAAACCTATTTCTAGATTCCTCAATCCCTTAGTTCCTTGTCCAAAAATAGTGCCTACTTATTAAAACCATCTCAAACAACATATAAGACTGAAAAGTGCCCTTCCCTTGTTAGATAATATAATACAATAGCAGAGTTGGAAGGGACCTTGTAGGTCTTCTAGTCCAACCCCCTGCGTGGGCAGGAACCTTATACCATTTCAGACAAATGGCTATCTAACATCTTTTTAAAGACTTGCAGTGTTGTGGCATTCACAACTTCTGGAGGCAAGCTGTTCCAGAGGTTAATTGTTCTAACTGTCAGGAAATTTCTCCTTAGTTCTAAGTTGCTTCTCTCCTTGATTAGTTTCCACCTATTGCTTCTTGTTCTACCCTCAGGTGCCTTGGAGAATAGCTTGACTCCCTCTTCCTTGTGGCAGCCCCTGAGATATCGGAACACTGCTATCATGTCTCCCCTGGTCCTTCTCTTCATCAAACTAGACATACCCAGTTCCTGCAACCGTTCTTCATATGTTTTAGCCTCCAGTCCCCTACTGTTGCCTACTACTAATCTCCCTTTCTCTTGAGAGCAAATTTTTCTTCTCCTTTTTCTCCTGAAGTAAGGACCTTGGGGAGGAAGATGAATAAGCAAATCACTCCTGACTTAATATGTAGGAAAGAGATGTTGACTCAAAGGTTTCACCCTCATTTCTTCTTAAATCTGTAACATTTGGAAACACATCACTATTTTCAAAGTTCTATAGCAAAAATCACATGTTTTATAAAGATTCAATTGTATTTTGATAAGATATACATCTGTTAGTGGCTTGGAAGGAGACTTTTTTTTACATCAACTATGATTTATAAGGCATCAACCTACAGCAAAGGTGCCAAACTGGATTTCTTCGAGAGCCGGATCAGCATTGTAGTTGTCCTCCAAGGGCTGGCCAAGGGCAGCACTCTGCCAGCCAAAACAGGGTGCCTATACCCATTTTAACCCTGGACAGCCTCCTGCAAGACTTGTTGGCCAAAACAGGGTACGGGGGGCACACGTGACCCCATTTTACTAGCAGACGCATCATGGGCCAAACATTTTCTATTTCCAGACTGGCCCACCGGACCAGATCTAAGGCCTAGGGTAATTTAAATTGTTTTAAATTGTTTTAAGGGTTTTTAGGGATAGTTTTAGTTTTATAGGGGGTTTTAGCGCAGGGCCAGTTTAATTTGTTTTTAACTTTGTATTCTGTTTATGGTTTTAATTGTATTTTTAATTCCCTGTGCCCCGCCTCGAGTCCCTTTGGGGAGAGAGAGCGGGTTATAAATTAAAATTAAAATTAAAATTAAAATTAAAATTAAAATTAAAATTAAAATTAAAATTAAAATTAAAATTAAAATTAAAATTAAAATTAAAATTAAAATTAAAATTAAAATTAAAATTATTATTATTATTATTATTATTATTATTATTATTATTATTATTATTATTATTATTATTATTATTATTATTATTATTATTATTATTATTATTAAGTACCCAATGAGTCACGGGTTGACACCCGTGACTTACAGGATTTTCTCTTCCTTTACATTAGTCAGTATGGATACAACTTCCTCTCTTCTCTGTAATAATGGAAATGTTCACCATTCTAGCTAAGGCAGCAGAATTGTATAGGGCTATTTTAAGGGCTATTATTCTAATTGGGAGAAAACAAATTAGGGTAGAAAACAAAATTGCCTTCTCACCCTGATCTTGTGACACTGAGGTGATGTGAAGCTTCTCCAGTTTCTTATGCAGGGAACAGGTGAAAAAGCCATGCAAAAGAGAATCTAGCTCTCTCCAGGACCATCTGTCCAAAAATATTAAGGGCATTGCTATACTGTCAGTTTGTTTCTTCCTCAAGTCGCGGAAATGCAGAAATAAACCAACTCACTTAGATGCTGGCTTGGTCAGCAAACTTCTCAACGTGCTTCACCTACTTAAGTGAACGCACCATGGTAACATATTGAGTGTCAGAATAGCAATGCGAACAGACACCTCCAACTTAATCCAAGTGCATTTCATCCTGGGTTTCCTACAAAGCTTAAATAGCTGATGAAGTAATGATTGGGTAAACATACCTTTAGGGTATAAGGAACAAAAAATGGAACTGGGCACAATTTTGGAATGAGTTGCACCTGCTGATCATGATATCATGAGGGTGACAAGTATACACCCAGCTGTAGTTGCCTAAAAACATTGTGAAGGTGAAGGCAGATACTTCGTTTAAAGACAATCAAGAATGGTTTGAGAAGACAGCTGGGCTTCTAAGAATGCCCATATCACTTTAATCTCTCTCTCTCCCTCTCTCTCCCTCTCTCCCTCTCTCTCTCCCTCCCTCCCTCCCTCTCCCTCCCTCTCCCTCTCCCTCCCTCTGCTTTTAGCCAGCTATTAGGACACACTATACAACCCTCTGTCCAATCTGTCTCCTAAGTGGAAGAGAAATATACTGTCTTCATTCTCGTAAATGTAACTCCTGCATAAGTTTCTAGTATTCAATTAGATACATTTTCAAAGAATTTAATGGGCTGCCCATTTACACCTAAGCCCAATGCAAAGTGCTGGGACTGTAAGGTTTAAAATGATTTGGGATCCAAGAAGTACCTCTTGACCTATGCATTACAATAATCAGATGATTATTACCACTCCACCCTCCCCCGCACCCCCAGCAAAAAATATTAAAACATTTTATTTATAAAATAAGAAGTAAATGCAAAGAAAAAATATAGAAAAATAAATGAGAAAAATAAAAAAAGGAAAGGAAAAGAGGCGAAAGAAAAAGGAAATAGAAAAGAAAAAGAACAGAACAAAAGACATAAAATCTATCTCTGTTTGCAGGTCAAATGTCCATAAAGGCTGCACACTGTTTTTGAAAGTGGTGCTAGTCCCTGCAAGGAACTAAATTCCTGTGGTCTCTTTCCAAGAAACAGCTTATCCAGAGCACAATTGGATCATCTCCCAACCTCTCCTTCTCCAGAAAGAATTTTGTCAGCTGAATCAACCACCTGGCCACCAATCTTTGCTGTGGTGCTGTCTCCACTCACAGGGATGTATAACATAAATAGGTCCTTACCCAGAGGCCTAGCCAACAACCCCCCCCCCCCCCACTGCAAGGCAAACCATGTATTGCAAAGAAGAGGGCCTTTTCCATAGTGGCACCCCAGTTTCTGACTGTCCTCTTAAAGTAAGGAGATACAATCATGGATAGTCCACTCTATTTGTTGTCAGTTCAAGTTATTTCTATTTGCTCAGGAATCTTAATGGATGTCCTTGTTTGTGTGCTTGAAAAGCTTTTCTGATGGTTAAGTGACTCGCTTGCTTTTGCAGGACTATTTCCACTTGGAATTTTGATGCTAGCATATCTCACTAGAATCTATTGGGAAGAAATAAAGGTTCAACACCATATTTAAAACAATAAGGAAACTTTGTCCGAGATCATAGAAAAACGGGGGCTTGATGGGTAGCCGATTTCCAACTTTTGTTGTGGTGGTGGTGGTTGTTTTGTCTACCTGCTCTGGAACTACTAATTCAAGGACTGGCTGCAAAATGCCCAATGTTGCCAAAGAAGAGGAAAGAGTGATGATTGAGAAAAGCCAAGCCGTTTTGTTTTCTGAAATAGGGGGTTTGGATCAAGCTCAAAGAGAACAGCCCCCAAGGCAAATGGGATAGAGGAAGAGAATGCTTGGCAAAATGAAGTTCCCAGGCTCGGTTCAAATGATTTGCCACTCTTTTAATTTAACCTGAATGAAAGCCCTGGGAGTCAAGTTACTTAGGAAACTTATTTGTGGGTAGTCGTTTGATTTTTTTTAAAGTGTGCCTGAAAAGTTAAAAATTAGCCCGGGGAAGAGGTAGGGGAGCGTTCCCGATGAGCCCCCACCCCACTGCCAGTTCCCTGATAAGATATAAGGAATGGACAGTTGTTGGTAGGCGCAAGACATATTTTGACAAATTTGTATTTGGCAGACTTCAATGAAGGACACCAGTTCCTGCTTTGTCTTTCCCTCTTAAAGGAAAAGTGAAGGCAGAGGGGGGACATTTGAAGGAGGACATGGGTGATGTTTGTTTGTGTGTGTGTGTGTGTGTGTGTGTGTGTGTGTGTGTTTGGTGCCCATCTCCTTCATTGCTCATTTGCATTCCCTGCAACTTCTGGCTCCAACAAGGAATTTTAACTCCTTTTGCTTGCTTAAACTCCTAAACCAGCTGGCAAAATAGGAAGCTTTGGGGAAGATTTGTCGATTGGTGGGCAACTAAAGACTAAACGTCATCCAGTTCACCAATTCTCTGTATTAACAGGTGGGTTTGTGCCTTTGAGTTACTCTGGACTCTGAGGTGGCCCCTGCAGTTTTTTCTTGGTACCGTATTTTTCAGAGTATAAAACCCACCTTTTTCCCCTCAAAAAAGAGGGTGAAAATCTGGGTGCATCTTATACAATGAATACAGCATTTTTGGCCTCCTGAAACCCTGCCCTGTTCACCAAAATGGCCGTGCGTAGCCTTTAGGAGGTTTCCAGAGTGCTCCTGAAGGCTGGGGAGGGCAAAAATGAACGAAAAACAGCCCCCCACCACCACAAACACTCTACAAGCCTCCTAGAGGCTATGCATGCCCCCTTTTGACAAAAAACAGTCCTGTTTTTGTGAAAAATGGACCATTTTTGGGAGGTCTGCAGAGTGCAAAACCTTTTTTTTTATTTGTCTCTTCAAAATCTTGGTGCATCTTATACTCCAGTGTGTCTTATACTCCGAAAAATATAGTATTTTTTTCAGAAGTGGTTTGCCCTTGCCTGCCTCCCAGGGTTGAGAGAGAGTGAGTGACTGACCCAGGCCTCCCAGCTGGCTTTGGGTCTAAGGCGGGACTCGAACTCCTATTGTCTTTGGGCAACAGGCATGTGAAATTTGTATGTTTCACAGAAGTGAGTCGAGAAAAAAATGTTATGTTATGTTAAAAATTAAGTAGAGGATATACTGTATGCTGTTTATAGTAAAACAGACCAATAGAGAAATGTAAAATGATAATTTGTTGTAATTTTTGAAGGGGCAATTGAAGATATTGTTTATGTATTAAGAAAAAAATAAGTACAAAAATGGAAAATAATGAATGAAAATAATTTGCCTGAAAGTGAAAACCAAGCTATGAGGTAAAATGGATTAGGTAAATGAGAGAATGTAAAAGGAAAGAACAGATCAACACTTTTTTTTGTAATATGTGTACATTTGTATGTTATCCGTATTGTGCAGATCACAGGCTGCCCATGCTTGCCATAAAGCTGTACTTAGCCTTATGGCTGGGCAGAGCATCGTCCCTCTCAGCTTAGTGGAAGAACAAGTGTTGTAGGAGGGTACAGAGGGAATTTTTTCCTGCCCAAAACAGGAGAAAATTCATGGAAAACGCATGTGAATCAGCTGGCTGAAGGCTTTGTTTTTTGGGCTGTGAAACATTGAGCTCATATATATCACCAAGTTTCTCTCTTCTTGCTTCCTGTCCACATTACACGTTCCTATTTTGTTTCTTGAATATAACCAGATAGATCTTTCCAAACCATGTTTACCACTAACATGCAAATTAATCTCTTTCTCTCCTCCTTTTTTTAACCCCCCCCCCCCCAACACAGCCTTCCCATTGAATTAATTCACTGGGGAAAGAGTGAATTCTCTGTACACAGAGTTATAAATCAGAAACCTAATTAATATAATTTGACAATAGGGCTGAGGAGGAGGAAAGAACAGTGCCAGTTGCGAGCACAATGGGCTCATAGTGTTGTCCACACAAATGGTTCTTGCCCCTCTGACTCCTACTGAACCTCATACAGTGAAATCTCAGTATCCTGTTATTCAAGGCTGCTGCCTATATTAGTTCTGACTTTTTGGCGGCGGCGACAGCCAGGAGTAGCAGTGGCTTGCAGGCATCTCAATTGCTTTTCACCAATGAGGAACGCTCAGGTGGATTGAACAGGCTCTCCCACTATCTTTCTTGCAGTTTTGAATGTTACAGCAGGCACTGCAGAGGTGGGTTCCTACCGGTTTGGACCTGTTCAGCCGAACCGGTAGTAACTTGGCAGCCTGGGTCGCTGCAACCAGCAGCATCTCAGGCCTGCCATGCCCCTGAACTAATTCTCCTACAGCGGCGCCATCTTGATTTTCGGTTCTGCACATGGGCAGAACAATTGTCACTGCAGAAATGTAATTTTTTTGCCTTTTCTAACGTTTTGCGCATGCACAGACCTTTATAATTGCAAATGTGCATGCGCGCAGAGCACAACATTTTTTGCATGCCAAACTTGCAGTAATGCCGGCTGCAACCCACCCCTGATGCACTGGGTGGTTTTAAATAGCTGCAGATTCTTGTTTTACCTCAAGGAAGATGCTGTAACTTGCAGTTTTGATGAGCTGTTCTGTCTTTACCTGGAAGGGAAGGTTGTTCCTGGTAGCTGCTACACCATTGCCTTTCCATTGATCCACTTTGGTAATTTTATATGCTCCTTTTAAAAATCTTCTGTATGCCGTCTGTCAAGTCTCCCCCCCCCCCATCACCCGGGATGGAATTACAAAAGATTGAAATCATGCAATGTTATTTTAAAAAAGCATAGAATTGATTGATTACATTGCCATCTAATAGTTGGCGACTCTTAGCAACCACATGGATCAGACCTGGGCATTTTATTTTATTTTATTTATTTTATTTTTTTATCCGGGCTCGGGGATGACATCCAGGGGTGGGCTGCTATGGGTTCGGGAGAACTCATAGATAACGTTATGACCAGTTCGGAGAA
The DNA here is from genome assembly GCA_039707465.1 of Rhabdophis nuchalis. Classification (NCBI taxonomy): domain Eukaryota; kingdom Metazoa; phylum Chordata; class Lepidosauria; order Squamata; family Natricidae; genus Rhabdophis; species Rhabdophis nuchalis. The sequence goes on along the minus strand of CM077646.1, from coordinate 176,956,817 downwards.
CCTCCAAATCCCACCCCTGGCTGGACCTGCCCCGCCCCACCCACCCCTCTCACCTGCTCCTCCCCACCCAGGATTCTCCACACAGCCTGTTTTGGATGTCAAGTAAGTGCAGGACCCACGCGGAGGCTCAGGCCTCCTGGAAGGAGGCAGAAAAACAGGCCTGGGGAGCAGTTTTAGCCCTCCCAGAGGCTCGAGGAAAGCCGTCACTACATATCTTTTAGATGGAAAGATACAGATTTTATTTATTTATTTATTTATTTATTTATTTATTTATTTATTTATTTATTTATTTATTTATTTATTTATTTATTTATTTATTTATTTATTTATTTATTTATTTATTTATTTATTTATTTATTTATTGGACTTCTAGACCGCCCCCTCTCCCCGAAGGGACTCGGGGCGGTGTACAGGTACAAATTAAAACCATACAATCAACATACATATAACTAAAATCGAATTAAATAAACCCCTGTACAAATTTATAAAAAATTAAAACTTAACCTTAAAACCAAATCACAAAATTTAAAAATACAAACTGAGGTGGGAAAGCTGGAATTAGGCCAGGCCGGCTAGATGAAACAAGTGGGTTTTGAGTTTCTGGCGGAAGGAGCGGAGATCCGTGGTCGTTCTAATGTCAGGGGGAAGGTCATTCCAGAGGGTCGGGCCCACCACAGAGAAGGCCCTTCCCCTGGGCGTCGCCCGCTGGCACAGCCTAGTGGACGGCACCCGGAGAAGTCCCTCTCTGTGTGAGCGAATCGGCCGAGGGGATGTGTGGGGCAGGATACGATCCCGCAAATAACTAGGTCCTGTGCCATGGAGCGCTTTGAAGGTGATAATCAACACCTTGAAAATATTTTCAAAAATATTTGGATATACTTGGTAAATATTAATGTCCTTAACTTTTTATTAGTTGTCCAAAAATCTTGTTCATTATCATAATAATATCCATCCAATAAGAATTTGCATTATAATTTAATATGGGCTGCAACCTGGACCTCACTTAGAAGTGTTAGTTTGATCCTTTGACAAATGTATTTTAAATCTGTCTTAAGCTTTATTTCATTTATTTGAGAACACACACACACACACATGTGCAGACCTAGACACCCACACACATATTCATTCATTCATTCATTCATTCCTTCATTCACAGAGTGCTCTGCCTGTACTAGTCTATGACCTCAATAACTGAATTGAATTGAACTTATAAGGAGTTGCAAGTGAATAGGCCCAAAAATTTGTGTCAAATTTATTATATCTCAACCATAGAAAGTATGAAAGCAAAAAATATCTTTATTTTTTTAAACGTTTTTAAGCCACAAGAATCCATCTAACATTTATCAAAGCCTGAGGCAATTGAAAGGGTAAAGATACACCAATCCTATATTCTAAATTCCATATAAGCGTCTGGGCAGGTGGGCGGAGCCTCCTCCGATCCGGGCCGAACTAGGAGCAACCCAACTCTGCTGCTAGATCTGTTCTTAAATCCAGGTCAGAGAATAGTAAGATCTCCTTCATCCATGATTTGATTGTTGATTGCATGACTGGCCTTGTTTGTCCAAAATGTAGCTGAGTGAGTTGGCTGGATCAATATTAGATTATTATTATTTTGGGTAGTCAAGGCTGTAATTGAGTCAAGGAAGGGGGAGGAAAGCCCCTATAGGAATCCCCTCCTCTATCTTGTCCTTCTGGCTCTTTTAGAGCCAATCCAGATGTCTTTACAAACAGTCCTGTACTTACAACAACTCATTTAGCGACCATTTGAAGTTGCAATGGCACTGGAAACGAAAGTGAGATATGGCAGAAGTCTCGCACATGCATGTGAGCGCGAGCATCAGCACGAGCGAACCGGTAGTAAAAAAATTGGAAACCCACCACTGTCTAGCAGACCAATATATTAACTCAATATATGGGATGCGGCTGTGACTTTTTTTTAAAAATGGACAGGTGCACCTCATCTAAGTTCTTTCCTTCTCTGCTGGCAGTTTAATCCCCAGGGCTCTAATTCACTATTAAATGCCTCACATACTTCAAATGCAGAAATTGTTGCATTTGGAGATACTATGCTGAGTAGGAGACTTGTTTAGCCTCTAAATTGCTGACCCTGTTAGTTCCTGAAAGACGCTCTGCTCTTAATTTGGGGCTCTGTAACATAGATTCGGGCTGCTCGTTCTAGATGAGTCCATTTCTCTATTGATTTCTTTTTATCAGCCCAAAGGATAGAAATCACTGAGGGGAGATCTTGAGACACTTGCCAGTGGTTTGTCAACTTGTGTAGGCCACCGGAAAGCGTATACAGATTTAGAATGTTTGCATCTTGTTCAATTATGGTAAGTAAAACCCAAGAGTCACGCTGTGGATCCTGTTACTAATGCTGTGCTGTTTCTGACAGCTGTGAAATATGGCGGGAAATTGAGATTTGTATTGAAACAAGGTTGATATCAGGTTCTCAAACATCTATGAAATGCACAAGAACCAAAATTCTCAATCTTAGAATAGAATAGAAGAACAGAGTTGAAAGTCTTCTAGTCCAACCCTCTGCTTAGGCCGGAAACCCTACACCCACTTCAGACAAATGGTTATCCAACATCTTCTTAAAAACTTCCAGTGTTGGAGCATTTACAACTTCTAAAGGCAAGTTTTTTTGCCTTCAGATTAATTGGATTAATTGTTCTAACTGTCAGGAAATTTCTTCTTAGTTCTAAGTTGCTTCTCTCCTTGATCAGTTTCCACCCATTGCTTCTTGTTCTACCCTCAGGTGCCTTGGAGAATAGTTTGACTCCCTCTTCTTTGTGGCACCCTCTGAGATATCGGAACACTGCTATCATGTCTCCCCTGGTCCTTCTCTTCATCAAACTAGACATACCCAGTTCCTGCAACCGTTCTTCATATGTTTTAGCGTCCAGTCCCCTAATCATCTTGGTTGCTCTTCTCTGCACTCTTTCCAGAGTCTCCACGTCTTTTCTACATCGTGGCGACCAAAACTGTATGCAGTACAAAATGTATACCATGTTTCCCAAAAAATAAGACTGGGTGTTATATTAATGTTTGCTCCAAAAGACACATTAAGGTTTATTTTTCCGGTTAGGTCTTATTTTTGGAGACATGCATTACTAAATGCATCCTTTGGCTGATGCCCTTAACTGGGGCTTATTCTGGGGGGGGTAGGGCTTATATTATGAGCTTCTTGCCCTCGGGTGTTTTGCAGAATAGCTTGACTCCCTCTTCTTTGTGGCAATCCCTGAGATATCAGAACACTGCTATCGTGTCTCCCCTAGTCCTTCTTTTCATAAGACTAGACATACCCTGTTCCTGCAACCGTTCTTCATATGTTTTAGCCTCCAGTCCCCTAAACATCTTCTTTGCTCTTCTTTCTAGAATTTCCATATCTTTTTTACATCGTGGTGGACCAAAACTGGATGCAGTATTCCAAGTGTCTTTTTTCTTTTTCTTTTTTTAATTTAAATTTATATCCCGCCCTTCTCCACAGAGGACCCAGGGCGGCGTACAGGAAATTTAAAAACACACGAATACAAAGATAAATATATAATTTAAAATAAATATTAAACATTCCCATCCTGTACTAAAACCAAATTTAAAATACCCAATTAAAAAACTTCCTAAAAGTCCCCACGGGAGGTTAGGCTAGGCCGGCTTGTTGGAACAAATATGTCTTTAGACATTGGCGGAAGAGGCGGAGGTCGGTGATGGTACGTAATTCAGGGGGTAGGTCATTCCAAAGGGCTGGGCCCGCCACAGAGAAGGCTCTTCCCCTGGGTGTCGCCAGTCGGCATTGTCCGGCCGACGGCACCCTGAGAAGGCCCTCTCTGTGGGAGCGTATCGGTCTAAGGGATATATGTGGCAGGAGGCGGTCTCGCATATAACTAGGCCCCGAGCCAGGGAGCACTTTAAAGATGGTCGTCAAAACCTTGAAGCGCACCCGAAAGGCAAGTGTGGCCTTACCAAGGCATTATAGAGTGGTATTAACATTTCACGTGATCTTTTGATTTCTTTTTTCTTTTTAAAGAATCTAATCTTGAGATTGCCAGCTTTAAAGGGGCTCTATTTTAAAGATTCAGTTTGTGTTCTAATTTTGATATAATCCATATTGTACATTTAAAAAGTTTTTGCAGAAAACTTTAGGAAGCATTTATTTGAATTAATTGGATTCTCCTGCTTTTCTCTTTGATTAGCCACGGTGCTTTCTCTTTTACTGTATTCTAGATCAGGGGTGGTCAACCTTTTTATACCCACCACCCACTTTTGTATCTCTGTTAGTAGTAAAATTTTCGTACAGCCCACCTGTTCCACAGTAATGGTGATTTATAAAGTAGGGAAGTCAATTAAATTTAAAAAAGGAAAGTGCTTCAGTATTGGACAAAACCCCTACCGCCCACTATGAAAGCTTGAATGCCCACTTGTGGGCGGTAGGGACCAGGTTGACTACCACTGTTCTAGGTTATAGCTAATGGATATCTCAGTGACTATGTTTCCCACAGTTTTTACCATTTCCAGTGACCAGCCTTGTCTTCTTACTCCACCCTCACCTCAAAAATAAACCCAGATTATAGCAAAGAGAATCACTTACCAAGGTAGAGTAGAAAGGTTGTGAGGATTGTGTCAGAAGAATAATTTGGGGCTCCAACTCGAGCTAGGGTTGCCTGTGTGTGTGTGTCTGTGTGTCTGTGTGTGTATTCATTCACACACACACACATACAAAACACACAAACTAGTATAGATCTATTTTAAACTATTTAGTTCTCATCAGCTAGTCACACCCTTGCTAGACTATACTAGTCTCCCTTCATTTATTTATCAGCAAAAATGCAACACAAAATGGTTTTTCTGCCTGGAAGGCTCCTGGAGTGGGGCTGAAAGGCAAAAGGGAAGCAGTATGTTCCCTCCCATATTTGGGCATACCAGGTGCTTTGACAAAACACTTAATCATTCCCCTGGCTCAACTGATAAGGGAGGAGAGCTTGTGGTTTAGAGGTTAATATAACTGCCTAACATGTAAAAACAGTCCAAGTTTGAATCCCAGCAAGGGTATGGCTAGCTGATGAGATCTATATTAGTCTCCCTTCATTTATTTATCAGCAAAAATGCAACACACACACACACACACACACACACACACGACTTCGATATGAAATGAGACTGGCAATCACCCAGTTAAAATTTGTGCATCCACTCTACTTTTCCCAACACAACTTAATGTGATTCATAGCCCCTTGGAGTGCCAATCCCCCTTGCTATCCAAAGTCTCTTGGTCACAGCCAGGTGACGGTCACAAGATTTTGGGGTAGTTAGGAAAAGCACAGAGCATAAAATAAAACAGTAGTGGAAAGGAAAGAAGGGGGAAAACCCACACATAGGCACACACAATTCCTTCCTTCCCTCCCCTGGGCACAAAAAACAGAAATTTGGAGGGACTTAAAAGATTCTTCTTAACAAGCAGGTATCTGGTTCAAACCCCAAGCTTATGGTGACTAGACGTCCCGCTTTTGGCAGGACAGTCCCGAGTTGCAGCAATTTGTCCTGCGTCCCGCACCGTTGTTAAAAAGTCCCGATTTGTTGTAGGGAACTGCATTTCCCTGCATTTGTTGTAGGGAACTGCATTTCCCAAGATGCCTCAGGTCCTCCAAGTGCTGAACGTGCTTTTGCAATTGACTCCAGCGAGGCCCAGTAGCCGCCACCGGGGTGGCGGACGGGGGAAGTGGCGGCTGCCGGGCCTTGCTGGAGTAGCCGGTAGCCGGTGGAGGCCCAGTAGCCACCGACGGGGGTGGCGGAGGGGGGAAGCGATGGCTGCCAGGCCTCGCTGGAGGCCCTTCGTTGCTTCGGCAGGGACGTCGCCCCCCCCCCCCACTCAATGGTGTCCCGCTTAGCCGAATTACAAATCTGGTCACCTTATCCAAGCTCCTTTACAGCCCTGGAGCAACACCCATAGACAAAAATGGTCTGTGGCTAGCTGGATGAACTGACTAGCTAACTGGCTAACTAGGTCCGTTAGCCAGGTTAGTCTCAAGTCCTCACGGAGTTGCCATATAGTCAGAAGAATAATTTGGGGTTCCAAATTGAGCCGGGGTTGCACAAGAATAAATAAAAATGAGATCCAGGCAGCTGTGAGGAAAGGAAAAATATTCATTCCTAAAAGCAAAACAGTTTGCTTGCAGGGACAGGTGACAAAGAAATGGAGTAGAGTGGCAAACTTTTATAGGGGGAGCTTGTCCGGGGCGTGGAAAGTGTCTATATGCTGAGAGGTGTGCGTGTGTGCCTGTATTCTTGTAACCATAAATTCTGCTGGGAGACTTAATTTAATTGACTCTATTTGTGTTTGCAGACTTTATCTTTTGATATGGGGATTAGGTCAGGGGAACTTGTTTTGGGATTTGAGGAAGTTTGCTAATTTGATTGACTTGGAGACACTGATTCTCTGATCTTTGTGGATTCTGTTAATATTTTAAGGGAAGATGGAAACAGTCTAAAGAATGAAATATATTTGGATATAAAACTTCTCACAATTGTCTTATCAGAATGGAATGCCCTCCACTTCAATTCATTCTTTTCCCAGAGGATTTATGGACAGAATTTTCAGGGGGGGGGGGATTACCATATTTTTCGGACTATAAGACGCACCAAGATTTTGGAGAGGTAGATTAAAAAACAAAGTTTTTGCACTCTGCAGGCCTCCCAAACTCTCTGCACGCCTCATTTGTTGTGAAAAATGGGGCATGCAGACAGTCTGAGAGGCCTGCAAAGTGTTCCTGGGGGCTGGGGGGGGGAATGAGCAAATACTGGCCCATTTCTCACTCATTTTTGTCCTCCCCAGCCCCCAGGAGCACTTTGCAGGCCTCCCAAACCCTCTTGTGTCCATTTTTGCCAAAAATGGGATGCACGGGGGCAGGGTTTCGGGAGGCCAAAATTGCTGTATTCAGTGCATAAGATGCACCCAGATATTCACCCTCTTTTTTTGGGGGGGGAAAGGAGCATCTTATACTCTGAAAAATATGGTAGTTCCCTTCATTGTTTTCTAAAGTTTGTGGCACCATACAATGCAACGAGATTGGGACATAGGTTTTGTCTTTGTAGAGTGCCGTTGTAACTTTGAATGGTCAGTGTAGGTAGTTCTCGACATACAACAGTCCGCTTAGTAACCGTTCAAAGTTAACAATGGCACTGAAAAAAGTGACTTTTGACCATTTTTCACACTTAGGATCGTTGCAGATATTCAGGTGCTTAACAACTGACTCACATTTATGACGGTTGCAGTGTCCTGGGGCCATGCGATCATCTTTGTGTGACCTTCTGACAAGCAAAGTCAATGGGGGAACCAGATTCACTTAACATCCATGTTACTAATTTAACAACAGCAGTGATTCAATTAACAAATGTGGCTGGAAATGGGACAAGAAAAGTCATAAAATGGGGCAAAACTCAATACATTTCTCACTTAGCAACATAAATTTTGGGTTCAGTTGTGGTTGTAAGTTGAGGACTACCTGAAAATGAATGGTTGTAAGTGGAGAACTACCTGTATTCCGATTATCTCTTCTTGTTAGTCCTTTCGGATTTCCTAAAACCACCACCTGAAACTTTGGTGCTGAGAAGCCACCCCAACATGAAGATGCTCAGCAGTGCATTAAACCGCTTCCTGCACTTGTGTTCTCCATTAACAGTCTTCTCAGCCCCAACTGTAAAATTTGACCTGGCATTTAAAAATAGCTCCTTAAGAATTGCTTAGAGTTCCTCAGCAGAGGTTGCCAGCCAGGGAAAGAAAAATTGGCAAGCTCGCTCGCTGCTTAATGTTTCGAAATTAATTTTCCCTGTCAAGACTCTTCTTCCTTTTCCCTCTGCTGTTTATGTAGGAATGTAATGGGAATGTAATTGAAACAACCAAAATTTCAAAATTGCTGAAGGCACTGTAAGAAAAAAGAAGTTTGCTCATTGTTCTCATTTTCTGTGTATTGTCATGTTCACTATTAATGTGTTTATTTCAACTTATTAAACATGTACCTCCTTCTTCTATTCTATTCAGCTGAATTCTCATGTTCACTATGTTCACTACTGTCAGGTCTGCCTCTGACATTAACCAAGAAAGGAACCACTCAATTCCATTTTGAAGAATTAAGAGTATTTTTACTGGTTATGAAAAGAAAGCAGCTAAGTAAAGCAAGGTCTGAGATCCAAGCGCGTGAAATCATACATATCAATATATGTCCAGCTCCTTCCACCCAACAGTCCCCCCCTATTGTCCAATCCACAAATCCCTCAGGTGTCATGTGGGTTGCATCTCCAGGAACATCATCAGGATGGTATGCAAGACGGTTGGCCTTGACCATCTCAAGGCACCAGCCATCGGTATGCAAAGTAGATGGTGAGAACATGCTCCCTTCTCCAAATCTCCCTCCTGCACCATATAGTCCCATTCCCAAATACCAGAGCCCCTCCCGCCCTGTTTCAATGGCAGCCGAAGCAAGCAGCAAAGCAGAGGCTGACATCTATCCTGTTTCCCTGAAAATAAGACCTCCCCGGATAATAAGCCCAATCAGGATTTTGAGCGCATGCGCTAAAATAAGCCCTCCTTGAAAATATTGCAACACAGCAGCAGCCATGAGGTGACCACACTTGTCCCTCCTGCACCTCAAAAATAATAAGACCTCCCCGAAAATAAGGCCAAGTGCTTATTTCGGGGGTCAAAAGAAAATAAGACCCTGTCTTATTTTCTGGGAAACACGGTATTACTGTATTTATTTCAACTTTTTAAATGTGTACCTCACTCTTCTATTCAACTGAATTCTCAAATATTATCAAAATAGAGAGCCAGTTTAGTCTAGTGTTTAAGGCACCAGACTAGAAAAGAGGCAAACATGAGTTCAAATCCTGCCTTAGCCATGAAAGCCAACTGGGTGACATTGGGCCAAATCTTTTTCTCTCAACCCAACTCTCCTCACTGGGTTGTTGTGGGGAAAATTGGAGGAAGCTGTGTTGGATAGGTTTGCCGCCTTGAGTTATTTGTAAAAACAATAAAGGTAAAATATAAATAATAATGATAAAGTCTTTTAATAATGTAATAATAATATAAATATAACATAGAATAATTTAAGAACAACAACAATACTGGTTGCTCAAGAACAAGCACTACAAACTAATGCCATGAAAGCGAAGATACAAAAATCCACTGACAATCCAAACTGCCGACTTTGCAACAACAAAGTCAAAACTGTTTCACATTTAATATGTGAATGCAGCAAAATTGCACAAACTGAGTACAAAGCTAGACACGACCAAGTTGCTAAATTAATCCACTGGTCATTATGAAAAAACCTGACTTATCTGTATCCAAAAAGTCATGGGAACACAAAGTGGAAAAAGTTACCAAAAATGAGAAGGTGGAGATCTTGTGGGACTTTCAAATACAGACGGATTATCATTTGGAACACAACACGGCAGATATCATGGTTGACGAGGGCCGAAGCTTACAGTTTATTGATATCACTATATCAGAAGATGCCAGAGTCAAAGAAAAAGAACTGGAAAAAATCACAAAATATCGTGACCGAGCCATCGAAACTACATGGCTATGGATGAAATATGTAACAGTGATACCCATTGTCATCGGGGGGGGGGGGGGGGCACTTGGTACCATGTCCAAGAATTTTACAAAATACATCAAGAAATTGCAGCTTCCTGCAGTAACACCAGTGGAGCTGCAAAAAACTGTGCTACTAGGAACATCATATATTTTAAGAAGATACTTGGTTGATGCTGGCAACAACCCATATCAACCATTAGCACCAGTCAATGGCCTTTGTGACACATCTTTAAATGTCCACTTGACCGAGTTTCATGTTTAATGAATAAATAAATAAAACAAGAAACCATATTTTCAATGCCAGTGGGACAAGACTCTAGTATCAAATACAAAGGTGAATGAACTTATTTTCATCTTACATTGATATTGGTACTATTTAATCTCTTATGGGAGGATATTCCACAGAATGGGCACCGCCGACCAAAAGGTCTTCGTAGCTGATGCCAATCAGAGGCATATGGATCCTGGGTCCTTTTGGAGAAGGGCGGGATATAAATTGAATAAAATAAATAAAATAAATAAATATATGGGGCAGGTATGACCAGGCAGTTCAATTCCTTACATACCTGCCCTTTGGATGCTCTTGACCCCTCCGCATAGACATCCCTGCACTGAAATGGGTCCTAGCCAAGAGTGTCCCTTTAGGTCACTTTAACCAAAATTGTTTAGGTTGACACTAAAATGGTAAACTTGGACCCATTAAAATTGTATTCTATGTTTAGAGTTTAGAGTTTATTGGTTTTTTATACCGCCCTACTCCCAAAGGACTCAGGGAAGTGTACAGGCAAAAAAACCACAAATATATAAAAATTAAAAAGAAAGCTTTTAAAATACATAATTAAAATATTGGCTGAAACGTGGAAAAAACCCAAACTAACCCTGATTAAAATAATAAAAATTTTAATTTAAAAATTTTAAATTTTAAATTTTTTAAATCATGCTTTATGCCAGCCCGGCTTGTTGAAAGAGAAAGGTTTTGAGACCACGGCGGAAGTTGCAAAAGTCAGGGATAGTTCTTAATTCCGGGGGCAATTCGTTTCAGAGGACAGGTGCTCCCACGGAGAAGGCAGTCGACATTGTCTAGCCGACGGCACCATGAGGAGACCCTCTCTATGGGAGCGTACTGGCCGGTGGGAGGCTCTCGGTGGCAGAAGGCAATCTTGTAGGTACCCAGGTCCTAAGCCATGGAGCGCTTTAAAGATGGTAACCAATGTTCCTAGAGTTAGATGCACTACACAGTGTAGCCATTTCCTTTTAACCCAGCTTAGCTTCTGGTTCAAACACAGTCATAATCCAACAAAGAGCACATGATATTATATCTTTGTGCAGATGGCACCGACTTCAATAACTTTGATGACTGAAGCTGAACATCCAAACAGAAGTCCTCATCCTGATAAGAATAGCACTTAACAATAGCACTTGGACTTACATACCACTTCACAGTGCTTTACTGCCCTCTCTAAGTGGTTTAAAGAGTCAACATATTGCCCCCAACAATCTGGGTCCTCATTTTACTCACCTTCGAAGGATGGAAGGTTGAGTCAACTTTGAACCAGTCAAAATCGAACTGCAGGCAGTCATCAGAATTAGCCAGCACTACTGCACCACTGCGCCATGAGAAAACAGCACAACAGCTACCTGTGATCTTGCCTAGATCCTGATCAGCATGGATGAACATGTCCATGGGCCTTGTCTTAAAAGGGTCAGCTTTCTTCATTTTCTACTCTATTGCCTTTAAAGGCAGCACAAATTGGTCACCTTTTTGAGAAGGTCCTTAATAATATACTTTAATATATGTTGGATATTGGACCATTCACAACTTCTGGAGGCAGGTTGTTCCACAATTAATCAGTCGAACAACTTGCCTGCAGAAGGTGTGAATCCCCCAATACCAGACGTTTTTAAGAAGCGATTGGAAAATAATTTGTCTGAAATAGTATAGGGTTCATGCCTGAGCAAGAGGTTGGAGTAGAAGACTTCCAAAGCATAGGTGAAATCCAGCAGGTTCTGACAGGTTCTGGAGAACCAGTAGCGGACATTTTGAGTAGTTCGGAGAACTGGTAAATGCCACCTCTGGCTGGCCCCAGAATGGGGTGGGAATGGAGATTTTGCAGTATCCTTCCCCTGCCATGCCCACCAAGCCATACCACACCCACCAAGCCATGCCACAGAACTGGTAGTAATTTTTTTTGAATTTCACTACTGCTTTATGGTCCCTTCTAACTCTGTTATTCTATTCTGTTCCATTCTGTAATTACAGAGTTGGAACTAAAGTGAGATTGAAAATCTGGACTTCCAGAATGACAACTGGGAATCCTTGTGGATTCATTTTCTTGAAAACTGTAAGGTTAAAGCTGGCAACTTTCTGGATCAGAGGCGTTTTCCCTTCTTTATAAAAACCGTTCCTGGGAATGTGTTCACCTGGAGGTGGCTTGTCTTGTTGCAGCAATGGGAACAGTCCTCCTTCCCATTCCACCCACCCACCCCCAGCCAAACATTTCTCTAACTGTGTGCTATTAAAAGAAGAAAATCAATTGAGGAAAAGAACTGGCAACTCTTAAGATGGGAGCCACTCACCCTTTCCCACAATTACAACTGCATTGTGGTTCTGAAAAGTACAGTGTGTGTGCAATGGTGTCATAATAGAGTGCTTTCATGCACCAGTTTTGAAACCCTTCCAATCTAAAAATTCCCCTATTCCTATGGGGAACATTCTGCCTTCGAAGTTGAATTCAAACGAAGCAACATCAAATTCCTGTACATGACGCTCCCTCCCCACAAAATACAGAAGGAGGAATTTCTTTTATCTGCCTCGCAGATCTTTTGTCCTTTTCTCTGTCTGCTGCCATATTGATTCCCCCCCCCCCCGCCCTCACTAACACCTCTGCTGCTCATGCACTTTGACCTCTCTGGTTCCTTCAGTTTGTACCATTCTAAGACAAATACAGAGCATGAGAAGCTTGGGCAACAAAATGTGTATTTGTATTGACTACAAATACAATACGAATTTGTATTTGTGTTGAATTGTAGAAAGTTAGCATTAATGCAATACAAATTTGTATTCGTACTGAATTGTAGAAAGTTAGCATATAATGAAACAAGTATTTGCATTTGTATTGAATTGTAGAAAGTTAGCACCCACCCCTTTCCTAGAAAAATGAAATATTTTAGGAAGTATTAAAAAGGCAGAATATTATATTTCCCTGGATTAGAAAAGGAGAAACATGTTTTTAAAGACAAAGCAGCTTCCTGCAGCTGCCTACCCACCCACCCCTCAGCTCCAGGGTGATGGGATTAAGACATGGCCCTCAGGACATGGTAGGATTAGCCCTCTACCCATCTCACCACATGGCACCTGGGAAGATTACATCAGCCAGCAAGGCTCAACCAAGTCAGAGAGACAGGCAGCCTACAGGCAGCTAAGACATGCCCCTCCCCGGGTAGTCTGACCACCAATCAGAATACATTTCTTACACAGGAAGAGGAGGCTCCAAGGCGGGGTCCAAGACAGGGTATAAAACTCAGGCTCTCTCAGCATCTCCTCCCTTTTTTCTTCAAGATCTTCAAGGCATGTGATCCCTCTTTCCCTCCCAAGACCTCAATCCAGAGATGGGTTCCTACCGGTTTGGACCAGTTCAGATGTGTAACTTGGCCTGCCACGCTGCTGAACTGGTTTTCTTGGCGATGCCTATGGAGGCGCTCTCTTGTTTTTTGCTTCTGCGCATATGCAGAACAGTGGTGGGTTTCAAATTTTTTAGAACCTACTCTGTAGGTGTGGCCTATTTTGTGGGCGTGGCCTATTTTGTGGGCCCTGTCATGTGACAGGGTGGGAGTGGCCACCTTTTAAAATGTGGTGAAACTCATTTAACAACACTCTTGCTTAGCAAACCAAAATTTTGGATTCAATTGTGATGATAAATTCTCTTTCTTTCTTTCTTTCTTTCTTTCTTTCTTTCTTTCTTTCTTTCTTTCTTTCTTTCTTTCTTTCTTTCTTTCTTTCTTTCTTTCCTTCCTTCCTTCCTTTCCTTTCCTTTCCTTCCCGTTGGGTCACTGGCAGCGGCGGGCCAGATTTACTTCCAGATACGCCAGTGGAACCCCCTCTCACCGGTTCTCTAAATTTCACCAATTGGCTCTCGCGAGTAGGTGCGAGCCTGCAGAAACCCACCACTGATGCAGAAGCATTTTTAAGTACTGCGCATGCACGCATAACACACATCACACGCAGGTGCGCAGTGCGTCCCTGAGTGAACCAGCAGTAGCAGCAGCCAGAGCCCACCCGTGCCTCAAACCATGTGGTCCTGTCCATTATCAATAAAACTTTATTCCAAACAACTTCCACGAATCCAGTGTCTTTTTCCCCACTTGGAACTGAACCCAGATGGACATTTTTTCCTACAGAATTTTACAGTGGTCTGAACCATACGGAAAGAAGAAGAAAGAAGTAGCATCATTAGCGACGAGGCCTTGAGTAGCCTTCTGGAGGTGGAAGTGAGAGAGACGAGTGCTTTAGCAAGCGTCTGTGAGATGCTGACTATAAGATGGGAAGGAGTCACCTAATCCTGGACGTGCAAGTCAGAAACTCTGTGATGGGTCCTATTAACTGTAGAATTTCCACTAGGCATGCTTGGGTTAAGATCCAGGCTTTTCTTCAACAAATCCACAGGGAAATAAAGCTACACTGCATTTTCCACGACTTTTGGCTTTCAGAAGTTTTCAGTCTCCATTCAAAGTTTGTTTCGTTGAATAGCTAAACAAAGTGCAGGAAAAATCAAAGCCATTTTTCAGTCTCGCCTCCTCCCTGATCATATCTTAAGGGGGGGGAAACAACTCTTGAAGTAAAAGCACTGTACAAATCAAAATAATCAGTCTAAAGTTAGGGAAATTTCTAAGGCAAATTCTGATGGACAAACTCCATAAAATATTTATCCCAGGGTTTTATGTTTGCAGCCAGGACTTGGAGATGGACTAGCATGGAGCTGCCACCAGGTCTTGATCTGGGAAAGCACATATAAACTTATACACTGCCTAAATTTGATGCAATACCATGAAACAAATATGAAGGCAAACATATTCTTAAGCAAATGGCAAGCAGCAACACACTGAAGCACATAAACAGCAAATATAAACAAGTGTGTCTTGATAACATTTCAGATAATGTTTACTATCGTGTTTTTCGGAGTATAAGACAAAGCTTTTTCCCTCAAAAAAGAGTGTAAAAATCTGGGTGCGTCTTATACACTGAATACAGCATTTTTGGCCTCACTGCCTTTGCAAAAATGGCCGTGCATAGCCTTTAGGTGGCTTCCAGAGTGCTCCTGAGGGCTGGGGAGGGCAAAGATGAGAGAAAAACGGCCCGTTTTTTGCTCGTTTTTGCACCCCCGAGCAAAAAGTGACACTGGTTAACTTATATTTACCGAATGATAAACAAAATGAATTTCTTGGAAAAATAACTAAAATCTTGGAAACTGAAAGGGTAGGGAAAGTTATTGTGGCTGGGGATTTTAACCTAATTAGGGACAAACTAGATAGTACAAACCCTACTCGTTATAGAGAAACAAATAAAGGGGGGATTTTAAATAAATGGATACTTCGAAATAATGTTGTAGATGCTTGGAGGGAGTTGAAAGGTACGGAAAGGATATACACTTTTTGCTCTAAGATATATAATACATATTCAAGAATTGACTATTTTTTTGTTTCTAAAGATCTGTTAAATAATATAGATAAAATAGATGTGGGAATTTTTAAGGATTCTGATCATGCAGAGATAACGATGGAAATAGATTTTAACTTTGAGAAGAAAGGAAGAAGTTGGAGATACGATGAGAAACTGTATAAGAATGAGGGAGATAAAAAATGGATACTTAAAAAATGGGAAGAAAGCTGGAGATTGAATGATACCGGAGAGGTTAAATTTGAAATTGTCTGGGACGCTATGAAAGCTGTTTTTAGAGGGGAAAGTATTAAGTTATCAAGTAGGAAATATAGAGAATATAGAAATAAAACGGAACAGAATATAAAACAGATTAAGGCATTGGAGAGTCAATTCTTACTTACGAAGGATAAAAAGTGCTGGGAGGAATTAAATCTACTAAAAAATAAATTGATTAAAGATGATGTAGAATTGGTCAAAAAAAATATAAGATATTTAAATAGAAATTTTTTTGAATTTAGCAATAAAAATTCTAAGCTATTAGCAAGGATGGCGAAAAATAAAAGTGAGAAGAGGGAAATTGGCTCTTTGATAGATGAAAATGGTACAAGATGTTATAAGATAGCAGAGAAATGTGAAGTAGTTAAGACTTTCTTTCAAAAATTATATTCAAAAAAATCAATTGATTTGGAAAAATTGGAAAATCATCTTAAAAAGTATGTAGTGAAAATAGACCAAACCTATAAGGATTTGATGGAAGGGGATATAACACAGGACGAGATTAAGGAAATAATACAAGAGATAAAACTAGGAAAGGCTCCAGGCGAAGATGGACTTCCCGCTGAGTTTTATAAGGATTTTAAAGAAATAATAGTACCAAAATTACAAAAATTATTCAATGGAATTTTATATGGTGGAGAAGTTCCGACCTCATGGAATAGAACAGTAATATCAATAATTCCTAAGCCAGACAAAGATGTGGAGCGGATCGAGTCCTACCGACCCATTTCTTTAATTAATCAGGATGCAAAAATATTCACTGCCATTATAAGTAAGAGATTAAGTAGGTTTATAGATAAATATATAAGCTATAATCAAGTAGGTTTTGTTAAAGGTAGATATATGAGTGACATAATTAGAAGAGTATTAAATATTATAGATGTAGCCGAATATAATGGTGATAAAATAGGTATAGTATCATTAGATATTTTTAAAGCCTTTGATTCTGTACAATGGGAAACTATTAAAGTAATTACTGAGGCATTAGGCTTTGGTAATAAATTCATACATGTTATTTCAAAATTGTATCAAAAAAGTAATGCAAAAGTGAAGGTAAATGGAATAATGACGGGAGAGATTACCCTGGAAGCAGGTACGAGACAAGGATGTCCCTTGTCTCCAATATTATTTTTATTGGTTATGGAAATATTGACTAAAATGATAGAAGAAGATGAAGAATTGAAAGGGTACAAGGGATATAAGATAAATATGTATGCAGATGATACTTTGATTATTTTGAAAGATATAGAGAAAGATCTGAGGAAGATAAATAAACACTTGAAAGAATTTGAGGAAATGACAGGTTTGAAAGTAAACTGGTCAAAATCTGAACTATTAATGGATAAAAGTGGCAAGGAGTGGGAGAATATGCAAGAACAATTCGGGATAAGAATTAAAAAAAAAATTTTTTCACATGCCGTCGAGGTGCTGTCCCGGTGTCTGGAGGCCGTACGGATCTGGATGGGTAGTAACAAACTCAGGCTCAACCCGGCCAAGACCGAGTGGCTGTGGTTTCCGGCACCCCGGTTCAGCCAGATAAGTCCAACACTGGCCATTGGGGGCGAACAACTGGCCCCCGTGGAGAGGGCGCGCAACTTGGGCGTCCTCCTGGATTCCCGGCTGTCCATGGAGGACCATGTGGCGGCCGTGGCCAGGGGGGCATTCTATCAGGTACGCCTGATACGCCAGTTGCGCCCCTTACTGGACCGGGGAGCCCTTCGCACAGTCACTCAAGCGCTCGTGACATCCCGGCTGGATTACTGTAACGCTCTCTACATGGGGCTCCCCTTGAGGTGCACTCGAAGGCTACAGTTAGTACAGAATGCGGCCGCGCGGGTGATTATGGGTGCCACAAGGCAAACCCACGTAACACCTCTCCTGCGCGAGCTGCACTGGCTGCCTGTGGCCTTTCGAGTGCGCTTCAAGGTGCTGATGACCATCTTTAAATCGCTCCATGGCTCGGGGCCTAGCTATATACGAGACCGCCTCCTGCCCCATACATCCCTTCGTCCGATCCGCTTCCACAGAGAGGGTCTTCTTCGGGTGCCGTCGACGGGGCAATGCCGGTTGGCGACACCCAGGGGAAGGGCCTTCTCTGTGGCGGGCCCGGCCCTCTGGAACGACCTACCCCCCGACCTCCGTACTATCTCGGACCTCCGCCTCTTCCGCCAACGTCTTAAGACGTATTTATTCCAACAAGCCGGCCTAGGATAGCCCCCATTTCTGACTTTTTAAGAAAATAATTTATAATTGGCAAGGGTTTTAATATTGGGTTTTAGCACGGGTTTATTAATTTAATACATTTTAATAGATATTTATTGTATTTTGTGTTCTTAAATAATGCCTGTGCGCCGCCCTGGGTCCTAACAAGGAGAAGGGCGGGGTATAAATTTAATAAAATAAATAAAATAAAATAAATGTTTATTTATCCTCTTCAAATCTTTCTCTATATATTTCAAAATAATCAAGGTATCATCCGCGTACAAATTTATCTTATATCCCTTGTATCCTTCCACTTCTTCATCTTTTTCTATCAATTTAGTCAAAACTTCCATAATTAATAAAAATAATGTTGGGGACAAGGGACATCCCTGTCTCGTACCTGCTTCCAATTTAATCTCTCCCGTCATTATCCCATTCACCTTCACTTTTGCACTACTTTTTTGATACAATTTTGAAATAACATGTATAAACCTATTACCGAAGCCTAATGCCTCGATAATTACCCTAATAGTTTCCCATTGTACAGAATCAAAGGCTTTAAAAATATCTAGTGATACTATACCTATTTTATCCCCATTACTCTCAGCTACATCTATAATATTTAATACTCTTCTAATTATATCACTCATATATCTACCTTTAACAAAACCTACCTGATTATAGCTTATATACTTATCTATAAATCTATTTAACCTATTACTTATAATGGCAGTAAATATTTTGGCATCCTGGTTAATTAAAGAAATGGGTCGATAGGACTCAATCCTCTCCAAATCTTTATCAGGTTTAGGAATTATAGTTATTACCGTTCTATTCCATGACATCGGGATTTCTCCACCGTATAAAATTCCATTAAATAATTTTTGCAATTTTGGTATTATTATTTCTTTAAAATCTTTATAAAATTCAGCAGGTAACCCATCTTCACCTGGAGTCTTCCCTAATTTTATCCCTTGTATTATTTCATTAATCTCATCGTATGTAATATCTCCTTCCATCAAGTCCTTATATGTTTGATCTATTTTCACAGCATACTTTTCAAGATGATTTTTCAATTTTTCCAAATCAATTGATTTCTTTGAGTATAATTTTTGAAAAAACTTCCTAACTACTTCACATTTCTCCAGTCTCTTATAACATCTTATACCTTTTTCATCTATCAAGGAGCCGATTTCTCTCTTTTCACTTTTATTTTTCGCCATCCTTGCTAATAACCTAGAGTTTTTATTACTAAATTCAAAAAAATCCCTGTTTAAATATCTTATCTTTTTTTTAACCAATTCTATATCTTCTTCTATCAGTTTAGTTTTTAGTAAATTCAATTCTTCCAAACATTTCCTATCCTTTGTAAGTAAAAATTGGTTCTCCAATACCTTAATCTGTCTTGTATCCTGTTCCATTTTACCTCTGTATTCTCTGTATTTCCTACTTGACAACTTAATACTTTCTCCTCTAAATACTGCTTTCATCGTGTCCCAAACAGTTTCAAATTTAACCTCTCCATTATCATTAAATCTCCAACTTTCCTCCCATTTTTTAAGAATCCATGTTTTATCTTCCTCCTTTTTAAACAATTTTCCATCATATCTCCAACCTCTTTCTTTTTTTCTAAAATTAAAATCTATATCCATCGTAACTTCTGCATGGTCGGAGTCCTTGAAAACTCCCACATCTATTCTATCTATATTATTCAACAGGTCTTTAGAGACAAAAATATAATCAATTCTTGAATATGTATTATATACCTTAGAGCAAAAAGTGTACACCCTTTCAGTACCTTTCAACTCCCTCCAAACATCTACCACACTATTTCGAAACATCCATTTATTTAAAATTTCCCCTTTATTTGTTTCTCTAAAGCGGGTGGGGTTAGTGCTATCTATTTTATCTCTAATCATGTTAAAATCCCCCGCCACAATCACTTTCCCTACACTTTCAGTCTCCAAAATCTTAGTTATTTTATCAAGGAATCCCTTTTGTTTTTCATTTGGTAGATATAAATTAACCAGTGTCACTTTTTGTTCGTTAATATTCCCTATAATTATTAAATATCTTCCTTCCTCGTCTCTAATTACTTGTTTTTTTTCAAAATATACCCTATTTGATATCAATGTTGCCACTCCTCTAGCTTTGGAGGTTCCGAAAGATTTTTCATAAACTTGCATACCCTTTATATTCATTCTATTGAAATCCTCAGATTTTTGATGAGTTTCCTGCAAAAATAATATATCTGGTAAGTCCCTTTTAATTTTAAGCTCCAATCTCCTCCTCTTTATTTGGCTACCTGTGCCCTTCACATTCCATGTCATTATTTTTATAAACCGCATTTACGCGGTAACTTTTTTAATCCTAGCCCCTTCTCTTCCTTTACGTGCCCACCCAACACCAAACAAAAATAACATACAAAAAAAAGACATAAGACACAACAAAGACAAACTTAAAACACAACAACAACAAATAACAATTAATCTTCACCCCCCACATCCTCATTCGAGTTACGCCTCTATATAAAGAGTGTGGGGGGGGGGAACATGCCCATGGTCGGGTCATTTCTTTCGGGTTATTCTTGTATTCCACTTTCAAAAAAAGAAGATAACACTGGCTTGTCCCCGCACTCAGCTTCCTGCTTTCTTCTAAGATCCTCCTCCTTGGCTGACGCTCTCTTAGTTTCTTCACGGGTTTTCTTATGTTCGGACATTGCCGGAGAGATTTCTTTCCGTTTTAAACTTTTAGGATCTTGACCACCAACTGCTCCTTTTTCCTCCAATGTTGGAGATTCCACTTGTATTCCACCCATTTTAAGCATATGATCTTTAATTTCTGTTAAATCCTCGTCTTTCTCAATCAGCCCGAGCTCCCGTATCAATCTTATGGCATCCGTTTCCGAAGTGATAGTTTGCATTCTCCCTTTGTTAAAAAATTTCAACTGCTGTAATGGTCTCCAATTATACTTAATATCATTGTCTCTGAGGACTTTTGTAATTGGTTTTAAAAAAAATCTCCATTCTCTTTCTTCTCTAGAAATATCTGGAAACACTTGAATTTCCTTCCCCTCAAATTTTGGGGGTTCTCCCAGTTCCCTTATTTTTCCCATAACTTCTAATTTATCTCCAAGGTTTGCAAATCTCACAAGAACATTTCTATTAGCTCCACTTTGTCTCTTGTAACCAATTCTAAAAACACTTACTAAGTCCGCTGCCATGTATACAATTGATGCATCAAGTTCATTCAGCCATTTTAACATTCTTTGCTTCAAATTATCCACCCTATCCTCCGAAATTCCACGAATAACAACATTATATTTTCTTGCATCTTCTTCCAAAAGACTGATTCTCCTATCCTGTTGCTGATTTTTTTAAAAAATCCCTTCAAACTTACGATCAGACTGTTCCTCATGAACATAAATCTGTTTAATATCATCCTTTATAAAATTAATTTCCGCGTTTTGCTTTGCAAAGTTAACATTCATGTCACTAATTTCTTCTTTGGTTTTTTGAATTTCCAATGTCAAATTGTTCAAACGGTCAGTTACAACAGTTAGTTTTTCCCCAATTGTATTTAATGCCCCTATGATTCGTTCAAGTTCAGAAGGCTGTTGAGTCATCGTGTCGAATCAGTAATCTCTTTTTTTAAAAGAAAAGAAATAAACCTGCCAAGAGGGTCTTTATTGAAGAAAAAGGGCAAAACCCCAAGTAAAATAAAGCTGAGACGGCTTTTAAAACACCAAAGAAGCCAGGACAGAAGTAAAAAGGCTATAATCCATAGTTCATAAAATACAATATCTGTGTCTTTATAGGCGTTGCCAGAAGCTCACTCGCTACATTCAGCATAAACAGTCCACTTAAAAAGTTCAAAAGTTCAAAAGCTTGCAATCCACATACCTCAGCTAATTTTCCGCTGTCTTTGTTTACTTAACTTTCAAGCCTGTGTTTATGCCTCGTAGCAAGTAAAGGAAACCTGCAAATCACGGTGCTTGTCAAAACAAAGGCAAACTGCCTATCTCCGCCGCTTCGGTCAAACCTCTGCTTCCCACGAAGAAACGAAACTTTAAAATTCAAGCAGTCCGGTTTGATCTATCGGTGTAAAAATCAATCTACACAGTCCTCCGCCTTTCCAAACCCGTTGTAAACAATCTCGGCTTCTAACGGTGCATTTAATCACTTTTAATCCACATTTTGTTAAAAAAAAAAACAACCCTACGAAATGGAGGAACGTCCTCTCGCTACTCAACCATTAGCCACGCCCCTCAATTTTTTATTTGAGATGCTACCATTAAATCTGACAGAGAAAGATATGGAAGGATATCAGAAGAAATTAGATAAATTCTGTAATGGTGGGAAAAGACCTAGGTTAATGAAGAAAATGTGGTATCAAAACCAAAAGGAAGGTGGATTGGGAATTCCCAATCTACTTAATTATTATCGGGCCTATAGTATTAGAACTGTGGTAAAAATACTTAAAGGAGGAGATGGGCACTGGGGAGATTTAGAGTTAAAAGATATTAAGAGATCTGGTCATGCATGGTTTCTAGACAAAGCAAAATCAAAAAAGATAATTAATAGTTATTGGTTAAAGGGATTGAGTAAAATTTGGAATAAATTTGTTAAAATATTAATCCCAGATATAACCTTTTTGGGAAAGACAATTGGAAACTGGCCGATTAAAACCAATACAACCCGTGAGAAAGTAATTGAAGAGGAAAATATAGAAAGTATAATAGACTGGTTAAAAGCCTTAGGAAATGGGCAGAATTATAATAGCAAGATATTGGAAAATAGAGACGAATATTAAAATAGAAGAGTGGTATTGTGAAATGTGGAAATTAGCTTTAAATGATAAAATGACATGTGATATTAAATTTAGAGAGGGTGTGTACAAAAAAGACGTTTTTTGGAAGACTTGGAAGCCATTTGTGGACTATGCACTTGGGACCTTGGATGCTTCGACACCTGTACCCAGAGAACGTGGATTTTGGAGGACTTAAAGATATTTGAAGATACCTGAAGAACCAAACTCTCCTTTCCATTGTATAGCACTGGGTGAAATAGTGTATTGTATTGTACTGTATATGTTATTTTTGTTATAGTGTTTAAAAAATAAAAAAGAATTAAAAAAAAAACACTGCCTAAATTTGATGCAATACCATGAAACAAATATGAAGGCAAACACATTCTTAAGCAAATGGCAAGCAGCAACACACTGAAGCACATAAACAGCAAATATAAACAAGTGTGTCTTGATAACATTTCAGATAATGTTTACTATCGTGTTTTTCGGAGTATAAGACAAAGCTTTTTCCCTCAAAAAAGGGTGTAAAAATCTGGGTGCGTCTTATACACTGAATACAGCATTTTTGGCCTCACTGCCTTTGCAAAAATGGCCATGCATAGCCTTTAGGTGGCTTCCAGAGTGCTCCTGAGGGCTGGGGAGGGCAAAGATGAGAGAAAAACGGCCCGTTTTTTGCTCGTTTTTGCACCCCCAGCTCCTAGGAGCACTCTATAAGCCTCCTAATGGCTATGGATGCCCTTTGACAAAAAGTGGGCCCGTTTTCACAAAAAAGGGGCCATTTTTTGCTCATTTTTGCCCCCCCAGCACTCTACAAGCCTCCTAAAGGCTATGCATGCCTTTTTATTGACAAAAAATGGGCCTATTTTTGGAAGGTCTGCAGAGTGCAAACCCCTTTTTTTTTTTAAAAAAAAATTGCCTCTTCAAAATCTTGGTGCGTCTTATACTCTGAAAAATATCATTGTTTTTTTTGCATCATCCTAATGTATGTGCTTTATTCACTGTGGGGTCCTTGGTGCTCTCTAAGCTTGCAGGTTTTCTTGCAGACGTTTCATTACCAAACTAAGTAACATCATCAGTACCAGCGAGGGCCCCACAGTTCAACCCTGAGCTGCAAATATTATCTGCACGCTTTCCAGCACTGCGAAAGGGGGACTCAACAAGTAAATGGAATTTTAACAATAAAATGAAAATGAAACTAAATACCGTTTGCCTTCATTCTAGTTTGTGTTTCTTCTTTAGCTCTCCCTTGTTCCTAAACACATCTTTATTTACATTCCTGGTACATTTCCTAGTAACTTACGACAAGGATATTACTATTGCTGCTTAGATGAATGTCTAAGCTTGCGCTACAGATAACAGGATCCAACTTCCTCCTGCCAAGGGTGTAACAGACCTTGTTTATGGGAATAATCTGCACTTTTGCTACAATCAGCATTATTTCCAGGAGGTTCTAGTTAACGTTTATCTTCAAAATCTCATTTGGTGTAGTTTAAGAATATTTAAATTGCAGCAGTGATGCTTCTGCCTAATGTCAAAGTTATTGTTAGTAGCTTCAATGTTATAAAAGGGGGAAAAAGTGCAACAGATAGACAGCCACCACCACAAGCCTGAGTAGCATACTTCTCCGATTGAATACAGATGAATTTAATGAGGTCTTCCCCTCATGTTGATGGGGAATGTCCTCGCTGAAATTCAGGTATCCCATTTGAACGGTTACAAACAAACAGCACTGTTTTCTCCCTGTTTACAGTTTTTAAGGTTCTGTATTTTAATGAACCGAGTTTAAAAGAGGCAGATTTAATATTTAAGAGATCATTTGAAATCACCGTCTACGTGGAAACTGCAGTGAAAGATGTTATAGATCTGCAATTAGGAATAAAAGAAAATGCAAATAAGCCTGCAATAGCATACAGAGATTAATACGTCAATATGAACTGCGCTATCGTTGTGACACAGGTTCAAAGACAGCAGCTGAATGTAAAGGTAAAGGCAAAACCTGCAGAAAATGGAATATAGGGGGTGCTTGCCAGAAAGCCTGTTGCTGCAGGGGTCTCCAACCTTTGCAACTTTAAGTCTGAAGGACTTCAGCTCCCAGAGTTCTCCAGCCAGCTTTGCTGGCTGGAGAACTCTGGGAGCTGAAGTCCTTCAGACTTAAAGTTGCAAACTTTGGAGACCCCTGGCTTAGAGAATAAGCAAAGCATTTGCTAAAGACAAACAAAATCAACCACTATTTAAAAAGAAACACAGTACCACAACCAAGCTTCATAAATCACGTCTAGGCCCATATGTCATACATACACACAAAATCCATCCTAGTAGCACAGAAACTGAGTGAATTTAATCAAAATTTGATTGAAACCCATTGGCTATATCTCATTTTGCCGTAACTGGGGAAAAAAACAACAACCTGTTTTTCAGGTGTTGTGAAGATTGCCCGAAAATCACCTGGCGATCTGGATGATTTTCGTGTTAGCGCTAATTCACTATCACAGGCTGACAATATCTCTTCTCCAGAACTAAGGTATTCATGCTGCTTTTGCTGAGTGATCTTTTAGCAAAATAGAACTAGCATAATCTTGAATCTGTAAATATAGAGGCATATTTTGAGGGGCTTCTCAACAGAAATACATTCCTTGGAAAGGATTATACTTTTATTACCGACTTGTTTGTGGAGTCCTATCTGCAGAGAGACAGAGACCAAGTGTCACAAGACCTCGCTGGGCACCTGAGGCTATTTAGACAACATCACTGTCATAGCAGAGAATGATGAGGTGTATCTGCAAAACTTCAAGACAGCATTGCAGACAAAGCATATATCTTCAGGGTTCCCTAATCTTTCTGGCTTTGTGGACTAGCAGGGTGGGGTGGGGAGAGAGGATAGTTCTGTGTGAGTGGCGGACGAGCGCATGCGCAGCTTCATTTGCATGAGCAGTAGGCATGCGTGCATGCCACTCGCGCAAATGGAGCATTTGGCGCACACACTCACCTGCTGCTGTGGATGCGCGTGCACATGTTGCTCGCCTACCACTTCGGCAGCACAGTTCCGAATGTCTGAAGGCTCAGTAGTGGGCCACTGCCTTAGAGTGTGAGGTGACAATTGTGTTTTTAAAAGCCATTATTACATATTGTTGTCACATCATGAACATATAAGGCCTAGAGCAGTGCTGGCTAGGGAATTCTGGGAGTTGACGTCCACATATTTTAAAGTTTGAGAAGCACTGGCCTGGAGTAACACGAATATTCAAACAATTGTGAATGCTCCACAACTGCCACATTGATTTTTGATTTGTTAACTATTATTACTATTTCCCTGCCAAATTTAGCCACCAGGAGGAGGCTTTGCTAGTGAGGAGGTCATGGCAGTGGAAAGGAACAAGCAAAGTGTTGGAAGAAATAGCCATCTGGTTCAGTTGCAAACCTGGAGAAAGGTGCTGGAGACAAAACAGAGGCTGGAGGTTGATTGGAAAGAGGGTCCATTTATTGATGAAGCAGAAGCATATGGGTGGTTCTGGGCAGCTGAACACATGGGGTTGAGAGTGGGGGGGGGAGGTGTTATACCTTATCTTGAGCTTTGAACTTGAGCTTCCTGTTCCTGTGCAAGGACATGCATTCTATTGGCTGTTGTAGGGGTCATAGTTGGCTCTGTAGGTTGTCTGAGCCAAGCTTGGTTGAAGCTTAGTCTGCTGATTCAATGAAGGGGCTTGTTGGGCAATTCCTATTGTGGCTGAGGGCTAATCCTACCTTTGTTCAGACCTTGCTGCAGGGAATTTGCTTATGAATATCTCTTTAATTCTTAAGTGCTGGCATCTACTGAGGGCCATCAAGAAAGGTGGGGGCTGCTTTCTGCCTCCAAGAGCATCTTTCTCCATTTCTCATCCAGGGAAATATAATATTCTGCCTTTTTAATATTTCTCAAATTATTTCATTCTTCCAGGAGAGGGGAGAATGCTAACTTTCTACAAAAGAAAACAATGGTTTTTAACATCATCACTTACTTTCACTACTGAAGGTGGCTTGTAATTCTTACAGTATAGCCTTGACCTACATGTTCTGTACTGTGGAGGAGAACAATGCATGTCTAACAGCTTTCATATCATAGTAGTTTCCAATTTTAAAGAAGAATCACATGTAGACTCGGAAGCCCTGAGGTCTGTTTGAGGATTTAAGCATTTCAACCAACCCTGGTTTAGAAGGGAGTTTGTTCTCATCATGGATCATCAGCCACCATTATAAATCTTCAATGCCTCAAAAGAGTTTCTGCTTAGAGCAGTTGCTTTAATCCAGCACTGGCCTTTGTTCCTTGGAGAAAGCAGAAACAAGGCAGAATTCAAAAGGACATTCAATATGCAAATGCCGGTGGATTGTTTGTTTTACCCCTGCAGAACAAACCATCTGAAAAATCAACATTAGATGGAGTTTCCTTTGACATGTTTTCTCTCACAAGGGTCGAGACTCTTCCTGTCACAGCTGAGATAGTTTAGAGAGAAACAAGGAGAGGCTTAATACTGCCTATTATTCCAGAATGACAAGAACACCTAGCAAACGCCCCAGTTCTTGGAGTTTTATATGCTGTGGTGAATGTATACTTGATGGCAGCTGCATGATGTGGGGTTGGAGGGTCATCACACCATTTGGGTTGAGAACTTGAGTGTTGGAAGGGCTTGAGCACCTATCAGTGGTGGGATGCTGCTGGCTTAACAAACAGCACCTAAAGCACTTGTGTGCAGCACTGAAAATGGAGCATTTAAAAGCTTCCAAGTCAGCAATGGTAAGTAGAACGGCGAGGGGGTGGTGGAAATCAGCTGTGCCACATGATTGAGATGAGCTAGAAAGCAGGAAATAAAGGACAGGGTAGGGAAGGGGCGGATGGGCGGAGCCAGCTGATCATCAGAGCTACCGGTTCACCTGAACCAGTGCGAACCGGCTGAATACTACCTCTGTTTCCTATCTTGGGGGAGTAAAGGAGGAGACTATGATTCATTATGCTGTTTCATGGCCAGAACAAACAGATCAAACAATGTGCCATGGTGTTCAGGTTGTCAGCATGTCCCAAAGTTGTTAAAAACTACTTCACCTGTGAGAACCATCTGCTTAATATGGCAAAGGATTAATGTGGATGTCACCACACTATTCGAGGCATAATATTTCTCAGTGTCAATGGATGCATGTTCAAAAGTGACTCAAGGCGTTTCCAGGAACTTCAACAACAAAAACCACTCATACCACATATGTAATAAGGGACTCCCTGCAGAAAGCAGATGTTCCAGAACAAATAGCAAATGACAGTAGACCACAATTTTTTGACAAATAGTTTTGGCATTCCAGAAAAGACATTTCACTGATCTACAAATGAAGAGTTTGTTGGAAGTTTCAGGGATACTTTGAAAGCAATATTGGGAATCAAAAACTTATACTGTACATTTTTTGTTGGCATATCTCAGTATGGTTCACGTACCAAAAAGTCAAAGGCCAGTGATGCTTTGATTGTACCTCATGTTCAAGGCTGGGCCTTCTCAAACCAAACTGGAGAGAAAGTATTCAGAACTAACAGCAGGTATAAGTAGGTCCTCGACTTACAATCATAATTGAGCCCAAAATTTCCATTGCTAAGCAAGACAGTTAGGTGGGTTTTGCTCCGTTTTACAACCTTTCTTGACACAGTTGTTAAGCGAGGCACTGCGATTGTTAAGTTAGTAACTCAGTTGTTAAGTGAATCTGGCTTCCCCATTGACTTTGCTTGTCAGAAGGTCACAAAAGGGGAATCACATGCTCCTGGGACATTGCAACCGTCATAAATACAAGTCAGTTGTCAAAAGTCTGGATTTTGATCTTATGACCATGCAACGGTCGTAAGTGTGATAAATGGACAGAGGTCATTTTTTTCAACACTGTTGTAATTTCAAACAATCACTAAATGAATGGGTATAAGTTGAGGACAAGCTGAGTAATCTTCTCACAATGAAACAGGTCTACCTAGCCAGCTGAAGGTCAGAGGTACAGAAACAAGTGGAGGCAGTGAATTTGGAAACGCAACAGTATTTCCTGAGTTATCAGCAGAAGTGCCTCTTGCCAAACTAAACGTATAACCGGTAACTCCCAACAGTGGAGTAGTTAGATATCTCCCAGTGGAAATCCTTTTTTCTGGGACAGATAATTTGCTTATGAAAGCCATCAAAATATTTAGATATGTAAACATAAGAGTGTATACTTTGGCAAGGGGGTGTATCAGGTTGTTGTTGTTGTTGTTTTTGTTGGTTAATTAATCATGGCTAAGATCTTACATTTTACTTGTTTGTTTTAACTTTGCAGTTATTCTTCACATTGACTGGTGATACTAGAGGTTTCAATGTGAACAGCCCAAAAACCTTACGCTCAATTCAAGTGTCTTTGGTTTGAGCTGAAGAAAAGGTCCCTGGTAACTCTGATTCTTGCCTTTGTGATATATTTCTGGCAATGCAGAAAGTAGAGATAATACCTTCAGATTAGAAAATGTAGAGATTAATTTTAAAAAGTGCAACCCCAACCCCCTAACAGTACAATCTGAATTTTCACATAAATCTTTACTAAAATATGCTGCAAGGAAATTCTTTTATTTTGACAGGCGTCTGGGATTGATTCAGCCTTTATTGGTTGTTGGGTATACTGTATATACATTTAAAAATCTATACACGTGAAATTGATATTATTTAGATAGATGCTGTTTATATCTTTCATTTTTAACTTTGCAGATTGCCTGGAAGATCTTTGGATGGAAGAGCTGCATGGAAATATTAAGATTAAAGAATTTGAAATTATCCTCCCTGAATCTCAAAGAACTGTGGGAAACCACAATGATGCAAATGAACTGTTAATGCTTCCCTGCATTCCATATGGTTCTCAGAAAAAAGAATTATGATAGCATGTTCTGATTTGTGTTGGCTGAGAATGTTTGAAAGCTGCAACCTGTATCTTCAAGAATGAGCCTCAGCAGCGACCATAAGCGATTATTCTGACATGCCACACAAAACCTGGGGTAGCTCTTGAGCTGAAAAAAGTTGGCACTTCTGAATTCAGCCATAGTTTGTTCCACATAGTGTTATCTCAATCACCCTACCAGTCAGCCAATTAATAACCGTAATAACTGTGCTGTGCCACAACCAGCAGTTTCCAACCCATAGTGGCTGGGTTCCCATGCTGCACTATGGCAAAATCCAGCTGCGTGATGGCTTTGTGTAATGAATAAATCTGGGAACTGACTTTCATTAGAGCTTGCAATGTCTGATCTGTTTTGTTGCAATGTTGAAAAGTAGGTTGCCTATTAAAAAGTGCATCAAAGCAAAGATGGTATTCAGCAGGTTTTGACCTGTAGTGGGTTGCCACAGGTACGGTATGGTACGGCCATATCGGTAGTGGCCTGGAGCAGCTGAGAGTGTACTGCTATGGTGGCTCGTTTGGTCCACCTGCCCGCCCATGCTCTATAGCTGTATTTATGCTAAAAGGCACACTGCACACGTGGGCTCAGTGTCCAGTGCCCCTGTGAGCCCCAACAAGCAGCTGGTTTTCGCAGGGGCAGTGGATTGTGCATGCGTGACAGCCCATGTCAGGTACATGCACAGCACACATTTGGCGTGTGCACGACCAGCGTACTGGTAGCGACGGCAAGAAGAACCCACCACTGGTTCTGACCAGTGGCAGAAATTTTGAGTAGTTCGGAGAACTGGTAAATACCACCTGTGACTGGTCCTGCCCCCCATCTATTCCCCCATCTCTCTATTTTCGGTGGCTGACCCCTGGTTTAGGCCACTTCCAATTTCTGTGGCAATAGTCCTGTTTGAAAACAGCAAGGAAAATTAGACAAATGAAGTTAAAGCAAAGTTTCCTGCCTTTAGTGTATTTGTGAACATGCTGGTTGATATAAAATCATAATTTTATATAAATCCTCAGATTTACCTATTAAAGCTAGCTTGCTTTTCACATAATATAGCCCAGAGGTAGGATTCAGCAGGTTCTGACCAGTTCTGGAGAACTGGTAGCGGAAATTTTGAGTAGTTCAGAGAACCAGTAAATATCACCTCTGGCTGGCCATGCCCCCATCTATTCTCTGCCTCCCGAGTCCCAGGTGAACAGGAGGAAATGGGGATTTTGTAGTATCCTTCCCCTGTCACGCCCACCAAGCCACATCCACCAAGCCATACCACGCCCACCAAGCTACGCTCACAGAACTAGTAGTAAAAAGTTTTGAATCCCACCACTGCATCAGAGCGATCTGCATTCCTCTAACACGGGTCAATGTAGTTTTGAGACTTAAAATGCAAATGTCCTCTCAGTCAGTTTAATTGCATGCAGTAGAACCTCTGGTTACAACCATAATTCATTTCATAACTTTAGTCACAAATTTTGGAAATTTGGGGCTTACAGAAAAATTGGTGTGGAAGGGGAAATCGGTCGCGGGGGGAAAATGTGAATTTTTTGGTTGGAACTCGATTTGGTCGTGGTCCGAAGCGTTTGTGACCAGAGGTTCTACTGTACATTTAAAAATGATAGGAAGACACGGCATCAAGGCAGTTCTTTAGGTAGGATGTATTTGTTTCTTCTACTCCACTGCAAAGCTGAGTTGCTTAGGGGCCGCTGATATTTTAAGGATTTAGGATTCCTGCCAGGTATAATACCCTGATTTCATTGGCAAATGCTGGCAGGATTTCAACAGAACTTTACATGGCCTGTTCGATTATATGCCGAGGAGCAGCTGGGGAAGTGGTTTCAGTTACCCAGGATTCTGCTGGTGACTGCGGTTAGTCGAAGGGAGCAGCCTCCTCTTAATGACACACTTGAGCTCTGCTTTAAAAGTTTAGTGGAAGGCAGCTTTCCATCCACACCACGGTGAGCAGGACACGAGAAGAGCAATTTTGGGGGTGGCGGTGGGAATTAAGCTGTTTGTTTTATGGATAAGTATAGTTCCAGCTATTTCCTGCGCATTCCAGTTGCACAGAAGATCACCTCTGCCAATTTGCTCTTGACATATTTACAGATGGAGAAAGCTGTCTCTGGACTCGTGCTTGCAAACATTGTGCTCCGTGATGAAAATGTTCCTTTGGATCTGAACAACACATATTTGTCCCCCTGTGCAGCAAGAGCCAGCGTGTCTGCCAACTCTATTAAAGGCTAATTCTACACCTTTTAAAAGGAGGAATACATGTGTACGCCAGCACGCACATAGAGGCACAGAGAGAGCATTTTTTAGCTGGCATAATAGAAACCCAAATCCTCTCCAACTGGTTTTCTTCAGGTTCCATACCCAAATGAGTGAGATTAAGTGATTATTGTTTGGAAGCAAGAATAAATGAGGAGGGTTTGGGAGATGTCTCCCTTCCTGACAATGGGCATGTCTGGAGTTTGTTAAGAAACTGACTGGTATCAGGGGCTGCGCCTTCACAAGGATTTGCGAAGGAATGGAGAAGGTGATCTCATTCTATTCATCTTGGATTTGATTCCAACCTCAGCCTTGGAAAAAGGAGATGCCCCTACAGTGAGCCTGCTACAGGCCTTCGTTATTTAGGGTCTGCCAACTCACACTTGCTTGTTGCTTTTTCTCTGGCTCTTCCTCCCCGTATTAGGGGATTTTAGAAACTATCTGGATGTGTTTCAAAGCTTGGAATTTTGTAGCATGTTGTATTGTTAACATGATGGGGATCTTTCATATGATAAATTGCTTAAATTAATAAGAACAATCACCACCACCACGACAACTATTATTCTGTAGTTAATCTTTAGTGAGATTCACAGCCTTTGGGGCTGGTTGGTAGCTCAACAGCTCGAGTCCTAACCAAGGACCTAGGAACTGTTCAAGTAACATCGGAGGATATAAGCTGTTCCAAGTAGGGTGGTTTTTTGTAGAGTCAGAACAGTGGTGGGTTTCAAATTTTTTAGAACCTACTCTGTAGGTGTGGCCTATTTTGTGGGCATGGCTTGGCAGTCATGTGACAGGGTGGGAGTGGCCACCTTTTAAAATGTGGTGAAACTCATTTAACAACGCTCTTGCTTAGCAACCAAAATTTTGGACTCAATTGTGATAATAAAATTTCTTTATTTCTTTATTTATTTCTTTCTTTCTTTCTTTCTTTCTTTCCTTCCTTCCTTCCTTCCTTCCTTTCTTCCTTCCTTTCCTTCCCGTTGGGCCACTGGCAGCGGCAGGCCAGATTTACTTCCAGGTACGCCGGTGGAACCCCCTCTCACCGGTTCTCTAAATTTCACCAACCGGCTCTCGCGAGTAGGTGCGAGCCTACAGAAACCCACCATTGAGTCAGAATGTCCAAGTCCGGTAAATTTAGAATTTCTAAATAGTGAGGTAGCCCTTTAGGTATTGCTCCAAGGGCTCCAATTACAATCAGGACAACACACAATTTCTTTTTCCATAGTCATTCAACTTCAATTTGCAAGTCCTGGTACTTTGTAATTTTTTCTTGCTGCTTATCTTCAATTCGTGCATCACAAGTTATTGCAATGTCAATGAACCATACTTTTTTCTTTTCAACTATTGTCATGTCAGGTGTGTTGTAGGCCAAGTGCATTATTATTATTATTATTATTATTATTATTATTATTATTATTATTATTATTATTATTATTATTATTATTATTATTATTATTATTAAAAATATTGCGACCTGGCCATTAAAACTACATGGCTAAGAATGAAAAATGTAACAGTGATACCAAATGTTATTGGGGAACTTGGTACCATGCCCAAGAATTTTAGAAAACACATTAAGAAATTGCAGCTTCCTGCAATAACACTAGCGGATCTGCAAAAAAGTGTGCTACTCGGAACATCATACATCTTAAGAAGGTACTTGGTTGATACCTATGACACTGGTAGCAACCCATATCAACCATTAGCACCAGTCAATGGTATTTGTGATGCATTTTTGAATGTTCAGTTGACTGAATTTCAGGTTTAATGAATAAGGTAAATAAAAACAACAATAACAACAACAATAATGTGAGCCAGTTTGGTGCAGTGGTTAAGGTGCCAGCCTAGGGGCTGCCGATTCTACTCCCATTTTAGGCACAAAGTCAGCTGCGTGACCTTGGCCCAATCACTCTCTTTGGATGTGAAATTAGGCAAGGCAAACCACTTCCAGAAAAAGGTGCCACAGAAACTGCAGGGGCTTGACAAGGTCTGCATTGATTAAAGGCAACCATCAGCAGCAGCAGCAACAACAACAGCAGCAGCAGCAACAACACTGTAAGATTTTTAATATAGATTGTCAAGCCATCTCCTATATAGATATTGGAATGGAGTTTGGCCTAGAGCAGGGGTCTGCAAAGTTGGCTCTTTTAAGACTGGTGGACTTCAACTCCCAGAATTCCCCAGCCAGTATGATGGGGAGTTGAAGTCCACCAGTCTTAAAAGAGCCAACTTTGCAGACCCCTGGCCTAGAGGAAATATAGTATAATATCAATAAAGCAGTGTAAAATAAAAAACATAGTGGAATTGAAATGCCAAGTGGCCAAAATCATTAGGAGCCATCAAGATGAAGCCTATAAGCATCTGGGCATTTTACAGTCGGATAATATCAAGTATGAACAAGTTAAAAATGTAATTAATAAAGAATATGTCCAAGAGGGTAAGAAAATTGCTAAAGACAAAACTAAATTGTAAACACCATCAAAGCTACTAATACTTGGGCCATATCTGTGATATGATGCATTGTTGGAATTATTAACTGGACAGTTTGGACCAAAAATTAAGAAAGTGATGACTATTCATCATGCATTACATCCCCATGGTGATAATGATAGATTATATCTGACCCACAAAAATAGAAGACAAGCTGTTGAAGAAGAGAAACTTGCATTGGCTGATCATTGTAAAAGAAACCATGAACAAACACTGATGACATTACTTGATCAATTTCTACAAAAGATTGAAGAGAAAATGGATAAAAATAAATGATGAGTGAACAATAAAAATAACAATAAAAAGAAATTGAAGGCTTGATTTTGGCTTCTCAAGAGTAAGCTATTTGAACTAATGTAATCAAGGCCAGAATTGGAAAAAAAATCAGCAAATGATTCAAAGTGCAGATTGTACAAAGTACAGTAGAAGAAACAGTAGATCATATACTCAGCTCAGGAGTATCTGCAAGAAGATTGCACAAACTGATTATGAACAATCACACAATGTAGTCGCCAAAATGATTCACTGGAACATCTGTACAAATTGTCATGTACCAGTAAAGAAAAATTGATGGGGATACTGTATATAGTTGAAAAAGCAGTTGAAAAACAGCAGGTTATATTGTGGGATTTCAAAATACAAGCTTAGTTCATAATACACCAGATATAACTGTGACTGAAAAGAAGAAAGTGTGAATAATTGATGTGGGAATATTAAGGGATATAGAATAGAAGACAAAGAATTGGAGAAGATCACAAAGTCTCAAGATTTGAAAACGAATGTTGAAAGATTATGGCATAAAGCAGCTCTGGTGGTCCCTTGTGTTTATTGGCACACTGAGTACCATAGCAAAAAATCTTGGGCAGCACTTAGAAAATCTGGGCCTTGACAAAATTTCCATATGTCAATTTCAAAAGGCCACCATGCTTGGATCCACACATTTACTGTGCAGATCTTGGGAAGATCTCAGTGCATATGAAGGCCAACACCAACTAAAGAACTGGTAGCTGTGACTTCATATTGTTTTGAATAGATGATGATGATGATAATGATAATGATAATGATAACAACAACAATATATATATACAAAGCCAAAAATTGAGAAGACTGCAACAGACAGTAAGCCCCACCTGTGCAAAGAAGCTGAGGAAACAGTGGACCACCTGGTAAACCGCTGCAGGAAGATCACCCAGACCGACTACAAGCAGCGGCATGACAAAGTAGCAGCAATGGTGCACTGGAAGAGCTGCACGAAATATCATTTGCCTGCAAGCAAGAACTGGTGGGACCATAAAATAGAGAAAATCATAGAAAATGAAGAAGTTAAATTGCTCTGGGACTTTAGAATTCAAACACACAGCCACCTGCCACATAACACCCTGGACTTAACAATTGTCTTGCAACAATACCTATAACAAACAATAACATATGCCTATTTCAGATCATTGGGAA
This sequence comes from Rhabdophis nuchalis, assembly GCA_039707465.1. NCBI lineage: Eukaryota > Metazoa > Chordata > Lepidosauria > Squamata > Natricidae > Rhabdophis > Rhabdophis nuchalis. Next base: position 176,921,168 of record CM077646.1, on the reverse strand, counting down.
GGACTCAATGCAGGGATAAAAATGCCAAATCCAATCTAAACTTCTGGCTGACTGTGCAATCACCCATAATAATAACTTACGTCCTGTGATGATATCTTTAATAGTATTAAATTACAGTTACTCATTATATTAAATTACAGTTATTAATAATATTATTAAATAGCTATGAAACCAGCTGGGTGACTGGGCTGGTCACTCAATCTCTCACCCAGCCCATTTCACAAGGTTGCTGTTACGAAGAATATAGGAGGAGGAAGGTGTCTTGGATATGTTCACTGCTTAAAGGCGAGATACAACCAAACAAACAAATAACTTTTTCTTTTGTCTAAGTTTGTGGGTTTCAAATCCTGGCGCTACCGGTTTGCTCGTGCTCATGTGCGACACTTTTGTGCATTCACAGAAGCGTCCAGGCAGGTGGGCGGAGCCTCCTGCCGCCACCACTACCTGTTTGGCTGATCTGGGCCAAACCGGGAGAAACCCACTTCTAGCATAGATCTAGAAAAAAATCGTGTCCCATCTATTGTCAATGCAAAACTGAATCAATGGATTTTTAAAATTCTTGGAGAATTTAACTTTTCTTTAAACAGGACATCCTGATGAAACTGATGGAGGGGGGCAAAAATTACTCTCTGATCCAGAGATGGGTTCCTACTGGTTCGGACCGGTTCGACCAAGTAGCTAGTAACTTGGCTGGCCATGCCCCTGAATCAGCTTTATTGGCACTGCCATAGGAACCGCCATCTTGTTTTTTGCTTCTGCGCATGCACAGAATCGTTTTTTTACTACTACGCATTTGCGCGTAGCATGCATCAAGTGCACGCACAAAGCGCATTCCTGAGCAAACCGCCAGTAACAGAAGCCAGAACCCACCCCTGCTCTGATCACTTAGCTTGTTTCCAGGAAAGCTTCTTTCTGTGGGGGGCAGGGAGGGGGCAGTAAATCTTTCTCAGTTTGTCCTTCACTGCTGTCTCCAAGTTTGCTTCTGTTATTGCAAATGCTGCCACTTTACTAGCGGCCAATCCAGCCCAATGGGATTTGAGGTAATTACATCTTTTTGCTGTTACTAGTCTGGTGTTCTGATGAATGGACATCTCATGTTGGCTTGGTCGAGACAGCTATTTTTTTCCTCTCATATTTTAACCCTTAGGGACTGAAAGACTTATTTTGCTCTTCTAATCAGTACTGTACAAATTGTGAGATGGGGTAACGGGTGGGTGGCTGTATGAAGTTTGCAAAAATGTTGGGCGCATTCCCCAAAGCCTCTGTAAAAATTGCCATTGAGTTGTGAATTTTATGAGACAGAAAGAAACCTGACGCTCTGGGGAACGCTGTTATTTTAAGGTCAATGGCTTTTACAATTAACCAAGTTGCGATTTTGTTTTTAATAAGGATGCTGGTGTACCATCCAAAAGCAACATGCACCCCTGCATTTGCATTAGCGCAACTGTCTTCTCTTCTTTGGGGGCTGCTGTAGAAGTCATGTTTCTTATTTTCCAGGAATTAGTCTTCTCCCCACAAGTCTCAACATCCTGTATCTATTGTGCATCCTTCCATTTTTAACTGTAAGTTTGGGTCTCATCACAATCCTGATGTCCTCATGTCCATCTGAAACCTCTTCCTCTGCAAGACGCTGTTGAAAGAAATGTCCTTGTGGGTTCAATTCCAAGGGCAAAAACGTACATGGGTGTGTGTGTGTGAGAGAGAGAGCGGGGAGGGAGGGAGGGAGAGAAGGAGAGGGAGAGGGAGAGGGAGAGAGGGAGAGGGAGAGGGAGAGGGAGAGAGAGAGAGACAGACAGAGAGAGAGACAGAGACAGAGACAGAGAGAGAGAGATTAAAACATGTTTATCTTTTTCCCATCCAGGGAACTATATTATTCTGCCTATAACTAACTAACTATATTAATATTTCCTAAAATATTTCACTTTTCTAGGAGAGTGGTGGGTGCCAACGTCCTACAACGCCTAGTTCTGCAGAGATCTATGGTCAGATTACTTTCTAGCATCTTTTTTTGGGTGGAGGAAGACAACTAAATAAGTTAGTTACAATATTGTCATTGCTGTTGTAATTTTACTCTCTCTGCTGTCTCAGCCGTTCTGGGCACTCTGTCCCTTCCAGACTTCTGGCATCAAAGAGGTGGTAAACAGTTGCACTGGCAGAGCTGTTTTTCTGTGGCAAGGACCTTGGAAGCTTTCCCCCCATAATGTTTAAAACTTAAATAGCTGGCATGTTGTGCTGCTGATTCAACTAACTTAAAGAGAAGAACTTTAAGGGACTGGATTAAGGGACTGGAGACTAAAACATATGAAGAACGGTTGCAGGAACTGGGTATGTCTAGTTTAATAAAAAGAAGGACTAGGGGAGACATGATAGCAGTGTTCCAATATCTCAGGGGTTGCCACAAAGAAGAGGGAGTCAAACTATTCTCCAAAGCACCTAAGGGCAGAACAATAAGCAATGGGTGGAAACGAATCAAGGAGAGAAGCAACTTAGAGGAGAAATTTCCTGACAGTTAGAACAATTAATCAGTGGAACAGAAGTTGCCTCCAGAAGTTGTGAATGCCCCAACCCTGGAAGTCTTTAAGATGTTGGATAGCCATTTGTCTGAAGCTGTATAGGGTTTCCTGTCTAGGCAGGGAGTTGGACTAGATGACTTCCAAGGTTCCTTCCAACTCTGCTATCGTATTGTAACTGAGAGGATCCCACATCCGCTTCTATTCCGTTTTTCCTAAGGAAGTGTTCATGTCAGAGTCTGGAATCGTCTCAGGTGAAAATGGGCTTGGAATAATATCAACCTGTGGACTTCCTTCTCCAACTTCTCGATATATAAAAATGTTCTCAGGGTCCTCCCAGCATAGAGAGCCCTTTGCTGGCTGGAGAAGTCTGGGAGCTGAAGTCCTTCAGACTTAAAGTTGCAAAGGTTGGGGACCCCTGAGCTAGTTTGTCTTTAAAACATGTTCCTCCCTTTTTCAAGTCCAGGGGAAATGTAATATTCTGTCTTTTCAATATTTCCTAGGATATTTCATTTTTCTGAGAGAGGGATGGGTGATAACTTTCCACAAGCTTATGCATAGACACTTGTTAGTCTGACCCCTTGCTCTTTCAATACTGTGGATAGGAGCCATGATTCCAAATTTTTTGATATTCCTAAAAACCGAGGGTTGATAATAATGTGGTTTCTGAATCAGTTGTTTGTGGTAAGGTGCCATATAAATCTATCCTGTAAATAGCCAAACACATACTATACTTCTGCTGTATAACTATTTGAAATGGTGTTTTTTTTTAAAAAAAAAATTGCTGCAAAAGAGCACTTCCCACATTGACGGCTGAGCCAAGGCCTTGTCTCTGTTAAACCTCATCTCTCCAGTCAACTTTTTACAGCCAAGTTATAATCCCCTGGAAAATAGAATTGCAACAGAAGTCCTGCTAACTGCTAACCTAATCTTAAATGTAAACCACATTGCTTTACTAAAAAAGGACACAACTACTTATTAAACATATCCATGATTCAGCAATGTGAAGTTTATAGCAACCTGAAGTTTACAGTTCTTATACACTTGGCACAGGTAAACTGCCTTGCTGTCAAAGGCTGCACGCCTTATTTGCACACTCGCCGAGCTGTGGGCAGCAATCCATTCATGGCACTCATTCAACTGCCACAAACATTGCTGTGAGTACCCCAATATAAGCTTGGCAATGCAACCACCTTCTTCTGACTGGGTTGATACATCCTTATAAGAGGAATGGCAGCTTTTACATTTGTGTTTTCGCCTCGGTGCTAAAAGGAAGCTGCTCTTAAAATCCTTCCGCTGAAGAATGAGAAAACAAGACCTAATAGCAAACAAAGATAGCAATACTGGTTTTTATAGCAATTTTGTTAACACACAGTCCGGTTTTTCCCCCCTGATACTGTAATGATTTTTAAATGCCTAAAACCGAAGTCCCGAATGAACACACAATCCCATCCACTTATCTGTGGATGTTCCCCGTGATACCTCCAGAGTTCATGCTCCACCTGCTTTTTTACATTTTAGAAAATTTTCTTAATTAAAAGGCGGGAAGCTGGCATGCTGCAGATCAAAGGGATAGCCCCTGGCCACATTTTATTTCCAAGAAAGCCTCTGGGATTCAAAAGGGACCCCAAAGGGTAGATGGAGAGGGATCTTAAGGTGGTAACAGTAGCAAATGGAATAAATTTGTGCTTTCTTTAAAAAAAAAACATTTTTATTGAACTGTTTGTTTTTTGCAATTTCCTTCTGTACATCATTTCCACATCCGTATACATCTATTGTAAATGTACTTCTCACCCCTTATTTCAGTTCCTCTTTGTCTATACATATGATACTATTATATACATTCCCTAATTTACAATCCTTCTTTCCATTATTCATGTTTCTTCATCACTACCTGTTGTGGCCCAGCCGGCTCCGGATGAGCTGCTGATGAACTCCTCTAGTGAGGAGTCCTATGAGTCTGCTCCAGAGGCGGAGGGCGACCTTGAGAGAGCAGAGAGCCCGGCTGGTCATCAGGAGGCACCTGGGTCTTGGAGTAGTGGGGAGGATCAAGGCCAGTTTGTCTCTGATGCTAGGTTAAGACGGGCTGAAAAAAAGAAAGCTTCAGTTGCAGTAGAGACGAACTCGGAGGAGTTGAATTAGTCCCAGCTGCCTAATGACTGGCCCCTCCCAAGAGGGTTTAAAAGGAAGCCTCTGCTAAGGAAGTTTGCAGAGAACAACATGTGCTTTCTAGGTTTGGATTTCTTTGTGTGGAGTTGCAGGTTTAGTTTCTAGTCGAGTTAAAAAGCTTCAGGTCTGTTCAGGGTCAGTTAGGCAAGCAGCCAAGAGTCATTCAGCCAGTCTGGTAATTAGTTGAAGAAAGGGGGGTCAGAACACTACCTATACATTGTTAATTTCTAACTCCTGTGTCTTCTACATTTAGTCTTTCCTTTAGCTTTACACCTGTCCTCTAGCCATTTGTACCACTCATTCCATACCATATAATATTCTGTCTCCTCCTTTTCTTTTATTTCTTTTGTAAATTATTTTACAAAAAAAATGTGCTTTCTAAATGCTTAAACTCTACTGCAGCAGTCATTTGGAGAATAGGAAAATATTTCTCAATCATTTTAGGAGAATGCTCAAAGCATCTCCCCAAATCATCTCCAAGCATGATTCTCCAGCCCCAAAAAGTTTAAGACCTTTGGGTTAAGTTTTCATTTCTAATGGCGGAACAACAGTATTTATCTCTAATAAAAGGTGATATTCCATCCTTTGAATGCTTATGCTTTGATGGATGAGCTGCTTTTATTTATTTAATTTCTATGTTCAATTTTTATAGCCACCCATTTCTACTCTTGGATTGACTCCTCATACAGAGAGACATTGTATAGTAACAAGGATATATTAACTACAATAAAATATGAAATAAAAATTACATTCACTGTAGAACATATGTGCTGATGAATGGCTATCAAAACGGGGTCCAGGCAACATGGAGCTTGTAGAGTAGAGAGTCCCATTCTTTAAATTCAGGTCAGTCTCTTGTCTCTTATCAATTCAGGCTTCGCTATAACTAAGACACAAAACACGGCCTCCCCATTTGGTGATTAGACTGACCGATATAGGACGAGGACCTTACAACATTCTGGATCTAAAGCTTTAAAGGTCATCATTAGCATTTTGAATTTTGCCAAGAAATAAATCGGGAACCAATGCAGTTTGTAAGACAGATTGAATTCCTGATAGAGGCCTTATGCTTCCTGGCCTATTATGTTATTATGTTAGGGCAAATACCCTGGAATTAGTGAAATGTACCTCATAAGAACTATTGGTTGTTATTTTCATATTTTCAGACATTAAGACATGTGATGGTAAATGTTGTTTGGGGATTGTCAACATTCACGTGACTGGAAGTCTTTAAGAAGATGTTGGATAGCCATTTGTCTGAAATGGCATAGGGCTTCTGCCTAGGCAGGGGGTTGGACTAGAAGACCTCCAAGGTCCCTTCCAACTCTGCTATAGCATTGTATTGTATTGACTATTGAAATCCCAACACAGAGATAATCCATAAACATCTACAACTCTCTGCTACTGCACTTTTGCTTTATAGGCATTCTGAAGATTGTGGCAACTTTATCCTAGATCAGACCATTTATTTATTTTAGACCAACATTATCTGCTTTGAAGCGAGAACTTCATTATTTTAGATACTTCTTGGCTTGTAGAACCCAGATATTAAATTAGACATTGCCCTTCTTATATAGACCATGTGCCAGTGGTGAAATTCATTTTTTTTTACTACCGGTTCTGTCTGTGTGGCTTGGTGGGTATGGCAGGGGAAGGATATTGCAAAATCTCCATTCCTTCCCCACTCCTGGGGGGAAAGATATTACAAAATTTCCATTCCCACCCCACCTTGGGGCCAGCCAGACGTGGTATTTGCCGGTCCTCCGAACTACTCAAAATTTCCATTACCGGTTCTCCAGAACCTATCACAACCTGCTCCAATTTCACCTCTGCCATGTGCCTTATCACTGATTGCAATTTGTCTCAGCATTCATATAATATTGTTGTCCCTGAAGAGCACCTATTCACAAGTGTTGTTTATAAATGGTATATTTCCATGAAGCCCCCCTGTTCTACCTTGTGGCATCATCTTGATCCAAATTGTTATAATGACCACAGCTGAAAATTGCTCTGCCTCAGGGCCTGAAATGGAGGAGAACTCAGTTTGGCCAGCATTTTACCTGTGGTGGCAAAAGGCCCCTGACTTAAGTTTGGAGCATGAACAGAAGCCCCTTTAGCATTCTGGTCTGTTTCTTCAACAGCAAGCTCTGTTTCAGTCTAGAATGCTGCTTTGCTATCCAAAGTACTAGCTGTTCCCGGCTGTGGCACAATCTGGTTAAATGGCCAACCAATCTGTGTGTAGATCTACACCTGCACACACAAACACATACACACAACCACCGTATAACCCCAAACCTACCTACCTACTGTATTTCTCCCTCTCTCCCTCTATATACCTACCTACCTACCTACCCACTGTATCTCCCTCTCTCTCTCTATCCACCTACCTACCTACCTACCTACCTATCTACCTACCTACCTACCTACCTACTGCATTTCTCCCTCCCTCTCTCTATCCCTATAGCTGCCTACCTACCTACCTACTGTATTTCTCCTTGAATCTTATGGACAGAGTACTTTATGTCATAAAGGATGACATAATATCTGTGGCCCACTGCTCTCTCTGTATCCATCTACCTACCTTTTTTACAATATTTACATTTCAGAGGAACGTTGTGTGAAAATTTGGAAGCGATCGGTGCAGTACTTTCAGAGATTAGTGGTTTTGAACACTCTTGTTACATTTTTATTTATATAGATTCTTCTGAAGTTCTACATAGTCCCCCAAAATTAACGGAGCTATTTTTTTCTTTAAAAAAAAGCATCTTGCAGGACTACTGCAATGCTCTCTACATGGGGCTCCCCTTGAAGAGCACCCGGAGGCTCCAAATGGTCCAGAATGCAGCCGCACAGGTAATCTTTGTTACTACCGAGGATATGGACAGGCTGTCAAGGAGACTTAAGCCGACCACATGTTTATTGTACCCGTGTCCCTCCTGGCTTGTACTGGCATCCTGGGAGATGACACGAGGCTGGCTCCAGGGCATTGTCAACGCATCTTTGAGTGAGGGGTCCTTGCCTGCCGTCTTGAAAGAGGCGGTAGTGAGGCCCCTCCTCAAGAAGCCGTCCCTGGACCCAGCATTATTGGAGAACTATCGTCCGGTCTCCAACCTTCACTTTTTAGTGAAGGTTGTTGAGAGTGTGGTGGCCCAACAGTTTCCGCGACACCTGGAGGAAGTTGATTATCTAGACCCGCGCCAGTCCGGCTTCCGACCCGGTCACAGCACCGAGACGGCATTGGTCGCGTTGGTTGATGATCTCTGGAGGGTGCGGGATAGAGGTTGTTCCTCTATCCTAGTCCTGTTAGACCTCTCAGCGGCTTTTGATACCATCGACCATGGTATCCTATTTCATCGACTGGGGGGGTTGGGGCTGGGAGGCACCGGTTTACGGTGGTTCTCGTCCTACCTCTCTGGTCGGTCGCAATATGTGTTGACAGGAGGGCAGAGGTCGACCTCGAGACCCCTCTTATGCGGGATTCCTCAGGGGTTGGTCCTCTCGCCCCTCCTGTTTAACACATATATGAAGTTGCTGGGCGAGATCATCCGTGGTTTTGGGGTGGGATACCATCTGTACGCTGATGACACCCAGTTGTACATATCCACCCTAGTAACAAACTCAAGCTCAACCCGTGCAAGACCGAGTGGCTGTGGTTTCCGGCATCCCGGTTCAGCCAGATTACTCCAACTCTGGCCATTGGGGGCGAAACACTGGCCCCCGTGGAGAGGGCGCGCAATTTGGGTGTCCTCCTGGACTCCCGGCTGTCTATGGATGACCATGTGGCAGCCGTGGCTAGGGGGGCGTTTCATCAGGTACGCCTGATGCGCCAATTGTGCCCCTTACTGGACTGGGCTGCCCTTCGCACAGTCACTCAAGCTCTCGTGACATCCCGACTCGACTACTGTAATGCTCTCTACATGGGGCTTCCCTTGAGGTGCACTCGAAAGCTACAGTTAGTCCAGAATGCAGCCGCGGGGGTGATTACAGGAGCCTCTAGATGCTCCCATATAACACCGATCCTGCGCGAGCTGCACTGGCTTCCTGTGGCCTTTCGGGTGTGCTTCAAGGTTCTGATGACCATCTTTAAAGTGCTCCATGGCTCGGGGCCTAGTTATATGCGAGACCGCCTCCTTCCCCATACATCCCTTCGTCCGATCCGCTCCCACAGAGAGGGCCTTCTCAGGGTGCTGTCGGCCGGGCAATGCTGTCTGGTGACACCCAGGGGAAGAGCCTTCTCTGTAGCGGGCCCTGCCCTTTGGAACGACCTACCCCCTGAATTGCGTACCATCTCGGACCTCCGCCTCTTCCGCCAGTGTCTAAAGACACATCTTTTTCAGCAAGCCGGCCTAGCCTAACCTCCCGTTGGGACTATTTTAGATTAAATTGGGGATTTTAATTCGGATTTTAGCATAGGATTATAATTTAATTTAATATGTTTTTAAATTCTGTATTTATTGTTTTGTATGTTTTTTAAATTCCTGTGCGCCGGCCTGGGTCCTTTGTGGAGAAGGGCGGGATATAAATGCAATTAAAATAAATAAATAAATAATATAATATAATAAAATTATGGGAGCGACGCGACGCTCCCATGTAACACCTCTCCTGCGCGAGCTGCACTGGCTTCCGGTGGTTTTCAGGGTGCGATTCAAGGTGTTTTGTTACTATCTTTAAAGCGCTCCATGGCTTAGGACCTGGGTACTTACGAGATCACCTTCTGCCACCAAGAGCCTCCCACCGGCCAGTACCCTCCCATAGAGAGGGTCTCCTCATGGTGCCGTCGGCTAGACAATGTCGACTGGCAACACCCAGGGGGAGCGCCTTCTCCGTTGGAGCACCTGTACACTGGAACGAATTTCCCCCGAAATTAAGAACTATCCCTGACGTACGCACCTTCCGCCATGGTCTCAAAACCTTTTTTTTCCAACAAGCCGGGCTGGCATAAAACATGGTTTTTTAAATTCATATTTTTATTAATTTTAATCAGGGTTATTTTGGGTTTTTTCCACGTTTCGGCCAGGTTGAATATGTTTTTAAAAGCTTTTTAACTTTTGTATATTTGTTTTTATTCTGGCTGTGCACCGCCCTGAGACCTTCGGGAGTAGGGCGATATAAAAAACCAATTAATTAAACTAAATTAAACTATTGTTTCTGTGGTTGTGTTTTTGCTGCTTATCTGTTTAGCTGCCGCCCTACCTCTGTTTTAAAGAAAAAAGAGCTGAGTTAAAATCATACGCACACTGAAATGTATTTCTTAGATAGATTGCTTTCCTTATCTACCAACCACATGCCATGGCAGCTTGTCATTCTTATGTGAGGAAAAAAAGCAAGGCTCCCTTTTAAGACAGATAGTTAAGTTCCTACATTCCCACAGCCCCCAAAATATTCTCTAAAAAAAAAATCCAAGCACTTGCTCCATCCTTTACTGCAGGGGTCTCCAACCTTTGCAACTTTAAGTCTGAAGGACTTCAGCTCCCAGAGTTCTCCAGCCAGCAAAGCTGAAGTCCTTCAGACTTAATGTTGCAAAGGTTGGAGACCCCTACTTTACTGGACACTTCTCTGAGAACACACGTTTTGAAATATTAAAACAGAGAATTTGACAGGAAGCTTTATGATAGCCATTATAGCCAATGAATTCGGTCAAAAAATTGTTGTGTTATACCTAGCAAGTATTTACCAGTCTCACTTAAAAAGCAACCTCAAGCTCCCAGGAAAGGAAAGAAGGAAAAAAGAAAGAAGGAAAGAGGGAAAGAAGGAAGGAAGGATGGAAGGCAGGCAGGCAGGCAGACAGGCAGGAAGGCAGGAAGGCAGGAAGGAAGGAAGGAAGGAAGGAAGGAAGGAAGGAAGGAAGGAAGGAAGGAAGGAAGGAAGGAAGGAAGGAAAGTAGGCAGGCAGGCAGGCAGGAAGGAAGGCAGGCAGCCAGGAAGAAAAGCAGGCAGCCAGGCAGGAAGGAAGGAAAGCAGGCAGGCAGGCAGGCAGGCAGGCAGGCAGGCAGGCAGGCAGGCAGGCAGGCAGGCAGGCAGGAAGGAAGGAAGGAAGGAAGGAAGGAAGGAAGGAAGGAAGGAAGGAAGGAAGGAAGGAAGGGGCTTGGTGGATATTCTGCTTGGAGGGAGGTCTCCAAGTGGACAGAGCAAGACAGAGGGAGACTTCCATACCTCGTCTTTGCAACAAACTGCTCTGCCACTATACACACTTGATAATGGCGAGAAAAGTGGACTTTCTAAGGATGTTTTCCATTAGAAGAATTCTCTTCCTAGTGAGATCTACCAAACACCTTCACTGTGTAGATGTCAGCTAAGACTTTCTTCCAACAGGCATTCAAAGTTTAACACATAATACTTTTTTCTGGATTTTTTCTGAGGAAGAAAGGGAGGAGGAAGAGGAACAAGCAACTTTATTGCCCTGTTTCCACCCACCCACCCACCCGTCAATATTTTATGTTTCTAACTTGCTCCAGCAATGTGCACATACCCCCTAATTGTGTTGAGTAAGTTGAATCCAAAGTTCCTTTGTTTCTCTCATAAACATAAAGCGCTCCTGCCCATTCTCTAGTTACCGCACTTAACATTCTCTCTTGTTAACATCAGGATAAAGGAACATTTTTAACAAATCCCAATGTGGCCACTTGTTGTAGTCAGCTGGACACAGAATGAAACAAATCTTCGCTGCATTTTTCCAACCGAAAGTCTGCTTTGCCATCTTGATTAGAGGATATGTAGGGAGATGTGATCACAAGTTAAAAAGCAAGGCAGATTTGCTATTACTCACAGGCAGTGAGTCAGTGGAGCACTGGATTTTGATTAATTATGTTCAATTTCTTCCAGGAAGGAAGACCGGCAATTTAGGCATTTCTGGTGTTTATTTATGAATGTTTTTCAAACAAGCAGATGTTTAAGAGCCAAACATGACAGGGTTGGCTGCAGAAGAAAGAGCAAAGCACGGAAACACCATACTTATCTCATCGGGTTGCCTGTTAGTGAAATTGTTTCCAATTGAGACCTAATAGGGCAGTGGTAAAGGCGTTCAGAGGAATTTGGCAAAAAGCCCACTACCCATTGGGGAACAACAAAGTAAACTAGCCTTTCTCTGTCTCCATCTTCTAGCAAGGCTGGAGTTGACTTCTTTTCCCCGGGAATCAGCTTCCTTCCTTTTTCCTGTATACAATTTGGAGATGGACCATTTCAAGATGGATCACATTTTTCCTCTCTTGGAGTCATGATGCAATCCCCTTGTGGAAGCTAAGCACTTTGAACTGGGTTGTTGGATGCAAAGTGACCTAAGACCTCCACAAAGGCTGCCTTGATTTCCACCGTCTGAAAAGTTCAAACAATCCATACAATTACATATCCATATCTTGAATGTTGAAGTGTCATCTCCAGTAGAATTCTTGTTAAAATGGATCTAAGTGTGATGGGAGGAAGACCGGCTTTGATTTTGCAAGACTCCTTTTTTGACTTTTCTCTAACTCTTGTTGGACAATTTGAGGTACTGTAGACCACATGTCATTGGCCTCCAGGTCTTATCATTATTCATGCTGGCTGGAAATGGTAGAGAATGACACTCAACAATATCTGAAGAGCTGCAATCCTTCTCCTTAAATCAGTGTTCCTCTACATCTGTGGCCTTGTATCTGTCTTAGGACTTTGAAAAAGCTGGCTCCCATACCATAAAGTAATGGCAATTCCCAAACCATTAAAATATTTAAACAATGTATAAATGAATGTTGAGGCTTCAACATTCAAGATATATCTACTACTTTTGACCAACAAGCAGTGCAATTATATGCATGTTATAAGTCCTGTTAAATTCAGTGCAGCTTCCTGTTAGTCAATTGGGGATGTGCAAATGATGATGCACACATTTTGGGAGACATATGTATGTTGGCTGGCAATTTTACCTAACATGAAATTATGGCAAGGATTTCCCTCCAAAGGAATGATAATTCCCCACCCCTCAAGGTCATGCTACAGGTTCAGAGGGCTACGTCATCTGCCACAGTTATTTATTTATTATATTTATTTGGCTGCCCATCTTACTTGCATATGACTTTGGGCAGTGTATACAGGTAAAACAGAAGTACCAAATGTAGTCTTCCACCATTAAAGACAATTAATGAAAAGAGGAAAGTGCACTCTTAATTATACATAGTATAACAATTTATATTAGTGTGTGTGTGTGTGTGTGTGTGTGTGTCACGCTCAGCACAAGCAAAGTCCTCCATCAGGATCGTGAGAAGAAGTATGATCATTTCCACTTACTTCCTCCAGTTCCTTTAGACCCATCTGATTCAATAGGCTGTCTATCAGAAGTTACTGTATAAAACAGAACAACAAAATAATCTGCCCAGATAAAATTATCTGGAGTGGAACAATTATTCAGAGAAACCCAGCATAAATGTATTACAGATGCCAAATAAGCATTAGGTAAGTTTTCTGCAACCACTTTAAATTTGTCTCAGTCTGTGATATGTTCTGAAGGAAGAGATCCCAGATCTCCTGAGTTATTAGCTTAACATTGACCAGTCTTATGTCAATGTATCTTCTGTCTCTATTCCAATTGTTTTAAGGCTAAAAAGATCACAGTTGTGGAGGCAACACTCTTCTTGTGACATTCTATGGAAGTGACAGTTGGACCTTGAAGAAGTGGGATAAAGGAAGCATGGACATTTTTCAACTTTGGAGAAGACTCCTGAGAATTCCATGATTACCCAAGAAAACCAACAAATTAATCCAGATTTTTCATTCAAGGCTCAAATGATCATATTTTTAACATACTGTGTGAAGAACTAGCTCTCTGAAACAGTCTTTAAAGAATTTGGTGGCAGGAAAGAGGATGAATAATAAATAATAATAATAATAAATTTAATTTATAGACCGCTCCCTCTCCCCAAAGGGACTCGGGGCGGTGCACAGGGGAATTAAAAAACATACAACCATAAATACATCATAAATATATAAAAATCAAATTAAACAAGTTATCCCTGCGCTAAAAACCCAAAATGCTAAAAACTAACTATGATCTCTGATGCATGAAACATTGGAAGAATGATCAATGGCAAAGTGGATTGACTCAGAGTAGCTATGGGTTGGAAGATCAAGCTAGAAATAGATCATCTTGGAGAAAATCTATCCTATGAGTTGCCTGAAGACTTGACACCAAGTGCATAATCAAAAACCATCAAGCAATGTACAATGGAAGGGCCATCATTTTGTCTTCTCTTACCTCAATTCGACCACAATGAGGCAAGTAGAATTCTGAGAGTTTTTGACCAACAATTGAAGGACATATGTTGGCTTCCTGCTAGAATTGGATTTCAAAATGCAACTTTGCAGCAATCCCCAGCCTGAGTTTGGAACATTAAATTTTTCCTTGACCATTCCACTGAATTGCAATTTTGAAATTAAAAAGAGAGCGCGATCCAAAGTGGTGGCAAAAATATGGTTGTCAATTCCACTGTTAATTCTATAAATAAACGCAACTCTTTCCTCAATGTTACGTCCAACCTCTCTTTAGCATTTTAAAATATGGCAAAGAATGCAATCATTTAGCATTCCAACATTTCTTGTGATTTTTCTTTTTGTTCCTATTTTGGAAGGCAGGAAGAAAAGATACATTACAGAACATAGCTAGAAAGAAAAGGAGGCACAAGTTGCTAAATTTCTTAACCATTTGAGTAACGATTCCCCCAAATTATTAATGATATCACTTAGGAAATGCCAAACAATGTATGAAGTAGCCAAAATTTATATGTAAAAGGGCTGTATTATGTTGTCTCTGTGTATATGTGTGCATGTGTTGTAGAAGGACTTCTCAGAATGCTAATAAGCAATGGAGTAAAAACCTATTGGACAGGAAATAGACTAGAAGATTTTTCAAGATGCCTTCCAACCAATGGTTCTATTGTTGTAATATTATTTAAAAAGACAAATTAAGACTTCTTTTAAATATCAGGTCTAAGGCAAACAATCTTTCTGGCACGCTATTACGTGTGTGTGTGTGTGAAAATGTGTTTATTTTACATGCTACTATGCTGCATCAATCATAACAACACTAGGTAATTTCTAAAAAATCACAAAATACATACACACCAGTAAATTCTAATTAATCATTTATTAAAATTATATAGTATTATTACTTTACTTTACTTTTACTTTTATTAAATTTGTATACCGCCCTTCTCCCTTGCCGGACTCAGGGCGGTGAACAGGCATAATAAAACAGTAAAATATCTGTTACAAAATACATTAAAATACATTAAAAACTAATTAAATTTAAGGGCCCGTTCTAAAAACCAGATAACCATATAAAAACAGTTAATAAAATCAACTAAAATCAATTAAAAAATTACAATCGATTAAAAGAAAACTACACCAGGCCGGCCGCACAAAATAGGTGCGTTTTCAGGGCCCGACGGAAGAGGCGCAGGTCGGTGATCGTACGAAGGTCAAGGGGCAGATCGTTCCAGAGGGCAGGGGCTGCCACAGAGAAGGCTCTCCCCCTGGGGGTCGCCAGCCGACATTGTTTGGCCGACGGTACCGTGAGGAGGCCCGCTCTGTGGGAGCGGACTGGTCGGTGGGAGGTATTCGGTAGCAGGATGCGGTCCTGCAAGTAACCAGGCATCATTAATGATGATGATACTAAATCACTTCCATTCCTTATAATCATAACTGCATTATTTAGACCATGATGCGATGGATGGATATATGGATGGATGGGTGGGTGGTTGGATGGATAAAAGAAGGGAGGGAGACCAAAAAAGGCTGATTGATCTCCACTCAAGTACACCTCTCATCCTTGCCCCAAATGTATGCTTAAAAAATCGCGTCTTTCAACGCTTCCTGGGTTGTAAAGTCAGGGGGTGGGTCTTCAATTAGGTGGGAGGGCATCTGTGGGCAGGCAGGGGCGGAGTCTCCTCTACTCTTTCTGTGGCAGACGGGGCTTCTCAGCAGGCGCTTTCCAGCAAAGCAAGATCTGTGTTTCTGTCCAGCTCAGCAATTCTGTTTCTTCGTAATGACAAAAATATTAGAGACCCTGAAATATATAGAGACACTTTATGATTCCCCCCCCCTTAAAACAAGTCTTTAACGAGGCTTTTTCATAGAACAGTGTTTGGATTATGGATTGACCTGGCAATATGTATGTGCATATGTATGTGTGCATGCATGACTGTGAACCTATAAATATGTCAGCCAACTAAACTGTGGTAATTTATACTCTGTTCACATTTTAACAGGATATTAGAAATTACAGAATTATGGGAGCAGATTCTATTAAAAAAAGTTACAGCAAAGTGGAGAGCGGAGTTTTATGTAGTTGACAATCTGGAAAGCTTTAAGAGTCACAAGCATGAGATGGGCGGCTATATAAATTCAATAAATGAATAAAGAAAACAAACTGCGTTTCCTCAGTGAAATTCAACTTAAGACAAAGGCTGATATTCTTTTACTATTCTCTCTCTCTCTCACACACTCTCTCTCTCTCTCTCTCTCTCTCTCTCTCTCTCTCTCTCTCTCTCTCTCTCTCTCTCTTACACTTTCCTCAGTTTTTCATTTCTTTCATTCAGTTATGTTCAGTTCTTGGAGACTGCCTGGTCAAGTCTCCGCAGTTTCCTTGTCAAGATTTTTCAGTTGTTTGGCCTTGCCTCTTTCCTAGGATTGAATGAAAGTGACTGGCCCAAGATCACCCAGCTGGCTTTGGTCCTAAGGTGGGACTAGAACTCCCAGACTCCTGATTTTTAGCCTCATGCTTTCACTACTACGCCCAACCAGCTTTATTTTATGGGAGGACTTTGACTTTGTTGCTGATGATGATATGGACAGGTTGGCGAGGAGGCTAAAGGCCACCACATGTTTATTGGACCGGTGTCCCTCCTGGCTTGTACTGGCATCCTGGGAGGTGACACAAAGCTGGCTCCAGGACATAGTGAACGCTTCTTTGAGTGAGGGGTCCTTGCCAACCGCCTTGAAGGAGGCGGTGGTGAGACCTCTCCTCAAGAAGCCTTACCTGGACCCAGCATTATTGGAGAATTACCGTCCGGTCTCCAACCTTTACTTTCTAGCGAAGGTTGTAGAGAGTGTGGTGGCACTGCAGTTTCCTCGTCACCTAGAGGAAATTGATTATCTAGACCCACGCCAGTCCGGCTTTCGACCCGGTCATAGCACCGAAACGGCATTGGTCGCGTTGGTGGATGATCTCTGGAGGGCGCGGGATAGAGGTTGTTCCTCTATCCTCGTCCTGTTAGATCTCTCAGCGGCTTTTGATACCATCGACCATGGTATCCTATTACGCCGACTGGGGAGGTTGGGGGTGGGAGGCACCGTTTTATGGTGGTTTTCCTCCTACCTCTCTGGTCGGTTGCATTTCTTGTTGACAGGGCAGAGGTCGACTTCTAGGCCCCTCACTTGTGGGGTGCCACAGGGGTCGGTCCTCTCGCCACTCCTGTTCAACACGTATATGAAGCCGCTGGGTGAGATCATCCGTGGGTTTGGGGTAGAATACCATCTGTACGCTGATGACACTCAGTTGTACATCTCTACCCCAAACCACCCCAACGATGCCGTTGAGGTGATGTCCCGGTGTTTGGAGGCCGTACGGATCTGGATGGGCAGCAACAAACTCAAACTCAACCCGTCCAAGACCGAGTGGCTGTGGTTTCCGGCCTCCTGGTTTAGCCAGGTGATACCATCACTGGCCATGGGGGGCGAAGTTCTGACCCCCGTGGAGAGGGCGCACAATTTAAGAGTCCTCCTGGATTCCCAGCTGTCCCTGGAGGATCAGGTGGCGGCTGTGGCCAGGGGGGTGTTTTACCAGGTCCGCCTGGTCCGCCAATTGCGCCCCTTACTTGACCGGGAGGCCCTTCGCACAGTCACTCAAGCGCTCGTGACCTCTCGTCTGGACTACTGTAACGCTCTCTACATGGGGCTCCCCTTGAGATGCACTCGGAGGTTGCAGTTGGTCCAGAATGCGGCCGCGCGGGTGATTACGGGTGCCTCAAGGCAATCCCACATAACACCGCTCCTGCGCGAGCTGCACTGGCTGCCTGTGACCTTCCGGGTGCGTTACAAGGTTGTGATGACCATCTTCAAGGTGCTCCATGGCACGGGGCCTAGCTACCTACGAGACCGTCTACTGCCCCATACGTCCCTACGACCGATACGCTCTCACAGAGAGGGTCTACTCCGGGTGCCGTCAACCAGGCAATGTCGGTTGGCGGCGCCCAGGGGTAGAGCCTTCTCTGTGATGGGCCCAACCCTCTGGAACGCTCTCCCCGATGAACTCCGTGTCATCTCGGACCTCCGCCTGTTCCGCCAGCGGTTAAAAACGCACTTCTTCCAACAAGCTGGCCTGGCATGATTTTACTCGACACTGCACTGCCTCTAGTTACCAAAGTTTTAATTCAAGGGTTTTAATATGGGTTTTAGCGCAGGGTGGGTTAATTTAATTGTGTTTTAATGAACGTTTGATTTTTGAATATCTGTGTATTTATATTTTATATTCCCTGTGGGCCGCCCCGAGTCCCTATGTGGGGAGATGGGTGCGGCTTATAAATTGAATAATAAATAATAAATAAATAAATAAATTTCTGCCTTTCCCAGGGAAGGACTCAATAGTTGGATAAAAATGCCAAAATCCAGTCTGATTATGCAATGGACCATAATAATAACACAGCTCCCTCAGAGCGTTGCTCTTAACACAGCTCTATGGCCATTGTGGGCATTGGTGGGGGTGGGGGGAATGAGGAGATGGCTTTGGTCACTAATCCAGAAGGCATTCCTTATTGTGAAACTGACCTCAAAGAGGGAGAAATTTTAGGCAAGTCCTGTTTTGCTCTCTCAGCCTTCCAGTCACTCTTAGCTCCTCTAGTCAAATCTATTACAGATCTTGCAGTATTTTCTTTCCCTCTGAACATTGATGGGAAACTGCCAATTTCATTGAAAATGTTGGAGGAGTGAAGAAGGGCTTAATCTCAGATTCAAAGGCAGCCCAATGGGCCTTATGAGATGGTTGTTGAGAAAAATTGGAGGTGCTATGAACACAGGAGGGAAAGGTAGCATATACATCTCAGAAATGGAAACAGAATAAGTTATGATCTAACATCTAGAATAAAGATTGTATTATCTTTCACATGCGGCATTGGACAAACTAAAAACAATAGGAAAGGGAGAAAGAAAAGAATAATTCTGGAGTGTAAATTCAAGGTATTTCGTATCATATCTCTTTGTGTGCTAATTAAATACTGTGAAATGGAATCATTCCAGAGACTAATGTGAAGCCATTGACATGATGTTTCATGCAAGGATAGCATTTGAACTGATTTTAAAGTCTTGTGGTTTTAGCTGTTTAATAAAATCATTCATCACTTATTGTGCTTGGTTTTTATTCCTCCCTCCCTTCATCTATCCTACTCATTTACCGAACCCTTCCCTACCCTACCCTACCCTATCCCACCCTACCCCACCATATCCTACCATACTCCACCCCACCCCACTCCACCCTACCCTACCCTACCCTACCTTACCCTACCCTACCTACCTGATACAGATCTATGAATTATTATTGTTCCTAGCATCAGAATGTATCTGCCAAATCGACATAAAAGTATTCACAATTGCGAGATTATTTAACCTGGAAGTGAGCTGTAGCAATTATAGGACTTTCTGAATTTGAAAATCGTGAATATATTCATGTACACAGACATTTTTCTTCTGCCAAGTTCTCTATTGGTCATGAAGGCCATTAACATCCAAAACAGCAAAACCTATTATGGAAGGTCCCAGGGAGACCAAGCTGGATTGGGGTGGGGGTGGGGGGACATGAACCTCACTTACCCCGGTTGTGTAGTCAGAAATCTACAGATGTTTTTCGTTATCTGGCTTTGAATAGAAATTAGATATCAGAAAACAGATGTTCAAGCGATCATAATCATGTTTCTCCATCTAATATGCAGATGAAATTACTACCGTTTTTCAATTTTCAGTTTATATTAATTTCTCAGTGTGGTTCCTAAACAACAGAAATGCTTATATTAGGAGGAAATATGTCCATAAGTGAGTATATTAAGAAAAGAGCATACAATCATTACGTAAGTTAGCAAACCTGCAAGCTTTTTCATGCAAAAATGAGACCGGCTGTGAAAAAAAAACCTTAAACCGAGTAAAGCTGAAATTGGCTGCTTCATCTGTTTCTTTTGAAAGGTGGACTGAGATTAGTGTGTTTACAAACCAGTTAGGCACGGCTCACAGGTATCTTATTCAAGTTGCAATTCAACATTGCAGAGCACATTAAAAACTGTAGCTTAGCCATCGGGCTAAATCCCAGATTAAAGGAGCATCTACAGATAGTTTCCATCTGGATATTTGAGTTTGAGTTTTATTGGATTTATATGCCGCCCTTCTCCTAAGGACTCAGGGCGACACTGCTCATTTAACTGTCTTGCTTAGGAATGGAAATTATGTTCCCAGTTGCGGTGGTATGTCAAGGACTATCTGTAATGGCAGAATGTCAATGCACATCCAGTCGGCCACCAAGTGAAACAATACTAGAATGTTGTAGATGGTCCTTTGATTATAGAGCCAGCCCTAGAACAGTGTTTCTCAGCCTTGGTGACTTTAAGTCCTGTGGACTTCCAACTCCCAGAATTCCCTAGCCAGCTATGCTAGCTGGGGGATTCTGGAAGTTGAAGTCCACAGGACTTAAAGATTGAGAAACTGTGTCCTAGAGCAGGGGTCTCCAACCTTTGCAACTTTAAGTCTGAAGGACTTCAGCTCCCAGAATTCTCCAGCCAGCAAAGCTTTGCTGGCTGGAGAAGTCTGGGAGCTGAAGTCCTTCAGACTTAAAGTTGCAAAGGTTGGGAATCCCTGTGCTAAGGCATACAAGCATCTTCTTTTCATATACCCCCTTCTTGGGAAGGGATACAGCAATTGCAGCAACCAACTTTCCTTTCGTCTTGAAAGCGAAGCTGAGCACAGGAACTAAATAGCAGCTCTGTGGGGCGGTTTGTGAGTTTTATTAAGTTTGGAGCTGGGCTTCACCTAAATGAAATGAAACAAAGTGAAATTAAATTAAACCAAATGAGCGGGATGTAATAAAATGTTTTCAACATCTCTAGCATCCTGGGAAGAAGCTGGATCTGGTGGCCTACAGCTTTGCCTTTCAGTTGCACAACCCTTCAGTTGAGAAATTGAAAGAAAAGATTTTGCAATAATCGCAGGTAGTCCTTGACTTACGAACGCAACATTTCTGTGGCTAACTGAGACAATTGTTAAGTAAGTTTTGCCCACAGCAGTGGGTTTCACATTTTGTTACCACTAGTTCACGCCCACTTGCGTGCGTGCACGCTTTACACATACCACCTCAGCCTTCCGCGCATGCACCCGGCCTCAAAAACGTTCCTAAATGGGACGGCATAGAGCCATGATTTCTGCTACCAACTTGGGTGAACCAGTTCAAACCAGCTGAATACCACCTCTGGTTTTGCCCCATTTTACAACCTTTCTTGCCACAGTTGTTAAGTTAATCACTGCAGTTATTAAATTAGTAAGTTGGTTGTTCATTGAATCTGGCTTCCCCATTGACTTTGTTTGTCAGAAGGTTGCAGAGGGTGGTCACATGACCTTGGGACCCAACGGTCATAAATAGGAGCCAAGCGCCTGAAATTTGGTCACATGATCATGGAGATGCTATAATGGTTGTAATTGTGAAAAAAGGTCGAGTCACTTTTTTCAATATCATTGTAACTTTTCAAATGGTCACTAAACAAATGCCTCTACTTTAAGACAATTTGCACTGAGTATGGAGGGGGAGAAACAACTTTTGGGAAGGGGCTTCTGAACTCACATCTGCATGTTTGTCCATAACTTTCCCATGGTCTGTAGAACTTGGGGGGGGGGGTTGAGATCAGTGGTGGGATTCAAAGTTTTTTACTACTGGTTCTGTGGGCGTGGCATCACTGCAGTTGTTAAGTTAGTAACATGGTTGTTAAATTAATTAATCTGGTTTCCCCATTGACTTACTTGTCAGAAGGTCGAAAAACGGGATCACATGACACTGCAACTATCATAAATATGAGTCAGTTGCCAAGCAATCAGAGGTGGTATTTACTGGTTCTCCGAACTACTCAAAAATTCCGCTACCAGTTCTCTAGAGCTGGTCAGAACCTGCTGAATCCCACCTCTGGTGAGATGTTCTCCATTCTTTAGTTGTTGCCTGGAATTCACTGCCAGTAAATGGCCAGTCAATTACTGAGCATATTCTCCTCATTCCTATGATCTAGGGCTGCTTGATTGGCTTCAGTGGCATTCTTGGTTTTATGTGTTGGAGGAAGAGTCTTGAAGCGTGCCATGTCATGTTTAAGCAAAATGAAGATTGATGTTCTTCGGAAGATGGATGCAAGTAAACAGCCCAGCCAAGTATGCTTCTTTTCCACCAGACACTCCTGGAGATTTGTCAATGATTTCACAGCATTTTGCACAGAGAGTAACATCTCCGCTGGGTTTTGGATCCTCTTATAGGTTCCAATTAACTGCCGTACTCTGGGGAATGAAATTTATTCCAGTTCAGCTGCCCGGAATGAGCCAAAAGAAACAAATGGGACCTGAGGTTAAAATGTAAAAACTCACGACTGTGTAAATATCTCAAAGCCAGATCCTTGAGTCTCATCTGGGACTTACAAGACATGTCACAGAAAACAGATATTTCCCCCCCCCCTTTGAAAAAGAGTAAATCTTTCTACACGTTTTTTTCTACCCCCTGGTCATTTACTTAAGGCTCCTTTGGTTGTCTCCCTGGGCTCAGTAGTACAGCAAACCGTAATGGAGTAAACTTTTCACAACTACCTCTCCAAAGAATTTCCATCACATTGTTTGGGGAGGGCAAATACAGGCTTGTCACCACATGTATTCTCAATAGGAAACGCCAACTGGTTCTTTGCTGAGTTTACCCACATGGTCGTTATATGAGTTATTTACCTGTTTGTGTTTATTAGCATCTGTACCAAGCATAGAATTCCATTTGGGCCAATTTGACTGGCCGTAGCCATTGGTGGGATTAAACCGGTGTAAAAGCTGGTTCGCTTCTTGTGCGCTTTGCGCGTGCACATTGCACTTAAAATCACCACTAAATCTTACCTTTGCCTGCAACCCCACTGAGTAAAACAGCTGAGACACAGCAATTGCCGTGCCAATCAGCTGGGCTTCAAAACAAAGGAAATATAGGATGGAGTAGAGCAGGGGCGGATAGGCGGTCCAACTGATCACCAGAACTATCGGTTCACCTGAACTGGTCTGAACCGGCTGAATCTCATCCCTGGCCATAGCTTGCTTCAAGCTGGATTTGAGAGAGATCTGAAGAAAGATCTGAAGGAATCTCTGTCTCTTGTTCATTGAGCAAGCTGACCTTGGTGCCTTTAATGCACACTTCAGCCTATTGGCTAAAGTAGGTACAGATCCTGCTAACCTTTCAATGCCTTTTAGCGAGTGAATGTTTGGTATCAGACAGCTACAATCTTTTATTAATAAGCTTGTGAAATTCACACTCCCTTCCAAGTGTATTCCAGGTCTCTCTTTGTATGATTTTAGTTACAAATGTTCAGGAACATAATAGAGGTGGTATTCAGCAGGTTCTGACCAGTTCTGGAGAATCGGTAGCGGAAATTTTGAGTAGTTTGGAGAACCGCTAAATACCACCTCTGACTGGCCCTGCCCCCATCTGTTCTCTGCCTCCCGAGTCCCAGCTGATTGGAAGGAAATGGGGATTTTACAGTAACCTTCCCCTTCCATGCCCACCAAGCCATGGCACACCCACCAAGCCACGCTCACAGAACCGGTAGTAAAACATTTTGAATCACACCACTGAAGTGAAAGTACTGGAGATTTTCAAAAATAGACTAAGCAATCATTTGCCTAGACTGGTCTAAGATCTCTTGCTTTGAGCAGGGGGTTGGACTAGAAGACCTCTGAGGTTCCTTCCAGCCCCAAGATTCTACGTTCCTGTTAATTAACTTGGGAAATCTGCAACATCTGCTGATTTTTTTACTTTTCAGCAGAACAGGATGAAATTTCCAGTCCTGGTCGATTCTATAATATACCCAATCTTAGAGAAATGCATTTGGGGGTTTCAAAGCTGAACTTTTCCCCCCTGCTGATTTGGTTAAGGGATAGGTTTAAAGTTTTCTTTGTTTGTTTTAAAACGGAATTTGATACAATGCGCATGTTTAATTGTGCCTTTCCAAGTTACCAAGTACAAAATATGTGCTGGGGTACACTTTAAGGGAACTTTTTTTTTTATAGCTAGGTAGGAAAACATTTGCAGCCTTCTCTCTATGAGTAATAGCTATAAATGAAGTGAGTAGTATCTAGAAACATTTCAGCTCTTGTCGGAGTAGCAATGTAAGTTCTATTGTTTCAGAGTCCTGCCAAATTCTAGAAAGTCACAGGTTTTGGAGTCCAAATTCAGTTTACTCAAGACAATCTCGTGATCACTTCAAACCACTAGTTGTCCCTTCTGAAGCCCCCCCTCCTCCCCCTCCCCCGCAATCCAGTGGTGGGGTTCAGCCAGTTCGCATCACTTCGGGAGAACCGGTTGTTAACTTTCTGAGCACTTTGGTGAACTGATTGTTGGAAGAAATCATTTGGGCAGAGAACCGGTTGTTAAATTATTTGAATCCCACCATTGCCCCCATCTCATTTTTCTCATGGAATATGTGAAATAACCACCAACTTGTTTTATTTAATTAATTTATTAAATGTCCATGCCACCCATTTCCCCGGTCACCTGACTGAAACCAATGCCTACTCCTAGAATTGAATTACCCAGAGGAGTCTACATCTTACATTCAATTCAGTTAGTTAAAGGTTTTCTTTATTGCGACAACAAAAAGTGTTGCTGGAAACAAGGAGGGCTCATTTTATTTCCATGCTGTCACGGTGCCCAGAATTAAGAAAGAAAGAAAAGATCTAAAAACACAAAAATTATTATCCCCTCATTTCTTAGAGGGCTATTTCTGAATACTAAACATTTCTCTTACATCCTTGGCAAGTTGCAAGACAACATTAAAAAAAAATCACCTGATTTTAATAGTAGGATGAAAAAGGCTGAGGGACACTTTCATAAGAACATAAGAACATTGAGAACAGCCTTGCTGGAACAGGCCACAGCCCATCCGGTCCAGCATTCTGTCTCACACAGTGGCTCACCATTTGCTTCAGGGTCTTCCCAAGCAGATGTCTTCACCTGCTTATGATTCCCTGCAAATGGCATTGAGAGATATCCTGCCTATCTCTCCATCCCGGAGGGTGTCCTTAGGCATCCATAATGATAGCCATGGATACCCTTGTTCTCCATGAACTCGTCTAATCCTTTCTTAAAGGTGTCGAGGCTGACAGCTGTCACCACTTCTTCTGGCAGGGAGTTCCATAGACCAGTGATCCTCTGGGTGAAAAAGTACTTCCTCTTATTTGTTTGAGGTCTAGCTTCCAAAAGTTCATTCTATCTTCTTCAAATAAAATCCATTCCAGGTTTTCCTCCTTTCTCAGACACTGCTCCAATCTACCCTTTTTTTTTAAAATGGTTGTTCCTGATTTATTTTAATGGTGGCGTGGAGGATATTTATACAAATCCTGGTGAGGATGTTTGTTTTCTGCTTCCTGATATGAATATGGGGAGTTCTGAGGGAATGTCCATTGCAAGGCCGGCCAAAGAACAGAGAATGGAACAAAATGGCAGAGAAGCAAAAGAAGAGAGAGAAAGGAAAGATGTGAAATTGCTTTGGGTTCTATTTCCAAAGCAAACCTTTGAAGGTGCACTTATTCCTGGGGGTATGTATGGGAAGTATTTGGAAAGCATCTAGTCTCAGGACTGAGGGGAGAAGGAAGGGAAGGAAATAAAACAAGGAGAAGGGAAAGGGAAGAATGGGGACAAAATGTGGAGCGCTCCCCAGGGAACAACTGGAAAGGATGTGGCCAGTTATTCTCCTCAACCTTCCTTCTGCACTTCCGGAAGGACGGGATAATGGAAGAAAGCCCATTTAGAAGTAGGAAAGAGGCTCTCTGTCTCCGGCATCCTGATTAATTACTGTGAGGCAACTGCAATTCTTTCCCAAGGTCAAAGGCTTTCTTGCCCTGGGCTTGTTGGCAAATAAGATTTATGAAATGCTGCATAATTCGTGCATTCACACCTTATCCTCCCCTCCCCCAAGAAGTTACAGGGGTGTCCAACTTTGTCATCTTTAAGACTTGTGGGGCATGGCATGTGAAGAGAGAAATGCTGCATCTCATGAGCTTGTACTAGTTCTGGCACTGAATGCTTTTCTTTTTAAAAAAAATAAGAATCTTTATTAATATAAATATAAAAACAAACACTTAATTATAGGATAGGGCTAGTGGGAGAAACATACATAGGTAGAAAAAAGAGAGGAAAAGAAAAAGAGGGAGGGAGGGACATACTGGGGGTATAGCTACTCCCCTAATTTGAGAAATATGTTTGTCCCAGTCTAACATCAATTATTATTTACAATTGTGTTTAAATGTCTACATATATATCTATAAAATTGTCTCAAGTTCACTGTTATCTTGTTTGTTCCTCGTGTATATTTCACCATAGTTTTGTCTAATTAGTTTTTTTGGTATCCATTATTCTCTTACTATATATACCATATATACCATTTTCCCCAGGATTGGGCATAAATTGAGTTTGACTTGTCTTTTAGAATATACGTTAGCTTATCGGATTCTGTGCAATTGAAAATTTTTGATATAATTAAACCCTCTGTTGGTGGGTTGATATTTTTCCAATGTTGCGCTATGGCCATCCTAGTCGCTGTTGTAATGTGAATGAAAAGGTACCAATCTTGTTTTTGGATTTCGTTTGGCTTAATGCCTAGGAGATATAAATCAGGTTTAAGGGGAAAGCTGGTACCTACTATTTCCAGGAGCCAGACTTGTATTTGTTTCCAAAGATGAGTAATAGTTGGACAGGTCCACCATTGGTGAAAGAACGTACCCCTGGCCGTTTTGCATTTCCAGCATCTGTCTGAGGAATTTGGGAACATATGTGCAATTCGGGCTGGTGGTAAGTACCACCTGTAGAGCATTTTGTATGCGTTTTCCTTAAAGGAGGAAGACAGGGTCATTTTCATGGTTTTACCCCAAAGTGTTTGCCATTCTTCTAATTTAATATTAGAATAAATAAATAAATAAATAAATAAATAAATAAATAAATAAATAAATAAATAAATAAATAAATAAATAAATAAATAAATAAATGCTTTTCCATGTCCCTTCAGCTGCTTATCTACTGGGTGGGGTAGAAAGCAAATCAAAATGAAGCTCCTTGAGAAACCCCTTTCTGGATTCGGCCACAGGACTTCTGCTGTATCTGGACTGGTGCTGCTTCATTTCCCTTCCCAATCTTCACCCTCCTGTAGGCAGATCTTCTGAGGATCGGTGGAGAAAACAAATCACAGCAGTTTTACAAATCTTCCAGCTGCTTAAGCTGGAAAAGAAAAGGAAAAGTCGGCAGAGCTCCTGTTCATTTAACAGATTTGGAAGGGGCATTGGAGGTCTTCTAGTCCAACCCCTTTCTCAATAGGAGGCCCTATACCATTTCAGACAAATGGATGTCCAATCTCTGCTTTAAAAATGTCTAGTGTTGGAGCACTCACAATCTCTGTACCACTGATTAATTGTTCTATCTGTCAGGAAATTTCTCCTTATTTCTAGGTTGATTCTCTCCTTGATTAGTTTCTCTCTATTGCTTCTTGTTCTGCCTTCAGGTGCTTTTCACTTAGTTGAAAGAAGGGAGGAAATCCCCAAAGGAACAGCACTTTGCAAATTCATCACTGAACTTGCTGACAGAAGAAAAATAAGGTCCATCTCTCCATGGCAAGCAGTCCCCAATTTAAAATGGCCACTGGGTGCAGAGAGAAGGGACCAGTGGAGACTTTCCAGAGCATCTACCAGTCAACTTTAACAGAGGCATTTCTGTGAGATAAGCAGACTGAAACAATGCAGATGGGCTGGGTTGCCCTCCATGTGCTACCAGAAAGAGAGTGAAACGTGACTTTTGATGCAAAGCCAAATCACCTTCCCAGCACACCAAGGCTGGGCTGAAGCTTATATCATCACTTATTGCTCTCCTGAAAGATGAGGTGGCCCATTCTTGAACTGGAGAAGCAGGAAGTGCAGAATAGTGCAAAGAAATCTCAGGATCTGATTTCCACAATCTGCTGGATTGGATTCTTGTTCTGCCAATTAAATGGCATGCCTAGCTACTTGGGACAATGTAGACATAAGCCCTCCATGAATGGAATTAATTTTTTTTTAGGGATTAGACTAGAAGACCTCCAAGGTGCCTTCCAACCCTATCGATCTATGTTCTATGTCCAATGACTCCAACGTATTCTCAGATCACTTATTCTCATTCAGCACACCATTGTAAAACTCTTAACCAGGGGTGTGATTCAGTCGGTTCGGACCGATTCAGGCGAACCGGATGCTAATTTTACATCTGGTTCGCCAAACCGGTAGTTGCAAGGACTGACTGGCTCTGCCCACCCCACTCCTCCCAGGAGTCTCCAGGTGGCTCGTTTTGGATGCCAGGTAAGTGAAGGGCCCACATGGAGGCTCTGGGAGGGCAAAAAACAATTCCGGAAGTCCAGAAACAGGCCCGTTCCCGGCCTCCAGAGGGTCTCTGGAGCCCAGGGGAGGCCATTTTCACCCTCCCAGTGGCTCAAGAAAAGCCTCCGGAGTCTGGGGAAGGCAAAAACATCCCCCACCGCCCGCCTTGGTGCAGGAGGCTGAGTAGGCCACACCCACCCAACAATCGGGCAGAGAACAGGTTGCTACAATTTTTGAATCCTGCTCCTAATCCTTAAGTAGTACCAGTGAAGTGATAAATACTATCCCAGGGTCAATCCCTGTCTCACAATCTTATGACCTGGAATTAAAGTAGAACTCAATTCCCCTGATTTCCAGCTGTCAATATCCTGCAGTAAAGAATGATGGAGAATGGTAGCTTGTCACATTTTCAGGGTTTACCACTTCCTCTAGCATTGTTATGATTAAGTGCGCTTGCTCACCGGGGACTCGCGGCGCCTGCCATAACTGAAGCAATATCCAGCCTGATTGCGTTTCTATTTCATTGGCCCAGTGAAAGTGGGAGGATGCTGGAAGGCCGTGGAAATCCCTAGTGAGGAACTGACATCCATCCCATGTGCATGCTTAACCGGAATGTAAATCTCTCTGAATTACAGAGCCTTCAATCTGGGTAGATGAACATGCAGAGTGTTGCGGTGTAAATATACAGTATGAGAAGCAGGCAAGTTCATCCACAAACAACCCAAACCAAAAAGGACTCTAAGTCCAAAGAACTCTAAGTCCAAGAAGAAGACTAGCCCATCACCATATTGAGGACTAATGTTGGAAATTCTCCAGTTCAAACACCCACAGACACTCCGTTTTATCAGGGTTTATTTGAATCCATTATCCCTGTTCACTTAATCCTGTTTCTGTGGCTCCATTGTTGTGGAGGTTTTTTGTCCCTTGAAGTTAGTAGTTTAAGAAATGGGAAATTAGAAATAACTCTTGCTCTTAGATTTTAACCAAACTGGTTTAAATTGAATAAAGTATGTCTTTCCATCTGTTCATCTCAAACACGGAATACCTTGGATGGAGCTCATTCCATGTGTGGTCCGGAAACCATAAGCATCCATTGTCCTCCCTACTTAAAACATTTCTGCAGACACAGGATAATCGCTTTGGCAACACTGAGACTGGTTCTAATAATGTTAACCACATCAGTTATCCTTTATTGTCAAGATCTCCCCAGGAAGGAGATGAGCAGAAACCTGATTCCTTATCATTGGGAGCTGCCAAAAATGTCTGTCTGTCTCTCTTTTGCAGGGGCCTCGGTCACGTTCTGGCAGTCACATTGAAGAAACCAATAGAGACAAGCTTGTTGGAAGCAAGGTTTTTATCTCTCCCTAGCAATCAAGTGTTAACTGGCACTGAATGACAATGATACAAAGGTAAGCAAATCCAAGTCAGTTCTAACCAAGTTAACACCATCACTCATATATACTATCATTAGCCCACCCGGTTCCACCCACAACTCCACCCACACCCAACCACCAGCACCAATCACCATGAACCTCAGCCACATCCCCAATCAGTGTCATCATAGTCTCCTTCCTGGTCAACTGCATCTAAGTAGAATAGTTACTTCAAGTGAAGCTGTTGTCCAGGAGGTGCACCTGCACAGTTGTGAGGGAAGCCATGCAGAGCCGCATGCAGCTACAGGCTCCGCTGACATCAGAGAGAAGAGGGGAGGGGCTTTGGCAGCGGCCCCCTTGGCATTGGCCGAGCGGGTGTAGCAACGGATGGGCTCCCCTCTGAATGGCAGCCCGAGGGCTGACAGCCTCATATTGGCAGCTAGATTCTCAACATTTTAAACCGGTCTGTACTGCATTTCATTCAGAACATGAACTAACAGCAACTTTCCAAATAAATGTCATTGATAAGAATCAGGATATCCCCTGGACACACATCAAATGTTCAGTATGGCAGGGATGCTATCTGTGTGCAAATCAAATCTGAAGCAGCCGAACTGTGAGTTTTATATTATATTTTTCCTCCTACAAGTAGAGGGAGAGACTTTCATGTGAACGTTAAATTTGGTGCCCCTGAAGTAGGCAACATAGAAGATACTGCTGAACCCAGAAGATGAGCCATATTGTGGTGCGCTTATTAAAAAGTTAGGTTTAGCTCAGAAGACCCAGGCTCAAGTCCCCGGTCCATTGTGGAAGCTCATAATGGGGCAATTTGGGGCAATCATTCCTTTCTGTTGAGTCCATGACTCATGAGAAAATTTGAGGGGTAGTGAGCTGACTTGTGCCTTGATTTTCTAGAACCGTGATGGCAAACCTATGGCATGCATGCTACAGGTGGCACATGGAACCATTTCTGAGGGCATGTGAGGCATGTGCTGGAGCTTCCCTAAAGCCTCCAGAAGGCGAAAAATCACCCAACGCGCAAACCAGAAGATCAAGAACAGACTTCCGGTTTGCATGTTGGGCCATTTTCCGCTCTCGGGAGGCTTCAAGGAAGCCTCCTGAAGCCTCTGGAGGGCGAAAAACGAGCCAATGGGCAACCTGGAAGTCAAAAAATGGGCTGTTTCTGGCCTCTGGAAGGCCTTTTTTGCCCTCCCCAGGATCCTAGAAAGAGTCTGGAGCCTGTGGAGGGCAAAAAATGGGTCTAATGTGCCATCATGTGGCGAAAGCGTGGGGAGCATGGGGAGGATCACGCACACATGTGTGGAGGGAGGGCTCATTGAATTATGGGTGTGGGCGCATGCGTGCATGACTACCCCCCTTCCCCCCGTGCTCTCCCTGCTTTTGTACGCGATGGCAAAAAGTGTAGCCATCGCTGTCCTAGAATAATGTAAGTCATGTAACAGGGTATCCTACCTAGCTATGGCTGATCTCAGCAGCTAAACATAGCCAGTCTTCTTTGGACTATTCATGAGATTCCCAGGATTGTTGGCTTGACCAAATAATAATAATAATAATAATTTTAATTTATAAACTGCTCTGTCTCCCCGAAGGGACTCGAGGCGGTGCACAGGGAATTTAAAAATACATGTATAAAACCACAAGCATAAATACAATATTAAAATGAATTAAACTTAAACCCTGCGCTAAAATCCCAAACCAACTAAAACTAAACCCCTAAAAACCCCTATAAAACAGTTCGACTACCCCAGGCCGGCCAGGCAGAAGAAATGAGTTTTTAGTTTTTGACGGAAGGAGCGGAGATCCGTAGTTGTTCTAATTTCGGGGGGAAGGTCGTTCCAGAGGGTCGGGCCCACCACAGAGAAGGCCCTTCCTCTGGGCGTCGCCCGCTGGCATAGCCTAGTGGACGGCACCTGGAGAAGTCCCTCTCTGTGGGAGCGAATCGGCCGCAGGGATGTATGGGGCAGGATGCGATCCCGCAGATAACTAGGTCCCGTGCCATGGAGCGCTTTGAAGATGATGACCAACACCTTGAAGCGTACTCGAAAGACGACAGGCAGCCAATGCAGCTCGCGCAGGAGCGGTGTTACATGGGAGAACCTGGAGGTTCCCATAACTGCCCGCGCGGCTGCATTCTGGACAATCTGCAGTCCTCGGGTGCACCTCAAGGGGAGCCCCATGTAGAGAGCATTACAGTGCAGGTAGTCCTCAAATGCAGGTAGTCCTCAACTTACCACCACAAATAAGCCCAAACTTTCTGTTGCTATGTGAGACAGTTAAGCGAATCACTGCAGTTGTTAAGTTAGTCACACGGTTGTTAAATTAAATCTGGTTTCCCCACTGTCAGAAAGTCGTCAAAGTGGATCACATGACACTGCAATCACTATAGACATGAGTCAGTTGCCAAGCAGCTGAATTTTGATCACGTGTCCATGGAAAGCAGTGGTGGGATTCAATTTTGTTTTTACTACCAGTTCTGTGGGCGTGGCTTGGTGGGCCTGGCAGGGGAAGGATACTGCAAAATCCCCATTCCCTCCCACTCTAGGGGAAGGTTACTGCAAAATCCCCATTTTCTGGGACTCGGGAAAAAGAGAAAAGATGGGAGCGGGGCCAGTCAGAGGTGGTATTTGCTGGTTCTCCAAACTACTCAAAATTTCCACTTCCAGTTCTCCAGAACTGGTCAGAACCTGTTGAATACCACCTCTAATGGAAAGGCTACAATGGTCCTAAGTGTGAAAAATGTTATAAAAGTGTCATAACTCACTTTTTTCAGTGCCGCTGTAACTTTGAACTGTAATTAAACAAATGTTGAAGACTACTTGTAGTGGAGAAACATACACAATGTCCAACTACTTCTGTAACAGTGCTAAAAGGACTCTAAAGAGACCTTCCACTCGAGAGTGTCTTTACACATATGCACACACTCGCAGTCATACAGTAAAAATTCACAGTCATATAGTAAAAATTCAGGCACGTGAATTTGGGAACCTGCAGGGGAGTCATTAGAGGACATGGACTAAACTTTGTTTGTAGTACAAGCTGGTGACATGAAGGAGCATCAGAGGACCCAGCCCCTGGTCAGAACCTCAGTAGATGTGAGGAAACAGTACAATAAAAGCAGGAGAAGACATGGACCCTGGAACAGCAGTATCCCAGTTTCCATCCCTAGGAAGCCAGTTAGGGTAACAAACAGGGATGGGTTGCTACCGGCATTACTGCTGGTTTGGCGCACAAAAAATGTTGCACCTGAATGCTCGCTTTGCTCGCACACACGCCAAACATGTTTTTTTTTTTAATTTAAAATTTATATACCGCCCTTTTCACCAAAAAGGGACTCAGGGCGGTGCACAGAAAGGTAAAACCCCACAATATACAAAATTTAAAAAACAATTAAACCAATACAGCTGTGCTAAAATTGAATAAATAGTTAAAACCCATAAATAACGAATTAAAATTCCCTAGTCTATGTCAGGCCGGCTAGATGAAAGAAATGAGCTTTTACCATCCGACGGAAGAGTCGTAGGTCCGTGATGGTGCGGATATCGGGGGGAAGGTCGTTCCAGAGTGTCGGACCCGCCACAGAGAAGGCTCTTCCCCTGGGGGTCGCCAGTCGGCATTGACCGGCTGACGGCACCCTGAGAAGGCCAACTCTGTGAGAGCGGACAGGTCGAAGGGAGGAATGTGGTAGGAGGCAGTCTCTCAAGTAACCAGGACCCGAGCCATGGAGCGCTTTGAAGATGGTAACTACGACCTTGAAGCGCACCCGGAAGACCACAGGCAGCCAGTGCAGCTCGCGCAGGAGAGGTGTTACATGGGAGTAACGAGAGACTCCCAGAATCCCCCGCGCGGCTGCATTCTGCACTAGCTGGAGCCTCCGGGTGCACCTCAGGGGGAGCCCCATGTAGAGAGCATTGCAGTAGTCTAGGCGGGAAATAATGTGCTCTGCGCGCATGCACATTTACACCTTTAAAAGTCTGCGCATATGCAGAATGTTAGGAAAAGAGAAAAAAACTACATTTCTGCAATGGAGATTGTTCTGCGCATGCGCAGAACCAAAAATCAAGATGGTACCACCAACAATAGAACTGGTTCAGGTGCGTGGGTGGACAAGTTACTACCTACTCGGTTGAACCGGTCCAAACCGGTAGGACCCCATCTCTGATATCAAATTATTAATTGTCATCTGAAGCAAAGAAAAATGCGATCAGAGATTTTAATTAAAAGAAAATTGTGAAAGATACACAAATTGTTCAGCTGGCTGCCCCTTGCTATGGTTTGCTTCAGGCTTCTGCATGATGATTGTCAAATGGTCAAAAGAAGACACCCACCAGAGTCCGCTGGATTTATAAATTTTGGCTAATAAATTTTGGGTGGCTAATAAATTTTAATTTAATTTGTTATTATTAATAGCGTTATGCCACCTAATCTAAAGGTTGCTTTCATCCAGATTTTCTCCACTATACTTTAGTTTTTGCATGGATAGGGAACAGTTTAAATTCATTTTATATAAATTTTTATTATACTTTAGTGCCTGGAAATCTTTAAAGACAAAAAAGAGGCACAGAGAGAAGCAGAGAAAAAGAAAAGAGAAAATTGAATTTGTGGTTTATGGGTTTGAAGACTGAAAAAGAGAGAGAAAGAGAGGAGAGAGAGGGGGGAGGGATAGAGGGAGGGAACACAAACTATAAATCTGTCTATAACCACTTTCAAGAAACTTGGAAGCTTTTCCTTCCTTCCTTCCTTCCTTCCTTCCTTCCTTCCTTCCTTCCTTCCTTCCTTCCTTCCTTCCTCACTATTTACTATGTTTAGCTTTTTTCTTTTATGGTTCTTTCTTTGTTAAACATTTCTTCAATAAAAAATATTAAAATGTTTTTTAAATAATTTTAATCAAAAAATAAAAATAAATAAAAAATAAATGGTTGCAAAAAAACAAGACAAATGCCTCAAGAAATAATAAAGTAATGCAATGCAACTTTTGCAATGTATTTTCTATACAATCCACTACAGATATTATTTTGTGACTTCTATTTATAATCTGGAGTACATGTGTAACAGGTGTAACAGATTGCATGCTCCTTAGATGTTTTAACTTTAGTAAGACCCTTTAATATTGGCTAGTGAGGAATGCCATAACCTCTTAAGAAAGCACCCTGTTTTTTAAGTTTTAAAAAGACATTGGTTTTCAGCACTGCTACACTAGAGGGAGCTAGAGAGTGATTTCTTTTCAGCCAGGCTAATGATTTTTTTTAATTCTGAAGGTTTCTCTCACCACCTCTCAAACCATCCACAAAAAAGTCAAAATGGTAATAGATCCTTTAAATCCATTGTCAAGCTTCCTAATCTCTCTCCCCCACCCCAATTAATGCAGTGTGACAGCTGCCTTTCCTCCCATATTAGTCTCATCTACAAAAATCATTTATTTGGGGAGTCGTTTATTTTGAATTAGCCCTATTCATTTCTTATTTGCACTGATTATGTCCCAAACTGTTTTAGAATAGAATAGAACAGAACAGAACAGAATTCTTTATTGGCCAAGTGTGATTGGACACACAAGGAATTTGTCTTTGGTGCACAAGCTCTCAGTGTCTATACAGAAAAGATACATTCGTCACAAATCATAAGATACAACACTTAATGATAGTCATAGGTAAGGTGACCAGACGTCCCGCTTTTGGCGGGACAGACCCGCATTTCAAGCATCTGCCCTGCGTCGCGTGGCCTCTTAAAAATATTTTTGGCCGCTGGGGCTGGGCGGGCAGCAGGTGCTCTGCACGCGCTCAGAGGCGCGGGGCATGGGCAGGAAGCGGCGGGCTGGCAGGCAGGCAGAAGGGGAGGGCCGGTGAGGGAGGAGCCAGGCCCAGGCAGGCAACAGGCAGCGGAAGTGGAGGACAGCCTGCCGGAGCCCAGGCAGCTTTGAACTTTTTTGCGCTGCGCCGCGATGCGCTGAGAGCAGCCGGACGGAAGCCCCACCGCTGCCACCTCCTCGCCCGGCTCGTCCTGGGCATCCATGGCGGAACGGGCAGGCGGCGGTATGGTGTGGTGTGCTGTGTTGTATAGCATCGTTTTCAGGGTAGGAGTTGAAACAATTTATGTCCAGGGTGCTAGGGGGGTCTGTAAATATTTTCACAGCCATCTTTTTGACTCGTGCAGTGTACAGGTCCTCAATGGAAGGCAGGTTGGTAATAATAGTTTCTTCTGCAGTTCTGATTATCCTCTGAAGTCTGTGTCTGTCTTGTTGGGTTGCGGAACCAAACCAAACAGTTATAGAGGTGCAGATGAGAAATTCAATAATTCCTCTGTAGAACTGAATCAGCAGCTCTTTGGGCAGTTTGAGCTTCCTGAGTCGGTGCAGAAAGAACATTCTTTGCCGTGCTTTTTTAATGACGTTTTTGATGTTAGATGTCCGTTTTAGGTCTTGGTAATAGAACCTAGAAATTGGAAGGTCTCTTGTGTTTTGAAGGGCTGGGAATGTTGAGTCTAACAGTCCCAAATACAGCTAGAAGTCATCTCAGTGAAAAAAGCTGGTACCGAATTCTCAGCTTTTATTGTAACTGTTATAACAAAGAGTTTTTATAAAACAAATAAGAAATTAATAATGCGTCATTGAGCAGCCTACGCCTTTAGCCACCCTGATCCCGCATGTGAGAAGCGGCATTAGGAAGGGGAAAAAATGGCAGCCATATTTTGAAAGGAGGGAGGATCTGTCTGGTGGTGCTGTGGGAATAATTGTAGCCCTAATAGAAGCAATAATAACACTGAAAGACTCTTTAATGATGCTTTCCCCTAGGTATAACTCCTCATTACATACCAAAGAAAGAAATTAGGGATGATCTTCATGGGATCTCTGTT
The DNA here is from genome assembly GCA_039707465.1 of Rhabdophis nuchalis. Lineage (NCBI taxonomy): Eukaryota > Metazoa > Chordata > Lepidosauria > Squamata > Natricidae > Rhabdophis > Rhabdophis nuchalis. The sequence continues at coordinate 176,884,640 of CM077646.1, read as the reverse complement.
AACTGCCTAGCCTGGAGCTGTTCAAGACAGGGCAAGACCGAATAGGGTGTTAATGCCACAGAAGAATTAACTGAACATCTTTTCATTTATTGTTTCTCTCTCCAGTAAGCCAGTGCTTCGCTAAGAGTAAGCTCCATGCTTCATTTTCTTTAGGGAGAACATGTCTATTCCTCTGGTGTATAATTATAATTCAAGATCTAAAGAAAATGGTTGGGTGACCACTGGGCCAGTGGTGCGTTCCTTCAGACTGGTTCGGCTGAACTGGTAGTGATTTGGCGGGATGGGTCGCTGGAACCAGCAGTGACCCAGGCTTGCCACGCCCCCAAACCAGTTCTCTGGGAGGTGCTACAGGAGCCGCCATCTTGTTTTTTGCTTCTGCGCATGCGTAGGACAATTTTTACTGCACTGCACATGCGCGGTGCAACCACGAACGAACTGGCAGTAGTGACTGCCGGAACCCACCCCTGCACTGGGCCAAATGTTGTCTTGAGTGATCAAAGGAACAGAGGTGACTTTTTTTAAATTTATCTTTATGTAGATGCAAGGATTATAGCTTTTATCTTTCACACCAACATGGAATAAGGAGTTGAATGGGAGACACTTGCCCGACCACGATGAAGCCAACTGTCACTATGTGCTTGATTTCCTGGGTCTAAACCCCAAATATACAAGTCACAACATTTCTGTAATGACATCATCATGCACATATCATCTCTCATTCCCCTTAATCCCCTATGGAAACCTATAGATGAACGGCTTGCCTCCAGAACAGGGGTCTCCAACCTTTGCAACTTTAAGTCCTTCAGACTTAAAGTTGCAAAGGGTGGAGACCCCTGTTCCAGAGGTTTTTAAAAAAAGTTTGGACAACCATTTGTCTGAAATGGTATGGAGTTTTCTGCTTGAGAGGGGGTTGGACTAGAAGACTTCCAACCCTGTTATTTTGTTATTCTGCTCCAAGCAATATTTTTTAGACTTTTGGATGGACTCTGACACCACCACTAGCTGCCTTTCTGATCTGCAAGGACCTCATTTTTTGTTTATTAGGTTTCAAGTCACCACAGAGGCAAAAATGTAGTGTTAATGGCTGAGCCCTAAGTGTGCAGATATACACACGGATACTGACAACGCAAATTGTACGCCAGAAAAACCAGAAAGTGGGTGGCTTCATTGCAACCTATGTGCCAATAGACGCAGGTTTTGCATGCAAATGATATGAGAGCCAAGGAGAAGGATAATGGTTTTCTCCCTCAATTCATTTATATATTTTGATAGTCTTGCCCATGATGGCCATAAATCTTTCGGAAGAAAAACATGTACAGTGATAGAGCTAGAATGAGTTGCAGAATGTGAGAAATTCAGCCCAGGGAACTAAAAATCTTTTAGTATGATGCCTGAGTACTTCCATAGATAGGTGATAGATGATAGATAGATAAATATAGATATAGATGCTGATGCAGATGCAGATGTAGCTATAGATGCAGCTACAGATATAGATATATATTTAGGAATAAGAATAGATGATGTTTCCAGGAAGAATTCATTCATAAAATATATTTTAATCCCAACCTTGGCAGATTCCCCCCCCCCCAAAAAACCTGTCCATTTGTATTTTGATCCCACTAATAATTGCTTTACATGTGGACCCCAGGTGGGGTTCAGGCACACATTTACTTTGTTTTCATTGACATTATCTCAAATTTGGATGCCAAATTGCAGCATATTGTAGATTGCTAAAGCTAAATAAAACATGGACTAATTCTTGAATTGACTTTCCTGTAGATTCAATAAAGTAGTATCACAGTTAATTAAGTCTGCTCCCATCCAATTACCACCCAGGACACAAAAATCGCCTCCAATTTCTCCTAAAGCAGAATTTATTAGTCATTCTCAACTAGGAACAATTATGACTTGGCAACCTTTGAGTCCCTGAATTAGGTTGCACTTTGGGGAGGGGGGGAGGCACAGATTTTGCGGTATTTGGCCAATATAATATTTTGTCAGGAATTCTCTTCACATGGTCCTCTTGACATTTTTGTTCAGTGGAAATTTTTTTTAAATTTTATTTTTTGATCAACCAAGCCAGGTAGCTTCATCTCCTTGCCACAGGTTGTTGGTCTTTGATCCGAGAGAACAAACGGGGATGAGTCAGCACTTTCTATCTTGCCCAGGCCAGACTGTTTCCACCCTTTTTGAAACTTCAAAGGATCACGATGACTTCACCGCTTGGCGCCTGTGGGTTGCAGACACCACCCTTGGGAAGGGATGGTGGAAGCCCAGATGAACTCAGCAGACTGTCCTACCTGAGCTATATACAAAGAGTTTACTCCTGGGCACTTGGAAGACTGTCTGACCAGCCTCTAAGTAGATTCCACTCAGAAATGTTTGAAACCTCTTAAAACAAGTCCTGTGGGATGTATACTGTCTGCTGGGCCAAGTTCATGTCTCATGACTTGGTTCTGATTCATCACTCAGGGCTGGAATAATTTTGCTTTCCCAAAGCTGGCGGCAAAGAGAGAGTCCAAAGTACTAAGTTCCTTCATAGGGCTGAGAGCAGGAATGAAATTCAGCAGGTTCTGACAGGTTCTGGAGAGCTGGTAGCGGAGATTTTGAGTAGTTTGGAGAACCAGCAAATACCACCTCTTGGCTGGCCCCAGAATGGGGTGCGAATGGAGATTTTGCAACATCCTTCCCTCAGGAGTGGGGAGGAATGGGGATTTTGCAGTATCCTTCTCCTGCCACGGCCACCAAGCCATGCCCACAGAACCGGTAGTAAAAAAAAATTGAATTTCACCACTGGCTGAGAGGCCAAAAGCAGGATGGAATTTGCACCTGTATACTGTAACATTATGGATTGGATGAATGGGAAGGAATTGTTTCCCAAAGGAAGAGGCAAAGATGTGCAAGAAATCGGTGTGGTTTGCTTTTGATACGAATGCATTTCACGTTGCCTTTGGAAGATCATTCCCAAAGTACAACTCAACAATCCTATGTTAGTTGCTCCTTTCCAAAGTTGGCAATGCAAATCATCAAATTTAAAAACAAAACTTGGCACAAACGTTGGTGTGTATTAATGAAACCAATGTGCATTATAGTAGGAAAAGACATTACAAAGCTGTATTTGGGGCAAAAATGTAAGTCAATGTATTTCTTAGAAAAAATGTTCACAAACCCACATAACTTCAAGTATAAACCTTTAAAAAAAAATATGTTGATATACAATACAATAGCAGAGTTGGAAGGGACCTTGGAGGTCATCTAGTCCAATTCCCTGCCCAGGCAGGAAGCCCTATACCATTTCATATAAAAAGAAGATTAACTGAACTTTGGGTTAAAAAAATAAGAAACTAGAGAAATATAAGAAACTAGAGTGATATGTGAATCTTCAATGAAAGCAGGTGTTTTTCAGAATTCACACTGCTTCTTAAACCTTTAGATTAGTCTGTAGTTTTATTTTCCCTCCTCTAAATGTAAAGTGCTAAATTTTGATTAGGAAACTTAAGAGAATCCAAGGGAGCCTAGAGCCTTCCGAGTTCTGTGCTAATCAGCATTCACGTGGCCATGAAGGTGAGATACCTACTGGTTGAGATTTATTTATGTTTTACTTGTGTCAGAAGCACCAAGGAGCTTCTGGGTTGAAGTGACATCACGCCCAGTTGGGGGCTCTTTTCATATCCCCAGCAGGAGCTGGAGCAAAGGACAAGAGCTCAACCCCTCCCCATGGCAGCTCTCGGGTCCCAAATGCAGGCATGTTAACCTCTTGCTCAGTGTTCCAATCACACCAGCCACCGTGCTCCTTCACTAGTTGAGATAATGATACATGTGAAAACCAGCAACAAGAAAAACTGCAGTGCCACTTGCATCTTAGCCATTTCTTAACCAAGATAAGCTCCACAAAAACTCTAATCACCAGGCCAGGCTGCTAGAAAAACGTGTTGTTCCTGGTGTGTTTCTTTTTTCCAGACTGGTAGCTGTATACATTGCTGTGAAAATAATGCGGCAGTTTTAAGACTATAAATTATATTCAGTTAGTTTACCTTATAGGAGCCACAGGACCAAGGCTGTATTCATTTCATTTTCTCTCCAACTTCTGATCAGATAAAGTGCAACTGTAAGAACTATCGTAATTATCCCTAATGTAAGCTTGAATTTCTGTTTTGATTTAGGTTAAATAGAGACTCCCTCTTGCACTGTATTGTATTCATGTAGGCTTGTTTCTACTCCGAAGTTTAAGTTACTCATCAAGGTAAGGAGCAGATGTTTATCTCTCCACTTTGGTTAGCTCTCTCATGTCTCATTTTATTTTGTTTGTACTTTCTTTTAATTTTATGTTAATTGGCTTTGAAAAAGTATATTTTCTGCCAAACCAAACCATCTCTGAAATGCTGAAGTAAGTCTTTGCATGCAGGAGGAATCAACAGTTAAAATTAGACTTGCTACAAAATGGGCGTAGGAATGGCTTCCTACTGAAAATCAGGGCTGCTTTGTAGGGAGTACTTTACCCAAACAAAAGTGGACAAAGATATTTATCAGCAAGTGCTTTTGACCTCTTATTCAAGCCTATTGAAAGTTTTTTTTTACTTTTCTGGAGAAAAGGGTTATGATGATTATGGAACAAATCAGAATCAAAATGGGACTCTAATTTCTAATTTCAGAATGCATGAGTCTGACTGCAGGTAACAATTTCTCAGCCCGATCTGAGTAGATTAAGTTTCTTTGGGGAAAATGGCAAGGAAAACAAAATATATTTGAGCTCTCCCCTCCCCCACAGCATTCTCTGGGTTTTCAAGGGGGGAGGGGTGTCTACGTTACTTGCTTTTGTACCTTTGTGGTACTCTGTAGGCCTCAAATCCTCTTGTGTGGTGTGGAATTTTAATTTCCCTCTTAGCTATGGACATGGCTAGTTGATCAATTTGGGCTGATCAGATAAGTGTGGTAAATGGCAGAGGTGTTGGATCAGGAGTATTGTAGAGCAGGCATCTCCAACAGCAAGACTGGCACTAGTCCACAGACCGCACAAATAAAGTCCCATCTGCCCCATCTGCAGGATGCAGGCAGCACAGAAGAATGCCCCCTCCAATCTGTGGAAAAACCTCTCCCCACAGAACTGATCCCTGGTGCCCAAAAGGCTGGAGGCGGTGGCTGTAGAGCAGTGGTGGGTTTCTGCAGGGTCGCACCTACTCGCGAGAGCCGGTTGGTGAAATTTAGAGAACCGGTGAGAGGGGGTTCCACTGGCGTACCTGGAAATAAATCTGGCCCGCCGCTGCCAGTGACCCAACGGGAAGGAAAGGAAAGGAAGGAAGAAAGGAAAGAAAGGAAGGAAGAAAGAAAGAAAGAATTTATCATCACAATTGAGTCCAAAATTTTGGTTGCTAAGCAAGAGCGTTGTTAAATGAGTTTCACCACATTTTAAAAGGTGGCCACTCCCACCCTGTCACATGACTGCCAAGCCACGCCCACAAAATAGGCCACACCTACAGAGTAGGTTCTAAAAAATTTGAAACCCACCACTGCTGTCGAGAGATCCAGGTTGAGCTGTGGAAGATCCTTAGATGCCTGGGGCAGATGGCTTCCTCTTAGCCCAACGTTTTTCATAGGATTGTTGAAGATGGAGTACAATGGAGGCCGCCCTTCACTCCTGAGAGAAAGCATGACAATAAAGTTCATCGATAAACAAGCAAATTCTTGTTGTGCTTTTTCTAATGGGAGCGCTGGCTACATTTATTTATTTATTTTTATTTATTTATTTTTCACATTTATAACCCGCACCCATCTCACCACAAAGGGACTCGGGGCGGCGAACAGAGATTTAAAATCAATTATACATAAATACAAAATATTATTAAATAATAACTAAATTAAATCAATACCCTGCTTAAAATAAGTTTAAATTTAAAACCCAGATTACAATTTTGATTTGTTATAAAATAATGGGTGTGGAGTAGATCATGCTAGGCCGGCCAGATGAAAATAATAAGTTTTTAGGTGCCGGCGAAACAAGCGGAGGTCTGTGATGGAACGGAGGTCAGGAGGTAGGTCATTCCAGAGGGTAGGGTCCACCACAGAGAAGGCCCTTCCCCTGGGAGCCGCCAACCAGCATTGTCATGCAACGATAGCTTACAAATTGCAAATAGGGTTAGAACTGAAGCAAAAATTCAGTTTGGACTAATTGCGAGTAGCGATAATCATGATCCTTGCATAGTTCTAGCATAGGAATTGTTCTAAAGGAGGCAAGGAGGAAAACGGGAGAAGAGTTCTGTGCAGAAATGTATGCTGCCATTTGCAGCAGTTTATATTCCGATACAGCAAACCATTTTCTGAGGTATTGACTATTCCCAATTTTTGCAAAATAACTAACTCATTGCAAAATTTGAGAGAAAACAATTATGAGATGTTTATTGAACTGAGAGTCTCAACCAAACATACAGATATACATATCGCTCTGCACATGAGGAATTGTTTATTCCCTCAAAGTCAAAGGCTAACAGAAATTTGATTTTTTTTTCATGCATGGATTTTGGCAGAGGGCTGCTTTCAAACAAGTGATTTCTCCCTGCCTTCTCCATATACTTTTAGCAGTGTAGTTATGCTAAATATTTGTTTCAGCATGCTTGATTGGCTCAGTTCCAGCTGGACTGGAAGTTGGTTGATTTGATCAAGCAAATCCAAGTTTTCTCCTGAAGGAGCTTGAATTATACGTTGTTTTTTCCCCCTATCCATCTTCTCCCCCAATTTTATGTTCTGCAATTTTCAGGTACCTGGAGTGCCTCCCAGAAAAATAGAAGATGGAGCCAAGACATTGAAAAATGAGATTTTTCCAACTATTTCCAGAATCTGGGTAGTTGAAGCATGGATTTGCATATCTTGGAATGTTCATGAGCCTCACGCAGATAAAAAGAAAAGAGAAGGAAAAAATGAGTGGAGGAACAAAGCGGCATTTTTAGGAAAATGCAAAAAAATATAACGGGTCCTTGGCAATGCACGGATTAGAAAGCTAATGGTGCTTACGTCGTTTCATATTAGTGATTTATTGAGATGTCTGGTATAATCCCAACCATGTTTGCTGAAAAGTAAGTGGAACTAAATTTGGTGAGGTTTACTATCAAGTGATTATTTTCCTCTTTTCTTCATCTTACTATAGACTTGCCATACATCTCAACCACAGCCAATGCATGGCTGTGGCAAAGTCAGGTGAGCTTTTAGGAGGCAAGAAATGCCTGTCACCTATTGGGTACTTTTGGCAGGGACTAGGGGCACCCCTTTCCCTTGAACTCAAGGGCACTTGCTTATCTGGCTATGGGGGTGGAGAGGGAGAGAGAAAGAGGGTCTTGTGAATTCCCTGACTTTACATAGTGATCTTGGAGGAATCTGAAAAGTGGTAGTAAAGGAGCTGCTTACTCCGATGTTTCCTCCACTGTTTCTCTTGCCACCTACAGCAAAAGAAGCAAGAAAGGTAGAGAGTCAGTTTGGCCTAGTCTAGTGTTTAAAGCACTAGGCTAGTATCCAGGAGATGGTGAGTTCTAGTTCCTTTTTAGCCATGATAGCTGGCTGGGTGACTTCGGGCCAGTCCCTTGTTCTCACTGTGTGTTGATATAGCAATAGCAATTGCACTTAGAGTTATATATCGCTTTACAGTACTTTGCAGGGGTCTCTAAGAGGTTTACAGAGTCAGCATATTGCCCCCAACAATCTGGGCCCTTATTTTATCCACCTCGGAAGGTTGGAAGGCTGAGTTAACCTTGAACCTGATGAGATTCGAACAGCCAAACTGCTGACAATTGGCAATCAGCAGAAGAAGCCTGCAGGAAAGAAAGAAAGAAAGAAAGAAAGAAAGAAAGAAAGAAAGAAAGAAAGAAAGAAAGAAAGAAAGAAAGAAAGAAAGAAAGAAAGAAAGAAAGAAAGAAAGAAAGAAAGAAAGAAAGAAAGAAAGAAAGTCACATGACCTCAGGACAGAAACATAAATGCATGCTGATTGCCAAGTTTCTAAATTTTGATCATACAGTATGAACAGGGAATGCTGTGTTGGCTATGAGTGTGAGGACTGGTACATTTTTTCAGCATCATTGCAACTCTGGTCACTAAACAAACAGTTGTAAATTGAGGACTGTCTGTACCCATGTGCAACTTAATCCACTCTGCTGATGATTCACAATGAGGAATGGTCCAATCAACTAAGAAGTGGCTATTTTAAACCCTTTCCCCAATACTTGATGCTGTTATTGTTGTTGCTGTTGCGTTTTCATCTTTCCATGGCGATTGACACCTGATTGACACCCCAAAGGGAGAGGGGGAACTTATCCACTGGTGTCATTTTTCCCCATTTGCTATCACCAGGCATCTGTGGTCTCTGTCTGTGTACTAAGAGAGGGAATTCCTAGAGAGGCCCCTTTTTGTGGGGATAGCTTCTCTAGGCCTTACTCTCTATGCTGATAACAACAGGAGAGAGTAAAATCCTTGGCTTTTCCACACTGCAGCCTTGAACAGCTTGACTCCCTTGTATGTGAGCTGGAAATGACACCCCACCCCCCAATCTTTTCTGGATGTATTCAGTCCCTTCTTCCATGTTGGCCAAAGTGAGGGCCTGATGGAAGGATCTGTCTTGCTTGCACTTACTCACTTATTAGAAACACAGAGAGATGGATTTGTGATGCGCATGACAACCGTGTAGTGACTTGCCTACCCGGTGCAAAGGTTGCAGACATCATGAGAAATCTAGATAGTTTGTTAGAGAGAAGTGGGAAGGAGCCAGTGGTCGTAGTACACGTTGGTACCAATGATGTTGGGAAGGCAAAGCAATCAGTCCTGGAAGCCAAATTCAGGTTGCTAGGAAGAAGATTGAAGTCCCGGACTTCCAACGTAGCATTTTCAGAAGTGTTGTCTGTTCCTCGTGTAGGACCTACCAGGCAGGCAGAGCTCAGAAGCCTCAATGCGTGGATGAGGCGATGGTGTCGGGAGGAGGGCTTCAGATTTGTCAGGAACTTGAGAACATTTTGGGACAAGCCAAACCTGTTCAGGGGGGATGGGTTGCACTTGAACCATGATGGGACAAGATTGCTGGCACTCAATATCAAAAAGGCTGCAGAACAACTTTTAAACTGATAACTGGGGGAAAGCCGACAGGAGCTGGGCAGCATCCAGTTCGGGAAAGTGTTTACTTGAGTAGTGAGGAGGATGCAATAATTACTGAGCAGAGCGAGGAGCCAGTCACCAGCACTCTAGCAGAAGGATGCAAGAAGCAGTCTAAGGATGCAACTGGACTCAAAAGACTGCATCAGAAAAGTATATATAAATGTCTGTATGCAAAGCCAAAGCCTCCGGAACAAAATAGGGGAGCTGGAATATTTAGCAATAGACAAAAATATTGATATTATTGGTATCACTGAAACCTGGTGGACGGATGATAACCAATGGGATACAGTCATCCCAGGCTACAAACTGTAGAGGAAGGACAGGAAGGGGCAAAGGGGAGGTAGTGTAGCCTTGTATGTCAAAGAAGAGATTAATAATAATAATAATAATAATAATAATAATAACAATAATAATAATAATAATAATAATAATAATAATAATAATAATAATAATAATAATATTTAATATTTGTAAACCGCTCCCTCTCCCCATAGGGACTCGGGGCAGTGCACAGGAAGAATAAAAAACAATAAATATATACAGACATTTCTTTAAAAACAAATTAAACCTATACCTGTGCTAAAATTCCCCATTAAAACTAAGCTAAACTAAAAAAGCATTCCCAATAAAACCCCAGAGACAGAGAGACTATCCTAGGCCGGCCAGACAGAAAAGATGTGTTTTTAATTTAAGACGGAAGGAGCGGAGGTCCGTGGTCGTCCTAATGTCGGGGGGAAGGTCGTTCCAGAGGGCTGGGCCCGCCACAGAGAGAGCCCTTCCCCTGGGTGTCACCCGCTGACAAAGTCTAGTGGACGGCACCCGGAGAAGTCCCTCTCTGTGGGAGCGAATCGGCCGTGAGGATGTATGAGGCAGGATCCGATCCCGCAGATAGCTAGGTCCCGAGCCATAAAGTCATATGAATTGGCATATCGAGGTGATATAGAGTCACCACTAGAAACTCTGTGGGTAAGACTATCAGGCCAAAAGAATGGTCTAGATGCTCCCACATAACACCGCTCCTGCGCGAGCTGCACTGGCTACCTGTGGCCTTTCAGGTGCGCTTCAAGGTTTTGACGACCATCTTTAAAGCGCTCCATGGCTCGGGACCTAGTTATATGCGAGACCGTCTCCTGCCCCATACATCCCTTCGTCCAATCCGCTTCCACAGAGAGGGCCTTCTCAGGGTGCCGTCGGCCGGGCAATGCCGGTTGGCGACACCCAGGGGAAGGGCCTTCTCTGTGGCGGGCCCTACCCTTTGGAACGACTTACCCCCTGAACTACGTACCATCTCAGACCTCCGCCTCTTCCGCCAGTGTCTTAAGATACACCTTTTCCATCAAGCCGGCCTAGCGTAACCTCCCGTTGTGACTGCTCCTAGATAGTTTTAATTTGGGGGATTTTAGTTGGTTTTAGCACAGGGTAGGAATTTAATATGTTTTTAAATTTTGTATTTTGTAATATTTGTTGTGTTTTAAATTTCCTGTGCCCTGGGTCCTTTCTGGAGAAGGTGCGGGGTATAAATCTAAATTTAAAAAAAATAAAAAATAAAATAAAATAAATTCATTCATTTATTAAACTTATATACTGCTCCCTTCCCCAAAAGGGACTCGGGGCGGTGCACAGGAAATTAAAAAACATATATAAACATGACAGTGTAGAAAATTTAAAACCAAATTAAATTATTAACCCTGTGCTAAAATTTACAATAAATTAAAACTATTTCCCTTAAAAACCAATTAAAACAATTTAATTTCAGGCTAAAGGCTAGGTAGAGTTAGGCCAGGCCGGCCTGTTGGAAGAAATAGGTCTTGAGTTTCTGGCGGAAAGAACGGAGGTCCGTGGTCGTTCTAAGTTCGGGGGTAGGTCGTTCCAGAGGGTTGGGCCTGCCACAGAGAAGGCCCTTCCCCTGGGCGTCACCCGCTGGCATTGCCTAGAGGACGGCACCCGGAGAAGTCCCTCTGTGGGAGCGAATCAGCCGCAGGGATGTATGAGGTAGGATGCGATCCCGTAGATAACTAGGTCCCGTGCCATGGAGCACTTTAAAGATGATAATCAACACCTTGAAGCGCACCCGAAAGGCCACAGGCAGCCATAAACTGATGGGGTCTGAACTCCTTGCAACTAACCAGGAAAGGGACCTTGGTGTCCTGGTGGACAGCTCAATGAAGGTGTCAACACAGTGTGCCGCAGCAGTGAAAAAAGCAAACTCATTGCTAGGGATCATTAGGAAGGGTATAGAAAATAAGTCAGCAAGTGTCATTTTGCCTCTTTATAAATCTATGGTGAGGCCCCATCTGGAGTATTGTGTACAGTTCTGGTCACCATACCTTCAGAAGGATATTATGGAAATGGAAAAGGTGCAGAGGAGGGCAGCCAGAATGATTAGGGGGCTGGAACATCTTCCTTACCACCTGAGGCTGCAACGGCTGGGCCTCTTCACTCTAGAACGACGGCGCCTGAGAGGTGACCTGATTGACGTCTATAAAATCAGGCACGGTGTGGTCAAAGTAGAAAAGGAAAAACTGTTTCCCTATCGCACAACACTAAAACTAGGGGGCACTCCATGAAACTTTTGATAGCTAGACCTCAAACAAATAAGAGGAAGTACTTTTTCACCCAGAGGATCACTGGTCTATGGAACTCCCTGCCAGAAGAAGTGGTGACAGCTGTCAGCCTCGACACCTTTAAGAAAGGATTAGACGAGTTCATGGAGAACAAGGGTATCCATGGCTATCATTATGGTTGCCTAAGGACACCCTCCGGGATGGAGAGATAGGCAGGATATTTCTCAATGCCATTTGCAGGGAATCATAAGCAGGTGAAGACATCTGCTTGGGAATACCCTGAAGCAAATGGTAAGCCACTGTGTGAGACAGAATGCTGGATTGGATGGGCTGTGGTCTGTTCCAGCAAGGCTATTCTTATGTTCTTATGTTCTTACTACGGGATATACTTTGTGAATTCCTCTACTTTTTAATCCCTCCCAGCCCGTGTTACAAAAGCAAACCTCAATTACTTTTGGTCAGTAGACCAGTAGGAATATGTGGTTTTCATGGACAAACCTTTTACAGGCCTTCCTTTTGATTTCCCATTGTACTTGTTATCAGCAACGACCACAGAGTGTCCCAAAGGTGTTTTTTTTTCCCCAAGAGGCAACTGGACTGTCTTTTTTTTTTCATTGAAGACGTTTCACTTCTCATCCAAGAAGCTTCTTCAGCTCTAACTGGATGGTGGGAAATGGAAGGATTTATATTCCTTGCAGATAGCTGATCATTTGCATCCTTTTAGAGAGTCCTTGAGGCCACGTGGAGGTTCATCTGTGTCCTCAGGGTTACCTGAATAGTGCAAATTGGTGAGGAGGCAAAAATAGCAATAGTAATAGCACTTGGACTTATATACTGCTTTGCAGTGCTTTACACCCCTCTCTAAGCAGTCAATATACAGAGTCAGTATATTACCCCCAACAATCTGAGTCCTCATTTTACTGACCTTGGAAGGATGGAAGGATGAATCAACCTTGAGCCTGGTGAGATTTGAACTGCCAAATTACAGGCAGCCAGCAGGCAGCAGAAGTAGCCTGCAGTACTGCATTCTAACCACTGCGCCACTCAGTAACTACTCATAACAATATGGAGTTCAGGGACCAATGGCTTGACTCAGAATTCAGGTCCTGCTTTAATTTAACCCTCCACAAATGAAAGAATTTAGCACGCCCTTCCGTCTTTCCCACAGAAGCCTGGGGGAGCAAAAAGGGTTTCCTTTCGCTGATAGAAGGTTTATGACCACATTTTTGTCCTGCCTGGTGCTTTCATCTGTTTCTCAAGAAGCATCCGGAGTCTGGATTGGTGAATAAAACCATGGGAATGGCATCATCAAACAACCCAGCTTGTCCTGCTCTAAACCGCTCAGTCTTTTATCTGAAGCTGTCTTTTAGGTAGAAAATAACAACAATTTGGAAAATATAAATCTAGTGAGTCAGTCTCACGAAGTTCCCAGTGAATGCAAAGTCCTCATTATAGCTGTGAATGTGTGTGTGTGCTTGCGTGAACGCCTCTGTGTGTGGGGTTTTCTTTAAACTAGGAACAAAGGAAACAAGCTGACACAGTGAATTTTGATCTGAAAAACATCAAACTTGACATAACAGGTAGTTAGTTACATTTTTCTTAATCTCTGGTAGCTGCCCAGAGGCTGCTTTTAATCAATCTCCCATTGCAAGCGCCTGAGAAACGATCAAGCTGCATTCATATTAATGAAAGACTAAACTTTATCGATAATAACTCTTATTAGACTTGCAAAGCTGCCAGTCCACCTTCTGGTGTTCTAGGTATTATTAGTAAACCTTGAACAGCCAGGGAGGGAACAAACAAACGGAACGAGGGTTTTCTGGTGTCCTCCTTCTTTCGTGTTAGAGTTCAAATATTTTCATCCCTATTTCTGAAGGCTGAATTGCAGTAGTTCTGATGTTTCATGAGTGAAAAATAGTTCACTCATCTTACAGTCTCTGCAAAAACATACGTAAATCAAGTGTATGGTTTCCACACAAGGCGCTTTTATTTATGTGTGTTTGTTTGAAAACAGACAAGACAAGACAAGGGATTGCCTGCAAGGCTCCCGGCAGTTCCATGCAAGGAGATCTTGAAAGAGCAGACTCTGTAGGTTTTGAGAACTAAGAGATCAGGGAGAAAGTCTTTTTTGGTCAAACTGCAGTCAATGTCTTGGGTTCACATACCGGCACTTCCTTTTCTAAACACTTTTGGAAATTGCTTAAGTACTTTTCAGCTGTTAGAAAAGTTTGGCTCAATAAGACTGAAAACACCGGATAAGTCAATCTTCAATCCTTAATGAAAGAAAATTTTAACTACCACATTTTATATATGACTCAGGATAACGAACATAATTCATACTCCCTCCTATTTCCCCATAACAACAACTTTGAAAAGAGGAGGAGGAGGAGGAGGAAGAGGAGGAGGAGAGGCAGTAACATGAGCAGCTGTGGTTGCTCTTAAGATGCAGAAGGATCTTGACAAACTTGACAAACTTGAACATTGGGCACTATCTAATAAAATGAAATTCAATGGCGAAAAGAGTAAGGTTCTACATTTAGGCAACAAAAATGAAATGTACAGGTACAGTATAGGTGGTACCATGCTCAATAGCAGTAACTGTGAAAGGGATCTTGGAGTCCTAGTAGACAACCATTTAAATATGAGCCAGCAGTGTGCAGCAGCTGCCAAAAAAGCCAACACAGTTCTAGGCTGCATAAACAGAGGGATAGAATCAAGATCACGTGAAGTGTTAATACCACTTTATAATGCCTTGGTAAGGCCACACTTGGAATACTGCATCCAGTTTTGATCACCACGATGTAGAAAAGATGTGGAGACTCTAGAAAGAGTGGAGAGAAGAACAACAAAGATGATTAGGGGAACTGGCGACTAAAACATGAAGAACGGTTGCAGGAACTGGGTCTAGTTTAATAAAAAGAAGGATTAGGGGAGACATAATAGCAGTGTTCCAATATCTCAGAGGTTGCCACAAAGAAGAGGGAGTCAAACTATTCTCCAAAGCACCTGAGGGCAGAACAAGAAGCAATGGGTGGAAACTAATCAAGGAGAGAAGCAACTTAGAACTGAGGAGAAATTTCCTGACAGTTAGGACAATTAATCAGTGGAACAGCTTGCCTCCAGAAGTTGTGAATGCCCCAACACTGCAAGTCTTCAAGAAGATGTTGGATGGCCATTTGTCTGAAATGGTATAGGGTTTCCTGCCTAGGCAGGGAGTTGGACTAGATGACCTCTTGACAACCATCTTTAAAGCGCTCCATGGCTTGGGACCTAGTTATATGCGAGACCGTCTTCTGCCCCATACATCCCTTCGCCCGATCCGCTCCCTCAGAGAGGGCCTTCTCAGGGTGCCGTCGGCCGGGCAATGCCGGTTGGCGACACCCAGGGGAAGGGCCTTCTCTGTGGCGGGCCCTACCCTTTGGAACGACCTACCCCCTGAACTACACACCATCTCTGACCTCCGCCTCTTCCGCCAGTGTCTAAAGACACACCTTTTCCATCAAGCCGGCCTAGCGTAACCTTCCGCTGTGACTGCTTTTAGACAGTTTTAAATTGGGGATTTTAATTGATTTTAGCACAGGTTGGGAGTTTAATTATCTTTTTAAATTTTATATTGTTATATTTGTATGTTTTCAATTCCTGTGCGCTGCCCTGGGTCCTTCTGGAGAAGGGCGGGATATAAATTTAATATAAATAAATAAAGGTCCCTTTCAACTCTGCTATTGTATTGTATTGTGGTAAATATAGTCTAAAAAGAATATCCCCATGGCCAAAGCAGAAAAAGGGGTTGAAATTAGTTTTACTATCAGTTCGCAACCAACACGCACACCAGACAAGCACTGCGTGTGTTTGCGCTGTTCAATGTAAATCGTTCTTCACGCTGCGCAGAACAATTTACAGTGAACTGCGCACGCAGTCACTAAAAACCAAAATGGTGGCAGCCCAGCAGCAGCAAGGGAAATGGTTCGGAGAGTGTGATAGGCCTGGATTGGTGCTGGTTCTGCGACCTAGGCCTGAATTCCACTACCGGTTCAGCTGAACCGGGAGCAACCCACCTCTGGTTGAAATCTGGAAAAGAATTTCTTTCAGTATGGGCCTTAAGAGTACCAAATGTGTGGGGGCTTTTTCTATGAAAGATCAGTTTGCAGAAAAAAGAAGCATCCCACAACCTGTCAAATGCTTTTGGGACCAGTATTGGGTATTGGTCCTGCTTCATATTTGTAGTTTGTAAATAAAACTACAACAAACCAAAACCTATGTGTCTACAAGCATCCAAGGGGAGGATTGACATTAAAATGTCAGACATAGCTGTGCAATTGCAGCCCTGCCCCCATTTAATGTGCACCACACATGTCACTTATATGTAAAAAGATATTTTTGCTTATTACAGTGGTACCTCGGTTCACGAACTTAATTCGTGAACTGACTCTGTTCACGATCCGAATTGGTCGTGAAGCGAGGCACAATTTCCCATAGGGTTCAATGTAAATCTGGTTAATCCGTTCCGACCTTGTTTTTTGGTCGTGATTCTTGAACTGACTCTGTTCGCGAACAGAATTGGTCGTGAACAGAGGCACAGTTTCCCATAGGGTTCAATGTAAATCCGGTTAATCCGTTCTGACCTTGTTTTTAAAATGTCCGCGGCTCCAGTTCGTGAAGCGAGGCGGGGTTCGTGAATCCGAGCATTTTTACGAACTTTTCTGTTCGTGATGCGAGGGCGGAGTTCGTGAAGTGGAGCGTATTTTTACGAACTTTTCCGTTCGTGAACCGAAACGGTGTTCGTGAAGCGGGGCACATTTTTTGGGAAATTTTTGGTCGTAATCCGAATTGGTCGTGAACAGAGGCGTTCGTGAACTGAGGTACCACTGTACTTTGATGCTATAATCTCACCCTGCTATGTAGGTCTTTGTGATTAGCTACAACCTGTGGCATTGCTCCTGTGGATTGCAAACCAGAGTCAGGAAAGGGGATCATTGATGTTCTATTCAGCTTGAACATTTTATTGCTGAAGGATGATATCATCCTTATTCCAAATATCTGGAGATCAGAAAGTTGATATGGTTTACTTCCAAGGAGACATATGTTGGATTATGGTGCAAGTGGATAATAATTCATCTTCTGATGCATGAAGCAAATGTCAAAATAGATCAACGGATCCATTCCTTAAGAGTCGTGCTGAACTAGAGAGGGAAATGCCTAAGAATCTTCATTAGATTTAGACACAGATACAGATCAACAGAGTTGGAAGGGACCTTGCAGGTCATCTAGTCCAACCCCCTGTCCAAGCAGGAGACCCTACATCTGCCTCTACCTAGGATTGAACTCACAACCTCCTGATTGGGAAACGAGAGCTCCACCTTTCTGGAAATCAGGGTCAGAATTTAAGAATTTGCCCTCAAAGGTCACCTCCTGGAGAAAAGAAGGTCCTTCCTATGAAACCACACCCTCCATGGGCATTTTACTAGTCACAAACAGATAGGAATTCACAAGGCTATCTCTATCTCGGTATTTGTGATGGTAATCTCACTTGTAACTGACCGCCCCGGGGAAAGTATTGGTAATATGTACACTTTGGGAAGAATTACTACATGTTGCAGCAAAAAAACCTTGCAATCCTCCAGGTATCTCTGGGATGTGGAGGGTGGTGGGGAAATGTTGTAAACAAGGAGGCTGCAAAAATGTATGAGTAGAAAATTGTAGATGACGATTCATTTAATTAAAATGTAAGATGTACTGCAACAGTCTTACCTGACTTCCATGCAGTATGCTCTATGTCAGCAGCCAGGGTGAAATCTCAAACAAAATCAAATTTCAAGCAACATTTTCTTTATTACTTAAATCTTTATTCTCCATTAATGTTAGGAATGGTGTGCACTTCTATATGGTGTGCAGTCTTTCCAAAAGTTATGTTTGATGTTTGCTGGCCCTTGCTCTCAAATGAAGATTGTAGGTAATCTTCATTTGGGTAAGATTAAAAGGGGCCCTAGTCAATGCAGGAATTTGAAACTGGTAGCTGGACTGGACTTCTTTTGCTAACTCTACTAGCCCACAATCAGTATAGGTAGTCAACTTGCAGTCCTTAACTTACAACTATTTATTTAGTGACTATTCAAAGTTACAACAGCAACAGCAATACCATTTAGATTTACTTCACAGTGCTTTACAGACCTCTCTAAGCAGTTTACAGAGTCAGCATATTGCCCCCAACAATCTGGGTCTTCATATTACCAACCTTGGAAAGATGGAAGGCTTTCTGGGATGAAGGAAGAGTAAGGATTAAAACAGTTGCTGAGGCGGAAGCCTTTCTTAAAAAACATTCCTCTATCCTGGGGGAAGATCCAGGGGGGACGGAGGGGGCCACGGTCCCGCCCGCTGGGGGCCAGGGAGGAGAAAAAGAAGATACAATTGCCAAGAGACTTAGATCGAAAAAATAACTTTGCTTTTTTTTAAATTATTATTAATATTGTATAACCTTATGTCTGGATGTTTGTACACGACTGCTAGCATAGAATGGAGAATTTAGGAATCTTGTACTTATTTTCACCTTGTAGTACTTTTGGAAAAATGTTCTTTTAATGTTTTATTATGAAGCCCTAGAAGGGCCAATGATCCCGACGCGAAAGTTCTTAATATGTTTCTGTATCCCTTACCCTACCCTTTTGGAAAATGGTAAAAACCAATAAAACTTTTTCAATATAAAAAAAAAGAAAGATGGAAGGCTGAGTCAACCTTGAGCAACAGTACTGAAAAAGGTGACTTATGACCATTTTTCACACTTATGACCTCCAACATTCCCATGATCACATGATCAGAATTGGGACATTTGCCCATTGGCTTGTATTTATGACAGTTGCAGTATCCTGGGGTCATGTCGCAACTCTGGTATCAGTCAATGGGGAAGCCAGATTCATTTAACAATTGTACTACTAACTTCACAACTACAGGGATTCACTTATCAATTGTGGCAAGAAAAGTCATAAAATGGGGGCAAAACTCCTTTAACAACTCTCTTGCCTAGCCACAGAAATGTTGAGCTCAATTGTGGTCATAGGTGAAGGACTACCTGCATCATATAACATGCAGGCACATGTTGATTTCTAGTACTTGCCATGTGCAAAACTTTCCAGCTTCTCAGAAATGCAGAATGGCACGATTTACAGACATCTCTGGAATATTTTGCCATAAGGAAACGAACACAATAACCAACATCTGAATATCAAGCTATTGTCGCCAGATGAAAGCTGTAGCCAGCTTATGCTGGGTAATAAAGTCGCTTCATTATTTATTATTTATCAGATTCTTTTCTCTCAAACAACAAGCAAGAAGCAGAAAAGACACAAGTCAATAAGCTTAATTCATCACAGTGCAGGCTAGGAATTCTGGTCACGTAAAAAGCAGACCCAGCAATATTGAACATGAGACAGCAAAAATCAAAGAGATGCATCATGCCAAAACGTCTACTAAGCAGCCCAAATAGCTTCTTAGCTTTTGAATTTCCAAGAACTCTGCTAGGCTTTGGGGAGTCAGAAGTGTACAGACAATTTTGCCAAACGTGGGAAGATAATCCCTTAACTGTGGGTTTTTGATGATTTATCCCAACAGATGTTAAGCAAGAAATGCTGCTTTTAAAGTGGATAAATTACAGGGAAAAATATGCCTTTAGTTAACCAAAACGTTAATATTGCTCTACTTATTAAAATAACATCCTGATGGATCTACTGATATAAAAGTGATATAGTATGGATTAAAAAGGCCATTCTAATACATGTGACTATGAGGAATATGACACACAAAGAGATAGGCATGATGCATTTATAATATTCTTTTGTTGGAAGAAATGTCCATCTGGGTTCAGTTCCAAGAAGGGAGAAAGACACTGGAAACATGGAGGCTGCTTGGAAAGATGGTTTAATGGAGCAGAACTATTAAGCACATGGTCCTGGTGCATCTAAACACATGGGAGTGGAGAGCGAGAGATATTTATACTCTCTTTTGGGCCTTGCCCTAGAGAAGTGGTTCCCAACGTGAGGCCAATGCCCCACAAGGGGGCAATTTGATTTTTAATGGGGGCTATTTGAATGTATTTAAACCAAGTTAATCAAATCAAAATCAAATCAAATTTTATTTATATACCGCATCCTCTCCCCGAGGGGACTCGGAGCGGTGCACAGGGAAAAATTTAAAATATTATAAGAGAAATACATACATAGAATAAATACGATAGATAAAAGCAAATTAAATTAAGACTATCCCTGCGCTAAAATCCCCAAGTTATAAAGTTAAAATTCCCTAACACCCTAAAGGTAAAGACTAACCGAGGCCGGCCAAGCAGAAAAAGTGTGTTTTAAGTTTTTGACGGAAGGAGCGGAGATCTGTAGTTGTTCTGATTTCGGGGGGAAGGTCGTTCCAGAGGGCTGGGCCCACCACAGAGAAGGCCCTTCCCCTGGGCGTCGCCCGCTGACATAGTCTAGCGGATGGCACCCGGAGAAGTCCCTCTCTGTGGGAGCGAATCGGCCGTGAGGATGTGTGAGTCAGGATCCGATCCCGCAGATAGCTAGGTCCCGTGCCATGGAGCGCTTTAAAGATGACAACTAGCACCTTGAAGCGCACCCGAAAGACGACAGGCAGCCAGTGCAGCTCGTGCAAGAGCGGTGTTATATGAGTGAACCTAGAGGTCCCCATTATTGCTCGCGCGGCTGCATTCTGGACCAGCTGAAGGCTTCGGGTGCACCTCAGGGGGAGCCCCATGTAGAGAGAGTTACAATAGTCCAGTCGGGATGTCACGAGGGCATGAGTGACTGTGCAAAGGGCATCCCGATCCAATAAGGGGCGCAACTGGCGTACCAGGCAAACCTGGTAAAACGCCCTCCTGGCCACGGCTGTCACTTGATCTTCCATGGACAGCCGGGTATCCAGGAGGACACCCAAGTTGCGCGCCCCATCCACAGGAGCAAGGTGTTCGCCCCCTATGGCCAGTGATGGAGTCAACTGGTTGAATCGGGCGGCCGGAAACCACAGCCACTCGGTCTTGGACGGGTTGAGTCTGAGTCTGTTACTCCCCATCCAGGCCCGCACGGCTTCCAGGCACTGGCACATCACCGCTACGGCATCGTTGGGGTGGTTTGGGGTAGATAAATACAACTGCGTGTCGTCAGCGTAGAAGTGGTACTCTACCCCAAAACCACGGATGATCTCACCCAACGGCTTCATATATGTGTTGAACAGGAGAGGCGAGAGGACCGACCCCTGAGGCACCCCACATGTGAGGGGTCTCGAGGTCGACCTCTGCTCTCCTGCCAACACAAATTGCGATCGACCGGAGAGGTAGGAGGAGAACCACCGTAAAACGGTGCCTCCCACCCCCAACCCCTCCAGCCGATGCAATAGGATACCATGGTCGATGGTATCGAAAGCCGCTGAGAGGTCTAACAGGACCAGGATGGAGGAACAACCCCCATCTCTGGCCCTCCAGAGATCATCTACCAACGCGACCAATGCCGTCTCGGTGCTGTGCCCGGGCCGGAAGCCGGACTGGCGCGGGTCCAGATAACCAACTTCCTCCAGGTGACGGGGAAACTGTTGTGCCACCACACTCTCTACAACCTTCGCCAAAAAGGGAAGGTTAGAGACCTGACGGTAGTTAACCAATAATGCTGGGTCCAGAGAGGGCTTCTTCAGGAGGGGCCTCACCATGGCCTCTTTAAGGGAGGCAGGCAAGAAACCCTCACTCAGAGAAGCGTTGACAACCTCCTGGAGCCAGCCTCGTGTCGCCTCCCAGGATACCAGTACAAGCCAGGAGGGACACGGGTCCAATAAACATGTGGTGGGTCGCAGTCGCCCACGTAACCTGTCCATATCCTCGGAAGTAACAGAGTCAAACTCTTCCCAACAAACTGTCTCAAGATCCGCCTCGTGGGATCCCACTGGGCTATCAATGGAGACTAGTTCGTTCTGAATCTGAGCGATTTTCTCCTGCAGATAAATCCCAAATTCCTCTGCTCTACCATGTAATGGGGTTTCCCGCACCCTCTGTTGAAGGAGGGAGCGGGTCACCCTAAACAGGGCGGCAGGGCGGTTATCTGCGGATGCTATGAGAGTGGCACTATGATGACGTTTGGCCACTCTCAGCGCCACAAGGTAAGTCCATAAATGGGCTCTCACCTGTGTTCGGTCAGATTCAGATCGAGTAGATCTCCATCTTCTCTCTAGGCATCTCTTGTGGCGTTTCATCACCCATAGCTCCTCGGTGAACCAAGGGGCCAGGGTGGCTCACCGCCACAAGAGAGGCCGCAAGGGCGCGACCCGATCCAAGGCTCCCGTGGCCGCAGTATTCCACGCGGCCACGAGGTCCTCCATCGGGGCGCGGGTCAGGGGTACAGGAAGTGGCCCAAGCGCCGCCTGGAACCCATCAGGGTCCATCAGGCGCCTGGGGCGGAACCAAATAGGTGACTCGGGTTCCGCCTCCCCGCGGTGGGGAGTAGCGATTGGAAAGTCGAGCCGGAGAAGTGAGTGGTCTGACCATGACAAGGGCGTGATGACTATGTCCCCTATACCCAGATCACTCTTCCATTGGCCAGAGACAAAGATCAGATCCGGTGTATGTCCACCCTCGTGGGTGGGGCCTTGAATTAATTGGGTCTGTTAGGCTTCCTCCACGTGAGTAGAGTTCACTTTTTGAGTAGAGTAAGAGTTAAATGTCACAAGGGGTGGGGCAGCATCAGGATTTTAGAGATGCTTAGGTGGGACATGGCCCAAAAAAGGTTGGGAACCACTACCCTAGAGCTTCCTGTTGCTCTGTAAGAAATGTATCCTATTGGTTGTCAGACTCCAAGTGGCCTATGCAGAAGTCTTAGCTAACTTTATAGGCTATCTGTGCCCCAGGCTTGGTTAAATCTTGCTGGGTGATGATGTAATGAAGAAGCTCGTGTTCTGAAAGGGTGTTGGGCAATTCCTATTATGGCTTAATGGCTTTTTTCTGGTTTGGATCTTGAGTGAGAGCTAATCCTATCACCTTAACCCAAGAGATACTAATTCATGTAAGGCAGAGGTGTACAATTTCTTGTAGACTGAGAGATTAAATTCCAAATTGGGGGTGGGGAATCAGAGAAGAAACTCTATTTGATTCCATTCCATTTCCCTTTATACTTCATTAAAATCACCCTAAAAATCAATTCTCTCATGAAGTTATATCCACAAGGCCGTTCTTAACCTTTTGCCTATATATCCTCCTCCATCTTCCTTGAATTTTGGCACCAACTTGTCTTCCTCTATGCCAGCCCATCAGCTACCCAGTTCCTGAGTTTGTTTACCTTTCAATTGCAGCCCCTAGATTTTCTCCCTCTTTCCTTCCTGCTTTCTCATTGTTATGTCCTGCATGAATTAAGGCTGCTTAGTTAATTCTCAAGTTCTCATTCCAACTGTATGTTGCGTAAGTCCTGATATTTCTGGAACCTCTTTAGAAAATAGCTGTGTATTTTGAAGCCGCCTGGTGCTATCTTGTCTGTTGACAGTTCTTGCTTTCCCGGAATTTCTCTTCGTCCCCTTGTAGACGTGGAGGCATGTGGAGTCATAATGATGGGACTGCCAGCCAACTTTCTCCCTGCTCACCGACTCAAGGTGAATCCTGATAGCTTTGGGGTGAGAAGGCCAGCCTCATGCTGGGAATTCCTTGCTAAATTAAGATGTTAGTCTATCAAAAACATCCTCCCAAGGCTGTATTAAGTTATGGTGGGATAAGGGATCAGTCTGTCCCCCTGATATTTCAGGTTCTTGCCAGAAAAGCCTAAATCTGCTTTCCCCTCCCCCAAGAAATGAGATCTGCAAAGGGCCACACTGCTGTGAATGGGTGTAACCAGAAATCTCTCTCAAAGCACACAAGTGCACCAGCCTACCATAATTATTTTAACAAGCTGTCCTCAACTTACAATAGTTTAGTTAGTGACCATTCAAAGTTACCGGAAGAAGTAGCTAATGACCATTTTTTCACACTTACAGCTGTTGCAGCATTGCCCACATGATCAAAATTCAGATGATTGGCAACTGACTCATATTTATGACAGTTGCAGTGTCCCGGGGACAGGTCATGTGATCACCTTTTGCGACCTTCTGACAAGCAAAGTCAACGAGGAAGCCAGATTCACTTAACAACCGTGTTACTAACTGAACAACGGCGGCGATTCACTTAACAGCTGCGGCAAGAAAGGTCGTAAAACGGGACAAAACTCACTTAACGAATATCTCACTTAGCCACATAAATTTTGGGCTCAATTGTGGGTCGCAAGTCGAGGACTAACTGTATTACTTTTGTGGGAACTCCACAACATTGGAGGGATGAAGACCTTCAGATCTTCTCCATTTCCCTGTCCTGAGGAAAAGTACCCCTCCCACTCTCCCTTTAATAGCAAACAAACAAGCAACCATGTTGGTAAATTTTTTTCAGGATGCCCAGCTGAAAGCCGAGGCCAGGGGTCTGCAAAGTTGGCTCTTTTAAGACTGGTGGACTTCAACTCCCAGAATTCCCCAGCCAGCTTGCTGGGAGTTGAAGTCCACCAGTCTTAAAAGAGCCAACTCTGCAGACCCCTGGCCTACACCATGAGGTATGCAGGGGTGGGCTTCAAAAATGTTAGCAAGGGGTTCTCTGCCTGGTTGTTGGGTGGGCGTGGCCATGGTGGGCGTGGCCTAGTTGGCCTCCTGCACTACAGTGGGAGTGAGGTGGCATTTTTGCCCTCCCTGGGCTGTGGAGGCTTTCTTTGAGCCTCCGGGAGGGCGAAAACAGGTAGGTCCGGTTTTTGTCCTCTGTGCACCCCCTGCACTTATCTGCATTCAAAACGGGCTGCATGGGAACTCCTGGGAGGGGAGGGGTGGGCGGGGCCAGCCAGGAGTGGGATTTGGGGGTTCTCTGAACTGCCTTGAGGAAAGCTTTCCTGCGTGCATAAACAGCATATCTTGGAGTAAGTTCGGTTTCACCAGCCTGGAGCCACTGTGGCTCTTCCTCATGGCAATTCAACACACCACAGCTGTTGATTTACCCTCAGAGACCTGCTTTAAGTTGACATATTGATGCATTAGGAAGACCTGTCAGTAATGCTTCTCTTCACTTTCAGCAGCTTTCTCAAAGCACCATCCATCATTAGCTGCGTGGCTCTCAAGAGGACCAGCAATGTTCCCCTCATGGAAACAATTTGCTTTCAAGAATATCTAGCCAGGGAGACGGGCTCCATCTGATTAGAGGGAGGGCTTGTTTCAAGGCTTCAGATGAAGCCTCTCAAAGTTGTGGCAGCCTGCAGCTTGTGTGCTACTTTTGCCCCCCCCCCCCCCCCATTCATTCCTCCGCACAGCTTGAGATCATGTTGCTCAACCTGGATAGCAAATGGCCCCATTTTCACAATGTCATTTTCCGGGATTGAGTTGAGTCCCCACCCCAAGTGAAGGATGGAAAAAAGGGCATGAGGCTTAACTCTTCGTCCTAAAACCCTGCATGCAGTGGTGGGATCCTCCTGCTTTAACAACCGGTTCAGTGATCATGTGATTTGCCCGCGCGTGCGCAGTTTTAAGAAATATTCACTTTCGGTTTCTTTGGAGGAATAACACAGCTGATTCGTGTGGCAATCTGCTCTGCCGTGCATATCAGCTGAGAAGTTAAAGGTAGGAAAATAGCGTAGGCAGGTGGGCTGATCATCAGAGTTACCAGTTCATCCGAACCAGTCCAAAATGGTAGAATCCCACCCCTACGGTTTTGGAGGCTGAGAGGGACATGGGGGGGGGGGAGGATTAAAGGTGGGAAGTGAGACAAGTGACTACTATTCCCGCTATAGTCTCTGATGGGAATTGGAGGTTGGTTTTCGGGGACTGCTACTATATCTCCCACTTTAAAACACTTCATAAGCACAAAAAAGGACAGCGTGTCGACCCAAACCTTTCTAACGTTATTTGTATTGTCATTTGATGAGTTCTCCTGGCCCTCTGAGAAGGGAAGGAAGTCGTCTCCTGATGCAGATCCATGCTCCCTTTGCTTGTCCCCATAGTTGTAGAAGAGTTCTTCCCGTGCTTTTCAAACTTTAGCTTCAGCCCTGACATTATAAAGTGAAGGGAAAAAACACTAAAGGCACACCTGGAGAAAGATATGCTTTGCAGATTATTGGTGTAATATTCTCATCATATAAGGGACAAGGTGGTTCAGTGGATAAGATGCTGAGCTTGTCGATCACAAAGGTCGGTAGTTTGGCGGTTTGAATCCCTAGCGCCACGTGACGGAGTGAGCTCCTGTTACTGCCAACCTAGCAGTTTGAAAGCATATAAAAGTGCAAGTAGAAAAAATAGGGACCACCTTTGGGGCGTCTTCAGTGTTTAGTCATGCCGGCCACATGACCATGGAGACGTCTTCGGACAGCGCTGGCTTTTCAGCTTTGAAACAGAGATGAGCACCGCCCCCTAGAGTCAGGAACGACTAGCACATATGTGCGAGGGGAACCTTTACCTATTCTCATCATATGTGATGGAGCTGATCCCTTATGCATTTAAAACTTCAAGCCAACAGATCTCTCTCTTCCCCCTCCCCTCTCCTGTCTCTCCTTTCCTCCTTTCCCCTCCCCTCTTTCCCTCTCTTCTTTATACAGTTCCCATTGTAAATAACTCTGAAGACAAAAATAAAAACACATAGGCATGAAATACAACAACAAATATAACTCAGTTTTGGAGGATGGGGAAAATCCACTATCAGAGGGAACAGTTTCAAAATGTCCCCAGCCATTTAAGGGGAATATGTAACATAGATAGAAGTAAAACTAAGTTTGAAAGTTTAGTATCTCAAATTATTAAAGATGAAACCGGGTTAAAAGGACTCGTCAGTAAGATATACAGGATTATAAACTTTGATAGAAATCCACAAATGGTAATGAAAAAGAATTGGGAGGATGATCTAAAGATTAAAATATTGGATTTGGATTGGAATGAGAATTGGAAGAGTCGGATTATGAGGACTTTATCTATAAGGATTAAAGAACATAATTTTAAGGTTGTTTGGAAATGGTACTGGACCCCACTAAGATTATCACTGATAGATAAAAAAATGAATGATAAATGTTGGAGATGTAATACGGAATTGGGAACTTATGAGCATATGTGGTATAAATGTGTGAAAATTAAAAAGTTTTGGCAGCAATTAGAAGGAACAATGTGTGAAATGATGAAAAGAATAATAATATTGAGACCAGAAACTATATTGTTACTGATAATTAATGAACCAGAGTTAACAAAACACGAGAAAGAACTGATTAGAATTATGATTATAATGGGTAGAATTGTAATAGCAAGATATTGGAAAATAGAGGTAAATATTAAAATAGACGAATGGTATTGTGAAATGTGGAAATTAGCCTTAAATGATAAAATGACGTGTGATATTAAATTTAGAGAGGGGGTTTATAAAAATGATATCTTTTGGAAGACTTGGAAGCCATTTGTGGACTATGCACTTGGAACTTTGGACGTCTCGACGCCTGTACCGAGGGAACGTGGATTTTGGAGATCCTAAAGATAATAGACGACACTTGAAACCAACTCTTCCTTTTGTTTTGTACAGCACTGGGTGATATATTGTAAAACAGTATAAAAATTTTAATAAAAAAAAAAAAAAAAAAATGTCCCCAGCCTTTGTGGCCTACGGGAATAGCCACTTTTAATCCCTTTCCTAAATAGTACCTGGAAGTGCCGTCCCATTGAAGGAAGGCAGCAGTTGAGAAGGGTCACATTTGTAATCCATAAACAAGTCATTGTCTGAATGGAAAAGTATAAAGGGAGCTCACTGTACCTGGATAGGCAGTATCAGCTGGGAGTAGGTAATCTCACACATTTTCATGTTGTGTCAGCCATGAAGAGCTTTCAATCAGCACCTTGAATTTTACCTGGAAATTAACTGGCAGCATTGCAAGCTCTCCAAACATGGAGATGAAAGTTGATCTTAGCACAAGTGCTTTTTAAAATTCACCACTGAATTTGTGGACAGGGGGAATGTGTAGACAGATTTTCTAAATTGAATCTAAGAAAAGGGTTACGACGAAAAATATACCGGGGCTACAAATGGGCCAGAGATGGGGGTTGTTCCTCCATCCTGGTCCTATTAGACCTCTCGGCGGCTTTTGATACCATCGACCATGGTATCCTATTTCATCGACTGGAGGGGTTGGGGGTGAGGGGCACCGTCTTACGGTGGTTCTCCTCCTACCTCTCCGGTCGATCGCAATTTGTATTGGCAGGGGGGCAGAGGTCCACCTCGAGGCCTCTCACTTGTGGGGTACCTCAGGGGTCAGTCCTCTCGCCGCTCCTGTTCAATGCATATATGAAGCCGCTGGGTGAGATCATCTGGGGTTTTGGGGTAGAGTACCATCTGTACACTGATGATACTCAGCTGTACATCTCTACCCCAAACCACCCCAACGATGCCGTCGAAGTGTTGTCCCGGTGTCTGGAAGCCGTACAGATCTGGATGGGAAGGAACAGACTCAAGCTCAACCCGTCCAAGACTGAGTGGCTGTGGTTACCGGCGCCCCGGTACAACCAGTTGACTCCATCACTGGCTATAGGGGGCGAACATCTAGCCCCCGTGGATCGGGCACGTAACTTAGGCATCCTCCTGGATACCCGGATGTCGATGGAGGACCATGTGACAGCCGTGGCCAGGGGGGCGTTCTACCAGGTTCGCCTGGTACGCCAGTTGCGTCCCCTATTGGACCGGAACGCCCTTCGCACAGTCACTCATGTGCTTGTGACGTCCCGTCTAGACTACTGTAATGCTCTGTACATGGGACTCCCCTTGAGGTGCACCCGAAGACTACAGCTGGTCCAGAATGTGGCCGCGCAGGCAATTTTGGAAGCTCCTAGATACTCCCACTTAACACCGCTCCTGCACGAGCTGCACTGGCTGCCTGTGGCCTTTCGGGTGCGCTTCAAGGTGTTGATTACCATCTTTAAAGCGCTCCATGGCACAGGACCTAGTTATTTGCGGGATCGTATCCTGCCCCATACATCCCTTCGGCCGATTCGCTCCCACAGAGAGGGACGTCTCCGAGTGCCGTCCGCTAGGCAATGCCAGCGGGCGACGCCCAGGGGAAGGGCCTTCTCTGTGGTGGGCCCAACCCTTTGGAACGACCTACCCCCCGATATTAGAACTACTACGGACCTCCGCTCCTTCCGCCAAAAACTAAAGACCCATCTTTTCCATCAGGCCGGCCTGGCCTAATTTTATGCTCCTCGCCCCAGTCTGAAGTTTAAATTGTTTTAATTAGGTTTTAATGGGATACAGTTGTAATGTTTTTATATAATTTTAGTACAGGGTTAATTATTTAATTTGGTTTTAATTATGTATGTATTGTTATGTTTAGATGTTTTTAATTTTCCTGTACACCGCCCCGAGTACCTTCGGGGAGAGGGGGCGGTTTAGAAATTTAATAAATTATAATTATTTATTATTATAAATGCAGATTTTCCTTCCCATCACTGAGAAAGAAAAAGAAAACAGCAGATAGGCAGTCTTTGGGCTCCAAAAAGGAGGAGGAGGGGGGGGAGGAAGAGGAGGAGGAGGGGGAAGAAGAAGAAGAAGAAGAAGAAGAAGAAGAAGAAGAAGAAGAAGAAGAAGAAGAAGAAGAAGAAGAAGAAGAAGAAGAAGAAGAAGAAGAAGAAGAAGAAGAAGAAGAAGAAGAAGAAGAAGAAGAAGAAGAAGAAGAAGAACCTAGGAAAAGAAATGTCCAGGATGAATGGCAACCAGAAGCTATCTTGTCCAAGGCCTTTAAATCCAAAACCATGCAAAATTTAATAAAGCTCAAATAAAGTAAAAATTCTAGCAAATGTGGACCATTGTAACTTATACTAGCATGCCTCCTCCAAACCTTTGTGCTTCTTTAGCTCTTGTCTGCAGGGATTTTGCTGGAACTGATGTCTTACCAATATTGGTAAGATCAGACCTGCTTCCGGCATGCCACCCACAAAGATCCTACAACCACAAGTCCATTTGAATTAGATTTGATTTGCCTGAGATGATCCATCTGTCATTACATGGATTGCAGATGTCTGTCCATAAAATGTATTTCATTATCATCCACACTGGGTGTTCCCCACCTTTTAGCTCCGTCCCCTAAAAAACAATACAGCACTCATAGAATTCAGCAATCTTACCCGTCCATTGAGTTTTATCTCCTTCTTTCCTGAATTTCAACACGAACAAGATCTTGAGGGGTTGTGAATCAGCATCATGTGAGGCTAGCTCATAGATTGCAAAACAGCTATATGGGATACCTCAACAATGCCTCTGGAAAGAATTTATTCACATGGATTATTCCCATATGTTGTGTTGGTAACCTTTTTGGGCATTTTAGATCACCATTGCCTGAACTTGCACAGTGCTTTAAATCTACAAAATTTAAATCTACAAAATTTAAAAGTTGAGATCTTCAAAAAAAAAAAAGAGTTAATTCTCATGCAAAGTTTCCACTGAACCCTCCACCACCAAACCTCACACAATAACACAGGCAAGTGCTCACATATCATCAGAAATTTCTGCTTTTGAGGTGTATTTTTAAACGTTACAAGTGGGCGATTTATGAATAGGGGTTCCACATGGATGGGTCTATGACAACTCGCCACAGCCAATTTGCTGCTCTCAACTCACCAGGAACAAATCGTCACGGCCAACTTGCTGTGGGACAACCCACCACGGAACAAGAGTTACACTAATGTCAAAGAAATAGTGGAATAGAATCATTAAAGAAAGGATACCAAAAGAGTGAAAAAATGAACTTGAACGACAAAAAATTGAAATAATTTTTAAATTATTTTAAATAATTGAATTGTTGAATTGTCCTGCAGCAAGTTGGCCATGGTGAGCTGGCTGCAGCGAATTGGCTGTGGCAAGTTGACCATAGCCAATTGTCCCACTCGTATATGGATGGTGCTGTGTTGCTCACTGCTGCCCTATTTAAAAGTCCACAACTTTTGGAATTGCAGTGGCACATTTTTAAAGAATGTAAATTCACACTGTGTTGCAGTTTGATTTGCGAATGCTGTTGCCAATAGCATATGGCTCCAACACAGTCACTCAAGGTGTGGGGGTCTGCCAGCTGCCCAGATAAAGCAAGAGGGACCTTTATTAGTCATCAGCAATATAGGAAGAGGTTGGAGGCAGGCAATCACGTCAGTCACTTTGGCAAAAGCATCCGTTCCTAGAGTGTCACAGAAGGCAATAGTAAACCATTTCTGTACTGCTACAGCCTATGGTACTTATGGACAGGTAGTAATAATTCAAACCAGTTTAAATAAAGATGGAATATACTAAAAGTCTGAATAGTAGAAATGTCTCCTCCTCCCTCCCCTTTCCTCTCTTCTCCTTTCTTTTCCTTTCCTCTTCTCTCCTTTCCTTCCCTCCTCCTCCTCCTCCTCCTCCTCCTCGTCATATTTCTATAGCTTTCCAACCTGATAATGACCAAAGGACTCATCTTCTAGTAAATAAGGAATATTTTCTAAGGCATCGTGGATGTGGACATCCCTACTATTAAAAATGTTAGCATACGCCATCCATCTTTGTTTGATCAGGTCATTAGCAGGCTAGGAAACTACAGAAATTAGCCTTCCTGATAGAATATCTACAAAACCTGGCAAACGACAAAATAAGGATCGGTAAAATTTTAAACCAAATAATCCCAGCAGATTTGGAGAACAGTTTGGTTGATTCTGGGGGAACGAACGGAGCAATACTTGGTCTGCAGATTTAACATAGTAAACAAACTAGGGCATTTATTGGCTAGAACAATCAATTCTCAATTATCTCTACTTGTTAGAGAAAGCAAACCTGGTGATAAACTGTTAGGAAACAGCAAACATTTAGAAAAGTGGGATAAATAATTCTAATTCTCCATGTGCCAAGCTAATGAATAGCATTTGAAAAGAGTTGGATATTATGTAAATTGAAAGTAATTATTTTTTACTACTCATACATAATAAAACAGTGTAATGATTACATTTTTCACCATTAAAATTTAATTC
The DNA here is from genome assembly GCA_039707465.1 of Rhabdophis nuchalis. Lineage (NCBI taxonomy): Eukaryota > Metazoa > Chordata > Lepidosauria > Squamata > Natricidae > Rhabdophis > Rhabdophis nuchalis. Next base: position 176,852,919 of record CM077646.1, on the reverse strand, counting down.
AACTTCTGAAAGTGTTCTGCAGTGGAGTTGAATGCTCAAGTCTGTGACTTGCAATGTGAAGCACTGAGAAATAGCTACTACTTGGCAAATCATGGACATGCTGAGGAATTTTGCATTCCAGTCAGCAAGTAGATGCCTCAACTGAGCTCGTATGGGGAGGAAAGAAAATCTGGGTGCAAAGTGACTTCGAGGGTTACCACGAGGCTGTAATATGAAATGTAGCGCAACATCAGGCATGTAGCAATCAAAACTATTTAAATTATACTTTAAAAGAGGGCAAATAATTAAAACAGAGGAGAAAAACATCTCACCAAGGTGTTCCAAGAGCTTTAGGAAAGTTAGTATTATGATTATATCACTTGTTCCTAAGTTTAAATGTTACCACCAAAATGGGTTTATTCCCAGATCCAACCAACAAATCACTCTGTACTATATTATGACCTAGACCACAATTGCTACACTACAAAACAAAATTACAGGTAGACCTCAACTTATGACCACAATGGAATTGGATTCTAGTGAAATGGCCCTTAAGTGAGACACTCACATGTCTACTTCACCCAATGACTGCAAACCCAGCTCTGACAGTTATGGTTGTTAAGTAGTTGCATGGATCATTAAGCAGACAGGGAAAGAGCTACCTGCCAAATTTCTGTGTCGGACTGGAGAAATGAAGATTGGATACTAAACATTCAAGCTTTGTTTCTGAGGTCTGATAAAGGATTCCCCACACACTAAGTGAGAGTGTTGCTAAGTGAGTTTTGCTCCACTTTCCGACCTTTTTTGCCACAGTTGTTAAGTGAATCACTGCAGATGTTAAGTTAGTAACATAGTTGTTAAGTGAATCTGGCTTCCCCATTGACTTTGCCTTGTCAGAAGGTCACAAAAAGTGATCATATGGAACATTACCACCACCATAAATATGAGTCAGTTGCCAAGCATCTGAATTTTGATCCTGTGGCCATGGGGATGCTGCAATGGTTGTAAGTGTGAAAAACGGTCATAAATCACTTTTTTCAGTGCTTTCTAACTTTGAACAATCATTAAATCAACTGTTCTAAGTCGAAGACAACCTGAATGTGTTTCTGATGCTATTATCATATGCAAAATTGGAAAGGGATAGACCCTTTTTTTTCATAGAACCAGAGGTGGTATTCAGCCAATTTGGACCGATTTGGGCGAACCAGTAGCGGGGTCGGCCACCTACCCCGGCGCTATGCCATCCTATTTAGCTATGGTTTTGTGTCTGGGCGCATGCGTGGCATCCATCAGGTGGATGCGCAGATTGTGGGTGCAAAGTGAGCGTACGGGGCAAACCAGTGGTTAAAATAAGTGAAACCCACTGCTGCAGAGAACTGTAGTTTGAATCACTGTAAGAATGAAGCTTTTGTTTTAAAGGGAAGATAACCTTTGGGAAACAGAAGATAGACTTTGGCAGACTATTAAATAGGAAAGCTCTCTGGAGGGAGAATGTTAAAATTTGGTTAGGAATCAAAGAATGTAAAACAAAACGTTCATTAATAATCATTGTTAAATATTTCAGCAAGCCACACAGTTGTATAATAAAGATACATGTCTCTTTATACATAATTTACACTGTATTTGTTGCTATGCAGAGCATATTTTCCTCTTCAGGCCTCTTGGACCCTGGAAGGTCTGTCTCTATGGAATTCTTTCATTCTGGGCAGTTAATTCCAGCACTATATTATTATTGGTAGAACTGCAGATATTTTGCAAAATTTCTTCTGGGACAGCTCAGCTTCCAAATGCTTCCAAATTTCCTTGCTAGAAAACTCTTCTTTTTCTTTTGCCATAGTCCAACTATTTAACAATCCTTTGCTCGCAGCAAAGGATTATACTGAACCTCTATATTATACTGAACACATCAGAAAGAAAAAGGGAGCCTTTGCTGAAACTTTCACGCTTAACAGAATTCTTGTAAGAAAATCGTTTCTTGGGAGGAAGTAATCGTTTCTTGGGAGGAAGTAAAATTTAGTTATAAATTTTAATTAGAGAATTTTAAATGTTTTAGCACGGGGTAATTTAATTTAATTGGATTTTTAATAACTGGTTTATTTATGTATGTTGTGTTTTAATTTGCTTGTGCGCCGCCCTGGGTCCTTTTGTAGGAGAAGGGTGGGGTATAAATTTAATAAAATAAAAATAAAATAAATAAACAGACAGCCATGTTGGATAAATCTTTTCACATTATCGACTAGTGCCTCATGCTACCAATGGTGTTGGAATGACTGCCATTTCTCAGGGTGTACAAATGTAAAGCAGGGTCACCCATGTGTTGACTTTATACAATCTCATACTTGGAAAAGAAAACGTAAGAGTAAAATACTAAAATAATCTAAAAATGTTTCAGTTTTGGGGGAGCGATGGGGTAATTCTGTTAAATAGGAAGGGCCTGTCCTGTATGGATGAGGCCAGAAATATCTGAGGGGATTCTAAGTTTTGGGTGGTGTTTAAAAAACTTCTTATAATCACATTGATCCCAATTTAGGGTTTACATTAGGATTTAGGATTTATTAAATTTTTAGACCGCCCTTCTCCCTTGTGGGACTCAGGGCGGTGTACAGGCAATAATAAAATCAATAATATAGAGCATAAAATACAATTAAAAATACAATTAAAAATATATTAAATAGATTGGCCTGATCTAAACCCTGTTAAAAAACCCTTATTAAAACAATTTAAAAACTAAAACAATTAAAAAAACTACGCCAGGCCAGCCACACGAAACAGATAGGTCTTTAAGGCCCGACGGAACTGGCACAGGTCCGTGGTTGTCCGTAGGTCAGGGGGTAGGTCATTCCAGAGGGCAGGAGCTGCCACAGAGAAGGCTCTCCCCCTGGGGGTCGCCAGCCGGCATTGCCTGGCCGACGGCACCCTGAGGAGGCCCTCTCTGTGGGAGCGGACTGGTCAGTGGGAGGTGTTTCGTAGCAGGAGGCAGTCTTGCAGATAGCCAGGTGCCTTGACATGGAGCGCTTTGAAGATGGTTACTAATACCTTGAAGCGCACCTGGAAAGCCACAGGCAGCCAGTGCAGCTCGTGCAGGAGAGGTGTCACGCGGGAGCATCTAGACGCTCCCAGAATCCCCCACGCGGCCGCATTCTGAACTAACTGGAGTCTCCAGGTGCACCTCAAGGGAAGCCCCATGTAGAGAGCGCTGCAGTAGTCCAGATGGGAAATGATGAGGGCTTGAGTGACCGTGCGTAGAGCGTCACAATCCAGAAAGGGGCGCAACTGGCATATCAGGCGAACCTGATAAAAAGCCCCCCTGGCCACGGCCGTCATATGGTCTTCTAGAGACAGCCGAGAGTCCAGGAGGACACCCAAGTTGCGAGCCCTCTGTGTAGGGGCCAATGACTTGCCCCCAATAGCGATGGCACGAGCTGGCTATATCGTGACACCGGAAGCCATAGCCACTCGGTCTTGGACGGGTTGAGTCGGAGCCTGTTTCTCCCCATCCAGACTCGCACGGCGAGTCTGGATTACACTTTTGCTCTGTTTTCTGTTCAATTCTGCAGGAGCCCATGTCACTTATTGCAGCTGGAGGGTCCTGTGGTGGACACAAAATATTACATATGGCGTTAGCTTAGGGCAAGTGTCAGCAACCCATGATTCCAGAGCCACATGTGGCTCTTTCATCCCTCTGCTGCGGCTCTCTGTTGGGTGATCCCACCACATTTTCCACAGAAAAGAAAATACCAGGAGCCATAAAACATGGGTAGGCATGACTAGGGTGTCATGTGACTGGGCGGGAGGGAGTGACGTTGAGTTGGCCACACTCACCCAGGTTTTGTGGTCCGTGGTGTTTTCTTTTCTTTGGGAAATGGGTCAAAAAGGCTCTTTGAGTGTTTAAGGTTGCAGACCCCTGGCTTAGGGCCTCAGGTTGCCACTGCCAGTTCTAAAAGCAAAAAAAGATTTTTATTCATGCTCATTAGATGCTACTCATCTCACACAGAACTTCTGGGAAAGCCCTTAATTACAGTGATTCTATTGTGCGCCTGACGTACTTTAACTCCAGGATCATAAGTGCGAATAAGAATAATATACTGTGTGTAAATATGTCAACATAATCAGTAGTTTTCCTGCATATGCAATGCATTAAATATCAACTAGCCCTAATCTGATCTTCCAACCATCCTTCTTTGTTATCAATGTGATGTGCCTGGCTAAGATAATTTGATGGTGACAGAGAAGTTGTTTGGTACTAAGAGAGATAATGAAAATTAAAGCAAACTAATATAAAGTAAGGAAGAAGAAAGGAAAACATAGATGTCAAAGGGGAAAGTGCAAAAAGAAAAGAAAAAAACTGAATAGAAAAGAAAAGAGACACATAAAGTGACTTCTAATATTTTTCCACCACAGTTACAATTGCAGTTATATTTTAATCTCTATCTCTAAAGTCACATCATAATAAACTTCTTATAATCTACCCTACCTAATTATTAACACATTTATTTTTTATTTTTATGCAAGACATCCATAAGAGGTTTCCAGTCACCAATACACCTAGTGCCTTTTCCCTGATCAAAGAACTTAGTTTAGCCATCTCAGCAAGTTCTTTCAATTTCCCCAACCATAGAGCGTAGTCTTGAATCTTTCCATTTCTGTGCACGTAATAATCTTGCCACAATAATCATGTACTAAAATAATATTCCATCATTTTTTTCTAACTGCTTATCCATCGGTCTTAAAAGAAAATGTCCTGGCTTCAATTAAACTTTAAAATCCTCTGTATTAATGTATGTATTTGAATCTATTTTTTAAAGTTTTTTTACATGTCACCAAGCATGATGGCAGGTGCCCTCATATTGTTCACATTTCCAGCATACATTTGAAGTGCCTTCTGAATCATTTTTCTGGTGTCATGTTCCAGCAAGCATCATATCTTTGATAAACATTTTCATAGCACAATGCAAATTTCACCCTTTTTGACCGCATATTTTCACATTGATCGACCTGTATAGTATAACCAACATTCTTAGCCTACTTTATTATATATTCTTTAACCTGTCTTCCTATGTTTCAAATTTCAACAAAAGTTTATACACTTTAGCAATTATATGTTCATCACCCGAGCACATCTGTACTTCAAATTCTATCTTACTTTGCTCCATGCCATAAGTCTTTTTTGTACATTTCGAATCTTTCTGGGAACTGTAAATGGGGAAACCATTGACAGCTGAATCCTTCTGTTATTAATTGTTCTCTTGATTTAATTTTAAATCCCCCTTGATGGTTTTCAAATAATTCCTGGTATGTCAACCATTTGCCTTTGTCTGCTGTTTCTCTTCTGCAATATGCTTCTTGATCTGAAATCCGTAAAGGTGTTTTGGATTTATATCTACCCCATATTCTCCATATGGCATGCCTAATACAATGATTGTTGAAATCCACATTAATTTTAACTCTGTTATGCCATAAATATCCATGCCATCCAAACTTCAGGTAGTTGTGACCTTCTAATTTTAAAAGTCTCTTGTTTCTCAGCAACATCCATTCTTTCATCCAGACCAAACAAGCAAGCAACAAAATATAATTTTAAATCTGGTAACTCAGTCCTCCTCTCTTTTTTTTACATGTTTTTTCCTTCTAATGTTTTATATTTTACTGGTCGATTTTTCCCTTGCTATATACATTTACATTTATCTGTTTGCCATTGTTTAAATGGTATGTGATTTTTCAAAATACCGTATTTTTTGGAGCATAAGATGCACCGAAGTATAAGACGCATCAAGGTTTTGAAGAGGCATATTAAAAAAAAAGTAGGTAGGTAGATAGAGGGAGAGAGAGGGAGAGAAATACAGTAGGTAGATAGGGAGAGAGAGAGTAGGTAGGTCGAGGGATATAGAGAGAGAAATACAGTAGATAGGTAGGGAGAGAGAAAGTAGGTAGGTATTGTAGGTAGAGGGATAGAGAGAGAGTAGGTAGAGGGATAGAGAGAAGGGGAGAAATATAGTAGGTAGGTAGGTAGGTAGGTAGGTAGGTAGGTAGGTAGGTAGGTAGGTAGAGGGATAGAGAGAGGGAGGGAGGGAGGGGGAGAGAGAGAGAGAGAGAGAGAAGTACAGTAGGGAGAGAAAGAAAGTAGGTAGATAGGAAGATGTTTCCAGGTGTACCTATCTGGAGAAGGAAATAGCTGATACTCTGCAGCACCTAACTTTGTTCCTGCTGGCATAGCATTTGATCCACGTAATTCTCATCAATCAGTTAAAGAGGAAGAAAAGGAAGAAAAAAACCCTTTTTGACTCTGCAAACCTCCCCAAAACGGCCCATTTTTCATGAGAATGGCCTTGTTTTTTTCCAAATAAAAGGCATGAATAGCCTTGGGGGGGCTTGCAGAGTGCTCCTGGGTGGGTGGGTGGCCAAAAAAGAGCAAAAAATGGCCTGTTTTTCACAAAAACAGGCCGGTTTTTTGTTTAAAAAAAAGTGCACGCATAGCCTTATGGAGGCTTATAGAGTGCTGCTGGGGGCTGGGGGGGGCAAACACAGCCCATTTTTTGCTTGTTTCTGCCCTCCCCAGCCCTCAGGAGGTCTCTGAAAGCTTCCATAAGGCTAAACACAACCATTTTGGTGAAGGGGCAGGGCTGTGGGAGGCAAAAGAATGCTGGATTCGATGTATAAGACGCACCCAGATTTTCAGTCTCTTTTTAGACGAAAAAAGGTGTGTCTTATACTCTGAAAAACCTAGTATGTATTGTCTGAAACAAAAACATTCTTAGAAAAATATTCATTTTTATCTCAGAGATTCTCTCCGACAGTGACATTTTTATTTTCACCCATCTTAGCATGTCTTTCTTAATTTCTTTTCATGTCTTCACATAATTTGTGTTGAAACAGCATACAATTCATATTTGCCTGGCTATGATAATGTAATTTACTTAGCCATCCCTTCATTGTTTACAGTCTTTGAATTTTGAGCACTTGCATCATAATCCTGCATCCCCTGTAATACAAATTTAGCTCCACACTGGAGCAATCAGACTGACTCACTCCTTTAGATTTCCTGGAAGTTAGTTCTCGAGTTGATTCTGCATAAAAACATTAGGAAATTGAAAATAAAAACTCTGGCTGAGAAAAAGGGTCAACATCATCACCATATTTGCAGGACCACCTCCTACCACATACCTCCCTCCGACCTGTTCGCTCCCACAGAGAGGGCCTCCTCAGGGTGCCGTCGGCCGGGCAATGCCGGCTGGCGACTCCTAGGGGGAGAGCCTTCTCTGTGGCAGCCCCCGCCCTCTGGAATGACCTACCCCCCGACCTACGTACAATCACGGACCTGCGCCTCTTCCACCGGGCATTGAAAACACATCTATTAAATGCGGCTGGCCTGGCGTAATTTTTAAATTTGGCTTTTAATAGGGGTTTTACTGTGATTTTAGTACAGGCATTTTAGTTTAATCCATTTTTAAGACGTTTTTACTGTATTTGTTGTTTATTGTCGTTTTATTAGTGCCTGTTCACCGCCCTGAGTCCTGCAAGGGAGATAGGGCGGTATATAAATACGAATAAAATCAAATCAAAATCAAATCCCAACAGTTGGAGAATGGTTGAAATCAGGTTGGGAATTTGCACCTTCTGGGCAGAGGTGGGTTGCTAATTTTTTTTTTTACTACCTGTTTGGGCGTGCTCCTGTGCACACTTGCGTGTGCGTGTGATGCTTCTGTACATGTGCAGAAGCCTCTGGGTGGGTGGGCAGAGCCTCCCACTGCCACTACTACTGGTTCCCGCCGATCCAGGGCTAACCGGCAGCAACCCACCTCTGCTTCTGGGGCCTTGGGCATGATTTCTGTACTATTTCCCACAATTAGATCTTTCTCCCTACTTCTCTGCATTTCAACTGCCAACTTGTTAAAAATTAGGTATCTGTTCTCGAAAAGCTCAATCTCCATTGAAATATTGTCTTCTATATCCAGCGGACTCTATGGTGGGGTGCCTGAATCTACTCCCTGCATGATTCAGAGTAATGATGATTGAGTTGCAATGGAGTGCAGGTCCCTCTGACTCACCTAGGGCAGGGGTCTGCAAAGTTGGCTGGCTGGCTGGGGAATTCTGGGAGTTGAAGTCCACCAGTCTTAAAAGAGCCAACTTTGCAGACCCCTGACCTAGGGTAACAATAGCAATAGCAATAGCACTTAGAGTTATATGCTGCTTCACAGTGCTTTTACAGCCTGCTCTAAGCGGTTTACAGAGTTAGCATATTGCCCCTAACAATCTGGGTTCTCATTTTACCCATCTTGGAAGGATGGAAGGTTGAGTCAACCTGGTGAGATTCAATCTGCCAAATTGCAGGCAGCCAGCAGTCAGCAAAAGTAGCCTGCAGTACTGCATTCTAACCACTGCACCACTGGATACTTTTCCTCTCTGTTCTTGGATTCTCCTCATTGGATAGAGTGAAAATTTCCTAACTTTCTTTATCCACCTGGCAGCCTTCCCTTCCACAATAGTATTGCTGCCTTAACTATTTTAATTACTTTTTTTTTTAAAAAAAATTTTTAAATGCGCCACTTCTTTAGTGCTTGCAACCTCACTATGATGTTATATTCTAAAGTTTTACTGTTGGGTATCAATTTGAGGTGCCTTTGAAATTTGAAACAATAAGTAGGCAATTTAAGTCATGCAAATAAAAAAAAATTAAAACTTAAACATTAAAACATTAAAAATAGGCTGCAGAATATACTGGTAGCAGGACTAATCCTAATCATTGTAATCCGTTTATATTTCCAAATAAGGGTCTAAAACTGAGTTGGTTCTCTTTGGGAAAAGAAAAAAGAAAAAGAGAGGTTTTGTGCAAAAGGCCCACTAATCATCAGATAGATTTTAGAAATATCACACTTCGCTCTGAATACCTGATCAAATTTGTAAAGATGTGTGATTCAGCGATTTGCCAGTATCACCTTCAGACTGAATCTTCAGGCTGCATCTTTGCACAGTTTTCCTGTATAATACTGCAAATTGCCCTAGAGACAGTTTGGGGGGGCAGACGGCCAAATATGTGATGATTAAACAAATAAATGAATTGATTGATTGAAGGCAAAAATAGCATATAGCCAGGGAAAGGCACCATCAGATAGGAACCCCTGATAATGAGGAAGCACTGTAAGATGCTGAATTGGTAAATATCCCTGCTTTTTGCAGCCTGAATACTTAATGGCCCAATGCCTCATTCTATCCTCTAAGTAGTTTTGCAGCATTTAAGCTCAGAATACATAGCATCCCTGTTGCCTTCAGAAAGCATCCTGGATTGAAGCCAGGCGTCTGACTTTGAACTAGGCTTGCAGCAGTCCAAGTTGAGGGAAAAATGAGCCAAGCCTTCCCCAACTTGATGCCATCCAGATGTGTTGGGTCTCAACTATCAAGAACTCTAGCCAACTGGGCACCAAGTTGGGAATGGTTGGCTTGGGCAATCCTAAATTATTGCCGGTATATTATAAACAACATTTCAGGTGTTCCTGTAATACCCGAGGTAGCTGGGTTACAGAAGTCTTGGAAAGCATGTTTGCAATTTGTAGGTAGTCAGGACATTTTTCTGCCTCAAAATGGAAGACAGAAAGGAAGTGTGTGTGGGGGGGAATAGTATACTCCACCACAATTCTTCTGTTGCCTTCAGAGTGAACAATTTGGAATGGTCTTTGGAAGGAGCAGAACTAAATTGGGGAGAGAGATAGAGGAACAAAGGAAGAGAATACTGGTTGCCAATAATAATTGGTTAGAGATTATTTTGTAGATGGAATAATCAAAACAAGAAAAAAAGTTGTGGAGACTCTAGAAAGAGTGCAGAGAAGAGCAACAAAGATGATTAGGGGACTGGAGACTAAGAAATATGAAGAACGGTTGCAGGAACTGGGTATGTCTAGTTTAATAAAAAGAAGGACATGGGGAGAGATGATAGCAGTCTTCCAATATCTCAGGGGTTGCCACAAAGAAGAGGGAGTCAAACTATTCTCCAAAGCACCTGAGGACAGAACAAGAAGCAATGGGTGGAAACTAATCAAGGAGAGAAGCAACTTAGAACTGAGGAGAAATTTCCTGACAGTTAGAACAATTAACCAGTGGAACAGCTTGCCTCCAGAAGTTGTGAATGCCACAACACTGCAAGTCTTCAAGAAGATGTTGGATAGCCATTTCTCTGAAACGGTATAGGGTTTCCTGCCTAGGCAGGGGGTTGGACTAGAAGACCTCCAAGGTCCCTTCCAACTACATTGTATTGTATCTCCCCCTTTTCCTTTTCCTCCTCCTCTTCCTCCTAGCCTTTCCTCCCTCCCTCCTCTTCCCCCCCAACCCTCTTTCTCCCATTCTTTTTCCTGGAGCAAAGTTTCTCTAGTAAGAATTATTTGGCAGCCCAAAGCAATCTCTGCAATCTCTACTTATTTTCCATTCTTAGGGGCTCACTTTACCAGATAGATACACATTGCTATTCAAGGTGATGTCAGAAAGAGGGGCGATAGTATGGCACGGCAGATCAGAGTTTATTTTCTCTCCAGGATGAGTCATGAAATAAAGTGGGGTGGGGGGAAGTTAATCTTGATTTTTGAGCCATGTTGTTGAAGTGAATTCTTGAGACTCTGGGAAAATTGAGAACAGGCTTGTGCTGGAAGACCGTGTGCTACTTCAACTGAAGTTTTAATCTCTCCTTCACCTCTTGTGTAAATTGGGCTTGGGCACTTCAGATGCAGCCAAAGAAATACATCTGGCTGGCTCTGAAGCTCTGCCTTGCTTGGAGGAAGACCAGAATGGACAGATGAATCTATCATTTAAGCACTTGCCTTTGAAGTCTTCCGGGAGAGGGAAACAAATGATTTGTTTTGGGTGTTTGGAAGGAGCATGACATTTTATCCTAGTTTTATCCCCATTTTTTTACACATCTTGATCCGAGATGGTTAAAAACCCACCGGGATTACAGGAGAAGCAGTTGATGCAGCCCCATTAAGAATCCTCCAAGCCTTTCCGATAATTTTTCAACTTTCATTTACAGTAACAGTAACACCAAAGGCTAAGGAGGCAATCCAGCCAAAATGAAACGTTTGGAAACCTTATGGTTTTAATCAGGGACTAACAGGGCTTTCTTGTAAGTGTGTCTTACGGTACTCGGCGTAACTTACTCCCCGATTAATGAAAACAGGAGAAAGTGCAACACAGAACTTCAAGGCGTTTCAAGTGTTCTAGTTGTGAGTTTGACAACTGGCATGTATTTACCCAGGAGTGGGTCAATAGCTCTTGGCAGCTTTCCAGACCCAGTTGCATTCCTCAGCAGGAATGTGGAGCTGTCCTTCCCTGTGATGTCATTTTTTCGAACTTAATTACTGCCCTTTTTAGCCTTCTGTGGTTTTCTAGGTGGTGGGCAAGTGGGCTGGTGTTACAAACTTCTTTTAGCTGCTGCTGAGTAATAATACAGGAAAAATAAGTTCAATTCCCATTTTAAGGCCCAGCCATCCAATCTGCCCTTTCTTAACAATGGCATATCTCTGAATTTTCTGATGCAGTTCTCCAATCAAGCATAAAAGAAAGAAAGAAAGGAAGGAAGGAAGGAAGGAAGGAAGGAAGGAAGGAAGGAAGGAAGGAAGGAAGGAAGGAAGGGAAGGAGGGTAGATATTCCTGAAATAAGCACAAAAAAGATTTCTAAGAGAAGCTTGCAAAATACTTGCAAAAACCTACATTTTAAGAGAAATGTGTATGAAAATGTGTATCAAACCTATAAGCCAATGGCGAAAAGGTGAAACTAATTGAGAATAGGGGGTGGTCAGGAGAGAAAAACAGAAGGAAGCCTAAAATTCATAGAGTGATCAGTCTATTCCGTTACTGTGCATATCAAATAATTGAAGATAACATCAACTAATTCTCTACATTTGAAGGAAGCAACACATTCTGAAGGTAAGCTAGGAAGGTCAGTGTTCATATATTACCGTATTTTTTGGAGTATAAGATGCTCCGAAGTATAAGACGCACCTAGCTTTTGGGGAGGAAAACAAGGGAAAAATATCTATCTCTGCCTCCTAGCAATTTGCCTCCTTGCTACAAACAGCACAGACAATATACACTGTTTGTAGTGTTACATTTTGGACTATACCTGTAAAGATGCTGTTAAAATTGATGTGCTTTCTGGAAGTATAGTTATTCTCTGCTATTTAAAAGAAGATACAATAGCACTGGGCTTCTTCAGATCAAGCATTTATTTTAAAAAGTTTCTTCATTTTGTTAAGTTGTCCAGAACAATAATAAAGCAGTTTTTAAAAAATAAATCTAGTAATTTGAACATTCTACGTTTACGTTAACATTTATTTAAATACAGGAATTTATAGTTACTGACTTACCTCCTTGCAGCAAACGCCTGATTAGCACAAGGAAAAAAAATCTGCTTCTGCCTCCCAGCAATTTGCCTCATGGAGCAAACAGCAAGTTTCACTTTCAGTTTCTCCTGATCATCAGCTGTTTCAGGCTGCAGGGACTGCTATAGCCCAGGGGTAGTCAACCTTTTTATACCTACCGCCCACTTTTGTATCTCTGTTAGTAATAAAATTGTCTAACCGCCCACCGGTTCCACAGTAATGGTGATTTATAAAGTAGAGAAGTCAATTAAATTTAAAAAAGGAAAGTGCTTCAGTATCGGACAAAACCCCTACTGCCCACCATGAAAGCTAGTGGGCGGTAGGAACCAGGCTGACTACCGCTGCTATAGCCTATTGCAGCCTCAGCAAGCCACGTTTGCTGCAAGGAGGTAAATTGCTGGGAGGCAGAGGCCAAAGAGTGGGTGGGTGGGGCTACATTCAGTGTATAAGACACACCCAAGTTTTCACCCTCTTTTAGAGGGGGGGGAGGTGCGTCTTATACTCCAAAAAATACAGGTAGCTATTAAGAAAGAGGCGTTCTTTTTAAGAAGAGGAAGTGTTTGATCTTCCACATTTCAGGTGAAGTAGCATCTATATCATATAGATCAGGGATGTCCAAACTTGGGAACTTTAAGACTTGTGGACTTCAACTCCCAGAATTCTGGGAATTGAAGTCCACAAGTCTTAAAGTTCCCAAGTTTGGACATCCCTGATATAGATGTTCTGATTCATCACAGATAAAGCCAGTGGTAATGTCATTGCCCGCAGGGCTATGGTAATCATATGCAGACTCCAGCTATGTGGGATGGCAATGTAGACAGCGGTGGTGGTTGTGGCTGCATCCCGTGAGCATTACTATGTCAATCCGCAGTGTATCTTTCCATTTCCATGGGGTAGCCTATTCCTCACACGTCCACATTTTTGAAGGCTGGTCTAATGTGGCCTTGCTTTGGTCAGTGGCCATATTTATTTATTTATTCTGAAAGTTTGCTGGAAATCCAGTTCACTGAAAAAAAATTCAAATGGCTTGATCTTTACATTTCCTGTTTCTGGCTTGGTTGAGTAAGGGCTCTGTCCGCAAATCTATTGCAACAATTAAATAAAGGAGAGGAAAAAAACCACTTTCCGGTGGATTTCATAGGATTTGGGCCAGACCTTCTATAATTGAGAATTGATGCAAATTAAACTGAAGCTGAGATTGTTTGAATATGTGCACAGGGAATTTATGTTGAAACACTCTTGGAATATCATTCAAAAACACGATAAACCCACAAAACTATTTGAGTTTTTAGGTCTTTGTCCAGTGATACATAATAATAATAATAATAATAATAATAATAATAATAATAATAATAATAATAATAATAATAATAATAATAATAATAATAATAATAATAATTTATTGCTTATAAACCGCACCCTCTCCCCACAGGGACTCGGGGCGGTGCACAGGAGGAATAAGAACAATAACTATATACATATTTCATTAAAAATACATTAAATTAAGTGACCTGTGCTAAAATACCCGTTAAAACTATCTAACTAGAGATCCCCAATAAACCCTAAAGACAGAGGAGTAGCTATCCCAGGCCGGCAAGGCAGAAAAAGTGCATTAGGGCTTCATAGATAGGCCCATAAATCAAAAGGGTTGAATGGACTATGGTTTAGCCACGCGATAGCAGTAGGCCTAGTTTTTATTGGTGTAATTGTTTTGTAATGAATGACAACAAAGCTTCCCGATCAATGTAACTTCAGCCTAAAGACTGGGCAAAAGTAGCCTTTTAGATATGCCTCATTGAGACTATGGCTGTTGAGAAACTGCCAGCCAGGTTGGAAAGGAGGGCTCAAGCCATGCATTAGCCTGGTGTCCTTGTGCAGATGCAAAAGACATAAACTTGACCTTCAGCAACATCCATGAAATTTTATTTGCTTGTTCCCAGGGGAAGGCAAGCAGTTTGGGGAAGATTCTTGTAATATAGCTAGAGAAGAATAAAGTTGCTTGCTTTAGCTACCGTATTTTTCGGACTATAAAACGCACCGGAGTATAAGATACACCAAGATTTTGAAGAGGTAAATTTATTTATTTATATATATTTGTTCCACAACACCCCATTAGGGCCCCAATTAAGGGATGAGACATACTGTTTCCTTTTCTGCCTTTCGGCTCATCACCAGAGACCATCTAGACAGAAAGCCATGAGCCCCGGTTCAAATCCCAGTAAGGGTATGGCTAGCTGATGAGAGCTAAAAAGCTCGAAATAGATCTATACTAGTCTCTCTGATTTATTTATTGATCAGCTCATAAAACTAACACACACACACACACACACACACATGTAATTGTTTCACAACAACCTGTTATTATTAGGCCCCAATTAAGGGAGGAGACATACTGTTTCCCTTACTGCCTATCGGCTCATCGCTAGAGACCATCCAGACAGCAAGCCAAGAATTACGTTGTATAATATTTTAGATATGTGTGTTAGTTTTATGAGCTGATCAATAAATTAAATTAGAAGAGACCAGGATAGATCTATTTCGAGCTTATTAGCTCTCATCAGCTGGCCATACCCCTTACTGGGATTCGAACCGGGGCTATGTTGCATGCAAGGCGAGAAGCCTCACACTTAAGCCAAACCAGTTCCCCTATTGCATCAGCTTAGACAGGGTATTAGTATATGTAATTGTTTCACAACAACCTGTTATTATTAGGCCCCAATTAAGGGAGGAGACATACTGTTTCCCTTACTGCCTATCGGCTCATCGCTAGAGACCATCCAGACAGCAAGCCAAAAATTACGTTGTATAATATTTTAGATATGTGTGTTAGTTTTATGAGCTGATCAATAAATTTATATATATATATATATATATATATATATATATATATATATATATATATATATATATATATATATATATATATATATATATATATATATATATATATGTTAAATGTTTTTTTTTTAAAGGAATGATTAATAATTAATTAAGAGACCAGGATGGATCCATTTCGGACTTCTTAGTCCTCGTCAGCTGGCCATACTTTCCTACAGGGAAAGTATGGCTAGCTGACGAGGACTAAGAAGTCCGAAATGGATCCATCCTGGTCTCTTAATTAATTATTAATCATTCCTTTAAAAAAAAAAAACATTTAACATATATATATATATATATATATATATATATATATATATATATATATATATATATATATATATATATATATATATATATATATATATATATATATATATCTCTCACTCTGCAGGCCTCCCAAACCTTTTTTGTGGAAAACAGGGCATGCAGAGAGTCGGAGAGGCCTTCAAAGTGTTCCTGGGGGCTGCGGGGGCAAAAATAAGCAAAAAATGGCCAATTTTTTGTGTGTGCAAAAAATAGAGTATGCATAGGCTTTGGGAGGCTTGAAGAGTGCTCCTGGGGGCTGGGAGGGAAAAAATGAGCAAAAACAACCCAGTTTTGCTCCCTTTTGCCCTCCCCAGCCCCCAGGAGCACTTTGCAGGCTCCCAAACCCTCTGCACATCCATTTTTGCAAAAAACGGCAGGGTTTCAGGAGGCCAAAAATGCTGTGTTCAGTGTATAAGACGCACCCAGGTTTTCACCCTCTTCTTGGGGGGGGGGGGGGGGAAGGTCGTCTTATACTCCAAAAAATATGGTATTTATGAGTAGCTCCGGATGCTTGCGCCTGGCATTTGCTTTCCCATCATCCTGTTCCTCCAATTAACTATCAATTGAATCTCCTCAAAGTGCTTGCCTTACCCTGGGAACAAGATACGCTTTCATGGATGTTGAGCAGGGATGAAATCTATTTACCTTCGCTACCGGTTTGCAAATGTGAGTGTGCGTGTGTGCTCTCCAATCGCACATGCCTCTTTCACGCATGGGCAGGACTTTCCACACATGTACAGAGCATCAAAAATGGACGATGATGTCCAGGTGGGTAGGCGGAGCTTGCTACCAAGCGCACCTGCAAAGGTAAGTAGAACAGAGGGAGTGGGGTGGAATCCACTGTGCCACATGATTTAGATTAGCTAGAAAGCAGGAAATCCTACTTTCTAGCTAATATAAATGGTGCATCACAGCTGATCATTGGAAATACTGGTTCGTCCAAACTGGTAGTATTTTAAACTACTGGTTCAGGCGAACCTGCACCTCTTTTTACTACTGTTCGGGCAAACAGGTCTGAACCAGTAGCATTTCAACCCAATGTTGAGGCGGGTCAGGCTTATGCTTTTTGCATCTGAACAAAACCTGGAGGCGCAGTGGTTAGAGTGCGGTACTGCAGGCTACTTCTGCTGACTGTCGTCTGCCTGAAGTTCAAATCTCACGAGGCTCAAGGGTGACTCAGCCTTCCATCCTTCCGAGGTTGGTAAAATGAGGACCCAGGTTGGTAAAATGAGGACCCAGATTGTTGGGGGCAATAGGCTGACTCTGTAGAACTGCTTAGAGAGAGCTGTAAATCATTGACAAGCGGTATATAAGTCTAAGTGCTATTGCAATTGCTATCTGGGCAAGGAGACAAGGATAATGCATGGCTTGACTTTTCTTACCAACCTGGCTGGCAGTTTCCTAACAGCCATAGTCTCAATTAGGCATGTCCAAAAAGCTACTCCTGCCCTCTCTTCAGATAGGTTAGAGGTTACATCGATCAGGAAGTTTTGTTGTCATTCATTACAAAGCAATTAATTGACCCCTTATGATAGTTTCAGTAGACAAATGTTCCTCTCTCCCTCTCCCTCCCTCCCTCCCCCCCCTCTCTCCCCCCTCCCTCTCTCTGTGCCTTGATAACAGGGAAACATGTGGAAGAGGCCTTCATCCTGCAGTGGATAGACAATAGCTAAAATGATGATGTTAATAATAATAATAATAATAAAAATTTTGATTTATAGACCGCTCCCTCTCCCCAAAGGGACTCGGGGTGGTGCACAGGGGAATTAAAAAACATACAACCATAAATACATCATAAATATATAAAAATCAAATTAAACAAGTTATCCCTGCGCTAAAAACCCAAAATGCTAAAAACTAACCCCTTAAAAACCAATTAAAACAATAACAGATGACTATCTGTTGATATCCAGCTATGTATAGGAATATGGATAAGAATTGCTAGGTATGAATGAGTGTGTACAGGTAGTCCTTGACTTACAACAGTTCATTTAGTGACCATTCAAAGTTACAATGGCACGGAAAAAAGTGACTTATAACTGTTTTTCATAGTTACAACTTTGTGGCATCCCCATAACCACGTGCTCAAAATTCAGATGCTTGGTAACTGGCTCATATTTATGACCATTGCTGTGTCCCAAGGTCATGCACTCACATTTGTGGCTTTGGAACAAGCAAGGTCAATGGGCAAACTAGAGTCACTTAACAACCATGTTACTAACTTATCAACTGCAACGATTCACTTAACAAGCGAGGCAAGAAAAGTCGTAAAATAGGGCAAATCTCACTTAACAAACATCTTACTTAACAACAGAATTATGAGCTCAGTGGTGGTCGTAAGTCAAGGACTACTCGTATCTGGGTGTAATGTCTCTGTGTAATGCAGTGGTGGGTTCTGGACCCGTTTCAACCGGTATGGTTGGAACTGGCCCGGCGGCATCCACATGGACGCGCACAGTGCGCGCATGCATCTTAGTACCTCTGCAAGCCTCCACGACGCTCCAGCTGCTCAGCAGAGCGTCGCACAGGCGCTGTATGTGTCATGCGCCGTGAGCATGCAAGGAAGCACCGAAGACTTAAAAGACCAGTAAGGAGCTCGGGCAGGTGGGCAGGCCCTCCAGAGCACCATACCGCCTGCAACCCCCTACTGGTGTAATGGCAGTGGTGAAATTCAATTTTTTTTACTACCAGTTCTGTGGGCGTGTCTTGGTGGGCGTGGCAGAGGAAGGATACTGCAAATCTCCATTCCCTTCCCACTCTGGGGCCAGCCAAGGTGGTATTTAGTGGTTCTCCAAACTTCTCAAAATTTCCACTACCGGTTCTCCAGAACCTGTCAGAACCTGCTGAGTTTCACCCCTGTGTAATGGGCTGTGAGAATAACCTTGAGGTGCAAGAGGAAGAGCCACAGGCCAGACAAACAGCCTGATAAGAGAAATGTGTGTTCAAAAGTGGCCTGTGGGTAGAAAAAATAGTTCGGAAGGGGCACTCCCTAGTTCTCTGGAAAGTAAAGGCAAAGGGAGGGGAGACTTGCAAGATTCTATTACTGTTGTTTTGCAATAACTTTAGAGCTAGGGCCCATGGCCTTGGTTTCCTATCTGGACTACCTCAAAGGGATGACACTTTGCAATGAACATAGGCATAGGACCTTCTGGATGAGAATGAATATGGATGTCTTTTGCACAGTTCTGAGTATATATGTATTTTTGTGTCTGTGTATCTGAGGAAACAGGGTGTTGGGTACACTTATACTGTAGGCTTTTTTGCCCCACTGAGTTGCAATCCTTGAAAGGAAATCAAGTCAAATCAAATCAAATCAAATTCGGATTTATTGACCGCACCCTCTCCCCACAGGGACCCGGGGCGGTGCACAGGAGAAATTAAAAACAATATACAATAAATACAAAATACATACTAAAACATAATTAAACAATGTTACCCGTGCTAAAAATGATTAAGAACCCATTAAAATGCATTTGGAATCAATAGACAGAGAGAATTATTCAAGGCCGGCCAGTCGAAAGAAATAGGTCTTCAATTTCGTACGGAAGGAGCGGAGGTCAGTGGTCGTTCTGATGTCGGGGGGAAGGTCGTTCCAGAGGGCCGGGCCCGCCACAGAGAGAGCCCTTCCCCTGGGCGTCGCCCGCTGACAAAGTCTAGTGGACGGCACCCGGAGAAGTCCCTCTCTGTGGGAGCGAATCGGCCGTGAGGATGTATGGGGCAGGATCCGATCTCGCAGATAGCTAGGTCCCGAGCCATGGAGCGCTTTGAAGATGATAATTAGCACCTTGAAGCGCACCCGGAAGACGACAGGTAGCCAGTGCAGCTCGCGCAAGAGCGGTGTAACGTGGGTAAACCTGGTGGTCCCCATAATTGCTCGCGCGGCTGCATTCTGAACTAACTGAAGCCTCCGGGTGCACCTCAAGGGGAGCCCCATGTAGAGAGAGTTACAGTAGTCCAGTCGGGATGTCACGAGGGCATGAGTGACTGTGCGAAGGGCGTCCCGATCCAATAGGGGGCGCAATTGGCGAACCAGGCGAACCTGGTAAAACGCCCTCCTGGCCACGGCTGTCACTTGCTCTTCCATAGACAGCCGGGTATCCAGGAGGACACCCAAATTGCGCGCCCCATCCACAGGGGCAAGATGTTCGCCCCCTATGGCCAGCGTTGGAGAGAGCTGGTTGAATCGGGCAGCCGGAAACCACAGCCACTCGGTCTTGGTCGGGTTGAGCCTAAGTCCGTTACTTCCCATCCAGATCCGCACGGCTTCCAGGCACTGGCACATCACCGCTACGGCATCGTTGGGGTGGTTTGGGGTAGATATGTACAGCTGGGTGTCATCAGCGTACAGGTGGTACTCTACCCCAAAACCACGGATGATCTCACCCAGCGGCTTCATGTATGCATTAAACAGGAGGCGAGAGGACCGACCCCTGAGGCACCCCACATGTGAGGGGTCTCGGGGTCGACCTCTGCTCTCCTGCCCGCACAAATTGCGATCGGCCAGAGAGGTAGGAGGAGAACCACCGTAAAACGGTGCCTCCCACCCCCAACCCCCCCAGCCGATGCAATAGGATACCATGGTCGATGGTATCGAAAGCCGCCGAGAGGTCTAATAGGACCAGGATGGAGGAACATCCCCCATCTCTGGCCCTCCAGAGATCATCTACCAACACGACCAATGCCGTCTCGGTGCTATGCCCGGGCCGAAAGCCGGACTGGCGCGGATCTAGATAGTCAACTTCCTCCAGGTGACGGGGAAACTGTTGTGCCACCACACTCTCGACAACCTTCGCCAAAAAGGGAAGGTTGGAGACTGGACGGTAGTTGTTTAAAAGAGCTGGGTCCAAAGAGGGCTTCTTGAGGAGGGGCCTCACCATCGCCTCTTTTAGGGAGGCAGGCAAGGAACCCTCACTCAAGGATGCGTTGACAACCTCTTGGAGCCAGCCTCGTGTCACCTCCCAGGATGCCAGTACAAGCCAGGAGGGGCACGGGTCCAATAAACATGTGGTGGCTCGCAGTCGCCCACGTAGCCTGTCCATATCCTCGGAAGTAACGGGGTCAAACTCCTCCCAAACAAGATCTCTCTCGTGGCATCCCACTGGGCCATGAATGGGGGCTAGCTCACTCTGTATCTGGGCGGTTTTCTCCTGCAGAAAAGTCACAAATTCCTCTGCTCTACCCTGTAGCGGGGCTTCCCGCTCCCTCTGTTGAAGGAGGGCACGGGTCACCCTAAACAGGGCGGCAGGGCGGTTTTCTGCGGATGCTATGAGAGTGGCACAATGATGACGTTTGGCCACCCTCAGCGCCACAATGTAAGTCCGTAAATGGGCTCTTACCTGTGTCCGGTCAGATTCAGAGCGGCTAGACCTCCATCTACTCTCTAGGCATCTCTTGCGGCGTTTCATCACCCGCAGCTCCTCAGTAAACCAAGGAGCCAGGGTGGTTCGCCGCCGCAAGAGAGGCCGCAAGGGCGCGACCCGATCTAAGGCTCCCACGGCCGCACTATTCCATGCGGCCGTGAGGTCCTCCATCGGGGCGCGGGTCAGGGATACAGGAAATGGCCCAAGCGCTGTCTGGAACCCATCAGGGTCCATCAAGCGCCTGGGGCGGTACCAGATTGGTAACTCTGGTTCCGCCTCCCCGCGGAGGGGAGCAGCGGTCGGAAAGTCGAGCCGGAGAAGTGAGTGGTCTGACCATGACAAGGGTGTGATGACTAAGTGTTAACTTAGTCTGGGGGCAAAAATAAAAATGGTTTAATATTCCCGTTCCAAACCTTTTATGGTATATATACAAATCAAGCTTAAATTCAGAAATTCCTAAATAGAACAAAATATGTCCGAGTGATATGTCTGCATTGACTCCTTCAGCTTTGAAAACAACTAAGGGTTGAGAAAATATAAATGGGGAAGTCTAAAAGGGTAGAAGTGTGCAGGATTAATCTTAATCTGCTCATGTCTGTGTCTACAAATTTTTGCACATTCCGTTCCAAAATTTTGGGGCATAAAATAAATCTGGGAAATCCTCATTTCTTACTGTTAAGAGCTTTCAACTGATAGAGGTTTATGTGTAAGGGTAATGTTTGCTTTATGATAGCTAGGTTCCTATGCATTTTTGGAATGCATTTTGCCTAAGCATATGCTTTTTTTTTTGAGGGTGCATCTTTCATAGTCAATGCTTATTTTTGGCAAGAGACTGAAAATTGTCAGCAGACTCTTCCCTGCTTTCCATCTTGTAGGGATGGAATTCAGTTAGGCAGATGGTGCCAATTTGTGCCCATAACCCTGGAGCATTTTGACCTATCTCATAGACCAGGGGTCTGCAAAGTTGGCTCTTGGAAGACTGGTGGACTTCAACTCCCAGAATTCCCCAGCCAGCCAGGCTGGCTGGGGAATTCTGGGAGTTGAAGTCCACCAGTCTTCCAAGAGCCAACTTTGCAGACCCCTGTCATAGACCGATCTCAAGGCTGGGCATTTTGGCAGGACAGATGGTGGTAGACAGGAAACTATGGTGTAGAATGGGAAGGACAGCCTTTTTCCAATCGGGGACCATTCTTTATTTGTGCCTATCTGTGAACTTCTTGATGCTCGTGATTACGTTACCTAGTTGGGCCATGAAATGTCTGCACGCAAACAAGCAAGCCCAGATAGCTCCAAGGACTTCACAGTGACACCTTGCGCCACAAATATTAGAATAGAATAGAATAGAATAGAATAGCATAGCATAGCATAGCATAGAATAACCTTGGAGGTCTTCTAGTGCAACCCCCTGCCTAGGCAGGAAACCCTACACCACTTCAGACAAATGGTTATCCAACATCTTCTTTAAAACTTCCAGGGTTGTGGCATTCACAACTTCTGGTGGCAAGCTGTTCCACTGATTAATTGTTCTAACTGTCAGGAAATTTCTCCTTAGTTCTAAGTTGCTTCTCTCGTTGATTAGTTTCCACCCATTGCTTCTTGTTCTACCCTCAGGTGCCTTGGAGAATAGTTTGACTCCCTCTTCTTTGTGGCAACCCCTGAGATATTGGAACACTGCTATCACGTCTCCCCTAGTCCTTCTTTTCATAAGACTAGACATACCCAGTTCCTGCAACCGTTCTTCATATGTTTTAGCCTCCAGTCCCCTAATTATCTTTGTTGCTCTTCTCTGCACTCTTTCTAGAGTCTCCACATCTTTTCTACATCGTGGCGATCAAAATTTTCCCATAGTAAACTCTCCGTACTCTGAATTAGCTTGTTGTTCTTAGCCTTTTTAGCCTTTATCTCAGACTCTATACAGGATGTAACTGGACTAATTGTTTGTGAGAACAGCTGGCTGTCAGTTTGCTCTCCCCCCACCCCCCAGATTGGGAAAGTCTAGTAGCTGTTGTTTTGTCAAATCTCTTTGCAGGTCCTGTTCTAACTTCTCAAGATTGTTGGAAATGGAGAGGGATTTAGTTTTATATCATGTCTCCCCTAGTCCTTCTTTACGTTGAACTAGACATACCCAATTCCAACAACCATTGTTTATCCCCCAGTCCACTAATCATCTTTGTTGCTCTTCTCTACACTCTTTTTTAAGAGTCTCCACATCTTTTTTACATCGTGGCAACCAAAACTGGATGCCGTATTCCGAATGTGGCCTTACCAAGGCATTATAAAATGGCATTAACACTTCATGTGATCTTGATTCTATCCCTCTGTTTATGCAGCCTAGAACTCTGTTGGCTTTTTTGGCAGCTGCTGCACACTGCTGGCTCATATTTAAATATTATTTTCTACTACATTGGAATTTGTCGATTGGCTTGCTTTCCTATGTTGCAAGGTCATCGTGGTGACAAGAGGTTAGGTCTCAGGGGTGCAGTCTTTGAGATTTTAGGATAGGCTTCTGGGTTCAGTTAAATAGAGGCATCAACCCTAACAGCTTTAATCATCTTCCTTGCGAAATAGAAAAGAGAAAGGCAAAAGGGCCCTACATTTTCGGTGGTTTGTCAAATTAATTTTGTCCTGTTGATGTTGAAAAATAAGGCGAGCCACAGAATAATGCTGAGAATTGTGTGCAGCTCGAGCTGGGGTGTGGAGAAGGGTGGGGAAAAGTCACTAAATAGTAAAGTAGCACCACAGACTGGAGCCTCTGGGGATCTGGATCCTTGAAGAGTGCGAGCTGTGGTGCATTGCTGTATTCCAGCTTCAGACAACATTGGGGGAGAATTCAAAGGCAATTGATGCTGAATTCTTCAGAATTCTTCCGGAAATGAATCGCTAGCTGGTTTGCTGCCCGGTATCAAAAGGAGAAGTAAACACATGAATCACTGGTATATGTTGTGCTGAGTGTTTTGTAAAGAACCACACAATATTTAATCATGCTTTTCGGGAGTGCAAGACATGCTAGCCGACTTGTGACATATTTATCTTCTAATATTTGAAGTGATGCTTAGCTTGGCTTTAAGGCAGTAATTTACAAGAATCAGACTTTTCTCAGCTATATTTAAGTTACGGCATTTGGGAAAATGGTAACTCCGGAGTGACAGATCGCCCGGTGTTATGATGGCAGTTACTTTATATATATAAAAAAAAGTAATTCAAAGTGGGTGTGCATTTTAATGTAGTTTTTGAGAACCTTCCAAGTGTCTTTAGCAATCTCGTAGCTGCGTTATTCAAATAAGTGAAATCTAATTGAGTCAAGAAAAGCTTTTTCTGAAGACAGGACAGAAGCCATATCTCTGTGCGAGTGGCTGACTGCGGTCTCCTCTCTAGGTGAATACACTGGCACTGCACTGCATTTGTATCAAAGAGATCCTTGGGTGCTTTGGAACTAGATCCTGGTTCAAATCCTTACCCTGGAGAGTCTTTTTGTCTGCCAAAAGCAGCTTTTTATAGCTTGGAAGAGCTGTCTTAGACTGAGCATGTTTTAGGCAGGAGTCAGAATTCTCCAAAAACGTTGTCTAAAAAATCTGTGTTGTCATCAGCTGGCTTGCACGTTGTCAGATATTCTTTACTCATCGTGCGATAAAGAGGATGGTAGTTCCTTGGCATATCCAGAGAGTCACGTCCTCCGTGCTTCGTGCCTATAGTATATTCTCAGAACTTGTTTCTGATCTGTGAGTGGAGTGCTCTTAAAAGAACTGCTACTAAGTTTGAATAGTTTCCCTTCCTTTTCAGTACTGGTTAGTTGTAGAGTACATATCTGTTTCAACAAGCTGTTTCAACAGTTGTAGACATATCTGTTTCAACAAGCCGGCCTAGCCTAACCTCCCTTGGGGACTTAAGATAGTTTTAAATTGGGTTTTAAAATTTGGTTTTAGCGCAGGATGGGGTTATTTAATAGTTTTTTAAAATTATATTTATTGTATTTTTGTATGTTTTTTAAATTTCCTGTGCGCCGCCCTGGGTCCTCTGTGGAGAAGGGCGGGGTATAAATTTAAATAAATAAATAAATAAAATAACAATGCTTTCTTAAAACATGCTTTTCTCATGGGCTGCCACAAAGAAGAATGAGTCAAGCTATTCTCCAAAGGACTTGAAGTAAGACAAGAAGCAATGGGTGGAAACTAATCAAGGAGCAACCTAGAACTAAGGAGAAATTGTCTGACAGTGAGAACAATTAATCAGTGGAACGCCTTGCCTCCAGAATTTGTGAATGCCCCAACACTGGAAGTTTTGAAGAAGATGTTGGATAACCATTTGCCTGAAGTGGTAGGGTTTCCTGCCTAAGCAGGGGGTTGGACTAGATGATCTCCAAGGTACCTTGGTGGAGCTCTAGCATCACAAGCATGAGGTTGTGAGTTTGATCCT
Source organism: Rhabdophis nuchalis (assembly GCA_039707465.1). Lineage (NCBI taxonomy): Eukaryota > Metazoa > Chordata > Lepidosauria > Squamata > Natricidae > Rhabdophis > Rhabdophis nuchalis. Next base: position 176,827,619 of record CM077646.1, on the reverse strand, counting down.
AGGTAGAGGCAGATATTGGATCCCCTCCTTGGGCAGAGGGGTTGGACTAGATGGCCTGCAAGGTCCCTTCCAATTCTGTTAATCTGTAATTCTATTCTATTCAATTCAATAAAATTTGGAATAAAAGAAAACGCAAGCTTTAAAAAAGCAAAACAACAACAACAACAACAAAAATACATTGTGGTGCTGGTATGCCAGCCAAGATGCAGTAGCATGATAGCAGATCGATACGTTTGCCCCTGAAAATGTTTATTTGAAATGTGTCCCTTTCCATGCTTCAGATATGTCATCCATTCCTTTAGAATTACAGTGGGAAGGGCTGGAGGAGAAAGAAATTCCTAACCCATCACTTGAATACAATTCCCTCGGCCTGCTACCCTCCAGATGTGTTGGAACTAGAATTCTTCCATTTTCTCTGCCAGCCAAGGCTGAGGCAAGCTGTCTCCAGCTGGTAAGTAGACTGAGCTATAATTCTCAGGATTCTCTCAATAGCATGGCTGCTGTGTACCCAGGACCCTTATATTTATATTTATTAAATTTCTATCCCGCCCTATCTCCCAAAAAAGGGACTCAGGGCGGCGCACAGGAACTTAAAATCCAACAATACAAATAGTACAAATTCTACAAAATTTAAAATTACTATTAAACAATTTAACCCGTGCTAAAAAGCGACAGTTAATTTAAAACCCAGATCTAATAAAACATGTTTGTAGCAACTATGCCAGGCCGGCCATATGGAAGAAATAGGTTTTTAAAGTCCAGCGGAAGAGGCAAAGGTCGGTGATAGTCTGGAGGTCTAGGGGGAGGTCATTCCAAAGGGCGGGACCTGCCACAGAGAAGGCTCTTCCCCTGGGCGTCGCCAGCCGGCGTTGTCCAGCGGATGGCACCCTAAGGAGGCCCTCCCTGTGGGAGCGGACAGGTCGAGTGGAGGTATGCGGTAGAAGGCGGTCCTGCAAGTAACCAGGCCCACTGCCATGGAGCGCTTTAAAGATGGTCACTAAAACCTTGATACCCTTGAAACCTTGGGAGATACTAGGTTAGACAAGGTGATTCTCTTTTCCTTTTCATGCCACTTCTTCCTGCTGGTTTGCCTGCCTGCCTGCCTGCCTGCTTGACTTCCTTGTAAGTTATTCCATACAGGGTAGTCCTCGACTTACGACCACAATTGAGCCCAACATTTATATTGTTAAGTGAGACATTTGTTAAGTGAATCTTACAACATTTATCGCCACAGTTCTTAAGGGGATCACTGCAGTTGTTAAATTAGTAATACGGTTGTTAAGTGAATCTGGCCTCCCCATTGACATGGCTTGTCAGAAGGTTGCAAAAGGGGATCACGTGTGTCCAGGACGCTGCAACCGTCATAGCATAGCATAGCATCCAGATGCCAAGCATCTCAGTTTTGATCACATGATCGTAAGGATGCTGAAAATGTTGTAACTGTGAAAAATAGCCATAAGTCACTTTTTGGAACTTTGAATGGTCACTAAATGAGCTGTTGTAAGTCAAGGACTGCCTGTATAAGTTGCAAATACTGATATAAATAACCCATTGATAGCTAGCATCTGGCACTGAGACAGCAGGATCATCTGAATGATCATAGACATATGCAATGCAATGCAATAGCAGAGTTGGAAGAGATCTTAGAGGTCTTCTAGTCCAACCCCCTGCCTAGGCTGGAAACCCTACACCACTTCAGACAAATAGTTATCCAACATCTTCTTAAAGACTTCCAGTGTTGGGGCATTCACAACTTCTGAAGGCAAGTTGTTCCACTGGTTTTCTAACTGTCAGGAAATTTCTCCTCAGTTCTAAGGTGCTTCTCTTCTTGATTAGTTTCCACCCGTGGCTTCTTGTCCTGCCCTCGGGTGCTTTGGAGAATAGCTTGACTCCCTCTTCTTTGTGGCAACCCCTGAGATATTGGAACACTGCTATCATGTCTTCCCTGGTCCTTCTTCCCATTAAACTAGACATACTCAGTTCCTGCCACCGTTAACATGGGAAGTTATTGCTAGTTATGATGATAGTTATTACTATAATGAACCATTCTGAAGCAGGCATTCACCCACTGTCTGCCTGCATCGAGCAGGGGTGTCAAACTGGATTTCTTTGAGGGCCAGATCAGCATTATGGTTCTCTTCCGCGGGCCAGCCCAGGGCAGAGGAGATGGGAAAGCCTTCTCCTCTGCTAGCCAAAACGGGGCATGGGGAGCTGCATGGCAGCTGCGTGGCCTGGGCAGCCTCCTGCATCACTTTACTGGCCAAAATAGGGTGTGGGGGACCACATGCGGCTCCCCATGCCCCATTTTGGCCAGCAGAGTGCTGCAGGAGGAGGCCGTCCCATCTCCCCACTCCCGGGCTGGCCGTGTGCTTCCCCTGCACCCTGTTTTGGCTGCCGGAAGCACCATGGGCCGGTCCTTTGCTGCTTCCAGGGCAGCCCCGCAGGCCAGATTTAAGCACCTGACACCCCTGGTATAGAGCAATGTTCTTCAACATTGGCAACTTTAAGATATGTGGAATTAAACTCCCAGAATTCGCCAGCCAGTATAATGGCTGGCAAATTCTGGGACCTGGAGTCCATATTATCTTAAAAGTTGCTAAAGTTGAGAAACTCTAGAAGGAAGACAGACGTTCATTGGCCTGAAATCTAACTTAATCACAGATATTTGTAGGTTAACTTCAGATTTTCATTTGTTCCTACAGCAGGTCTGCATGGCCATTTTTTATTAGTAACAGAGAAATATGTCCAAATTTATCTGCTGAATCAAGGTCCAACAGAGATTCATTAGAGCGTAGAGATATACTTCATCCAATTTTCTGTTTAGAAATAATGTAACTTCCCGAGAGTTATGAACTGCTTCTAAAACTCTACCAAGATAGCAAACTGGGGAGAACAGGTTAAAATGGTGTGTACTAGATATCGTTCTTCTGCTTGGATTCTCTTTACCTTACTTTTGCGTTTAATTCCCAGAAGTTCTTTTTGAACTCAAAAGCATTGAAAGAAACGTTTTAGGAAAATCTTTACAAGGCTATTTCTAAACCACCACAAAAGACAGAAACACATGTTTGAAATCTAGAGCTAGGTTTGTCCCACAAGATCCCCAGCCTCCAAATTTTCACATATTGCTTGGCGTGTCGGCCTGGGTGTGCTATTAAGTGCTGATATATTTTTAAAGTATGTTCTTCCACTGTGCCAAGCACAGCTCTCTCTGCTCTCTCTCTCTCTCTCTCTCTCTCTCTCTCTCTCTCCCAGTTCCAGTTGGGTCTATTTAATAAATAAATAGCACACGATTTCCTGTACTAATAAGGGTAAGAATGTATACTGCAGTAATTAAAATGGTGTGTTCTAAATATTTGTCTGTGGTTAAAGGAAAATATGTAATTTTACAGCCCAAGAATATGCTAGAACAACTGCTTCGGCATAGATAATGCTTAGCGTCCAAGAAAAATACATGGTTAAAGAGCCACACTCCAGTAAAATACATGCAGACACTGAATTGGCAGTTCGGGAAAATTTCCCAGCTGCAGCCATTACTCTGTGATGTTGTGTAATGACTCAGGCAAAGTTCTTATAATCTTGAGACTTCTTAATGAAGCCTGACCAGATCACAGGTAGTCCTCAACGTACGACCACAACGAAGTCCAAAATGTATTCTGTTAAGTGAGGAATCTGTTAAGTGAGTTTCCCCCCCATTTTACGACTTTTCTGGCCACCTATGTTAAGTGAATCACTGCTATTCTTAAATTAGGAACACGGTTGTTAAGTGAATCTGGTTTCACTATTGACTTTCCTTGTCGCAAAAGGGGATCACGTGACCCCAGGACACTTATGACAACCATCATAAATGTGAGGGTCAGTTGTGAAGCATCCGAATGAAATCATCACGTGACAGTAGGGATGCAATGCATAAGTGTGAAAAATTTGCATAAATCACTTTTTTCAGCACTGCTGTAACTTTGAACAGTCACTAAATGAACTGATTTCAGAAAGATCTTGCAAGATTTTTGTCGCTATGGGAAGACAGGACTTAGTTTTCCCCATTTTTTGATACCCAATATTGATTTCACTGGCATATAGTGGAAACATTTCAGGTAACTTGTACCCACTGAGGAACAACACAAGCGCCAGAAAGTGACATGCAAGGGATATCTTACCTATTGTTCTAAAGCTATTAAATGTCACAGAAAAAGGGGGGAAATCACAAAATTATGCACCTCTCATTGCAGGAGTTATTCCTGGAAAGAAGACAAACTGATTGCTTCAAGAGGGGAGAGGAGAAGAGAGGAGAGGGGAGGGGAGGGAATGGGAGGGGAGAGAGGAGAGGATCAGTGGTGGGTTTCTGCAGGCTCGCACCTACTCGCGAGAGCCGGTTGGTGAAATTTAGAGAACCGGTGAGAGGGGGTTCCACCGGCGTACCTGGAAGTAAATCTGGCCCGCCGCTCCCAGTGACCCAACAGGAAGGAAAGGAAAGGAAAGGAAAGGAAGGAAGAAAGGAAAGAAAGGAAAGAAAGGAAAGAAAGAAAGAAAGAAAGAAAGAAAGAAAGAAAGAAAGAAAGAAAGAAAGAAAGAAAGAAAGAAAGAAGGAAAGAATTTATCATCACAATTGAGTCCAAAATTTTGGTTGCGAAGCAACAGCGTTGTTAAATGAGTTTCACCACATTTTAAAAGGTGGCCACTCCCACCCTGTCACATGACTGCCAAGCCACGCCCACAAAATAGGCCACACCTACAGAGTAGGTTCTAAAAAATTTGAAACCCACCACTGGAGAGGATGTTGTGAGACGGTTGTGAGACGGTTGTGGTGCACAAGAGAAAATAGTGAAAGGTGAGAAAGATAAATGATGGCAATTGCTGAGAAAGAGGGGAGAAAGAAAATATAGTAATAATGGGGGAAGGAGCAAACAGTTGATGATGCCTCCCTTACCTGTTGTACCTTTCTTCACCTATAACCCACTTCAAAGGATACAGCCTTCCCAAGACATTACCATGATGGCGAACCTATGGCATGTGTGCCAGAGGTGGCACAAAGAGCGATTTCTTTTTTTAAAAATAATTTTTTATTTATTCTTATAAAAAAAAATCATACAAACATAATTTTAAACATATTGCCATCACAGCGCGAGAAAGCCATAACATTTAAATAACCAAACTTAACATTACAGTCCTAATAGTAGGCCTAATATTTAACACCAACATTTACACTATATATAGCCCATCTAGTTAACCTACCTACTTCATCAATTCTTATTCGTCCTTTAATTTCTGATTGATATTATTTACCAATATCTGATTTAAACATATATTATTGCTTCAGTTGTTATTATTCGGTCGTTCCCATATCCAATTATACCACCTCTTCTACGAGTTATAGAATTCTGAGTCCTTTTTTCCTTTAATTGATTTTGTTAATCTGTCCGATTCTGTGCACCCTGGGTCCCTCGTGGAGGAGGGCGGGATATAAATCGAATTAAAATAAAATAAATAAAATAAATAATTTTATTTATTACTGCCCTATCTGTCGGTATTTGATCATTCTTCCATTCCTGGGCAAATGCCAATCTTGCCGCAATAATTATGTGCAACACCAAAAACCATATCTCCATGTTGATATCTGGGGGTTTAAGTCCTAACAGAAAGGTTTCCAGTTTCAAACCTAATCGATGTTGGGTGATTTCTATTAACCACTGCCTGATCATTTTCCAGTATTTAATCGCCATTGGGCAGGTCCACCACTGATGAGCGATTTCTGAGGGCATGTGAGGCGTTGCTCTGTCAGCTCCAGCGTGCATGCGCATGCTGGGCAGCTGATTTTTGACCTTGATTTACTCCTGTTTTTCACTTCCCTGAAGCCTCCAGCAGGTGAAAAAACGCACAATGCGCAAACCGGAAGTTTGGAAACAGACTTCCAGTTTGTGCATTAGGCTGTTTTTGCCCTCTGGAGGCTACAGGGAAGCCTCCAGAAAGCTCTGGAGGGAGAAAAACAGCACAAGGGGCAACCTGGAAGTCCATTCCCGAAATTCCAGTTTGTGTTTTGGGCCATTTTTCATCCTCCCCAGGCTCCAAGAAAGCCTCTGGAGCCTGGGGAGGGCAAAAAACGGACCTATCTGGCCCACTGGAAGTCGGGAAATGAGTGGTTTCTGGCTTCTGGAGGGCCTCTGAGGGACAGGAAGGCCATTTTCACCCTCCTCAGACTCCTCGAAAGCCTCTGGAGCCTGGGGAGGGCAAAAAACAGACCTACTTGGCCAGTGGTGGGTTTCAAATTTTTTAGAACCTACTCTGTAGGTGTGGCCTATTTTGTGGGCGTGGCTTGGCAGTCATGTGACAGGGTGGGAGTGGCCACCTTTTAAAATGTGGTGAACCTCATTTAACAATGCTCTTGCTTAGCAACCAAAATTTTGGACTCAATTGTAATGATAAATTCTTTCTTTCTTTCTTTCTTTCTTTCTTTCTTTCTTTCTTTCTTTCTTTCTTTCTTTCTTTCCTTCCTTCCTTCCTTCCTTCCTTTCCTTTCCTTTCCTTTCCTTCCCGTTGGGTCACTGGCAGCAGCGGGCCAGATTTACTTCCAGGTACACCGGTGGAACCCCTCTCACCGGTTCTCTAAATTTCACCAACCGGCTCTCGCGAGTAGGTGTGAGCCTGCAGAAACCCACCACTGTACTTGGCCCACAGGAAGTCAGAAAATGGGCCATTTCTGGCCTCCAGAGGGTTCCATGGGGGTGGGGGAGGCTGTTTTCTCTCTCCTCAGGCACCAAGAAAGTCATGTGTGCATGCGCGGGGCAATGGGGGAAGGGGTCATGCAGACATGTGCAGGGGGCACAGTGTGGGGGGATTACATTATGGGGGTGGGCATGCGAATGTGCGCGATAGGGCACGTGCGTGCTTTTGGCACCCAAGGCAAAAAAGATTCGCCTTCACTGTACTATCGCGTCTAGAAAAGTTCCCTCTTCCAATTATTGTTCCTCTGGTACAGATTCCAGTATTACAGTCTTGTCAAAGCTACAAGATCTGCAACCACACTTGCCAGTTAACCAAGATACATCCCAAAACAGTGTCACAGCTTTACTTAGCTCAGTTGCCCTCAATCAGGTCAGCCAAGGGTGCAAATGGAATTTTATCACAAAGAAAAGAATTCAAAGAATTAGTAACTGAAGATTCCATATCCAGTTTGACTTCATAGCGCAACTTAAACCTGGTGGTTAAGGCAGTTAACCTATCAGGACAGCAATTTCCAATTTTCGGGGCCCAAAACCAAATGTTCCTTTTAGCTATACTTCTGCCATCTTTCCTGCAAAAATAAAAATGGGTTTCTGAAATATACTACACATTTCTGAATCTACATCTGAACATCTAACTCGAAATCTGCATTCAAAGATATAACTTCTGTGTCTGCTATAATCCAAGCAAAACATTTTTGATGCAGCATTTTTTAGGCTAGGGATCTGTTTATATTTAAAAGTCACTGGAATTTTGAATATGTATGTTTTCTAAGCCGGTATGCTTGCATTTTTCTATAATACTAGCTGAATACCCGTGTTCCGCTACGAAACTATGTGATCGGGCTTGATAAATCGACACTTACAGCTTGAAAATAAATGAATAGTTCCGACTGCCCTCTCCTCTCCCCTTCTCTCCCTCAGGCTTGTCCCATTGATCCTCTCCTATCTCCTTCTCTCTCTCAGGCTTGCTCCACAGAGACATCTCCTATCTTATCCCCTTCTCTTCCTCAGTCTAACTCCTTAGCACCAGAGCATTTTTCAGGTGGGGAGGAGGAGTAGAATGTCAAAACTTCCAGCCTGCAGGCAGTATGAGTCACATGCTGGCCATGCCCATGCCCAAGTGGCAGTTGGAACAGAGTTATTTTCAGATGGGGAGGGGGAGTAGAACATCTAACTCCTTGGCATCAGAGCGTGTTAATAATACTATCAAAATACTAATGATCTGATGGTTATTTCGTAAAATCCTTTCTTAGCGAGCACCTAGAAGCCAAGAGGAACATATGTGCCAAATTTCAAGTTTGTAGGCAAACTGGGAAATTGAGTGCTAAGGCTACCAAACCTTTTGGGAGACTGACTCAGGAGACCCATTAGAGAAAGAGATGCCTCACCCCTCAAACATCCCCTTGCTGCACTAAAAGACACCTCCCACTGTCCTTGTTTTCTTAATGTCAAGCAGAGAAACGCTCCTGCAATTTTTCCCCCTTCTAGTTCTTAGTCCATATGATGAAAGAGAATTTCCTTTTGATTGCCCCCCCCCCCAAAAGTCACATTTGAATGAATGGATCGTGGTGTTGAGCACTTCCAGATGCTAATGTTTCTCTGCTTTACAAGCTGCTAGCACCCCTGTCAATCAGATGTAGGCTGCACCCCGGCTTTGCTGTGAAGCCAATATTTCAGACTTTGGAAAACCTGGTTGTATTTCCTCTCCTTTGCTTCAGGAACTGATGAAACTAGCTGCCCCAGAAGTACATCAGTTGTTTGGCTATCCCATTGGAGGGGCTGACTCATTTCCTTGGTGCTAGCATTTTAACAACAGTAGGAGATGTTCAAGGAATAGATCAGGGAAGGCTGTGGACCATGTAGGGGTTATGTAGGGGTCATAGCTGGGTCTATAGGTTGTCTGAGGTCCCAGGTTTGGCTGAAGTTTGAACTGATGAGATGATGCATTGAAGATGTAATGTATTCTTTAAGGGTGTTGGGCAATTCCTATTGTGGCTGAGGTTTAATCCTACCTTTGTTGGATCTTGAGTAAGGATATTTGCTTATGACTAGAGCTATCTATCTCTTTATCTCTTAAGTGCTGACATCTGCTGTGGGCTATTAAGGAAGGTGGGAGCTGCTTTCTTCCTCCCAAAAACATGTTTCCATTTTGCCCTTTGGGAAATATAATTTTCTGCCTTTTTAATATTTCTTAAAATATTGTATTCTTCTAGGAGAGGGGAGGGTTCTGACTTTCTACAGTTCCTTTCATTGATTGAGCCCTGAATTCCTCTCCAGGAAGTTTTCTAAAAGGCTGTACTGACAATATGTCCCCACAACTCTTGTCTGCACCCTTAAGCATCGCCCCATCCCACCCCTTGCCAACATTCCTCAGTTATGTATCTCCTAAAGGTGGTGGGATTTTGGATGATGATGGTGGGGACAGCCGTATTGCTACGTTATCCACCTGTCATATTAAGCAACCTCAAATACAGTTTCCAACTCTTGTAATGGTTGGCCAATAATAACACATCAGATTAAGATAAAACATTGTGGAAGTCTTGCACAGATAGAGGTAGTTCTATTGCTTCTGTTCCATAAAGGGGATTTCTTTATTTTGGATTAATTTAATAGAGTTAGAATAGGTTTTGTGTTGTGACTTTGGTCAATAAGTGGGTCCACATCAGGTTTGCTCAGAAACATAGCTTTTATTAGCTAGGCAAGGCTTACAAGGAAAGAAAGTTCAGTTAAAGAAAAGGTGCGGTAGACAGGGGCTCCCGCGCTTTGACAGCTCTTTATATTTGGAGCTGTCAAAGGGGGAGCCAATCAGGCTGCAGCAAGGGCCAGGCGCGCCTCAGCCAATCAGGCGCGTCTGTCAGTTGGCTGCCTTGCTACAGCCTGTTGCCAAGGCTCCAAGGCAGCCTGGAAGACCTGCGGCCGGTCGTAAGTCGAGACCGGTCGCAGGTCGAGGACACAACACCCCTTTCCCCCCTCGGTCTGCGCATGCGCGAAAAAGCTGTCCATCAGGAGAGCGGAGCATGCGCAGTCCGCTGGATTGTCCCAGAGTCTCGTCAGGAGCTGGAGGAAAAGGACGTGTCCCTGGAAGCTCCTCCTTGCCGGGGTGTAGCTCCAGGCGACGTCATCGGAGAGGCCTACCGGATAGGCGGAGTCCTCTGGAACGGTAAGTCGGGGCGAGGGGGCGTGGCGATTGTTGTGTAGGCCTGGTCGTCCGCTCGGCTTGAGCTAGGCCTATGAAGGTTGCCGGTAGTCAGGCGAGGAGGCGTGGTCTTCGATAGGGAGGCCTGGTCGACTGGTCGGCTTGGGCCAGGCCGATGATGGCGGGAGGCAGGACAGGCCTGACAGGGAGGTGGCAGGGAGGCCTGACTAGCGAAGGCCCTTTTGCAGGTCTCACGGATCTCGGCGTGGTCTTCGATGGGAGGGCCTGGTCGGCGTCAGCCCGGCCAGGCCGAAGATGGTTGCTGGGAGTCGGGGAAGCCCAGGCCCGGCCGGGCGGGCTGTTGGGCCCCGGCGAGGCAGCCGGATGGTTTGCCGCTGTTGCTGCTGCTGGTGCTGCTGGCGCTGCGGTGGTCTGGTGCCTCGCCTTGCGTTTGAAGGCTTGTCAGTTTCTTTTGGGTGCGAAGGCTTGTCGGTTTCTTTGGGTGCGGAGGCTTGTCGTAGCGGCGGTAGGTGGGCCTTGCACGGCGACTCAGGAGTCCCGTAGGCCTTGGCTGCTTCTGTCGGCTCGATCCGAGGAAGAAGCGGTGCGTTTCGTAGTTCCTGGCTGTTTCTGGTGGCTTTGTCCGAGGGCGAAGCGGTGTCCCGCGGCAGGTCGTCGACCGCTGCCGGGGTAGCCACGGCTTGCGCGGTTTCGAGGTCTCGGCCGCCGCAGCTCAAGGGGTCTTCGAGCGTCCTGGCCCGGTCGTACTAGCCGGCAGGGAAGCGCTCGAGGCGGGCCGTAGGAGACCCAGGTTTCCGTGGCCGCTTCGATGGGTCGAGCGGATCGTACCGCAACAAAACAGGGAGGGTAAAAATTCTTTTCGCTATTTCTCGATGAGCGCTGCCTGATCCCACCTTCGTCGCCAGTGTTGTGACTTCGGTCAATAAGTGGGTCCACATCAGGTTTGCTCAGAAACATAGCTTTTATTAGCTAGGCAAGGCTTACAAGGAAAGAAAGTTCAGTTAAAGAAAAGGTGCGGTAGACAGGGGCTCCCGCGCTTTGCCAGCTCTTTATATTTGGAGCTGTCAAAGGGGGAGCCAATCAGGCTGCAGCAAGGGCCAGGCACGCCTCAGCCAATCAGGCGCGTCTGTCAGTTGGCTGCCTTGCTACAGCCTGTTGCCAAGGCTCCAAGGCAGCCTGGAAGACCTGCGGCCGGTCGTAAGTCGAGACCGGTCGCAGGTCGAGGACACAACATTTTGTTTTGTTTTGGAGACCCTATTTTGAATCTGAGGTTACTATATTTTGGGAAGGAGAGAAGGAAACTGAATTTTGTCTGCATAATTTGACTTAAAAGTGTTAGCTTTCTTTCTTTTTTTATTAGGGTTTTCAATATTTAATGCTTACATAAACAGCGTGGCGTCTGGGTACAGTTAATTTTAAAAAGTAGCAATGATAACGATAATAATAATATTCAAAGGATCACATACTAATAATAGTATTTACTTATCCTTTTTAATGAGCCTTCCTTATATACTTAATCATTTTCTTATGCTTCTATTTCTATTCGTTAGCCATTGATAAAACAAATCCCATGTTTAAAAGTATTCGGTTTCTTCCTTCTCCTTGATTTTAAGTGTTAATCTATCCATTTCTGCACATTCTAATATTTTTTTATTACATTTTCAACATTTAAGTTAACTTACATGTTAACTTTCAAAAGGCTGTCAATTGCTGTGGATTGACTAGGAAGCATAACTTCTTTTATTCACATGTGCGTGTATGTGTGTGCACGCGTTGAGAGGGAGTGGTGAGTTATATTAAAAGGTTTTTATGTTTAATCAAAGAGACAGTTGGATAATTAAAGCTATTAAAATTGATAGGGCACTAGGCCTAGATAAATTACACCCTGGCTCTCAAGCAGTTAGGATGGCCTCTGGCAATGATTAGGGTGGGAAGAGAAAGTATATGACATGATTCGAAGGGGAGATAAGAGCCAATATACATGTTCTTAGTGGTTAATTTATAGGTTTTTTTTTTAAAGATAAAGAAAGGAGAAAATTCCTTTTCTCAAAGGAAGGAAGACAAAAGATATAAAGACAAAAAATTTGAGGATTGTAATTGCCATCACTCCCTGCTGGTTCAAACAGTGTTTATTATTCATGTAGGACTCTAAGTATTCATAGTGTTTGGGATTAAAATAAGGAAGGGAAAATATAGCTTCCCATTGCAAGGAGGTACCATCTTAATTTTGACCGAGGAAGATGTTGGATTTCGGGAACAGAGGGAGTCCAGACACAGGCTAGCGAAGAAACAAGCCGTTTATTGGCAGAATAGCGTAGGCGTTAATAAAACTATGTACAGAAAGGAAAAGCGCGGTAGACGGGGGCTCCCGCGTTTGACAGCTACTGATACATCAGCCAATTTACAGGACTCTTAAATGAGAGAATATTATCACAGCTCCTGTTCAAGGGTCCCTTTAAGGGGAGGAGACTTAACGTCATTACGTAAGTTGAGTCGTTAAGTCTTCTCCCCTTAAAGGGACCCTTGAACAGGAGCTGTGATAATATTCTCTCATTTAAGAGTCCTGTAAATTGGCTGATGTATCAGGGATACCGGATAGCTCAAGGCATAGAGAAGCCTGCCTCATATGCTGGAAAGCACCGGTTCAAATCCCAGTAGAAGGAGTATGGCCAGCTGAAGAAGGCTAATAAGCCTGAAATGGATCCATCCTGGTCTCTTTATTTTCAGCCCTTAAAAATCTATATATATATTTCCTGCTTTTGGTTCTTCTCTTTGCTTTCATCAACCCTCCTTGATGTTCCTAGGGAAGGGGTTAGTGACGGCTGACTAATTTATTTATTCATTTCATTTTTTAATCCTACCTTTATTATTCTTATAACTCAAGGCCTAATACCTAACATACCTAATACTACTTCCTCCTATTTTCCACCACCACAACAACCCTGTGAGGTGGGCTAGGCCAAGAGGGAATGACTGGCCCAAAGTCACCCAGCTGGTTTTCATGCCTAAGGGCGAGACTAGAATGCACAGTCTCCTGGTTTATAAAGGGCTTTTCTGCCTTGCAGTCCTCAACTGCTTAACTCCTGTGTGTAAACTCTCCAGAACGTGCACACAATGGCCACCGATGGCTGGGCCCACCTATTTATCTATTTCTCCTACAAATGCCCAGAGAGCAAGCCTTTTGCCATGCGCAGGTCTTTGAGAACTTGTGGTTTCCATTGGTTCAGCATTTTGTATGAGCTGCATTCATTGACTACCCTTGTGCTTGCAACAGAGGTAGCCGGTTCTCTCCGGTTCAGGCGAACCAGTAGCGGCGGCTGCAGGAGGCTCCACCCACCCTCCCCGACATAATGCGCGAGCACTGCACACGTGCAGAAGGCGGTACACATACGCAGGCGTGGCACATGTGAGCACTCACTTTTGCAAACTGGTAGGAAAGGTAAGTGAATCCTACCGCTAGCTTGCAACCTTCACATTTGGTATCTCTACCAATGAAACAGAAAAGGAATGAAAAGAAAGGAAGTTAGTTCCATTTCACTCTGGCGGGAAATAGAAATTGATAGAACTCTTGTCAACTTCCCCCAATTTAAAAAGTCCACTGTTTCACCCCTCATTAATGAACTTGCAAAAAAAATGTCCAGGATTTTACTAGTCCAGCTTCTTCCCCCTTAGGCTCCCAGGTTGAGATCCCTTTGGAAGAGAAGGGAGCCCAAGAAGATGGCCATGGAGGACAATTGCTGGTGACCAGAGAAGAAGGTCCATTCCTGACCCAGTAGCCAGAGGTCAAGGAAGAACTTGCCTCAGTGGTGGGACTAATTTCTTTTTTACTACTGATTCTGTGGGCGTGACTTGATGGGTGTGGTGTGGCTTAGTGGGTGTGGCTTGATGGGCATGGCAGGGCAAGAATACTGCAAAATCCCCATTCCCTCCCGATCAGCTGGGACTCAGGAGGCAGAGAATAGATGGGGGCGGGGCCAGCCAGAGGTGGTATTTACCGGTTCTCTGAACTACTCAAAACTTCCGCTACCGATTCTCCAGAACTGGTCAGAACCTGCTGAATACCACCTCTGACTTGCCTGCAATGCAATAAAGTACAGGCATTCCTCAACTTACAATAGTTCATTTACTGACCATTCAAAGTTACGATGGTGCTGAAAAAAGTGACATGACAGTTTTTCACACTTATACCCGTTGTAGCACCCTCATAGATACATGATTTACATTCAGATGCCTGACAACTAATTCCTATTCATGATGGTTGCAGTGTCCCCAGGGTCATGTGATGATTCTTTTGTGACCTTCCGACAAGCAACGTCAATGGGGAAACCAGATTCACTTAACAACCGTGTTACTAATTTAACAATTGCAGTGGTTCACTTAACAAATCTGGTAAGAAAAGTTGTAAAATGGGGCAAACCTCACTTAACAAATTTCCTACCTTAGCAACATAAATTCTGGGCTCAATTGTGGTCGTAACTCAAAGACTACCTGTACAGGAGGCAAGCCAAGCTGTGCCACTTCAGCCAACAAAAGTTGGAAATCAGAACTTTTGATAGGTCATAGAAAAGGACAAACAGAACTTTTCTTCCCTGTGGGCTGGCTCTGGATTGTCGGTAAAGTTTTCTGTTCCTGCCCACAAGAATTACCCATATTTTTTGCCAGGGCAATTCATTTCAATCAAGCAGATGAGCCCATAATTTCTCTCCAGCCAGGATGGGATAAACTGATGGGTTTATCCCTGGTCCATATCAACCTCCATTTTCCAAATAAAGGCCTGGTTGTTTAAAATTTTTAAAAATGACATAAACATTCATATGGAGATACATGGGCAATATTTTTGGAATGTAATGTACAAAGTTAAAACCCATTTAATGAAGTTAAAAGAAAGAAAAGAATCAGATTTCTATAAGATACGGAATAGAATGTATAAGTGGCTAGAAAACGGAAGCCAAAACAGTCTTTGTTTTTGTTTTTTCTAAACTAGTACTGAATAAAAATTAACCAAAATTACTAATTACTATCAAACTTAAAATATTGACCTCAATGTAAAGACAATGGGGGGGGGGGGGGGAGGAACAATTAATATCATTTTAATTGTTAGTACAACTGTTATTACATTATTACAGAGGTTAAAACCAATAGGAAGGCAAGGTAGAATAGAGAACTACAAAGGCTAAACATGTATGCTGATACAGAAAGCTGTATAACTATTTTGTATATTGTTGTGTTTGTTTTGTTTTTTCTTTTTGTTGCATTTTGTTCTGTTTTTAAAGATTAAAAAAAACACCACCCCTCTCCTAGAAAAATGAAACATCCTGGGAAATATTGAAAAGGCAGAATATTATATTTCCCTGGATAAGAAATGGGGAAACGTGTTTTTAGGCAGGAAACAGACTCACTCTTAATAGCCCCCACCGTTGTCAATGAGCCATTAAAGCTTTGGCCAGTCTATTCTACATAACAAAGGTAGGGTTAGCCTTCCGCAGAAACTCACCACAAGGCACTTGGGAAAATTACATCAGCCAGCAAGGCAACCAAACATGGACTCAAACACACAGCCTACAGAGTTGCCCCTGCACGGCCCCATGGGAGTCTGACAACCAGTCAGAATACAAGCTCAAGTTCAAAACCCAGACAGGGCATAAAACCAGGGACTTTCAGCATCTCACTCTCTTTTCTTCTTCACTCAACATCTGGAAGCATGTGACACCCCCCCCCCTTTTCTATTCAGGAGCTCCAGCCATGTGATCCTGTCACCATTAAACCATTTTTCCAAGCAGCCTCCATATTTCCAGTGTCTTTTTCCCCACTTGGAACTGAACCCAGAAGGACATTTCTTCCAACAGCAATTTCTTACAAAGTACAATGTATGGAATACCTTTGTCAATCCAGTCAGTGATAACGTAACTGTTCTAAAGCATAGCCTGATAAACTTTGAAGTTGAGATTTCCATCACAAACATGGAAGACATGCAAAGTCCAATGAAGAGTTTTCAATTTCAATTTTATGAACCTAGTTTGCTCTAAAATTCATACAATCCATTCTCTCTGAGTATTGTTAGTGGAGAAATCAAAGTATCTTTGGAGGGAGCATTTAGTCTCACCGAACAAAAGGACACTGGGCCCTGTGGCTCTGAGAAATGGGAAAGAAGAGAAGATGCAACTGAATCTCCTGGAGCCACTATAGCCTCAAAAAGTGCCTTACCATCTTCATACCCAACCAGGCAGTAGAGGTCACTCTTCCTGGCCTGATGCTGCTAAGATGCATCGCGGATTCAGCTTGAAAGAAGCAACAAAGTTCCTGGACTTTAGCTTCTGGCCAGAACATATTTTTAGACGACAATCAATCAAAAGATGTTTATGTTTGGGCAAGTCACAGAACAACCACGAGGATGTTGACATGCCTGGCTGACTTGGCACAGAGGAGGCAACCCTTGGTCAAGTGCTCCGTGCTGGCAAAGTTTGAGGGAGAGGGATTGTGAGAATATTAACAGTCCAAGGACAGTCACGGGGTCCCGTTCAGAGTTCCTTCACTGTTCTAACTTCTGGAGAGGAAGGATTTTAGAAGCACCCATTTTACCTTGCTTTGCCAAGCTTTTGCTTTTTGTCCCGTTCAGAGTTCCTTCACTGTTCTAACTTCTGGAGAGGAAGGATTTTAGAAGCACCCATTTTACCTTGCTTTGCCAAGCTTTTGCTTTTTGATGAAACTTCTTTTGCAGCATATATGAAGTCTTTTTTCAAAACCTTGACTCCTCTTCTGAATAGAATAGAGTAGAATAGGATAGTATAGGATAGGAAGAGGAAGGGGATAGGGATAGGGATAGGGATAGGGATAGGGATAGAGATAGGGATAGGGATAGGGATAGGACAGGATAGGAAATAGAATAGAATGGAGTGGAATGGGAATGGGAATAGAATAGAATAGAATAGGAATTAGAATGGAATGGAATAGGATAGGATAGGATAGGAATTGGAATGGAATGGAATAGGGATAGGATGGGATAGAATAGGAATAGGAATTAGAATAGGATAGGGATAGGGATAGGGATAGGGGTAGGGATAGGATAGGATAGGAATTGGAATGGAATGGAATGGAATGGAATAGGGATAGGATGGGATAGAATAGGAATAGGAATTAGAATAGGATAGGGATAGGGATAGGGGTAGGGATAGGATAGGATGGGATAGGATAGGAATTGAAATGGAATGGAATGGAATGGAATTGGAATGGGATAGGATAGGATAGGATAGGATAGGATAGGATAGGATAGGAATTGGAATGGAATGGAATGGAATAGGGATAGGATGGGATAGAATAGGAATAGGAATTAGAATAAGATAGGGATAGGGGTAGGGATAGGATAGAATAGGATAGGATAGGATAGGAATTGGAATGGAATGGAATGGAATAGGGATAGGATGGGATAGAATAGGAATAGGAATTAGAATAGGATAGGGATAGGGGTAGGGATAGGATAGGATGGGATAGGATAGGAATTGGAATGGAATGGAATGGAATTGGAATGGGATAGGATAGGATAGGATAGGATAGGATAGGATAGGATAGGATAGGATAGGATAGGAATTGGAATGGAATCGAATGGAATGGAATAGGGATAGGATGGGATAGAATAGGAATAGGAATTAGAATAGGATAGGGATAGGGGTAGGGGTAGGATAGGATAGGATAGGATAGGATAGGATAGGATAGGAATTGGAATGGAATGGAATGGAATAGGGATAGGATGTGATAGAATAGGAATAGGAATTAGAATAGGATAGGGATAGGGATAGGGATAGGGATAGGGGTAGGGATAGGATAGGATGGGATAGGATAGGAATTGGAATGGAATGGAATTGGAATGGAATGGGATAGGATAGGATAGGATAGGATAGGAATTGGAATGGAATGGAATGGAATGGAATGGAATAGGGATAGGATGGGATAGAATAGGAATAGGAATTAGAATAGGATAGGGATAGGGATAGGGGTAGGGATAGGATAGGATAGGATAGGATAGGATAGGATAGGAATTGGAATGGAATGGAATGGAATGGAATAGGGATAGGATGGGATAGAATAGGAATAGGAATTAGAATAGGATAGGGATAGGGATAGGGGTAGGGGTAGGATAGGATGGGATAGGATAGGAATTGGAATGGAATGGAATGGAATTGGAATGGAATAGAATGGGATAGGATAGGATGGGATAGAATAGGAATAGGAATTAGAATAGGATAGGGATAGGGATAGGGGTAGGATGGGATAGGATAGGAATGGAATGGAATGGAATGGAATAGGGATAGGATGTGATAGAATAGGAATAGGAATTAGAATAGGATAGGGATAGGGATAGGGATAGGGGTAGGGATAGGATAGGATGGGATAGGATAGGAATTGGAATGGAATGGAATTGGAATGGAATGGGATAGGATAGGATAGGATAGGATAGGAATTGGAATGGAATGGAATGGAATGGAATAGGGATAGGATGGGATAGAATAGGAATAGGAATTAGAATAGGATAGGGATAGGGAGGATGGGATAGAATAGGAATAGGAATTAGAATAAGATAGGGATAGGGGTAGGGATAGGATAGAATAGGATAGGATAGGATAGGAATTGGAATGGAATGGAATGGAATAGGGATAGGATGGGATAGAATAGGAATAGGAATTAGAATAGGATAGGGATAGGGGTAGGGATAGGATAGGATGGGATAGGATAGGAATTGGAATGGAATGGAATGGAATTGGAATGGGATAGGATAGGATAGGATAGGATAGGATAGGATAGGATAGGATAGGATAGGATAGGATAGGAATTGGAATGGAATCGAATGGAATGGAATAGGGATAGGATGGGATAGAATAGGAATAGGAATTAGAATAGGATAGGGATAGGGGTAGGGGTAGGATAGGATAGGATAGGATAGGATAGGATAGGAATTGGAATGGAATGGAATGGAATAGGGATAGGATGTGATGGAATAGGAATAGGAATTAGAATAGGATAGGGATAGGGATAGGGATAGGATAGGATGGGATAGGATAGGAATTGGAATGGAATGGAATTGGAATGGAATAGGGATAGGATGGGATAGAATAGGAATAGGAATTAGAATAGGATAGGGATAGGGGTAGGGGTAGGGATAGGATAGGATAGGATAGGATAGGATAGGATAGGATAGGATAGGAATTGGAATGGAATGGAATGGAATGGAATAGGGATAGGATGGGATAGAATAGGAATAGGAATTAGAATAGGATAGGGATAGGGATAGGGGTAGGGGTAGGATAGGATGGGATAGGATAGGAATTGGAATGGAATGGAATGGAATTGGAATGGAATAGAATGGGATAGGATAGGATGGGATAGAATAGGAATAGGAATTAGAATAGGATAGGGATAGGGATAGGGGTAGGGATAGGATAGGATGGGATAGGATAGGAATGGAATGGAATGGAATGGAATAGGGATAGGATGTGATAGAATAGGAATAGGAATTAGAATAGGATAGGGATAGGGATAGGGATAGGGGTAGGGATAGGATAGGATGGGATAGGATAGGAATTGGAATGGAATGGAATTGGAATGGAATGGGATAGGATAGGATAGGATAGGATAGGATAGGATAGGATAGGAATTGGAATGGAATGGAATGGAATGGAATAGGGATAGGATGGGATAGAATAGGAATAGGAATTAGAATAGGATAGGGATAGGGATAGGGGTAGGGATAGGATAGGATGGGATAGGATAGGAATTGGAATGGAATGGAATGGAATGGAATGGAATTGGAATGGGATAGGATAGGATAGGATAGGATAGGAATTGGAATGGAATGGAATAGGGATAGGATGGGATAGAATAGGAATAGGAATTAGAATAGGATAGGGATAGGGGTAGGGATAGGATAGAATAGGATAGGATAGGATAGGAATTGGAATGGAATGGAATGGAATAGGGATAGGATGGGATAGAATAGGAATAGGAATTAGAATAGGATAGGGATAGGGGTAGGGATAGGATAGGATGGGATAGGATAGGAATTGGAATGGAATGGAATGGAATTGGAATGGGATAGGATAGGATAGGATAGGATAGGATAGGATAGGATAGGATAGGAATTGGAATGGAATCGAATGGAATGGAATAGGGATAGGATGGGATAGAATAGGAATAGGAATAGGAATTAGAATAGGATAGGGATAGGGGTAGGGGTAGGATAGGATAGGATAGGATAGGATAGGATAGGATAGGATAGGATAGGATAGGATAGGAATTGGAATGGAATGGAATGGAATAGGGATAGGATGTGATAGAATAGGAATAGGAATTAGAATAGGTTAGGGATAGGGATAGGGATAGGGGTAGGGATAGGATAGGATGGGATAGGATAGGAATTGGAATGGAATGGAATTGGAATGGAATGGGATAGGATAGGATAGGATAGGATAGGATAGGATAGGATAGGATAGGATAGGATAGGATAGGAATTGGAATGGAATGGAATGGAATGGAATAGGGATAGGATGGGATAGAATAGGAATAGGAATTAGAATAGGATAGGGATAGGGATAGGGGTAGGGATAGGATAGGATAGGATAGGATAGGATAGGAATTGGAATGGAATGGAATGGAATAGGGATAGGATGGGATAGAATAGGAATAGGAATTAGAATAGGATAGGGATAGGGATAGGGGTAGGGGTAGGATAGGATGGGATAGGATAGGAATAGGAATTAGAATAGGATAGGGATAGGCATAGGGGTAGGGATAGGATAGGATGGGATAGGATAGGAATTGGAATGGAATGGAATGGAATGGAATTGGAATGGAATGGGATAGGATAGGATAGGATAGGAATTGGAATGGAATGGAATGGAATGGAATGGAATAGGGATAGGATGGGATAGAATAGGAATAGGAATAGGAATTAGAATAGGATAGGGGTAGGGGTAGGGATAGGATAGGATGGGATAGGATAGGAATTGGAATGGAATGGAATGGAATAGGGATAGGATGGGATAGAATAGGAATAGGAATTAGAATAGGATAGGGATAGGGATAGGGGTAGGGATAGGATGGGATAGGATAGGATAGGATAGGAATTGGAATGGAATGGAATGGAATAGGGATAGGATGGGATAGAATAGGAATAGGAATTAGAATAGGATAGGGATAGGGATAGGGGTAGGGATAGGATAGGATGGGATAGGATAGGAATTGGAATGGAATGGAATGGAATAGGGATAGGATGGGATAGAATAGGAATAGGAATAGGAATTAGAATAGGATAGGGATAGGATAGGATAGAAATTAGAATAAAATGGAATAGGAATAGGAATGGAATGAGATAGGAATGGAATGGAATAGGGATAGAATAAGATAGGATAGGAATAGGATGGGATAGGGATAGGAATAGAATAGGAATTAGAATGGAATAGAATAGAATAGAATAGAATAGAATAGAATAGAGAATGGGAATGGGAATGGGAATAGAAATAGGAATAGGAATAGGATGGGATAGAATAGAATAGGGATAGGGATAGGAATGGAATGGAATGGAATGGAATGGAATGGAATGGAATAGGGATAGGGATAGGATAAGATAGGATAGGGGTAGGGATAGGGATAGGACAGGACAAAATAGAACAGAACAGAATAGAATTCTTTATTGGTCAAGTGTGATTGGACACACGAGGAATTTGTCTTTGGTGCATATGCTCTCAGTGTACATAAAGAAAAATTAAATACATTCATCAAGAATCATAAGATACAACACTTATCCTAGGTTACTAACAAGCAATCAAACCATACTAGGAAACAAATACAACAATATAAATTGTAAAGATACAAGCAACATGGTTATAGTCATCAATGGAGGCACTAGGAAGGATGAGAATCAACCATAATTCAAAAACCATATTAGAAAGAAATCAACTTAATTGTTCAACTCTCACGAGTATCCCATTCCAGGTATACGTTTCCTCCTTCTTTCCCCTCTCCCACAAATAGCTGGTGCTGCATCTGTTGTGTAAAAAGACAGTTAAATACTTACTGATTACTGGGGAAAGATTTCACAGGGAAACCTATTCCTAGTATGGCATTCTGCCAAATTCCACTCTCTCACCTTGAGAGCCCCCAGGTTGCAAGCAATGGAGAAAGTCCAATTGCTTGGCGGAATGGCTAAATGGGGGCAATACTAGCTGGACCTTAAAGTTCTGCTTTGGTAATACATGAGCTATCCTGTCTCAATGGTAGGTGGTGATCTTCATCTATAAATGCCAACATGCCCCTCTACGTGCTTAGGACCTAATAACTTTCAAAAAATCAAGTCTTATGTATTCTGTTGGGCTGGGAAGGTTTTCTTTAGTTCAGCCACGTGGTGGCTAGTAGTAGGACTTCTTGGTGGCAACTTCCTTTCCATGGGAGTCTTTCTCAAATCAGGTCTGTCAGTCCCCCTCGCAGCCTATATCTTGACATCCTGTCTGTGGTCAAGTATTTGAATGGCAGTTCAAAGAAAGCGCTTGGTCTGTTCAAGGAGTTATTCTAGTTCAGGGGTGGGCAAACTTTGCAACTTTAAGTCTGAAGGACTTCAGCTCCCAGACTTCTCCAGCCAGCAAAGCTGGCTGGAGAAGTCTGGGAGCTGAAGTCCTTCAGACTTAAAGTTGCAAAGTTTGCCCACCCCTGTTCTAGTTCCATGATGGCGAACCTATGGCACGCATGCCAGAAGTGGCATGCAGAGCCCTCTCTGTGGGCACATCACCAGTTATTCTTCTGGTTTCCAGTACACCCATATGCTCTGGCCAGCTGGTCTCCGAGGTCGCTGGAGCATTGGGAAACGGCCTGAAAATGGTCCCAAAACCAGCCTGAAAATAGCCCCCCAAACAGCCAAAAATGGCTGGAAAACGGCCTGAAAACGGCCTGGAAAATGGCCAAAAATGGCCAAAAAAGAGGCATGCATATGCTAGCTAGCTGGTCTTTGAGTTTTGGGTGCTCCGGCGCACATGCATGTTCATGCACGCTTGTTCCAGTGTGGGCATTCAGTGACGAAAAGGTTCGCCATCACTGTTCTAGATCCTTTACGTCAAATGCTGCAGTTCCTGCCAGGCGTAAGGAATTAGAATAACTCCTTGAACAGACCAAGGCAGTTTCTTTATTGCTGATCATCTATTTTACAAGAATCTCACCAGACTGACTGCTCTTCCTTGGAAACTGGTAAACAACAGCTTGACTAATCAGGCCTATGTCATTTCCTCCCACAGAGGGACTCCATGCTGGAACCCCTCTTTACTCCTCCCTCTCCTTTGGCTGCCGATTCCACCCCACCCACCACTGCTCCAGGATCAGATTAGCAGATGGACTTTTCAATGATGTTTTCAATCTGTGGGTATACCTGTATAGTTTTGTTTTAGGATGTGCCCTACTAGGTGGCCACGCCGACCGACCTTGGCTGATCCGGAAGATCTAAGCAGGATGAGGTTTAGAAGGAGGATCACTAGGAAATGCTGAGGCTGTAGGCTAAATTGAAAAGTTGAAAATAAACATTTTTTTAAAAAATGGGAATAAGAAGAAAAGCCAAATTATCCCATGATATGATCATATGACATGATCTGTAGAATTCTAGAAGTAGAATTCAGCCCAAAGAAGATGTTAACTCTTGCGGGAGGCATGTGGCTTGTTGCTGACTTACTTATTTTTACTGAACTTTTCTTTTTATTGGTCTGCCCTGGACACCTTCAGGACCAGGAACAAGAAATAAAATTCAGTAAAGTTGCAGGTTTGGTGGATGGGACTGTGATGTTCCTTGTCTCCTGGCTGTTCTTGGTTTTTAAAGCTGTTTTCCAGCTATTTTAGACTTTAATCCTCTCCTTCTTTTCCTGAAATGCCACCGATCTTTAGCTCCTTAAACGAAGGATGCCCTGGGAGCTACAAAGGAAAAAAGCAACCGGGCTCCAGAGCCTATGAGCAACTTTGCAGCCAATTTGCTCACTTCAGCACTTCGCTCCTTTTAAAGGTTTATCACACATTTCCTCAGTCGGTTGGCTTCAGAAAGTAGCATGATAGAGCCTGAGTGAGTGCACGCTTCCCCCAAGTTGAAATTCCAGACATAGCAAGAATGGAGGCTTCTTACATGTGAGAGAAGGAGGCTGGTAGGGGTTAGGGTTAAAGCACCTGGCTAGAAAACCGGGAGACCGGGAGTTCAAATCCCGATTTAGGCATGAAAGTCAAATTTAATTGATTTTTTAAGTATTTGTATATGATGTCTTGTGGTTTTACTATGCCTGTTCACCGCCCTGAGTCCCGTAAGGGAGAAGGACGGTATACAAATTTAATAAATTGAATTGAATTGAACTGGGTGACTTTAGGCCAGTCACTCTCCCTCAGCTCAACTCACTTCACAGAGTTGTGTTTGTGGGAAAAATAGGAGGAGGGAGGAGGGTTAGGTATGTTCACTGCCTTGGGTTATTTGTAATAATAAAGGCAGGATATAAGTAATAAAATTAAAATAATGAAATGAAGTGAAAAATAAATAAATAAATAAAATAAATAAAATAAATAAAAAATAAATAAAATAAAAAAATAAAATAAAAAAAATTAATAAAATAAATAAAATAAATAAAATAAATAAAATAAATAAAATAAAAAAATAAAATAAAAAAATAAAATAAAATAAAAAATAAATAAATAATAAATAATAAATAAATAAAATAAATAAAATAAAATAAATAAAATAAATAAAAAATAAATAAATAAAATAAATAAAATAAATAAAATAAAATAAATAAAATAAATAAAATAAATAAAATAAATAAAATAAATAAAATAAATAAAATAAATAAAATAAATTAAATTAAATTAAATTAAATTAAATTAAATTAAATAAATTAAATAAATTAAATAAATAATAAATAAATAAAATAAATAATTAGATACCAATAAAGGAGACCATTTGTATTACAAGGTTGAAATGAGGAGGTCTTTGTTACTCTCTGAACTTGGTTGTTCTTTTGCAGACGTTTCATTACCCAAACTAGGTAACATCATCAGTCCTAGTCCTGACTCATCCTGGGTGTTCTGTGCCTGTCTAAGCAGTGACAAGCCCATTGATTTGGAGTTCAGTAGAGAGACTGACTGGTGTTTGATCCGTGGGAATCCTGGTTTGGCATTTGGAGACAACATAAGATGGCCAGTCTACTGAGCTGAATGAGGTGTCATGAGGTCATCACAAAAGAAAGAGGCTGCCATGGCATTGCTTGTACCAGGGTTATGAGCATGCAGGGAGAGTTTCCAAGCCCAAAATTAGCTCATTCATTTGGCATTTTGTTGACAACTTTTTCTTTTTTGGTCTGTACATGGTTTCGTTCAGCTGTTTATATCAATTTTCCAGAATCTAGGTGTTTAAGCATTTCTTCATTGCAACATGAACACAAGGAATAATAACAGATTGACAGAGTTGGAAGGGACCTTGTAGGTCATCTAGTCCAGCCCAGAGGTGGGTTGCTCTCGGTTTGGACTGGTTCGGGAGAACCAGTAGTGGTAATTGGGTGTGGGTCACCAAACCGGTAGTGATAGCTGGCTGGCAACACCCCGGAACTGGCTCGCTCCTACGTGCGCCCTGCCTCGTCTTCGCCACGTGCATCCACACAACTGCCTCCTAGTGCCTACAACAGATAAACAGCATGGGCTGCTTAGGGAGCCCTGAGGCTTCACAACCACCGCTTCCTAAGTGGGATCGAGCCTCCCTGCCTCCTCAAGGCATGGAGGCAGGAGGCGGCTGTTTCATTTGCTGCTTGCAAGCTCCAGGGGGATGGGGAGCAGCCAGGTGTGCATGCCAGAATCTGCCTGCTGCCTCTAATCTGCAGTTTACTCATGAGCAGGGTGCTCGGCAGTCAGCAGATTACTGACTTGCTCACTTGGCTGCTGGCCCACCCCTGGAGCTCACAGACAACGAACAAAACCACACACTCTTCGGACCCTCCAGCTCTCCTGCGTTCAGCTCGGGTTGCTGCTTTCTTTGGCCTTTTCTTTTTTCTTTTTAAGTTTTACGGCATATTTTATTTCCCATCTCCCATTGAAACATACATTTGCCAAGCCACGCCCACAAAATAAGCCATGCCCACAGAACTGGTAGTAAAAAAAATTGAAACCCACCCCTGGTCCAGCCCCCTGTGCAAGCAGGAGACCTCACAATATTTCTGACAAACAGCAATCCAATTTCTTCTTGAAAGCCTCCAGTGATGAAGCTCCCACAACGTCCGAAGGCAAACCGTTTCATTGATTGGTTGTTCTCACTGTCAGAAAATTTCTCCTTATTTCTAGGTTGAATCTCTCCTTGATCAGCTGCCATCCATTGACCCCTTCCTCTCTGTGGCAGCCCCTCACATTTTGGAACACTGCTATCATGTCTCCCCTTGTCCTTCTCTTCCCTAGACTAGCCGTGTCCAGTTCCTACAACCGTTCTTCATATGTTTTAGTCTCCAGTCGTCTAATCATCTTGGTTGCTCTTCTCTGCACTTTTTCTAGAGTCTCAACACCTTTTTTATTAGTGTGGTGATCAAAACTGGATGCAGGATTCTAGGTGTGGTCTTATTTGGGCTTTATAGAGTAGTATTAGTACCTCACTTGATCTTGATTGTATCCCTCTGTTAATGCAATTTAAGATTGCATTGGCATTTTTGGTCAACACACACAACACATACATATTTAACTGGTTGTCCACTAAGACTCCAAGATCTCTCTCACAGTTAGTGCTATTAAGCTTGGTTTCACCCAGTCTATATGTGTAATTTTTGCTTTTCTTGCCTAACTTTATTTTTCGCTACATTGAATTTTATTAGATAGTGCCCAGTGTCTTCATTTTGTTAGATAGGGCCCAAGTCTGTCCAAATCCATCCGGATCTTGAGGCTATCATCTAGGGTGTTAGCTATTCCTGCCATCCGCAAATTTGGTAAGTTCCCCTTCTATTCTCTCATCTAAGTTATTCATGAAGATATTGAAGAGTACTAGCCTAAGGCCTTGTGGTACCCCACTGCTTACTTACTTAATAATACAGTATGGACTGGCCTCAAAGGTGAGAAGAGAAGCAGAACAAAACAACAATGAAGTTCATATCAGTTTCACCAATACTGTATACCAGGAATGTCCCATCTTGGCACCTTTAAGACCTATGGGCTTCAATTCCCAGAATTCTTCAGCCAGACCCTGCTGTGTCCTGTCACATTCTACACTCAGTTCTTCTGGTTGGGTTTGCTAGCGGCTCATGATTATGAAATGGAATAAAATTTCCCTGGAAACCTCCTTCCCCCTAGGCTTTTCCCCAGAAAATGCCATAATCTGTTGTTAGTAACGCTGTCCAGTTTGGGAATTCACAGTTATTCGACCTACAACATTTCTTTTCAGTTCAGCTGAGGGAAAAGAGAAAGGAAGTTTGGATTCTCTCCTCCAGAGCCCAGAAATACAAACCAGATAAAGTTTTGTACGAAATCTCTGAAACACAAGAAGTAGCAGTGCAACAGTCTTGCTTGTGGGGAAAATGAGAAAGGGTTAAACTATGGAAGACATCTCTCTAGATGTGTCAATCTATATAAATCCATTAAAATGTAGAATAGTTAATAGTTATATATTTGCCTCCAGAAGCAGAAGTAGGCCCTTTTCGATTTACCCCCGTCAAAGCCTTGGGAGATAAATTATGCTGAGCGAGGGTAACTGGGCCAAAGCCTACTTCAAGATGGATTTTTATTTTGATCTCCTCAATCCTACTCCAACTTCTTTAACACTGTTTCATCTGAGAGCTATAAAGGAACTTATTGGAAATACCAGAAAATAAGAGAAACGATCACAAGAGTCGTCTTGTGGCGAGATGGGCGGCAAATACATTTAATAACACATAAAACCCCACATAAAGAATTCAAAGTAAAATCAGTACTCAACATGGTTAAACTAGTTATTTATTATCTCTTTGCCTGTACTTTATTGTTTACAATGACAATAAAGATTATTATTATTACTTTAGATTTCAGCATGTTCAGGCTTCATTCTAGAGATGATGGTTGAAGAGACAACATCTTGGCCTTCTTTATGGATGCTGTTAGGCAGTCCTCCATTCTCCTTTCTTCCTCTTTTTCTCCTAGGACCATTCTCAAGAATGCAGAGGACAAGTGGAAGTCAGGAACCGACTATTGCTTTGACTCATTTAGCAAAATGCTCTGATATCCTGAACTTAGCTAACACCTAAAACTCAGCTTCCCACTTGGAGGAACTATACAATGTGTTGTGAAATGGGATGGTACAAATGGGATTGCACCAAAGAGGTCTCTTTTACTAGGAGCTGGGGAGAAGCCAAAGCAGATGCCCATTTATTCAAACCTGTTAGCTTGGGGTCAGTTTAACTGATGCTTAGGGGGCTCTGATACCAAAAGCCTTATCAGTCACTGGAATGTCTTAAAGTATCCAGTTCTTCTCTTAACTAAACAGGGTTTTTTATTCTAGGGCCGTGATGGTGACACGCAGAGTCCTCTCTGTGGACATGTGCACTGTTTCCCCAGCTCAGCCAGCTGGTCATCGGGTTTCCGAGGTACGCATGTGTGCCAGCCAGCTGGTCGTTGGGTTTCTGGCACTCTGGCGCACAGATGCCTTCCAGTTTGGGCACAGTGTGCCTAAAAGGTTCACCATCACTGTTCTGGGCTATGTGCATAAGCAAAATGTCTCTTATTAACATTGCCCTATTCATGGTGGCGCTGTGGTTAGAATGCAGTACTGCAAGTTACTTCTGCTGACTGCTGGCTGAAGTTCAGTCAAGTTCAACTCTCACCGGTTCAAGGCTGACTCAGACCTTCCATCCTTCCCAGGTGGGTAAAACTATTGTTGGGGGCAATAGGGTGACTCTGTAAACCACTTAGAGAGGGCTGTAAAGCACCACGAAGCGGCATATAAGTGCTATTGCTATTCTATTGCTATTCAGATTAGCTTCCTCTCGTAGTTTCGATATTCTTGCAACACACTAACTGATAGTTTACTCATTTCATCCAGTCATCTGGGTCCACACCATTCACGCAGTCCCTAAATTGCTAACCTCGTTTTAACCTTATATATTATGCGAACTTGGGCACTTATAGGTGTTTTTTGGATTGTTGCCGTATCAGCTTCAGAATACTTAAACTTGGATGGATTTGCTTCTTGTTTTAGAGCTAAAGTAGGCTTTACACAGCAGGCATATCAACATATTCCCAATTCCCTCTCTTTAATGAAACTCAGCTACCAGAAAGTTTGTTTGCTGTGAAAGAGTAAGAAGCTTCCAGCCCATTCTGTGGGGTTGTCTTTAATTCTTTCCTCCAGATTTTTTTTTAAAGATGTAAGGAGAAGTTTGCATGTCTAAGTGCAAAGGAACACTTTAAGTCTGGTGGGTATTTTCAACATTTAGAAACACCAGCTGTCTTTTGAAAGCACACCACGAACTGGGGAAGGTTTAATTCTGTGTGTCTTTGTGTGTGTATCTTATGCATCATTCAATTAACAGGTAGAGCTTCTGAATTGCGTGATTGATGGATCATGTGCCATCAAGTCATTGTCAACTCATAAAAGATCCCATACATAGATCTTCTCCAAGGCAATCTGCCCTTAAGCTGATCTTCCAGGTCTTCCAATGATGCACCCATCACCGCTTTAACTGAGTCAATCCACCTTCCTGCTGGTTGTCCTCTTCTTCAGAGCTATATTCCATATGCAGATATCTGCTTCTTCCGCCTCCACTTGCCTGTTTCCCCACCTTCTCCATTTTAAGCCCCCTCCTCTTTTCCCTCCTTGGTTAGGTCTCTGCCCTGGAGCTGAAGCTGCTGTGCCTGTAACCTTCCTTTGCAGCTGCTTATGTGCTGCTGGTGCCAGCTGGAGAGCCCATGATAAAAAAAATTTTTTTTTTTTGCTGACACATCAGAAACAAATGTGTTAGGAGCCTTTCACTATTATTATCTCATTATAACTTTTTCTGGCTCTCTCGCAGGATGGTAAACAATAGCTGTGTTTATTGGAGGTCATGAATTCATAAATACGCACCTCTGTGTGTGGTCTGCCAACAACTCTGATTTTGTGTTGAGAGAGGGAGAGAGAGAGAAGGCAGGAGGGAGGGAGGGAGAGAGATTGAGGGAGAGCGAGATTGACAGAGGAGTAAAAAAGGCGCAAGCCGGCTTTTATTTTTATTTTTACATCATCTTCTGTTGACAGACCCTGTTTGCCTCATTTCCTAAAATGACATACCAGAATGCAATAACTAAACATGTGAAGCCAGATAGTTAATGGAGATATTTAGGTCAGTTTGACGAAACATTGGGGTTTTCCCCCCCCCCCTTTTTCCACGGAGGAAAGCATGCCGAGAACCTAATTGTGGAATGGGAAACTGGTACATATTTTCTGGGAAACTCCAGCCAGCTGGAGAGAGTCGTATCTCTGGCCAGTTTGCACTCATGGACACTCTTTGAAAAAGCCGTGAACAAAATTCCTCCATTCTGACAAACAGCCCTGCAGAGTCATCGATACATTTTCTTCTGCAGGGAAAAAAAATGCACTTTGATAGGAATCTTCAAACTTTGGGCCAGGATCTTCCAGTAGTTCACTAGCAACATGGGAGGCAGTGATTTGATTATTTTTTTTCTTTCAACCTGATTCCACTTACACTAGCCCAGGAGACGGGATGGTCAAAATAGGCTCCAGAGGGCAGATGTAGCAACCTAGAGTTTGAGACCTGTGATATAACCTGAGGATTAAAATGTAAATATTAAAATTGGATATATTATATATATATATATATATAATTGTTTCCACAACACCCTGTTAAGGCCCCAACCAAGGGAGGAAGCACACTGCTTTTCCTTTTCTGCCTTTCGGCTCATCACCAGAGACCATCTAGACAGAAAGCCAAGAATTCCGTTGTGTAATTTTTTATATGTGTGTTACGTTTTTGAGCTGATCAATAAATAAGTCAGAGAGACTAGGATAGATCTATTTCGAGCTTATTAGCTCTCATCAGCTAGCCATACCCTTACTGGGATTCGAACCAGGGCTGTATTACATGCCAGGCGAGAACCTTGCCATTAAGCCAGCTAGGTTCTGTTCTTGTCAGCTGAGACAGGAGGATAGTTATATATAATTGTTTCCACAACACCCTGTTAGGCCCCAATTAAGAGAGGAAGCACACTGCTTTTCCTTTTCTGCCTTTCGGCTCATCACCAGAGACCTCTAGACAGAAAGCCAAGAATTCCGTTGTGTAATTTTTTATATGTGTGTTACGTTTTTGAGCTGATCAATAAATAAGTCAGATATATAAAGCCTGGGGAGTGCGAAAAATGGCTTTAAAAATGGCTGAATCAGCTGGCCAGAGTGCGCATATGCGCTGGCCAGCTGACAGGGCGACACCTTGCGTGCCCTGCCAAATGGCTCCACGTGCCACCTGTGGCACGCGTGCCATAGGTTTGCCATCACTGAGTTAACCTATTGTCCCACAACAATCTGGGTCCTCATTTTACCCACCTCGGAAGGATGGAAGGCTGAAACAGTCTTGGGCTGGTCAGGATCGAACTGCTGGCAATCGGCAGTTAGTAGAATTAGCCTGCAATACTGCCTTCTAACCACTGCGCCATCATGGCTCTTGTTGTATAAGAAGGAACACTATGTTATTTTTTTTTTAAAGGACAAAAGCGGATGTGGAGTCACACAAAGCTGGCAAAACTACAAGATAAGACAAGGGGATTGAGTGCTCCCTTGCCCTGCTGTCCAGTCTTTGGGTTCTTCCTTTCCAAAAAGCTCTTTGAAGAGAAGTCAACAAAAATACTTTTTTGTTGAAAATACTTTTCAAATGGGCATTTCTGGCACTAGAAAACAGCAACAATTTCCCTAAAAAAATTGGAAATGTTTAATGTTGAAAGGGAAGTTGTGCAGGTGCACCTGTGCAGTTCCCGGAATAGGCTGAGATAGTAGCATTCCAGTCTGGCTTAGGAGTTAAATCTTGATGGATGGACACTCTGTTTACTCCACCGTTTGGCTATGTTTTCAAAGGAAGCTGGGAGCAGAACTGGGCTGTCATCCTTGCAGTTCTAATGTACTTACTTGATTTCCTCTGTTTTATTTTTTCCTCAGTAACAGTTTGGTCTGCAGAGCCAAGCTAAACAAACAGGCTCGAAAAAGCTTAAAACCAAACACACTGCTCCTGTTGGAAACAAGGGCTTCCACCACCACCCCCTTTTAAAAGTCCCACTTGAGCGCTTAAATTGAAAGGACCTGGCATCTCCTTAAGAGACAGCAAAACAAGCAGCGCCTTAAATCCTTGAGGACTACCAGCTTGAGGGATGGATCTAAAAGCTGGCTTCAAAAAGGAAGCAAAAGATGCCGTGTTTCCCCGAAAATAAGACATTTTTCTTTATTTTCTTTTGACCGCCTGAAATAAGTGCTTGGCCTTATTTTTGGGGAAGTCTTATTATTTTTGAGGTGCAGGAGGCGGCAAGCATGGTTGCCTCACGGCTGCTGCTGTGTTACGATATTTTCAGAGAGGTCTTATTTTCAGGGGAGGACTTATTTTAGCACATGCGCTCAAAAGCTCAATTGGGCTTATTATCCAGGGAGGTCTTGTTTTCAGGGAAACAGGGTACTCTCCTGGTTGCACTTGAGCAAAGTCTGAGGAAGAGGCCCAGCAGGCAACTCTTCCCAGCACGGGTCATCCATACCTCATCAACCAGCCTACAGACGTATAGTTTTGTTTGCTCTAAAAATTTAAATGTAAAGTTGCCTTCCAGGCAAGCTCAGTTGGCTGCTGGTGATTTCAAGGGCAGTTCACACAGATTTGGCAACAAATGTGTGGAAGGGGGTTTGCATGGCCTTAATCTATACAATTTGACGGCAATTTGAGGACGAACAAAGAGGTCGGCACCCAGATGGAAGCCTCTCGAGATCAACTCCTGTTTCTCCACCCTGAAGAAAGAAATTGTTTTCAACTTTTAATGTGTGTCCTTTAAGACCCACTTGAATGCTGTTGAGTGTTGAGTATGTTGTTATGTAGCAGGGCCACATTGAGAGAGCTAATCACTCAGCTGGGAGGACTAGAATGAATCCAGGGACTCAGCAGTGAGAAGGGGAAGGAAGGAAAGAAAGAAGCCTTTCATTTTAAGGGTACTTAAGGATAAGAGTTTGCAGCTAAAGATTCCCTTCTATCACAACATGGTAGAGTGCTAGTTGGACTTTGGATTTTCTGGATACGAACCTCCTCCTATCCCAGCTTTGCCATCGCCATGGAGTCTGTCTGTCTTCCAAAAGCAGCAGGCGGGAGAGCTACCAAGGAGAAGAGAGAGGGAGAATTTGATATATGATCTTCCTCTCTTCCCCCCTTCATGGTTGAAGTCCAATCTCCAGTCCAGAGGGACAACTCAAGGTAACCTGTGGCCCTGCGAATTATTGATATTATTGTTATGGTTGGTTGCAGAGTCAGCCAGATATTTAGACTGGATTTAACAATTTCTATCCACCTATTAAGTCTTTCCCAAAGACCTAGGAGGGGCAGATCTTGTTGGTTGATGTTGTTAAAGGCATTGTTACAGGAAGTAAGCTCTTCCGAGTTAAGCTGTCTTTTGACTGATGGTGATTTTAATGGTGTTTAAAGGTTACTCTAGGTGTTTTGGGATTGTACCCCTCAGAACGTATTACTATTGGTACTATCTTTGCTTTCTTTTTTATTATAGTTGTTCAATTTTTTTATTTGCAGGTCTTTGTAGTTTGTGATTTTCTCCAGTTTCTTCTTTTCTATTCCACTGTTTCCATGCACTGCAACGTCCACTATCCAATTTTTATTTTTATTTTTTGGTCTTATTTACTAACAATTGTTTTGTCTGGGATGTTAGATGGCAGGAGCTTGTTTGTTTGAATTCTAAAATCCGAGAGCAGTTTAGCGTTCTACATTTTCTATTATTTTGTCTATTTTGTGGTCCCACCAGTTCTTGCTTGCAGTGAAATGGTATTTCTTGTAGAGATTCCGATGCACCATTGCTGTTACTTTGTTATGCCGTTGTTTGTAGTCAGTCTATGTCATCTTCTTGTAATTCTTCTTGGTAACTAGGTGGTCCACTGTTTCTTCAGCTTCTTTGCAGAGGCAGTATTTGCTGTCTGTTGCTATCTTGGTCTTGTGCAGTCAGAATTAGGTCCTCTGTCTCATTCTTCAATTTTCCTCCTCTTTGCCACTGCAACGTCTTTTTGTTGTCTGCTTGGCCTTCCATTTTTTAATGCAAAACTTTGCCTTGCTATGTCTCTTTTCTACTTTTCATTTGTTTTCTCTTGTATATCAGTGACATGATATGGTGGCTTCAGCGCATCTTCTTCACTGTCCTCCAGGTATTTTTCCAATGTCCTTTTTTCTTCTTCAACTGTCTGATGTACTTGCAACATTCCACTCCCACCTATTTTCTTTGATGAGTAGTCTGTGAATGTCGTTGCATGGATGAAAGGCATGATTCATCGCCATAATTTTTCTAGTCTTTCTATACAGAGCTTTTAGTTCTGCTTGAGACCAGTCCGCTATTCCAACTGTGTGTCTAACTGGAATTGCCCAGCGGTTAATTCCTTTGGTGGCATTTCCTTAACTGAGTTTAGACTTTGAGAACCTTTTCACTCTCACTTCTACCCAGATTTCTAACCTGGTCTCGGCTTCAGCATGCTTGATGATCAGCCTGCTTGATTATTGCTACTTTTCTGGAAACGAAGGAAGAGAAAAAAGTGAGATATTTTGCTCAAATAACTAGAAAATATATTAAACAATTGGATGTATACACACCAGTGGTGGGATTAAATTTTTTTTATTGCCGGTTCTGTGAACGTGGTTTGGTGGACATGGCATGGCTTAGTGAGGGTGGCTTGATGGGCATGGCAGGGGAAGGTTACTGCAAAATCCCCATTTCCTCCCGATCAGCTGGGACTCGGGAGGCAGAGAATAGATGGGGGCGAGACCAGTCAGAGGTGGTATTTACCAGTTCTCCAAACTACTCAAATTTTCTGCTACTGGTCAGAACCTGCTGAATACCACTTCTGATACACACTGTGTAACTTGCCTTGTTGGTGAAGAAACAGGTATGGTTGTCCTGATGCAAGAGAAAACCCTCAAGCTCTGTTTGGGAGTTTCCCTTTTATTGAATTTACCCATTGGCCTCTGTTAGACCTCCAAGCAAAATCACTCAAAAGGTATTAAGTAATCCTACTGCTGAATGGATTTTGGAAAGAAAAGACAGAAAGGGGGGGGGGGAGGAGAGAATAGATTATTGGCAAGTCACGATACTCTGGATCTCCCCAAATATTTTATAATGAAGGTAATTGTAGAAGTACAGGCCCGTTTTATTCTTGTGTGACATACAAGTGGAGTAAGTTGGCATTGCACATACCCTCTGCAATATTTTGTAGGATATGTTCATGGTTATGTGCATTTATGTTTTGAGTGGATGGAACTTGGACCTTCCCATTAGCTGAGATCTTAAGAGACAAAGAAAAAGTTGCATTCCAGTCTTCTCTATCATAGTTCTGTTTTGATCGATTGGCCTGCAATTCTGAAAATTCTTAGGCTGTGCTGGCTAGGGATTTTAGACCTGTAGTAATTTCATCAACTCTGTGAGAACTCCATATTGGAGAAGGCTCTAGGCCAGTGATGGCGAACATATGGCATGGGTGCCACAGGCGGCACGCGGAACCATTTATTAGGGCACGCAAGGCGTTGCCCTGTCAGCACTAGTGCGCATGTGTGCGCTGGCCAGCTGATTTAGGCTTTCTTTTGAGGCCATTTTTCACCCTATGGAGGCTTCAGGGAAGCTCCTGAAGCCTCTGGAGGTGGGGAAGGGAGGCTGTTTTCACCCTCCCCAGGCTCCTAGAAAGCCTCTGGAGCCTGGGAAGGGCGAAAAAAGCACGCCAAAAGCAGGGGGTCAAGCACATAGTATTATGGGTGTGGCACGCCGACGCACGACCCCCCCTGCGCTCCCCTTGCTTTTGGCACGCGAGCCAAAAAAGGTTAGCCATCACTGCTCTAGGCGTTCTTCTCATTGCAGTTTCCCTCTTGGCCTTCTTCTTTTAGGGACGATTAAATCTTTGTGAAGGAACAGGTGTGGCCCTCCACCAGCCTTCCCATTCCAGCGCCTAAATATGGAACAGAAAGACGTACAAAGGATTTCTGATGGAGAACTAGATATACAGTAGTCATCACCCACAATACTACTGTGGCTGGCATCCTTGCTCCTTCGGTATATCGTCAGCATGAGGGGGGGAAAGGCAAGAAAATGACATACTTGTGTAAGTAGCTGTGGGAAAGAAATTCCCCTCCCAGGAAGTGTGGTCTAAAGCATGTGGAAATCTGCCATTTTTATCCAAGGTATCCTTTTAATCTCTGCTAATGTTCCTCGGGAAAAGATCTTTTAACATTTCTGGGTCTGCCAAGTAATTGCAGCCAGTCTCTGTTGAGTTTAGGTCTACCCTCCACTCCTCAGGGGTGCCACGCTAGCAACCCCAGGGCACCGGCTGCAAGTAGGAGCAGGAAGAATCCTTGAGAAAGACAGGAATGATCGCCAAGACGGATCGTTTCAGGAAAACAGATATTTGCCCCAACAGGAGATGTCTGGATTCTTTTCATTACCACACCTACTCCATGATTGGGATGAGGAAGCTGTTATTATGCTGGGGCTAAAATTTAGCAGGATAATATTCCTTGTAGCTTGTTTGTTTATTGCATTTACACCTCCCCTTTCCCCTGCAGAGGATTCTGTCCTCCAGGTCTGATTCCACCAACAAACAAGTTTAGGAGGTAACTTGAGCTGAGAGGGAAAGAGTGAATGGTCAATGATGATCATGGTTTCCATAACTTGGGGGGGGGGGGGCGGAATCTCCTAAGGCAGTGATGGCTAACATTTTTTGGCTCCCATGCCAAAAGCGGGGGGAACACAGGCGGGTCGTGCGTGGGCGTGCCACACCCATAATGCTATGTGCGTGACCCCCTGCTTTTGGCGTGCTTTTTTCATCCTCCCCAGGCTCCAGAGGCTTTCTGGGAGCCTGGGGAGGGTGAAAACAGCCTCCCCCACCACCTGCAGAGGCTTCAGGAGCTTCCCTGAAGCCTCCAGAGGGTGAAAAATGGCCTCAAAAGAAGGCCTAAATCAGCTGGCCAGCGCACACATGCATGCTGCAGCTGACAGGGCAACACCTCGCATGCCCTAAGAAATGGTTCCACGTGCCACCATGGGTTCACCATCACGATCCTAAGACCTTAGTTTGACACTTTAAATATTACACCATGTTGGCTCTCTAATTTAAGACTGGCTACATGGTTGGAACATGCAGCTGATTATCAGGAGCAACAGAGGACTATCTGAGAATTACAGGGCTATAACCCAAAATAGCAACTGGGGGAAAAAATAAGATTATAGGAATGCAATCACTGGGAGAAGAGAATGAGTTCAGACCATTTCCCTTTTTTAAGTAATGTCACCAAAGTGAGATAGCATTAGCATTTAGATTTATATACTGTTTCAGAGTGATTTACAACCCCTTCTAAGCAGTTTACAAAGTCAGCATATTGTTCCCAACAATCTGGGTCCTCATTTTACCGACCTCAGAAGGATGGAAGGCTGAGTCAACCGTGAGCCTGGTGAGATTCGAACTGCCAAACTGCAGACAGCTGAAGTAGCCTGCAGTACTGCACTCTAACCACTGCACCACCGCAGCTCTTATGATAGAGATACAAGTAGTCCTATAATTTACAACTATGGTTGGGAGCAGAATTTCCATTGCTAAGCAAGGCAGTGGTTAAGGGAATGGTGCTTGATTTGCTACCCTTGCCCCCCACTGCTAAGTGAATCACTGCAGTTGTTAAATGAATCACATGGCCGTTAAGTGAGTCCAGCTTCCCTAATGACTTTGCTTATTAGAAGTCAGCTGCAAAGGTGGAAAATGGTGATCACATGGCCCCAGGATACTGCAAACAACAAAAATATATGCCGGCTGCCGAACACCAAAATTTTGATCCTGGGAGGCTGCAGTGATTGTAAATGCAAATACTGGTTGTAAGTAATAGTTTTCAGTGCTGCTGTAGCTTTGTACTTGTGGGAAGAAATATCCATCTGGTCCAGTTCCAAGCCTGGAGGAAGACAGTGGAGACAAAATGGAGCTTGGAGGCTGATTGGAAAGAGGGTCCATTAATTGATGAAAAAGAAGCATATGGGTTTTATCTGGGCAGCTGACCACATGAAGAGTGAGCGGGGGTTATATCATCTCTTGGGCTTTGCACTTGAATTTCCTGTTCCTGCGTAAAGACATGTATACTATCAAACACCCATAAGGCCATGTACAAATCCTAGGAGTTTGTCTGAGCTAAGTTTGGTTGAAGTTTCTGAG
Source organism: Rhabdophis nuchalis (assembly GCA_039707465.1). NCBI lineage: Eukaryota > Metazoa > Chordata > Lepidosauria > Squamata > Natricidae > Rhabdophis > Rhabdophis nuchalis. Next base: position 176,789,347 of record CM077646.1, on the reverse strand, counting down.
AGTGATGCTATGAAGGGGTGTTGGGCAATTCCTATTGTGGTTGAGGGCTAATCCAGTGGTGGGATTCAAATAATTTAACAGCTGGGTCTCTGCCCTAATGACAAGCTGGATAGGCCTGGCTCTGTGATCATGTGACCGTGTGGGTGTGGCCAACTCAATGTCACTCAGGTCGATGGGTGCTTCACCTTAGCTGTTACAATGTGATAAGGGTTAACCGGAGAGGCAGTTTCTGTAAGCAGGGCAATAAAGATTAGGCTAGAAACAACACCAGAATGTTTCCTTCCTCCCTTTCTTACAGGATTAGCCCTGTAAAGAGGGAAAAAACAAAGTGAGATTTCTTCCAACAACCAGTTCTCCAAACTGCTTAGAAAGTTAACAACCGGTTCTCCCGAATAGGTGCGAACTGGCTAAATCCCACCACTGGGCTAATACTACCTTTGTTGGATCCTGGGGGGGGGAGGTTATTTGCTTATGAATAGAGCTAGCTATCTCTTTATCTCTTAAGTGCTGAGATCTGCTGAGGCCAATTAAGAAAAGTGGGGGCTGCTTTCTCCCTCTTAAAAAACATGTTTCTCAATTTCCCATCCAGGGAAATATAATATTCTGCCTTTTTAAATATTTCCCAAAATATTTCATTCTTCTAGGAGAGAGATGGGTCCTAACTTTCTACAAACCGCAGCTAAATGCATGACGTCTACCTGCACAGTACTTCGTTCATTGTCCTTTAGCCATTTCAACCCTGGGTTTTCAAATGAAGCCAATGCTTGGCATGCCTAGGTATATATACATAACACATGTACATCTAGTAAAAGTGTCATTTATTATGCTAGCTTCCACCCCAATCCAACAGCCTCTTCCTTCCCCATTCTAAAATGAAAACAGCAGCGATCTCTACTTAATGGCTGCATGAAGTTGCTTAAAAACAGCAGCTCTTTTAAAGGCTTGGGATAAAGCGTAATTCAGTCATAATACTTTCAGCACATGGAGCCATTTCTTGGAAGGGCTATCAAAAGATTCCACAGTTTTGCCCTGGGAAGTGCCAGAAACAATTTTAAGAAGAATGTGTATGTGTGTGTTTGTCTATATTTGTGTGTGTGTGTCTGTGTGTGTGTGTACACTCTACCTTGGAAGAGGCACAACAAATAAACAATTGCTAAGGAAAAAGAGGCAGTAAAATGTTGCCCTTCACATTTCTTTTCTTCCTTTTCCCCCTCGCCCCACCCAACTGCCCTTTGGAAGCCAAATGCGCCTTTGAAAGAACTTTAAAGCTCAGTACATTTCACTGATGGAAATTTTTTATTACTATTATTTCCCTCCTTGGAAGGTTGTTTCATTGCTATTCAGGCTTAATTTTTTTTTTTTTCTGGGATGTTCAGAGCATTTTTGTTGTGCTTGGTTTTTGTTCTAGATGGGAAATCAGGGGGAAATCTCTTGGGAGAGAAACACCGCCCTTCTCTCTTCTTCTATTGCGAAAATAACCGCTGAGATATTCCTTGCAGAATGGGCAGAAAAAAAGGAAAATCTTTGCAAACAATTCTTTAGGATCGGCTCAGCTCCCACATCTCCCAATAAACGGGACAGCCATTCTCCTCTTCCTTACGCTTGTATAACATGTTTTGTTACTTCCCTCCTTCAAAGCTCTTAATAGCTGAATTTCTTTTCTTCCAGGTCATCAAGATTATTTGGGTCCTGCCACACAGGGCATTGCTGTGGAGCTTATGGGGCAATTGTAACACAGAGAACCCTTTGATTAGGAATGGGGGCTTATTTTGACCGGTGCCCTGTTGAGGAAATGTGTTTTGGAGGTTGAACATCGGTTTCCAAGAATTTCCAGGAGTTAAGCCACTGCAAGGTATCGGTTTACCTCCCTTTGGTAGACTTATTCTCTTGGATCAACGCGATCAACAGGTGGGTGGGTTCAGTCCTGAAGGTCATTTATGGCTGAGGGCTGGATGGACCACCACAGCTGAGTGATGTAATTTAGATGTCTGTAAGTTGGCACCATCTCACCATGAGGCATGATGGTGGCTGCTAGTAATAAACAAACACATTGGCTGAAGGCGACTTTGAACCCAAAGGAGACGTCCATCTGGAAGAAAGGGCCAGCTGCTTTGCTATATGAATCAAGGCTCTAATTTCAGGCTCTGCTGGGTAAGAAGTATTTGCTTTGCACCTCTGCTCAAAGTTTGATGAGGTCATCCCGCTTCTCCAAACTCAAGATGCACAGAAGGATTACCCACCCTTGGACGAGGCTGCCAGTGGCATTCCCGTATAAGTCAGTTTTGGCTTCCTTCTGATCAGGAACCATACTAAGAATGGTGACGCATGCTGAAATACAGGCAGGTGGTCCTCCTCTGAGGATGTGAGTAAGTCTTGTTCTTTGTTCGCTAAAAATAAGTCGCTGGAGCATTAGGAGCCCCGTGGTCCTCCAATTTTAAACCAGGAAAAAAAAGTACTGCAATCTTTTGTGTGCCTATTCAACTTTAGGCTGAGTCAGATCAGCCTGTAGGTGGTTGCAGTCTAAACTTTCAGCCTAAACTTTAAGCTAGCCAACTAAAGTAAACTGACGTTGCTATACTTTTTCCAGCTAAACACTTGGTCAAGATTGGATTCATTTGTGCAAAAGGCATAGAGATCATAGCTAGGTACCACTGGGAAATACTTCTTTAAGTGGTAAATACAATATTAAATTTGCAGGAAGGAGCCCATGTAATACCATCAATGTTTCTTTGCATGCATCAATAGCTGCGAAAGCATATTTATATTGTGCATGTTAACGAAGCTCATCACTAACAAATTGCCTCTCAGGCATCTGGAAGCTTTCATTACTAATTGGTTTTTAGAATGTGGCTTAAAGGACATCATTAACGTACAGATCCTCATCCTGTAATGAGCTAGAAAAAGGGAGATGAAGAAGGTAGTTAACAATCCCACTTCACTTTTACTTGTTGCTATGGAATTCCTTCTCCTTCATTGTTCAGTCCAACAGATTTTGTGGATTTTTCCTCATGCTCAAAATTGGGATCAGGCAAATGGCCAACAAGCTTTCCTGAATCTGGCACCCTCACACTGCATTGTAATGTCAGCTTCTAGAATTCCCAGCCAGCATCTGGAGAATGCCAGGATAGAGAGCTACAAGAGCATTTGCATTCAGAGGGTGTGACTGGTTAGCATTAGCAAGAATCCAAGGGGGCATCTGGACAGAGGATTCTTTGTGTTACCAGTCAAAAATCACAGTGCAATTATGTCTCCCTCCTTCCAGTGCAATCTCCCTAGTTGGAAACAGAGGATAGGAAAGGCAGTGAGAAAACACAACTTGAAATGAAAGGAGACAATGGGTACTTCTTACACTCTCACTGCTTAACCCCTTAAAAGCTCCACAATGGTAATTTGCCATTGACTTCACTGAAGCCTCTTCAGACACTACAAGAACCAGAATGAAAAGGCGGGGCCAATCTTGACCTGCTGTTGAATCTTAGAATCATAGAGTTGGAAGGGACTGAAAGTCTTCGAGGAATTCTCAAACCATCCCAGACAAATAACTTTTTCAAACTTTGTTTGAATAACCTCCAAAAATAGAGCATCCATGACTCCAGGTAGCGGGCTTTTCCACTGTTTTAACAGCTGCCAGAGTCAAGAAATTACTCTTTATTTCGAGTTTGGGTCTTTCTCTATAAATTCTACCCATTAGTTTTATCCTAAGCCCAGGCACTATGGAGAATAATAATAATAATAATAATATAATAATAATCTTTATTGTCATTGTAAAAATTACAATGAAATTGGTTTTAACTTCACTGGTGCAAAATTATAACAGAAACAAAAAAAGAGAGAAAAGAAAAAAGAAAAAACTAGCATGTGCATGGAGTGATTGCGGTTGAATTTAAAAGTCTCACAGCCCATGGATAGAAGCTACCTTTAAACCTGTTCGTTCGGCTGGCTATACTTTGATATCTTCTGCGTGATGGTAGAAGGGCAAAGAGATACCAACCAGGGTGTGTAATCCACGCCCTTTTCCCTGGGACAGCTGTTCAAGTATTGGAAAGCTGCTATCATATTTCACCTTAGCTTTCTCTTTTTTAAGTTAAACATATGCAGTTTTTTTCACTGTTCTTCATATGATTTAGCTTTCCAGGCCTCCGCCACCTTGGTTATTCTTCTCTGTGCTCTTTCCAGTTTCTCAGCAACCTTCTTGTATGTATGCATCAGTGGTGGGATTTAAAATATTTTACTATCAATGTAGTACCAGATAATAAATGGGAGCGGGGCCAGTCAGAGGTGGTATTTATCGGTTCTTCAAAGTAGAAATTTCTCAAAATTTCTGCTACCGGTTCTCCAGAACTGGTCAGAACCTGCTGAATGATGATTCTGATTCTTTTGGCAGCTAAAGCGCTCTGTTGCCTCATACCTAAATCACTTAAGACAACCCAGATTCCTCAGAAAAGTACTACTGACACTTACCTTCTACCTGCACATCAGGTTTTTCCTATTTTAGTCCATGCCTTGACACAACAACCAACACCTTGCTTGTTCTCATTCCATTAAATAAATAAAACACTTGTATGCCATTTTATGTTGGTACTTTGTGTTGCATTCTGGATTTCCAGGCAAGGGGGAAATACCAATGGTTTTAAATGAGGGGAAGTTGAAAAGCATCCTGCCTCCTGTTTGTTTTTAGGGCCTGGCATTTGGTTGAAGAAGGGGATGGAGGAAGAGGAGTTTGTTAAAATAGTGAGGCACTTTGGTATAGTGTTTAAGGCATCAGGATAAAAGCTAGGAGTTCTAATCCTACCTTAGGCAGAAAGCTGGCTAGGACTAGTTGCAGATGACACCGAGCTGGCAGGAATAGCCAACACTCCAGAAGATAGGCTTAAGATACAGAAGGATCTTGACAGACTTTAACATTGAGCGCTATCTAACAAAATGAAATTCAATGGTGAAAAAAGTAATGTTCTAGCTACATTAGCTCAATAGTAGTAACTATGAAAGGGATCTTGGAGTTCTAGTGGACAATCACTTAAATATGAGCCAGCAGTGTGCAGCAGCTGCCAAAAAAGCCAACACAGTTCTAGGCTACATAAACAGAGGGATGGAATCAAGATCACGTGAAGTGTTAATACCACTTTATAATGCCTTGGTAAGGCCACACTTGGAATACTGCATTCAGTTTTGGTCTCCACAATGTAGAAAAGACGTGGAGACTCTAGAAAGAGTGCAGAGAAGAGCAACAAAGATGATTAGGGGACTGGAGGCTAAAACATATGAAGAACGGTTGCAGGAACTGGGTATGTCTAGTTTAATGAAAAGAAGGACTAGGGGAGACATGATAGCAGTGTTCCAATATCTCAGGAGTTGCCACAAAGAAGAGGGAGTCAAACTATTCTCCAAAGCACCTGAGGGTAGAGCAAGAAGCAATGGGTGGAAACTAATCAAGGAGAGAAGCACTAGGGAGAAATTTCCTGACAGTTAGAACAATTAATCAGTGGAATAATTTATCTCCAGAAGTTGTGAATGCTCCAACACTGGAAGTTTTAAAGAAGAGATTGGACAACCATTTGCCTGAAATGGTATGTTTCTTGCCTAAGCAGGGGGTTAGACTAGAAGACCTCCAAGGTCCCTTCCAATTCTGTTATTCTATTCTATTCAGTCATTCTGTGCCAGCCCTAGGACGATAATGGCAAGTTACTTCTGAAATCTTGAACACACACAAAAAATCTATAGGAATTCATTCCAGCAGAAGAAAACAGCTTAGTCACTACTAGCTCCAGAATTGTAATGAGTCTTACACACCGAGACTGAACTATTTGAAACAATGAAGATTTGATTCTGGAGATACATGCATACCATGCTTGGAGGTGCCTAATATCTGATTTGGTCCTCCATGGTTTTCCCCGGTTGAGGTACGACGATCATATCATCAAAGCCACTCCAGAGCTTAGCTCTCTTTTCACCACACACACACAGAGAAATAACTGTCCAGTATAATGAAAAGTGGTTGAAATGTGCCTATTTCTTTCAGTTTGATAATGGTGAGGGGGAGGATAAGCGTGATTAAGATGCTGACAGAAACTTGAAATGAGAATTGTCTACTTTAGGCATCTAATCGACTGCTCTCCATTAGATTAACATTACCATGATGCCACTCACTGCCTTTGGGGGTGTAAATTAAAAGCGGGATTATGACTACATCTCAGTGGTGCATTGCTTGATTTTGGGACAATCCGGCAAAAGGTTGCTTGTACTCTCTAGCAACAGAGATGCTGCCATGAGTAACATCCTCATGGGCGAGATCATCCATGGTTTTGGGGTGGAATACCATCTGTACGCTGACGACACCCAGCTGTACATATCCACCCCAAACCACCCCAACGATGTCGTCGAGGTGCTGTCCCAGTGTTTGGAGGCCGTACGGATCTGGATGGGTAGTGATAAACTCAAACTCAACCCGTCCAAGACCGAGTGGCTGTGGTTTCCAGCACCCCGGTTCAGCCAGATAAGTCCAACACTGGCCATTGGGGGCGAACAACTGGCGCGCAACTTGGGTGTCCTCCTGGATTCCCGGCTGTCCATGGAGGACCATGTGGCGGCCGTAGCCAGGAGGGCGTTTTATCAGGTACGCCTGATACGCCAGTTGCGCCCCTTACTGGACCGGGGGGCCCTTCGCACAGTCACTCAAGCGCTTGTGACTTCTCGGCTGGATTACTGTAACGCTCTCTACATGGGGCTCCCCTTGAGATGCACTCGAAAGCTACAGCTAGTTCAGAATGCAGCCACGTGGGTGATTATGGGTGCCCCAAGGCAAGTCCACATAACACCTCTCCTGCGCGAGCTGCACTGGCTGCCTGTGGCCTTTCGAGTGCGCTTCAAGGTGTTGACGACCATCTTTAAATCGCTCCATGGCTCGGGGCCTAGCTATATACGAGACCGCCTTCTGCCCCATACATCCCTTCGTCCGATCTGCTCCCACAGAGAGGGCCTTCTCCGGGTACCGTCGGCTGGGCAATGCCGGTTGGCGACACCCAGGGGAAGGGCCTTCTTTGTGGCGGGCCCGGCCCTCTGGAACGACCTACCCCCCGACCTTCGCACTACCTCGGACCTCCGCCTCTTCCGCCAACGTCTTAAGATGTACCTATTCCAACAAGCCGGCCTAGCGTAGCCCCCCGTTTCTGACTCTATTTGTAAATTTTAATTTTTAGGGTTTTAAAGGGTTTTTAGCACAGGTTTTAATTTAATTTAATATGTTTTTAATAGTATATATTGTTTTGTTATGGTTTTTAATAATGCCTGTGCGCCGCCCTGAGTCCTAACAAGGAGAAGGGCAGGGTATAAATTCGAAAAATAAATAAATAAATAAAATCCTGGAGCAACAGGGAGTTTGGTAGAGGAAAAAAATCAGGAATTTTATAACAGGGTTTAGATTTGGCAATGCGTTAAGAAACAAAAATCGAACCCTTTGGGCAATGTGCCAAAAGATCCGAATGGACCATCTACCAAGGGACCATAACTTTTTACTCCAGTTAGTCCAGAGCAGGGGTTATATTGGTATGTAATCCTGAAGCAGAGTAATTCTAGGAGAAAAGGGGAGAGAACTGGGTAAGGACTTGGCCCCTGTCAGGTGTGAACAAGCAGACCCACAGAGTTTAAACTAGCTAGGAATCTTCCCAGACTGGCAGCTTTCCCCTAGGTTTCCACTAGATAAGTTTCAACAGCATTCAAGGGGGTTCAGACCCTCTTATGTCTATGTAATGATTCCAGGCTTGACCCCTCCTCCCAACTGGGACAGTCTTCCTCTGATAGCCCCGCAGTTAAGCATCCACATTGCCCTGTCACCAGTAATGAATTTAATCATCTGCAAGGTGCTCTCTAGATTTTCCTCACTCCTTGCCAGGGCACCCTAAAATTACCATGACTTTCCTGGTTGGAATGAAAATCCCAAAGCACATGCATTTTTCTCTTATACAGTATGTGTTTTCCCTTTCCAGGGCAATGCTCCACGCTTGGACTCCTGGAAGACAGGAGCAAAAGCCAGAGGGCTGTAGCTTTCAAGATGGCTTGCTCTGAATTTAGCAAGTATTAGCAACTGCTTATTAGCTGGGATGTCATGAGCCCCGTCTTAATTACAGCTCTACACCTTGTCAAACGAGCTTTTGTAGTGATCTCTTCTCTCCCCCCCCCCCCCCTACCACCACTGTGCTTCCTGGGGAGCTAAATGAGAAAGTACAGGTCTCCAAAGGAGTCCGGTGTAAATCACAATGGAGTACCGTCAGCTCTATATCAGTCTGAGGTTTTGCTGGCCCTGATCGCATATTTAGGACAATATTGCCTCCAAATAATGTTTCTGTGGTGACTTGTTTTGCGTAGTGAGGAGAAATAGTTCCTGGGCCCTGAGGTCTTGTGTAAACATCTAGAAGAGCCATTTCCTGCTGTGGCTCCTGCCCTTTGGAACATTGTCTTCCCCCAAGATGAGACCCTCACTCACCCTCCTGGCCTTCTGTAGGACCTGAAGACCTGGCTCTGGCAGTTGGTCTGGGATCCCAATGGGTGGGCACCATTCCAGAGGTGGCTCTTGGATTAAGGAAACCCCCCACCGTAGCAGTGGGCTTCAAAAAATTGTAGCAACGGGTCAGGTTCGCACCTACTCGCGAGAACCGGTTGGTGAAATTTAGAGAACCGGTGAGAGGGGGTTCCACTGGCGTACCTGGAAGTAAATCTGGCCCACCGCTGCCAGTGACCCAACGGGAAGGAAAGGAAAGGAAGGAAAAAAGGAAAAAAGAAAGGAAAGAAGAAAGAAAGAAAGAAAGAAAGAAAGAAAGAAAGAAAGAAAGAAAGAAAGAAAGAAAGAAAGAAAGAAAGAAAGAAAGAAAGAAAGAAAGAAAGAAAGAATTTATCATCACAATTGAGTCCAAAATTTTGGTTGCTAAGCAAGAGCGTTGTTAAATGAGTTTCACCACATTTTTAAAGGTGGCCACTCCCACCTGTCACATGACTGCCAAGCCACGCCCACAAAATAGGCCACACCTACAGAGTAGGTTCTAAAAAATTTGAAACCCACCCCTGCAACGGGTGCACTGCTCCGTTGCTGGGTGGGCATGGCCATGGTGGGGGAATTTTTCATCCTCCGAAGGCTTTCCTCGAGCCTCTAGGAGGGTGAAAACTGCTTCCTCCAGGCTCTGGAGGCCCTCTGGAGGCCAGAAACAGGCCCATATCCAGTCTTCCGGAACTTATGGTAGGTCCATTTCCACCACCACCCCCTCCCCGAGTCTCCGCACGGGCCCTTCACTTAGCTGGCATGATGAACAAGCTGCATGGAGACTTCTGGGAGGAGTAGGGCAGGGTAGGAGGGATGTGGCATGGCAGGCATGGCCAGCCAGGGGTGGCATTTGGGGGTTCACCACACTGGGCAGAATCCTAGCTAGAGGATTGCCCAAACCTGTGCGAACCCCCAGCAGCTCATCCCTGCCCCACCTCTGTATTTCATGCTCCCACCCATTTTTAATGGTAAATTATAACTATGATTGTTATTTATTGTTTTACCGTTGTAATGTTTGCCCGTTTTTAATGTTTGTTTCTGGATTTTGAGGTTTTAAATGTGTGCCAACTCGACTCACCTTTTGAGGAGGGGGAGGGCTTCATCATTGCCTGATTGGATAAAAATAAGCTGGAGTTGGCAGCTTCAAGGTGGCCACATCCGACTCATTCCTCTTAAGACAGACCAACAAATTGGGGCTCTGCAGCTCACCCAGATTGGCAGAGGCCTGTGAGTTGAGAAGCAGCTCGCATATGGTTGGTTTGGTGCCTTGTGTTCAAAAGCCAAGGATAAGACCAAAATTTGGAAGTCAGCATGCAGGCCTAAAAGCAACACAGAGCTGCTTTGTGCTTCCTACAGCAGTGGAGACTGGCCATTTACATCACCATTTCTCATTTGGAGAAAAGTTCCAACTCTCGAGGACGGGCCAAAGTGGTGGAAGCCGAAGAGTTGACCCATTTGCTTCCCTCCCTCCCCTGAAGGTGAGCAAAAATGCATGTCAGTCTCCTTTTTAATCTCTCCCTCTCTCTCTCTCTCTCTCTCTCTCTCACACACACACACACACACACACATTCAGAATGGGCTTTCTCCTCCTTCCTCTCCTCCCCCCTTCTTCTTCCTGGCTGGCAAGAGGAAAAGCTGCCCGAATCTGACACCGTTCTGATGGAGTGAACAATATTCCCCATGCCAAGGCGCGCGCACACACACACACACACACACACTCCTCCAACACTGCAAATTCCCTTCTCATGACACCACAAGTTTGACAACTGTGTTCTTATTTCCTCAGGAAATTTCAAACGGCTTTGGAAACGAAGTGGGATGGGCATGATCCAGCTTCTCAAACAGCCACTACGTGTGTGTAAGAGAAGGATTCCCGCAGGACTTCATAAAGCCAGTGGGGCCTTGGCTGGATAGCCAAAATATACATAAGGAGGGGTCCTGGCTCAGCCCACTGCGTAGAAATGTTGGCTTGTCTGCCCAGTTTTAGAGATAAAGTTGATCTTTGCAATGCCTCCGTTTCCCAGGAGTTTTAATAAATTGATAGAATTCCAGGGTCTGCTTTTTGAGGAAGGGAAAAATGTGCAGTTTCAGCAAGCCCAACTTTTTTAAATCATTTGTTTATTTAATATATTTTATTATGCCATACACCACAAGCACTTGTAGCTTGTAGTACAAATAAACAAAGAGCAAGAAACAAAACAGCAGATCAAATATATTGATCAACCAAGTACACTCACAGTGGCAGCCGGTAAAATCGCCACTTAAACAGGACTAAGTACAACTAAGTGTAATTAAGTACAGCAGGTTATCATTATTTTTTAAAGTTTTGTTCAGTCCTGGAATACTGATTCATGCATCTCTGAGTTGAACTCATGATGCATTAAGCAATGAAGAACTTTCAATAGATTTATTAAATTCAAGTCAGCCAAGGCAAAACAAAACAGAGCAGGACATAAATATTTCAGAACACATTGCATTAGGCAATACCAAAAAAATAATAAATTGTAAATATTCAACATTGCTTAACTGCTAACAATGTGTCAAAAATATTCAAGCAGTACTAATTAATTTACTAAGGAAGAAAAGAATTCTAGCAATTGACCTGGTTTAAAATATATGGGGAAACCTGGATGTTCTTGGATTCAAAGCTGGATGCAGTGTTATTTTCCAATGGCTGTTGTCATTAACACTAGCTTCTCAGTAAATTTCCAGCCTGATCCTATGCATCTGGACTCCAGGCTTACGCCTTTGGCATTCAGTGTATGCTGAGTGATGGGTGCTGTGATCCAACACATCTGCAAGGACCTATTTGGAAAGGCCACAGATAGGGATGGGAGCAGTTGCAGACCGAAGCTTCAGCTGGTATTGAGTGAAAAAGTGAGAGGCAGATAATATGCACTGCAGGTAGCTTTCGATTTACAGCCATTTGTTTAGTGACGGTTTGAAGTTTCAATGGCACTGAAACAAGTGACTTATGACAGTTTTTCACACCACTGTTGCAGCATCCCCATGGTCATGTGATCAACTTTCGGAGGCTTGGCAACTGGCATGTATTTATGATGGTTGCAGCGCCGTGAGGTCATGTGATCACCTTTTGCATCCTCCTGACAAGCAAAGTCAATGGGAAAGCCAGCTTCAGTTAATAACCCATGTTACTATAATAATAATAATAGTTAAATTTATTAACCGCTCCCTCTCCCCACAGGGACTCGGGGCGGTGCACAGGGAGGATAAAAACAATAAATATACAAAATACATACGAATTTAAAAACAGATTAAATTAATTCCTGTGCTAAAATCCCATTAACTAAAAATCCCCACCCCCCAAAAAACCCTAAAGACAGAGGAGTAGTTATCCCAGGCCGGCAAGGCAGAAAAAGTGTGTTTTCAATTTAAGACGGAAGGAGCGGAGATCCGTGGTGGTCCTAATATCGGGGGGGAGGTCGTTCCAGAGGGCTGGGCCCGCCACAGAGAGAGCCCTTCCCCTGGGTGTCGCCCGCTGACAAAGTCCAGTGGACGGCACCCGGAGAAGTCCCTCTCTGTGGGAGCGAATCGGTCGTGAGGATGTATGAGGCAGGATCCGATCCCGCAAGTAGCTAGGTCCCGAGCCATGGAGCGCTTTAAAGATGATAATTAATACCTTGAAGCGCACCCGGAAGACGACAGGCAGCCAGTGCAGCTCGCGCAAGAGCGGTGTTACATGGGTGTACCTTGTGGTACTCATAATTGCTCGCGCGGCTGCATTCTGGACCAGCTGAAGTCTCCGGGTGCACCTCAAGGGAAGCCCCATGTAGAGAGAGTTACAATAGTCCAGTCGGGATGTCACGAGGGCATGAGTGACTGTGCGAAGGGCGTCCCGATCCAATAGGGGGCGCAATTGGCGTACCAGGCGAACCTGGTAAAACGCCACTAACTTAGCAAACTTATTACAATACAATAGCAGAGTTGGAAGGGACCTTGGAGGTCTTCTAGTCCAACCCCTGCCTAGGCAGGAAACCCTATACCATTTCAGACAAATGGCTATCCAACATCTTCTTAAAGACTTCCAGGGTTGGGGCATTCACAACTTCTGGAGGGAAGCTGGTTAATTGTTCTGAGAGGAAATTTCTCCTCAGTTCTAAGTTGCTTCTCTCCTTGATTAGTTTCCACCCATTGCTTCTTGTTCTGCCCTCAGGTGCCTTGGAGAATAGTTTGACTCCCTCTCCCTTTGTTTTATTGATTCACTTAACAATAGTTAAGGCAAGAAAGGGCATAAAATGAAGTAAAACTCACATAACTGCCTTGCTTAGCAATGGAAATTTGGAGCTCAATTGTGGCTGTCAGTCAAGGCCTACCAATAACTTGACTTGCTTGACAGGTTTTAAGGCAGTGTCCTCTGCTAAAGCCAGTCCACCCTTTATCTTTTTTCGGGCTGGATTTTTTTTCCCTGGTAGAATTAAGGTAGCAATTTTAGTCAACTGCACTAAATAAAGAAGGCTCGACATTTCAGCCCCATCTTCTCCATCAGGTGTCCCTGATCATCACTGGGTGTCCCTGGCATATCTCTTGTGTCCCAAAATTTAAAAGGTGTGCTCTATTCCACCACCATGTCTATGGGGTCAATCTGTACTCTTATACCATGTCCCGGATGGGACACTCTCAACTTCCAAGCTATACCACCTGTAGCTAGAAGGTGCTGCATCAGCTTGGTCATGTTGCTACCTTTGCTATATATATCTAGATATAAGAATCCTCATGAGTCCCTATGAATAATTCTCACACCCTCTCTGTTATTTTGCTGAAATCAGAGGCAGCAATACTTCCGTGGTCCTTCATCTCAAAGAAAACTTTAATACAATGTGTGTATCTTAGGAGCTGGCTAGGACTGTGAGTGATGCTACTGGCATTTCCTTTTGCTGTAGCTGCATTATCAGCCCATTAAAAAAAAAAGTAGAAGAATTAGCTTTTGGACACAGGTAGCAGCTAAATGCTGTAGGGAAAAGGGCCTTTGAGATGTTAGCGGATGGTGAAAAAAATGATTCAAGTCAGTGTTCCACTGAATCTGGATAAGCTGGTTTGGGGTCGTCGTCCCCCTTTTATGATATCATCATCATCATCATCATCATCACTGTTATTGACATGATAATCATCCTTTTTTACTAGCCTTTCCTTGCCAGATTGATCTACTCCAAGACTGTGTTGGCTTTTCTTTACAAAAGTCAGATTTCTTTTTTCTTTTTCACATTCGTTTTCTCCCTCCCCAGATAAAAAAATGACACATTTGAAAGAAATACCACAGCACACAGTGGGCCGGACCCAGCATTGGCAATTTCCTTCATGCTGAAATGTTATCGCCTGGCTGAGTACATTATTGTGTGAGATAGCTAAGCTTTCCCAAATGTCAAAATTCAAGTTAGAGATGCCTCGCTGCTTGTTATCAAAATGCTCTTGTTTTACTTGAAAGCCCTGAGAAGATGGAGGGAAATTCTCCACCCAAAATCAGAGAAATGGAAAACTCATGAGGAAATTCAGCGTAGGAATGAATATAAATCTGTTCACTTGAGAACTACATGTCTTTCAGGGATTCCTACTCCTGACTGGCTTATGAGATTTTTACAAAATTCTCTCCAAAATAACCCTGATGAAGTGGGGGGGGGGGGGGGTGTCAACCTATTTTCCAAAGCACCTGAAGGCAGGGCAAAAAGCAATGGGTGGAAACTAATCAAGGAGAGAAGCAACCTAGAACTAAGGAGAAATTTCCGCATAGAACAATTAATCAGTGGAACAGCTTGCCTCCAGAACTTGTGGATCTTCCAACGCTGGAGGCTTTTAAGAAGAGATTGGACAACCATTTGCCTGAAATGGTATAGATTTCCTGCCAGAGCAGGGGGTTGGGCTAGAAGACCTCCAGGATCCCTTCCAACTCTGTTTCTCTGTTATTTATTCTTGTAAAAAAAAATCCCTTGCAATATATATTTGGATTGTGTAGAGCATGTTGATGCCTTTCAGTTGCCAAGAATTGCATCATAATTTTTAGGGGAAAGTGAAATCTGATGGATAACAAATCCTCAGTCAGCACAGGAATGTAAGAAGAGCTGACCAATGTAATATAGGAACTCACAAAGATCGGGTGGCTTTGATGGTCTTAGTTGAGATGTGCCCTGAACGGGGGTTTCTGTGGCTTCTCTGCGATCCAGAACATACTTTGCTGGCTTGAACAGCATGTCAACTCAGTCCAAGGGCTTCTACAGGATTAATGCCACACTTCCCCTTGTTTTTCTAAAGGCTTAGGCAACTTTCATCCCAGGTTGCAATCAATAAATACCGACTGTATGTCCATTTCTGCAGAACAGGAAGGTTTTGTAAGAAAATTCATAGGGTGAAGCCTATCAAATTTGAGATAAATAACATCAGGCTTTAGTATTACAAAAACAAAAAGACGATAAATTGGCCACAGAGTGCCTGTAAGCAAACATGTTGGCAAGCTCTTCTCATCGTCCCGTGTCCCACTTCATTTCATGTTTTAAAGTAGGGGTCTCCAACCTTTGCAACTTTAAGTCTGAAGGACTTCAGCTCCCAGACTTCTACAGCAGTGGGTTGGACTAGAAGACCTTCAAGGTTCCTTCCTTCGGTTCTATTATTCGTTTTTGAGGAGCTTGATCCAGTATGGCAACCATTTTGGGCCTAGTGGCTCCCTCTCTGGGGCAGCCATTTTGGAAGAGGCTTATCTTTTTAATTCTCAAATTCCCACCACCCTTCTTGCTTGCTGCAAATGAACTGCCTCGCCTTCATATTTCTAGCATTGTTTGACCGAATACATTTTAAAGTGTACAGCCACCCATTGGCAATCGCCCATGGAAAAGAAGGCAAACTGAGCTGGTGCGAAATGCCACCTCGGGGGCCATTGCAAGAGATTCTCAGAGTGAGAGCTATAGGAAAAGAGGCTGGCCTTTTGGGGCATGAGTTCACACTCAAACATTAGTGTCTGTTTTCAGTAACTGGGCATCCTTGGTGGCCTTCAGAATGTCATATTTGCAAGACGAGGACTTTAGTTCAGTGACAAATGAGCATATATCATGGAGATCGATTGTCAGCACCTCCGTGTATATTTAGGGATTGTTAGCAAGCAGGAAACAATATCCTCCCATTGTAACTGCGTGTCACACATTCCTGAAGTATAACAGATCTGGGAAGGCAAAGGCATGGCTGGAAACGGGCCAGGGAATCACCATAATTCAGATCTCTGTGCTCTCATAGCAACTCTTCTCTCATTATTTGCATTTCTAGACAGGCCCCTACCATAAAAGTGCTTTAAAAGTGTGCCTATCGTATGACAGAGTCTGAATATGGCAGGTGGCTTTTTGAAAAGAAATTCCCAGTCCTGCCGGGCGGAATCCTTGTTTCTTCATCCCACCTTTAGTCCGGAGGGAATAGGGGACAGATGGATTTGGATTGCAAAAGGATTACGATGATAAAACTGTAGTCGGTTGTAGCCTGAAGTGCTCAATTCACTTGCGGTGTCATGTTAGCATTTGTCAATTGTGCTGTTTTAAAATAAGTGATTTGCATGCTGTCAACCCTAAGCTCTAGGTGGCTCAGTGGCTAAGACGCTGAGTTTGTCAATCAGAAAGGTTGGCAGTTCGGTGGTACGAATCCCTAGTGAGTGAGCTCCCATTACTTGTCCCAGCTTCTGCCAACCTAGAAGTTCGAAAGCACATAAAAATGCAAGTAGAAAAATAGGGACCACTTTGATTGGAAGATAACAGCCTTCTGTGCGCCTTCAGCGTTTAGTCATGGTGACCACCATGGCTTTGAAACAGAGATGAGCATTGCCCCCTAGATTTGGGAGTGACTAGCACATATGTGCGAGGGGAACCTCTTTACCTTTTACCTTTAGCCCTAAGTTCTGCTTAGCATTTGGGGATTTGTTATGTCCTCGACCTGCGACTGGTCTCGACTTACGACCAGCCGCAGGTCTTCCAGTCTGCCGGGAGAAGCCTTGGCAACAGGCTGTAACAACCTGTTAAACCTCCAGTCGCGCCTGATTGGCCAAGACGCGACTGGAGGGAAAACCGGCCCGGCTTGCGCTCCGATTGGCTCCCTGTTTGACAGCTCAAGTATAAGTGGCTGTCAAACGCGGGAGCCCCGGTCTACCGCGCTTTCCTGTTCCTGTACATAGTTTGCCTTGCTATTGCCTACTGAATAAACAACTACTTGTTTTAGAGCAAACCTGATCTGGACTCCCTCAATCTCAAGAACTAACACTGGCGACGAGGATGGGATTCGAACCCACGCATGCAAAGCACAATGGATTAGCAGTCGAGCCGCGCACTAACAGGATTGACTCTTCCCTAGTCAAATGGTATAATTTCCCCTTCTAAAACTTTCACTCTACCACGGCATATATATTTTTCATATTCGTGATTCCCTCTCGGGAATGGCAAACAGATTCTGGCTGCAATTTAGAGGCTGAGCTTCTGCTTTGCCAACCAAAGAGTTCAGTTAAAAAGATCATTTTACAGGTTCTGCCCCAAACTTGGATAATTTCTCCAAGGTTAGAATGCTGAATATGATTATATTCTTCCTCGCATTATACAATCCCCTACTTGAACAACCGAGAACAGTAACCAGATACTAAACTTCAGTCCCCAGAATCTCTTATCATTGTAGAACTCCTGGGAATTGGTTGTCCACTCCTATAAGAGGAAGTTATTTAATGATAACATCTCCAGTTTTAGAGTGATGGTGCTTCCAGGTCTTTGGCACAGGTTAATACACTCCATCCTAGGAAAGGTGCAAAGGATGAAGAGATGTAGCAAATTGCATAACGGAGAAGCTGGGCAGAATCATGCCATCATGTTGTCATCCTCGCATACCAGGGGCTGGGTTGGCAAAACTGGATATTAATTGTGCTCCCAAGAAAGTTTCATAGATATTCTTTCTCTCCCATAAGTCTATCTATAGTGCCACATGCCCCTTATACAATTAACTTTCACATAGGAATTTCACTCTAACCTTACAAGCACATCTTAATACTAAGTGGGGGAAATGTTCTTTACAAATGGAAGCCAAATTACAGTTAAGTAACAATATGACAAATTGTCATCCATAAGGTTCACAAGTGACAACAAGAAAACCTCAAACTGCCCATGTTTCATTTCTAGGCATTGTTAAAATATCACAGCAACTGGAGAAGTACTAGTTAATTAGCCAATTAAAAAAAATACCTTTCTTTCCATTCAATTTAAACAGAATAACAGAGCCGGAAGGAACCTTGGAGGTCTTCTAGTCCAACCCCCTGATCAGGCAGGAAACCTTATACCATTTCAAACAAATGGTTGTCCAATCTCTTCTTAAAAGCTTCCAGTGCTAGAGGATTCACAACTTCTAGAGAACTAGTCGTTCCACTGATTAATTTTTCTAATTGTCAATAAATTACTCCTTAGTTCTTAAGTTGCTTCTCTCCTTGACTAATTTCCATTCACTGCTTCTTCTTCTGCCTTCAGGTACTTTGGAGAATAGGTTGACTCCCTCTTCTTTGAGGCAACCCCTGAGATATTGGAAAACTGCTATCATATCACCTTAGTATCATGAGGAAGAGAGGTATCCAGGGGCATCTATGGAAGGATTGAGTAAAAAAATATATAACAATGGTGGTTTCAACCATATGGTAGAAGCTCTGCTTCTTTTTTTATGTATATTACATATCAGTCATATGACCACCGACTATTTTGACATTGCAACCCTGTAGAGCAGGGGTCTCCAACCTTTGCAGCTTTAAGTCTGAAGGACTTCAGCTCCCAAAGCTGGCTGGAGAATTCTGGGAGCAGAAGTCCTTCAGACTTAAAGTTGCAAAGGTTGGAGACCCCTTCTGTAGATGCCTTTGGATATACAAGTAGTCTTCAGCTTACGGCCAACAATTGATACTAAGCAAGGCACTTAAATGAGTCATGCCTGATTTTATGACCTCTTTTGCCACGGTTGTTAAGTGAACCACTGCAATTGGTAAGTAAATTATACAATTGTTAACTGAATCCAGCTTTATGGACTTTCTTTGTCAGGAGCCCACTGGGAAATTCATACATGGCAATCATGTGCTGCCTCCCACCAGGATACTGCATCTGTTGTAAGTACATACTGACAGCCAAGGGCCCAAATTTTGATTATGTGACTATGGGGATGCTGCAGTGGTCGTAAGTGTGAGGATTGGTCATAAGTCACTATTTTCAGTGCCACCATATCTTTGAATGGTCCTAGATATTCTTGTATTTTCTCTGCCTTCACCCCCTCCTCAAAGCAACCGCTTCAATCTTCTCAGACAGTAAAATCAGTTTGGCCAATTTGCTTTCTGGGCCAGTCAGGGCTCCATTTTGATTTGAAAAAGGGCACCATGAAGATGGCCAGTTTCAATAACACCATCAAACAGCTGGGATTTAATCCCTTTTCCAACGTGGAGATAAAGTGTTTAAACTGCTAATAACTTTCTTTTATGTGATTGCTCGCTTTTTCATAAAAAGCCTCATTGAAAAAGTAGCTATTGCTGTGAAATCAAGTAAGTAAGTAAGTAAGTAAATATGTGCTTTCCTTTCTTAAAATAATCCATGGATGAATGGCTCACTGTGTTCTCTCCATCCCACTCCACCGCTACTCCATTACCTCCTTTCCTTTAAATAAAATAATGGAAGGTCATTGGAAAGTTCTTAGAACTTCCAGTGTTTCTGGCGATATGTCTTAGAGCAGTGATGGCGAATCTATGGCACAGGTGCCACAGGTGGCACGCGGAACCAGTTCTTAGGGCACACGAGGCGTTGCCCTGTCAGCACTAGCACGCATGTGTGCGCTGGCCAGCTGATTTAGGCCTTCTTTTGAGGCCGTTTTTCGCTCTCTGGAGGCTTCAGGAAAGCTCCTGAAGCCTCTGGAGGTGGGGGGAAGCTGTTTTCACCCTCCCAGGCTCCTAGAAAGCCTCTGGAGCCTGGGGAGGGTGAAAAAGGTGCGCCAAAAGCAGGGGGTCATGCACATAGCATTATGAGTGTGGCACGCCCACGCATGACCTCCCTGCGCTCCTCCCGCTTTTGGCACGCGAGCCAAAAAAGGTTAGCCATCACTGTCTTAGAGGTATGTGAGAAAACATGTGGTCCCATTGGGAGTTATAGAAGGTTGGTGGACAGAGGGAATGGCTGTGAAAGGGGCTGAAGTCTTCTAATGCATTGGGGATTGTTGGATTTGAAAATTTTGCTGAGATCATAATGACAGGTGCTTCCGGAGGCTAACATGAGTTTACTCAGACGTTCCACCAATTACCTGCTTGATGTTAAGATTGTAGAGAGGCAGCAGTGATGGTGAGAATTTCTTTGTGAGCGACTGCAATTACTTCTCTGGTCAATTCAGTGGTACTCCTTATGGGATCCTGAGTAAGCAAGGTTTTGGTGTGTTGTTGTGCCGTAATGACTGGGTTGTGCCACTGGAGACACAAAAAACCTGTCTGCTCCCACTGCTCTTTGTGCCTTTCACAATGACAAGTGTCAGCCAAAGGTGTGACAGACTTGAGATCTGTTTTCCAGTTTTGAAAGATTGTGATGGATGGTTCTCTTGGACTGGGGACAACTGATCAGAAGTTTGTTTATTTTCCCTCTGGGTGTGAGACTGTGAAGGGCAACACATCCTTCTCAGATAACACCAGGCTGTAATTGGGTTAGAGTGGGTTGTTTTCATGTCCCGATTAGTCACAGTGAAAGCAGTCATAGGATTGGAGGTAGCAATCTGGGCATGAAGGGCATGTGGTGGTGAGGACAGCTGGCTTGTTTAGACCTGAAATCTACTGTGTGCACAAGCAGACACAATAGAAGGGGACTTAAGGTTCTGACAAGTCATCTGGTCTGGAAGTAGTTGGTGATACCTGGATGGTGGATGAAATCCATGGAGCTAGGGGCATAAAAGCAGGGTAGGTTCAGTTCCAGGAAATGGCAGGCAGGACCGTGACATCTCTCTGGTGATGAGCAGAAGAAAGAATGGAGGGATGGTAGGGGCAGGCTAATCTCAGGGAAAGTATACAGGTAGTCCCCAACTTATAACAGTTCATTTAGTGAGTGTTTGAAATTACAACGGCACTGGAAAGGTGACTTATGACCATTTTTCACATAACTGTTGCAGTGTTCCCATGGTCATGTAATCAAAATTCAGAGGCTTGGTAACTGACTCATATTTACAACGGTTGCAGAGTCATTTATTTTATTTATTTTATTTTATTAAATTTATACCCCGCCCTTCTCCTTGTTAGGACCCAGGGTGGCACACAGGGATGTTAAAATACATACAAAATATATAAAATATATGAAATTTAAAATACTTATTCTAATAAATAAACCCTGCGCTAAAAACCGAATTAAAATCCCAAGTTTAAAAACTATCTAATAGTCAGTATGGAGGTTACGCTAGGCCGGCTAGATGAAATAGGTGTGTCTTCAGACACTTGCGGAAGAGGCAATCTTCTTCTTCACGATCACCTTCTGTGACTTTCTGACAAGCAAAGTCAAAGACGAAGCTACATTCACTTCACAACTGTGTTCTTAACAACTGCAGTGATCCACTTAAAAACTGTGGCAAAAAGATTGTAAAATGGGGCAAAACTCACTTAATGATGGTCTTGCTTAGCAATGGAAATTTTGGGCTCAATTGTGGTGATAAATCAACTACCTGTATTTGGAATCTGGTATGGATTCTGTCTTCTGGCCTTCTGAGCTCAACCCTGAAGTCTGATCCTCAGAGATCTTGTATTCTGTTGTTGCTGTTCAATGTCAGATAGGATTACAATAAGTCTAGAAAACTCAGGAATGTGAACCATTCAGATTGGGGGGGGGGGGGGAACCATTTATGATAACATAATCTTGAAGCCTGTTAAAGCTATTTTCCAGATCAACCTATCTCTAGCATCATTAAGGTAGAGTTGCTCTACGTCTCTTTCTCACATGTCTGTCTTCTAAAATAAGGAATTTTTTCGGTGAGAATCCAGTTTTCCTCCCATAATACCTTGCTTCCGCTTTCATCTTCCCCAGGTTTGGTGGATATGCCATCACATTACTTCATCCAAATTATGGAGGTGAGGGCTGATCTGACATGCATTATCATGGTGGGCACTTTGAAAGAGGTTTCCCTCTGGGAAATTTGTTCACTTGAACACAACAGTTGTGAAGATTGGATGGAGATCTTTTGTGTGTTTCAGTGTCATTGTTCTGCACAGAATTGAGCAGGAGGTCCAGTTTGTGAAGTTGAGCAGCGGTCCTCACCCTTTCTGGCTAGATGGCCCAGCAGGGGTGGTAGGAGGAAGAATATTCCCTGTAGTTCCCTCTGAGTGACAAGCGTGTGAGCATGAGGACAAGCAGCTGCCACTTGTGCAAGGGGAGTTCCCTGCACAAACACAAGCGGCTGCCACTCGTGTGAGGGGAGCTTTACGCGCGACCACAAGCGGCTGCCATTTGTGCAAGGGGAGCTTCACGCACAACCACAAACATCTGTCACTCAACGAAGGCAGCTTCACACGTGAGAGCAAGCGGCTGCCACTCGCGTGAGGGTGTACGGGCTCACCTACCGCTTTCGCAGCCTGGTTCCAAACAGGCCGTGGCCAAGTAGTGGGTCATAGCTGGTGGGTTGGGCATCCCTTGCTTTAGGGAACAGATGCGACTGCTGCCACTTTACCAACATTCCTGGCTTCCCTTTTGGGCTGCTTGATGCTGGGGTTGGATTAATGGTGGTATCATACACCTATGACAGTAGCTTCCTGCCTCAGAGAGATAGGACCCATTCCATTGGTTTATCTCACTTGCCTAATCCAGGGGTCTCCAACCTTTGCAACTTTAAGTCTGAAGGACTTCAGCTCCCAGAATTCTCCAGCCAGGAGAATTCTGAGAGCTGAAGTCCTTCAGACTTAAAGTTGCAAAGGTTGGAGACCCCTGGCCTAATCGACCTTCTAGGGTCATTTGGGAAGTTCCTGAGGATTTGATGGTTTGACTGTAATATTAGTTTCCTATTGGAATGAAGCGGTGGCTGTGGCCTTGGATCAGTTGTGCCTATGTGGTGTGTCTCTACATGAGTTCTCACACGGTCTCATGGCTTTCTGAGGAACTCTAAGAAACGAAAAAGAAGCTTTATCTAGCGCTCCATGGCTCGGGACCTAGTTATCTGCGGGATCGGATCCTGCCCCATACATCCTCACGGCCGATTCGCTCCCACGGAGAGGGACTTGTCCGGGTGCCGTCCACTAGACTTTGTCAGCGGGCGACGCCCAGGGGAAGGGCTCTCTCTGTGGCGGGCCCTGCCCTCTGGAACGACCTTCCCCCCGACATTAGAACAACCACGGACCTCCGCTCCTTCCGCCTAAAACTAAAAACACATCTTTTTCGCTTGGCCGGCCTAGGGTAGTCTCTTTTAAGGTTAGGAGATATTATAAGGGATTTTAGCGCAGGGTTATTTGTTTAATCTATTTTTATTTAGTTTAGTCATTTATTTATATTTGTATTTTTAATTTTGTACTTTGTTGATTTTAGTTGTTTTTAATTCCCTGTGCCCCGCCTCGAGTCCCTTCAGGGAGAGAGAGCGGGTTAGAAATAAAAATTATTATTATTATTATTGTCTTTGAAGGATTGAGTCTGACTAGGCATGATTTACCTGCCTGTATTAAGGATTATATCATGGCAGTAAGAACAGCAACACCAAGATATATTTCTGCTCCTGCTGCATTAGGGTATAGTGGCCTGTTTTAGGCAACCTGCTTTCTCCAAGTAAAGGATGGATTAGAATAGATGGGTATCTCTGCATAGAATGAGCAACTAGGAACCAAGATTGGCCATGGCTTTCGGGTGGTGGGGATATGCTTCATAACAGTATGATCTCAAGAGCTTTCATTGCATGGTCGTCCTTAAGGTTGAGCCATGGCAGAAAACATTCAGTGGCTTATCCACCATCAGTACTAATACATCACCAGAACCTGATGCACATGTGGATGTAATAGCTGGAGGAGGTAGGTCCTTATTGGCATGGACCAGTAAACAACTTTGCAAGTAATCATTAGAAGACGAAAATACAATTTTTGGAGATAGCCAAGGCATAATGTGATGCTTTATAGCTCTTAAACCAGCGGTTCCTAACCTTTCTGGCGCCAGGGACTGGTTTCAGAAGAAAAATTGTCTTCCACAGACGGGGAGGGAGAGGGGAATAGTTTCATGTGCAACTTGGATCCTGCCTGTGCACAGATGAGGTTTTTCTCACTCGCCTGCTGCTTGCACGGTTCGATTCCTAACAGGCCATGAACCGGTACCGGTCTGCAGCTTGGAGGTTAGCGACCCCTGCCTTAAACCAATTTCTTGTAGCTTGATGCCCTCCAGAGGTTTTAGAACTTGAATGCTCAGAAATTGTTCAATTAAATTAAGGAAATTATAGTCTCAATATGTGAGGGTGGAGGTTTTCAGACTGGGGGCAGGTGATGGATGAGTCTAACGCATGTATTTCAACACTCAGATCACTGCATTTATTTTTCACCATGAACAGAGAGAAACCCCCCCCCCCAATGATTAAATCAGTACTCAGCTTTAGAAATATCTGCATACACATTCATACACTCCCTCATTTCACATGACGTTCTAAACATTTACGACACACACCCTGCACTATTAAATCAACAGTGATGAGCAAAAGCTGTGTGCAACTTATAGACAAGCTTATACAATGCACTGCTTAATATTAAAAGCTGCCTATTGCAAATTATGATTTATTACAGGCTGCAACTTTCTTATCGCCAAGGGGATGTGTTTCAACTCGTTCTACACAAGAGAGGGATTTCAAAAGCACAAGCATGCACATGTCCACCGTTCGCTATTGTTCATACCAATCCTAAATATACATACTTCAGAGGGGTGACTAAAATTCAAGGTTTACTATTCCTACTATAATTAATCCCACCATTATCATATTCTATTCATTTGTCCATCTATTAAAGCAATAAAGACCTAGATCCCCGCCCCCAAGGTACTGAGACCAGCGTGTTGCATGGTGTATGGCTTGGTCGGCTTGGCTTGGTGGGTGTGGAATGGCTTGGTGGATGTGGCAGGGGAAGGATACTGTAAAATCTCCATTCCCTCCCCACTCCAGGGGAAGGTTACTGCAAAATCCCCTTTTCCTCCCGATCAGCTGGGATTTGGGAGGCAGAGAATAGATGGGGGCGGGGCCAGTCAGAGGTGGTATTTACCGGTTCTCCGAACTACTCAAAATTTCTGCTACTGATTCTCCAGAATTGGTCAGAACCTGCTGAATCCCACCTCTGGATATAGCTGATATGGGGTGATTGGTGGGGCCCTCAACATTTATTTCTTTAAATGGTTGCTGTATTGTATTGTGGTTTTATTTCATTCCCCTCCTCCCAAGTTCCTTCTGGTAAGCGGATGACAAGCTAAACTCTTTTAATAAATAAATAAATAAATTACTACCAAAAAGGCAATGCCCTGCTTTGGTCTAGTGATTTCTTGTGAATAAATTGCCAAATTAACAGCAGCAGCAGCTGCTTTTTACATTAATAGAAGGAAACATATTGACAGGAGCCTCCAACTTTTCTTTACGGCAACTCCCTGAGAACGTGAGTTAGGAGGGCTCTCTTCCATTAAAAAAATAATCGTATGAATATTTTAATGAATATCCATTTTTTTTTAAAAAAGTTAAGCATCAATTAGTAAATTAAAGCTTTAAGTTAATAAATCAATAGCATTTAATTTAAACTTTCAGCAGATCTGAACGTTACAGATGTGGCTGGGGGAATGGCTGCCTCAGTTCAGTTACCTTGCAATATAGCAAAGAGGAAATTAATTAATTAATATTTATTAAATTTAAATTTAAAGAGGAAAGCAAAAGAAAATAAGGGAGAGAAAAACCCAACAGGAAATGAATGTCTCGATTGAATTGTATCCTAGATTTCCTTGATTATTTCTGAATGGCAACTTTATTGATGTTCTGCTATACCAGATTAACACCCAACCAATGAATTAATTGATTGATCTGTCAACAAGCGGATGATTAATCTGCCAAATGTTCTCTAATCAGTTGGTGGCTTTACGCAAGCACAGCATTGGAAATCTGTGGAATGTGCAACAACATTTTCACCACTTCCTGTTCTACTACCGGTGAAATCACTGCAAGGAAAAATACTTACCTGAAGCGATTTTTCAGCTGAAATGCTTAAACTATCTGAGAGAATAAAAAAGTGACTTAATCCATGGTGGTTGCGAAGGAATATCTTTTGCATCAACCCCAGTTCCCTCTCCTTTGGGATCTCCTTCTTTGATTGTCAAAAGAATTGAGACCTTCCATTTATGGGAAAGGGCCTCTTTGCTTGGGAGTATATACTGTACGAATGAAGTGGTTGCGGCTTATGGGTTAGTGTGATGAGTCAACCAGGCCTTCATGACTTCTTCGATCAACTATGACTAAAATAAACCGCAAGTTAGTAAGATGGGAGAGCCAAGGTTATTGTACGAATAAATAACAGCCTATCCATATAACAGTCACATGAAAGACTAACCTGTGAATAAGGTTCTTTCAGGATTGCAGTAATACGTAGCTCAACCCAGCCTCTGATCAGAGTTGGTTGTATTGCCAAGAAGTAGCTATGTATTCAGTACGAGGTGTCTGCTTGTGCAAAGGATCTGCCTCCACAGCTTTGCTTGATGCTGTTCCAGAACATCCTTCAATCTTGGAGATGAAGGCTGGCAGATACACAAAATAACGTCTAGAGGCAGACTTGTTCCCAGGGATACCAGAGAGGCCTATCAACCCTTGCCTTGACACCCAGCAGGTGCTCGCTCCTATTGAACAGTGGAAGTAATTTAATTTAAAAAAGGTGTTACATGCTATAAAACTACTGCACCCTAGCCTAGAGAACGTGCCCATCTGCCCAGAAAATCTAAGCCAGGGATGACCAATCTTGTCAACTTTAAGACTTGTGGATTTCAACTCCTAGAATTCCTCAGCCAGCCATGATGGCTAGGGAATTCTGGGAGTTGAAGTCCACAAATCTTAAAGTTGCCAAGTTTGGAGACCAAGTTTGTTAACAGGGTAGAGAGCCTCTCGGGAATCTAGAGGCTGGTGAAGGAAAAGCTTTTCTCACTTTGCTGTCTGGTAAATAGATTATCTATCATCTTTCTCTATATCTGTTTGCCTGTCTGTCTGTCTGTATCTATCGCATTTTTGAACTTCCCATTCTCCTCCCAGAGGGACTCTGGGTGGTGTAAAATGTTTGGTAATACGTAGATGTTTGGTGCCTGGCAAGTCCCTTCACAACTGCCATTTTGAGGGATAGCCCAAAATGTACTCTCAATATTCCAGGTGGTCTATCAGCCCCCGCCCCCTTGTTTTAGTTTTAACATGGGATTTTAGCGCAGGGTATAATTTAATTCTTTTTAATATTGTATTGTTGTGATTTTATATGCATTTTTAATTTCCCTGTGCCCCGCCTCGAGTCCCTTCGGGGAGAGAGAGCGGGTTATAAATTAAATTATTATTATTATTATTATTATTATTATTATTATTATTATTATTATTATTATTATTATTCTTAAAGAAAGTTGGAAATCTCAGACTTCTGAACTAAGTAACTGAACTGCAGGCCAGGTACAGAAAAACACAGTAGAGAACTCATTTAATGCACTGAAAAAAATCTGTACAGCAAAATATAATCACCCCCTCCCAAAGCACTTTAAAAAATCCAGGTGTGGGGGGAAAAATAAGATATTTTCCCCTTGCAATTGATACCAGAGATTATACTGGTTTCCAAGAGGAACTGTGCTGCCTAGCTGTGTGTGTGGGGGGGGGGGGGAGGCCACCGGCGCTCCTCCTCGCCTTAACAGCCACCCATGATTTATGATCCAAAGGAAGCTGAAGAAAATTATTCCCACATAAGGAACAACAAGCGATCATTTCCTTTTCCAGACAAAGGGTCATCATAGGCTTTACGGTGCCTTGCAACGAGAGGATAAATACGATACGGCGAAGAGAAAGCAAAGGGCAGAAAGGAAAGCATCCCCAAACATCCATAGCCACGGCAGGCCTTTTCCTGTTTGGAGCGCTAAAAATACGCGAGAGTAATGGCTTTCTGGTCTGCCGCCTGATGCGCAGTGAGGTAATGCTCCCTCTGCTGTGTTCAACACAACTTAAACACAGATAAAGCTAATCACATCCACAGGCTGTGCCAACAAAAACAGAGTGACCCTTCCTCATCTGTGTACCAATAGGACACTTTTTCCAGACCGTAGGAGGGGGAAAAACTCGAGTGGGAGCGTTTGCTAAGGAGGCAACCTGTTAAGAGGTGAGGTGGTAGGGTTGGGAGAAGCACCCCAAAATTTGAAGATGCAGATTGTATTTGTCAGACTTAGCTGCTGCTCCAGAACGACTCTGAGTGACTGCAACGTGACATAGACCCTTAGCTGCCGAGAATAAAGAAGGAAACATTGCCTTGAAGACTCTATTCTAGAAGCATTCAACAACTGTTGAGATTGGCAAACTTATACATGCCTGCATGGGCTAGCCAGAGGTTTTCTGGTGGACAAAAATAACTTAAGGTACAAATAGACAATCTTGAAAACCTGGTGTCATTTGTGATGAATAAATTGGTTACAGTTGTAGATTATATATGGATTACAATAAAAAACTGTCATTCTCTACTGAAACAGGTGTCTACTTAAACTTTATGTACATATTGATATAAGAAGCGTTCTTATTTAAAAAAAATCAACTTAATTATGCATCAATGAGTTTGCTCAGTCTACGATGAATTTATTGCAATTTCATCTCTTGGGGTATGTCTGAATCTTATTAGCAGGATTACAGCTTCCCCTTCATCTACTATTTTGAAACTTTATATATTCTGCTCAGTGGATCCCCACTAAAATTGCAAAACACACACACACACACGAAACCAAAACCCCAACAATGCTTTTACCTTTGCTTACCGAAATAGTGATTACCTGAAGACATCATTGGGATTAGATGTGATTACTCTCCTTGTCATGACACTCAATATTTAGTATGTATCCAAGCAGAAAGCAATTAGTAAGTAACATCCAAGACTGAATAACTTGGAAACAACCAATTTAATCTTCACCAGATCTTTTCAGAGGACTGGATTCTCTCCAGAGAATACACATCTGTCATTAACATCCAAATATGTTTTCCTTTCTCTATTCCCTCCTCAACAGCACAACTAGTCAGAAAGAAAGAAGAAACTATGAAATAAACCCTATATTTTTATTCTTTATATGTTGCTAGATGGAAGCTTGGATCCAAATCTTGGTTTAGCTCTAATTCTCACGGCTCAAAAAAACCCAAAAAACCCTAGCCTGTTTTATGGGGGCAAAATGAAACGATCTCTTATTGGCCTGAGTGAGTTTCCTGGAGAACAGTAGTAGAGTGCAAACACAGTGAACTAAGGACTCCCAAGCATTTATTGTAAATTCTGTTTATTTTCACAGCATTTGATATACAATACAGCATTTCGCACATTAGAATAGCCAGCAGCAGTTGCCTTGATATAATTTGGAAAAGCCTGCACCCTTAAAGAAAGGTAAAGGCTTCCCCGGACCAGTCATGTCTGACTCTTAAGGAGGGGAGCTCATCTCCGTTTCTTAGCTGAGAGAGCCAGCGTTGTCCAAAGACATTTCCATGGTCATCTGGCCTCCGTGGCTATATGCCAAGGTCAGTGGTGGGATTCAACCAGTGTAACAACCGTTTCGCTTCGTGTGTGTACACATTGCATTTGAAATCAGCATTAAATCTTACCTTTTCCTGCAGCCCTAGTGAGTAAAACAGCTGAGACTCAGCAATCCACTCTGCCACGCTGATCAGCTGGGCTTCAAACATAGGACGGAATAGAGCGGGAGGGGGGGAACTGATCGCCGGAACTACTGGTTCACCCAAACTAGTTTGAACCGGCTGAATCCCACCCCTGGCAAATACTCATGAAACACTGTTACCTTCCCACTGAAGTGGTACCTATTTACTTGCATGTGTATACTTTCAAAATACTAGGTGGGCAGGAGCTGGGGCAAGTAACAGGAGCTCACCCCCACCGTGTGGTGCTTGGGTCTCGAATCTGGGCTGTTGACTTTACAGCCGGCAAGTCCAGCATCTTAACCCTTGTGCCATTGTGCTCATCATGTAAAATAAAGTAAAAAATTAGTGGCACCAATATGTCCTTCCTTAAAGTAGGCGATTGATCCAACATCTAGAGGTGCACAGGAATAGCTTAACCAATTGGTTAGATGGGCATAAGGAGGCCAAGTGGTCTTTTGAGCATCCTTTCTTTAGTCAACAGTTGAACAGCTGCTTTTCTGCTTACCTGTTTTAAGATGTTGATGAAGGTGGAGTTAGCTGTTGACGGTACATCCATTCATATTGGGATAGGGACCAGCTCCAGGGTGAGTGCATCTTTATAGGAAACCTTGTCCCTGTTGATGCCTTCCAAATGCGCTAGACTACAAGTCCCACCATTCCCAATTGCATGTCAGAGATGTGGACTACAGTTCATGTCATCAAGGGCAGGGCTCTCCAACCTTGGCAACTTTAAGACTTGTGGACTTCAACTCCCAAAGCTGGCTGAGGAACTCTGGGAGTTGAAGTCCACAAGTCTTAAAGTTGTCAAGGTTAGAGACCCCTGCTCTAGGGGGTTTCAAGGTTAAAATAGGTAATTTTCAGCTAATCAAAGGTGGCAAATCTTTGAACCTCGTCCACCTAATACAAGTAGTCTTTGCCTTATGACCATAATTGGGAAGAGAATTTCCACCGCTAAGCAACCTGGTTGTTAAGTGAGTTGTGCCCATTTTACCTTTTTTTACCACTGTGTACCATTGCAGTTGTTAAGCAAATTCTAGCTTCGCCAATTGAATTTGCTTGTCAGAAGCCGGCTGGGAAGGTTGCAAATGATGGGTCACTTGACCCCAGGATGCTGCAACAGTTTTAAGTACATGCCAGTTGCCTAACGCCCACATTTGGTCATAGATTGTGAGGATGCTGCAACACTCATAAGTGCGAGAAGCAGTCGTAAGTAACTTTTTTCAGGTGCGGTTGTAAATGAATGGTTGTAAATCAAGGACTTCCTGTAACAACAGAAAAGCCACAGATAAAGAGTAGATAAATCTTAGCCAAATTAACTAAAATAAAATTTAAAAAGTCCTAGATTAGAAGTGGAGAATTTCTGCTTTTCCAGAACTTCTTGAATTACAACGCCTGGTTTTTTCTCTCTCCATATCCGTGCTATTTGGGATGAAAGGAATAGTAACTGCAAAATCTAGAAGAGTGAGAAATTCCCCATCTTTGTACCAGATTGGGAATCGCATCAAGTCTTGAAAACAGTTGAGGAATTTAGTATAAAGGTTGCCCTGCACAATTGAAACTTTGGATACAAGTTGCAATGTTCTGTATAGTTGTCACTCAAGAAATGCTTCTTGGAAGGAGACCCCTATAGATCAAAAAAGAAAAGAAAAAGATAAAATAGATTAGTTGCCAGACGAAATCTAGGATAGAAAAATGCACATCTTCAAGCACAAACGTTAAGACCCCTTTGCAGACTAAAGGAATTTAGAAATAGATCTAGGATGCTCCCAATTACTTTCTGAGAAACATATTCTGAGTTTCATCCCTATCTATCCATCAGAAAAATGCAAGAAAGGATACAGCATTTGGAATTTTAGCAATCAGGTTTAAAGCACTTCCAACAGAGTGTGATTCTTAGCGGTTAGGAGAAAGACTTGACTACTTCATGTTGACCTGGCTTAAGACTAGCTGAAGCCAAGAGCTAGCTAGCAAGCAAAAACAACTGTTTTTCTTTTACATCAGAAGTGCATATGTCTTTTTCTAAGAGAGAGAAAGAGAGAGGGAGAGAAATGCAGCTTTTCTTGGCACGGTCCTAATAGTCTTGGCAGAGAATATTTGCACAACCTTGTTCAGAGAAACATACCTCAGCTCCAAGCTCATAAAAATGAAACCAGCTGAGATATAAACTGTTGTACAGTAGCTCTCAGGCAGAAAAAGGCCTTCTGGTGTGTATGTTGGACTTGATGGAATCAGGTCAAAGAACTCCGTGGGGTTGTCTCTGACACTGGCTAACCTCTTTTGGGGAACACCATGTGTGCATCAAAACCCCGTGTGCATGGAAAAGACATTTGTTCAGCAGGGCTCCTGGCAAACGTCTGGCTCCATGGTATAAAAAGTTTCAGAGCTCCACAATGTACTCCCAAGAAGGCTGCCAAAGTTTGAGCGAGCCCAATATGGTAGCTACCTAAGAGATCCGCCCTGCTCTGTAACTACAAAATACCTATAACAGTGATGGCGAACCTTTTTGTTGTTGGGTGCCAAAAATTCGAGGACGCATGCGTAACAGCGGACGTGCGTGCCAGCACTCATAATGCAAAGAGCCCCCCCCCCCCCATGCACACGTGTGAACAACCTCCCATAAACTCCCCACCCACCCACGCGTACCACACTGCTTGCCTCCAAGCTGAGCTTGGAATTTCCTCCAGGGGGCTGGGGAAGGCCATTTTCACCCTCCTCAGGCTCCAAGAAAGCCTCTAGAAATGAACTTCCAGTAGGTGTTTTTGCCCTCCCCAGGCTCCAGAGGCTTTCCTGAAGCCTGGGGAGGGTGAAAACGGCCTCCCCCCGACCCTCTGGAGGGACAAAAATCAACTGGCTGGCACGCACATCTGCGCTGGAGCTGATGGCTTGCGTGCCATAGGTTCGCCATCACGGACCTATAATGTTGGTATAATACTTCATGTTGCACTATGTCTTTCTGCTGCTTCTTCTCTCCTTATTGCACGCTCTTCATTTCTTTTGCTTACTGTGCCTTACTTCTTTTCTGCACTTTGCCTAGCGCCGCTGACCACAAACGGGAACAGCACGATCAGTATGCGTGCGTATTTACATTCAGCGCAGGGAAAAACTTGCTACACTCTTTAATAAATATTGTATCTGTCTGTTCAATAGAAGTGCGTTGCGGGGAGGGAGGGCCCCTCACGAACGGCGACACAGAAAAGCAAAAAAAAAAAAAAAAAAAAGCAACACCAGTTTGATGTTCCTAAGGATCGGAAGAGTTTGCAATCTCTTTTTTGACTGCAACTGAGGATTCTTGTACCGTCGGATGGAAACCAAACTGCCCATCCACCCACCCACCCCGGAAACTTACCTTTGAAAATCTTTCTTGACTGCGGAGCATAGTTGAACATTGCAAGGAACAATAAGGATTTTTAGGGGCATTATGACTGGGTTAGTAAAACACAGCTGCCCCTGAAAGTCCCTCATTTTTCTTGCTGTCTCACGCCGTCTTCCTTTGGGCCTCCGGAAACAAGAGTGGTGAACTACGATTTGCACAGATCAGTATGATTGACAGAAATCAACAGTCAGACCTCTCTCTTCTTTTCTTAACCACCCCTCCATCGCTGTTGAACAACCGGCTGCAACGTGGCGAAAGCAGGCAAGCGTAGAGAGGTTTTTATTTGCCCTTTCAGATACCACCGAAGGAAATCCACATGTGTCATTTTTTTGTTCTTCCGAGTGAGCAAACAACCACAGATAATATCAGAGGCTGTTGCGTTCTGCGGCATATAGAAGCTCTTGGGAGATGGACTGTCAATTGCTCTTGAGCAATTGAAGCCAATTTAACATCCTTCAAACTCAGACTAGTGCCGCTAAACCAGCTTTCTAAAACCCGCTGCCCTTCAATTATGGGCCACACTGGCCAGGAAGGACATTAGTTTGGCTTGATTGAGGAAGACACGCTGAGCGTTCAAACCTCGCTGCAAAACAATAATCCTTTATATCCAATACCTCCATTTCACTGTATGTCCTTTTTGGCATTACGGACTGGTTTCCCGGAAGACAATTTTTCCATGGATGTGGAAGCGGGAGTCCACAAAGCTCATCTCTAGCGTTGTGGACTGGTTCCTAACAAGCCATGGACTGGCATGGCCCGGGGGTTCAGAACCCCTAACATAGAGTATAGTAGCACTTATCCATGTGATTTTCTTTCACCACTAGTGATATCTCTTTCTCTCTCTCTCTCGTCCATCCATCCATCCGTTTATCTATCATCCATCATCTATCTGTCTGTCTGTCTGTCTGTCTGTCTGTCTATCTATTTCTACCATCCATCCATCATCCATCTGTCTGTCCGTCCGTCCGTCTATCATCCATCATCTATCTATCTATCTATCTATCTATCTATCTATCTATCTATCCATCCATCCATCCATCCATCCATCCATTTATCCATCCATCCATCCATCATCTGTCTGTCTGTCTGTCTGTCTATCATCCATCCATCCATCCATCCATCCATCCATCCATCATGCATCATCTATCTATCTATCCATCCATCCATCATCGTCTGTCTGTCTGTCTGTCTGTCTGTCTATCATCCATCCATCATGCATCATCTATCTATCTATCTATCTATCTATCTATCTATCTATCTATCTATCTATCTATCCATCCATCCATCCATCCATCCATCCATCCATCTCACATTTAGAAACTGCCCACTTGCATTCCACTTCACTCCACTCCATCTCCCCTGGCTTTACTATTTTTATAAATAACTCAAGGTAGACAACATAGGCAATATTTCTTCTTCCTCCTCTTTTCCCCACAATAACAACTCAGTGAGGTGACTTGGGCTCAGAGAGAGTGACTGGCCCAAAGTCATCCAGCTGGCGTTCATGCCTAACAGAGGACTAGAATTCCCTGTCTCCTGCTTTTTTCAACCACTATGCCAAAACCGGTTCTTTTCTTTTTAAATGCCACGACAGAGAAAGAAACATGAGAGTGCTACCAATTTGGTGGTGTTGCTCTGCTCACTTTATTTCAGGGAGTCATTCTACTCTCACCCCCAAGTCAGTGGCACAACTGAAAAACATGGAGACTATATAATGCTTCAGAGAATTATGGATGGAAGGTCCACTCGTGAGTAACAATAAGTCAACCTCAATCCCCTTCTAAAAAGTGGAAGTAACTTCAGTGATAAGTAGAAGAGCTACTCAGATTGGCTCCAGCCATAAGAGAGAGATGGTTGCTAGCTTCATGGCA
Organism: Rhabdophis nuchalis; assembly: GCA_039707465.1. Taxonomy (NCBI): domain Eukaryota; kingdom Metazoa; phylum Chordata; class Lepidosauria; order Squamata; family Natricidae; genus Rhabdophis; species Rhabdophis nuchalis. Next base: position 176,754,729 of record CM077646.1, on the reverse strand, counting down.
AGATCATTTGTGAAAGGGAACATGATCTGGTTGCTCCTGCTACTGTCCAAAGAAAAGAAGAGTATAAGGAGGAAGAGAAGGAAGGAATAAAAGTGCCTTAACTTTCCAAATATTCCAGACTTAAATCATCTTTCATAGCCAAGGGGAGGAAGGATTGCATACAAGTAGTCCTTGATTTACAACAGTTCAGTCAGTGATTGTTTGAAGTTGCAATGACACTGAAAAAAGTGACTCAGGCTTTTCACCCATGACCATTAAGGCATCCCTATGGTCACGTGATCAAAATTCAGACACCTGGGAAATGGTTCACATTTGTTGACGATTGCCGTGTCACACAATCACCTTTTTCAACCCTTTGTCAAACAAAGCCAATGGGGAGGCCAGATTCATTTTACAACTATGTTACTAATTCATCAACGGCAGTGATTCACTTAACAAATGTGACAAGACAGATCGTAAAATGGGGCAAAATTCACTTAACCAATGTCTCATTTAGCAATGGAATCTTTGGGCTCAATTGTAGTCGTAAGTCAAGGACTATATGGTGTTCGGTTCAGGACTAGCATATGGGTTGCTCTCTGTTTTCTTCTGGTTTTGTTTTACATTAGACACACCAGACTGACGCCAGTATCCTCAGAAACTCTATGACCACCGCTCAACAAAAGCATGAAAGGTACTAGATGCTTTGCTAATCATCTATTAGGAGAAGAAAGACTGTCTAAGAACCCTTTCCAGGAAAGATGAGGCCAGAGCAAGACAATCCTCAGTTGATAGACAACTTGTGATCCTCCAATTTCCCCAAGGTTGCCACTGAAACCACGGATCTTCAGCAAGGCCAAGAGGAATGGGGTAGGGGTGGGGAGAGAAATTAAGAAGGACTTTGAAGGAAAGGCATGAGTTCTGCTTGCTAAAACAGCCACGGATAGATTTAAGGGGAACTGTTCCACAAGCTCCTCAACTTCTGGAGTGCATATTAAAGAGGATTTAAGACAACGAAGTCTGCTGTTCATTAGACACCGTATTAAACATTTTTACACAAATATTTATAAAGAATTCCAAATGGTTTTCACCATCTTAGAAGTTATTCCCTCTTCTCTTTCACATTGTGTGGGTGGGTGTTTGTGTGTGTGTTTTTTCTAAAGTGATTTATTTTATACGACAAGAATTACCTTTACTGGCTCACCAATGCAGGTTTTTACCTCTCTGCAGATACTGTATGACTCATGCTCCATCAAAAAGCAGAGACATCTACTTCCTGGAGGAAGGATCGATGGCAGATAAACCAGAGGCAGAAACCAGAGGAAGGCTTGAGATTTATTTAACCTTCTCATTCCCTCGTTGGTTTCCTCGTGACTTCTCTTCCCACTCATTCTAATACCCGTTGAATTACAAATTCCAAAATTCTTTGCTGTCCCCTCTCTACTGCCCAGAGTGATACCATGTTTTCCCAAAAATAAGACAGGGTCTTATTTTCTTTTAACCCCCAAAATAAACACTTGGTCTTATTTTCGGGGAGCTCTTCTTATTATTGAGGTGCAGGAGGCCCCTTAACATCAGCCCATGGATCAGCTGATCCAGAGAGGGCCGGAAGTTCTGTCTCTGTTCCTGGCACACTCTTGCCAGCCAAAGAATTGCTGGGCCTGCCGCTCTTTTTGCAGCCGTCACTAAGAGAAGGGGCACAGTAGCTAGGGTTTGTGGGAACGGTCTCCGCAACGCTCTTCTGTGTGGATGGCAGATACATATGGGGCACGTGGGACATGTTCCCCCTCCCCCTCAGGAAATGGCGGGGACCAGCTGCACATGCATTTCGATATTTTAGGGGAGGGCTTACCATATTTTCGGAGTACAAGACACACCTTTTTCCCTCAAAAAAGAGGCTGAAAATCTCGGTGTGTCTTATACACTGAATACAGCATTTCTTGCATGCTGAAACCATGCCCCCTTCACCAAAATGGCTGTGCAGAGCCTTTAGGAGGCTTTCAGACTGCTCCTGGGGGCTGGGGAGGGCAGAAATGAGCGAAAAACAGGCCCTTTTTTGCTCGTTTCCCCCCCTCCCCCGCCTCAGAGCACTCTACAAACCTCCTAAATGCTATTTATGCCCCTTTTTGGGAGGGGGGGGGGAACCGGGCCCGTTTTCCTGAAAAACTAGCCATTTTTAGGAGGACTGTAGATTGTAAAAACTTTTTTTTTTAGAATTTACCTATTTAAAATCTTGGTGCTTCTTATATTCCTGTGCGTCTTATACTCTGAAAAATATGGTATATTCTGGGTAGAGGGCATGTGCTCAAAAGCCCTATTGGGCTTATTATCCGGGGAGGTCTTGTTTTTGGGGAAAACAGGGTAGGAACTGTAGTTGAGCTCTGTAGCTGTCACAGAATTTTGAAAATAAAGTCAGCCCCTTGGAAAAACCTTTCATGATGTATTAACCTCCTTGAAGAGCAGGCCTTCCTGCTTGATCTCTGATCAATAATAATAATAAATAAATAATAAATAATAATAATAATAAATTTTATTTATATCCCGCTCTCTCTCCCCGAAGGGACTCGAGGCGGGGCACAGGGGAATTAAAAAACAAATTACAACAAACAAAATACAAAGCTAAAATCAAATTAAACTGACCCTGCGCTAAAAACTTCTATAAAAATATAACTATCCCTAAAAAAAACCTTAATAATTTAAAATTTAAATAAAAATTACCCTAGGCCAGCCAAACGGAAGAAGTGAGTTTTTAATAGCTGTCGGAAGGAGCGATTGTTCTGATTTCGGGAGGAAGGTCGTTCCAGAGAGTTGGGCCCGCCACAGAGAAGGCCCTTCCCCTGGGCGTCGCCCGCTGGCACAGCCTAGTGAACGGCACCCGGAGAAGTCCCTCTCTGTGGGAGCGAATCGGCCGCAGGGATGTATGAGGCAGAATGCGATCCCGCAGATCAAAAGGATCCACTCTTCAGACCTTGAGATGCAATCACACAGATTAGAATTGCAGCGGAAAACCTACAGGCACCAACCCACTCAAAGCCCTGAACTGGGCTGCGGCCCTAATTTTAATAAATATAAAAATTTCAATAGAGGACCAATCTTTTCTTGTCCACAACTTTGCTCTCCCTCCCCCACCATCTTGCCCTGATGACTACCATTCTTTAATGGATGGTTCACAAGCTAAATGGGACACCTGTCTAAAGTTTCCTTAATGGGAAGCTGCCAGGAAGCCATCTGCAAATGGCTCTGAATTACTCGGAAGGGGGGGAAAAAACCAGGGTACAAATAGAACAATAATATGATTCATGGCTGTCAAGGAGCAGTTGCAAAAAAAAAAAAGGTATGTTAAAAAAAACACCGTCCATAAATTCATAGCAAGGCAAACAGCTGAGCCACACTTATTTTTAAAAAAATGGGAGGACATGCTTTTCTCAAGAGGGAAGGGGGGAAATCGCCTTGCATATATCTCTGGGAGGCTGATTCTTTTAAAAGCTACTGTTCTGGCCTCCCCATTGAAACACGACGTTCAAGACAAAGCAACAAGAGATTTTAACTACAGTTAGCCTCGATAGCTGTTTCATTCATAAAAAAAAAAAAGGAAGAATCCATCTCTGTAATGAATGTGAAGTGGATATTCACACTCCTCAATTTTGTTTACATTGCTTCTATGGTGTTCATGTTTTAATGTTTCAGTTGGGCGGCATTGTCTTTTTTCCCCTCCTTTTGTTATAGCTGCCACGGAGAGAAGAGGGATATATCAGGTTTTCAAATAATAATAATAATAATAATAATAATAATAATAACACCTTAACAGTTCCTAGGTACTTGGTTAGAACTCGAACTGTTAAGCTATCAACCAACCCCAAAGGCTGTGAATCTCACCAAAGATTAACATAATAATAATAATAATAATAATAATAATAATAATAATAATAATAATAATAATAATAATAATAATAATAATAATAATAATAATAATAATAATAGAAAAGAAAAAAGTATGGTTCGTTGACATTGCAATACCTGGTGATGTACGAATTGAAAATAAGCAGCAAAAAAAAAATCACAAAATACCGGGACTTGCAAATTGAAGTTGAGAATCAGCTTTATTTTGGCAGCTCAAGAACAAGCCTTAGCAACAAACTGCATGAAGGCAAAAATTCAACATATTACCACCAACCTAAAATGTCACCTCTGTAATGAAAAAGATGAGACAGTCAACCACCTGATCAGTGGGGGCAGCAAAAGTTCACAAACTGACTACCTACAACGCCATGATCACATTGCTAAGATCATTCACTGGAAATTGTGCCAGAAGTTTGGGTTTGAGTACAGCAAAAACTACTGGGAACATCAGGTTGAGAAAGTTTCAGACAATGAGAAAGTCAAGATCTTGTGCGACTTCAGAATTCAGACTGACAGGCACTTGGCCTACAACACACCTGACATAACGATAGTTGAAAAGAAAAAAGCATGGTTCATTGACATTGCAATACCTGGTGATGCACAAATTGAAGATAAGCAGCAAGAAAAAAATCACAAAGTACAGGGACTTGCAAATTGAAGTTGAGTGACTGTGGAAAAAGAAATTGTGTGTTATCCCAATTGTAACTGGAGCCCTTGGAGCAATACCTAAAGAGCCACCTTGCTATTTAGAAATTCTAAGTTTACCGGACTTGAACATTCTGACTCTACCAAAAACCACCCCACTTGGAACAGCTTATATCCTCTAACGTTACCTGCACAGTTTCTAGGTCCTTGGTTAGGATTTGAACTGTTGAGCTATTAACCAGCCCCAAAGGCTGTGAATCTCACCAAAGATTAACCACATAATAATAATAAAGCAACTTTCTGGGACAGAATGATTTGATGGGGGGAAAATTGTTGGGAAGGCTAGGCACGTTGATCCCTTTAGACTTAGCTTCAGAATAAGTAGGGAGGGGTCAAAGAGGAACTCGAAGTTACACCATTTTTATTATTGGAAGAACAGAGAGAATAGATGAGTTTTACTCACCTGGGGGCAGTTCCCATACTTTGATGAAATAGCAATAGACCCGCGGTGTGAAACCCGTGGCCCACGAGCCAGATGCATCCCCTGCTGGCCATGCCCACAACCAGTTTAGCGAAGGGGGGAAAAGTTGTGATAAGTCATGTGACGACACGTGAGACCTACGGTTCCCCAACGTGGGCCCCACGCCCCACAGGGGGGTAATTTGATTTTTCATGGTGGCAATTTGAACCTTGTTTAAACCAAGTTAATGCCCTTTTAGGCTTCCTCTACATGAGCAGAGTTCACTTTTTGAGTAAAGTAAGAATTATATGTAACGGGGGGTGGGGGGGCATCTGGATTTTAGAGATGCTTAGGTAGGGCATGGCCAAAAAAAGGTTGGGAACCACTGAGTTAGACTTATATACTGCTTCATTGTAGTGCTTTACAGTCCTCTCGAAATAATTTTAAGTTCTAGCAAATGATTCCAAGTTTCCCCACAAAACATTTTCTAGGAATATAAATTCCCAATGTTCTTTTTCTTTTGCCAGAGATAATGTGAGAATTCCACCAGACTAGAAAATCTAATTAAGTTGGACTGGCGAGTAATTTTTGGATTCTTTCTCCTACATGTCTCCTAAGTGTAGTAGCTATGTAAATATCATGAGCATTTATTTGCAAGTGAAGAAAGGCTGGCTATAAGTCAAATAAGGTAGTCCTGACTTTTGACCACAATTTAATTTCCATTGCTAAGAAAAGTGGTTGTTAAATAAATTGCACCCAATTTCACAAAGGTTTTTGCCATGGTTGTTAAGCGAATCACTGCAGTTGTTAAGTGAATCACATGGTTATTAAGCGAATCTGACTTCTCCCATTGACTTTGCTTGTCAGAAACCAGCTGGGAAAGTCACAAATAACAATCAGAGAACTTGGGACACTGCAACTGTCATAAATACATACTGGTTGTCAAACATCCGAATTCTGATTACATGACTGTGAGTAAGTGTGAAGAATCCTCATAAGTCACTTTTTTTCAAAACTGTTGCAATTTCAGATGGGTGTAAGTTGAGGACTACCTATAACATAGGTAATAAAAAGAGTACGGTACATCCAATATGTATCCTGATTATGATTGTGTTCAGGACAGGCAACGTATCAAAGAAATTGAAGAACTGATTAAAGGGAGGACGACAGGGAATAAGGTGAAACCTCGTGTCCTCCTGATCCACACTGGTGGATCTACCATTAGTTTGTTCAGGACTTACAGTGAAATTCTCTCTCTCTCTCTCTCTCTCTCTCTCTCTCTCTCTCTCTCTCTCTCTCTCTCTCTCTCTCTCTTCTTACCTACCTACATACCTATCATCACTGGAGATGATAGGAGATCATCTAATCAAGGAGAGAAGCAACCTAGAACTAAAGAGAAATTTCCTGACAATGAGAACCATTAGCCAGCGGAATGGTTTGCCTTCAAAAGTTGTGGGTGCTCCATCACTGAAGGTTTTAAAGAAGAGACTAGATAGTCACTTGTCTGAAATGGTACAGGATCTCCGGCTTGAGCAGGGGGTTGAACTAGAAGACCTCCAAGGTCCCTTCTAGCCCTATTCTGATTCTGAGATTCTGATTCTTAGTCTTCAATTTCCATCTCTGCTAACAGAATGCTTAAGTTTGATTCTTTTAAGACAGGTGAAAGTCTTGGACAGACAACCACAAGTATTGAGCAATCCAGCACTGATGGTTTTCCAGCTGAAGCAACCAGAAAGAAGGCAGCTGGCAACATCATGAACATTCACAGTAAGCCATAAATCAAGTTTCGTACATCATATAAAATGTTATATATATCTCCCCCCCACCCCCTTTAAACCTTCTCAAACTCTTTTCCTTCTTTTTGGAGAATCACCCAAACGTCTTGATGTGATTAGATTTTTTTTTAAATTAAAAAAATAAAATAAATTTCCTGCCTGCAAATTCCTTCCTCCCAGGAGAATTTAAAGCAAAGTGCCAGTTCTTCTTTTAAGAATTTGGAGCAAAGTGCCAGTTCTTCTTCTAAAAATTAACTGTTTCCCCTGTAGCTTGTAGCCTCCGTTCCAATCTTTGGTATGCGACCAGATTTTAAAACCATACTCACCAAGAAACATTATAATCATGGAAAAGCAAAGGCACAATCACTCAAGAAAAACCTCAAAACCTGAATGTGCAGAAAAAATGGAATATTAACCGTAAACAAGATACAGGGGAACAGGATAAAATTGTGTTGTGTGCTTATATGGCATACTGACAAAATAATTTGGGTCAGATTGGTCCAGACTGATGTTTTTAGTTGATCTTATTTTGAGTCCATCTTTGCTGAATAGGCACAAGAAGGATAAGATTGGAATTACGTGTACAAGTACACCTACTAATATAAGGGTAGTCCTTCACTTACATCTATTTGTTTGTTGATCATTCAAAGTTACAACAGCACTGAAAAAGGGATTTTGGATTGTTTGGCATACTTATGACCGCTGCAGTATCCCCATGGTCACATGATCAAAATTGTATTTATGATGGTTGCGGTGTCCTGGGGACATGCGATCACTTTTTGTGACCTTCTTCTGACAAGCAAAGTCAATGAAGGAGGCAGATTCACTCAACGATGATAATGTTAAGTGATGATAATGATGTTACTAAGCTAACAACTGTGGGACGTGGCGGCTCAGTGGCTAAGATGCTGAGCTTGTCGATCAGAAGGTCGGCAGTTCAGCGGTTCGAATCCCTAGCGCTGCGTAACGGAGTGAGCTCCCATTGCTTGTCCCAGCTTCTGCCAACCTAGCAGTTCGAAAGCATGTAAAAATGCAAGTAGAAAAGTACGGAACACCTTTGGTACGAAGATAACAGCGTTCAGTATGTCTTCGGTGTTTAGTGTTTGGACAGCACCGGCTCTTCGGCTTTGAAACGGAGATGAGCACCGCCCCCTAGTAAGGAATGATTAGCACATATGTACAAGGGGAACCTTTACCTTTACCTAACTTAACAACTGCAGTGATTCACATAACAACTGTGGCGCAAAATGGAGCAAAAATCACTTGACAACTGTCTTGCTTACCAATGGAAATGTTGGGCTCAATTGTGGTTGCGCTCAGTTTGCAGTTTCAGCGAGAATCAGAAGGGATGATATTTATCTCCAGATCTGACTCTTACACGGACTACAGTGCTGAAGAAGAAAAAAAGCCAGAATCTCCATAACAAAATGGATGCTTCTTGTGTAGAATTGTGTGCACATTGGCATCCTTCTTGTTTTATTAGATGGAAATTTTGAAAGTTCAACACAACTGTAGGACACTACGTTTGGAGCAAGAATAGAAGGACTCTGAGTCAGTTTCCCACACCTCCATTTCATATAAGACGGAGAAAGAAATGGCTCCCCAGATGCTGCTAACGGATACATTCGGAGTAGACTCAATCATGTAATGCAGGGGTCCCCAACCTTTGCAACTTTAAGTCTGAAGGACTTCAGCTCCCAGAATTCTCCAGCCAGCAAAGCTGGCTGGAGAATTCTGGGAGCTGAAGTCCTTCAGACTTAAAGTTGCAAAGGTTGGGGACCCCTGATGTAAAGGATGCTGGGAATGGTCATTGAGCAACATCTGAAGAGTCATATATTCCCTATCTCTGATCCAAGGAATTTGAGCATTCTGCTTTCTCGAAGACCTACAATCCAAGAAGACAAGAACAGGTTGAACAATGCTATAACTCTAAATAACACTACATGAGGTGTTACATCACATCAGTGCTATCACACTGGAAACCACACTGCATATCGGGCATTAATACAATCAAACGAGTCCAGAGATATTTCATGAGAAGAGTCCTCCACTCCTCTGCTCGCAACAGAATACCTTCTGCCACCAAACTTGACATTTGGGGCTTAGACAACTTAGAACTACGCCGCCTTCGGTCTGACCTAAGCGTAGTGCATCAAATGATCTGCTACAATGTCCTACCTGTCAATGAATACTTCAGCTTAAACCGCAACAACACGAAAGCTCACAATAGATACAAACTTATGTTAAACCCTTCCAAACTTGATTGCAGAAAATAAGACTTCAGTAACAGAATTGTCAATGCCTGGAATGCACTACCTGACAATGTGGTTTCTTCCACACACACCCCAAACTTTAACCTTAGACTGTCTACTGCTGACCTCACCCCATTCCTAAGAGGTCTTTAAGGGGCGTGCATAAGCACACCAGCAGGCCTACCGTTCCTGTCCTAATATTCTCTTGTATCCGTGTGCATTTCACGTATTCATAATCACGTTTATACGTATATCTGTTATCTAATTCATGCTTGATGAAATAAATAAATAAATAAATAAAGGTCATCATGCAAAAATGAGTTTTTTCATCTTCACTGCCCACACCTCTGATACCCCTTGACTTCTTTCAGTATTCTGAATCAGACCAGTCATTAGAATCATGAACTTAATCAACACGCACTTGGTTTTATACAATGTTTATTTGAATATAACAAGGGGATATATATATGTCCTGTGTAAAAGAGACTGACCAAACACAACATTACTCTGGGGCATTAACCTTCCCAAAAGCCCTCTTAAATAGATGGCTTCTCAATAATCAACTGAAATCAAAATTCTCTGTAGCCACTCAGTGGTCAGGCTATCCAAATCCATGCCTGGGATTCATTATCTGCCTCATCTTAAAGCGGATCATTAGATCTCGTAAAATTAGCTCCAGGAAAATTCCAGCATCAGGATCTGATTCTTCACCGATATTGTACTTGGTCACAGACAACTATCAGGATTTTGGAATCACATGGAAGGTCCAGTCTAATCTTTAGGCAAAATCTAGTAATTACTTTATAAAGCAGGTACCATTAAAAGCAGTGGCAGCTTTCTATTCCTTGGTCGACAGGGCACTGTGTTACTATGCGACTCCTAAACTAATCTGATGCCTTAGATCAGGAGTCTCCAACCTTTGCAACTTTAAGCTTTGCTGGCTGGAGAATTCTGGGAGCTGAAGTCCTTCAGACTTAAAGTTGCAAAGGTTGGAGACCCCTGCCTTAGATATACCAGAAAACAACATTTGGTCACCAACAGTGAAAAGAAAATGCAACTGTATTTCCACCTTATTGTTCTTCACCTCAGGCAGAAAATGTCTTGGGCCATCCTTGAACTTATGTATCTGTGGTGGAAAAAACCTCTTTCCCTAGTATTGCATTGGAGCATCTCCAAATTACCATAGAAAATTAGCATCCATGAGTATAAACCAACAATTTACACTCGGCAACAGACTGATCCAATTATAAAGCAGATGTCTGAGCGAGGAGCAGAGCAAAGTGTGTGCCCACAAACATGCATGTACTGTATATATACACAAGGAAGACATTCCTCCTGCTGAGACATCTTAAGATAGCTTCTGAAGGGTCCTGGAGAGGCAGACTATCCCTTAGCTATGCAAGTTCTCCTGAGGAAGAACAAATGAAGAGAGCTTTGTGTCAAGTTTACACTTAAAAAAACACAACCAAGCTGATCATTCTCTTCAAAATTATCTCAAAAGGAAACTACAACTCAGCAGGAAGAGCATAAACTTCATGGCTGATCTCTAGCCTGCGTTCATTACATCTATGGAGACATGAGGAGAGATGTATCAGATACACTCTGAAAGGCGAAGGGCCCAATCCTTTGGCTGATATATATTTGGCCGGGGGGGGGGGGGGGGGAGATTGGGGCACGGAGCAGGAGGGTGGCTGTGGCACTTGTACAAATAGAAATGGAAATTTTATTTCATATTAAGCAACGGAGTAATGAGTTGCCAGTTGGCCTAGCAGCAGACCAGATGTTTGGTTTCATTTGGATATTAGAATTTTAAAGTAAATTTATCAATTCATTTCCTCTCCATACATCTTCTCTACTGGCATGGTCCACATCTAGATTGCCAAGCTCAAAATCAGTACCAGGTAGCTCAGGATTTACAACCACAACTGAACCCCAAATTTCCATTGCCAACAACAAGATAGTGGTTAATTGAATTCTGCCTCAGTTTACGAGCTTTCTTGCCACAGTTATGTGAATCACTAAAGTTGTTAAGTTAAGTGACAGGGTTGTTAAGTGACTCTGGTTTCCTCATTGACTTTGCTTGTCAGGAAGTCGCACATTACCCAGGGAGACTGCCACCGTCGTAAGTACATGCCAGTTGTCAAGCATCTGAATTTTGTTCATGGGACTTTGAGGATGCTGCAACAGTCATAAGTGAGAAAAATGGTCATAAATCACTTTTTTTAGTGCCATTTTAAACGTTGAATGATCACTAAGTGAATGGTTTCAAACTGGGGACCAACTGAGTCCCGAAAGGGAGAAGGGCAGTATAGAAATTAAATAAATAAATAAATAAATAAATAAATAAATAAATAAAATCTGTACAAGATACCACATGCTACGCATAGGAGACTTCAGAATACAGGCATGGCTTCTCTAATACCATCTTCCCATACGCTAGCATGAAGATAAACATTAATGTGTGTGTGTGTGTGTGTGTGTGTACGTGACGATACCTCCCGCCTACCAGACATCTGGAAACCAGCACTAGCCAACAAACGAGCCCCACCCACCACCCAGGCCATTACAATACAAAAGAACAACGAACACACAGCCAGCACCAATCAGCGCCAATCTACCAATCATGATACAACTACACAGCCAATCAACCCACTCACAGCAACAAAGTCAGCACTCCCCCCCACCCCAATATTTATAGAAAGACGGCAGCTCTGAGGCCGAAAATGCCAGCCTGAAGATGGTGAGTGAGACCTCGTCGAAACGTTGCCAAGACAATTTCAATCTTACACGGGAAAAGACCCGAATATAGCAATATATATATATATATATAAATAGCTTTCTGCCTGGATGGCTCCTAGGGTGAGCCGAAAGACAGAAAAGGGAAGCAGTTCTGCTCCCTCCCATATTTGGGGCATACCAGGGTGTTGTGACACAATATATACTTATTCCCCTGGCTCAGCTGATCAAGGAGGAGAACTTGTGGCCTAGTGACAATTACAACTGCCTCACATGTAATACTTCGCAGATTCAAATCCTAGTTATGGCTAGCTGATGAGAGCTAAACAGCTTGAAATTTACTAGTCTCCCTTTATTTTTTCAGCACAAACGTGACACACACACACACATACACACACACACACACATATTCCCCATCATAATATCTCATCTTCACTCATTCTTGCAGTGACCAGCTTCATGGAACATTCATTCCAAAATGGTAGCTTCCATGTTGTAAACCACAAAAGTATGTCGACTGATTTCATTCTAACATAGTTTCCTACATCACTGTGCCACGTATACTAGAATTTTTATAAATCACAGTGATTAATATAGAAATAACAGAGATTACGGGACCTAAGATTGGATCAATGAGGATTCATGTCTGAAAGAACATGCTGTGATTTGCAGGACGGTGCCAGCATTACAAAGGCTCCCACAGCAGATCTAGTAATGGAAGGCAAGAGTGAAATTGTCATGGCTTAAGTAGATTCCTCACAAATTGGCCAACACTTTTTACATTCCCTCACAAATTATTATGGGGTTCTTCCCCCCCCCCCCCCCCCCGGCCTTTCTCCATAAATTAAACACTGAGTGGCTTTGCTAAATCCAAACGTAAGTCACGATTAGAGAGCGCCTATTAAAATCAATGGTGTGTGTGTTAATCACACAGTCCATTTGTCCAATTGTTTTAAAAAAATATGATCTGCATGGGGGGGGGGGGGTTTCCATGGCTCAAAAAGTATTTTTGGATCTTCTTCGTATAGAGAGAAACTTCTAATATAGAAAAGAGGATTATGAAAATGAAAGGGAAATTGATTGAGGTTTATAGGTGATCTGCTATTTTATACCAGGTGTTCTTGGTGAATCACCCAGATATTAATGTCATAGGTGTTGTTGAACATTTTCCATCATGAAACGTGTGTGTGTGCGTGTGCGTGTTCTTAGTAAAAGTTGTTTAAAAATTTTATTTGATATCTGTGGTTATATATCTGGACCGTTTTTCACACTTAACGACTGTTGTAGCATCTCCATGATCATGTGATCAAAATTTAGGCGCTTGGTCACTGGCATGTATTTATGATAGTTGCAGTGACCCTGGGTCCTGGGATCGCCCTTTGGCACCTTCCCAGCTGTTTTCTGACAAGCAAAATCCATGCAGGTAGCCAGATTTACTTAACTGCATGATTCACTTAACGACTGCAGGGATTCACTTAACAACAGTGGTAAAAAAGGTAAAATGGGACACAACTCACCTAGCAATGTCTTGCTTAACAATTGGGGCTCAATTAGGTCAAGGACTATATGTAATAAAATGGTAGACTGGTTAAAGACAAAGGATATTTAAAAATATTTTTAAACAAATCTTATCCCTCTGAAACAATTTCAAAATTGACATTTTCATAGTTTTATTGCACTGCTTCCCAAATGTGATAAAGCTAGAAAGTCCAAGTTATATTTTATGTTTTTTTTAAACTTTGCTTTGGTTTTTTTAAAGGAAAAATCAACTTATTTTTAGGGTCTCCTCTGTCTCGTATGTTAGACAGATTTTCCATGTAGCTGAAAAAACAATACAGGAGCCAAGCATTCAAATAGCAACTTGTCTAATTTGTTCAGCCTTGCTGTGATTATCTCACTGTTATTTATGTCCAGGGCAATCCAGAGACCAAGGAGAGTCTGAATTACTACCTGCGTGATTCTAACAAAACTCTTCCAACTTTTTTCTGAAAGTGATTTTGGAGCTGCAGTTCTCCCCAAAGATCAAGCTACCAATAAACTGTCCAAAATCCAAAGTACTTAAGTATGGGGATAATCTCAATGTTTAAAAAAGAACTGCCCAAACACTTTCTAGGAGGGACTACCGGTCATTAAACAGGACAGTCTTAGGGAAAACTGTTTGGAAAGATTTTATTTGGTAGCTTTCGGACTTGAGCTCTAAAATATTTTAGTAAGAGGAGAAAAACCCTTAATACATTTGATTACAGGATCGAGCAATTCCAAAAGGAATTAGACATTGAAACAGCATCATTACTCAAGGGTTTCTACTAATAAGTATTAAAATATAGAACTTGTTAAAGCGTTAAAAAAAACAAAACGATTTAAAACAAACATGCAAATCATTTCTCTGATAACAGTTTCAAAAGATTAACCTCCCTACTGATCCAAATCTCTGTTTAGATTAATACAACCGATGTCTTTGTAGCCTCTCTATGGTCAACTCCAAGGAAGGGAACCCTTCCTCCCTAGGAGATTGGCTCTATGGTCAAGGTGCCATGAAGAAACTTTGGTAACATGCCTTGCTTTGACCCAAGACCATTATTTCACATCCAGCACTTATGAGATGATATGAGAAATGCCTTTTGTGTTCTTTTCTACAACTCTTTGAGGTTCTTGAAGACTGCCATCATAATCCCACTGTCTTCTCTTGCCAAGGCTAAATTTGCCCAGTTCCCTCCATCTCCTCATGGGATTTAGCTGCCAATCCCATGATTTATATTCGCTGCCCATTGGTTAAATCACTTCAGAATTTTCGGACTCTTCCCTATACCAGTGAAAGCCTAAAATCACATCTGCGTTTCCGACAGCCATGTGGCATGGTTGACATAGACTCAACTTGTGATCCTCTTTGACTGCCAGATTGAGTATGATTGCCAACCCATGCATGCCCCTTTTCTAGTGTTGTGCACGTCCATTGTATCACCTGCAAATTTAATATCCACTTAATTGTCCAAATTAGGACCAATCCCAGGCAAAAACACTGGCAGGGAAAAGCAAGTTCAGATAAAAGGCATTAGTTCTTGTAGCAACCAGCTGGGATCAGCAGTTTAATCATTGTGACACTCCCTCCCCCTCTCCTTAGATGGAAATGCAGAGGACCTGAGGCAATGGAATAGCCAATTTCTCTTCTTTCCCACACCTCTCTGTCTTTTTGATCCCATCTTTGGGTCAAAGAGCCTTTTAACTACCACCTAAGCTTTTTGTTTGTCGACAGTCGACAGCAGACACTGACAGAAACAAGCCAGGCAAGCCTTCTTAAATTCACTGTGGATTTAAGCACATCTGGTTTGGCTGGACTATAGACAAGGCTTTTATCATCTACTACTTTGTTAATATACTCCAAAGAGTTCAGATAGTCCTATTTACCTAAGAATAATCCTTCTGCTCTGGTGAAATCTCACCAAGCACCGAACCTATTAGCTATCACAACTAATGAAGCTAATGAAGGTTTTGTTGTCTTCCTCCAACCTTAAGTGTGATCCATCTCTAAGTAAGACAGTTACTTGGAAGCAGAATCACAAGTACATATTGTCCCTGAACCACCCAATAAATTGGCAACAATGAACATGAGAAAAGCCTGGTGGAACAGGCCAATGGCCCGCCCAGTCCAACTGAGTGGCCAACCAGATATATCCAGGAAGCTTGGAAATATCAAGGCAAGAACATTCTTCCACTTTGGCTTCCTGACAGCTGAGACTTAATGTATGGTGTCTGTAATGCTGGAAGTAGTAAATAGCCAACCAACTAATACCTATTGATTGCCTGATCCTCCAGGAATTTATCCAGCCTCCTTAGTGGCCCCATGGGATAAAATTCCAGGTCAGCTTTGTGCTTTGCAAAGAAATACATTGTTCTGCTAACAGTAGATTTTCATGAGTCTAGTTTTAATGGGTGGAATATGGTAGGGTAGGGTAGAATAGAGTAGAATAGAGTAGAATAGAGTAGAATAGAGTAGAATAGAGTAGAATAGAATAATTGGTCAAGTGTGATTTGACACACAAGGAATTTGTCTCCAATACAAGTCCAAGACTTAACATCGTGAAACAGTGGGAAAAAACATATCTTCATCCACAGGTTCCAATGCTATGAATGATCTCAAGTATTATCATCTTCTCTGACCCATCTCGGTCCAGGCTAAAAAACTCTTAGCCAGTGGTGAAATTCAATTTTTTTTAACTACCCGTTCTGTGGCCGTGGCTTGGTGGGCATGGCAGGGGAAGGATACTGCAAAATCTCCATTCCTACAAGCCAAAGGTGGTATTTGCCAGTTCTCCGAACTACTCAAAATTTCCGCTACCGGTTCTCCAGAACCTGTCAGAACCTGCTGAATTTCACCCCTGCCTCAGACCCAAGAGTCTTTCCTTGTAGGGAAGCTTCTCTTCTTGCTTCAGCCGTCCCTTCTTACAGCTTTTCCAGCTGTGCAGTATCCCTTTTCAGATGTGGTGACTAAAACCGTACCCGGGCTCCAAGTGCAGTCTCATCACAGATGTATATAAAAGGCATTACTCTATTGGCTGTTCTATTTTCATCCTATCCTAAGATGCCAAGCATGGGATTTGTCTTACTGATTGCAATTGCACCCTGTGTTTGACATTTTCATTGAGCTGTCCACCATGACGTCAAGATCGCTCTCCCGATTGCTCAGTGCCAGCTCAGATTCCATTAATATGAATGCTGGAAGGGCTAATGGGCATCTCTTTGCACTTGTTGACTTCCAACTCAATTTGGCATTTTGCCACTTATTCCCTCCCCCCCATAATTTGTCATTTTGACACCCAGACATCCAGTTCTCTGTAGAAAGCCCTAACCATGCTATAGCTCATAGAAAACATTAGGAACTTCAAATACAAGTAACCAAATTCACCAAGCAGCTACAATACCTTGTCTTGGTTTCTCTCTATGGAGAGTCTCAATTCACCAAGTGATAGTTGTCCCAAAAGTGCTTTTTCAAAATGCAAGTGGATTTTCTTGCTTTGCTTTGTTTTCCTTGAAAATGTTTTGCTTCTCATCCAAGAAAGCTTCACTAAAGAAGCTTCTTGGATTTGAAGCAAAACGTTTTCAAGCAAAAAAACCCAAGAAAGTCCACTTGCCTTTTGAAAAAGCACCTTTGGGACTTGTCTTAGCTTACAATTTCCAAACTCTTCTCATGTCTCATGATAGACAAACCTGCCTATATGACACATAACATCCTATTGCCAATGATTAAATTACTCTTTTATACTATATACAATCAACATCTATATTGTTTCTTCATCTGGTAGGTTCTGGAGCAACGCAAGAACTTTCTTTGCAGTAGTTGGGATGAACTGCAGTCCTACAACATCTGAAGGATCCTGGTTTAAGGATGGTCAAGAGGTGTGAATAACACTTGCTTCCTCCATATGAAGACACCCAATATGGACTTCCACATTTTTTCCTTTTATCTCATGATTCTCTTCTGACCAATGGTTGAATCAAGACAAGGCCCATGAAGGGGGCTTTTAAAGAGTTAATTATTTAAGTCAAAAATAGAAAATGTCTTCACTTCCAGATTTTGATTTAGCTGGAATGCATCCACAGGAAGTCCTCTGACTTACAACCATTTCTTTAGTGACCGTTCAACGTTATATTTATGATGGTTGTGGTGTCCTGGGGTCATGTGATCACTTTTTGTGACCTTCTGACAAGCAAAGTTAATAGGGAAGCCAAATTCACTTAATCGTGTTACTGATTTATCAACTGCAATGATTCACTTAACTACTGAGGCTAGAAAGGTCATAAAATGGGGCAAAACTCACTTAACAACTGTCTTGCTTAGCAATGGAAATGTTGGACTCCATTATGGTCGTTAAGTCAAAGATTACCTCGTGTCTGCACATACACATGTAAACGTGGACTGTAACTTTCTTTTGCTCTGATTCATATGCACTTAGTCTGACTGATTAGAAAGGTATCAGTTTAAATAACGAAAACCTGTGCAGAAGGCTAGTCTGAATCCCAAATGATAGTTAGGGTGCCCTTGACTGTGCTGCCCTAAATTTTATTTTTAAAATATACAGCAATAACATGCCTATAGAAAAAGAACTGCCACTGAGTATAATGGAGATTTACGCTTAGGTAAATGTGCCTGAGATTATAACCTAAATCACTTGTTCACATTTCTCAACACCAGACAAATCAATACAAACATAGCACAACAAAATGAGAATAAGAAAAGGAATGCTAAAAAGCAATGGAACTGAATTGTTTAAAAACCAACATCGGTTTGCCACTACAATATAGAAGCAAATGAAGTCCTAAGGAAAAAATAAATAAAACAGATTCAACACTCCACTGAGGGCAACACCAGATGGCTTTGACACAGAGGTAGGTTTCTGCTGGTTCGGTCCAGATCAGGTAATGGCGGAGGCAGCAGGCTCCGCCCACCCATCGGACACTTCTGCGCATGCACAGAAGCAACGAGCGAACCAGTAGTAAAAAAAAAAAATAGAAACCCTGACAACAGCAAAGTCTCCAAAAACTCTTTTAGAGTTTTAGATGGTGAATGATGGCCCCTTTATGACTTGTGGACTTCAATCCTAGAATTCATGAGCAAGCGTGGTTGGCTCAGGAATTCTGACAATTGAAGTCCATAAGTCCACTCCGCTTTAGAAGAAAGTTCCTGCCATCACTCTTATGTCTCTCACCTAAGGGATGCCAGATGCCCTGTTCATGTGGAAGACAGGCAACAACTTGGCCTGCAAGGCCCTAGCAGCCTCTTCTCAGTTCCTGAGTGCCAGCTGCATGTATGAGAAGGGAAGAAGGCTGAACGGAGCAGCTTAGCTTTCCTTAAGCTGGTGCCTCCGGAAATACAAGCTGGCTTGGCCACTGGGAGTTCTCACACATTTACAGGGCACTAGGCTGAGGAAAGCGGAGGTAAGGGCTTCCCATTACATCAGTCCTTCTCAGAGGACGACTGATCCTATGGGAAAGATCCTCTGGATTGATTCGATCCATGTGGCTGGGCCATTCAAGCCTCTCCAACCACCTAGGATTCTCTCAAGAGTTTACGACTCTCCCAGGAGCGGGGAAATGAGCTGAAATAGCACTGCTCTGACATATCCATGCTGACATCTGTGTCTCTGGCATCTGTGACTCTCTCATTTTGGCTTAGAGATTTTTAGTCACTCACGAAGCATAGGATGGGCTCCTTAAATCTTCGCCAGCCACTATTTTCCTTCAAACTTTCCTCAACCTGAGCTTCCTTGGCTGGGATGAGTCCATCTTGAACCAATTTTATATATTTGACAAGTACTGGCAGTCCACGACGTAGGACCACAACCGAGCCCAACATTTCTGTTGTTCAGCGAGACATCGTTATAAGTGAGTTTGGCCTCATTTTACGATCTTTCTTGCCAAGTCGTTAAGCGGAGCACTGCAGCTGATAAGCGACTAACCCGGATGTTAAGTGAATCTGGCTGCCCCACTGACTTGTCAGAAGGTTGCAAAAACCGATCCCCTGACCTTGGGACAGTGCAACGGTGGTTAAGTATGAACCAGTTGCCAAGTCTCTGAATTCGAATCACGTGATTGTGGGGAAGGCTTCAAAGGTCGTAACTCTGAAAAACGGTCCTAAGCAGGGGTGGGCTGCTGGGAGCTCAGGAGAACCTCTCGTTAAGATTCTGTGCAATTTGGAGAACCTCCAAATCCCACTCCTGGATGGCCCCTCCCCTCCCAGGAGTCTCCACGCGACCCGTTTTGGATGCAGGGAAGTGCCGGGCGCACGCAGAGGCTCAGGGAGGGCAAAAACCGGGAAGCTTGGGCAGGTCGGAAATGTTGAGGTCCTCGACTTACGACCGGTCCTCGACTTACGACCGGCCGCAAGTCTTTGACCTCAGCCTGAAAGGCCAAGCAACAGCCAATCGCGTCTGATTGGCTAAGACGCGACTGGCTGAGCCTGGGTTACTAGGCTGCCTGATTGGCTCCCTGCTTGACAGCTCCTGTATAAATAGCTGTCAAGCAGGGAGTACCCTGTCTACCGCACTTTTGTTCTTTTCTTATACTACAGTTCTGTTTTGTGTGTTAATTGCCAATAAACGGCTGTTGGTTTAAACCTACCTGTGTCGAACTCCCTCTGTCCACGAAACTTAACAGG
This sequence comes from Rhabdophis nuchalis, assembly GCA_039707465.1. NCBI lineage: Eukaryota > Metazoa > Chordata > Lepidosauria > Squamata > Natricidae > Rhabdophis > Rhabdophis nuchalis. The sequence continues at coordinate 176,734,830 of CM077646.1, read as the reverse complement.
AAATGGGCCCGTTTCCGGCTTCCAAAGCCTGGGGAGGCTATTTTCACCCTCCCGGAGGCTTCCAAAGCCCAGGGAGGGGGAAAAAAACCCCTACTGTGGTGCAGGAGGCAGACTAGGCCACGCCCACCATGGCCACGCCCACCCAGCAACCAGGCAGAGAATCCCCTATGCTAAAATCTTTGAAGCCACCCCTGGCCCTAAGCCACTTTTTTCAGTGCTGCTGTAAGTTTAAATGGTTACTAAATGAACTTTTGTACATCGAGGACTACCTTTACAGGGTTTCAACTTTGAGTTACTGGGTGGGGAAACACGAGTGCGCAAGAGGGAGATTCGGTCTGCCGTAACTCCTGCGAGGGCCGGAGAGGGTCAGGAAGGGTCAGGAAGGAAGAGGGGACAGGAAAAAAAAGGAAAAGCAAAGGAATATCTTCCTCTGGACCCAGCAAAGGGTTAATGTCTAAAATAAGCATTGTTAGAAAGCCAAGAAAACCTGCTCTCACTTGTCCTTTGGGAGAAAGGGATTTGTGGGCAGGAAACCAGGGTTTCTTATTTATTTATTTGGGGCTATTTGTCCAACTGTGCATCTACGAGGTGCAAAGCTGCGATCAATCACAAAGCAATGCTGGATAAAGATATCCCTGCATTTGTGTGTGTGTGTGTGTGTGTTTCTTTTTTTCAAAAAGCAAACTGAAACCACAGCCGCTGGGACTTTAGAAGGGGAGGAGGTATAAGTAGCAGAGAAAAATTGACCTTTCCCAGACTTTCATTTCTCCCGCATTTCCAAGATTCGGCGTGGCTGCAGGAGCATGTGGTTTGGGTTGTTGCCATTGACGTAGCAGAGAGCGCTAGATTCATGCTCGGGCAACCAGTGAACGCGAGCAACTGCAATTGCAACCAGTGAACATGAAAAAAAAAAAAGCCACCTCTCACCTCTGATGGAATCCCAATCTTGGCTTCTGCTTCAAATTTGAGGACAAACTAGTGTCATTTCTGTTTTTTTTCCCCTTCCTGGCTACTCTTTAAAACAGGGTTTCTCAATCCTGGGAACTTTTAAGGCCGTGATGGCGAACCTGTGGCAAGTGTGCCAGAGGTGACACCCAAGCGCGCTCTCTGATGGCGTATGCACCATCGCCCCAAGTCAGATCTCCATGGCGTTTCTTATGTGAGCTTGCTTTCCTGCAAACGACAAAACAGAAGCTTACAAAAAAACCTCTTGCCACGCTACTGGTGTTGGGATGCCCTGCCTCCCGCTGACCAGCGGGTCTTCGGGTCTCTACTGCGCGTGCGCACGGTCATGCATGCGCACACACCTTTCAGTTTGAGCATGCGCCCGCAGTTTGGGCACTCAGTGTCTAAAAGGCTTGCCAACACTTTTCTAAGGCATATGCAGACTTCCCAGAAATCCCTGCCCAGCCATGCTGGCTGAGGAATTCTGGGAGTTGAAGTCCTTCAGACTTAAAAGTTGCAAAGGTTGGAGACCCCTCTCTTAAAGTTCCCAAGGTTGCGAAACACCACTAGAAACACAAAGCAGGATCCCATCCTATAGTTACTGGCATAGCCACTGTGCTAAAAGTGTGGCTGTGATTTATTGTCCAAATTAACAAAGATGAAATAGCCTTCCTAGTTCGCATTTGCAAGATCCTGACGTTCTGTAATTTTAGGCTGGCAGACTATACATGCAGGGCACATTATTTTATTACTTGATAAATTCCCTAAAAGTCTAGACAGTTCATTTAAATTTAGCAAGAGGACTGTCTGGGTCATAAGCGGAATAAATAAATAGAAAGTATTTTTTTCCCCAGAACCATCTAATGGAAGTTGATGTAATATCATTAAGTGTGAGGAGCATCACTGCACAAGCATTATCAAACATTTGTTTGCCCTGACGAACAAATCACATTGGTTGATGAACAAGGAGGCGCTGCATTATTAAAGCTTGCCAAAAATAACCCCGCGATTAATAGATATCTGACGCCATTAAAGCAAAGCTGAGGGGAAAAAATGCAGCTCAGATCTCCACTGTAATTAAATACATTGGAGAAAGTTTTGGGCTGCATTCTTGTGAAAGTTTGGAGTGTATCGAAGGGGAGAGGTGAAATGGAGACAGGTTTACTCCAGTGTGAAGATTTAAGGTAAGAAAAAGACATATATGGATGCGAGCAGTCATATCCCAGAAAAAGCTATTAATCTTTTTTATTGGGAGACATTGGAATTTTTGATCATGCAAAAAGATATTTTTGGAAACAAGTTTAAGAGGACTGTCTTTCTTTTTTGCTTTGTCAGTGTCTTTTAGATATTGTTTTACTAACCTGTTTCCCTGAAAATAAGACCTCCCAGGCAATGGTGGGTTCCAGGAGGTACGCCCTGGTACAGGCCTATCGGTGGCAGCGGCTCCCAGAATGGTGTTTCCGTTGGGCCCACCCTCGTTTCTTACCTCTTTTTAAGCTACCGGGCCATTTGTGCACGCACAGCGTACGATGCCTGTGCAACGCTCCGCCAAGCAGCTGGAGCTTTGCAGGGCGGTGGGTGCGCATGCGCGTACAGTGTGCGCACATTTGGTGGACCTCTGGCCCCCTTGCAGCGTGCTGGTTGCGACGGGATCTGGAACTCACCACTGCTCCCCAGATAATAAGACCAATCAGGCTTTGGAGCGCATGCGCCCTCCCATAAACCCTCCCCAAAAATCTTGCAACGCAACAGCCATAAGGTGACCACGCTCGCCGCTTCCTGCACATCAAAAATAATGAGACTTCCCCAAAAATAAGGCCAATTGCTTATTTCGGGGTTGAAAAAAAAAAAAGACCCTGTTTTGTTTTCTGGGAAACATGGTATTATTAGAGAATATTTGTAGTGCAAGGTTGAAATGAGAGGTGCTTGGTGCTCTTTGGGCTTGTCTGTTTTCTTCAGATGTTTCATTACCCAACTAGATAACATCATCAGGGCTGATGTGTTGATCAGAGCACTGATGATGTTCCCTGGACTGGATGAAAACAACTGCAAGAAAAGAACCAAACTCAAGACAGCACCAAGGACCCCTTGTTCATTTTTAAAATGCCTTGTCTAAAAGCTGAACCACATAATCTTCAGAGGTAAGGAAGGAAAAAAATCAGCTGGAAAGTTATATTACCTTGAAACCTCTATGAAAAGGTGGAAGAAGGAAAGAGAAAAAAATTCCAAGTGTTCTCATTAGGAGAGGGAGTCCACCATGTGACAGAGTGTAATAAATAGATTATCGGTCAATTGTCCTGATTTGTGTCATGTTATATTTCAACTACTAGAATTTACGGATGGGCTTGTCACTTTTTACCTTCTCAGCAATGAATGATTTCCATACCCTTAATGAATGAATGAGGACAAGGAGAAAAAAGCTTATGGACACCCAAAAGAAAACAACCACACATTTTTCTAACATACATTTTGACAACTTGGGTTAGCCAACATATGCCTCCTGTGATTACAGCAAGCCAACAATCCAAAAGTGAACACCTGCAATTCCCATTTGTAGAATGGAAGTCTTTGTGAAAAGTAAGTAGAAAACCAGGATATTTAGAGAACCTGGACCAGTTGTGGATCAAAGGCAGCTAATTGTACAAGTAACAAAAATAGAGCACACATTGATATTTTTTTTTGCCTCCTGACATTACAGTTATGATGGCAAATCAGCCAAAACCACATTCCATACCCCGTTTCCCCCAAAATAAAACCTCCCTGGATAATAAACCCAAGCGGGTTTTTGAGCGCATGCACTAAAATAAGCCCTCCCCTAAAATATTTAACCGCATGCGCAGCCAATCCCTGCCATTTCCTGGGGGGAAAGGGGGGGAAATGCCCCATGTGTCCCGACCTGCACCTGCCATCCACGCGGAGGCTGCTCCTGCAAACCCTAGCTACTGCGTTCCTTCTTAGTGGCGGCCGCAAAAAGAGCAGCAGGCCCAACAAGGTTAGGGCTGGCAAGAGTGTGCCAGAAACAGAGGCACAACTTCCAGCCCTCTTTGGATCAGCTGATCCGTGAGCTGAGATTAAGGAGCCTCCTGCACCTCAATAAGACCTCCTGAAAATAAGGCCAACATTTATTTCGGGGGTCAAAAGAAAATAAGACCCCGTCTTATTTTTGGGGAAACATGGTAGTTTTTGTTTTTCCACAGCTGTGCAGATACAAGATTTTAACAATATGCTGCAGTCCTTAAATTATCTGCAAAAGCTTTCTTCAGCCCCAATAATAGATGGTCAATTGTAAACAATGAACCTTCCTCTCCCGAAATCTACATGACACCTAAGTTGTGGCTTGCTGAACCAAGAATTGTAAGAAGAAAAACAAAACCACTTGCAGACCCATCATGCCCTAAGATCTCAATTAGTCTGGATCAAACTCGGTTTTCAATGCACAACTCTGGAAATTATGAGATGGGAAGACAGAACATAGAATAGTAGAGTTGGATGGAAGATGAAGACCAATCTTATGCCTTTGACAAGGGAGTCATGTGGGTGAAGGTTGACAAAACCAGAACGCCTCTTCTGAAAGATGAAAAAATAAAAAACATTAATTGTGGTTGGCCTTCAAACATACGCTTCCCTCTTCGATCACATGTTTTATTTTCAAGAAATCCATGACTAAAATCCATTTTAGTCATGCGGGGGGGGGGGGGGGGGAGGCAGAGGAAAAAGGGGGGATTATATTGCAGCCTGAGTTTTTTTTCCCCCTCATATCTTCACAACTTGATTCAAGGTCTTCAAGGTCTTGACGACCATCTTCAAAGCGCTCCATGGCTCGGGGCCTAGTTATATGCGAGACCGCCTTCTGCCCCATACATCCCTTCGGCCGATCCGCTCCCACAGAGAGGGCCTTCTCAGGGTACCGTTGGCCGGGCAATGCCGTCTGGCGACACCCAGGGGAAGAGCCTTCTCTGTGGCGGGCCCAGCCCTTTGGAACGACTTACCCCCTGAACTGCGCACCATCACCGACCTCCGCCTCTTCCGTCAGTGTCTAAAGACACATCTTTTCCAACAAGCCGGCCTAGCCTAACCTCCCATGGGGACTTTTTAGTGAGTTTTAAATTGGGATTTTAAAATTGGTTTTAGCATAGGATTAGATTAATTTAATATATTTTTTAATTATGTATTTATTGTTTATATGTTTTTACATTCCTGTGCGCCGCCCTGGGTCCTCTGTGGAGAAGGGCGGGATATAAATATAAATAAATAAAATAAATAAATAAATTCAATAAAACTTTTCACAAAGCAGGACAATCTCCATGGCAGGCACCTCAGCTCCTCTTTTTCCTTAGCAAATGTGGTTGCCCCCTTGCTTTGAAGCAGGGCTGGGGAAACTGCAGGCCCACCTTTCGACTCCTGGAGCCCTCCAAGTTGCACCATGAACACCTGCTGGCAAATGATCGATTTGGGGCAGTTCTTTTTTTGGTTTCTTTTTTAAAAGGCTGAAAACTCGCTCTAGTTTTAAAAAAAAATGGGGGGGGGGTGTCTTTGCACCCTTCCTTCAAAAACCGTTCATTTTAACCCTCTCTTTTAATCACACAAGTATATCATTGCTATGCCTGCTGGAGTCATACGATATCAAACTTTCAGAAGGGTGAGGACAAGTGGGCACTAGATACAAAAAGCTTGCTCGGTCACGCACACAATATACCTTTCTACCAACTTTCTTATTTGCTGACTTTCTTTGTTGCTATCACCAATCTGCAAATAGCAGTGCAAATAGTAGTTAAAGGTAAAGGTTCCCCTTGCACATATGTGCTAGTTGTTCCTGACTCTAGGGGGCGGTGCTCATCTCTATTTCAAAGCCCGAGAACCAGTGCTGTCCGAAGATGTCTCCGTGGTCATGTGGCCGGCATGACTAAAGGCCAAATGCGCACGGAACACTGTTACCTTCCCACCAAAGGTGGTTCCTGTATTTCTACTTGCCTTTTTACATGCTTTCGAACTGCTAGGTTGGCAGAAGCTGGGACAAATAACGGGAGCTCACATACACAGCGCTAGGGATTTGACTTGCTGACCTTTCTGATTGACAAGCTCAATGTCATAGCCACTGATCCATCTCATCCCAAGTAGGAGTTACTGCGATCCAAACATATGGCTCCCCCAAATTCTTTTCCCGCCAACCCCCAATTATATTTAAGGCAGGGCACTTCAGTTTTACAGGATGGAAACAATGAACACGATCATTTACCCAAAACATATCCGTTTAAGTTTCTAGTCTTGTAGTAGGTAGTCCCACCAACCCGATGGAAAGTCAATAAATAGGTGACTGTCTGTCTGTGTTAAATGTATTCCTTGCTTGTGAGTTTCCTAGCAGAAACTGCCAGTCCGGAAGCTGCCAGCTGCCATGATGCCTAGGTAATAAACTCAGACTTCTTAGATATTTTAATACAACATACACTACATTCTCATGAATGCTGCTGATATAGGGAAATTAGTGGATCGTATTTAGGACTTGGTTGCGATCAACATTTCAGTGAGGTTTTTTTATTTTAATCACATTTATATCCCGCCCTTCTCCACAAAGGACCCAGGGCAGTGAGGTTTATTTGCAGTGTCACCTGCTTATTCAAAATACCATATTTTTCGGACTATAAGACGCACCGGTGTATAAGACGCAACAAGATTCCAAAGAGGATGCCTTCCCCCAGCCCTGCTGAAGCCTACAGAGTGCTCCTGGAGGCTGGGGGAAGGCAGAAACGCCTCCATTTTTACAAAAAATGGGCCGTTTTTTGCAAAAATGGGATGCGTGGATGGGGTTTCAGGAGGCCAAAAATGGCTGTATTCGATGTATAACATTTCCACGATGTATAAAATTTCCATGCTCTTTCAGGGAAGGGAAAGGTGCTTCTTATGCTCCAAAAAAATGGTAATCAGTGGATTATGTTAACCTGGATCATGAAGGATTTTTCTCTTACTTGCTGGCATTCGTATATTGTTTGCATTGTTTTTTTCGAGGAAGATATCCCATTATTTCCTACTATTCCAAGGCTCCATACAGGATCTTGCTATCATTAGATTCCGGTGGACACCAGCCCCTAATCCAGGGGTGGGGAAGTATGGCCCTTTCAAAACTTGTGGACTTCAACTAGCTCAGGAATTCTGGGAGTTGAAGTCCACAAACCATAAAGGGGCCATAACCCCCGCACTAAATTTGAATCCAATCTTCGTAAGTCTCCATCAGCATGAGCAACCAGCCAGAATGTATGACGAGATCCTGTGGCAGTAGGACATTTTAGCTCCTCATTCTGGCATTAGAACGCCTGAAGAAGTGGAAAGGGGCATGACATTCCCAGGGAAGCAAAACAATGATAGGAAATAGTATGCTGCTCCTTTGACTCACAAGACTGACAGGACAAATCATGAGGCATATGTGTAACCAACGAGGTACTTCTCTAAGTTTAGGGGGTGGGGGAATAAAATTTGGCAATTTTACCCTCTCTTCCAAGCAAGGCCCACCTATATACATTCAGTAGAAGCACACAAACACACTTTTTCCTATGCTAGGCTATTTATACTACATTATATACTATATAGGATTGCACACTGTTTTTTTTCCATTTGGAGGAAAAGTTTGGCACATCCAGCAATGCAGCATCGCCCCCAACACTAGCATAATCCAACACTAGCATAATCCAACACTAGCATAATCCAACACTAGCATAATCCAGGAGGAGTTCCTGGCTAAAAGCTGGCCTTGCAAAAACATTTTAATGAATTTAATTACTTTACTATTTTTGAAGATTCTATTTGAATTCCACAAAGGATGACTCATCCTTTCACAGTTGTAGCCTAATATTTTCTTTAGAGTTGTTTCAGATGAGACGAAATGTAGCTATCAGTTCCAACACATTCAACGTGTGCGATATCATATCACATGTGCCAGATAAAATGAGTTATGGTCTCCAGCAACAACAACAGCACTTACTGCAGACTTATATACCGCTTCACAGTGCTTTACAGACCACTCTGAAGCAGTTTACAGAGTCAGCCTATTTGCCCCCAACAATCTGGGTCCTCATTTTACCCACCTCGGAAGGATGGAAGGCTGAGTCAGGCTTGAGCTGCTCAGAATCGAAGTTCTGGAGTGAGCAGTAAAGTTAGTCCTGCAGTACTGCATTTTAACCATTGCGCCACCACGGCTCTAACTTACGATTTGGTCTTCAAAATACTCACAGCATTTAAAATAACTGCCTCCTCCTACATTCAAACAAAGCAATTGTCGAGTTTTCAGTAGGCTCTGCAAGGTCTATTGAATAGAAGACAAATTGTTTTATTTAGTTGGATAGTCCTAAAGTTCAGATATGGGGTTTCGCCCTTGCAATTTGACTTTGAAGCCTCCCTTTGAAAATGTTAGACCCTTTTCATCCACTTAAGATCAACTATCTGTCTGTTTGTCTGCCTGCTTATTTATTTATTTATTTATTTTATTAAATTTATATCCCGCCCTTCTCCTTGTTAGGACCCAGGGCGGCGCACAGGGATGTTAAAATACATACAAAATATAAAATATATGAAATTTAAAATACTTATTTTAATAAATAAACCCTGCGCTAAAACCAAATTAAAATCCCAAGTTTAAAAACTATCTAATGGTCAGTGTGGAGGTTACGCTAGGCCGGCTAGGTGAAATAGGTGTGTCTTCAGACACTTGCGGAAGAGGCGGAGGTCGGAGATGGTGCGGAGTTCAGGGGGTAAGTCGTTCCAGAGGACTGGGCCCGCCACAGAGAAGGCTCTCCCCCTGGGTGTCGCTAGTCGGCATTGTCCAGCCGACGGCACCCTGAGGAGGCCCTCTCTGTGGGAGCGTATCGGTCTAAGAGATGTATGGGGCAGGAGGCGGTCTCGCATATAACTAGGCCCCGAGCCATGGAGCGCTTTAAAGATGGTCGTTAAAACCTTGAAGCGCACCCGAAAGACCACAGGAAGCCAGTGCAGCTCGCGCAGGATAGGTGTTATGTGGGAGTGTCTAGGCGCTCCCGTAATCACCCGCGCGGCTGCGTTCTGGACTAGCTGCAGCTTTCGGGTGCACCTCAAGGGAAGCCCCATGTAGAGAGCATTACAGTAGTCGAGTCGAGAGGTGACGAGTGCTTGAGTGACTGTGCGTAAGGCCCCCCGGTCCAGTAAGGGGCGCAATTGGCGCATCAGGCGAACCTGATGAAACGCCCCCCTGGCCACGGCTGCCACATGATCTTCCATAGACAGCCGGGAATCCAGGAGGACACCCAAATTGCGCGCCCTCTCCACGGGGGCCGGTGTTTCGCCCCCAATGGCCAGAGTTGGAATAATCTGGCTGAACCGAGGCGCCGGAAGCCACAGCCACTCAGTCTTGGACGGGTTGAGCCTGAGTTTGTTACCACCCATCCAGATCCGTACGGCTTCCAAGCACCGGGACATAACCTCGACGGCATCGTTGGGGTGGTCTGGGGTGGATAAGTACAACTGAGTATCATCAGCGTACAGATGATATCCCACCCCAAAACCACGGATGATCTCACCCAGCGGCTTCATATATGTGTTGAATAGGAGGGGCGAGAGGACCGACCCCTGAGGAACCCCACATATGAGGGGTCTCGAGGCCGACCTCTGCCCCCCTGTCAACACATATTGCGACCGACCAGAGAGGTAGGATGAGAACCACCGCAGAACGGTGCCTCCCAACCCCAACCCCCCCAGTCGGCGCAATAGGATACCATGGTCGATGGTATCAAAAGCCGCTGAGAGGTCTAATAGGACTAGGATAGAGGAATATCCTCTATCCCGCGCCCTCCAGAGATCATCAACCAACGCGACCAATGCCGTCTCGGTGCTGTGCCCGGGTCGGAAGCCGGACTGGCGCGGGTCTAGATAATCAACTTCCTTGCCTATCTATCATCATCTATCTTTCTTTTCTTCCTTCCTTTCCTTTCTTTTATCCACCCACCCACCTACCCACCCACGTCTGTCTGTCTGTCTGTCTGTCTGTCTGTCTATCTATCTATCTCACATTTAGAAACTGCCCACTTTCATCACAGAGAGACTGGGCAAATGTAGAAATAAAATTTTAAGACATTAAAAAAAAATTAAATTATTTTTTTTAAAAAAGAGCCAAGGATAGTTAAAATTCAACATTAATAACTAATCACAAGACAAGGGAGGGCATTTGGATGACTTTCACTTTACCACTTTCTCTCCCTGTTCTTTTGGATGGCGTGGCTGTCCAGAGCAATGACCAATTTAGATCAACAATTTATATAGCAGCTTGCCAATTTTCTCCTTCCCAGGTTTCCTTTTCCCCATCTCCCTGCCACAGTTAGAACATTTGACTCGGACTATTTTTTTTTTAAATGAAAGAGGAACTTTAGGAGTGCTATATTCAAGTTAGGTTGTTTGGCTTGAGATTTCATCTCTGATATGTTTGGTGAAATTTGGTGAACCAGTGAGAGGGGGTTCCACCAGCGTACGTGGACGTAAATCTGGCCTGCTGCTGCCAGTGACCCAATGGGAAGGAAAGGAAAGGAAAGGAAAGGAAAGGAAAGGAAGGAAGGAAGGAAGGAAAGAAAGAAAGAAAGAAAGAAAGAAAGAAAGAAAGAAAGAAAGAAAGAAAGAAAGAAAGAAAGAAAGAAAGAAAGAAAGAAAGAAAGAAAGAAAGAAAGAATCATCACAATTAAGTCCAAAATTTTGGTTGCTAAGCAAGAGCGTTGTTAAATGAGTTTCACCACATTTTAAAAGGTGGCCACACCCACCCTGTCACATGACTGCCAAGCCACGCCCACAAAATAGGTCACACCTACAGAGTAGGTTCTAAAAAATTTGAAACCCATCACTGACTCAGACCCTCCTCTTTCAGAAAATAGGATTTTAGTCTCTCTCCTCTCATGTTTTCTCTCCTCTTAGTAAAATACCTATGTCTTTCTTACAAAGAACAGTATATACGTACATGTTGTAAATATTCATTTCACCAATTAATAGGAAATGAACCTGCGTAGCACTCATGCCCCCTTTGTGGTCAACGGGAACATACCAAAATAAATTACTCTGCAGGGCCCATTTAGAGTAGCGCCAAACAGGCTTCTTCAGGCATCTTTGTTTTCTTGTAAACTTTTCACTTTGGCTTTATATACAGTACAGTGGAAACAGTACATCTGTAATCTCCTATATATTTGGCATGACACCGCTTCCCCCAGGCCTTCTAAATGGGTATGCTGCTTGCACAGTATAAAACAGAGAATTGGGTAGTTTTAAAACAAGCAACCAGGATAGAATCCTAGATTGTGCTTAAAATCTTACCATTTGGTTTGCTAAGAGCGTAACAGAGAGAACTATTTTTTGGGATTGCTGTTGCAGTTAATGGACAACATCCATGACAAATCCAGAGACGTTCAGGGGGATCATATGAAAATAAAACGTTTCCTTAGGAGCTGCTGCATCGGAAAAGGATGCTACTAATCGCACACTGTAGCTTCTGGGATCATGACTATTGCTGGAAAACTCTTTCATCCTGCCTCAAAATCTTATCCCAACCCTGGTGAGGAGAGGACAACCTCAAGAGGTTCAGGATCAGTTGGATGGATGGTGCCCACAGATCTATCTTCCCAACATCTTCTTGTCATCCCCAGCTTATTCTAAAACATCTGCTAGAGCAGGGGTCTCCAACCTTTGCAACTTTAAGTCTGAAGGACTTCAACTCCCAGACTTATTTGCTGGCTGGAGAATTCTGGGAGCTGAAGTCCTTCAGACTTAAAGTTGCAAAGGTTGGAGACCCCTGTGCTAGAGGCTACCATCTCATTGTGCGGTGATTTGTTTACCAAAGAGCGTAACCCCCCTTCAGAATTACCACACAGATTGATAGGACAGTGTGTGTGTGTGTGTGTGTGTGTGTGTGTATGTGTGTAAACAGGAGATCGATGAGGTAAAATCAGTTTCCTATATCCATGAGTCTGTGCTCTCTCTTCTTTCAGTCCATCTCACTTGAGACCGAGTTGGGAGAAAAGAAATCCCCATTTTGGAATTTGTTTTGAGCTTGATACAATTGATTAAAGATTTCATTAAAACAAGTACAGCCTAAAGCTCTTTTGAGCACGGGGGAGATGAATGGGAAAAGGATTCAGCTCCCCCTCCCAAAGGGCCTCCACTAAATGTGAGGGCAACAAAAGCCATGAACAATTGGGGACAGTTGAAATATACCTCATTTAGCTTTCAATTTATCACACGGGGCTTCGTTTTCTTTTTTGATAGATTTTTTTTAAGGCAATGTAGACGGCACTCCTTTCCCTAATCTTGCCCACTTGTGTTTGTACAGTGCTGTGAGAACAGGCCTCTTTCATCCTAACCTCTGAGATCAAGCAAGGCCAGGGCAGGTTCCAGATTAGAGGCTCTCTAAAGCAAAGCTCCTTCGCACTCTGTGCTCTTGGAACACACACACCCTATGCCCCCAATTCAGCAACTCCTTTTTTGCTATACAACAATGCCCTACTAGAGTGTGGCTATTTGCTCTGGCAGCTGGGTTGCAATGGTAAACATCACATAGCTGGTTAAAAACTGAACATGCAGGATAGATCTGACTTGGTCCAGGCACTGTTTGTCAGCAACTGGAAGGTACTGGATGCAGACATTGGATACAGCTTGTCTCTTTCAGATTCTATTCAGCTCTCGCTCTAGCTCACTGTCTTGGCATCCTTTTTTAAATAGCATTTCAGTGCTTTAATTTCTATCCAGGGCCAGAAATATTTACCATGCTAAGTACCTTTCAGCTGACAAGGTAGACCGGATTCCAGACTAGATAGAAATCGACCCCAAAGGAAGGCTTAAACTACTGTTACCGAACTAAACTATAACAACAATCTTGCACGTCTGATTATGCTGTATCTTCTCCTTCTGCTTACAGTTCAGTGAATTAGGAAGGCATCTGCCTGGGAAACTTTTGAAAGTCGCTTCATTGCCCTAGAGTAGACCAGTGATAGTGAATCTACGACATGTGGGGTCAAAGTGTCATGCCAACATTTTAGCGGCAGGTCAACATTCACCAACACCTAACAACAATTATCCTTGAAAGCATGCCCCATGCTCACACAATTTTGGGAGGCTGCTGAAGCCATGCAAGAATGGGGTGTCTCTTGTGCAGCCTTCGGAAGTTGTGCAAGAGGCTGTGCTTTCATGTGTCCTCCAGAGCCTCTGAAAATTTTGTAAGAACAGGATGAGCTTTTCTGCGATTTTCAGAAGCTGCGAAGGCCGCAGAAGAGCATTTTCCGAAACTTTGTTCAAGAACGAAGGCCTTGTGCAACTTAAAGCAGCCTGAGGTAGGTTGCAGGGTGATCAACAGAAAAAGATTACTGTCTGAAAGTAAATGGAGGATGGCAGATCTTTCGGAATGTAAAACTGAAATCAGGCAGCCCTTTTTGCTCTCAAACATCCCTACAGCATGCTGAAGGATTTATTCATGGAGCGCACATCCTTTCGGGGGCTGCAGGAACTGAGCTGAAATCCTGAAGGATTTTACCTCCATTCTTGCAGGCAGCTGAAGGATTTCAGCCTTCCTTTGCTTGCAAGGTTCCCTGCCAGCTTCCCCACTGACTTTCTGGGGAAGCTGGCAGATAAGATTGCAAATAGCACTCATACCGTCACAGAATGCTTGGAAGTTGGTTGCTAAGCCCCTGAAATGTGGTCATGTGTCTGCAGGCAGGCAGCCCAACATTTTACGACATCTAGAAGTGCTTTACAGGCTATTAAGCATCCTCTCCAAGGCCACTGCAACTTTGAACAGTTGTAAAACAATGACTGATTATAAGTGAAGAACTGTGTGTGCATGTACAAGAGTTTCTCTTACGACCAAATGATCAGAAGTCTTCTGTTCAAAATTATCATATTAGAGGCTAGGCTGGGCTTTTTCTTTAAGGCATGACTATGCAATTATACACTGTGAGTGTATAATTTATCTGTTGAAATTGTTATGCTGCCAGTTACCAAAGGCTCCTGAGACCATGATTGGATTTTCACCTGGAGTCTCAAGCTTCACATCAATAACAGGAAAATTAATTAAGGATTTCACACATACAAAAAGAATGCCTAAATAATATAAAGTACAATATAATAATATTATACCAGGTCTCATCGGAGCCTCCTGCCATCCACAGATTCACAAGTAGAATGATGCACATGCCAAATGGGATGTGGCTGCTGGTTGCATCAACAGTACCCAAACTACACTAGCCCTACTCTTGGATTCAAGGCAGAGGTGGTATTCAGCAGGTTCTGACCAGTTCTGGAGAACCGATAGGGGAAATTTTGAGAAGTTCAGAGAACCGGTAAATGCCACCTCTGACTGACCCTGCCCCCATCTATTCTCTGCCTCCCAAGTCCCAGCTGATTGGAAGTGGAGAGTTTATAAGTATCCTTCCCCTGGAGTGGGGAGGGAATGAGGATTTTGCAGCAACCTTCCCCCAGAGTGAGGTGGGAATGGAGATAGAGCGTTGGTACTTACCTGATACGCCTCTTCTAATAAGGTGGGGATAGCATCCATGTATGGGTTAACACCGTCCTATTCTCTGATTGGACTGAGCCTGTTTAATTATTAATTAGGTACACTATATAACCCGCTCCTGCTGGTCTCCTCCCAGCTTTCGGCGAAAAACGACAGACACAGGCTCAATATCCTTATCCCAACCAACGAAGAAACTTTATTGGAAAACACCACCAGACTCGGCGTGAAAAGAAACCACCGAACGAAACCTAACTGGCGAACCATTCCATCGACCCCGCGTTCATCGTGCCCCCCCCCATAAAAAAAGGGGGGGGGTCCACACAGACCAGTCCTACCACCGGGCGGGCCGGATGCTATCCCCACCTTATTAGAAGAGGCGTATCAGGTAAGTACCAACGCTCTTTCTCAATAAGGTGGGGATAGCATCCATGTATGGGACATACCCAAGCCGGAATGCCCTTAGGGTGGGAAGAACAACGACTGGTCTACCTCAAGTAGGCGCATGAACAGCCTGGAGGACGCGACGGCCAAACGCCGCATCCGCCGATGCGAACTTATCCAGCCTATAGTGGCGTATGAATGGAGAAGGTGAGGCCCACGCCGCAGCCCGGCAAATCTCCTCCACGGACGCCTGTGCCGACCAGGCGGTGGATGTGGCCGCACTCCTGGTGGAATGCGCCGTGATGCCCGCAGGTGCCGGAGTCTGCGAAACCTGGTACGCCTCTCTAATGCATGACTTAATCCATCGCCCGATGGTGGCAATGGACACCTTATGACCTAACGAAGCCCATTGAAAAGCTATAAACAGGGCTTCTGACCTCCTAAATTCAGTTGTCCTATCCAAGTAGGTACGTAACGCCCTTTTAACATCAATATTGTGCCATGCCTGTTCTTTCGGGTGGACCGGAGAAGGGCAGAAATCAGGTAAGACTAGTTCTTGGGCCCTGTGAAACCACGACCCCACCTTAGGGACAAATGTGGGGTCGAGGCGCAGTACCACCCTGTCCGCATGGAAGGTGCACAAGCCCTCCCTGATGGACAGGGCCTGCAACTCCGAAACCCGCCTGGCGGAGGTGACCGCGACCAGGAAGGCCACCTTCCATGACAAAAGCTCTAAGGAAATATCCCCCAAGGGCTCAAATGGGGCCTTAGTCAGAGCCTCCAAAACCGTAGGCAGGTCCCATGATGGGTAACGATGGACGACCTGCGGTCTCATATTCTTGGCCCCCTTCAGAAAGCGTCTTATCAATGGGTGTTGCGAGAGTGGGAGCCCCTCCCCCCATGATAAAACCGAAGCCAAGGCCGCCGTTTGCCGGCGAATGGTGTTCGGGGGACAACCCTTTGTCTAACCCCTCTTGAAGGAAAAGTAGCACCTCGGGGACCGACGCCCCCGTAGGAACAATCTGGTGTAGGACACACCAAGATGCAAAAACGCGCCAGGTGGCATTATAGATCCTAATCGTAGAGGGGCGCCTAGATGCCTGAATCGTGTCAATGACCCTGGACGAGACATTCGCGTCGGTTAATAGCCCCCTCTCAATCTCCACACGGTCAGCTGCAGCCATTGAGGGTCCGGGTGGAGCAGGGGCCCTTGTCTCAGGACCGCAGCCGTCGGGGGAAGCCTCCAGGGAGTCTCCACCGACAGGGCCACCAGATCCGCAAACCACGGACGACGCGGCCAGTGTGGGGCCACAAGCAGAACGTCCGCCCTGAACTGGATGATGCGGCGGATGACTCTGGCCAGCAAGGCCGTAGGAGGGAAGGCATACAGCAGGCCCTGGGGCCACGGAAACCTCAGGGCGTCCACCCCCTCCGCCCCCTGCGAGGGGAACCTGGACAGGAACCGGGGGAGTTGTGTGTTGATGGACGATGCAAAAAGATCGATGACTGGCATCCCAAACCTCCGAGCAGCCTCCTGGAAAAGAGAGGGATGTAATTGCCACTCAGCTGGGTCAGCCTCTGTTCTGCTCAGCCAGTGTGCACGCACATTCTCCACCCCAGAGATATGCTCTGACACCACCGAGAGCAGATGCTCCTCTGCCCACATGCCCAATTCCATAGCCTCCTGCATAAGGTGGACGGACCTCGTGCCCCCCTGTCTGTTAATGTGTGCCTTCGCTGTCATATTATCTGTGAGGATCAACACATGCTGTCCCCGGACCAACCGTTCAAAGTGGTGCAACGCCAGTTTAATGGCCCTGAGTTCCAACAGGTTTATGCTGAAGGTGGACTCCTCCTGGGACCAATGTCCCTGGGCCACCTCCTCCCCCAGATGTGCCCCCCACCCCTTGAGGGAAGCATCCGTAGTCAGGGTGACCCTGTGGTCCACCCGGAAATGGCAGCCCTTGGTAATGGCCGCTGAGCACCACCAAGCCAGTGAACGCCTCACTCTGCCAGTTAAACGAATCCTACGCAGTGAAGTGCTAAGGCACTGCTTTTGAAACGGTAATAATGCCCATTGTAACTCCCTGGAGTGTAACCTGGCCCAAGGAACCACCGAGATGGCTGAGACCATCATGCCCAATAGTCGAGACAGTGTGGCCAGAGTGACCGTGTCGTCCCCCAGCACCTGGGCCACTAGGTGACGAATGTTGACAACCCGTTCGTCGGACAAAAAGACCTGGTCTGCGACCGTGTCCACCCACGTCCCCAGGTGAAGGATCCTAGTGCTAGGCACCAGATGGCTTTTTGGAAAATTAACCGAAAACCCGTGTTCTTGTAAAATGTGAATAGTTAGCTCCAGGTCCCGACCAGCCCCCTCGCGGGAGGTCGATTGCACCAAGATGTCATCCAAATAACAATGCACTCTAATTGGGATGGACCTCAGGTGCGCCGCCACGGCGGCCAGTATCTTAGTGAAGACACGTGGAGCCGAGGAAAGGCCAAAGGGCATAGCCCTGTATTGGAAATGACGTTGTAGATAACAAAAACGAAGGAACTGTTGGTCTTCCGGGCGAATTGGTACATGCAAGTACGCCTCGGTAAGGTCTACGGAGGTAAGGAAGTCCCCGTGGCGTAAATATTCTAAAATTGTTGCTAACGAATGCATTTTAAACTTTTTAAACTTCAAATACTTATTCAACAGTTTCAAATTCAAGATAGCGCGCCAGCCGCCTGACGCCTTGGGGATAACGAACAGGGTGGAATAGAACCCCTGATGTTTCTGACCTTCAGGCACCTCCTGAATGGCCTCGATGTCCAGGAGGTGCTGGATGGCCGTCAGCATCAGGAGGTGCCTGTGGGGATCATTGGACACCGGGGACCGAATGAAGAACGAGGGAGGAATGGTCATAAACTCTAGAGCCAACCCATAGCGGACCGTGGCCCTGCCCCAGGTGTCAGACGTGGTCGTCTCCCAACGGTCCGCGAACATTAGCAAGCGAGCGCCTATGGGGAACCGATCATCAGAATCATTGCCTGCGACCATATCGGTTCCCCCCTCCCCGAAAGGGCCGTCGGCCCTGGTTGCCCCTCTGGGACCGGAAGGGCGGCTGGCGTTGGCGCTGACCAAAACCCCCTTGGGGCCGGTATCCCCCGGACCCATACTCAAATCCCCGGAAGGGGCCCCCAAAGTCCTGTCTATAGTTCTGTCTCCGTTGGTAAGGAGCAGGACGGGAGAAACCCTTCTTCGAGGTGGAGGGGAGAATCTTACGTTTGTCCTTCCCCTCCACCAAAAGCGGGGTGAGGGCGTCGCCAAACAGGGAGCCTCCGGTGTACGCCTCCGAAGCCAGCTTCCACTTGTGACGCATATCACTCTGCCACTGCCGGAGCCATAATAACCGGCGAGACGCCACTGCAGAGGCCATAGCCCGAGACGCGAACCTGGTGGCACCCAAAGTGGCATCGGAGGAAAACTGGACCGCCGCGATGACTTTATTCAAGTCCTGGTGGGCCCTGACATCCCCCGGAGGGATGCGTGCTTGCAGCTGTTGCAGCCAGGTCAAGCTGGATCTTGTGAAAAACGAGGCAGCCGTAGCTGCGTGGATCGCCCAGGCCGCCGCCTGGTGCCCCCTGCGGAGCGTTTGGTCAGCCCGCTTATCCTCCGGCCTCAGGGCCTCCTCCTGAGAACCCGGCAGCGTAGTGGCATATTGTAAGGCGGCAATGGCAGGGTCAACCGGGGGCCATTCCAGCAGCTTGCCCAGTCCTTCATCAACGTTAAAGAAACGCTTGTCCGAGGACGACGGGCCCGGACCCGCTGCGGGGGCCGCCCACTGCTTCCGCACCGCGTCCAAAAATAGTTGCGGAGTAGGAATGACATCCTCTGGCCAAGTCTGCTCTTGGAACCAAGTCGAAGACGTAGAGGCCGTGGCCTCAGCAGACGCAGCCTGTTGGGGTGCCAGGGCGGAGGCGACCTTGGCTTTTGCCAGCAATGTCTCAAACAGCTCGGGGGAAAAGAGCCCTTTCGATCGAGGCTTTTCAGGCTTAGCGCCCTCATCCTCCGAAAGGTTCGTCTCCCTCAGCTCACCGTCCTCCGACCCGGAATCAGGGTCTCCGGGGGTAGCCTCCGGGGAAATGGCCCCCAGAGTGGCAGACGTTGTCTTACCCGAAGCCTTAGGCCGTCTTTCCGTGGAGGTCAGGGTTGCGCGCTCTTGCAAGCCGGCGGCTATACCCTGCTTAATGGCCTCAGTAATCATGTCGGGTACAAAGGTGCTCGAGGGCGCCATGGAGGGAGTAGGGAGGGCCCCATAGGGAGGCCACGCATAAGTCAGGCACACAGGTGTCGGTAGAGTGGCATCCGGGGCCCCTGGCATCACTGGAGCTTGCTGTGGTGGGGGGCGAGGGGTAGAGCCCCATATACCCGTAGTGTCTATCGACAGTAGTGGGCTAAAAGGGCCTGGTTGTAGCAGACCTGTCCCTGGGGTGACCGAGCCCGGCGTGGTCCCCATTTGTCCCTGGCCCCCCATGGAGCCTTGTGTGGGAACAGGGGTGTCCAGATGCTTCGTCTTGGCCAGCGCTTTAGAAGGCTTGGAGGCCTTGTCTTTACTGCTCCTATGCTTGCTATGACTCCTGGGCTCACTCCCCCCTGTAGGCTCACCAGGCCTGGCGGTAGGGGGGGGGGTCGGGGTAGCAGCCTGGGTCTGCGATCTAGGGGGGCCCTCCGGCACCGCGTTGTCAGTTGCTGCCTCCGACATAATAAACAGCGTTAAAATCCGCGCAGGAAGTAATATATCGTCCTCCTGTTATCAGCAGCGGTTATAACGGCCCCCGGACGAATTTTTCGTCAACTAAAATGGCCGCCGGAAGTAGTCAGCAATCCAAAATGGCCACCGGAAGTAGTCGGACACTTCAAAATGGCCGCCGCAAGCTGACGGACACCCAAGATGGCGCTCGTGACAGACGCTTATAACGTGCCAGCAACAGGGCACTCAAGATGGCGGCCGCAGATCTGCTAGGCAAGATGGCGATTCGCGCCCTTTTTTTAACGGCCGGTCTCAGGCACCTCAGAGTCTTACCGGCAAGGCCTCCGCCTCCCGCGAGGCTAAGAATCGGCCCGCTCAGGAAGCAAAGCCCGATCGGGCCGAAACTGCTGGAGCGAGGGTCGAAGACACCGCCGCGATCGTATCGGCGAGAGAAAAAACCGCGCTGTCAGCGAACTCAAGCCCTCGTCAAATGGCGAACTCCCCCTCTCGGGACGAGCACAATCGCCGGGCCGACCCTCTCACTCACGCGGCCACCGCTCACGCAACGGACAGCGCGAGGCTTCACAGGTAAGGGAAAGCCCAGGAGGCCTTCGTACCCACAGTCAGTGTGGTCTAGGCTAGATAGCCCGACCTGGCCAGTCGCCTCAGCAGCGTGTCCCTGCTGTATCTTTTGTCTCCTAACGCTCACAATCTTCAGAAATAGAACTCAACTAGTAATCTTTACTCGTAAAATCGTTTTAAATCTGCTCAAGTCAGGATAAGGAACGTGTCCCAGAGTGGACTGAGCCGAAAGCTGGGAGGAGACCAGCAGGAGCGGGTTATATAGTGTACCTAATTAATAATTAAACAGGCTCAGTCCAATCAGAGAATAGGACGGTGTTAACCCATACATGGATGCTATCCCCACCTTATTGAGAATTTACGGTATCCTTCCCCTGCCACGACCACCAGGCCACACCACGACCACCAAGCCACACCCACAGGACTAGTGGTAAAAAGTTTTGAATCCCATCACTGATTCAAGGCAAGGAGAAGACAACAAACTCCTTTTAGCTTTGCTGTTGTCTGGTTCCAAAAAGAAGCCTTGTGTTGACTCTAAGGTCTCCAAATTGTTTGACTGTTTATTTATAGCCTGCCTTTCATTCAGATGCAAAAGAACAACCGTATGAATTTGGTTGGGCTGGGAGACAGTGGCCCCAAATCCCCCAGTGAGCTTCTGGGCAGAGGATGGACTAGAAACTGAGTGTCCCCAGTGCCCTTCCTTCTTCTTAAAGACCACACCCCTAACTCTCTGGAAGCTTTGGGGAAGAAAGAGTAGTAGAGCCACTGTAAAAATTAAAGAGCCATCCTGAAACTGCCTTTATAATGAAATGACACGCTAAGGCCGTGATGGCGAACCTATGGCACGGGTGCCACAGGTGGCACGTGAAGCCATTTCTGAGGGCACGCGAGGCGTTGCCCTTGTCAGCTCCAGCGCGTTTGTGTGTGCTGGCCAGCTGATTTAGACCTTCTTTTGAGGCTGTTTTTCACCCTCTGGAGGCTTCAGGGAAGCTCCTGAAGCCTCTGGAGGTGGAGGGGGGGTTGTTTTCACCCTCCCCAGGCTCCTAGAAAGCCTCTGGAGCCTGGGGAGGGCGAAAAAAGTGCACCAAAAGCAGGGGCTCACGCACATAACATTATGGGTGTGGCACGCCCAAGCACGACCCCCCTGCACTCCCCCTGTTTTTGGCACTCAAGCCAAAAAAGGTTAGCCATCACTGGGCTAAGGGAAGTTTCAGCTTTGTGGATTATAAACCAGGGGTCCCCAACCTTTTTTGCACCAGGGACCGGTTTCATTTTAAAGAAAATTCTGCGGACCGGCTGGCCTAGAGGACGAGGGGGGAGGGGGAACAGGTGGCGCATGCGCATGCAGGGGGGGGAGTCGGCTCACTTGGCCGTCTAGGGCAGTGGTGAGCAAACTTATTAGTCAATAGAGCCAAATATCAACAGTACCACTACTGAAATTTCTTTTGAGAGCCAAAAGGTGTGGCCTGTTTTGTTTTGTCATGTGACCCGGTGGGCGGGGCCAACTTGGAAAATGTGGTGAAACTCACTTAACAGTCTTGCTTGGCAACCAAAATTTTGGGCTCAATTGTGGTCATAAATTCTTTCTTTCTTTCTTTCTTCCATTTCTGGCTGGTCTTTGGTCTTCTGAAGATGGTAAAAATGGATTTATGGGCACTCGGTATATATAAAGGCAGCCCATGACTCTTTGGGATGCTGGTTTGAATCCAGGAAATGACTCAGAGGATGTGATTCCTTTGAAATGACCACTGGGAGAAAAATAGATCTTTAACCTGGTTAACCAAACAGGTAGCTTGAGGTGGAAGGAAATAGGAAAATATATTTCTGCCTTTCCTTTCCTTTCCTTTCCTTCCTTCCATTGCCTCCCTCCCCTTCCTCCCTTCTTTCCTTCCCTCCCTCCTATCCTTTTC
The DNA here is from genome assembly GCA_039707465.1 of Rhabdophis nuchalis. Lineage (NCBI taxonomy): Eukaryota > Metazoa > Chordata > Lepidosauria > Squamata > Natricidae > Rhabdophis > Rhabdophis nuchalis. The sequence continues at coordinate 176,712,772 of CM077646.1, read as the reverse complement.
CCCTTTCTTTTTCTTTCTTTCTTTCCTTCCTTCCTTCTTTCACCCCTCCCTTCCTCCCCTCCCCCTTCTTTCCTTCACTCCCTCCCTCCCACCCTCCCTTTATCTTTCTTTTTCTATTTTTCTTTCTTTCTCTTTCTCTGTTTTTGTCTCTCTCTCTCTGTATCTGTCTCTCTCCTCCCTCCACCCATCTCTGTCACTCTGTATGTGTGTGTGTGTGTCTGTTTCCCCCCTCTCTCTCTTTCTGTCTCTCTAAGTCTGCCTCTGTGTGTCTGTCATTCTCTCCCTCCCTCCCCCCGGGGAAGCAGCAGAGGAGTCAGCATGTTGGCTGCCGAGGTTATCCTGCAGCGGGCGGGCGAAGGACCCGAGCTCCGTCCGGGCACCTCACGGGGCTGGAAGGGAGGTGGGCGTGTGGCGCCCGGATGGCTTTGGCGGCACCTTAAGGTAGCCGCAGCTTGAGTCCTTCGCCCGCCCGCTGCGGGATAACCTCCCCAGCCGACATACCGGCTCCTCCCGGAAGCCCCGGAAAGTGCATTGGGCCGTTGGAAGGAGCTGGTGGAGGCGCGCTCGGCTATCCTCTGCTCAGGGGGCTGCTCTCTCCTCCTCGCTGGCCCTGCGGCCCGGTTCCTATGAAGCCGCGGACCGGCACCGGTCCGCGGACCGGGGGTTGGGGACCCCTGTTATAAACAATCCACAATTCCTTTTTCTGGTTTGTTGTAATGGATGAAGTATCCTGTAGCCAATGGTGAAATCCTGGCGCAACTCATCCTTGGGAGTCAATGCCAAATGCTCCGAACCCAATGCAGCTGAGACTGTGATGCATCCACCAAGCTCTGTGCAATTTGATGTTCCTTCTTTCCTGCAAAGTAATGGGGACATTTTCTCTTATGGCAGGTAATCCTTAGGTATCTCCTCTGTCCCACCTGCAGCTGGGTTTTCAAGAGATCATTGGAGGTGGTGGAACCAAATAATCCTGTTTCCCAGATATTATAGGGAGTCACAGCACTTGCTGACAAACAGGAACACACTCTGGGATTAGCTTCAGAATCAGTTCCTAGAGTTGCTGTACATAAATTCATTTCACTTTCATTTCGACAAGCGGGAATTGTAATCTTTCTCAAGCAGCATATACTGGTTGCAAATGATATACACCCAAACACTTTCAGGTTGCAACGTTACCCTGTTACGTGGGGGATCAGGCGTCATGATATGCCCCAAGTGCCCAGATCATCTCACAACTTCAATAAAAACACTATCAGACTCTCTTTTTGCTCTCTTATAAACGCAGAGAGAACTCGAGAAAACTTTCCGCATCACCCAGATGAAGTCCTGCTTGACCCTTTTACTTGGCTAAGGCAGCTTGCAAGGCAGCAACATCTGGCACAATGGCATGTCAAATGTGTCAACAGACAACAGGCAATTGCCAACACTATTGGCAATACATGATTTTCTGCAATTGTTGGATTTGATTTCCCATTGCTTTCTTTGTTATTGTTTGGTGGACTATTTAAAGCTGGTCTTTGGCCTAGTGGTGAAATTCAATTTTTTTTAGTACCATTCTGTGGCTTTGTGGGCCTGGTGTGGCTTGGTGAGCATAGTTTTGTGGGCATGGCAGGGGAAGGATACTGCAAGATCTCCATTCCCACCCCAATCTGGGGCCAGCCAGAGGTGGCATTTGCTGGTTTTCTGAACTACTCAAAATTTCCTCTATTGCTTCTCCAGAACCTGTAAGAACCTGCTGGATTTCACCCCTGCTTTCAGAATTCATTCAATACATTTATAGATACAAATCTGTATATTCAGATGTGTGTTACAGAGTATAAAGTCTGATCATGTCCATACTATTCTTTGGCAGATTTTCCAGCCTAATTTAAGAGATGCCACAGAGTGACAATCAAATCTTCTGTACGCAAACCATGGACCACTAAGCCATCTGACACCACATCTTGCTTCTACTCTCCATCATCTGGAATGACCATGCTTTGCACATCACACATGGTCACACAAAAAAACCACGATTGCACACTGTAAAGTCGAAGTGGGGAAAAGCCACTCTTCCCATACGATTTTAGTTTCATGCTTGCTAATAATACAAGAGGATGATTAAAATACGCTAAACTGAAACTGATACAGATGGGATGACCCAGAGCGGAGGTGGGCAAGTTTATGACCTGTATATGAACAATGGCTGGCTCAGGAATTCTGGGAGTTGAAGTCCACCGGTCATAAAGTCGCCATAGTTTCCCACTTCTTGTCCAGTGTATGGGTGGATATGTGTCTACACACACACCTCCTTATTCTGAATAAATCAAAGTATTTAGATTAAATGGAGAATATATCGAAGCCTTATCCCTTAGCCCAGGGGTCTCCAACCTTTGCAACTTTAAGTCTGAAGGACTTCAGCTCCCAGAATTCTCCAGCCAGCAAAACTGGCTGGAGAATTCTGGGAGCTGAAGTCCTTCAGACTTAAAGTTGCAAAGGTTGGAGACCCCTGACTTAGCCTATCATCCTTCCAAAAAGAAGAAAACTCCTTCTAGTAGAAATTCAGTATGATTCCAGATGTCCTAGCACAAGGCAAACCCATCACAGTTCTGCAACAATGCCACAGCCTCAGTAGCTTCTGGAATTTGTTCCTTTCATTTCTGTGCTTGTATACTTGGACTTAACCCTATAGTTAACTGCAAATTTAATGAAGACAACTTTTGTTTGCACATAGAATTGGTAACTCTGGATTTAAATAGTGTTTGTTATCATGGATATATAAAGAGAATGAAAAGGGACACGGTAGCTCAGTGACTAAGCTGCTAAGTTTGCCAATCAGAAGGTCGGCAGTTCAAACCCCTAGTTCCGCGTAACGGAGTGAGCTCCCGTTACTTGTCCCAGCTTCTGCCAACCTAGCAGTTCAAAAGCAGGTAAAAATGCAAGTAAAAATAGAGATGTCTTTGGACAGTGCTGGCTCTTTGGCTTTGAAATGGAGATGAGCACTGCCCCCTAGATTCGGGAATGACTAGCACATATGTGCGAGGGGAACCTTTACCTAAAAAAAATGAAACTTATTGCTAAAAACTGTGACTGTTGCTAGTTTTTACCAATTTCGTGCCTTCCAGCTATGTTGGATTTCAGCTCCCCCAAATCTTAGCTAATAAGGGCAGGCTAAATCCCATTGCATCTATAAGACTGGGCAAAGTTCTTTCACAAATTGGGTTCTAATATTGAGTTTCCTAGAGCTGAACTCTAGAGCTGGCTGAGGAATTCTGGGAGTTGAAGTCCAGACTTCTTAAAGTGGCTAAGGTTGAGAAACACTGCTCTAGTGATTCCAAAGGTCGGCTGAAAGACAAAGAGTTTCAACTTCTCATTTCAAAGTGCAGCTTTCAAGGGAGAATCTTACCTAAAACAAGCAGTTGGGTAAAGAGCTACACTTTCAAGGATTTTTTTTTTAATAGATTAAACGTCGTCCTCTATTTACAACCTCAACTGAGCCCAAAATTTTGATTGCTGAGACATTTGTTAGGTGACTTTTTCCCCGTTTTACAACCTCTTATGCCACAGTTGTTAAGCGAATCACATGCGTAACACAGTTGTTAAGGAAACCTGGCTTCCTTCCCCATTGACTTTGCTTGTCAGAAGTTTGTAAAAGATGGTCACATGACCCCAGGATACTGCAACCCTCATACATACCGTGTTTCCCCCAAAATAAGACAGGGTCTTATTTTCTTTTGATCCCCGAAAAAAACACTTGGCCTTATTTTTGGGGAAGTCTTCTTATTATTGAGGTGCAGGAGGCCCCTTAACCTCAGCCCATGGATCAGCTGATCCAGAGAGGCCCGGAGGTTCTGTCTCTGGCACACTCTTGCCAGCTCTAGAATTGCTGGGCCTGCCGCTCCTTTTGCAGCCGCCACTAAGAGAAGGGGCGCAGTAGCTAGGGTTTGTGGGAAGGGCCTCCGCAACGCTCTTCTGTGTGGATGGCAGATGCATGTGGGGCACGTGGGACATGTTCCCCCCTCCCCGCAGGAATTGGCGAGGACCGGCTGTGCACACTTTTAAATATTTTAGGGGAGGGCTTATTTTCAGGGTAGGGCTTATGCGCTCAAAAACCCAACTGGGCTTATTATCCAGGGAGATGTAATTTTTGGGAAAACGGGGTACAGTTGCCAAGTGTCTGATCCAATGACCATGGGAATCCTGCAACTATTGTAAGTGTAAAAAACAGTCATGTCACTTTTTTCAGTGCCTCTGTAACTCCGAATGGACACTAAACAAACTGTTGTAAATTGAGGACTGCCTGTATTACTTGAGAGGATGAGGGAATACAAGGGCCTACAAGAAGCAAAGTAATCAGGATGGAGAGCCCAAAGACTTCAGATATTCAGAAATATACCTTTTGTTGCAACTTAGCTTGTGTTCTGACAAATGAAAACATAGGAGGGTGTTTTGAAAAATAATGCCCATGTTTAAAATTCAGCATAGGCTGCCATTTGGGCAAAATGTTCCCAGTCACCTGTTCTGTCCTAAAAATGACAAGTTATCCTCAACTGTATTTGCAAGTTTCTCTCTTCACAGATTATTAATTCTCAAATAAAGGGCAAAGACGGAGAGGAAGAGGAAGAAAGAAACTGGCTGAATGGTGCATTCAGCCTAATGTTTTGTAAGCATTACCGTACTGGCTTACATTGGAAAGATATGTACTTTATTTATTTATTTATTTATTAAATTTATACCCCGCCCTTCTCCAAATGGACCCAGGGCGGCGCACAGGGATGTTAAAATAGATACAAAATATATCAAAATTTAAAATACTTATTCTAATAAATAACCCTGCGCTAAAAACCGAATTAAAATCCCAAATTTAAAACTATCTAATAATCAGTATGGAGGTTACGCTAGGCCGGCTAGATGGAATAGGTGTGTCTTCAGACACTTGCAGAAGAGGCGGAGGTCGGAGATGGTGCGGAGTTCAGGGGGTAGGTCGTTCCAAAGGGCAGGGCCCGCCACAGAGAAGGCTCTTCCCCTGGGTGTCGCCAGTCGGCATTGTCCAGCCGACGGCACCCTGAGGAGGCCCTCTCTGTGGGAGCGTATCGGTCTGAGGGATGTATGGGGCAGGAGGCGGTCTCGCATATAACTAGGCCCCGAGCCATGGAGCGCTTTAAAGATGGTCGTCAAAACCTTGAAGCGCACCCGAAAGACCACAGGAAGCCAGTGCAGCTCGCGCAGGATCGGTGTTATGTGGGAGCATCTGGGGGCTCCCGTAATCACCCGCGCGGCTGCGTTCTGGACTAGCTGCAGCTTTCGGGTGCACCTCAAGGGGAGCCCCATGTAGAGAGCATTACAGTAGTCGAGTCGAGAGGTGACGAGTGCTTGAGTGACTGTGCGTAAGGCACCCCGGTCCAGTAAGGGGCGCAATTGGCGCATCAGGCGTACCTGATGAAACGCCCCCCTGGCCCCCCTGGCCACGGCTGCCACATGATCTTCCATAGACAGCCGGGAATCCAGGAGGACACCCAAATTGCGCACCCTCTCCACGGGGGCCGGTGTTTCGCCCCCAATGGCCAGAGTTGGAGTAATCTGGCTGAACCGGGGTGCCGGAAGCCACAGCCACTCAGTCTTGGACGGGTTGAGCTTGAGTTTGTTACCACCCATCCAGATCCGTACGGCTTCCAAGCACCGGGACATAACCTCGACGGCATCGTTGGGGTGGTACGGTAGTTCACCAAGAGTAAATTCTCTAAAATTCTTTAGAACTTAAAAGGGAATTTCTGGAAAAGGGTTGACCTATAGTTCCATATGATCCAGTATACGATAAATTATATTATATTATATATATGTGTGTGTGTGTGTGTGTGTGTGTTAGTTTTATGAGCTGATATATATATTTGGCATTGCTTGCTTCGGGTATTTTCCCGTGTATAAGGCATGGAAATATTATTGCAACGTTTTGACAAGATCTCACTTGTCATCGTCAGGCTTTGGTCTGTGACTGTGACTGTGCGAAGGCATGGCCCTTTTTTAAATCTTGGTGGTGGGGGTGGAGTGCTGACTATTGTTGTGAGTGTGTTGATTGGCTGTGCAGCTGCATCATGACTGGTAGATTTAGTTCAAGGAACTAAAATGATCTCCAAGGCTGAACAACTGAACAGGAGAATAATCAGAGAAGCCATTGAAATAGAGAAGCAATCTAACAGTATGAACAAACGTGATGACACCTCCCGCCTACCAGACATCTGGAAACCAGCACTGACCAGCAGACGAGCCTCACCCTCCACCCAAGCCGTTGAAATTCAAAATAAGGAGAAACATACAAATGAGACCAATCAGCATCAATCTACCAGTCATGATGCAGCTGCATAGCCAATCAACCCACTCACAACAATAGTCAGCACTCCACCACCCCCACCAAGATTTTAAAAAGGGCCATGCCTTCGCAGTCACAGTCACAGACCAAAGCCTGACGATGACAAGTGAGATCTTGTCGAAACATTGCAATAACATTTCCATGCCTTATACCCGAAGCAAGCAATGCCAGCATACCTACACCCGTGAAAATCTACGAAAGCATATATATATTTATATATATATGATATATGATACAGTATAATATATATGATATGGTGTAGCCCTACAATGTTTCGAATCTCTTTATAAATCAAATTTCCCCCCAGTCCTTGAGCTTGGATAGGTGACAAGTCTCTTTCATTATTTTACACGTTAATCTGAAAGTTTATCTATTCAAAATAGACACAGCTCTTTGCTCTCTCTCTTTTTTTGGTTATAAATTGTTTCATGTTGTTTTAAGATTGGAAGTGGCCCAGAGTTTATATATGCCTTATAAATTTGACAAGTAAATAAACTTTCCTAATAACTGGGTGGCTATTATAAATCTAATGAAAGGGGAGGAGGAGGGGGAGGAGTGTTGAAGGAGCCTAAAATACACACAATGTAGCCTATAATTAATTTCATTGCATCAACTTCGGGTGGAACATACTCCCTAATCTGTATTTTAAAATCCAATGTATGCTTCTTCTTGTTCATTAACCAATCAATGTAACTTAGTGATTTAAGCTACAATATAAAGGTCTGGTTTAAAAAACAAGCAAGTGTTAGCCTTCTCACGAGCTAAGCCAATTCTTTCCTTGCCCCAATTTTTCTCCAATAAAGTAGAAGCATATATTTTGCAGCCAGTTCTTTACAGAGTTATACCATTAAGGTTGCCAAATCAAAGTTTCATAAAGTAACAGACACAATGGAGCTGGGTTCCACTGAAATAAGAAACATCTTTTATCGCATGTCCAACAGAGATCTGAAGTCCTGGAATAAAGACGTCCTCTTTAAAATGTCTGCCAAATCCTAGCTATTGTAAAAGCCAACGAGATAATAATTCTCGAAGCTCTTTCCATGCAAAAGCCATTTTTATTGCAGTTCTGGAGCCAGGAGCTGTGACTTGTCTAAGATCTCCGCATATTGTCAAGATTCCAAGGGAGGCCTAAACTCCCCTCCCTCTCGAGGGAGCCATTTCGAACCTTATGACTTTTTTTTCTTTCTTTCTTTCTTTCTCCCAATAACTGCACTGTTTTCATTTTTCTAAAAATCTGAACTTTGCACAGGAATACTCAAGGGTAGCCCAAAGGCTTTTCAAAAAATGGAAGAAAAAGAGGAGGGGGAGAGGGAAAGAGAAGTAAATGAAAAGGGGGGGAGGAAAGAAGGAAGAAAGGAAGGAAAGGAAGGAGGGAAGGAAGGAAGGAAGGAAGGGAGGGAGGGAGGGAGGGAGGGAGGGAGGAAAGAAGGAAGGAAGGAAGGAGGAAAGGAAGGAAGGAAGGAAAGAAGGAAGGGAGGGAGGGAGGGAGGGAGGGAGGGAGGAAAGAAGGAAGGGAGGGAGGGAGGGAGGGAGGAAAGAAGGAAGAAAGGAAGGAAAGAAGGAAGGAAGGGAGGGAGGGTTGTTTTCAAGATTCTAAAAGTTCCAAAATACTGCAACCCTCCTCTCCCAACTCTTTGACGCTACATGCAGAATAGGCGTATACAGTTTTACTAAACCCAAATCTAAAGGAAGTTCCATTTTCTTCCCCTTTGTGCATTCTGAGTCCTTTCTGCCCCTTCCCTCAAAGGGGAAAGCGAGTGAACAAGACATATTACAGGAAGGAGAAACTACCTTTTCCTTCATCGATCTCCCCCTAAAAATGGCAACCCCTTCCCAAAACTGTTCATCTGCCATCTGATTCAACCGTCCTTTTCAGAGCCCAGCTGATGATGAGAAAAATAGGACTTGAGGAAGGGGAAAGAGGAGGGGGGGGGAGGGGAGGCAGAATTAACTTTCCCGGCCTGATCAACCTCTGTAAAAACTCCAGAATTCATGATGGGGTTATGGGAGAAAGGGGCAGAGGAAGGCTGTCAGCTTCGCACGAAGCTTGGAGGACCGAGTTCCCAAAGCTTGCCTCGATAATGTTACAGAAAGCGGGAGGAAGGGTAGGAAGGTTGCTCATTTAGCGGAGATGAAAGCCTCACGCGAGGCTCGGGAATGGTGCACTTTGATGGATGGGCTGAGGATTGCTTCAAAGCCGTAGGGAAAAGGAGCAGGGAGCCAAGAGGAGGAAGAGCTGATAGAGAAAGAGCCAAGAATAGGGCCCTTCCTTGCCTGTCTTTAACCGCAGAAGGAACGAGGCCCTGATAACTATTTCTTTTCATATCACGTCCTCTCCAGGTTGCTTTCCTCTCACCCCAGCCTCCAGCAAGACAATTTAAGGCTGTCTTGAGCTGTTCCGTTTCCAAAGTAGTACTTTTTCTTTCTTTCCTCCTATAACATAATTTGGGCCGCGGGTGCAATCTAACATGCTTCATTGATGATGTGGCTGCTGATGTGGTCAGGAACAGGGTCTGTCCAGCTGTTGGCCACTATAGGCTGCGGTGGACATAGAATTGGCTTTCCTGTTGCTGGGAAATGCCTTCCATGGCCATTTTGGCTTGGGGGAGGGGGGAGGGCTTTCTGAACTCTTGTGGAGCTTTTGTCAAGAGTGAAATGCTCTTTTGCAACAATGCTAGATCTGCTTTTTAAACATGGGGTTGGCATCTCCAGAACATGGATCCTGAGATAGGTAGTCACTCTAAGCTAGGAAATGGAACCAGTTTTTAACCTGTGAAAATTATTTCGGATTTTCAGCTGCTTCAGTTAGCAAAAGGTTTCCCTTCTTCAATCTGCATTTGATTATGTTGAGGATACCAGCTTTATCTGGCCTGCTTCATTACAGCTCCTTGGTGGTCCATGGGCTCCTTCCAGGTGGTGCTATGATCCATGAGGCCAGACCTGGATTTGCTACTAACAGCCCCATTCCCTTAAGGCAGAGGATCTCCAAAGACTTGTGGACTTCAACTCCCAGAATTCCTCAGCCAGCCATGCTGAGGATAGAGTTGACTGGTTATTATTTCCTTCCCCTCCCCCCCCCCAACCCCATAATCCATCTATTAGACTACTTTGGAGCATGGATTTAATTCACAAGATCACTAGATGTCTGCTCAAAAAAATTGTGACTGGCACATCACAGGTATGGCACTTCCATGCCAGCAACCTCTAGTTGGGCACTACTCCAGCCACCAGCCTCACATCATCTTAAGGAGAGTGATTGGTGGCAAGAGGGGAAGCAAAGCTGGGGGAATCCTTCATTTCTTCCTAATAAAATAGTAGCACCAATTGCTGGCATCATTAGTATGGCAGAATAACGATTGGGGAGCAAAAATGATGTCAGCCTACTTTTCTATTGGCTACAGGACAGCAGACTGCCCATTAATGTAATCAGGTGGCTAGAACACAGACGGAAAGAATAGTCACAGTTTGGGCTCCCAAAATCTGCCCAGTCACTAGAGGACAGCAAAGAGGTACCAAAAAAAACCACCACCTCAGTGCTGCCCTCTAGTGGGCTGTACAGATTTTGAATGGTTGCAACCCAAATCGGGTTTCCCAATCAAAGAAAGGAAAAGGAAAAGACTTTGAGATTAGAATGCAGAAGAGATGGTAAATGAAGGAAAGAATGACCCAATGAGTAGAGAATGAATCAGATAAAGAACAAAAGTTCAAAGAATTTGGAATGTAGACCAGGAGGCCAAAGCTTGGTAAACATAGCGTGGCTGTGTTCATAACAATTCCCGTATAATTGTAGCAATAGTGGTTTTTACGGCCACTGGAGCACTGTGACCTAACAATCTTAAAGAGAGCAATAAGAAACCAAAAATACTGGAGAGCTGGATTTCAGAAGCAGTTACGATCCTTTCAATCAACCCACTTCTAGGTCTCATACTCTCCTAATTACGAAAACAGGCACCAGAGCGGCTTAAGCTAACCTTGGCACTCCTTGTTTTCAGAAGAATATAAACTGTGCAGGGATGGATGCAAGGGCTGCATCTTATCATCTGGCTCTGGAAGCATTTAGTCATAGCAAGAGGAGATTTTTCATTGCCTCCAAGATTTCCCGTAAGCCTCCAGACATTAGGAGAAAATTGGCAAGGCTGGAATCATCTCTGGAGGCACTTAAAAACAAAGGAAGGTGGCCGCAAATCCGCAAAAGCCAACATTCTTCTAAAATGATCCAAGCGCACTCGGCGAGGATGATGAGCTAGAGTTTCAATGATTCCTTTGGATCATTTGAAGTATTATGATTAAAATTGTGATCGTAAGCTTGTACTTTGTGACCTAACAAAAGGATGACACCTGAGCAACTAGAAGACTGAGGACATCTCCAAAAGGGGTCTCTTGTCTAGAAGTCTTCTCTTCCTCACTTTTAAGTTCAAGTCTTACCTCTCCATCAGGGGTGATATTCACTTATCTTCCCTACCGCTGTGCAGATGTGAGCGCTTGCACCACATCTGCACATGCACACAGCCTTCCACGCATGCGCTTTTGGCAAAAAAAGGGCCTCCCCCACAAAAAAACTTATGACCTGGTAGTCTTCATTACGGTTGTAAGCCAAGGACTACTTATAAGGGCTGGGGTTTTTTAATTTGCAGGTTTAGCCAATTACCTACATGAAAGTTGAGAAGGAAGGGTACAGAGTGAATTGTCTCATTACTTCTGCCCAGTGTCACTACTGCCCTGCACCTCTTTTGTGTCCAAGTGTGGATCAAGCACTCTTTTAAATAAGTACTAAACTTACATTGGAAATATCTTGATGGATAGGGAAAAGGCCTTCACCTTCCCTACCAACAGAAATGCCATGCTGGCAGCAAATGGTCAAGGAGCCTAGGTCTGACCTTGGGGCAGGTAGATACTTCAGTACTTATACTGAACATGGAGAACAGACATTTTAGAATGAACAGGACAATGGATCCAATTGTAACTAACACACATTCAGTAACAGCCATCCAGAGGTAGTATTCAGCTGGTTCGGACTGGATCACCTGAACCAGTAGTGGACATCACGGGTAGGCCCGCTCACATACCCCATCTCTATACTGTCCTATTTAGGCAGTTTTTGACGCCGGGCGCATGCATGGATGGCATGCGTGTGAGCAAAGTGCATGTGCAGAAGGCCAGGCGCATGCACAGAAGGCCGAGCGCATACAGCGAACCAGTGGTAACAAAATGTGAAACCCACTGCTGCAAAAGCCAAAATGAAGTGGACAAAATCCCAATTTCCCCTAGCCAAAGGGATTATAAATAATGACAGTGCACTGTATAAGCAACCATTAAAAGTGCAGCTACATTTACGCTATTCCCTGGTCAGTACAATAGTTGTTAGGCCTCTTGGGCAAGTCCAAAAGAGTTAATGAAAATATATATATATATATTTAAAAAGCAGAACAAGTACAGGTAATCCTCAAATTACAACCACAATTGAGTCCAAAATTCAGGTTGTTCAGTGAGAAATTTGTTAAGCGAGGTTTGCCCCATTTTACAACTTTTCTGGCCACGTTTAAGTGAATCACTGGTGTTGTTAAATTAATAATACGGCTTTTAAGTGAATCTGGCTTCCCCATGGACCTTGCTTGTCAGAAGACCGCAAAAGGGAATCACGTGACCCCAGGACGGTGCGAAGTTCATAATTATGAGTCAGCTGTCAAGCATCCAAATATAAATCACGTGACCATGGGGATACTACAATGATCATTAGGTGTGAAAAATAGTCCTAAGTCACCTTTTTCAATACTGTTGTAACTTCAAACTATCATTAAACGAAGTGTTCTAAGTCGAGGGCTACCTGTAAAAATATGCCATTTCCCCTTCCCCATCGCTTGTCAGCTGAAGCTGCAGACACCAAGAACTGTTCTGCGGAATGACAGAACTAGCAACATGGAGTCTGGCTGCAGGTCTCCTTCTCAGTTTAAATGGGTATTCTGAGCAGTGAGCACAGGACACTTACAGTATTTTTCAGAATACAAGACGCCCCCGCCCCCCAAAAGAGGGTGAAAATCTGGGTGCATCTTATACACTAAATACAGCATTTTTGGCCTCCTGAAACCCTCCTTCACAAAAATGGACGTGCAGAGGGTTTGGGAGGCCTGCAAAGTGCTCCTGGGGGTTGGGGAGGGCAAAAAGGAGCAAAAAACAGGCCGGCTTTTTGTGTGTTTTGGGGGGAGCCTCCCAGGAGCATTCTACAAGACTCCTAAAGGCTATGCATGCCCCCCTTTTTTTGCAAAAAAATTGGGACATTTTTGTGAAAAATGGGCCAATTTTTTCTCAGGGGGGGGGCAGCCCCCTGGAGCACTTTGCAGGCCTCTCAAACTCTCTGCACGCTCCTTTTCACAAAAAATGAGGCGTGCAGAGGGTTTGGAATGTCTGCAGAGTGCAAAAACTTTGTTTTACTTCTTCAAAATCTTGGTGCGTCTTATACTCCGAAAAATATGGTATATAACGCTCTACCTGTCTTTCACAAGAGCAAGAGTGTGAGGTTTAAACCCAGATCTAGTGGTCTTTCTTAAAGTGAGCCAAACCTGTATTTGGCTTCACCCACGGATTATGCAAAGCCCAAGCCATCAGAGAACAGTGGTGAGTGGCGAGAGGGGAGGACGAGACTCCACACTAGATTAAAAGAGTCAAGAGGAGCTGGGTCCTGCTATCAACCACCAAATTTATTCTTTGATTCCTTCCTTCCTTCCTTGGGCTTTTACGCCACTCAGTTTCGGTAGGCTCCAGCCAGATTACAAACTGCCAACATTTTGAATAAAAGCTATCAAATTGCTTCGGAGCTTTCGAACACAACAAGAAAAGTACCACCCACAAGCAGACCAGGCTGTAACCACAGGCGAAATTGGGCTGGCAAAACAGGGGAAATGCTACTTTCAACCTGGAACATTTGAAGTTGCTTTGCCAGACTAGAGACAAGGCAAAAATAACGTAAGGGGAATATGGAAGGAGGAGGTGGTTATCACGGTGTGTTCGCGTCATGGTGAGGAAGAGATCGAAGATTTCTAAAGCAAAGGCTTGTAGCCAATAAATACTGCTTCAGCACTTTTACACTGTGCACAGCAGAGGTGTCCAAGCTTGGCAACTTGTGGATTTCAACTCCCAGAATTCCCCAGCAAGCATTGACAACCTCCCTCCCCCCAAAAAAAAGAAATCTGAGAAGATGCAAATTTAATAAAGTCCCATCTCAAGGCCAGAAAATCAAAACCCAACCAAGCCTAACCAGGATAAATAGGATTATAGCAGGGGTGAAAAATGCTACCTGTTCTGGTAGTAACAAATACTTCGGATTCCCCGAACCGGTAGTAAAAAATGCTTTTAAAAAGTAAAAAAAAAAAAAGGTTCCCACGATTGCACGGCACAGCTGATTGTCACAACTGATTAACCTTTTTTTAAAGCATTTTTTTACTACCTAGTCAACCAACTGGTAGTAAAAAAATGTTTTAAAAAATAATTTTAAAAAAAGGTTCAGACTATCAGCTTTTTGACAATCAGATACCAATCTTTTTTTTTCTTTTTTTAAAAGCATTTTAACTACTTATTAGCCCTAACCATGACTCTGTGAGGTTCCTGCTTGTTGCAGGGACCATTCTGTGGGAAGTCCAGCTGCTTTTGCATTGTGTGTGATTCAGTTGTGTAGCTTTTATGTTATTTTTGTGTAACGTATGAAGGTTGGTTTTTAAGCTCACCTGGTCACATGACCATGACCACCAAGCCACGCCCATAGAGCCAGTAGAAAACATTTTTAGATTTCGCCACTGGCTAATAGGGAACATCCAGAAAGGCCCAGTGGGGGTGGCATGACACAGCTTCATTAACTAGTTGTTTCAATTCAGCCAATGAGCTAGCAGGCTAGAATAACCCATCCTGGACTCTCCCCGTTGATACCATGGAGAATGACTGTGACAATCTTTTATGAATGTTCAAGCCACCTACCCTCTCTCTTCTAATAGCCCCCTTGTGGTGGCACCTGCTCATGTAAAGTTTTGCCTCTCTAACCAGGATAAGTTGAGAGAGCCATTCATTTGCACTCCCCCCCACCGAGCGAGAGGCTTTACTTGTTTTAGGTCTTATCACAGGTAAAATGATTCTGCCTGCTATGTTGGCTGGCTAAATATTTACCCCTTCTTGCAGGATGCTGAAAATGTCACCTTTACTGCAGAATGAAATTTCAGAGGCTTTAATTAGCAGGAGGCAATGGGACGGGACAAGAGAGCAAATTAGCCCAAACTGTAAGAAGCCAATTCTTGGGGAGAATTAGTTGGCTTTCCTGGCCATTGATTTCCCTCAACCACAGCCCTTTATTGGAGGAGAGGGGTGTCATAAAGTAAAATTATTGGTGGGAAGGTAGCAGCATTCCGTGCACCTTTGGCGTTTAGTCATGCCGGCCACGTGACCGCGGAGACATCTTCAGACAGCGCTGGCTCTTCGGCTTTGAAACGGAGATGAGCCCCCTAGAGTCGGGAACGACTAGCACATATGTGCAAGGCTGTGGTGGGTTTCAAATTTTTTAGAACCTACTCTGTAGGTGTGGCCTATTTTGTGGGTGTGGCTTGGCCGTCATGTGACAGGGTGGGAGTGGCCACCTTTTAAAATGTGGTGAAACTCATTTAACAACGCTCTTGCTTAGCAACCAAAATTTTGGACTCAATTGTGATGATAAATTCTTTCTTTCTTTCTTTCTTTCTTTCTTTCTTTCTTTCTTTCTTTCTTTCTTTCTTTCTTTCTTTCTTCCCTTCCCTTCCCTTCCTTTCCTTTCCTTTCCTTTGGGTCACTGGCAGCGGCGGGCCAGATTTACTTCCAGGTATGCCCGTTCTCTAAATTTCACCAACCGGTTCTCGCGAGTAGGTGCGAGCCTGCAGAAACCCACCACTGGTGCAAGGGGACACCTTTACCTTTACCGTTAAAGAGTAACAAAAATAGGGTAAAATGTAGAAGTCAAAGGAAAAGAAAACTTCCTTGATGAATGGCATGAAAACCTCTGAAGCGACAGTCACTTTGGGCACAACTACAATGCTACTACCTCAAGATAAACCAGGAGGAACTGTGAAAGGCGAAATGGGGGCCTGCCACGCAGCATTTAATCAAACTTGTGCTGGCTGTGAATTGTCAAGCCAAATGCAGCCTAATTAATATATTGTGGTTTGCCCCTATGGGATTAACATATGTGTGCGCAAGGGACAAAAAGAAAGGGGGCGAATTTAAATCTCAGACAAGCTTTAGGCAGCAAAAATACTTGGATATGAAACGTTTGCTTAGATTCGAGAAGAAACAATGGTGAACATGTGTAGACATACCTGCTTGGCCAAGTGGGTGATCAGAGAGATGGGTGGAATAGCCATCCTCATGGAAGCAAGTAAGAAAAAAAAATGTGGTGGCATCATCAACCCAACATAAACTTAGCCACAACAACATGCTATCAACAGCAACTGACAGCAACCAAGTGTCATCTAGTACAGGTTCTGACCACAATTGAGCCCAATATCTGTGTTGTTAAGCAAGACAGATGTTTTGCCTCACTTTATGACTTTTCTTACCACAATCGTTAAGTGAATCACTATAGTTATGTGGACCTCACTTTCTCACAGATTTTTACAACAGGTGATCCCATGACACACATACGCGCGCGCACCCACACACACCCACACACACAGAGGACAGTGTAACTGTCATAAATATATGCCAGTTCTCAAGCATCCAAATTTTGATCACAAGACCCTGGGGATGAAGCAACGGTCATAAGTGTGAAAAATGGCCATGAGTCACCTTTTATCATTGTCAATTGGAACAGCCATTAAAAGAATGATGGTAACTCGAGGAATTCCTGTATCCAAGAGACGTAGGGAAAATGGAATTCAAACTGGACTAATTCATAATAAATTTCTCCCTGGGGACATCACCCAACGGATTCATTTTCTTACCAGATGGGTGATAAATAAATTCAATAAATAAATAAAATAAAAAAATTATCCTGCCCAGAAACGGCATACTGTACAATATTAAAATCTTTTAAAAAATTAAACTAAAACAGTAACATCATAAATCAGTAGTTCTAACATCACAAATATTAAGTTGAAGAGAATTATAATTCTAAGGCTACATGACATACCAAACAACTGAGTTGTTGTTGCACAAAGTTTAACCATGATGGAGGGAAATTCCACAATGAGGGAGCCATCCTTAGAAAGTTTTTATTTCAAGTAGCCACGTCCCTGGGACCACAAACAGGACATAACCCTGTCGTGCCCAAAGCCTATTTTCAACCATACAAGAGAAATATTAATTTATTGAAGACTTTGCACACTGATCCTAACGAACTGGATTAGGGATGGCAATTCTTACCATAACCCGTGAGCGCAGTTGAGAAAAGTGCTGTTATCTTGCAAAAAAACCTGAGCCTCAGCAAGGAACAGCCCCCCCCCCCCTTCTACACAAAGGCATCTTTCATCCCATCAACTGCCAGGAAAAAAAAATACTGCTCGAGACTCATTTCTATAACGATACTATATTTTGGCACAAACACAAGAAGAGGCACGGGGCTGCCCTCGAAGACCACCCGGAAACATCAATGGATATAATCTGTCCCAAAATGCAGCAGCACACATGGTATTGGTAGTCCTCAACTTATGACAGTCACTTAGCAACCGTCCAAAGTAACGACGGACCTCCCCAAGGCTAATTACAACTCAGAATCAAAATTCTGACAGCCGCTCCCTCCTGGGGACACATGATTGCATTTGGAGACTCGGCAACCAGCTCACATTCGCAGCCGTGTGCAGAGCCCTGCAATCATGTGACCATGTTTTAACGAAACTGATATTTATTATTTCCAGGTTTTGTGCGAACTGCACTGGCTTCCTGTTTCTTTTCAGGTGCAATTCCAAGTGCTAGTTGTCACCTTTAGAGCCCTATATGGCACAGGGCCAGGCTGTCTTACAGGACCATCTTTCCCAAAGGACAACTACCCATCCTACCTGATGAGATAGGATGGGCACCTTTTTAATTCCCTCCCCTAAATTATTGCCATCTGATGGGAGCTAGGAAACAGGATGTTTCCAGGGCAGCCCAGAATCCTCTGCCCCCTAACGTTTGGCAGACCCCTGCCCTTCTATCCCTCCGTAAAGTTTTAAAGATCTGGCACTTCCCCCAAACGCTGGGATAAGATTGGATAATTGCACATTGCAAGTTTGACTTGGTGCCAGGTTTTGTTTTTTTTAAATGTGTTTAGTTTTTACAGTTTTAATAGGGCTTTGATGCTCTTTTAACTTTTGATTGGGAGCCGCCCAAATTTGGTTATAAGATCGGCAGCTTCATAATTGTTTTAAATAAATAACAAAGTAAAATGTGATGCATGCAGGTAATTTCTTTCTTTCTTTTTTTCAACCAACATGAAAGAACAGACTTAGAAATTGCTCTGATGAATCATTAATACTGAGGGTGCTGGGTTAGGCGCCTTAAAACCATAGGAGGACAGTTCCCAAGCAGCCTTTTCTTACCGTTTTTAAAGTTTCCCAGATCTGTAATCCCAATTTTTTACACCTAGTGACAACCAGTTTGATATAGCGGTTAAGGCAATTGTCTAGAAACTGGGAGAGTGAGAGTTCTAGTCTTGCCTTAGGCACGAGGCCAGCTGAGTGATCCTAGGCCAGACACTTTCTCTCAGTCCTAGGAAGCAGGCATGGGCAAACCACTTCCAAAAAGATGGTGCCGTAAAAATTGCAGGGACATGTCAAGGCAGTTGCCAAGCATCAACATGGATTCGAAGACACTAATAAATAAATACAAAAATTTCACCTAATGTACTAAAATGCATGATTCACATAAGGCTCATTTCAATTTTTCCACACTAGCAACCGCCCTAAAATACCACAAAGGCTATAAAACTCTATAGAGATTCTCAGTCATCCAAGTCACGGTTGTCCTAAAAGGTGCTTTTTTCAGGAGGAAACTGGATGATTGGATGACTGAGAATCTCTACATACTTTTAGCTATGCCAGGGGTCGGCAATCTTAAACCCTCAAAGAGCCACAAAAGTCCTAACCATTCAATTCTGGAGCCGACTAGAAGTCTGGTTTCCCCCCCATAGAGTTTCCTCCTAGTGCGGCATCCTTTTTCCTCTACCTGTCCTAACGTAAAGCCCTATAAATTGTGGAGTTGACAGGAAAACCCACTCCTTGCCATAGAGTCTCCTCCTGGTGCGCCCTGCTTCCCCTTGCCTAACCGGAAGCTCTCAAAACTGTGGTGCCAACTGGCAACAGGGAGCCACAACAGAGGGATGAAAGAGCCACATGTGATTGCTGACCTACGAGCTATACAATTTGGTACGAACACCCTTTGACTGGTGGTGGGAGTAGGAATGGATTTCCAGAGGAAACATTATAAACTACAAGAACCAGGAGCGCTACTCGGGTGAGTCTGAGGACACAGATAAACCTCCAAGTACTTCAATGACCCTCTAAAAATGTACCGTATTTTTCGGACTATAAAACGCACCGGAGTATAAGACACACCATGATTTTGAAGAGGTAATTTTTTTAAAAAAGGGTTTTGCACTCTGCAGGCCTCCCAAACCCTCTGCACACCTCATTTTTTGCAAAAGAAATGGGGGGGGGGCACGTAGAGCTTTGGGAGTGTTCCTGCGGGTTGGGGGGGGCAAAAATGAGCAAAAAACAGTCCATTTTTCACATAAACGGGCCTTTTTTGCAAAAACAAAAGGGAGGAGGGCATGCAGAGACTTTAGGAGCCTTGTAGAGTGCTCCTGGGGGGGAGCAAAAACGGCTTTTTTCTTTTTTCTTTTGCCTTCCCCAGCCCTCAGGAGCACTTTGCAAGCCTCCCAAACCCTCTGCATGTCCATTTTTGCAAAGGGGCAGGGTTTCGGTAGGCGAAAAATGCTGTATTGCGTAAAAGACGCACCCAGATTTTCAACCCTCTTTTTTGAGGGGAAAAAGGTGTATTTTATACCGAAAAATACGGTAAATGACCAGCTGTCTGCAAGCAGTATAAATCCTTCCATTCCCCACCATCCAGTCTGAGCTGAAGAAGCTTCTTGAATGAGAAGCGAAATGTCTTCAAAAGAAAAAAAAACAAGAAAGTCCAGTTGCCTCCTGGAAAAAAAAAAAAAAGCACCTTCACGGCGTAAATGCTCAAATTCAGCTTTACACACACACACACACTTGTACAATCGCTTGTATGTTTGGGGAAGAAGGTTATATTTCAATTCAATGCAACCACTGAATTCAAAATCAAATGGAATGGGGCAACCAGAGGCAGCTTCTAATTCATTCGAAGGAAGACAGAAATATTTAACTTGCTCGGTCCCCGATTCAAAATCTTCCCTAGAGCTCCGCTTCACATACCATCCAATTGGCGTAGCTTTTAAATTTATTTTATCATCTGGGTTTTATTGGGACTTTTTAGAACAGGTTCCTGTTTAATTTGTTTTTATTATATTTATTGTACCCGAGGTTTTTATGTTTTATGATTGCCTGTTCACCACCCTGAGTCCCGCAAGGGAGATAGGGCGGTATATAAATTTAAATAAAGTAAAGTAAAGTAAAGCAATTGCATGTCTCCATGGTGGAAAGACCAGCAATAGATTAAAAGGGGTACACGGGTTCATTCGTAACAGAGAGGCTTTCCTAGAACATAGAAAAATAACCATTTCAATATGTTGGGTGAAACATCTGTATGTGCGCACGCACGCACATACACGCACTTAAAAATGATAAAGGCAAAGAAGAAGAATCATTCTGGAAGAATCATCAGGAGTCAAGCCCAAAGGGAGAGAACATTAGATTGTTTAATTCAGGGGTCTCCAACCTTTGCAACTTTAAGTCTGAAGGACTTCAGCTCCCAGAATTCTCCAGCCAGCTTTGCTGGCTGGAGAATTCTGGGAGCTGAAGTCCTTCAGACTTAAAGTTGCAAAGGCTGGAGACCCCTGGTTTAAATTAACACATCCCTGTATCAATTGATTGAAACAGGATTTGTACAGGTAGTCCTCAAGTTACAATCATTCATTTAGGTGACAGTTCAAAGTTGCAACGGTCCTGAAGAAAGTGACTTAGGACCATTTTTCACACTCACCACGATTAACATTAGGAGGCTTGGCAATGGCTTTATTTTTATGACGGTTGCAGTGTTCCTGGGTTGTGGGATCCCCTTTTGCGACCTTCTGACAAGCAAAGTCAAGGGGGAAGCCAAATTCATTTAACAAACCCGTTACTAACTTAACAACGGCAGCGATCCACTTAACAACTGCGGCAGGAAAAATCGCAAAAGGGGGCAATGCTCACTTAATAAACTGTCTCGCTTAGCCACAGAAATTTTGGAGTCAGTTGTGATCGTCACTCGAGGCTTACCTGTACCTGCAATGTTCGGGGTTCCATAACAATTTCATTCTAACCGTAAGAAAGAAAGAAAATGTTTCTTTACTTTTTTTTTTTTGTCTTCCTAGATTTGATTTCCCAAATAATGTTCAAGAACCAGGGAGAAGCCTTCTCCAGGATCCTGGGAAGTAGTGTGAGCCAAGATGGCTGGTGCTACTTCCCAGGATAAGGAAATTAGTTGGAGAAGCCCTGCACAGCCCTCCTATATCTCTATAAACGAAGGCTTCCAATACTTCCAAACAAGGCTGTTGTTGTTTTTTAATGGCTTTTTAATGTCCAAATCATTAGTACCTTCTGCTGGCATGCAAGAAGTCACACCCAAAAGGCTAAAATCTCCCCACCGTTCCATTGCGTATTACTCCCAAGTAAAAATGTGAGGCTTTTTTTCTGAGTGCAAACAAGTTTTGCAATTCTGCAGAGAAACTCGGCCTATGCCTTCCATTAGTCAGTCTCTAGTAATTGATAGACACAGCCAAGCAGAAGCCTTCCAACCAAGTTACTCAAAGGCTCTGAAACTGGGGGTGGGCGGGTGGGTGAGGGAGATAACAGGATCACAAGGTTATTTATCTATCTAGATCTTCATTCCAATGCCATCCCAAGGACTGAGGGGGGGAGGGAGAGGGTAGAGCAACAATACTGCCTTATCTCTCCCAAAGAAGGAATCCTTTGTTGTTCCAAGATAGGCAGGATCCTTAATTTGCGATAGAGAAAACAAGGCTTAACTTGAGCATTGGTTTAACAAGTTGAACAACAACAATATGTTTGTGAACAAGGCAGCTAGGCCCTGGGGACAATCTCCTTCTGGGCTAGGCCTGGGATAGTCAGCCTGACCCAGAGGTCAGAGAGATTCTATGCAGCAATGACTTCATTTTATGGGTCGTTTTATGACCTCATAAACTGCCCCCCCCCTTCTGCTTCTGCGCAGCATTGCCAAAAGTCACTAGGTAACACCCCAAAGGCCAATCTCTGGGGGTTCCTAAACTGAACAGACTCCTCTTCCTCAAGACAGAATTTCATTCTCTTAATTATGTCATATATTATGGTAGTCATAACTATGACTATGACTAAGTATTGTATCTTATGATTCTTGATGAATGTATTCTATTTAATTTTTCTTTATGTACACTAA
Source organism: Rhabdophis nuchalis (assembly GCA_039707465.1). Classification (NCBI taxonomy): domain Eukaryota; kingdom Metazoa; phylum Chordata; class Lepidosauria; order Squamata; family Natricidae; genus Rhabdophis; species Rhabdophis nuchalis. The sequence goes on along the minus strand of CM077646.1, from coordinate 176,690,883 downwards.
GAGCATCCGCACTAAAGGCAAATTCCTTGTGTGTTCAATCACACTTTCTATTCTGTTCTAATTCTAATTCTAATTCTATTCTATTACCGGGCAGAACTCCTTCAGTCATTCTCGTTCAGTCCGCAAGACGCCTTCTAATAAAAATGAATGGGCGAGTTCAGACGCCAGAGAATGAATCCAGAAGACCCTGCCAAACAGCTGGCCAACCCATAATACCTCCCTGGAAGGATCCTTCACACGTCCCCAAGCAGTTTGCAAACATGTGGATGCGCCCTGGCGTCCACACGGGAAGCACAAACAATCGTCCCATTCACACATCATAGGATTCCTGCAGAAGAACACTGGTTGAACACTTGCTCAGCTACAAGCAAGCATGACTGTCAGCTAAAACATGGAACAAGGCCTAGAGTACGTTGATAGGTTTGCTTTGGCACATTCCCCCCCATGTCAGCTTGTTAGCTTAGAAAAGAGAAGTCACATCAATTTTTTGTCTTTCTTTCTGTTTTTGCCCAAACATTTACAGGAAGGATGCACAATTCAAACACTGCCGGTAAGAATACATACTATAGAACAGGAACAGATAACCTCGCACATGTCAAAATTTAAAAGTGCCTGCAGAAGAAGCGTGCAAATCCTGGAACTCCCACTGGGCAATTTCCCAGTATACCAAAAAGAAGGTTAGGTTACGTTTGGAATACAAATATTTAAACCATTCCTAGGAAATCTGCACAAGGCAAAATATCAGGGTGAATCTTCAAACAGAATGACGTGTCTATTTAAAGGACAGTAAAACCCCCTGAAGTATTCATTGAAACTGGAGGAGACAAGCAATGAAATCTGTACTCAAAAGCAGATGCCTGCTCTTTCCAAACAGAACTCTTGTGTTTCTCGCCTAAAGTTATTGTGTTTGTCTGCTTTAAGCAATCTCTCTCCCCCTCCCATCTGAACCTGGGAAGAGTCTTAAGGAAAGAAAGGGAATTGCAAGACTAGAATTCTAGGCGGCACAGGCAGAGCCAGAGCAGAAACCAGATTCTTGGTGGAGTTCCTGCTTTTTCTTACAGACCCCATGAAACCCCCTGAGCTAAACTCCCCTTTTGCTAAAAAGAAAGAAGGGGAAAAAAGAACAGGTGTCCCAGTGTTCCAACTGACTAGAAGCTGGAAAATGATGGAGAAGCTCCTAAAAAAAGGAACATGACTTCAACTAAGGGGCAATCGTTAAGCTAAAGAACATGATGATCTTGTGTTGACGTTTTACATTATTGAATTGGGCTTGGAGGTACGACACGCTTGGATCTCTTTTGCGTTTGGATGGGAGGCCACAGGGAAATCCCTGGGCTATGGGCCAGACTGTTGAGTCACACAGCTTCCCAGAAAAAGGTGGTGGCAAATCCCTTCCATATTCTTGTTATGAGAACTACGCAGATGCCTGAATGAATTCACTGGGATGAGATTTTATGAATCGTTCATGTTGTTGCGAGAACAAGTACAGATGCATGAATGAATTCACTAGGAGACTTTATTAATTGCAAAATAGCAAAATAAAATTGTAAAATGCTTTCAATGGGATGCAATTTCCTGATCTAATAAGAGATGCACATGAACATACGCAAAGTTTATTGCTCCAAATGAATTGGAGGTCTCCCGCCCCTTTTAGTTTTTTTCCCCTTTTGCTGCAGGACTACTACCAGCTTCATTTATTGTAGAAAACACAAAAAAAAGAATAGTTAAAAGAATAGTTTATGTGACATGGCGCAAAGAAAAAGTGGACTACTCTGTGGCTAGTATCTCCGGAGTTTCTTCAAAGAAAAGAATACAAGCCCAACTGCAATATAACAAAATGCTACTGAAAGAAAACTGAAAGCATGCTTACTTTAAAAACTTTCCTATTAAAATCCAAAGGTCTGAGATCAGGGAGTATTATAAACCAAGCATCCAAATGAAATGCTTTATGCATCATTATTAATCTTCCGGAGTTTCCAGCTAATATGTGAATTGAACTCATACAATTGTTGAAAAACATTTGCCCTTTTGGTTTTCCCCAAACTACTTTGAGCTTATCAGAGTTTTACCAATATTAATATTCAGGGGACTTACAGCGCAACTCTATTCCCCGTTTCTTATGGAAATGCTGCAGTGTAAATGCAGCCTATGGGCTTCAGAGAAGCACACAAAGGATTGCAGTCATAGGACCTAAGCCCAGAGAATTATCTAGGAGTCCTTCTAAAGTCTTTCCACCCTTCTCATCTGTGGACCTTTTAGGAACGCATTCTTAACCAAGGACTTTGCATTCACATCGTTTTTGATCGATCTCACGCACACTTTCTCGAAACAAATCAATTTCAGCATCTGCGGGAACACCTTATGAAATGTTTGGAATCCAATCGAGTACAAATTTACATTTAATTTTAATAAATACTCCAGGACACGTCACTGTGTGCTAGATCATGCCATCTTTTGACGGGCGTTGGCCTAGGAAGAGGAGGACTTTCAAGATCTCCTTCCTTCCATAGCTGTGCTAAGGGCCTTTGCTCAAGAAATGCTGCTCCTAAGAGAATTTAGAGTAGAAAATTCAGTGATAATTGGACAGAAGTGCTCCCAAAGGATAGCATTTCCTCTCTTCTTCCATTGAGCTCACACATCTACTTCATGTTAGGGTTAAGTGACAAAACTAACCCAGAAAAAGGTAATGGGAAATGTAATTTTCCTACTGAGTGCATAAAATGCAAAGGCTGGAGAACAGGGATGGAAATTAAGTTTCCTACACAATAAGATGCATCCTTGTGTAGGCCACAGAGAAGGATAATAAAATGGTTTGATTTGTTTCTCAAGGCAAACAGATTTTCCTTTAGTCAGATTTACTATATGATGGAAAATATTTAGGTTTGAATATAAGGTAAGTTTGCCTCCATGGAAAATGTGTCTATTAAATAATAAAGGTTTGCTAGATTATATAGAATATGAACATACACACAAGCATATTTCTTGCTCTGGCACTGATCTCGTTTACACCTAGAAAAGTAAGATTTTTATTTAAATAAACATAACTGCTATTTATTAGGTACCCAGGACAATTAATAAGCTAATATGGGATTTTAAAAGATAAATAAAATAGTAATATATATGTTTTAAATATATTAAGTGTACCCTTGTAGAACAGGAAAAAAGCTAGCAAAGCAACTTTAAAAGTAAAATCACCTTTACCATGCAATCCTACCAAAGGTGGGTTTTGGGGTTTTTTACTAAAAAAAAAGAGTGTCATGGACTTAAGTCTGAACACTTATTCTAGCAGTAAGTCTCATGAGTAGAATGGGATTAAGAGTTTCTTTCTCAGGACTACACCACAGACGTCTGATCCTATGCCTGTGAAATTTAAATTAGATCTTAAATTTGCAGAGTAGAATTCATTCCCAAATAAACCGACATAGGATTGCCCCATGCATGCTTCTTTACAGAAAAGGCTGATCTGACACAGTTATTAAGACTATTTCTAAGAAAAGAGAACAAGGCCCAAATAGACACCAGAAATTCTTAATGCATTCGCTAGCAAATGGATCAGGTCTCACGGAATACACTTGGATTTCCAGTTTGCTGGAATGTAGTCACAGTTGCAGGTAATTAAGTAACACTGCCTAAAATCATTTTGAGTTTTTGTGTATGAAAATTTTTACAATAGAAATAGCAATAGTTCTGTTTCTTTTATAGCGGCAATGCAAAATAAAAAAACTGAAGCCTTTTGAAAAATAACAAACAATATTAAAATTGTTCATATTTATTTGGCCTTTACACCTTTGTTATGTTTCTATTAGCAAAATGTTAAATTCCAAACTATGGATTAAAATTTAGCACTATGGTCCCAAATGAACAATCACTTCAAAATGTAAAATGTTTACGGAGTTCAGTAGTATTTCCCCCCCAAATGCGTACATTTAGAATTACATGAATTATTTGTTCATTCAGAAGATATAGACATATATAATGAAAGCAGAGTTGCCTCTTCATCTTGGTGTTAACTGAGATCTTGGTTGACATCTTTGGACCATAAAAGGTAAAATATTCCCCACCTCCCAGCTGGTTTTCAAAGTATTTGTGCACTAATTACTGTATATATTTTTATTTATATTTGTATTCCTAATTAATACTAAATGCTTCTTTAAATCTGTGTTGAACTAGGCCCTCTTTTAATAATTTTAATTGATGTTTACCAATATGTATGATCATGGCAAATAAATTATTATGTTTTAGTGGATGGAGAGAGAGTTTATTTTATTAATGAAATGGGTTGTAGGCTGTAAATGGAATATGTTAGGCAGATAGATTGTGGTTGTTATATAGTCTGAACGAAGTGTACAAAGCTGTGCTTTTCATTCTCTATAAAGAAATTTTAAAATGGAAAATTGTCAGACTGTTTTAAAATCCATCGCCAGAAAGATTTACACACTGGTGAACACTATAATGTGGTTTAATTCTTATGGGGATATAGGACATGTATACCATAAAGCTCACATTATTTATGGAAAGAACCATTAATGTATTTATTTATAACTTCCCCCCAGGTATTAACATTTGGATAAACTTTTAAAAGTCAGAGTCTTACACACAATTACTTAGAAATAATTTCTACTAAAGTCATTGGATTTATTACTGAGTATACGTACGCTGAAATTATACAGCCATTATTTTTCCTTCTTTACCATGAATTCTGCTTATAAAGCTTTTTTTTAAAGGCTTTCCACAGTGTGATATGTATGTAAAATCAAATACCTTCTATTATTCAGAATACAATATATTTAGTTTTTTCCCTCAGAACTGTGTCATTCCTATAAACCAAACAATAACAGCTGTTAGGAATACTGAACCTATATTTTCAAAAGCTGTCTCACTGCTTGATAAATAACTTTTTAAAAAGCATTCCTACAAACAATATGACAATCACTCATACTATTTCCAGTTATGATTATCATTTTTTTTCTTAGAAAGAAACTGCATTTTCTTTCTAAGGTAAAGAACATAAAGGAGAAAAAAGGGAAAATAAATATTGGCACTTTGACTTAAAGGGCCCCGAACCAGACACAGTTACAATGACTTGCAAATTTGGGAGACATAAAAATACATTTCATGTGAACATGGGGGGGGGGGGGGGGAATAGAAAACTTCAATTCAAGCACATTCAAATGAGTAATTCGCCAATATTATTCGGTTGCATTTGATAAGATTCCCCACAGATGTATCTAAATTTTAAAACCAATATTGGAATCCGTACTTATTCATGTTTATTTATTTTTTTTAAGTCAGTAACGTTCTGCGCCGTTTGAAATCGCTATGAAGGCCTATCGCAATTTAACAACCCAGAGAAAAATTAAATTTCTGCTAGGAACCCAGGACTGTTCGCCATGAAAAGTTAAGCACGTGCTTCCACTATAAGGGACGCGACGTTCCAGGGATCCATTTGGGCTGGATCGAGTGATCGATACCAACTGGTGCTTCATTTCGTAGGGGAAAATCTCAAATCGCAGTGGGTGGGTGTTCGCGGGTGAGGCAGGGCGACGGGTGGCAGGACAACAGCTTTCCTTTAAAGCTTATATCCCGAGATGGGATGAATTATTTCACCGACCCCAGATCCTTGTTTTGACCCTTCCCCGCACCCTGACAATGGAAGCCCCTTTTCGGCTGCTGCCTCGCCCGCATCTGTCCTCCTCTCCCCTCAGGGTAAGCGCCCAGCCGCACCGCAAAGTTAAGAGCCGAGAACTGGGACTTTGTAGGCCAGTTGAATGCAGAAAACTTCTCATCTCGCCCGCAAAGACCCAGCCCCAAACTCCCAGCTGCTCGTCCGGAGAAAGCCCGGCCGGGGCTTCCAAAGAAACCGTTGCTTCTTTACAATATTCTGGGGGGAAAGAAGGTTGAGGAGTGGGGGGCGAGACACACCCATACATTCCCAGCGATCCTTTTCAGCAGCACCTTTTCATAACCCCGTTCCATTTTTAGACCCCGTTTGGGGGGTTTAAAAGCCCCAAGTGCACCTTATAAACTGCCCACTAGCTTCTTGCCCTTTTAGGAAACGCGCCTTGGAAGGAGAAAAAAGAGAGAGAGAGAAAAGGAAAGAATTATGCTAACCCGGGTGGATCTCCCGACGGGGGGGAGGGAGGGGAGAATCTGCAAGAACGCGTTGGAAAAGCAGCTTCGGGTCTGCCCGGGGGGGGGGGGGGAACCTGCGCACGCCACCCGACCGCTTGGCAAAACAGAGACCGCCCTGCCCATCGCCCGACGATCGAACGGCTCCCCGGGAAAAGAGGTCCGCGTGGAGAGCTCGATCGAACCCACCCGAGATTGATCCCCCACCTCCACCGCCCAAAAAACCCCGGGGATTGAAGCGATCCCCGATTCACGCCAGCCCGCGAGCACGCTGAAACTGACAAGAGCCCGGGCAAAGGAGCTCCGAGCACACGCCTGCGTAGTCGGCCGGGGGTTCCTTTCCCCCTCCCTGCTTACCTTCTGTCAAACGGGGGGGACAGACAGCAGCCCTGGCGCTTTCCAGTGGATTTAACTTGCTCGTCCTGGCCGGGTCTTCTTGAGTTGCACCGGACGGCACTAAAACGAGGAGGTACAGCAGGCACGGGGGAGTGGGTGGGGGGGGGGGTGTCGGCTCCCGCCCCTCGGGAAAAACTAGAGCGGGCTTCGTGGAAAAGGCTCGCCGGCCACGTTTTTTTTTTTTGAAAAAAAAGGGAGCGGCGGCGGTAGAGGGGCGACCGGCCGGAGCCCTGGAAAGTCAGCCACGAAGGGGGCGGAATTCCAACCGCAGGGAGAAGGCAGAGAGAGAGAGACAGGCACACGCGCGCACAACGCCCTGGCCGAAAAGGATCCGCGCCCTGGACCCGCGTGGAGCTGCGATTCCACCCTCCGCAAAAGCCACGGCGGGAGTCCCACGCCGCTGTCACCGAGCGCGCGTGTCGTCTTAAGTTGGCAGCAAGTATCCCTCGAAAGTTTTCGCCGCGCAAAAAAAAAAAAAAAAGGGGGGAAAAAAAGGAGCCCCCACGTGTTAGGCGATAGATCCAGAAGCGCTGGGCTGGGCTGGGCTGGGCTGGGCGAGAGGAGTAGCGGCGGCAACACCACGAGCACCAGCAGCAGCAGCAGCAGCAGCAGCAGCAGCCGCCGCCCAGGAAGGAGAAGCGCGCCCCTAGCCGGTTCCCTCGGCTCTTCTCCTTCTCCGGGCTGTTTAAGGAAGCACCCTCGTCCCCACCCACTTAAGTTAGACCGCTCCGATGGTGCAATTTTTCGCTTGGCAGATTTACAGGGTTGAGCGTCACTATCCAAAATAATGGACCGCCTTCCCACCCACCCCAAATATATGTATACATATACATATACATACCCTAGCTAGGAAAGGAAAAGGCTCGAGCCGCTCGCAAGCCTCCGCTTTGGCATTTCGGCCCGATCTTGACACGGCCCGTTGGGTTTCCCGATGGTCTCTCTCTCTCTTTCCCCACCCCGCGTCCCGCCGCCCATATGCCGCCCCTACCAGCTGAGCATTCAGAACAGGGCTCTGTTTTCTTTCTTCCTACCTTGCAGGCGCAAGCGAGGAGGAACAACGCCCCCTAGTGGTTGTAGCCGGTTGTCCATCAAGAGCTAGACGATTAAATGTCTCACCGCCCTCACCCCCTTCGATCTTCTCCCCGCGGCAAAACCCAAGCAACGCGGCGGGCGCCGTTTATGCTCAGTGCTGTACAGAGAAGCCAAGCGTGGCGACGACCGTGCAAGTTGTACCGTCGTGCCTCCCCTCCGGCCGCGATCGTCTTGGGCGATTGCCCCGATGGTGCCCGTCGTCGTGCCCTCCTTCTCCGCGCCTTGCAAGGGAGCCTCGCGGTTGCCTTCTGCTGAGTCAGAGCCGCGCTGCTTCGAACTCGGGGGACCGTGACAGGTAGCGAATTTCCGGCAGCTTCGCGGCTTTTCCAAGGAGAGGCCCGAGCCAAAGGATGACTTGGATTAGGAGGCAAACCCCCAAAGACGCGTTGGCCGGTGCTCCCAGGAGTTCGCTCGCTCGTTTCCTTGTCAGCACACGCAAAACGCAGGGCATGAGCAATGGTTTCCCCCAGCTAAATTAGCTATACAACAACTCCCATAATCCACTTTGTGAGGCCCAGACAAGTCATGCCGCCGGCTCTTTGGCCTTCAGGTTCTTTAGGGCCAGCCTTACCTTTTGGGAGCCTTGGATTAGGTCCCCTAGTCGGCTGCCAGTTGTAGTACAACATAGCCAGTTTGGCAAATACACCTTTGCTTAGGAGGCCAATTTGTTAAATATGTGTAAAGGTAAAGATTCCCCTCATACATGTGCTAGTCGTTCCCAACTCTAGGGGGCAGTGCTCGTCTCCGTTTCTAAACTGAGGAGCCAGCGCTTTCCGAAGACGTCTCCATGGTCATGTGGCCAGCATGTCTAAACACCAAAGGCGCACGGAACGCTGTTACCTTCCCACCAAAGGTGGTCCCTATTTTTCTACTTGCATTTTACATGCTTTTGAACGGGCTAGGTTGGCAGAAGCTGGGACAAGTAATGGGAGCTCCATTACATGGCACTAGGGATTCGAACCGCTGAACTGCCGACCTTTCTGATTGACAAGCTCAGCGTCTTAGCCAGATAAAATGATATAGTGGTTCAGCTGTTGGAATAAAATGGGGAAAGGCAGGGTTAGGTTCACAGTCAGATATGGAAGCTCACTTTGCCCGTTCTCACAGGGTGATGGTTGTGGGGAAACATGGAACTGAGAGTGCTTTAAATACTGATATAAATGGCTGGAAGATTATAAGTATGAATAGTAAAAGCAATAACAATAATAGTAATAAGAACAGTGAATTGTGTTGCAGTTTCCAGCAGCTGGAAACTTTTTCACCTGGAAAATTGGTGGTTCTTCAGAAATCACTGAATTCCCGCTTCCCAAGCACCTGCAGGTTACTGTGGATGGTTGCTGATAAATTATGCAATATGGTACAGATAGTCCTTGACTTATGGTCACAGTTGTGAGGAGAATTTCTGTTGCTGAACAAAGCAGCTGTTAAGTGAGCTGTGCCTCAGTTTACAAAAGTTTTTTTTATTGTAGTTGTTAAGTGAATCACTTTGAATGGGTCAAGGTTGACTCAGCCTTCCATCCTTCTGAGGTCAGTAAAATGAGGACCCAGATTGTTAGGGGCAATAGGCTGACTCTGTAAACCGCTTAGAGAGGGTTATTAAAGCACTATGAAGCAATATATAAGTTTAAGTGCTATTAAACTTTCCCCACTGACTTTGCTTGTCGGAAGCCAGTCAGAAAGGTATCAAATGTTGTTCACATGACTTCAGGATGCTGTAACCGTCATAAATACATGCCAGTTGTCAAGTGCCTGAATTTTGATCATGTAACCTTGGGGAGGATACAATAGTGATAAGTGCAAGAACAAGTTGTCATTTTTTCAGTGCTGTTGTAACTTCAAACAATTGCTAAACAAATGGTTGTAAGTTGAGGACTACCTGTATGTGAAGGCCCATGGATCTGTCCCAGGGGTGGGTTCCTAAACCAGTTAGTACCGGTTCGCTGTACGTGCACTTTGCTTGCGTATGCGCATTTGACTAAAAATTGCTCTGCGTGCACACAGAACCATGCCAGCAACGGCAGAAGACACCGGAGAACCAGTTCGGGGGGCGGGGGTGTGTGTCAGGCCTGGGTCGGTGCCATTTCGGCAACCCGGGCCTAAATTCTACCTCCAGTTTGGTCGAACCGGGCCAAACCGGCACCAACCCACACCTCTGGTCTTTCCTTTATGCTCATGTAGCCAGAATTATTGGTTATGGTACATTCAAACTAACTCTGTATTGTAACCAGCACAAGACATCTAAAGTAAATTAAGTGTAACCAGGTAAAGGCATCTAAATATCTATACATGTTCTCAAGAAACGTTTGCTTGTTATGCAACTAGATGATCTTCTACTTTGCTGCAGTTTTTTTTCTCTTTGTTTTTTAGCAAATAACATTTTGACCATTTTATTGTTAGCCTTTTCTCATTGCTGCTGATTGAGTATTTTAACCGATGAGTCTATTGTACATTGTCATAATTTTTCCACCATCCCCCTTAGCTGGGACATATGTCCACATAAGCTTTAAATTATATCTAAACATAAAATCAATTGCTGCTTGAGCCACTCAAGGAATGCCAGGGGTCATGAATATGCATGCCCCAATTGCAGAATGGGATTGCCTAACCCAGGGCTCTGCAAAGTTGGCTCTTTTAAGACTGGTGGACTTCAACTCCCAGAGTTCCCCAGCCAGCATAGCTGGCTGGTGAACTCTGGGAGTTGAAGTCCACCAGTCTTAAAAGAGCCAACTTTGCAGAGCCCTGGCCTAACCTAACAAAAAGGGGTAGGGATGTTGCACATATTTGTTCACTTTCATTTATACACTCCTTTCCGTTTCAGAGGTTTCACATGGATAACCAGAGGAGTACCTGTATAAAATAGATATTTTAGAAGAGCAATCCTTTATGTATGAATCCAGTATCAAATTCGTTTCAATTCTTTGACAATAACTTCTCCCATACAAGAATGTCCATGGAATGAGAGCTTGTGGGGTCTAGTCTAGTGGTTAAGACGGGAGTCCAGAAACCAGGAGACTCTTCCACTTCAGGCATGAAAGCTGGCTGGCTGACTTTAGGCCAGTCACTCTCTCCTAGCCCATGACCTCAGGCTCTGATGACAAGCCGGTCAGTCAATCCCTTTCGCAACAGATAGATCAACACTAGGTTGTTGAAGAAGGGGAAACCTTGAACTTGTGCTAAAATGCTAGGAAGAAAAAAAATATAAAAATGAACAAATTACTAAGATGTAATGTGTCCATTCTTATTTTTTTTCCTTTCTAGCATTTTACTAAGATGTAATTTGTTACCATTTGAAGGTAACGTGTCTGTTTAGCTGCCCTTGATTCCTAGTGATTGCATCTATGTAGTTTTGGAAGTGGTGTGCAATTACATTTTTCCCAGAATATCTTTTTACTTCCTAGTTGAGACTAACACCCTGAGATTTCTGGTAGTTTCCTCTCATAAATATTGTTCAACCTATACCGAGTTTTTCCATCACTTGCTATAGACCTCAGTCAGCATCACTGCCTTAATTACCTCTGTTCTCAATTAAGGTTTACACTGAAATATTATTAACTATGCCTCATGCTTTTTGTGGGCATTTGATCTTATGTCTCTAATTGGTTTCTCTGTATCCAAGGTATGATTAGGCAAAGGAGGGCAAAACTTCACCCATCTGAGAAGCCGACTGTGAAAACCTGCAGACAAGACATCTACCTTTAAGTTAGTCTTGGTTATTTTACTGTTTTGATCCAAGAGAGGAACCTGTAAAGATTGGCTTTTTTATTGTGCATAAATGTCACTTAAATATATGTTGGATTCTAACCAAGGATGGGTAATGGAGGTATCCTGAATGTACAGCATAAAGTGAATCTGTAAGATGAAGATTTATTGGTATCAGGTGGCTTTTAGAACATGAGATTAGCGTTCCCACTCTTGGCATCCTGCAAATGCTTTGGAACAGCTGTTTCTAACTTTCCAGCCAGAATGTTGATTGGGAATTAAGGAGCTACAAACTCAATGTATCCGAAGAAGCAAGTCCATCAATGCACTCCAAAAATCAACAAGTATCAACAAGATGTCACTGTATGTCACTTGATCTTTCTATCTAAGTTTACCATACAGATCCTTCTCTTAATATGATCACATTTGAGTGATGCTGCTTGATCTTTAGTGGTCAACTTTCACAGGCCATTCCTTGCAGCTCTACTACTGAAGACCCCCAGCCTTCAAGTACTCAACTTCTTAAATACTGAACATGCAAACAAGTTTTCATCAAAATGTGCCTAAATGCATCCACCTGCAAACATGTAGTATTTAATAGATTTGGGAGATACAATCACACATACTTGCATTACAGCCCTGACTGATGACTGGAGAACTAGATAAGCAGGCTTACCAGACTCAGAGTGAGGATCTTTGCAAAGATCACTACAGAAACAGTGCATGGGAAAATTAGGGTGGGGCACGTTTACACACCCACATCCCCTAACCCTGTTGTGCCCGTTATACCTGCACAGTGTTTGTGTCATACGAGTTAATCTCTTTCTGGCAATGTTCTTGCCCAGTCCTGATATTCGAGATCCAGTTACAAACGTGTGTGTGTGTGTGTGTATGCATATATGTATGTATGTATATATTTATTTATTTATTTTAAATGGAAAGTCAGGAGTAAAAATGAAATGCAAGTGAATAGAAATTAGCCTGTCATTCTGAATATGAATAATCAACTTGCAAGAAAGCTTATCCCCTGCACTTGTTCCAAGGGCATGTCATGTACAAATTAAATCACAGGTGCTTCTGAGCAAGTTTTTCAGGCGGAAGGGGCAGGTTCAGTTTCTGGCATCTGCAGCTAGAAAAAATTGGATTGCTGGAGGGAAGTTTTGTGCTTGAGAGCTGGCTTGTTTTTATTGATCACCCTAGACAATCCAAGCTAAAAAGGTAGACAATCTGAGTTAAAGCAAACCCTCTGTCCTAGAACAGATGGGTTCTCTACACCAGTATCACACCTTTTCATCCAAAATAGGATGTTAGCCACATAACAGTACTCTGAGTGCTGATCACACATGTTCTTTCACAACATGTCCAAGCTGACCAGTGTGTGACCAATTTAACAAAATTGCATGTTTTTTTTCTGCCTGGCAATCTTAACCATGAGGAGAAAATCATGCCATTTAATTTTTACATGAAGGTGAATCTTGCCATTAGCTGTGGGAGTTTGATCTGTGATAGCTCATTAACATGCATGTATACATGATCACTGAAGCTGCTGTTATTGTGCCTATTATACGCGAGAGGCTGACAGTGATTGAAGGGTTTTTTATTGAGGGTTTTTTTTTCCATACATATTTCAAAGCTATGTGAGAGGCTTTCTTCTATGTATATTTAAATGCCTTGGAATCTGATAAGTGAAATTGTTTAGAAATAGGGTGTGGTACAGGAACAGGGCTTAGGCAGCAGCCATTTGAAGAAAGTAAAAACAGGGAGGAAATGTTACTTGCTCAATTAGCATGTGTTTGTTGTTTAAACAAATCCAGTTCTTTAAAAAAGCAGAGTCCCAGGCCCAGGATCTGAGGTGGAGAGCCAAAGTTATAAACATTTGAATGTAGGGAACATGTAAACAAGCACATCAGGTTGCCCAACCTTGGTAACTTTAAGATACGTGCGCTTCAACTTCCAGAATACCCTAGCCAGCATGGTATCTTAGAATTCTGGCAGTTGGAAGTCCACATATTTTAATCTTGCCAAGGTTGGGAAACCTGATGCATATGAAATTAACTGAAGGATTGCTTTCAACTTCCAAAGAATTAGGTCCGTGATGGTGAACTTATGGCACAGGTGGCACACGGAGCCATATCGGTGGGCATGCGAGCTCAGCTCTGGTGTGCATGTATGCGCCAGCCAGCTAGTTTTTGGGACTTCTGGGCCAGTGGTGGGTTTCTGCAGGCTCGCACCTACTCGCGAGAGCCGGTTGGTGAAATTTAGAGAACCGGTGAGAGGGGGTTCCACTGGCGTACCTGGAAGTAAATCTGGCCCGCCGCTGCCAGCGACCCAACAGGAAGGAAAGGAAAGGAAGAAAGGAAAGAAAGAAAGAAAGAAAGAAAGAAAGAAAGAAAGAAAGAAAGAAAGAGGGAGGGAGGGAGGGAGGGAGGGAGGGAGGGAGGGAGGAAGGAAGGAAGGAAGGAAGGAAGGAAGGAAGAAAGAAAGAAAGAAAGAAAGAAAGAAAGAAAGAAAGAAAGAAAGAAAGAAAGAAAGAAAGAAAGAAAGAAAGAAAGAATTAATTTATCATCACAATTGAGTCCAAAATTTTGGTTGCTACGCAAGAGCATTGTTAAATGAGTTTCACCACATTTTAAAAGGTGGCCACTCCCACCCTGTCACATGACTGCCAAGCCACGCCCACAAAATAGGCCACACCTACAGAGTAGGTTCTAAAAAATTTGAAACCCACCACTGTTCTGGGCCCACCAGCAGTTGGGAAACAGGCTCTTTTCGGCCTGGGGGGGGGGGGCAGATAGAATGGGATCAGACATATGGCTTGAGTTGAACCCATTGAGAATGAGTATTAGGGCTTTCCAATTATTATTTTTTTGACAAAGTCCCTCATTTTGACAATGGCATTTTTGAGTTAGCTGAGGAATTGTCAGTTTCAAAGACAGACTCTCTCTCTTGCCATCTGTAGACAACTAACTGAAGGATAGGAAAGAGAGTAGGAATCAATGGGCAGTAAGCTATTACTTTGAGAAGTAAGAGGACTCTCATGGGTGATTGATTTCTAACTGTGTTTTCTTTTTGTCACTGAAACAGGCAGTGCCTACAGCAGTTCTATAAATCCTGCATATTGCAGAAAATAAGAAAAATAGCACTTCAAAAGCAACTTTCTCCAATAAAAAAGATCTCTCTCTTTCTAAAAAATTTGAAAACTCTGAAAAGTAAAAGTATACTTTAGGTTTTGCATCCAATATGTCTATTCTGGATTAAATCTTTAATATTTTTTTTAGTTGAGATTCTGTTGATGTTCCATTTGGAAAACACTGGTTTTACCTCAGTTTGCAAGAATCTACCTACAATGTTCATCTAGAGATGTGTGTATATGGAGAGGTTACCAAACCTAGTGTTGCATGAGGTCCCTCAATTCCTTTAATACACCTGGTGCTGTAATAATTAGCACAAACGGAACTCTGAATACCTCTTTCTCACTCCAAATGCTGCTTCTCACATCATTTGCAGGGTGCCAATTCGGGTACCCCATTGCACTAGATTTTGGGCCTCAAGACTAGCCTTCGGAACCTGATATTCCAAGATGGTTCCACCCCAGGCGCCTGATGGACCCAGAGAGGTTCCAGACGGACCTTGGGCCAATACCTGACTCCCTGGCCCACGACCCGACTGAGGACCTAGTGGCCGCCTGGGATTTGGCGGCCACAGGGGCCCTGGACCGGATCGCGGCACTGCGGCCTCTCACCCGGCGTCGCTCTACCTTGGCTCCTTGGTTTTCTGAGGAGCTGAGGGAAATGAAACGCCGGAAGAGACGCCTAGAGAGCATTTGGAGGTCGACTCGCACCGAATCTGACCGGACACGGGTGAGGTCGCATTTGCGGACCTACCTTGTGGTGCTGAGAGTGGCGAAACGGGAACATCTCGCCACTCTCATCGCATCCGCAGATAACCGCCCTGCCACCCTGTTTAGGGTGACCCGCTCCCTTCTTCAACAGAGGTCGCGGGAAGATCCCTTGCAGGGTAGGGCAGAGGAATTTGGATGTTATCTGCAGGATAAAATCGCTCAGATCCGGAGCGAATTAGCCTCGAATTGGGGTGGTCCGGAAGAGATGACAGAGACAGGTCTTGAGACCGTTACCTGGGCTGAGTTTGACCCCGTGACTCCCGATGGCATGGACAGGATGCTGCGGCAGCTGAATGCCACCACATGTTTATTGGACCCGTGTCCCTCCTGGCTTGTACTGGCCTCCCAGGAGGTGACACGAGGCTGGCTCCAGGGAATTGTTAACGCTTCTTTGAGTGAGGGGTTTGTGCCGGCCGTCTTGAAAGAGGCGGTGGTGAGACCCCTCCTCAAGAAGCCCTCCCTGGACCCAGATGTTTTATCTAACTATCGTCCAGTCTCCAACTTTCGCTTTGTGGCGAAGGTTGTTGAGAGTGTGGTGGCACGACAGTTCCCCCCAGCACCTGGAGGAAACTGCCTATCTAGACTCGCGCCAGTCCGGCTTCCGGCCTGGGTACAGCACGGAGACGGCATTGGTTGCGTTGGTGGATGATCTCTGGAGGGCCCGGGATAGGGGTTACTCCTCTATCCTGGTCCTATTAGACCTCTCAGCGGCTTTCGATACCATCGACCATGGTATCCTGCTGCACCGGTTGGAGGGGTTGGGGTTGGGAGGCACCGTATTGCGGTGGTTCTCCTCCTACCTCTCCGACTGGTCGCAGTTTGTGCTGGCGGGGGGGCAGAGGTCGATGTGGAGGCCCCTTGCTTATGGGGTGCCTCAGGGGTCGGTCCTCTCGCCCCTCCTGTTTAACATCTACATGAAGCCGCTGGGCGAGATCACCCGTGGTTTTGGGTAGAATTCCATCTGTACACTGATGACACCCAGCTGTACATTTCTACCCCAAACCACCCCAACGATGCTGCCAATGTGATGTCCCGGTGTTTGGAGGCCGTGCGGGCCTGGATGGGGAGGAATGGGCTCCGACTCAACCCCTCCAAGACCGAGTGGCTGTAGTTTCCAGCGCCGCGACATAGCCAGTTAGTTCCATCTCTGGCTATCGGGGGGGAACAGCTAGCCCCCACAGAAAGGGCTCGCAACTTGGGTGTCCTCCTGGATTCCTGGCTGTCCTAAGATGAACATCTGACGGCCGTGGCCAGGGGGGGCCTTCTATCAGGTGTACCTGATACGCCAGTTGCGCCCCTTTCTGGATCGTGGCGCCTTACAGACAGTCACTCAAGCTCTTGTCATTTCGCGCCTGGACTACTGTAATGCTCTCTACATGGGGCTGCCCTTGAGATGCACTCGGAGGCTCCAGTTGGTGCAGAATGCGGCCGTGCGGGGGATTTTGGGAGTTTCAAAATACTCCCATGTAACACCTCTCCTGCGCGAGCTGCACTGGCTGCCGGTAGCCTTCTGGGTGCGTTTCAAGGTCTTAGTGACCATCTTTAAAGCGCTCCATGGCAGTGGGCCTGGTTACTTGCAGGACCGCCTTCTACCGCATACCTCCACTCGACCTGTCCGCTCCCACAGAGAGGGCCTCCTTAGGGTGCCATCCGCTGGACAATGCCGGCTGGCGATGCCCAGGGGAAGAGCCTTCTCTGTGGCAGGTCCCGCCGTTTGGAATGACCTCCCCCCAGACCTCCGGACTATCACCGATCTTCACCTCTTCCGCCGGACTTTAAAAACCTATTTTTTTCATATGGCCGGCCTGGCATAACTGCTAACCATGTTTTATTAGATTTGGGTTTTAAGTTAAATGTCTCTTTTTAGCACGGGTTAAATTGTTTAATAATAGTTTTAAATTTTGTAGAATTTGTACTATTTGTATTGTGGGTTTTTAAGTCCCTGTGCGCCGCCCTGTGTCCCTCTTTTGGGAGATAGGGCGGGATAAAAAAATAAATAAATAAACAAATAAATAAATAAATAAATAAATAAATAAATTCAATGAAACTCTCTTTAGAAAAAAAAGCTTTGTATAAAATGAGTTGAAAGTATGTCTAATAACAACCCAACACACCAACTCTGAAAGGAACTGATCGTCCAGTTGCAACAGAATAGAGCACGACAGGTTTGCGGCTTGATCATCAAGTTAAAGGTCATCTTTTTGCTGTCACTAAAAATAAGCTACAATGAAAAGTTTCAGGGGAAGGGGTTTCCAGTCGGGATTCTCACCACAGGGTGGTGTCACAACGAAGCCTATCTAAAATCTTAGCCTCTGTCTTTTTAGATTGGACAAAGAGGGCCAGCCTCACAGCAGAGCTTAACAACCCACCCCTTTTGTGTGAATTCTAGCTTTCCGGAAGTATCTTGAAGGCGTGAAGTCTATTTGCTCTGAAGATGTGGTTCTGTCAGGGGGCCTGGGAAAACGAGAGGGAGGGATGAAACGGAATTAGTCCCGCACATTCATAGAGAAAAGATATAGATTGTAGTTACATATGGACTTCAAGTCTTTTTTCAGACTGTCAGAAGACATGGCTGTTTTAAAGAGGTGCTGTGCTTGTAAATCCTTAAAGCATTTCTTCCCAATCATTTTGAAAATATGCACAGCAAGGGTGGGATTCAAAAAATTTTTACTACCGGTTCTGTGAGCGTGGCTTGGTGAGTGTGGCTTGGGCGTGACAGGGGAAGAATACTGCAAAATCCCCATTCCCTCCCGATCAGCTGGGACTCAGGAGGCAGAGAATAGATGGGGGCGGGGCCAGTCAGAAGTGGTATTTACCGGTTCTCCGGAACTGGTCAGAACTTGCTGAATGCCACCTCTGATGCACAGCCCTAAAAGTTATCCCAGAAATCCTCAAGTAAAGAAACATATACCCTTATCTACTCTTGATTTATTTTGTGAATCCAGGGGGAAGGATAAAGCCTCCAATGTTACTTTTCTTTATACATACAGATCAAAGGTGGAAATGTAATGAAGTTGTCACATCATGTCCTGAGATTTAGGTGTATTTCCCTCAAATTGTTATTTTCAGTAGCAGGTTAATGCATTGTTCCAGGTCCTTCAGTCTTAAACAAACCATTCTTACATAGCCTTCTGATTGCCAAACTAGTCTGAATAGTATCTTTTACATTTATTTTTAGAAATGTGACAGTAAGGATGTGCCACAACCTGCTGGGCATGTGATTACATCTGAATTGAATGTTGCAATTAATCCTTTCTATCTATTCTATCACCTCCTCCTCCTCTACACTCCCCTCGTTCTAGCACACATGTGCTGACATACAAGCCAAGAAGCCAGAGAGGAATATTCACATAGTCCCAAAGGATTAGCTTCCAAATGCTTAGAGAAGTTCCACATATCTCTATATCCATATACTTAGCTTAATCCTGAGTCTGGGCCACCACCTGGCATTTGGAAATCTCTACTACAGGTCCTGTGGGGGGTAAAAGGACAATATGCAACAGAAGGCTCCAGCCAGAGAAATGTCCTCTATCTTTCTATCCATTTTTTAGGTTAACATTCATGGCTGCTGTCTTTACCATATGAATTAATATTAAAGTATGGTTGACTCACTCTTAAAGGATCTCAGTCTTTAGGGATTAGCAGACTGAATACCTAGTCCAGTGATGGCTAACCTTTTTGCCATTGCGTGTCAAAAGCAAGGGGAGCAGGGGGGGGGGCATGTGCGCATGTGCCGACACTCATAATTTTCCCCTGCCACTTTTCAGATGTTGCAGACTGGAAATAGGGTAGGAAGAAACTGTTGACTAGGTTGGGATGGCTGATTGCCCAGTAGTGGGAAGTCCCATTCTAGGCAGTGATGCGCGGCCCTGGGCAGCCCCACCCCAGGAATCTGGGGGTCTGCCCTGGAAGGAGGGGTCTGACTGGCAGTGGGATAGCTGGGGCAATGGCTGGTTGCCCTGAATTGCAAAGTAGAATTTGCTTAATTAGGCAGCCTCCTTTCTTCTATCCAAATTGTCTTGCGTCTGCCAACCAGTTCTAAGATTTAAAATCTGAAGTAGGCAAACAGTATTTTATGAAGGGTTGTGTTTCCCTAGGACATATCTGTTGGGGTCCCTGTTGTAGAGTTGTAGCAAACAGGGCCAGGGCTGGAGTCGAATAGATAAGATTCATTGTTTTCCTAAAACAGGGCAAGTAAGCTCTCCCCCCTCATTCTAGGTGTTTGGTTCCCTGTGACGATGTCAGAGAGGGACCAGGAAGGGCCTAATCTGGACCTATCAGTTTCCCCCCCTCAAAAGACAAGAGTTGTATGGAGGAGAAGGAGGAGGGAGAACTAACCAAACGGCCTAAAGCTGACCTCCCCTTGTTTTTAACACTAGCAGAGAGCAAAGAGCAACAGAAGTACACAATCACATGATGCTGCCCTGTTGTGAAACTTTCAGCGCAGGTTATGGCTATTAATGGCAAATTGCTTGTAGGGATCACCTTGTAGCTTCAGATGTAATTACAATTGGCACACTGACCGAGTGCTTTTGAAATATTACAAGAGGATTAACAACTTGCATATATAAATAATATGCACAGACAAGAACACCTGTTAACTGGGGAAGGCCATTATCCTATAATAATCCCAACATCCTGGAAAGCAACAAAACATGAAGAGGTTATTCACACTGAGATTTTCTCTGCTGGGGATTTGGTTCTGTGAGGTTGTTTCTTTAAATACTCAGAGACAAAAGTAGTGAAAATTGGAACACATTTCCCCAAAAGTCAGCATAACACATCTTGGTTGACATCTACAAAAAACTAGTGGCATTAAGTATTTATACAACTGTGTAAAAGCTTCCCTTTCATGTCTATATTTCTGGGGAGGCTATTTTAACATATTAGTGATTTATCTAGGTAAACTGGTGTATGAGCATAGAAAAGCTTCCAGATCTTTTAATTTCCAATTGAAATGTACATTGAGGAAGTCACAGTTAAAATCCGAATAAACACCCTAATAGGAAAAGGACAAGATCAAAGAATTTGATTTTCAGATTTCCCTTAAATTACTCCAAGTGAGTCTATCCCTAACCTTGTTATCTTCATGGTTGCAAATCTTACATCTTTGTGGGAATGGGTTGCTTAATTTCAGTGGGATTAACTTTTGAGATGGCTAGAGCGCTTCTTGGATGAGATGTAGGTTCCAAACAGTTTCATCACCCATAGCTTCTGAGTAGAACTCTGAGGAAAGCAATTTCCCCCATTTCTCTCCAAACTTAATTGGAATTCGGAAAACCCCCCAGGGTCCCTATCATATAGAACTGCAGGGCCAGCCAAGTATCTCTGCATGGTGTGTGAAGAGTGTGTGTGTGTGTGTAAGAGAGAGAGAGAGAGAGAGAGTAAAAGTGGATGAAGCTAAAATAAAAAAGGAAGAGTTTTAAAACTAAAATTCATGTTACTCAAGCTTTAATAGAACGAAATGAAAGCAATATGATTACTCCACATGTATTTCATAGTATTCCCCCTCAATCACATTAAAAGTTACAACCGAGTGGCTGTTTTTGACCCAGCAAATTTTGGTTGCATCCATCTGATCTAATGCCCCAGCCTGGAACCAAGTTATCTCAAAAACTATCAGTTTCCCTCGCAGAAATGTGTCTCACCTTTTTTTTCTTTTTTCTTTGAATAACATTTATTCAAGGACTATATTTTAAAGTCATAGATAATAATTAAAACTGAAACAAAAATAAAAAGGCTGACCTTTCCAAAGTGCCTGTTTCTTGGCTTATAGTTAGCCTTACTGATTAACTGGAGTTTTTTTTAAAATTGTTAATCAGACTTTTAAATGAACAGTAATCCTTCTTAAATCAATTACAGATTTGCAGGCCTGATTAGGAAGCACATCTAGAGCCTTTACCCAAACTTGACTCTTACAGTCTAAGAGTGACAGCAATTTCAGCCTACTCTGATCCCTCACCTGTCCTTGCCAATCCATTGTGGTGCTAGTGGAAGGCTTCCTGGAGGAAGGTAGCAGAGAAACACTTTGAGTAGTTTTTGTTAAGTATTTGCCCTTGTGAGACTGGCTTCACTTGGGAATTAGGAGTCCTCAATATTTATAATTGCAATAGTCTACAACTTTGCGTTTTGTGTATTCTTGACATAGCAATGTTTTAAAACATTGTAAACTGCTGGCTTGCCCTTCATGGAGGATAGGCTGTTATTTTATTCCTTCCTCATGTAATCAGATCTGATCTCTTAAACTTGACCAAAGTTTAACATCCAAGAATCTGCATGGAGACCCACAAGTGTTTGCATAGGATTCAGAAGAACGGGGTACTTTGATAAGATTTTTTTGGAAAACTTGGAGGAAGTGGGCCTAGGCGATACAGCTTCAATCCAGATTTGGACATTCCTTGACAATCTGGTCCTTTCCTCTATTTTTTAAACTGGAGGGTTAAGAAAAATTGCTTTCTGAAACAATTGATGGTACTGAAGGAGACAGGAGTAATTGGTCAGATTTCAGAGGCTGGTAGCATTTCAATGTTCCTTGCAGGGCCACTGGGAACTCGGATGATATGCTCTGCAGTGGGTGGTTCCTTCTGCAGTTTAGCATATTGTTCAGGTTATGGCCTGTTTTGGCTCACTAAATTCAGTAGTGTTTTTTTTTAATGTTATGGAATTGGCTGCTTCTTCGTCCAGAAAAACTCCCCTAATTCACTTGATTATTTTTTCATGGAAAACCTACTAATATTGGACATTTTAGCGTTCCTTAGCCAACTTCTTGTTTTATTACTATTATTATTGGCAACCCTCCCTTTAATTGTTTAGATTTATTGATAATTTCATCCATGCAATCTCTTTCCTGTGTTGTCTTAGATATTTCTCTGAAAACCATTGCCATCGTGTTTATGTTGGTGCTTAATCTCCTAGGAAGAGTTTTATCCTCACCTTACAGCTTCATGTGAATTGGAATAAACATTCAAATAATTCAGACTCTTATTTTCCTTCTCATGGTACCCAGGCATAAGATTTTTTTTTTGCTTCTAACCTGGCTGCAAGATTGAAAATCTGTGGCAGTAAAAGCCCAGCCCCTCTGGTTATCTGTTGCTTGCAGGGCTGGATAAGGATATAATGAAAGAGAACATCTTTCAGTACAAGTCCTTCTATTACACAAGTGATGAGTCATTAATAAACATTGATATAATCACTTCCATTTGCACCAAAATCCATCTGTCTGAAATTTGGCAGTGGTTCCCCACAGGAAAGACTGCATTTGCTACATTTTAAAAACAAATTATATCCCCAAATAACAGCTACAAGCACATCTCCCTCACACACACAAAACCCAGATTTTAAGGAAGAGTAACTAGAAACGTCCTGCATCAATTTCACTGAAATTTGGCAGGCTGGAGGTATAGTGTGTCTTTAAATTTCTTCCCATTCAGCTGAATTTTTAAAAAGTAACTGTGTTCATTTCTTTCATATTCACAATTTGGTTAAGGCATCAGGCTGGAAACTAGGAAACCATGAGTTCTAGTCCTGGCTTTAAGCATGAAAAAACTGGCTGGGGGATGTTGGAAACATTGTCCATCTGGATTCAGTTCCAAGTGGGGAGAAAGACTTTGTAAACACGGAGGCTATTTGGAAAGATGGTTTAATCGTGGACAAGACCACATGGTTTGAGGTCCTGAGCAAAGTGAACACATGGGTGAGAGAGAGAGATTTATACACTCTCTTGGGCTTTGAACTTGTTTCCTGTTCCTGTGAAAGAAATGTATTCTGATTGGTTGTCAGACTCTCATGGGGCCATGCAGGGGTAACTTTGTATGTTGCCTTGAGTCCCAGACTTGGTTGAATCTTGCTGGGTGATGATGATGTAATAAAGAGGGTTTGGGGCAATTCCTATTATGGCTGAGGGCTAATCCTACCTTTGTTGGATCTTGGGGGAGGGCATTTGCTTATGAATAGACCTAGCTATCCCTTTATCCCTTAAGTGCTGACATCAGCTCCTAGCTATTGAGGAGGGTGGGGGCTATTAAAAATGACTCTGCTTCCTGCCTAAAAAAATAAGTTTCTCCATTTCTCACCCAGGGAAATATAATATGCTGCCCTTTTAATATTTCCTAGAATATTTCCTTATACATTATGGGACTCAGCTGTAAGAGACTGTCCAAACTTTCATTCATTTCATTCATTCATTTATTCGACTTATTAACCGCCCCCTCTCCCCGAAGGGACTCGGGGCGGTGCACAGGAAATATAAAAACACAATATATCACAAAATAAATACATAAATACTTAAAAATATGTTAAATTTACACCCTGTGCTAAAATCTACCCCATTAAAACTAATCCCTGAAGCCCAATGTAGAATTTATCTGCTAAAAACTAAGGCTAAGTACAGTAGGTTAGGCCAGGCCGGCCTGTTGGAAAAGGTAGGTTTTTAGTTGCTGGCGGAAGGAGCGGAGGTCCGTGATAGATCTAAGTTCGGGGGGTAGGTCGTTCCAGAGGGTCGGGCCCGCCATAGAGAAGGCCCTTCCCCTGGGCGTCACCCGCTGGCATTGCCCGCTGGCATTGTCACCCCACTTGGAACTGAATCCTGTGCACCCGGAGAAGTCCCTCTCTGTGGGAGCGAATCGGCCGAAGGGATGTATGGGGTAGGATGCGATCCCGCAGATAACTAGGTCCCGTGCCATGGAGCGCTTTGAAGATGGTGACCAGCACCTTGACGCGCACCCGAAAGGCCACAGGCAGACAGTGCAGCTCGCGCAGGAGCGGTGTTACGTGGGAATACCCAGAGGTACCCAATATTGCCCGCGCGGCTGCATTCTGATGTAGCTGTAGTCTTTGGGTGCACCTCAAGGGGAGCCCCATGTAGAGAGCGTTACAGTAGTCCAGACGGGATGTCACGAGCGCATGAGTTCCTTTTCTTGTAGATCAGAGGTCTCATTCTCGCGGCCCGTGGGCCAATTGCAGCCCGCAGGATGGTATCCCGTGGCCCCCACCGTGATATGAAAGTATAATATTAGTATTAATATTAGTATTAATATTAATATAAGGAATCCCTTATGCGGCCCAGCCTCACCCAGACTCTGCCTCCAGTGGCCCCCAGGTAAATTGAGTTTGAGACTCCTGTTGTAGATGCAGATTTATGTGTATTAGCAGAATTGAGAATAGTATTCCCTTTGAGAAATAGCAAAGTAATAGGCAAAGGAGAAAACCCTAAGGGTATCCTTGAAGTTAAAGTTTTGATACTGCCAGTAGAGCACCAGCTGTTGCCCTGTTTGAGTCAACCGATACCATATAACATTACCATAAATAGAAGGTGATTCTTGTACAATCTTGAACAAAACCAATGAGGTCAAATTCCTGGAGTTTTGCAAAAGTCCAAGAAATCTTGTGCAAGAGTTGAGGGCTTATTTTACCCTCTCCAGCATTTGCTTTGGTTGTTAGGAATTTGGTAGATTTGAGGTAACTAAATAGCAACAGCAAAATGACATATATTGCTTCACAGTGTTTTACTGCCCTCTCCAAGCAGTTTACAGAGACAGCATATCCCCCCCCCCCCCAACAACCTGGGTCCTCATTTTACCAACCTAGGAAGGATGGAAGGCTGAGTCAACCTTGAGCCAGTCAGGATTTCTGCTGCTCCGGCACCCACACAAACCAGCTGGCCAGAAACCAGAAGAGCAGCTGGCAATGGCACACGTGCCCACAGAGAGGGCTCTGCATGCCACCTTTGGCACGCATGCCATAGGTTCACCATCACGGTCCTATGATTACAGAGTCAGGACAGCTTGAACCTCTGGGGAGATGCTATTCCAAAGAGCAGGTATTACAAAAGGGAAAGAGCCCTTCCTGAGTCCCATCAGATAGCACTACTTAATGCACAGAACACAAAGCATGCCTGCTTTCTGTTGAAACTTACACGGCAAGGAGAATCCAATAGGTATTTTTATTTATTTATCTTTTTTTTTTAACTGCCCATCTTCCTCACAGAGGGACTTGGGGGTGGTATACAAACAAAATATTAAAAAATATAAAAACTGCATATAAAATTTAAAAAGACGCAAGCAACGCTAAAATTAAAGGAGGGAGAGGGCTTTCAGGCACTAATCAACCTTTCAGACACATGCTTCTCTGCACCCCAAGGAAGATGGCGGAGTCACATTTTAATGCCTTTCCTGAAGGCCAAGAGTGCAGCTCCCCTCACTCCAGGCAATGAATGTTCCACAAAGTGGGGGCAATGCCAGAGAAAGCTCTATTCCTGGATCCTACCAATCGGAATTCTTTGGTTGACAAGGTCCACAACATACCTTTCTTGCCAAATATCCAGACCCTGTGCCACGAAGGGCTTTATGGGCGGTAACCAGCATCTTGAACTGCATTCAGAATAATTCAAAGCATTACACAGGGACACTGTGATGGGCTATAGTTGCTCACCCCACTGCATTCTGGACTGGCCACAGCTTCCAAGTGATCTTCAAGAGCAGACTCACGTAGAACACATTGCAATACTCTATGCCAGGGGTGTCCAAACTTGGGAACTTTAAGACTTGTGGACTTCAACTCCCAGAATTCCCCAGCCAGCATTTGCTGGCTGGGGAATTCTGGGAGTTGAAGTCCACAAGTCTTAAAGTTCCCAAGTTTGGACACCCCTATGCGCAAGGTGACTGTGACATAAGTAACGATGATAAATTTTCATTCCCATAAAGGGTTCCATTTATATGTAACATAATCTGTGCAAAAGCCTTGTCAAGGTTCCTCACCCTGCTTCAAACCCAACAGTTTCTCATTGCTGGGAAAAGGTCTTGACTGCAACACCAAGGGTTGAGAAATACAGCTGAATACCATCATCATACTGACCAAACCTGGCCTTAATGGGTGATCTTGCCCAGAGGTTTCATATAAGTGTTTACTGTGGCCCACCAGTGGCTAGCAGAACTGGCAGCAGATTCGGACAGTGAGGAGGTTGGGGAAGAACATGGGCCAGTCCTGGAGTCTGGGGAAGGCTCTGATGAAGGCTCTGCATTGGAGGCAGAGATGGGGCCAAACCTGCCTGATAGTTACCAGCTGCCTTCGGAGTCGGACATCAGTGGGGCAGAAGAACAGCTGGAACCTGTTCCTAATGTGCGCATGTGCAGAGCTTCCAGGAGAAGGGAACAACTAAGAAACAAGGGTTGACTTGGGAGTAAGGCCACAGGTGGATGGTGAATGCCCTTCCCATAGGGAATAAAGAGGAGCGAAAGGGGAGGGGAGTTTGCAGGAGACAATTATTCTTGCCAAGTATTGTGGCATCTGAAAGATATCGGCCTGGCCACTCTCCAAGCCTGATAAAGGCCGGTAATCGTGACCTATCTTGAAAGACTGTGGGAGAGGAAAGACTTTGCTGGAGAGGAATTCACTGTAAATTAAATAAAAGAGTTTTTTTCAGGATCAGGACTCGGCTTCGTGCTGCTGGGGAAGCCTAGGTCAGAACCGTGTTACACGAGAGTCAAAATTATTATAATTTTTCTTACTAGGACGTATCGATAGTCAATTAGAAAAAAACTCATTAACAGTTGATTTTATATATGTAATGACAGGGAGATTATTATAGGCACAAAAATAGCCACAACAGATTAGACCAGTGGTAGTCAACCTGGTCCCTACCGCCCACTAGTGGTCATTCCAGCTTTCATGGTGGGCGGTAGCGGTTTTGTCCAATACTGAAGCACTTTCCTTTTTTTAAAAATTTAACTGACTTTTAAAAAAATCTTAATAGCATTATATAAAAACATTTTCATTAGGTTTTCATAAAATCTCCAATTACTAACCAGTGGGTGGTTAGAAAATTTTACTACTAACAGAGATAAAAAAAGTGGGCGGTAGATATAAAAAGGTTGACTACCCCTGGTCTGTGAAGATGGTGGAATTTGAAGAAATGGCTAAATTGACTTGTTTGATTGGTGTGGGAGCAACACTTTTTTTGTTTTAAAGCACTATGGACTTTTTTTGCTGAAAATTGATAAAAAATGATTGTATTTAAAAAGTGATTTCTTTATCAGTATCAATTAAAAAGGTTTGTATGTGGGATGAATTGAAAGAGGGATACATTATTAGGTATATAACTGCTGTAGAGAAGATTGGAAGTAGCTTCCTTCTCTTTTTCTCAACACTTCATATTTCTTACTTTTCTTCTATATTTTTCATGTTTATCTTTTAACTTTGTAAAAAATACCTTGAATAAAAATTATTTTTTACAAAAAAAAAAGAAAACCGAGAGAGTCCAGCCTTGTGGCACCCTGCAGGTTCGGGATCCCAGGCTCCAGCTTTCTGTCAACATTGACTGGAATCGGCCGTAATGAAACGAGAATCACCGCAACCCTGGGCCTCTCGTTCCCAAGCCCTGTAGCCGGTTATGGTCAATAGTATCAAAGGTCACTGAGAAATCAAGAAAAACAAGAACAGTTATACCAACCAGCCCTATCCTGGCCCCACCAGAAGTTATCCACAAGTGCAATCAATGCCCTTTTGGTACTATGCCCTGGTCGGAGACTCAAATGAAATTGATCCATTTCTTCCAGGCACTCTGAAGCTGCAGTCTGACCACCTTTTCAATAATCTTGCCCTAAAAGGGAAGGCTGGAGGCAAGCTTCACTTCTTCTTCTTTGTTTCTTTAACTATATTATTAATTTATTCCCTCCCAATCCATTTTAATGGTACCGGTTTTATATATGCAGACGCTCAATAAATTATTATTAAATAAACCTCAAACTGAAAGGAAGATTGTCGACTATTTTTTTCATGGCACTAGCCATGTAAACTTAAACACCTGCTAGGTGATAGAAATGTATACAAGATGTCCCTTCTCTACGTCACCATAGAGAGACCTTTTTTCTCGTCCTTCAATTTGTGTTTCTATGACAGGCATAGAAAGAAGGACTTCTTTACCCTTCTATCTGGAGGAGACAGTCCCTGCTTCCAAGCTGCTCAAGTAGAAGCCTTTGACACGTGGGTCACCATTAAAAAATGTCCTTTAAATGATTTCTCCTATCCTTCCTTTTTCCAAGATTACTTGTGTTTTCAAAGCTTTGAGTTTTTCCAGGGTTGTATCTTGATTTCTCCACAAGGAGGCAGGTTTACAAACAACAATATATATGGAAGATTAACAGGGCAATGTTCCTTACAATATTTCTTTATGAAAGTTGATTCAACATAGCCGTTGTAAACCCACCAAAATCTTTATCCAAGCAATTGGGGTAAATTAGACAGCTTCTCTAGACTTGGAAGAATTACCAATTTCATCCTTCCCAAAAATTTTTGTTTTAAGCTACTGTACTATAAGTACGAAAAGGGACATGGTGGCTCAGTGGCTAAGACGCTGAGCTTGTCGATCAGAAAGGTTGGCAGTTCGGCGGTCCGAATCCCTAGTGCCACATAACGGAGTGAGCTCCTGTTACTTGTCCCAGCTTCTGCCAACCTAGCAGTTCGAAAGCACATAAAAATGAAAGCAGAAAAATGAGGACCACCTTGGTGGGAAGGTAACTGTTCCATGCGCCTTCGATATTTAGTCATGCCGGCCACATGACCATGGAGACGTCTTCAGACAGCGCTGGATCTTCGGTTTTGAAATAGAGATGAGCACCGCCCCCTAGAGTCGGGAATGACTAGCACATATGTGCAAGGGGAACCTTTACCTTTATCTTGCTATATGTACTTCCAAGGCTATGGCCAAATGTGGCTGATCTTGGAAAAGAAATAGTGACAATCCTGGGTTATACGTGGATGGAGTGACATCCAGCTATTGGGTAGACTGGTAATTTTCATAAAATGCTTGAAGAAGAAAATAAGGATCACTTCAGTAATGGCTGTGAAGAAAACATTAACAGTCCCAAACCCCTACATGGGCATTATCACTTTATTTTTTTATCCCTTTAAATCTCTTCTTTCAGTCAAGCCAATGTTTTTCCACATAATGAAGATAGAAACGATTTCTATACAACAGGTATATAAAGCTTTTCACTTGTGATTCATCTTAAAAATGACAGACATTTCTGTCACTACATGATGTGCTTGTAAACCGCAGCAACATATGACCACATCGCTTAGCAATGGCAATCACGGCAATCCTGGTTGCTATTGTTAACTGAATCCCATCAGTGTTTAGGTGTGGACTCTCCCAGATCTAAATCATTCCTGCCTTGTCCCTTCCAGCCTCAATCCGTGGTAAGACAAGGAACTGCCTCCTCTTGAACTCCCTAATTTCTGTCATTTTAGCCATCCTGCACAGCGGCACTCCTCTGTAGCAGTGCTGTCACTAGCCCTAAAGTACAGGCCCAGAGTCTTCAGCAGTCTCAGCCAGCCCCCTCTGCATCCCTTGCTCATATTTGGGGATGATTGCCTAGGCTCTGCTGAAGGCCTATTGTTTCACTCAGGACTTCCATGAGTAAATGCTAAGATTTTTTTTCCTCCCTCCTTCATGTAGATAGATGCATAGTGTACTGTATATGCTTATTTATTTATCAATATAACTAACATCATAAATATGATCACGGCTATTTTTTGTTGATTACGATATATTCAAACATTTTTCTTCTTCCAACTTTTTTCCTGTACTGCCATGTGCTGTTCATGTGGGAGCTCAGTATAAAAAAATTAATTGAACAGGGAACAGTAATAAGTCATGCTTACAGATTCTGCTCAGTCATCTATATGGCGGCGCACTTAGGCACAGCGGCTTTGAGCTCCTGGTGTCACAGCAGACTTTTCCATCAAAAACTCGCTCTGAACCTACTGTGAATTGTAGAGAAACAAACATATCAACTGGTTGTGACACATCAGTTAAAGAAAAAAAAAGGATTACTCGGATTTATTAGGACAAGTAAGAAAAACAAGTTTCAGGCAGAGAAATCCTCAAGAAGCAGCCTAGATCTGGGTAGTGGAGAATTTTTAAAACCCATGTTGTATCGTAAACAAAGCCTTGATGAAACAACGATCGCAGATTCTTCACGAAGTTTATGTTCTGTAACAGTGGCACCATCATTATCTCTTGGGAATATACAAGGGGCAACTGCAAGAATTGAAATGAAGAAGCAGAGAGCACCACCCCTACCAGTAATTCCATCCTTTTCTGTTGGGAAAGCTGAGAGAGAAGAAAAAATGCCATGTGCGATTCCTCAAAGTTCATTGCAACAAGAAATAAAAAAGGAAAAGAGACGTACTCCTCTTCCACCAACTCCTAAAATGCCAAACAGATTTGAATTTTACACACATAATAACTGATGTACTGACAGTGGGGTTGCTTATACACACTGTTCTGCAGACGTGAGGTTCTCAACTGTCATTTGTCGGCCTTTTTGTTTGCCTGGAAAAATTCCTGTTATGGCTGTCACTGCTGTCTGTATTCCACCTGATGCAAATGTTGGCACAGCACTCAAACCAATTTCATTGTAATTTTATTACCAATTTTATTACAATGACAATAAAGATTATTATTATTATTATTATTATTATTATTATTATTATATTTGAACAAAGAGGTAGCCCTAAGCATGTATTTGCATGACTCTACACTTCTGTATGTTATAACATCCAAAACGTGTCTCAATCGAATTTAATAGAGCAGTTATATAAATAGCATTTGAGGGAGGGTGGGGAGCCTGAGCTTTCTTGAGACTGAATAAAAAAGTAATATATTTGTTTTAAAAAGAAGGAAACTCTGTTTCTGCAACACTTTAAGCCCTTGAGCAGTTTAAATCCTAATCCCAGGGCTTTTTATATCTTCTCCACATTAACCTTTTGCTTGGTGTGTGAGGGCTGCAGTTTGGTTGCTATTGGGCAGGCAAGACTGCTGTTTATTAATTGGTGATGGGGCAAAGAAGAGGAAGGGGGACCGCCCAGATCACTGGATTGGAAACAGTGGTGGGTTTCTGCAGGCTCGCACCTACTCGCAAGAGCCGGTTGGTGAAATTTAGAGAACCAGTGAGAGGGGGTTCCACCGGCGTACCTGGAAGTAAATCTGGCCCACCGCTGCCAGTGACCCAACAGAAAGGAAAGGAAAGAAAAGGATGGAAGGAAGGAAAGAAAGAAAGAAAGAAAGAAAGAAAGAAAGAAAGAAAGAAAGAAAGAAAGAAAGAAAGAAAGAATTGAGTCCAAAATTTTGGTTGCTAAGCAAGAGCGTTGTTAAATGAGTTTCACCACATTTTAAAAGGTGGCCACTCCCACCTGACATGACTGCCAAGCCACGCCCACAAAATAGGCCACACCTACAGAGTAGGTTCTAAAAAATTTGAAACCCACCACTGATTGGAAACCACAGGCAAATTCTAGACTGCTTTCCGGATTCTCTGCCTTGCTGGTGTTTGTAGATTGATGTCGATCTGCTGAGTCACCTGGTCAGAACATGGTTGGCTTGCAGAGCACAAGGACCAGAGCACCACACTATCTCTTTACCCCCACCCCCCCATTATTCAGTCCTTACTATAACATTTCATCAAAATAAAACTGTGTCTCCAAGCTGTTAATCAGGTTACTAACCTGAGGTGGGATATCACCCTTCTTCATCCAATTATGCCAATTCAGTGGCATAATGAGAAACTTTAGATGGCAATCTTTGGGCATTTGAGGGACTTCTTAAGACTGGCTTTGTGAGACTCTTTCTCCATGTCCACATTTAACTCCTCCCTTAAAAGAAAACAGAACTCCAGAACGGAAATATTACACAGGCATACATCCAGAGCCATCGCTAGATGTCTTCAAGGAAACCCAAAGGTACTTTTTCAAGAGGCAACTGGACTTTCTTGTTTTTCTTGGAAGACTTTTCCCTTCTTATCCAAGAAGCTTCTTCCGTTCTGACTGAAGTCGGAAGTGGAGATGTTTCAGCCAGAACTGAAGAGGCCTCTTGGATGAGAAGCGAAACTGTCTTCAAAGAAAAACCACAAAGTCCAGTTGCCTCTTGAAAAAACCCCTTTGGGACAACCTTGACCTGAATGACTGAGAACCTCTATATAGACATGTAACTCAAGCTGGTGAATATACCTAATGCTCCTCCCTCTTCCGATTTTCCCCACAAGAAGAACCCTGTGAGGGGGGTTGTGCTGAGGGTGAGCGATCCGCACCCAACCGGCTTTTTGGTTTAACTATGAACTACGAGTAGAACTCGCAGTCTCCTGGTTTCTGAGCCAACACCCTTCCCCACTAGACCGAAAGGGCTCACTTATTCCACGGCTCCCGCGCCGAATTCCGACTCCCGCCTCCCTTTTGCAAGCTTGGAAGCACAACTCAGCGTCTGAAGCATCCTCCTAATCCACTTTTTTAAGCTAACGGCACCCGAGGGCAGAGGGGGGTTTCCCCGAATCCGGCAATGAAAGGCACGCCGGTTCACTGGTTGGTGGAAACCGGTTATGCAGGGGTTCCCAAACTTGGCAACTTTAAGACTTGTGGACTTCAACTCCCAGAATTCTCCAGCCAGCTCTGCTGGCTGGAGAATTCTGGAAGTTGAAGTCCACAAGTCTTAAAAGTTGCCAAGTTTGGGAGCCCCTGGGTTACAGCATTAATGACCTCGCGGGGAGGCGCTTTTCTTCCTTCTCCTCAGCGCCTGTTAACGGCCACCACAGCCGCCGGCTCTAAGGCGGGAGCGTGCAGAACTGTCCCCCATCCGTCGGAGGGCATTTTTCCTTTAAAGATGGAGTCTGTCATCTGCACCTCTGTAACTGTCTGGTTTGGTTCCGCTACTCAACAAGGCAGACACAGACTTCAGAGGATAATCAGAACTGCAGCAAACAGTTACTACCAACCTGCCTTCCATTGAGGACCTGCGTATTGCAAGAGTCATAAACTAGGACCGTAAAAATATTTACAGACCCCTCGCATCCTGGACATAAATTGTTTCAACTTGTTCAAATTGTTTCCCTCAAAACGAAGGTATATAGGGCACTGCGCACCAGAACAACTAGACACAAGGACAGTTATTCCCCCCCCCAACGCCATCACTGCTAAACTAATAATTCCCTCTGTAAACTATTCACTAAAGCTGCATTACTATTCGTCTTCTCATCCTTCCTATCACCCATCTCCTCCCACTTATGACTGCAGGATTGTAACTTTGTTGCTGGTATCCTTACGATTGATATTGATATTGTTTCCTGATTGCTTATTTGTACCCTATGACAATCATTGTGTTGTACCTTGATTCTTGATGATTGGATTTTATTCTTCTTATGTACACTGAGAGCATCTGCGCCAAAGACAAATTCCTTGTGTGTCCAATCACACTTGGCCAATAAAGAATTCTATTCTATTTTAGTCTATTCTAATTCCTATTCCATACCATTCTATGATCAATCCCTTAATGCAAGAGGAGCGTACAGTTTTCCGCGTTCCCTTATATTTGGGGGGGGGGGGGGGGGGGGGCTGGCGTTCATTACGACCCAAGTTCTTTCGGACTGAGAAGTCTGCTTTCCTCCTCTTTAGGGCAATAGGCAGAAGTCCTCCACCACCACACACACACACACCCACATGAAAGAGATGCAACGTTGTGCTTATTTTCCTGAAGATCCCGCAGCCCCGCCGTTAGGAAATCCTAATCCCGTCTGTATATCAACAGTGAGCAATTTGCCTGGCTGTTCTCCTTTCAGATGCAAAAAGAAGAGGGGGGGGGGCGCTGCTGAGGCTTTTCATTTGCAAGTCTTGCCCCGCCACTAAGGGAAAACTGGAAGCGAGGGGCATTTCCCGTGCAACGCCGCACCACGGAGGAAACACGGTGCAAGTGACGGTTTCCTTTTCGGTAACCGCCTCATTTAAAATCGTCGGTGAGAAATCGTTCCTCCCCACTTGTCCTGACATTCTAGCAGTTCCGCTTCTCGAAATTTAGATTTACGCTGGAAATATGCGGACGGCCACTAGATGGCAGTCACTGGCGTCCGTTATCTTTTTCTGGGATTTCTGCAATTCAGACCCGACACACTAAATTTCCCCCGTAGGGAACGCGTTTCAATTTCTCTTCTCGGGATTGTTAATCTCCGTTTCTGCAAACGGAATCCGCTTCTGTCTTTAATTTATCCAATCTCGCATTCCCTCCCCCCCCCCCCCTTTTCACGCCTCTGCAGGCTAAGCCCCGTCTTCCTTCTCCATTTCCGCTTGGTATTTTTTCCTCCATTAGGGAACCCGAGTAAAAAGTGGCCCGAGAAAGGAAATCCCACTTCATTCCCTTTCATAACAAGCCGCGAGACGCTGCGCCGTCCAACGTGAGGCACGGACGGGGTTCGAACCCGCGATCTTCGGTTTACGAGACCGACGCCTTACCACTTGGCCACCGCGCCTGACGGGCTAGCAGCAGGGAAAAGCAGCCAGTGGAAGGAAGGTTCCGGATTCGCGGTTCCACGCTCCTCGTGCTCGGGATCCAGCAAAAGAGGGGCGGGGGGGGGAAGATCCAATCTAAACCGGCCGACGTTCTTCTATTATTATTTTCCCCTTACACCCCCTTCACCGCCAGTTTTGCAATCCCAAATCCAAAAGGAGCCGCGGCCGGCGCCTTTCCCCGCCAACCAGCGCGGCGATTTTATTGCACACCCAAGCAGAAGCAACGAAAAGGGCATCCCGCGCACGCCGAGCGACTGCGATTCTCGGTTCACTCCGGTCCCCTTGGCCGCGCACGAGTTCCTCCAGAGCCCCAAATCGGCGCAGAAGCGAGTCCCGGGATCCTTTCTCGGTTTCTCTTGAGGATTACGGAATAATCCGCCGAGGCGAAGGAGCCCGGGCGCCCTTCGCACCGCCGGATTTCCCCACCGTGCAAATGCAAAAAGGGCAGCCCGCTTACGATTTCTAGGGGATTCCTCGGCTTCCTCCGGCCGCTCGGAGTCGGCGTAGCGAAGCGGATTACAGTTTTCAAGACCGGGGGGGGGGGGGGGGGGGGAAACAGCCATTTTTAACCCCGCCGTGTAATGGCGGGAGACGGGCTTCAGCGGGAGCAGCGGAATTGCTGCGCTTGCACTTCACGGGGAAGCGACGTGCTTCCCTCACCGGGCAGGGCAAATGGGGTGTTTTTTTTTCTTCAAAAAAATGTTATTTTGATAGCTGGTCTTCGGTGAATCGTTGCTTCTAGAAGCCGAGATGGGGCTGTCTTCAGACGAAATGTATTCTCCACACGAGAGTCCGGGCAAAGAAGACACACACAAAAAAGGATGGCTCGGTCTCTTCTCGTCAAGAGACGTTGCTCCTTCTTTGCATTATCGCTTCGGGGAGACAGTATATCAGGGGTCCCCAATCTTGACAACTTTAAGACTTGTGGACTTCAACTTCCAGAATTCTCCAGCCAGCTATGCTGGCTGGAGAATTCTGGGAGTTGAAGTCCACAAGTCTTAAAAGTTGTCAAGTTTGAAGACCTGCAGTATATCTTCTTTGGATTCGCCACATGCTTTATTTTTTATTTATTTTATTTTATTAAATTTATACCCTTTATTAAATTTATACGCTTAGTTGATTTGGGTTGCACAGTTTATTTATTTTATTAAATTTATTTTATTAAATTTCTATCCCGCACCTTCTCCTGTATAAGTTTGATTTGCTTCATGAGCAGAAGCTTCAAAGGTGAGCGCTGCCTTGGGCTGGGTATCTCTAAGCATATGCAGAGTGCATTCCCTTTCCCCTTTAGGGAACTCAATGCTAAATAAAGATGGTTGTTGTTGGGAATTCTTTCTCTCTCTCTCCGCCCCCCCTTCTCTCTCCCTTCTCAATTTATACTGCCCTTTTTATTCTGTTCATTTATAATTTTAAAAAAATACTCAATTAAAAACAGTTGTAAAGCATGTTTTGCAGTGGTTAATTTTTCCTTTTCTGGAGAAAATAGCTTTAACAAAACAGCATATCTGAACAGTTGCAAGCAAATCAGAATGTCTCTT
Organism: Rhabdophis nuchalis; assembly: GCA_039707465.1. Taxonomy (NCBI): domain Eukaryota; kingdom Metazoa; phylum Chordata; class Lepidosauria; order Squamata; family Natricidae; genus Rhabdophis; species Rhabdophis nuchalis. Next base: position 176,654,802 of record CM077646.1, on the reverse strand, counting down.
TCCATCCCATCAATCGATAATTTTCTCTCTCAAAGTCCTTTCCCACTTTTAAAAGTTACTGAGCCCCCCCCCCCCAAATGTATCGATTGAATGGGTTATACAATATTTACCATAATAACTGATCTTCTTGCTGCTGCCACTGCTCCTCAAGAGTGTTAGTTGGGGTTTTAATATTGTATTATTTTTCAACATAAGTTAGGAAATAATTTTGATTTCAAGGACCCCTGAAAAGATCTTGGGGAACTCTCAAGGGTGCTAAGACTGCATTTTAAGAAACATTGCACTAGACTAGATCACCTGGAAAAACAGCCAAAGGGTAAAAATTCAAGGTGGACTAATAATATTCTGGTAAACAGGCCTACTTAGGTATACTCTTATGCCTAACGTTTTTATGTACAGCAATTGAAATAGTTGACATTGTGGAAAGTTATCACCCATCCCTCGCCCAGAAAAATGAAATATCTTAGGAAATTTGAATTTGAATTTTATTCAATTTATATACCGCTCCTATCTCCATCGAGATGGACTCAGGGCGGTGCACAGGAAATTAAAAATCCCCCAACAATAACAATAACCACAATGACACTATTAAAATAAATTAAATTAGGTAACCTGTCCTAAAAATATTTCCCATTAATAAAATTATAAAATCCAGTTACTAATTGCTAAAATCATGACGCATCTGAGCTCTAAGCTCTAGGCTAGACCGGCTTGGTGGAAAAAGTATGTCTTAAGGGAGTGGCGAAAGAGGGGAAGGTCCGTGATAGTGCGGAGTTCGGGGGATAGGTCGTTCCAGAGGGCTGGACCTGCCACAAAGAAGGCCCTTCCCCTGGGCACCGCCAGCCGGCATTGACCGGCGGTTGGCACCCTGAGGAGGCCCTCCCTGTGGGAGCGGATCAGTTGGTGGGAGGTGTGTGGCAGGAGATGGTCCTGCAAATAACTAGGCCCCGTGGCATGGAGCGATTTGAAAATGGTAACAAGCACCTTGAAGCGCACCCGGAAGGCCACCGGCAGCCAGTGCAGCTCGCGCAGGAGAAGTGTTACATGGGAGCATTGTGAGGCTCCCAAAATCCCCCGCGCAGCCGCATTCTGCACTAACTGGAGCCTCCGGATGCACCTCAAGGGGAGCCCCATGTAGAGAGCATTACAATAGTCTAGGCGGGACATAACGAACGCTTGAGTGACAGTGTGGAGGGCGTCCCGGTCGAGAAAGGGGCGCAACTGGCGTACCAGGTGAACCTGGTAAAAAGCCATTTTTAACTCCGGAGGTCACAGCTGTCACATGGTCATCCAAGGACAGCCGTGAATCCAGGAGGACGCCTAAGTTGCGAGCCCTTTCCACAGGGGCTAGTGACTCGCCCCCAATGACCAGCGATGGAGTCAGCTGGTTGTACCGGGACGCCGGGAACCACAGCCACTCGGTCTTGGACGGGTTGAGCCGAAGTTTGTTACTCCCCATCCAGATCCGCACGGCTTCCAGACACCGGGACATCACTTCGACGGCATCGTTGGGGTGGTTGGGGGTAGATATGTACAGCTGAGTATCATCAGCATACTGATGGTACTCTACCCCACAACCACAGATGATCTCACCCAGCGGCATCATATAGGTGTTGAACAGGAGGGGCGAGAGGACCGACCCCTGAGGCACCCCACACGTTAGGGGCCTCGACGTCGACCTCTGCCCTCCTGTCAACACGAATTGCGACCGACCGGAGAGGTAGGAGGAGAACCACCGTAATACAGTGCCCCCCCAGTCCCACCCCCCCAGTCGGTGCAATAGGATACCATGGTCGATGGTATCAAAAGCCTCTGAGAGATCTAATAGGACCAGGATAGAGGAGTGACCTCTATCTCGGGTCCTCCAGAGATCATCCACCAACGCGACCATATTGAAAAGACAGAATATTACATTTCTCCTGGATGTGAAAAAGGGAGAAACATGTTTTAAGGACAGAATAGCACCCACCCCACCTTTGTCAATGAGCCATTAAAGCCTGAGCTAGTCCACTTTACATAATAAAGGTAATATCAGTTTTTCACAGAAACTCACCACATGGCATCTGAGAACTCAACCAAACCTGGATTCAAAGCACAGCCTAGAGAGTTGCCCCTGCATAGCCCCATGGGAGTCTGACAACAAATCAGAATACAAGCTCAAGATCAAAGGCCAGAGAGGGCATAAAACCAGCATCTCTTTAGCATCTTGGCCCTTCTCTTCTTTCCCCACCAACATTGAAGCCTTTTCTGTTCAGGACTCAAGCCATGTGGTCCTGTCCACCATTAAGCCATCTTTCCAAGCAGCCTCCATGTCTCCAGTGTCTTTGTTCCCACTTGGAGCTGAACCCAGAAGGATATTTCTTTCATCAACATCTAGCAGCAAAGATTGTGTCAGGCCTGTTTCTCCGTTAGCTCAGGAAAGACCACACTTAGACATTATTGTGAAATGTTAAGGCTACTTTTACTAAGTTACGATAGCGTACAGACCAAGTAAAGCTGAGAATGAATAGTTTAGGCGCGAACAGAAAGTATTAAGCTTAAGCCCATCCCAATCCCCAAACCCCCCCTGTGCATTGTCCAATATGCAGCCATCTCCAACATCAGGTGGGCAGGTCTTCACCATCCTGGAATGCAGGTCCGTTAAGCAGGAGATAACACGAAACATCAACATTGTCCACCAGCAGAACACATTCACCCCAAACCCCCCACCCTCCCCGTTTCCATGGCAGCGAAGCAGGAACTAGCGAGACTGACATCCGGACCTCCTCCAGGAACAGCGGGAAATCCAGGGCAGCAATAGGCATACGAGAGGCTACACCTGAAAGAGAAGAAGGGAGAGACAAAACAACGGAGAGGAGAAAGAAAAAGAGTCAAGGTTTGTGTGGATACTTGGCATAAAACTGGCGTACCAGCTTAGGAGCTTTGAGATGCTCTTTATCCACCCATTCGTTGTGAGAAGGGGGAAAATCTTTCCACATGACTAGGAACTGAGTTTTATTTCTGCGGATCCTGGAGTCCAAAATGTCCCGCACCTCGTAATGATGATGACCATCCACCAAGGTAGGTGCAGGAGCATCAGGCAATCTTTTGCGGAGATGAGAGGTACGAGCAGGTTTCAGTAAGTGAACATGGAATACAGGGTATAGCCGCCGATAGGTCTTGGGGAGATCCAAACGGACCGACACAGAGCTGATAATTTTGGTGATCGTGAAAGGCCCAATAAATTTGGGACCCAGCTTCTTGCATTTTTGGGGGCTATCCAAATTTTTGGTAGATACATAAACCTGATCACCAACTTTGTAGGAGGGAGGGACTGCTCGTTTCTTATCAGCGTACAATTTGTGCGAGTCATGGGCATCGTTTAAAGTTTTTCGGAGAACCGGCCAAACAGAAGATAATCGAGAGGACCATTCAGATAAAGAGGGAACCGTCGGTGAGACGTGAGGCAGTTCGGGTATGGGTACAAAGTCCTGACCGTAGATGATTTCAAAGGGGGTCATATTCGTACTGGAGTGAACAGAGTTATTATACGCAACTTCGGCGTGTATGAGAAGATCAGCCCAATCATCTTGCTGGAAATTAATAAAGCAGCGTAAGTACTGTTCGAGGACGGAATTAACCCTCTCACAAGATCCATTCGTCTGAGGGTGGTAGGCGGAGCTTAAGCTTTGGGCGGAGCCAATCAGTCTCAAAAACTCTTTCCAAAATTGGGAAGTAAATTGGGTTCCTCTATCGGAGATGATGCGTTGCGGGACGCCATGAAAACGATAGATATGGGAAACGAACAGTCGAGCCAGAGATTTGGAAGAAGGAATCTTAGTACAGGGGACAAAATGAACTTGTTTAGAAAAAAGATCGGTAACTACCCAGATAACGGTATAACCCTGACTGGGTGGAAGATCAACTATAAAGTCCATTGAAATTTCCTTCCAAGGCCTTTCCGGGGTAGCCACAGACTGGAGAAGACCCTGTGGCTTACCCGGCGCACGTTTTGAGGCCGCACATACAGGACAACTGGCAATATACGATTCAACATCTTTCTTCATTGATGGCCACCAGAACTGTCTCTTGATAAGATGAATAGTTTTAACGAAACCAAAATGACCAGCTAAACGTGAGTCGTGTGCTCGTTGCAAGACAAAAGGACGTAATGTAGCAGGAACATATATTTTAGAACCAATCCAGGGAAGATTGTCTCTGGTAGTACAATCACCTGAATGAGTCGAATACCAATCATCAGTAAGTAATTCATCCTTAATACGAGCAATCAGGTCAGCAGGTGGAGTAGTTTGGACAGTAGTTTGGGCTATAGTAGATACTGGAGTAGCAGGTAAAGTGAGTGGCATTATCGGTTGCACAATGGTGAGCTTAGACACATCATATTGAGGCAATCTGGAAAGTGCATCAGCCATAAAATTTTTCCCCCCAGGAATGTATTTGAGGTGGAAATTGAAACGATGGAAATAATGAGACCAACGAAGTTGCCTTGGGGACAATTTCCGAGAGGAGGTAAGAGCTTCCAAATTTTTATGGTCCGTCCAGACCTCGAAAGGATGTGGGGCACCCTCAAGAAAATGTCGCCAAGTCATGAGAGCCCACCGAACAGCAAACGCCTCCTTTTCCCAAATCGCCCAACCGCGTTCGGACGCAGTGAGTTTCCGAGATGTGTAAGCACAGGGTTGTAATTGGCCATGTTGATTGAGTTGTAACAGGACTGCGCCTACCGCTACATCACTAGCATCTGCCTGAATCACAAATGGGGAATTCACATCTGGGTGTTTAAGAACAGGCTCAGCCGCAAACAACCGTTTAAGCTTTTCGAAAGCGGCCTGACATTCCATCGTCCATTTGAGAGGGGTTCCTGGACGAGGTTTGCCTTCTCCTTTTGTTTTCAGAAGGTTTGTAATGGGCAAGGCAATATCAGCGAATGACGGAATAAATTGGCGGTAAAAATTCGCAAACCCTAAAAAACTTTGCAATTGTTTACGGGTACGGGGAGGGGCCCACTCCGTCACTGCCTTGACTTTAGCAGGATCCATCTCAATTCCCTCAGAGGAGATACGGTAACCCAAATAGTCAATTCTTTCCTGGTGAAACTCACACTTAGAGAGCTTGGCATAAAGTTCAGCGGAACGCAACTTATTTAATACGGAGCGTACTAGTTTAACGTGCTCGTCGTGTGTTTGCGAGTAGACGACAATGTCATCAATGTAAACAATAACTCCCTTGTAAAGGTGCTCGTGGAGAACCTCATTTATCAGTTGCATAAACACTGAAGGGGCACCTTGAAGACCGAATGGGAGGACTTTGAATTGGAAACATCCGAGCGGACAGTTAAAAGCTGTCTTCCATTCGTCCCCCTCTTTGATCCTGACCCTGTAATATGCTTCACGTAAGTCCAGCTTCGTAAAAATTTTACCGGTAGCCAGGTGAGCAAGCATGTCCTTCATGAGCGGAAGGGGGTAAATATTGTGTTCACAAATGGTGTTGAGATATGAATAGTCCTGTATTAATCTTAGAGTGCCATCTTTCTTTTCTCTAAACATAACTGGTGCAGCTACACGGGGTCTAGCTGGTTCAATGAAACCCCTTTGAAGGTTTTTATCGATGAATCTACGTAATTCCTCCATCTCCCGTGGGGTCATTGAATACAAACGAGGTTTGGGTAATTGAACCCCAGGAAGAAAATCAATTGAACAGTCAGTAGCCCTATGAGGAGGAAGGGAATCACAAGATCTTTCACTGAAAGCATCCTTTAGGTCCCAATATTCTTTGGGAATTTTCTCCTCACCTGGTATGACCTCGGGTGATGGGAAATCCAATAAATGCGCAGCAGATTCAATATGGGGGGGTGGCTGATGGTGCGGGGGTTGATCAGTTTCTGATGGAAGAGAGGTATGTTCCGGGAGGGATAAAGGAATGCGCACCCAACCTTCCTTCCAGTTTATCAGAGGATTCCATTTTCGAAGCCAATTGACTCCCAAAATTACAGCATTATCGGCAATGGCAGTTACAATAAAGTTGATGGTCTCAGTATGGCCCGTGCCTATAGAAACATGAATTGGTTCGGTGATAAAAGATGCTGGGGTTCCCCCGGCTACAGAACCATCCATTTGGCAAAAGGCTATGGGAGTTTTCAGGGTCTTAAGGTGAAAACCCATCGAAGACACGATGTCTTGGCTTATGAGACATTTTGAACACCCAGAGTCAATGAGAGCCTGCACATTGCATGTACGGCCAGTAGATGGAGCTAAAAGCTTTAAATTAATATAAAGGGGCCCGGAGCGATGACTCACCAGATTGTCGTCAGAAGAGTCTGAAGACGCCTCCCAATCGTCAGGGCCAGCGGTGGGCTGGTCAGCAGAGAGGTTGATGGGCTCCACCCCACTCATAGCCGGTTTGGCGCGCACAGTTGGCGTTCTAGGCTGTTTCCGGTCCAAGGAAGAAAGTGGGCGTGGAGGTGGTTTTGATCGGCATTTGTCTGCCCAGTGCCCCTCCTTCCCACAGCGATAACAGCTGCCTGAACGAGGCTTGGTTGTGCTCCCCTCCCCCTTTTGCATGCGTTTCTCCCTCGCAGGGGGGTGAGACTTGGGGCTATCTTCCTGTGCTTTTTCCTCCAAGCGGACTGGATCCTGCAAGTGGGCATGATCCAATTCGACATCCGAAGCTAGATCTATCCAGTCATTCAAAGTTTCGGGGCGAAATCTGTTCACACATGTTTGATAAATATCTTTATTCAGCCCTTCAATATAAATGTCCATTAGGGCTTGTTCACTATAACCAACCATAAACACTGATAGCTCCTGGAAAATTTGCGTGTAAGCCTGAATAGACATGTCCCCCTGCTGCAAACTTTTTAGTTTCATTTTTGCTTTCCTCTCAACACGGGGGTCTTCAAAACGTCTTCTAAGAGCATTCATGAAGCGATCGAAATCGCGCAGTGCCGGTGAGCAGCAATTATGTAATGAGACCAACCAATTAGAAGCTTGATCTTCTAGGGTCATAGATACAATTCTGATTTTGATTTCATCATCCAAATCAGCTGCGTAAAACTGCATGTAATTATCGACGTGAATTAGAAAAAACGCCAGTTTGTCGGCACTTCCGTTGTATTTCACACCCAAAGGAGGCAGTTTTGCAAGTCGGCGGGGGTTAATGGGGTTGGCTTCCCTTCCGGCCTGAGGGGGGGGGGAGGGAGTTGTTCTCCTGCTTTGCCTGGCAGAAGCCATCTCTCTTCGCAATTCCCTGCCGGCCTGAGGAGGGGGGGATGGTGTTGAAACCCTGCTTCGTCTGCCCGGAGCTGCCTGTGAACCTCTCGGCTGAGGGCGATCCGCCTCCCTCCCCCAGATTTTTTCCAGGGCTAAACTTTTCTCATCTGCCTGGCGGAGTAGGTCCTGAGCCATCCCCCTCAGTTCCCGTTCTTCTCTTAAGAGCTCCGGAATGACTTTCTTTGGGGAAATTCGACGCCTGGAGACGTTTACCCCACTCATTCCAACCCCTTCAGACCAACGTTTAGGTTTGACTGATTCTTCAGCAGGCAGATTTAGATCTAGGCCAGCCAAACCTTCCATCACTGACCTGATCCCTTCAGATTGAGCAGGAGGATGCGATGCTTCAGCTCCCAAAATGGTTTCAGGCAGGACCTCTACCAACGGAGGCTCCTCTTGTGAAGGGTCCGACATCAGGGCAGGTTTTTGGTTTTGTTGATTCTCAGCTTAATGTCAGGCCTGTTTCTCCGTTAGCTCAGGAAAGACCACACTTAGACATTATTGTGAAATGTTAAGGCTACTTTTACTAAGTTACGATAGCGTACAGACCAAGTAAAGCTGAGAATGAATAGTTTAGGCGCGAACAGAAAGTATTAAGCTTAAGCCCATCCCAATCCCCAAACCCCCCCTGTGCATTGTCCAATATGCAGCCATCTCCAACATCAGGTGGGCAGGTCTTCACCATCCTGGAATGCAGGTCCGTTAAGCAGGAGATAACACGAAACATCAACATTGTCCACCAGCAGAACACATTCACCCCAAACCCCCCACCCTCCCCGTTTCCATGGCAGCGAAGCAGGAACTAGCGAGACTGACAGATTGCCACTGTTACTTCTCTCCATGTAGACGCAGGCCCATTAAGGACTTAGAACTACATATTTCATGTGTGATCAAAAACCCCAAATTGCATACAATACAACCCTTTATCTGAGTAAAACAGCTGAGATCTATATGCTATATATAGGTCTGATAGAGGTAAATTATCAGGAACATTAATTTGTTTCCTGTACTTCCCTTTTATATAAGATTATGCTGTTTTAAACATGTTTTATGTTGTATTCTACTGTTTGGTGTATCTTGATATGGCCTATGGACTAATCTGTAACAATGAAATGACCTACCAATATGACCACTCTAACAGGCATCATGGAATGGTAGTCCAGTACATCTGAAGTTGAAGGCAGTTCTGAGCATTATAAAGAGGGCAGAACCTCATCAAGGTTGGATGGTGTCAAAAAGTTAAATAAAATCAGATTTGGATTGTCAGGTGCTTGGAAAAGTGAGTAAATAAATACATATACTGTAACGTTGAAGATGCTCTACCCCAGTGATGCCGAACCTATGTCACGGGTGCCACAGGTGGCATGCGGAACCATTTCTTAGGGCACGCAAGGCGTTGCCCTGTCAGCTCCAGCGCGCATGTGTGTGCTGGCCAGCTGATTTAGGCCTTCTTTTGAGAGTGTTTTTCACCCTCTGGAGGCTTCAGGGAAGCTCCTGAAGCATCTGGAGGTGTGGGGGGAAGGCTGTTTTCACCCTCCCCAGGCTCCTAGAAAGCCTCTGGAGCATGGGAACGGCAAAAAAAAACCACGACAAAAGCAGGGGGTCATGCACATAGCATTATGGGTGTGGCACGCCCAAGCACGACCCCCCTGTGCTCACCCCACTTTTGGCACACGAGCTAAAAAAGATTAGCCATCACTGCTCTACCCTAATATTTTTTAAATATATATTTTATTATGGCATAATTTTAATTCTTGTTTCTTTTATGATTTGTGTTCATGGTATGTTGCTCAGAGTCATGTTTATGAGATAGGCAGCTATTGCATATAAACATAATTGTCAAGATTAAGATAGGTGCCACTGTGAAATCACTAAGAATTATCTGTGTGCCTTCAACTGTACTAGCAGGACTAGGGATTTAGATGATTTCGGATGACTCGATCCAAACAACCAATTTCCAAGCATTTGTCTTTGTTTAATAAAGACAGAATGCCTCTCAGATACATTGGCATTGTCTGCTTTTCTAAAATGGGTTTCTAACATTCTCCATTCCTCTTTCAGTTTTCTTTTCCTTGCTTCCTTCTTTTTGGGTAGGAGGGCTTCAAGGATAGAGGGATACTAGCTGCTGGTCTGACTTCCAAGTATGGCATGCCAAAATGGCAGTGAATACGGAAAACTGGATGCTGGACTACTATGGTACTACTTATTATTTGTTTGGAATGGATGCTGAGCAAATAAATTCAACTCTGTGAAAAAGAAGCTATTTTAGAAACACTTTTAAAGGAAATATTTTCAAATAAATTCTCAGGGTTATAGGGCAGTATTACTGAACTTAGTTGTGCAGTGGCTGATGTATATAAATGTCCTGTCTTTCCTTGTTTAATGGTGATAGAACTGGTGGAAGACTTTAGGAGAAACCCTACCATACTACCACATCTTACAATACTAGACACCAACAGTAGAGACCTCCCAAACCCTCTGCGTGTCATGTTTCTGGCCTCCCCAGCCCCCAGAAGCACTCTGCAGTGCTCCACGCATCCCATTTTCGCAAAAACAGGCCTGTTTTGGGGCTCCCAAGCCCTCCGTGTGTTGCATTTTGCCCTCTCCAGCCCCCAGAAGCACTCTGCAGTGCTCCGCACAGCCCGTTTTCACCAAACGTGGGGCTGTTTTTGCCAAAACCCACGCATTTTTGGCCTGGGGGCCGGGGAGGGTGAAAACGTGAGGCATGGAGGGCTTGGGAGCTGAAAAATGGTCTTGTTTTTGGCAAAAACAGGACATATGGAGCCCTGCAGAGTGCTTCTGGGGGCTGGGGAGGCCAGAAATATGACACACAGAGGGTTTGGGAGGCCAAAAAATCCCCATATTCAGTCTATAAGACACACCTAAATTTTCACCCACTTTTTGGGGAGGTGTGTGTGCTCCATTGCTCGGGGCCTAGCGATATGCGAGACCGTCTCCTGCTCCATACATCCCTTCGACCGATCCGCTCCCATAGAGAGGGCCTTCTCTGGGTGCCGTCGGCAGGGCAATGCCGGTTGGCGGCACCCAGGGGAAGGGCCTTCTCTGTGGCGGGCCCTACCCTCTGGAACGACCTGCCCCCCGATTTACGCACCATCTCAGACCTCCGCCTTTTCTGCAGGCGTCTCAAAACGCATCTATTTCAACAAGCCGGCCTAGCATAACCTCCCGTTTCTGACTGTTATTAGCTGTAAATTTTAATTAGGGGATTTTAAATTGTTTTTAGCACAGGGTTATTAGTTTAATAGGTTTTAATAATGGTATTTTGTATATATGTATTGTTTTTAAATTTTCCTGTGCACCGCCCTGGGTCCTTTTTTAGGAGAAGGTGCGGGTTATAAATTCGAAATAAATTAAATTAAATTAATTAAAATCTTATACTCTGAAAAATACAGTACGTTTTTGTTTTACACCTTCTGTTGCAGAGGCAATTAGGATGACCAAAGGCTCAGTGGAAAAAATAAATCAAGTGTTATATCAGTGATAGTGAAAGATGAGCAGTCAATTCAAATAATACTTGCTTATGATTCTGAGCAACAATTTCTAAGGTGTCATTCAAGAGTAACCCCCAAAAATAAAAAGACTGTTTTTGAGGCATTGGCTTCGTATTTTCCAATTCGTTTCAGGAAATATTTTAAATCCAGGAGGCTCACTCACATAGAACCCTGTCATAACAGTGTCACATTAGAACAGGGGTCTCCAACCTTTGCAACTTTAAGTCTGAAGGACTTCAGCTCCCAGAATTCTCCAGCCAGCAAAGCTGGAGAATTCTGGGAGCTGAAGTCCTTCAGACTTAAAGTTGCAAAGGTTGGGGACCCCTGCATTAGAAGACACTTAGCTGCCAATTTTATTTTCTCTTGATGACCTTTTGGCAATATACAGATCAAATTATGCTGAGAAAGGGCAGACTTTTGCAAAAGGTGAATGAGTTGTTGGATTCTGCATCCTATTCTCTCTGCAAATATGGGAATAAAAGTGCATAAACTGCTTATTTGCCTTATACATTGTGCCGTGGTAAGGTATCCTCTTATTAGCATTTTATTATCAGAAATAATGAAATATACAGTAATCCCCCGTTTTCCGCGGCTTCCTTTTCCGCGGCTTCAGTGCTTCGCGGGTTTTTCAATAGCAAAAAAATGCATCGGTAGGAGGCAAGCGCCCCCTAGTGCTTGCTTTAAACGATGTCCACCAGCTCAAGTTTCCGGTATAGATATACAGAATCCTACTTCGCGGTTTTTCAGTTTCCGCGGAAGGGTCCGGTCCCGATTAGCCGCGAAAAACGAGGGATTACTGTAATTTGGATTTTTGGACTGCTGTAGGATTCTAACTTCTAACTTGGGCCTTTGGTTCAGGTCAACTCCACACACGCCTCCTACCCCACACATCCCTTCGACCGATCCGCTCCCACAGAGAGGGCCTTCTCCGGGTGCCTAAGGCCGGGCAATGCCGGCTCGCGACGCCCAGGAGAAGAGCCTTCTCTGTGGCGGGCCCTGCCCTCTGGAACGAGCTACCCCCTGATCTTAGAAACATCACGGACCTGCGCCTCTTCCGCCAACATCTAAAGACTCACTTCTTTCACCTAGCTAGCCTGGCCTAACTTCCGAGACTATATTATCGACTGATTTTAAATTAAATTAAGTGAATAAGGGGTTTTAAATTGATTTTAGCACAGGTATTATCTAATTTAATAGGATTTTATGATGTATTTATTCTTTGTATTGTCTTTTTCGTGTTTTAATTTCCTGTGCACCGCCCCGAGTCCCTTCTGGGAGAGTGGCGCGGTATATAAATCCAATAAAATCAAAATCAAATCAAATCAAATCAAACTCTAATTACATGAGAATAACTGGGTTCAAACATTGTGTTGGCTTGCTCCAGCCATAGTTCCCTCAATAAATCCAGCTGTTTGACACTCTAATCCAGCTGCATGAACCGTGTTTTAGTCCAGCACAATGTGTGAACCTAGCCAGTGACTAAATGGCAGTGCAGATAGCAGATAAATTAGTTTGCCTTCACAGATTAAGGACTACCTTTTTCTGCTAGAGAGATTAGTGACAAGGACTACATTTATATCTGGAAAAATTGAAAACAAAAGTCAGAATAGAAAATAATATAGTTTGCTAAATATTTTAAGGATTTAAGCTACGTAGGCGATGGACGTATGGTAAGATCACCCAATAGCACTTCAAAAGATTTCAATCTCTTTGAGTCCCCACGCTCCCTGCCAATATTGCAGATGCCATGGTCTAGCCATGTTTGTTAATAGGAAAGATGTTATCCTGCAGAACATCAATGCTTAATCAATATGTTTACCTGATGTAGAGGTAGTCCTCGATTTACGACTACAACTGAGCCCAACATTTCCATTGTTAAGCAAGACAGTTGTTAAGTGAGATTTGCCCCATTTTACGGCCTTTTTTGCCACAGTTGTTAAGTGAATCTCTGTTGTTGTTTAGTTAGTAACATAGTTCCCCGTTGACTTTGCTTGTCAGAAGGTCTCAAAAAGTGATAACATGATCTGGGATACTGCAACCATCATAAATATATGACAGTTGCCAAGCATCTGAATTTTAATCACATGACCATGGAGAATGCTACAACAGACGTGTGAAAAACAATCCTCTCAATTTTTTCAGTGCTGTTCCTTTGAATGGTCACTAAATGAATGGCTGTATCTTATGTAGATCTGATTAGATGTTAGTTCAGCCATATGTATCCTGTGTAAACAATAGATTTGCCCCAGTAATGGAAAAATGAAACGGAGGTGATCTATTGTGGTTCCACTGCTTTGAAAAAGGGCCTAATGAACCATCACTAGGTTTGGATATGTGTTCTTAATTAGATTCTAATCAAATTCCCTACTGAAGTTGGCCAAAGTAAATCTTGGGTAAGATTGGAATCCGAAGCTTCTCTTGCGAGCTGCTCAAGTATTTTGAACTTTTTGGAAGTGATCTCATACTTGAGTTTAGAAGCACCTATTTTTCTCTAACATGATGGTGGTGGATGGAAGAATTGAATTCTACTGTAATGCATAATTTCATCCAACCATACAGTTGCATTTCACACTTTTAAAGGTGGGGGAAATGTATTATAATGGTGTGTCCCGAGACTGGAAAATTTTTCTAATAGCTCTTGGTCTTGGCATTCACACTTGTTGACAATCACATTCACACCCTGGAAAACTTTGGACAGCGTTGCTTGATCAAATGACAGTTCCCTGTGATGAGGGAGCTTTTCCTCCTGTAGTAAATGTTGCCAAAGAAATTGGAAATCTGTATGAGTGTATGTAAAATTCTCCTTTGGTTTGGGAGCTAGTGTGAATCTCCCCATTTTCATAAAGTCTAATTTTGGTTTGATAGCTGTGAAGCCAAAATATTAGGTTCACGGCATAAACCATACAAGCCTTTTAAAATGCATCTTCAAATCCTTCAAACTCCTGACATCCTACCTAACTGTTGTATACTTGGTCACCAACGTAGCAATCTAAGATATGCAATTTATATTCCAATGGAAATGTTCCTGGCGTAGGTGATGATTCTTCCTCTTTCTACTCATCAAAACAGAAAGGATAGTTTACAGCAGGTGCCTCCAAACGTGGCAACTTTAAGACTTGATTTCAATTTTCAAAATTCCCCAGTCAGCATGGGGAAGTCCAGTTCAAGTCCGCAAATCTTAAAAAGTTGCCAAATTTGGAGACTCCTGGTTTACAGCAGCATCACTCATGGTAGGTAGAAAAGGTTTTTAAAAAGCCAGGATAGGACAGGTTTTTTAAAAAGACAAACTTTAAAAAGCCACCAGTCTCTTGGTCTTTTTTGTCCTCTGTCCTTCACACATTGTTTGATTTCACACACATAATGCAAAGCCAAATTCTGCCTTGTTTATTTATGACATGGCATGTATGAACCCCATAAATTGTAGTTTGGATGTTGTCTCCATTTCAGATGCTGGACACAAAGCTGGAGCATGCTTTTACATTTATGTACCGCAAATGTGTTTTCCAGAGGAATCCTGAGTTAAGTTCAAGTTAAGACAGACCCATAGAGATGCATTTAAAAACAAAACAAAACCTGTGTTCTCAGTAAATTATTAGCATACAGTCTTAAAAACATTGATGAAAATCCCAGAAGTTTAGAAAATTATTCTGAATTGGGGACAGATTTGGTGATATCACTGAGGAACATTAACTAATGCAATAATAAGGTCCTAATTGTGACTCAGTGGCTAAGGCGCTGAGCTTGTTGATCACAAAGGTTGGCAGTTTTGTGGTTCGAATCCCTAGCACTGCATAACAGAGAAACCGTTATTTGTCCCAGCTTCTGCCAACCTAGCAGTTCGAAAGCATGTAAAAATGCAAGTAGAAAAATAGGGACCACCTTTGGTGGGAAGTTAAGTTGCACTTTGTGCACCTTCGGCATTTAGTCATGCCGGCCACATGACCACGGAGACGTCTTCGGACAGCGCTGGCTCTTCAGCTTTGAAAAGGAGATGAGCACCGCCCCCTAGAGTCAGGAACGACTAGCACATGTGCGGGGGGAACCTTTACCTTTTTAACTCTGAAGTTATGCTCAGCTTGGCAAAGGATTCCGTACTAAACTGGCATATTAAGGTGAAAACGTCAGGCAACAGGAAAGCTTCCTCTGCCATTCTAGAAATGCACTGTCAATTAGAACAGGCAAAGCTGATTGAGCAAAGTTTGATGTAAGGCAATGTCCCATAATATTCAGAGTAGTAATGCAATTTTGTTCCCCACAGGCTGGGGAAAAAATCACTCCTGAAAGGTGGCAAATATTTAAGTATTTGCAGTATATTTTTCTGGCATTCAACATAGTTTATTAACTCAGCAATCGTACAAATTAAGGCAAAAGGATTATTCCCTTGTGGTGGGATAAATGAAGGGAACTGAAGCTGAGAGAAGGGCCTTAGAACTCAATATTTAATTGAGAGAGATTTTGCTTCAGTTTATCTGACCCAAAGTGAGGAAACTTCACAATCCCTCTTAGAATGAAATAAATAACGTGTTTAGTTAGGATAAGCCATCAATTTAATTTGCTGTAAACTCTAAAACGGACAGAAATGACGCAACCCATTATAAATAAAGACAACAAATCAGGAAGGATCATAGTTTGTGTATGTGACAGCGAATGAATGTGAATTGGATTTTTACAAAAGGGCAAGAGATAATTCCATTTAACTCAACAATGCTAAAAGAAAACAGAGCTAATCAGTTATTTCACTATGTGCTCAAGACAAAAATTAGTGCATCTAAGTAAAAGAAAGACATTCTGTACAAAATGAATACATTTTTTTTTTTTTACATTCTAGTGAGGCACATGAAATACAAACTTAGTTCTATTTTATATATACACATTTACAGTAGATTGTTCGGGTATGGATGGCAAAATAAAGATACAAATAAAAATAAAAGACTTCGAACATATAAAACTTGTGGCCAATAGCATGAATTTCAAGACATGAATTCTGTACACAGTCAAGTAGAAGGCACAAAAATACTAAAATCATGCAAAATAATTTTTTTTTAAAAAATCCAATCCTTACACATAAACTACATTCTGTGCAATAAAGCGAAACTACAATAGTGGTTCCCACAATAAAAAAATACAGCAATTCTCAATTTCTATCAGTACCAAAACACATTGGAAATTGAACATAGCTACTGCCTTGTAACATACAGATCAAAGATGCTTGATTTTTTTTCCTGCCCTGCTCATCTTGAAAGACCAGCTCGCCAATTTCATAAGTTGGGGTGAGCAATGATAAATCTGAACTGATGATTTGCGTAATTATAGCTCTGGTCTTTAATGGTGAAGTGTTCCCACCTTTTCCTCTTGTAATCTTACTTATGTACATGGATGAGCATTCTGAACAGTCCTTATCTGTAATTCTGAGGTGTTGACATGCCACTTCAGAAGTATAAGGATAACACTGGATTAGTTTTCCAAAAAAATGAACACTAAGATCAGAAAGCAGAAGGGGAACCCACTCTTATTTTTCCTATCGTCAACAAGGGGAATCTATATCTTTTTTTTTCTTGCCAGGAATACAATCGCAGCCAAAGGGAAGTCGACTTGGTCCCATTTATCAGCCAAAGAAGGAATTGCTATAGGGGCCTCACTTTGCCAGAAACGAAACTCAGCTATAGGTGACCATTGCTTTGGGAATGCAGAAAAGGGCAGAATATGTGCAGCCAGTTCTTTGTCCTAAAGGAAGAAGGGCCACCAATGCTATTTAAGCCAAAAGACCAGAAGAAGCTCAGATTTATAACCTACAACTTTGTTTTAGCCCCTCTTTCTTTTCTTTCTCTTCATATCTCATAACTGAAAACTCAAAAGCCAGATAATAGTTGTCAAGGCTTCTATCATTATTTGTAAGCTAAAATTCAGAATCTAAGTTCACTTTCAGATTGTCTGATCAATTCTCAAAAATTAAAGCGATTTTGATAACATTTTAGTTTTCACTGAGAGATTTAAGCTTGTGCCCTACTATTTAGACTACTGGATAGGAAATTTCTAGTTCATTTGTTGCCGAGGTGAATAATGCTTTCCCAACATTCACAATTTTAAATAATGGACACAGGAAAAGTGACTAAACCTCCCAACATCGTAGAATTCAAAGTAGAGCAATTCAAATGTATTCTGTTCAATGTAATATGTAACTGTATTAATGATTTCAATGGTAAAAAAAAATCAATTCTAGTGTAACATACATGGTGGTCAGGATGTCTTAAATCCTACTAAGTTTTGAAAGTTACAGTCTTAACCTCAGGGATGAATTGTTGTCCAGTGAACAGAACCCCGCCTCGAGTCCCTTCGGGGAGAGAGAGCGGGTTATAAATAAAAAATTCATTCAAAATTCAGTTGTTGCCTTTAGAGAAGCAGTTGTTCCTTTTTGCTTTCACAGAACACAAACTGGATCACAGGCACTCCAACAACTAGAAGTAGGGACCAGAACCAATAAGGGAGACTGAGAACCAAGTATCTCAATTTCAACCAGCTGTTCATCAACCTATCTGAATTTTGAAGTTCTATTAAAGCCGCTGGGTCAGCTGAAACAAACTTTGTTCCAACTATGTTTGGATTGTTACATCAGTGCCTTGCCTCATTGTACAAATACACAAGAAATCCTGGCTCAATAGACAAGCATACACTAATGTACTTTCATCTAAGCAAGCATAAAAGTGTTCTGATGAGAAATTACGTTGAGAAAACGAAACTATTGGTAGATGCCCATTAGCAAATCCCATTTGCTAAAAGTGACTCCTATCTATTTTGCAGCCTCTCATACTCAGGTTTGCACATGGATTAGGTTGACCTCTGTAAAACATGCACCTTGCACTGGTGAGATCTACAGGAGCTGACAAATTATTCTGCCCAACAGACAGCAACAGAAACTTACTTAAGGAACCATTGCAAATAAAATCTTGTGTTCTTTTGAGTGTAGAATGAGAGCTGCTGTTTGAAGCATAACGTTGATCTTGTCCCTAATGGGATAACCTCTAAAATATGTGGACTTCCAAAAATCTTAGCAGCTGAAGTCTTTAAAAAAAACTCTTCCAGTGATGAAGAGCCTGCAATTCACTTGGAACATTTGTAAACTTTAAAATTAGGACACTTTTCCCAGCAAACAAGTTTTGTGCCTATAGATTAAACCCAATTTTAACTAGCAACACTCCTTTTTGTGTCCTGCATTGCAGTCTTTTTTTATATAGCACAAATGTATCCATACCTATTCCGAAATAGTGACTTTCTTTTAGCTTGAGACCCATCAGTTATAGTTTCAATATAATCAAGCAATTCACCCTGCTTCCATTTTCCACTACTAAAGACACCCAACTCCTGCAGCCTTGGCTCAGAGGCATGTAAACAAACTTGTCTCAAAAGGTCCCATTATATTCAATCATAAGTAAACAGTTGCCCTCTTAATGTGCTACGGTCCCTTCTTTTTGGCCTTATCACTGCCTTATAACACAATGTTGTACTGCTGGCCAAACATGTTCATCAGAAGAGCTGACTAGCTTTTCAACAACTCCAGATCTGAAGTCATGCTGGAAAATGTTAGCATTGGTAGAAACTTATGTCCAGGTACATGAATTCTAAACAAGCTACGATGACCAAGCAGGCTTCAGGTATCTGCACTTCTTTCTCCCAACATGTTGTGATAAAGCAAAGGCAGTCATATAATACAAACACAGACAACTGTCTAAAGAAATTGTTGGCTCCTAGAAACATCATCAAAACATTGCTTCACAATTTCTATGGATCATCTATGAGCAAAGAAGAAAGCAGATGGACACAAAGACTCATTTAAAGACCACCATGAATACTGTGTGGATTGAGGTTTGGTAGCAAAGGATTGATTTAATATAGTCCCCTGATTTATAAGGGAATCAGATTATCTAATCCGGCCTTTCTCAAACTTGGTGCTTTCTGGAAGGACTGGATGATAGTTTACCGTGAGATGCACCATCAACCTAAGAGGCACCACATTGGGAAGTTTTCTCTCCCTCAATATTTGCTAATCCAAACCAATTTAATCACCTGCCTTTCTGACACCTCTTGGAAACCACTTCGTTCTCCTCAGTCAGAATTACTCTCGTTTCACATAAAACCTTTCCTTCAGTTTCTATCTATTCACCTCTTCACCTCCTCACTCGTGGAGATTTCTCTCTCTCCCCCCCTCTCTCAGAACTTCACCCCCTCAATCTTCTCCAAAGTCAACATGCCCAATTCTTTCAGCTTTCAAGAACTTTCAGATACATTTTGCTTCCTGCCCCGTCAACTCAACTGACCAAGTCATCAACTCCTATTCACCATTAAAATATCAGCAGGATAAACCAAAAACAAGCTGGAGTTAAGTAGCCTTAACTTCATTCTTTTGAAAGGCAACCTGTAAAAATATAAATTCTCCAGAATTTATTGGTTGCTAGTAAAGTATCACCTCCCTTCCCAAGCAGAGAAAGGAAGCATTGCTGTAATTTGCAGCGAGTGGATATTGTGGAAAAGTGGGGGAACGTGGTTCCTTCAGGAGCAGGATTCCTTCCAGCCTACGCAAGGCATTGACAAATCCTGACTGGGAAAAGAATTCAGGATTCTCCTTTATCCCATCGTGACACATGACTACTTAAAAAGAAGGTAGTGATGCAATTGGATTCAGTTTCAGTCCCACCAAATTCAGAAGGCTGAAAGCCAAGGAGGTATTAGAAGAAGCTTAGATGTTGTTAAAGTAGTGGCTGGCTCCAGCAAGTATCACCTTGCATTAATTATTAGCTCTCTTGCTACTAGTTAGAAAACACAGCCAATAAACATAAGGCTATGAACCCACACACAGTTCCCACTCTCCACCCGCTCCATGAGACTTCTGCAGAAACACTTATTTAAATGTGAAATACTTTTAAGTACAACGTAATGTTATAATTTATATATCATCCTGACACATAATTTGGAAACAGGTTTCAATGCTTAAAAGCACCAATACTATCAGTACTGATAGTAACCTCAGATTCAACATTTTTATTCTTTGAGGAGACTCTCAAAATTAATTACGCAAACTTTACTCAGGACACTGCGAGGGGGAAAAAAAGACAGCTTCATTTGAAAGTGGAAATGTGCTTTTGAAAGAAAACAATACAGATGAACCAAGTTTTTTTTATCCGTTACACAGAGCATGCAGTTCCCTTTCACGTGTGATGGGAAAGGCAATCTTGGGGCATCCTAGATATTTTTAGATTACAGATCGCATCATACTTGGACACCAGATGTACTGGACAGGGCTTATGCATATCTGTAATGCAGATATCCAGGGAGGATATCTTGCCTTTGGTGTGGGAAGACCATGAAGCCTGCATACAAGTCATTACAAAATTGTTACTGCAATGCACATAAAGCTTGGGTTAGTGTTGTTGTTTTGCTTAATCAAAACACATCTCAGACAGGAATGGAAAAATCTTTAAGTGAAAAGACAAAACTCATTTCCATCATGGTCCCTGCACAAGCCTTCAGTTAATCTTACAGATTTCCTTAGAGCAAGCCTGGGTAAGTGATATATAAAACGTCACGAGGATTTGCTCTGAAAACGAATGCTGTTACAGAAGCAAAATTGAAAAGAAACAGGGAGGAGGAGGTGGTGGTGGTTGTGATGATGGCAAGGGCAAAAGACATGAAGACATGGACAGCCTGAATCAATGTGAGAATATTTATTGGTGGCACAAATTGAGGGGGATATTTTTTTTCCCCTTGTAACTGCAGGAAGCTGTGATGCTCGATTAACAGTCGTTTCTGGCTTTTCTGCGCTCATCACCCCCAGTGAAGTAGGCAAAACTTTTCAGTGAAACTCCAATATTGCATCAAATAAATATTAAGCATGTATAAATAAACATTTTTTTCCTAAACCTGTAAAAAACAATTTAAAACAGGGGTCCCCAACCTTTGCAACTTTAAGTCTGAAGGACTTCAGCTCCCAGAAAAGCTGGCTGGAGAATTCTGGGAGCTGAAGTCCTTCAGACTTAAAGTTGCAAAGGTTGGGGACCCCTGATTTAAAATGTTGCCTTGTCTGTAAAAACAGGGTCAGTGTCACCCATGAGTGCCTTAAAAAACCCAATCTTTCTCCACTTCTTAACTGCTTTATTAGCAGAGGGTGCTTTTGCAGATGCTGACAGGAAGCAATATAAA
This sequence comes from Rhabdophis nuchalis, assembly GCA_039707465.1. Lineage (NCBI taxonomy): Eukaryota > Metazoa > Chordata > Lepidosauria > Squamata > Natricidae > Rhabdophis > Rhabdophis nuchalis. The sequence goes on along the minus strand of CM077646.1, from coordinate 176,633,831 downwards.
ACAAAGTGATTTAAAAACAATTGGTTTCTATTTCTTACAGTGGCAGCCCCAACTTCTCATCAATGAGCCAACCCTTTGTGTGGAACCAAATAGCTCTCTGCAACTACCACTTTTTAATGCTTGTTGCTGAAGCTTGAATCAGAGCTGGGACTGTTTTGTAGCCCCGACACACCCCGCATTTATGAACTCGTCTCCCACCACTTGGGGGTGATATTGCGATCCAACCCAAAGCCAGAAAAAGCACCTCGGAATAGTCTGATAAGCTGAAGAAAATATGGAACCCCAAGACCCATTGTTTTCTTGGGTAGCCCAGATTCGCCTGGAATACAACAGACTGTTCGCCATCCCAAAGGACTCAAAGCCAATTGGGTTCGAGATGTAGAAACTGCTTTCTGATCAAAACAGCCCAAGTTCAAGCAGAAACTTGTAAATTTTCCGGAAGACCCACTTTTGCATCATGCATACATTCTGATCCAAGGAGAGGACTTCAGAAACATAACTTGGGCAAAGTTAAAACAACACAGCCAACAGCACCTGTGAGAATTCAACCTGATAAATACAAGATATTTCCGAGATGACGAGAGGGAGGCAATTCATAAGACATAAACACTCAGTATTGTTTGTAGGCTAGGAAAAGGCCTGGCACAAGTTAGTTTCCACCGTGTTTTATCTTTTCATCTAGAGGTAGTATCAATTTTTTTTTCTGTCCAGTATCTAAAACAGTGCAAAAATCCAGTTTTGTGATTTTTTTTCCAGTTATAATCCCTAGCCTCACCACAGAGAAAGGGCGTGGAAAATGGATCGATGCAAATTATGAGTCACAAAATATACTAAGCTCATATAACACGCCCTGTGTATATCCACACAAGTTTTTTTTTCTATTTATATATATATATATATATATATATATATATAATATATATACGCGTGTGTTTGTGTTTTGTATGTCGTGTGTATTGAGAGAGTTATATATATGTATATATTTATAAGTTCATATACAGTAGCAAATAGAGATACTTGAATCTAAAGGCATCTTATCTGCCCACCTCCCTTCCCACCCATAATCTTCAATTTTTTATTTCCAGGATGGACGGATTGTGATCTAAGATGGCCAGGATGATCTTGTCCATATATTGGCGCAATCTGTAGTTGATCTCCTCCTGTTCTTTGAGGGCTTCCATGAGCTGAAACGAAAAAGAACTAGATTAAGAAATCCTCTGGAGTCATAACTACTCCCGAGATCCTCGGCATCCATTTTACCAGAGTGAAACCTAGATCCAGCTTACAGTCACTCTCGCCCTAGTCCAGTGTTGGCCACCCTTTTTGGCACCGAGTGCCGAAACTGAAGCATGCATGCCGGAGCACCAGAACCCGGAAGAGAACAGCTGCCCGGTAGCCAGCTGTTCTTCCAGGTTCTGTTGCACGCATGCGTCCTGGACAGCTGCTCTATCTTGGGTTCCGGTTTGCACCAAACAACTGGTGTTTTCACTGGCCGCCACGCATGTGTGCACCGGAACCCAGAAGAGAAGAGATGGCCAGCGTGCATGCACACTGGACCAGCTGTCTGACATGTATGTGCGCAACAGAACCCAGAAGAGCCCCTGGCAACAGTGCGTGTGCCCACAGAGAGGGCTCTGCATGCCACCTCTGGCACGCATGCCATAGGTTTGCCATCATGGCACTATAATAATAATAATAATAATAATAATATTTAATTTTGTATACCGCATCCTCTCCCCAAGGGGACTAGTCATTGAACTACTGCAATATGCTCCACATGGGGTTGTCTTTGAAGTGCCCAGCTTCAGTTGGTACAGAATGCAGGGGTGCAGCAGTTATACCCATTCCCAGACAGAACATATTACACCTTCCCTCCACAAGCTACATTGTTTACCATGAGCTTATCAGCACGCTCAACATGGACTCTGTTCCTCTCCAAGATCTCATCTATAATTACTGTCGGTCACGTAGCCCAGCACACTTAGTAACAACTATGGCAGAGTTAAAATAAGTCTGAATCGTGCCAAGGATCATTCACTTCTTTTAAAATGAGAAACTTACATTTGATAACATTACTTTCCATACACCCAGAGTAACTAAAGCAAACACAATTAATTCATGCCCTATAAATACAGAGTTGCCCAGTTACGTCTTCAAACTATGGTATTTGATAACAAATCTCACAACCTTTGCTCAAGGTTGCATAACAAAATCAGAACCAGATTAAAAACAAAAACAAAAACAAAGGCACCCGGAATAACTTCCTAAATGTATGATGGGGTAGCTGCATAAAGAACAGAAAGCCAAATCAAAATTCTGTGAGCTAAATCGAGATTGGAAATGAAATATTGAGAAAAAACTAAAGAGGAGACAGGTTGAAGGTAAGGCAGAGTAATAGAACAGATGGTATCTGTTACAATCTAATTCTAGATTGTTATGTTTGTGTATCTCTTTGCTGCTCATACAGATTTCTGCAGCCCAAGTCTGGTAGCCCTAAGATTCAGGATATTTTCCTGAACCATTCCTTTAGCGGTGCACAGGAAAAAAATTAAATGAAAAATAACTTTGGTTGTATAAAAGTACGACAGAAGAGAAATAGAAAAATGTCAAGAATTTTAGTCAACTCTGATGCTTTAATGCAGGGGTGTCAAACTCGCCGCCCGCCGCCCGCAGGCCACATGCGTCACGCACAGGCCACCCCAGCTCCACGAAGGGGGGGGGGGGGAATCATGAAATGTCATGCGACGGCAACATGACGTGGAAGTTTGACACTCGTGCCTTAGTGTCCCTGTATGCTGATGTCATCCCAGCGACACCGAAATAAAATATCCCAAAGCAAATGTGGCACTTCTAAACCGTGATTTTCAAATGTCAGCGTTCCCCCACCAAGTTAGGTTTTTGCCAAGTTGATTGCCGAGAGATATTTTCCCAGCCGAAACATTGAATTAGCTGCAAAGAGATTGCCACCGGTCCCTTTACCTCGTCCCTGGAGGCAGAGTCAATCTCAGCTGCCAGTGACTGGGCTTTTGTCTGCGTTGCAAAAAGGTTCTTAGCTTCATAAAGGCTGAGGCTAAGGATTTGCCCATTGAGGTCATCGTTCTGGTCATGGAGTTTTTGATTCTCCTGTTGAGAGAGAAAGGAAAGAATTAAGTGATTAAGGCACCTGGTTAGTCCTGCCTTAGCAACAGCAACAGCACTTAAGATTTATATACAGCTTCACTGTGCTTTACAGCCCTCTCTAAGCTGTTCACAGAGTCAGCCTATGGCCCCCAACAATCTGGCTCCTTATTTTACCCAGCTCAGAAGGATGGAAGGCTGAGTCAACCTTGAGCCTGGTGAGATTCAATCTGCCAAACTACTGGCAGCCGGTGATCAGCAGACGTAACCTGCCATAATGCACTCTAACCACTGCGCCACCACGGCTATTAGGCACAAAGCTAGTTGGGTAATCTTGGGCCAGTCCCTCTCTGGGTCTACGACAACTCACCACAGGCAACTTATCATGGCCAACTTGCCACAGGACAATTCGCCATGGCGAAAAGAAGGAGCCATTTGCTTAGCACCTTAAGGATACATCAGATGAACATTTGTTACTGCACTGGTCCCCTGCACCCCGTTTTGGGCCTAGTAGGCCTCCCTGCAGCCTCCTGGGAGCAAACATGGGCCGCTGTGTGTGTGTGCGAGCGCATTGCAATCCTCCTGCTCCTCGCGCATGCATGGCAGAGACCTGAAAATCAGCTGGCTGGGGGGAGGCGCATGCACATGCGCGGTGGAGCTGAGCTGGGGTGACGGCTCACATGCCCACAGAGAGGGCTCTGCCCCCACCTGTGGCACATGTTCGCCATCACGGGCTTAGCTGCTTTGGAGAAAGTCCGTTTTGCTCCCTCCTTCTCCAGCTGTATCTCACCTGTTTTAGACGTTTAATTTCATGTTCCATTTCCACTTCTCTCGTCTTGGCATTGAATTCACTCAAGCTGGAAGAGCTTCTTCCTCGACCGGGACGCTCACAGTCTAGCTTATACAACTGAAGGTGTTCCAGCTCCTTTCTCAGATCCTCAATGAGCTGCAGAAAAAAGCAGAGTACAATGGACCCTTGTGGCTAGGAAGACATCGGGATAATCTGGGGCAGAAAGCCAATTTTGGCCCTCTGATTAAAACCAAGACCTAACGTAGGAACATGAAGAGTGTAGGGATGTTCTTGGCTTCACAGCTAACCTTTTGTTGAGATGAAGGTAGTCCTCGGCTTACAACAGTTCATTTAATGACCATTCAAAGTTACAACGGCACTGAAAAAAATGGCTTGACTGTGGTTCACACTTACAACCATTGCAGTAGCCCCATGGCCACATGATCAAAATCGGGGCACTTGGCAACTGACTCATATATTTATGCAGTGTCCCTGAGCCAACCTTCCATGACAAAGTCAACGAGGAAGCCAGATTCACTTAACAACTGTGTTACTAACTGAACCGCAGTGATTCACTTAACAAGTGTGGCAAGAAAGGTTGTAAAATGGGGCAAAACTCACTGAACAACTGTCTCCCTTAGTGACAGAAACTGGGGGCTCAATTGTGGTTGTAAGTGGAGGACTACCTGTACTAGTTATGACAGTACCTGAACCAAAATTGCAATGGTTGTTCCTATGCTGGCAACCTTTTGTTCAGACTATTGAGATGATCTGGAAGATTCAGTTAGTTCAAAACAGGGCATAGTTAGCTTGTTTACAGAGATTAGTTGAGCACCATGGCGCTGGCCGTCAGGCTACTTCCAGACCTTCTATAATCTATTCCTATTAACCTTTAAACCCCTGACTGACTTATTGAAGTAGATGTTCTGGCTTTAAGTCGTTTAGAGGTTTATAGGTTAACATTATCCAGGTTATCTTTCTGGAGCCTGGATTTTCTCCTGAGGTCTTTTTTTCAGCTTCCTATGTTCCAACGAGGCAAGATGAATGGCAATCGGTGGTGCAGTTTGCATTGTGCGGTTTTGCATGGTGGAGTTTGCTTTAAGAATCTTTACTGTATAGGTTTTACACCTTTAATGTTTTATGGCTATTTTTGTTGTTATTGTACGTTCCATTTATTGCCATTGATTTTGCTGCTTCTGGTTTTTTATCTTATCTGTTGTGTTGCTCTCTACAAAAGATTTCGTATTTTTATATTGCTTCAGGCAGCTTCTACACAGACGTATTTTGTATTCTTTTTCATCTGCTCTCTTATAGACGTCGATTTTGTGTACACTTTAAACAATCGTACATCATTCAGAGGACATCATCTGCTATTGGGCAGTATTAAAAATATTAACTTTTTTTTTTCATTACAGGAAAAGACATTACAAGACAAGTAAAATAGTCACAAAATTCAAGGATGGAAAAAACCTCAAGGACAGTATTTTACAGATCTTTTTCTAAGCCCAAAGGATGTCATACATGAGAAGGTTGCCACACAAGGAACAATTTCAATTTCAGTCAATTCAACCTTCAACTTTCCAGATTTATCGCCATTCCTCTGGGAATAATCAATGCAGCATCCCTGAAAGGGCTTTTGAGGTTTTTAGGAATGCACTTTTGAAAATGGTTGCTAGCCAGCTGTTATTCCTAACACCCCTGCTTCAGTGACACAAAGGCAAGCCACCATGCAGTTTTAAAACTACGTTTTTTATTTATATTGAAAACATGATTTTGTTTAATCTCAGTGTAAAACAGGGGTGTGAAACTCAATTTCATTAAGGGCCGCATTGGCATGTTTGACTTCAGGAGGCGGGATGGGAGTGGCCAGCTATATGTCACTCATGTCAGGGGTGCCCGTAGTGGCTCAAGATCTCTGCCAGCAAAAATGGGCTATTTCCAGAGTGGCCTTGTGGGTCAGATCTAAGCAACCTGCGGGCCGGATCTGGCACTCGGGCCTTGAGTTTGACACCCCTGCTGTAAAACATCAGCATCAAGAGGGGACACAGAAGATGTACTAGTTGTACACCACCAAAATTGTTACCAACCTCCTGAGTGGCTTCTCTCTCCTTGTTAAATTCCAGCCTGTTCTGCCTCAGTTTATCCATCATCCTTTTATACAGATCCATTTCATCCTTCAGCCTCAGACTGGTATCTTCTAATCGGTCAGTCATTCGCTGCCTCTCCTGATGAACGTGAAAAGAAGGTTACAAACTGCCAGTGATTCTAATGGCCACTTTCAATGGACAGGAAGCTATCATTTTCAGAGTTAATGGAAGAAATTTGCATAGGCATGTAGAAAGCCATCCATGGTAGGTTAGAGCCTTTCAGGCAAGCAAGTCAATTTTTCCAACATGGGAAAATTTCTAAAATGCAGGTCTGTTCAACTTTTCAGAACTTTTGAGAAGAGAAACATGTCTAAGCCATGCAATCTGTAGCTCAGCCCTCAGATTCTCACTTCAGTTCATGCAATAAGATAGTTTGGGATATGCAGAACAAGACTGACAATGGCAGGCTGTTTTCTAAATGTCAAAGTGACTCCTCTACTGTCTTTTGTTCTTTCAACTGAACACCTTTCTGTTTGAAGATCTTGCCAACTGTCCAACCGTGACTTTCTTACTGTTCCCCTTGTGTTTTTTTTAATGTTTTGCAATTTCATCATTCCCTCAAACAACCTGAACATATTATTTACTCTTTTCTCTATTCATTCTATGCTCACATAGCACTGTTTTGACCAAGGCTTCCCAAGAGCATGAAACAAACTCCTTGTCCCAGAAAAAAACTCTTATTAATTTACAATGACAGCCAGCAAAATCTTTCGAAGGAGGATTTACTGTCACAGACCTTATCTGGCTTGGAGAGTTGGGATTCACGTTTCCATACTGACAATCTACAATATGTGTTAGTTGCAGCCAATTCAAACAGCTGACCAGATAAAAGAGAACAATAATATATCTAAGTTTGCTTCCTCAAGGTATCTCTGATAACCTATTTGTCTCCTATGATTAGTTCTACTCAGAAATCCTGCTCAGGTAACAACATTTTTAAAAAAACCATGCAAGATAGAAGCAACATAAATTTTAAAAGCCGAGAACTCTACTAAACTCTACTAAGAATGCGGCAGCGCGGGTGATCATGGGAATCTCAAGACATTCCCACATAATACCACTCCTGCGCGAGCTGCACTGGCTACCTGTGACCTACCGGGTGCGTTACAAGGTTTTGATGACCATATTCAAGGTGCTCCATGGCACGGGGCCTAGCTACCTTCGAGACCGTCTTCTGCCCCATACATCCCTTCGACCGACTCGCTCCCAGGGAGAGGGTCTTCTCCGGGTGCCGTCGACCGGACAATGCCGGTTGGCGGCTCCCAGGGGAAGGGCCTTCTCTGTGGTGGGCCCTACCCTCTGGAATGGCCTACCTTCCGACCTCCGTTCCATCACAGACCTCCGCTTGTTTCGCCGGCACCTAAAAACGTATTATTTTCATCTGGCCGGCCTAGCATGATCTACTCCACACCCATTATTTTATAACGAATAAAAACTGTAATTTTGGGTTTTAAATTTAAACTTATTTTAAGTTAAGCAGGATAATGATTTAATTTCGTTATTATTTAATAATATTTTGTATTTATGTATAATTGATTTTAAATCTCTGTTCGCCGCCCCGAGTCCCTTTATGGTGAGATGGGTGCGGGTGATAAATGTGAAAAAATAAATAAATAAATAAATAAATAAATAAATAAATAAACAATTCTGCCTCATTTTATTATTCTTGGCTTACCCTATCAATGTAGGAGGACTAAAGGCTAAGAGTTTATACTTTATTGTAGATGTTTTGTTTCCACTACCTGATTCCAGCAGTATTGCTGCAATGGAATGCTATGTCTTGACGTACAAACCAGTCCACCCAGAGAATTAAAAATTAAACTGGCCAAGCTGAGACTACAGGCTGGCTTGGAAAACAAAGGGGGATGCATAGCAAACATTTGCAAACTCTGTTACCTCATCCAGTTTCTCTGTTTGTGATTTCAGTCGTAAGACAGTGGTTTTGAGCTCACAGTTTTCCTCTTCCAGTTGCTGAACCCTGAAGGCAAGGCAGAAGTTTGGTAATTGAATGTCTAGGGGAAAAAAGCTGTTTATCGGTTCTGCAGGGATACATCTGAGTTTCATTCACCACGGGCAACATATGAAAAGCCAATGGTAAAAGCAACTGCATATCAGTTCTTGAAAGTATCCAAGTTTCTTAATAACTGAATTTCTGAAAAAATAATTTTCTCATGTTCTAAATTGCATCAAATAATTGAAGAAATCACTCTTCTTAAGGAGGGCGGGGGTAGTTCATACTCCATTTCTCTTGCATTCTCAGCCATCCCCAGAAATATGAGCACCCAGAACATGTGATGATACACATGTAGCAAACTGAAAACCCCAATGAGAGACTGTATAGTTTAGGATTATTCAGATGGATAGCATCGGATATAGTTTAGGATTAATGAAACGGGCAGCATCGATAGTGAGATGGGAAGGATCTAAATTTAATAAATAAATAACAATTGGGGGGGGGGGGAGTTCTACTCTTCATTCAGCCATAAAGTTTAGTAGGTACCGTATTTTTCGGAGTATAAGACGCACTGGAGTATAAGACGCACCAAGGTTTTGAAGAGGCAAATTACAAAAAAAAGTAGGTAGGTAGATAGAGGGATAGAGAGGGAAAGAAATAAAGAGAAATACAGTAGGTAGGTATGTAGAGAGAGTAGGTAGGTAGGTAGGTAGGTAGGTAGGTAGGTAGGTAGATAAAGGAATAGAGAGAGAGAAATACAGTAGGTAGGTAGGTAGAGAGGGTAGGTAGGTAGATAAAGGAATAGAGAGAGAGAAATACAGTAGGTAGGTAGGTAGAGTGTGTGTGTGTGTGTGTGTGGGTAGAAAGGTAGGTATGTAGAAGGATATAGAGAGAAATAGAGAGAGAGAGAGAGAGAGAGAGAGAGAGAGAGAGAGAGAGAGAGAAATACAGTAAGGAGGGAGTGTGTGTGTGTAGGTAGATAGGTAGGTAGGTAGAAGGATAGAGAAAGAGAAAGAGAGAGAGAAATACATTAGCTAGGGAGGGAAAGAGAGAGTGTGTGTAGGTAGGTAGGCAAAGGGGGGGGGAGAGAGAGAAATATAGTAGGTATGTAGGGAGAGTGTGTGTGTAGATAGGTAGGTAGAGGGATAGAGAGAAATAGAAAGAGAGAGAAATACAGTATGTAGGCAAGGAGAGAGAGAGAGTGTGTGTTTAGGTAGGTAGATAAAGGAATAGAGAGAGAATAGAGAGAGAGAGAAATACAGTAGATAGGTAGGGAAAGAGAGGGTAGGTAGGTAGATAAAAGAATAGAGAGAGAGAGAGAGAAATAGAGATAAGAGAAATACAGTAGGTAGGTAGGGGGAGAGAGTGTGTGTGGGTAGGTAGGTAGAAGGATAGAGAGAAAGAGAGAGAAAGAGAAAGAGAGAGAGAGAAATACAGTAGGTAGGTAGGGAGAGAGAGTGTGTGTGTAGGTAGGAAGGATAGTGAGAGAGAAATAGAGAGACTACAGTAGGGAGAGAGAGAGGGGGGGAGAGAAGGTAGGTAGGTAGGTTGATGTTTCCAAGTGTATTTATCTATGTCCTGGAGAAGGAAATTGCTGACAAACCTTAGGACTTTATTTCTGCTGGCACAGAAACAGTTAAAGAGCCTTCCGAAAGAGCTTTCTGAAAGTGTTTTTGCGGCTTGCAAACCTCCCCAAAACTGCTAGTTTCTCCATGAAAGAGAAACTAGTTTTTCTTCAAAGTGCTCCTGGGGGGGTGAGGGGAGGTGTCAAAAATTAGCAAAAAACCCGGCCCATTTATTGCGAAAATTGGCCATTTTTGTGTCAAATAAATTGCATGCATAGCCCTATGAAGGCTTAGAGTGCTGCTGAGGGCGGGGGGAACGACCCAATTTAGGCTAATTTCTGCCCTCCCCAGCCCCCAGGAACTCTCTGGAAGCTTCCATAAGGTTAGGCACAGCCATTTTGGTGAAGGGGGTGGGGTTTCAGGACACAAAAAATATATATGCTGTATTCGATGTATAAGACGCACCCAGACTTTCAGCCTCTTTTTAGAGGAAAAAAGGTGCGTCTTATACTCCGAAAAATACGGTAATCTAAAAGCAGTCAATTTCTGCCTAATCTGGAGTTTAAAAAAAATCATTCAATTGATGTTGCCAATAGGGATGGCTGCATTATGTGTAGGATGTTGCTCCATTAGTCTGTAATGTAAAGGTAAAAGTTCCGCTCGTACATATGTGCTAGTTGTTCCCGACTCTAGGGGGTGGTGCTCATCTCTGTTTCAAAGCTGAAGAATCAGTGCTGTCCAAAGACATCTCTGTGGTCATGTCGCTGGCATGACTAAATGCCAAAGGTGCACGGAATGCTGTTACCTTCCCACTAAAGGTGGTTCCTATTTTTTTCTTGCATTTTTTACATGGTTTAGAACTGCTAAGTTTGCAGAAGCTGGGACAAGTAATGGGAGCTCATCCCATTACGTAGCACTAGGGATTTGAACTGCCGACCTTTCGATCGACAAGCTCAGCACCTTAGCCAGTGAGCCACCACATCCCTCCCATTCCTCTGTAGTCATAGTTATATTTGTTTAATTGCTTTAATAGTTTTTTAGAATGATTTTATTGTAAACTGCACAGAATCACCTTTGTGAAGATGTGTGACTATGTACATTTGATTAAAAAAATATTGCCTTGAAGTATCAAAATAGGAACAGTGGGCTTTTCAGCCACTGCGTGGGAAAAAAGAGAAACCATGGCAAAATGCATATGTGGAACCACTCTTAATCTGAAATGGGGGGAAAAAATCAAGCAGCATTCTGACCACTTCAAGACAAAGCCATTGGTAGTTTAAAAACAGTAGTGGGCTGTTACCGTGTGTTTAGCAGCTCAATCTCTGTGCTCTTCTCCTTCTCATATTTGCTGTAGGCTTCTCTGTGCCTCTTGATCTCTTCTTCCAGGGTCTGCTGAGCTGAAGTCTCCTGGTCTTTCAGCAGTTCTTCTAACTCATGCACTCTGGAGTAATAAAGCCACCACAGATTTCATTCAGTTTGGTAGCAACATATCTTAATTACTTTAGCTAGCCAACGGATTTAGCATTTCCTGGTTTTCTCTTTATATGGCCTTCTCCAGTCTGCTTCCACAGATACGGCCCTTTGCTGAGCACCTTTACGATACTCCATTTACTAATATTTAGTTCTATCTCTTCTGATGATATCATTACATCACTTGAGACGTCTTGCAAACCTCTAGAAGGCCCCCAACTCTAAAGCATGTTTTTTAAATGTTAAATTTAAATTTTTAAATTTAATTTTTTATTATTTTAATTAGGGTTAGTTTGGTTCCCCCCCCCCCCCCACATTTTGGCGAATATTTTAATGATGTTTTTAATTATGCCTTTTAATAGCTTTTTCTAACTTTTATATATTTGTTTTTTATTTTGGCTGTACACTGCCCTGAGTCCTTCGGGAGTAGGGCGGTATAAAAAACCAATAAACCTAAACCTAAATTGCCCCACTCCCCCAATGTAAAACACTGACCTGATATAATGCTTTGATACATTAAACTCCCAACTACATTTAGAAAATATCCTTCTCTTTCTTGGATGGAAAAAATAAAATAATGCTTCTTTTGTCCACCACAATGCATATTCACTAGACTTTATCGAGAGCACTAACTTACTCTGTTAATCCAGAGGGCCAAAGAAAACATTAAAGGAGACTTTCTCACCAGTTTATAGGTAGTCCTTGATTTACAACAATTTGTTTGGTGACCGTTCAAAGTTACAACGACATTGAAAAAGCGACTTATGACTGTTTTTCACATTTATGATTGTTGCAGCATCACTGTGGTCACATGATCAAAATTCAGGTACTTGGCAACTGATCCATATTTATGACGTTTGCAGTATCCCAGGGTCACAGGATCATCTTTTGCAACCTTCTACACACAAAGTCAATGGGGAAGCCAGATGCATTTCATAACCACGTTACTAACTTCACTGCAGTGATTCACTTAACAACTGTGGCAAATAAGGTCATAAAATAGGGCAAAATTCACTTAGCTGTCTCGCTTAACAAACAGAAATGTTGGGCTGTATGTCGACGGCTACCTGTATAACACTGCCCCGTTTTCAAGCAATTCTCATTCAAGTCAGAAACTTTTTCATTTTCGAAAGCAGACGGGAAATAAGACTGAAGAATCCTAATGAGAGCTCCCAGTTTCTGCAAACTTGCAAAAGGACGGAGTAGGTAGCAGATTAAATTACCTGTGAACTAGCTGTGTATTCTCCTGCTTCAATTTGCTCTTCAGGTCCCCATTTGTTACGGTATCATTTTCCAGCTCTGTCACTTTTTTTTCTAAGTAAGTCACCTACAAAAGAAAATAGAATGTAAGCTGGCTAAGCCCCTGGGAAATTGAGTAGAGGAGAATGAAGTCAGAATGGATCTCATCCATTCCTTTAGTATCAAACTATCTTTCTAGACAAACTGCCTAATTCTTCCATTCTCCCATCTTTGATCTAATTAAATCACAACAGTTTTCATATAAATTAAGCCTAGATTGTACAAGTACAGACTTCCCAGACTTCCTCACCAGGTAAGTCAATGATTCAAATTAGCCTAACCACCTCCAGCCTTTTTAGTCTGAATATATAAATTGTTTTAAATGGCTTTCAAGGGATTTAGTTTTTTGGATTTTAGGTTTTTTAGCACAGGGATAAATTGTTTAATCTGATTTTCTATATTTAATGTGTATTTATGTTTGTACGTTTTTAATTCCCCCGTGCACCGCCCCGAGTCCCTTAGGGGAGAGGGAGCGGTCTATAAATTAAATATATTATTATTATTATTATTATTATTATTATTATTGTTGTTGTTGTTGTTGTTGTTGTTGTTGTTGTTGTTATTGTTGTTGTTATTATTATTATTATTATTATTATAAAATATCTGCTACAGCTGCAAATCTCAGAATTTTTGTATTGATCTAGGTCAGTGATAACAAACCTTTTGGGGCATGGTGTGTCAAACATCTGGAAAATGCCTTCATTCTTCCTCTTTTGTACATCAACCAATTCCTCAATGTTGTTTTTTCTTCAGTGGGAATGCAGAAACAGCTTACCTTTTCGGTGATATCATTGTCACATGAATCTATGCTGTCTCTGAATAAGTCCTCTGTGCTGCCATTACTACTGCTGAAGTTGCTGTTGTGGAAAAGCTGCCTGTAAAGACAAGAAAAGATTAAAACTCTTTGGAAAGCACCTGCTGGAAAAGGGATTTCAGAACACGGTTTCATTGGGATTTCTGCATTTGGTGGAATGGGGTGGCCTGAATGGCCCTTTCAACTCTGTAATTCAGGTGGGATGGGGGGGGGGGGAAGCTTCCAGTGTTGACAAACAACATAGAGAAAATGCCACTGATATCCAGGGCAAATATTTAATATTAAATATTAACAGGGTGGGCTTCAAAAATTTCAGCAATGGGTTCTCTGCCCAGTTGCTGGGTGGGCATGGCCTAGTCAGCCTCCTGACTTTAGGAGGGGGGTGTTGTTCGCCTTCCCCAGGCTCTGGAGCAGTGGTGGGTTTCTGCAGGCTCGCACCTACTCGCGAGAGCCAGTTGGTGAAATTTAGAGAACCGGTGAGAGGGGGTTCCACCGGCGTACCTGGAAGTAAATCTGGCCCGCCACTGCCAGTGACCCAACGGGAAGGAAAGGAAAGGAAAGGAAGGAAGGAAGGAAGAAAGAAAAGAAAAGAAAAGAAAAGAAAAGAAAGAATTAATTTATCATCACAATTGAGTCCAAAATTTTGGTTGCTAAGCAAGAGCGTTGTTAAATGAGTTTCACCACATTTTAAAAGGTGGCCACTCCCACCCTGTCACATGACTGCCAAGCCATGCCCACAAAATAGGCCACACCTTTTTTAGGTTCTAAAAAAATTTGAAACCCACCACTGCTCTGGAGGCTTTCCTCAAGCCTCTGGGAGGGTGAAAACTGCTTCCCTCAGCTTCTGGAAGTCCTCTGGAACTTCTGGAAGGCCAGTTTTTCCCCCCTCCCTGAGCCTCCATGCAGGCCTTGCATTTACTTCACATGCAAAACAGGCCACAGGAGACTCCTGGGAGGGGCGGGGGTGGGAGGGCCAGCCAGGGGTGGGATTTGGAGGGTCTCTGAACCAGCCATTACGTTAGCTACATGTTAGCTACAGGTTCTCCTGAACCCAGGCGAATCCACAGCAGCCCACTCCTGTATATTAATTCTAAAAGGACTTTTTAAAATAAGGGCAGGGACATGAACTTGCAGAGAGCTGGCTTTCATGCTTTAAGGCGAGACTTGAACTCACAGTCTCCCACTTTCTAGTCTTTATGCCTTAAGCACTAGACCAAGTTGGTTGTTCTGAGATTAGGGCTATCCTGGTGCAGCCCCATTCACTGCATTCTGCCCACTTTTTACAGCGCTGAGGTATCCTTTACTTTTGCAGTGGAAGTGAAAGAAAACCTTGGCAAATGCAAAATCAAGATAATTGAATCATATCTGTCCTGTATCTTAACTGCTTATCTATTCACCGAGGAATTTGTTTGTCCTCAAGAAGAGGATTCTTCCTCCCACCCCCCGCCCTTCCCCAGGCAACATATCAAAGAACAAAAAAAAACTGAATTTGTTTAGCTTCTGTCATTTTAGTTCTAATACAAGAGACTGACGAAGTACCTTGAGACAGAAAAGGGTTGCCTTTACAAAAAGCGCCCTGATACAATTGAATTTAGACATTATTCAAACCATGTGGCTCTTTCTTCCCCATGCAATTGTCGAAATGTGCTTGCAGCTGTAAACGATTAGATTTGATGATAATCTACCATGCCTCTTACCTGCCAAAAGCTGTACTAGAGATCTTTCTATTTGGGCTGGAATAAAAACAAAAAAGATACAAGAGATTTTAATTGCAATAGATTTAGATTTTAGATTTTATTTGATTTTTATACCGCACCTATCTCCCAGAAGGGACTCAGGGCGGTGCACAGGAAAGTTAAAATGCAAACATACAAACATATGAATAAATACAACTACAAATATTAAAATGTAATTAAATTGAAAATAGCCTGTGCTAAAAATACAACTAAAATAATAAAATTACCAAAGATTAAAAATCATTTAAAACTCAGTCTGTAGGAATGATCTCGGGGTCTAGGCTAGGCTGGCTAAATGAAAGAAATGGGTCTAAAGAAGTTGGCGGAAGAGGCAGAGGTCCGTGGTGGTCCGAAGTTCAGGGGGTAGGTCGTTCCAGAGAGCTGGGCCCGCCACAGATAAGGCCCTTCCCCTGGGGGCCGCCAACCAGCATTGCCCGGCAGACGGCACCCGGAGAAGACCCTCCCTGTGGGAGCGGATCGGCCGAAGGGATGTGTGTGGTAGGAGGCGGTCCCGCAAATAACTAGGCCCCGTGCCATGGAGCATTTTATATTGAAAAAGTTTTATTGGTTTTACATTTTTTCTGTAGGATAGGGTAAGGGATACAAAGAAATTTTGAAAGCATTCACGTCGAGGTCGTCGGCTCTTCCGGGACCTCAAAATACATTAATAACAATAAAAAGAAAAACATTTTTCATCAAACTACAAAGTGAAAGCGTGTACATATATCTAAATTCCCAATTCAATACTGTCAGTCCTTTACAAAAAATCCAAATACAAATATTATGCAAAATTGTTCAAAAAGAAAAGTCAAGGCAAAGTTATTTTTTTGATCTAAGTCTCTTGGCAATTGAATCTTCTTTTTCTCCTTCCAGGCCCCCAGTAGGCGGGGCCGTGGCCCCCTCCGTCCCCCCTGGATCTTCCCCCAGGATAGAGGAATGTTTTTTAAGAAAGGCTTCCGCCTCAGCAACTGTTTTAATCCTCACTCTTCCTCCTTCCCAGAACACCAGCATCCCTTCGGGTGTCACCCACTTGAACCAAATCCCATGATCAAATAAAATTTTAGACAAGAAGGAAAATTTCCTCCTTGCTTCTCGAATCTTTCTAGGGATCTGCTTCAAGATAGCAACCTCTTTTTGTTGGTAGATTAATGGACTACCTCTCTGCACTTTCAGGATTTCCTCTCTGGTTGACCTTCTAACAAATTTCACATGTATCTCTCTAGGCACTTCATTTATCCTGGCATATGCTGAGTTAATTCTGTAGGCTAGGTCAATGTCCCCCCTGATCTCATCTTTAGGTTTTTGTAAATAGTCTGCTAAAATTGTGCTCATAAGATCAGGGAGGCATTCACCAGATTCCTCAAGAACGTTCTGAAATCTCAAAAAATATGTCATTCTTTCCATATCTATCCTAGACACATGCCCATTTGTTTCCCCAACCTCTTTAGTAACATTTTTAATCTCTCCCTTAACCCCCGCCAACCCCCCTTCCAATTCTTCAGTCTTCTGTGTGTTTTCCAGCACTTGCTTCCGTGTGTCCAATAGCTCCTTCTTGAAATTGATGTTTTCTGCCCTCTGGGCTTGAATCTCATGTACCAAAGTTTGTATAACAGTTTCAAGAGAAGCCATCCGTTGTTCTAAACTTGTCAGTGCTGTTTCTTGAGCCATGATTAACTGTTAAAATCAATGCCACCAAAATGGCGTTTTCAGGGTGGGGTTGGTGAGACTAACCGGGAGCCAAAAGTTCTGATCAAGGTTGTAACGTTGTAAAATACAGGAACCAAGAGAGAGACAGTTTTCCAACTCAATAGATGTAATAGCGAAGGTACTCCATGGAGCATTTTAAAGATGGTTACCAGCACCTTGAAGCGCACCCGGAAAGCTACAGGTAGCCAGTGCAACTCGCGCAGGAGAGGTGTTATATGGGAATGCCGTGAGGCTCCCAAGATCCCCCGCGCGGCCGCATTCTGTACCAACTGCAGTCTCCGGGTGCACCTCAAGGGAAGCCCCATGTAGAGAGCATTACAGTAGTCTAGGTGGGACGTTACGAGTGCTTGAGTGACAGTGCGGAGGGCGTCCCAGTCGAGAAAGGGGCGCAACTGGCGGACCAGGCGGACCTGGTAAAAAGCCACCCTGGCCACAGCCACCACATGGTCATCCATGGACAGGAGAGTCCAGGAGGACTCCTAAGCTGCGGGCCCTTTCCATGGGGGCTAATGACTCGCCCTCGATGGCCAGTGATGGAATCAACTGGCTGTACCGGGACGTCGGAAACCACAGCCACTCGGTCTTGGACGGGTTGAGTCGAAGTTTGTTACTCCCCATCCAAACCCGCACGGCCTCCAGACACTGGGACATCACTTCAACGGCATTGTTGGGGTGGTTTGGGGTAGATATGTACAGCTGCGTGTCATCAGCGTACTGATGGTACTCTACCCCAAAACCACGGAATGATCTCACCCAGCGGCTTCATATAGGTGTTGAACAGGAGTGGCGAGAGGACCGACCCCTGAGGCACCCCACAAGTGAGTGGTCTCGTGGTCGACCTCTGCCCTCCTGCCAACACAAATTGTGATCAACCGGAGAGGTAGGAGGAGAACCACCGTAACACGGTGCCCCTCACCCCCAACCCCTCCAGCCGATGCAATAGGATACCATGGTCGATGGTATCAAAAGCCGCTGAGAGATCTAATAGGACCAGGATAGAGGAGCAACCTCTATCACAGACCCTCCAGAGATCATCAATCAACGCGACCAATGCCGTCTCAGTGCTATGTCCAGGTCGGAAGCCGGACTGGCGCAGGTCCAGATAGTCAATTTCCTCCAGGTGCCAGGGGAACTGCTGTGCCACCACACTCTCTACAACCTTCGCAAGAAAGTGAAGGTTGGAGACCGGACGATAATTTACTAACAATGCTGGGTCCAGGGAAGGCTTCTTGAGGAGGGGCCTCACCACCGCCTCTTTCAAAGCGGCTGGCAAGAACCCCTCACTCAAATAAGCGTTCACTATTTCCTGGAGCCAGCCTCGTGTAACCTCCCAGGATGCCAGTACAAGCCAGGAGGGACACGGGTCCAATAAACATGTGGTGGCATTCAGTCGCCTCGGTAACCTGTCCATATCATCAGAAGTAACAAGGTCGAACTCTTCCCATAATACGGTCTCAAGGTCCCATTCCAATAATTCTGGAATATTGCTGAGTCATTAAAGCATAATACAACTACAACCTCAAAACTTCATATTAGACAGCAAACTCATAGAATTTGGTGGATAGGCTCCTGAATCAGGTATGGAGGACTGCGTAACAGTTATCTGCCCACAATTAGACCCTTTTTACCTGAGGCTGAGGTAAGCAGCATTTAAAGCATTGAGAGTTATCACTTGGCTTCCAGACCTTATGAAAGGATTAAGAAGGCCACCTAGTGATGCTTTGATAACACATCAGAAGTGATGTGACCGGCCCCTTTTCAGTTCAGTTTTTGATTTTGGAGGACTTAAAAATGAGGTGGCACCCTTGAAATCACTTAAAACCCTTTAAAATCCCCCCCAAAATGCAACACAATCTTGAGAATAAGTCCCAATTCTATTACTCTGTTATGTTCCTTCCTATTAATTATTTGAAAGGCTGTTACAATTACATGGATGATGGGAAAAAGACCAATCACTCTATATTCACATAAAGCGGGGGGAAGGGGGGGAATATTGTCCTTAGACAGATATAGCAAAGAGTGACTGATTTTTCAGTGCTGCAGTAAACACCAGCCTTTTTAGTGTTCTTCCAGCATTAAGTACAGTATAAAGTAACTGAGTCTTTGGCAGCATTCAATGTGGAGATAAGAAGCTGACACCTTACACCAGGGGTCAGCAACCCGCTGCTCTGGAGCCGCATGTGGTTCTTTCATCCTCTGTTGCGGCTCCCTGCCACCAATTGACACCACAATTTTGAGAGGAGCTTCTGGGGTTTTTTTGGGGGGGGGGGGGAAGGGGGAGAAGCAGGGCGGGTCATGAGGAGACTATGGCAAGGGCTGGGTTTTCCGGTCAGCTCCACAATTGATAAGGCTTTTGGTTAGGACAGGTAGAGGAAAAGGAACGCTGTGCTAGGAGGAGACTCTATGGTGAGGAAATGGGACTTTTGGTCAGCTGCAGAATTGAATGGGAGGCTTCTGTTTAGAACCTTTGTGGCTCTTTGAGTGTTTAAGGTTGCCAACCCCTGCCTTACACAAACACAGTAGTTGAGCAGTGTAGCCATCAACGCACAGGTATGTACTGTAGATTACAGATATTCAGAAACCCCAAAGCTTGAATCAAATCAACAAGGCCAATTTTTGATTAGCTAGATAAAACTGGCTTATTTCTCAAAACAGTTGAGATACTAGCGCTTTACTCAATGATAAGAAAAAAAGTATCCTTTCAACAGAGCCCATCCTTTTAACAGCAAGAAATAGATTTTGCTTACTAAATTATAAAATGAATAACCAACTTCTACTGAGTGTCTCTCAAAAGGACCTGAAAACTGAGATCTCACCGCCATGCAAAACATTCAGTTAAAAGACTTAATTAGCTCTACATAGTCTACTTAGAAGCAAGGACAACTAGATTTAATGGGACTAACTATTATGAAAGTGTGTGTAGCCCTGTAACAATAAAATAATCTGTTAACTACCATCATTATAAAAGAGTATCTTACCCTGGCAAAGCTTTTTTCACTAAAAAAAACCAAACACAACCAGAGATAGCTGAATATACTAATTCCTAACATTCTTTTCAGCAGATTCTCAGTGACGTTTCATTGGGTTTACCCACCTGTTGGCTTTTAGGTTTTTCAGTCTGGCTTCCAGATCATTAAGGAGGTTGATTTTCTTGCAGCACTGGGTGCAGTAGACATCTAAGAGTTCACTGTTATAGATATGCCTCATTTTTCGTGGGGTCTGACCAGCACTGTTGGTGGAAAGACAGTGAGATACTAAATTAGATCCTACAAGCATTATGAGATCAAGCTAAGTTCTGGTTGTTTTTGTTTTATTTTCACATGAAACTGTGTACTAATCCTTATGGCCATAAATACAGTAGTTGCTTTTTAAAATTCCATTATTCAAAGATTTACAGGCATTTCCTTACTCTCAGAATGCTCCTGATATGTCTATGCTAAATACTTATATACATTCCACTTTTTTTTTTAAATCCAAAGGGAAGATTTGTAACCAAAATATCTCTCATCAAATATTTAGTGACTATCAATTAAACACTTATTATGTATATCAGGTTTTTTTAAAAAAATGTGCACTTCAGAATTAATAGTGGCAAGATTCTCAGCCATGTTCCCTTAAGGAAGATTTTCCAGGTAGCCAGCCTCTGGGAACAACCCACTTCCTTCACTATATCAATTATCTCTCAGGAGGGAAAACGGGAAGAAAAATATTGTGAAAACTAAATTGTCCTTCAGATGGAAGGAGGCTTTGACTTTCCACTATTTTTCTCAATGTCAGTTCTGCTCACAGGCATGAGTAGAGCTTTCTAGATCAGTCTTTCTCAACCTTGGCTACTTCAAGACATGTGGACTTCTGGGAATTGAAGTCCAAATGTCTTAAAGTTGTCATGGTTGAGAAAGACTGTTCTGGATCACGGGTCTCAAACTCGCCATGTCACGTTGCTGACACGCGACGTTTCACGTTTTTCCCATTTGCGGAGCATGGGTGGACACGGCCTGTGTGTGAAGCATCCCACGCACAGGCCACCAGTTTGATACCCCTGTTCTAGATCCTCAGACCACCCACTCCCCCACCCCTTAATAATGAGAGAGATCTGGTGTTGAGCACTTTCCTTACGCAGGACCAATTGAGGACAGCTGGAGTAAAGGTGGGGGGGGGGAGTTATAGTTGCATCTTTTGTCTCTGGAAAACCTAGGAGTCTCTTATTTTTGCAGGATCTGAGGGGGCAATTCCTGCTTTGACTACCCATACATTGTTAATCCAATTTATCTGGTGAACCTGAGGGAAAAAATACTGTACAAATTTCCACACAAGCAATAGCAATTTCCAATACTTTAACAAGACTAAAGATTCCATACTGAATTATCTTGCTATTCAGACTTTCCATTAGTGTCTTTCGTTAAAAATCATACATATGAAAGTATTTTTCATGCCAACCTGCAATATTATTGTTGTTGTTGTTGTTGTTAGTATCTATATACCGTATTTTTCGGAGTATAAAACACACCTTATTTCCTCTAAAAAGAGGCTGAAAATCTGGGTGCGTCTTATACATCGAATACAGCATTTTTTGCCTCCTAAAACCCCGCCCCTTCACCAAAATGGCCACGCGCATGCCCTTATGGAGGCTTCCAGAGAGCTCCTGGGGGCTGGGGAGGGCAGAAATGAGCAAAAAACAGAGTGCTTTTGCCTCCCCAGCCCCCAGCAGCATTCTATAAGCCTCCATAAGGCTATGCATGCTATTTTTTTGACCAAAAAAGGCCCGTTTTCACGAAAAAAACAGGCCATTTTCCCTCGTTTTGCCCCCCCCAGGAACAAGCCCAGCAAGCTGCCCCAAAAACTATTCATGCCTTTTATTTGAAAAAAACGGGCCCATTTTCACGAAAAACGGGCCGTTTGGGGGAGGTTTGCACAGTGCAAAAAGGTTTTTTTCCCCCTTTCGGAAAGCTGTTTACTTAGAGTGATTGATGAGAATTACATTGGTCAAGTACTGTGCCTGCAGAAACAAAGATTTGTTCCAAAGGTGGCCAGTGATTTCCTTCTCCAGCAGATGGATGGCACCTGGAAACATCTACCTACCTACCTACTCTCTCTCTGTCTCCCTACCTATCTACTGTATTTCTCTCTCTATTTCTCTCTCTATTTTTTTCTCTCTATCCCTCTACCTACCTACCTATCTACACTCTTTCTCTCCCTACCTACCTACTGTATTTCTCTCTCTCCCCTCTATCTACCTATCTACCTACTCTTTCTCTCTCCCTACCTATCTACTGTATTTCTCTCTCTATCTCTCTCTATTTCTCTCTCTATCACTCTACTTACTTATCTATCTACACACACTCTCTCTCCCTACTTACCTACTGTTTCTCTCTCTCTCTCTATCCCTTTATCTACCTACCTACCTAACTACACTCTGTCTCTCTACCTACCTACCTACTGCATTTCGCTCTCGCTCTCTCCCTCCACCTACCTACCTACCTACCTAACTACTCTCTCTCTCTCCCTACCTACCTACTGTATTTCTCTTTCTCTCCCTCTCTATCCCTCTATCTACCTACTTTTTTTAAAAAATTGCCTCTTCCAAATCTGGGTGCGTCTTATACTTTGGTGCGCCTTATACTCTGAAAAATACGGTATATAAAAATGGCTGCTTGTATCTGAGAATGTTCTAGCATAACTCTGGAACGCCTTGAGCAATTTCAACCAAACGTGGTACACAGATGACTTACTCTCTGGAAACAAATACTGTGGGGGTAAGACACCCCTAACAACCCTTGGGAGGGTGTTCTGTTAAGATACAGCCTGTTGTGCCTTCAAATGGATTCTACTGTACTGCCATAAAATGGCTTCTACTGTACAGCGCAAGTGGAGTTGCCATGGTAACGACTTCACAGTACTCCACAAGGGGGCTTCCTCTCGTAAGGGGGAAAATCCAACATTAGAAATAATCCTGTATTAGACAGGATTATGATAAATAAATACCCGGGCAATGCCGGGTTATTGGCTAGTTATTATTAAAAATTAGTTAAGACAACATGATACAATATTTCCAATTCATTGTCTTGGGATTTGTTCTTGTTCGACAATTGCAAGGTTTCTGCCAAAAGAAGGCAGAGGCAAAAGGTGGAGTTAGTATTCATGAACAGCAAAGCAACTGATTTAAGTCATGGTTATCTTCCTACGTCCTTTCTCCACCTCCAACCTAAAGTAACGCATAGTAGCTATTAAAGTAGCCAACCTGGAAGAAACAGATGAGCCAAGGTCAGAATACGCATGTGTCCTGCTTTCATCATCAAGACAAGGACTGCTGGGGGTGAAGTCTACATCATCTCCTTCTCCATAGTCTTCAAACTGTTCTTCATTACTGATCAGAGAGGCAGTGGAATAGGTGGAAAGATCAGAAGATGCAGGATTCAGCAGATTTGATCTTGGAGGAAAAGAAAGGAAATACCATGACACAATCCTAACAATGAGCTTTGTACCTTCAAAACACAAAGTGCTTCCAAAAATCAGAGAACAGCACTTTGAGAAGATGGGCTCAAACTGGCAGAGAAATGTTAAAACAGCAAGCTAAAACACAAGATAATTCAGTTCTTGAATTCCAAAAGAAGGAAACACATAAAACTCATTCCTCATCCTTATTTTTGGGGTCACTCGTCTAATGCAGAGTGACATTGCTATAAACAATTTGTATACCATAAATATATAGTCTCCTCTCAGTGTCTTTATAGACACATCTATGTAATTTGCTTGGCAATAATACAGTAGTAGTTTGTCATGGACTGAATGTTTAAACTCATCTAAGAACTCTATATAATTACAAATACTGTATACATTCCTAATATATACCGCATTGTGATTCATATACACATTATTATGAGTTCCTGGAACTTGCTGAAATTTATTCTTCCCTGCCAATCTCTACTTTTTCTTCCCACAAGTGCTTTACATTTTCCTTAGGAATTGCCTCCATCTTCATGGGGAAGCTCACATTCTTATAGAATGAGTTCTAGACTGGGGTAGGCAGCCTTTGGGGTGGGGGTGTGATTCACTGGCCCACAATGAACAATTCAGCAAAAGCACAAATGCCAGGATACAAATATACTTGCTAGACATACACAACAATTCATGCACACAAAGACCCCATAGTAATTTTTCCTGTCAGAGGAAGGAGAAGACCAATCCAGCTTTTGACCCTAACATACCTAAGTGCATCCAGCTATCAAATACTACTAGGTCCTTTTAAATGATAGAGAAATGCAAGGAAAGATTTAAACAATACATGTTTCCATAAGATAGAAGACTCTGCAGTTTACACATTGAACTAGGTCAGTGATGGTTAACCTTTTTCTCCTTGTGTGCTGTAATTGCATGCGCGCAATAGCGCTTCCATAATGCAATGTGCCCCAAGTGCATGTGTGCAACCCCACCCCCACACACGCGCATGACACCCCCCCCTGCACCCCGCTTTGGGCCTAGCAGGCCTCTCTGAAGCCTCCTGGGACCAAAAATGGGGCACAAGGATTTTTGCGCTGCCCCGTGCTCCCCCCACCCCGCCATACCTGCATGACCACTCCACCCTGCACATGCATGCATGACCCCCTGCCCCCACTCATACATGCATGTGTGGCAGAGACCCAAAAATCAGCTAGCCGGTAGGAGGTGGACATGCATGTGCGGTGGAGCTGAGCTGAGCAACGGCTCATGTGACCACAGAGAGGGCTCTGCATGCTACCTTTGGCACACGTGCCATAGATTCGCCATCATGGAACTAGGTCTTGAAAGAGCTTGATTCATATTCTTATTGACACGTATGGAGTGACTTTAGACTAATTAGCTGAGTTCAGGAAAGCTAGAAGAAAAGTACCTATGATGCCCTGATCAACTTGATGGAAGGGTGACTTAGAAATTTAATAAACCCCTCAAGAGATGGTCTGAGCTGCCTGTGTATTTTCCAGGCTCCAATGTTAACAGCATTCATCTTCTCTAAGTTGGCTCATCTACTGGTGATTAATTACCTGAGAGCTACTTATTCAGAGTTTTGAAAGATTGGTGACTTCAGCTTTTATGCCTTGATGATGGGGACAGGGGAACTGCCAGTCAAAGGAGGGCAGAAGAAGAGAACTGGTGGAGTAGGATTTGGGGGTACAAGTAGAAGACAAGTCTAAGGAGAATTCAAAGTCTGACTTGGGAAACCATGCCCCCACCCCAGCCAAGACAGGTCAGGAATAAATTAAGTTCTGTAATAGGCTAGGATTGATGGGATATAGATCCTTTATAAAGGATCAGACTTCAAGATCACAATTATCTTTTCTTAAGAAAGGCCCACAGCAGTTTGCAGCCCTTTATGTGAAATTAATTATAAGTACACTATATTAAAAATTATATACTATAAAAACAAGTATATAAATTAAGCCATGTGGTGAAGACAAAAGGAAAAGAAAAAAAGGTAGAAACCCTATAATAAACTTCCTTGAGAGAAAAAATCTCTAGAAAATAGGAAAATAAAAAAGAATTATAAGCAACTAAGCAAATTAAAAGTTCTCTAAAATCCCTACATCGTAACTAATGCTTGGTTGTATGTGTGTATACCTTCATTTAATGAATATATCTATTTATATCTATCAGACTATTAAATTAAATACGCTCTTTTGACTTTTCTCCAAAATTTTGACTCTATTTTAAACACATTTTGAATTGTATTGTCTGGTCTTGTTCCTCTCTTCAAGATAAAGCCAATTCAAATGCTGAAAACTGACACATTTCATTAAGGCAGCATTCAGAGTAGAGGACACAAGCGTCCTTACATTTAGTGCATAATCACTTTTGAGGCAAGAGTCCAAACCTGCATATATTTAATGTTCTTCCCAGATGGAAAGATTCCAGATTTGGAGAATGCAACAAAACCTTGAAATATTTAACCTTTAACTGCTTTTAAAAACCTAGTTCACTATAACAATAATGTACAACCAATAAGGAATGTCAAGCAGATCTTTCTCATTGTCTACCTCATGTTATGTTAGACCAAGGGTGTCAAACTCAGGGCCTGAGGGCTGGATCCTGACCGTGGGGTATTTAGATCTGGCCCACAGGGCCACCCTGGAAACAGGGAAGGACTGGCCCATGGTGTGCATGCGGCCCTCCCGAATTCCATTTTCACCGGCAGAGCGCTTGCAGGAGGCCGTGGCAGCCAAAAACAGAGTTTGGGAACCTGTTTTCACTGGCAGAGTGTTTGAACCACCACAAGTGCCCCCCGACAGGAGTGATATTGAGCACGCCGATCCTGTCCACACCCACTCTGTCCCTCCAAGGTCAAACACAAACCTGATGTGCCCCTCAATGAAGTCGAGTTTGACACCCCTGCTTTAGACATAAATCATTTCCAAATCAGAAAAGAGGTTTAGTGATTGCAAAAGAGCAAAAACAAACAGTACCTACAACAAGGAAGGCGTACAACAGAGACTAAATTAAATTTTTAAATTTATTCAAATTTATACCCCGCACCTTCTCCAAAAAAGGACCCAGGGCGGCGCACAGGAAATTTAAAAAACAATACAAATATAACAAAAATATAAAAATTTAAAAAACTATTAAATCCATGCCCTGTGCTAAAATCGTATAAAATCCCCCCAAATTAAAATCTATCTAAAACAGTCAAAATGGTAGGTTATGCTAGGTGGAGGTTGTCCAGGCTAGGTGGCATTTTAAGCAGTGATGGGAAATAAAGAGTGATGGGAAACTGTCTCCTTCAGCTTTGATCTGATGCAGTTCAAAGCTTTCCAAATTGGTTCAACGAGATGAACTCAGTGGCCTTTCTGATTCAGTGAACCGAATCAGGTCACCTCCAGAGCTTTGTCAAAGCAGATTTCAGCTGCTTTGCACTGGCTTATGGTGCATATCAATACAGCTCTTGGCTACTTACACAAAGGGTCTTTTGCTATCAGGTCAACACAACCAGGAGTGTTAGGCAACTACCGTGTTTCGCCTAAAACAAGACCCAACCTGAAAAGAAGCCCTATCATGTTTTTGAACGCATGGGCTCAAATTAAGCCCTACACCCAAAATTAACCCTAATTAAGACCCCACCCATCCTGGGGTGCAGGTGGTGGGGCGAGGTAAAAATAAAGCTAGGGTAGGGATGGGGGTGTTGGAACTGCCCTACCAGCCTAACACCCTAACACCTGCCTCACATTCTTCTGTGGCCACTTCTTCTGCAGCCCACTTCTTTTATGGCCACTTGCACATGTCGCCCCCAGAGGCTTCCAGAAAGCCCTTTGCAGCCGATAACAGAGCTCCAGACTTCTGTTATTGGCTGCAAAGGGCTATCTGGATGGCTCTCATGATGACATGGAGGCTGGGGGTGCCGCATTTGTCAATCTGGACCTTGTTTGTCAGCTGCAGAGGGCTTTCCAGAAGACTCTGATGGCGAAACAGAGGCTGAGAGCAACACGTGTGAGCGGTTGCAAGCAGCCACAGAAGTGGGCCGGCAGCACGCTCCTGCTGGGAGGGGCTATCGGTGCTGCAGTGATGAGGTGAGTCAATTAGACCCACCCAAAAAGAAGCCCTAGACATATTTTCAGGGGTCAAAAGAAAATAAGACTGGGTCTTCTTTTTGGGGAAACACGGTAGGATCAATATTATTTTGTACATACTGGCGTACAGGTACCAGTGCAATAACATGTTATACACATGTGTAGAGTACAAGAAGTATTGGTCACCTCAGTTCCTGGACATATTAATTTTGCTGTCATGGAACCAGTTTGGTCTAGTAGTTAAGAGTGGTGCAGAGAAGGAAGAATATTTAACGTGCCAGGCTAGAAACCAGGAGTTCTAATTCTGCCTTAAGCATGAACACCAGATGAGTGAACTTTGGGTCAGTCACTCGATAATCTTGCATTAAGAATAAGTCACAGATCATATGCTTTCCCTTTTGTTCTGCAAGGCCTCTATGAACATTAGGCCTTACAGCAACTGAAAAACCCCAAAACCAGAGAGCTCCCTATACAAAATCCAGTATGCGATTCTTTTTTATATTTGATTTCATAACTGAGAAAACTCTAGAACACGTGTGTCAAACTCGCCGCATCACGTTGCCGTCACATGATGTATGGTGACATTTTTTCATGGAGCTGGGGTGAATGTGGCCTGCATGCGACACAACCGGGCACATCCGAGTGTCAGTTTGACACTGCTACTCTAGAGCAATGTTTCTCAACCTTGGCAACTTTAAGAGAGATGGACCTCAACTCCCGAATTCCCAAGCTGCCAATGGGGAAATCACTGAGTTAGAATATTGTAGGATTTAAATTAGAATGAAGCAGGTGAGAGCAAAGTTCCTTCAGACTTAACGTTGCAAAGGTTGGAGACCCCTGCTCTAGAGGGATAGTTTTTTCAAGAAATCAGTAGAAGCAGCAACCATCACCATGTTTGCTAGGGGTACTGGGCCAGGAAGACACAAGCAGGGGAGTTGTGGGTAGCTGAAGGACTGTAGCCATCTGAAAAGCAGGAACTTATTCAGGTTCTTGCCAATCTGCAGCCTCTATCTATACCATTATGTTGTACTTTCAATTACCTAGTCACTATTGGTTCTGTCCTCCATATTATCTAGCAGAGCTTCTTCTATATTTATCTCAGTTTCTCTGTTATATCACAGGCGAAACAGTATCCACAAATTATTTGAACTAGACCTTTGACAACTCCTACAAAGGCTTTGATTCCTTATTTAAAAACCTGAGAATGAAGGCCAAGGAGAACAATCCTCTCAAGAGTAATGCAAAAAGTTAGCAAAAATCCAAGAGTGGAAGTTAGCAAATTGATGTGTCTTGTCTGTCTCTCACTCTCTCTCTCTTGACCGCTTTATATATGCTGTAACTGAGAGACATTTTCATCAGCTGTGCTGCCATTGGTAGCCAATGATGTGGAAGCGATGAATCCATCAATACCTATTATGGGGAAGGACTTGGCCTACAGCTGAAGGCTTTTTAAAAGTATTTTTTTTTTTTAAAAACCAATAGCTTTTCCAACAGTATTTGTACTCACTTATCTCCAGGCAGGAAGAGACCATTCAACACACCATCCTTCTCAACCTTGCACACAACGGATGCTTCTGAACTGTGGTTGCTTTCAATGGCACTGTCCATATCAGACTCATGGTGGACTTCCTGCTGGGCCAAGGTCATGGTTTCTTCATCTGGAAAGAGGTCTGATTCGCTGAAGGCACTTTCACGGTCCCCGTAGCTACTCTCTGGGGTTTCAGTACCCTAGGAAAGGAAAATAAACGAGAAGGGAAGAGTCAGCAAGCATGTGGGATTGCTCAAGAATTGAGCACTTAGTAATCATTACTTTTTGCAACCCTCTGGTTTCTTACACCTTGTAAATCCAGGATTACACCAGAAGGGTCAATTCCCAAGTTCTTCAGAAAGGCAAGATTACTGTACAAACCTCCCAGGTCACTTCAAATCACATGTCAAAGAAAGAGCCTAGAGGCTTGATTTTAAATCTGTTACTTGTAAAACCTGCCCAGCAGAACTGCCAAATCTCCAGTTTGCTGATCTTCATCTTTTAAAAACTTTACAGAGCTATATATCAGGATGAAAAATATGCCTCCCCCACCCCATTCAATCCCATCTAAGTTTAGCACTCTTTTCTCTTGGTATATTTTTTTTAAATGCAAGTGGGTTTGAGCAGCAAGATAGGTTCAGAGGTGGCATTCAGTCGGTTCAGACTGGTTTGGGTGAACCAGTAGCAGCAACCTGCAGGCATGCCCGCCCATCCACCCAGGCTCTATGTTGCCCTATTTAGCCACATTTTCAGAGCCATGTGCATGTGCGCAAGCTGAACGTGCGACCAAAGCACATGTGCGGAAGGTGCTTGAGCTCGTAAAGCAAGTGTGTGCAGGGAGAACCAGTGGTAAACGTCTATGAAACCCACCTCTAGATAGGTTCACTGAGCCTTGCATAGGCTTAAGAAAACAATCATGTTTCAAAACTGAGGTTGACATTTCCATTTTTTAGACAGTAAAATATTTTAAGGGTTACAGTAGTTGCTTCTGCTCCTCAAAACCCAACAAATCTTCCCAAAATTGATCTATAGGGACTTGCCTTTTTTATTTACTTTTCTATTCAGAAAGGGAGTGAAGAAAAGATATGCAGTGACAGCATTTCCCCTCTTTTTCATTAGTCAGTTAGGTGTCATCAAGTCAGGTTCTGCTTTGGGTAGAAGGCTGCAAGCCTTTAAATCTTCTTAACGCAAACTCCTACTGGAGTTTATCAGGATTATTTCTGTGTAAACGATATAGGACTGTACTATTCAGCTCTTTTTCTCTCGCTTCTGATATTGGAAGTATGCACTGAGAAAGGATTCTGCCAGCCTGACATATTAGGCTACGTTATTCCCACAGTACGCCAAATCTGTACTCAGATATAATTAATGAAGCTGTAGTCCTTGTTTAGTGATCATATTTGGGACCAGCAACTCAGTTATTAAGTAAAGCAGCCACTGAGTGAAATCCTGGCTGTGCTTACAATCTTACTTCAGCTTTGCTTTTCATGTCGGCAAAAGTCGTAAATGTGGGGATGGATTGCAAACAGTGGTGGGTTTCTGCAGGCTCGCACCTACTCGCGAGAGCCGGTTGGTGAAATTTAGAGAACCGGTGAGAGGGGGTTCCACCGGCGTACCTGGAAGTAAATCTGGCCCGCCACTGCCAGGTACCCAACGGGAAGGAAAGGAAAGGAAAGGAAAGGAAAGGGAAGGAAGGAAGGAAGGAAGGAAGGAAGGAAGGAAGGAAGGAAGGAAGGAAGGAAGAA
This sequence comes from Rhabdophis nuchalis, assembly GCA_039707465.1. Lineage (NCBI taxonomy): Eukaryota > Metazoa > Chordata > Lepidosauria > Squamata > Natricidae > Rhabdophis > Rhabdophis nuchalis. The sequence goes on along the minus strand of CM077646.1, from coordinate 176,603,427 downwards.
AGAAAGAAAGAAAGAAAGAAAGAAAGAAAGAAAGAAAGAAAGAAATTATCATCACAATTGAGTCCAAAATTTTGGTTGCTAAGCAAGAGCGTTGTTAAATGAGTTTCACCACATTTTAAAAGGTGGCCACTCCCACCCTGTCACATGACTGCCTGCCAAGCCACGCCCACAAAATAGGCCACACCTACAGAGTAGGTTCTAAAAAATTTGAAACCCACCACTGATTGCAAAGTTACTTTTCATCACTATCATAAGTGCAAATAATCGCTATTCAAGGCAGTCACTAAACAAGGACTATCTGTAAGTACAGTCAGTGTGTGTGTTTGTGTCTCTATATATCTACATTGATCTAAGCTTACTACTAAAAGTTTTCATTTCAGATTTCACATGCTTCAGAATGCACTAGTAGTGCAGGGGTCTGCAAAATTGGCTCTTTTAAGACTGGTGAAATTCAACTCCCAGAATTCCCCAGCCAGCCTGGGGAATTCCCTGGCTGGCTGGGGAATTCTGTGAGTTGAAGTCCACCAGTCTTAAAAGAGCCAACTTTGCAGACCCCAGCACTAGTGGATTTCCCACACAAGTTAAACGTGATAAAATGAGCATCGCTTGTACTTAAGTTTCAAAACATGCTGTAACAAACTGCTTGGCAGCAAGTTCTTATCTGCCCATTTCCTGGGCAGACTATCAACAAAACCATTAATGCGAGGTCACGTCTAAAACATTAAAATAAGCAAAACCGGTTTGAAGGAATAAACACATTTTTATTCAGATTCATAAGAACATAAGACACAGCCTTGCTGGATCATACCAAGCAGCCATCTTAAGTTTTTCACAGTGGCCAACCACTTCTGAGGTACTCCCACCCAAAAAATCATACCAAGTGCAGTACAGTTTTTAAAGGGAAAAATATTAGATGTAAAATAGTAATCAGAAGGTTGAGGTTTATTGGATTTATATGCCGCCCTTCTCCCAAAGGACTCAGGGTGGCGTACAACATAAAAAACACATATAACAAAAGTTAAAAAGGAGATTAAATAGAATATCCAAAAAAAACCCACCCCAATTGACATTTACAATAAAATTTTAAAAATTAAATTAAAATTAACAATTAAATTAATCATTTATTTTATTCAGGCCAGGACAGCTTGCTGGAAAAGTCAACTTTTTAGGGCGCGTTGGAAGGACCGCAATTGTAATGTTTATAAATTCAGGTAATCTCCAGTTGGGTACAATGCGAGGGAATCTGGAAGTTAATACCGTTTTTACCTATTGTTTTTGCTATTTATTTTTCATTGTTCTTTTTTATAAGATACACATTTGTTTGCTCATTCGCTTTATCGTATTTAAGACCTGCCCATCTCCCTCACAGAGGAACTCTGGGTGGTGTAGATTTTATTTTAGGTAATGATAAAATAGTTTTGACATCCATACATTAGTGTTTAGAGTTTTGTGGTGTTTTTCAATGTGTAAAGATGAGGAGTGTAGTTTTATATATTCAATTCAATTATTTAATCAACGAAATAAGGAAATAATTTTTAAAATTTATGACAATTGTATACTTATTTATGACATTTTTTCCCTTCAATTATGCCCTTATTCATTTCTTCTTTTTTCTTTTATTTATTTATTTTTTTATTTTAAAAGAATTTTATTGGTTTTTAAAGTTTTTACAGGGAAAAAGGTGCAAGGTGAAATAACATTTTGGCATCTTCCCTGCCGTTGGTGATGTCCCTCCCAAAAAACTTCATGAATATACAATTAAAAAAAATAAAGGATAAGCACATAGAAAAATTACATTTTATAATCCATATAATCAATCATTTTTTCCTTTGCCATTTTCTCGTGTATCAACAGTTACAATAAGCTTACAAATAAAATCATTTTTGAGACCTGAGTCTTTTCGCAATTGACTCTTCCCTCCTGTCTCCAGGCGGGGCCATCGCTCCCTCTGTTCCCCCGTCTTCACCTCCCAACTGGGAGGAATGTTTTTTTAATAAACGTCTCCGTTAATGTTTTTATTATTATTATTATTATAATTTATTGGACTTTTAGACCGCCCCCTCTCCCCGAAGGGACTCGGGGCGGTGTACAGGTACAAATTAAAACCATACAATCAACATACATATAACTAAAATCGAATTAAATAAACCCCTGTACAAATTTATAAAAATTAAAAACTTAACCTTAAAACCAAATCACAAAATTTAAAAATACAAACTGAGGTGGGAAAGCTGGAGTTAAGCCAGGCCGGCTAGATGAAACAAGTGGGTTTTGAGTTTCTGGCGAAAGGAGCGGAGATCCGTGGTCGTTCTAATGTCAGGGGGAAGGTCATTCCAGAGGGTCGGGCCCGCCACAGAGAAGGCCCTTCCCCTGGGCGTCGCCCGTTGGCACAGCCTAGTGGACGGCACCCAGAGAAGTCCCTCTCTGTGTGAGCGAATCTGTGTTTTAATTTTTACCCTGTCCCCTTCCCAAAATATCAACATTCCTTCTGGCAACAACCACTTGAACCAAATTCCTTTCTTATATAATTTCTTGGACAAGAAGGAATACTTCCTTCTAATTTCTCTAATTTTTTTGGGAATTTGTTTCAAGATGGTTATTTCATTGTCCTGATATTTTAAGACTCCATCCCGTTGGCCCCTCAATATCTCATCCCTTGTGGATCTCCTGAGAAATTTAATATGAATTTCTCTTGGTACATTATTTATCCTAGCATAAGCTGAATTAATTCTATAAACCAGGTCCATATCCCACCAAAGCTGATCTTTATCTTTTTTAATATATTCTGCTAATATTCTTCTTTTTTCTTATATGCAGTTACTTTATTCCTTAAATGTAAAAAAAAAAAAAATCATTAAAAAAAATGAGTTACAGACATACTTATCTCCTCCAATTTTCCCTCTGTAACTAGTATTTGGAGGCAACCTAGTGGTAATATAGAATTTTCAAGACTTAACAGCCCTTAACAGAATTGGCCTCCATAAATTTCTCAAGTCCATTGCCAGTGGCAATGAATCCCACATGTTAATTACATGCTCTGAGAAGGATGTTATTTTTGTCAAATCGACATTGGATTATTCCCCTCCTAGTAATCAAGGAAGAAGACAATCCTTAGTATAATTTACTCAAGAACCTTTGGTGAAAATTTTTGATGGAGAACCCTAACTTGCTTAGAAGAAACAGAAGATAACAAAAGAAATTTTAACAAAGATTGGGAGGTGCATATCATGAATCAGGCTCAGACAAAGAGAGAAAAGGGTAATTACAATTGAACCACTAGAAATGGAAGTGTCATAAAAGAGGATAAGTAAATGGACTCTATTAGTCAAGATAAGTCAAGATAAGTGAACTTCAGTTCTCAGAATTCCCCAGCCAATATGCTAGCTAGAATTCGGGAAATTGAAGTTCACATCTCTTCAAGTTGTCACGGTTAAGAAACACAGAACTAGAATTCATAATGAAATGCCCTGATTGTCCTTAAACAGCAAAATTTTAGGGTTATTAAAGAATATGGAAGAACTCCAAAATTTGCTATCCAAGAGAATGGATATTAAATCAGCAATTGCATTTATTATCTAATCACATAAAATGATACAATACACATCTGGGCATGTAGAATCCTAGTTTAATGCTAATGGTTCTTATCTATAGTGATGACCAAGTTGCATTTTGGGGGGTACTGGAAACTCAACAAAAAGTCAGATCAAATGTGGGATGCTGTAAAGATAAGAATTCTAATGTGGGAATTATTGGAAAGGAATTGCAAATAAAAGTACTCATGCTGTAATATTTTGTGTAAATCTATTGTTACGTAAACATCCAAAGTTAAAAACCCAGTTTTAACACACCCATTCTGCCGCAGTGGCAACACAATCAGATATGCCACTTGATTAGCTCCAAATGGTGTCCCCAAGTTCGCTGACAAAATCATACCTGCCTTTTCTGAAGAAACGCAAGAAACTGGGGGCCAATCTTATCTCTGGGGGAATGATGTTTCGAAGTGAGGGAGCCACCACGCTGGAGGCCCTTTTTATAGGTGCCACCAAGTGTACTTCCTGGATAGTTGGATAGTTACTTCTTTGTAATGTACTCATCATATGCTAAATAAAAAATAGATCTATCTGCAAAATGCCCTATCTTCTTGCTCTGATAGGCTGGGTACATAGATGCAATAGAATCATTAGGAATCTGATATGTACTGAAATGTACTGTCCCAAATATCACACCTTAAAATAATGTAGCACTGGAAACATAGAGAAAATAATATTTTTTAAAAAAAACATTTGTGCTTGCTTAGCGAACCATGGGTAATCCCAAGTAAGCATAATGTGTCATCTCAGCCAGATACTGGGAGTGAGAGCTGTTGCAACTATTTATTATGTTGGTCGCATTTTCCTCTGGTTGTGCAAATAGTGAGGGCTCTCCTCATCTTATTATTCTCATAAAAATCCTGTGAGACAGTTTGAGCTACCCAGTGAGTTGCATAGCTAGTTGCTGGAGTCAAGTCTTGGCTTCCTCAGACTAAGTGTAATACAGTACTTACCATATTTTTCGGGCTATAAGACGCACCAAGATTTCAAAGAGGTAAGTAAGAAAAAAAAGTTTTTGCATTCCCTCAGCCCACAGCAGCACGGTTCAGCAGGGCTGGGGGAAGGCAAAAACACATGTTTGCCTGGCCCCAGCCCTGCTGAAGCCAGAAGAGGGCTGCTGGGGGCTGAGGGAAGGCAAAAAAGCCTCTGTTTTTTTTTTGAAAAAAAGACCTTTTTTTTGGTGCAAAAAATGGAGTATGGGGGCAGGGCTTCAGGAGACCATAAATGGCTGCATTCTGTGTATAAGACACACCAACATTTCCACGCTCTTTTAGGGGGGAAGATGTGTCTTATACTCCAAAAATACGGTAAACCCTTGTTAGAACGCAGTATTGCAGGCTAACTCACTGCTCAATCCAGAAGTTTGATTCTGAGAGGCTCAAGGTTGACTCAGCTTTCCATCTTTCTGAGGTCGGTAAAATGAGGACCCAGATTGTTGGGGAAAATATGCTGACTCAGTAAACTGCTTAGAGAGAAGGCTGTAAAGCACTGTGCAGTGATATAGGTTTAAGATATATACGTTTAAGTTTAAATACGCTAATTACAATTGGGGAAAGCATAAAGGTCTGTGTGCCTTCACGTCCATGTTGACTCCTGGCAACTGCCTGGACTAGTCCCTGCACTTTTCTTAGCAAATTTTTTTGAAAGCGATTTTTTTGCCTTTGTCTCCTTCCTTTCCCCCTGCCCCCATCGTTTTTTTAAATTTTATTTTATTTATAAGTATGAATGCATGAATGGTGTGATACCTGGGTATCATACATTTTGATACAAATAGACATAATAGTATTATTCGCAGTTATTACATTTCATTTTCATTGTTTCATATTTTTACACATACCTTATACTACCGCCCTGCTTCCCTTTTCTGTCTTTCGGCTCACCCTAGGAGACCATCCAGGCAGAAAGCTATTTTTCCGTTGCCTTTGTTATATTTGTGATACGTTTTTGTGCTGATAATAAATGGAGAGGAATAAAGTCTCCCTTTATTTATTTATCAGCACAAAAACGTATCACACACACACACACCATTATTCCCCTCTTATTTCTATCTCTATTTTAAATACCCACCCACCCCGTATTCAAAGACGTTTCTTTTCTATTTTTCATCTTTCACCCTGTCTCCATCCTAAGGGAAGGGGGAAGGGAGAGCAGGAGGGAGAGAGAGACACACAAGATCACCAAACTGGTTTGGTCCCTAAGATGAACCTAGAACACCCATTATCCCTGTTTCCAGCCTGGTGCCTTAAATATTCTGGCAATTCTCTGCACAACTGTGTTCAGTTCACAGATGAAGAAAAGCAACTGATGAGTTTTTGCTGCACTTCGGCACTCCATTTGCAAAAGATCAGGAGAGGAATTAGCAAATACCAGATACGCTAAGACTATTCATACTTTTGAACTTTGTTGTTGGAGACACCTGAAAATAGTGCATATAACCAAGAAAACAAAGAAATATATCATCACATAAATAAACACTGAGTGGTCACTTGAAACAAAAACGGCCAAGCTCAAATTATCCTATTCTGTATATATGTGAAGACCGAACACTTTGGGGGGGAACCCCCCCCCCCCCGTAATAATCAGAATTGTGAAAGAAAGAGAAGAGGAAGATGACAAGCAACAAGATGGAAAGATACTGTTACTCTGGTGATGAATGAACCATTTGAAAGACCTGAAAAACCAGGTTAGTGACAGATTTGGAAAAAGATACATAATTGCTACAAGCCAACACTAACTTGATCATACATAATCAATCAAGCTATTAAAGAGAGTTTGTATGCATATACCATGTTTCCCGGATAATAAACACAATTGGGCTTTTGAGCGCATGCGCTAAAATAAGCCTTCCCCCCAAAATAAGCTCTCTCCGAAAATATTACAACACAGCACCAGCCATGAGGTGACCATGCCTGCCACCTCCTGCACCTCAAAAATAGTAAGACCTCCCCAGAAATAAGGCCGCTTATTTCGGGGGTCAAAAAAAATAATACCCTGTCTTATTTTCGGGGAAACACGGTAGGAAAAGATAACACAAATGTTCTGATTCTTGGCAGCCTATTTATTGTTTGTTGTCGAGAGGAAGAATGAAGTCAAAGGATCCTAGCCCTGGGCCCAGATTGGAAAAGGAGAACATTTCCCTTCTTCTTAAGATGGGACTATCACACACAGAGAGGCCCTCCTGTCCTGGGTCACCAACTTTCATCTCCCATATTACCATTTCCTACAATATCCACCCCCCTCTGAATTATTTTGCATTTCTAATAGATTTTGGAAGACATGCTGCCACAAGCCCTGATAAACATTTGTCACTTTCTAAAATAACATGTTATTATTAGGATCACAGCCGTTTTCTTTTTTGAAAAAAAAAACTTTTAAAAATGTAGGATGACATTAGGCACACACTTCAGTATTCTCCTAGTAGATTTTTCAAACTTGGCAATATTAAGATGTATGGACTTCAACTCTAAGAATTCCCCAGCCAACAATTAGGGAGTTCGGGGAATTATGGGGAATTGAGGGATTCTGGGAGCTGAAGTCCGCACTTTTTGACATTGCCAAGTTTGAAAAATATTGTAGTAGATTATACACCTGTCTCTCATAAATGATATTGTTTAATACTTAATACCTTGCCTCTTTTATTTACTTCAAGATGGAGAAAAAAAATCTCCACTAAGGACATGTTAATATTCAGGTAATTTTCAAGTTATGACTGCTATGGAGCCTGCCATCATGGTCGTAACTTGTGACGGTCATACAATGTCATGGGACTAACCTGCTTTTACAATCTTCATTGCAGTGGTCGTTACGTGAATGCAACAATGGTAAAGCAGCTGCTGTGGTCATTAAACAAATGTCATAGTCATTAAGCAAACCAATGGCTTCTAGTTTAGCTGAAACTGAAAGTAAATGCCAGTTTCGACAAAACCATCATAAAACACATCATGTAACTGCAGGATGTCGCAAATGGCTGTAAATGCAACCCAGTTGCTAAGCATCCAAAGTTGGTGACCAAAGTACAGTTACACAACTATACACTGTACTGTTACACAACCCCCATCCAGATCACAAGTATCCTCTCCTCAGGTAGGTCTGTCAGAACTTTTGGATGGATCGTACATCAAGGACTACCGACTTTCAACTCCAGATACTAGAATAGACAGAAGACAAACAAATCCACTGTATTACACTACTGTTTTCAGTGGTATCCTGAAATCTCTTTGCTTTCAAAGAGGAAATATGTGGGGCAGAGGGCAAAAAATGAAACGTGGCTTTGTGCTCCTCTTAGCAGTTTTAAACTGAGACACACTATGAGTTTCTGGTGCCCGAGAGAGAAAAGCCAAAACAGGAGTGATCTGGAATCCGGAAATAGGTCAGGAAGCACGGCAATGTTTGAATTTGCCCTACCTGTTGCTTTGATGGGGGAGGGAGAGGAGGAGACTGTTTAACATACACTTTGCCATTCAAAGCAGTTATTGGAGCAAGTTTCTTTGAATGAACTAGGGGTGGGGGGAATAATCTTACATGGCATTGGGGGGAAAAGAGAAGACCGGGTGGCTTATATTCAGGTTAAATAGGTCATTTAGTATTTAGAGAGTGCAGTAGCAGTACTACAGGGGACATGGTAGCTCAGTGGCTAAGAATCTGAGCTTGTCGATCAGAAAGGTAAGCAGTTTGGCGGTTCGAATTCCTAACGCCGCAAAACAGAGTCAGCTCCCGTTACTTGTCCCAGCTTCTGCCAACCTAGCAGTTCGAAACCATGTAAAAAATGCAAGTAGAAAAATAGGGACCAACTTTGGTGGGAAGGTAACAGCATTCCGTGCACCTTCGGCATTTAGTCATGCTGGCCACGTGACCACAGAGATGTTTTGGACATTGCTGGCTCTTCGGCTTTGGAACAGAGATGAGCACCACCCCCTAGAGTCAGGAATGACTAGCACATATGTGTGAGGGGAACCTTTACCTTTATAGAAGTACTACTATAGAATATTGTTCTAAACAGGGGAATAGAAAGTATATCTAGCCAAATGTCTTTTTTTGTTTTAATCAGTACATTTCTTTTACATGGGTCATGCAGGATCTTCAGTTTAACACACAACTATCCTGAGCTTTGACAAATGCACAGTGATGTGTTCATTATTAAACTCTGCATGGATCTCGGAGCCTTCTGATATTTTCTAAGAACAACTCTACACTTTGATAACATATTAACATTGTGTGGCATGCAACTGCAACTTAGAGATTTTACATAAGCTCTAGGAAAGCAAGTGTCTACTGGGTTTTGTTCAAAGGGATCTCCTGTCCCCACTTCCTCTCACCCCCAATCATGAATGTTCTCCCAGCATTGATAACCTGTGGCAAAATAGAAAGCAAACCAAATGTTGTAAGAACGAAAATCTCCTATCATAAAAAGAATAGTTGGATCTATCCAGACTTTCTCCTTCCTCACTTTTCTTTTGAATTTTCAAATAATTGCAGCCAAATTATTTTAGAAACTTGTTTTACTTTGTATCAGGAATCCCTTGTTCTTCTGCAGTAGGCAGTATTTTCCAGTTTTCAAAGAATGGTTTTTTAAAAAGGTCTGGGAAATATTTGGGATTGAACCTGGAAATTTTTCTGATCTAAAAGTTTAAGTTTTCCTCAAGTCAAGCTTGACTTCTGATGACTCCTTGGACACCCCTTGGTAGATTTCTTGGTAACAGTAAGAAAGCAACCTCCATCAGGATTCCCCCCCCCCCCCCAGATTTTCAGCCTAGCCCACAGCCTCAGCACACCTAAAAGGTCCTACTAACAAGGTTTGACTCTTTTTAACTCCCAACCTCAGGCTCAGGCCCAGCAGACCCTGTAAAACAGTGTTGCCGAACTTTTATGACACTGCCAAAACGGGAGTGTGTGCACGTGCTCCAGAAACTGGAAGAGAAGCCACCCGGTACACATGCGTGTGCCGGTTGGCTGCTCTTCCAGTTTCCGGCATGCGCACAGGCCACCTGGTTTTCTGGTTCCTGGCACGCATGAAGACCAGCTGGTGTGTGCATGCGCGGGCCGGAAACAGGAATATAATCTTCCTGGTGCGCATGTGCACTGGGCGACAGCTGTTCCAATCTCAGGCGCTCCTACACACCTGAAGACCAGCTGTCAGCACGCTGGAACCCAGAAGAGCAATGGACAATGGCTCGCATGCCTGGAGAGAGGGCTCTATGTGCCACTTCCTGCACGCATGCCAGAGGTTCACTATCACGACTGTAAAACATCCCATGCTTAAAACATGTTTCCTAATATTTTGAGCTCTGACCAAAACATCCATTCTTCCAAGAATTTTATTCCAAAACGCTTGTGTTATTCCAAGCTCTAGTCTAGGCTAAAGAGGACCATTTTAAGTGGCACTATTTAAACATTCTAAGAGTTAAAATGCTTGGGTTTTTTAAAATGTTTTCTAGCACAGCTTGTAGTTTATCACTGCCTACATGTTAATTAGAGACACATCACAGCATCTGAGTATCTTTTACAAGGCCTTCACTGCCTTGTACCTACCAAGCTCTCTCCTGTAGCACAATTCTTGACAGCTGATTCCTCAACAATTGATAATTAATCCTAAAGTGATAATGCTGTCCATCACTGCAATGTATTCATTAATTCTGAAGCTGGTTGTTGGATCCGTTGTACTTTTGGGTGGTCTTTATAGTTAATCATAGTTCTAATTCTTTCCCCATGCTCTTTGACTTTCATTATTCACCCTTGCAGAACATATTTGCATTTCTGGCTAGCACAGTAGTGTCATTGGCACACTGATGTTTCTTCCTTTAGTTCTGCTCATCTTTTTCCAATACAGCTTCCCTCAATAAATATATATATATATTCAGCTACTCTCTCTGCAGAGTTTATTTGGGGGGGGGGGATATATGTGTCATAGCACATTGCTACTCATTCTTGCTCACATAATAAGCTGCATCTTTGCGGTCTTAGGCTATGTTGCTATTTTCATTTAACCAGAGTCAGTAATTCCTTGACTGTTGAACTGAAAATACAATCAATTTTTTATCAGAGTAGTGTATTCAGCATACCACAAGTTACTGATGTTACTTCCTCCAATTTTAAACACTCATCTTTTTCCCAATCTAACCAATCTATAGAGAATAAGGAAGATGATCCTGACAAAGACGGGTGAGATCCGTCACCAAAGCAATAAGGGGGGAAATATATCTTGTTAGCCTGAGAAGGCTGCCCCCAGATTCCTGCTAGTTTTAGCACCACCGATTAATACGGTTCTCCTCCTACATTAATACAGTTAAAAAAAAGAGTATCCTCAGATGATATTCCAGTTTCTGGTGCACACATGCACACCAGCCACCTGGTCTTCCAGTTTCTGGCATGCATGCGTACACGAAGACCAGCTGGAAACTGGAAGATCATCTTCCCAGCACATGCATGCATACCGGGCAGCTGCTATTCGGGTTTCTGGTACTCCTGTGTGTGTGAAGACCAGCTGGCAAGCGGGCTGGAACCCAGAAGAGCAACCGGCAATGGCTCGTGTGCCCAGAGAGATGGCTCTGTGTGCCACTTCCAGCACACGTGCCATAGGTTTGCCATCACCACTTTTAAGGTGGTGATGCACCGCTCCGAGTCCCTTTGGGGAGAGGGAGCGGTCAACAAATTAAATTATTGATTGAAGGTATCTTGCACATTGGTATATTTACTCTACGGCATTTCAATATACTTATTCCTTCTATGATTGATCGTGTGAATCAGATCCACTGACCTCCTTTAGCATACTAGTCTGAGATTGGAATCTCCTTCTGAATTTGGAAGTCTTGCTTTCCCATGCTTGTTTCCATCTTTGGTATCTTTACTGATATTGTTATACTATTGCTCTATATAAGCAGCTCTCTGAAATAATTTGTCAAGTTCCTCCCTAAATTCTTTATTTTTAGAGAGCCATAGTGGCGCAGTGGATGGAATGCAGTACCACAGGGTTAACTCACTGCTCACTCCAAGAGTTCAAATCTCACTGGCTCAAGGTTGACTCAGCCTTCCATCCTTCTGAGGTGGATAAAATGTGGACCCAGATTGTTGGGGCAATATGCTGACTCTGTAAACTGCTTAGAGAGGGCTGTAAAGGCACTGTGAAGCAATATATAAGTATTATTGCTATTTTCTTGGCTTTGGCTTCTCTTCTCTTCCTGGCAATTTCCACCACATGTTGTTTTAATACCCAATTTGGTTTCTCCCATTTTTTTGGCCATTGGCAGTTTGTTTTCACCTTCATTTTTAACAACTTCTTTTTTATACCATGTTTTCTTGCATTCCCTATCAATGAGAGTGAATACTTCAAAGTAATTCCTGATCTTCTTGATAATGGTGTGTTTGTGTGTGTTCAAGATCATATTGTGGACACTGGATAATTGTTTTCTCTCATTGTACTTCAATTTGGGACTTGCACATTATGTGTTCCACAATCGAACTGTGGCTATCTTGTTAAAACGGAGCTATTCCACTCCTTGTCATAAGTCATATTGTTTGCTTGATTTCTGGATGCTACATCTGCTGATATCCATGTATACAGGCATCATTTTCTTTGCTTCAAGACACATGTTAGCAAAGTAGCCATTAGACAATGGAATATGTGTTCTGTACACATTACACAAACATTCCTAATAATGCTCCTGAAATCTGTAGGCTTCAAGTTATAAAATGCAGAGACTATATTGCTTTTGCTTTGTGGCATGTGGACTTTGTTCACACTTTGGGGGTTTCATACCTTAGCTTGCTAAGTGCTGCTGTCAAACTGCTAAATGCAGACATATATTCTTTTAACGGTGTATTAGGAAGGAAAAGGAGCTTCAAGCAAATAGTCTGATAAGTGTATTTTTGTTACCATATTTATGGGCTCTGCTGAAAAGAATCATGCTGGCTGTCACTATTTCTTAGGCTTTTGTGGTCATCTGTGCATACAGAATAAGAGGAGGGGGGAAACTATGCTTAAAATGTTGCTTTGTTTTCAATTAGAGTTTTTAAAAAACATTTTCATTAAAAAACAAAAATGGATCAGCTTCTCTGTAGTTCAATCTGCTTACATCGCAACCTGTTTCTGTGGCCTTAAGGTAAAAAACAAAGAACAAGGACATTCTTTTAAAGATTCCAGAACATTCAAAGTGTTCAGTTACATTCCATTAAAACTCTGCCAATTCAGAATGTTCCAAAGAAGCATTCTAAACGTTGTCTCCCAAGCTGGAAATAATGTTTATTTCATGCACATTCTTATAAATCATACATTTTACCTCTCAGTTCTGTATCTACTCCTAAATGAAAGCTAATATTAGCTTTTCAGCTTCTAAGCTAATTTATGTTTGTATCCTGCACTTAATTCGGGGAAAAGAAAATAAGAATCTATATAAATAAAAATGTAAAATAGTTTGTACGAATCCACTAATCTCAAAAACTACTGGGCCGATTTAAACGAAACTTTCAGATAACGTAGCCAAGGGCTTCCGATAATAGAATAGCTAATCATTTTGTGCCTAGCACACGTGTGTTGTGTACAAATTACACACAAAAAATGTACTCACTGAAATGTGATTTAACATCCCTGTAGCCACGCCCATCAAACTGCTTTTCAACTGTGAGTGTTGGAAAAGGCCTCATACGGCGGCCTCTTGGGGCCAAAAAGGCACAGAGGATAGCAAACTCTCAGGTGGCCCATAGAGGGGGGGGGGGAGACATTCTGCTCAGGACTGTTCTCTGAGGTAAAAAAAAAACGGAGGCAGGCAGCTGCTTTAAACTGTTTAATACAGACTGAACCAAACTGTAACAAAGAATCACCCATCTGACAGCAAATACAGTTTAATAAAAGAGGGACTAGGGAAGACATGATAGCAGCCTTCCAATATCTCAGAGGGTGCCCCAAAAAAGAGGGAGTCAAGCTATTCACCAAGGCACCCGAGGGCAGAACAAGAAGCAATGGGTGGAAACTAATCAAGGAGAGAAGCAACCTAGAACTGAGGGCAAATTTCATGGCAGTGAGAACTATTAACCAGTGGAACATCTTGCCACCAGAAGTTATGGATGCCCCAACACTGGATGTGTTTTTAAGAAGAAACTGGAAAACCATTTGTCTGAAACGGCATAGGGTCTCCTGCTTGAGCAGCGGGGTTGGACTAGATGACCTCCAAGGTCCCTTCCAACTCTGCTATTGTATTATTGTATTACAGTAGGTAGGTAGATAGAGGAATAGAGAGACAGGGAGAAATACAGTTTAATAAAAGAGGGACTATGGGAGACAGGATAGCAGCCTTCCAATATCTCAGGGGTTGCCACAAAGAAGAGGGAGTCAAGCTATTCTCCAAGGCACCTGAGGGCAGGACAAGAAGCAATGGGTGGAGACTAATCAAGGAGAGAAGCAACTTAGAACTAAGGAGAAATTTCCTGACAGTTAGAACAATTAATCAGTGGAACAGCTTGCCTCCAGAAGTTGTGAATGCCCCAACACTGGAAGTCTTCAAGAAGATGTTGGATAGCCATTAGTCTGAAATGGTATAGGGCAGTGATGGCTAACCTTTTTTGGCTCACGTGCCAATAGCAGGGGGAGTGCAGGGGCAATGTGCACAGGTGTGTCACATCCATAATGCTATGTGCATGACCACCTGCATTTGGCATGCTTTTTACGTCATCCCCAGGCTCCAGAGGGTTTATAGGAGCCTGGGGAGGGTGAAAACAGCCTTCCCCCACCTCCAGAGGACAAAAAATGGCCTCAAAAGGCCTAAATCAGCTGGCCAGGGCACACATACAAACTGAAGCTGACAGGGCAATGCCTCAAGTAGCCTAAGAAATGGTTCTGTGTGCCACCTGTGGCACCCGTGCCATAGGTATAGGGCTTCCTGCCTAGGCAGGGAGTTGGACTAGATGACCCCCAAGGGATAGATAGAGAGGCAGAAATAAGGTAGGTATGTAGGTAGGTTTGTAGATAGGTAGGTGGATAGATGGATGGATGGATGGATGGATGGATGGATGGATGGATGGATGGATGGATAGATAGATAGATAGATAGATAGATAGATAGATAGATAGATAGATAGATAGATAGATACAAAGAAAGAAAGAAAGAAAGAAAGAAAGAAAGAAAGAAAGAAAGAAAGAGAAAGAAAGAAAGAGACAGTAGGTAGGTAGGTAGGTAGGTAGGTAGGTAGGTAGGTAGGTAGGTAGGTAGGTAGAGGGAGAAAGGAAGAAATATAGTAGGTAGGTAGGTAGTAGGTAGGTAGGTACATAGGTAGGGGGATGGATAGATAGGGAGAAATACAGTAGATAGGTAGGTAGAGGGATAGACAGAGAGGGAGAAATACAGTAGGTAGGCAGGTAGGTGGATAGGGGGATAGATAGAGAGGGAGAAATACAGTAGGTAGGTAGGTGGAGGGAGAAAGCAAGAAATACAATATGTAGGTAAGTAGAGGGATAGACAGAGAGGGAGAAATACGGTAGGTAGGTAGGTGTATAGATAGCGAGAAATACGGTAGGTAGGTAGGTAGAGGGATAGAGGGGGGGGAAATACAGTAGGTAGGTAGGTAGATAGAGGGAAAAATAAAGAAATACAGTAGGTAGGTAGAGGTATAGAGAGAGGGAGAAATACAGTAGGTAGGTAGGTACAGGGATAGAGGGGGGAAATACAGTAGGTAGGTAGGTAGAGGGAAAGAGGGGGGGAAATACAGTAGGTAGGTAGGTAGATAGAGGGAAAAAGAGAAATACAGTAGGTAGGTAGGTAGAGGGATAGACAGAGAGGGAGAAATACAGTAGGTAGGCAGGTATGTAGATAGGGGGATAGATAGAGAGGGAGAAATATAGTAGGTAGGTATGTAGGTATGTATGTAGGTAGGTAGGTAGGTAGAGGGATAGAGAGGGGGAAATACAATAGGTAGGTAGGTAGGTAGGTAGGTAGGTAGGTAGGTAGAGGGAGAAAGAAAGAAATACAGTAGGTAGGTAGGTAGGTAGGTAGAGGGATAGATAGATAGATAGAGAGAGAGAGAGAGAGAGAGAGAGAGAGAGAAATACAGTAGGTAGGTAGGTTGGGGCTTATATGGTGATTGGGTGTATGTGTGCAGGTGTAGATCTACACACAGATTGGTTGGTCATTTAACCAGACTGGGCCACAGCAATGCGTGGCCGGGTATAGCTAGTACCAAATAAAACTGAGATAGCAATCCTGTTTTGTTTATTAATAAGTGGAAATTAGATTGATTAGATTGTTCCAACCATTCTCCAGCTCAGGAAAAAGAAGTGTGGCATACTAATTTATACTATTAAACGTAAGGAGAGAATACTTTGTGCAGATCCAGAATAATATCTCTGTACTTGATGTCAATGCATTAGTTAATCCTTAAAAAAAAAAAGATGAAGAAGAAAGGAACAACTGAATTAGAATTACCGTATTTTTCGGAGTATAAAATGCACCTTTTTTCCTCTAAGAGGCTCAATTTTGTCCCCCCCAGCCACCAGGAGCACTCTATAAGCCACTCTATAAGGCTATGCATTCAAATTTTTGACAAAAAAGGGTCTTTTTTGCTCGTTTTTGGGAGGCTCCACTCCCACAGGAGCACTCTGCAAAGCCCCCCTTCAAGGCTATTCATACCTTTTTTAAAAAAAAAATGGGCCCATTTTGGCGAAAAATGGACCGTTTTGGGGAGGTTTGCAGAGTGCAAAAACTTTTTTTTTCCTTTCAGAATGCTGTTTAGAGGGATTGATGAGAATTACATTGGTCAAGTGCTGTGCCAGCAGAAACAAAGTTTTAGGTGCTGCAGGTTGTCAGCAATTTCCTTCTCCAGCACATGGATAACTACACCTGAAAACATCTACCCACCTACCTATTCTCTTTCTCTCCCTACCTACCTACTGTATTTTTCTCTCCCCCCCCTCTATCTACCTATATAACTACCTACCTACTCTCTTTTTCTCTCCCTCCCTAATGTATTTCTCTCTCTCCCCCCTACCTATCTACTGTATTTCTATTTTTCTCTCTCTATCCCTCTACCTATCAACTTACCTACTAGTTGCGTCCCCTATTGGATCGGGATGTCCTTTGCACAGTCACTCATGCCCTCGTGACATCCCGACTGGACTACTGCAATTCTCTCTATGGGGCTCCCCTTGAGGTGCACCCGAAGACTTCAGCTTGTCCAGAATGCAGCCGCGCGAGCAATAATGGGAACCTCAAGGTTTACCCACATAACACCGCTCTTGCGCGAGCTGCATTGGCTGCCTGTCGTCTTTCGGGTGCGCTTCAAGGTGTTAGTTACCATCTTTAAAGCGCTCCATGGCACGGGACCTAGTTATCTGCGGGATCGGATCCTGCCTCATACATCCCTGCGGCCGATTCGCTCCCACAGAGAGGGACTTCTCCGGGTGCCATCCACTAGGCTATGCCAGCGGGCGACGCCCAGGGGAAGGGCCTTCTCTGTGGCGGGCCCAGCCCTCTGGAACGACCTTCCCCCCGAGATTAGAACAACTACGGACCTCCGCTCCTTCCGTCAAAAATTAAAAACACACTTTTTCCGCTTGGCCGGCCTAGGTTAGTCTTCCGTCTTTTAATAGGGTGTTAGGGGATTTTAGTGTATTTTAAGATAGGGTGATTTTAGCGCAGGGATAATTTGGTTTAATTGTATTTTATTTTTCTATTTATGTATTTTATATTGGTATTTTTAATTTTCCCTGTGCACCGCTCCGAGTCCCTTTGGGGAGAGGAGGCAGTATATAAATAAAAATATTATTATTATTATTATTATTACTCTCTCTCTCCCTATCTACTGTATTTCTGTCTCTATTTTTCTCTCTCTATCCCTCTACCTATCAACCTACCTACACTCTCTCTCCCTACCTACCTACTATATTTCTCTCTCTTTTTCTGCCTCTCTCCCCCTCTATCTACCTACTTTTTTAAAAAAAATGCCTCCTCAAAACCTGGGTATGTCTTATACTCCAAAAAACTGGTACTTAAAAAAAAAATCAGGCTTGCTATCGTGCATTTATACATTAGATTTAGAACAATGATAAGGAGGATTCCGGCCTCTTAAGATATTTTTTTTCTATTAGGAAAGTGTTCCATATTCTCTCATGGCTTATGGGAATACATAAAAATTTCTGTTAAGATATTTAGGTTCATTGACCAATCTATGTATGCCTTTCAACCTCAGCTTTCCCATTTGAAAACGGTGCAAATATTTTCTAAACAAGTAAATACATAAACAAATAATACCATAAATACCATATTCTCAATTAAGAGTAGTGGATCTAATTCAGATGCTGCTGAATTATAGCCCCAAGTTTATCTCATGACTGGCCATGCACTGGAGCTGCTAAGAAATAAATTCACCAGCATCTGAGTAGCCGCAGATTCTCCAGCTCTGATATATCCACACTTTTTTCTTTCACACCTACGCTAAACCTGTAGATTTTTTTCCTCCAGCAAGATGTAACCTTAGTAACAGTTGTGAAAAATGCCTAAGGTACAAAGCAGCCATTACAGCACAGAACTATCTTCCCACTGCAAACCTAAAAATATCCAATATTCTAGGCAGATCAAGCCTCACCAGTAGTCACCCTGAACGCTGGCAAGGGAGAATTAACTTTCAGTGATAATGGGATGAAAGAAGTGACAGAGGGGCTTAAATAATCGGATAGGATGGTCACACCTGGTTTTGACAAAGAGTAAAAAGAATCAAGAAGATGACAAGAATGCTGTTCAAAGGGAGAGAGGGAGAGAGAGAGTACACTCGAAGTATGATAATAGGGTAGCAGAATAAAATCTGCAGGACTTGTAAACATTTTGCTGTTGTTCATAGCATTCTATAGGGCAGTGATGGTGAACCTTTGTGGCATTGAGTGCCCAAACCAGAATGCACATGCATGTGTATGCATGTGTGTATGTGCACGTGCCAGAGCACCGGAAACCTGAAGACCAGTTGGCCGGTGCATGCATGCCTGTTTTTTTGGCTGTTTTAGCCATTTGTTTGGCTGTTTTCAGGCTGTTTTGTGGGATGTTTTCAAGCTGTTTTTTGCCTGGAAAACAGCCTGAGTGTGGCCTGGAAAATGGCCCAAAAACAGACTGAAAAATGTTTTTGGGGCCATTTTCAGATCATTTTCCGGCGCTCCAGGACCCGCAAAGACCCACTAGCCAATGTGCAAGTGCATGCTGGAAACCAGAAGAGTAGCTGGCGACAGCATGCGTACCCACAGAGAGGGCTCTGTGTGCCACCGGTGGCAAGCATGCCATAGATTTGCCATCACAGCTATAGGTCACAATTTCTTGACTGGTAGCCTCAGTTTGCTAGTGAATGGCTAGTCCTAAGAAAGCAGCTAGAGTAGATTTATCAATGAAATTTTCTTAATTCATTTGAAAAAATAATATATTCAAAATATAAATCAAAGACCATAACTATGGTTGAGTTGAAAAGCTTCAAAATGACAGAATCAATTTCCTGCTATTTGCATTATGTCTATTAAGCTAGCTCTGTTTTCAGGTGTTGTTTTTTTTAAGTGCTTAACCAAAAGAAAAGTGCAATTTGTTTCGAAATATATCCTGTATCCTTTGTACTCAACAATAAGGCAAGATAAATGGAAGGAAGAAAAATCAATTTGCGTGATTTTATGAATCACTAGGAAATTTGCTTTGGCACTATGCAAAAGAATGGATAAAGCAGTGTATTCTTTCTCTTCCTTGAGAAACCTCATGGTTGAAGAACTACAATCAACACCTGACAAGTCCTATGCTATAAGGAAGGCATTGAGACAGGCTGGTTTTAGAAAGCCTAAATATGTGGAAAGACATATCATATATTGTTAGAACAATTAATTAGTGGAACAGCTTGCCTCCAGAAGTTTTGAATGCCCCAACCCTGGAAGTCTTTAAGAAGATGCTGAATAGCCATTTGTCTGAAATGGTATAGGGCTTCCTGCCTAGGCAGGGAGTTGGACTAGATGACCTCCAAGGTCCCTTTCAACTCTGCTATTGTATTATTGTATTATATCAAGGTATGTGTGTACAATAGACAGAACGTGACGATTACATCATCTTGTCTAACTGTCCATATATAATCATATATAGATATCTAAATAAGGGGACGGTGTGCTGGATGTTTGCCAACTTGAATTATTTATAAAAATAATAAAAGTGGTATATCAATAAATAAAATAAAATGTTTTAAATGTGTTGAAAAGATCTGTAATGTTGAGGTAATCTAGCAAGCCCTTCATACTGTGGGACTGGGCTATTTGAGGGCCCACCTCTTTCTGATCCCATCAGCCCATTCAATCTGGCAGAGGGGGCATGCTGCGGGATCTACATTTGGGGGAGGGGTTTCCTTCTCTGCCAGTGTCTATCTTAAAATTAGACTGGCTCCAACCCTTTTCACATACCGGAAGCCCCTCAACATCTGGTTACGTTATCAGGCCTGTGGCTCCCAGGAAACTAGAGACATGTTTAGTTGGCTCCATTGTTGAGGTAGCCATTTTTATTCTCCCTTTGCCCAGGGTTTGTGTATTTGTTTTTATAACCTTTATTTTTAATCTAGACTTTGTATTTTCTACATTTCTTGTTTGTGTTGGGTTCCATTGTATACTGCCCAGAGTCATGTTCTGTGAGATGGTCAGCTCTACAAATTTGGCTTTTTTTTTTTTTTTACAAATTATTTACAAAAATAAATAATTATTATGGCTAATAAAATCCAGAGGGCTGGAGGGAAGGAGTCCAAAATCCCATATTCTACTCCATCAAAGTTGTTCTGACTGACTCTGAGAATAATTGAGATGCTTCTATTATTAAGATGAAATTTTTAAAAATCTATTATTAAACTAAAACTTTTAAAAATCTCTCTAAAGTTTCCACAAGTTTTTCTAAGTGGTGTCCATTGAGTTTGCTCCAGAGCTGTATAAAACATTCCCAGTTCTTTAACAGAGGACAAGCTCTTTGTAACACAGTGAGACTGTCTAAATTTTACTTGATTTAGAGCAATTAGTGGGAAAGCATTTGCTATTATGTGAGATCATGCAGATTATACAATGGTGCTCTGGGGCCTGAAAAGAATATCAGCCCTTGCTATAAACAGGTCGTTTAGATCCCCCAAATCCCAAAGGATGTTAACAATACTTCTGATGCTTAAAGGTTTTCACACAGATGGCTTGTTTCTCTCTTCTGCCCATGATCAGAAGAATCTCACCATAATCCAGATTTCTGTACTTGTGGAAGAGGAGAAATGATGGGCTTGGCATGTGGCCAGAGCCGCAACAAAGAGTCTACATTAAGTGGTTATGACACAGCCTTCTACTTTTACCTTTAGATGGTTGATCAAAAGCCAGGTACCCATATGGTATAAACTTTTTGTTTGGTCTGCTGCTCTTAGTAGCAAGATTATGGCATTGGATTTCCCCACAGGAAAATTCCATTCCTCAAGTCAAAATTCATGAGCAGAGGTCCAGTTATCTAGTTTTCATCCCACCAGCTAAAACAGCCAGCTTCGTTTGGTAACGCATGCTTCTGAAGGAGCATCTGTGGCATCTATTCAGCCATTGCTCAAAACAGCCCACACATCAAGAAAAGACCTTGAGAAAACAGAGCACACCAAAAGAGGAAGGCGGGGTGCTCCCACCCACCCCCAACATTTGTTAAGCTAACTCCCCTGCTTTCCACTTTACAAAACAGCACTTTCAACTGAAGAAGCTGAATCTAGATCCATCCCCAGGACAGACTACAGGAATACTTTACCTGAGCAAGCTGTAAGTACTGTGACATCACCTTTAGCTTTGCTTCAAATAAGGTCTAAGTGTTATACAAGAAAAAGTAAACACAGATGGGCGTCTATATTTGATAGGTAAACATCCTGAAGACAAGTTTGACTCCTGATGACTCTATGGAAACAACAATAAAGTTTCTTGGCAACAATAGGGAAACTGTTTGGAGATTGCCTTCCAACATACAGTTCCAAGTCCTAACCAGACACTGATTCTGCTATCCAGACAAGGTCAATCTGGCAATACCATCTGATATCATGCGCGTTTTAGTTTTTCCCAAATTTTTATAGTCAAGTTGCTTGAAGGATAGGAATTTAAATTCCAAACCAATGATGATTGTTAACTGAACACAAGCAAGGTGATACAAAGACTCTAAATGCTTTTGATCTGGGTTAACCTATTCACACAGGCTACTAAAATCATAACCGTAACAGTGCTTGCACATAAACCAATTTCAAACTGCCTATGGATGGACATATTTTCACTAAAAAAACCTACCTATCTTGACTTAATACTTAAAATTACAGTAGTATGCACCAATTTGTTTAACATATTTTTGTACCTTTGCAAAAGATAACAAGTCACTTAACTTTTGGAACTTATTTAAATGTTTAACTATAACTTTCTGCTTTGACACAAAGGATATAACTATGCATTTTTAAGATTCACAGAAATTTGTCATATAATTTGCATCTTATTCACACACCAAAAGGTGACACTCGTAAAAGTACTATAATAAAGTGTGAATATTGACAAAGTATCTTTGGAAGGATTGTAAACTTTCAGACTGCAAGATGAAGAGAGTGTCAATTTGGAATAATCTAAAAGTAAAAATGAAGATTGTTCTAAATATGAAGAAATATTGGGTAATGTTGCTTAAAAAAAACTACAAGCAATTTGACTATTCTTGTGCAATAATAAGAAATCTGCTGCTCAAATATTAAAGTGTATTATGATCAGGAAGAATTCCAGTGACTGATTGCAAAAGTAAAACCTTATTTATCCAGATTTTTATCTTGATTTGCCATACTGCTTACTCTGGAAGAACTTTTTTGTTCGCTTGGATAAAAATCTGCTATTTTTTTACCTAGTTCAGTTGTTCTTCTATTTTATGGGCCACAACCTGCCATCCTACTGGACCACAGTAGGGTTGTTATATATTTGGCCCATTCAAAGGTCACGACTGATCATTTATTAAAGTCTTATTGTAACTACAAAAAAACCCAACAAAGTATTTATTCTTTTTGAAATGTAATAATAATATGTGATATACATAATGCTAATACCATATAACCATATTGACTGTTAACAAAAATTAGTAACCCAAGACAGGAGAAAAAGACAGTGGAACTTTAGTTTAAATTCCAGAATTGGAAGCAGCATAGAACACACACCCAGGGATGGGCTTCAAAAATTGCAGCAACGGGTTCGCTGCCCCGTTGCTGGGTGGGTGTGGCCTAGTTGGCCTCCTGTACCATGGTTTCCACCCTCCCCAAGCTCCGGAGGCTTTCCTTGAGATTCCAGGAAGGCGAAAACTGTTTCCCCTGGCTCCAGAGGCCGGAAACAAGCCTGATCCAGGACTTCCGGAACCTTTGGTAGGCCTATTTCTCCCCCCCCCCCCCCGTCTCCAAGCCTCTGTGCCATGCCTGCACTTATCAGGCATGATGAACAGGGAACATGGAGACTCCTGGGAGCGGAGGGGTGGGTGTGGCCAGCCAGGGATGGCATGTGGGGGTTCGCCAAACCGGGCAGAATCCTAGCTAGAGGATCACAAAAACCCGTGTGAACTACCAGCAGCCCACCCCTGCACACACCTCGGTTTTTACTCTCTCATATCCTTGCCAAATATTCCCTGTCCCAGCTGTAAATCAAATTCTTGTATATAGATAAGCTTAAGGTCAATATCGCAATAAAAACAAAAGAAAATTAGAAATAGTAGCAGAAAGAACATTCTGAAGAGCTTCAGTAGTCCGATTATTGAGTCATCGGTAACAATCAAGGACCGTACAGTACTTACTGACTGAATCACAGGTGCTTAACAAGCTTTGAGAAGTATAAAGGTAGTCCTCAACTTACGACCATAATTGGGCCCCATATTTCTATTGCCAAGCGAGACAAATGACTTTTGCTCCATTTTCTTGCCATAGTTAAGTGAATCATTGCAGTTATTAAATTAATAATACAGAAGTTTAAGTGAACCTGGCTTCCACATTGACTTTGCTTGTCAGAAGGTTGCAAAAGTGGTCACATAACCCCAGGACACTGCAATTGGCATAAATACATGGCACTTGCCAAGTGTCTGAATTTTAATCTCACAATCAGTGATAAGCATGAAAGAAAACCCCCTCAGAAATCATTTTTTTCAGTGCCACTGTAGCTTTGAAGGGTCATTAAACATCTGTGAATGAAGGTAAATATACATGTCCCAGGACAATGTTGCAAGATCCAATCTGAGTTGGTCACCAGGATCAAAGGTTTGTTCTTTCAAGCTTTTGGGCTCATGTTGGAGCCCTTTGTCAGGGAACATCTTTCTCCCCAGTGTCCCAAAGGTGCTTTTTCAAGAGGCAAGTGGACTTTCTGGTTTTTCTTTTAAAACGTTTTGCTTCTCATCCAAGAAGCTTCTTCAACTCTGATCTAGCTTTTTGGATGAGAAGCAAAACATCTTCAAAGAGAAACCAGAAAGTCCACTTGCCTCTTGAAAAAGCACCTTTGGGACAACCTTGACCTGGATGACTGAGAATCTCCATAGACATCTCTTTCTGCAGTGCACATATTTTGGAGAGACAAGTTATCTTCTCATTTTTCCTTGTTTTACTCATGGTCACTAAGAAAAAAGTTGTTCTTCTTTGTAGACATGTATATTTACCTCCATAGTGTTCTTCCTTCTTGTTTCTCCAGTCTTAAAATCCCCCTCTGGTTTTTCCAATACTATTTCAATGCCTCCTCAACTCTAGTGTAATCCCTCTACCCACATCATTTAAGAGACATTGAAGAGATTCATTTTCTGTCATGACAAGTGATGGGTGAAATGAATTTTTCCTCAGTTTAAGGCAGACAAATTCATCTGTAACACATACAGATGGGGTTATATTGCCATCATACCTACCAAGATGTTGCAACCAAGGAAAACCATGGTTGCATATTTTTTTTTGCAATTCCAAGAAGGGCAGTGTTACCTACACAACACTTCAGTATGTTTTCCATGGCAGTCTTTGATTTTTGTTGTTGTTGATGATGATGTCAACTGAGACATATGCAGCATGGACTTGAGTTCCTTTTGAATTAGGTTCTCTCCATCTATTCAGTAGATACAGAATGTGGCCAGGTGAGCAATCTTGGGTGCCCTAAAGACAGTGCAAGTAACACCTCTGCTGCATGACCTGCATTGGGACTGGTTTTCTTCCAGATCCAATTCAAGGTGTTTGAATTGGCATGTTATATATAACATTAGCACTTAAGACTTATATACCGCTTCATAGTGCTTTTACACCCCTCTCTAAGAGGTTTACAGAATCGACATATTGCCCCCAACAATCTGGGTCCTCATTTTACCCACCTCGGAAGTATGGAAGACTGAGTCAACCTTGAGTCTGGTGAGATTCGATCTGCCAAATTGCAGTCAGCTGGCAATCAGCAGAAGTAGCCTGCAGTACTGCACTCTAACCAACTGTGCCACCCCGGCTCTTTTAATCATTTTTAAAGCCCTACATGGCAGGGGTCCAGGCTACCTATGGAATCATCATAATGTCCTATTATGTCAGCCCATCCCACTTGGTCAGGCAATGAAGTTATGTTGTGGTGGCGTAGTCGAAAAGGACAGCCTTCTCTGCCATTGTCTTCCCATTTGGAGCCTTCTTCTATCTGAGGTGAGGTGGGATAATCACCTGGCCCTTTGGAAATGTTTGAAGATCCAGATCTATTGCCTTGCTAGGGCTCACAGAGGACTACAAAGCTGTGGGCCTGGTTGACACTTCAAAGGCCCTCCCCCCTGTCTTTTTAATGCAATGTTAATTATTCTATTGTTTAAATTTCCCCCTAATATAATTGCCTCTAATTTAATTGTACATTGAGTAGCTCTGTGGTTGAGATGGGCAGTGTGTGTGTGTGTGTGTTCCAGCATAACTCTGAAATGCTTTGAGCAATTTCAACCAAACTTGGTACAGAGATGACTTACTCTCTGGAATCAAATACTGTGGGAATAAGACATCCCTAAAACTCTTTAGTGTGTGTGTTCTGTGAAGATAAAGCCTATTGTGCCTTAAAATGGCTTCTATTGTACTGCTGTAAAATAGCTTCTACTGTACACCGCAGTGGAATTGCCATGGTAATGGATTCACAGTATTCCACAAGGGGGCTCCCTCTGGTAAGGGAGAAAATCAAACATTCAAGTACATTTGGTCCAGACATTTTCCCCCTATAAATAAATACCCAGGCAACGGCGGTTATCAACTAGGTTATCAACAAATAAACGGAAAAAAGCAACTAAATACAAATATAACTCCTCCCATATTTTATTATAACTTTTTTAAAATATAGGTCTGCATCAGACAGGCACAGGAAAGGGGGGGGGGGGACAGAACTCTTGTATGTAAAAGTAGAGAAATACAGACATTTTTGTGATTCCCTCTTGTAATAGTAAATCAACCATCTCTCAACCAGCTACAGCATATAAATATATCATGTGTGACTTTGGAAGGTAAAAATTCACAATGGACACTCATTGAGTAGCTCTGTCAAGGGGTGACTAGCTAGCTCGTCATCAAGGGGGTGACTAGCTAGCTGAAGGAGTAGTTGTTGCTTCTCAAACCCCAAACAGGATCAAGCCTGATTGGAGCAACTCTATCCCACCAGGAAACATTATTTGAAGGCCAACTCTTCTTTGCAGAACAAACAAGAGCAATCCCTCCCACATTCACAGCCTCTTGTGAAATTTAGTATTTCCAGTAGAAAAAGAGGAAGGCAGCAGAATGGTTCCAATTTTCAGTCTGGTGTGTTCTTTGTTTACTTTACTAATTCAACAGGAAGCTGAACTAGAAATGTGACATAACATGGAGTACATTACATTTCATAGGTAGAGAGATACGACGCTCTCAAAGTGTTGGGCAGAAGAGACCATCTCTGACCCACCAAGCCTAGTATTGACTCTTTCTTTCCTATTTCCATGCAGGATGGATTTGATTTAAATCATGATTTAAAAGGCTTGATTTAAATCATAATTTTTAAAGAGCAATTGTCACCTCAGTCCTCCTCTGACCTGCTGTTGACTCACCAACAATCCCAGTATTGCAGAATGTATACTCTTACTACATAACTAAGCTCCATTTCATGCTGAATAAATTAAATTATTAATGTATCTTAAATAGAAAATTATCTTTACGTATATTTTTACTCCAAAGGCATTTTATTAAAATAAATTTGATTTAAAAAATACAATTTAAATCAAAAACATCTGATTTCAATTTTTAAAAATCCTATTTTTTAATTTTAAAAAATCGATTTTTATCCACCTCATTTCCATGTGAAGATTAGCTTAACAGAGGAGTCTGGGAAAATGGGGAGGGTTCAATAAGTGCATTGGCCAGATTTTTTTTTTGTCTTTTTAATTTAAATCCTCAAAAAGTTACTTATCAAATTTGAAAAAAATGTGATTAATCAAATTTGAAAAAATGCAATAGCCATACAAGGAAATCCAGCAAGAAAATTATTGTTTCTTATGGCACTAAACTCCAGCTCCAGGCTCAATTTCATCCATTAAACACTACTATTACCACATTCTACAACTGTCAGAATTTAAGCCAATTGCCTTTATCTTTCTCCAAATCAACAATATTCAGTACCTTTTCTTGTTGCTTTCATGTATTTCTCGGTGACCTGTGGAAAAGTGAGTCTCTGGTCCACACATCCCTGACTTGGCATGAAGCCACATTACATTTCCCAAATTTTGCTGACTGTCTTGTCTCTTTGCTTTTCAATGCAAATCCTGCCAAACTCTTTCCGGAGCGCACTTCCACCAATCCTTCTGTAATTTTTGCATTCACCCTTGCTACTTTGCCTTTCATGTAGGACAGGCATGTCCAAAGTCAGGCCCGGGGGCCATTTGCGGCCCGGGGGTCGGTTTAATACGGCCCTCCAACAGCCCTCCCTGCTCTGTGTAAATGTGGCTCTCCCTTCCTCCCTCTGTCTCTGGGGCTGTGTGGCTGGGAGGGAGGTGGACGGAGGTTACAGACGCCTCCTCCCGCAGTGGGCGAGGGAGCAGGCGGGGTGAGCACCCAAGGCTACCGTCATCTTAAGCACCACCGAGGCTGTCGCCCGGCAGGGGCGTCAGTCAGGGAAGCCGGTCGCGCCTCCATCGCTGCACGTTCTGGGGCTGCGAAGCTGGGAGGGAGGTGAACGCGTGGCCCCAGAACGTCCGCTTGGCGCGTTCACCTCCCTCCCAGCCACGCAGCCCCAGAACGTGCAGCTCCCGCCGCACAAGGTCGCCCGGCAGGGGCGTCAGGCAGGGAAGACGGACATGCGGCCTCAGAACGTAAGCCGTGGTGCCTGCCGGAGGGAGCCGCAATGGAGACGCGACCGGCTTCCCTGCCTGACGCCCCTGCCGGGCGACAGCCTCGGTGGTGCTTAAGATGACGGTAGCCTTGGGTGCTCACCCCGCCTGCTCCCTCGCCCGCCGCGAGTGGCGAGGGAGTGACTGACAGACACAGAGAGAGACAGAAGGGGAGGGAGGGAAAGACAGAGAGACAGAGAGAAAGAGAGGGAGGGAGAGAGACGGAGAGAGACACAGATAGAGAATGAATCGGAATCGGATTGAATCAGAGACAGACGGGGAAAGAGAGACAGACAGACATACAGAGAGAGGGAGGGAGGGAGAGAATCAGAGAGAGTGACACACACAGAGACAGGGAGAGACAGAGAGAGGGAGGGAGAGACAGATAGATAGAGACTGATTAAGTGAGTGAGAGACAGACAGACAGACAGATACACACAGAGTGACAGAGAGAAAGAGAGAAAGAGAAAGAGAAAGAAAGAGAAAGAGAAGGAAAGAGAAAGAAAGAGAGACAGAAAGAAAGAGAAAGAGAGAAATGGAGAGAGAGAGAGAGGAAGAAAGAGAGAGAAAGAGAGAGAGAGAGAGAGAGAGAAAGGGAGACAGAAAGAAAGAGAAAAAGAGAGAGAAAGAAAGAGAGAAAGAGAGAGAGAAATGGAGAGAGAGAGAGGAAGAAAGAGAGAGAGAGAAAGAAAGAGAGACAGAAAGAAAGAGAAAAAGAGAGAGAGAGAAAGAAAGAGAGAAAGAGCGAGAGAAATGGAGAGAGAGAGAGGAAGAAAGAGAGAAAGAGGTAGGTAAGTTTTTTTAAATTTATTTTCAATACATTGTGAAAACTCAACTGTCAGTTGATCTTAATGTTATGAAATGAAAAGTATGTCATTTGCAATTAACTTGGCATAAAATAATTTAATTGCATTTAATTGTAATGGTTCAAAGAATGTTCGGAAAAATGTTCGGCCCTCCACCATGTTCACTTCATCCAATCTGGCCCTCTTTGAAAAAAGTTTGGACACCACTGATGTAGGAGAAAACTTTCTTCTGATTATCAGGCACAGATTGAGCTTCTAGATACAAACCTGTATTAAATAAGCCACACTGGGGCTTCAGATCAAAAGTATTCTTTGCTTCAGCTTTTACAATCTCTGCCAGCAGTCTCACCATTTTCAAACATTATCATATTTATGATTTCCTTTCCATCATTGTTTAATATAAAAACTTAAACCAATTGTTTCAATCCCTCTTTTTGATTACTATTCCCAGTTTAACACTTTTATTAGTTATAAAAAGATACAAAATACAAAAGTAAATAGAAAAGCAGTGGGGAGGAAGAGGGGGAAGAAAAGTGAGGAAGGATAAGAAATAAAAGGAAAAAGCACTGATTTCGGACTGTTGCAGTAAAATAAGGCATTAGCATCAAATCACAATGTTTTGCTTTTTCATAATACGAACAAGCCATCACTATTCCCATTAACATTCCTATAATATTTATTTGAATATTCTCCCACTTCAGTTTTATTGCAAATAATTTATTTTTAATTCCATTCACTCTTCTTGCTTGTTTAGCTATTAGAATCGATCTCTATTTTCTGTCTTTTTAACATTAACAGTTCCTTATTTTACTCTACTTGAGTACATTCTTTGCAACTGCCTTTTTTCACTCTGATTTTTGTAGGAATCATTCCCCTTTTCACGTTTTTCTTATTCATAGCCTCTTTCACTTCATTGCTGCATCTCAACCTTCTCTAATCCTATCATTCTTCCATCCATAAATAACGGATTCAATGATGCTTTTAGATTTATATTTTTTCTCTTTTCTAAGCAGATTTCCACTAATCACATTTTTATTCATTCTTGAATCTCCAAATGAGTCCACACATTTTTCTACTCATCTTCTTCCTACCTATCATTTTGTTTGTTACCTAGCATAATTTTCCATTCAGTCCCAATCAAATTAGAATGTAGCACTATTTCCCCCCAAACCAAGTGCTGATTCTGTCTATTATCAGCATTTACTGAAATGTAACATTCATTATCAACCTACAGAATCTTATTTTCCTAAGCCCACAAAATCTACTTTGCTCAAATGCTTGTGTTCTAATCTAGCACATATTTTAGATTTATATCTATCTTTGCTTTAATTTCATTTTCTAATTTTAGCATTTATATCTCTTATATTTAACATTCCATGTCCATTACCAGATGGATACTGACCTCCAACTGGAATTATAACTAGTTAATCAAGTTAATCAGTCAATTTCACATAATGCCTTGTAGTAATATAGAGAAGCAATCATTTAAGATGCCAACCTTAGTTACACTGCTGCTATATTCAGCGTTCCTTGCTAAAACATGGATAGCATCAATTAGATTAGTCACATTTTGGCATGTACGCCAAAATGTACCAAATAACCCAACTCCACCCTAATCCCATTCTGCTGCTCTTGTAAACTGAATCCACCACTACTTAGCAAGACAAAATATTGTCCCCAACTCAACAGTACATGCAGCACGCTGGCACACACTCACTGCCACACACCGACATACAAAATAATACCAAGCTGATTTATATCAGGCACGTTAAGCTAATATCACCAGCACTAATATTCTTTAAATGCCAATAGAAAATAACTAATCATCCTAATTGGGCAGAAATGCAACCTACAGGTTCATCCATTTCTTAGAAGCACTTCCCACCAACCGCAACTCAAACATTAAGATATACTGCAGCTTGTTTCGTTTTCATTTTTAGCAGGTCACAGAAATGACAATGCTAAATAAGTCAACTAGGCTTTTTAAAATCTGTTGGCTGAAAATCTAAAATGGAAACCCAGGAAATAAGAAACCCTGCTTTCCCAAGTCTGTTCAAACAGCACTTGCAAATACAGGGGGGTACATTTAAATACATCAATCTTTTGCAGAATATATACCCAACAAAAATGCTTCACCACCCACCCAGCCTCCTTCACTTTTGACCATTATGTGGTTACAATCCACTTTCTTACTTCGCCTCCCCCCCCCCATCGGTTTACTGATAGGTATGATAGAATCATACCTATCATATGGAAAAGCAATCAACCACCATAAAGATCACCCTGGCATCGGGCTACTTAAGGCTCAAAGAATGTTTCGGTCATGCTCAATAAGAATGCACCCGACTAATGCTGAGCAGACATACCTCACAGGGCTGATGTGAAAAAGCAGAATTTATAAAGCATTTTGAGTATTGCTGCAGAAATAGATGACTGCACACACACAGCCTCAAAGTAATGTTCTTGAGAATACAACATTCTTGCTGGAAACTATCAGGTTATTTCTGTAAGTGTAAGTAGAGTATCTCTTACCCTTTTAATTGTAAGCACTATTAAACCCCCGGTTCCATAAGGACAAAATGCTTTGTTTAACTGTTAGCAGGTTTGGCAACAAACCCATAATGATATATAGGAATGCTTTTGATTTCTCCCAGCATATGCATAAAACATGCCTGCCTATAGCACAAACATAAATTAAATGCAGCACCTTGCCAGCAAGCATACATATAGTATCAGTATAGATTTTTACCATCAGATGAGAGCAAGTAGGGCAATTTCTACCCTATTCAGCTAGCAGGGGAGTCTAGAGTAGTCATTCAATTAAAAGAAAGAAATCCTGCATCAAGAAAGTATTTGTCCTAGTACTGTAGAGATCCAAGCATCCGCATTGTTAGATCTACAGAATTTTTAAATTTTTCTTTCCAGAATCGTTCCAAAGCCAGCGTAGGGGAAATCATGAAAAGTTCCATTCGATTCACACATCCAACTTTGCCCATTCAGCCACAATCAACATGCAGATGGGAGAGGCTATTATGCGTCTCTTTTTAATGCCTGGACGCTTTCCCTCCTTCCCCAAGGGGGTCCCAAGCACAGAAAATCTCACACTCGGCAAAAGCAGCCCCCATACCCAAAGGTCACGGATCAGGGGCTCTCTCTCTCTTGCCCACCCAGGTTGCGAGCTCTCTGCCTTCCTCTTCCAAACCAACTCGCGTCGCAAGTTGAGAAATTAAAAAAAAACACAGAAACACAGAACACCCCCCCCCAAAACCCCATTCCGATATTCAGCTTGCAGGAGGAGCTGCTACCGCATTGGGTACTCGACCATTCTCCCCCACCCCCCATCCCGCTCCCTCGAGTCACAAAACTAACCAAGCGCTAACAAAAGAGGATTCTCTCCCCCCCCCCCAACCCACTTTTTCTGGAATTCACACCCCTCCCCCCGCCGATGCCTTGAGGTACCCAGGACAATTTCTCTAACCAACGGCCGGCAGAACAGGCTGCAGTGAAAGGTTGAACGGTCCAGCCTCCCCACTCCAGCCCTCCAGATCGAGAGGGCAAAAAAACTCGCGCGGACAGTCGGTGCAGTCCTGGACGCTTGCCCGGGACCAGATGCGTCGGAAAGAGGGATGGCGCGGCGAGAGGTTTGAATGCCAACAGAGACGGAGGGAGAGAGATGGAGAGAGGGAGAGGAGGCATAGAGGGAGGGAGAGGGGGAAGGGAAGAAAGAGAGAGAGGGGAGAGGGAGATAGAGGGGGTAGAGGGAGGGAGGGGGGAGGGGAAGAAAGAGAGAAGGGGAGAGATGTAGAGAGGGGGAGGGAGATGGAAAGAGGGGG
The DNA here is from genome assembly GCA_039707465.1 of Rhabdophis nuchalis. Taxonomy (NCBI): domain Eukaryota; kingdom Metazoa; phylum Chordata; class Lepidosauria; order Squamata; family Natricidae; genus Rhabdophis; species Rhabdophis nuchalis. The sequence goes on along the minus strand of CM077646.1, from coordinate 176,570,894 downwards.
AGGGAGATGGAAAGAGGGGGAGGAAGAGAGGGGGGAGGGAGGGATATAGAGGGGGAAGGAAGAGGGGGGATAGAGTGAGGGGAAGAAAGAGAGGGGACGGGGGGGGGAGAGATGTAGAGGGGGAGGAAGAGAGATGGAAAGAGGGTGGGAAGAGAGGGGGGAGGGAGAGGTAGAGGGGAGATAAAGGGAGAGGGGGAGGAAGGAAGAGAGGAGGGAGGAATAGAGAGAGGGGGTGGGGGTGGGGGAGACGAAGAAAGAGAAAAGAAACGCGTGACAAGGAAAAGCAGGTAACTGGAAGCCGCCCAGCTCAAACCAGATCCATATGCGGGGTGAAACGGAGGGCTGGGGGGGTGGGGGTGGAAACAGCTTCCACACAAAGAAGCCAGAAACCCCCTCACCCCTTCCCCCGATCGCCCTCAAACTTCCCAGCAGGTCCGAGAAGAAGGAAGAGGGGTCTCTCTTCTCCCCTTATTCTTCCGCCTGTCCGTAAACTCCGCCTCTCCTCGCCCCCATTCATGCCGGCTTGCCTTCCCTTCGCCTTGCCCTCCAGTCTTCTCTTACCTGGCTCGGGCAGCCGAGGCGACGTTCCCGTCCGCCTTCTCCCGCAGCCGCCCGGAGAGTAAAACGACGAGGCTCAGCCCGCAGCGCCGGCGAAAGCCGAGAGTCTCAGTCTCTCTCCCGCCTCCCTCCTCGCCTCCCCACCTTGGGCAACAGTTGGTAGTTGCGCGAAAGCCACGCCCCCCGCGGGTTGCTGTTGCTAAGCGCCCCGAGCGCTTCATTCTACCCGTCCGGTGAGATCACAATGGCGGGGTTTGCGAAGATTCCGAAAAGGGGCGGAGCCAGGAGTCGGAGAGGTAATAATCACTTGGAAAAGAGGTCAAGGCTGGCCGGCCGTTCGGCGTTGCTTTTGCGGCTCGCGGAGAATCGGAATCTTAGCCGACATGCTAACCGTCTTTCCCGTCGGGGAAAGCGGTCGAATTCTTTCGCTACTTAACGAAACGAAAAGTCGAAGCCGGGTCTTTTTGGGTGCCGGACGGTCGCGTTAAAGGCGGAGGGGGGGGGAGGGGAGTCCGGCTGCCCTCATAAGGTTTGAGTTTTTGAGTAAGTAGCGCAGGGTCAAAAACGCTCCTTTTCTTCATTCCTCGGACGGAGGTAAATAGGGAACTTTAAAGGTAAAGATTCCCCTCTCACATATGTGCTAGTTGTTCCTGACTCTAGGGGGCGGTGCTGATCTCCGTTTCAAAGCAGAAGAGCCAGCGCAGTCCGAGGACGTCTCTGTGGTCACGTGGCTGGCATGACTAAACGCAGGGAACACTGTTATCTTCCCACCGAAGGTGGTTCCTATTTTTCTACGTGCTTTCGAACGGCTAGGTTTGGCAGAAGCTGGGACATGTAACGGGAGCTCCATTATACAGCACTAGGGATTTGAACCGCTGAACTGAAGCTCAGCGTCTTAGTTACTGGGCCTTTACTTTACAGTTTCGGACAGTTAAATTGAACCCTGTTTGCAATCTTGCGATGAAAGAGGAAAATTCGCAAGAATTGCCAAAAAATTTCAATTCAATTTCAATTTCAATTTATTTGATTTGTAGACTCGGGGCGGTGCACAGGACTTTAAAAACATATATAAATACAACAATACAATATTTAAAATAGAATTAAATAATTTACCTGCGCTAAAAGTTTAAAATCTTAAAACCTTAAAAACCCTTTACACTAATTCCCAGCAATAAAAATATATATCTGTTTCTCAAACCTTTTCCTTTGGACATACCTGCAGTAAAGTTCTTTATAAGTCGTGTTTGAAGTGATAATTGGGGGCTCTTGTTTCAGAGGGATGCAAAATTTATTTTACTTGGATAATAAGCAACAGCCCGATACCTTAACAGCATTCCAGTGTTTGATTTTTAGATTTGCATACTGTGTAAATTCGGTCAACTGTGGTTTACTCCGAAAACCATATTTAGAAGTTTAGAGTAAACCAGTTTAAATGAGCCATTTTCTCTGTAGCTTTTTTTATTATATTGTTGTACATCTCAATGAGAGCCAGTTTGGTTAAGGCAACAAGACTAGAAACAAGGAGATATGATGAGTTCTAGTCCTAACTTGGGCAAAAGGGCAACTGTCGTTTTCAGCCTTAGGAAAGAGGTAATGGCAAATTGCTACTGAAAAACCTTGCCAAGAAAGCTGCAGGGAGTTCTCCAGGCAATCTCCAATAACCCAACCCAACTGAATGGATTTGGGGGGGGGGGGGGGGGGGGGTCAGTAGAGTAATAATATTTGTACAGTATTGAAGATCACTAACACTCCAATGTTAGATTGTTGAGGATAAAAGTATTTCAATATTCATTACAATTTAGAATGTGAGTGTTGTGGGGTGCTCCATCACTGCAGATTTTCAAAAAATAGAATGGATAACTGACTTTTTTCATTCAGAATTGAACATAATGTTAAAAACAGATTGTGTCAAATTATTTGCTACACAATAAAGTTTTGATCTTAAATCAATTAGTATGAATATCCCCATTGTATTGTTATTTGATGTTTTTGCACATATCAGTAAAAAAGAATAAACACATTTGACAGCAGTTAAACCAGGGTGGATAAAAATCAATGATTTTTTTTAAAAAAAATCAAAAACATCAGATTTTTTAAAATTTAAATCAGATTTTTTTGATTTAAATCAGATTTTTTTGATTTAAATCGGATTTTTTTATATAAAATGCTTTTTGAGGAAAATATATTACCATCCAAAGGTTATTTCATCATGAAATAAAGATTAGTTTTTTAATTATGTAGAATAAGGCTGTATATGTTTAATTTTTTGAGTAAATAAATTCCATTAATCCATTCACAGTCATGCTCTTCCAGAGGTTTTTGTAAGATTATTGGGCAGTTTCTCTGCCTACAAGATATTATCACAGATGCTTGGTTTATTTTTGCAGTTCTCAAAACTGAATTTGACTCAGCAGAGATCACGTGCCTCTTCTTCACAGCAAAAATGTTATAACATGAACAGTTGAAAAAAAGACCTTAATCCTAACTTCTACAAACCTATGAATACAGAATCAACCCCTTCAGTGCTAAGTTTCAAGAAGTTCAGTGAATAGAATAGAAACAATATTTTTCTTATTGTTTGGAGTGGAATAGATCTGCACAAGAAGAAATTGAAACTAAGTATGAGGAGGAAGGGGCAAGCAGACAAGCAGTACTACAAAATGAAAGTCTTAAGTTTCTTAAAATATATATATATTGTATAGCCAAATTAGTTAACAAACATGGATGTTTGTTTAAGCAAATAACATATGCTGTAACGTTATTGTTTCAGTTGAATAAATCTATTTAAATTGTTATTATTAAGGTAATGATTATTTTTCTCCTTCATATTTTTGTCCAAATATGAATGATTAACCTATTAAACTGGGGATAAAAAAACTAATATGAAAAGTTGTTATTCTAAAAATCTTCATCTACTTGCATATTATAAGTTATACCAGCAAGAATTAGTCTTTATGTAGAAAACTATGTTTTAAATCAAGCTTTTTTACTAGTAATTTAAATCATGATTTAAATCGTGATTTAAATCATGATTTAAATCAACTTGATTTGAATCAAATCCACCCTGAGTTAAACTACCAAAAAATATGGGATATAAAAAAATTATTGGTTTTCTAACTTATCTCTTTTTGTACATCAACCTTTATAAACATTTCAGACCCGTTAAAAATCAGACTAAATGATATTTTTGCCATGCTATTTAAATGAGCCACATTGTTGACAGTCCTTTTTATATTACTATAATTGGCAGCAGCTAGTAATAATTCTATCTCAAATCTGACTTAGAATCTTGGAGGTGGTGGAATTTGAATCTGGTGAGCACTTGGCATGCAAGTCATTTGCTCTGTCACTCAACTGCTCTTCTTTTTCTCTTTTCGGGCTCATTGTTGCTGGGAGCCTGATCTTGTGGAAACTACTGTTTTAAAAAGTTATGGGGAGCTGGCAGCACATAAGACTTTTCCTCGAAGACTGACAGTATGCCGGCTTCATTTTAAAATTTGTATGGCATCAAAATTGAATTAAAATTTGTATGACTCTTGCGAGTCCCTTGGACTTTAAGACGATTAAAGCATTCAGCCCTAGAGGCAGGGGTGAAATCCAGCAGGTTCTGACAGGATCTGGAGAACCGGTAGCGGAAATTTTTAGTTTGGAGAACCGGTAGGAGAAATTTTGAGTAGGTTGGAGAACCGGCAAATGCCACCACTGGCTGGCCCCAGAGGGGGGTGGGAATGGAGATTTTGCAGTATCATTCCCCTGCCACACCCACCAAGCCACGCCCACAGAACAGGTAGTAAAAAAAATGAATTTCACCACTGCCTAGAGATCAACCCTGACTGCTCTTTAGAAGGCCAGACCCTGAAGATGAAACTCAAATACTTTGGCCACCTAATGAAAAGGAAGGACTCACTGTTTGACTTTGTTACTACCGAGGATATGGACAGGTTGTCAAAGAGACTTAAGGCTACCACATGTTTATTGGACTCGTGTCCCTCCTGGCTTGTATTGGCATCCTGGGAGACGACACGAGGCTGGCTCCAGGAGATTGTCAACGCCTCTTTGAGTGAGGGGTCCTTGCCTGCCGTCTTGAAAGAGGCGGTAGTGAGGCCCCTCCGCAAGAAGCCCTCCCTGGACCCATCATTATTGGAGAATTAGTCTCCAACCTCCGCTTTCTAGCGAAGGTTGTTGAGAGTGTGGTGGCCCAACAGTTTCCGCGACACTTGGAGGAAATTGATTATCTAGACTCGCGCCAGTCCGGCTTCCGACCAGGTCACAGCACCGAGACGGCATTGGTCGCGTTGGTTGATGATCTCTGGAGGGCACGGGATAGAGGTTGTTCCTCTATTCTTGTCCTGTTAGACCTCTCAGCGGCTTTTGATACCATCGACCATGGTATCCTATTGCACCGACTGGGGAGGTTGGGACTGGGAGGCACCATTTTACGGTGGTTCTCGTCCTACCTCTCTGGTTGGTCACAATATGTGTTGACAGGAGGGCAGAGGTCGACCTCGAGACCCCTCTCATGCGGGGTTCCTCAGGTGTCGGTCCTCTCGCCCCTTCTGTTCAACACATATATGAAGCTGCTGGGCGAGATCATCTGTGGTTTTGGGGTAGGATATCATCTGTACGCCGATGACACCCAGCTGTACATATCCACCCCAGACCACCCCAACGATGCCGCCGAGGTGCTGTCCCGGTGTTTGGAGGCCGTACGGATCTGGATGGGTAGTAACAAACTCAAACTCAACCCGTCCAAGACTGAGTGGCTGTGGTTTCCGGCACCCCGGTTCAGCCAGATTACTCCAACTCTGGCCATCGGGGGCGAAACACTGGCCCCCGTGGAGAGGGCGCGCAATTTGGGTGTCCTCCTGGAATCCCGGCTGTCTATGGAGGACCATGTGGCAGCCGTGGCCAGGGGGCGTTTCATCAGGTATGCCTGATGCGCCAATTGCGCCCCTTACTGGACCAGGCTGCCCTTCGCACAGTCACTCAAGCACTCGTGACATCCCGGCTCGACTACTGCAACGCTCTCTACATGGGGCTTCCCTTGAGGTGCACTCGAAAGCTACAGTTAGTCCAGAATGCAGCCGCGCAGGTAATAACGGGAGCTTCGAGATACTCCCATATAACACCAATCCTGCGCGAGCTGCACTGCCTTCCTGTGGTCTTTCGGGTGCGCTTCAAGGTTCTGACGACCATCTTTAAATCGCTCCATGGCTCGGGGCCTAGTTATATGCGAGACCGTCTCCTGCCCCATAGATCCCTACGGCCGATCCGCTCCCACAGAGAGGGCCTTCTCAGGGTGCCGTCGGCCGGGCAATGCCGTCTGGCGACACCCAGGGGAAGAGCCTTCTCTGTGGCAGGCCCTGCCCTTTGGAACGACCTTCTCCCTGAACTTCGTACCATCTCGGACCTCCGCCTCTTCCGCCAGTGTCTAAAGATACATCTTTTTCAGCAAGCCAGCCTAGCCTAACCTCCCGCTGGGGCTATTTTAGATAGTTTTAAATTGGGGTTTTTAATTTGGTTTTTAGCATAGGATTGTTTCATGTAATTTAATATGCTTTTAAATTTTGTATATTCTGTTTTATATGTTTTTAAATTCCTGTGCGCCGCCCTGGGTCCTTCGTGGAGAAGGGCGGGATATAAATCGAATTAAAACTAAAACTAAACACTGGAGAAGTGCCTAATGCTGGGAAAGATTGAGGGCAAAAGAAGAAGGAGACAGAGAATGAGGTGGCTGGATGGAGTCACCAAAGCAGAAGGCATGAGCTTAAGTGGACTCCTGGAGGAACATTGTCCAGGGAGTTGCGATGGGTTGGATGCAACTAACAACAACAAAAATGGCATCACTTGAACGGAGAAGGTAATGGGCCTGGTTAGTGCATGGATGGAACAGCTCCAGTGAACCCCAGAACTGAAGGCTAGCTTGGCATGTTGAAAAGCTACTCAGGAAGAAAGCATTAGACTTGAAACTATTTCCATATGGCTTCCAAAAAGGCAACCAAGAGCACCAGTTTGGCCTAGTGCTCAAGGCTCCAGGTTAAAAGCCAGGAGACTAGAAGTTCTAGTCCTAATTTAGGCATTATGTTTTATATTATTGATTTTTATCGTTGCCTGTACACCGCCCTGAGTCCCGAAAGGGAGAAGGGCGGTATAAAAATCTAATAAATAATAATAATAATGATGATGATGATGATGATGATGATGATGATGATGATGATGATGATGAAGAAGAAGAAGAAGGCTGGGTGATCTTGGGCCAGTCAGTCTCAACCCAACTCACCTCACAGGGTTGCTATTGCTGGGAAAATAGGAGGAGGAAGAAGGATTAGGTATAGCAATAGCAATAGTACTTAGACTTATATACCGCTTCACAGTGCTTTACAGCCCCCTCTAAGCGGTTTACAGAGTCAGCCTATGCCCCCTCCCCAATCTGGGTCCTCATTTTACCCACCTTGGAAGGATGGAAGGCTGAGTCACCCTTGAACCTGGTGAGATTTGAACTGCTGAACTGCAGCTAGCAGTCAGCTGAAGTAGCCTGTAGTACTGCCCTCTAACCACTTTGCCACCTTGCAGGCATGCTTGCTGCTTTGAATTATTTCCAAAAATAATAAAGGCAGGGTACACAAATAAATATTAATAAACACATACTCTGTAATAAAATGTCCCAGCTACTTTTACTCAGATCCACATGGTGAGTTCAGGTGATCTGCCTACAGGTTAGCCTACTGTTTCCATAATAGTATTATCTCCCTTGAACTCAATCTTTCTCACATGTCTTAAATCTTGGCTTACCATTTCTGCATAATTCACATTACAATACTCTGGCTTGGTTTCCCCCCCCTCAAGGTCTGATTGCCCTCTAAATGTTCTTCAACATGCCATACAAATATATGGTAATACTCATTCCTTATGAAGTTCATTACTTTAGTGGAATACATCTAAAGTCAACATTCCATAAAACTATTCAAACATTCTAATAATAATAATAATAATTTAATTTTATAACCCGCTCTCTCTCCCCAAGGGGACTCGAGGCGGGGCACAGGCAATTAAAAATACAAAGAACAAACTGCAGAGTACAAACAACAGAATTAAAAGTAAATTAAATAATTCCTGCGCTAAAACCCATATACTAAACTAAAAATTACCCCTAAAAACCCCCTAACCTAAAAAGAGACTACCCAAGGCCGGCCAGGCGAAAAAAGTGAGTCTTTAATTTTAAGCGGAAGGAGCGGAGGTCCGTGGTTGTCCTAATATCGGGGGGAAGGTCGTTCCAGAGGGCTGGGCCCGCCACAGAGAAGGCCCTTCCCCTGGGCGTCGCCCGCTGACAAAGTCTAGTGGACGGCACCCGGAGCAGTCCCTCTCTGTGGGAGCGTATCGGCCGTGAGGATGTATGAGGCAGGATTCTATACTTAAACCCCAGATTCGTAGACCTGAAGCCAAGCAAGTTCTCTGTTAAATGCAATTTTACTTGGAATATTGGGTTATTGAGAGGCAGTGCAGATTGAAAGCCAAAAAATATGGATATGCTGCCTCACCTGATAAGGTATTTGGGAGAAAGCTGATTCTCTTTACTTAGACAAACGATCCTAGGAAAATACACATTTGAATGAAAGAGCCACCAACAGAGCACCCTCACCTGGCTTGAACATGTTGCTGTGCCATGCTGTCACCTCTAAGTCAAATATGTGTTTTCCTGGAATTGCACGTCTACCATGCAAACAGTGGAGATGTAGCTTCTTTAAGGAGGCATAAAAAGGTGTGCTGTGCACACTCATGCCTCCTCTTCCTTTTCAACTTTGGAACCAAAGTATTGCTCATCCCTATTTCTGATCTTCATTTGTCTGAGCTTTGGAGTAGTAAGCTACCAAAGATATTTACATGAAAGACAACCTGCTATGTGAAACAAAGCTGGTTGCTTCTCAGTTCATGCCTCTATAGGTAGTCCTCAACTTATAACCGGTCACTTAGTGACCATTTGAAGTTATGATGGACACCTCCAAAACTAGTTGTGACCCAGTTCCAAAATACCACTGACTATCCTCCCTCCCAGTCATATGACTATATTTGGGGCACTTGGCAACCAGTCTGCATTATGGACACATGCAGTATCTTATGGTCACGGAACCACAATTGATAATGTTTTTGCCAAAAACAAATGTTTACTTCTGTTTTTTGGCAAAAAATCTCCCTTGGCAAACAATGGGTTTGCTTAACGACTGCAGTGTTTAATGACCACAGATTCATTTAGCAGCCATGGTGATTTGCTTAATGACTGTCACAAAAAAGCTGTAAATCAGGTTGGTTACATCAGGGGTCTCCAACCTTTGCAACTTTAAGTCTGAAGGACTTCAGCTCCCAGAATTCTGGGAGCTGAAGTCCTTCAGACTTAAAGTTGCAAAGGTTGGAGACCCCTGGGTTACATGATAACCTACTGTATGATTATAAATGGGTAGGCTTCATTATCACTGTAAGTTGAGGACTACCTGTATTTCTCAATACTGATACACAACCATGGCTGCCTCACTTTATTCTTCTGCTTTCAGTAACATCCTTTTCTTGGGCAGCATTTCTCAACCTCTGGCTTCTGTTGTGTAAACCATTCATTTGCTTTTGTACGAAAATATATTTGAGAGGAAGTGAAAGCAAAAGGAAGATGAAAATGAGAGAAACAGTTTGAAACAGAAACTTTTTGATAACGTCTTATCTTCTCAAAGATTCTTCCTAACTGCAATCCCTTTGGGATGATCAACTCTTACCTGCTTGGGAATGGACTCAAAAGGAAAGGTGCTCTGTCCTTCATTCATTTCCTGAAAAAAATCTTCCAAAAATACCAAGTTATAATAGATGTGGTCCAAATGCCGCAGTTTCTTAATTTAATAAACCCACAGTGGACCGGACCATGTTTTGCTGAATTACACCAATTGGCTCACATAGCAACACACTGAAGTATAAAATACAGTAATCGCAATAGCTAAGTTTGTTCAACGCATTGAACCATCAAGAATACGACTGAAATTTAGTTCTTTGTGTCTTGCCAAAGAAGCCATTCAATGTCTTTCTTGCAAACTTTTTCAATAAAGGCTATGAAAAAAACATGGTAATTGTACTCAGAAGTAATCATAACAGTGGCTTTATTGTTGCCATTGTTATAAAATTATTATTTTTCTAATATGATCGCAATTGTATTTTTGGAAACTTTGCTTCTTTCAGCACGAGTAAGCACGGGCTGCATTTCCATAGTACTGCTGTTTCATCCCCGCTTCCTTCTGATTTCACAAAGCAAGGCAGTTGACTGCAGTGAGGCTATCCTGAAGCTGCATCCTATATTTTATCTTCCCATAGAACACATTTGGAGATGCAAAGAGGGGAAATGCCAGGGAAGTGGTGGGAATTACACCTCTTGGTTACATCGATAGAAGCTGTTTCATCAGCAGAAGATGGCACTTTCTCTATTTTCATTATATACTCTTCACCACCTTTTATAACTTGTTAGAAATGAAGCTAATAAATAATCAAAATAGATAAACGTAGAAAACATGACAGATGTATTGAGACTTCAATTCCCAGACTAATTATTTATAGGTTGCCATTCCAAAAATTTCATCCATTTTATTTTGCAACTGTAAGCTTTTGAGGCATTCCCATTGTTCAAATAAATATACTGTATGTATGTATGTATGTATGTGTATGAAAGTTGAAATCCATGCAAAAAGTAGAGTAGAGAACAATCAAGCTACTCATTTTCTTCAAAAAAACCTCAATCTGACATATTTTGTTCCTTAGATTATTAAAGAGGGTTTTTTCCCCTGAAATATTTGCGCCATGTCATAAATAAACCATAAATTACATTTTCTATTTAAGAAAATGCATTTAAGTATGAAACATCTCAAGATATTTGATAAACTAACATTATTTTATATCCTGCTAGATTATGAAAGCCAGAATGCAGAAAAATGCTTCAATGACTTGAATTGCATGCTAAAATGTATCAGTAATAAATATTTAATAAGGGAGAACCAGACTGAAAATATGTTTTATTTGCGATAGATTCACAGATATTATGTATCAGTGTATATAATGCATGAACTGGTGTAGATCAACTGCTCAGATCAGGTTATACAATTTATTATGTCAACTGCATAATTACAAATGTATAGACACTTGGTTGTTAGAAATCTATCCAGCTTATTACAAAAATATATATCTCAATCCATCATAGCCTCTATATATTGATTTTTATGAATGGGATAAAGCTGTAGACATTGAAAACCTATTTTCCCTTAGATTGCACCAAAGTCCTATTTACTTCTTCATTTTTATTAGCTAACATTTCAAAAATCCGATTGGTCCCTATAATATAAATTCCCAAAATATAATTCTCATTCTTATGAATTATTTGCAATCCGTATGGAAACTCCAGTGGTTTGATATACTGAGCTAAAAATCAGGATGTGAATAAGTATCATGCATTCAGCTTTTCATTTCTCTTTATGTGGATGAGACATCTAGCTATGACTCAGCACTTAAACATATTTTCTCATAAGGCATAATGGTAGGTTTATGTTCTTGCAAACAAACCCTGATTTCAGAGTGAATACATTCTGATATAAAGCCAATTTCCTGTTATAGCTTTCTTTTTTAAACCCTCAAGCTCTGTTCATACATTGTGAGTATGTAAACCATGATTACCAAGGTACCTAGATTCACAAACTATAGATAAATTCATTATGGTTTAATTTAATATGTGAACCTAGATAATGCGATGATAAAATATAACAGGTCAGGAAACATTGTCTAAGACTCTAAAATTTGTTGAAAATGAAAGGGGTATAGCTAGTGGATAGGAAAGTTGGAAAATTGCCGGTGTGAGCATTCTCATGAAATATATTCAGCTGTGGAGTTAATAATAATAATAATAATAATTTATTATATTTATAAACCGCCCCCTCTCCCCGAAGGGACTCGGGGCGGTGTACAGGAAAATTAAAAACCAACTAAAAACATACAATACGCACAAATTTAAAAAACGAATTAAACTACCCTGTACAAAATTTTAAAACCATTAAAATTACCACCCATTAAAACCCAATACACAATTTGAGAAAACAGACTGGGGCGAGGAGCATAGATTAGGCCAAGCCGGCCTGATGAAACAAATAAGTTTTTACTTTTTGGCGGAAGGCGCGGAGGTCCGTAGTCGTTCTAATATCCGGGGGTAGGTCGTTCCAGAGAGTCGGGCCCATCACAGAGAAGGCCCTTCCCCTGGGCGTCGCCCGCTGGCACTGCCTAGTGGACGGCACCCGGAGAAGTCCCTCTCTGTGTGAGCGAATCGGCCGGAGGGATGTATGGGGCAGGATACGATCCCGCAAATAACTAGGTCCTGTGCCATGGAGCGCTTTAAAGATGATAATCAACACCTTGAAACGCACCCGAAAGACCACAGGAAGCCAGGAAGTTCTTAGTTCTCTCTTAGTTTGGTTGTTTTCTTAAAGACATTTCATTATACAACTGGGTAAGATCATCAGAACCAAACTAGGTAACATCATCAGTGCACTGATCATCACTGATCATCATTGCACTGATTACGTGACCTAGTTTCTGACGACCATCTTTAAAGCGCTCCATGGCTCAGGGCCTAGTTATATGCGAGACCGTCTCCTGCCCCATACATCCCTTCGGCCGATCCGCTCCCACAGAGAGGGCCTTCTCAGGGTGCCGTCGGCCGGGCAATGCCGTCTGGCGACACCCAGGGGAAGAGCCTTCTCTGTGGCGGGCACTGCCCTTTGGAACGATCTACCCCCTGAATTGCGTACCATCTTGGATCTCCGCCTCTTCCGCCAGTGTCTAAAGACACATCTTTTTCAGCAAGCCGGCCTAGCCTAACCTCCCGTTGGGACTATTTTAGATAGTTTTAAATTGGGGATTTTAATTTGGATTTTAGCATAGGATTATAATTTAATATGTTTTTAAATTCTGTATTTATTGTTTTGTATGTTTTTAAATTCCTGTGCGCCACCCTGGGTCCTTTGTGGAGAAGGGCGGGATATAAATGTGATTAAAATAAAATAAATAAATAAATAAATAAATAGTTTGGTAACGAAATGTCTGCAGAAAAACCACCAAGCTTAGAGAGCATCAAGGACCCCACAGTTCAACTCTGAACTATATATACTCTCTTCTATCCATATATTCAGCCCCTTATTGGAATATTACTCAACTTGACCTAGTGCAAGGCTGTCAAACTCACGGCCCATGGGCTGAATGCATGACGCGCTGGCCCCACCCCCAGTTTAGCAAGGGGGGGGGAGTCATGACACATCATATGATGTCACCGTGACAACACAAGTTTGACACCTCTGACCTAGTGCCTCAGAACATCAAGCTAGTGAGGTATACATGGAGACTGGAACTGCCTCCCTCTTTTGATATCAGGATATCAAAGGAAATTTGTTTTGAGATGTGCAATCCAATAGAATCTAAACTGTTCAACAAATCTGGATTCTATACGCACCTGAATAGCTAAGTTCCATTTTGGGAAATAAAACAAGCTATACATTTAAGTCAGACTGGACCATATTGTTATCTTATTCTTCATTTTTGTTTGCTGTTGTCACGCAAAGTCTTTGGAATGAGTGTGCGTTCTAAGCATTAATAGGTTAAATAGGTAAGTGAGTGAATAAATATACAAGAAATCATTGCTCCCATGATTTCTAGCAAGACAGCAATGTGCAATTCCCCAGATGCTGATGCTGCTTTGCAACTCCCACCCTATATTAACATCACATTATGTAGGACTTATAGGAATTGGCATTCAACAATAGCTAGAAGGCTGCCTGTTGCCAATCTTTGATTGATCGGTTTGATGAATCAGAAATGATTGAAGAATTAGTTATTACAAAACAGCGGAACCCATTTGAAATGACATTGGGGAGGGCAGTTATCTTAGAAAAAAATATAAGAAAATGGAGAAGATACACACAGCAAGTTATTGTAAGATGCATCACAGTATCAAGAATGTGCTGAAATAAAAATGTAACGAGTTTGTTCAAAACTGCTAATCTCCAAAAGTACTGCACCGATCGCTTCCAAACTTTAACACAACGTTCCTTTCAAGTACGGCACCAATGATATATATAGATTGTGTAGATGTCACACCTGTGCCAGGTACACGCAATGGAAATGTAAAAAATTGTAAAAAAGGTAGGTAGATGAATACAGAGAGAGCAGTGGGCCACAGGTATTATGACATAAGATACTCTGTCCATAAGATTCAAGGAGATATACAGCAGGTATGTAGGTAGGCAGCTATAGGGATAGACAGAGGGAGGGAGAAATGCGGTAGGTAGGTAGGTAGAGGGATAGAGAGAGGGAGAAATACAGTAGGTAGGTAGGTAGATAGGTAGGTAGAGGGATAGAAAGAGGGAGAAATACAGTAGGTAGGTAGGTAGGTAGGTGGAGAGAGGGAGAAATACAGTAGGTAGGTAGGTAGGTAGAGGGATAGAGAGAGGGAGAAATACAGTAGGTAGGTAGGTAGGTAGGTAGGTAGGTAGGTAGAGGGATAGAGAGAGGGAGAAATACAATAGGTAGGTAGGTAGGTAGAGGGAGAGAGGGAGAAATACAGTAGGTAGGTAGGTATGTAGGTAAAGGGAGAGAGGGAGAAATACAGAAGGTAGGAAGGTAGGTAGGTAGGTAGAGAGATAGAGAGAGGGAGAAATACAATAGGTAGGTAGGTAGGTAGAGGGATAGAGAGAGGGAGAAATACAGTAGGTAGGTAGGTAAAGGGAGAGAGGGAGAAATACAGTAGGTAGGTAGGTTGGGGGTTATACAGTGGTTGTGCGTACGTGTTTGTGTGTCCAGGTGTAGATCTACACACAAATTGGTTGGCCATTTAACCAGACTGAGCCACAGCAACGCGGGGCCGGGAACGGCTAGTAATAAATATTGGCAGCAGGAGGCACTTCCAAACAACAGCGCTATTCTGATCAGTACTCACCACGAACACCCACAGATCAGATAACTGTACAAATGACACCCCTGATATCCCCTCTCCAATTTGGGGAAAAGCAACGGCAATAGAAAGAGAGCTATTTCTTAATATGTTTTGATTGTTCAAACTGCTAGTACTAGGAAAGTTGGGCTGTGCCTTAACTACAGCTCAGTTGCTTCTTAGTGAATCATTCATGCTGCATCACCAGGGTATGACAATCTGCAGAGAAACCCAAATGAGCATTGTGAGCATGCCAGCCTCAGCAGCTGCACATGGTGCAAGCACAGAAACACAGCAGAATGCAACAAAAATGTGCTGCCTTTTTTTTTCTTTGACGGTGAGGAAAGGGGGTGTTTCATGACCCAAATAGACAACATCATCAGCATGTTGGTGGGGCTATCTACCTGTTTCCATATAGAACTTGCCCTGCAAGATTTGCTAGGGTTATGCTTTCCTCCCTAGTGTTTCGAGCATTGTTTTCTCTCTGTTTGTTTTGTATTGATCCTGGCTTATCTCAATATTGGTTGTGGGAAGTGATGGGTTCTGTTCTTTTTATTTCCTCTTTCTGTTTTTTTTAAAAATTGCTTATTTTGAATAGCATCTAAATGTGGTTTATTTCTCTGTGTCTGTGTATGGATGATTGGTCTGAATGCCAAGCTTCTACAAATTCCCTGGCTGTGGTATTTTGAGATTTGGCTTAATCTAAAATGCTAATCGTTTTCCTGTGGAAACTGTGATTAGGTCCCTCCATGTGTTGTGAGATTAAGATGTCTGTCTTCTGACAGGTATTCTGTGTTCATGGATGTGCTCTGCTAGTTTTTCTACCTGTCTGTCCTATATAGTGGCTATTGCAGTCCTTGTTCTCCTTGTTCTAGATTACTGTTGTTTTTAATTCTTTGGGCTATTGGGTCTTTTAGTTTGCTTAAGATGTTTTGGAGGGCTTCCAGGGAATATGTTTGTACAATATGATAAATATATCATACATCTATGTCTCGAGGGAGATCTATATAAGAAAGTCTTCAGGTTGGCACAACATAACTCTGGAGTGCGTTTTAGGTGTACCCATGCTGATCATCCCCTTTTCCCAAAAATATGTTGGAGGAAAAGGCTATTAGACCTTAAGTACTTTTGAAAGTGCTCACAGAACTCCTTTGAATTGTTCAGACAACACTGTTTCTCCTTACAACTCCGTTTGCTTAGTTAAGGTTCTTGACAAATGAGATGTTCTTTTGTGCCACAGATAATGGGAAGAAAATGTCACAGCCGTCAAGGAGCAGGCTAGCATAGGACATCTGCTTCACCTTGGCACCTAGAATAGAGCCATGCTAGGGCCATGAGGATCATTGGGAGGATCAAGACAATGGACATTCACCTAGCTAGCAATTGCAGAATCTTATGGCCTGATTGTTCCCCGAAGAATGGAGGCCGTTAGGAGATAAGCTATTTAATGCAGCATTCAAGCAAGAAAACAGGGAGCTTCTTTTTATTGGCGATGTCACTGCAGTGAAACATGCTTCAGGAATCGCCTCCTTGAGACAACTCCAAGGCTCCAATAAGACTATGGACTTTCCGATTTAAAATTAGCTTCACCAGCCAGTGTGGACGTGGGAAAGACCAATGATACCTGCCCTGGGTCCTTCGTGGAGAAGGGCGGGATATAAATATGATTAAAAAAAAAAGATACAAAAATGTGGTATATGTGAAAAAGTGTTATTTTTTTTGGAGAGGTGAACAAAATGGTTCCCAATTAATGTGCATGAAGCCTAGCTGAGATTCTAGGAATCTAAATATATCTTTATTTATTTATTTATTTGGATTTATTGACCGCCCCCTCTCTCCGAAGAGACTCGGGGCGGTGTACAGAAATTTAAGAACATATACATATAACAAATTATAAATAATTAAAACTAAATTAAATGTTTTACCCTGTGTTAAAAAGTACCTTGTTTAAATTTATATCATAAAAACCCGATTGGTAATATTTACTAAAACTAGGCTGGTACGGTAGGTTAGGCCAGGCCGGCCTGCTGGAAAAGATGAGTCTTTAATTGTTGACGGAAGGAGCGGAGGTCCGTGATAGATCTACGTTCGGGGGATAGGTCATTCCAGAGGGTTGGGCCCGCCATAGAGAAGGCCCTTCCCCTGGATGCCGCCTGTTGGCATTGCCAGGTGGACAGCACCCGGAGAAGTCCCTCTCTGTGTGAGCGAATCGGTCGAAGGGATGTGTGGGGTAGGATACGATCACGCAGATAAGGAATGGAATTAGGCTGTGGAAGTCTTATCTAGCCTCTTTTTATGGGAAACTACACAGAATTTCTAAGTAAATCAATTTTTACAACAAGACTGTCATGGTTGGCTTGCTATGAAAACCCCGCTCCCAACCAGACAGCCGCAATGGGAGGGGAGAGGGAAAGCACTGGTATACAGAGGGAAGTATTGGGGCAAAGGAATGCAATGCAAGTGTGCTGACTTGAAGCCTGAGACAAATCTAGCACTCCAAGGTCATTCATTGGCTGGGAAAGTCTGAGGCGGAGAGACCATTTCCAAAACAAAGCAAATGTACCAGTTGGCTAGGCTAATGGACAATGGGAGGACCAGAGTAAAAGGGAAAGTTTTCCTATGCTATTTGTGCGCGAAACTGTTAGCATTGGCATTTCTACTTCGGTACCCCTATGAAATCTTCAGTAAAGTTCTACTCTTGGTAACAAGATGTCCCAGGACTTGGCTTTGCTGGTTTAGCCAGTGAGAGGGTTGACATAAACCATCACATAAATATAAAAAGAAGGGGCATGCCTATCTCTGAAACGTACACAATCTGATAGCGATAGTGTCAAGAATATTGTCACTTTGATTGCTGAAAAGAAGAAATTTGTTGCCCAAAGTCAAAGCAGCCTTCTCCCAATTTTATATGTTCCAGGTGTGTTAGGGCAGGGATCGCCAACCTTTTAGACCTCAGGGACCACTAAATTCATAATTTTAAATCTTGTGGATCACTAATGTGAATTTTTTTAAAAAAAAGATAAATAGTATTTAGTTTAATATAAAAAATGAAAATAATTTTTCTTCAGACCACCTAAATTTTCTCACGGACCACTGGTTGGTGACCGCTATGTTAGGACAATCAGTTTGTGAACCATCTCTATGACTACTATCAAACTGCCATAGAGAAGAGCATTCCAAACATTCTTGTGGTCAAAAAGGAATCTCAAACTGGCCTGTGAATGCGCATGTCTAAACTACCATCTCTCATTGGCTGTGATTTATGGCGAAGGCTGAGGGGAGGACAGTAATGAGGACAAAGTTCAGAAGCAGATAAAGAAAGCAAAAAAGATGTCTGCAACGAAAAAATGCCAGGACATTAATCCTAATAAATGATTGGATTTCTTATGGACCTTGTCTCGAGGCTTGTAAATTTGTTAGGTTTTCTCCTGGGAACTTGACAGCTTCCCAAAACTATTCCACCAGCCTATTTGGAAAAGACTGGCCTATTCCTTAGCAAGCACGGCAAAGTTTATTCTTGTCTTTTATTGCCCACTTCACAACACTAAGGAAATATATTTGTGGTTTTCAATCATGAAGTGCAACATTGATTGTGCAAGTGACAGTTGATTGTAGTAGCACTGCAGTCTTTCGGATTGAACTCCTGGAAGCTGTCGTCAGTTCACTCCCTAAATTATTCTCCTGTAGCAGTGATGGTAAACCTTTTCGGCACCCAGTGCCGAAAAGGGAGTGCGTGCGTGCATGCGCTCGTCAGGGCCACAGCAACCCAGAAGAGGTGCTAGCCACGGAGCCTGCTCATGCTGAAAAATGAACTTCAGGTTTCCGGTGCGCGCATGCACCCTGGCCAGCTTGTCTTCCGGTTACTGGCGTGCATGACGATCAACCGGCCAGTGTGCATGTTCACACCGGAAAATGGAAGACCAACACTTCCAGTTCCTGGCATGCCACATGCACAAAGGCCAGCTGATCATCACACACGGATGTGTGCCAGAAACCCAGAAGATGAACGGCTGTTGCTGCACATGCCAAGCCACATGGCTCCGTGTGCCATTTTGGGCAAACGTGCCATAGGTTCGCCATCACTGTCTTATAGTTCAGGAAGAACCTTGTTCTTATATACTTACAAAAGAACCTCCTCAAAGAACAAGCTAAATTATCCTGTTTCTTGGGGACCTTGGATTTTTTCCATGCCATTAGACAAGGAAAGGTTTCCTATACCAGGAATACAACAAGCCTGCCATTACTTAATAATCTTTCCAAGGTCATTTTAAGTTGAAGTTCCAAGACATCAAAATGTGCCAGACCAACCAGTAAGTCCTGAGCATTTGGAATTTCATAAGCAAATCTTGAGCACCTCTCATAAAAACATTGGCAAGGTGGACATACATAAAATGCCATTTACAAAGAAGCAAACTATGGAACTAGTTCCTCAATCCCCTCTTCACTCAAATGTTTTCTACTGCCAACCTCCCTTTTTTGTCGGTAAATTACTAAATAAAAGGTTTAAACTGCTAAATCCATGGATCAAAAAGCTGTCTGTCTATCTCCACTCTGTCTATCTGTCTCCACTCCCTCCCATCTCCCTATCTCATTTTTATTAAAGATATTTTTTAAAAGGAAGATCAAAAACTAATACAGACTAATAGAAAATAAGAAAAATAAAACAAAGAAAAAGTTAAAAGTGCAAGAAAGAGAAAAGAGTAAAACAGAATAGAAAAAAAAATACAAAGAAGTAGTTTCCAAACCTCTTTAACAGTGGCTGAAAGTACAATTATAAATATAGTTTTTTCTCTATTTTCTCTCTTCTTTTATAATCTATCCTGCCTCATCATCAAACCCATACATTATAAGTTTACATTTTTCTGTTTCATGTAATAAGTCCATAAGAGTTTCTAGTCAACAATAATCATAGATATTGTATTTTGTCTTATCAAAGAAGTCAATTTAGCCATTTTAGCAAGTTCCATCCTCTTCATAAACCTCCTCCTTTGTGAGTAATACTGACTCTTTCCGTTTTTATACACACAATAATCTCGCTGCAGTTATCATGCTCAAAAACAAAGTTGCATAACTTTTTCCAACTGTTTGTTCAACAACCCAAAAGGAAAAGCTTTGTTCTCAGTTGTGTATTCATCTTTAAATTCCTCTGAATTTTTTTATTTATTTATCAAATTTCAACAGTGCCCATCTCAACTAAGAGACTGAACGGCTTATAAATCAAAAATGTAAAAAGCAACATAATAAAAAAACCACAATACTAAAACACAGTTCAAAAGTGAAAAAACTACAAAGGTTAAAAATTTTATAAAAGATGGAGGGAACACCCTGAAGCCACTATCTCCAAGGTTGTATGCCACCCAGGGGTGGGCTCCTGGGGGTTCAGGAGAACCTCTAGCTAAGATTCTGTGCAGTTCGGAGAACCCCCAAATCCCACTCCTGGGTGACCCTGCCCTCCGCCCGTCCCAGGAAACCCTAAGTGGCCCGTTTTAGATGCAGGTAAGTGCAGGGCATGTGTGGAGGCTCGGGTAGGATGAAAAACAGGCCCACGGGAAATTGGCGAAGGACCTCCAGAGGGCCTCCGGAGCGGCGGTTTTCATCCTCCCGGAGGATCAAGGAAAGCCTCCAAAGTCCGAGGAGGGCAAAAACACCCCTCTGGTGTGGTGCAGGAGGCTGACTAGGCCATGCCCACCATAGCCACACCCTCAAAGTAACTGGGGAGAGAACCCCTTGTTAAAAATTTTGAAGGCCACCCCTGATGCCACCCCATGCCAGATTGAAGAGCCAGCTCCTGGCACTTTTCCAGGAGGCCAGGAGAGTGGGGGCCCACCGTGTCACCCCTGAGGGCAAGATATTCCATGAGGCAAAGGCAACAGCAGAGAAGGCTCTCTTCCATATTATGTATTTGAATCCAGAATTTTCTAGGTGTTTTTTTTTACACAACTACCAGACATGATAAAATGTCCCTTCTTGTTTTTCACATTTCCCACATAAATTACAGGTAGTCCTCAACTTACAACAGTTCATTTAGTGAACGTTCAAATGTGTCACTTAACAACAGAAATCTTGGGCTCAATTGTGGTCATAAGACTACCTGTATATTTCACAGTATAAATTTCAACCTTTCAGTCACATATTTTCCCATTGCTCCATCTGTATATTATAACCAAAAATTTTAGCCCGCTTTATCATATAGTCTTTCACTTGTTCTGTTTTAAATGTCAATAAAAATGTATACATTTTAGCAGTTACGTAGTCATCATTTGTACACAGCTCTGAAATTGAAATGGAGTTCCATTCAGTGGTGGGATCCAGAGGTGGGTTGCTGCCGGTTCGGCCCGGATTGGGCGAACCTGTAATAGCGGCGGCAGGAGGCTCCATCCATCCGCCCAGACGCTTCTGTGCATGCGAGTGAACTGATAGTAAAAATAATATAAACCCGCCACTGGTGGGATCATGCCGGTTTAACAACCTGTTCAGTGACTGCATGCTTTGTACCTGACACGCGCTCCGCGTGTGTGCACAGTTTTAACAAAACTTACCTTCCATGTTACTTCTAGGGAGTAACACAGCTGAGGCGCAGCAATCCGCTCTGCCATACAAATCAGCTGAGAGGATATAGGTAAGTAAAGCACACCGGTAAGTGGAGAGGCCCACCTGATGTTGGAGCTACTGGTTCACTCAAACTCATCCGAACCGGCTGAATGCCACCCCGTTACATTATGACCTAACGTGATGTATAAATCCAACATCAGGTCTGATTTAGCCCTAAGGTGTTTTAGATTCAGAATGATCTGTGAGGCTCCCAGTGAGATATTGCTTTCTTTTATCTTAATAATAATAATAATAATAATAATAATAATAATAATAATAATAATAATAATAATAATAATAATAATAATAATTTTTTTTTCTAGACCGCCCCCTCTTCCCGAAGGGACTCGGGGCGGTGTACAGGTAAAATTAAAAATTATCACAATCAACAATACATATAAACTAAAACCGAATTAAATAACCCTCTGTACAAATTTATAAAAATTAAAAACGTAACCTTAAAACCGAATAAAATAATTTAAAATTACAAACTGAGGGAAGCATGGAACTAGGCCAGGCCGGCTAGATGAAACAGGTGGGTTTTGAGTTTCTGGCGGAAGGAGCGGAGGTCCGTGGTCGTTCTAATGTCAGGGGGAAGGTCATTCCAAAGGGTCGGGCCCATCACAGAGAAGGCCCTTCCCCTGGGCGTCGCCCGCTGGCATTGCCTAGTGGGCGGCACCCGGAGAAGTCTCTCTCTGTGAGAGCGAATCGGCCAAAGGGATGTATGGGGCAGGATACGATCCCACAAATAATTAGGTCTTGTGCCATGGAGCGCTTTAAAGATGATAACCAACACCTTGAAACGCACCCGAAAGGCCACAGGCAGCCAGTGCAGCCCGCGCAGGAGCGGTGTTATGTGGGAGTATCTAGTGACTCCCAAAACTGCCCGCGCGGCCGCATTTTGGACCAGCTGCAGCCTTCATGTGCATCTCAAGGGCAGCCCCATGTAGAGAGCGTTACAGTAGTCTATTTATTCCCCTCAGGCAGGAATTGCAGGTTTCAGAAGCAACAGAAACTTTGCAAAATCTTGTTCGGCTGAAAAAAGATTGATCCTGGTTGGTTTGTGTTAGGTAACCACAGTAAAAATAGATAAACCGTTTCCCAAGCTTGGACTGGACAGGAAATTGCAGTTTTGATTGAAACCCCAAAATAGAAGCTTTCAACCAATTCCTCCTCTTCTGTCTGGAGGAAGGGAGGGAGGAGAAACTGTACAAGCTGAGATTTACTCCCATGTGTTGGCATCTTTGAACTGGGCTACAGAGTAAAAAGATCCCCTTGTCTGACACGCTCTGTATTTTTCTTACAGCTGCTCTTACTAATATGGAAAAGAAAGCACTACGTTGCCCAGTTTCTCATTTCGCTTCTAAAATAAATACCGCATACCAAGGTGTATGGATGTACTGCATATGCAGAATTCAATAAAACACAAAGCTGCCCCCAAGTTACGTTAGCTTTTCACCAGCGTGAACAATCATTCATTGGATTTGCCTGAAATATGAATCAAATGGGCTGAAGAAAATCCCCACTGAGTACTTTACTTTACCTCAACACCATACTTAGGGGTGTACTTCAGGTCTATAAAATTGCTTTACACAGTGGAGTCTTACTATACTGCTGGACCGCCTCCACAGACATGTAGTAAAATATACAATATGGTCACCAGGAGGATAAAATAAAGTGTAAAAGGGGGGCAAGGGGATAGATCATCTTTTAAAAAAGAGTGCCTTAATTATTTTTACAAATGATTCATCCGACGTTGCAAGAACAGAAAAAGAAGGCGGTGATGTGATTCAGACAGCTGTTTGTATTTATTTAGATGAATAAATTAAAGCAGAAACACATAATCAGGAGGACGATATCATCTCTGTCTTTGGTTTTATATCCATGTTCCTTATTTAGTATTGGGTTGAATGCAGCAGGCCGAATTTAGTTTCCAGGCAGTTGTCTGAAATTGGAGGCTTTTGTAACAGGAAACTAAATGAGGACCTACATGTGAGGTTAGATGAAAGTGAGCATTTAAGAAACAAATATAAAAAATTGACTACCAAATGGTCTCTGGAACAATTCTTTGCACACCTGTCTCCTGACAATTAATATAATAATAATAATATTTAATTTATAGACCGCTTCCTCTCCCCAAAGGGACTCGGAGCGGTGCACAGGGGAATTAAAAAATACAGACATAAAAATACATATAGATAAAATAGAAAATTAAACAATTTATCCCTGCGCTAAAAACCCACAATACTAAAAAGCTAAACCCCTTAAAAACCCAATTAATAAACGGAAGACATCCGTTTAATAATTAATAATAATTAATTAATTAATTAATTAATAATTAATTAATTAATGGAATTCATCTTTCCCCTTGGGAATAATAATAATAATAATAATAATAATAATAATAATAATAATAATAATAATAATAATAATAATAATAATAATAATAATAATAATAATAATTTATAACCCGCTCTCTCTCCCCGAAGGGACTCGAGGAGATTATTGTAGTAGCAATAGCACTTAAGACTTATATATTGCTTTACAGCCCTCTCTAAGCGTTTTACAGAGTCAGCATATGGCCCCCAACAATCTGGGTCCTCATTTTACCCACCTCGGAAGCATGGGTCAACCTTGAGCCGTCAAAATCGAACTCCAGGCTGTGGGCAGAGGCAACCTGCAATACAGCACTGCATTCTATCCACTGCACTACCAACGGCTCTTATGAGATGCCTTTCTTCAAAGCTCTCTGTCTATAGCTTTGCCTACTAGTTTTCTTGGTGCTAGGGTGGTTGTAGAAGCAGGGCCACTCACACCTTGGCAGTCCCTATGGCAGGAGTGCTGCTTAAATCTGGTCCATGGGCCTGGAAATATCAAACAACCAGCCCACTGTGCCTCTGTCAGCCAAAACAGGCCATGTGTGTATGTGTGTGTGTGTGTATGTGTGTGTGTCCATATGGCCCATTTTTGGCCTCCCCAGCCTCCTGCAGCACTCTTCTGGCCAAAAACAGGCCACACATTTTCGGCCGGCAGAATGCTGCAGGAGGTTGGGGAGGCCAAAAACAGGCTATGCGGGGGACCTCGGGAGGCCTCCGTGCACCCTATTTTGGCCAGAAAATGGTTGCAGGAGGCCATTCAGACCGAAAACAGGGCACAGGGGGCTGTGTGCAGCCAACCCCCGCACCCCATTTTGGCTGGCAGGGTGCTGCAGCAGGTGTCTGTCCTGTCTCTCCCCTCCTCCGTTCCATGCCCCCCACTGGCATGCCCCCCCCCCACACAAAACCAGGCCTTCAAGTCCAGTAGATGTTTACGTACTGATGGTTTCTTCCTGATAGCAACCTTAATTCCAGTGAGGAAGAAGCTGCCTCTAGAGTGGGCTTCTAAAGCAGAGCTGCATGGCCTAGGCTGCAATAATTTGGAAACCATCCCGCAGTCTTGAGGCCTGTTGAGTTTTGCAACCCAGATCCGATCACCTTACTCTTTTTTTTTTTGGTCCCTTTTGTGCTGAGTCTCTTCCGAGTTTATGCTCCGTGCTTCACTCTTCAGAAGAGTCCATGTGCCTGTCAGGAGCCCTATAGGCACTCTCTTCTGGCTGTTGAGTATTATGTGTGGCCAGAGGGCCGCCCACTCATATTCAGCCCAAAGTCTTCCAAGTACAAGAATAGCTGTGCACAATTAGGATTAGTCTGGGATGAGAACACAGTATGGTTTTATTTAGCATGATGAAATTGCTCTTGGCTTTTTTCCCCTGTCCAACAAAACTGACATTGCATTTTGTTGTGGCTGCTGTTGCAGTGCCCAGCATTTGCAATCCTTCTTGGTTGCTTCCTACCTAAATCATGAGCAATACCCACCTTTGTGTTAAGCTGCATCAAGCACTGCATTAGTGAAAATTTGGGTGTGTGTGTGTTAGGATAATCATCCTGATGTTGGGTTGACAATATATATAAGCCAGGATTCTTAACTTTAAGGACTATGTGGAATCTGATTGGCTGTGCTTCCCAGCTCAATCATAAAAGGCAGCTGTAAACACAGTTCATTCCCTTTTGCTTTCCTTTGCTTCCTGAATGCCACTGAGGGAGAAGCTGAACCTGTGGGAGATATGTGATGATTGAGAAAAGAGTTACATACCAAACCAGACTGACACGGCTAAAACCTTTATCCAACTTTATTTGCCATAATCTGTTAAACATTATGTTTTTCCACTATACCAGTCCTTTGAAAATTGAAGCATAGGCACAATTATGCCAATTATTTCTCATTCTCTCAACCCAGCAATTCAGCGCACACCTCAAAAAAAAAAAAAAGAATTTGTAGGAGTTAAAGTGAAAGCTTCTCCTTACCATCTTCACAAACTAATATTCAGTATATAATAACTTCGAATGAGTCTGAAAAAATACTATGATACGAATGATATAATATTTATATCCTTTCATATCCAGGTATTTGGTGGGGCAAGTGAATATCAATAGAAACACACCTGATAATCCCATCCCTTAAACTAATCTACAATCAGTTTATATTTAATCTCCTGAAATTTCAACAGCTGATGACTGGTACATGTAATTTACCTGTATTTTTTGGACTATAAGACGCACCGGAGTATAAGATGCACCATGATTTTGAAGAGGTAAATTTTTTTAAAAAAGGTTTTGCATTCAGCAGGTCTCCCGAACCCTCTGCATGCCTCATTTTTTGTGAAAAATGGGGCATGCCGAGATTTTGAGAGACCTACAAAGTGCTCCTGGGGGCTGAGGTGGAAGAGAAATGAGCAAAAAATGGGCCATTTTTTGCGGAAACATGCCTCTTTTTCACCCCCAAAACCAGGCATGCATAGGTTTTGGGAGGCTTGTAGAGTGCTCCTGGGGCAGTGGTGGGTTTCTGCAGGCTCGCACCTACTCGCGAGAGCCGGTTGGTGAAATTTAGAGAACCGGTGAGAGGGGGTTCCACCAGCGTACCTTGAAGTAAATCTGGCCCACCGCTGCCAGTGACCCAACGGGAAGGAAAGGAAGGAAGGAAAGGAAGGAAGGAAGAAAAGAAAGAAAGAAAGAAAGAAAGAAAGAAAGAAAGAAAGAAAGAAAGAAAGAAAGAAAGAAAGAAAGAAAGAAAGAAAGAAAGAATGAATTTATCATCACAATTGAGTCCAAAATTTTGGTTGCTAAGCAAGAGCGTTGTTAAATGAGTTTCACCACATTTTAAAAGGTGGCCACTCCCACCCTGTCACATGACTGCCAAGCCACGCCCACAAAATAGGCCACACCTACAGAATAGGTTCTAAAAAATTTGAAACCCACCACTGTCCTGGGGGCTGGGGGTTAAAAATAAGCAAAAAAAACCAGCCCGCTTTTTGCTTGTTGCCCTCCCCAGCCCCCAGGAACACTTTGCAGGTCTCCCAAACCCTCTGCACGTCCATTTTTGCAAAGGGGGTGGGGCTTCAGGAGGCCAAAAATGCTGTATTCAGTGTATAAAATGCACTCAGATTTTCATCCTCTTTTTTGGGGGGGGAAAGGTGTTTCTTATAATCTGAGAAATACAGTAAATATTTCACAAAGTCATCGCACAGAAAAATTTGAAATTTTCTCCTCATAGGTTTCTGGTGTGCGACAATAAATTACAAGAGGCATCAGTTGTAACAAATAATTTGGGGTTGCTTTGATCAATCATCATGAATAGTATTTTAAATGGGAAAATGCCTCTTAGGCACTTGCATTGCCATTTGTGAGCCATATTGTGTGGCAAATTTCTGATCAAACATCTGTATTAAGCCAATCTTCCATTAAGATTTCCCAAAGCACAGATCCTATATGTATCTGTCGCTATTATTTAAAACACGGCACGTCAAAATAAGGCAGCAATGACTAATTAATTGACACAACACTACATTTCTTGACAGTGGATTAAAAAAAAAAAAGAATACATGGCTTTGTTGCAGGCTTCATTATGCAACCCACAAGAGGCAACACTGCAGTGAAATTTTGTTTTTGCTGTTGTAAACAAGGACCCAAACCTGCCACCCTCTTGCAATTGTGTTGTAATTTAAGAGATTATCCCATGGAACCATTGATCTACAAAGCATGGCAGTTGTCATGCTATCTTTTTAAACAGCTAAATTACATCGATCAGGCAAATAAAAAGATTCAATTCCTAATTTGCCATAGTTCTAACAGAGAAGTCTGAAAAGCATGTAACTCATGCTTTTGAGAACTCCAGAGATGTCAGGTTGACTATTGAAGGAAATAGAATACTGGGGTAAGGTTATCCTTGTTCTTAACAGAGCAAAGTCATTCTTAATAACATAAGAACATAAGAACAGCCTTGCTGGAACAGGCCACAGCCCATCCAGTCCAGCATTCTGTCTCACACAGTGGCTCACCATTTGCTTCAGGGTATTCCCAAGCAGATTTGTTTTTATTTTATTTTATTTTATTTTTATACCGCAACCTATCTCCCCGAAGGGACTCAGGACGATGCATAGGAAGTTAAAAATAGAAGTACAAACATATAAATAAATACGAACATATAATAGATAAGACTACAACAATAAAATCTAATTAAATTTAGAGTGGCCTGTGCTAAAAATGTGCTAAAGATGTCTTCACCTGCTTATGATTCCCTGCAAATGGCATTGAGAGATATCCTGCCTATCTCTCCAACCCCGGAGGGTGTCCTTAGGCATCCATCATGATAGCCATTGATACCCTTGTTCTCCATGAACTCGTCTAATCCTTTCTTAAAGGTGTCGAGGCTGACAGCTGTCACCACTTCTTCTGGCAGGGAGTTCCATAGACCAGGGGTCTGCAAAGTCGGCTCTTTTAAGACTGGTGGACTTCAACTCCCAGAATTCCCCAGCCAGCTATGCTGGCT
This sequence comes from Rhabdophis nuchalis, assembly GCA_039707465.1. Classification (NCBI taxonomy): domain Eukaryota; kingdom Metazoa; phylum Chordata; class Lepidosauria; order Squamata; family Natricidae; genus Rhabdophis; species Rhabdophis nuchalis. The sequence goes on along the minus strand of CM077646.1, from coordinate 176,542,891 downwards.
GGGGAACTTTGGGAATTGAAGTCCACCAGTGTTAAAAGAGCCGACTTTGCAGACCCCTGCCATAGACCAATGATCCTCTGGGTGAAAAAGTACTTCCTCTTATTTGTTTGAGGTCTAGCTTCCAAAAGTTTCATGGAGTGCCCCCTAGTTCTAGTGTTGTACGATAGGGAAAACAGTTTTTCCTTTTCGACTTTGTCCACACCGTGCATGATTTTATAGACTTCATTCTTGTGAAGGATATTCCAATACAACTTTACATGTATTAGGAATACTTTAGTAGAAAGCAGTGGGAAGTGTATGGAAACAAGTGCTTCACACATAATTGTCTAGGACATGGGTCTGCAACCTTAAACATTCAAAAAGTAATTTGGACCTGTTTCTCACAGAAAAGAAAACACTGGGAGCTACAAAACCTGGGTGGGCATGGCCAATTCAACATCACTCCCACTCAGTCACATGACTATGCCTACCTGGGTTTTGAGGTTCTGGGTGTTTTGTGTGGGAAATGGGTCTCTCTCTCTTTGTCTCCGTATATCTCTCTTCTGTTTTTCTCTTTTTCATCTCCCTCTACATTTCCCTTCCTTCCTTCCTTCCTTCCTTCCTTCCTTCCTTCCTTCCTTCCTTCCTTCCTTCCTTCCTTCCTTCCTTCCTCTTTCTGTCTGTTGCTGCGCAAAGGCAAATGCAGGGGCTCTTTGCTCCTGCACTAAGGCTCTGTCCATGCCACTACCATGAAAGGCAACAGGGCGACATGGAGTCACAGCAGAGGGCTCAAATAGCCGCATGCGGCTCTGGAGCTGCAGGTTGCCAACCCCCAGTCTAGGACAACCCACATAAGTATGATTTCAATAAGTAGAATTTGAGAAATAGGAGCTGAGTGTGCCTCTCCCTCTCTCTCAGGATGTTGGGTGGTAGCCAATTGCTTTGTCCAGCTGCTTTGGGGAGGGAGAAGATACCCAATTTTAAATTCTATTCTAATTTTGAACTATATATAATTCAGAGTCTCTCTCTCTTCTCCTCCCCCACCTCTCCCTCTCTCTCACCCCCCTCAGTTTTATAATTGTCTCTCTTGACATTCCCCATTCCCAATCATCAGTGGATTTGGGCTATACATGTCAACAGCTGTAAACGCAAATTGCTTTGGAGATGAACTAATTTTCAGTGTTTAATTGGCAATGATAATGATTTAATGTCTTTGATTTTATTAGTCTCTCTGGACTTCCAAAGCTGACATGCTATGATAAAGGGGCTTTGTTGTTCATTAACACATGTGCAAGCTAGCTCCCACACTGAAGGCACATAAAACGTTCTCCAGGAGTTGATAATGACCCCACTTTAAAAATTCAGCATGAAACACTAATGTAGTAGTTATTATCTATATTATAGGAACAATAATTTGGAATTTGGGGTGCATTTTGATCTTCTCTTAATAGCACTGATTAGAAAGCATTCCTTTAACTGCCTGTACTCAAGAGAAGCCAAAAGAATTACAGGTATTTTCCCTAAATTTGAGTGATCAATTTAACAACAAACTAGGTGGAGCAGGGTAGAAATGCAATGGGACGTTTGACAACCGCAGATGAAAAAAGCAACTGGCACCTTTCTCTCTCTTTCACCCCCTTCTGTGATTTTATATATTGTTTATATTGTGCAAACAGTGTATGGAAAGTATACCCCAAAAAGACAGTGCCAGAAACCTCACAGCACCAGAAAACTGAGAAAATACTTCCAAGAAACTCAAGTCAGCCCTTCCCCTTTAAGCAAACCCCAGGCAAAAGCACAAGCTGAAAGGAACACTTAAGTAGAGCCATTAAGATAAGGGGAATCAGGCTAAAAATAAAGTCACCAAGGCACACCAGAACTCCCTTTTCCTGCCTCCCTGATAGGATTAACTCCTAGGACAGGAAAAACAAAAGATCTGGGACTAAGATTAACCCAAGAAAACAAAACACAGGGCAATCAGAACCCCATCAAAACCCATCAAGCTGCAGGAGCTTCAAAGGAGAATTAAGCATAAAAGGCTCAGTGTCACACTCCCAAATTTGCTTGCAATCCAAGAACACTCAAGCTGTGTCACTACTTTTCTTGCCTTCCTGAACTAAAGGATCCCTTTTCTGGCAACTGACTTCCATGTTTATTTCTTCTCAGCATCGGTGACTGCTTCCCAGCTGGGAAACCAACACAGGAAATTTCTTCCAACAAGACTAATGGGGTTATTTGAAGAAGAGCAGCAGCACATAGTGTCATTTTTATTCTAGCCAGTTAGTAACTCTCTTCTGAGAAGCCTAGCTTTTATATATGGAGAAAAAATATTTCTAGCTGTGAAAATATATTCTGATGACTCAGAAGCTGAGGTTAATAAGAAAGTTCCCACACAGTTGTATGAAGAATTGAATGAATCTGGCAAAAAGGATTCTAACGTCCTGTAAAAATAATTGTTATAATCCCAGCTCTTTTATTTTTCAATGCCATTTAAGATCCCTTACATTTTATTAGCCTTTTTATGATGAAGGCATTGACACCAGATGTTTGCAGCCATATTTTCCTTTTTATGATTTTAGGTTTCCTTAAAGAGGATTCAGGAAAGTATTTTGTCTTTAACCATTCCAGACTTTAAGATGGCCAAAAACACAATGATCTGGAAAGTGACTATGATCTTCTATGGCCACAAACATGTATTTATTATTGTCTTCTTCGGGTTTTTGGCCCAGGATAAGGACAACTTTCCTGACCTTAGGGCCTCAATTAATGTTTAATGAATAATGCTATATTCCCAGTCAGGGGAGCTGGGATTCTGTGAATCATAATCTCAATGCATTTGAGGAGACCACCAGGGGAAGGCTCTTCTAGCAAATAAGCTCTTCTAGCACTCTCCAAATTATGATAGTCTAGATAAGCCAAAGGTCCAGTGGTGAATTTTTTTTACTACTGTTTCTGTGAGCATTACTTGGTGGGCGTGGCAGGGGAAGGATACTACAAAATTCCCATTCTCTCACCACTCCTGAGGCCAACCAGAGGTGGTATTTACTGGTTCTTTGAACTACTCAAAATTTCCACTACAGGTTCTTCAGAACCTGCTGAATTTCACCCCTGCAAAGGTCCCAAATTCTTTTTCAAGCTGACATCATTTGCACTACTGAGACAATATCTCCAGTTTTTATTTCTTTATTTATATTTATTGAGATTTTATTCCATCTGTCTTAATCTTCAGATCCATTCAGATGTTGTTTCCTTTTTCTTTCAGCAAAACAAGTTTATATACATTATTTTTGTTGTTTTTTCTCTGATCAAACAAGTCAGGCTTGCCATTTCTGTGAATTCTGAATTTCTTTCCTAATCTGCTCTTCCACTGTAAGGATTTCATCATTTCAGTGTTGTGCATACAATACTGTAATCTCATTGCAGTATCATATTAAAAAGTCAGTCTATCATGCAATTCCTTGTCCATAAGTCCCAATAAAAAGTTCTGGTTTCTTTGTAATATTAATCTTTAAAATCCTTTCCATTACTGTGTGAATTTGTATCCAAAATGACTGTTAGCTTTCTCAGAAATCTATCAAGGATGATAAAATATCCTCATATTTCTTCACATTTCCAACACTGGTTTGTATTACCTGCCACATCTCTGGTCTTATCACACTCATATATATCCCATATTCACTATATTACTCCCTGAATTCACTGACTCTTCACAAAACATATGTGCAACAATGCTCCTTCTGTTTCACATTGGTTGATTAAAGCTGGAAGATACTAAAAACAAGACTTTGTGATAAAACATCCACTGTATAGCCCCAAGTTCCCTTACACACCCCTGCATATAAAATAATACCTCAAGCTAAAGTTTTATAAAATGTAGGAATGGGGTGCTTATGGTTAATGAACCAAACGCAGTATGAAATTATTTTACAGATTTTCAGCATCTTCAGCTACCAGATTTAATTAAAATAAATATTAAAAGATGCAATTAAATATCAGGAATGATCCTGTTTGCCCATTCTGTTGCAATATCAAGTGATTGAATTGGCACCCATTAGTACCTTAGTGAATTCACAACCCAGCTTAAACCACAGTTTAGCAGTGTGAAATCCTCTTCCTACTCCTCCCCTTACCTGCTTCCTAGGGCAGGGGTGACCAACCTTTTGGACCTCAGTAACCACTAAATTCATAATTTTAAATCCCACAGACCACTAATATGATCTGCCTAATGACTGGCATGGCTAGGTGGTCATTGTGACTGGGTGGGCATGGCCAATTTGATGTCACTCACATCGAGGGATGCCTCACTGGCCTCTACTCACCCCTCCTCTCCCAGCCACTCCTCGACTGCCCTCCTGGGCTCCTTAGGGCCCCAACCGGAAGCAATTTCTTGGAGCTCAGCCGCCACCACGAGAAAGAGTTGGCAAAACAACGGACTCAGTCCAAATTGGATCTGACCGAGAAGGAGGCTCAGCAGAAACGCCTCACTGAGGACTACGAGCATAGGCTTTCCAAGCAGAGGGAAGACCTGCGGGAGTGCAAGGCCAGGTACCAGTGCCTGGAGACTCTCTGGGCTGAGATGGTCAGCCAGTTCCAGGCCATGTTGCAGTCCCACTGGACAAGGTCCTCCAGTTCTTTGCCACCAGTAGCACTTGCCTCCAGCCTTCACCCAAAGCCCCACACCAGGAGGCTGAAACAGACCCCAAGTCGGACTTTCTGCCCCTCTCCAACCTGCACAAAAAGACCCCAAAGGGGGAGACTCTCTGCAACAACACAAACATTCATTGCACATATCCGGCCCAGGGCCCATATTTTGAGGACCCCTGATTTAATGCAATATAAAACATGCAGATAATTTTTCTGCGGACCACCAAAAGTTTCTCCTGGGCCACCAGTTGGTGATTGCTGTCCTAAGGCATACAGAGCTAGCTTTGTGCCTAAGGAGGGGCTACAACACAGGGTATCCCAGTTTCTAGCCTGAGGCCTTAACCACTACACCAAACTGACTTCCTTTTAAGTACCCTACATTTCTTGTCTTTCATTAAATGGTGGAAAGTGGGGAGGAATGTGTTGAGAGTCAACCACACAGCAAAACAGTCAACCTCCTGTGGCTCACAGCTAATCATTAACTCTTAAGAATAAACGAATTTCAAAGGTGTAATTTAAATACATTTATCAAAAGGATCACTTCTAACTCCTGTGGCTCCAACTGTGCTAAGTAGCCTACCAAATGCCAGGATGCTTGCTAGCAATTATTTTGCAAATGGCCCTCTCTTGGGTTCTCCCACACTCCAATAGAATGTCTATCAACTCTTTCTCAATTTTCTATTCCATGCAACTAATATAGTAGACATATATTAAAGCTTATAATACATTTATTTGTCTGCAAAGTACCACAAAACTCTGTTCTTTTGCTGCGGTAGACTTCACTCAGTGACCTTTTGGCAAACCATTGAGGTGAGTTTGTACATGCCAGGTCATGTAAACATAGCTTTGCATTCATGCCTCATGCTAAGTTTGCTTAGTTTGAATTGTGCTTTTTGTTGTTGTCAGCATGGTTTTTTCCGATTCTACATAGCAAAGTTGTTTCAAGAACAAACCCAAGACTACACTCGGCATTTCATTCCTTTTGGGGTTCATTCCACCACCAACAGCATCTTTGCAGTGCATAGCTATCATAGCAGCCCAGATTATGGTGCACAACATGATGATCATATACTGTATGTCTTAAATTGTTGGAAGAAATATCCATCTGGTTCAGTTCCAAGTCGGGACAAAGACAATAGAAACACGGAGGCTGATTGGAAAGATGAAGCAGAACCATACAGGTAGTTCTGGTGCAGCTGACCAAATGGGGTTGAGAATGAGAGGTTTTTATACCTTCCCTTGGGCTTTGCACTTGAGCTTCCTGTTCCTGTGCAAGAACATGGATTCTATTGGCTGTTGTCAGACTCCAATGGGCCATGTAGTTTGTCTGAGCTAAGTTTTGTTGAAGTTTGCTGGGCGTGGTGCAACTGAGATGATGCAGTGAAGAGGTGTGTGTTCTGAAAGAGTGCTGGGTTAATCCTATTATGTCGTGAAGGCTAAAAACAAGGATGCAGTGGTTCTAATTGTTCTTAGGCCCCACCTAACTGGGTGACCTTGGGCCAGTCACTGTGTCTTATCCCTAGGAAAGATGCAATGGTAAACCACTTCTGAAAAACCTTGACCAGAAAACTGCAGGGACTTGTGTAGGCAGCCCCTGCATTTGCCAGGAATCAAGACTGACTCAAAGGCACCCAAGCAAACAAACAGACAAAAATCAGATTAGATATCCGTGTCAAGGGATATTACATCCCTTTGGCCGATCCACTCCCACAGAGAGGGCCTTCTCAGGGTACCGTCAGCCGGGCAATGCCAACTGGCGACGCCTAGGGGAAGAGTCTTCTCTGTGGCGGGCCCTGCCCTTTGGAACGACCTACCCCCTGAACTTCGCACCATCTCGGACCTCCGCCTCTTCCGCCAGTGTCTAAAGACACATCTCTTTCAACAAGCCGGCCTAGCGTAACCTCCCGTTGGGGCTATTTTAGATAGTTTTAAATTGGGGTTTTAATTTGGATTTTAGCATAGGATTTGTAATTTAATATGTTTTTAAATTTTGTATTTTTGCTATTTATATGTTTTTAATAATTCCTGTGCACCACCCTGGGTCCTTCGTGGAGAAGGGCGGGATATAAATTTAATTAAAATAAAATAAAATAAATAAATAAATAAATATAGTAGACTATATTTTTTCCACTTTTACTAATGAAGGCCAACAGTAATGTAGTTCAGCTAAACAGAAACAGCATGCTTGTTGTTATAAGTCCAGTCAATAATTCTTCTTTTTTTTTTTTGCACAGCAGAGTACACAGTTGCAGTTCCCATGCTTGCTGAAATGTTCTTTTCTCCATCTATTGAACCCATAACACTTGTATATTTGTTCATAGATAACTTAAGATAATACTGTTTCCAGGGTAATTCTGATGCAACAAAGAAAGCAAAGCATCTTGATGCATCTTCTAGATCAGGGGTGTCAAACTGGCAGTCCACTGGCCACCCATGCGTCACGTTCAGGCCATGCCCACCCCAGTTCTGCGAAGGGGAAAAACATGGCGATATATCATGTGATGGCAACGTGATGCGGTGAGATTGACACCCGTATTCTAGATTTATACCATAAACGTTAATGACTTTAGAGTTCTTCAGATATAAACACAAATCACCTTTTGGAGTAAGCATTAATATACCTGCTGAGGTTACCAGACTGCGTGGGCAGGAACCTTATACCATTTCAGACAAATGGCTATCTAACATCTTTTTAAAGACTTCCAGGGTTGGGGCATTCACAACTTCTGGAGGCAAGCTGTTCCAGAGGTTAATTGTTCTAACTGTCAGGAAATTTCTCCTTAGTTCTAAGTTGCTTCTCTCCTTGATTAGTTTCCACCCATTGCTTCTTGTCCTGCCCCCAGGTGCCTTGGAGAATAGTTTGACTCCCTCTTCTTTGTGGCACCCTCTGAGATATCGGAACACTGCTATCATGTCTCCCCTGGTCCTTCTCTTCATCAAACTAGACATACCCAGCTCCTGCAACCGTTCTTCATATGTTTTAGTCTCCAGTCCCCTAATCATCTTGGTTGCTCTTCTCTGCACTCTTTCCAAAGTCTCCACGTCTTTTCTACATCGTGGCGACCAAAACTGTATGCAGTATTCCAAGTGTGGCCTTACCAAGGCACTATACAGTGGCATTAACACTTCACGTGATCTAGATTCTATCCCTCTGTTTATGCAGCCTAGAACTGTGTTGGCTTTTTTGGCAGCTGCTGCACACTGCTGGCTCATATTTAAATGGTTGTCCACTAGGATTCCAAGATCCCTCTCACAGTTGCTACTATTGAGCAAGGTACCACCTATACTACCTGTGCATTTTGTTTTTCTTGCCTAAATGTAGAACCTTACTTTTTTCACAATTGAATTTCATTTTATTAGATAGTGCCCAATGTTCAAGTTTGTCAAGATCCTTCTGTATCTTAAGCCTATCTTCTGGAGTGTTGGCTATTCCTGCCAGCTTGGTGTCATCTGCAAATTTGATGAGTTCCCCATTTATCCCCTCATCCAAATCATTGATGAAGATGTTGAAGCGTACTGGGCCTAAAACAGAGCCTTGGGGGACTCCACTGCATACTTCCTTCCATGTAGATACAATTCCATTGAGGACTACACGTTGAGTGCGGTTGGTCAGCCAGTTGCGAATCCATTTGGTGGTGATGCTGTCTAACCCACATTTTTCTACTTTATCTAATAGTAGGTTATGGTCTACTTTATCAAATGCCTTACTGAAGTCCAAGTAAATTATATCGACAGCATTCCTCTGGTCCACTAATTCTTTTCCTCCAAACATGCATAAGTACATGTATATTATTTCTCACAAAAGGATATTCCACACATTTAATGAAATGTATCGAAGTCCACAAAAACAGTGCTATGAGATGTTTTGCCATTTGATCAGAGAATAATTGGATCAGCATGTGAACCATGGAATTGCAGGCAGCAACTTATCGGTGACATCTTGATTGCTTGTTCCTTATCGTGCTATGCAAGCAACTTGAAATAGAGTTTTGACTTACTGCTTGGCTGACACTTTCTTCCTTCCTTGAATTTTGCTGGCCCTGGTTAGCCCTGCAGGCATGCTTTTTCCTTAAATCCTAAACACTGACAGATTCCATTTCCCCTTTTTATCCCAGACTTTCCTCTGACGAAGCCTTAATCCACCCTAAACTTAATTGCTATATATTGAAAGTAGGGATTGCCATCCTAAAATATAAATTGGAACATCGGCCGCAAAGAAAAATAATCATTTAGCTCTATGGAACCTTCTAAACTAATCTGCATGATTTACTGTCACAATTCATCAGTTTGGCTGTGCAAGTTGGTCATTGTTGCAAGACGGAAGCTGGAATTGACTTCAAAGAGATTTGCCAAAAGCATTGGTTTTAGTGGCTCTCAAGCACTTGGTGTGGTCATTTCTAAATTCCCAATGTATTCATCAACTTCAAAGTCCAAAGACCCATAGTCTAGTATCTAGGTGGAAAAGGAGAAAAGCGAGGACATCCACAGTGGGGATCAATGACATCTAAATGACAGACATCACAGGGCAAACAATCCCTCTTTCAAATTGGGTGTAATGCATAGGATATATATTAAAAAGAGGTGGGCTTCAATTGACATTTTTGACCAATAGGCTCACCCTATGGGCATCCTTTGGGAAGAGGATCTCATTACTGTTCACAGTGGTATAAAAGAGAGGATTATAGCAAATGTACTAATACGGTATAATTTATTCAAGCCGCAGGGCAGAAGCAATACATTTTCTTTGGCATTCTACAATTCAATTAAAAAAAAAAACTACATGAAACTGAGCAAATATTGAAGGGGCTCTAGAAAGGGTAGAGTATTTTTAAAATTGCTTAGATTAATGTAATTAAAAGAAAATTAAAATTGTAGCATTTCAAAGAAGAATCTCACCATCTCTCCAGACCATATTTAAAGTTGAGAGAGAGAAGGGGGTGGGAGGGAAGAGAGATATGGATGACAGATGATAGAGATGGATGATAGATGATAGATGTTGAGAGAGAGAGATGGATGACAGATGCTAGAGATGGATGATAGATGATAAACGATAGATAGGGATATGAGATAGATAGATAGATAGATAGATAGATAGATAGATAGATAGATAGATAGATAGATAGATAGATAGATAGATAGATAGATAGATAGATAGATAGATAGATCTCAAAGATAGATGATAGACACAGATGAGAGACAGGTAGATAGATAGATAGATAGATAGATAGATAGATAGATAGATAGATAGATAGATAGATAGATAGATAGATAGATAGATAGATAGATAGATAGATAGATAGATAGATAGATATGATAGGTGGATGGATCGGACTGACAGATGTACAGAGACAGACCAAACAACTGAATCTGCAGCTTTGGTGACCATCGCTACGGTGGCAGTGGAGACCCCCAGACTTATAGTCATGGGGGACTTTAATCTGCCATCGTTGGGCGAATCATCCGTGGTAGCTCGGGAGTTCATGGCTTCCATGACGGCCATGGACCTGACCCAAGTAATTCAAGGCCCCACCCATGAGGGTGGACATACGCCGCACCTCATCTTTGTCTCGGGCCAATGGAAGAGTGATCTGGGTACAGGGGATATAGTCATCACACCCTTGTCATGGTCAGACCACTCACTTCTCCGACTCGACTTTCCGACCGCTGCTCCCCTCCGCGGGGAGGCGGAACCAGAGTTACCAATCTGGTACCGCCCCAGGCGCTTGATGGACCCGGACGGGTTCCAGACAGCGCTTGGGCCATTTCCTGTATCCCTGACCCGCGCCCCGATGGAGGACCTCACGGCCGCATGGAATAATGCGGCCGTGGGAGCCTTAGATCGGGTCGCGCCCTTGCGGCCTCTCTCGCGGCGGCGAACCACCCTGGCTCCTTGGTTTACTGAGGGGCTGCGGGTGATGAAACGCCGCAAGAGATGCCTAGAGAGAAGGTGGAGGGCTAGCCGCTCTGAATCTGACCGGACACAGGTAAGAGCCCATTTACGGACTTACATTGTGGCGCTGAGGGTGGCCAAACGTCACCATTGTGCTACCCTCATAGCATCCGCAGAAAACCGCCCTGCCGCCCTGTTTAGGGTGACCCGTTCTCTCCTTCATCAGAGGGAGCGGGAAGCCCCGCTACAGGGTAGAGCAGAGGAATTTGTGATTTTTCTGCAGGAGAAAACCGCCCAGATACAGAGTGAGCTAGCCCCCATTCATGGCCCAGTGGGATGCCACGAGAGAGATCTTGTTTGGGAGGAGTTTGACCCCGTTACTTCCGAGGATATGGACAGGCTACGTGGGCGACTGCGAGCCACCACATGTTCATTGGACCCGTGCCCCTCCTGGCTTGTACTGGCATCCTGGGAGGTGACACGAGGCTGGCTCCAAGAGGTTATCAACGCATCCTTGAGTGAGGGTTCCTTGCCTGCCTCCCTAAAAGAGGCTATGGTGAGGCCCCTCCTCAAGAAGCCCTCTTTGGACCCAGCTCTTTTGAACAACTACCGTCCAGTCTCCAACCTTCCCTTCTTGGCGAAGGTTGTTGAGAGTGTGGTGGCACAACAGTTTCCCCGTCACCTGGAGGAAGTTGACTATCTAGATCCGCGCCAGTCCGGCTTTCGGCCCGGGCATAGCACCGAGACGGCATTGGTCGCGTTGGTAGATGATCTCTGGAGGGCCAGAGATGGGGGATGTTCCTCCATCCTGGTCCTATTAGACCTCTCGGCGGCTTTCGATACCATCGACCATGGTATCCTATTGCATCGGCTGGGGGGGTTGGGGGTGGGAGGCACCGTTTTGCGGTGGTTCTCCTCCTACCTCTCTGGCCGATCGCAATTTGTGCGGGCAGGAGAGCAGAGGTCGACCCCGAGACCCCTCACATGCGGGGTGCCTCAGGGGTCGGTCCTCTCGCCTCTCCTGTTTAATGCATACATGAAGCCGCTGGGTGAGATCATCCGTGGTTTTGGGGTAGAGTACCATCTGTACGCTGATGACACCCAGCTGTACATATCTACCCCAGACCACCCCAACGATGCCGTAGCGGTGATGTGCCAGTGCCTGGAAGCCGTGCGGATCTGGATGGGAAGTAACGGACTTAGGCTCAACCCGACCAAGACCGAGTGGCTGTGGTTTCCGGCTGCCCGATTCAACCAGCTTTCTCCAACGCTGGCCATAGGGGGCGAACATCTTGCCCCTGTGGATGGGGCGCGCAATTTGGGTGTCCTCCTGGATACCCGGCTGTCTATGGAAGAGCAAGTGACAGCCGTGGCCAGGAGGGCGTTTTACCAGGTTCGCCTGGTTCGCCAATTGCGCCCCCTATTGGATCGGGACGCCCTTCGCACAGTCACCCATGCCCTCGTGACATCCCGACTGGACTATTGCAACTCTCTCTACATGGGGCTCCCCTTGAGGTGCACCCGGAGGCTTCAGTTAGTTCAGAATGCGGCCGCGCGAGCAATTATGGGCACCTCCAGGTTTGCCCATGTAACACCGCTCCTGCGCGAGCTGCACTGGCTACCTGTCGTCTTCCGGGTGCGCTTCAAGGTGTTAGTTATCATCTTCAAAGCGCTCCATGGCTCGGGACCTAGCTATCTGCGAGATCGGATCCTGCCCCACACATCCTCACGACCGATTCGCTCCCACAGAGAGGGGCTTCTCCGGGTGCCGTCCACTAGACTTTGTCAGCGGGCGACGCCCAGGGGAAGGGCGCTCTCTGTGGCGGGCCCGGCCCTCTGGAACGACCTTCCCCCTGATATTAGAACGACCACCGACCTCCGCTCCTTCCGGGTAAAATTGAAGACCCATCTCTTTCGACTGGCCGGCCTTGAATAGTTCTCTCTGTCTTTTAATTACAAATTTTAATGGGTTTTAATTATATATTTTTAGCATAGGTAGATTTATTTAATTTTATTTTAAGTAATGTTTGTATTTTGTATATTGTTTTTAATTATGCCTGTGCACCGCCCCGGGTCCCTGTGGGGAGAGGGTGCGGTTAATAAATCTTAATTTGAATTTTTGAATTTGAATCTGACAGGGTAAAAATACATGTTTAGAGGCAAACGTGTGAGGGTTGATTATTAAGGGATTTGTTTTCTTTATTCATGAGAAGTGACCTCCAATGTTCAAATGCAGACAAGGAGAAACGGGAAATGAGCGTTGGTCCTTACCTGATACGCCTATTTTCATGTAGGGAAGTCAGCATCTATGCTGGGCAAGACTACTGTGCTCTCATTGGAGGCTGAGTCTGGGCAAAGTCTTTAGTCCCGCCTATGCTGGTCGCACATGCCCAGTTTCAACGAAGACAATCCCAGACTCGCGGCGTCTTGACCACGAAGGTAGGTGTTGCAGCTCATCCAGATCCGAAACACTGAGAAGCCCAGTAAGATAACAACCAACACATAACCATAACCATAGCACCGGAACACTTGTACCTCAACTCAATGATGGACAACTACCCCAGGGCGGGGCAAGATGCTGACTTCCCTACATGAAAATAGGCGTATCAGGTAAGGACCAACGCTCATTTTCCATGTTAGGGAAGTCAGCATCTATGCTGGGACATACCAAAGCGGCAGTGTCCCTGGGCGGGAATCTTTACTGGTCAGGCCTCTCAGCGCGAACTACTGACTGGAGGACTCTCCTGCCAAAAGCTGCATCCGCAGAAGCGAACGAGTCCAATTTATAATGAGTGATGAAGAGCGAAAGGGAGGCCCACGTGGCCGCCTTGCAGATCTCCAGAAGGGAAGCCTGGGCAGCCCAGGCCGCTGAGGTAGCCGCGCTCCTCGTGGAATGAGCAGTTAAGCGTCCCGGGACAGACGAGGAGCGTGCCTGGTAGGCCATGGAGATGCAGGCCCTGAGCCAGCGGCCAATCGTCGCGGACGAAACCTTCCTGCCCTGCGAGGCTGGTTGGAAGGAAACGAATAAGGCTTCGGAGGCCCGGAAGGGCCTGGTGCGTTTCAGATAAATCCTGAGAGCCCTACGTACGTCTAACTTGTGCCATTTGCGTTCCAGAGGGTGATCAGGGTCAGGACAAAAATTGGGGAGGACCAATTCTTGGGAACGGTGAAAGCAGGAACAGATTTTAGGGATAAAGGAGGGGTCTAACCTTAACACCACTCTGTCCTGATGAAAAACGCAGAGGTCCTCCCTGACCAATAGGGCCTGAAGCTCGGAAATCCTGCGAGCCAACGTAATGGCCACAAGGAAGGCCACCTTGAAAGTCAGGAAACGCAAGGAAACTTCCCTCAAAGGTTCAAACGGAGGTCCCGTGAGGGAGTCCAGAACTAGGAGAAGATCCCAGGAGGGATACCGGTGCACCGCAGGAGGGGTCAAGTTCGAGGCGCCCTTGAAGAACTGCCACACCGTGGGCATCTGGGACAATGACAGGGATCCACCACACGTGAGGACAGACGAGATGGCCGCCAGCTGTCGTCTGATGGTGTTTAGGGCCAGCCCCTTATGCAGGCCCGCCTGTAGGAAGTCCAGGACCTGTGGGATGGTAGATTGAAGGGGTTGAATGGACTTACCCGAACACCATTGACAGAAGGCTCGCCAGGTGGAGTCATATATACGGTTCGTCGCCGGTCGGCGGGAGGCCTGGATCGTGTGGATGACCTCGGAGGAGTAGTTGTGACGCCTCAAGATGCCCCGCTCAATCGCCATGCGGTCAGCTGGAACCACCGCGGGTCCGGATGCTCCAGGGACCCCTGCCGCAGAGATACCCGGTCACTGGGGATCCTCCACGGTCGCTCCACCGAGAGATTCCTCAGGTCCGCAAACCAAGGCCTGCGGGGCCAATGTGGGGCCAGAAGGATCACCTCCGCTCCCTCTGACACGACCTTCTGTAGGACTCGGGGAAGAAGGGGTAAGGGAGGAAAGGCATAAAGGAGGCCGAGGGGCCAGCTGCACCGCAGAGCGTCCACCCCCTCCGACCCCCGCACAGGGAAGCGAGAAAAGAACCTCGGGAGTTGGGTGTTGGAGGGGGAAGCAAAGAGGTCGATAATCGGCTCCCCAAAGAGAGCCACTATGTCCTGGAAGAGGCTGGGGCATAGCTGCCACTCCGCGTTGTCCAGCACCTCCCGGCTGAGCCAGTCCGCCTGCACATTGGAAACCCCCGAAATGTGCTCTGCAATCAATGTGGAGAGATGACGCTCGGCCCAGAGGCCCAACTGTCTGGCCTCGACCATGAGAGAATGCGACCTGGTGCCCCCCTGCCGATTGACATGGGCCTTGGCTGACATGTTGTCCGTAAGCACCAGGACGTGTCTCCCCCTCAGCAAGTGGAGGAAGTGACGGAGGGCCAGGTGGATCGCCCGGAGCTCCAGCCAATTTATGCTGTGAGCGAGGTCGGAGGGCTCCCATTGGCCTTGCGCCCACAGACCCTGGCAGTGGGCTCCCCAACCGAAGAGACTGGCATCTGAGGTGACTGTCACCAACTCCTGTTCCTGGAAGAGGCGGCCCTTGGTCACCGCTTGGGACAGCCACCACCGAAAGGAACGGGACACCTCTCTGGGAAGGCTCACCCTGGCCAGGGAGCAACTGAGGAGGCGCCTCTGAAAAGGCAAAAGAAACCATTGGAGATCCCTGGTATGAAGCCTGGCCCAAGGCACTATCCCTATGCAGGAAACCATAGTCCCCAGCAATTGGGAGAGGGACGCCAAGGAAGGCCTGGCCTCCCCCCCGACCTGTCGGAGAAGGGCCCGGAGAGATTCCAAACGTTCCTGAGACAGGAACACCCTGCCTCCCACCGTGTCAATCAGGGCCCCCAGGTGAACCAGCCTAGTAGTAGGACGGAAGTGGCTCTTGGGGACATTAATAGAAAAGCCATGGAGTTGCAGGGCGTGAATGGTGGAGGCCAGGTCCTCGCGAGCCCCCTCTGGAGAGGAGGATTGAAGGAGGATATCATCCAGATACGCATTTAAACGGATCGGGACCTCCCTTAGGCTAGCCAACAGGGCCGCCAGAACCTTGGTGAAGACCCTGGGAGCTGAAGATAACCCGAAAGGGAGTGCCCTATATTGATAGTGTTCGCCCAAGTAACAAAACCGCAGGAACTGCCTGTGCTGGGGGACGATTGGTATGTGGAGGTAAGCTTCCGTGAGGTCGATGGAGGTGAGAAAATCCCCCCGACGGATACCCCACAGAATAGACTGCAATGAGTGCATCTTAAAGCGCTTATAACGTATAAACTTGTTTAATTTTTTGAGATCTAAAATTGTCCTCCAACCTCCAGAAGACTTGGGAACCACAAAAATGAGAGAATAAAACCCCGTGCCCTGTTGGTCAATGGGGACCCTCTCGATGGCCCTAATTTCCAGCAAATGCTGAACCGCCTCCTGCATGAGACGGCGCCTCCCCTGGTTGGAGGAGACTGGACAAACCCAAAAACAGGACGGGGGAGGGGAGAAAAAATCCAACAATAAACCGCTACGAACCGTGGATCTAACCCAAACATCGGAGGTGGTGCTATCCCACACATCCGCAAAATAGGCCAACCTACCCCCAATGGGGAAACGATCAACTGGGGAATTAACTACGGCGGTAGGAACGTTGTCCCCCGCCACGAAAGGGGCGCTTGGACTGCCTGCCCTTCTGGAACCGGTCAGATTGACCCCTGTTTCTGGGGAAGTAACCACCCTGGGAACGAAACCCCTGGGAGCTATAATCCGCCCCCCGAAAGGACGACCCATAGTCGAGGGCGCGAAAGGACGAATTGGCCTCCTGATCTCGAAATGGCCGCCTGGGGTAGGGCGCCGCCCGGTGGAACCCTTTCTTGGGAGCAGTGGGCAAAACCTTGCGTTTATCCTTGTTTTCCACAAGGAAGGGATCAAGGGCATCCCCGAACAGAGAGCCGCCCTTGAAGGGGGCGGAAGCCAGGCGCCACTTGTGGCGCACATCCGCCTGCCACTGGCGTAGCCACAAAAGACGACGAGAGGCCATGGAGGAAGCCATGGCCCTGGATGTGAATCTGGCCGAGGCCAAGGTGGCATCGGAAGTAAACTGCACGGCCGCCACCAGCTTGGCAATGTCCAGGTGGGCCCTGAAGTCGGAGACTGGAGTGCGCAGCTGTAAATCCTGCAGCCACAGAAGGCAGGGGCGGGTGAAGAAGGAAGCCGAGGTGGCGGCACGGATCGCCCACGCCGCTGCCTGATGACCTCGTTGTAAAGTGAGGTCAGCCTTCTTCTCCTCCGGCTTGAGGACATCCTCCGGGGCTCCAGGCATGTTGGCCGCCGTGTGGAGGGAGACGACCGGGGCATCCACGGTGGGCGTCGTCAGGAACTGCGCCATCTCCTCGGCCACGTTGAAGAATCGCCGATCCGTGGATGACGGGCTGGGCCCAGAGGTAGGAGTGGCCCACTGTCGCTGAACCAGATCCACAAAGATTTTGGGCATCGGGATCGTCTCCGAAGGCAAGATGTCATCATCGAACATGTTCTCCGCCGAGATCAAGGCCGGTCGTGGAGCGGTCGTGGAAGGGGCCATAGCCGGGCCGAAATTTGAAGCTGATTTAGCCTTGTAGAGCAGGGAGGTGAACAGGGCCGAAGGGAACAAGCCGGAAGATGCTTTCTTCTCCGGAGGCCTGCCCTCATCCTCCGAAAGACCACCCTCTCGGATCTCACCTTTCTCCGCGCTGGAAACACTCTCCAGGTCCTCATCTTCCTCCAGGGCGTCTGCAGGAGCCGGGCCCACCGCCGTAGTCGGAATCACCCCCGACGGACCAGGCACAGGTTGGAAGCCCGGTGCCTGATGTTGCAGGCCGGCCGCAAACCCCTGAGACATAGCCGCAGCGATGATGGCCTGAATATTGGCCGCATCCAGAAATGGCTGAGGCATGGGAACAGGGAAGGCAGCCGAGGTCGAAGGGATTGCTTCCAAGCGTTGAATGCTCGGTGGAAGGAGCGCAGACTGAGAAGGAGCCGGCTGATCTGGTCCCCAAATCCCAGAAACATCAATGAGGAAGATGGGATTGATGGCCGCTCCCCCCCCCCTGTCCCTGGGCCGGGGAAGCCATGAGGGACAAGTGGGCCTGTGATATGCGGGAGAGGGGGGAGGCCTGGGCTTGAGCCCTGACTGCCGCTCTGCTGTGCAGCCTCTCCAGGGTTTTCTCCTTCCTCTTCTCAAAGGTAGAAGGACTTGCTCTGGAAGACTTTGATTTAACAGACTTCTTCGGAGCTTTACCTTTCTTGGCCGGGGCCTTGCCTTTCCCCTTGGCCTGGGAGGTAGATGGCTGGGGGGACTGCTCTGTTCCAGGCTCCACACAGGCCGAAGAAGGCCCAGCCACTGGCTCTGGAACGGGAGCAGAGGCCGAGGTAGAAGGCCCTTCCATTGCTTCCAATGCACCGAAGTAGGAATAAAACTGCAGCAAAAAAACAGGCTCTCTCTAGGACCCTGCGGACGCCTGGGGCCTCCCACGCAGCAGCAGCCTGGCGCCAGCTGCCCACGCTCTTCGCGCGCCTTGCAGGCCGAAAAGCCTGCCGATTAGGCCCAATCGGCCCGGCGCGACTTCCAGACCCCCTGCGGTCTCTCCGGGTCGCTCCGCGGCCGGGGGGGGGGGAAGATGGACGATCCCCAGGCCCCCCGGTACACCGCGGGTCGCCGCTCGACCTTCCGGGAGCGACGGAGCGTTCTCCCGGGCCTACGGACTCCCCAGGGGCCTCCGGTAGCCCAGGGCCTCTCCCCAGGCCCTCACAAATACAAGCGGCAGCCTACGAGCCCAGATCAGGGCTTTGAGGCTTGCCGGTAGAGCGCGCTGCTCCAGGAGCAGTCAAAAGCGCTTTTCAGTCCCCTGTACCTTTCCACGAGCAGAAATCCTTTTCCAAAAAAACAAACGGATCCAGGAGCTTTAGAAAGACGCGTGTGCCTCAGAGATAGGCTGAGTTGAAACTGGGCATGTGCGACCAGCATAGGCGGGACTAAAGACTTTGCCCAGACTCAGCCTCCAATGAGAGCACAGTAGTCTTGCCCAGCATAGATGCTGACTTCCCTAACATGGAAAATAAGCAGCTTCAAGTAACGAAATAAGTTTTTAAAAAATCCTCTTGAGGCATTTTCAAGATGAAACAATAAATAACCCAGTTAGGTGGCACTCACTGGGGGGGAAAAACGAGGGGGTGGGTGGGTGAGAAGGAAGGAAGATGAGAAGGGAAAGCAATTAAGAAAGGCCCTCAATATTCAACAGCCCAATCCCAACTAGCATTATCCAAGCGTAATGCTTTATTTAGCAAGTGCAAGAATGTTCACTGAGGCATCATGGGGAACAGAAAGAAGAAACAGAGCTTTTCCCCGAGTCTTCTGAATACTCATCCCCCTTACGAGAATATATTTGGGGGGGGGGGGGGGAATCAACGAAGGAACCTGGAGAAGAAGCTTCTAATAGCAGCATTGCTGTTGGGCTGTTTGAAACAGACCATGCAAAGATTCATACTTGCCCAAGACCAGTGCTCATAATGACACCATACCGCCCCGTAGAGGCAGCTTTGGGTCCAAGGGTCCCATTTGACTTTTGAGTATCCTGCTGGGAACTGTGGTCCAAAACATGAGCAGGTCCATGGCAAATTCAAATTTGATTCAAAATGAATGGAAAGTAACTGTGGTGCAATCGGTAAGGTGGCTTCCTACCATTAATTCCCTTATCGGTCACATTAAGAATTCAGTGGCAGTGTATCTTAACGTTACGCCTGAAATACGTCAGGGCAGCAGAGTGCACATGTCCAACTTAGAAAAGTGCTAGCTTGGCAATAAAAATTATGCGGGCTAGCCAACTTCATTTTGGCTTGCTATACCAGTGATGGCTAACTTTTTTCTAAAGGTGTGCCAAAACTGTGTGTGCACGTGCTATTGTGTGCACATGCGTGCATGCCCACCCACCTGCTCATGCGTGAGCTACCACCCCACCTGTGCATGCACGAGCGACCCATCACCGTGCATGTGTGAGCAACCCCCACACGGGTAATTTTCCCCCTCACCAGGCTCCGGAGGTTTTCCATTTCCACGAAAACGGCCTCTCCCAGCCCTCTGGAAGGCTGAAAATCAGCTGGTTGGAGTGCGTATGTGTGCTGGAGCTGAGGGCTGCTGCACCGGCAAATATGGCTCCACCTGCCGCCTTTGGCAGGCGTGCCATAGGTTCACCATCAAGGTCCTATTCTGTGTCAACCTAACCGCTCTCTCTCTTTTTCTCTTTCCTGGTGTTATTTCCTTCCTCTTCTTGTCTTCTGTTCAGGATTAGGCAAGCTGGTTATCCCACACAAGGAAACCTGCCTTTGATTGAAGGAAATCACCAATCTAGTGTTGGAAGAAATTTCTTGTGTTTCCCAGCTGGGAAGCAGCCACCGATGCTGAGAAGAAATAGACATGGAAGCCAGCTGCCAGAAAGGGGATCCTTTCATTCAGAAAGGCCAAAAAAAAAAGTAGTGACTACAGCTGGAGCGTTCCTGTCTCGCAAGCAACCTTGGGAGTGTGACACCGAGCCTTTTATGCTTAATTCCCCTTTGAAGTTCCTGCAGCTTGATGTGTTTTGATGCATTTCTGATTGCCCTGGGTTTTGTCTGATCACATGACCATACGGATACTGCAATGGTCATAAATGTGAAAAACAGTCGTAAGGACTTTTTTCAGTGCCATTGTAACCTGTTGTAAATCAAGGACTACCTGTATATGGTGTGCATCTTAACCTATGTTGCAGGAGCATGAAACAAAGGGAAGTGGCCAAGATGGCAAGCAGAACCATGAATTGAAGCCTCACTCTTTCTACCTACATAGAATTGATTGTTATGTTATGAGGGCTGAGATCACCCCTGCCATCTTATCTGTTCCACTGCAGGTGCCTCTTCGGTCGCTAGATCAGCACAGCTGACTACCAGGAAGCAAATGAGGAGGTTATAAATATGCCACAGGCAAGAGATAAGCTTAGGCTCGACTGCAGCTTCTGGAAATAAAACAGTCTTTGAGAAATCCTTTCTTCTAGACCAGAATTTCCCAAACTTGGCAACTTTAAGACTTGTGGACTTCGGACTTCCTTCCGGTTAGCCGGAGGTGACGGTCGGGTCTCAGACTCGTCCGCCGCTTGGTTGCTCCGGCGGCACCTTCGGGGGCACGAACGCACCGCACGGACGTCTCGCGGTGAGTCCCCCCACCCCGACGGCGGTTGGGGGGTGGCTCCCGCCTCGTCCTAGGTGCCGGAGAACGAGTCGCGGGGGGGGGGGAGTTCCTCTTTCGTCTCCTTCGCCGATGGAGAGCCGGAACAGCTGCTGCAATTAAAGACGGACTGAAAGCCGGGGCTGAAGGCAATGCCGAGGCTCATTGCTACAGAGTGGATTGTGAGTGATTCCAAATTAATGCTTTCAACTTTCACTTTAAAAGAAGGAGGAGGAGGGAATTTGTAAAACCCCTCCTCAGAAAGGAAAAAAAAGCGGCGTTTTGAAATGTTCCCCAGGCTTGGGGAGGTGGAGAAATTAACATCCGATTTTTAAACACCAAATGTAAGTCTTTCACTTTAAGATTCTTAATGATACTTTGTATCTCTGTCTTGCAACAATTGATATGGACTTTCACTAGTTCTCCGCGGCTTCCAGAGGGGCGGGGAAGATGGCGTTCCTTTGTTCTCAGCAAGAAATACTTCTCTTTGAAATTTGCTGACACTCCCTCGTCTTCGGGACTGAACTTTTTACCAGTGGATTAATGTAACTGATTATTAGGACCTTTCCCAGATGTGCCTTCTTTTTTTCCCCCCTATCTGATTGTTCTTAAAAATTGTTCTCTCTCTGGATTGTAAGTAAATTGAACTTTGAATTTCGATATTGACTTTTACTCTCTCCTCGCCTCACGGACTACCTCTCCAACAGACGCCATATTAGTGACAAGAACTTAACACTTTCATTATGGCTTCAAAAAAGCAGCTACACCAACCTAAGATTACTTCAATGTTATCCAAAGAAACAGAGGTGGAAGCTACACAGTTATCAGCAATAGAGGAAACTCTTCAAAACATCATGAAAGAAATAAAAGAAATCCGGAAAGACAATGTTAGCTCAAAATTGGAACTTTTGGAGACACAGAAAGCACTAATGGAAAACAAACAAAGAATTGATGGACTGGAGGGGGGGACGGCTGAGATGAAGGGAGAGATAAAAAATTCCCAAAGAGAAATTGTGGATTTTGCTGTCATATGTCTAGGATGGATTTTGAAAGGATGTCTTACTTTTTAAGGTTTCAAAATGTTCCTGAATTAAGATCTGAGAATTTAAAAGATTTAATGAGTACGATGTTAGCAGATTATACCAAAAAGAGCAAAGAAGATATTTGGGGGGACATTGATCTGATCTATAGCATTAACTCAGCATATGCCAGAATAAATGAAGTACCCAGAGAGATACATATTAAATTTGTAAAAAGGTCAACAAGGGATGGGATCCTGAGAGCACAGAGAGACAGTCCCTTGATATATCAACGGAATGAGATAGCCATCTTGAAACAGATCCTGAAAAAGATTAGAGAAATAAGAAGGAAATATTCCTTCTTATCAAAAAGATTATATAAAAAGGGGGTGTGGTTCAAGTGGTTGATGCCCGAGGGAATGTTAGTGTTCTGGGAGGGGAGTAAGAATTAAAATAATTGCAGAGGCAGAAGCCTTTCTTAAAAAACATTCCCCAATCCTGGAGGATGAAAATGGGGGAATGGGGGAGGCCACGGCTCCGCCCACTGGAGGTCAGGGAGAGGAAGATACAATTGCTAAAAGACTCAGATCTCACAAATGACTTTCCTTTATATAGTGTAACCTTTATTTGGATGTTTATAGAAACCAATGATTGATTGCATGAATATAAAATGTATATCTGTATCGCTTTCCACTTTGTAGGGAAATGAAAAATTTATTGTATTACCTTTTTTTTTCTGTATGAAGCCTCGGAGGGGGCCGACACCTCCGACATAAATGTCCTCAAAATATCTCTTTAATACCTTACACCTTTTTCCTGTTTTTAAAATTTTTGTAAAAACCAATAAAACTTTTTTCTCACAAGACTTGTGGACTTCAACTCCCAGAAATCTCCAGCCAGCTACGCTACGCTAATCATGGTCCAACAGGTGACCAGGGATCAAGACCAGTGAGCTATCCATCGGCAACAAACTCAAAGGGGAAGCAAGCAATAAGATCAGAGGAAATCCAAAGTCCAAATGGTAGGGACTCAGAATATTCACAGAAAAGAGCTCAGCCCTGTCCAAAGGTCATGCTAAATAAATAAGCCATGCTGAACTTCTATGCAGCCAAAATTCCACAAATAGTCAACCAGGAGTCTGTTCTCCTTTTAGCTCTTCCATGCCTTTTGTGTAGTCTCTCGCATCTGCAAAGTTCGGCTGCCTCTACCTGGATTTACATTAAATATCTTTGTCTAGAACAGGGGTGTCAAACTCGATTTCATTGAGGGCCACATCAAGGTTAAGTTTGACCTCTGGATGCTGGGGTGGGCATGGCCAGCTCAATGTCAATCACTTTGGGGGCGCCTGTGGTGACCCGAGCATTCTGCCAGCGAAAACAGGCTCCTGAGCTCCGTTTTTGGTTGCCACAGCCTCCTACAACCCTCTGCCAGCAAAAGCGGAGCTTGGTTGGCGGAGGGTGCACACAGCCCTCCTAAACTCTGTTTTCATTGGTAGAAGTCCTGTGGGGCAGTCCTTCACTATTTCCAGGGCAGCCCCGCGAGTGGGCCAGATCTAAGTACCTTGCAGGCAGGATCTGGTTCTCAGGCCTTGGGTTTGACACCCCTGGTCTAGAATTGACTGGCTGACCTTCTCAGTCCAAGTTATTATCAGTAAATGTGTGGACTTCACAAGATGTCCTGTGAACTTGCTGACTCTTTCAAAGTAATAATGGAGTCAATGGTTCACTGACCACTTGGATCTCCATTGATAGAACTACAGCTGCTTGATGGTTCTGACCTCACATTTTCCCTCCCTTCCTCACCTGAAGACCTGGCTCAAGGAAAACCATGGCATTTCACTGTGTTGAAAGGAATGCCACCAACCCAGATTTCAAAGTTATGCTACTGAATGCTATAAGGCTCTAAACAGCTTTCAACCAAGTTACACACAAGAGTATCTTTACGCCAGTCTCTTATTTATTTATATTTATTTAGTTTGTCAAACATGTACAACCAAGCAACCAAGATGATTAGGGGACTGGAGACTAAAACATATGAAGAACTGTTACAGGAAATGGGTGTGTCTAGTTTAATGAAAAGAAGGACTAGGGGAGAAATGATAGCAGTGTTCCAATATCTCAGGGACTGCCACAAAGAAGCTGAAGTCCTTCAGACTTAAGGTTGCAAAGGTTGGAGACCCCTGCTCTAGAAGAACTCCTGTGCCTCTCAACATGGATACATTTTTGAGTCCTTTGAAGATTTATCTTTATAGGAAGGCTTCCCCCTTGTCAGAGCCTGGGAAAAGGGATAATTAAGAAACTATAAAAAGCTCCATACAGAAATGCCTGCATAGTTTGTTAGGCTAAGGCGATGCTGTACAGTATTTAGAAATAAGCACAAACCATTTACCTAAACCCACTGTGGAAATAGGCATCACTATAATTTAAAGAAGGTCTACACAACTGAGTCATATATGTGTGTTTGGAAAGATCCTGTCCTTTTTTCCCATTCTCTGACATCCCTTGTAACTATTTTATAAGACCAGCTCTCGTTCTTTTTAAAAATACCTTTTTAACTGTAGTTATGGTAATAGTGATACAAACTTGTTGATTAATAGAAACATTTGCTTGTTGTAACACACATATATTATGCCTTGTATTTGTAATGTATATGCTTGCATGCTATGGATTCCTTTGTGCCCTGGGGCTGATTTCCTGGGGTACTGTTATTGGGGTCTGTAAGATATCTGGCAATCCTGTGATAAGATCTGAAATCTTCATATGCCACCTCAGCTTCCTTCAGAAAAAGAGAACTATGCTCTCCTCAAATACCAGAGAAATCTTCACACCTTTTGTGCTGCTAAATGGGCAATTAAGCAAACAGAGAAGGGAAAAGATAACAAAACACATTTGCCAGGAAGGATGTATATCTGAAGTTGGAATATATGACTTGGAAGTTTACAATGTTGCTAGATATATGGCTAGAGAGTAATTAGAATCTTGAAGATCAAAGATCTTTTTGTGTATAAGAAAGGACACTACACCCTTGAGTTTTGTAGAACTTTCCTACCATGTCCCTTGCACATGTGTATGGAATGGATTCTCACCCAGAACTTTAACTTTGATCAAAGAATAAAGTCTGTTTTCTCTGTTATTCAAGCCTCCGTTTAAGTCTCGTTTGGCTCATTGTGACTTGAACGTTTTCTATGGGTCTCAATGTATTTTCAAACCTTACATAACCATATGTTTTTATAATGGCTGTACATTATTTATTTATTTTTGCTCATGGGCTGAATGTGTTCCTTTCATCCTCTCTTCCCTGTCGTCTTCTCCAGATGGAGCATGAGAGAAATATACCAAACAGTCGATAGTCTAATACAGGGGTGGGCAAACTTTGCAACTTTAAGTCTGAAGGACTTCAGCTCCGAGACTTCTCCAGCCAGCTTTGCGGGCTGGAGAATTCTGGGAGCTGAAGTTCTTCAGACTTAAAGTTGCAAAGTTTGCCCACCCCTGGTCTAATACGACGAGGAGGAGGAAATATAGTGACTTGCTTCCATATTTGCCCATAGTTCAAAGTCATGCCTGATAATGAGACACAATCACATTCCTGTAAATAGTTTAAGCTAAGAAACAGTGAAACTGATCCAATTATTCAAGTAAAATTGAGGGCAACGGTCGTGCGTAATTTAAGTTCCTGTATGGTGTCCCAAAGGTGCTTTCCAAAGAGGAACTGGGCTTTTTTGTTTTTTCTTTGAAAACATTTTGCTTCTCATCCAAGAAGCTTCTTCGTTCTGACTGAAGGGTGGGGAATGGAAGATTATATTTTTTTTACAGTCATCTGATTATTAGCACTCCAAAGGTCATTAGTTTACTGAAGGATACACAGTAAATCCTTCCATTCCCCACCCTTCAGTCAGAACTGAAGAAACGTCTTGGATGAGAAGCAAAACATTTTCAAGGAAAAAAACTAAAGTAGTCCAGTGGACTTTTGGGAAAAGAACAACCTTTGGGACAATTATGACCTGGATGAATGAGAATCTCCATGTAGACTTCCTGTATGTGTTCAGTTTTGAAGGAGAAATGTGGGACTTTCCATTCTGTTTCCTGAAAGGAAGGAGAAGTTATCTAAAATAATGTTTTTCAAATTCCACAAAGACTTTTAATAGGGTTCTGTGAAAATCTAAGGATTAAAACAAAGTTTACTCAAACAGAGCCAATTTTTATCATTAGTATTTTGCCTCTTGATGGAGGTTTAGCACATTTCTTTGGCCTAACACTTCTGTGACCTAAAAAAGTTTGAAAACCTCTGATCTAAAGAGAAAAAAAGTTCTAGGTTAAGAAAGCAGCTATTTCCATGCTGCTTTTTTTTTTTGCTGAAGGGAAACTAACACTGCTACTCTTCCCAGAATTCAGGATGACCCCTGGCCTTCTAGAAGGCAAATGGTTGAAAAAAAACAGGGGCTTTACTACCACCCCCACCTCAAGTTGAATCACTTAGTTGAAAGTATTCATGAAGCTTTATCTAATGTTATGTAAAACATAAGTTTCAACTTCCCCTCCCTCCTCCATATTTCAACATGGCATTCCAAAGTGAAAGAAATCTCTTCATTTACAGCTCTTTGCAGCATCCTGTAGTCTCATGACCTTGTTTCAAGCTTCCGCTAAAAACTGAAATTTACTAAAATATCCCATAATGAACACCGAGTTCACTTTATGACCGCAGCATTCCCTTTGCGACAATCACAAAAAGGTGTAGGAAGTTAGCACCCACCCCTCTCCTAGGAAAACGAGATATTTTAGGAAATATTAAAAGGGCAGAATATTTTCCCTAAAAGGGAGGCAGAAACTCAGCCCCCCCCCCCAACCTTTGTCAATGGGCCATTACAAAGATGTACCTCCTTCAGGCAGAGCCATAATAGGAATCCCAAAGCCCTTTCATTACATCATCGCCCAGCAAAGCTCAAACAAGTTTGGGACTCAGAACAGCCTAATTGGTTGTCAGACTCCCATGAGGCCATACAGGGGTAACTTTGTAGGTTGTCTGTGAACCAGGCTTGGTTGAGCCTTACTGGGTGATGATGTAATGAAGGGGCTTTGGGCAATTCTTCCTATGGCTCTGCCTGAAGAAGGTAGATCTTTGTTTTGTAGAATACACTGGATCAGGCCTTAATGACCTATTGACAAAGGTTGCGGGGGGGTGAGTTTCTGACTCCCTTTTAGGGAAAATATTCTGCTCTTTTAATGCTTCCTAAAATATCTCATTTTCCTATTTGATTTGATTTTGATTTTATTAGATTTCTAGACCGCCCCCTCTCCTCAAAGGGACTCGGGGCGGTGTACAGGTAAAAAATTAAAAAGTGACATCAACATTACATATAAACTAAAATCGAATTAAATAATCCCCTGTACAAATGTATAAAAATTAAAAACTTAACCTTAAAACCTAATCCCATAATTTAAAATTACAAACTGAGGCGGGAAGCATGGAATTAGACCAGGCCGGCTAGTTGAAACAGGTGGGTTTTGAGTTTCTGGTGGAAGGAGCGGAGGTCCGTGGTCGTTCTAATGTCAGGGGGAAGGTCATTCCAGAGGGTCGGGCCCGCCACAGAGAAGGCCCTTCCCCTGGGCGTCGCCCACCGGCATTACCTAGTGGATGGCACCCGGAGAAGTCCCTCTCTGTGAGAGCGAATCGGCTGAAGGGATGTATGGGGCAGGATACGATCCCGCAAATAACTAGGTCCTGTGCCATGGAGCGCTTTGAAGATAATAACCAACACCTTGAAACGCACCCGAAAGGCCACAGGCAGCCAGTGAAGCCCGCGTTCTCCATTCCTAGGAGAGGAATGGGTGATAACGTCCTACACTAAGAATCAAATTGTTTGGATATGGGTTTAAAATTAACAGCATAGAACAGCGAATGGCGAACTTTTTTAGGCTCGCGTGCCATAAGGGGGGAGCGCAGGGGGGTTGTGTGTGGGCGTGCCGCACCTATAATGCAATACGTGGCCCCCCCAATGTGCATGCGCGCACTACAGATGTGCCCCCCACCAAATTTTTACATGCTCTTTTCGCCCGC
Source organism: Rhabdophis nuchalis (assembly GCA_039707465.1). Lineage (NCBI taxonomy): Eukaryota > Metazoa > Chordata > Lepidosauria > Squamata > Natricidae > Rhabdophis > Rhabdophis nuchalis. The sequence goes on along the minus strand of CM077646.1, from coordinate 176,515,068 downwards.
TCCAGGCTCCAGAGGCTTTATATGAGCCTGGGCAGGGTGAAAAGAGCCTTCCCTGTCTCCCCGGAGGTCCTCTGGAGGCTTCAGCAACCTTCAGGAGACTTCCCTGAAGCCTCCAGAGCACTCAAAATGATGCACCAAGCAAATCGGAGGTCACTTCCGGTTTCAGTGGCACGTCATTTTGAGTGCTCCGGAGGCTTCAGGGAAGTTCATGAAGCCTCCAGAGGGCCTCCAAGGGGGGGGGGGAGGAGGAGGCCTATAAAGCCTTTGGAGCCTGGGGAGGGTGAAAAAAGCATGCAAAAGGCGAATTCAGTTGGCCAGTGCATGCATGTGCGCTGGCCAGCTGACAGGGCATCGCCTCGCGTGCCCTGACAAATGGCTCCGCGTGCCACCGGTGACATGCGTGCCATAGGTTCACCATCACTGGCATAGAAGAATGATATTGACAAAGATGTTATACAGGGCTTACAAACGAAGGTAGCTTTTTTAATAGCTAAAAGTAAGTGTAAAGTGAAAAGTGAACTTAGGACCATCACGGACCTCCGCTCCTTCTGCAAACACCTGAAGACATACCTCTTTCATTTAGCCGGCCTGGCCTAGTCCCCCGTAACCACTGGGAGTTTGAGTTTTAAATTGTTTGAAATTGGATTTTAATGGGTAATAGGTTTTAGGTTATTTTTAGCACAGGGCATCATGAATTTAATATGTTTTTAGTATGTAGTCTTATTTATGACAGTCTTGTTATTGTTTGTATTTTTATATTTTTGTTTTTAATTCCTGTGCACTGCCCTGAGTCCCCCAGGGGAGATAGGTGCGGTTATATAAATTGAAATAAATAAATAAAATAAAATAAAATAAATAAAAATCAGAAGAGTGATTTGGGTGTGTGAATTTCAACTCAAAAGAATGACTTGGACAACTTTCTTATTTTGGATTTACCAAAGTTATGCATTATGAAGCCATTCCTGAGGAAAGAGAAAGAATTCAGTTTTGGAGACATTACAGTACTTAAAAGGAGTAAACATCAAGACTTTCAAAAGTAAAAAGAAGGCTTATAACATAAACAGTATTCAATCAAGGTTAACATGTGCATTATTTTTTTCTAGCAGCTTTTTATGGTTTTTTTTCTAAATCAGGACTTAAAGATGAGGCTTTAAAGAATTTTTTAATAGATTAGACATGGAAAAAGGATTATTTTTGTTGCATTTCTAGAGAAAGTGATCAGCTACAGAATTAAAATTGAAGGAAAGTGTTTAACCTGTGAAGACGTTTCTGAGATGAAGAGATAATAATAAGAAATGAATTATGGGACATTATTTGAAGGGATTAAATATGTTGATTCTGTTAATTCATAATGGATTTATTTCTTGATTAAACTTAAAAGACGAGGCTTTAAAGATTTGTTTATACATATTAGACATTGGAAGAGATTGGGAAGGATATTTTTGATTGAAATGTTAGAGAATGTGATAAATAATGAAATTGTATTTGTCCTGATGAAGGGGGTTATTCTTCATACATTTTTCCTTTTTTCTTTTAATATTTTTCTCCCCTCTTCCCTGTTTTCTCTTTGCACTTTTTTCTTTTTTATATTTTTCTTAGCTTGCATTAGTTTTTTTTTAAATCTTTGTATTTTTAAACTTCAATAAAAGTACTATATAGAATAACAAATAAACTGCTGCAATTCAGATATATTTTAGTTAGGCTTTGCATCAATCCCGCACAATCAGTGAAGTTCTGAGTTTATTATAAATTGCGCACACACTGATTTGGTGTAATTAATCTATGGCACAAGCGTAGACAAACACTGAAATGATAGCTTGGGTCTTTTTCTTATGTCAGGAAAGGTTTGAGCAATAATAGGCCATCATCACTCCAGATTGAAAGATATAATTTACAAGTGATGTTTTCTTTCATTGTTGAGTTTTTTGTATGATAATCATTTTACAGGACACTACTGTACATGGAAATTGTGCAGAAAGCTATGAACCAAGTTTGTTAAATAGGCATATTTATTCAAGAACCATGAATATATTAAACTAAAATTAGGTATTGCCATAGTAAAAGGTATAATTTACAAATAGAAGCAATTAACGTCTGTAGAATAATAATCATATACAAGGCTTATCAGTGTACAAAAAAGAATGTGTAACAGATCAGTGCAATCATCCACACCAATTTATAAGAATGCATACAACCAGGACCACGCATTTTGAACAAAATAAAATAAACCCAAAATATTCCAGGATAGATTGCTATAAGAATTAAATCCAATATGAATGGATTCCCCTCCAAAAAAGACCCCCACAGTTGATTGGAGCCCATGATAGATTTATTTTTTTCTCACTTAAGAATATAACTGGCGGCTTTTGTTCGTTTTGTTTAGCAAGATGCCTCTGTGCTTTGAAGCCTGTAAAATACTCTCTTTGCTGACCCGCAGGAACATGGCAAAAATTCCAGCTTTGGGTTCGGCAAGCTGGTTTTTACCTTTTGCTGTCTCAGATCACCCTCCAGCCAAGTTTCAATTATTGCTTTAAGCTGCCACATTTGTCAGGTAGTTTACGAGGGAAAGAGCCAGCCAACACTTCAACCCTCATTTCACACATGGTTTAATGGACGAAAGAAAAAGGACAACAAGTAAAGTGCCAACTAAACTGTGCAGGGGGGGGGGGGATTTGGGTCATGTGACTCTGCCAGATGGCCACTGATGAAGTGCCAAAGTTGTTTTATTCCAAAGGGGTTCCTAAGAAGGAAAGAAACAACATGGCAATGGTTTGCTCATAGCGTCGTTTTTAGTCCTCCGGAGGCTTCAGGGAAGCTCCTGGGGCCTCCGGGGAGAGGGGGAGGGGCTGTTTTCGCCCTCTCCAGGCTCCTATAAAGCCTGGGGAGGGTGAAAAATGGCTTTAAAAATGGCTGAATCAGCTGACAGGGCAACGCCTCACGTGCTCTGCCAAATTTTATTTATTTATTTTATTTACTTCGAATTTATAACCCGCACCTTCTCCTAAAAAAGGACCCAGGGCGGCGCACAGGAAAATTTAAAAAACAATACAAATATACAAAATACCATTATTAAAAACCTATTAAACCCATACCCTGTGCTAAAACAACGTAAAATCCCCCTAATTAAAATTTATAACAATCTGCTTGCCACGCGTGCCATAGGTTCACCATCCCTGGCTTAGACCAACAACAGAGGCAGCTGGTAATATTTATGTCTAACCAAAAATGGGGATTTTTTTTTCCTTCTTCCCTACAAATTTCTGATTAATCTATTGATTTGAATGTCAGGAACCCAGCAGATAAGAAGGAACAGTCTCATTTATTGTTTCATAGCGTGCCAGCTGGATAAGGGTGATCTTTGTTTGATTATTCATGTCTCATGGGTTACATTACCGCAGCCCACCTCTGTGGATCGCTTCTGATAGCACAACTGCCTTATCGTACAGAAGTATTTTCAAATGCTGTGCTTAGAATTCGTTGTTTGAAAATTCTGAGGACTTAATAGTACCATTTAAAAGAGAAATCCAGCAAAGCCATTTCTCACATGTCTATTCTGAACTGTGGGTGCAGTTAAACCTTGTGACGGTGTCTTCCTTAAGGACATGCTACTATGGAAACATTTTCACGTGTCTTCCTTAAGGACATGCTACTATGGAAACATTTTCACGGATAAGAAAACAGATTAAATGATGGCTTCAGGGGTAGAAGAATTTCTACGCCCTCAAAGAGGCATCATAACCCATGTTCTCCTTTGATTCTTAAGGGTGTTGTTTTTATTTATGTATTTATTAGAGTTGAAGGCTCGCCTTTGAGAACTTTCCCATTATCCCGGACTTGGGTGGCAGCCAATCGTTGAAGGCTGTAGAGCAGAACGAGAATCGCTTTTGCAAAGCTGAGGCTCGCCAATACCCATATTTGCCTTCTGGGACCCCACTGTATAGCAGCTTGAGGCCCACTGTGGAAGGAAGGCCACATCTAAAAATAAATAAATACTGCAGTGGAATGATAGCATCTAAATGCGGTAGGCTTTTGCTGGATCTTTAGTGCCTGAATGTGAAACTAGTACTATTACAAGAGGCAATGAACTGTAGTCAAAAACAATTATAGTCCTTCTATACATGAGTTACATTGACATATCCAACTTATTTATGCTGTCCTCATTGCAACTATTAAAAAGTACCTTAGCTTTCTAAAGGTCAAAAACAGAAAGGTAAAATGATCATGGGCTCCCTAGTGATAAAATACCACTACTATCATTCACAATGCAGTATGTTTTTCCTTATTAAAAAAAAACCATAGTTTTAATTGGTGGGTGACTCACTCTTCAGATTAACAAAAAACTTATAAGGAAACTCTAATAAAGTTAACAGATGGGTCTAATTCCATGATGGCAAACCTATGGCGCGTGGAGCCATATTTGCTGGTACGGTAGTCCTCAGTTCCAGTGTGCATGCCAGCCAGCTGATTTTTTTGCCTTCCAAAGAGCTGCAGGATGCCATTTCGCCCTCCCCAGGCTTCAGGAAAGCCTCCGGAACCTGGATAGGGCAAACCCCCCCTCCCCGCATGGGCGGAGGGCGCATGCATGCATGGAAGGGTCGTGCGCACATGTGCAGGTGGGTGGGCACCCATGGGCACGCGATGGCACGAATGTGCACAATTATGGCATACCTTTAGAAAAATGTTAGCCATCACTGATCTAGTAAGTCAGTTAGATGCCATTGAACTGGGATTGACTCCTAGTCATTGCAGAGACAGATGGATGATTAGTAAACGTTGATCATGAAAGGTTTTGAGGCCATCAGAATGGCTGACGATGCTCTTAGCCCAGAAGCTCAACATTTTAGGAAGAAAACTTGGTAGGTTGTAAAGAAGCAAAAAACCAAAAGTTAAAACCTACATTAATGTTAGAATCTCTTCGTAAAAATAAACTTATTAGGTCTATATAATATTATCAAAGCACAAGCATTCCTCCTTAGTCCAGGCAAAAATGATATAAGTATGTGGCATCCACATTGTTAATAATAATAATAATAATAATTTTAATAATAATAATAATTTTAATTTATAACCCGCTCTCTCTCCCCGAAGGGACTCGAGGCAGGGCACAGGGAATTAAAAATACAATTAAAACCATAAACGGAATACAAAGTTAAGAACAAATTAAACTGGCCCTGCGCTAAAAACCCCTATAAAACTAAAACTATCCCTAAAAACCCTTAAAACAATTTAAAACAATTTAAATTGACCCCTGAGAAAGGCATAACACTGGCAAATTATGGTGGCTTTACTTTACTTTACTTTACTTTATTTCATATTTCTATACCGCCCTCTCTCCCTGACAGGACTCAGGGCGGAGCACAGGAAAGGATAAAAACAAAGAACAATAAATACAATCAGAAATGGTTAAAAAGAATTAAATCAATTTCACCCCGTGCTAAAATACATAGATAAAAACCCCAACTAAAATCGGCAACAGAAACTATGCCAGACCAGCCAAATGGAAAAAGTATGTTTTTAATGCCCGACGAAAGAGGCGAAGGTCTGAGATTGTACGAAGGTCGGGGGGGCAGGTCATTCCAGAGGGCGGGGCCTGCCACAGAGAAGGCTCTTCCCGTGGGAGCCACCAGCCGGCATTGTCCAACAGATGGCATCCTGAGGAGGCCCTCCCTGTGGGAGCGGACAGGTCGAAGGGAGGTATGCGGTAGGAGGCGGTCCCACAGGTAACCAGGTCCCAAGCCATGGAGCGCTTTAAAGATGGTCACTAGTACCTTGAAGCGTCCACAAGTCTTAAAGTTCCCAAGTTTGGACATCCCTGCTTTAATAGAAGAAAGTATTTGTAGCTCAGGGTACATTCTATAAAGTTCTTTGTGCTCTCTGAGACTGGTTTATTTTCTGTCAGACATTTCATTACCCAACTATGTAGCATCATCAGTGCTTATGGTGGCTTGATTTACCCTGCAGACAGCACATTAAACAAAAGGGGGTTGGATTTGTTTCCTTCCCCAAGAATCCTCATTCTTCCTAGATCAGCCTCTACTAGACCAGCTCAACTGGAAGAAGCAGAGGATGGATCTTCCTCTAGAAGAGAAGGGTCGACAACCCAGATCTTGGGCACTATGTGTAATGCCTGTTTAGCAAATTCCATGGGCTGTAGGCAGAGTTTGTTCGGAATTAGCATCTAATTTGTCCCTAATAAGCAGCCAATAGTTCTGGAGAATCCCCTACTGTCCCAGAACAATTGATAAAACTGCTCCAGGATAATTGGCTTCTAGAAGAGAGGAAAATCCTGCAGGCAAGTCAGATTCCATTTATATAAATAAATAAAAAAACACCCAACCATCTGCTCAAGTCACCCGAGTGATCAGTTTCTTTTCTATGTTCAGAAGCTGGATGGCCTCACAATGGTGGCTGCTAACTTCTAATGAAAGGCAGCAGTGCCAAACCATCCGCTGGGCTTGTTAATGGTCCTTTTTTGCTGCATGGATGGGGGGGGGGGGAAAGAAAGGCTGCTACTAAAGGGTCCTCCCCCCCTCCTTTTCTTTTCCTCCCTCTGAGAAAGGCTACTACTAAAGGGTCCTCCCTCTTTCCTCCTTTTCTTTTCCTCCCTCTTCCTCCCTCTGAGAAAGGCTACTACTAAAGGGTCCTCCCTCTTTCCTCCTTTTCTTTTCCTCCCTCTTCCTCCCTCTGAGAAAGGCTACTACTAAAGGGTCCTCCCTCTTTCCTCCTTTTCTTTTCCTCCCTCTTGCTGCACCAAGATCAGTGGCAGCCACTCTGGAGCAGGGATGCTGAAGAATAGGGTGGGGAAACTGCTACTGACGTTTGGCAGCTCCACAGAAGGGATGTGTGCCTGACGGGAATCCTGATCAGCTCAAGAATTTCAGCCGAAGAAATAGGAAGCGGAAGGAGAAATGGAAAAATGAGAACGAGGTAATAAGAATGGCTTGGTGAGCATTGTGGCAATACCATTGCAGGGTTGATAGATTTAGGAATACAGGTAGTCCTCGACTTCGTTTAGTGACTGTTTGAAGTTACGGTGGCACTGGAAAAGGGACTTATGACTGCTTTTCACACTTACGACCGTTGCAGTATCTCCATGGTCACATGATCAAAATTCAGAAGCTTGGCAACTGACTCATATTTATGACAGCGCAATGCTACCGGTTCAGGCCGGTTCGTCCAAACCGGTTGTTAAAAAAGAAATGTTTTAAAAAAGTTTTTTTAAAAGTTCTGATGATTGCTTGTCACAGCTGATCATTTAAAAACTTTTTAAAAGCATTTTTTACTACCTATTCACACAAACCAATAGTAAAAACAGTGCTTTAAAAAGTTTTTTAGAAAGTTCTGACGATCGCTTGTCACAGCTGATCGTTAAAAAACTTTTTTAAAGCATTTTTTACTACCTATTTGCACGAACCGATAGTAAAAAAATTGCTTTAAAAAAGTTTTTTAAAAGGTTCCGACGATTGCGCAGTGCAGCTGATCGGCTCAGCTGATCGTGGGAACCCTTTTTTACTTTTTTAAGTATTTTTTACTACCAGTTCATGTGAATAGGTAGTAAAAAATGTTTTTAAAAGTTTTTTAAAAGTTCAGACGATCAGCTGTGCAACAATCAGCTGTGCACATGATTTATATTCGCCAGAATGCAGGAAATCCTGCTTTCTAGTGAATCTAAATTGTGTGACACAGCTGTTCCCCCCCTTGCTGTTCTACTCACCTTTGCAGATGCAGTGTTGCCACATGACGTATTGGGACCTTTTTCCCGTTGGCTAACCTGGGAGTGGGCATGGCCAGCCGGTGACATATCTGGCCTGCGGGCTGCGAGTTTGACAGCTCTGGTCTAAACTCAGTGAGATCAAACCTATTTGAAAGCACAGCAATTGTCCTGCTGTCCCTTTGGAACAACAGCATGACGGTAACTCCAAGCACGCAATGCTTTCAATACATGAGACAGGGTGGGATAAAAAGTCAAGATGGCAGCCACCACAGGGCAATTGATACTCCACTTGGTTTTCATGAGGATTGCACACATTACTATCTATCTATCTATCTATCTATCTATCTATCTATCTATCTATCTATCTATCTATCTATCTATCTATCTATCTATCTATAAAAAAGTAACAAGAGTTTGTTCAAAACCGCTAATCTCTGAAAGTACTGCACTGATCGCTTCCAAATTTTCACACAACATTCCTTTCAAATACGGCACCAATAATATATATAGATTGTGTAGATGTCACACCTGTGCCAGGTACACACAACGGAAATGTAAAAAATTGTAAAAAAGGTAGGTAGATGGATACAGAGAGAGCAGTGGGCCACAGGTATTATGTCATCCTTTATGACATAAAATACTCTGTCCATAAGATTCAAGGAGAAATACAGTAGGTAAGTAGGTAGGCAGCTATAGGGATAGAGAGAGGGAGGGAGAAATACAGTAGGTAGGTAGGTAGGTAGGTAGGTAGGTAGGTAGGTAGGCAGGCAGGCAGAGGGATAGAGAGAGGGAAAAATACAATAAGTAGGTAGGTAGGTAGGTAGGTAGGTAGGTAGGTAGGTAGGTAGGTAGGTAGGTAGAGGGAGAGAGGGAGAAATACAGTAGGTAGGTAGGTTGGGGGTTATACAGTAGTTGTGTGTACATGTTTGTGTGTGCAGGTGTAGATCTACACACAGATAGGTTGGCCATTTAACCAGACTGGGCCACAGCAACTCATGGCCGGGAATGGCTTTATATACATAAAACAAAACAAGTGGGCCTTCAATCACATGGTCATGGCCATCATCTTTTTTTATGATATCCATAGAGATCCCCTCATAGCAGGTCACCTTGCTTTGAGCTTGTAGATCCAGATCCTAAGAACAGACCTGGATACGCCATTTATTGCTGAATACTTTGCTCCAACATGATGGACCGAGTGGCTAAACTTCAGAACCATGTGGCTTTCCAGATTAACCATTTGACCCACAGCAGTGAGCCAAATGACAGAACAATGGGCTAATTCACTAAGTACCAATTGCAGCATTAGGCTGCTCTGCTCTCCAGATTCGTTGTTGAATACACAAGATAGAGTTCCAGAGATACACCGTATATAAAGCCTCCTAATTCTATTTTGCAGCCTGAAACTTTGGGCTCAATGGTAGTCATAAGTCACGGACCACCTCCTATAGAACAATTTGTAAAAGATTTGATGGTATGTGTAACCAGAACTACCTGTGTGTGTGTGTGTGTGTGTGTGTGTGAGAGAGAGAGAGAGAGAGTGAGAGAGAGAGAGAGAGAGAGAGAGAGAGAGAGAGAGAGAGAGAGAGAGAGAGAGACTAATCTGCATTTGTCTATCCCTGCCCCACATTAAAGAGGATAATTGATGATTCTTCATCAATTCTCCTGAAATTTCAGGAGAAATTTCCTGACAGTTAGAACAACTTACCTCCAGAGGTTGTGAATGCTCCAATACTGGAAGTTTTTAAGAAGAGATTGAATAACCATTCGTCTGAAGTGGTGTAGGATTTCCTGACTAGGCAGGGGGTTGGATTTGAAGACCTCCAAGGTCCCTTCGAACTCTGTTATTCTATTCTATTCTATTCTATTCTATTCTATTCTATTCTATTCTATTCTATCTTTTCCCCAGAAGTAGATGACATTAGTGGGACGGGAAACAAAACCCAGGAAATCCATAATCGCCACTCAGAATTAAGTCTGTAAGGAAAACTCCCACCCACCAGAGCATCATTAAGGCAGAAGAAAAAAAAATATTTCAGCTACCTGGGCAACACAATTTTTTTTTGCCAGTTAACTTTTTTGGTAACTCTAAGACTAAAAAATGCATGCGTCACTTGAACCACAAGATGGGCAGTAAAAAATTTGATAAATAAATTAATTTGCTCTCTGTCAACCTTAATAAATTAAAATAAAATAAATGAATGAGGAAGAATCCTTGATTGATTTTTTAAATCAATTTTTCTATATATAAAAAAGCCTAAGGCAAATGGGAAACCTCACGACTGGTTTCTAATTCTACCACTAGTATATATTTATACAGGAGTTATTTTCAGGAGTCTCTTGTATCAACTTACGTCAAATGGGAAGGATTTTTCTGACATAGTTTTCTTTGTTCAGTGCAAAACTTCTGCAACCCCATTAAATGAAGGTCAAATCATTTGTATCACATTTTAATTTCTAATTGAAATTTCACAGTGTTATCTCAGCAACTGTCCACCGGGTCATTGGACACCCCTAAGAGCATTCTCTTGTAATCGTTTTCAAAAACAATTTTCTCTTCCTAGTTTTTCATTATGCCGTCAGTCACCTCACCCCATCAGGATAGTGAAATTGCAAAAACTCTCTCCGTTCCATTTAGATGAGGTGTCCAAGAGGACAGAAGTTGTTTCGGAGTGAATAATAATAATAATAATAATAATAATAATAATAATAATAATAATAATAATAATAATAATAATAATAATAATAATAATAATAATAATAATAATAATAATAATCTTTATTGTCATTGTAAAAATTACAATGAAATTGGTTTTAACTTCACTGGTGCAAAATTATAACAGAAACAAAAAAGAGAGAAAAGAAAAAAGAAAAAACTAGCATGTGCATGGAGTGATTGCGGTTGAATTTAAAAGTCTCACAGCCCATGGATAGAAGCTACCTTTAAACCTGTTCGTTCGGCTGGCTATACTTTGATATCTTCTGCCTGATGGTAGAAGGGCAAAGAGATACCAACCAGGGTGTGAATCATCTTTGAGAATCTTCCTTGCTCTGCTAAAGCAGCGAGATCTGGCGATGTTATCCAGTGATGTCAGAGGGCAACCGATGGTTTCTTGTGCCGAATTGATCACTCTCTGTAGTGCCTTCCCCTCCGCAACTGTTAAACCAGCATACCACACTGTGATACAATATGTGAGGACACTTTCTATGATGGACCGATAGAAAGAGGTCATCAGCCGTTGTTCCACCTGATTTTTCCGCAGGACTCTAAGGAAATGAAGTCTCTGTTGAGCTTTTCCAATCACCAGAGACGTGTTGTTTTTCCAGGTGAGATCTTGGCTAATAAGCACTCCTAAGAATTTAAAAGAGGAAACCCTCTCCACACAGCCCCCCTCGATATACAGTGGGGCAGGTTCCTCTCTGTGCCTCCGGAAATCTAGCACCATCTCCTTCGTCTTGCTAGTATTTAGATGTAAGTTGTTTCTTGAGCACCATGCGGATACCTTCTGGACTTCTTCCCTGTATGCTGATTCGTCCCCTCCAGTTATGAGACCCACCACCGTTGTGTCATCTGCAAACTTTATTATGATGTTGGATGGATCAGAGGATATGCAGTCATATGTATACAGTGAGTAGAGGTAGGGGCTGAGCACACAGCCCTGAGGGGAGCCTGTGCTGAGCTTCAGTGTGGAAGATGTAAAGGACCCAACCCTTACTGTTTGTGGACGATCGGTCAGGAAGTCTTTGATCCATTCACAAGTAAGGGGAGGGAAATTCAGGTCAGTCAACTTTTCAATGAGAATGCCTGGTAGGATGGTGTTAAAGGCCGAGCTATAATCTATAAAAAGCATTCTGACATAATTCCCAGATTTCTCAAGGTGGCTCAGTGCGATATGGAGAGCAGTGGTGATGGCATCCCCTGTCGACCTGTTGTTTCTATACGCAAACTGGTGTTGATCAAAACTTGGTGGAAGACAGGACCTGAGGTGTTGTAGGACCAGTCTCTCAAAGCACTTCATTACTATAGACGTCAGTGCAATGGGTCTATAGTCATTCAAGCTTTTTATGGCTGCTGTCTTTGGAACTGGGATAATGGTGGCTGCTTTCAAGCATGATGGGACTCTAGCCTGTTTCAGGGAGAGGTTAAAAATCCTTGTCAGAACCCCTGCTAATTGGTCAGCACAGGTTTTTACCACTTTCCCCAACACCCCATCTGGACCTGCAGCTTTGTTGGGATTTACAGCCTTCAGCTCAGCTCTCACTTGATGTTCATCCAGGGTGAGTGGCTGGATGTTAGAGGGCCTTTGGGATAAAGCCACAGAGACTGGTCTTTTTACCTCAAAGCGGGCGAAGAAGCTATTTAGCTCCTCTACTAGCAGGGCATCAGCATTGGCTATTTTTTTTGTATTGCCCTTATAGTTGGTTAGGTGTTGTAGTCCCTGCCACACCTGTCTTGAGTTGTTATCTTCCAGATACTTCTCTACCTTTTGCTTGTATTCCTGTTTAGCTGCCTTAATGCCTCTTCTCAAGTTTGCCCTGGCTTCATTATATTTGTCTTTGTTTCCTGCTTTGAAAGCGGAGTTTCGGGCTCTCAGCAGTGATTGTACCTCTGCTGACATCCAGGGTTTACGATTGCTGTAAACTCTGATACGTTTATTCACTGTTACATTATCTGTACATGTTTTAATGTATGAGAGTACAGTGTCAGTGAATTCTTGCAGCTCCAAGTGTTCAAATATACTCCACTCGGTAGTCTCAAAGCAGTCCTGTAACTGACAGAGTGCTCCCTCTGGCCAGATTTTGACAGTTTTCAAGACTGGCCGTATCTTTTTCCTGAGGGGAATATACTTTGGGCACAGCAGCAGAGAGATGTGGTCAGACGTACCCAGATGGGAGAGGGGGATTGCTCTATATGCCTGTCTTAAGTTTGAGTACATATGGTCTAGAGTATTCTTACCTCTGGTGGTACACTGCACATACTGTAGGGAGAACAGACTTTAGACTGGCTTGATTAAAATCCCCAGCCACGATAAAAGCACCCTCAGGGTAAGTTTGCTGCTGCCTCTCGATGGCATCATGTAACTTAGAGAGTGCTGTGCTAACATTTGCATCAGGTGGAATATAGGCAGCAGTTATAACTGTAACTGAAATCTCTCTAGGTAAATAAAATGGCCGACAAATGACAGTTAAGAATTCCAAGTCTGCAGAGCAGTGTGTATAAGCAACTCTACTGTTGGTGCACCAGTTATTATGTGTGTAAATACACAGTCCTCCACCTTTGCTTTTACCAGAGTTGTTGTTTCTGTCAAAGCGGTGTGTGGTGCGGTTAGTTAGCTCCACAGATGAATCCGGTACAAGTGGATGAAGCCAGGTCTCTGTGATGATCATCACACAGCAGTCACGAATGAGCTTATTCGCTGCCATCCATAGCTCTAGTTCATCGGTTTTGTGGACAAAGGATCTAGAGTTGGTTAGGAAAATGCTTGGTAATGCTGGTCTGTGAGGCTGCTTTCGTAACCGAACTAGCAAATCACCTCTGCATCCCCGCTTCTGCTTCCTCTCTCTTCGCTGCCTCCTAGGCCAAACAATGATCCATGGAGAGCCTGGGAGTCTTACTATGTCATTCGGTATATTATGAGACAATGTATATAAAACAATGTAGCACTTTCTCTTTCAAATGTGGACCATTGAGAAACCTGTTTCCATCTAACTTTTCCAACTCTTATAAACTGGGGGGAGGGAGGTAGATATGAGCAATATTTTTAAATTTGTTTTCAGGTAAAAGTAAAGGTTCACCTCACACATATATGCTAGTCGTTCCCGACTCGAGTGGGGCGGTATTCATCTCTGTTTCAAAGCCGAAGAGCCAGCGCTGTCTGAAGATGTCTCCGTGGTCATGTGGCCAGCATGACTAAACGCCGAAGACGCATGGAATGCTGTTATCTTCCCACCAAAGGGGTTCCCTATTTTTCTACTTGCATTTTTACATGCTTTCGAACTGCTAGGTTGGCAGAAGCTGGGGCAAATTGTAGGAAGTTAGCACCCACCCCTCTCCTAGAAAAATGAAATATACTGGAAAATATTGAAAACGTAACACCTCTCCTGCGCGAGCTGCACTGGCTGCCTGTGGTCTTTCGAGTGCGCTTTAAGGTGCTGACGACCATCTTTAAATCGCTCCATGGCTCGGGGCCTAGCTATATACGAGACCGCCTCCTGCCCCATACATCCCTTCGTCCGATCCGCTCCCACAGAGAGGGTCTTCTTCGGGTGCCGTCGGCGGGGCAATGCCGGTTGGCGACACCCAGGGGAAGGGCCTTCTCTGTGGCGGGCCCGGCCCTCTGGAATGACCTACCCCCGACCTCCGCACTATCTCGGACCTCCGCCTCTTCCGCCAACGTCTTAAGACGTATTTATTCCAACAAGCCGGCCTAGGATAGCCCCCCGTTTCTGACTTTTTAAGAAAAATAATTTATAATTTGGTAATGGTTTTAATATGGGTTTTAGCACGGGTTTATTAATTTAATATATTTTAAATTGGTATTTATTGTATTTTGTGTTTTTAAATTATGCCTGTGCGCCGCCCTGGGTCCTAACAAGGAGAAGGGCGGGGTATAAATTTAATAAAATAAAATAAATAAAAATAAAAGGCAGACTATTATATTTCTCTGGATACGAAATGGAGAAACATGTTTTTAGGCAGGAAACAGACTCATTCATAATAGCCCCCACCTTTGTCAATGGGCCCTTAAAAGGCCTGAGCCAGTCTATTCCACATAACAAAGATCTCCCCCTTTAACTCCATGGTGATGGGATTAAGGTATTAGTCCTTTACCCATCTCCCCAAAGGGCACTTGGCAAGAAGCAATGCTCAACCAAACTTGGACTCAAAACACAGCCTACAGAATTGTCCCTGCATGGCCCCATGGGAATCTGACAACCAATCAGAATACAAGCTCAAGATCAAAGTCCAAAGAGGGCATAAAACCAGGGACTCTCGTCTCTTTTCTTCTTCACCCAACATCTTGAAGCATGTGATCACCTTTTCAGCTCAGGAACTCAAGCCATGTGATCCTGTTCATCATTAATCCATCTTTCCCAGCAGCCTCTATGTCTCCAGTGTCTTTCCCCCCCACTTGGAACTGAACCCAGAAGGACATTTCTTCCAACAAAGTAACAGGAACTCACTCCATTACGTGGTGCTAAGGATTCAAACTGCTGAACTGCCAACCTTTCTGATCGACAAGCTCAGGATCTTAGCCACTGAGCCACTGCGTCCCATACTTTTTTCAGACTTGAGTCCAAATATACCAATCTATAACATCAGGTTTTAATTGTATAGTACTTTTTATACCTACTGCCACTTTTGTATCTCTGATAGTAGTAAAATTTTCTAACCCCTACCGGTTCCACAGTAATGGTGATTTAAAAGTAAGGAAGTAAATTAAATTACCTTTGTTTTGGCTTCTTTGGTGCATTAAACGCCGTCTCAGCTTTATTTTACTTGGGTTTTTGCTCTTTTTCTTCAATAAAGACCCTCTTGGCAGAGAGGTTTATTTCTTTTCTTTTTTTAAAAAAAAGAGACTACTGATTCGACACGATGACTCAACAGCCTTCTGAACTCGAACGAATCATCGGGGCATTAAATACAATTGGGGAAAAACTAACTGTTCTAACTGACCGTATGGATAACATGACATTGGAAATTCAAAAAACCAAAGAGGAGATAAGCGAAATGAATATTAATTTTGCAAAGCAGAACGTGGAGATTAAATTCATGAAGGACGAAATTGAACAGATTCATGTACATGAGGCACAGACTGATCGTAAGATTGAGGGGATCTTTTTTAAAAATCAACAACAAGATAGGAGAATTAGTCTTTTGGAAGAAGATGCAAGAAAATATAATGTTGTTATTCGTGGAATTTTGGAGGATAGGGTGGATAATTTGAAGCAAAGAATGTTAAAATGGCTGAATGAACTTGACGCATCAATTGTATATACGGCAGCAGACCTAGTAAGTGTTTTTAGAGTCGGCTATAAGAGACAAAGCGGAGCTAATAGAAATGTTCTAGTGAGATTTGCAAACCTTGGAGATAAACTAGAAGTTATGGGGAAAATAAGGGACCTGGGAGGACCCCCAAAATTTGAGGGGAAGGAAATTCAAGTTTTTCCAGATATATCTAGAGAAGAAAGAGCATGGAGATTCTTTTTAAAACCAATCACAAAAGTTTTGAGAGACAATGATATTAAGTATAATTGGAGACCACTACAGCAGTTGAAATTTTTTTACAAGGGGAGAATGCAAACTATTACTTCGGAAACGGATGCAATAAGACTAATACGGGAGCTCGGGCTGATTGAGAAAGACGAGGATTTAACAGAAATTAAAGATCATATGCTTAAGATGGGTGGAATACAAGTGGAATCTCCAACATTGGAGGAAAAAGGAGCAGTTGGTGGCCAAGATCCTAAAAGTTTAAAACGGAAAGAAATCTCTCCGACAATGTCCGAACATAAGAAAACCCGTGAAGAAACCAAGCGAGCGTCAGCCAAGGAGGAGGATCTTAGAAGAAAGCAGGAAGCCGAGTGCGGGGACAAGCCAGCGTTATCTTCTTTTTTTGAAAGTGGAATATAAGAACAACCCGAAAGAAATGACCCGATCATGGGCATGTCCCCCCCCCACACTCTTTATATAGAGGCGCAACTCGAATGAGGATGTGGGGGATGAAGATTAATTGTTATTTGTTGTTGTTGTGTTTTATGTTTGTCTTTGTTGTGTCTTATGTTTTTTTTGTATGTTATCTCCGTTTGGTGTTGGGTGGGCACGTAAAGGAAGAGAAGGGGCTAGGATTAAAAAAGTTACCGCGTAAATGCGGTTTATAAAAATAATGACATGGAACGTGAAGGGCACAGGGAACCAAATAAAGAGGAGGAGATTGGAGCTTAAAATTAAAAGGGACTTACCAGACATATTATTTTTGCAGGAAACTCATCAAAAATCTGAGGATTTCAATAGAATGAATATAAAGGGTATGCAAGTTTATGAAAAATCTTTCGGAACCTCCAAAGCTAGAGGTGTGGCAACATTGATATCAAATAGGGTATATTTTGAAAAAAAACAAGTAATTAGGGACGATGAAGGAAGATATTTAATAATTATAGGGAATATTAACGAGCAAAAAGTGACACTGGTTAATTTATATCTACCAAATGAAAAACAAAAGGGATTCCTTGATAAAATAACTAAGATTTTGGAAACTGAAAGTGTAGGGAAAGTGATTGTGGCTGGGGACTTTAACATGATTAGAGATAAAATAGATAGTACTAACCCCACCCGCTTTAGAGAAACAAATAAAGGGGAAATTTTAAATAAATGGATGTTACGAAATAGTGTGGTAGATGTCTGGAGGGAGTTGAAAGGTACTGAAAGGGTGTATACTTTTTGCTCTAAGGTACATAATACATATTCAAGAATTGATTATATTTTTGTCTC
Source organism: Rhabdophis nuchalis (assembly GCA_039707465.1). Classification (NCBI taxonomy): domain Eukaryota; kingdom Metazoa; phylum Chordata; class Lepidosauria; order Squamata; family Natricidae; genus Rhabdophis; species Rhabdophis nuchalis. Next base: position 176,497,861 of record CM077646.1, on the reverse strand, counting down.
TAAAGACCTGTTGAATAATATAGATAGAATAGATGTGGGAGTTTTCAAGGACTCCGACCATGCAGAAGTTACGATGGATATAGATTTTAATTTTAGAAAAAAAGAAAGAGGTTGGAGATATGATGGAAAATTGTTTAAAAAGGAGGAAGATAAAACATGGATACTTAAAAAATGGGAGGAAAGTTGGAGATTCAACGATAATGGAGAGGTTAAATTTGAAACTGTTTGGGACACGATGAAAGCAGTATTTAGAGGAGAAAGCATTAAGTTGTCAAGTAGGAAATATAGAGAATATAGAAGTAAAATGGAACAGGATACAAGACAGATTAAGGTATTGGAGAACCAATTTTTACTTACAAAAGATAAAAAATGCTTGGAGGAATTGAATTCACTAAAAACTAAACTGATAGAAGAAGATATAGAATTGGTTAAAAAAATATAAGATATTTAAACAGGGATTTCTTTGAATTTAGTAATAAAAACTCTAGGTTATTAGCAAGGATGGCGAAAAATAAAAGTGAAAAGAGAGAAATTGGCTCTTTGATAGATGAAAAAGGTACAAGATGTTATAAGAGACTGGAGAAATGTGAAGTAGTTAGGAAGTTTTTTCAAAAATTATATTCAAAGAAATCAATTGATTTGGAAAAATTGAAAAATCATCTTGAAAAATATGCTGTGAAAATAGATCAAACATATAAGGACTTGATGGAAGGAGATATTACACATGATGAGATTAACGAAATAATACAAGAGATAAAATTAGGGAAGACTCCAGGTGAAGATGGATTACCTGCTGAATTTTATAAAGACTTTAAAGAAATAATAATACCAAAATTGCAAAAATTATTTAATGGAATTTTACACGGTGGAGAAGTCCCGATGTCATGGAACAGAACGGTAATAACTATAATTCCTAAACCTGATAAAGATTTGGAGAGGATCGAGTCCTATCGACCCATTTCTTTAATTAACCAAGATGCAAAAATATTTACTGCCATTATAAGTAATAGGTTAAATAGATTTATAGATAAGTATATAAGCTATAATCAAGTAGGTTTTGTCAAAGGCAGATATATGAGTGATATAATTAGAAGAGTATTAAATATTATAGATGTAGCTGAGAGTAATGGTGATAAAATAGGCATAGTATCACTAGACATTTTTAAAGCCTTTGATTCTGTACAATGGGAAACTATTAAGGTAATTATTGAGGCATTAGGCTTCGGTAATAGGTTTATACATGTTATTTCAAAATTGTATCAAAAAAGTAGTGCAAAAGTGAAGGTGAATGGAATAATGACGGGAGAGATTAAATTGGAAGCAGGTACGAGACAGGGATGTCCCTTGTCCCCAACATTATTTTTATTAATTATGGAAGTTTTGACTAAATTGATAGAAAAAGATGAAGAATTGGAAGGGTACAAGGGATATAAGATAAATTTGTACGCGGATGATACCTTGATTATTTTGAAAGATATAGAGAAAGATTTGAAGAGGATAAATAAACATTTGAAAGAATTTGAAGAAATGACAGGTTTAAAGGTAAATTGGTCAAAATCTGAATTATTAATGAACAAAAATGATAAGGAGTGGGAGAGTATGCAAGAACAATTTGGGATAAGAATTAAAAATACACTGAAATATTTGGGAATAACACTTTCACTTAAAGTTAGAGAATTGAAAAAAATTAATTATGATGTGATGTTGGATGAAGTAGAGAAGAAGATAGATAAATATAAGGAGATAAAGTTGTCTTGGTTTGGCAGAATTGCAATGTGTAAGATGATGTTGTTACCAAAGTTTAATTTTTTATTTGAGATGCTACCATTAAATTTGACAGAGAAGGATATGGAAGGATATCAGAAGAAATTAGATAAATTTTGCAATGGTGGAAAAAGACCTAGATTAATGAAGAAAATGTGGTATCAAAATCAAAAGGAAGGTGGATTGGGAATTCCCAATCTACTTAATTATTATTGGGCCTATAATATTCGAACTGTAATAAAAATACTTAAAGGAGGAGATGGTCATTGGGGAGATCTAGAGTTAAAGGATATTAAGAGATTTGGCCCTACATGATTTTTAGATAAAATAAAAAAACAAAAAAGGTAATTAATAGTTATTGGTTAAAGGGATTGAGCAAAATTTGGAATAAATTTGTTAAAATATTGATTCCGGATATATCCTTCTTGGGGAAGACACTTGGAAGTTGGCCGATTAAAACCAATATAAGTCGAGAGAAAGTAATTGAAGATGACAATATAGGAAGTATAGTAAATTGGTTAAGAGCATTAGAAATTGAGAGCAGAAAAAAAGAAATAATTGAAAAATTGGAGCTGAATTGGTTTGAGAAAATACAGATAGAAAAATGGTCTACGGAAGTAAGGGGAACATGTAAAATAGACAGAAATAAGACTGAATTTGAAAGTTTAATATCTCAAATTATTAAGGATGAAATTGGGTTAAAGGGACTCGTTAGTAAGATATATAAGATTATAAACTTTGATGGAAATCCACAAATGGTAATGAAGACGAATTGGGAGGAAGAGTTTAAGATTAAAATATTAGACTTGGATTGGAATGTGAATTGGAAAAGTCGAATTATGAGGATTATGTCTATAAGGATTAAAGAGCACAACTTTAAGGTAGTTTGGAAATGGTATTGGACTCCATTAAGGTTATCATTGATGGATAAAAAAATCAGTAATAAATGTTGGAGATGTAATATGGAAGTGGGAACTTATGAACACATGTGGTATAAATGTGGAAAAATTAAAAAGTTTTGGCAACAATTGGAGGAAATGATGTTTGAAATGATGAAGAAAAGAATAACTTTGAGATCAGAATCTATATTACTACTGATAATTAAGGAATTAGAATTAACAAAATATGAGAAAGAATTGATTAGAATTATGATTATAATGGGTAGAATTATAATAGCAAGATACTGGAAAATAGAGGTAAATATTAAAATAGAAGAGTGGTATTGTGAAATGTGGAAATTAGCTTTAAATGATAAAATGACATGTGATATTAAATTTAGAGAGGGGGTCTATAAAAAAGACATTTTCTGGAAGATTTGGAACCCATTTGTGGACTATGCACTTGGAACTTTGGATGCCTCGACACCTGTACCCAGAGAACGCGGATTTTGGAGATCTTAAAGACAATTGAAGATATCCGAAGAACCAACTCTTCCTTTCGTTTTGTATAGCACTGGGTGGACTATTGTAAAAAAAAAAAAAAGTAAAATTTATGTTTATATGTATAACTTGTGGAAAATTATAATAAAAAATAATAATAATTTTAAAAAAAAAGGAAGTAAATTAAATTAAAAAAAGGAAAGTGCTTCAGTGTCGGACAAAACCCCTACCATCCACCCTGAAAGCTGGAATGCCCACTAGTGTGAGGTAGGGACCAGGTGGACTACCACTGGTATAGCAACATGTTCCCATGTACTTTTTCCCCATGCTCGAGTTTCACTGAGTTCAAAGAAGTCTTTTCTCCCCTAGTTATGTGTGGATAGAATTCTAGTTCTATCCACACATCTTGCCCCCGTGGAGAGGGCGCGCAACTTGGGCGTCCTTCTGGATTCCCGGCTGTCCATGGAGGACCATGTGGCGGCCGTGGCCAGGGGGGCGTTCTATCAGGTTCGCCTGATACGCCAGTTGCGCCCCTTACTAGACCGGGGGGCCCTTCACACAGTCACTCAAGCGCTCGTGACATCTCGGCTGGATTACTGTAACGCTCTCTACATGGGGCTCCCCTTGAGGTGCACTCGAAAGCTACAGTTAGTGCAGAATGCGGCCGCGCGGGTGGTTATGGGTGCCTCAAGGCAAGCCCACGTAACACCTCTCCTGCGCGAGCTGCACTGGCTGCCTGTGGCCTTTCGAGTGCGCTTCAAGGTGTTGACCACCATCTTTAAATCGCTCCATGGCTCGGGGCCTAGCTATATACGAGACCGCCTCCTGCCCCATACATCCCTTCGTCCGGTCCGCTCCCACAGAGCGGGCCTACTCCGGGTGCCGTCGGCCGGGCAATGCCGGCTGGCGACACCCAGGGGAAGAGCCTTCTCTGTGGTGGGCCCGGCCCTCTGGAACGACCTACCCCCCCGACCTTCGCACTACCTCGGACCTCCGCCTCTTCCGCCAACGTCTTAAGACGTACTTATTCCAACAAGCCGGCCTAGGATAGCCCCCCGCGTCTGACTTTTAAATATAAATTATAATTTGGTTACGGTTTTAATAACGGGTTTTAGCACGGGTGAATTAATTTAATATATTTTTAATTGATGTATATTGTATTTATGGTTTTATATAATGCCTGTGCGCCGCCCTGGGTCCTAACAAGGAGAAGGGCGGGGTATAAATTTAATAAAATAAATAAATAAAATAATAGTTTGTGCAATAGACTGAGACTGCCTCTGTCCTCTGAATGAAAGATCCTGTCCATGAACGGACAACATTCTGCAGAGGTTTCTGGAGGTGATGCCTGCTGATTCCATTTGCTCCTTCACCAGCTCTTTGGCTGCTCTCAAATATTTTCCTGCCTGGGATATAACATTCAAGAAATTCAGAGATTTCTTCCCATCTGTCGTCTTCCAGGATGAATAGAACTCCCAAAGTTTTCCCCCTGATAAAGTGTTAGCCCAGAGTTAGCACATAGTTGCCAGCATCATGCCAATCCCTTTCTTCCCTTATGTCAGTGTTTCTCAACCTTGGCGACTTTTAAGTCCTGTGGACTTCAACTCCCAGAATCCCCCAGCCAGCATAACTTAAAGTCGCCAAGGTTGAGAAACACTGTCTTATGTGAATCTATTCCATCTTCCCCATTACTCCTTCAGTGCCCTGGTTGGTGGATGGGTTTACCTGTCAGCTGGGAACATTTTCTCCTTTAACACAGGAGCCACCAAGTGGCTCCTAAAAGATGCAGTCACTTTGCTACCGTTAAAATTCCAGTATAATTATTCTGCATAACTGGAAGTTTTAAAATGTTTTTTTAGGGCAGATTCAAGGGACTAATAGCCAAATCTGGAAAAACAGACAGTCCTTCAAGGTGTCTTTTAAACAAAGAGAGAGAGAGAGAGAGAGAGAGACAGAGATAAGAATTGAGCGCCTAAACACTCCCATATAACACCTGTCCTACGCGAGCTCCACTGGCTTCCTGTGGTCTTTCGGGTGCGCTTCAAGGTCCTAACGACCATCTTCAAAACACTCCATGGCTCGGGACCTAGCTATCTGCAAGACCGTCTCCTGCCCCATACATCCCTGGGACCGACACGCTCCCACAGAGAGGGCCTCCTCAGGGTGCCGTCGGTCGGGCAATGTCGACTGACGGCGCCCAGGGGGAGGGCCTTCTCTGTGGCAGGGCCAGCCCTTTGGAACGACCTGCCCCCTGAAATCCGCACCATTCCTGACCTCCGCCTCTTCTGCAAATGTCTTAAGACTCACTTCTTTCAACTAGCCGGCCTTGCGTAACCCCAGCACCGCCAATTATAAACGAGGGTTTTAAAAATGGTTACAACACAGGCATCTAATATCTATGTATTTGTATTTTGTATTTATTGATTTAATTCTATGTTCGCCGCCCCGAGTCCCTTGTTGTGAGATGGGAGCGGGTTATAAATATGAAAAATAAATAAATAAATAAATATATCACTGATAGCGTTGTCATTGTCGTTATCATCATCATCATCTCCTTCAGGAATTGGAAACCTGAATTTTGGGACAAGTGGTCAAACCTCTTGACAGGGGTCTCCAACCTTTGCAACTTTAAGTCTGAAGGACTTCAGCTCCCAGACTTCTCCAGCCAGCTTTGCTGGCTGGAGAACTCTGGGAGCTGAAGTCCTTCAGACTTAAAGTTGCAAAGGTTGGAGACCCTTGGTTTAATGTATTTATGAAGACAGGCACAAGTGATTTTGAGGTGGGTTGCAAAGGTTGGAGACCCCTGCTCTTGAAGACTCAGTGTCGTTTGAAAATTCCTGGGGTATGACTAGAAAAAAAAATTACAGGCGAAGGAAAACACAATTATATGGATCTATTTGGATCTATCTAACTACCCACCCTGAAGGACAAATAAATCGGTTTAATTGATACTATTGGTGTAAGAAAAGTCAAGAAGAAATATAGCTCTCCTCAACCTATTCTTCATACACTGGGCTTCAGTTCCTACCACCCAGCCAACATGGCTTTTGACTTTTATAGAATGCTGTCATATCTATTTCTGACAGTTTTTCTCATAGACTCTGATCGCTTCATACTTTTACTTTTGAAAAACGAATACAAAAACACACATCTCTCTCTCTCTCCTGCCAAATACCGGATACTCCATCTTCAATCATAGAAAAGAAATCTCTACTTGCAAAATTATGTAACCCAATGGGTTCACATTTTGAGTTAAGCCATGATTTCTGTAACCATGGTTGACTTAATGAACCATAATTGTCAGGGTCCCACAATACATTACATTAAGCGGTAAACCTTACTTTACAAACAATCCCTGGCTGGTCTCATACTACATACTATTCTAAACAAATCATATAATGACTGGGAACAATATATAAAGATCTAAAGCTTGCAGGATCACTCAGAGTTCCATCCTGGTTCCACCGAAAGCTAATTCATGTTTTTTATCTCAATGCAAAAAAGAATTTGGGGATATTTGTTTGGATGTCTGCCTTTGTCTAGCCATGCGGATGAAAATTATTTTTGTACCTAAAGCTTGAGCAGACTGATTATGCTTATGCAAACATGTTATATACTAGAAAGGGGGAGACATTGCCTCTTAGCATGTGGCCGCTCAAATTCAGCATATAATTCAGCTGACTGTCAGGCGAACGCAGGCAATTTCCATTTAAATTAGTCCCAACCAGGTGGCACATTACTCTTTTGCCATGCAGGGTAATTGTCCACTGGGGGTTTCTTGGAAATCCTAGCTAAGATGCTTTCAAGTTGCTGGGATTTGGAGTGAGGGGTGCGAAGATGGCAGAGAAATGAATGGCGGACAGGGTGCCTTTAATAGGGTCAGACCGATTAGAGTCAGAACAGGAAATATGTGTCCAATTTATTGATAGAGTGATCTGATCTCATTTTTAAACAGGCCTTGCAAACGTAAACAAAGAGGCAGCATGTTCACTGCTGATTCTTTCACTGTCCCACTTCTGAGGGAAAATCCAGGGCCATCCTGACCTGAGGTCATAGGAGATAAAATATCATATATCTTGACATTCCTGGAAGGACCCAGAAAGCCACCAGAAAAGGCTCCAACTTGAGTAACTTCAAACGATTAGAGTTGCTCTCTAAGGATGCCAAACTAAGGTGGTTTCTGACTGAACCAAATGAAGTGCTATTGAAACCTAATGGCTTAATAACCAAACACGTGTTGTACATTCATTGCATCAAGTGGAAAACAAAATGTTGAAAATGCCAAATACTACTCAATCATCCCTGTATTTTTGTATTCATTGGAGGAAGCTGGGAGGAAGGAATGGCTACATGCTCATAATGTGAATAATTGCTGAGGGAATACATGATGAAGTGCACACGAATGATTTTTTTAAAAAATATCAAAAACCAATGACTATCATGTTTCCACGAAAATAAGATCTCCACAGATAATAAGCCCAATTGGGCTTTTGAGTGCATGCGCTAAAATAAGCCCTCCCCTGAAAAAAAGCCCTCCCTGAAAATATTGCAACACAGCAGCAGCCATGAGGTGACCACGCTCGCTGTCTCCTGCACCTCAAAAATAATAAGACCTCCCCGAAAATAAGGCCAAGCGCTTATTTTGGGGGGGGGGGGCAAAAGAAAATAAGACCCTGTCTTATTTTTAGGGAAACACGGTATGGTGTGGGTGTGTATGTATGTGTATCTAGATCTATATATACTGTATGTACACACACACACACACACACAATAAGCTTGTCAATTTTTTCCACCTTTATGTGGTAATGAGCTTCTTGCTATTTGTTGTTGTTGTTTTTTTTTTGGCAAAACAATTTTTTTGGGTTTTTACAAATTATAAGAGGGAAAAGGGGTATATAGGGTATACAATATACATTTTAGAGCTTCCATGTCAGGGGTGGTGGTTGCATTCGGGTCCTCGCGCAGAATATTGTTAAGTAAAAGGTGGTGAGAGATACATATATATTACATTTTAAAATTCATACATTCAATCTTTGTTTTGTATTAACATCCGTTTCAGGAATTACAGTAATTCAAAATAAACTTATTTTTGAGATCTGAGTCTTTTTGCTATTGTGTCTTCTTCCTCCCTCCCGCTTGCTATTTGTTTTTTCATTATATGTGGTAATGAGCTTCTTGCTATTGGTTTGTTTTTTCATTGTTTTCATTGTCATTAGCCTTGTCAATGAAAGCAGCTGCACCATATCTGGTGATAATAGCCTTCTCTCGGCCCAGAAACTTCGATCCCAACCTTGCTAACTCCTCGCCTCACAACTTCAGACCTGTCATTTTTGTGAGGAAGCTGAGAAAAGAATGGAAGGAAGACCAGATATAAAAAATTAAAGTAAGGTTGATGGAGAGCAAGTCAACCCAGGGTTTATGTTATCAATGTAGACCCATGGTTTATGTTATCAATGTAGAACCAAGGAAGAAGCATTTAAAAATCATTGTAAGAAATATCACCTTAATCCATGCACTGTAAAGAAGGATGAGAAATTCCTCTTACAGTTTTCCAAAATTCTGTATTTACTTTAGAGCAGTATTAATTATACCTTACCGAAATCTGTGCGGTTCTAGATTCCTTCATTTTTCTGTGGATCTTAGTATCAATATAAGGGAAGAGTCTAGAGTCATAATAAAGTGACCCATCTAAAAATACTCTGACCATATTATAATATTTACTGGAGGTCTGCATGGATTCATAAAAACAATCTTATTCCATTAAATTTATTTTACTTTTTGATTGGGTAAGGTCTTTAATAGAATATGGGAATAACTTGAACCTAATATATATTAGGTGTGGTCTGACCTGCATGCATATTAGGTCAATCCAGAGCTGACTTGAAAACCATATTCAGAGTGCTTATCAATTCTTCCTCATCAGACAAGTGAAATATAGTCTTTGTGCTCAATATTCTTCGATGTTTTTATTAAAGATTTAGATAGAGGTGAAATAATTTTTATCCGCTTTGAGGATAACAGAGAACTGAATGGAATTGTAGAAAATGAAAATAAAAAGTAAAATGATCTTCATAGATTAGCAATTTAATAGAGTCAAATGCAAAATTCTTCGCTTAGGAAAAAGTAATAATATTGGAGCCGAGGCAAGGGTGGGGTTCAGCTGGTTCAGTCAGGTTGGGGCGAACCAGATGCTAATTTTGCATCCAGTTCACCGAACCGGTTGTTGTAAGGACTGGCTGGCCTCCCACCCCACCCCTCCCAGGAGTCTTCATGTGGCCCATTCATTATGCCAGGTAAGTACAGGGACCTCGCGAAGACTCTGGGAGGATGAAAAACAGGCCTACCAGAAGTTCCGGAAGTCTGAAAACAGGCCCGTTTCTGGATTCTGGAGGGCCTCCGGAGCCCAGGGGAGCCTGTTTTGGGGAGCCTGGGGAGGGTGAAAATGCCCCCACTGCTGTGAGGAAGCTGAGTAGGCCACACCCCATGGCCACACCCACCCAGCAAACGAGCAGAGAACCGGTTGCTAAATTTTTTCAATGCCTGGTTTGGTAATAGTAAATAAGGAACTTAGAACTGTAACTAATCCCAAAATGAAAATGAAACAGACATAGTTTCTACAAGGACTGGAAATCAAGTCCTAGAAGGAGAGATATAGAAATCAGAAAAGGTAAATACTCGAGAGTGCATTTCAAATATTGCAAGTGTTATAACTCAGAAGAGGACCATGACATGAATGAAAGATATGGAATCATTGATTTAAGGTACAGGAAATAAGATTCCAGTTGAACATTAAAAAAAAAACTTAGAAAAAAATGGTGGGGAAAGGAGTTACCTAGGGAAGGGTTAATCTCCACTGATTGTGTTGAAGCAGATACAGCAAACAGAATGGACAGCATGTTACCATGGATGCTTTCAATAACATTCCTGCATTGAGTAGGAACCAAGACTTAAGAGCCCAAACATGCTTTTATCCAAAAGGCAATTGGACTTCCTTGGTTTTTTTAAAAAAATGTTTTGCTTCTCATTCAAAAAGCTGCTTCATCTCAGTTCAACTTCAGAACTGAAGAAGTTTCTTGGATGAGAAGCAAAATGTCTTCAAAGGAAAAAAAAACCAGAAAGCTCAGTTGTGTTTTGAGGGGGAAAAACCAACTTTGGGACAACTCCCAGGCACAATAACTACTTTATACACAATCTTCGTTAATGGGGACTGTTGTCTCTTCATATCCATTTGAGACACAAAAACTAAAACACGCTTTTGTACTCATGTCTAATGTGGTTTTCCCAAAGATAACTGGCAGAATACATAAGGAATTGTAAAAACTGAATTATGGTGTCATTACCTTAGCAAGCAATAGTAGTAGGTAGTGTAGTCTAGTCTTCTTAGTATCATTTGCTTACATTAGGCAGAAGGAACAACAGCTGGAGCTGCTGTTGAGCAGGACAAAACCTTCAATAAAGTGTGGAACGGTGAAACAGATATTGGATAATGAACCAGACAGTGGTGACTCTCTCAGTTAGATGATGGATACTATATTTTATAAGGTTTTGAATCAGGAATACTCAGCCTACAGCTACAGGACCATATGCAGACGCTGCTTAGAAGAACTGAATTGAAGAATTCATGCCCAAGACTGTCAGGTCTCCACTCAATCATCATTTGACAAAATCTACCATATGCAAGAACAAGATGAAGTGATGATGTGGTTATGTGTTGGATGAAAAGTGGGAAGATTCAAGTTCAAGTTAAATCTGGGTGAATGTTAGCCAGTCCACAGTTGACTTTGGGAGATGCAGGGGCAAATTATGACACATGCACAAAACATCTTCCTGTAAATGTCATGATTGACATCCTTGAAGCGGACATTGTGACTCAGGTATATAGAGACAATATTTGTATGGTAACATGGCTATACCTGTCAGCATTTTGCTCTCCTAGTGGTTTGCACAGAAGCCACTGGACGTCTCTCTCTCTCTCTCTCTCTCTCTCTCTCTCTCTCTCTCTCTCTCTCTCTCTCTCTCTCTCTCTCTCTCTCTCTCTCTCTCCCTCCCTCCCTCCCTCTCTCTCTCTCTCTCTCTCTCTCTCTGCCCAATGTCTACCTTACACATTTCTTAATATGGGGATAAAATGAACTGCCTTGCATCTGAAGAAAATGTGGGATATAAATCAAAGTCTAATATGACGTTGGAAGGGGTGTGCTGTTCAGTCCAATCTCAGCAGGAGTTCTTGACCTATTCTGGGTTTTGCCTTTAATTTTAAACTTCCGCAATGGGATATGGCATTGACTTCCATTTATTGCCTTGCAGAATTTCTCAAGTTTAGGATTAGTAATGCTGGCCAGTAGGACATAAAAGCCAACATCTTCATTCCTAGTGATTAGAAGCATACGTTGAGCTATTTCTTTTCATGATGCACTGCAGGAATAGGAAGGAAGTGGGAAATTTTGACTTCAGATGCAAGATATAAATGCCACACATCTGGAAATACATGCACTTACTGTTTCTGTCTATGTCACCACAACAAAGTCCTCAGGCCATCTGTTTTTATTTTGACAAAAGCCCTGCAAATTGAATAGACAATTCTCCAGCATTCCTGACATCTGAAGGCTTTCCTAATGTAAACTCTGTCACATACTGAGTGCCATGTCCTCCCCTCCTTTGATTTATCCTTTCACTGAAAAGAAATGCATACAATGTAAAAGGAGAGGATTGTTTCTTTAAAGCAATGCTGAGAAGTTTTATCTTTCACACCACCTTAAAACTGGGCATTAGAAAGAATTGTTTGTTTTAAAATGTCAATTTGTATTGGAATAATTTATTGGAACACAGTGGAATATGCAAAATAGTGGTCAGGCTACCAGTATGGTTTATTATTATTATTTTATGAAATCAATATTTATAACTTTCTACATCAAGGGTCATATTTTAAACTGATGCAGTAGCAGTAAAAATAGGAAAAAAATTAGAAACTTAATAGAAAATAAAATGTACAGTTGATAGGGAATCTTTCCTCAAAAACGTACAATGTTGCTCACAAGTTTCTATCCCTTCTAAAATAATAATAATAACAATAATAGCATGATGCTGTTTCCCCTCTCCAGCTGAATAAGGCAGAGATTTAATGATAACATACACTCAGTTCTAATGAAAATAAAAGCCTTCATTTATCACAATAAATCAAAAATAACCAAACCACATCCTGGCTTAGAATAATGTGTATGTGTGTGATTTGTGAATCATCCATCATGGTGTAAACTATGTTTTGATTTTAACTTCTTGTTTCTATTAGCTGAAGGCAAAAATCAAATAAAAATAAGCAATATCAGTTATAAAAAGATGCAGAACATATGTTCATGGACACATATGCATATGTAAAAGTTCTCCGTAAGTGTTTAGCTATATAGATAAAGTGACCAGATTTCAAGTTTACTAAAGCAGGACACCATCGACTGGGGGAGGGCAGGGGCAGCGGGCTTTCGCGGCTCTGCAGCCGCCACAGAGGCCGCCTCGCCACCTGCTTCCCTCGCTGGTCAGAGGGCGTCTGGTGGGGGGGCGCGCACGCTGACCCCCTCCCTCCCCCCCGAGCAGGGCACCTGCAGGTGTAGGCATCTGGTGGGGCGGCGGGGCGGGACAGGGCAGCTGCGGGCACTCTGCACGCACTCAGAGGTGTGGGGCGCGGGCAGGAAGCGGCAGTTGGAACGGGTTGGCGGGCAGGCGGAAGAGGAGGGCCGGTGAGGGAGGAGCCAGGCAGGCAGCAGGCGGCGGATGAGGAGGAGAGCTGTGCACGGCGGGGCTCCAGCCGGAGCCCGCACGGCCCTGAACTTTGCGCCGCCGCCGCCGCAATGCGCTGAGAAGACCATGTGGCGGCCGTGGCCAGGGGGGGCGTTTCATCAGGTACGCCAATTGCGCCCCTTACTGGACCGGGCTGCCCTTCGCACAGTCACTCAAGCTCTCGTGATGTCCCGACTCGACTACTGTAATGCTCTCTACATGGGGCTTCCCTTGAGGTGCACTCGAAAGCTACAGTTAATCCAAAACGCAGCCGCGCGGGTGATTATGGGAGCCACTAGATGCTCCCACATAACACCGATCCTGCGCGTGCTGCATTGGCTTCCTGTGGCCTTTCGGGTGCGCTTCAAGGTCTTGACGACCATCTTTAAAGCGCTCCATGGCTCGGGGCCTAGTTATATGCGAGACCGCCTCTTGCCCCATACATCCCTTAGACCGATACGCTCCCACAGAGAGGGCCTTCTCAGGGTGCCGTCGGCCGGACAATGCCGACTGGCGACACCAAGGGGAAGAGCCTTCTCTGTGGCGGGCCCAGCCCTTTGGAACGACCTACCCCCCGAATTACGCACCATCACCGACCTCCGCCTCTTCCGCCAATGTCTAAAGACATACCTGTTCCAACAAGCCGGCCTAGCCTAACCTCCCACGGGGACTTTTTAGAAAGTTTTAAATTGGGTATTTTAAAATTTGGCTTTTAGCATAGGATAAGACAGTTTAATTTATATTTTAAATTATATATTTATCTTTGTATTTTGTATGTTTTTTAAATTTCCTGTGCGCCGCCCTGGGTCCTCTGCAGAGAAGGGCAGGATATAAATATAAATAAAATAAAATAAATAAATAAATAAATAAATAAATAAATGAACTCATTAAGACTTTAGACCAGGGTAAAACCACCCCAAGTCCCTGCGGGGAGAGGGAGCGGTCTATAAATCAAATAAATAAATAAAATAAACAGTTAAGAAATTAATCATTAATAAATATCCACAGTAAAGGCTATTAGAAAAAAGGAATGTGAGAAGTAAAGGACATACAAAGCTGAGATGGTAGAAGAAGAATAAGGCGAATAGTTTTGTCCACAATGGCTTCTTAGTGGAAGCTTCTTTGCTGAACCTCTTCAAGAGTTAATCCTATGCTCTGCCTTGCTCCTTCCCAGGGGTTTCACTACCAGTCCTTGAGAATTGTTAATGCAAAATGCACACACTTTAAATGAGATCGACATGCACCAAGAGGTAAAAGGGGGGGGGAAAAGGAGCCATGTGTATAATTAATTGGCTGCTTCAGAGACACCTGGAGCCTAAGAGACTGTGCAGCCAAGAAACCTTCCGCAATTTCACATTAAATTAACACCAGCAATATGCTAGATCACATTACAAGCCCCTCTTGATGTTGTTGAGATATCTCAATCCCCAAGGTTGCTTAAAATAACATATTTTCTCTCTTCAGTTCTTTGGGGAGAGGAAAGATTAAAACCCCAAGATTTACCAGCAGTAGCAGCTGACTGTTCCTTAAAGCAAACACTGGAAGTCAGAAAACAATGGTGTTTTATTTTACCTTACACTGACACCCTGTGGCCCTTTTTCACCATCACATGTCAAGCACTTCCAAGATCCCAGAAATTTTCAAGGGAAGAATAATGATAGGGAAAGACAGGCAGAGATTGATTCTCAGATCATCCAGGGTTTCTCTGGTCTTCTGCAGGGTTCAGCTTCCAAAATGTCATTGTAAAGTTATGAAAACCGCTATGTATCAAAAGCTAATATTTCACTATTAAAAGATAAAGGTTTCCCCATCAGTCATGTCTGACTCTAGGGCATGGTGATCGCCTCTGTTTCTTGGCTGGGGGGGGGGGGCACCATTGTCTGAAGAACATTTCGGTGGTCACGTAGCCAGCATGGCTATATGACAAAGGCGCACAGAACGCTGTTACCTTCCCACCACAGTGGTACCTGTCAATCTACTTGCATTTGCATGCTTTTAAACCGCTACATGGCCAGAATTTGAGCATTAGTTGATTATTTTTCAAAGAGAATCCTGCAAGAGATAGGAATATTTAATTTTCAAAATGATTGAGAAAGTATTTGCGCAAAAACACATTTATAATCTCTCTCTCTCATTGAAGGCACAAAACAAGGGCTTAAATTATCCTACTTTAGATGCATTATGGCAGGGGGTGTCAAACTCAAGGCCTGTGGGTCAGATCTAGCCCACGGGGTGCTTAAATCTGGCCTATGGGGCCGGCCTGGAAACAGCAAAGAACCGGCCCGCAGTGCTTCTGGCAGTCAAAACGGGCATGGGGGAGCCCATGTGCACCCTCCTGTGCCTTGTTTTCGCCAGCAAGCTGCTGCAGGAGGCGTCTGTCCAGTCTTCTCCACCACCCCCACCTGCTGGTGGAGAACTACAATGCTAATCCCGCCCTCAAAGAAATCCAGTTTGTCACTCCTGCATTATGGGAAGACTTAGCTCTAAACCCTCTTTTATTTATACGGCTGTGAATTATGGCCATTCGCAAATGTAATGATTCACAAACAGTCTATGAAGAGTCCGACAGATGTCTGCTCAAGTTGCTACAGTCTTTCAAACACCCACCTTGATCTCCCTTGAAATGCTACCAGGGACCTAATTGCCAATTACTTCTGCAAGGCCAAACTTAGCACAAGCGGAACTTCTCAGAGCTTGAACTGACCAGGTGAACTAATTGCTTCCTGCAAAGGCTCACGTCCGTTTGCTCCTCTTTTATGTCTTATGGGAGGGGCCAATCATCTCCAAGCCTTACTCGCCTCTTTTTTCTCAATTGTTCTTGCCTTCTGGCAGCTCTGCTCATGCACACACTGGGAACAGGCTCACACTGTTCTTCTGCCTGGCTGATGTCAGACTCTAGAGACTCCAGAGGCAGCACATCACTACCAGATTGGCCTTGGCTCCCTCTCTGCCTCCGATGCAGAGCCCTCATCCGAGCCTTCCCCAGACTCTAGGACTCATGCTCCTCCCCAACCTCCTCACTGTCCAACTCTACTGCCAGATCCGCAGGCCACTGTCAGACCACAAGAGAGAGAGAGAGAGAGAGAGAGAGAGACAGACAGACACACACACACACACACACACACACACTTTCTAAGTATGATATATTTCTAGGTTTCATAGGGCTTCCATCTTAAATACATAACACTGGGTGGTTAACAACAGTCCAGAAATGAATAAGTCATAAAATCTCGAGATATAAATATAAGCAAAGTAAAAAAGGACTGCCATAATAAGAGCAGCTGAGGTACCATAACAAACTCATAAGATAGATATACCTGCAATATATTGCATCTATGTCAACGAACATTCTGGCCCAGTCAGTACATGGGGGAACAGCCAGGTCTTCACAGCCTTGCAGAAGGTGAGGACGGTTGGGATCCTCCAAATTTCATAGAAGAGGCTGTTCCCCATATTCTTAAATAAACATCTATTGTTGCCAGAAAACTCCAGTAGCAAAATCTGGGAAGGGTCAAATCTGAAGAATAATTTCCTTAGAATCTGTACACAAATTATGGCTCTCTTCAGCGAAACTTCATATTTTTGAAAGAGTTTAGTCCTTAAAAACATTCCAAATTGACGGTGTTATGAAAGATGATGCTACCATTAATGAATAGTGTAAAACATCACTTTTCAGTTGTACTGAATCATCATTACCCTTAATTAGTATTTTTCTGCATTTCCTACAAGCTCTGAATGAAACATCTCAGACAGCTAAGCAATTATTTTCCCAGTATTTGATTTATTAATTACACCTAGGTGCAATGAGAAAATGAATTGAACCAGTTAAAAATCTACGAAAAGATTGCTTGTTTGAGACTAAGCCGATTGTCGTGTTCGCCAGCTTTTCCTGGAATTAAAAGGAGCCCCTGCCACTGTATATGTGGGTTACCACATCTAGCTGCTAACATTTGGACAACCATTAGATGGCGTGGAAATATTAGAACTGTCTATACAGCCTTTTGCTACCATCTACTGATTGTCCAGGATTTTGCAGCTTAGTTTTGGTAATTCAAAATACTGTCCTGTATATAGATAGTCCTCAATTTAGAACTGTTTGTTTAGCAACTGTTTGAAGTTACAACGGCACTGAAAAAAGTCCCTCCAAATGCAGCATCTCCATGGTGATCAGATCAAAATTTGGAGGCTTGGCAACTGGCGTGTTTTTACAACAGTTGCAGCATGGCATGGTCATGTGATCACCCTTGCCACCTCCCCAGCTGATCTCTGACAAGCAAAATCAATAGGAGAAGCTGGATTCTCTTAATGACGATGTGAATCATTTAACAACTGCAGCCATTTGCCAAGCAAACCGTGGAAAATAAGGTTGTAAAATAGGATGCGATTCACTGTACAACTGCCTTGGTTAGCAATGGAAATTCTGGTCCCAATTATGGTCATAAGGCGAGGACTCTCTGTATTTGGCCAAACCAACATGCCCAACGTTCTTCGCATCAATATAACTCTTCAGTTCTGTCATATTCTCTACTGGCTGAGATCTGGCACTTAAAATCCAACATAACTCTCAGATCCCAGCCACAAGACAATATGTCAGGAATTATATGAGAGTTTAACATATTGGGAGGACATAGCTGGGAAATGCTAGCTTAGGAATTGACTCATATGTCCTTTAGCTATTTTTAGAATACGTGGCAATAAATAACAATTATTGCCTCCTTAATTCTGTTCCCATGGTTGTTTTCAATTTTAATGGATAGGATGCTGAGTCTTTAACCATTAGCTGACTGCTAACAATACAGTGCACAAACTAAACTCTTCATCTCGGAGAGGTCTAGCAATTTCTTGCATTTCTGCTCATCAAATATCAAGGCAGAGAATGAACCCTGCATTCTAGAAAAACAGCCATCCCCGTTCCTATTTAGGGTCTCGCAGCCAAAGGCTGGATTTGCCCTGGGTGTATTTTCCTCACAGTAGTAACTATCCCACTTTGCCAGGCTCAACCCAACTTGGGAATACTATTTCATGCTGCTTCCACAGGTAGGAATATTTTATTCAGGAATTAAGCCTGGTTTCCACCACCGGCACCCCCACCCTCTTCCCAATCCACTATTTTTCATACTTGCTTGGCTTCCAAGTGAGCCTGGGATTCGGAAAGCTTTGCACTAGATGGCCTGGTGAATTTTCATGATGCGGATCAGAAGATAGACAAGTGTATGGGGTCTTAAGAGGCTTATTACTCCAGAAGTGCCATTCGCTTACTGAAGAGAAGGGAGGAATAAAATTTTCCCCATGTCTCCATGTTGAAATGCCAGCTTCACCAATGGTGGGATTCTGCTGGTGTAACAACCGATTGGGTGACCACGTACTTCACACGCACCCTGCGCACACCTATGCCTGACGTGCGCTTTGTGCGCATGCACAGTTTTAACAAACCTTACCTTCCACGTAACTTCTGGGGAGTAACACAGCTGAGGCGCAGCAATCCGCTCTGCCGCGTGAATCAGCTGAGAGGATATAGGTAAGTAAAGCACAGGGGGCAGTGAGCGGGTACACATTGTAAGAGTGAACCGGTTTGCTCCCCAGCTGATTGCCGGAGCTACCAGTTCGCCCAAACCAGTCTGAACCTGCTGAATCCCATCCCTGAGCTTCGCCATCTTCGTAGAAGCATAAATGGAAGGAGCTGGTTCTAATAGCAGTAGCAATAGCACTTAGGCTTATATCAGGGGTGGGTTGCTGCCAGTTTTACTACCTGTTAGCAACTCCCGCATGCACCAGATGTGCGCTGCATGTGTGTGCACTATTCAATGTAGATTGTTCTTCATGCATGCAACAATTTACAGTGAACTGCGCACATGCAGTCACTAAAAACCAAAATGGTGGCAGCCTGGCGGCAGCAAGAAAACCAGTTTGGGGGGGGGGGTGGCAGGCCTGAATCGCTGCCGGCTCTGTGACCCAGGCCTGAATTCCACTACTGGTTCGACTGAACCAGGCCAAACCGGGAGCAACCCACCTCTGACTTATATACTACTCATAGTGCTTTATAGCATTCTCTGAGAAGTTTACAATGTCCTGATATTGCCCCCAACAATCTGGTCCTCATTTTACCAACCTCAGAAAGATAAAAGGCTGAGTCAACCTTGAGCCAGTCAGAATCAAACTCCAGTCTGTGGGCAGAGTTAGCCTGCAATGCTGCATTCTAATCACTGTGCCACTGGGGCTCCTATGTGGTAGAAATCCAGATTAAACCACCTCTAAGTCTAAAGACTGGGAAGAGAGGGCACCTCCAACTTCACCAGGTTCAACTTGGAGCAGAGTTTCTCAAAGTTGCCTTGCTACTTCATTGTGGAATCAAAGGGACAAGAAGAGTTCTGCCAAAGTCAGTGCCCTATGCCAGGGATGTCCAAACTTGGGAACTTTAAGACTTGTGGACTTCAACTCCTAGAATTCCCCAGCCAGCTATGCTGGCTGGGGAATTCTGGGAGTTGAAGTCCACAAGTCTTAAAGTTCCCAAGTTTGGACATCCCTGCCCTATGCTGTTTCTATGGGGGGTAGGTGAGTTTTAGGAGAAGAGACCTGAACTATTAGCATGGTAAGGTGAAGTGCATTTTAATGTAACCATTTTAAAACAAATGTTTTAAATCACATCAGTATTTTAAGATAGGATATGAAGAAAACACTATTTATGATATTTGTAAATCAGAATTCAATTATGCAGAGAACGGGAAGAACATTGCACAGCCTTTACCAATCCTCCTTATAGCCGCTGCCCAGGAAAACCCCAAATAGCAAAGATGGGAAATTTACTCTACCTTGCAAAAGGTCTAATTTTCACCAAGAGGTGTAGATTATCACATCAAATGTTGCCCACACTGGTCTTTCCCTCATGACTTTTCAGTAACCAGTAACAGCAATTGTATCTGAAACAAGCACATGCTGGCCATCCTGTTTCAGCCATATCCCCATAAATGCTCTCATCTTGCCTCAAGCTACCTGTCACTCCACCTTACGTCATCTTTAGCCAACTAGTGTTATAGTAGACTTACACGATCCAACCAGTACCTTGAAGAGAAGGCAAACACTGCAGGGATTTGCAACAACAGCAGGATAGAGATCAGCAATAGGGACAAGAATTTTATTTATGCATTTAATTAACTAAAGAAAAACTAACCATGTACTTCCAAATGAAACCAACAATACACTAAATAAACAATTAACAGGGACTCTACCCACATGACCTCAAGGCCCGGCCTTTAAAGAATTGGGGAATGTCACTAGGATGGGGACCACATGAATTTCTTGGGAGTTGTTCCGAAGAACAGTGGCAAAGGAGGTGCTTCCCAGATCTAGGCAGGAGACGCTGTTTAATCAAAAAGACCTGGAGCGTATCCACTCTTCCCAAATTACCTTGGATGCGCAGAAGCTATCAGAGAGAGGTTCTTCAAATACCCAGGCTGTATGCCATATTATGATTGGGACATAATAAGATGATGGCAGGATTTCTCAAGAGTGAGGGGAATAGCACTTCAGCTCAGCATTGGAGAAAGGCAACGTGCATAGTATAGTTTTGACATGGAGCAACATAGTTTTCAACTTTGAAGCCAGTTGACAAGCCAATGTATAGTGTAGCCCCATGATGGCGAACCTATGGCACGCATGCCACAGGTGGCACACAGAGCCATATCTGCTGGCACCCTGAGCCATCAGCTCCAGCACAGATGTGTGTGCCAGCCAGTTGATTTTCGGTCTTCCAAAGGGCTGGGGGAGGCCATTTTCACCCTCTCCAGGGTTCAGGAAAGCCTCCGGAGCCTGGGGAGGGCACAAACACCTACCTTCGTTTCTGGAGGCTTTCCGGGAGCCTGAGGAGGGTGAAAACGGCCACCCCCAGCCCCCCTAGAGGAAATACCAAGCTCCGCTTGGAGGCGAGCAGTATGACACGCATGGTGTGTGTGTGTGGAGGTTGTGCACACATGTGCATGGGGGGGAGGGCGCGCTTCGCATTATGAGTGTTGGCACGCGCATGCGCTATTACACACGCGCCCTCGCATTTTTGGCACCCAACAACAAAAAGGTTTGCCATCACTGTAGCCTTTATTGTCATTGTACTTCATGTATACAATAAAATTGGTTAGTCTTAGTCAAAGGAACTTCCCACATAGCATACCACTAGAGCACAAGATTCTCCAAAAGTAGAATGGGACATGCCCCATCGGGGAGAGAGAGCGGGTTATAAATAAAATTTATTATTATTATTATTATTACTTTTGGAGAAAGGAGTACAGTGCAAGAGAATCTAGAAACAGGCCCCTGGCAAAAACAGAGTTCCCTGGAAATTGTTCATTGTCTATGTGCATGCGATACCCGAAGAAAATGAAAGCACAACATTATTTATTTAATCCTTATTGAAAAAGCTCTTTTTCAACACCCAAAGGGGGGAAAAATGCATGCCAGTTTAAGACCATGTAACAACAATCAACAGAATGCTTATTCTTTAAGGCAGGGGTGTCAAACACAAGGCCTGTGGCTGGATCTGGCCTGTGATGTGATCGGATCCAGCCCACGGGGCCACCCTAGAAAATGTAAGGGCCTGCTCAATGCAAAGAAACACTGAGCTCCGTCTACCCAATGGAAAGAGGAAACATGCCAGCAATTTGGGGAGTGGTGTTAAGATGGCCACGCCCACCCAGTTGGCCACACCCAGTGAGTGGTGTAAGCTGGCCATGCCCACCCATCCAGTCAGCCACACCCATCCAGCTCCTCGAGGTGAACCACAGCCCTGATGCAGTCCTCAATGAAATGCTCTATAAATCTCTAGTTGTCCCCCAAAAAAGCAGCACATTCAGCTTTGCTCTAGTTTTTCAAAGGCAAATTGTCAAATATGTTTTCCATATCAATCATTTGTGTTGCCACCAAAAGAACAAAAGCATTTCTTTCAAATCTCTCCATCAGTACATTCATTAGCATTTCTAAAAGGAGATCCCAACAACAAAGAATGTTCAGCTGTGTAAATTCAGTTGTTCAAGATGTTTCCCCAATCATGTCTTGGTCTGTGCCTTCATATTTCTGGTACATGGCATGAACTTCAGACACTGGAAATTGCAAATAATCACGACCTATGAAACACTGCCCCAAGTTGCAAACATTTCAACCTTGCAGTGACTTTGTTTTGAGGATGGGAATGCCACATTCACCAACTTGCAATTTGATAATGTGAATAAAAGTGGGGAAAATGTAAGAGAAAGAATATAGAATAATAGGAGGAGGTTTGGCTTTATTCAAAAAGTCATATATATATATATATATTTTACCTGATAGTAGTAATCCACATATTCCGTCTCATAGTGCCGAAGCCCAAGACTTTCAACAGATAAAGCATCTTTCAGTAACTCTTCGCAGCCTAAAAATAAAAATATAAGGGGATGGAACAAGCTTTCAGAATCTCCTCATTAGAACTAGTTGGACAGGCAACACTTTGGAGAACAGAGGCAGATCATGGCTAGTATAATAATACATGTTGCTTTGTACTGAGCCATCCTCTCCCGCACTAAGCCAATGTTTGATTGGGTGCAGTCTTAAATAAGCTGTAGCATACAAATTAGTGCCTTGTTTCACGGAGGTGTAACAGATAAAAGAAGACAAGTACCTCACAGACGAGATTCCCGCTGTGCGGTTTATAAATAAATGTGTGTTCATTTATATTTTCCATTCAAAGACAAATCTTCAATGCACTCGAAAACAAGATCATATAATAAAACATTAAAAAAACATCAGTTTTTAAAATATATGAGAAAAGGGGGGAAATAAAGCAATCTTGTAATATTTTGTAAAATGGGTATCTAAAATAATTGAATTGGTCTCTAAACTATGAAATAATGAAATCTCATGAGGCAAGCTGTTCAGAGGTGGCATTCAGCAGGTTCTGACCAGCTCTGGAGAACCAGTAGCGGAAATTTTGAGTAGTTTGGAGAACTGGTAAATACCACCTTTGACTGGCCCCGCTCCATCTATTCTCTGCCTCCTGAGTCCCATGCCCACTAAGCCACGTCCACAGAACCAGTAGTAAAAATGTTTGAATCCCAACACTGCAGCTGTTTCACACTCTGGTTCCAATAAAAGAAAGACACCCCCCACCCCATCCTGTATTTTTGGCTGTCATACCAGAAGGAAAAGTGGAAAAGCTTCCCTTAATAATAAATTAAATCCTGACTGTCCAACCTCATCAACTTTAAGACTTGTGAACTTCAACTCCCAGAATTCCACAGTCCTCCAATTCTGGGAATAGAAACCCATCTGTTTTAAAGTTCACAAGGTTGCACATCCCTGGACTAATTTGGTCAATATACATTCCAATATTGATTAAAATCCAGTTTCTCTGCAAAGTTGCTCTTGCTATCTATGTCTATAGACATTGATCAAATTCATGAGTAGCATATTTCCCCTACTCACCAATTTTTTTTAAAAGAACTATACTTTGCAATGATATGCCAATCATAATACATATGTTTTCCATATTGCTTCAAAGTATTTTATAGAAGGTGTTAATTGGGCCTAATATCCAAAGCCTTAAATTCCTCAGACAATATCTAATCAATATTTCTTAATCTGGGAATGTTGACAAAATAAATTTACCCAAATTACAGCAGCCATAAAACACATTTGTCTATATTATTGCAAATCCTGCAAGGATTTGCAGGATGTCATATTTTATTTTGTACTAGCTGATAACCCAGCATTGTGTGGGTATTTATTTATAGGGGGGGAAATGTCCAGACCAAACGTAATTTCTAATGTTGGATTTTCCCACTTACCAGAAGCAGGCCCCTTGTGGAGTACTGGGAAGCTGCGCTGTACATTAGAAGCTATTTTACTGCAGTACAGTAGAAGCAATTTTAAGGCACAACAGGCTGTATCGTAACAGAACACATATCCCGAGGGGTGTTAGGGGTGTCTTACCCCCACAGTATTTGTTTCCAGAGAATAAGTCATCTGTGTACCAGGTTTGGTTGAAATTGCTCAAGGATTTCCAGAGTTACGGTGAAACACACACAGAGCCTCCCAATGACCAGCTGTTTCAGGCTGCAGGGATTGCCATAGCCTATTGCCGCCACCACAAGCCCCAAATTTCTCCCTTTGCTGCAAGGAGGTAAAGTGCTGGGAGGCAGAGGCCAAGGGTGGGGGCCAGCGGGTGGCCAGGGCTTCATTTGATGTATAAGACGTACCAAAATTTTCACCCTCTTTCTGTGTGTGTGTGGGGGGGGGGGGGGGGGGATGTGCATCTTATACTCCGAAAAATACATGGTTCATCAGTGAATCTGGCTCCATTGACTTTGTTTGTCAGAAGATCGCAAAAGATGATCCTGACGCAAATATGAATCAGTTGCCAAGTGCCTGAATGTTGATCACACGATTTGGGGAAGCTGCAATGGTTGTAAGTGTAAAAAATGGTCATAAATCACTTTTTTCAGTGATGCAACTTTGAACTGCCACTAAATGAACAGCTGTAAGTCGAGGACTACCTCTATATTGTTGCTAAATTATTATTTTTAATGTTTTACATGTCTCACTTTTTTCTGATTCATAAAAACAAATACACAATAGTAACTTGAAGCAAAGCACCGCTGGATCTATGGAGTACCTACCTCTTTTGGCTATTTCTCAGTTTCCCTGAGAAAAAGCATTTTACAAATAAACTCAGCCTTTGCTCTTTTTTAAAACAAAAAAGAAAAACCCAATGGCTATGTCTCATTTTCAAGTTAAATATAGTTGCTTAATTCCCTGGTCCCTCAGAAAGAAAAAAATAATTATGTTTTCACGCTGAGCAGTAGAAAAGGCATAAAAAGGGCAGGTTACTTGAAAAGCAGTGGGTAACATTCCTTTTGTGTAAAATGTGAAATTCTTTCTCCAGGAGAACTTATAAAATGAGGAAGGTGCAGGAATGGAACTGCTATTACATTGCAATGTTTTTCAATCTATGTCTACCCCTAAACAGCAGCACATATATCTATATAAATAAAAAGTTAACTATGAGTTTGTTCAAAACCGCTAATCTCAGAAACTACTGCACCAATCGCCACCAAATTTTCACACAACGTTCCTTACAAGTGTAGCACCAATGATATGTACAGATTACAGTGGTACCTCGGTTCACGAACTTAATTCGTGAACTGACTCTGTTCGCGATCCGAATTGGCCGTGAAGCAAGGCACAATTTCCCATAGGGTTCAATGTAAATCCGGTTAATACGTTCTGACCTTGTTTTTTGGTCGTGATTCTTGAACTGACTCTGTTCGCAAACCGAATTGGTCGTGAACAGAGGCACAGTTTCCCATAGGGTTCAATGTAAATCCGGTTAATCCGTTCTGACCTTGTTTTTTGGTCGTCCGCGGCTCCGGTTCGTGAAGCGAAATGGGGTTTGTGAATCCGAGCATTTTTACGAACTTTTCTGTTCGTGAAGCGAGGCGGAGTTCGTGAAGCGAGACGGAGTTCGTGAAGCGGAGCATTTTTTTACGAACTTTTCCGTTCGTGAACCGAAACGGTGTTCGTGAACCGGAGCACATTTTTTGGAAAATTTCTGTTCGTAAACCGAATTGGTCGTGAACACAGGCGTTCGTGAACCGAGGTACCACTGTATGTGGATGCCGGTGCCAGGTACATGCCACACAAATGTACAACTGCAGCTCTTCTATGTTTTCCTCACTCAATCACTTGCCCCCCCCGCCTCTTTCTGCCCCTCCCACCTCACCACTCGCAATGCCGGCGCCGGCACGCCCTCCGGCTGCTTCTGCCCCTCCCACCTCGCCGCTCGCAATGCCAATGCTGGCACGCCCCCCTGCTCCTTCCACCCCTCCCACCACACTGCTCGCAACACCACTGCCCCCCCTCCACCAACTCCCCCGCAAGGCCGCTGCCGAGTCAGCAGCCTCTCTCTCCTCCACCGCCACCACCCCCACCACCAACTTGCCCCCCCAAGGCTGCTGCCGAGTCAGCAGGCCCCTCTCTCCTCTCTCTATAGGTAGGTAGAGGGATAGAGAGAGAGAGGGAGAAATACAGTAGGTAGGTAGGTAGGTAGGTAGGTAGGTAGGTAGGTAGGTAGAGGGAGAGAGTAAGAAATACAGTAGGTAGGTAGGTTGGGGGTTATACGGTGGTTGTGTGTACACAGGTTGGTTGGCCATTTAACCAGACTGGGCCACAGCAACACGTGGCCGGGTACAGCTAGTCTATATAAATAAAAATGTAACTATGAGTTTGTTCAAAACAGGTAATCTCCGAAAGTACTGCACCGATCGCTTCCAAATTTTCACACAACGTTCCTTTCAAATACAGCACCAATGATATATATAGATTGTGTAGATGTCACATGTGTGCCCAGTACACACAACGGAAATGTAAAAAATGTAGGTAGATGGATACAGAGAGAGCAGTGAGCCACAGGATGACATAATACAAAATGTCATAATACTCTGTCCATAAGATTCAAGGAGAAATACAGTAGGTAGGTAGGTAGGTAGGTGGATAGAGAGAGAGAGGGAGAAATACAGTAGGAGAGAGGGAGAAATACAGTAGAGGGATAGAGAAAGGCCGAGGGCGACGGAGGTCATTGCCCATCCCTTCGGAATGGCACTCGCCTATCTCTCAGGACTGACTGACCCAGGTTCAACTGCTGTTCACATGGAACCCTTCTCCATTTCAAAGTAGGTAGGTAGGTAGAGGTAGGTAGGTTGGGGGTTATACAGTGGTTGTATGTACGTGTTTGTGTGTGCAGGTGTAGATCTTCACACAGATTGGTTGGCCATTTAACCAGAATGGGCCACAGCAACGTGTGTCCGGGAATGGCTAGTTTGTTTATATAACATTATGCCCTGTTATTGCTGCTGGCAAAGTAGGTAAGGACTTTTAAAAAAAAACAACCCAGAATAGAGATGTCAGGAAAAGTAAATAATGACTATTTCTCCCTACAAAAAGAAGTAAAAGAATGGCAGTGTAGGGGGACTTACAGCAAACCTCACTAGAAAGGAAACAGATTAAAAGACTTTAATAAACAGAATTTTTAACGGAACAATAACTCTAGTGATTTATTTATTTATTTATTTATTAGATTTTTATCTCAGTTTTATTATTTTATAAGTAACTCAAGGCAGTGAACATACCTAATTACCCTTCCTCTTCCTATATTCCCCACAACAACCCTGTAAGGTGTGTTGGGCAGAGAGAGTGTGACTGGTCCAAGATCACCCAGCTGGCTTTCATGCCTAAAGTGGATTTGAATTCATGATCTCCTGATTTCCAGCCTGATGCTGTTGTAGCCTGCCAGTGGCTAGTGGAACTGGCAGCAGAGTCAGATAGTGAGGAGGTTGGGGAGGAACATGGGCCAGTCCTGGGGACCGAGGGAAGCTCAGTGGAGGGCTCTGTGTCAGAAGCAGAGAGGGAGCTAGACAGCAGTGAGGCAGAGAAGCAGTGTGAGCCTGTTCCCAGTGTGTGCATGCGCAGAACTGCCAGAAGACAAGAACAACTAAGAAATCAGGGAGGACTTGGGAGTAAAGCCATACCTTGGAGGTGATTGCCCCCTCCCATAGGAAACAAAAGTGGAGTGAACGGGGAGTGGGCTTTTGCCAGTGGTGGGATTCAAATAGTTTAAAAACCAGTTCTCTGCCCCAATGACCAGCTGGGTAGGCGGGGCTCAGTGATCATGTGATTGGATGGGCATGGTCAACTCAATGTCACTCATGTCGATGGGCGCTTCACCTTAGCTGTTACAATGTAATAAGGGTTAACCGGAGAGGCAGTTTCTATAAGCAGGGCAATAAAGATGAGGCTAGAAACAACACCAGAATGTTTCCTTCCTGCCTTCCTTACAGGATTAGCCCTGTAAAGTGGGAAAAAACAAAAGGAGATTTCTTCCAACAATCGGTTCTCCAAACTGCTTAGAAAATTAACAACCGGTTTTCCTGAATAAGTGCGAACTGGCTGAATCCCACTGCTGGCTTTTGCAGGAAACAATTTGTTCCTTGTCGTTTCAAGAGTGGAAAGTTCTGTTTATGACTATAAGAGACTCTGTGCCAAGCGTTGTCTTGCCCGGTGTTTGGAAACTAGTTATCTGGCAGCTCTCCAAGCGAGATAAGGTTCGTGTTGATAAATATTCCCCTGAAAGACTGTTTGCCAAGCCTTGCTGACTATGAATGAAAGGAATTCACAGTCGTGTAAATAAAAGAGGTTTTGCTGGGACCAAGACTCTGCTTTTCATGCTTTTTAAGGAAGCCTAGGTGAGAACAGGGGCCTTAATCACTATATTGCATTGGATGTCCTCAAAATAGCAATGGGCAGCAGTTCAGTTTCAAAATAGAAATGGTTCTCCAGAGAACATATGGGCATGTTCACTAGACTCCCAGCGCCACTTTAAAGGAGCCCCTGCCCCTTGTTCTCTTGAGATGTCATTGTAGCCCAGATGTCCCACCTGCTCAACTGCCATAAATTAGTGCCATTCCTTTCCATTCTTTAATTGCACTGCAACACCATTCCATGGTGGCGCAGTGGTTAGAATGCAGCATTGCAGATTAACTCTGCCCAGTGTCAAGAGTTCGATCCTGACCAGCTTAAGGTTGACTTAGCCTTCCATCCTTTTGAGATCAGCAAAATGAGGACCCAGATTGTTGGGGCAAATATGCTGACTCTGTAAACTGTTTAAGAGAGGGCTGTAAAGCACTGGGAAGCGGTATATAAGTCTAAGTGCTATTGCTATTGCTCTTGATGTGGGTAACAGGTAACACATGCCAATGTGTATATTTCTCCATGTTCCATCTGGAAAGTACAGATAGTCCTCGACTTACAACTGTTCATTTAGTGACCATTGAAAGTTAAAACTGCACTGAAAAAAAGTTTTACACTTACAACCACTGTGGCATCTCCATGATCAAACTTTAGACGCTTGGTAGGGTAACTGACTCATATTTATAGACGGTTGCAATGTCCCAGGGTCATGTTATCCACCTTTTGTGATCTTCTGGCAAGCCAAGTCAATAGTTAACCATGTTACTGATTTCACAACTGCAACGATTCATTTAACAACCGTGGCAAGAAAGGTCGTAAAAGGGGGCAAAATTGACTTAACAAATAAATTTATAAATTTATTTATAAATCTAATAAATTAAATTTCATTAGCAGCAGAAATTTTGGGCTCAATTGTGGCCGTAAGTCGAGGACTACCTGTAATGGGAATGAAGGGACAGAGGTCCCAATATTCCGCTATTATGCCATTTCAAGCCTTTATAAGTAGTTTCTTTTGCAGTTGACACACATTGTGTCCTTTTGTTTTTAACATAGCGTCAGAAATGCAATAAACAAAAGTGACTGAAGGAAGCTCGTGTAGTCACATGACACCGAAACAGCCAATAAGCATTACATTAATTGAAAGGTGATCTTCAGAAGGTTCTGACCAGTTCTGGAGAACCGGCAGTGGAAATTTTGAGTAGTTCGGAGAACCGGTAAATACCACCTCTGACTGGCCCCGCCCCCATCTATTCTCTGCCTCCCAAGTCCCAGCTGATCAGGAAGGAATGGGGATTTTGCAGTAACTTTCCCCTGGAGTGGGGAGGGAATGGGGATTTTGCAGGATCCTTCCCCTGCCACACCCACCAAGCCATGTCCCACCCACCAAGCCACGCCCACAGAACTGGTAGTAAAAAAATTTGAATCCCACTTGCCGCTGGTCACCTCTGCCTTCATCTCTGCCACAAAGAATGGGAAATTTTAAGTGGTTTTATATACCTGGGAACTATCATTGGATGCAGTACAGATAAGGAGGGGAAATTACTTTAACACGCGTACAGAGAAGGATGACACGTATATTTTACTCATAGGCTAGGAATGAGATTAAAGCAACATCACGTGGACCCCGATGTAAAAACACATTGCCGGTCCTTGTTTATACCATGGTAAGCGCTGGCAAATATAGTCCCTTCGACATTCAAAGCTTGATGAACTCTGATCTGGGTAAAATATCGGAAATGTTGCATTAGGGAAAAGCCTCCGTGTGTATAATCCGGTGAGTATTAAATTAGTTCTATACGCACAGGCTCTTTGTGTTGCATGGAAATTATCATTACAAATTGAACGATGGTTCTCCTCACTCTCTCCCCCCCCCACCTTTCTTCTTTACAGTAGATTTCCCGTGCTTCTGTGGCAGGAGGTAATTTATTTTTCTGTTTATACTCTTTAGATGTTAACAACAAAAGCTCATTAGCCACACAGCTGTCTCCTGCCATTGTATCTCAGGAGAGGCTTTAAAGCACAAATGAGCTCGGTATAAGCTGCCACGCTCGCTGCAAGGGAGGATGATGGTGGTGGAAGGAGGCACGTTTATTAATGTGAGTTATCAGAAAAAGGGGGTGAAAAACACCCAACAAGTACACAGCATCTAATAACATGTGTAAACAGAATAAATGGAGTGCGTCCATCGCTATCATTCATCATTGCTAGAATAATCCCAGCCATCAGTCAAATTCTCCTTTGCAAAACGTATTCAAGTAACCACGCGGCCGTAATAAAGCAATTGAATTGTCCAAAGTCTTATATGACGGTTTCATTTCCACCCATCCCGTTCTAGGGAAGAAAAATAAGTGATTTGTATCTCAACATTTGTTTCTCCTTCATGAGTTTTTTTCCCTCTAGCTTGGCTCCCTCTAGATAGGCCGACTGCCATGATCCCCACCCAACATAGTTCTTTGCCTGTAGATTCCACGTTGTTCCTCTAGTAGTTAAAGTGCTGGCCTAGAAACCTGGAGGTGGTGAATTCTAGTTCAACTTTAAGCATAAAAACAGGCTGGGTGACTTTGGGCACTCTCTCTCTCAACCCAACCCACCTCACAGGGGTGGTTGTTTTGGGGACAACATGAGAAGGAAGGAGTATTGTGTACTTTTCCCTCCCTAAATTACCTATAAACCAGGGGTGAAATGCTATAGGTTCGGGCTGTTTCACCTGAACCAGTGGTGGGTTGCAGGCGGTATGCCTGGGCGTATAGGTGCCTGCCCGGAGCACCGGGTACTGTTGCGGTATGGTGCTCCGGAGGGCCCCCCTGTCCACCCGTCATCCTTACCTGTCTTGAACTCTTTGGTACTTCTGCGCAAGCGCACGGTGCGTACGGCACCTACCTAACACTACGCCGAGCAGCTGGAGCATCGCAGAGGCTCGCAAAGGTGTCGCTGGAGGGTAGGGCGCATGCGTGCACTGCGCATGGGCACAACATGCTGCGCGTGTTCATGTGGTGGACGCCGGGCCTCTTTGCACTGTACCAGTTGCACCGGGATCCAGAACCCACCAGTGACCTGAACCAGTAGTAAAAAATGCTCCCGGTTCATCTGAACTGGTAGTAAAAAAAATGCTACCAGTTCACCCAAACCAGTAGTCAGTTATGTGACAATCAGCTGTGCCGCATGATTTATATTCGCTAGAAATTGTGTGGCATAGCTGATTGTTGCACAGATGATTGTCAGAACTTTTTTTTTTAAAAAAAATTAAGGTATTTTTTCACTACCAGTTTGGGCGAATAGATAGTAAAAAAATGTTTTCAAAAGGTTTAAAAAAACCCTCCAACCAGAGGTGGGTTCCAACCAGTTTGGCCCCTTTCAGTCGAACTAGTAGTGGTATGGCAGTGTGGGTCGCTGGAGCCATCAGTGACCCAGGCCTGTCATGCCCCTGAACCGGTTCTCCGGTTGGCACTATCAGCACCGTCATCTTGTTTTTAAGTTCCGTGCATATGCAGAACAATTTTAATTGAACTGTGCATGCGGGCGCAGTGCACATCTAGCTTACGTACGTGCAAAGCACACACACAAGTGAACCTGCAGTAAAGCTGGCTGGAACCCATCCCTGCTTCCGACGATCAGCTGTGCGACAATCAGCTATGCTGCGTAATTCATATTCACTAGAAAGCAGGAAAACCTGCTTTGTAATGAATCTAAATTGCGTGGTACAGATGTCCCCCCCGCACTGTTCTACTTACCGTTGCAGACTCAGAAAAGGCTTCTTATCGCCTTCGCATACAAAGCAAACCGGTAGACCTCAGAGCATTTCACCCCTGTTACAGTGGTGGTTTCTGGATCCCATTACAACTGGTATGGTGCAATGGGGCTTGGCATCCATCACATGAATGCATGCAGCATATGTGCATACACACGCAGCATGCACATGCGTACCTACCACCCACAATGCATCCCTGATGCTACAGTTATTTGGCGGAGCATCACACAGGCACCATGCATGTGCACGGAAACCCCGAACAGCTCAAATACCAGTAAGGAGTGTGGGCGGGTGAGTAGGCCCTCTGGAGCACCATATCGGAATGGTACCTGGTGCTCCCCTCAGACACCCGTACCGGGGCATACCAGTCATAACTCACCACTACCCTGTTATAAATTAACTAGCTGTACCCGGCCACGTGTTGTTGTGGCCCAGTCTGATTAAATGGCCAACCAATCTGTGTATAGATCTACACCTGCACACAAAACACGTACACACAAACACCGTATAACCCACAACCTACCTATCTACTGTATTTCTTCCTTTCTCCCTCTACCTACCTACCTACCTACCTACTGTATTTTTCACCCTCTCTCTCTATCTCTCTATGGGCCACCTGGGGGTGTGCTATCCTCTGTGCCTTGTTTTGGGCCTAGTAGGCCTCCATACAGTGTGGAACTTTGGAGGCTTATTCGTCTGCTGAGGAAACGACCGTTGGAAATGTGAGGGGTGTGTGCGTGAAGCATCATAAGAAGCAGCCGGGTGGGAGGAGCTACAGGGAAGGTGGAAACCTTTTACATTTGTACTGCTTGCACATGACACACGTGTGCCAGCCACACAAAATGTATGTATGATTGTTACTACCTTTCTTAGCAACATTGTGTGAAAATTTGGTGGCGATCAGTGCAGTACTTTCTGAGATTAGCAATTTTGCACAAACTATTTTACATTTTTATTTATATTATAATAATAATAATAATAATAATAATAATAATAATAATAATAATAATAATAATAATAATAATAATAATAATAATAATAATTTATTTTGTATACCGCGTCCTCTCCCCAAGGGGACTCGGAGCGGATATAGATAAAGGAAGGATAAAAATATAATAAATTGTGTGTGTGTATATGTTTGTTTGTGTATATGCATATGTATATATTATATAAAAGCTCTCTGGATGGTACCAGCAATTTTGTGATAGAAAGGTACAAATTCCTGTGTCTTTGTGGTTGGCTGGTTGGCTGGTTGGTTTACTTGCTTTGTTTTACAGTTCGTTTGTTTGACTTCTTTTTCTGGAGCTGTTCATGAATTCCATCTCACCCTTCTTGGGATATCAATGGGACACATTCTCCAGCAATCTTGAACCTCGTAATGTGTTGAGATGAATCTGAAGTAAATAACCTGGATCAAACCAAACATTTCTTTTTGCTTTAGGAAGTTATTTCCTAAAGCCACACCCCCCCCCCCCCCCCCCCCATCCGCAGACAGGAAGTTTATGTAACAGAAAGATAGGCAAAAGCTTATCTTTCTGTTCAGGAACAAGCGCTCACTGGCAGGCCTCTTGCAAAACATGGAGGCTTTATTGCGTTATCTGGATCAGTTGTGTCAAGTTGTATCTGTTGAGCAGGGTAAGCTGTCCTTAATCCAAGATCATCACATCTCCCGCTCCTTCTCTATTTCACAGACATCTTACTGGGTCCGTGTGGACAGCACAATGCAAGTGAAAAGCGGCAGTGACCCAGGCTAGTCCCAGGCAGGGTTACATATGGTTTCCTAATGCAGACATAAGCTTGGCTGGCAGCCTAGAAAATGCCAATGCGGGAATTAATGCATCACCACTAGGCAAGAATGATTTAGTTTATGTATTGTCAAGTGTCTATATTCACATTCCTATTTGTGTCTAGTATGAAAAAAGTAGGGAGGAGGAGGAGGATCTTACAGCTTTGGGGCATGGGGGAGAAATGTATGAAGAAGTTCCAGTTCAGATTTTTTCCCCCAGATGTGCACCAGTGCATTCATAAGGACCCAATCAGTGGTGGGATTCAATTTTTTTTACTACTAGTTCTGTGGACGTGGCTTGGTGGGTGTGGCAGGGGAAGGATACTGTAAAATCCCCATTCCTTCCCAATCAGCTGGGACTCAGGAGGCAGAGAATAGATGGGGGCAGGGCCAGTCAGAGGCAGCATTTACTGGTTCTACGAACTACTCAAAATTTCCGCTACCGGTTCTCCAGAACTGATCAGAGCCTGCTGAATTCCACCTCTGGGCCCAATGTATTCTTTTTAAAAGGAAAAGTAGAAAACTTAGTCACAACTGTCTGGCCTGGAATGCTTTTCCGTGTCACATCACTGAAAAGACAAACAATGGATTCAGTTTCCTTTTGATGGCAAGCACTTCATTTCTCTCTGCAGATAGTCCTTGACTTATAATGATTCATTTAGCAACATTGAAAAAAGTGACTTGCGAACCGTCCTTGCTCTTAAAACCATTGCAGCAACTTTATGGTCACAAGAAAAAAAATTGGGGGCTTGGCAACCTGCGTGTATTTACTATGGTTACAGTGTCTTCCCAGCTGACTTGGCAACAAAGCCAGATTTGCTTAATGATCACCTGATTCATTTAACGACTGCAGTGTTTCGCTTAACTGTGCCAAAAAAGTCATAAAATTGAGTGTAACTCACTTAACAACCTCCTTGCTTTGCAATTGGTCCCAAGTGTGGTCGTAAGTTGAGGACTACCTGCATTGAACAGCAAATAGCTACCTATTATAATAGTTATATTATAATTTATATATGAATTATAATTTATATGTAATTGTATATATGATTGATTAATTATATAATTATAATTTATACATAATCAGTGTGAACAATTAACCTGTGTAACAGCATGCCTTCAGAAGCTGTGAGTGCTCCATCACTGGAGGTTTTTAAGAAGAGACTGGACAGTCTCTTGTTCGGAATGATAGGGTCTCCTGCTTGAGCAGGGGGCTGGACTAGAAGACCTCCAAGGCCCCTTCCAACTCTGTTATTCTGAAATGTATTCCATGTTTCATTCCTCTTGGGCTTTTCTGTGTTTGCTTCCATTGTAAATTTTCTCATAATAAATGTTAACTAGCGCAACTGAAAAACCACCATACAGTCAATTAGAAGGATCCGATGGAATGTTTAATTGTGTAATAAAACTTTGACCAGGGAGATCAAAGATGTGAGAATAGATGGATGCCAATTTCATAATGAATTTGTTTCTTGCTTGCAGGTGAGCTAACATTTGCCGACATCCTTTGTTCCCTGTCTTCAGGCAATTTCATAAGTGTTTGTTTTTTCTTCTCCCAAGTATTCGCCTACAGGCCAAATCCGATGAGCTTGAACAGATATGAATAGCTTATCCACAGGTATATACTCTGTGCCCATAAAGTCTGTTCCGTACATACCAGGCCTGATTCGCTTCTGCCATCAGCAAGGAGAAAACTGTTTCAAGCACAGTGAGTGAATGAAGCACATGCCCATATCTTCCCTGTTGCATAAGAGTTTGGTCCTTTGGCTGTAGCAAAAGAGACAATGAGCAGATAGATGGTGGACTTATAGATAGCAAAGGTCATCATGGAAAGCTATCAGAACATACTGAAGAAGTTGGTTCAAGGGGATAGTTGGAGGATATAGAGCAGCGTTCCTCAGCCTTAGCAACTTTTAAGATGGGTAGACTTCAATTCCCAGAATTCTCCAGCCAGCCAGACAGAGACGTTGCCTGATAGATTAATTGTGTGATCTACATAAGTGCCCCTTCATGGATTACTGCCTTGTCATGGCGAAGGGGCTTGTGTAGCTCACTGAAGCCGTGCAGGGCCACCCACCCAAAAGGGGGAGGTGAGAGCAGAGAGCTCTGACAAATGTGATCCACTGGAGGAGGAAATGGCAACCCACTCCAGTATCTTTGCCATGAAAACCCAATGGACAGTATGTTGTCCATGCGGTCATGATCAGGGGTGAAATTCAGCAGGTTCTGACAGGTTCTGGAGAACCGGTAGCGGAAACTTTGAGTAGTTCGGAGAACCAGTAAATGCTACCTGTGATTGGCCCCAAAGTGGGGTGGGAATGGAGATTTTGCAATATCCTTCTCCCAGGTGTGGGGAGGGAATGTGGATTTGCAGTATCTTTTGCCTGGAGTCGGGTGGGAATGGAGATTTTGCGGTGTCCTTCCCCTGCCACCCTCACCAAGCCATGCCCATAGAACCGGTAGTAAAAAAAAATTGAAATTCAGCACTGGTCACAAAAGGTCGGACACAACTTTGCAACTAGCAACAACAACTACATAGGTGTTGCTAAGGTCTTCCTTTGATATACTGCTATTTAATTTCTTGTACACTTTTTATATTTAAGTCTGGGCATATTCAAAGGTTTACATTACCATTAGGGCTAATTAAAAAAAACACCTCTCTATATATAGCACATGTAGAAAATTATTACTTGAGCTTTCCAAAATTTTGGCAAGGGCCTGGGTTCTTCCTTTAGCTGAAAGGCGGTTGTCTTTCAGACTGCAAGGCAGGTTTGGCAGGTTTTAGGGCAAAAGTGTGAAAAAATGATATTCTGGTTTGAAACTGACTTTATAATTGCAAGTAAATGCTTTTTTTTTTTTGAGCTCCTGGGCAGAATGTTATATCAATATTCTAGACCAGTGGTGGGCAAACTCATTAGTCAACAGAGCCAAATATCAACAATACCACAATTTTTTTTTTTTTTGAGAGCCAGAAGGTGTGGCCTGTTTTGTGGGAGTGGCTCAGTGGTCATGTGACCGGGCGGGCGTGGCCAACTTGGAAAATGTGAAAATCACTTAACAATGGTCTTGCTTAGCAGCCAAACTTTTGGTCTCAATTGTGGTCATAAGTTCTTTCTTTCTTTCTTTTCTTTCTTTTCTTTCTTTTCTTTCTTTTCTTTCCTTTCTTTCTTTCTTTCTTTCTTTCTCTGTCTCTCTCTCTCTCTCCCACTTTCTTTCTTTTTCTCTCTTTTTCTTTCTGTCCCTCTCTCTCTCTGTCTCTCTCTCCTTCATCCGCCCATCTCTGTCACTCCGTGTGTGTGTGTATCTGCCTGTCTCGCATTCATTCACTTAATCACTCATTCTGTGTCTCTGTCTATCTTTCTCTGTCTCTCTGTCTCTCCCTGTCTCTCTGTGTGTGTCTGTCACTCTCTGATTCCCTCTCTCTCCCGGTGTCTGGCCTCTCTGTCTGTCTGTCTCTTCCCCCCCCCCAAGCCCCCAAAGAGCCGCTTGTGGCTCGTGAGCCGCGGTTTGCCGACCACTGTTCTAGACCAGGGGTCTGCAAAGTCGGCTCTTTTAAGACTGGTGGACTTCAACTCCCAGAATTCCCCAGCCAGCCATGCTGGCTAGGGAATTCTGGGAGTTGAAGTCCACCAGTCTTAAAAGAGCCGACTTCGCAGACCCCTGTTCTAGACCAACAAATTGTCAATCATTCCTTTGAGACATTTTTATATAATTCAAGAAGAGTCTGGACTGTTAAATATCTATGTGTCAGGCGTGGAAGCCATCTTTTGCATTGGGCCTTCAGGCCTGCCACAGTTTATACTGTGGGAAAACAGGAGGGGGGAGTATATGGAGTATGGGTGAGATATAGTCAAAATAGCATTCTTTTGTCAGAGAGTCAAGGACACCTGGCCCTGCAGCTGCGATGGTGTGACTGGGGAACATCTCCAGTTTTGGATGGTGCCTGATTGGACCATGTGATGGACATGTGGGTGCTAGGCAGGGACTTGAACTTTCGTTCGGGTGGAGAAAACCTAGAAGTGTTCAGATTCGGGTTTTCCCAGATGTGCCAATATGACACCTCTAATAAGATTTCAGATTTATTGGATTTATATGCCGCCCTTCTCCCAAAGGACTCAGGGCGGCGTACAACATAAGAGACATATAGTACAAAAGTTAAAAAAATATTAAATAAAGAATCCAATAAGCAATAAATTAATGGACATTAATAAAATGGAACTTTGAGGAAACTCAAGCCTCGGAAACTTCTTTCGTTGGAGGTGTTACTTGGATCCCTGACATTATGGAGATTTTCAGTCATCCAGGTCATGGTTGTCCCAAAGGTGCTTTTTCAAAGATGCAATTTGACTTTCTGATTTTTCTTTTAAGACGTTTCGCTTCTCATAGTAAAACGTCTTCAAAGAAAAATCAGAAAGTCCAGTTGCCTCTTTGAAAAAGCACCTTTGGGACAAGGTTCTGGATTGCTGAAAGCTGCTTAATGGCAATGTATTCAGTTAAAACATCTATTGATTTCTCAATTTGCATTTTATTAAGTCATCAAATCACCTGCGGTTTTGGGAAATGTTTTGGAAGAATCTAAGCCCTACAATTTACTGGATTTAAAATCTGGCATTGCTCCTTGTCACTCTTTGAACTGGCTCTTTATCAAAGAAATAAAAAAAACCCTGATCACTATCATTCCATGAGAGAAAGACTTTAAGTTGTCATTTCACTAATGCTCTTTTATATTTCTATTATTGCATATATGTCTAATAGGTTTCATTGAGGAAAGGCATATATGACAACTTCTTCCAGGGAAAGGTGGAACATAAATGAAATAATTCTTGAATACTTTTCACAAGATGATTAGCAGTTCATACATGATTACATAGAAAATAAAACATAACAGGAGGGGTAACTAAGTTTGCCACACCAGTATACTGCTAGAGAGGCATGATTGGCTGCAACATCTGCCAGGATGACACCTGACTGTACATCGGGACCAGGTTGGATTTCAGCCGGTGTTACTGTTGTTTTGCTCATGTATGCGGTGTGGGCGCACGCTTCACGCACTGGATGCATGCTGCATGCGCATGCACAGTTCAATGGAAATTGTTCTACGCATGCGCAGCACTCCAAGAAAAGATGGCGGCAACGGCGACTGCAGAACTAGTTCAGGGGCGTGGCCAGGCTGTGTCGCTGCTGGTTCTGAGACCCAGGCTGGCATACCACTACTGGTTCGGCCAAACCGGGCCAAACCAGTCTGAATCAGTAGGAACCCACTTCTGATCTGGACTTGCTTCCCTACAACATGGGAATGGTTCCTGGAACATCTGGTTATGCAGTCGCAGGAAGGAAAGAAATTCACTTATGCTAAAATACTTAAATTTATCCGATTGAGGAATCAGAAGCTGTGGGGAATGAATATTCATTCATGCGACTTTCTAAGCCTCAGATTATAAGGAGGGTGTTTCCAAAGAAAGAGAAAGAGAGGCTAATATTTGCAAACTACATTTCCCAGTCAACAAATTTAAAAAAAAAAAATCCTAACTGATTTTTCCCTGCAGAGGAGGAGAGAGGATAAACTTGGCCACTAGAGGGAGATTGTGTTTTGTTTTATATGGTATTTGTCTAAGAAGCCTAAAGGCAGGGTAAGGGTGAAACTGGGACATGGCTTTCTAGTTTGGTAACTTCTTTAGCGTAGTCTGAGGCAGACTATGTTAGGAGACTGCATTATTTCTTTATTGATGGTAGAGACACGTCGCAGTGCCTTGGCTTGAATTTTATTGCTAGATTGCAGAGCCTTAGAATAGATAACATAAGCATCCTTGCATTATGTATTTATTTCTATACTTATTTATTATTTATATTTCATATTTCTAACTGTCCATCTCCCTTGAAATTTAGCTAGCTACAGTTGCTGCATCCTGGCCAAAATGAGCCAAACTTGACTCCTTATCAGGGAATGTGTCATGTGGTTTGGGTACCATAAAGAATGATCACCTTATCTACTCTTTCCTTTTGTGGTTTAGACATGAACAGTGGGCTAGACATGAAAATAAAATGGTTTAGACATGAACTAATTAATTATAAGGAGGGAAAGGCAAATAAATATATTGGATATTTGTGAAAGGCAAGCATACAATTTGAATGAAGATAGTCTGATCTTATGAAATGGAGTTGATGAATACCTATGCAGAAGTGAAAAAGGAGGTTGAGCTAGGAATAAAAGAGCAAAAATGTATACCATGAAGTATGAATTGGTATCACATACATTTTTGTGGACGGGTGTAAAAGTCAAAATTCATAGGTTGGCACTAGTTTCCTGTTAAAGATAAA
This sequence comes from Rhabdophis nuchalis, assembly GCA_039707465.1. NCBI lineage: Eukaryota > Metazoa > Chordata > Lepidosauria > Squamata > Natricidae > Rhabdophis > Rhabdophis nuchalis. The sequence goes on along the minus strand of CM077646.1, from coordinate 176,457,840 downwards.
GGTAAGGGGTTCCCCTGACCAGTATTATCCAATTCTATGGGTTGTTGTGTCGAGCCCCAGTCCGAGACTCGACATTACTAAGGGGGATTGGTAACCTGATTGCAGCGTGGGGCCTCTAATCCCCACGCTGGAATCTGCTCATCTCCATTTCTTAGCTGAGGAGCCAGCATTGTCCAAAGATATTTTCTGTGGTCCTGTGGCCAGCATAACTATACACCAAAGATGCCCCAGAATGCTGTTACCTTCCCGCCAAAGTGGTACCTATTAATCTACTTGCATTTCCATGCTTTCAAACTGCTAGGTAATGAGAGCTCACCCCATCACATGGCACTCAGGTCTCAAACCCAGACTGTTAACTTTCCAGCTAACAAGTTGAGCATCTTATTAGGCCCCTGGTTACCTGTTGTGGTCCATTAAACAGTGATAATGGAAGAATTAAGGATGAGTTTGGAGGAAAAAATGTGCAACATTCTGAACAAATTCCATCCAGGGGTGGAGATGAGAGTTAAGTGATATGAATGCATGAACTGGAAAAAAGAAATGGCTAGGCCATTATAAGGCCCAAGAATCAGTTTTTAGTTTTTTTAGTTTATTTCGATTTATATACCGCCCTATTTCACCAAAAAGGGACTCAGGGCGGTGCACAGAAAGATAAAAAGCTCCACAATATACAAAATATAAAAAACAATTAAATTATTAGAACTGTGCTAAAATTTAAATAAATAATTAAAATCCAATAAATATCGAAATTAAAATATTCCCTAATCCAGTGTTTTTCAACCTTTTTTGTGCAAAGGCACACTTTTTTCATGAAAAAAATCACGAGGCACACCACCACCGTTAGAAAATGTTAAAAATTTTTAACTCTGTGCCTATATTGACTATATATAAAGTAATTCTCTTGAATAGGAATCAAATAAACACAAAGAAATTATTTTATAATTACTTTATTATGACATAATAAAGTATTTTATAATTGTTCATATTTCTGTTTACTTACTCAGTGCGAAACCTGGGCCTTTTTGGCTGAACACAAAGCTGATATTGGAATTGGAATTTTTCCCACGGCACACCAGACAATATCTCACGGCACACTAGTGTGCCACGGCACAGTGGTTGAAAAACGCTGCCCTAATCTATGTGAATCAGAATGTGTTAAGTATAAACCTAGAAATAAGTTGATTTATTTCAAATATATATCTTAAGGCTAAATCTATATGTACAAATGACAAAGGAATTAATCAAAGATAGAAGTGCTCTGATTGTTTATGAAGAAGTACTGGGACAATCAGTGGAACATACCCAAGTGTTAAAAAGTTTCTGAGCATGAAACAGACAATTATCTGGTTGTGTCAACTCTGGGTCTTAGGGGAAAATGAACAGTGATGAAACACAGCTGGGAGTAAGATTGAAATGACAGCAAGAAGAAAATTGCTTATGAAAAGAAGATTAAAAGCCCAACCATTCGTGATCCTTGACTTACAACTGCTCATTTCATGATGGTTCAAAATTACCACATCCTCAGAAAAAGTGACACAACCCATTCTCAAAGTAACAATTATCACATCACCGCTATGGTCACATAATCACAATTCAGATGCTGGGCAACGAGCTCACGTTTATGATGGTTGCAGTGTCCTAAAGCCCCAGGTTCACCTTTGCGATCTTCTCAACTGACAAGCAAAATCAATCGAGGAAGCCTGATTCATTTAAGGGCCATGGAAAAATGGTCATAGGATCAGGTCATGTGATAACTCGCTTAATGACTGCATCCTCTAGCTACTGAAATTCTGGGCCCTGTTGTGGTTGTGAGTCTAGGACTGCTTGTGAATTAATGGAAAATAAGCGCGAGGAAAGAGGAATGTGAGAGCTGCATAAAACAAGAAGGAAAATAATTAGGGTACAATGTACACAAGTCCAGTGTGGAGTAAACACGAAAAATGATACCTCTTAGAACAGGGGTGTCCAAACTTGAGAACTTTAAGACTTGTGGACTTCAACTTCCAGAATTCCCCAGCCAGCAAATGCAGGGACAAGCAGAGGAATTTGGAGAGTATCTGCAGGACAAAATCACTCAGATCCGGAGCGAGTTGGCCTCCACTGAAAGTGGTCCGGAGGAGACGTCGGAAGGCACCATTCTGGGAGGAGTTTGACTCTGTTACTTCTGATGATATGGACAGGTTGCGTAGGAGACTGTTTATTGGACACGTGTCCCTCCTGGCTTGTACTGGCATCCTGGGAGGTGTCACGAGGCTGGCTCCAGGAGGTTGTCAACGCTTCTTTGAGTGAGGGGTTCTTGCCGGCCGTCTTGAAAGAGACGGTGGTAAGGCCCCTCCTCAAGAAGCCTTCCCTGAACCCAGCATTGTTAGCTAATTATCGTCCCGTCTCCAACCTTTTGCTTTTTGGCAAAGGTTGTAGAGAGTGTGGTGGCACAACAGTTTCCACGTCATCTGGAGGAAATTGATTATCTGGACCCGCGCCAGTCCGGCTTCCGGCCCGGTCACAGCACCGAGACGGCATTCGTCGCGTTGGTGGATGATCTCTGGGGGGCCAGAGATGGGGGTTGTTCCTCCATCCTGGTCCTATTAGACCTCTCAGCGGCTTTTGATACCATCGACCATGGTATCCTATTGCACCGACTGGAGGGGTTGGGCGTGAGGGGCACCGTTTTACGGTGGTTCTCCTCCTACCTCTCCGGTTGGTCGCAATTTGTATTGACGGGGGCAGAGGTCGACCGCGAGGCCTCTCACGTGTGGGGTGCCTCAGGGGTCGGTCCTCTCGCCTCTCCTGTTCAATACATATATGAAGCCGCTGGGCGAGATCATACGTGGGTTTGGGGTAGATTACCATCTGTACGCGGATGACACCCAGCTGTACATCTCTACCCCAAACCACCCCAACGATGCCGTCGAAGTAATGTCCCGGTGTCTGGAAGCCGTGTGGATCTGGATGGGAAGGAACAGACTCAGGCTCAACCTGTCCAAGACTGAGTGGCTGTGGTTACCGGCGCCCCGGTTCAACCAGTTGATGCCATCACTGGCCATAGGGGGCGAACATCTAGCCCCCGTGGAGCGGGCACGCAACTTAGGTGTCCTCCTGGATTCCCGGCTGTCTATAGAAGACCATGTGACAGCTGTGGCCAGGGGGGCATTTTACCAGGTTCGCCAGGTACGCCAGTTGCATCCCCTATTGGACTGGGACGCTCTTCGCACGGTCAATCATGCGCTAGTGACGTCTCGGCTGGACTACTGTAATGCTCTCTACATGGGGCTCCCCTTGAGATGTACCCGGAGACTACAAATGGTCCAGAACGCGGCCGCGCGGGCAGTTATGGGAGTCACTAGATACTCCCATGTAACACCACTCCTGCGCGAGCTGCACTGGCTACCTGTGGTCTTTCGGGTGCGTTTCAAGGTGTTGATTATCATCTTTAAAGCGCTCCATGGCACAGGACCTAGCTATTTGCGGGATCGTATCCTGCCCCATACATCCCTTCGGCCGATTCGCTTACACAGAGAGGGACTTCTCCGGGTGCCGTCCACTAGGCAGTGCCAGCGGGCGACGCCCAGGGGAAGGGCCTTCTCTGTGATGGGCCCGACTCTCTGGAACGACCTACCCCCGAATATTAGAATGACTACGGACCTCCGCGCCTTCCGCCAAAAAGTAGAAACCTATTTGTTTCATCAGGCTGGCTTGGCCTAATCTACGCTTCTCGCCCCAGTCTGTTTTCTCAAATTGTTTATTGGGTTTTAATGGGTGATAATTTTAATGGTTTTTAAATTTTGTGCAGGGTAGTTTAATTCGTTTTTAAATTTGTGTGTATTGTATGTTTTTAGTTGGTTTTAAATTTTCCTGTACACCTCCCCTGGGAGAGGAGGCGGTTTATAAATATAATAAATTATTATTATTATTATTAAATTAAGGCCTTCATCATCAGATATTGTATCAGATGTATATACAATATTGATGTGTGTTTGATTCCATGCCCAAAAAAAATTACCGCAGAGTTTTCATTTATTTTTCATCTCTCGGCATATGCATCTCTTTTTTTAGAAATCAGCTTTATTCGTCAGATGCGGCAAATTTTTGTCCTAGTTCCCATACTAAAGCACTGAAGAGTACCCGTGTGGCAGTCTCCTTTCCCTTGTGGGATTCCGGCATACTCCTGTCGCCAGCAAAATAAAAGAAGCCAAACAGATAAGAACAAAAACATTTAGAGCAAGAGTTGTGAGTAAGGGTGCCAAGTTTCGCTCTGAACCCCGGATGCTGACTTTCAGGCTTCACTGATTGTGTACACGAAAATGCCAAATCACTTTGCAGAGACGAGAAAAGATTTTTCTCTAGGTACAGGACAAATAGGGGTGCAACGTAGATTTATTTCTGAAGCTAAAGAAGTGCTGTGCAAGCTCTAACAGATCATTTTGGCAACCTGCAGAAAGCAGGGAGTTGATCTCCAGTAATAATAATAATAATAGTAATAATAGTAATAATAATAATAATAATAATAATAATAATAATAATAATAATAATAATAATAATAATAATAATAATAATTGCAGCTTCCTGCAATAACACCAGCGGAACTGCAAAAAACTGCGCGACTTGGAACATCTTACATTCTACGAAGATACTTGGTTGATACCTAGGATGCTGGCAGCAAACTGTATCAACCATTAGCACCAGTCAATAGTATTTGCAATGCATTTTTAAATGTTCAATTGGCTGTTTCATGTTTTATGAATAAAGTAAATAATAATAATAATTAATAATAATAATAATAATCACAAAATACCAGGACTTGCAAATTGAAGTTGAGCGACTGTGGAAGAGAAAGTCATGTGTTGTCCCGATTGTGATTGGAGCCCTTGGAGCAATACCTAGGGGACTGCCTCGCTATGTGGAGGTTTTAGGTTTGCCGGACTTGAACATTCTGACTCTACAAAGGGCCACACTGCTTGGAACAGCTTATATCCTCCGACGTTACCTTGACAGTTGCTAGGTCCTTGGTTAGGACTCGAGCTGTTGAGCTACCAACCAGCCCCAGAGGCTGTGAATCTCACCAAAGATTAACCACAGGATAATAATAATAATAATAATAATAATAATAATAATAATAATAATAATAATAATAATAATAATAATAATAAGTATTGGTACACAGATGACTTACTCTCTGGAAAGAAATACTGTGGGGGTAAGACACCCCTAATATCTCTTGATGGGGCTGTTCTGTTACAATACAGCCTGTTGTGCCTTAAAATGGCTTCTACTGTACTGCCGTAAAATGGCTTCTACTGTACAGCACAGTAGAATTACCATGGTAACGGCTTCACAGTACTCCATAATGGAGCTCCCTCTGGTAAGGGGGAAAATCCAACATTAGAAATTATGTTTGGTCCGGACATTTCCCCCCATAAATAAATACCCGGGCAACGCCGGGTTAATGGCTAGTTTAATTATAATAATCAGTATAGTATAGGGCTGTTGGGCAGTGAGTAGAGATTCAGGTTTCTTCTGGATCAAGGAATTTACTGGATCAGATTTTTTTCAGACCATTTTACATGACTGGATTGTTTTAAGGATAATACAAAGGGGGATTCATCTACACCAGCCTGATATCCAAAAGATACATACAGTAAGAAGTAAGCATTAAGAAGTAATTGAAGAACAAATGTATAGTCGGCATATGTCTCAATCTTTAACTGTCCTGGAGAACCTTAGCATTCCTTTCCTTAACCTGATAGCAGTAATAGTACAACTAGAGGAGCTTTCCCAGTGGGAGAAACCATGCTTGAGTTTCATGTCATCCAGATCATGGTTGTCCCAAAGGTGCTCTCTCAAGAGGCAACTGGACTTTTTTTGTTTTTTTCCTTGAGGGCATTTTGCTTCTCATCCAAGAAGCTTCTTCAGTTCTGACTGAATGGTGGGGAATGGAAAGATTTATATTCCTTAGCGTTCCTTCTGAGAGTTGTTGAGGCCACCTGGAGTTTTATCCGTGCCCTCAAGGTCACCTGAAGAGAGCAAATGTATGTGGAACCTTTTTTGGAACTGCTGAAAGGACTGTGTTGTGGAATATCATTTTTCAAAGATTTCTTAATGTAATTTTTTTTGTCACTCCCATCTTCAATACTACTACAATTATTGATAAATAGCAACATTTCACAGAGTAATTGTAAAAAAAAAAGTCTACCTTTGATGGCAAATACTCCATGGCAGAAATCTTTGAAGCTGATCTTGCCCAGATCATTTGGATCCAAGCATTTGGCAAATTGTTCCACCTTTGGGGGGGAAAATAAAATAGGTTAGAGCATGGGCCACATCCTTTATCCTTGGATGACAAGTGGGAAATACAGGATTTTCTTTTCTCTCTCAAGTAAGAAATTTAAATTAGGAGGAGGAAAGAAATGCACAAATCAGATTTATGTACCTCTACTCCATCTTTCTAAACAATCATGTTCAAATCTATTTTTTGACATTTAAAAAAAACCTTTTAGAAAAGAAGGAGAAGGAGAAAGAGAAGGAGAATGTTGATAAATGTACCATATTTTTCAGAGTATAAGACACACCAGAGTATAAGATGCACCCAGGTTTTGAAGAGGCAATTTTTTTAAAAAGGAGGTAGGTAGAGAAAGAGAAATACAGTAGGTATCTAGGGAGAGAGAGAGTGTAGATAGGTAGGTAGGTAGGTAGAGGGATAGAGAGAGAGAAAGACAGAGAGATACAGTAGATAGGTAGGGAGACAGAGAGAGTAGGTAGGTTGGTAGGTAGAGGGATAGAGAGAGAAAAATAGAGAGAGAGAAATAGAGTAGATAGGTAGGGAGAGAGAGAGTAGGTAGGTATATAGGTTGATAGAGGAGAGAGAGAGAGAAATACTGTAAGTAGGTAGGGACAGACAGAGTGTGTGTAGATAGGTAGGAAGATAGAGGGAGAGGGAGAGAGAGAGAGGGAGAGGGAGAGAGGGAGAGGGAGAGAGAGAAGGTAGGTAGATGTTTCCAGGTGTATTTATCCATGTGCTGGAGAAGGAAATCACTGACAACCTGTAGCACCTAAAACTTTGTTTCTGCTGGCACAGCACTTGACCAATGTAATTCTCATCAATCCCTCTAACTAAACAGCTTTCCGAAAGGGGGAAAATGTTTTTGGACTCTGCAAATCTCCCCAAAACAGCCCGATTTTCATGAAAACAGTCCTTTTAATTAATTAAACAGTCCTTTTTTTTAATTAAAAAAAAGGCATGAATAGCCTTGGGGTATTCATAGCCTTGCAGAGTGTTTCGGGGAGGGGGCAAAAACAAGCAAAAAAATGGCCTGTTTTTGTGGGGAAAAACGTTTTTTTGTCAAAAAAAATTGCATGTATAGCCTTATGGAGGCATATAGAGTGCTGCTGGGGGCTGGAGGGGCGAAAAACGGCCAAATATAAGTAGTCCTCGACTTACGACTGCAATTGAGCCCCAAATTTCTGTTGCTGAATGAGACGTTTGTTCAGTGTGCTTTGCCCCATTTTTACAACCTTTCTTGCCACAGTTGTTAAATGAATCACTGCAGGTGTTAAGTTAGCAACATGGTTGCTAAGTGAATCTGGCTTCTCCATTGACTTTGCTTGTTCGCAGATCACAAAAGGAATCACATGACCCCGGGACACTGGAACCGTCATAAATATGAGACAATTGCCAAGCGTCTGAACTTTGGTCACATGACCGGGGGAGGGGAAAACGTTGCAATGGTTGTAAATGTGAAAAACAGCCATAAGTCAGTGCCTTTGTAACTTCGAACATTCACTAAACGGACTGCTGTTAAGTCAATGACTACCTATATCTGGTCTATCAGCACCTTTTCAGACTAAGAAATGTGATTTCAAAATTAAATAAACATATTTTGTTTTTAAATTTCGCATAATATTTTAAAATATCTCACAAAAGCTAATGCCTTTTAATGTAAAAGGATGCCATCAGACCCCTCCTGGTTTAGGTTACAGGTCTAGGCTGCATAAACAGAAGGATGGAATCAAGATCACGTGAAGTGTTAATACCATTTTATAATGCCTTGGTAAGGCCACCCTTGGAATATGCATCCAATTTTGGTCACCACAATGTAAAAAAGATGTGGAGACTCTAAAAAGAGTGCAGAGAAGAGCAACAAAGATGATTAGGGGACTGGAGGCTAAAACACATGAAGAATCATTGTAGGAACTGGGTATGTCTAGTTTAATGAAAAGAAGGACTAGGGGAGACATGATAGCAGTGTTCCAATATCTCAGGGGCTGCCACAAAGAAGAGGGAGTCAAGCTATTCTCCAAAGCACCTGAAGGCAGAACAAGAAGCAATGGACGAAAACTAATAAAGGAGAGAAGCAACTTAGAACTAAGGAGAAATTTCCTGACAGAACAATTAATCAGTGGAACAGCTTGCCTCCAGAAGTTGTGAATGCTCCAATGTTGGAGGTTTTAAAGAAGATGTTGGCTAACCATTTGTCTGAAGTTGTGTAGGGTTTCCTGACTAAGCAGGGGGTTGGACTAGAAGAGCTCCAAGGCCTCTTCCAACTCTGTTATTCTATTCTATTCTATTCAGCTGTTGTTATAGGTCTATTGAAACCTGTTTCTTGCATTTGCAGTGAGCACTGAAGTAGACAATCAGTACTGATTTCCTCCCCTTTTACATGGCGTATTCAGAGCCTGGTTCGAGTCAATACATTTCTTCTGGTGGCTGACCATTAAAAAAGAAGAATACTGAGTACCATCTCCAAGGTTCTTTCTCTAACATAATGTTCTCATGCTGACGTACCATTCTGGAAGGTTTCCCCACCAGGTCAAAAATCACAACATCATTATAAAACTCGAATGCAAAATAACAAACATAGGAAGGAGTCTACATTGTCAGATAAAAATGTTTAGCTGCTGAGCTTTCAAGATTGAGTTAGAATTGTGGAAAAAGTCTTTAGCCCTCCAGAGAAAAATTTCAGACATGGCACTGCCTGAAATTTGGAGTTCTAATCTCCAACCTATCAGTGTAAAGTTGATACATACTGCCAGGAATCTGCGTGACGATGTCAGATAGAAACACTATAAATAAATCAAGTAAAAATTGCAGGTGTTTTGTTTCAGAGAGCTATATATAACCAAGCTCACACTGACACAGTTGTGGTGGCAGAATGAATACCAGAGGAAACTAACTAAAGACAACATAAGAAAATCTACATGCAACTGCTGACATTCTGATTTTTGTCATAACTATTCAAGAGCCTAGGTAGGGCTTGCCCAGATGCAAGGCAAAGGAGAAGTCGGCATGTAAGAAGGTTTCATTTTAAATATCCTATATGCAAATCATTTAGAATCAATGAAAACGTCATCAATAATTCAAATTATGACCAAAGACAAATTATTTAGCAGGATTGTCTGATCACATGATTGATGCCCATTCTCATTCCTGAAACTTCAACATTGTCATAAGGAAGTTCCCGAATCCCTTCATAGTTATATTTGTATTGCATGTGGCAAAACTCTAACCTAAATGTACTAAGGTGTGTGAATCAGGCTTATTTTTTCATATAGGATATGAAAATGCTGCCCTATTTAGGAAAATAGGAATATAGGATTACTGTACACGGCTCTTTTATTTTGTTAAAAAATTAATTTTGGTAATAACCACAAGCATGTCGTAGTCTAACAATATCTAATTCAAGATTCAACTTCAAGACAAGAGGTGGAAAGCTAGCAAATGGTTCAGCACCATGGACAGCTTCCGTTTGCAAATAATATGTGGCGCTTGCTTAAGGAAGGCCAATCTATCAGAAATGCCACCACCTACATTTGCTGCCTGTAAACCTGCAGTCCTGCTCAGCAGATACACATAACCTTTCCTCTCTCTGGCATTTCAACCCATTACATTCTATTTCAAGAATTACCTTCTGTTCCACCTAGAATTCTTCTCAAAAATACCCAGGGAACGGAGCGTAACAAATACATTGGTAAACCTTGTGATATAAAGTTCTGTTAAAGGATAACGAAAACACACACACACACACACACACACACACACACCACATACAGAGAGAGAGAGAGAGAAAATAGGATGACTGCCTTTATATGTTGCATTGTATCCAAATCAGGTGGTATTCAGTAGGTTCTGACCAGTTCTGGAGAACCAGTAGCAGAAATTTTGAATAGTTCGGAGAACCGGTAAATACCACCTCCAACTGGCCCCACCCCCATCTATTCTCTGCCTCCCGAGTCCCAGCTGATCAGGAGGGAATGGGGATTTTGCAGTATCTTTCCCCTGCCATGTCCACCAAGCCCTAGAACTGGTAGTAATTTTTTTGGGAATTCCACCACAGATCCAAATGTGATTAATCTGCCTTTAGCATGTTTTGTGTTTCCAAGAATTACACTGTGTTGAAGATTATGATTTATGGCTTCATTTATGAGAAGTAAAAAGGTCGTTAAAAAAGGGGGGGAAGCAATATATTCTGGGGAGGAGAGACAAGATATACCTTTAAAAATAATAATAATCCTCACCTAGAAATACACTAGCAATTGCCAACGCAATTGTCTCGTCTGTTTTATTTGCTTATAAATTTAACTTGAGGGAAAACGTCAGCACCGGTGATTTAAGGACCTGAAGATCGTTGCCATTGCAACGATCTTCAGGTCCTTAAGTCACCGGTGCTGACGTTCTTCAACAACAGGATGCTTTGGTTCCTCTTTTGCTCTCTACTAAGATGACCTAGGCTAATCAGGGCCAGGGCTGGTGGTTATACTTGATTAAGTGGACCATCAGAAAATCTCAAGATCGTAGGTGAGGCAGGGAAGTCAAAGAAACATCCTGAATGAAGGCAATGACCCCTTCCATAGCGGGTCCAGGAGTCAATTTCAAGTTAAGAACACTGTTGCATTGCAAGGGCACCTCAGAATTGGGACACACCGCTTCCCACAAGAACAAAGAGGGAAATGGTGTTATTATTTTCTATTCTGCTGCCTTGGAACTTTCAAATCTGCAAGCCAAGATTACAGATGAGAAGCTGACAACTGCTGGCACTTAGCCTAAGCAGTACACATTTACTTCCTCTATCCTGCTGCCAGGCCATCAGATCTTCTCTCCCTATCCTTGACTGTTCATTCTCTTCTTCATGGGGCTCATATTGGCTGTACTATGTTGCAAAAGGGCTTCCTCTGCCAGAGCCTTGTTGTCCACCACTCTTGGCATTCTTCCTCCTTCCTCTGCTGAAGAGTTGTAATTTAGCATTACAAAAATGGTCTGAGAACCATCTTTCAAAGAGGAACAAGTGGACCTTAAAAAGGTAAAGTTTCCCCTTGCACATATGTGCTAGTCGTTCCCGACTCTAGTGGGTGGTGCTCATCTCCATTTCAAAGCCGAAGAGCCAGCGCTGTCCGAAGATGTCTCTGTGGTCATGTGGCCGGCATGACTAAATGCCGAAGGCGCACAGAATGCTGTTACCTTCCCACCAAAAGTGGTTCCTATTTTTCTACTTGCATTTTTACATGATTTTGAACTGCTACTTGGACAAGTAACAGGAGCCCACTCCGTTACACGGTGCTAGAGATTCGAACCACTGAACTGCCAACCTTTCTGATCGACAAGCTCAGGATCTTAGCCACTGAGCCCTTCTAAGTGGACCTTGCTTTTAATTTTTTGATGGAACCAAGAGAACCCATGACTAGGTAGTCCACGCTTTGAGCTAGCTGGCTAAACTATTTCTCAAAATATGTTCTTGCAGTCCCCTTTTATTTTCTCCCCCCTCCCCTCAGGTAATATTTCAAGCTGATTGAGCATGCTCAGCCTCCATGAACTTCTCCGTTCACTTTCTTCTCCCCTCCTGTCTCTTTTCAAGTCGCTGGGATCTCTACAAGCCTTTGAGTTCTCCCAAGCCTGAAGGTAATTCCACTTGTAAGTGGCTGGGACCATTTTGGGTCCCTAAGAATTATAATTGCTTCACTCTCTTGAGGGAGTTGGCGCATGTAATTCTCTAGAGGTTGCCAAGCTAAAATTCCCAAAAGTATCTATCAGCATGGCCAATGATAAGACATGCAGACTGTCATCTGGAGATCCACAGGTTTCCTATTCTGGTTATACAGGATGAATCCATTCAAGGTTGTAGAAAAGATTAGTGTTGTGGCCTGCCACCAGCCAGTGCAGCTGGCACCAGAGTCGGACAGTGAGGAGGTTGGGGAGGAACATGGACCAGTCCTAGAGTCTGGGGAAGGCTCGGACGAGGGCTCTGCGTCTGAGGCAGAGAGGGGGCCAGGGCCATCTGGTAGTTATGTGCTGCCTCTAGAGCCTTTGGAGTCTGACATCAGAGAGGCAGAGGAACAGGGGGAGCCTGTTCCCAGTGCGATCATGCACAGAGCTTCCAGAAGGCAAGAACAATTAATAAAAAAGAGACGACTTGGGAGTAAGGCTTGGAGATGATTGGCTCCTCCCATAAGACATAAAAGAGGAGTAAACTGATGTGAGCCTTTGCAGGAAGCAATTGGTTCATTCTGGTTGGTTCAAACTCTGAGAACCTCCGTTGGAGTGTGCTACTTTTGGCCTTGCAGAACTAATTGGCAATTAGGTCTCTGGCAGCATTTCAAGGGAGATAAAGGTGGGTACTTGTCAACATTACCTTAAAAGACTTTGGCAATTCGAGCAGACATCTGTTGGACTCTTCACAGACTATTTTTGAATCATTACGGGCTGTGAATGACCATAATTCACAGCTGTTTAAATAAGAGAGGTTTTTGGGGTGTGATTTATGCTTTCTCAGGTCAGAACAGTTAGCAAGATATTTTCCTTTTTTTTTTTTTTTTTTTAATTGAAATTTTTATACTGTTTTACAATATATCACCCAGTGCTGTACAAAACAAAAGGAAGAGTTGGTTTCAAGTATCATCTATTATCTTTAGGATCTCCAAAATCCACGTTCCCTCGGTACAGGCGTCGAGACGTCCAAAGTTCCAAGTGCATAGTCCACAAATGGCTTCCAAGTCTTCCAAAAGATATCGTTTTTATAAACCCCCTCTCTAAATTTAATATCACACGTCATTTTATCATTTAAGGCTAATTTCCACATTTCACAATACCATTCTTCTATTTTAATATTTACCTCTATTTTCCAATATCTTGCTATTACAATTCTACCCATTATAATCATAATTCTAATCAGTTCTTTCTCATGTTTTGTTAACTCTGGTTCATTAATTATCAGTAACAATATAGTTTCTGGTCTCAATATTATTATTCTTTTCATCATTTCACACATCGTTCTTTCTAATTGCTGCCAAAACTTTTTAATTTTCACACATTTATACCACATATGCTCATAAGTTCCCAATTCCGTATTACATCTCCAACATTTGTCACTCATTTTTTTATCTATCAGTGATAATCTTAGTGGGGTCCAGTACCATTTCCAAACAACCTTAAAATTATGTTCTTTAATCCTTATAGATAAAGTCCTCATAATCCGACTCTTCCAATTCTCGTTCCAATCCAAATCCAATATTTTAATCTTTAGATCTTCCTCCCAATTCCTTTTCATTACCATTTGTGGATTTCCATCAAAGTTTATAATCTTGTATATCTTACTGACGAGTCCTTTTAACCCAGTTTCATCTTTAATAATTTGAGATACTAAACTTTCAAATTTAGTTTTACTTCTATCTATGTTACATATTCCCCTTACTTTCATAGTCCAATTTTCTACCTGTATTTTTTCAAACCAATTTAACTCCAATTTTTGAATTACTTTTTTCTTCCTACTTTCAGTTCCTAAAGCTCTTAACCAATCTACTATATTTCCTATATTTTCATCCTCAATTACTTTGTTCCTACTTATATTAGTTTTAATCGGCCAACTTTCAATTGTCTTTCCCAAAAACGTTATATCCGGAATCAATTTTTTAACAAATTTATTCCAAGTTTTACTCAACCCCTTTAACCAATAACTATTAATTGTCTTTTTTGTTTTTGCTCTATCTAAAAACCATATAGACCCAAATCTCTTAATATCTTTTAACTCCAGATCTCCCCAATGACCATCTCCACCTTTAAGTATTTTTATCACAGTTCTAATATTATACGCCCGATAATAATTAAGTAGATTGGGAATTCCCAATCCACCCTCTTTTTGGTTTTGATACCACAATTTCTTCATTAATCTTGGTCTTTTCCCACCATTACAAAATTTATCTAATTTCTTCTGATATTCTTCTATATCTTTCTCTGTCAAATTTAATGGTAGCATCTCAAATAAAAAGTTAAACTTTGGTAATAACATCATTTTACACATTGCAATTCTACCAAACCAAGACAACTTTATCTCTTTATATTTATCTATCTTTTTCTCTACTTCCTTCAACATCACCTCATAATTAATTTTTTTTAAATCTCTAACTTTAAGTGAAAGTGTTATCCCCAAGTATTTCAATGTATTCTTAACTCTTATCCCAAATTGTTCTTGCATACTCTCCCACTCCTTACCATCTTTATTCATTAATAATTCAGATTTTGACCAATTTACCTTTAAACCTGTCATTTCTTCAAATTCTATCAAATGTTTATTTATCCTCTTTAAATCTCTCTCTATATCTTTCAAAATAATCAAAGTGTCATCCGCATACAAATTTATCTTATATCCCTTGTAACCTTCCAACTCTTCGTCTGCTTCTATCAATTTAATCAAAACTTCCATAACTAACAAAAATAATGTTGGAGACAAGGGACATCCTTGTCTCGTGCCTGCTTCCAATTTAATCTCTTCCGTCATTGTTCCATTCACCTTTACCTTTGCACTACTTTTTTGATACAGTTTTGAAATAACATGTATAAATTTATTACCAAAGCCTAATGCCTCGATAATTACTTTTATAGTATCCCATTGTACAGAATCAAAAGCTTTAAAAATATCTAACGATATTATACCTAATTCATCTCCATTATTCTCTGCTACATCTATAATATTCAATACTCTTCTAATTATATCACTCATATATCTACCTTTAACAAACCCTACTTGGTTATAACTTATATATTTATCTATAAAACTATTTAATCTGTTACTTATAATAGCTGTAAATATTTTAGCATCTTGGTTGATTAAAGAAATAGGTCGATAGGACTCGATCCTCTCAAGATCTTTATCCGGTTTAGGAATTATAGATATTACTGTCTTATTCCATGACATCGGGACTTCTCCACCATGTAAAATTCCATTGAATAATTTTTGCAGTTTTGGTACTATTAGTTCCTTGAAATCTTTATAAAATTCAGCAGGTAATCCATCTTCTCCTGGGGTCTTCCCTAATTTTAACTCTTGTATTATTTCGTTGATTTCCTCCTGTGTTATATCTCTTTCCATCAAGTCTTTGTATGTTTGATCTATTTTCATACCATATTTTCCAAGATGATTCTTCAATTTTTCTAAATCAATTGATTTCTTTAAGTATAATTTTTGAAAAAAATTCCTAGCTACTTCACATTTCTCCAATCTCTTATAACACCTTGTACCTTTTTCATCTATCAGAGAACCAATTTCTCTCTTTTGAGTTTTATTTTTCGCCATCTTTGCCAATAACCTAGAATTTTTATTACTAAATTCAAAAAAATCCCTATTCAAATATCTTAAATTTTTTTTAACCAATTCAATATCTTCTTCTATCAATTTAGTTTTTAATAAGGTCAATTCCTCCAAACATTTTTTATCTTTCGTAAGTGAGAATTGGTTCTCCAATATCTTAATTTGTCTTGTATCCTGATCAATTTTAGCTTTGTATTCTCTATATTTCCTGCTTGACAATTTAATACTTTCTCCTCTAAATATGGCTTTCATGGTATCCCAAACAATTTCAAATTTAACCTCTTCATTATCATTCAATTCCCAACTTTCCTTCCATTTTTTAATTATCCATATTTTATCCTCCTCCCTTTTGTACAATTTTTCATCATATCTCCAACCTCTTTCCTTTTTCTCAAAATTAAAATCTATTTCCATCATAACTTCTGCATGATCAGAATCCTTAAAAATTCCCACATCTATTCTATCTACTTTATTCAGCAAATCTTTAGAAACAAAAATATAATCAATCCTTGAATAAGTATTATGTACCTTAGAACAAAATGTATACACCCTTTCAGGGCCTTTCAACTCTCTCCAAACATCTACCACATTATTTTGAAACATCCATTTATTTAAAATTTCCCCTTTATTTGTTTGTCTAAAGCGGGTGGGATTATTACTATCAATTCTATCCCTAATTAGATTGAAATCTCCCGCCACAATTACTTTCCCTTCACTTTCTGTTTCCAAAATCTTAGTAATTTTATCCAAAAATCCCTTTTGTTTTTCATTCGGTAAATATAAATTAACCAATGTCACTTTTTGCTCGTTAATATTCCCTATAATTATTAAATATCTGCCTTCCTCATCTCTAATTACTTGTTTTTTCTCAAAGTATACCCTATTTGATATCAATATCGCAACTCCTCTAGCTTTGGAAGTCCCAAAAGATTTTTCATAAATTTGCATACCTTTAATATTCATTCTATTAAAATCCTCAGATTTTTGGTGAGTTTCCTGCAAAAATAATATATCTGGAGAATCCCTTTTAAATTTAAGTTCCAATCTTTTCCTTTTTATATGATTGCCTGTACCTTTCACGTTCCATGTCATTATTTTTATAAACCGCATTTAAGCGGTAACTTTTTTAATCCTGACCCCTCCTCTTCCTTTATGTGCACACCAAACACCAAACAAAAAAGACATACAAAAACATAAAACTCCACAAACAACATATAACAAACAACATAAACATAAAACTCAAATATCAAACACAACAACCACAACAAATAACAAGCAATCTTCATCCCCCACATCCTCAATCAGATATCGCCTCTATATAAAGAGTGTGGGGGAGTGGGACGTGCCGATGGTCGGATCACCTCTTCGGGCTGTTCTTTAAATTCCACTTTCAAAAAAAGAAGACAAGACTGGCTTCGCCCCGGACTCAGCTTCCTGCTTTTTACTAAGATCCTCCATCTTGTCTGGCGTTCGTTCAGTATCTTCACGAATTTTCTTATACTCAGAAACTGCCGGGGAAATTTCTTTTCTCTTTAAACTCTTGGGATCCTGGCCGCCAATTGCACCTCTTTCTTCCAAAATTGGGGATTCCTCTTGTACTCCACCCGTCTTAAGCATATAATCTTTAATTTCTACCAAATCTTCCTCTTTCTCAATCAGCCCAAGCCCCCGAATTAATCTTAATACATCTGTTTCTGGAGTAATAGTATGCATCCTTCCTTTATAAAAAAATTTAAGTTGCTGTAGTGGCCTCCAATTGTACTTAATATCATTATCTCTCAAGAGCTTTGTAACTGGTTTCAAATGATATCTCCAAGCTCTGTCTTCCCTGGAAATATCCGGAAAAACTTGGATTTCTTTCTCCTCAAACTTAGGAACACCTTCCAGTTCTCTTATTTTTGCCATGACCTCTAGTTTATCTCCAAGGTTTGCAAATCTTACTAAAACATTTCTAATCGCTCCACCTTGCCTCTTATAACCAATTCTAAAAACACTTACTAAATTTGCTGCTGTATATTCAAATCCAAAATCATTCAACCATTTTAGCACCCTCTGCTTCAAATCATCCGATCTATTTTCTGGAATATTACGTATAACAATATTGAATTTTCTAGCGTCTTCCTCCAAAAGACTAATTCTCTTATCTTGTTGCTGGTTTTTATAAAAAATTCCTTCCATCTTACGATCAATTTGTGCATCGTGTGCATGGATTTGTTCAATTTCATCTTTAATAAATTTCACCTCCGCGTTTTGCTTTACAAAACTAACATTCAATTCACTTATCTGTTCTTTAGCTTTTTGAACTTCCAATGTCAAATTCGCCACATGATCCGTCAGTCCGGTTAATTTTTCGCCAATTGTATTTAAAGCTCCGAAGATCCGTTCCAGCTCTGAAGGCTGTTGAGTCGACATTTCAGTTCAAAGACAAACTTAATATTTATATTTCTTTGCCAAGAGGGTCTTTTATGAAGAATAAGGGCAAACAGTGTCCCGAATCAGATAAGGCTAAGCCGGCTTATAATGCACCAAGGAGCCAAAAAAAAAAAGCCTAGGAGAGCTTCCCCAGTTTATTTAACTTTTAAGCCTCCATTTTAAGTGTAATCCAAAAAGCTTGTCCGCTACATTCAGCTCACACAATCCACTTTAAAAGAATTGGAAAGTTCAAAGGAGTTATAATCCACATGCCATCACCAACTTCCTTCTTTCTTAAACTTCAGCTTGTGTTTATAGCCTTGTAGCGAGACAAGAAGCATGCAAATGATCTTTGCCAGAGACAAAGGGTAACCCCCCTTACCTCGGCCGCTCACCCAACCCTCTGCTCCACGGAGAAACAAAACTTTGAAATTCGAGCAGTTCGGGTTGTTCAATCACTTTGAAAAAGCAATTTACAAGTCACACCGACCTTCCAAAACATCTGTAAACATTTCCAGCTCCCAGCGGCGCGTTTTAATCACTTTAATCCACATTTGTTAGTAAAAAAAAGCCCTACGAGGTGGAGAAAACGTCCTCACCTCATCCGGCCATAACCACGCCCCAGCAAGATATTTTCTAAGGTTGCCTTTTTTTCCTTTTCATCTCCTGTCAAGAAATAAAAGGCAAATGACTGATCACATGGCATTATCTGCAAGTGACATCACCCTTTTGCCTTGCTATAGTGGAGATAGGGAAGCACAAGTGCCAAACCAGTAGCAGAGCTAGTTGGTAGTCATGGACCCAACCTTGGTCCATTCAGATGCTTGGTATTTAAGGCTATTAATACAACCGAGGATATGGACAAGCTGTCAAAGAGACTTAAGGCTACCACATGTTTATTGGACCCGTGTCCCTCCTGGCTTGTACTGGCATCCTGGGAGACGACACGAGGCTGGCTCCAGGGCATTGTCAACGCATCTTTGAGTGAGGGGTCTTGAAAGAGGCGGTAGTAAGGCCCCTCTTCAAGAAGCCGTCCCTGGATCCAGCATTATTAGAGAACTATCGTCCGGTCTCCAACCTTCACTTTTTAGTGAAGGTTGTAGAGAGTGCGGTGGCCCAACAGTTTCCGCGACACTTGGAGGAAGTTGATTATCTAGACCCGCGCCAGTCCGGCTTCCGACCCGGGCACAGCACCGAGACGGCATTGGTCGCGTTGGTTGATGATCTCTGGAGGGCGCGGGATAGAGGATATTCCTCTATCCTAGTCCTATTAGACCTCTCAGCAGCTTTTGATACCATCGACCATGGTATCCTATTGCGCCGACTGGGGGGGTTGGGGCTGGGAGGCACCGTTTTGCGGTGGTTCTTGTCCTACCTCTCTGGTCGGTTGCAATATGTGTTGACAGGGGGGCAGAGGTCGGCCTGGAGACCCTTCGTATGTGGGGTTCCTCAGGGGTCGGTCCTCTCGCCCCTACTATTCAACACATATATGAAGCCGCTGGGCGAGATCATCCGTGGTTTTGGGGTGGGATATCATCTGTATGCTGATGATACCCAGCTATACATATCCACCCCAAACCACCCCAACGATGTGATGTCCCGGTGTTTGGAGGCCGTACGGATCTGGATGGGTAGTAACAAACTCAGGCTCAACCCGTCCAAGACTGGGTGGCTGTGGCTTCCGGCACCCCGGTTCAGCCAGATTACTCCAACTCTGACCATTGGGGGCGAAACACCGGCCCCCGTGGAGAGGGCGCGCAATTTGGGTGTCCTCCTGGATTCCCGGCTGTCCATGGAGGACCATGTGGCGGCCGTGGCCAGGGGGGCGTTTCATCAGATATGCCTGATGCGCCAATTGCGCCCCTTACTGGACCGCCCTGGGTCCGTTTGGAGAAGGGCGCGGTATAAATTTAATCAAATCAAATCAAATCAAACAACACGGAACCCGGTTTTACGGAAACAAGGTACCAGCACAGATTATATGCTCACCCTAAGATCAAGTTGACTCTACAAGTTTTACACTAACTCACTCTCATTAGTATGCAATGTGTTAGATTAAAAAAAAAATGTTTTCCTCTTCCTCCCTCTTGTACCTGGATATAAGGATGCAGCTCAGAACAAGACTCCTGGACAAATTATTCTGACCTTAAAGCACATAACTCTTGATTTCAGGCTTTGCTGTATCAATTTGTCTCAACTTTAGAAAGAAATGGCCAGTATTTCTACTTACTGCTTGGTGGAGCATGTTAGGAACAATTAATCAGACTTTCAGGAAAGACAAAACACGATCAGGGCTACCAGAGTTATTTATGGGGGAATAAAAGGTTAGCAGCTTGTCACCTGAATAATCGGGATTCATGACATGGAAACCCTTGTATTTTCCCCAATGACATAATCTACTTGAACACACTGGAAAGTTATACTGTTATATTTTAAGATAAATACAGGCTGCCAGATAACCTGCTTGCCCACTCAAGCTTGTGGCTCGAAGAAGGAAAACCGGTCTTTGGCATAGGTTGGAAAAGGTTTTCCTATCTGAGGACAACCAATCATGGAGCAAAGTTGAGGAACAGAGAGTGTGCTTTGCTTACAAAAGCTCTTGCTTCACTGGCTCCTTCATTTGAAGGGCTCCCCATCATGGGCAAAAAGGTGTTCGCATTTGCAACACCAGGCCAAATTTCTACCTGAGGCTTTTCTGGTATGCAACCTAAGGATTTAGATGCTCATGAACACCTTGTCCAAACCTCTGGGATGGAGGTCTTCAAGCCCTCCAGGAATTCTCACTGAATGTAATTTTAAATGTGCTTAATGGTGAAAAAAAATAAAGACGCACGCTTGGCAATCATAATAGTGAGCTAATTCAACTTAATATTGAATTAAACCAAATCAAAAGTATCTTTTATTCTAGCTTTATGTATCTCCCATCTATCTATCTATCTATCTATCTATCTATCTATCTATCTATCTATCTATCTATCTATCTATCCATCCATCCATCCATCTGTCTTTCATTCTTTCAATTTCTGTAGCTGCCTATCTTAGCCTGGCTCTAGGTGGCCTACAATTCTAATTCTAATTATGGTCTAACATCAAGGAAGGTGGCAATTAGACAATAACATTGGAATCCAGGTACAGGTTGTCCTCGACTTATGACCACAACTGAGCCCAAAATTTCAGTTGCTAAGCAAGACAATTGTTAGGTAATTTTGCCTCACTTTACGACCCAGTTGTTAAGTGCCCCAGTTGTTAAGTGAATCACTGCAGTTGTTCAGTTACTAATACAGTTGTTAAGTGAATCTGGCTTCCCTGTTGAGTTTGCTTGCCAAAAGGTCACAAAAGGTGATCACGTGACCCCAGGACACTGCAACCCTTATAAATATAGTTGCCAAGTGTCCAAAACTAGATCATGAGACCACAGGAATGCTGCAACAATCGCCATGTGTGAAAAAATGGTCATAAGTCACTTTTTTCAGGGCCATTGTAACTTCAAATGGTCCCTAAGCGAATGGTTCTAAGTGAAGGATTACTTGCATAGCTGAAGAAGCGTGTATTTCAATGGCGAAAAGAGTAAGGTTCTACATTTAGTCAAGAAAAACAAAATGCACAGGTACAATATAGGTGGTACCTTGTTCAATAGCAGTAACTGTGAGAGGGATCTTGGAGTCCTAGTGGACAACCATTTAGATATGAGCCAGCCGTGTGCAGCAAATGCCAAAAAAGCCAACACAGTTCTAGGCTACATAAACAGAGGGATAGATCACGAGAAGTGTTAATACCACTTTATAATGCCTTGGTAAGGCCACACTTGGAATACTGCATTCAGTTTTGGTCGCCAAGATATAGAAAAGTTGTGGAGACTCTGGAAAGAGTGCAGAGAAGAGCAACCAAGATGATTAGGGGACTGGAGACTAAAACATATGAAGAACGGTTGCAGGAACTGGGTATGTCTAGTTTAATGAAAAGGAGGATTAGGGGAGACATGATAATAGTGTTCCAATATCTCAGGGATTGCCACAAAGAAGAGGGAGTAAAGCTATTCACCAAGGCACCTGAGGGCAGAACAAGAAGCAATGGGTGGAAACTAATCAAGGAGAGAAGCGACTTAGAACTGAGGAGAAATTTCCTGACAGTTAGAACAATTAATCAGTGGAACAGAAGATGTTGGATAGCCATTTGTCTGAAATGGCACAGGGCTTCTGCCTAGGCAGGGGGTTGGACTAGAAGACCTCCAAGGTCCATTCCAACTCTGCTATTGTATGTCCTCCCTCTCTACACACCCTGCTACAAGGCATACTGTCAACCAGAATAGGCAAGATGGAGCTGAGTAACCAAAACCTCACTTCCAATCTTTTTCAGGTCTTTTCAGTTTTTGGAATCACATATAATGCTAAGCTTCTTTAAACGTGATTTGTTGAATAAGCCACAAATTATTGGAACTGCACAATGCACTAGGCAGACTGTCTTGGCTGATAAGCCAGAAGATCAAGTTACATACAATACATTAAACCAAAATATAATACTATGGTTTAGCACAGTCCGTGACACCACCACTCCCGCCCAAGCAGAGGTGGGTTCCTACCAGTTTGGACTGGTTCAGCCAAACTGGTAGTTTGGGTCGCCAAAACCGGCAGGAACGCAAGCCTCCCATGCCTCCAAACTGATTCCCTGGTCGGTGTGGCATGTTTCCCCCCCCATTTTTTAATGTTCTGCACATGCGCAGACCTATTTATGTACAACTGTGCATGCACATGGAGCAAAAATTGCATGCGTCCTGAACTGGTAGTAATGCCGCCAGCAACCTACCCCTGCCCCCAACCCTTATAAGGGTAGACAGAATATGACAGACCATCCACCTTGCTGTTTATCTCTTCTTCTCTTTCCTTGGATTTACATGGCCTGTCCCAGACCAAGTGGCTGTGGTTTCCGGCATCCTGGTACAACCAGTTGACTCCATCACTGGCCATAGGGGATGAACATCTAACCCCTGTGGATGGGGCACGCAACTTGGGCGTCCTCCTTGATGCATGGCTGTCCATGGAAGATCAAGTGACGGCCGTAGCCAGGAGGGCGTTTTACCAGGTTCGCCTGGTCCGCCAGTTGCGTCCCCTATTGGACCGGGATGCCCTTTGCACAGTCACTCATGCTCTCGTGACATCCCGACTGGACTACTGCAATGCTCTCTACATGGGGCTCCCCTTGAGGTACACCCGAAGACTTCAGCTTGTCCAGAATGCAGCCGCGCGGGCAGTTATGGGAACCTCTAGGTTTTCCCATGTAACACCGCTCCTGCGCGAGCTGCATTGGCTGCCTGTCGTCTTTCGGGTGCGCTTCAAGGTGTTGGTTATCATCTTCAAAGCGCTCCATGGCACGGGACCTAGCTATCTGCGGGATCGCATTCTGCCCCATACATCCCTGCGGCCGAATTGCTCCCACAGAGAGGGACTTCTCCGGGTGCCGTCCACTAGGTTATGCCAGCGGGCGACGCCCAGGGGAAGGGCCTTCTCTGTGGCGGGCCCGACCCTCTGGAATGACCTTCCCCCGAAATCAGAACAACCACGGACCTCCGCTCCTTCCGTCAAAAATTAAAAACACACTTCTTCTGCTTGGCCGGCCTAGGGTAATTAAGCTGTTTTTAGGGGTTTTTAGGGCTTAGTTTTAGTTTTTTATATGGGATTAGTTTAATTTCATTTTAACATTGTATTTGTTTGTGGTTTGTATTAGTATTTTTAATTCCCTGTGCCCTGCCTCAAGTCCCTTGGGGAGAGAGAGCGAGTTATAAATTATTATTATTATTATTATTATTATTATTATTATTATTATTATTATTATTATTATTAGTAGTAGTAGTAGTAGTAGTAGTAGTAGTAGTAGTAGTAGTAGTAGTAGTATTATTATTATTAATAATAATAATAATAATAATAATAATAATAGTTGTTGTTGTTATTATTATTATTATTATTATTATTATTTTGCCCATATCTTAAATTATTGTATTTTATTCCAATTTCATTTTAAATTGTATTTTATTTTAAATCGTGTTTTATTCCAATTCCATTTTAAATGGCTTTTTATGAAATTTTAGTAATAATTTGTTTCCAGAAGTCTGCACTTTGCTGTGGCTCCAGGGCTAATCAATCAATCAATAAAGATTGCATTGCATTTTGTCTATAAATCACATTGCTTTTACATGAGGACCAATCTTTTAGTGCGCCCAAAGAGAGAATCAGCCAAATATCGCAGCTAAAAGGCACAACTATATAATTGGCAATTCCATTAATATCACTAAAGGAAGTTCTCACATATTGGATTTGTTTGTATCTTAGCTGGAATTTCCTCTGGCACAAAATCAAATACATAAAGCTTTCCCCTAGATGGTTGTTTGAAAAGCCCTTGCATCATTTATAAGAGAAACTGCAGATCTCTGCCATTTTGAATTGAACAGAGAATGCACACGTTTGAAAGAGACAAGGTGTTGGAAAATAGTTGGGCTAAAAATAGAAGTATCCTGTGGAGATGAGAGGTAATATATGAGATTGCCTTTTTGAAGTGGAATATTTTGAGTTGTGCCTCTGATATCTTCCTATGTTGATGCTAAAA
The DNA here is from genome assembly GCA_039707465.1 of Rhabdophis nuchalis. Lineage (NCBI taxonomy): Eukaryota > Metazoa > Chordata > Lepidosauria > Squamata > Natricidae > Rhabdophis > Rhabdophis nuchalis. The sequence goes on along the minus strand of CM077646.1, from coordinate 176,433,262 downwards.
AGCCCAAAATTCAAAGGTAGCAGATCCTTTGAGGTGCCTTAAGATTCTTCTGCTTGGCATGCATGTGGGTTTGCAATAGGCTTTGACCGTAATGCAAACTGGCATGTGGCAGGTTTGATTCCACCGGTGATAACATTTGAGTTGAAACAATACTTTAAGTGATGATTTGTTTTAAATTTAAGTTGTTGGATAACTCAGAACAGCCAAGCTCACACAATGCACTAGATAATAAACCATGGTTTGTGGCATACAGTGGTTGGATTCACAACCCTATGAAGAAGAGAATACTTACATTGTGGTTAACTGCCTTGTATGAAGCCAAGCAGTCAAAACAATTTACTGTCTAAAAACAAAATATTAGGAATTTGGCTTAACATTTGGTTGTTAAATACGATTTGAACCAACAACTAATGCATCCTTTAATATACAACTATTAGGATTGTATAATAATAATAATAAATTTTATTTATATCCCGCTCTCTCTCCCCGAAGGGACTCGAGGCGGGGCACAGGGAAATTAAAAACAAATCACAACAAACAAAATACAAAGCTAAAATCAAATTAAACTTACCCTGCGCTAAAAACTTCTATAAAAATATAACTATCCCTAAAAAAAACCTTAACAATTAAAATTAAAATTAAAATTACCCTAGGCCAGCCAAACGAAAGAAGTGAGTTTTTAATAGCTGTCGGAAGGAGCGAAGGTCCGTAGTTGTTCTGATTTCGGGGGGAAGGTCGTTCCAGAGGGTCGGGCCCGCCACAGAGAAGGCCCTTCCCCTGGGCGTCGCCCGCTGGCACAGCCTAGTGGACGGCACCCGGAGAAGTCCCTCTCTGTGGGAGCGAATCGGCCACAGGGATGTATGAGGCAGAATGCGATCCCGCAGATAGCTAGGTCCTGTGCCATGGAGCGCTTTAAAGATGGTAACTAACACCTTGAAGCGCACCCGAAAGACGACAGGCAGCCAGTGCAGCTCGCGCAGGAGCGGTGTTACATGGGAGAACCTAGAGGCTCCCATAACTGCCCACGCGGCTGCATTCTGGACTAGCTGAATCCTTCAGGTGCACCTCAAGGGGAGCCCCATGTAGAGTATAAAAGGGTTGTTATAGTATCAGACATTTAAGGTATTGGAAATTAAGCTAAGAATAGATTGTAAACATGATTGTAAATGTTAATTGTTGACACCAAATATTTGTACCCAGATGACACACTATTTAATGGAAAATGAATTGGTTATATATACAACTATTAACCAACTACTAATAATAATGTTGAGAGAACGAAGAGCAATCGATTAATCCTGTTACCAGCCACTTTGTCTATATGAGTACAGACCAAAGAATTCAATACGTGCTAAAATATAATAACCATTGTGCATCCCATATGCAGAATTGGGCATAAGGAAGACTTAAAGAGCGTCTATTTTCATATGCCCAATACATGGAACGCTGCAAATGTGCTTTGAAAATACATCCAGCAGGGTAAGAATTAATTGTCTTCTAAGGTGGAGTGAAAGCTGAACATGCTCCAGTTATGCCATCGCCTAAGAGAATCATTCTTCCTTTTTTTAAAAGAGGAATTCTTTCTGGAACAGGTCTAACCGAAGATAATGCTTGCAATGCTCCAGGGGATCAAATCATTCAACCTTCCTCCACAGCCTTAAGATACGGCAGGATGATTTCACTCTTGGTCCAAGGAAGGAAGATTAAGTCATCCCTTTCCTTTTGTGTGTGTGTATATGTGTAGTGTGTGTGTGTTTTCCCCTCCCCCCTCTCTCAATTATATGCCATCAAACTGGTTTCAACTATTAGTGACCACATAGATTTTCTTCACGATGATTGGTCACTAAGCTGGCCTTCCAACAGTGCACCCATTTACAACTGTAACTGAGGTCATCTACCTTGCTGTAGGCTGTCCTGTTCTCTTTCTTTCTACTGCATAGATTATGTTGGGGATATCTCTGTTGGGAGACAGAAAAGTTGTGCAGCGGAATGTGCAGCTAGAGAAATGTTGCTAGTAAAACACACAAATAGTATCTCAGACACTGTGAGTAAAAAACAAGTAGCTTTACTGCTGTTGTAAAACTAAACTACTGCTTCACAAGCAGTGATATTAAATAGTGAGTCAAACAAAGTCCTTAACAAACAAACAATTGCTTACAGTCGCAATTTCTTCTTTCTTCCTTCTTCAGTCAGTCAATCAGTCATGGCAAATGAGCAGTCAGGTAACAATCAGCAGAGAGACGATTAAGCAGAGAGAGACAATGCGCTCTGCTGACTTCCTCTTATTGCTGAGATAATTACAGTCTCTAATTGCATTCCAACATTCCAACATCCTTAAAGCAACAATGACCATTTGTCATCATGGCATTATATATTGCCTACCCAACACTAGGAGTCTATTCCTAACAGATTACACCGCATTTCCTACCCCACTTTTCCAATATGGGCTGCAGCATCCTTGATGTGGGGGCTTGTTCCCCATAGAGACCAAGGCAAGTGGTGATATTCTCTTGTCTTTGCTACCAGACTTTCTACTCTACACCTAGCCAGGACTTTTATTCCTTACTAGTTGATAATGCAACATTGCCCAGGTATTTATTTATAGGGGGAAATGTCCGGACCAAACTTAATTTCTAATGTTAGATTTTCCTCCTTACCAGAGGGAGCTCCATTGTGGAGTACTGTGAAGTCGTTACCATGGTAACTCTACTTCACTGTACAGTAGAAGCCATTTTACAGCAATACATTGGAAGCCATTTTAAGGAACACACACCCTGAGCGGCTTTGGGGGAGGGCTTATCCCCACAATATTTGTTTCCAGAGACTAAGTCATCTGTGTACCAAGTTTGGTTTAGATTGCTTGAGGCATTCCAGAGTTATGCTGGAACACGAGGAGGAGGAGGAGGAGGAGGAGGAGGAGGAGGAGGAGGAGGAGGAGGAGGAGGAGGAGGAGGAGGAGGAAGAAGAAGAAGAAGAAGAAGAAGAAGAAGAAGAAGAAGAAGAAGAAGAAGAAGAAGAAGAAGAAGAAGAAGAAGAAGAAGAAGAAGAAGCAGCTTCTCTCTGAGAGAGCTACTTGTATATTATTGTGTGCTTATTATATTCTTTTGGATTTTTATTTTTTAGATGCTGAGTAGATAGAAGATTTGGAGTTTATCAGATCAAGTCATCTTAAAGCTCAACAGTCTTATATATACCCTTCCCTCTTCATCCGCTTTTCCTTCGTTCTTATGTGTTTTAGATTAAAATCCAGCAAGCCGAGAAATTGCTTTGGGTTGAAAATGGTATAAATTGCTGCAAGTAAGTAAGTCAATTTCTTTCAACGAACACCAACTAATTGCTTGCTGCAAGAAGTCCCATTAGTTTGTGACAACCATTCAGAAACCCAGCATAAAGCGGTTCTTTTAGCAGATTCTTCTTTAGAAGCTGAAAATCTCACCATAACATGTAGGACAGGCCTTGTGCTGAAAAGGGTTATTATTAAAGAAGCAGCCCTTCTATTAGTACCAGAAGAAGCTCTTTCAAGAGCTTTGGTCTTTTCTCTGCTTTTCTAGCATCATCCCAAAAACTCAGAAAAGGATGCAGGCTGTGAACGCCATTCGTGTTGACAGGGAGAATTACAAGGCACAAAATGGCTCTGCCTAAAGAGGAAGGGCAGGTTAACTTCCCTTATGCCAAGAAAAGGATGCGAATTAGGCAGCTGGGACAGCTGGCCCGAAGGCTCAAACAAGCAACATGGTGAATCCATTTATTTATATATTAGATTCATATCTCCCAAGGGGCAGAAGGAATAGGCTTGAGCAGGGGTATCAAACTCAAGGCGTGTCACGCATGGCCCGCAGGTGCTTAGATCTGGATTGTGGGGCCAACCTGGAAACGGGGTGGCCCGCAGTGCCTCTGCCAGGAAAAATGGAGTGGGGGGGGGAGGGCTGGTAGAGGGTTGCAGGTGGCAATCACAGCCAAAAATAGGGCCCTGGGGGCTGCACACGACCCCCCCCCCAGCTCCTTTTTGGCTAGCAGCTAGCTACAAAAAAAACCCTAAAAACTAAACACAAGGAGAAATGTTTCCCTTTTTGTATATGAGCATGCAAGAAGGGACAGGAAAGGAGAAAGGGAAAGAGAAAACAAAAAGAAAAAGAAAGGTGGGAAGAGAGAAAGGAAGGAAATATAAGGATAGAGGGGAAGGAAGGAGGAGGAGGAGGAGGAGGGAAGGGAAGGGGAGGGGAGGGAGGGAGGGAGGGAGGGAGGGAGGGAGGGAGGGAGGGAGGAAGGTTATAATGAGAGTAAGGGAGGATCTCGGGGAGGTCCTGCCTTAGCACTTGGCCACCATAGGTGTCCCCTGTGTCATGTCCCCGGGCCATGTCCCCCCTCCAGCCCACCGAGATCAAACACAACCCTGATGCCGCCCTCAATGAAATCAAGTTTGACACCCCTGGGCTTGAGGAACAGGAAAAAGAGAGGCAACAAGACAATAGGCAGATAAAGGAAACCTGAGTTGGAACTGAAATATAATTTGAGAAAGCACCTCAGCCCCTCAATTTTTTTCTTCTCAAAACTAAACTGTCCCGTTTCCATAGTCCCAATAATTCATTCTTAGCTTCTCGAACCATGAAGAACTTCTGTTCCATTATCTCTGATTTATATATGTTTCTACTGAGTTTCCTGTAAGTGAAGAATGCACAGCTATCCATGGAGGTACAGTACGTCACTAAAAAAATAGGTCTTAATCTAGCTGGGGGCTAGCATCGACTCAGAATTAACTGCAATTCTCTTCCCTCATTAAGGAACAGCAACAGATCTTAATTTAGGCTATCTAGTTTTATAAAGCCGCTAGAAAGCAAAATAACCACAAAGCCACTGCAATCCAATTACCTCATTTTCTTCCAAAACTATTTCTAATAATGTTGATCCTCCATTTCTCCTCTAACAATCCGCGTACTCCGTAAGATTTAAGCAACCCTAATAGAATCTCTACCGCTAGGGTGGGCAGCATGGGAACAGTAATGTCCAATGGAATCCTCCTTGGGGAACCTTCCAGAAGCATTATCCTCTCCATTTTAAAAGATGCTTTTAGCTAATCCAAACTAAAAAGGAAGCTAATATGCAAGAAAGCCAAAGGGTAGGCCTGCAGGATTGCTTTTTCTGTATTAAAAAAAAAACCTGAGTCACATCGGTATTTATAAACATGTAAATGGTGAGTGGATGGGTCAACTCATCCATGTGTTCATCTAGTCAAGGAAAGAAAAAGAGGGAACTCGGGCAATAAGAAGCAGCCGGAGCATCCTAGGTCTATGACCTATGGCCAGAAATGGCATGCAGAGCCCTCTCTCTGGACACGCATGCCATCTCCAGCTGGTTTTTTTTGTTTCCGGCGCACGCATGCATGCTGGCCAGTTGGTCTTCCCGCGCACCAGAGCACCAGAAACCCAAACACTGGCTGACTAGTGCACATGCGTGCACTGGAAACCAGAAGAGCAGCTGGCATGCGTTCCGGTTTGGTAACTCAGTGCCAAAAAGGTTCGCCATCACTGTCCTAGGTTGTTGATCAGGAGCAATCTGGCTTTTTTGTCTTCTGCTGAGTTGGGGCATGGTAACGAGATATTTTTTTTAATTTTTTTTTTACATTTATATCCCGCCCTTCTCCGCAAAGGACCCAGGGCGGCGCACAGGAAAATTTAAAAACATACAGAGCACAAAATAAATACACAATTTAAAATATAAATTAAACCATCTTATCCTATGCTAAAAAACCCAATTTTAAAATACCCGATTTAAAACTATTCTAAAAGTCCCCATGGGAGGTTAGGCTAGGCCGGCTTGTTGGAATAAGTATGTCTTTAGACATTGGCGGAAGAGGCGGAGGTCGGTGATGGTACGTAATTCGGGGGGTAGGTCGTTCCAAAGGGCTGGGCCCGCCACAGAGAAGGCTCTTCCCCTGGGTGTCGCCAGTCGGCATTGTCCGGCCGACGGCACCCTGAGGAGGCCCTCTCTGTGGGAGCGTATCGGTCTAAGGGATGTATGAGGCAAGAGGCGGTCTCGCAATAGACCGAGATAGACCTTCCTGGTAGCTGTTTTGTGAATGGGCAATTTCACACACATCCCAGCACATGCTTTCAAATGTCCAGATGTACCATATTTTTTGGAGTATAAGACGCATCTTTTCCCCCCCTAAAAGAGGGTGAAAATTTGGGTGGGTCTTATACACTGAATGTAGCCCCAACCACCCACCGTCACCAACCCTTTGGCCTCTGCCTCCTGGCAATTTACCTCTTTGAAGCAAACGGGGGCTTGCGGAGGCTTCAATAAGCTATAGCAGTGGTGTCCAAACTTTTTTCAAAGAGGGCCAGATTGGATGAAGTGAACATGGTGGAGGGCCGAACATTTTTCCGAACATTCTTTGAACCATTACAATTAAATGCAAATAAATTATTTTATGCCAAGTTAATTGCAAATGACATACTTTTCATTTCATAACATTAAGATCAACTGACAGTTGAGTTTTCACAATGTATTGAAAATAAATTTAAAAAAAACTTACCTACCTCTTTCTCTCTTTCTCTCTTTCTCTCTTTCTTCCTCTCTCTCTCTCTCCATTTCTCTCGCTCTTTCTCTCTTTCTCTCTCTCTCTCTTTTTCTCTTTCTTTCTGTCTCTTTCTTTCTCTCTCTCTCTTTCTTCCTCTCTCGCTCTCTCTCCATTTCTCTCGCTCTTTCTCTCTTTCTTTCTCTCTCTCTTTTTCTCTTTCTTTCTGTCTCCCTTTCTCTCTCACTCTCTCTTTCTCTCTCTTTCTTCCTCTCTCTCTCTCTCCATTTCTCTCTCTCTCTTTCTCTTTCTTTCTGTCTCTTAATGTCTCTCTCTTTCTTTCTCTTTCCTTCTCTTTCTCTTTCTTTCTCTCTTTCTCTTTCTCTCTGTCACTCTGTGTGTGTGTCTGTCTGTCTGTCTGTCTCTCACTCACTTAATCAGTCTCTATCTATCTGTCTCTCCCTCCCTCTCTCTGTCTCTCCCTGTCTCTGTGTGTGTCACTCTCTCTGATTCTCTCCCTCCCTCCCTCTCTCTGTATGTCTGTCTCTCTCTCTTTCCCCGTCTGTCTCGGATTCAATTCGATTCCGATTCATTCTCTATCTGTGTCTCTCTCCGTCTCTCTCCCTCCCTCTCTTTCTCTCTGTCTCTCTGTCTTTCCCTCCCTCCCCTTCTGTCTCTCTCTGTGTCTGTCAGTCACTCCCTCGCCACTCGCGGCGGGCGAGGGAGCAGGCGGGGTGAGCACCCAAGGCTACCGTCATCTTAAGCACCACCGAGGCTGTCGCCCGGCAGGGGCGTCAGCAGGGAAGCCGGTCGCGTCTCCATCGCGGCTCCCTCCGGCAGGCACCACGGCTTACGTTCTGAGGCCGCATGTCCGTCTTCCCTGCCTGACGCCCCTGCCGGGCGACCTTATGCGGCGGGAGCTGCACGTTCTGGGGCTGCGTGGCTGGGAGGGAGGTGAACGCGCCAAGCGGACGTTCTGGGGCCGCACGTTCACCTCCCTCCCAGCTTCGCAGCCCCAGAACGTGCAGCGATGGAGGCGCGACCGGCTTCCCTGACTGACGCCCCTGCCGGGCGACAGCCTCGGTGGTGCTTAAGATGACGGTAGCCTTGGGTGCTCACCCCGCCTGCTCCCTCGCCCACTGCGGGAGGAGGCGTCAGTAACCTCCGTCCACTCCCTCCCAGCCACACAGCCCCAGAGACACAGGGAGGAAGGGAGAGCCACATTTACACAGAGCAGGGAGGGCTGTTGGAGGGCCGTATTAAACCGACCCCCGGGCCGCAAATGGCCCCCGGGCCTGACTTTGGACATGCCTGAGCTATAGCAATCCCTACAGCCTGTAATAGCTGATGATCAGGAGAAACTGAAAGTGAAACTTGCTGTTTGCTCCACCTGGCAAATTGCTGGGAGGCAGATTTTTTTTTTCTTGTGCTAATCAGGCTGTTTGCTGCAAGGAGGTAAGTCAACAACTATAAATGCCTATAGAACGTTCAAATTATTACTTATTTTTTAAAGACTGCTTTATTATTATTCTAGACAACTTAACAAAATGAAGCTTTTTAAAATAAATGCTTGATCTGAAGAGGCCCCATGCTATTGTTTTAAAAAGTGCTATTCTTTTAAATAGCAGAGAATAACTATACTTCCAGAAACCGCATCAATTTTAACAGCATCTGTACAAGTATAGTCTGTAATATAACACTACAAACAGTGTTTATTGTCTGTACTGTTTGTTGCAAGGAGGAAAATTGCTGGGAGGCACAGGTGGATATTTTTCCCTTGTTTTTCTCCCCAAAATCTAGATGCGTCTTATACTTCAGAGCATCTTATACTCCGAAAAATACGGTATCTACTGGCTTGCAAACATAAGCCTTGCCCAGATCTAAAGATCTTCAAGTGTTTAAGATTTCCTGGAGAAGTCCAGTTTTTAGTCCATGTGTCCCGATAAAGAAGTCCATGTGGCCAGATATCTAAAAAAAACCTAAAATCTCCAGCTTTGCACATCTCTCTCTCTCTCTCTCTCTCTCTCTCTCTCTCCAGCTGTGTGTGTGTGTATCCTTCCCTTTCTCACGTGTGCATGCACACACAACATGCTACCATCGTCTTTTTCTCGTTTTTGCAGAGCAATTTGCAGAGGGACCATTGGAACTTTGAATCCAGTCTGTAAACATCTCCAGGGGGATCCGTCATAATTTCAAATGGTTGCAAAGCAGCTGGTTGTAAGTTAAGGACTACCTGTTTTGTGGATGCATATTACCAGATAAATAGACAATCAGACGTGTGTTTGTGCATATACAGTGCATTCACATAACAAATACAGTGCACAAACCTTTTTTTTATTAAAAAAAACCCTAACTGATACCTGGTTGCACTCTGCACTCCTGTATGTTTATAGGAAGATGCAGCATTCAAACAGGCCATTGATGGAATAGGTTTTGGTGACTGTTCACAACCTCACAATTAAACCATGGGAGATTTAGCCAGAGCTTCCATTAGAAATTGTACCTGCTCCTACTTGCTACCTCCACTCACAATTAGCCATGGTCTTCATACAGCAACGCTATATAAATACAATCAATAATCTTATTCATTGAAAAACCATTCAGTCCTGTGACAGCACTTGCAAGCTCTAATTCTTGACAAACATTGGTATATTAATGCCAGCTCACAAGTATATAACCTCTTACCCACTGTGTGTTTACAAGCTCCTGCTGTACAGAATTTGCAAAAAGCAGAAATAATGGAATGGCGACATTTGCGGAGAGCGCTGGCAAGATTCAAAGGGCCGCTTCCAATTCATTGGCCTATGTTCAACTCCAAGCAAGCAGAAAGAAAGGAAAGCAAAGAAATATTACTTTTATGTGAGCGCAACCATCGGGATGTTTTTAAAGGATTTTTCACACAGTCACTTGCCAAGGGCTGAGTGCTGTGGTTTTCCTGGCCCTGCTCATCTGCTTTCCTGTACCAGTTGTCATCTAAAGGGCCCAGAATAAGAGAAGGTGTAAAGCATAAATTAACCCCTTGCAGTCAGCTGTAAAAATGTAGAATGCTCTAGGCCAGGGGTCTGCAAAGTCGGCTCTTTTAAGCCTGGTGGACTTCAACTCCCAGAATTCCCCAGCCAGCTATGCTGGCTGGGGAACTCTGGGAGTTGAAGTCCACCAGTCTTAAAAGAGTCGACTTTGCAGACCCCTGCTCTAGGCCAAAGAGCCAGAAACTGCATTCATCTTTCCTTGTATCAAAACAGGGACTGGCACAAATCTTCCCAAAAACCAAACATTCCTTCTAGCCTTACATCTGTACCTAACTTATGTATTTCTGGCTCAGCTCTGTTTAGGCAAACCTGCAAAACAAGCTGTCTCTTTCCATTTTCAGCGATGAACCTCTTCAGAGCTTGTAAACTATCTGTTTTCTAATCAAGAAGATCTCCTCCCTTTCCTCACCTCCTGGCTCCTTAGTTTCCTATAATATAGCAGGAGTCCTCAACCCCCGGGCTGTGGACTGGTGCCGGTCCGTGGCTTGATAGTAACCGGGCTGGAGTGAGCGGCGGAGAGAGTAGCGCAACTCTTAGGAAAATGCAGCAAACGCTCCACAATCCTGGCGGCTGGCTGGGGTGCTCCCTGGGGGCAGGACGGGGGCAACGGCCTGCATTGGGGGGGTTCGGGGCACCACCCGGCCCTGCGCAGGGGGAAGGGGCTGCCAGGCCCTCCTGCCCGGGACGCAGTCCGTCCTTCCCTGCCCTAGCCGAGGATCCTTCGCCCGGGACCCCTGGCAGCTTTTCCGCCCGGTTGCACGTGACCACTGAACGCACACGCTGCCCACATGACTCGACTCACCCGCTGGAGGCTCCCACCGGTCAGCGGAATTTTTTTTACATTACACCGGTCCCTGGTGCCAAAAAGGTTGAGGACCCCTGTAATACAGCATTCTATTCGGAGGTCTTGAAAGTGGAATGGTGGCCTGATGATACTTTGAAGATCCCTCTCACAGCAACCACTTGGTTTTTTATTTTGCCCATGATCAAATGCTGTTCTGTCTGCAGATCTATACAATCTTTTCCTGGTACACAGTAGCCCAGGAGGAAGGAGCAGAAGTAAATTTCACAAGGTTTCTGTTTATTTCTTTGCTCTTTTTGACACAATCATGCCCCGAAGGGCACTGAGTTGTTCCATTTTTGAAGGTTTTCCTAAGACATGCCAGTTGCCAAGCACCTCCATTTTGATAGCATGACCAGGAAGATACCACAATGATTGTAAGTGTCAATACTGGTTGTAAGTCATTTTTTTTCTTTAGTGACTTACCAAATCCTTTGTAGCTTTGGTTACTAAACAAATATTGTAAGTCCATTTGTAACTGCTCCGAGCTATTGTATTAGTGGAGGGGGAGGGGGAGAGGATGTAAAGAAGCATTTGCTATTTATTTATATTTTCTTTCTGCATGGTAAGGGGAAGAAGATACAGATAGTCCTCGATTTACAACCACAAGTGAGCCCAAAATTTATGTGGTTAAGTGAGACATTTCTTAACTGAGTTTTACCCCATTTTACGACCTTTCTTGCCATAGTTGTCAAGTGAACCACTACAGTTGCTAAATCAGTAACCTGGTTGTTAAGTGAATTTATTTTTTATTTTATTTTTTATTTTTTCGAATTTATACCCCGCCCTTCTCCTTGTTAGGACCCAGGGCGGCGCACAGGCATTATTAAAAACCATAACAAAAAGACAATATACATTATTAAAAACATTAAATTAAATCCCGTGCTAAAAACCCATTTAAAACCCAGAAAATTAAAATTTATAAATAAAAGTCAGAAACGGGGGGCTATGCTAGGCCGGCTTGTTGGAATAGATACGTCTTAAGACGTTGGCGGAAGAGGCGGAGGTCCTAGGTGGTGCGTAGGTCGGGGGGTAGGTCGTTCCAGAGGGACGGGCCCGCCACAGAGAAGGCCCTTCCCCTGGGTGTCGCCAACCGGCATTGCCTGGCCAACGGTACCCGGAGAAGACCCTCTCTGTGGGAACGGATCGGACAAAGGGATGTATGGGGCAGAAGGCGGTCTCATATATAGCTAGGCCCCGAGCCATGGAGCGATTTGAAGATGGTCATCAACACCTTGAAGCGCACTCGAAAGGCCATAGGCAGCCAGTGCAGCTCGCGCAGGAGAGGTGTTATATGGGCTTGCCTTGGGGCACCCATAATCACCCGCGCGGCCGCATTCTGCACTAACTGTAGCCTTCGAGTGCACCTCAAGGGGAGCCCCATGTAGAGAGCGTTACAGTAATCCAGCCAGGATGTCACAAGCGCTTGAGTGACTGTGCGAAGGGCCCCTATCTGGCTTCCCCATTGACTTTTGCTTGCCAGAAGGTCGCAAAAGATCACATGACCTTGGGATACAGCGACGGTCATAAAGAGGAGTCAGTTCAAGCTAACATTCCTGGGTGTGCTTCTTGTCTGGACTCCTTCACAAAGCTGACAGCAAGCGCTGTGTGCAGTTGGCTAGCCTAGCTCTCAATCTGCCCAATCTATTTACTGTTCTGCAAAGGACTGAGGTCAAAATCTAATTCAAGTACTTCTGGGAGGGTTAAGTCTGTTTTACTTTTGGGCCAAGCAAAAGTGAGCAAGATTTCAGTAGGGCTATTTACACATTTCTGCTGCATCCTTGCAGCCACCTCGGAGTGTTTTCTAGCACTTCTTCAGAAGCTGGCACTTCCTTTTCAGCTTTTTACAAGTACAATACCAATAGGTGTTGACTTGCTGCCTTTACTTAGCACTCTCTGATATTTGCAATAAACAGAAATGCTAGGAAAAGCTGAGAAAGGATTGGAAAACTGCCTCTCTTCACCTCCAGAAATGAAAGTCCCAGTTAGTTTTTAAATGGGTATAAAACACTGCAAGATTCTGCTGGGAGAGTCCATTCCAGAGTTTGCCAGATTTCCTTGCGGAGTACATTTATTTGTTCAGTTTCTATAGCTGCCCATCTTAGACAAATCTTCTCAGAGAGTGAACAATCATTTTTGTTGTTGTTGTTCAATTGCTAAGCCATATCTAACTCTTCACAACCTCATTGTTCTGACCTAGGCTTCCTTAAAAAGCATGAAGCAGAGTCTTGGTCTCAGCAAAGCCTCTTTTATTTACACAACTGTGAATTCCTTTCATTCACAGTCAGCAAGGCTTGGCAAACAGTCTTTCAGAGGTATATTTATCAACACGAACCTTATCTTGCTTGGCAAGCTGCCAAATAACTAGTTTCCAAATGCAGGGCAAGGCGAAACTTGGCACAGAGTCTCTTAAAGTCACAAACAAAACTTTCCACTCTTGAAATGACTGAAGGAGCACATTGTTTCCTACAAAAGCCCACTCCCTGTTCACTCTTTTGTCTCCTATGGGAGGAGCCAATCACCTCCAAGGTATAGCTTTATTCCCAAGTCAACCCTGCTTTCTTAGTTTTTCTTGTCTTCTGGCAGCTGTGCACATGAGCGCACTGAGAACAGACTCCAGCTGTTCCTCAACTCACTATCTCCCTCTCTCTGCCTTCAATGCAGAGCCCTCATCTGAGCTTTCCTCAGCCTCCAGGACTGGCCCATGTTCCTCCCCAACCTTCTCACTGTCCGACTCTGCTCCAACAACACCCATGGACCATAACATGCCAGGCCCTCCCATCCTCCACTGTGTTCAGGAGTTTGCTCAAATTTATGTTCATTGCCTCATCATCTCATCTCCTGCCATTGCTGTATTCTTTTGCCATCTGTCTTTCTCAGCATCAGGGTCTCTTCCCATGAGTCCTCGCTTCTCATTAGGTGGCCAAAGTATTTGACAGTTTCTTGTCTTTCCAAAGAACCATCAGGGTTGATTTAATTTAGGATTGACTGATTTGATCTCTTTGCAGTCCAAGGGATTCTCAAGAATCTTCGCCAACACCATAATTTGAAAGCATTGATTCTTTGGTGCTTAGCCTTCTTTACGATCCAATTTTAGGGGCCATACAATACTACTAATGCTACTAAGGTAGTGTTACAACAGGCGGAAGGGATGGTAAATAAAGCAACCCAAACTGTATATTATAATCTATTAAATTAAGTAACAAATGTATAAGAATGACAAACGTAAAGAAGAAGAATAATTATGTACATCCCTTCGGCCGATTCGCTCCCACAGAGAGGGACTTCTCCGGGTGCCGTCCACTAGGCTATGCAAGCGGGCGATGCCCAGGGGAAGGGCCTTCTCTGTGGCCGGCCCGACCCTCTGGAACGACCTTCCCCCCGAAATTAGAACAACTACGGACCTCTGCTCCTTCCATCAAAAACTAAAAACTCACTTCTTCTGCCTGGCCAGCTTGGGTTAATTGACCTATCTACCTTAAGCTGAATATTCAAACTGTTTTATTAGGGATTTTTAGGGGTATTAGTTTTAGACAGTCTGGGATTTTAGCGCAGGGTCTAGGTTTAATTCATTTTAAATTGTATTATAATGTCTGTTGATTTTATATATGTATTTTTAATTCCCTGTGCACCGCCTCGAGTCCCTTCGGGGAGAGAGAGCGGTTTACAAATATTATTATTATTATTATTATTGTTGTTATTGTTATTGTTATTGTTATTATTATTATTATTATTATTATTATTATTATTATTATTATTATTATTATTATTATTATTATTATTATTAATACTTAAAATGTTATGTAAAAGAATAAAAAATAATTTTGGGGGAAAAATAGTACTGTGAAAAATCATAGCTTTGACTATATATAGGCCCTTTTTGGCAAGGTGACCTTGGGCCGTGAACAATCATAATCTCCAAGTATTTGCAATGGGGTCTCTTCACATACTCAAGAGACCCAGGCCTTGGCACATAACCAGGTCTTCAAGGTCCTACAATAGGCCAACAGGGCCAGGACTATCCTAATATCTCTGGAGGGGAAATATTTCCGACAGCAGGGCTATGGCAGAGAAGACTATGAACATGCCTTGGCTGATAGGATCTGGAGCATGCCCAATATGCCAGACCAAATATTGGAATTTGGTCTGGAAAAACTGGCATTTGGTTTTATTTTGATAGCAAGGAACAGGATGACAAACTGCAATGTTGCCTAAAGATGGAATGCTAAAATTTATTGCCAACAATTGATGGATAGACTCAAGACTCCTAAATAAGTAACCACGGATATAAACAGATAACCAATGGTGGGATTCAGGCAGTTCGCACCTATTCAGGAGACCTGGTTGTTAACTTTCTAAGCAGTCAGGAGAACCAGTTGGAAGAAATCTTATTTTGTTTTTTTCCACTTTACAGGGCTAATCCTGTAAGGAAGGCAGGAAGGAAACATTCTGGTGTTGTTTCTAGCCTAATCTTTGTTGCCCTGCTTACAGAAACTGCCTCTCCAGTTAACCCTTATTACATTGTAGCAGCTAAGGCCAAGCACCCATTGACGTGAGTGAAGTTGAGTTGTCCACGCCCACCCAGTCACATGACCTTGAGCCACACCTACCCAGTTGGTCATTAGGGCAGGCAACCAGTTGTTAAATTATTTGAATCCCACCACTGCAGATAACCCTTTCTGAGTAAAGGACCTCATTCAGAACCAGTTGGATCCCATGACAGCATTAAGAATAACACTGAAAAGAGAAGTTGGAATCCTGACTGGCTGACACCTATCGCATCACCCGCTATAATTTCTAAACAAATCTTGATGAGGGAAGCAAATGTCAGAAGGACTCCTATGCACTTAAAAGGCAGCTCCATGCTGCAATTCATTCTTATCCCAGAATTAAGCTAAGCAGGCCAAGAACGCATCCACAGAGGTTTGCTGGAGCTCAGAAGGATTAAAGAGAGTGCAGTGCTAGACAGAATTTGTAATGCAAAACAAACCCTGACTTACATGCCATCAAGCTTTTTGCCTGGCATCAGAAAGAAGTGCATAAATAATATTCCCTAGCCTGGGCAAGATGCCCCATAAAAGATGCATAAACATAAGACGCCAAAGGGAATTCATTTCCACATTAGCATAGGTTCAGCATGAGAGGGCTGGTTCTCCACCAGGATTTGTATAGCTGTGCAAAGCTGCGCAGAGAAGTGGTTTTATTTCTCAAGCAACAGAAGAGCCTTTCTTGTGATTGATTATACGCAGTAATAATTCTGACATTTGACATGTTGTGGCAGCTGGGACAAAGGCAATCCAAAAAGACAGGGTAGCCTTTTGTAATATAGCCTTCTTCCTCCCAAAAGATCACACAGAAAGACAGGCGGAAGAAAATGACCTGGATTTGCTAAAGATTAGCAAAACAGTTTACAAATGCCGATTCAGTTTAGAATTGCTATACCTCAAATAGAAAACTAACATGGCTCTAACTGGGTGGATTGTGAATAGGCGACCCTGTGCCAGTGAAGTCAAAATGTGAGGTGTGCAATGTACAACAGCAGTGCTGTTGTGAGTGTGCCTTCCTTGTGGTACTTTATTTTTAAGACACTCAAGTACAGCATGCCTTCAAACAAAGCATTGTCTCCAGAGGTAGTATTCAGCCGGTTTAGACTGGTTCTTGTGCACCGGCAGTGGAAATTTTGAGTAGTTTGGAGAAGCGGCAAATATCACCTCTGGCTGGCCCCGCCCTCCCGCCCCTGCCGTTCCCTGTCCTATAGTCCCTTGTTTTTTTAGCTCAGTTGATTTGCACGGCACAGCGGATTGCTGTGCCTCAGTTAAGCTTTAAAAAAGCTCAGCTCACCAGCGCTGACACCGAGGGCAGTCTTTGAGTGCTGCGCGCACACGCGAAGCGCTCTCTCATAGAACTGGTAGGAGAAGATTTGAATCACACCACTGGTTGTCTCCTGTAGTAAGACAAAATACCCTTTTCCATAGTAGGGACATCTGCAGCTGTTGGTCAGTAGCTTTAAATTGATGGGCACAACCACATGAACAAAGCCCAATCTCCTTTAAGCATTCAACATGCACATTCACCCAGTAAGAAGGGTCAGGGGTTCACGCTCAACCCTGAACCCTCTGCTTCAGTGTAGTGAACAAAGTCATAGAAAAAGCCTCTGAGCATAGCAGTCTGTTTCACCTCTCATGATAAACCAGTGTGTGGTGCAAGAACCCCCCAAATATTACAGCTTAATGGTGTGCAAGCCAAGTCATTAAGTGTTGTTCAATAAATCATGGATAAAAAACTAGCTTAATAAGCTTCGCATACCACCAGCTGTGTGGCATGCAGGATAAGTATAATTATGAATTTTTTTTAGCTTAGAACTTCCAATGGAAGGTTGGTGGAGCATATAGGGAAATTTGTGAGAGGTTCTAATTATTAATAATGTAATAAATTCACCTAGTGTCTAACTCAGTGTTTCCCAACCTTGGCAATTTCTCACATATGTAGACTTCAACTTGAAGAATTTTTATCAATGTCCATATTGGTCTAGACCAGTGACGGCGAACCTATCGCACACGTGCCAGAAGTGGCACACAGAGCATCTCTCTGGGCACGTGAGCTGTCGACCATTGTTCTTCCGGGTTCTGGTGTGCTGGCCAGCTTGTCTTCATGCACGCAGGAGCACTAGAAACTGGAAGATCATCTTCCCGGCATGCGCATGCGCACCAGGCTGCTGTTCTTCTGGTTTCCAGAATGCACACCGGCCAGTTAGTCTTCACGCAAGCATGCGTGCCAGAAACTGGAACATCAGGTGGCTGGCACACATGCACATGCTGGAAACTGGAAGATTACCTGCCCGCCGTGCACATACTCGGCCAACACTGGTCTAGACAATTCTTCAGAGTGGTGAATTCTGCTCACCTACTATTTCTGATGAGTCACAAATGAGGAAATAATACAAAACAGAATACAGGAAGGAGGTGGTGGGACTACCATTATTTTACCCACTATTTTGGGATGAAACTAAAGTTCTTTATTTAGCTATTGTTCATTGGTGGCACTACCATTTTTAAAGGTTTCCTACAAAAAAGTGGTGGAAACTAGATTGATGGTTTTAGATGCGCAGCTGAAAGCCATTAAGAAGTGGTTTGGATGCCCTCTGCAACCCTGGGAGCATATACAGTGTCTACATAATCTGGACAGATCTTTTCTACTCATTCCCCAAAACATGCGTGCCCAGGGATAACCCAGGGCCTTTCAAATTTACTGAATGTATTGTGCCTATAAAGGGGACATGGTGGCTCAGTGGCTAAGATGCTGAGCTTGTTGATCAGAAAGGTCAGCAGTTTGGCGGTTCGAATCCCTAGTGCCGCATAATGGAGTGAGCTCCTGTTACTTGTCCCAGCTTCTGCCAACCTAGCAGTTCAAAAGCATGTTAAAAATGCAAGTAGAAAAATAGAAACCATCTTTGGTGGGAAGGTAGCAACATTCTGTGTGCCTTCGGCATTTAGTCATTCCAGCCACATGACCACGGTGACGTCTTCGGACAGTGCTGGCTCTTTGGCTTTGAACTGGAGATGAGCACCACCCCCTAGAGTTGGGAACGACTAGCACATATGTGCGAGGGGAACCTTTCTCTTTACCTTTACCTATTGTGCCTATGGGTTTTTGTGCTAGTCCCACAAATGTGTGGAAAACGAAACTTATAGGAAAGAACAAAACCTGCCAAATTCTAAAATGAGATAAGGAGAGCCTGTGGAGCATATCTGAAGGTTGAGCCATGGCAACTGGACTTATTTTCTTGTTAGTTTGAGATGTGCTGCTGCTCAGCCAAGCAGCTTTATCAGTCACAACAAGTTAGAATCATTGAAATGTACCAACCAAATGCACCAAATGTACCAACTAGAACCAATCTCAGGGGTTTCTTCCCCAAAGTGCCGCTTGGATGAGCAGTGAAATATCTCAAGCTAACAAGAAAGGAAGCCCAGTTGCCATGCTTCAATTTTCAGACAACTTTACATGGACGACTGAGAATCTTTATCACTGTATCACAGAGATTGTTTCTTTGACAACCATTTGTCTGAAATGGTATAGGGCAGGGATGTCAAACTCACATTGCCATGGAGGCATCATGTAATGTATTGGGACTTTCCCCCCTTCGCTAAATGGGGCATGGGCGTGGCCAGCGCATGACGCATCCAGCCCTCAGGCCAGGATTTTGACACCCTGGTATAGGGTTGGACGAAAAGATCTCCAAGGACCCAACTCTATTATTCTGAATTCTGTCCAATCCATTAAAACTTAATTCTGGATCATATAACTAGGGAAAGAAAGAGACGGGCAAAAAATTGGTAACTTTGGGATCCATTGCCCATTTTCTTCCTGCACAGTCCCTGACTTGTTGATGCTCACAATTGACTCAGATAATCTGAGTGCATGCCATTTAGCCCACCCTGCACTGCTACAATTGTCTGGTGTCAAGGATGTCCTCATCAGGAGTAAATCCCCAAATTTTGCTAAACAACAATTTAACCAAACCACAGTTTATTGGATAATCACTGGGTTGAGAGGTGGTATTCAGCCGGTTTGGACAGATTCACCTGAACCGGTAATGGAAATCACAGGTGAATCTGCCCACTCACCCTGGCTTTTTGCCGTCCTATTTAGGCACGCTTTTGAGGCTGGGACGCATCCAGCCCTCAGGCCAGGATTTTGACACCCTGGTATAGGGTTGGACGAAAAGATCTCCAAGGACCCAACTCTATTATTCTGAATTCTGTCCAATCCATTAAAACTTAATTCTGGGTCATATAACTAGGGAAAGAAAGAGACGGGCAAAAAATTGGTAACTTTGGGATCCAATGCCCATTTTCTTCCTGCACAGTCCCTGACTTGTTGATGCTCACAATTGACTCAGATAATCTGAGTGCATGCTAAATCATTTAGCCCACCCTGCACTGCTACAATTGTCTGGTGTCAAGGATGTCCTCATCAGGAGTAAATCCCCAAATTTTGCTAAACAACAATTTAACCAAACCACAGTTTATTGGATAATCACTGGGTTGAGAGGTGGTATTCAGCCGGTTTGGACAGGTTCACCTGAACCGGTAATGGAAATCACAGGTGAATCTGCCCACTCACCCTGGCTTTTTGCCGTCCTATTTACGCACGCTTTTGAGGCTGGGAGCATGTGTGGAAACAAGGGCGTGTGGCAAACCGGTGGTAACAAAATGTGAAACCCACCGCTGATTGGGTAAACATGTAACATCTAAACCAAATATGCCGGTATGGAGCATGGTGAAGCAAAACCTGCCAACGTTTCTACAGTTTTCCGTCACAGTGGGGCTGTTTGTCTCAAAAAGAGGATAATTCATATGTGGAAAAGCTTCATTGGATGGGCTTCCTCCTTCCAACCTATAACCCACAAGGGTTATAAACCTTGGAGATATTTATTGGGTGCCTTGGCAGACATACATGGGATTCTAAGTGGCATTTTTACGAGGCAGGAAAGGAAGAGATGTCTTGCCATAATTCAGAAAAGTGTCTCAGATTGGTTCTGTCTGCTGCCCTCAAGCATGACTGGAGTGACAAACTGATCCTTCCCTGAAGCCATCCCTGCAGCTTCCAGCATTGTAGCCAAATTCAGGAAAGCAGATGGCAAAAACACCACCTGTGAAATGGCAGAGAAAAGTCCCAAGGAGCCTTCTTTCATATTTGCCACAAAAGGTTGGGGGACACCTGAGATCTCTATGGAGTTTCCACACCAATTGCAGAGACAGCTGAGTATCATGGTTTGACTTTTTTCATTTAATTATTAGCCATTGCTTTTTCTGAAGGTTCCCACTCAATGCTCCCAGCAGCTTCAGTCAAAATACTTATCTTATTTATTCCCTGACAGGGTAATATCAAGAGACTGTTCTATTTTTAACAGATTTTTAAAATCTGGCTCTTAAACAACCACAATCTTACAGAAAGAACTTTAACAGGATTACCACAAACTAGAGGTGGTATTCAGCAGGTTCTGATCAGTTCTGGAGAACCAGTAGCGGAAATTTTGAGTAGTTCGGAGAACCGGTAAATAACACCTCTGGCAGGCCATGCCCCCATCTATTCTCTGCCTCCCGAGTCCCAGCTGATCAGGAGGGAATGGGGATTCTGCAGTTAACTTTCCCCTGGAGTGGAGAGGGAATGGAGATTTGACAGTATCCTTCCCCTGCCACGCCCACCAAGCCATGCCCACCAAGCCACACCCACAGAACAGGTAGTAAAAAAAATTGAATCCCACCATTGCCACAAACATTATTTTTTCCCCCATTTCTTGTTTATCCCACTCTAAGGTCTCTCTCAGCCCAACCCATCTGACAGGGCTGTTTTAGTGAGGAAACGAGGAGAAGAAAAAAGTATAGTCAATCCCTCACTTACAACCAACCACTCGTTGAGTCACCAAAGGTACACTGATACTGAAAAAAATGATTTGTGACTGGTTTTCACACAACTGTTGCAGCATCCCCATGGTATTTGGGTACTTGGCAACTATCATGTGTTCATCACAGTTGCACTGTCCCAGGGTCATGTGAACATAAGAACATAAGAACAGCCTTGCTGGAAGAGGCAACAGCCCATCCAATCCAGCATTCTGTCTCACACAGTGGCTCACCATTTGCTTCAGGGTATTCCCAAGCAGATGTCTTCACCTGCTTATGATTTCCTGCAAATGGCATTGAGAAATATCCTGCCTATCTCTCAAACCTTAGGCATCCATAATGATAGCCATTGATACCCTTGTTCTCCAAGAACTCGTCTAATCCTTTCTTAAAGGTGTCGAGGCTGACAGCTGTCACCATTTCTTCTGGCAGGGAGTTCCATAGACCAGTGATCCTCTGGGTGAAAAAGTACTTCCTCTTATTTGTTTGAGGTCTAACTATTAAAAGTTTCATGGAGTGCCCCCTAGTTTTAGTGTTGTGCGATAGGGAAAACAGTTTTTCCTTTTCTACTTTGTCCACACCGTGCATGATTTTATAGACTTCAATCAGGTCACCTCTCAGGCGCCGTCGTTCTAGACTGAAGAGGCCCAGCTGTTGCAGCCTCAGATGGTAAGGAAGGTGTTCCAGCCCCCTAATCATTCTGGTTGCCCTCCTCTGCACCTTTTCCATTTCCATAATATCCTTCTGAAGGTATGGTGACCAGAACTATACACAATACTCCAGATGGGGCCTCACCATAGATTTATAAAGAGGCAAAATGACACTTGCTGACTTATTTTCTATACCCTTCCTAATGATCCCTAGCAATGAGTTTGCTTTTTTCACTGCTGCGGCACACTGTGTTAACACCTTCATTGAGCTGTCCATCAGGACACCAAGGTCCCTTTCCTGGTTAGTTGCAAGAAGTTCAGACCCCATCAGTTTATAGATGTAGTTGGGGGTTTTTGCCCCAACGTGCATCACTCTGCACTTACTAATGTTGAAGCTCATTTGCCACTGGTTTGCTCACTCCCCCAGTGTCAATAATAATAATAATAATAATAATAATAATAATAATAATAATAATAATAATAATAATAATAATAATAATAATAATATATTATATTTATAAACCGCCCCCTCTCTCCGAAGGGACTCGATCCCTCTGGAGCTCCTCACACTCTCAGTTTTTACTACCCTGTATAATTTAGTATCAGCGGCGAATTTGGCTACCTTGCTGTTTACTCCCACTTCTAGATCATTTATGAAAAGGTTGAAAAGCAGGGGTCCCAGTACTGAACCTTGGGGGACCCCACTCTTTACCTCCCTCCACCTGGAGAAGTGTCCATTTAATGCTACTCTCTGTTTCCTATCCCTTAGCCAGTTGCTAATCCAGGACAAGGCCTGTCCCTTTATTCCATGGCTGGCAAGTTTATTTAAGAGCCTTTGGTGCGGGACCTTGTCAAAGGCCTTCTGAAAGTCCAGATAAACAATGTCAACTGGATCTCCCTTGTCCACGTGCTTGTTGACACTCTCAAAAAATTCCAGCAGATTAGTGAGGCATGATTTGCCCTTGCAAAAGCCATGTTGGCTCTCTTTCAGCAGCGCCTTCTCTTCTACGTGCCTATTAATTTTATCTTTTAAGATGGTTTCCATCACTTTACCTGGGACACTTGTCAAGCTGACCAGTCGGTAATTTCCTGGATCACCTCTGGATCCTTTTTTGAAGATTGGTGTTATATTCGCTACCTTCCAGTCATCCGGCACAAGGCCTGATTTGAGGGAAAGATTATATATTTTGGTAAGGACATCAGCAATTTCATCTTTAAGTTCCTTGAGAACTCGTGGATGGATGCCATCTGGTCCTGGTGATTTGTTAGTGTTTAGTTTAACAAGACATGCAAGGACCTCTTCCCTGGTTATTTTTATCTGGGTTAATTCCTCAGTTTCCCTCCCTACGAAGATAGGCTCTGTTTTGGGCATGTGATCTCTGTCTTCTTCAGTGAATACTGAAGCAAAGAATTCATTGAGTCTCTCTGCAATCTCTGTTTCCTCCTTAATAATCCCTTGCCTTCCATTGTCATCTAATGGTCCAATGGCCTTCCCAGTTGGGTTCTTACTTCTAATGTACTTAAAGAAGTCCTGGTTATTTCCTTGAGTGTTTTTAGCTAAATGCTCCTCAAAGTCTTGCTTTGCTTTCCTGATTGTTGCCTTGCATTTGTTCTGCCAGAATTTATGTTTCTGCCTGTTGTCCTCGTTTGGAGAAGCCTTCCATCTTTTAAATGAGCTTTTCTTGCTTTTGATCACTTCCCGAACAGCTCCTATAAGCCACATTGGAGTCCTCTTGAACCTGGTATACATTCAAATTGGGCCTCTGTTATTGTTTTTGTGAGCAGCCTCCATGCCTCATGGAGTGTTTGGACTTTCTCAATTCTCCCTTTCAGCTTCTTTTCTACTAGTTTCCTCATCTTCGGGAAATTTCATTTATGAAAATTTAAGGTCTCTGTGTTAGATTTTATCGGTGATTTGCAGTCTATGATTAAGTTAAAAATAATTGTGTTGTGGTCACTGTTCCCTATTGGATCAGTCACATTAACATTTTGCACCAGATCCTGTATATTGCTCAGAACCAAGTCAAGGATTATTTATTTATTTTATTTTTTATTTACTTATTTTATTCGATTTATATCCCGCCCTTCTCCAAACGGACCCAGGGCGGCGCACAGGAAAATTAAAATAATATACAAAACAATACAAAAATATAAAATTTTAAAAGCTTATGAAATATGAAATCCTGTGCTAAAAACCAATTAAGACCCCCCCCCCATTTTAAAACTATCTAAACTAGTCCGGTTCCGGCTCCAGCGGTGACGGGCGAGCCTAGCGCTCGCTCGCCGCTTTGTTGCCTTTTCTGCCCCCCCACGGGGGCGAGACACTCCGGTTACCGGAGGTCTCCCGTAGGGTCGGCTCGGAGGGGACGTTCTTCCTCACGGCGGTGGGGAGAGCGCTCCCCTCCGCGACCTAGGTGAGGAGGAACATGCTGCGGGGGGTTTTCCCTTTGCCAACGGCTGTCGGCGCCATTCACTTCAATGCAGAGGGCTGAGCGGAGAGATCGGAAGGTCTGCCGAGGCTTCAGCTGCGAGGGAGAGTGAGTTTAAAAAAGACTTTTTTTTTCCTTGCTGCCAGCCAGGCTGAACGGACTGGGAGGGGGGTGTTTGTTTTCAAAAAAAAACCCTCGGACTTAAGCGGCACTTTAAAATGGCTTCTCTGGAAGAGAAAGCGGAAATCTTAAATCCGGACTGTCTCTAACAAGGGAAAGTTGTATGCGGCTACTTGCAACATTGTTTCTAGGTCTGGCTGGATAAAAAAAAATTTATTTTTCTACTCTCTCCTCTGGGCTCTGAGATGGGCGGTGGAAGGTGGCTTTTCTTTGTCCCTGCCTGATTATTTCAACTATGGAAAATTCCCAGCGTCTCTTTACAATTGGGACTCTCTCTGGATATTGATGAAGAATTTTTCTCTTGCTGGATTTGTGATTTCCTTTCTGGAGTACCTTCGTTATTATAACTATTGAGTTGGAAAATTGTCTCTCTCTTGGTTCCTGTATTTTACAACGTTACAACCTTGATCAGAACTTTTGGCTCCCGGTTAGTCTCACCAACCCCACCCTGAAAACGCCATTTTGGTGGCATTGATTTTAACAGTTAATCATGGCTCAAGAAACAGCACTGACAAGTTTAGAACAACGGATGGCTTCTCTTGAAACTGTTATACAAACTTTGGTACATGAGATTCAAGCCCAGAGGGCAGAAAACATCAATTTCAAGAAGGAGCTATTGGACACACGGAAGCAAGTGCTGGAAAACACACAGAAGACTGAAGAATTGGAAGGGGGGTTGGCGGGGGTTAAGGGAGAGATTAAAAATGTTACTAAAGAGGTTGGGGAAACAAATGGGCATGTGTCTAGGATAGATATGGAAAGAATGACATATTTTTTGAGATTTCAGAACGTTCTTGAGGAATCTGGTGAATGCCTCCCTGATCTTATGAGCACAATTTTAGCAGACTATTTACAAAAACCTAAAGATGAGATCAGGGGGGACATTGACCTAGCCTACAGAATTAACTCAGCATATGCCAGGATAAATGAAGTGCCTAGAGAGATACATGTGAAATTTGTTAGAAGGTCAACCAGAGAGGAAATCCTGAAAGTGCAGAGAGGTAGTCCATTAATCTACCAACAAAAAGAGGTTGCTATCTTGAAGCAGATCCCTAGAAAGATTCGAGAAGCAAGGAGGAAATTTTCCTTCTTGTCTAAAATTTTATTTGATCATGGGATTTGGTTCAAGTGGGTGACACCCGAAGGGATGCTGGTGTTCTGGGAAGGAGGAAGAGTGAGGATTAAAACAGTTGTTGAGGCGGAAGCCTTTCTTAAAAAACATTCCTCTGCCCTGGGGGAAGATCCAGGGGGGACGGAGGGGGCCGCGGCCCCGCCCGCTGGGGGCCAGGGAGGAGAAAAAGAAGATACAATAGCCAAGAGACTTAGATCGAAAAAATAACTTTGCCTTGATTTTTCTGAACAATTTTGCATAATATTTGTATCTGGATTTTTTGTAAATGTCTGACCGCATGGAATTGAGAATTTAGGTATATGTACTTGCTTTTACCTTGTAGTGTTATGAAAAATGTTTTTTTTTTTGTTATTTTATTACTGTGTATTTTGAGGTCTCGGAAGGGCCGACGACTCTGACGTGAATGCTCTCAAAATTTCTTTGTATCCCTTACCCTATCCTATAGAAAAAATGTAAAACCAATAAAACTTTTTCAATATAAAACTATCTAAACTAGTCAACAGCGGAGGCTATGCAAGGCCGGCTTGATGAAACAAATGTGTTTTTAAACACTGGTGGAAGAAGCGGAGGTCAGTAATGGTATGGAGTTCAGGGGGCAGGTCGTTCCACAGGGCAGGGCCTGCCACAGAGAAGGCCCTCCTTCTGGGTGTCGCCAGTTGGCATTGTCCGGCCGACGGCACCCTGAGAAGGCCCTCTCTGTGGGAGCGAATCGGCCGTAGGGATGTATGGGGCAGGAGACGGTCTCGCATGTAACTAGGTCCCGAGCCATGGAGCGCTTCTTGTACCTCTAGTTGGGTCTTCAACCATCTGTTCCAGGGAACAATCATTTAGCATATCTAGGAACTTTATCTCTTTGTCATGTGCTGAACAACAGTTCACCCAGTCTATATGAGGGTAATTGAAATCCTCCATTATAACCAGGCTTCCCTTTTTTGATGCCTCCTTTACAACATTCTCCAACTGCCAGTCTCTCTCAGGGGCTTGGGTAGGAGGCCGATAACATATGCCTACTGTTAGACCATTCTTTTGGCCTGATAGTCTTACCCACAGAGTTTCTAGTGGTGACTCTAAATCACCTCAATATGCCAATTCGCATGACTTTATCTCTTCTTTGACATACAAGGCTACACCACCTTCCGTTTGCCCCTTCCTGTCCTTCCTGTACAGTTTGTAGCCTGGGATGACTGTATCCCATTGGTTATCATCCGTCCACCAGGTTTCAGTGATACCAATAATATCAATATTTTTGTCTATTGCTAAGTATTCCAGCTCCCCTATTTTGTTCCGGAGGCTTTGGCATTTGCATACAGACATTTATATATACTTTTCTGATGCAGTCTTTTGAGTCCAGTTGCATCCTTCGACTGCTTCTTGCATCCTTCTGCTAGAGTGCTGGTGACTGGCTCCTCGCTCTGCTCAGTAATTATTGCATCCTTCTCACTACTCAAATAAACACTTTCCCGAACCGGATGCTGCCCAGCTCCTTTCGGCTTTCCCCTAGTTATCAGTTTAAAAGTTGTTCTGCAGCCTTTTTGATGTTGAGTGCCAGCAATCTTGTCCCATCATGGTTCAAATGCAACCCATCCCCCCTGAACAGGTTTGGCTTGTCCCAAAATGTTCTCCAGTTCCTGACAATTCTGAAGCCCTCCTCCCGACACCATCGCCTCATCCACACATTGAGGCTTCTGAGCTCTGCCTGCCTGGTAGGTCCTGCACAAGGAACAGGCAGCACTTCTGAGAATGCTACCTTGGAAGTCCGGAACTTCAATCTTCTTCCTAGCAACCTGAATTTGGCTTCCAGGACTGATTGCTTTGCCTTCCCAACATCATTGGTACCAACGTGTACCACGACCACTGGCTCCTTCCCATTTCTCTCTAACAAACTATCTAGATTTCTCGTGATGTCTGCAACCTTTGCACCGGGTAGGCAAGTCACTACACGGTTGTCATGCACATCACAAATCCATCTCTCTGTGTTTCTAATAATTGAATCACTCTCTCCTGCAGTCTGTTCATCTTCATTCACCTCATCAACTTTATTAAGGGAGAGGTCTTCAGTTTGTTCCTGTTCTTCTTCTTCCTGTATCTCGTCAAGTGTGATGGAGAGATCCTCAGGTGGGACCAGTTGTTCGTCTGTGCATTCCTCATCAGGTGTGATGGGGGAAGGAGCCTCAAGTTGATTCTGTAAATTCAGACTCTCAGAGCGATCCCTTGCTTTTCTATTTCTTCGAGTGACATTCCTCCATGGATCTACCTCTTGAGTTAGTGAAATGACTTCTTCCTGAGAGCTGTGCCCTGTCTCTTCATTGTCCAGGATAGTCTGCTCTGCTCTGTCCACGAACAGCTCAAGCTCCTTAATTTGCTGATGGTTAGATATACGTGCCTCCAGCTGCTGGACCTTCTCTTCTAGCAGTGCAATCAGCTTGCATTTACTGCAGGTGTAGTTCCCCACGTGCTTGGGCAAAATCAGAAACATGGCACAAGTGTTGCAAATAACTACAGCTGCTCCCTCGGACTCCATTTTAACGATTGCAGTATTCAGTGCTCACTTGTTCCTGTTGGTTTGGCTCTCCTCAGCATGTGATCACCATCTGTGACCATCCTGTCAGTTTTCGAAAAGCAAAGTCAATGAGGGAAGACAGATTCATTTAACAACTGCACAATTCATTTAACAACAGCAGTGACTCACTTAAAAACTGGGGCCAAAAAGGTCATAAAATGGGGTGTAGCTCACTTAACAATTGTCTTGCTTAGCAACGGAAATGTTGGGTGCTGTTGTGGTTATAGGTCAAGGACTATCTGTATTAAGTATATTTGCTACCTTGTGTTATTTATACAAATAATAAAGGTGGAATATAAGTAAGAGTAAATAATTAAAATAATAACCAAATAAGACAATAAGCAGGCTTGAATTGGAAACCAATTGACTAAATTAATTTAAGATTGAGCCGGAGAAAAGGAGCAATATTTGCAAATATTCCAGTGCCTGTTTGCCTGAAGCTGTTTCTTCTTTTATTTTTCATTTTATCTGGACTAATTCCTGCATGTGTAATCTGCTATGTTCAGTTTTTAATGCATGACCACTTTTACTTTGAAACTCAAAGTAGAATAATAAGGTAAAAAATGTGAACGGAACCAGGATTGTATTAAACTCTGAAGGAACCTGAGGCCAGTGAAACATGAGTCCTTTTGGAAACATGGACTAAAAATATGAAAATTTAGTAGATAATCCAATTTGATGATGAACCCTTCTAAAACATCACAGGCAATTACAAAAATTAATCCACATGAACAGTTTATGGTAATAAACATTGAAAGGAGCTGTCATTGGTGCTATTTACACATTAATTATATTTTCCCCATATTTTTTATCATTTAAAAATATAAAAATAAAACACTAATACAAACTAAGGAAAATAAAAAATAAAGAAGTGAAAAGTACAAAAAGAAAAAGGGGAAGGGAAAAGGGAAAAATATATAAAAAGGGAAAAAAGAAATCTAGAAATAAATGACTTCCCTCTTTATACGACGAGTAGAAATATGTTCACTAATTTCTCTAATATTTCAAGCAAAAATATTTTCATTTTTTTCAACTCATATCTCATCTACAGGCAAGTAATAAATCATCTTTCAATCTTAATCAGCTATAAGAGCTACCAAAAATAACTATTAATCTTGAATAAGTAAATTAATTGCATATTCTTTCCTTTACACAATACCTTATTTTCTCTTCTTTCTAATAAATCTTTAAAACTTCATCTATCAAATTTAATCAAGAAAAATTCATTAGAAGCTATTAATACAAAAACAATGTATTAAAATATTATGCTTTAATCCCTACAAATGATTTCCTACAAATTGATTTCTTATTATCTTCTTTTCCTCTTAATTTTAATACCATAGCTTATTCTTTCTCTGAACATACAATAGAAAATCTCTTTTTCCCATCTCTTATCTATAAACAAATCTTTAAAACCTCATCATTCAATCCCAGTTAAGGGAAAAAAAACATCAAAAGTGGATATATATATATATATATATATATATATATATATATATATATATATATATATGAAGACTAATTATCACAGCTCCTGTGAAGAGGTCCCTTTAAGGGGAGGAGACTCAACGTCATCCCTCTCTGCCCTTTACTCAACCCAGAGTCATCCAGACAGAGAACCAAATTAGATTACTGCTGTGTGACATTTTTTAGATGTGTGTTAGATTTTTAAGGGCTGAAAATAAAGAGACCAGGATGGATCCATTTCAGGTTTATTAGCCTTCTTCAGCTGGCCATACTCCTTCTACTGGGATTTGAACCAGGGCTTTCCAGCATTTGAGGCAAGCTCTCTATGCCTTGAGCTATCTGGTATCCCTGATATATCAGCCAATTTACAGGACTCTTAAATGAAGACTAATTATCACAGCTCCTGTGAAGAGGTCCCTTTAAGGGGAGGAGACTCAACGTCATCCCTCTCTGCCCTTTGACTCAACCCAGAGTCATCCAGACAGAGAACCAAATTAGATTACTGCTGTTTTTTTTTTTTTTTAAGGGCTGAAAATAAAGAGACCAGTATATATATATGTTTTCGTAGATTTTCACGGGTGTAGGTATGCTGGCATAGCTGGCCTTCGGGGATTTTCCCGTGTATAAGGCATAGAAAAGTTGTTGCAATGTTTCGACAAGATCTCACTTGTCATCATCAGGCAGGCTTGTGTCTGTGAGTGTGACTGTGGAGGCATCGCCCCTCTTTAAATCTTTTTTTATATTGAAAAAGTTTTATTGGTTTTACATTTTTTAACAGGGTAAGGTAATGGTTACAAAGAAATTTTGAGAGCATTCACGTCAGAGTCATCGGACCTTCCGAGACCTCAAAATACACATTAAAAAAGTTAATATAGAAAACATTTTCCATACCACTACAAGTTGAAAGCAAGTACATTTACCTAAATTCTCCCTTCCATGCTGTCAGACATTTACAAAAGGTCCGGATAGAAATATTATGCAAAATTGTTCAGGAAAAAATCAAGGCAAAGTTATTTTTTTGATCTAAGTCTTTTGGCTATTGTATCTTCTTTTTCTCCTCCCTGGCCCCCCGCAGGCGGAGCCGTGGCCCCCTCCGTCCCCCCTGGATCTTCCCCCAGGGCAGAGGAATGTTTTTTAAGAAAGGCTTCCGCCTCAGCAACTGTTTTAATCCTCACTCTTCCTCCTTCCCAGAACACCAGCATCCCTTCAGGTGTCATCCACTTGAACCAAATCCCGTGATCAAACAAGGTTTTAGACAAGAAGGAAAATTTCCTTCTTGAGTCTCTAATTTTTCTAGGGATCTGCTTCAAGATAGTGACCGTTTCTCGATGATAAGTTAAAGGTTTCTCTCTCTGCGCTTTCAGGATTTCCTCTCTGGTTGACCTTCTAACAAATTTCACATGTATCTCTCTAGGCACTTCATTCATCCTGGCATATGCAGAGTTAATTCTATAGGCTAGGTCAATGTCCCCCCTGATCTCATCCTTAGGTTTTTGTAAATAATCTGCTAAAATTGTACTCATAAGATCAGGTAGGCATTCACCAGAATCCTCAAGAACATTCTGAAATCTCAAAAAATATGTCATTCTTTCCATATCCATCCTAGACACACGCCCGTTTATTTCCCCCACCTCATTAGAAATATTTTTAATCTCTCCCTTAGCCCCCTCCAACCCTCCTTCCAATTCTTCATTCTTCTGTGTATTCTCCAACACTTGCTTCCGGGTATCCAATAGTTCCTTTTTGAAAGTACTATTTTCAGCCCTCTGGGCCTTTATTTCTGCTATCAAAGTCTGCATAGAGGTTTCAAGAGAAGCCATCCTTTGTTCCAAATTTACAAGTGCTGCTTCTTGTGCCATGGTTAAAAGTTAGAATCACTGCCACCAAGATGGCGTTTTCCGGGTGGGGCTGGTAGGGCAGATCAGGAGCTCAGTTCAGTTCAGGGCCGTGAAGTTGCAAACAATTCAGAAACCAAAAGAGACACAATTTCCCAAATCAACAAATAGTAATAACGAAGGTATTCCAAAGAAGAAATCACAAATCCATCAAGAAAATTTTTTTTTTCCCAAAAATCCAGAGAGAGTCCTGCTTTCAAAGAGACGCTGGAAATTTTCCTTAGTTGAAATAATCAGGCAGGGACACAGAGAAGCC
Organism: Rhabdophis nuchalis; assembly: GCA_039707465.1. NCBI lineage: Eukaryota > Metazoa > Chordata > Lepidosauria > Squamata > Natricidae > Rhabdophis > Rhabdophis nuchalis. The sequence continues at coordinate 176,401,900 of CM077646.1, read as the reverse complement.
ACTTCCACCGCCCATCTCAGCCAGAGGGAGAAAGTAGCAAAAAAAGAATTTTTTTAAACTCAGCCAGACCTAGAAACAATGTTGCAAAAAGTCACATTCCACTTTCCCTTGTTAGAGACCGTCCGGAGTAAAAGTTTCCGCTTTCCCTTTGCAGAGAAGCCATTTTAACGTGCCGCTTAAATCCGAGGGGGGTTTTTTTAAAAATAAACACCCCCCTCCCAGTCCGTTCAGTCTGGCTGGCAGCAGGAAAAAAAAGTTTTTTAAAGACTCACTCTCTCCTCGCAGCTGAAGCCTCGGGAGTCCTTCTGACTGAGCCGATCAGCCCCCCTCTTTAAATCTTGGTGGGGGGTGTGGAGTGCTGACTATTGTTGTGAGTGGGTTGATTGGCTGTGCAGTTGCATCGTGACTGGTAGATTGATGCTGATTGGTCTCATTTGTATGTTTCTCCTTGTTTTGAATTTCAACGGCTTGGCTGGAGGGTGGGGCTCGTCTGCTGGTCAATGCTGGCTTCCAGATATCTGGTAGGCGGGAGGTATCATCACGTCTGTTCATGCTGCTAGATTGTTTCTCTATTTCAATGGCTTCTCTGATTATTCTCCTGTTGAGCTGTTGGCATTGCCCTCATCCCATACATTAAAGGTACCACAGACAAAATCAGCAAAATTCTCCACAAGCACAACATCAAGACAGCCTTCAACACCGACCAAAAAATAACCAATATCCTAAGGAACCCAAAAGACAAGATCCAGCTAGAAAACCAAGGAGTCTACAAAATTCCATGTAAAAGCTGCCCTGCCACTTACATAGGACAAACCAACAGAAGGATTAGTGCACGTATTGCTGAACATAAAAATGCTTTAAAAAATCATCTTAATACCTCATCTCTCTATCAACATTTCAAAACTACAGGACATGACATTGACTTTCAAGGAACTAAAATGATCTCGAAGGCGGAACAGCTCCAAGGGCTGAAAATAAAGAGACCAGCAGTCACACAGCAGTAATCTAATTGGTTCTCTGTCTGGTTGATCTCTAGGATGAGTCGAAGGACAGAGAGGGATGACGTTGAGTCTCCTCCCCTTAAAGGGATCCCGAACAGGAGCTGTGATAATTATCTCTCATATATATATATGTGTGTGTGTGTGTGTGTGTGTGTGTGTGTGTGTGTGTGTGTTAGATTTTTAAGGGATGATTTAATAATTAATTAAGAGACCAGGATGGATCCATTTCGGGCTTTTTAGCCCTCTTCAGCTGGCCATACTTCTTCTACTGGGATTTGAACCTGCCTGCCTGATGATGACAAGTGAGATCTTGTCGAAACGTTGCAATAACATTTCTATGCCTTATACACGGGAAAATCCCCGAAGCCAGCAATACCAGCATATATAATACCAGCATATATATAAGTATTGCACCAAAGCTAATTTTTGCCCCCCTTTCTGAGGATTTTTTTCATAAGTATAACACATTTCTTTTGTAAATCCTAAATAAAAGAATTGTCACTTTCCTCAGCTAAAAATCCACACATCTAAATCACTTCTTTGGTTTATTATTTGTGTGTCCCCTTTTCACTATGAAAATCTCAGACGGTTTCATTTGTAAGTTCTATATGGTATATTTCTCAGTGTCTTAGCCACTGAGCCACCTAGTCTCATAACCACCTACCAGAGACCATTGTTTTACACTCTCGTCACTAGGAACATTTGCAAGGAGCACTGTGGGTAATCCCAGGTCTTCTCCTTCATCCATAGAGGAGATCAAGGAGCTAATTCTTTACTAGCTCCACTTTCAACCTCAATCAATGCTTCCTTGGATGTCTGCACCTTAATTGCATTCAGGGAATGGGAGTCACTATTACAAGGAGTCCTCGATTTACAACAGTTCATTTAGAGACCATTCAAAGTTACAGCAACACTGAAGAAAGTTTTCATACTTATATCATTGCAACAGGGGTGAAATCCAGCAGGTTCTTACTAGTTCTGTAGAACCGGTAGCAGAAATGTGATCAAAATTCAGATGCTTGGCAACTGCCTCGTATTTATGACATTTGCGATGTCCCAGGTCATGTAATCATTTGCGACCCTCTGACAAGCGAAGTCAATGGGGAAGCCAGATTCGCTTAACAACTGTAGTACTAAACTAACAACTTAACTTAACACTCGTATTTTCCCCCTGTGGGGTTGGTTAGGCTGAGAGAGAGAGCAACTGGGCCCAAATCACCCACCCACCCACCCGGCTGGCATGTCTAAGGAAGTAAAAGCCTCATTCATTGCAGGAACTTCCTTACCATGCCTACTCCAGCTCTCAAAAAAGCTTCCCCAAATGATGCTTCCACAGGGTTCAAGGTTAAATTTGACGGGCAGAATCCCTTAAGGAGGCAAAGGGATAATCAATGTAGATTCTCTTCAAATCATTTGATCTGAAGCTGTTTGTTTTCTTCCTAACGTCTGCCTGATTCAAAGAGAAACGGAATCTTTTGATTCAAGTGCCCAAAATTTAATCCTGAATATTTATCACTCCTTAGCTTAAATCCTGAAATAGGCGTATTACACGCATCCACATATTCAAAGAGCTGAGCTGCATTAATTTACACACTCCGGGTGACCTAAATCTCCACACCCCAAAGGAAAGGTTGTTTCGTAACAGCAGTGAAATGAGAGGAAGATGAGGTGAAAAGAAGACATTGTTTAAGTCAATAGCTAGTGGTGTTTCCCTCTATCTGTCAGGGCACATCTGGATCCGTGCCAGACAAAACTCCCTCACATGTCTGGAAAAGATTTGAGATTGTGAGGTGACCCATTTACCAGGAGCTTCAGCAGGAATTACAGAAGCTATTCAAAACTCTGATGCTACTATGTTTCCCCGAAAATAAGACAGGTTCTTTTTTTTCTTTTGACCCCCAAAATAAGCACTTGGCCTTATTTTCGGGGAGGTCTTATTATTTTTGAGGTGCAGGAGGCGGCAAATGTGGTCACCTCATGACTGCTGCTGTGTTGCAATATTTTCAGGGAGGGCTTATTTTAGCATATGCGCTCAAAAGCCCGATTGGGCTTATTATCCAGGGAGGTCTTATTTTGGGGAAAACAGGGTACCAAGCCTCTTCAGATTGTACATACAGTATGGGGGGGGGGGAATCAGTAAAAGCAGATGCACAGTGGTGGGATTCAAATTTTTTTACTACCAGTCCTGTGGGCGTGTCTTAGTGGGCATGGTGGGGTGTGGTTTGGTGGGCATAGCAGGGGAAGGATCTCCATTCCCTCCTCATTCTAGGAGAAGGATACTGCAAAATCTCCATTCCCTCCCCATTCCAGGGGAAGGATACTGCGCACTCCAGGAGAGGGATACTGCAAAATCTCCATTCCCTCCCCACTCCAGGGGAAGGATACTGCCCACTCCAGGGGAAGGATACTGTAAAATCCCCATTCCCTCCCACTCCAGGGGAGGGATACTGCAAAATCTCCATTCCCTCCCCACTCCGGGGGAAGAATACTGCCCACTCCAGGGGAGGGATACTGCAAAATCTCCATTCCCTCCCCACTCCAGGGGAAGAATACTGCAAAATCTCAATTTCCTCCAGATCAGCTGGGACTCGAGAGGCGGAGAATTGATGGGGTGGGGCCAGTCAGAGGTGGTATTTGCTGGTTCTCCAAACTACTCAAAAGTTCCCCTACCGGTTCCCCAGAACTGGTCAGAACCTGTTGAATACCACCTCTGATGCACACCTAGTAGAAAGTATCTCAGGGAGAAGTTGCGATTTTATCAGTCAAAAATGTCTATGCAGTTTATTTCCAGATAAGCCAATAGAAACCTGAAACATCTCTCTCAGCCCAACCCACCTCACAGGGTGGTTGTTATGGGGAAAATAGGAGGAGGAAGGCACATTAGGTATGTTTGTTGCCTTGAATTATTTATAAAAATAATGAAAGCGGGATTAAAATGCAATAAATAAATAAAATTAGCGTCTAGACCAAAATGTAGAAGAGAAAGTAAGATGGCAAGTAGATACTGAAAGCAATAGTCTAAGAAGCCTTCCTTGACAATAAGCATCATCTTGTGGTGAGAAAGAGTAGAAAGAATTTGGAGACATCTAAATACTCGGATTACTGCCTCGATTAGAGATACCCTCGACTTTCAACAGCTCATCTAGCGACTCTTCAAAGTAACAGCACTAAAAAAAATGGCTTATCAATGTTTTTCACACTTGCAACCATTTCAGTATCCCCATGGTCACATGATCAAAGTTCAGATTTCAATTTCAATTTCAATTTTATTCAATTTATATACTGCTCCTATCTCCATCCAAATGGACTCAGGGCAGTGCACAGGAAATTAAAAAATAACACCAACAAACAACAATAAATACAATGACAGTCGTTAAAAAATAATTAAATTAAGTGACCTGTGCTAATTGGCAGCTGATTCATGTTTAGGACGGTTGAAGCATACAGGTACTTTTTGCGACCTTCTGACAAGCAAAGTCAATGGGGAAGCCAGATTCCCTTAATAACTGTGTTATTAACTTAACTGTTGCAGTCATCATTTAACAACTACTAACTTAACAGTTGCAGTCATCACTTAACAACTGTCTTGTTTACCAACTTAAAATTTTTTGGGCTCCAAAAAATGTTTGCAAGTCAAGAACTACCTGTATTAAGTTTTAGAAAATCAAGAAGCTAGCAGGATTGAGGTGAGCATTTTCTCGTCTCACAGCATAGTCGGGTCAACCCAGGAATTTCAGCACCTTTGATTTTCATATGTGTATTGTTTCTCTGCTCCTTTTGCATTTAACTTACTAATTTAAAAGATGCCTATTGCTTTGAGAAATGTTCCCTTATTTCAGCACATGAGGTCTTGATAACTCAAGAATGGAAATCTTTCAGTTTGTAGCCTGACACTATTTTCAATAAGGTTTGGCCCAATTACTTATTTAATAATGTTCTAACTTCTGCTTTGGATGAAAAGGGTAGGGGGAAACCTGTTCTGGGTCTAGACCAGTGGTAGTCAACCTGGTCCCTACTAGTGGGCATTCCAGCTTTCATGGTGGGTGGTAGGGGTTTTGTCTGATACTGAAGCACTTTCCTTTTTAAAAAAAATTAATTGATTTCTCTACTTTATAAATCACCATTACTGTGGAACCAGTGGGCAGTCAGAAAATTTTACTACTAACGGAGATACAAAAGTGGGCAGTAGATATAAAAAGGTTGACTACCCCTGGTGTAGACAAAAGATGGGCCTGGCGAACTTGACCTATTTTCCAAGCTCTGGTTCAGACTGAAATTAGAATGTGAGGTTGTTATACCATATTTATTGTGCTCCATTGCAGAATGATGTTCCTTTTTCTCCCTAGAACAGTGATACAATACAATACAAAACAATAGCAGAGTTGGAAGGGACCTTGGAGGTCTTGTCCAACCCCCTGCCTAGGCAGGAAGCCCTATATCGTTTCAGACAAATGGCTATCCAACATCTTCTTAAAGACTTGCAGTGTTGGGGCGTTCACAACTTCTGGAGGCAACTTCTGTTCCACTGATTAATTGTTCTAACTGTCAGGAAATTTCTCCTCAGTTCTAAGTTGCTTCTCTCCTTGATTAGTTTCCACCCATTGCTTCCTTGTTCTGCCCTCAGGTGCTTTGGAGAATAGTTTGACTCCCTCTTCTTTGTGGCAGCCCCTGAGATATTGGAACACTGCTATCATGTCTCCCCTAGTCCTTCTTTACCTTTTCTGGACTGAGTGCCAAAAGTACGTGCGAATGTGCATGTGTGTGCACCTGAACCTCCAAAATGCAATTCGCCGTCTCCACGCATGCACCCCCACACATGTGCATGCAGCCCTTTGCAAGTGCCCCATCCTCCATGCATGCATGTGCACCCTGCACGCAGGTCCCCACACATGTGAGGCGAGACCCGAAGACCACCTGGCTGGCGTGAGGCACATGTGCATGTGCAGATCTGAACTGGAACGACAGCTCGCGTGCCCAGAGAGGGCGCTGTGTGCCACCTCTGGCACGCATGCCATAGTTTAGCTATCACTGCCTTAGAAGCTCTTCCTGATTATTTCAACTCTTATAATGCTCAGCCCAATGAAAGCCAAAAAGCCCCAACATTGTGCAAGCCTTTGATCACTCTTAATTGTTTCAAATGTTCCCTATGTTTAAGGGGAAAAGAGAGAAAAACCATAGAGGAGCCCCAGTATACAAAGAACTTCACTTCAGTTGGACTCAAAAACTGAGATAGAAGGAAAGCAAATTGAACAGACAGTTTGGGGGGGAAATATTAAAAGCAATTTGCAATAGCATTATTGTCTCTGTCAACGCAACTGAGCTGGGCTGCCGTTGGGACACTTGCATAAATCATATTGATTTCCATCTGAAATAACTCTGATAAAACTGAAACCTTTTGCCGAAAAGAACTAATTCGATCCACAAATTACTACTGTATACTGAAGTTAATGGTGAGAAAAATTAGGTCATCTAGGCGGAAAATCAGCAACAAGCCACCCACTCCTATGAATACTTCTGGCTGTAAAAAGAAGGGAAGGGAAGAGAAGGGAAGAAGGAAGGAAGGCAGGAAGGAAGGAAGGGGGAGAGGAGAGAGGATATTGTTGAATATGCCGTATTTTTTGGAGTAGAAGACACTCTGAAGTATAAGATGTTTTGGGGAGGAAAACAAGGGGGGGGAGTCTGCTTCTGCCTCCCAGCAATTTGCCTCCTTGCAACAAACATCAAAAAGTACACACAATATGCACTGTTTGTAGTGTTACATTTCAGACTATACTCTCACAGATGCTGTTAAAATTGATATGCTTTCTGGAAGTATAGTTATTCTCTGCTATTTAAAAGAAGATACAATAGCACTAGGCCTCTTCAGATCAAGCATTTATTTTAAAATGCTTCATTTTGTTAAGTTGTCTAGGACAATAATAAAGTAGTCTTTAAAAAATAAGTCTAATAATTTGAAATTTCTATAGGCATTTATAGTTATTGACTTACCTTCTTGCAGCAAACAGCCTGAGGCATTTATAGTTATTGACTTACCTTCTTGCAGCAAACAGCCTGATTAGCACAAGAAAAAAAAAACTGCTTCTGCCTCCCAGCAATTTGCCTTGTGGAGCAAACAGCAAGTTTCACTTTCAGTTTAAGCCTCCCGATCATCAGCTGTTTCAGGCTGCACGGATTGCCTATTGCAGCTGCAAGGAGGTAAGTTGCTGGGAGGCAGAGGCCAAAGAGTGGGGGCTGGTGGGTGCATGGGGCTACATTCAGTGTATAAGATGCACCCAAATTTTCACCCTCTTTTAGGAGAGAAAAAGGTGCATCTTGGTACTCTATGCTGGGATGAAATGCTTTGCCTACAATGCTTGGCACCTTCTTGGAATTTCAGCAACTCATGCTGATTTTTTATCCAAGCAAATAACATATGTTAGAATTCATACTTTATTTTTCTATATGATAGAAGAGTTTTTGCTGTTGATTTAGCTTCCCATTCTACACTTACAGGCGTTGAGTGTACTGGTTTATAATGAGATGCTGAGATTTCTATTCGTGGTTATGATTCATGATTCTAAGTCATTTGTTATATAAATTTATACAGTAAGCTGTATTGTGGAATATTCCATTCCAGATCCAGGTCCACAATTCTCAAATTCAAGGAAGAAGTAGAAACTTTCAAGCCTCTTTTCTGGGTATCAATTAATCTTCGTGGAGCATTGCAGACTAAAAGAAGTTTTTCTTCTCTAATTATCTTTCTTTCTTTGCCAAACTAAACAAAGCAAGTGTCTATGGATTAGTACAGGATTAATAGAGATATGCTACTTCCATTTCAGCGTAACACTTCCCTCAAACTTTTATGAGTGCAGTTTCATTTCTACAAGGAAAGCAGATAGGAGAAGCCTTTGCCTTGTGGTCCTGGAGGCAAGGATTACACATCCGCCCATGCATAGGACCTTCTGTGCATGTGAAAGCATCAAAAATGGGACATGATCATGTCTGGGTGGGTGGGCGGAGCCTCCCACTGCCACCGCTACCAGTTCGCTCAAACCAGATAGAACCGGCTGAATTGCTCCACTCTTGTAAGTCAAGGGTTACCGTATCTTTATTTTGTTTCTGGGATGCTGTTGAAATTGGCTAGGTTTTAGGTTTCCATTTTTTTCCAATGTTTACAGTGTATGTTTTACAGATACAAGTAATTCAGTTCAGAATTACAGCCATAAGTCAATGGAGTCATAATTTGCAAGGTGAACATCAGTCTTGCAAGTCTTAAAGTACCCCTCCCTTCCCTTTCTTTCACTCCCTTGAAATCTAGAGAGGAGCCGTTCTTTCATCATCCCTCCTCTTTTGAACTCAAATCTCATTTATTAGACTGTTGTCTAGTCTGTGGCTCTTGTTACTGTCTCTCAAGATCTTTCTCACTTACCTATTAGCGGCAATTGCCACGTATCTTCTCTTTTCTTCAGCGTTACAGGCTGAACACCAAGGGGCCAGGGGTAAAATTCAGCAGGTTCTGACAGGTTCTGGAGAACCAGCAGCGGAAATTTTGAGTAGTTCCGAGAACCAGCAAATATCACCTCTGCCTGGCCCCAGAGTGGGGTGAGAATGGAGATTTAGCAATATCCTTCCCCCAGGATTGGAGAGGAAATGGGGATTTTGCAGTATTCTTCCCCTGGAGTGAGAAGGGAATGAGGATTTTTCAGTATCCTTCCCTTGCCACGCCCACCAAGCCAAAGAACCATTAGCAAAAAAAAAATTGAAATTCACCACTGCAAGGGGCACATTAAATACCTCAAGGGAGCATCTAAGACAGTGAGGGGAATTTAAAACCATGAGATGCCACTTGGGCTTAAGGGGATGGGTGTTGTAGTCTAGCATATGTAAAAAGCACCAGGTTGGGGAAAGCTACCAGATGGTATAATTAGGTAAAGCAATTTATTGTGTAAACATGGAAATTAGCAGTGTTGTCTAGCAGACTTTTCTTAAGTATATTAATAATGTTGCAAACATATGCACATTATTGTTTGCATATGCAACTCAGCAGGAGAATAAATGTGAAAGAATAATCAGTTTCAAAGTGGCATATGAACAATTTATCTTCTTCTATAGTTTCATCTAGTCATTAGGATTGAAACCCATAACCCCAAATCCTCTGGATAAATGTAAAAACTTGAAGCACTGCAACTTACGGTGAAAGCATAACTCTAGACTTGCTGAATTGAAATCGACAATTTTCCAGCATCCTCTCTACTATATACACACCCAAAGAGATTGAGAAACATGTTGAAGCATTTGGGGACAGAATTATAATGGATAAGTATTGTTGATGAGGTATCCCAAAAAAAAATTTTTTTTTAAAGACTCCTTTAAGCTACTTATGGAATGATGAAATTACAAGGAATAATAAGCTAAAAAGTAGTGTGATTCACAGCTGTTCCAGTATCTACCTTGAAGTGGTAAAGGAGCTTGCACATCCCAATAACACTAAGTTGTTGGGAATGTAGAGTCCCAGAGGTTTCATCCATGTTAGGCAGGTCATAGATGAGTGATAAGATTAAATAAGATTCAGTAGAAAGTGGCAGCTTATTTCCTAAAAGTGTTTCCATGGCAAAGTACTGCCAAGAATGTTGACAAGGATGGGTGAGACTGTAACCAATAAGCTACCGAGAAACTGTACAAAACCTGTAATTCTTCACATATGGTTGAAGAAAGGAACATCCAGCTGTTGTATGAAAGTTATTGATACGTGGAATTGTCATGCAAAGGCAAACCTGGTGTCATCAGAGCAGAAATTTCAAGATTTAAGATTGATGTTCTAGAAATTAAAGAATTCTAACCGGCAAGATTAGGTCAATTTGCATCAAAGGAACATCAGATCTTGTACCTAAGACAGAAAATCTAAGAAGAAATGGCAAACATCTCATTACAAACAAGAGTGACAAAGTCGTGCTTGAGTATCAAATGATCAGACTCCACTTGAATCCAAGGCAAGGTGAATCACTATTACAACGATTCAAGCCCGTGCTTGAAATAATCTGAAGTTGAACTGTAGTGATGCTTATTTGGAATATCTTGTCAACACAATAATAAAAACGACACACAAACTGTTGGCAATTGAATGCTGAAATCAAAAGGAAAGTAGCATTTGAAATAACAGAAAAATGGCCTTGTTGTTTCAAACAAAGCAGGAGACACAATAATAGGAAGAAAATTCAGTGCATTCAGTTTATAGAAAATACTTTCTTCAAGGACGAAGCATATAAAAATATTATTTTGCAAAAAGCAAAAGTGAAATATCAGTGTTTGCTGATATGTTAAAAGCAAAAGATAAGTGATAAGAGAAAATTGCCCAACTTAATGCCGAGTTCCAAAGAAGAGCATGAAGAGAGGAGTTACATTTAAATCATTTAAAACACCTTGGAGAGCTTTTTATATTTTCCTGTGCACCGCCCCGAGTCCCTTCGGGGAGAGGGGGCGGGTAATAAGTCGAATAAATGAAAAATAAATGAAATGAGTGCGAAAGAATTTAATTCAGGAAGATCACAAAAAACAACAAAAACTACTGTATGCAAATATAGGCACAATAAAAAATAAGAGGATGCTAAGATCTCCTGGAAGAAAAATAATAATATAAAGACAGCATAATTATGCAGAAAAACTGCAAAAATATCTCAAAACGAATGATATGTACAGTATGAGGGTTTAATCATTGAACTAAAGCCAGACAATCTGGAAAATGGAGTTAAATGAGCCATAAGCAATACTGCAAAGAACAAACCTGCGGTAATTGATGAAATAGCAACAAAACCGTTTGAGATGCTGCAGTTAAAGCACCACTTACAATTTGTAAACAAGTATGGGAAAAACAACAGTAGCTAAGGACTTGAAAATATCAATGTATATTTCAATATTAAAAAAAAAAAAGACAACAATAAACTTACTGGACTATTTCACTTATCTCTCATGTGAATTCTCAAAATTTTGCAGTCTTCAAAAGTAACATGGAACAGGAACTGCTATATTTCAAGATGGATTTAGAAAAATAGAATAGAATGGAACCCGTTGACCAAGGAATCTAATCAGAGGCGGGTTTCTGCCAGTTTGCCCTGGCGAACTAGTAGTGGTGGTGGGGGATCCACCCACCCACCTGGATGCTTCTGTGCATGAGCAGAAGCTTCTGCACATGCGCAGAAGTGTCACGCGAGCACACACGAGCAAAACAGTAGTAAAATAAATTGAAACCTACCACTGAATCTAATGTTTCGATTGAAAGTCTTGAAGGAGCAGATGTGCCAATGCCATAAAACGTTCTTCAGGAAACACCCAAAGTCACCGAGATGACACCCAATGTCCTTGGAGAATCTCCAATGGCAGGGGATGGATAGTTCTGTACTTCTTCATGTGATCTAGACTAGAGTGTGCCAGCTTGTCTGGGTGGAGTGTGCCAGGGCTTCTGGGTGGAGAAGTGGACAATGTAGCAAACATATAAATATGAGTGTCAACGTGTGTGCAGGGCTCTTCCTTGTTAAGGGGGGCCTGTCTTTATTCAGCTGAATAAACATGTAAAGCTTATCGAGATAAATATCTGGACTCTGCCTTTCTTTATACCAAGTCACACCTGAAACCGGCAAAACAAACCTGACAGCACAGTGCTAACATCTAGCGGATTCAGATAGTCCTCAGGTTACAAGAGCAATTGGAACCAGATTTCTACATAGATCACAACAAATTATGAATAGCTCTTGCAGTATTGATACCTATGGTGGACCAATCATCAGCCTGTTATAGAATGTGTGTGATGACCAGGGAGCAACTGTTAGTAGGCTGGCTGAAGAATGAGGTGGCTGGATGGAGCCACTGAAGCATTAGGCATGAGCTTAACATCCAGAAGATGTTAGAGCAGGGGTCCCCAACCTTTGCAACTTTAAGTCTGAAGGACTTCAGCTCCCAGAATTCTCCAGCCAGCAAAGCTTCAGACTTAAAGTTGCAAAGGTTGGGGACCCCTGTGTTAGAGGACAGGAAAGCCTGGAGGAACTTTTTTCATGGGGTCGTGATGGGTCGGACATAACTTCGCAACTAACAACAACTGTTAGAAAGCGACAGGGTGCCAATAAACGATTCAAAATTGAGTAAGAAGGATTGCAAGGTTGTGCACTGTTGTACGCTGTGAAATCTGGACCCCCAGAAAGACTGAAGAGTGAACTACGTAGAGAGTTGAACTGTAATGCTGGAGCAAATGTTGAGACTGCAAGAAAAATTCAGTACCAAATGAAGTAAAAAGAGGCCACATGCTGGGAGCATTAATAACATAGCTTAAGACATTTTCAACACATAATGAGCAGACAAGGGTCATTGGACGCCCCCCTGACGCTTGGGAAAACAAAGCAATTGAAAAAGAAATCAACAAAAGACCAGATGGGCAGATACTGTCACTGATGGCACGAGATGATAAATAGCCAAAGGAGCAGTTATGGGCTGAGAATTTTGGCCAGATAATGCCAGTGGGTTATGAATAGTTGGCAACAAGTGAAGAGCAACAAAGCTCCAGTTCATTAACCCTTAAAAGCGCCAAACAAAACTACAATGTATATATGCAGCATTCAGAGATCTACAGTTGTGTTCAAAATTATTCAACCCCCACTGAAATTGAGTGTTTTGGCCAGTTTGACATTGATTTTGATCATTCAGTCATCTTGCTTACATTTAAATCAAAGAGGCACTTGTAGGTCAGACAAATATAACATAACATTTATAATGAAATAACCACAAATGTCTTTTCTGTGCTCACATCATTATCAGTTTTATTCAACCCCCAAGTGACATTCAATCTTAGTACTTAGTACAACATCCTTTTACAGTTATAACAGCTTTTAAACGTGAAGCACAACTTGTGGGATAGTGTTCTGTGGACTGATGAAACAAAATTAGAACTGTTTGGGCCCATGGATCAACGCTATGTTTGGAGGAGGAAGAACAAGGCCTATGAAGAAAAGTACACCTTGCCTACTGTGAAGCATGGCGGAGGGTCAATCATGCTTTGGGGCTGTTTTGCTTCTGCAGGTACAGGGAAGCTTCAGCGTGTGCAAGGTACCATGAATTCTCTTCAGTACCAGGAGATATTGGATGAAAATGTGATGCAGTCCGTCACACACCTGAGGCTTGGGAGACGTTGGACCTTTCAACAGGACAATGATCCCAAGCATACCTCCAAGTCCACTAGAGCATGGTTGCAGAGTAAAGGCTGGAACATTTTGGAGTGGCCATCGCAGTCACCAGACTTAAATCCGATTGAGAACCTCTGGTGGGACTTAAAGAAAGCAGTTGCAGTGCGCAAGCCTAAGAATGTGACTGAACTGGAGGCTTTTGCCCATGAAGAATGGGCGAAGATACCCGTAGATCGCTGCAAGACACTTGTGTCAAGCTATGCTTCACGTTTAAAAGCTGTTATAACTGTAAAAGGATGTTGTACTAAGTACTAAGATTGAATGTCACTTGGGGGTTGAATAAAACTGATAATGATGTGAGCACAGAAAAGACATTTGTGGTTATTTCATTATAAATGTTATGTTATATTTGTCTGACCTACAAGTGCCTCTTTGATTTAAATGTAAACAAGATGACTGAATGATCAAAATCAATGTCAAACTGGCCAAAACACTCAATTTCAGTTGGGGTTGAATAATTTTGAACACAACTGTATTCTATTCCTCTGTTTGATTACGGGCCATTTAGTTTCTCCGATCCAAAGAGAATTAATTTTTATAACTATTATTTAATTTTTTTTTAATTCATGCAACAATGTCACCCCATTTCAAGTTTGTGCTAGAATTCGATATCTGGAATCCTCTACTCAGAAAGAATGTTAGACCTTATCTCTCAGTGCCCATTTGGGGATAGAGATTACACGCTCTAGTTAGTGTTATCATCTATTCTAAGGTTAAGCAATCTGTTGCTTTCCTTTTTTTTAAAAAAAAAATCCCTTTTGGGCCAGTTCTCACAGTCCCTGGCTCCTGGCTTAAACTGATGGGAATAAGACAGAGGTGGTATTCAGTCAGTTCTGACAGGGTCTGGAGAACAAGGAGTGGAAATTTTGGGTAGTGCGGAGAACCGGCAAATAGGCTGGCCCCGCCCCTGCTGCCTCCCAGGTGATCTTTCTTTTGTTGCCGTGAACAGGAGAACGGAGCTGGAAAGCAGGTTAGTGGGTGGGGAGGGAATGGGGATTTTGCAGTATCCTTTTCCTGCCACACCCACAAAGCCACACCCATAGAACCCGTAGTAAAAAGTTTTGAATCCCACCACTGGATAAGACTTCAAAAGACAGAGAAGTCATCAAGCTAACTGGCAGTTTGAAAGGAATTGATGATGATGATAAGATTTTATAGAAAGCTAGTTTGGTGCAGTGTTTAAGGCAGCAGGTTAGAAATCGGGAGACCATGCGTTCTAGTCCTATCTTACACACAAAGTCCGCTGGGTGACCTTGGGCCAGTCACTTGCTCTCAACCCAAGGAAGGAAACAAACTTGCTAACAAAATGTGTCCAAGCAGTCTCCAGGAATTGGAGATGATTGAATCGATGAAAAAAAGAGTGACTTTAGAGATAAAAGCCTCTTACTCCGACAACACGTGAAGGAAAACAGAGTTGGACATTTCTGACTTTTATTGAATTGCAAGGATATGAGACAAACAGTAGATAGGGAAGAAAAGAGTTCTTGTCCTTATGTAGGGACATGATTCACCTCCCTTTAAAATCTCCAAGTAATGTACTCATGCTGTACCTAATAACACAGCTTTCCAATTCAGGTTGGGCTCTAAACCAGTGGTGGGCAAACTCATTAGTCAAAAGAGCCAAATATCAACAATACCACGATTGAAATTTCTTTTGAGAGCCAGAAGGTGTGGCCTGTTTTGTGGGAGTAGCTCAGCGGTCATGTGACCGGGTGGGCATGGCCAACTTGGAAAATGTGGTGAAACTCACTTAACAACGGTCTTGCTTAGCAACCAAAATTTTGGGCTCAATTGTGGTGATAAGTTCTCTCATCCCTCTCCCACTTTCTTTTTTTTCTTTTTTTCTTCCCTTCTTTCTCTTTTTCTCTCTTTCTGTTTCTCTCTGTCTCTCTGAGTCTGTCTGTCTGTCTCTCTGTGGCTCTTTATCTCTCTCCCTCCCTCCCTCTCTGTCTCTTTCTGTCATTCTCTGTGTCTGTCTCTCTGTCTCTCTCTGTCTCTCTCTCCTCCCTCCCTCTCTATCTCTGTGTCTCTCTCCCCTCCCTTCTTCTCTGTGTCTGTCTGTCATTCTCTCTGTGTCTGTCTGTCTCTCTCTGTGGCTCTTTGTCTCCCTCCCTCCCTCCCTGTCTCTCTCTGTTTCTTCCTCCCTCCTTCCCCTCTGTCTCTCTCTCTTTGTATCTGTCAGACTCTGATTCCCTCCATCCGTCTCTCTCTCTCGCTCTGTGTCTCTCTCTGTCTGTCTGTCACTGTCTCTGTCCACAAAATACTGCGTCTCCCCGGATGCCGTCTGGAACCATCAGAAGCCGCGCAGACTTGCCGCTTTCCCAAACCGTGGAAAAGATAGGCGCGTGCACGTCCCGCGCAATTACAGCGCAAGTTTCCACCGCTACGAAGTCTCCAAGACTATAATTGGGCGGGGCATGCGTGGCTCCAGACTCTTAACCTGCACTTTTTTAGAACACACATTCCATTTTTTTGAACAGAGTATCCTTGGTGTAGATTTTATAATATGGATACACTACCTATTGGTTTAGAGCAGTGGTCGGCAAACCGTGGCTCACGAGCCGCATGCGGCTCTTTGGCCCCTTGAATGTGGCTCTTCAGTCTCTCTCTGATTCCCTCCCTTCCTCCCTCTGTCTCTCTGTCTCTTTCTCTCTCTCTGTGCCTCTCTCTCTCTGTCTGTCACTGTCTCTGTCCACAGAATACCACATGAAGCAGTGGTGAGCAGTGGTCCCCTTCGCGTTCCTCGTCTTCCCTGATGACGTCTGGGGTGATCAGTGGCCGTGCAGAAACTCGCCACTTTTCCACACCGTGGAAAAGATAGGCGCGTGCATGTCCCGCGGAATTACAGTGGAACTTCCCACCGCTACGAAGTCTCCGAAACTGTAATTGGGCGGGGCATGCGTGCGCCTATCTTTTCCACAGCGTGGAAAAGAAGCAAGTCTCTGCGCAGCTGCTGATGGTTCCAGACGGCATCCGGGAAGATGAGGAACGTGAAGGGGGTCCCCCCCCCGCAGATGGCCTCGCCGTCACCACAGAGCCCACCGCTCCTCCACGCAGTATTTTGTGGACAGAGAGAGGCACACAGAGAGAGAGAGACGGAGGGAGGGAATCAGAGTCTGACAGACACACAGAGGGGACAGAGACAGAGGGGAAGGAGGGAACCATCCGCAGCCGCGCAGAGACTTGCCGCTTTTCCATGCCGTGGAAAAGATAGGCGCGCGCATGCCCCACCCAATTACAGTCTTGGAGACTTCGTAGCGGTGGGAAGTTCCACTGTAATTCCGCGGGACGTGCACGCGCCTATCTTTTCCACGGTGTGGAAAAGTGGCAAGTTTCTGCACGGCCACTGATCACCCCAGACGTCATCAGGGAAGACGAGGAACGCGAGGGGGACCTCGCGGATGGCCTCGCCGGCAGCGCAGACTGGTATTCTGACTGGTATTCAGACTGGCTTCACGTGGTATTCTGTGGACAGAGACAGTGACAGACAGAGAGAGAGAGGCACAGAGAGAGAGAAAGAGACAGAGAGACAGAGGGAGGAAGGGAGGGAATCAGAGAGAGACTGAAGAGCCACATTCAAGGGGCCAAAGAGCCGCATGCGGCTCGTGAGCCATGGTTTGCCGACCACTGCTCTAAACCAATAGGTAGTGTATCCATATTATAAAATCTACACCAAAGATATTCTGTTCAAAAAAATGGAATGTGTGTTCTAAAAAAGTGCAGGTTAAGAGTTCAGAAATTTTCCTGTACTTTAAGAGAACAAAAATCTGGAAAGGATATGTTCTACGAAATCTTAACAGAGGAGCTTTAATTACACATGGAACAGAAAATAAGGAAGAGAAATCTGTTAGTATAATTCCGTATTTATAGCCACACTGATCTTGTAAAATCGTATTGTAGAAAGTTAGCACCCACCCCTCTCCAAGAAGAATGAAATATTTTGGGAAATATTAAAAAAGACAGAATATTATATTTCCCTAAAGGAGAAACATGCTCTTGGAAAGCAACCCCCACCTTTCTTAAAAGCCCCAGCAGGACTGGGCCAGCCTATCTACAAGACAAAAGACCTTCAGCTCCAGAGTGATGGGATTAAGCCACGACCCCCTCAGGACATAATAGGATTAGCCATCTACCATCTAGCAGCAGAGATTACCACATGGCACAACAAGCCCCTTCAATGCATCACCCAGCAAGCTTCAACCAAGTCTGGGACTCAGCCTGCAAAGTTAGCAGTGATCCCTACAACAACCAATAGAATACATTTCTTGTACAGGAACAGGAAGCTCAAGGGCAAAGCCAAAGAGAGGCTATAAATAACCCTCACTCTCCACTACATGTGGTCAGCTGCCTAGGACCTCAAACCCATGTGGTCCTGTCCCTCAATAAACCATCTTTCCAATCAACCTCCATGTCTTTCTCTCTACTTGGAACTGAACCAGATGGATATTTCTTCCAACAATTTGCTGCATGTGGGCAGTTGTTTCTGCTATGTTGTGTGACCATTCAGCTCTTTAATCACCCCCTCATCCATTTAATTGGACACCACCCTCTGAAGTATGAACTAATTGAAATGGTACTGAAATAGCAATACTGAAATTACCCAGGTAAGAAGCACCCTATATTCTTTACAAAACTTTACTTACTTTACTTTACTTTTATTAAATTTGTATACCGCCCTTCTCCCTTGCGGGACTCAGGGCGGTGAACAGGCATAATAAAACAGTAAAACATCCGATACAAAAATACATTAAAATACATTAAAACTAATTAAATTTAAGGGCCCGTTCTAAAAACCAGATAACCATATAAAAACAGTTAATAAAATCAACTAAAATCAATTAAAAAATTACAATCAATTAAAAGAAAACTACACCAGGCCGGCCGCACAAAATAGGTGCCTTTTCAGGGCCCGACGGAAGAGGTGCAGGTCGGTGATCGTACGAAGGTCGGGGGGCAGATCGTTCCAGAGGGCAGGGGCTGCCACAGAGAAGGCTCTCCCCCTGGGGGTCGCCAGCCGACATTGTTTGGCCAACAGTACCCTGAGGAGGCCCGCTCTGTGGGAGCGGACTGGTCGGTGGGAGGTATTCGGTAGCAGGATGCGGTCCTGCAAGTAACCAGGCCCCATGCCATGGAGCGCTTTAAAGGTGGTTACCAACACCTTGAAGCGCACCCGGAAAGCCACAGGCAGCCAGTGCAGCTCGTGCAGGAGAGGTGTCACGTGGGAGCATCTTGAGGCTCCCAGAATCCCCCGCGCGGCCGCATTCTGCACCAACTGGAGCCTCCGGGTGCACCTCAAGGGGAGCCCCATGTAGAGAGCGTTGCAATAGTCCAGGCAGGAAAACATGACATATTACAGGTAGTCTAATGCCATGCAGCCATTTTGGACACTGCAAACCCTGTAATCCATGCTGGCGGTGGGAGGGCTTATAGAAACTAAAATCCAAACATAAAGTTCTGAATATTATTAATATTTATAATTATTAAAGAGTTAAGAATGTATGAAAATAAAGGCACAGGGTTGGCTAAGGTTTCACAAACCAGACTCCAAAAGTAGCTACTGATTGCTTTCTATGAGAGTTGTAATCTAGCCTGTGGTTGGAGATGGTTGAGCTAAAAATCACCAACCAACATGGAAGTATTTAAAGGTATGCAAAGCCTTTGTAGAAGAACAGAGTGTAAAGCTTCGTGAAAGACTATCTAACTGAATACTGCAGTTAATCGTTTCTTTAAAATATTACAGTCAGCCTTCTGGTCTCTTTTACTGGTTCCACTTCTACGCACCATGGTTTGATTCATTTGCTATGGTTACATGATATGTTCACCCGTGGCTTTTTCCTTTTTTTTTTTTTTAAAGTCTGTGGTTGCCACACAAAAAAGAGAGAAAGAAGAGATAAAATGTATACGTGTATACCCTAATTTTAACTTGTTTTTATTTAAGCCAGTGTATCTAAGTTGCATTCAATTGATTTTTTTTGGGGGGGGGGGGTCCTGCCCCATGTGCTCAACTAAAACTGAACTGAGTTTACACAATATGTGGTGTAGTTGCATAATAGGTAACATGTATAATACAGGGCCTGAAGACAAATACTCTAATATGCTTTTTTTCAACTACAAGTATCGTATTTTTTGGAGTATAAGACGCACCTTTTTTCCTCTAAAAAGAGGCTGAAAATCTCTGTGTGTCTTATACATAGAATACAGCATTTTTTGCCTCCTGGAACCCCACCCCCTTCACCAAACTGGCTGTGCCTAGCCTTAGAGAGGCTTTCAGAGAGCTCCTGGGGGCTGGGGAGGGCAGAAATTAGCCTAAAATGGGCAATTTCCCCGCCCCAGCCCCCAGCAGCACTTTATAAGCCTCCATAGGGCTATGCATGCTTTTTATTTGAAAAAAAGGGCCCCATTTTCACGGACCTTTGGGGGAGGTTTGCAGAGTGCAAAGGCTTCCCCCCCTCTTTTTGGAAGGCTCGTTAACTGTTTCTGTGCCAGCAGAAACAAAGTCTTAAGGTTTTCCAGCGATTTCCTTCTCCAGGACATGAATAAATACACCTGGAAACATCAACCTACCTACTTTCTCTCTCTCTCTCCCCCTCCCCACCTATTGTATTTCTCTCTCTCTATTTCTTTCTCTCTATTCCTTTATCTACCTACACACACTCTCTCTTCCTACCTACCTACTGTATTTCTCTCTCTCTCTATTTCTCTCTCTCTATTCCTTTATCTACCTACCTACTCTCTCTCTCTCTACCTACCTACTGTATTTCTATTTCTTTCTCTCCCTCTCTATCCCTCTATCTACCTACCTACTTTTTTTTTGTAATTTGCCTCTTCAAAACCTTGGGGCATCTTATAATCCGGTGCATCTTATACTCTGAATAATATGGTAGTCCTTGATACACAACCACAATTAGGTCCAGAACAGGGGTGGGCTTGAAAATTTTCAACAATGGGTTCTCTCCCCAATTGCGGGCTGGGCGTGGCCATAGTGGGCGTGGCCTAGTCGGCCTTCTGTACCACAGTGGGGGGGGAGCGTTTTCTCCTTCTCCAGGCTCCGGAGGTTTTCCTTGAGCCTCTGGGAGGGTGAAAACAGGCTCCAGAGACCTTCCACGAGGCCTGTTTTTCCCCCTCCCCAAGCCTCCATATGAACCCTGCACTTACCTCGCATTCAAAATGGACCGTGTGGAGACTCCTAAGAGGGACAGGGAGGGGTGGACAGGGCCAGCCTCGGGTGGGATTTGGAAGTTCTCCGAACCGGCCATAACGTTAGCTATAGATTCTCCCGAACCCATAGCAGTCCACCCCAGTCCAACATTTTCATTGCTAAGCAGGGCAGTTGTCAAGTTCATCACTATACTACCTTTTTTTTGCCACGATTGTTAAATGAATCAACAGTTAAGGGGATCATAAGCAGGAACAGCTTTCCCCATTGATTTTGCTTCTCAGAAGCTGGCTGCAAACGTCACAAATGACAATCACGTAACCCCGGGAGGCTGTAACTGCCGTAAAGACATGCCAGTTGCCAAGCACCTGCATTTTTGATCATGTCACTGTGGGGATGCTACGATGGATGTACATGCGAGGAGTGATTGTGAGTTGCTTTTTTCAGTGCCATGGTAATTTTGAATGATCATTCCACACCAGTGGTGGGTTTCAAAATTTTTTAGAATCTCTTCTGTAGGTGTGGCCTGCTTTGTGGGAGTGGCTTGCCGGCCATGTGATTGGGTGCAGTTGGCTTGCCAGCCATGTGACCGGGTGGGAGTGGCTTGGCAGTCATGTGACTGGGTGGGCATGGCCAACTAGGAAAATGTGGGAAAACTCACTTAACAACACTCTTGCTTAGCAACCAAAATGTTGGCTCAGAAACTCTGGCATTTGAAGCATGCAAGTCTCAAAGCTGCCAAGTTACAAGACCCTTGCACCCCTAACCCTTTAGAAAAAAGTACCCCAGGGTGTTCAAACTTGATAGCTTTAAGACTTGTGGACTTCCACTCCCAGAATTCCTCCTCCAGTCATGTTGGCTCAGGAACTCTGGCATTGAAGCACGCAAGTCTTAAAGCTGCCAAGTTACAAGATCCTTGCACCCCTAACCCTTTAGGGAAAAAACCCCAGGGGTATTCAAACTTGACAGCTTTAAGACTTGTGGACTTCAACTCCCAGAATTCCTCCTCTCGCTCTTCATCTTGATGATGTGCGGACGGGTGGGGGGAGGGAGCTGGAACCGGTTTTAAACGGCACTGTAGATTTGTGGAACCTCTTCCACAGAAGAGGTTAGAACTGGCAGGAACCCACCCCTGCTACACACAGTGGTGGGATTCAGCCAGTTCACACCACTTCAGGAGAACCGGTTGTTAACTTTCTCAGCAGTTTGGTGAACTGGTTGTTGGAAGAAATCATGAGGGCAGAGAACCGGTTGTTAAATTATTTGAATCCCACCACTGACTACACGACTGATTGCAAGTCAAGACTGCCTGCATTCGCCCTTATTGTACTGAGAAACTGAAAACAAAGGGCTACCAGTTTCCATGTGAGAGGTCAAGGAATTTAGCTATAATATTTCCGGTGTTCTAACAAAAATAATAAATGCTTGCCACTGTACCCAAAGACTAGAAGATAACCACGCCCATAGCAGGTTTTTTTTTAAAGGATTCCAGAGAATTTTCCTCATTGGACTAAAACCAACAGGTCAGCAAGCTGAGGAGTCGAAGTCCCGGAATTTGTTATGTGAGTTTTGCTCCATTTTACCACATTTCTTGCCACAGTTGTTAAGCAAATCAGTGACGGTGTTATGTTAGTAACCCCGGTTGTTAAGTGAATCAGGCTTCCCCCTTGGCTTTGCTTGCCAGAAGGCCGCAAAAGGGGAATCACATGACCCCCAGGACAGTGCAGCCATCATGAATATGAACCAGTTGCCAAGCATCGGAATTTTGATAATCACATGACCATGGGGATGCTGCAGAGGTCGTAACTGTGAAAAATGCTCCTAAGTCATTTTATTCAGTACCGTTGTACCTTTGAGTGGTCATTAAATGAACTGTTGTAAGTCGAGGCCTACCTGTAATTGATCATGGGGAAGGATGCTTTTTTTTATTATTCCACACTCTGGAATTATCTTTGTGCTAGGGAAGAAAACAGAAGTGGATTCCTACCGGTTTGGCCCCGTTTGGTCGAACCGGTATTAACTTGGCAGCCTGGGTCACTGGAAGTGGAAGCGACCCAGGCCTGTCGCACCCCCAAACCGGTTCTCCTACGAGGCCGCCATCTTGATTTTCGCATGAGCAGAACAATTTTCATTGTATATATGTAATTTCCACCCCCCCTTTTTTTAACATTTTGCACGTGCACAGACCTTTTTAGGCGCAAATGTGCACGCATGCATAGTGCGCGTTTGGCATGTGCACGAGCAAAGTGAACAACCGCACACCATTTTTTTTCCGTGCCGAACCGGCAGTAATGCCAGCAGCAACCAACCCCTGGAAGAAAGCATATGTTGGATCTTGCCACAGCTCTTGTTAGAATGTGCTACATATATTAAATGCTATAATAAATAGAGAAGACTTCCTGAGAGATGGAAACAGAATTATTTGTTTCTATTGCAGTGCTGGTAATTGTGGAGCCTGTTTCCAATTTGTGTTACAGACAAAAAAAAAACACCAATCTGTTTTAAAAAAACCGAACAATTTTCTCACCCCTTCAATCATGCAGACATATTACCCTATTGCAAATATTAGCTTTCTTGCCTCGAAATGGATACAATCTTTAATCCGCTTTCAATTACAAAAACACAGATCGCCTGATCGTGAGTCAGCAAGGCAGCATCACGAATGCATTTAACACAGCTAGAAAGGAGGAAAGATTCCCCCACCACCAACCAGCCTGCTTATTATTACGGTGAAGTGTGCTGTGTAAAGCTGATGAAGCAGCTCAGAACAATATGCCTTTCGTAGCACGGCTGAAGTGTTAATTGTACAGCAAGCGACCCATTTTGGTGTAGATCGTCTACATAACACGATTCCCAGAGCTTCATGACAATAGAGGGGATAAAGGAAGCCATGTGCAATTGTTGGAACAAATGTTCTGAATGTCTCTTAGGCACCACACAGCCATGAAACCCAACACTGTTAGGAAGCTGAGCAGCTTGTAAAATGCACAGGCAACTATGCAACTTATTTATTTCATGCTCTGTCTTCAAAAGAATATACTTATTTATTTATTTATTTATTCAATTTATATCCCGCCCTTCTCCAACAGGACCCAGGGCAAGGAAAGCTCTTCCATGCCAATAGATAACACCAGAATTCAGTACGGTAGATGCTAGGAAACATACACACACTCTCTCTCACATATACACACCCCACACTCATATATCCTAAAACTCAGCTTGCAGATATATACAGGCTATCCTCAAATGATGACCACAATTGAGCCCAAAATTCCCGTTGCTAAGCAAGAGAGTTAAGTGATTTTACCCCATTTTACAACCTTTCTTGAATTATGAAAATTCAGCCCAAAATTCCCGTTGACATTTAAGACATTTAAGTGATTTTACCCCATTTTGCAACCTTTCTTGCCACCGTTGTTAAAACAAATCATTGCAGTTGTTAAGTTAGTAACATGGTTGTTAAGTGAATCTGGCTTCAGAATTTTGATCGAGTGCTATTATAAGTGTGAAAAATAGTCATGTCACTTTTTATTTTAGAGAGAGAGAATTATTTCCATAAAAGGCTAAGATTATTACAAATTGCTGCATTTACCATGGTTGATATATTTACAAATTGCTGGAAGAATACAAAGTGCTCTCAAGAAAGAAAGAAGGACTTTGAGGAATATAAAAACCAACATCACCTATTAGAATATATGTATGTATGTATGTATGTATGTATGTATGTATGTATGTATGTATGTTAGATTTTTAAGGGCTAACACATACCTAAAAAACAGCAGCAATCTTAATGTGTCTCTGTCTGGATGATCTCTAGGTTGAGTCGAAGGGCACAGAAGGATGACAGTTTGTCTCCTCCCTTAAACAGGCCTAAAAACAGGAGCTGTAAAAATATTTCTCATATGTATGTATGTATGTATGTATGTATGTATGTATGTATGTATGTATGTATGTATGTAAATTGAAATTAAAATATGTTAGAGATAGAAAAATAAAAAAATGTATGATAAAGTGAATGAAAAACTTCAAATAAACAATCAGAGTTAAACAAAGGAAAGTGCTATGAGAAAAAAAAGAATCAATACATTTACTCCAAATTATAACTTAAGGGGAAAATATATAAAATGTTTTACAGACTAAATGCGGTATAACTCCATCAATAATTTCTAAGATAAACAAACCATGCAACAATAACTTTTGGGAATGCCATAAGAAAGGGAATACGTCATCATATGTGGCAGTTATGTTACCAAACCCCACCCACCCCCTTAAATGTACAGTACTGGAAAAACAATATCAAAATATTCAAAAAAATAATAAAAACAAAACTGAAATACGTCCAGAAGACATAAGGGAAAAATATCACAATTAACCTTGGTAAATATTATAGGAAGTTAACACCCATCCCTCTCCTAGGAAATGAGATATTTTAGGAAATATTAAAAAGGGCAGAATATGTCCCCAAAAGAGAGGCAGAAACTCACCCACCCCCTGCCCATCAATGGTCTATTAAGGCTGGAGCAGTCTATTCTGCATAACAAAGGTCTACCTTCTTCAAGCAGAGCCATAATAGGAATTGCCCAAAGCCCTTATATTACATCATCACCCAGCAGAGTCAACCAAACCTGGTACTCAAAAGGACAACCTACAAATTTACCCCTGCATGGCCCCATGGGAGTCTGACATCCAATCAGTACACAAGCTCAAATTCAAAAGCCCACAGAGGGCATAAAACACAGGCACTCTCAGCATCCTTTCCCTTTTTTGCCCAGGACCTCAAACCATGTGATCCTGTCACCATTAAACCATCTTTCCAAGCAGTCTCCATGTTTCCAGTGTCTTTCTCCCCACTTGGAACTGAACCCAGATGGACATTTCTTCCAACAAGATTTTATGACATCCGGTTTAGGATGAGAGCCAGCCAAACTGAAGCTTTGAACTTCTTGGCTGTTGCAGAAGGAAATCTGGAAGGACCTCTTCTGCCCAACCGGTGCAGCAGTCCATTCATTGACCTTCACGACACTTTCCAGAGAGCATGACTGGCCCAAGATCAGCAGTTGACTTTGTGCTTAATGTGGGACTAGAACTCCCAGTCTCCAGTTTCCAGCCTGATGTCTTAACCACTACTCCAAATCAACTCTCACTGCTACACTGCAAACCAAGTGCAGCATACACAACAGGCCCTCCTTCCCTTCCCCTCATCTTCCCAGTGCCTTCCTTGCCTGTAGCTGCTCCTCCACATTTGAGTTCACGCACAGCATATCTGGCAGGGATGAAATTCAGCAAGTTCTGACAGGTTCTAGACAACCGGTAGCAGAAATTTTGAGTAGTTTGGAGAACCGGTAGCAGAAATTTTGAGTAGTTCAGAGAACCAGCAAATGCCAACTCTGGCTGGCCCCGAGAGTAGGGTAGGAATGGAGATTTTGCAGTATTCATCCCCTGCCATGCCCACCAAGTCACGTCCACAAAGCCACACTACGCCCACCAAGCCATGCCCACAAAACTGGTAGGTAAAAAAACCTGAATTTCACCACTGATATCCAGTCAATCCATCTGCCCTTCCTTTATCTTCCCAGAGGCTTCTCTTCTCTGACCTCTGCTTAGCCCTGCACTGTCATAAATGTGGCTATCTGTCTATGTGATTTATACAGCCACCTATTTTTGCAATTTTTTTTTGCATCTTCCCTATGGCCTTTCACCCTAAGCATCCCTATCTTCAGAATACTTCATGAGAATCAAAATCACGTGAAGTATTAGTACCGCTTTAGAAAGCCTTAGTAAGACCACACCTGGAATCACTGCATCCAATTTTGCTCACCATATTTACAAAAGAGATGTTGGGATTTTGGAGAAAGTGCAAAGAAGAGCAACTAAGATGATTAAAGGCCAGGAGACTAAAACATATGAAGAAGAGCTGCAGGATTTGGGTTTGGCTAACTAGAGAAAAGAACAAGGGTGTGGGGGGCGACATGATAGTAGTATTCCAATATTTGAGAAGCTGCCACAAAGAGTAGGGGGTCAATTTATTTTCCAAAGCACCTGAGGGTAGGACAAGAAACAATAGATGGAAACTAACCAAGGAGAGAAACAACCCGGAATTGAAGAGAAACTTCCTAATAGTTAAGTGAGGACAATTGACCAGTGGAACAGCTTGCATTCAGAAGTTGTGGGTACTTCATCACTGGAGGTTTTTAAGAAGAGACTGGACAGTCACTTGTCAGAAATGGTATCGGATCTCCTGCTTGAGCAGGGGGCTGGACTAGAAGGTCCCTTCCAGCTCTATTCTTCCCAAAAGAGATGCCTTCCAGTTTCAGGTCCAGACCAAATACATTTGCTTCAGTCCAGGTTATCCAACACAGCCTGTTCCATGCACGGCTGATGCTTCCAAAGAACATTTTGCCCATTCTTATTAAGGGCCCCCGGTTGCTTCTTCACATTACTGTGGGATTCAAACTTGCATCAGAAACAAAAAGGCCAACAAGTGCTTGAATTGAATACTTGCCAAGCAGTATTCGTATGTAAATCAGTTTTTAATTTTACAAAAGTTTAAAAACAGCTCCATCAGAACCGCATTGGTCCAACGAAATGGTATTTGGAAGGGTCCAGCTCCCCTAATTTCTGAACTGAGATTATCCCATAAAGAAGATTCTTTGTGAATAAAAATAGCTGTTAAAACCTTAGCATCCAGATTTATCAAGGGAATATGCAGATTGCAGAGTAGGAACCTTGCTCAGCTTGTGAGTAATTAGGAGATTTGCTTCATTAAAGCTGAAAGGGAGGGTTGTATGTGAAGAAGCTTCACTATATATCTAATAAAACAGGAGAGAGAAAGCCAATATATTTTTGTATTGTTTCAAGTGAAAAACCATCAAGGCTGGCCAGTAGCTTTGTTTGATTTAAAGAGTTTAATTCTAGTGACAATTTGTTAAAGGAAAATAATCAAATAACATTAGGTGGTACTAGGAATTTCTTAATTTTTTGTTTATGGTTATGGTTTCATGTACCTACAGATAGTCCTCTGCTTACAACCATTCATTTATGAGCATTCAAAGCTACAACAGCACAGGAAAAAGTGACCCTCCTTGACCTTACGACCATTGTAGCATCCCCAGCTCATCAACATTTGGGTACTTGACAACCAGGGCATGGATTTACAAAAGTTACAGAGTCCTAGGGTTCATCCACATTGCCAGTTGTGACTTTCCCAGCTGGCTTCTGGCAAGCAAAGTCAATGAGGGAAGTCAGATTCACTCAACGACCACATGATGTACTGAACAACTGTGTTGATTCACTTAACAACCATAGCAAAAAAAGATCATAATATTCAGTAAGATTCATTTAACAACTTCCTTGCTTAACAACAGAAATTCTGGTCCCTAAGTGTGGTCATAACTTGAAGACTACTTGTATACTTTCTTTATTAATTTATTAATCTTTGTTAATTTTTCTAATAATTGTTTATATTGCCAGGTTTTGGCTGACCTGTAATAAATATATAATAAACCAATAAGAAGTTATTGACCCTCAATGTTGTTTTGCTTCAATGTGGTATAAATAGTCTTGATTTTTTTTTTAAAGATATTTAAAAATAAGTGTGGATCATTCTTATTAAAAAGTGAACTATGCATAAATGGCAAAAAGTCTTATCTCAGTATGAATAAGTTCAATAAAACACATATTATTCTACATTGCTCTCTAATGCTTGTTCATTTCATTTTGCCCTATGGATTTCCCCCTGAAAACAGTCAAAGAGAGAGAGACATTTCTGAGCTAACTTTTCCAAATTTCCATTCTATTGGAAGCATTTTGTAAACAGGGTTTAAAAAGAAAATAAACAACAAATACAACAGGCTTGTAAAACAAAAAATAAATAAAAAATAATGATAAGAACGTTACTTGTCAAAACTGTAATTATCCATTTCTATATTTATACAACGCCTGATAAGCATGATCTTCAGGACCAGACTATACAAGAAACAGCATCATATTGCAAAACTGTTAAAAGCCATCATGCAGCTTATGATGAAGCAAATTAGGTAAAATCAGAACTCTCAAAACATTCTCAAGGAACCCAATATATTTTGTGGACACTGTCCACAAAATATGCATGGTATGAAAGGAAAACTGCAAATAAAACATGAATTTAAAAAAGAAACATTCTCAAGGGGACATTACAGTATAGGAGATGCTATGACCTCTTTGGGGAACTAATGGCAATGTTTTTATTATTTTTAAAGGATGGTCAAAGCAGTTTCACTGTATCTAATAATTCAGTTCAACTAGGATCAGAGGTGGTATTCTGCCGGTTCACTCCGCTTCGGGTGAACTGGTAGTGGCATCAGCGGGAGGCTCCGCCTACCCACCCAGATGTCATCACAGATGCTCTGCGTATGCGCAGAAGCGCCCCGCGCATGCCAGAGGTGGATTCCTATTGGTTCAGCCAAGTAAGTAGTAACTCACCCACCTACACACCCAAACTGGTTCTATTGTCAGCAGCACCATCTTTATTCTTGTTTCTGCGCATACACAGAACAATCTCCATTGCAGAAATGTAATCCCCCCCTTTTATTACATTCTGCGCATGCGCAGACCTTTTTAGGTGTAAATGTGCACGCGCCAAACCAGCAGTAATGCCGGTAGCAACCCACCGCTGGTGCAGGCACTCCCGGTTCCGAACCGGTAGTGAAGATTAGAGGATTTCATGCCTGACTAGGATATAAACTATGATTCACAATAAAGTTTCAGATTTGCTTCACCATCTGATGATTGTAACTGAAGGCTTCATTCTTTCAAGCTACTTGCTACAGAAGTAATCTCTCTAGTGATGAGATTGGTGTTATGACTCCAGGCCTCTACTCTTTTTCTTTGTAGTATATTCATTTCATGTTTTTATAGAGCAATGGGTCTTAATGAAGCTGCTACTCCCAGGATCAGATCCTTCAACTAAGCCCATCTTACATCCTCTGCACACGCACATCAAGAGACATCTTCAGTTAAACCAATACTGAAACAGCACATAAGCACTCCTTCTGAATCTTCTGTACTCTCTAAGGCTGATTTCTCGGAAGTGAACAGAATTCTAATGTCAGTGAGCAAACAGAGATAATGTCAATGAGACCTTTGTCCACAGATATTGATATATTAGAGAAAAACACCTAACGAAATGAGTGAAGGGCTGCTGAGATTAGGCAAGAGAAAAAGTAGGTTAGGAGGGGACCAACCTTCCTTCCTCCCTCCCCTCCTTTCCCTTCCCTTCCCTCCCCATAGTCTGCAAAATTGCTTCCTGATTCTTATTTATCAAAAGCACCAATTTCTTTTGGAGAATTTTGATTCAAGCACTCTTCCCAAGGTTTTTCACCAGCATTTAGAAAAAGGTTTTCCTTCTATCATTATTAGAATACAACTGCCTGCCCCATTATTTTGAAGCATAGTTTTGTTTGAGAGCTTTTTTGTTTCTAAAGAAGAAGCCATCATAAACATCAGAAGCCCAAGCTCTTGGTGGTATAAAGAGCAGATAAAAGACCAAAAATGTTATTATTTATCAGAAAGACAAAGCTGTGGAATCAGGAGTCCTTTGAGCACTTAGTTAAGATTAGGACTATCAAACCTGCACTGAAAACTTCAAGGTAACTAACTGCTAGATAGTTGCAAGCAATTCGTGGTTTCTAATATCTTTTGGCATCATCGATTGATCATCCAGATTTTTGCTGCTCTGATTTGACACTCTAAGAAAAATCCATCAGGCAATGAGACTCCAGCAAAATGTCCCTTCTCTTACTAATTTTACCTTACAATAACACTGTTAAAATATAATTCTCTGGCAGATATGCTACTAAATCATCCAGAATTTATGTTCTAAAAATTGACATTTAGTATTAGTAAGACTCTGTAGCAGAAGAAATTTGTGTGGAAACCAGATCAAGTCAGGGAAAAGGTGCTAAAAGAAAAATACTCAAAGAAAACCTAAAGGAATTTGCCAATAGTACCTCTGCTCAGTATCTCTGAGAATGAATGAAGTACCAACTCACTAGAGGAGAGGAAATGTCCCTAACTTTGAAAAGAAAGGAAAAAGGGACATGAGGAAATCCAGATCGTTAGAATGACAAGGGTAACTATGAAGATTCAAGACTAGATCATACAGAGATCTGGTCTAGTGGTAAAGGCACCAGGCTACACAGCGGGTGACTGTGAGTTCTAGCTCTGAAAGCCAGCTGTGTGACTTTGAGCCAGTCACTCTCTCTCTCCACCCAACCCACCTCACAGGATTGTTGTGTGGGGAAAACAGGATATGTTGGGTTATGTTCACTACCTTGAGTTAGTTGTAAAAATAATAAAGGCAGAATACCAATAAACAAATATACAAATAAATAACTCTTGAAAATGACACCTTGAAAAGAAATCAGTAGGGATTTGTCAGACCAGTTCTATTTCAAATTTTATGACTTCATAGATTGAAGGAATGCTATGAGCATAATATTGCTTGATTTCAGCAAAGTGTTTGATAAAGTGTTATTGCATTGTGATGACATTATGATTAATTAAATCCGAGCTAGATGGAATATGTATTAAGTGATCAAAAGCAACCTTGAAAACAATACTTAAAAGAGTGCTCATCAATAATTCTTCATCAAGTAGAGTACCATGAAGCTTGATTCTGAGCCTGGCACTCTTAAACATTTTCATTAATAGATTTGAAGAGGTGAAGAGAATTTGCAAATAACCAAGAAATGGATGGAAGATAACATTCCATGGAAGACCAAAACGATATTCAAAATGATCAGAAATTGACTGAAAATAAAAGAATGAACCCTAATAGAGAGACATGCAAAGCTCTTCCCTTAAGATGAAGTCAAACATACAGGGTAGGGTGGGAGGTAATAATTTGATAATTGTACATGTGAAAAATGATCTTGGAACTTATCACAAGCCAAATGTGAGTCAGCACCATGACGTGGCTGCTAAAACAACAACAAACTTAGGCTGCATCAGTCCAGGTAAGAAAGTAATAATTTCATATTATTCCGCACTGGTCAACCCCACTTCAAGCACTATGTCCACCTCCAAACACCAAATTTTAAGAAAAGATGTGAGAATAGGTGCAGAGAAAGGTAATGAAGACTGAGGCGAGGCTGAGTAAGGGGATATGACTGGAGTTTACTAATGCCTGAAAGGATGACATAAATCTGATCTATATCATCCCAGGGAGCAGGACCCAGAATAAGCATCTTGTTACAGGTAAACAGATTCTGGCTGAATGCTGGGGGGAAACTCAACGGCAACAGCAGTTTCACCTTGAACAAA
Source organism: Rhabdophis nuchalis (assembly GCA_039707465.1). Classification (NCBI taxonomy): domain Eukaryota; kingdom Metazoa; phylum Chordata; class Lepidosauria; order Squamata; family Natricidae; genus Rhabdophis; species Rhabdophis nuchalis. Next base: position 176,370,236 of record CM077646.1, on the reverse strand, counting down.
ACCCCAAGAGGTGAGCTTCTTTCTCTGGATGTGTTCAAGCAGAGACTACTCAGATTTAAATTTGGATTCTTGCACCAAGCATGGAGCTGATGACCTAAATCGTCTCCATGATTCTCTGACATTTAGAAAATTAGGACTGGGGGGGTCAGGAATACCGCAACTGTTGGGGGGGGGGGGGAGAGGGGGTATTCCTGAAACACCATCCAGTCTATTCCACAGCGCTGTATGCAAGGTCTTCCAACCCAAGGCCCTGGGGACACATCTCCTCCTTGCAGTGTTTTGGGCTTCAGGCCCAGGGGCCCTGCCACTAGTTATTTTCCCCTGTATTTTGTTTATTTATTTATTTGATTTATATCCCGCCCTTCTCCAGAAGGACCCTGTAGATTTCTGCTTCGTGAGTGTCCATTGCATGGGCTAGAGACCGCTGCGGTGATTCAATATTTGTGAGGGGTCTGGGTGGCTGCCCCAGGGTGACTATCCCATTCCCCAAGCAATACAGCGCTAATAATAATAATAATAATAATAATAATAATAATAATAATAATAATAATAATAATAATAATAATAATAATAATAATAATAATAATAATAATAATAATAATAATAATAATAATAATCTTTATTGTCATTGTACTAAAATTACAATGAAATTGGTGAAATATAGTTTATAGCTTATAGTCGGAGGGGGGGGGATGGGTGAAAGTTAAAAGGCCACATCCCTCCCCTCAAAATGGACAGGCACGACGTGAAGGGCGGGAAAGCTCTCTGCACATGCTCAGAAATTTGCACACACTTGTTTCGGGTCGCTCAAAAGCTAAGCCCCGGTTTGAAGAACCTACGTCTAGCGTCACATCTGTCCAAGCCAATGCTGGAGGGCTGAGGGGAGGATAGCGAGGGAGGAGAAGAAAGGAAAAGAGGGGCCCTTACAAAAACGGGCCTCTGGGTAATAATGGGGATCGCGCAAGGTAGCCCAAATCAGGGCCCTCCTCCGAGGAAGAGCAGGTCTTAAGGAATCCGGCGTCCTCACCAGGCGGTCGGGAAGGGCCCCTGGCCTTTCGGCGGGTCCCCCCTTTCTCTCCCCACCTGGCCACCGTGCGTCCCGCCCAAGCCACTCCTTCCTTACCTCATCCCCCTGGCCGAACTGCAGCCCGAGGGCCACGAAGTGTTCCACCCGGATGAAGCCGTCAGCGTCTTCGTCACACACATCAAAGACCTCCTTGAGTTTCCGCAGTAGCTGCAGGAGACGCGGGGGCTCTTCGGGGCCGCCGGGCTCCATCGCGCCCTTGGGGGATTATCTGGGAGCCGCGGGCGAGAGGCTCTGCCGCCCCACCGTAGCAGCCATGATCGCGGGCGGGCGAGCGGGCGGGCGTCCGACCCGGTGGGTCCTATACTCGCTGCTCTCGCCGATGCCTTCAGCCAGAACAGGCAGCGGATGACATCAGCAAAGGGAGGAGAAAGACGCGGAGGATGGGTTGGGGAGGTGGCGGCGGTGCGGGAGAAGGGAACAATGAGGGAGGCAGGGAGAGGGAAGGCAAGAGGTCAGGCGACGGATGGGAGCGGCGGAAGGATGCACATCAAAGGGAAGAAGAGATGGCCCCAGGATTCCGAAAGAGAATGGCCGGGGAGTGGGGGGGGGGGGTACCAAGAGCACACAAAGCTTCCCATCTCCGCGCTCGCTGACCCTCTTGTCTGTATCCTCACAACCCACCCCCGAATTCAGCCAGAAAACTGACACTGCATGGCTGACGATCCAGATTACAGCTTTAAACCTGAGGTACATAAGGAAATGGGAGGAAAAGCACATTTAAGGTCACAGGCAACGAATATATTTATTTAGATTTTTATCCCTGCTTCCCCCCCCCCCTCCATACAACAAGACAGCAAGCATACCAATGTCCCTTCCTCCTCATTTCACAACAACAACCCCACGAGGTGAGCTGGGCTAAGAGAGAATAATTGACCCGAAGTTATGAGGCAAGCTTGTATGCCTAAAGTGGGACTAGAACTCCCAGTCTCCTGGTTTCTAGGCCAATCACTATATCATATACCCTTTAAACAAATGTAACACCCTTTCAAACAAGAATAGGGAATCAAATATCATTGGACTACAATTCCCATAGCCCATCAGCGTGGTTAATACCCGGGGATGGGGGGATTGTAGTTAAACTATATCCAGAAAGCCTCCAGGTTTGCCACCTCTGTTCTATGGAACATTCACTGTCACATAACTGGAGTGTTGGGTGTAGAATAGGTTCCCATCCCTCACCCCCTCCTTTTTGAACTCTCAATGAGAAGTGATGATTTTAATTAATTTTAGTAACCGAGAGCCGGATGTGTTAAATACATTAATATTCAAAAGGGGAGCTTTTATGGATAGCCCTGAGAAAATCCTCTAGTTATCATCTTAATTGTGAATAAAACAATACAGTTAAAACTTATTAACCGTAGTTCAATTGACTAGTGATCAGAATATTGAATTAACTAGACTGCCTCCAATCAATCTTTGGTTCCTCATGGTTTCATGGACACGCTGGCCAAAGGAGGGCAAGACATTGCCACTGCTGCCTTGTGGGTTACGTTTTTTAATTCCTTGGAACACATCTGCAGTTTCTATGTGCTTTTCCATCTAGGTCCTAACTTGATCACACTATTTTTCCAAAAACATCAGCTAGATCCTAAAAGCAATTGTGATGCACCTTGTTCTTCCATGGCTTAGGAATTATACAAATTAGTCAAGTTTCAGAAATAACAACTCACTAGAAAAATCTCACAAGGAATGTTCATAAATCAGCTTCATCAAATTTGAGTGGGATTTACTCCTACTCAATTTACTCCTAATTTACTTACCTAATTTACTCCTAGGTAAGTGTCTGGAAAGTTCCTCAACATTATTTGAAAAAAAGAACCAGCACTGAGAAAATAGTTCTCAGGGCATGTACATTTATATTTCATTATTCAAAGCAAATGTTACGGAAGAAAATCTAGATATTTAAAGAGTTGGAATAATGCCAGGATTTTTGACAACTTATTAGCAGGGATTGCTTGTTAATGACTTCATGTGGCCCTTACAGCCATTTTCTGTCCCTGGTGATTTTTGGGAGTGATGTTTCAAAGCGCATTTGGGGGATTGGAGTGGGCTTTTGAGTGCTCTTTTTCTTTCCTGGAAAAATTAATGTTTACCATAAGGTTTGGAATCAGCCTAGATTCTGAGAGCAAAATGATTCCACCTGCCTATAATGACACGGAAAATGCCAAAGAAGAAAAGAGAAAAATAAAAGCTCAAATCCATTCCCTCAAAACACGGCCCTCCTCAAAGTCCTATCAAAGATCAAGCTGTTTTTCTTTAAACTTTTTCCCAATTTCAAGGGATCTTTCTTGTTAATGTGAAAATGTGCAGGAGGAAGATAGCTATTTTGCATATTTTTCTAGGTCTCTTTTGTGCCTTTAAAAAAAAAAGATAGGAATATGTTATATAATTTAAAAAAAACTTGTTCAAACACATGTCATACTTCTATTACAAGAGAGATTCCATGCTTACATAATCCTGTCCTGACAATAAATTTTGCGCAAGGAAAAAGGAGATGAAATACAAATGCCTCCTGAAAATCAGAATTTGCTGACCTCCTTTACGTTCAGAGAATCTTATGCAAAGGGGCTCGACTTGAGCTTCCCCTAGAATTGATAGAGGGACTCCAAAGATCTTTTAGATGCAGTTCTCATCACAGAGTCCTTCAAAAATTATCAAGTTCTGTCTTTAAATGTGGCAAGAAGGAAAACATAATTAAATACAGGACCAAAGACTATCCTATTAGCTACAGTTATTTGTAACTAATTGGATATAAAATGAAGAGAGTTGTAGGTTTTGCTGCCTACTCCTTTTTTTTGGGGGGGGTGACAGCACTTAAAGGCTGATTGCCACCCTTGACCCCAAAATAACTCTGTATCCTTGAATGAATGTTCATGGAATATCACTACATGTTTCCCTGAAAGTAAGACCTCCCGGGGGGGGGGGGGGGGGGGGGGGGGGCTTTTTAACACATGTGCTAATATACCGTAAGCCCTCCCCGAAAATATTGCAATGCAGCAGCACCTATGAGGTGACCACACTGGCTGCTTCCTGCACCTCAGAAATAATACCTGCCTGAAAATAAGGTCAATGACTTATTTTGGGGGTCAAAAGAAAATAAGATCCTGTTTTACTTTCGGGGAAAGACAGTAGTTGAAATGAATGGTCCACTCTGGATATTTTGCAGGAATTATGGTTCTGCCTGGATTATCACCCTTTCTTTCACCGTACTGCCCTGTAAGAGTCTTATTTTGGACATTGTTACTTTAACGACATTCTTAATAATGTGCCTCATTAAGCTGGATTCACACATCCCATTAAGCCATTTGTTTGATTTTTGCTTATTACATTGTGTGAACTAGCCGATTTATCTTCTTTAATAAGCACAGTTCCAGAAAAAAAAATCCCTGTGATTTTGAAATCAACAATCAGGAGTTTTCAATCTCATTTATGGTTAACATATTCAGTGGACCCCCCAAAAAATGTGTCTTCTTCAAAAGACAATGACTAAAATAAACTATGGCTTGGTGCCAGTATCTTACTATCAATTGAGCTGGTAAAAGAAGGTGTTTACATATAAAAAAATATATAAACTGCTCTATATCTCAATTATTGAGCTCATGAAGCCCTCCTAAGATGATTTCTTCCAGATGTGTGCTTTGCAACTCACATCCCCTTTAGACAATAAGGCCATGTTAGCTGGAGGTGATGGGGGCTGCAATCTAAAACATCTGAAGGACATCAGCTTGAGGAAGGCTAGATAAATGAGCATATAAAGAACGGTTGCAGGAACTGGGTATGACTAGTTGAATGAGAAGAAGGATGAGGGGTGACATGATAGCAGTGTTCCAATATCTCAGGGGCTGCCACAAAGAAGAGGGAGTCAAACTATTCTCCAAGGCACCTGAGGGTAGAACAAGAAGCAATGGGTGGAAACTAATCAAGGAGAGAAGCAACTTAGAACTGAGGAGAAATTTCCTGACAGTGAGAACAATTAATCAGTGGAAGGACTTGCCTCCAGAAGTTGTGAATGCCCCAACACTGGAAGTTTTAAAGAAGATGTTGGATAACCATTTGTCTGAAATGCTATAGGGTTTCCTGTCTAGGCTGCGGTCAGACTAGAAGATCTCCAAGGTCCCTTCCAACTCTGTTATTCTATTCTATTCTAAGTCGAGCATTGATAGAGCCTAAGTTACCAAACACTGTAAAAGAGGAAGTGAAGAAGAAGGATGAAGCCTAAGAACCTGATATTCATGAAGTTGATGTGAACCTCATCAGGTTCACATCGAAAAGAGACAGGAGCTCCTAATTTTTCCTTTTTCTCTCTGGCAGTTAAAACTGGCCCGACCTAATCAAGGAGACCAGTCCGCATTGGGAGAAATAGCTGGGCAAAATGGAATGTTAGCATTTGCATGTAACTTTTGTGCCTAAGAATTAATTGGGGTACGTTTCCTGCAGCAGTCAGTGAGCTGTAGCTGAATGAGATTTTCAATGACAGCCTTTCCCTTCCTGATTCCTCTCTGGATGGAGATGATGAACGGCTGTCAGCTGCTTCTTGCATGTGAACTCAGGCAAAGGAGATCATGTGGAAAGTGAGGATGGCACTGTTGAAACTGCTGGAGGCTGCAGCAGAAGCGGCTTGGTTTGGATCTGAGGTCAGGTGGAAGTCTCCAAGGAAGCAGAAAAAAATTAAGCAGAGATCGGAGAGCAAGGAATGGTTTTCACAAAAGCCTCCAACCCAGTGGTGGGTTACGACTGGTGCGCCCCAGTATGGGCTTACCAATGCCTGCCGGGAGCAGCAGGTACCATTCCGGTATGGTGCTCCGGAGGACCCGCCCGCCCACCCATGCTCCTTACCAGTGTTTGAGCTGTTTGGTGATTCCATGCATGCGCACGGAGCATATAGCGCCTGCGCTCCGTTCCGCTGAGCAGCTGGAGCATCACAGGTGTTGCAGAGCATCGCAGGTGGTAAGTACGCATGCGTGCGCTGCGCATATTTGTGTGTATGCTGCGTGCATTCATGTGGTGGATGCCCGGCCCCATTGCACCGTACCAGTTGCAATGGGATCTGGAACCCACCACTGCTCCAACCACAAAACATGGAAAGCCAACCCTTAGCCCTTTTGGGCTCTTGGGAGAAAACTCCCCCAGTATTTGGAGCGTGACCACTCATGTCACCATTAGTGGCCAAGCCTTAGAGGCTAGTAGGGTAGCGAGTAAGGAAGATGACTTTGGCAGAGATGGTGAGGAATTGTTGCTTAACCAAAAGGGGTTGAAGCATCTTTAAATTCCAGAGCAACAAGGTCACATTCAGAAGTAGCTCAGACAGATGCCTCCACTGAAGTAGAAAAACAGGAAAGAGGTATAGCATAATCAGATTGTATTATTATAGCCATGCATAATACAAATTTTCATAACCTTTCTGTGGAGTTGATTTCCTGTTCGGGTCCATCTAGTGCAGGGGTGTCAAGCTCAAGACTGACAGGGTGCTTGACCTGGAAACAGTGAAGGACAAGCCCATGGTGCCTCTGCCAGTGAAAGCAGAGCTCAGGAGGGCTGTGTGTGGCCCTCCCGAGCTCCATTTTTGCTGGCAGGGGGTTGCAGGAGGCCATTGCAGCTGAAAACGGAGCTTGTGAGGGTCACATACGGCCCACCCAAACTCCATTTTTGTAGGCAGAGGGTTACAGGAAGCCGTCGCAGCCAAAAATGGAGCTGGCAGGGTGCTCGGGCCACCACAGGCACCCCCAACATGAGTGATGTTGAGCTGACCATGCCCCCCCAGACCGCCCCCCCCAGGTCAAACACAACCCTGATGTGGCCTAATTGAGTTTGATACCCCTGAACTCTTCTGTTGTTTAGGAGAGAGGGAAGGTTGCTGGTAGCATCTCCAGAAAAGCTTGACTATTCCAACTAATTACGGAGGTTTTATTTCATTTTATTTATTTGTCAAGCATGTATAAGATAACAAATATAAATATAAACATGATTATGAATACATGAAATGGATCCAAATAAAGGGACAGGGACAGTAGGCACTTTGGTGCACTTATGTTTCTGATAAATTGCAAAAAAAATCAGAACTGCCACAGGAAAATATAATCATGACTATAAGCAACAGCTGCCAGGTGAGATAATTGAAAGCAGGCTTAGCATGACATAAAGCATTGGTTAACCTCAAAATGGCAAATTCTAAAACTTCTCATGTTCACATACAACGAGCCCTGGAAACTCAAAGGAAAATCTTTGCCTCTTTTATTCAAAAGATTAGGGAAATGATAGGATTTATAACAAATGATGCCTTTAGGAAAAGTAACATGACTTCAGTGAAATACCACCAGCTAAAAAAGCTACAGGGAGATCTGTATGTCAACAAAGAATTAGTGCTCTGTTTTATCACTTTTCCCCCTTAAAAGTTATGAACTCTTCAGTCCACAAATTCTTTGAAAAGAGGAGAAGGGGGCAATGTTTCATGACAGCACATTTGTCAATGAGGTTTCCAAAGAAGAAACGTATAGAAATAAACCCTATTGAGAACAACATCAAAAGTGGCCCAATGGGAGACCCTGGCTGAATTTGTAATAAGTTGCAATGTAGTTGCTCAATTTTAGCCAAGTGTTCAGATATTGTAATTTGCAAAACTTAATTCTTGGCTTGGTACAATGTAGGAATACAACCAATTATGGCTTTTTCAAAAAAACAATGGAAACCAGGGCTTGGTGTAAATGTATGAACCAAGAGGATTTGAATCATAGCCAAATAGAGTTCCTCTCTAGTTTGAAATGTTTGGCTTTGTTCAGAAAACATGACCGCTTGTGGCTAGTTCTTTGTTTTGGTTCGCGCTGCTTTTCCCAACAGGCTTTCTTCTACCTGCCTTGCAACTCCAGTTGTGGGAGTTGCATTTCCAATGCATCTGAAGAATGCCAATTGAAAAGACAAGATGAAAAGCTAGAGAGGCCTTTGAATTCAATTTCTCTTTCTGTCTGGCTTAAAATATGTTAACGATTACTAACATGTTGTAAGCACTGACCCCGTCATGGATTACTGCCTTGTCGTGGCAAAGGGGCTTGCGTAGCTCAATGCAGCTATGAGCTCTGCCATGCAGGGCCACCCAAGACGGACAGGTCATAGCAGAGACCTCTGACAAAATGTGATCCACTGGAGAAGGAAATGGCAAACCACTCCAATATCTTTGCCATGAAAACCCCATGGATTGTACCAAAAGGGAAAAAGATATGATGCTGGAAGATGAGCCCCTCAGGTCACAAAGTGTCCAATATGCTCCTGAGGAAGAGCAAAGGACTAGTACTAGTAGTGCCAGAAAGAGTGAAATGGCTGGGCCAAAGCCGAAAGGACGCTCAGCTGTGCATGTATCTGATGATAAAAGGAGAGTCAGATGCTGTAAAGCTCTATACTTCATAGGAACCTGGAATGTAAGATCCATTAATCAAGGCAAGCTGGACATGGTCAAACAAAATATGACAAGACTGAACATTGACATCTTAGGAATCAGTGAACTGAAATAGACAGGAATGGATGAATTTAATTCAGGTGACCACCAGGTACACTACTGCAGGCAAGAATCCCTCAGGAGAAATGGACATAGTCAATAAAAGAGTAGGAAAAGCAATACTAGGGTACAATCCCCAAAATGACAGAATGATCTCAGTTCGAATCCAAGGCAAGCCATTCAACATCACAGCAATCCAAGTCTAAGCCCCAACCACTGGTGCTGAAGAGGATGAAATTGACCATGAAATTCGAAGAAATTGACTATGGTTCTGGAGAAGATTCCTGCGAGTCCCTTAGACTGCAAGGCAATCAAGCTGGTCAGTCCTAGAGGAGATCAACCCTGACTGCTCTTTGGAAGGCCATATCCTGAAGATGAAACTCAAATATTTTGGCCACCTAATGAGAAGGAAGGACTCGCTGGAGAAGAGCCTTATGCAGGGAACGATGGAGGGCAAAAGAAGAAGGGGACAACAGAGAAGGAGGTGGCTGGATTGAGTCATTGAAGCAGTAGGTGTGAGCTTAAATGGACTCCAGAGGATGATAGAAGACAGGAAGGCCTGGAGGAACATTGTCCATGGGGTTGCAATAGGTTGGACACGACTTCACAACTAACAACAACAAAGCACTGAACCTGGTTTATTTTGCAAGGGTATCCCCCCCCCCCCAATAAATAATGTTGACTTAAATGTCCTGAGTAGATCATTCATTTGTCTGGGCCATAAAAAGAGGTTGCATGAGAACCAGCAATTTCCAAATGGGCTTTAAAATTCAGGGTGTGTCTCCATTTGAACCCCAACCATTGTGTCAACATAGCCTGTCATCATTTGTTACGCCTTTATCATGATACCCTCTTCTCACCTACAGCCCAGGATTGAGAAGACATTGTTCTTAATTGTACCTGTATTAAAGCAATATTTTCCAGCATCACATGATGCTTGGAGGATAAAAAGAAAAATGAGAAGGTGTGTTGGGGCACCCAGAAGCCAATCTATCTTCGTTCTTTAAGGTTGCTTGTTTTGTTTCCCTGGGATTTTGCTTCTCAGAAAAAGACATCGCTGCTTTAAAGAGTTGTAGACGAAATGAAAATGGAACACAATCTGCCTCTCATTGTTAGTATCACTTCTGCCTATTTTGATCACAGGCTTTAGAGACAAAGGATGTAGATTATTTAAAATATGCTGTAACTCTTGAAATATCACTTCTGACAAGCTGTCATTTTCAACTTGTTAAAGGTCAGCGCTCAGGAAAGAGACTTTTTGCAGCTCATCCACTTTCAGCTCAGTTTTGCTTGGTGCATTCTCCTGGGGTAGATGCCTTTCCGTCAGAGGCTTCCCAATTGAGTAATTACAAAGCTGGCATGTCACAATTGCCGAGACAAAAAACACAAAACTGTGAGACTTTGTTGTCTGGATTGTTTTCCCATGTGCAGGAAGAAGAACATTGCTTTCACAAGTCACGGGTCCTTTTAACAAACAGCGCACTCAACAAGAAAACAGAAATGTGATTCTCTGTTTGAGCCTAATTACAGAACCTACCAAAACTCTGGACCTAAGGAGGTTCATAAGGACTGATGAGTTAGCGAAGGTAACTGGATAGGGAAGCTTGGGTGGCAAGAAGTTACATTTCATATTTTGAGGAAGGGATAGGACTGCAATGGGTGGGACAAAGAGGCCATGCCACATAATGGAAGTCAGCTTTTCTTCCTTTCACTTGTGAGTTCCTTTATTTATTTTAAAGGCCTCTCTTGGGTTGTCCACTACTTTTTTTCAGTGAGTTTCCTCTGGGAAAATTGGTTGTTTCCTCCAAGCAATTTGGATTATTGTAGGGGTTAAATCAAGCTTGGCTCTTATGTAGACCAGAGGTTGGCAACCTTAAACACTCAAAGAGCCACAAAGGTCCTAACCGGAAGCCCCCCATTCAATTCTGGAGGTGACTGGAAGTCCAGTTTCCCCACCATAGAGTCTCCTCCTAGCACGGCATCCTTTTTCCTCTGCCAACCGGAAGCCTGGTTCCCCCACCATAGAGTCTCCTCCTAGCATGGCATCCTTTTCCCTCTACCTCTCCTAACCAAAAGTCCTATAAATTTTGGAGCCGATTGGCAACAGGGAGCCAAAACAGAGGGATGAAAGAGCCACATGCAGCTCCAGAGCCATGGGTTGCTGACTCCTGACAGAAACACATGTGCCTTCATATGTCCTTTCCTCAGATCAAGCAACTAGTTCCTAGATGCTGTTGTAATACATTCCTGGAATTTGCCTTTCCAAATCATAGTTTGTGTTCTACCAACTCCTCTTGGACTGTGACATTTTCCATCTCTGCCTTCAGACCTTGTAAGCAAGTATGCCTTTCTTCCCTGAACTACAATCACTGTGGTTGTAGATCATCAGAGATACAGCCATTGGAAATAATAGACTACAGCAGTGGTAGTCAACCTGGTCCCTACCGCCCACTAGTGGGTATTCCAGCTTTCATGGTGGGCAGTAGGGATTTTGTCTGATACTGAAGCACTTCCCTTTCTAAAATTTAGCTGACTTCCCTACTTTATAAATCACCATTACTGTGGAACCGGTGGGCGGTTAGAAAATTTTACTACTAACAGAGATACAAAAGTGGGTGGTAGGTATAAAAAGATTTGACTACCCCTGGACTACAGTGTTCTATAGCCAGAGAAGTAGGCTGGAAAGATTGAAAAGACAACTATTCACTATAAAGGACCAGTCTTGCTTCTCTAGGACCTTCAGATTGGTATTCAGAAACCAGCAAAAAGCAGCTTTACACAGTGGAGATGAACATGATTCCTTGTTAACATCCAAGCATTGAATTGCTCTAAAATAAAGAAGTCAAAACTTTCAATGCCATATTCAACAGCTGCCAACCTTGCTTGAGTCCCACAGGTCATACCGTGATTTTTAGAAGTTTAGAAAGTGAACAAGCCAGGGAGAAATTTGGAGGGGTTGGGCAGGGATGACAACTAAAGAACAGAACAGTACATAATCAGAGACACTAAAATGGAAGGGTCAAGGAATAACTTGGTTCACACATTGTACTAAGGTTGGTTTATTGACTTGGCTTAGCATGGTGTCAAGTCAACCTACACGGGTTGAATGCAATGATTTTATAGCTTTATAATGTTTATGATAATTAGTAAGCAGCACTCACATCATTAGCTTTAGGCCTCGAGCTAAAAGGTCACACAGACTGCCATGAACTGACAGTGGTTATTTCCCCTTGCAGTGTGTGCAAGCAATACAGAGAGAGAACAGCTGAGCCTTCCTATTTGCAGGATAATTAAGCACACTAGGAACTGGCCAAGCCTCCGGAACAGGACATCAGTTCCCTTGACTGAAAGCCACAGACTCAGCAGAAGGGGCAAATGCTGCTACAATTTATTTGCATGCTTGCCTTTCTTCCGTTGTGGTTGTTTCATCAAAGAGCTGTGGAATCCCACTGTTTGAAGACCAGGCTTGTGCCTTCAGATCCTCTGTGGGATGATGTTTTGTACATGTTTCATCTGGGGCAATAGCTGAAAGAACAACTTGGAGCAATATTGCAGCAGGGGCCTTGTAAGGCAACGCTAGACAAAGTAGTAGGTCTTTTGCTTCAGGTGTTTCAAAACAAAGGCTTGGCCAATCGTTTCTAAGATCTCTATTAAAAGCACTGAGCTCATATCAAGATGCAGCCTCAGAACCTCTCATCTTGCTATCGCTCTTTGTCCCAACTCCTGATTTCATTCCATTGCAGCAGGCAAGGAGAAACAGGTTCAAAATCCATGGCACAGCACGGAATGACTGAATTTAGTTTTATTTATATGCCACCTTCATTCTTTTTTTAAATAAATAACTTAAGGTGGCAACTATACCTACTATGTCTTCCTCCTATTTGCCTCACAACCACCATCTTGTGGAATAGAACAGAATAGAATAGAATTCTTTATTGGCCAAGTGTGATTGGACACACAAGGAATTTTTTCTTTGGTGCATATGCTCTCAATGTACATAAAAGAACAAGATACTTTCATCTACATGGAAGGAAGTATGTAGTGGAGTAGCCCAAGGCTCTGTTTTAGGCCCAGTACTCTTCAACATCTTCATCAATGATTTGGGCGAGGGAATAAATGGGGAACTCATCAAATATGCAGACGACACCAAGCTGGCAGAAATAGTCAACACTCCAGAAGATAGGCTTAAGATACAGAAGGATCTTGACAAACTTGAACATTGGGCACTATCTAATAAAATGGAATTCAATGGCGAAAAGAGTAAGGTTCTACATTTAGGCAACAAAAATGAAATGTACAGGTACAGTATAGGTGGTACCTTGCTCAATAGCAGTAACCGTGAAAGGGATCTTGGAGTCCTAGTAGACAACCATTTAGATATGAGCCAGCAGTGTGCAGCAGCTGCCAAAAAAGCCAACACAGTTCTAGGCTGCATAAACAGAGGAATAGAATCAAGATCACGTGAAGTGTTAATACCACTTTATAATGCCTTGGTAAGGCTACACTTGGAATACTGCATTCAGTTTTGGTCACCATGATGTAGAAAAGATGTGGAGACTCTAGAAAGAGTGCAGAGAAGAGCAACAAAGATGATTAGGGGACTGGAGACTAAAACATAGGAAGAACGGTTGCAGGAACTGGGTATGTCTAGTTTAATGAAAAGAAGGACTAGAGGAGACATGATAGCAGTGTTCCAATATCTCAGGGGTTGCCACAAAGAGGGAGTCAAACTATTCTCCAGAGCACCTGAGGCAGAACAAGAAGCAATGGGTAGAAACTAATCAAGGAGAGAAGCAACTTAGAACTGAGGAGAAATTTCCTGACAGTTAGAACAATTAATCAGTGGAACAGGAGTTGCCTCCAGAAGTTGTGAATGCCCCAACACTGGAAGTCTTTAAGAAGATGTTGGATAGCCATTTGTCTGAAATGGTATAGGGCTTCCTGCCTAGGCAGGGAGTTGGACTAGATGACCTCCAAGATCCCTTCCAATTCTGCTATTGTATTGTGTTGTGTTGTGTTGTGTTGTATTGTATTGTATTGTATTGTATCAAGAATCATAAGGCACAACACCTAATGATAGCCATAGGATGCAAATAAGCAACCAGGAAACAATATCAATATAAATCATAAGGATACAAGCAACAAAGCCATAGTCCTGCCGTCATAAGTGGGAGAAGAGATGGGTGATAGGAACAATGAGAAGACTAATAGTAATAGCAATGCAGCCTTAGGGAATAGTTTGATGGTGGTGAGGGAATTATATGTTTAGCAGAGTGATGGCGTTCAGGAAAAAAACTGTCCTTGTGTCTAGTTCTGGTGCGCAGTGCTCTATAGCGTCATTTTGAGGGTAGGAGTTGAAACAATTTATGTCCAGGATACAAAGGGTCTGTAAACATTTTCACAGCCCTCTTTTTGACTCGTGGAGTATACAGGTCCTCAATGGAAGGCAGGTTGGCAGTAATTTTTTTTTCTGCAGTGAGGTTGCGAAGTGTCCGCACACATTCCTGCCTTCCCGGGGGGAGGGAGGATTCATGAAGCAGCCCACAACTTTCTTAATCCAGTTCAGGCTGCAGCTTACTGTTAAGCCCCTACTCTGCATGATCTCAGGTGTCAAGACCAGGCGTTACCGAGTCAGGGTGATAAAATTTCAGCCTGAAACTCAGGACATCCTCCAGTTCATGCAAGACACCAAGCTTATACAGCAAGGGTTTATTGAGCGAACCCATAGTTTATGGTTTTCCACAGGTGTCCAAGTTTGGCAACAATGTTAATTCCCAGAATTCCTCAGGCTACAGGGCTGGCTGGGGAATTCTGGGAGTTGAAGTCCACCGGTCTTAAAGTTACCAAGGTTAGCCACCCCAGCTTAATACATTGTGCAAACTCCAGCCAATTGTATTTTATTCAATAAATCATGTACAAAAGCCAAAAGGACAATTATGAGCTAGGCAGATCAGTGGTATTCTAGGCAAGGCCCTATTTAAAGATCTCTTCCCCCACCAAGCGGCCTAATAGTTTCATTGCACTTTAGGAGTGATCATAGAAAAAACAGTGTTCTTAGCTTGCAAGCCCAGGCAAAATTAAGAGTTGTGTGCTACATTAATGGAAAGAGAGGTTGAGGCTTAAATTTCTGCCACAGCCCTCAACTGAGAGAGTAGGGAGAAGAGAACACAACAGTCCTCCCTCTGTGTGTGTGTGTGAGTGAGTGTGCGTGCGTGTGTTTTTGTAGATTTTCATGGGTGTGTGTATGCTGGTCTTGTTGTATTCAGGTCTTTTCCCATGTAAGATTGAGATTGTCTTGGCAACGTTTCGGCGAGGTCCCACTTGCCATCTTTAGGCTGGTATTTTCACACAAGCACGAAGCCAAAAACACCAGCCTATATGAGGGAAATTAATCTTTATTAAGGCCACAGACTTCGGCTTTCAGATTTCATACACATATACATAATACACGTAAGACAAAGGCAATTTCACCCCCATGGAATAAATATCTTTCTCTGTTAGACAGGCATTGAACTGGGTATAAAGAACGTCAGTTTCATTTCCAACAGTTGGCAACTTTAAGGAAGGCACAAAGCTTTCCCTACAAACTTCATGGTTCAAGAGAGGTACTTCAGTGCCAATGTGTGAGAAGCCTCCTAGTGACTTCCCACACAGAATGAGCAAGTGGGACAGCCAGAAGAGGATAATTCTGAACTACGTTTGTGTATTTGCTTTTTCTCAGCATTAGAAGCAGAAAAAGTCCATCCATCTACCTCATGGAATTTTATAATTATTATCTACACCTAGGCTTCGGCACTTCCTGACTCAGTGTTTTACTTCATTTTATCGTTCAGTGTGTAAACAATGCATAGGAAACAAACGCTCCACAAAGCCCCCTCAGTTGGTTACTCCCCTGAACAAAGAACTTAAACCATGAGTCAAAAGAAAGAAATACAAAACAAAACAACTGTGTTGGATTTGTGAACAACAATTTAGCTAACCTAAACTGGCAAGTCACTTAAAAGATTAATTAATTATGTCTCCCTAAATCACAGAAAGTATTGTTGTCGGAAAAGAACAGAGAGGATCACATTAGATCTATATTTCTCAATTTATCATACAATTGTGCTAAGCGAGCAGTTTCAGAATCCTAGCCGCTACCATTCCAACCCATCTGAACCACACCAGATGGATTAGTAGTAGTATAGCCTTTATTGTCATTGTACATCATGAATACAATGAAATTGGTTTTAGCCTGACTGATGCAATCCATGAAAACAAATACAAACAACATGAATAATATAAAGAATAAGCCCTATGCAAGTAATTAGAAAAAGAAAGAAAAAGAAAAACTAGTCATACGTTTCCACATGTGCGTGGAGTGATTGTGGTTGTGGTAGAGTCAGACATTCCAAGGATAGAAACTATTTTTAAACCTATTTGTTCGGTTGGCTATACTTGTGATGTCCCGGTGTTTGGAGGCCGTACGGATCTGGATGGGTAGTAACAAACTCAAGCTCAACCCGTCCAAGACTGAGTGGCTGTGGTTTCCGGCACCCCGGTTCAGCCAGATTACTCCAACTCTGGCCATTGGGGGCGAAACACGGGCCCCGTGGAGAGGGCGCGCAATTTGGGTGTCCTCCTGGATTCCCGGCTGTCCATGGAAGACCATGTGGTGGCCGTGGCCAGGGGGGCGTTTCATCAGGTACGCCTGATGCGCCAATTGCGCCCCTTACTGGATCGGGCTGCCCTTCGCACAGTCACTCAGGCCCTCGTGACATCCCGACTCGACTACTGCAATGCTCTCTACATGGGGCTTCCCTTGAGGTGCACTCGAAAGCTACAGTTAGTGCAGAATGCAGCCGTGCGGGTGATCATGGGAGCCTCTAGATGCTCCCATATAACACCGATCCTGCGCGAGCTGCAATGGCTTCCTGTGGTCTTTCGGGTGCGCTTCAAGGTTTTGACGACCATCTTCAAAGCGCTCCATAGCTCGGGACCTAGTTATATGCGAGACCGCCTCCTGCCCCATACATCTCTTAGACCGATACGCTCCCACAGAGAGGGCCTCCTCAGGGTGCCGTCGGTCGGGCAATGCCGACTGGCGACGCCCAGGGGGAGAGCCTTCTCTGTGGCAGGACCAGCCCTTTGGAACGACCTGCCCCCTGAACTCCGTACCATCACTGACCTCCGCCTCTTCCGCCAGTGTTTAAAAACATATCTTTTTCATCAAGCCGGCCTAACATAACCTCCGCTGTGACTAGTATAGTTTTAATTGGGGATTTTAATTGGTTTTAGCGCAGGACTTGACATTTAATAGGTTTTTAATTTTTTTGTATTTTTGTATTATTTTGTATGTATTTTAAATTCCTGTGTGCCGCCCTGGGTCCTTTTGGAGAAGGGCGGGATATAAATCAAATAAAACTCAAAAAAACTCAAAATACTTCAATGTCTTTTGCCCAATGGTACAAATGTGAAGAGACACTGACCAGGGTGTGAATCATCTCTGAGTATCTTACTTTGCTAAAGCAGCAAAACCTGATGTCATCCAGTCGTGTTAGAGGGCAACCAATGGATTGTGACAAACAATCCAATAATTTGACCTTTGCTTAGACCAAAATGGGCAATTATGGCCCCTTTACACCCCATGGACTTCAATGCCCAGAATTCCCGAGCCAGTCATGAATTCTGGGAGTTGAAGTCCACAGGTCGTAAAGGGGGCATACTTACCCACCCCTGGTTTAGACAAGTCCATTAGCCTAAAAATCAAGATTAGGACATGCTGAACCTTTGCTCCAGGTTGCTGCTTTTACTCCTGTATTTCCTCCTTGTTGGAAGCCAAGGAAAACAACAGTTTCTACTTTAGAACTGAGGTATGCAGTCGAGCTTAGGCCTGTCAACCCTGAATACACTTTCTAGGCAGCAAATCTCATTTAAATAAGATCTGAATCCAACCCCTTGTTTTCAATCAAGCTGCAAAGGCTGGCAGAAAGAAGGGTGCTGGCTTTGGGCATGAGCTGTGGGGCAACCCCGAGAAGGTCTATTGCCTGAGCAGGCAGAAGAGTGCTTGAGCTGAAAAATTCTCTGGCTTCCCAGTCCCAGGACAATTTCATCCACACTTGATCACATCCTTGTCTCTGGGAGGCCAAGGATCAGAAAAATTGCCTTTTCCAGGGTCTGGCTAAGAAAATATCTACAAAGAAGCTCCAGATGGAAGGTGTGCATGCATACATAAAAAAGAGAATGAAAATCAATCAAAAGGAAACATTGCCATTGAGAAAATATTACTTCCAGAGTGGGAAACCTCTTTTGTCCTGGAGGCTACTCCAGACTATTTGGAGGCTAGGACAATGATGTCTCCAACTGGATGGGCCTGAGTCTGGATGGGAGGCATTTGTGGCTATTTTGGGAGTGTTCAGAAGTTGGAAATGGATGCATTTAACCTCTGGGAGACTGATTGGTCCATCTCTACTTCCTTTTGGCAAAACCTACCCCAAAAGGGTATCACTGATATCTCACCAATTTTGCCAGATGTTGCAGGACAAAATGAGCATCTTCTGCAACATGGAGGCCACACATAGCCTACAAAATGCCCTGATTTATTCACACCTTCCTTTTCCAGCATTTAAGGATTATGCTAACCAGAAGTAGATCAAAAGATATTCACATTTTACAAAAGAAGTCACCACAGGAGAAAGTGAATTATTTCCATCTGTCCATCTCCTCAAAATGCCTGGCACAGTATCTGAGAAAATCAAAAACACAATGGTGTCATTGTTCCTTCTTCTTTCAGGGTGCCACAAAATGATTCCAAACAACCTGTTTTTTGTTCTGTCGAGGAGCCAAGCCAGCTGGCTCTAATTTAGTCACTGCTTTTGTTGGGTGACCATCCTAAGCATCTTCAGCGCCATTTCACCCTGGTCAGCCGGGACCTGAGAACAAAAAACCACCAGTGGTTAGCCAATTGCAAGGAATTTTCCAGAAAGCCACAAGAACAGGAGCAGTCATAAAAGAAAAGGGTGTGGGGACCACAAAGTAGAGAAAATCCCTCCTTAAGTTTTTTATTGTTGTTCATCTACTGTTCATTGTTCAATGAGGCCAAAGAAAAATAAAATAAAAAAGGAAATAGAAGCCTTGCTCATTGTGATAAAACTACAAGATATGATGGCAACTTCATTAATTGAAGATCAAGATTGTTGGAAACAAAAGAATGAAACATTAAATTGACTTATTTGACTGGGGTTAAAATTTATTTATTTTATTTTATATTAATCATATTTATATCCCGCCCTTCTCCACGAAGGACGCAGGGCGGCGAGAAAAATAAGAAATATTTTTATAAAATTCTGGAAAACTTATGTACTTTATGCCAAAACTTGGTTAGAAATGACAATGATTTTTGGAATGAAGGTAGAATTATGGGAAAAACAGTTTCACTTTTTAACATTGTTAAATTCTTAATAAAAAATGTTTGAAAAAAGAAGCTCATTATCTTATTACGAGCAAATGAAAAAGTCTTGCTTATGGCAGCCTCTCTCCTTCACTTTTTTGCAAAACTTTTATTTTATTGGCAGCCTCTCTCTTTCATGGAAGGGACATAAGCATCATCATACTTGCCCTATTCTTATGTCTTTCTACTATGCAAACTGTGTCTGTAAAAAGTTTTTCCTTCTTACAACATACAAAACAGAAGCTCATCCTGTTCTTGCTCTGAAGGCATGGAAAGAACTTACCATGTGGCCAGCCTTGAGGATCCAGAAGAAGCTCAGGTTACAATAGGATTTATAAAAAGCAGCCGTGTCTGTGCATTCTGGGCAGGTGTACAAAGGCTGCCACTTCAGTGCATTAAAGTCTTTCAGTTTGGGCCATTTTAGCTTCCGGAGCCAAGCTTCTTGCCCTAAACATATAAGAGTAATCAGTAACTCTTATCATAAAAAAATCCTGCAACAAACTGCTCCAGTTTAACCAGATGATTCCCCCACACCTACCTTGGTGGAGAGCCATGGTGGCACAGTGGTTAGAAGGCAATATTGTTAGGATATTCAGCCTTATATTGGGTTGGCAATATATATGAGCCTATGTTATTAAGAACTTATGTAGCTTTAAGAACTATCTTTGAATTCTGATTGGCTGTGCTGCTCAGCTTTACCATATAAGCAAGGCAGGAACACAGTCAATTCCTTTTCGATTCCCTGTACTGAGGAGCTGGAGCTGTGAAGAAGGAGGAGCATTGTTTTGCATCACTGTGAGATAACTGAGTGTTTGGTGTTGGACTGTTAATTGTTTGAGAAGTTAGTCGGAAGAAGTATTTTAGTTGCTACAAAGTAGAGACTATTTATTTTCTTACTATCACTGTTTTAGAGTTTGTTTGTGGCTACAGCAACGTATCTCTTTACTGTCCGGTGAATTACACTATTCCGCATTTATTTGCTAACACTGGTTAAGGGACCAGAGTTGTAACACTGGTTCTGAACCCAGAGTTGCTGACAAGTATCGCAGATTGACTCTGCTCATTGTCAGAAGTTTGATCGTGACTGGCTTGAGGTTGACTTAGCCTTCTGTCCTTCCAAGGTTGACAAAAGAGGACCCAGATTTTGGAGGGCAATAATGCTGACATTGTAAACTACTCAGAGAATACTATAAAGCACTATGGGGCAGTATATAAGTCTAAGTGCTATTGCTTTTACTAGCGATCAAAATAAATAAAGCAACAAAAAGTCCTGGAAAGAGCAGCATGCAGATTGTTAAAACAAATGAACAAAAAAGAAAAACTCTTTCAATGCAAGATGAATCATCTTAGAGAGTTATTAAACATTTTGGTTGTAATTGCCCACAATGGATTCGGAACGAGCTACCCTCCATCGACAGTGGTCCAGTCGAGCAGGCCGAGGCTGTTCTTGTGACACCATCTTGGGAGGAGTTTGATTTTGTTACCACCGAGGATATGGACAATTTGTCAAAGAGACTTAGGGCTACCACATGTTTATTGGACCCGTGTCCCTCCTGGCTTGTACTGGCATCCTGGGAGACGACACGAGGCTGGCTCCAGGGCATTGTCAACGCATCTTTGAGTGAGGGGTCCTTGCCTGCCGTCTTGAAAGAGGCGGTAGTAAGGCCCCTCCTCAAGAAGCCGTCCCTGGATCCAGCATTATTAGAGAACTATCGTCCCGTCTCCAACCTCCACTTTTTAGTGAAGGTTGTTGAGAGTGTGGTGGCTCAACAGTTTCCGCGACACTTGGAGGAAGTTGATTATCTAGACCCGCGCCAGTCCGGCTTCCGACCCGGGCACAGCACCGAGACGGCATTGGTCGCGTTGGTTGATGATCTCTGGAGGGCGCGGGATAGAGGATATTCCTCTATCCTAGTCCTATTAGACCTCTCAGCGGCTTTTGATACCATCGACCACGGTATCCTATTGCACCGACTGGGGAGGTTGGGGCTGGGAGGCACCGTTCTGCGGTGGTTCTCGTCCTACCTCTCTGGTCGGTCGCAATATGTGTTGGCAGGGGGGCAGAGGTCGGCCTCGAGGTCCCTCATATGTGGGGTTCCTCAGGGGTCGGTCCTCTCGCCCTTACTGTTCAACACATATATGAAGCCGCTGGGTGAGATCATCCGTGGTTTTGGGGTGGGATATCATCTGTACGCTGATGGATACTCAGTTGTACATATCCACCCCAGACCACCCCGACGATGCCGTCGAGGTTATGTCCCGGTATTTGGAGGCTGTACGGATCTGGATGGGTGGTAACAAACTAAAGCTCAACCCGTCCAAGACTGAGTGGCTGTGGCTTCCGGCGCCCCGGTTCAGCCAGATTATTCCAACTCTGGCCATTGGGGGCAAAACACCGGCCCCCATGGAGAGGGCGCGCAATTTGGGTGTCCTCCTGGATTCCCGGCTGTCTATGGAAGATCATGTGGCAGCCGTGGCCAGGGGGGCGTTCCATCAGGTACGCCTGATGCGCCAATTGCGCCCCTTACTGGACCGGGGTGCCTTACGCACAGTCACTCAAGCACTCGTCACCTCTCGACTCGACTACTGTAATGCTCTCTACATGGGGCTCCCCTTGAGGTGCACCCGAAAGCTGCAGCTAGTCCAGAACGCAGCCGCGCGGGTGATTATGGGAATGCCTAGACACTCCCACATAACACCTATCCTGCGCGAGCTGCACTGGCTCCCTGTGGTCTTTCGGGTGCGCTTCAAGGTTTTAACGACCATCTTTAAAGCGCTCCATGGCTCGGGGCCTAGTTATATGCGAGACCGCCTCCTGCCCCATACATCCCTCAGACCGATACGCTCCCACAGAGAGGGCCTCCTCAGGGTGCCGTCGGCTGGACAATGCCGATTGGCGACACCCAGGGGAAGAGCCTTCTCTGTGGCGGGCCCTGCCCTTTGGAACGACCTACCCCCTGAACTCCGTACCATCTCCGACCTCCGCCTCTTCCGCAAGTGTCTGAAGACACACCTATTCCATCTAGCCGGCCTAGCGTAACCCCCATTACTGACTCTTAGATAGTTTTAAATTTGGGTTTTTTAAATTTGGTTTTTAGCGCAGGGTCTATTAGAATAAGTTTTTTAAAATTTTATATGTTTTATATGTGTTTTAACATCCCTGTGCGCCGCCCTGGGTCCGTTTGGAAAAGGGCGGGGTATAAATTTAATTAAAAAAAATAAAAATAAAAAAAATAAAAAAAATGGCCCACTGTGGAATTAATAAAGCACTTAAAACATGCAGTAATCTTAGTTGTGTGTCCATGTGTCCATGTGCGTGTGTAACATACAGCCAAGCACCTGATGTCATGTCAGCTATCTCAATCATTGCCACCATTATTCAGCAACTCATCTTTGAAATCGTCATGGTTCAACTGGCTGATGCTAATTTACCACTGATTACAATTTGCTTTCGGGACCTTGAGATAGCAATCTTATCCCAATGTCTGGGAATCAATATTGTCACTGAACAGAAAAGAACAGCGTAAATGTGCAAAATGGTGTGAAATCATTGGTACACAGCCTAGGATCCCTTGGGAGTAAGCAATGAATAAATTTTGTACATAAATAAAAATGTTTACCGTATTTATCGGCGTATAACACGCACTTTCCCCCCCTGAAAATAGGGGGCAAATTATGTATGCGTGTTATACGCCGATATGCGTGTTATACGCCGATACATGGACCCGGGAACCGTGGACCCTGGCAGGTAGAGCAAGGTCGAGGGGCTTCCCCCCTTTCCCCACTTCCCGGCTCTTTCCAAACCCCGGGAGCTCGCCGAAGGGCGGCGGCGGCAGCGGCGGCGGCAATCCCCCCCAAAAAATTCTCGCGGGCTCCGAATTTTGATACGAGCGCAAGGGCAGTGGTTTGCCAAGGCTCCATTAGGGGTGGAGGGATGGACCCGGGAACCGTGGACCCTGGCAGGTAGAGCAAGGTCGAGGGGCTTCCCCCCTTTCCCCACTTCCCGGCTCTTTCCAAACCCCGGGAGCTCGCCAAGGGGCGGCGGCAACGGCGGCGGCGGCAACGGCCGCCGCCGCCGCTGCTTCGCATCCCTCCACCCCTAATGGAGCCTTGGCAAACCACTGCCCTTGCGCTCGTATCAAAATTCGGAGCACCCAAGAGACGGGCGCGGGTGGAAGCGACCAAAGGAGCGCCTGGCGGCACGGGGCGGCTGCTCAGGAGATCCCACCGCCTCTCCTCTTACCATCTCCCCGCCGGCAGAGAACGGAAGCCCGGCGGAGCCAGGAGCGGCCAAAATCCCGGTGATCCCGCGCGGTGGGAAAGCAGCCGCCGGAGCGATCCCGCCGGGATACAACTTTTCCCCGCGCCCTGCAGGCACCCCCGGAGGGCATGATCGGAGGAGGGCAAGTACGGGAAGCTGCAGTCTTGCGGGAAGGGAAGAAGGACGGGAGGGAAGGGACGGGACTGTGTCGCCCCGCTGGCTGGCTGGCTTCCAGCCCCGGCGATTAAAGAAGCCAGCTTCGGCGGTTCGGTGAGCTGGCGTTAGCCCCCCTCTCCGCCGTTATTACCTTCGTGCCAGCTTTTGCCGCGGCGTGGGAAAAAAGGTGATCGGGCGGAGGAGAAGGAGGCTCCGTCCTCCGCGGGGCAGTTTCGATGCCGTTGGCTGGGTTGCCTTGCAAGCGAATCCATGGGGATTAATGGAGAGGTTGGGGGGTTTTTTCTCCTCCTTCCCCTGGGAACGGTTAGCCCTCCTTGCGGTCCCTTCCCTAACGGGAGAGCAGCGCCCTCCCTCGTGTTGCCCTTTTGGGGGGGATTGCTGCCGCCACCGCCCCTCGGCGAGCTCCCGGGGTTTGGAAAGAGCCGGGAAGTGGGGAAAGGGGGGAAGCCCCTCGACCTTGCTCTACCTGCCAGCGGAGAAGGAGGCGCCCGCCACGGGGAAGAGCTCCGGGCCTCCGGGGCCGTCATCTCCTCCTCCTCCTCCTGCTGCTGCTGCTGGAACCAGCGGCCGGGAAGCGCAGGGCCAGGAATTCCTGCGCTTTCCTCCAGCTCCGAGAAGCGACGAGTGGCGCTGGGGCAGAGCCAGGCTGCTGCCCGGAGATTAGCCAGAGAGGGTGTGGGCTGCTGGCAGAGAAGAGGCATGCCTGAACAGTCATTCATTCATGCGGTCCTTGGCCAGCCGGCTGCCGGGTCGCTCCATCCCAAGCCAGGGAAATTTTTTTTCCTGAAATTTCCCTCTTAAAATGAAGGTGCGTGTTATATGCCGGTGCGTGTTATACGCCGATAAATACGGTATTTATATTACTGAAGGATTTACTTTAGTCAAGAAGATTATCTAACTGTAATCTAAATATAAGCATACTGTCCCTTTGCCCAGTGCTAGGAAATTGAATTACTCCATTACTTAATCTATGTCTACCTGACATTGATGTGAATGTCTTTGATCAAACAGACCTGAAAGCTCCAGTCATTTTTGCTCGAAAGGACCAACACAGACATCTACCGCAAGAATTGAGACTAAGCTCAGTGGAGTGTGCAGACAACACAAGCTGCATTCATACCTATTACTCAGCCTAGGTTTGTTCACCTGGATTTGTTGACCCTACTACAGTGGTCTGGTTTACATATCTTGTTAAAGAAAAAAACAGAACACTGTTTGCCCAGATTAATGTTATACTGCACGTTAATCATTTTACCTGAGTTAATAAACTGCAATTGAAAAGAATCTATTAGAGTTTAGCATATGTCTGCAAAGACTGATGAAATCTGAAAATGGAGCAAAGTAGAAATGGAGAGGGCTTAGGAATTAAATCCAGCACTTCAAATTCTGCTAAGGGTTATCTCATCATTAAAAGCAAAAGGCAATCCAAACAGCTACTCATGTGAAGTAATCCCATTTTAAGATGAAAGCCAGAGTATAAACTCTACAAACAAGCTTGTGCCAGCTACTTCTTACTTATTCACAAGACAATGCCTTGATCCTATCTCCTAGCACAGGGGTCTGCAAAGTCGGCTCTTTTAAGACTGGTGGACTTCAACTCCCAGAATTCCCCAGCCAGCATGGCTGGCTGGGGAATTCTGGGAGTTGAAGTCCACCAGTCTTAAAAGAGCCGACTTTGCAGACCCCTGTCCTAGCAAAACATCCCTCCTATACAAAAAGTTTAGCCTCTGATACCATTAATGACTCTCTTCAATACTCTCTTCAATACTCTCTTCTAACCCAGCTCGCTTCTTTCTACTATTTCTGGATTATGTAGCCCCCATTTACAGCTATGCTATCTACCATCCTTCCACCATCCTCCTACCATCCACTCACTCATTTCTAACTCACTTCCTCATTTTGCTTCTGATCTCTTCACTTTCCTATCTTGCTTGATGTTTCATGCCGTTTTGACATTTTACTTCCAGTTTTACTTCCAGTTTCTGACAAAAACACACCCATTGTGAACCATTGGTTCACTTAAGTAGAGATTCATTTAATGAACGCCGCAAAAAAGACTGTAAAATCAGGTCAGTCACATAACTTTTTCAGAACTGTCACAAGTTACGATCATGATGGGCAGGCTCCATAATGGTTATAAGTTGAAGAGTACCTGTATACAGTTGCACCTAACAATAATGACCTGCTTTGCTGTCTCCACCAAGCTCACTCCCATGGGAAAAACACCCTTACCTATTGTAGGAACGATGAGATCCAGCTGCCCGTTGTATACAGTGACATTCACATTGGCCTCCAACAAGCTGTCCACAATATCAATTGCATTTTTCATAAAGTCTTCAGCCATATTCATAAATACACCTGTTGATTGACCTGCCGAGTGATAACAAAAGTCTAAGAAGAGGTAGATAACCTTATGCTGTCTGAAGGTCATACACAGTGTTATTGATACAGGAAAGGGCTCTGTATGGATGGATGCGTGCGCACAAGAGAGAGAGTGGGAGGGAGACAAAAAAGGCACATTTGCCTCATGGCCAGGATCTGGTATTTCCATTTCTTTCTGCAGTTGAGAGTTGGAATAAGACAATTTTTTTCTTTTCATTTTGACCTGAAAAAATTAACTTTTCAGGTGTTTTCAGTTTCTAAATTGGAGGAAACTATGATCCACTAATGAATGTTGGCGCCAGCATTAAAAAGTGGAGAAAAAAGGAGCTTGGGGTTTATAACCTGAATCTCAGAACCACCCAAAAATTCTCACTAACGACTTCATAATCGCAAATAGAATTTGAAATAGTATAGTAATTAATTCAACCTGCTTTAGAATATAACTCGCTTTTAATTTGGGAAAATTTACCCTTCTATTCCTGATTGTAATTGAAAATCTAGCAAATGAGACAAATTAACACAATTTTTTTTTTAAAAAAGAGGAGCATGGATAGTATATCTATACATGGAATTTCTATTAATTTTGAGTGAGTCTAATATAATTGCTATAGTGTTCTCTGACTGTCATTTGATGAAAAGATTCTTAACCTAGAGATGAAAAAGATCTTCACATGTACAGAGAACTAAAATTGCAGCGTCCCCTCAAAAAGAGGGAGTTATTATTACAAATATGCAGTATAGAAAATCCAAACATTCAAAGGCAGAGGTCTCCAGCCTTGGCAACTTTACGGCTTGTGGACTTCAACTCCCAGAGTTCCTCAGCCAGCAAGTTGAAGTCCACATGTCATAAGACTGCCACACTTGTAGACTCCTGTTCTGAGGGACGATTTTGAATAGTGTGCCAGTCTAAGTCATTACTCCAATTTTCTGTAACACTCCCATCCAGATTCAACTTCCAGAATTTCCCAAATGACATGGTCATTGCTAAGAATGCTGGCAGTTAAAATCTGCACATCTAGTCAGTGCCAAATTCGGAAGGCTGTTTAGATAGTTCCCATTTAAGAGAAAGATGATGAGTGGTATGTTAGTACCCTGTTTCCCTGAAAATAAGCCCTCCCCGGATAAGCCCAATTGGGCTTTTGAGTGCATGCGCTAAAATAAGCCCTCCCCCGAAAATATTGCAATACAGCAGCAGCCATGAGGTGACCACGCTCGCTTCCTCTTGCACCTCAAAAATAAGACCTCCCCAAAAATAAGCCCAAGTGCTTATTTCAGGGGTCAAAAGAAAATAAGACTCTGTTTTATTTTCGGGGAAACACAGTATTTCTAGAGGAAAAGCTGATACCCTGATTTCCTAAAAACTTTGCTTCTTCATCATCTCTTATGAAATAAATGATATTATTCAGATTTATAGCCTTGCATTGATTTCCTCCAGATGTTCAAAGCAACATAGTTGGCACTCCTTCCTCCAATTTTTCTCTGCAACATTAATTCTGCAAAGTAAGTCCAGCTGACATAAAACCTCTTTCCAAGGCTGAGGCCTAACTCAAGAGATTCAGGTTCAACTTCTATTACTCCTGCTGATGTTGCTTTTGTACATATACAAGTAACTGTGCAACAGTTCTCTTTGATGTCATTTTTATGGGTGGCACAATAAATAAATAAATAAATATCCCCAGTTCCCCTTAAAGACAGTTCAGTTACTGCAGATTGATAAAACACCTTTTGCCCCTGAAGTTCAATCATAACTAATATACTGTAGTTTCCTAAGAGAGCTTCTTCACTGTGTTCTTAATTCTCCAGTGAAGTATGATATACAACAAACTATATGAGTATTAGATGGAGTCAGTAGATATTAAATACCTCCCCATTTCACGTGGTCTGGAATTATTTTCAGTTTCTTTCTGATGGGCCCATTCATCAGGTCATCCAGCTTGTCGTTAATTTGATTTTTTACATGACGCTGGAACAATTTTACTGAAGAAAGAGAAAGAAGACTGTGTTTGAGGTTTACCTGGAAAGGGAACCCTTGTATTTCTTTTATTTAAAAAAAATGGATGCCCTAATCTTCATTCCAAAAGAATTTCTCTCTCTCTCTCTCTGTGGCCATTCCATGCAGAAGAAGAGACTGCACATCTCTTTGTCTGAAATATTAGAGGATCTCCTGCTTGAGCAGGAGTGGGAGCAGAAGACCTCCAAGGTTTCTTCCAAGCCTAATATTTTATCTTCTGTGTGTTCTCTCTTCCTCCCTCCCTCCCTCCCTCCCTCTCTCTCTCTCACACACACACACACCAACCAAATCATAAATATGCAAAATAAAACAAACAAACAAAATATCTTCCTGCCTTACCTGTAAGACCCAATATGGCAGCAGATCAATGTGTAATTAAGTTAAAATTAAAATAACTCTACAGAGATGTGGCTTTAGTCATGTCAAGGGCTATCTGTTCAGGGCCTCTGAACAGTAAATCAGTGGCAGCCTACCAAAATCCAATTGGATCCATTCAGAAGTAAGTAGAGAACACTAGATCCTGTTTAGCACTCCTTTATCAAATCCCGAATCTTTCGTATACATTATGGTCCTAAATTGCAAAAGTATATCCCATTCATCAAGCAAAAAATAAAACTGCTGACAAGACTTTTAATGCCATGTTCTCCAATAAAAAATATCTTTAACCTTTTTTTTAATGCATTAATTTTGTAATGCTCAAGCATTTTGTGTAGTTTGCAAGATGGCAGTCTGTTGTGCTTGGGACTTATATGGAGACCCAATATAACAATAACAGAACAATTTCTTGTTTAGTTCATCAGAACTGTAGTCTTTTCATGAAAGACTGTTGCTGAGTTCCTGAAACTTTCTTTACTTCAGCAACTGCATTTAGAGCACTGGAGCAGGGAAAGGGAATTTGAAGTTTGCTACTTCCTATTTGGCTGTGATCTCCATTGCACAGTTGCAATAGGCATATCACATAGACCCCCTATCCTCCAGATCCTGGGGAAACAAATACACACACACACACACACACACACATGGTTGTGTCACAACACCCTGTTAAGCCCCAATTAAGGGAGGAAGCATACTGCTTTCCTTTTCTGCCTTTCGGCTCATCACCAGAGACCATCTAGACAGAAAGCTATGAGTTCCGTTGTGTACTTTTTTTATATGTGTATTAGGTTTTTGAGCTGATCAATAAATAAATCAGGGAGACTACGATAGATCTATTTAGAGCTTTTTAGCTCTCATCAGCTAGCCATACACTTACTGGGATTTAAAGGAAAGCAGTATGCTTCCTCCCTTAATTGGGGCTTAACAGGGTGTTATGACACAACCATATACATCCTCC
This sequence comes from Rhabdophis nuchalis, assembly GCA_039707465.1. Taxonomy (NCBI): domain Eukaryota; kingdom Metazoa; phylum Chordata; class Lepidosauria; order Squamata; family Natricidae; genus Rhabdophis; species Rhabdophis nuchalis. Next base: position 176,341,070 of record CM077646.1, on the reverse strand, counting down.
TGTCTCAGCTGATCAGGAAGAGAACCTGGTTGACTTAGTGACTAAGGTTTCTGCCTAACATGTCATACAGCTCCGGTTCAAATCCCAGAAAGGGTATGGCTAGCTGATGAGAGCTAAAAAGCTCGAAATAGATCTATCGTAGTCTCCGATTTATTTATTGATCAGCTCAAAAACCTAACGCACACACACGCGCACACACATATCTCAAGAGGGCTAGTGTGTGATGAGTTCAGGCATTACAAACTGGAGTTCCAAAGATTTTCTGTGAAAAAAGATAACAACCACTAAACCCATTTTAGCATCTGTAAAGGGGCTACACACCAGGGCTCTCCAAACTTGGCAACTTAAAAACTTGTAGACTTCAACTTCCCAGAATTCCCCAGCCAACATGGGAGTTGAAGTCCACAGGTCTTAAAATTGCCAAGTTTGGAGACCCTGGGCTACATCTTTGATCTTCTAAAAGGACCATGTCTTACTAAAAAGAGATTTCTGGCATTGCCGAGCTCTCATTCAACTTACAAAATGGGTTGGTTTCAGTTGCAGCAGATGAAAGAGCTGTGTCCTTTGTAGAGTCATGGGTTAGAATGTTATAAAAATTCACACCATTTGTGTTCTAGACAAGAAAAGAAATGGCATTAAGAATAGAGATCCTGCAACAAAGGGCATGGTTTGCTCTAAGGTTTGGGTTTGAAAAGGACTCCTGAGAATACCCTAGAATAGATTGCCAAGGGAAAAAAAAAAGGATGATAGAAGAAATCCATCCGAACTTCTCAGTCAAGACTCTAGTAACTAGGCTTTTCATTAGGTCAGGGGTTCCCAACTGGGGGTTGGAGATGATATTCCAGGGTGAAAACTTGGTTTAGAAGTTTCAAAATTATAGTATATATGTGTATTTATATGCATATAATTAAGGGGGGGGTGGCTCAGTGGCTAAGACACTGAGTTTGTCGATCAGAAAGGTTGGCAGTTCGAATCCCCAGCGCCGCATAACGGAGTGAGCTCCTGTTACTTATCCCAGCTTCTGCCAACCTAGCAGTTCGAAAGCATGTCAAAAATGCAAGTAGAAAAATAGGGACCACCTTTGGTGGGAAGGTAACAGTTTTTTGCGCCCCTTTGGCGTTTAGTCATGCCGGCCACATGACCACGGAGACGTCTTCAGACAGCACTTGCTCTTCAGCTTTGAAACGGAGATGAGCACCGCCCCCTAGAGTCAGGAATGACTAGCACATATGTGCGAGGGGAACCTTTACATTTAACTTTATGCATATAATTATTTACTTTTGTAAGGGTACGAGAATATATCAGAAGCATTCTAGGGCTGTGGGATATAGAAAAGGTTGGGAACCCCTGCATTAAGTGAAGACCTAGCTCTCTTAGAAGCCTAAAATCCTAGGGAAATGATAAGGAAAGGAAAGAAGAGGATGATGAGACCCTGAAGACCAAACTGGAGACAAATTGTCAAGAGAGAAAATCTGTCTGTCTGGTCCCTAAAAGCTGCCATCAATTACATCTCTCTCTTTACCTTTTCTATGATATCCTCTGCTTTATCCCAAAGCAGTGTAGCAAGCTTAAATGCCCCTGTATTTATTGCGTTCAGGATCTTCTTGGCAGCTGTAGTGACTTCCTTCAAGCCTTGATCATCTAGGAAAGACTGCAGTACAAGGAATGGGGTGGGGATAGAAAAGAAAGAAATTCGGAACCAACGTTGCATATAATGCCTCAAGTATTTTCAAAGGAATATAAACTGGGCATTAAACTGCCCCAATGTCAATGTGTATTTTAACAAGATATTATTTGCAATGGCTTCAAAGAAAATGTAGAGGCTACCTGGAACGCTACACAGTATTAGAGGTCTGGTGGAATGGTTTTATTAATCTGAGCAAAGTCAACAAATAGAAACTATTAGAAGTCTTCGGTAAAGGGAATTGTGATGCTCTAAAGTGTCTCTATGTATCACCAAAGCTTTATATAGTTTCTTTTTAAGTGGATCTTATCTAATGGCCTATTTGCAGGGTAGATAAATCTCAGCATACTTGAGACCCTTCTACTGAAGCCAGGTTTAATGCCATTAGGTGGCATCTTCAGGGATCGAAAAACAGCTAAGGGCAGCTGAAACAACTGTACAGAAAGGGGAGCACATTGAGAATATGTGCTTGCAGGTATGGACACATAAGTGGATCCCAAGTATGCATTGAGAGCGGACGTAGCCTTTGAGACCCAAGAGTTTACTGTGTTTATAAGCAATCAATGTTGATCATAACATTCTATGAACCTGCTGACTTCAATCCACTCTTCGGAGATCCCCAGAAGCTGATCCAACATGGTAACTCTCATGAATAGTCAAAAAGCAGAGGAAAAAATAAAAGGAAGGAAGCATCTAGCATGTGTTTCAAGCTGGCTCAATGAAATCTATTAATTCCCAGCCTTGAATTGACTCTTTATTGGCAGCAAAACAGGTTCATTAGATGTTGTATGGCGAAGGATTAAATTGTGTTTTAAAAACAAAGTTGCATGATTTTTGATATAAAGGTAATTACCATACCTGCATAATAGTAAAATTTATTTACCCTATTTATTAAAGTAGAATCGTTTAAGTTATTTTTATCTTTCTCTTCCTCCCCTTCTTTTATTAGTTTTATTCAGAATTTTATGTTTTGTACAAACTACAAAATTTGGGTTTTTCTATTCTTCCTTGTAGTTTCAAGAACATTAATAATCTTTTTTAAAAATAGGGAGTATATACTTACCGTGCTATATAGGTAAGGTCCCCAAGCAAGCACGGAATCTAAAAGAAACAAAAATTAAGATTGGCTTTTTAAAAAACAAGACAGAATAGTGGGCATAAACTTCAGTATCTTTCTCACATTTTTCTATTTAGAGCAGGCAGGCACTTTTCAAGTTCCTGAGCATTTTCGTCATCAAGACAAAATAAGAACTTATATAAAATCAATCCTAGCAATTTAAAAATTAGCAGCTTTTCAAATGGAGAAGAAGGAAGATGAGGCGGTAGCATCAGTGCAGGGAAAGAACTCCTAGTTTTTAAAGTGGAGCCTCACAAAATCTCTAAATCCATTGAGATCTAATTTAGCAGCAAACTGTTTATTATTCCCAGGTGTCAAAATCTGGTACCTTCCAGGAGCATTGATACAAGATTCCCATCACCTGCAGCTTGCAAGGATAGCCATGCTGGCTGGGTGCTGAAAGGCTTGTAGTCTAACTAACATATCTTGAGGCTACCAGGCTGAGGAGAATGACATTAAACTATTCACATTTTTAAAAAGATCTTATTCATGTTGCTGTTGCATATTCCGAAGTATAGCCAAGATTTTGAGGGGAGCGGAGGAATAAACCCTCTGGACTATTTTCAAATCACATGGGAAGCCCAACCCAGATTCTGACTGACAACTGCCATTGTGTATCTAGTAACAACATTCTGTTTACAGTAATCAAGTTCATGTGTTGGCTCTCCTATTCCAACATGCAATACCATTTTTTCTTTAAGATAAAAATTGCCCAGTTTAATCATACTTAAAATAACCAACGAGAAAGTCATATATAATTAAATATTTAATTCTCAGTCATTGGAATATTAATCTTCCAACAGAAGAGGATATCTGTAAATCAGGGCTGAACTGCAGAGTCCTTGGTGTCATGTGAACTTAGTTGTTTGCTTGTAGACATTTCAGTACCTAATTAGGTAACAACAGTATTATTTAGTCATGTAATGAAACATCTGCAAGCAAAGCACTAAGCTCAAAGATCACCAAGGCCTGCATATTAAACTTCCTCGGTCTCTTAGACAAGCAGAACAGAGTAATTTCAGTATAAGATAAAATGAAAAGGATTTTAATCCTTAAAGCACCCAAAGTCAAGTTGGGATAAAGCCAAGCCTCTGCAATCTCACTTGAACCTGATTGTCAGTACTGAATATCAAATCATTTGTGGAAAGGGCTTGCAACTTAGGCGTCCTCCTGGACTCTCGGCTGTCCATGGAGGACCATGTGACGGCCGTGGCCAGGGGGGCTTTTTACCAGGTCCGGCTGGTACGCCAGTTGCGCCCCTTTCTCGACCGGGCCGCCCTCCGCACTGTCACTCAAGCACTCGTTACATCCCGCCTAGACTACTGTAATGCTCTCTACATGGGGCTCCTCTTGAGGTGCACCTGGAGACTGCAGCTGGTTCAGAATGTGGCCGCGCGGGGGATCTTGGGAGCCTCACGGCATTCCCATGTAACACCTCTCCTGCGCAAGTTGCACTGGCTGCCTGTAGCTTTCCGGGTGCGCTTCAAGGTGCTGGTAACCATCTTTAAAACGCTCCATGGCACGGGGCCTAGTTATTTGCGGGACCGCCTCCTACCACATACATCCCTCCGGCCGATCCGCTCCCACAGGGAGGGCCTTCTCCGGGTGCCGTCTGCCGGGCAGTGCCGGTTGGCAACCCCCAGGGGAAGGGCCTTCTCTGTGGCGGGCCCAGCCCTCTGGAACGACCTACCCCACGAACTTCGGACCACCACAGACCTCCGCCTCTTCCGCCAACTTCTTAAGACCCATTTCTTTCACCTAGCCGGCCTAGCCTAGATCCCGAGATCATTTTTACAAACTGAGTTTTAATGATTTTAATATTTGGTAATTTTTATTATTTTAGTGTATTTTTAGCACAGGTTAGCTTCAAATTTAATCATATTTTAATAGTTATAGTTGTATTTATCTATATGTCTGTATGTGTGCATTTTATCTTCCTGTGCACCGCCCCGAGTCCCTTCTGGGAGATGGGTGCGGTATAAAAATCAAATCAAATCAAAAATCAAATAAATTCTTATTTCCTCTCCCCCCCCAACCCCCAGATTTTGCCAGAAAGAGGCAAGAAATACATTGGAAGATACACAATAGCACAATGTACTTAGCTCCACACGAATATACCTAGAGGAGAAATCCATGAATCACCAAGGGCTACTCCATGAAAATTGCACTTGATTGTTCCAGCTTGAATAGCCTTAAAAATAGAATTAAGGCTCAATTAAAACCTAATTATTCTGAGGTAAATGTATCATATATTTTCAAGCACCTTCCCTTAAGGGCAGGAAGAAGGCAAAGAGAAACTGCAGATTATTAAAGTAGGTCAATTTCTTAGCTCACGCTATAGCTAAGGAAAGTGCTTTTTTAGCTAAAAGCAATCAAAACTCTAGCAATATCTCACATAGGCAGGCCTGCGTGTGTGACAAGATCAGGAAGGTCGTGGATGGAGTGTAAGATTCACCCCTCTGAAAGCTTGTGTAAGGATGAATGTGCAAAAGGGGTGGGGCTTGCCTTGTGATGGACTGCTCACCATCTTGCCAGTTTTAATACATCTTTGTGGACTCTGATACCCATGTAGAGTTTATTTTAGCTCAGTGCTAACATCATTTGCTTCTACTGTGCTAGTTATCAAGCCCATGCCAGCAATCAAGTCTGGGAGAGACATTTATCTGGAGAGCTTGGTCCTCCCATGATTTCTTTAATCAAAAATATACTTGTTATAAATTTATATATCACATTTTCTCCTTTTTTCCTTCCTTCCTTCCCTCCCTACATCAACTTTCTTCCTAATTTTCTGATAACAGTTAGAGAAAACTAAGAATAACTGTTTGATCGCTTGCTAACCTGCGGAGACCCACAATAGCACAGAGGTTAGAGTGCAGTACTGCAGGCTATTTCTGCTGACTGCCCATTGCCAGCAGTTTGGCAGATCGAATCTCACCAGGCTCAAGGTTGACTCAGCCTTCCATTCTTCCGAAGTCGTAAAATGAGGACCCAGATTGTTGGGGGCAGTATGTTGACTCTGTAAACTGCTTAGAGGGCTGTGAAGCAGTATATAAGTCTAAGTGCTAAGTGCTAACCCACAGCTTCTAATGCCGATGTGTGCTTACACAACTGGTTGCAGCAAGGTTGTACAATATATTTTGTCCTGAGAACCCCACCTGCTGTAAGTCACATGCAAGATCCACACATCTACATGAGGGGGAGGAAGGGGCAAAGAACGGGATAGGATCGGGTCAAAAAGCAAGATTTAATTGAATTTAAATGGTATCATTAACATTAAAATAAACTGTTCAACAGCTGTGATTACTCTCTAGACATCAGATAAAACAATAAGTTGCATCTGTGGACAGTTTTGGAGATGTCCCAGGAGAGGGGACAACCAAGGCTTTCTATGGGTGCCTGTGGCCAACTGGCCATGGCCCACTCTAAGCAATCCTGAATGGAAATTCCAAGTTTAGATGACTGGATGAAAAATGTATTGGGACGTGGGAGGAGGACTGGAAAAACATGGGGGTGGAGTGAAAAGAGGGATTAGCCTAGAATCTCTACATGGTTACAAGTTGACCAAGTCCAACGCATCTTAAGTTCCATTGACTCTTATCTAAATCTAAGCAGCTGCTCTTAGTGGAGAAAATTCTGGTGCAGAGGCTATAGCAATGGTTCTCAACCTGTGGTCCTCAGATCCCTGTGGGGAGGGGCACAATATTGTTATAGGCTTGAAGAAACTGTTAGATTCTCTGCACGGTGGAGAATAGAGGGAGTCCGAGCCAGGTTTGCTCAAAAACACAGCCCTTTATTTTAGGCAAGCTTACAATAGAAGAATGGTTCAGTTAAAGAAATAGGCGGTAGACAGGGGCTCCCGCGCTTTGACAGCTCTTTATATTTGGAGCTGTCAAAGGGGGAGCCAATCAGGCTGCAGCAAGGGCCAGGCGCGCCTCAGCCAATCAGGCGCGTCTGTCAGTTGGCTGCCTTGCTACAGCCTGTTGCCAAGGCTCCAAAGGCAGCCTGGAAGACCTGCGGCCGGTCGTAAGTCGAGACCGGTCGCAGGTCGAGGATATAACACCCCTTTCCCCCCTCGGTCTGCGCATGCTCGAGGAATTGCTCGTTCTGATGCACGAGCATGCGTAGTCTTGAAAGTAGGCGGGGCGGCGCCGGGAACGCCCAGACCGCCTCAGTTGCTGGTGGGACGTCGGAGAGGTAGGTTGCCCCTGTGCGAGCTCCTCCCTTCGGGGAGTGGAGCTCCAGGTGGTGACGTCATCGAGGCCTACCCGCGGAGGCGGAGTCGTCAGAGCTGGTAAGTCGGGGCGAGGGGGCGCGGCGTTCGGAGCATAGTTTGCTGGATGCCGGTTGGTTGCGGCGGTGCAGGGCGGGTCCTTAGGCGCAAGGGCCCGCGCGTCCCCCTCGGCTTGAGACAGCTTCTGAAGTGTATGCCGGAAGGCGGCGTTCAGTTCGGCCGGGCCTGAAGAAGCGAAGGCCCCGAGCGGTTTCTCTGGGAACGGGTTGACTGGCCCAACCGGGGCAACGGGGACGGGCGGTTCCGACGATGGGCCCGCAGGTGTGGGAAGGCGGCGCCTTAGCTGATCCAAGTGGCGCCGCCACTCGGACCCGTCCGGGAGGCTGACCCTGAAAGAGCAGGGACCCGTTAGCTCGGTTACTGTGGCCGGAACCCACTTAGTGTCCCCTGCATAGTGGCGGGCGTACACAGGGTCCCCGGGCTGGAAAAGGCGGGGGGGTGGGCCCCCCAGGTTGCAAGGCTGCACATCGTTGTAAGCCGGGTGCAGCCTGTCCAAGGTTGTCCGCAGGCGGCGACCCATCAAGAGCTCGGCGGGGCTTTTCCGTGTGGCAGGGCAAGGTGTGGAATGCTGACCTAGCAGGTAAGCAGCCACCCTTGCGGGCCAGTCCCCTTTGGTCATCCGTCCCAGAGCCTCCTTGGCCGAGCGGACGGCCCGTTCAGCCCGACCATTGGAGGCCGGATGATAAGGGGCCACTGGCGCGTGGCGGATCCCTTGCGAGGCCAAGAACTCCTGGAAGGTGGCGGACTGGAACTGGGGCCCGTTGTCGGACACCACGATGTCCGGCAACCCGTGCGTCGCAAAAAGGCGGCGCAGGGCCCTGACCGTACTCTCAGCCGTAGTGGAAGCCATCAAGATGACCTCCACCCAACGGGAGTAGGCGTCCACGACCACCAGGAACGTTTGGCCCAGGAAGGGGCCTGCGAAGTCTATGTGGAGCCTGGACCAAGGGCTCCGGGGCAAGTCCCACTCCCTGGGCGGGGCGACCGGAGGGGCGGGGCGGGTGGTTTGACAAGGGACACAACCCCCGACCCAGGCAGCTACCTCCGCATCCAAGCCCGGCCACCACACATAGCTGCGGGCGAGCGCCTTCATCCGGGCTATGCCGGGGTGGTCGGCGTGGAGCGTTCGGAGCACCTGGTGACGGAGGGGGGGGGGAACGATGACCCGATCCCCCCAGCACAAGCAGCCGCTGTGGAGCGAAAGCTCCGTCTGGCGTGCCTTGTACGGCCGAAAATCTTCGGCCACGCCGCCCTGAGGCCACCCTCGCAAGACCCAGGTGGAGACCTGGGACAGGACAGGGTCGGCCTTCGTCCGGGCGGCGACGTCCGAGGACGTCAAGGGCAGGCCTGAGTCTGCCACAGACAAGACGGACAGTGCCGGCACCGGCTCTTCGTCCGCCTTGGGGAGGGGGCACCGGCTCAGGGCATCAGCATGCCCCAGCTGCTTGCCCGGACGGTAGTACAGCGTATAACTATACGCTGCTAGGAACTCCGTCCATCTGGTCATCCTGGGAGAAAGGATGGGGGGGGTCGGACGGTCACTGGCCAAAAGCCCAAGGAGAGGCTTATGGTCCGTGAAGACAGCAAAAGTCCGACCATACAGGTATTGGTGGAACTTTTTGATGCCGGACACCATAGCCAGAGCCTCCTTGTCAATCTGGCTATAGTTTCTCTCAGTGGGAGACATTGTCCGGGACCAAAAAGCAATGGGGGCTTCTGAGCCATCTGGGAAGGAATGGCTCAGGACGGCCCCCAGGCCGAAAGGGGAGGCATCGCACGCCAACGTCAAGGGCAGCCTGTCATCATATTGCACAAGGACTGCCTCTGACGTCAGAGTGGCTTTGACAGCCGCGAACGCATGCGCCTCGCGGCTGCCCCAGCACCAGGCCGCCGATCGATCGAGCAATCGATGAAGCGGCTCGGCTAACGTTGCCTTGTGGGGAAGAAAAGGCGCGTAGAAATTTAAGAGGCCGAGGAACGCCTGCAGTTCCGTCTTGGAGGCAGGCGTAGGGGCGTTCCTAATGGCCTCGACCTTCTTGGGGGTGGGGTGGATGCCCCGGGCATCAATCAAGAAGCCCAGGAACTCCACCTCCGGCGCGGCAAAAACGCATTTGCTGCGCTTCAACTTTAATCCCGCGCCCCTGAAAACGCTGAGGACCTTCCTCAGTACTTTGGCGAGCTCTGAGATGCTGGAAGCAGCTATCAGAACGTCGTCAAAATACGGGACCACGCCTGGGAGCCCATGGAGCAAACGTTCCATGAGGCTCTGGAAGATCCCCGGGGCGACGGACACACCGAATTGGAGTCTGCGACAACGGAAAGCCCCCCGGTGGGTGACGATGGTCTGCGCCTCTGCAGCCGCCTCGTCCACCGGGAGCTGTTGATAGGCCTGGGCCATATCCAGTTTCGCAAATATGCGGCCTTGCCCCAGGGAATGGAGCAGGTCTTGCACCACTGGGACTGAATATGGGTTCGCCTGGAGCCCACGGTTGATGGTCGACTTATAGTCGGCGCAGATCCGCACCGACCCGTCGGGCTTGATGGGGACCACTATGGGGGTCTCCCATCTTGCCTGGTCAACGGGCTCGAGCACGCCCTGCGCCACCAGCCGGTCAAGTTCGGCATCGACCTTGGGCTTCAGGGCGAGCGGCAGCCTGCGGGCCTTGAGCCTAATGGGTGCAACCTGAGGGTCAAGATTTAAGGAGACAGGGGTGCCCACGTAAGAGCCAAGCCGACCGTCAAGCACGTCGGCGAACTCCTCCAAAACCCCGGAGATGGGAGAGGAGGCGGGAATAGAGTGAACCCCCTGCACTGACAGGCCAAGGGCGGGAAACCAATCCAGGCCGATGATGGCCGCCAGGGGATCAGAAACCACCAGAATAGGCAAGGGCCCCTTGAAACCCCCGTACTCCACCCTCAGGGAAATCTGGCCCAGGGTGGGGATTGACGATCCCTGATAGTCCCGCAAAACCGTGAGTGGGGGGGACAATTTGTCTAAGGAAAGGCCGGGGCGTAGCTTGGCCAACTGTGCCCGGGAAATGATGGACCGAGACGAGCCAGAGTCCACCTCCATGCGGACCCCCACCCCCTCCAGTTTAACAACTGTCCTGAGCCGCGTACGGTCGGGCAGGGCTTCCAGCAGAGAGTTGTCGTCGGTCAAGGCAAAACAGCCGGACGGCTGCGGCTGCTGGCGTCTGCCCCGGCGGCGTTGGGTGGGTGGGTTGGCCGCAGGCCCTCTACGTTCCTCTCCGGAGCGGCGTTGGGGCTCGGGGGAGGGTTGGTCTTCCGCGGGCGCGGCGGCACGGCAAGCGGCGGCCAGGTGTCCCTTTCGGCCGCAGCGGCGGCAGATGGCTTCCTTGAATGGGCAATCGGCCCGAGGGTGCTTTCCCCGGCAGCCCAAGCATCTGTAGGTAGCCGGCATGGGCGGCTTGCGGCCGGCGGGCCTAATGTAGGCGACCTGGTCGTCCTCGTCGGGGTCCTCGTCCTCCTCAACCAGGCACGCGCGTGCGGGCGGGTGGCGGTCCAAGTCTCTATCCAGGGCCGAGGACTCGGACATCTCGAATGCCCGAGCCTCGTCCACCGCCTGTTCTAGGGTCAGCTCAGCTCGGGCCAGCAGGCGCCTTCTGAGGCGGACTTCCCCGAGGCCCCAGATGAATTGCTCCAGCAGGGACTCGGCCAAGAAGTCCGCGGCGAAAGCGCACAGAATGGCGGCCATGCGGAGCGCCTTCAGGAATTCGGCCACCGACTGGTCAGGCTTCTGGAGGCACTTTCTGAAAGCGAAGCGGTGGGTCATCTTAGACGGCACCGGGGCGTAGTGGGCCCTGAGCCGTTCGATCAATGTGTCCCACGGCATCTCATAGACTTCTGTCGGTGCGGCCACGGTGCGAGCGGTGGCGAACAACTCCGTGCCGCCGCAGCCGAGGAAATGGCCCAATTTTCGCGCCGGGGGCAGCGCCCCGTAGTCATTGGCCAGCACGAAGCATTCGAATCGTGCCATGAAGGACACCCAGGACTCCTTCGCCGAGTCGAACAGAGCGAAGGGAGGAACGGAACCCATAGCGATCGTACCGCAAAGAAAATGTGTAAAAAAAATTTTTTTTTGTGAGGAAAAAAATTTCCTTCCCTCAGCAATCCGAGCTCTGCCTGGCCCCAGCCCTCGTCGCCAGTGTTAGATTCTCTGCACGGTGGAGAATAGAGGGAGTCCGAGCCAGGTTTGCTCAAAAACACAGCCCTTTATTTTAGGCAAGCTTACAATAGAAGAATGGTTCAGTTAAAGAAATAGGCGGTAGACAGGGGCTCCCGCGCTTTGACAGCTCTTTATATTTGGAGCTGTCAAAGGGGGAGCCAATCAGGCTGCAGCAAGGGCCAGGCGCGCCTCAGCCAATCAGGCGCGTCTGTCAGTTGGCTGCCTTGCTACAGCCTGTTGCCAAGGCTCCAAAGGCAGCCTGGAAGACCTGCGGCCCGTCGTAAGTCGAGACCGGTCGCAGGTCGAGGATATAACAGAAACATTATGATTTAAATCTTGAGTTATGTCTTGGTGGTCCATGGCCATTATCCATGGTCACCAAAGGTATTTAAAGGGGTTCAGTGGAGAAGAAAAGGTTGAGAATCCCTGGGCTATAGCAATACATCAGTTAATTGAACCACTTGTAGACCTGATCTTTCACACCTGGCATGGGAATACACATAGATTTCACATCAGAGGTAACAACACCTAGTTTCAGTTTTGACTGATCTGAAAAAAGCAAAGGCAGTCAAATTTAGTTAATGCTGGGAAAGGAGAGCATCAGAAAGCCCAGGGACATAGACTAGACTGGGAGGTGAGGAATATATCCCAGAAGCAGTAGCAAAACACTTCCATCTTAATCATCACCATCTTTATTGACATTGTAATAATATTGTAATCAACACTTAAAATCAAGAATCAACCTTGATTTGAGGAAGATTTTATATGCCTCATTTATTAAGAGAGATTCTTCCCTCAGGATCTTGCAGAAGAAATCCAAGCTAGTTTGAGAGAATCCATTTTCTCTGACAGGAAAAGATCAACTTTACCTTATGAACTTCCAGAGCAATTGCAGCAGCCATTTTTCCTCCATAAGATTCAGAAAAGATGTAGAAGGGGATTGTCTGAAAGGAAAAATGCATTTAAAAAAAACACAACTGAGCCCTTTGCACACCTTCCACAAAAATAAAATAATTACTCAATAATTATTCTTGATGCCCATAAACACTACAGGGAAATCTTTCCTCAGAAAAGCAAGACAAAATGGCCTCCGTCTGCAGCTATAAGGTCAAGTAAAAGACATCCTCTTGGATTTACATCCTTCCCCATTCCACAAGCATGGGATTCATTACAGATTGCGGGTAGCCTGCAACTTTTGAATGTAATTGAGCCCAGAATTACAGTTGCACAGCACCAAGCAGGTCACATGATCACCCTCAATTTTATGTTTTTCACGGCAATTGTGAAGCAAATGCCACAATCAGCATTGTAAATCACATAAATGCAAGCTGGTTGCCGAGCACCCAAAATGCAATTAAGTGACTACGGCGGGGTGGGGGGGCAGTTATCAAAACTTTGAATTATGGAATAAGTATGGGTGCCCTGGGGGGGGGGGGTGGTAATGGTAAGTGACTGTCATAACTCGAGAATTACCAAATGAAGTCATTTACACACCAACTAGGACATTTGGGATTTCATTCCAATTTATTTATTTTTTTGGCTCACATGCCAAAAGCAGGGGAAGCGCAGGGAGGGTCATTCGTGAGCGTGCCACACCCATAATGCTATGTGCGCGACCCCCTGCTTTTGGTGCAGTTTTTTCGCTCTCCCCAGGCTCCAGAGGCTTTCTAGGAACCTGGAGAGGGTGAAAACAGCCTTCCCCCCCCACCTCCAGAGGCTTCAGGAGCTTCCCTGAAGCCTCCAGAGGGTGAAAAAAGGCCTCAAAAGAAAGCCTAAATCAGCTGGCCAGCACACACATGTGCGGTGGAGCTGACAGGGCAACATCTTGCGTGCCCTAAGAAATGGTTCTGCATGCCACCTGTTGCACTCGTGCTATAGGTTCGCCATCACGGGCCTAAGTCTTTCTGGCCAAAATTAGGCCTAGGATGATAAATTACTCCATTAAATGGCCAATTTTCAGGAAGGAACAATCTCTACATGGGTGGGAATGAGGAACCTTTCAATACACCATCATTTGCCCCATGTTCTGAGATAGTTCGAAAGTGTGGGGGGAGAGGGCCTTAAAGCTAGTCTTCGGGCACACACAAATTGTGAATTCCTGCTGTGTCAGCACTCCCAACAGGCCTTGCCCTCTAGCAGATACTGTTCAGGATTACAGTCTGTAGGAGCCTTTGCAAGCATAACTATTCATGGACTGGCTTTGGCAATGAACAAGGATGCCAATTGTTCAAGATGCCGATTTGCAAGGAAGTCAGCACATCTGCAATTTTAAGCAAATTTAAACAAGGTTTCCTTCTGAAAACATCCATCCCCAAAGCCATTTGATACATGTCAGCAGAGCTTAAGGAAAAGGCTTGTGTGATGAGTTTTATAATGCCTGAATACAGCTAATGTGTAGCTTAGGGACTTCATACCGTGATAGTGGACAATATGGCATTCCACGGAAGAAACAGAAAGTTAACTTTAGCCACCTCGTATAAGGAAAACCTATATAAGATGTTCTATAGATGGCACACATCCCACCCTCAAGATTAGCAAAAATTAACAAAAAATTATTGCCATGAGGTTGGAAATGTAATACTGCTCTAGGGACCTTCTACCATATGTGGTGGGAGTGCACGAGAGCTAGGGCTTTTTGGCACCAGATAAGAAAATGTTTGGAAGAGATGCTAAATCAAAAGATGAAGTTGAGGCCAGAATTATTTCTACTAGGGATCACAAAAGAAAACATGGCAAAGGTGGGCTATATTTAATGCTGCATATTTTAATGGCAGCAAGTCTGGTTTTTGCACAAAAATGGAAAAATAAAGAAACTCCCTTGGAACGAGAAATAAGAAATAAGATACTGACTTGCGCAGAAATGGACAGACTGACTCTAGAGCAGGGGTTCCCAAACTTGGCAACTTTAAGACTTGTGGACTTCAACTAGCATAGCTGGCTGGAGAATTCTGCGAGTTGAAGTCCACAAGTCTTAAAGTTGCCAAGTTTGGGAACCCCTGCTCTAGAGCTCAAAGACAAGGGTGAGACGGAATATCACGAAATCTGGGACAAATAGTACTGATGGTTAGAAATGAGGGGAAAAAGCTGAGACAGAAAAACACAGACGAGAACTGGGAACTATGGTATTAAGAATGTATGATAGGTAGAAATTGGATATGCATCTGTATGGTTAATAATTATATATAAGAAAGGTATGGACAGGTAATCTGACTGACTACACATCTATGTAATTGATTTAAAATGTAATTGTTGTAAGATCTCATCACTGTATGGAAACGTTTATGCCAGAAATGTCGCACTATGTCCAATGTTTTTAATGTTTAGCTAATAAAAAACTTCTAATTAAAAAGAATATGGCATTCCATGGGCTGATCCGACTGTACTTGCCTGGAATTCCACCTTTGATTTAAAGAACTCTCGGAGAACCACCATCATATCCGAAGCAACCATGCTGAGATCAGTGGCGTAGGCAAGGGTGTCATTAACGTAACTGTATCCGGTGCCAACAGGATTGTCAACAAAGAGAAGACTTGCTGCCTGCAACTATACACCCAAAGAAAACACTGACATCAGCAATACACACAGAGGGAGAGCAGCATACTTAAAAGGGATGACAAAGGAGGAGTCTTCCAAAGATCCCACAAAGGCAAGATGAGAGAGCTTGATTTGCATTGAAAGGGTAACGCACTACTTATTATCGCTATATTTTAAGCCTAGAGGCATTTATTAAACACGTCTTAGCATAAGCTATTCTCATTCATAGGCAACCTCAGCCATAGAAGTCTCTTAATTTCAGTTGTTAATATTCGCAACAGAATCAAACCTTCCACAATTTGTGGTTCAAAACAATTTGTTGTTGTTGTTAGTTGTGAAGTCGTGTCCGACCCATCGCAACCCCATGGACAACATTCCTCCAGGCTTTCCTGTCCTCTACCATCCTCTTTAAGCTCATGCCAACTGCTTTGGTGACTCCAGCCAGCCATCTCTTTCTCTGTTGTCCCTTTCTTCTTTTGCCCTCAACCTTTCCCAATCTTTTCCCAATTTTAAGTCCATTCTTTTAAGGTTTTATAAATTATCCTTATTTACCTGTCTGTGCATTTATGTGCATGTTATTGTGTACATATGCATATATATGCTTGTAATCTATATTTTTAATGTACACGATTTTGTTTTTGGCTTTCAGGATAGTGGAAGAGCAGTCTTACGAGTACTGGCAAAATCCATTTCCTTAAATATTAATCCAGAGTAGCGCCTAATATCTTAGTTGGTTGGTTGAACAGAAGGACAATACAGAAAAATAGAGCAAATAAAGATCCCCTTGCATAAAGACAAGTAATCTACTAGGCCAGGGGTGTCAAACTCGTGGGTCCTAATTCGACATGTGTTGGACACACCTGCCCCTGTTTTAGCAAAGGGGGGGAAAGCTGTGATTCTTCATGTGATGACAATATGTCATTGTGAGTATGACACAACTGTATTAGGCTGCTGGATGAGGTGTCGGAATAAGATTGCTTTAAACAACTAACAGCTTCAGAGGCATACTGTATATGGCAATGATGGTGAATGTTTTTGGCACTGAGTGCCCAAACTACATTGGAACGCATGTGCATGCACATGCCGGAAACCCAAAGACCAGCTGACCAGTGCACATGCCAGCCAACTGGTCTTCACGTTTTTGGCATATGCATGCATGCCAGTCAACTGGTTTTTGCATTCGCCACACCGGAAACCCAAAGACCAGCTGGCCAGCATGCACATGCTTGTTTTTGGCCATTTTTCAGGGCATTTTGGGGGGCATTTTCCAGCGCTCCTGAAGACCAGTGCACCGGAAACCAGAAGAGCAGCTGGTGATGGCTCATGTGCCTACAGAGAGGGCTCTGCATGCCACCTTTTGCATGCATCCCATAGGTTCGCCATCCTGGGGGTATGGACTCCTACAGGAAAATGAGCAAGAAAGATCTCAAAGTCTGCATCTCAAACAAAAATCAACATATTGCAAAAAGCATATTTTTTTTAACATGGTCTCTCAGAAGACGCCCAGTTTTCCCACTATAAGTTAAGACAGTTTACCCAAGTTGTCTTTCTTGCTTTTAGATCAGTATCTAAAGGGCCAATCTCTGCAAAATTTCCATATCCGCAACCTGAAGCTCCTGGGCCTCCCTATGGAAACACAGAAATGAGAAATGAAGAGAAAAACATCAACCATTTTTCTTGCTGTCTTATTTTCATTTATTTCCCAAGAAAAGAATGTGTGATGAACATAATGGTTTCATTCCAAGGCTATTAATGCAAATTTACAGAGTCCTGCAGAATTTTTTCTTAGGAACAGCTTCCGATTGCTCTGCTAGTCCATATGGGAAAGAAAATAAAGACCTAGTAGCTGAATTTCTGAATTTTCTTATCTGAACTCAATCCCTACTTGTTACATGTAGTCTTTGACTTATGACCACAATTGAATCCAAAATCTCTGTTGCTAAGCAAGCCAGTGGTTAAATCAGTTTGGCCCCATTTTACGATCTTTCTTGCCACGGTTGCCAAATGAATCACTACCGTTGTTAAGTTAGTAACACAGTTGTTAAGCGACTCTGGTTTCCCCATTGACTTTGCTTGTCAGGAGGTCCCAAAAATGATCACATGACCCTGGGACACTGCAACTGTCATAAATACAGGCCAATTGCTAAGGGTTGAAATTTTGATCACCTGAACATGGGGATGCTGCAACAGTCATAAGTGCAAAAAACAGTCCTAAATCACTTTTTTTCAGTGCTGTTATAATTTCAAGCAGTCACTAAATGAATGGTTGTAAGTTGAGTTTTACCATATTTTTCGGAGTATAAGACGCACCGGAGTATAAGACGCACCAAGATTTTGAAGAGATAAATTTTTTTAAAAAAAGGTTTTGCGCTCTGCAGGCCTCCCAAACCTTCTGCACGCCCCATTTTTTTTTGTGAAAAATGGGGCATGCAGAGAGTTTGAGAGGCCTGCAAAGTGCTCCTGAGGGCGGGTTGGGTGGGTGGTGGAACGAGCAAAAAAGGCCAGTTTCTTTTGCCCTCCCTAGCCCCCAGGAGCACTTTGCAGGCCTCCCAAAGCCTCTGCATGTCCATTTTTGTGAAGGGGACGGGGTTTCTGGAGGCCAAAAACAATGTATTCAATGTATAAGATGCACCCAGATTTTTTCCCTCTTTTGGGGGGTGGGGGAAAGATGTGTCTTATACTAAGAAAAATACAGTACCTGCGTACACATAGGAATGCCACAATGAAATTCTATAGCTCATTTATCTTATGCCATCATTTAATTTTTGCCCTTACAAATTGCATTACTGTTTCCAATTCTTGACTTGCTACTCATCCTCCACTATCTTTAGCCAGTGATTACTGCTTGGAATCTTTAAAAAGCTTCCATAGTTTGAGACAAGGGAAGTATTAGTAAGGAGTGGCAAGTTTCATACTCTAAGTAGCTTAACTTGCCACGTATAATATGTAGGATAGAGCTCCAAAGAAGCTTAACATAATATGGCTTCCTCAATTTTGGCTTACAGTGTTACGAAGTTATCATTATTTGCAAGTAGTCTGGCTTATTTTATGCATTATATTTCAAAAGCAATGGCTCATAAAATACTCCAAGCAACTTAGAAATCCAAATAATTTACATTGCAGCTTTGTGTAGCGCATCAGAAATAATATTTCTGATTTTTCACCTGCTTTAAATAGCTTGATTTAGAATAATTATAGGCAATAAAATATAATTAATATGCAATGAGAGCTAGTTTGGTGTAGTGATCAAGGCATTGGCTAAAAAAACAGAAACTGACAATTCGAGTTCCGCCTTAGGCATGAGGCTACCTGAGTTATCTTGGGCCAGTCCCATCTTCTCAGCCCTAGGAAGCAAGGGCAAACTGCTTCTGAAATCTTGCCAAAAAACTGCAGGATGTTTCCAGGCAGTCACCAGGAATTAACAATGACAATCCCCCTTCCTCACCTCCCAAATGCAATCAGTTGATGTTGTAGGACTGAATCTCCATGTAAACATTATTTTCCCCCTCTGAAGGATTTCTTCGAGGTTTTAGAAATCTTCAATTGCAAGTGGTGAAATTCCAATTTTTTAATTACCAGTTCTGTGGGCGTGGCTTTGTGGGCGTGGCAGGGGAAGGATACTGCAAAATCTCCATTCCCACCCCACCCCACCCCACTCTGGGACCAGACAGAGGTGGTATTTGCCGGTCCTCCAAACTACTCAAAATTTCCACTACCGATTCTCCAGAACCTGTCAGAACCTGCTGGATTTCACCCCTGGTTCAACTCTACTTTTTATGCTATCATCCTTCCATTACAGCTCATACTGCCTTACCCCCAACTTACCTGCAGCCATAAGATAAGAGGAAGTTGTGTGAAATTCTGAGTGGGACTGTCTGCATAGTACAACCACCAGAACATGCTTGCATTACTTCTGACAGGAACATAACCCCATGCCTGTTTTGCTTCTTTAGCTTCCTTTATTGAAAAAGCTAAAAGGAAAAAAAAAGTAAGCAATTACCATGCTTTATAAAGCTAAGAGCACAAGAGGACTTGGTATTTTCCTGCCATTGCGATAATTTTAGGAGAAGAATCTCTTCCTTCTACACCAAGGTTCTCCAATCTTGGCAACTTTTAAGGCTTGTGGAATTCAACCCCCTGAATTCTAGGAGTTCAAGTCCACAAGCTTTAAAGTTGCCAAGGTTGGAGATCGGTGTTCTACACTACCACATCAAACCTACAATTCATCCACATTTCCATGTACAACTGGCCTTGTACAATGTGTGGTTCTTTCAAAGCACAGTGATAGTAGAGATAGCAATGCTACTTTCAGTTCCAGGAATACCTTTGGTTTTGCCTGATACTACACAAACAGGGTTAATCAGCAAGGCCCAGATGTAGATTTTGAGCACCAAATGTTCCATCAACAATGACAATGGGAGAATGAAACAGTCTGTTAAGATAATGATGATTTAATAGCTGACCAGCTGCTGTAAGGCTGTAAACCGAGATGATAAAATGAGAATGAGTCAGCAGGGTTACTGCCACTTTAAGAAGCTGTCTATATAAGGGAGGCCACGTCTCTCTCTCTCTCTCTCTCCATGTGTGCTTCCCTGTTATAGTTAAAGATTGATTAATTGCCTGGTTTTGCTTAGTATGTGTATGTATATATACAGTATAAGCCTTGTAGATAAACCACTGTTTGAAAGACAAAACCTCTGTGTACTGTATTTTGCTCCTGGGTTGTCTCAAAATAGTTGTCACACTATGCACACTCTGACACAATCTATGGATCTTTTCTGCCCAATAAAGGCCCTGAGGTGGCATTCACCCCAGAACTACGGTATGATGAATCACAGAGTATAGTCTACATATCAAAATGTCTCATAATATGACTCAGAAGCATAAAAAATATTTTTTGTCACCATCAAGGAATCTGCAGATCATCTGCCATCCGAATTTACTCTACTTCTCAGACAAGCTCTTCCCACTTTAACAGGACAAACTGTCAGTACCTGTAGATTAAACTCATTCCTTTTTTTTTGAAGTGAATACAGATTGTAATCCACCTTGGCATACTTACTGTATACAACAAAACAGATACTGCCACTTTCGGGACCAAAGAGATGGCAACATTTTAGGGTGTGGAAAATGCCCATTTATTCGAAGACAACCTGTTCAGCTTCCTTCCTACTACTCCATCTTTCTTCTGTTGCTTTTCTTGGATGTTTATAAATGTAACTCAGCCCATGCAGCCCATGGGCATTCTTGGAAATTTAAAAAAACACCAAACCCAGAGGTGTCAGTCTTAATTAAAAACCTTTTTTTTTTTAAAGAAAAGAACACAGAGCAGGTAGGAAAGTTGGACAGTGACAATTGTCCAATCCCATGGGATGATCTGTAGGATGGGCATGTTGTGGACCACCAGCAGAACTGGCAGCAGATTCGGACAGTAAGGAGTCTGGGGAGGAACATGGGCCAGTCCTGGAGTCTGGGGAAAGGTTCTGATGAGGGCTCTGTGTTGGAGGCAGAGAGGGGGCCAGAGCCATATGCCAGTTATCAGCTGCCTTCAGAATCACACATCAGGCAGGCAGACGAACAGCTGGGGCCAGTTCCCAGTGTGCGCATTCACAGAGTTGCAGACGAAGGGAACAGCTAAAGAACAGGGGTCAACTTGGGAGTAAGGCCACAGGTGGACGATGAATGGCCCCTCCCAGAGGAAATAAAAGAGGAGCAAAAGGGGAGTGGAGTTTGCAGGAGACAATTAGTTTGCTTAATTGGTTTGTGACTCTCCGAGATTCTTTGCCAGGTTTTGCAGATATCGGCCTGTCAACTCTCCAAGTCAGATAAGGTCTGTGACTGTAACTCCTCTCTTGAAAGGCTTTGCTGGATGTGAATGAGCAGAATTCACAGTAAATTAATAAAAGGTTTTTTTTGTTGGGACCAGGAATTTGCTTCATGCTCTTGGGAAGCCTCGGTCAGAACAGGACACAGCAATACCAGAAAGTACCCTAATTTGGCACTTTTTCTTCAATCCCACAGACCACTCTCTGGAATCCAAGATCTTGCAGCAGAGAACCCACCATCTCACTCCAGAGAGTGCAATTTCTTTGAAGTTCTTCAGTAGACAGGATTCAAGACACTGCACGGTCCACAGGTTAACAAACAGGACTGTACAGTACAACCAAGTCCAGATAGATTGCCAAGATAGCCTCCTACACCTTTTGCTCATCTTCCATCAAGAGGACACATTCCTATAGCAGCTTTCATCATATCAGACCTACTGACCCCAATGCAACTGCTCATCTGTAGGTGTAGACCTCATGCAAAATACGGCTACCTTCTTCCCCTCGCAATAGCTATTAACAGTATTTCTTTAAAGGCCGTGCCAAAATAAAAATTTAGAACATAGAATAGTTTAACCAACAATTGCAACATCTTTCTACAGTGCAATTACACTGCTACTTGAAAGACAACTCAGTATTAAAAGCAGGGGAAACGAGAAAAGTAAAATAAAATGTACTCCAATCCCACAAAGAGTTGGGTGGTTAAAAGTTAGCTATTCAAAAGGATTTACTTCCATAATAAATAACTGTAAGAGTAAATTGCATTGTGACTTCTGCCTCAAAGACTATATTCTGCAAACACAGTGAATTTCCAAGAACAAAGGCTGGTATCCTACAACAGGGGTCCCCAACCCACAGGCTGTGTCCACTACCAGGCCATGGCCTAATTCGCATCAGAGCCGTGGGCCGATTCACCTGTGTGGCAGACACAAACACACATACACACCGGCCCACTGCTCACATGCACCAGTTCCCCTCTCCTCTCCCAGTTGTGCCGCCAAGTTGCAAAGGTTGGGGACTGTCTTACAGTGATTTACTTACAAGCAAATCCCATTCATATCAATGGGACTCCCCAGAATAGACTTGTATAGGACTCACCAATAAAGGAAAATATTTGCAGCTCAGCATTGAAATGAGGGGACCTTGGTGCTCTCTGAGCTTGCTTGTTTTTTTGCAGATGTTTCCTTACCCCAGTGATGGCGAACCTATGGCACGGGTGCCACAGGTGGCACGCGGAACCATTTCTGAGGGCACGCGAGGCATTGCTCTGTCAGCTCCAACGCACTTGTGAGTGCTGGCCAGTTGATTTAGGCCTTCTTTTGAGGCCATTTTTGGCCTTCTGGAGGCTTCAGGAAAGCTTCTGAAGCGTCTGGAGGTGGGGGGTGGGTGAGGCTGTTTTCACCCTCCGCAGGCTCCTAGAAAGCCTCTGGAGCCTGGGGAGGGTGAAAAAAGCATGCCAAAAGCAGGAGGTCACACACTTAGCATTATGGATGTGGCATGCTCACGCACAACCCCCTGTGCTCCCCCCACCCCCGCTTTTGGCACGCGAGCCAAAAAAGGTTAGCCATCGCTGCCTTACCCTCATCATCAGTGCTGGAAGGAGTGCTTGTTTGCTGTCAGTTTATATTCTGGTGACTTGCCTGTCTGTACGGGTGGGGGCGGTTTTAGAGATTTTTTGGTTGGTCTGCTTACTGATGGCTTTTTGGCAGCTTCTTGATTGGTGTATTGCTTACTTAACGGTTAGTCTGAAAGACCATGTAGGTCTACTCTATCACATATTACCTGGAAAAATAGAATCAAATTAGACTGTTCTATAGCTCTCTGATGTCATGCAGTGGTCATCCAGATACTTTTTGCCCTGATATGATAGCCTTCACATCTGGCTCTCTTCCTTATTGTCACCTGATGTTACGATACCTGGTAGAATAATACCACAAACATTTACTCTGAAGTAGTACCAGTAGTGAGATGGACAGCATATACATTTAATTAATAAATAAATGTTTTTCTGATTTTACTGGGGTTTGCTCTCTTACCACACTGATGAAGCATAGAGAGATTTGATTAAATCTAAAAAAAACCAATTCCAGATGTACTCCCAGTCATGGAAACTCACTAAGGTGTTTGGGTAGACCATTATTCCTCTATTATTTTTGTTCTTTGCCAATGAAAACGCCTGCAACATCATATACTGTTAGTCCTTGACTTACAATCACAATTGAGCCCCAAATTTCTGTTGCTGCGAGATTTGTTAAGTACGTTTTGCCCCGTTTTATGACCTTTCTTGACACATTTGTTAAGTGAATCACTGCAGTTGTTAAGTTGGCAACACGGTTGTTAAGTGAACCTGGCTTCCCCGTTGATTGTGTGTGTCAGACGGTGGTCATAAGTCACATTTTCAACACTGTTGTTACTAGTGAACGGTCACTAAATGAACCGATGTAAATCGAAGGCTACCTATAATCACTTTGTCTTTAAAGAAATATTTCCACCTTTCGAAAAAGTTATACAATTTAAATTTAAGTTATACTTATATAGCAGTTCTTTCTCAAGTATTTAATTTTAAAATGCTAGCTTTAAAAAAGGAGTGTCTGCTTAACTGGGATGTTTCCTTTTAGGCAAATGTAAAAACTTGTTTTTAATAACTACCAATTAAAGGAGTAAATATTTTACACTCGCTTTCCAAGCAAGCCTGCTTGGCTGAATTCTGGGAATCAAAGCGTTTCCTCACAGTAGCTCATATCTCCTAGCTGTGTGCCAGGCTGTCACTAGAAATCAGAGACATATGTGGATGTCAAATACAAATCAAATACAAAAAAAGAAAAGGGGAGGGAGGGAGGGAGAGAAAGACAGGAAGGAAGGAAGGAAGGAAGGAAGGAAGGAAGGAAGGAAGGAGGAAGGAAGGAAGGAAGGAAGGAAGGAAGGAAGGAAGAAAGAAAGAAAGAAAGAAAGAAAGAAAGAAAGAAAGAAAGAAAGAAAGAAAGAAAGAAAGAAAGAAAGAAAGAAAGGGTACTCAACAGCTACTGATATTGCTTGTATCTGCAGATCTGCAGCAGCTTTTACTATAGAACAGGGGTCTCCAACCTTTGCAACTTTAAGTCTGAAGGACTTCAGCTCCCAGACTTCTCCAGCCAGGAGCTGGGAGCTGAAGTCCTTCAGACTTAAAGTTGCAAAGGTTGGAGACCCCCTGCTGTAGAAGACTAAAATCCCCCCAAAAATTCCCCAAAAGGAGATGTGAAATTCCCCCCTCCCCCCCCCCAACAGATTACACTAGCTCAGTGCTTCTCAATTATTTTCTGTCATGCCCCCCCTAGGAAGAAGAAAACATTTCGCGCCCCCCCGCGCGACTATAAATAGTATCATTTGTCTATAAAATTGTTATAAGTACACCTCTGCATAACACTGTATCCTTATTAACGTATAAGAGAATAAAAAAAGAAAGAAATGTGGATCAATTTACAACAAATAATAGCTTTATTAACTGTAGCAGAAAAGATTTAAAGTGCATTAGAAATTTAAAAAAAATTAAATCCTTTGCCGAGGTCAAACGCGCCCCCCTTTACGGAGCCTCGCGCCCCCCCTGGGGGGCCCGCCCCACTATTTGAGAAGCACTGCCTAGCTGAAGCTGCTGGGAGTTGTAGTTCACCACCCACCCAAAGTTGAGGCTGGCTCTAAAAAGAGGATCTATAAGAGATTTCCGCAGAGATTTCAGCCCAGGATTACTCATTCAGATTCTGCCACTCCACCTACATAATAGTCTTCCATGGAGGGAGACTGGCAGAGTGAGAAAGCTCAGAGCACAAGAGATTTTAAAATCTCAATACAAATAAAACAACAAATAAAACAAGCATTACGCTCGGGTTAGCCTCGAGATGCTGGTCAGTTTTAAATTCAACACCATAAAAGGAGCACCTCGTGCTATACCTCCCGTATAAAGTTGTGCATGTCTGTGTGTATGTTTTACTGCAGGGGTCTCCAACCTTTACAACTTTAAGTCTGAAGCAAAGCTGGCTGGAGAAGTTTAAGTTTAAGTTTAATTTGATTTGTAGACCGCACCAATCTCCGTCGAGACGGACTCTGGGCGGTGCACAGGACATTAAAATATACAGTAATAAATAACAAATATACAAAAGTTAAAAAGAAATTAAATAATAAACCTGTGTTAAAAATCCCATTAAATTGACTGAGGCTCTATTGACTGGGAGCTGAAGTCCTTCAGACTTAAAGTTGCAAAGGTTGGAGACCCCTGTTTTAATGGACTGTTACTAATTCAACATTGCAAAAGGAGTACCTTCCAGTAAGAGAGAGAGAGAGAGAGAGAGAGAGAGAGAGAGAGTAGAATTCTTTATTGGCCAAGTGTGATTGGACACACAAGGAATTTGTCTTTGGTGCATAGGCTCTCAGTGTACATAAAAACACAAGATACATTCGTCAAGAATCATAATGATAGTCCTAGGGTACAAATAAGCAATCAGGAAGCAATCAATATCAATATAAATCGTAAGGCTACAAGCAACAAAGATACAGTCCTGCAATCATAAGTGGGAGGAGATGGTTGATAGGAACTATGAGAAGACTAATAGCGATAGTAATGCAGGCTTAGTAAATAGTTTGACAGTGGTGAGGGAATTATTCGTTTAACAGAGTGATGGCGTTCGGAGAAAAAAATGTTCTTGTGTCTAGTTGGCTTGGTGTGCAGTGCTCTATAGTGTGTGTGTGTGTGTGTGTGTGTGTGTGTGTGTGTGTGTGTGTGTGTGTGTGTGTTTTAAATGAGCTATTACTAACCGCACACGATTGGGGAGGGGGGGGAGGAGAAGCCCTCTCCTTTCCAAACCTACCTGAACTTAGAGTCGGCAGCGACAATATCAGAAGAATACTTTCCCCCAGCAACATCTTGACCAGGGCAGGGCAAATCTTCAAGGCAACAATCGTTAAGACGCGTCTGAAGAAGGGGAAGTGGCGAGCCTTGCAGTAGAGCTCCAAGGGACCCAGCCCAACTCGGGAGCCGCGGTGTTTTTCTTTCCCCCAAAGCTTCTCACGTGATCGTTTCGGTCCTGCCCGGCCTTTGCGCGCTACGAACTGGACCTGCGGCGTCCGACCGGCTGTCACCGCGCGACGAGAGCGCGAGATTCAAAACGCAGGCTCCGATCTTGGCTTTGTCCCGGGCGGGGCGGCTTTCGCCTTTGCGGTTCTTTTGGTCCGTGCTGTAAGAACTGCCATGTCCCTCTAACCCCCCCCCCCCCCCATCCCTCTGATTCATTTCTTGGGCCAGGTTTGGCTGCCAGGGCGATCAGACTGTTGGGGGGGAAATCAATTTAAAATAATTTAGCCTGTAGCTTCCAACCAGTTTTGTTTTGTTCGTTTTGTTTTATTTGATTTATATCCCACACCTATCTCCTACAAAAGGACCCAGGGCGGCACACAGGAAATTAAAAACACCATATAAATATACAAATACATAACATCCTAAAACTACAATTAAACTTAAGAACCCTGTGCTAAAACCACATATTAAAATCCCTCTAATTAAAAATTTGTAGACTAAAACTCAGTCGTTAACGGGTGGTCACGCTAGGACGGCTTGATGGAACAGGTGCTGGCGGAAAAGGCGGAGGTCTGAGGTGGTGCGGAGTTCGGGAGGCAGGTCGTTCCAGAGGGTAGGGCCCGCCACAGAAAAGGCCCTTCCCCTGGGCGTCGCCAACGGCACCCGGAGAAGACCCTCCCTATGGGAGCGGATCGGTCGAAGGGATGCGTGAAACCAGTGTGTTTCTTGCTGGCAAATGTAACCAACATGGAACTCTGGCTGAATTTCACCACTGCAACGCACCCTTGTCTATCTTATGAAATGTTCTTCCCCTACAGTCACACGCATACACTATCTTATGAAGCATTTTTCCTATACACAGAGAGAGAGACTCCCTCTTCTCCAGCTCCAGCCCTACTTATTTTCTGGAAGTCACTCAAGACCTGACTATGTCATCAGGCCTGGGAATCTCAGGGGAACCTATAAAATCTAAACTCTTATGTGTTTTTGTGCTTTTGGCTTGACTACTTTTTGACATGTTTATTGTCTTTAGATCTTTTGCTGTACGCAGTCCGGAATCACTTCTTGTGACATGGGCAGTCATGGAAATTGTATGGATGGGCGGAGGGACAGAAAGAGACACAGACAAGATAGATGTGGTTGTCTTTGTTTTCACTTACTCTGGTATGCAAACCTAGCAACGGGTTAAATAAACCATAAGCAATACGGGAAATTGTCTGATTTGGGAACTAAGTATTTGCTTCCACAACTTCCTCATTAAATAAAAGCTTTCTGAAATACAAGCTTCCCTAAACCTTGCCTTAAAAATATGATTGCAGCCCACTCAAGAGAATCAAAAAGCGAAGGAATTCACTACGCGATTAATGAATGTGGCTTGTTTGCTTTTGGCTTAGTGTTTTGGTGGCATCCAGTCAATTGTGGTTTATTCAATCAAATATGACTTTAAAAATTAATTTAGTGTTACATCTTTAGCCTATCATAGCAGCCAACCTTTCTTTCCATAAAATGGTTGGTTCCCATTTTATTAAGTTGAATCTGAGTTGGACTGCTTCAGACTTCAAGAATATGTCTTCTGCTTTCCCACATAAAAATAACAACCCCACAAAAATCTGATTTATGAACATCTCCTTTTCTCTGACATTCATGTCTCTATATTATTCTCATTTTAAAATGAAAGAATATTTCTTTGAGCCATTTATTATCTATTTATTTACTGCCCATCTTAAAACAGGATAATTCTGGGTGGTTTATAATATTAAAAGAATAAAATTACATAAAACCTATATACCATGTGAATAGACCACTGCAATTACAGCTATAATTTATTTTATTTAGTTAGTTTGTCACTCATGTAATTGATAATAGGAATAAGAATAAACATGAATAAGTACACAGGAAATGGGTACAAATAAATGTGGACAGTAGGACAGGGAAGGTTAGGCACGTTGGTGAACTTATGCATGTCCCTAATTAATCAAAGCACAAAGTGAACATTGTGCTAATGTACAAATAATTTCCACCTTAGCCTCCTCCAAATTCAAGAGTAATTATGAGCAAAGCCAAGGAAAGACTTGATGTAGTCTAACATACTTCTATTTTAATGAAGTTATTTATATAAAGCAGGTATCCCCAAACTTGGCAACTTTAAGACTTTTGGACTTTTAACACCCAGAATTCTCCAGCCAGCTATGCTGAAGTTGAAATCCAGAAGTCTTAAAGCTGCCCAAGTTTGAAGACCTCTGATACATAAGGAGGGGGAGGAGCATCCTGATCCTATATAGAAGGCTACTACCTATCACAATGGCAGAGAAAATAAAAGTACTGGGCATGTATTCCCAGAAAAATCACATGGAGAATTCAGTAAAGGAAAAATGTGAAAAATGAGCATGTGTATCCCCACCTAAAATTAATACAGGTTTATTTAGACCTTCAACGGCATTGCTGACTTTCGAGTCTTTTACACATTTTGTAGTCAAGTATGTTTAGTCTCCTGCTATCTCCTATTTTCCCCACTTTATTTGCATACTTTCATGGTAAAGAAAGACAGTGTGTTTCTTTGGCAGGTGACATGCTGCCCTTAGCAAGATGACAAACTAAATATTCCTTCGCACACATAAAAAAAATGTTTTAATTGAAAAGCATTCTAGTTTTTTAAAAAAGGAAAAAAAAATTTTTTTAAATGGGGCAAAGCAACAAATAGGTTCTCGCGCTTTCTATTTCCCCGTAGCGTTTCCAAGCAGCTCGCGGCAGGCCCCGGCCCCGCCCTCTCTCGCTGTCGCTCTCGCGCTTTCGTTTTGCTTTGTCCCGCGTGGCACGCCGTAGCTGTTGGCTCTCGGAAACATGGCGGCGGCCATAGGCAGTGGCTGCGAGGCTCCGGTGCGTCTCCGCCTGCTTTTCGATTACCCGCCGCCGGTGACTCCGGCCTGCGGGCTGTGTTGGCTGCTGGTGGAGCCCAACCAAGTGCGCCTCATCACTGACCTGATCAGCCTCATTCGGGAGAAGTTCGGCTTTAGCCGCCGCGCCAGGCTCAGCCTCTTCCTCGACGGGGCACTCTTGCCGCCCACCGAGAGCGCCCGGCTGGTGCGGGACAACGATTCTCTTCGGTGGGAGCCTTGGAAAAGTGGGGAGAAAGGGTCTGGTGGGGATACTACACAGGCCTGGCCTACGGTGGTTTTGGTGGTGGAAAACGGGCTCCCTCGAGTGCCTTGGAGTGAACAGAGATTTTGGCTATTTGGTTTGCGTGTTGGCGGACTTATTTTAATTTATTTTAATTTTTTGAAGGTTAGCTAGATCCTGTTAGCTAGATACAGTGACGGGGTTTATGATGGTAATATACAGCTCGTCCTCCAGTTACAACCACAGTTGAGCCCAAAATTTCTGTGGTTAATTGAGGCATTTGTTAAGTGGGTTTGGCCCCATTTTACGACTTTTTTTGCTTGCTTATTAATAATAATAATAATAAATTTAATTTGTAGACCGCTCCCTCTCCCCGAAGGGACTCGGAGCGGTGCACAGGGGAATTAAAAACATACAAACATAAATACATCATAAATATATACAAAAGCAGATTAAACAATTTATCCCTGCGCTAAAATACTAAAAACTAAACCCCTCAAAAACCCAATTAAAACAATTTAAATGTTCAGACTGAGGCTGGAAGGTAGGTTAGGCCAGGGATCTGCAAAGTTGGCTCTTTTAAGACTGGTGGACTTCAACTCCCAGAATTCCCCAGCCAGCTATGCTGGCTGGGGAACTCTGGGAGTTGAAGTCCACCAGTCTTAAAAGAGCCGACTTTGCAGACCCCTGGGTTAGGCCAATCGCTTAAGTGAATTGTTTCTGTTGATAGGTTGTTTGAATCTGGATTCTCCATTGACTTTGCTTGTCAAAAGGTAGCACCTGACCCTGGGACTGCAGCTGTCCTAAATGTTAAACCGGTTGCCAAGCATCTGAATTTTGATCACAGATGCTGCAAAGGTCGTAAGTAGGAAAAAACGGTCGTAAGTCACATTTTCCAGTGCTGTTATTACTTTGAACCAGTGGTGGGTTACAGGCGGTACGGTGTACCGGAGCCTGCCCAGAGCACTGGGTACCATTCCAGTACAGTGCTCCGGAGGGTCCACCCACCCGCCTGAGTTCCTTATCGGTGTTTTAAAGCTTTCGGCGCTTACCCACACACACACAGCCACGTACAGCGCCTATGCAATGCTCCACCAACCAGCTGGAGCGTTGCAGAGGCTTCCGGAAGCGTCATTGGCAGCTGCAACATGTATGCAGGCTACGCGCGTCCATCTGGGCAATGCCAGGCCTGTTCCAACCATACTGGTTGGAATGGGATCCAGAACCCACCACTGCTTTAAACAGTCACTGAACAAATTGTTGTAAGTCAACTACCTGTAGTTGGAGGGGGAATGCTGGCGAAATCCAAGTGCACCATAATTAGCTAATATAATTATACAACTATAAAAATTATATAATTATTTAACATGTGGCATGTTAAAGTGAGTACACCTAATGTGGAAGTAAGCACCCATAAAATTATTTATCATATAGAGCAGGTGTTCTCAAACTCTTAAAGTTTTCAAAAGAAATTTTGCCATACTTATATCAGCAAGACTTTATCACTCTTCAGGTGTGGTCTCTTGTTTTGCTTGTGGAACCCTTAAAATTTGAGAACGCTGTGATGGCTAGATTAAAACGTAATGTGGTTTAAGAAGCACCCCCTCCCCAAGACACGTTAAGCACCACTCATTACCAAACCTATGGGATTCCCCCCAACCCTAAACATGAATTAATTAAAGTACCCTGATAAGAAAACATTTACAGCAAGCTTGACCCTGAGCGGCATCAGAGGGTGGAATCATTGGTCAGGAACCTGTGGCTCAGTGAACCCAATTATTTTATTTACTTACCATATCTCAGAGATAATGTGGGTGCCATGCTGACCTAGTAAGAATGAATAAATAATAAGGTCACATGGATGTCTTTATCTAAAACATTCCAAGGTTGTTCTATCCTTTTCCCCTGTCTTCACAATAGGCCAAAGGCATGTAAGGTCTAGTTCTGCTTTTGCTCATGGTTGTTCAGCGAAATGCAGAAGAGTTGCTGGGAAGCCAATATGTATTGCCTTGTTTTTTGCACTCTAATAAAATTATGTGGTATATTCAAAGTGATTTGGTTGCTTTTGGCCACAACAGTAATTATTACAAGTAAGCAATACACTGACTTACCCAAACTTGGCCTTAATGATACTCATTTTATTTATGGAAGCTGCCAGACAAATTCATTTATCATATTAGTCGATGATGGTAGTGCTCATTTTGACAAACTATGACCTAATGGAAATTATTTGTTCTTCCAGACTGTGATCCCATGTATACCATTATGAGGCATAAGCTGTAAATATAGAGAAGGCTTTGCACATTATGTTACCATATGATATTTTTTTGTTTAATGTGATATATGGGCCCAAACAAATGTGGCATGCTTCAATAAATCATGGCATTGTGTGATACGATCCCACTCATGTGGCTTACTTTTAAGTATACATATATACAACTATTACTCTTAAGGCATAAAGACTAAAAAGAAAATATTGTACTGAGATCAGTATTCCTAACCTGTGTCCTTGTTGGATTATAAGGCCAGCTGGATGGGTTTCATTTTTTAGCATGATACTATATAAAACTGATGGTGAACCTATAGCACATGTGGCATGCGAAACCCTCTCTGCGGGCACGTGAGCCATCCGCTCAGCTCCATCGTGCATGCATGTGCATCTCCTGCCAGCCAGCTGTTTTTCGGGTCTGCCATGCATGGCAGGAGATGTGCGCATGGGTGGGGTCACACGTGCATGTGGGGGGAGCACCCCGTTTTTGGTCCCAGGAAACTTCAGGGATGCCTGCTAGGCCCAAAATAAGGCGCAGGGGGTCACGCATGCATGTGCAGAAGGACTGGGAGAGTGTAGGGGAGACACATGCGCACTTTTGGCACAGGAGGACAAAAGGGTTAGCCGTAACTGATATAAAACACGTTACAACATTGACATTTTCCTTTGTTTCTGGATTTGGTAGAGTCAGATTGGAGGAGATTGTTGGAGTGAACAGTTACAACACAGTCACCAATGGTTCCAGTACCTTGTCAAAAAAACAAAGAAAGCGACAGTGGAGGACATTGGAGGCAGAGGACTCTGAAAATGAAGATAAGGAGCACAACAAAAGCAAAAGTAAATGGAATTTTCAGCACCAAGAAGAAAAATCTACAAATATTCAAGATTCTGTGACATTGGGGAAAAAGAAAAACGCGACACTTCAAAGGACTTGTATGATAGACACTGAGAGTAATAATTCTCATTCCAAGAAACCTAAGGGGAAAAATGAGCAGAGGAAAGGGCAGGATGCAAAGAAAGAGGAAACGAAGAAAGCAAGTACATTTCCATCAAGGAGCACCTCCCAGAAGACTGAGAAAAATCTCATCCAAAAAAGCGCAAAGGGAAACACAACAGCACAATCCAAAGCAAAGAAAGGCAGATTCTCTAGTGAATCCTCTACATCGTCCTCTGATAGCGACTATAGTATACCAGGCACAAAACAGACCAACACACATGCACCCAAAGGGACATCGCAACACATTAAGAAACCACCGTTGGCGTCTTTAAAAACTCTTCCGGCTGGGAAACCTAAAGACGACGTTTCTCTTAAAACGGGACAAACCAAGGAAACCAAGTGCCAGTCCTCCAGTTCAGATTCAGATTCTAGTTCGGAGGAAGAGCAGCAGAGCAGTAACCTGAGAAATAAGCTACCATATCAGAAGCAAGGAACAGTGACAGGCCATTCTGCAAAGACTGAGCCTCAAAGCTCCTCATCGGAATCGGATGACAGCTCTGAATCAGAGACTTGTGCTTTAAAGAAACAGAAGGCAAACGTCACAGGCAATCTGCCTGTCAGAGGGAATGATGACAAACAACTGTCCGATGTCTCTTGTGGGCTGGCTTCAAACCCGAGGGAAAACGGAAAGGGGCGCGGCAGAGGAGAAACCCCCTTTTGGAGAGGACCAAGAGTTCGTGGATGCCGTGGGATGACCAGGGATAGAGGAAGGGGAGAACGGGCTCATTTTTTCTATAATTCTAGTTGTGAAAACCAGAAACAAAAACAGTTAAACGAAGCAGCAACCAATGCCACTGTTATTATTCAGGTGGGTGTATCAGTAACATCCAGTTTATGATTCCATGGATCAGCTATGAAACATTCTTAGAAAAATGGAAGCCATTGTATACCTGTCTTTTCCACCAAAATGGTGGAAGATCTGGTTCCTAATTTTATCTCCAGAAATCAGAGTATCGATTGAATGTTCTACATTCTGACATTCTCTAGAAACTGAGAAGCCAGGTATGAGACTGCTGGGGTTTTATTCTGAAGTTTGGCATTTTGATACAACTGACTAAGAATGTTTCTTGGCTACATTGTTTTCCTGTTATCTTTTCTTCCTTTTATGTTGCATCTTTGTATAGTCAACGCTGCCAACTTTTCTGTACAATAGGCCAGGGGTCCCCAACCTTTTTGGCACCAGGGACCGGTTTCATGTTTAAAAAATTCTGCGGACCAGTGGCCATGGCTCGGCCGGCATAGAGGGGAAGCGGGGAGGGAGGGAGAACAGGCGGCGCATGCACGTGTGGGGTGTGTGAGTCGGCTCACTCGCCCCTCTCAGGCCCCAAACGGTGCGAGCGGCCATGCCTGCACTCTCTCATCCCCGGCGTGCGCTCTGTCCAGGGGGCTGCCCCGTCCTCCCTCCTCCTCCTCCTCCTCTCCGGCCCTTTCTAAGAGTTGCGCCACTCACTGCGGCCCGGTTCCTCTCAAGCCACGGACCGGCACTGGTCCGCAGCCCGGG
Source organism: Rhabdophis nuchalis (assembly GCA_039707465.1). Taxonomy (NCBI): domain Eukaryota; kingdom Metazoa; phylum Chordata; class Lepidosauria; order Squamata; family Natricidae; genus Rhabdophis; species Rhabdophis nuchalis. The sequence continues at coordinate 176,307,505 of CM077646.1, read as the reverse complement.
GGTTGGGGACCCCTGTAATAGGCCAGTTGCACATGCTCCTATGTAATCAATAGACTTTTGCCAGTACCTTTTTTCCCTCTTGGCCAGAGTTCCCCAACTTTTCCAGCTTCACGGAATGGCCGGGGGAGGGGGAGAGATGTAGGTGATTCCGCATGAGAGACGGACACACACGCATACTCCCTCATCACTTCTGCAGCCCTGTTCCAAATGGTTTAAGGCCCGTTAGTGAGCCACGGCCCGGAGGTTGGGGACCCCTGTTCTAGGCTGTAGAGAAAATCCAGTACTTTAAAATAATTACCTGCCTGGAACAAGTTGCATCAACTAGAATCATGAAGAGTTTGCTATCCTACTTAGAAAAAGGTAGAAGAACACCTGAGTGTTGCATGGGATGAAAAGTAGTCTCTGGAATTTATTAGAAATCTATTTTTAAATCAGCTCCAGGCTGCAGGAAAGAATATTTTTTTATGAAAAAGTTGAATTAAGGGAACTTAATTCTAATTTTTGTTAAGTTTAAAAAATTCCAATACAGGATCACTCTAATAGTTTCAGAGTGTTTAGATCAGTGTTTTTCAGATTTCCCCCCCCCCTCCAGTCATGGATCACTAAATAAACATGAGGAATATGCACAGACTAGCCAATGAAACAAGCCTTACATATGCCATATATTTACATTTTAAGAGCATGAGCATTTACGTTTATCAACAAAAATATGATTATTATAGTTCAGGGTTCTCAACCTTTTCTTCAACCTGAATTCCCTTTTAAATACCTTTTGGGGCCATCGGCCATCAAGACCTAACTTGAGATTTAAATCATAACATTTCTTGAAGCCTTCATGGACCCCCATGACAACATGGCAGACTCCAGGGTCTTCCCACCCCTCCATTTTAAGAGGCCTTCCCAAAGGTGCTTTTTCAAGAGGCAGTTGCCAGTTGCCTCTTGAAAAAGCACCTTTGGGACAACCATGACCTGGATGATTGAGAATCGCCATAGACATTCAAGAGGCCTTGTATAATTTTGTACCAAAAACCTTCCTGAGTGAGCACTGAGCAGTAAGTGGTGTGGCAGCTGCCTGTGTACACATGGGGTGGTGAAGCTGAGGCAGCAATCACGAGGTAGCTTGGGTGCACCACACTCTGGAGAATTATTGATAGCAGTGTTCCAATATCTCAGGGGCTGCCACATAGAAGAGGGAGTCAAACTATTCTCCAAGGCACCTGAGAGTAGAGCAAGAAGCAATGGGTGGAAACTAATCAAGGAGAGAAGCAACTTGGAATTGAGGAGAAATTTCCTGACAGAACAATTAATCAGTGGAACAGCTTGCCTCCAGAAGTTGTGAATGCCCCAACACTGGAAGTCTTTAAGAAGAGGTTGGATAGCCATTTGTCTGAAATGGCATAGGGCTCCTGCCTAGGCAGGGGGTTGGACTAGAAGACCTCCAAGGTCCCTTCCAACTCTGCTATTGTATTATATTGTATTGCCTCAGAAAATTGGAGGAAGAAAAGTAGACAGGCAGATCTATTCCTCCCTCCAGCCTTCTGAACAAGGATTCCCAGACTGGTCTGTGTGGAAGTCCACAAGACTAGAAAGGTTTTAATTAAAATAGATAACCACACTCACTATCCATGCCAGGCTTAATTTTTCATAGATAAAATACTTCAGTGAATGAGTACTACCATCATTGTCAAGGCAGCTAATGGATTAAAGTAGACATTAATTGGGCAACTTGGTATTACAACATCTTAGTACTGTACTTGTTTTGTACTGATGATTGTTTTAATGATTGTTTTGTAGAATCCCGTGGAAGCTCCGAAAAAGGACTATAGCACACTACCTCTCTTAGCTGCTCCTCCACAAGTAGGGCAAAAAATTGCCTTTAAGGTATTCTTCTTTCATCTGTATAATATGAGGTGGGGGGAATGAAATGCAAATATTAACTGAGGCAGGTGGAGTAGCATATTCTGTTTTTGTGAGGTAGGTTTGTTCAAATGTGATTAATTAAACTCCCCACACCAGAATTGTTAGTTCGCATAAGACACTAAATCACAAGCACATTACAAAATTCAGCGGGAGGAACAAGCCTCCTCATGGTTTAGCATTATTCGTGTACCTGATGTATTTTCTCTGCAGGTCCAAAATTGGATATAAAAGTTGGCTCCTCTGTATGATGACGGAAGCTTCTTTTTAGAAGAGAAATGCTGTTCTCGTGTGTAAAAAAGGGTAGAGGATTTTCAATAAAAACTAGCATCACTTGAGAATTAGGATCCATGCTATACAGAGGCCACTCAATCACCTAACTACTTTGAATGATCTTGAGAAGCTAAACAAGATAGGATTTGATTATTTCTTGGATGAGAGGTCACCAGGAAATTTTTTGGATATACCTTGGACTGGGAAGTAAAAAAAAAAAATCATCTTGGAATGAAGCAAACCACCTCTCTATTGTTGCTTAGAAAACAACATGGAGGTCTCCATGAGGTCAAGAATTGAGGTCGACTGAAGTCTTTAATTTTAGAACTTTTTCTGCCAGTACCTGTATCAGGTAGAGTTCTCCTCCTCTCTCCCCACCAGAGAATTAATTGGTTCACAGGCTGCCCCTTCTCTGAAAGATTTATGTATCTTTTTCTCCCATATGTGTTTTCCTGGGATGTTTTACTTGCCTTACTACAGTGACATACATGTACACAACAATTCAGAGAGAGGATTGTTTACCACTGGCGCTAATTGCCAGAGCCTGCTTGGAGTTGTGATTAAATGATTTTGGGAGAGCTATAGGTTCTTCTACCTCTCCTGAGGGGTCATTAATTTGCTTGTATTGCTAGTGGAGCTTTTGAGATGGGGTACAATATAAATAATTGTTAATATTATTGTGCATTGAAAGTTATCAGAAGTAATTGGTTTCAACATTTTTATTTTATAAAGGGTTGTTTTTGATCAATAAAGCTTTTATTGCTGATTTTTAATTTCTATGCTAACTTTAGGTGAACAATATAATTTCTGGCGGCTACGCATGTATCTGGAGCTTAAAGTTTGGGTTTTCTTTTAACAGCTTTTGGAATTAACCGAAAACTATACTCCTGAAGTATCTGATTACAAGGTATTGCCATCAACTTTACAATGTAATTTGAGGTGGCTTTTCTATTTATTAAATTTTGCTGCTTTGCTTTTTAAAGCAGCCATATTAGTCTGCGGTAGCCAAAAAAATCAGAAGGAGCACCTTTTCTGAATAACATGTTATACTAAAAGGCCTAAGCTTTTATAAGCAACAGTTACAAGCTAATTCGGATTTTCTCTTGTAATCTGCATTTGTATCATCATTCTGCCTCCCCCACCACCACCCATTGGTCATCCCAATTTAAATCCTATGCATCGGATGAAATGAGCAACACTTTCTAAAAGCTTATGCCTTTTAATAAAATTGTTCCTTTGAAAAGACACATTGTCTTTTGATTGTTTTTGTTTTGTTGCCAGTGTTAATTTTAATATTGAATTAAGCAAGTGAGATGACGATTGGGTGGGCTGTCCAATTTGAATCTTAATTCTCTGCCCGCCCCTCCTGGTTGTCTCCAGTAGTAGAGGTGCTAGTCTAATTTATAGATAACATTTAGCAATAGCACTCAGACTTATATACCGCTTTACAATGCTTTGCAGCCCACTCTAAGCTGTTTACAGAGTCAGCCTATTGCCCCCAACAATCCAGCCTATTGCCCTCAACAATCTGAGTCCTCGTTTTACCCACCTTGGAAGGATGGGAGGCTGTGTCAACCTTGAGCCTGGTGAGATTCGATCTGCCAAATTGCAGGCAGCTGGCAGGCAATAGAAGTAGCCCACAGTACTGCACTTTAACCACTGCACCTCCATGGCTCATGGAAAAGATTCTTGAGATAACAAAAACAAAAACCTTTATAGATTGTAGAACATATTTTTGTTGTTGTTGCTTGGGAGTTTATCTTTCTTACTCTATTTCTGTGATGGAAACAAACAATCCAGGAAAAAAACAAATCAAAGCTATTGAGCGCGAGTGCGTCCTTATTGAAATATAGAACAATGATCTCTGGGCTCCCAGATAACCGTCCGAAAGCATTAAAGACAGATTTTTTTTTGAAATTTATTTATTTATTTTTTAATAAAACAAAAATACAAAAAGGAAAAGTCATCATTCTACATTATATCCTTTGGAAAGTATGTCGACTGGTGCATTTCTAGAATCATTATTATTCATGGATAATCTCGTTTTATAGATTTTAAATCAAAAAAATCATTATATATCTTAATATCATTACACCAGAATTCTCCTCTAATATTCCATCTTTGGTCTGTCTTACTTAAACATAACCACATAATGGCATCCATTGTCTATTCCAAACATGCATGCATATATACATACACCTGTATCAATATATCATCTATAATTATTCCGTTACTCTTATTATACCTCATTATTTATTAGCTGGTAGTTCTTCAATAATAATCTAAAACAGTCTTAAGTATGCTAAAATTCTTCCCCATTTTGTTAAATTACATCCCTCAACATTCCTACAAATTAACAGTCTTATTATTTATATCCAATCTCATACTCATACATTTCTACACATACATAGATACATAGATATATATCATTAAACTATAACATTATTATTAGTTACTTATTGTAAATAATTATTAACTAACTAATAATCCTTCAATGATATTCTGAAACAGTCTAACCAGTTATTAATCATCAAAGGATAACAACTTTCATTATCAGCCAGTGTCTTTCCAATAGCAAATTGGACTTGTCTCTCTTGCCATTTGTGGCACCCGTCTCTTTTTATTCTTCTTTCCAGATTTTTTGTAAACTTCTTTTCGCACTTTATTGTCCAGCATAACTCTCAAATAATACTGCTGCTCAGTTTCTATCTTTACACGTTGTTTGTCACTAAAGACAGATTTTTAAAAGATTGTATAAAAGAAGATATATGGCCACAAATGAATAATTAAACATACTTGCATAGGCAAGAGAAACCCTCAGCTCTATATTAACAAAGAGAGCCAGTTTGGTGCAATGGTGAGGGCACCAGGCTAGAAACTGGGTGATTGTGAGTTCTAGCCCCTCCTTAGACAGGGAGACAGCTGGGTGACTTTGGGCCAGTTACTTTTTCTCAGCCTAGGAAGGAGGCAAGGCCAAACCACTTGTGAAATCTTGCCAAAAAAACATGCAAGGACTTGTTCAGTGAATTTTCAGACATTCACACCAACTCAAAGGTGCACGCATACACAAAAGAATAACATAATCGCTCTAATCTAGACCTTGAGGACCTACATCCCTTCATTATTCTATTATTTGAGCCTTTTTTTGCATTACCTTTTGCCGGATATGTTTATGGCAAACAGTGAAGTGTAACCTGGGTCCTGATTGCTTCCTTGATTTATTTATTTATTTACACACACACACACACACACACACACACACACACACACACACACACACTTTTTCCTGCGAGAAGAACAATATAATTTTAAATAGAAAAATCCATTCTTAACTAGAAAAACCTACCTCTACAGATGGCTTTTCAACTTTCAAATGGCACACAGTCTGTAGTTCTGAAGCTTGGGCATAACTGGAGTATCATGTGGTCTCTTCTCTTTGGAAATACAGTTGTAAGGAATTTCAGAATTACTAGTTAAGTCGTTCACTAGTCAAGTTCTTATTGTTAGTATTGTATGAAATGTTAGGGACCATGAAGAAGAGAAGTAATGCATTTTATTGGGAGAACGCTATCCTTGGACATCAAACCACACAATGCAGGTATTCTTCAACTTACAACCACAATTGAGCCCAAAATTTCTGTTCTGTTGTTAAGTGAGTTTTGCTCCATTTTATGTCATTTCTTGCCACCATTGTTAAATGAATCCTTCAGTTGTTAAGTTAGCAACACAGTTGTTAGGTGAATCTGGCTTCCCCATTGGCTGATCAGAAGGTCACAAAAGGGAATCGCATGACTCCAGGACACTGCGGCCATCATAAATACGACTCCCCAAGTGTCTGAATTTTGATCATGTGACTGTGTGGATGGTGCAATAGTCACAAGTGTGAAAAATGGTCACAAGTCACTATTTTCAATGCCACTGTAACTTTGAATGGTCACTGAACGAATATCTGTACTTAGCAGATAGGACGAATTGCTGATTTAAACAGCTTCCCCATATAATAAAAATCCCTATTGTTCTTAATGCTGCAGGTGCCTACTGGGTGTTTGGTTTTACAGTAACTTTAGTAATACAACAATTTATGATACGATAAAAGACCACTGTGTTCTCGAATGCTCTTACAAATGCTGTTATTTAATTCTTTCCCATATTTTTAAGGAAGGAAAAATTGTCAGCTGGAATCCTATTAATAAGCAGCTAGACCTTGAACTCCTTTCTTCTTTTTCTGGTAAGTCATTTCCAACATCTTAAATGGCTGTTCTTGTGAAGAGGGATCATGGATTATCACCGTTTATAATGGGATTTTGCAAAATTAGTCTGTTTTAAAGATAAAGTCTAGCTATCATGAGAAATATCTCACCTAGGATGAGCAGAATTTCTTTTTTATTTTGCAGGCCTCTGCTCACACCCCTAAATTGCTCCAGAGGTTCTCAGTAGTGCTGGGGCGGAAGCTAAACAGGAGGGGGAGTTCCTTCTCTGTGATGCTGATGGAATCTCTTCCATCAGTGAAATCCATTCATTTACACCAGGGGTGTTAAACTTAATTTCTTTGAGGGCAGCATCAGGGTTGTGTTTGACCTTGGGAGGGGGGGTGTCCTGGCCAGGATGGGTGTGGCCAGCTCGATGTCACTCATGTTGGGGGCGTCTGTGGTGGCCCAAGCACTTTGCCAGTAAAAGCCAGTTCCCGAGCTTCGTTTTTGGCTGGGATGGTCTCCTGCAACCCTCTGCCAGTGAAAATGGAGCTCAGGAGGGCCACCTGCAGCTCTTGCGAGCTCCATTTCGGGCTGCGACGGCCTCGTGCAGCTCTCTGCCAATGAAAACGGAGTTCGGGAGGACTGCACACGGCCCTTCCAAGCTCTGTTTTAGCTGATGGAGGGACCTCTGGCCAGTCCTTCATTGTTTCCAGGTTGGCCACGCAGGTGAGATCTAAGCACCCTGTGGGCAAAATCCGGGCCCCGGGCCTTGAGTTTGACATCCCTGATTTACACCATCTGTTGACAAGTCCTATAATTTCCTATGACATTGCAAACATCCCAATCTAATTTACATTTTGTTGTGGTCTTTTTTTTAGTAGCAAAAGAGCCAGGGAAATTCGATTTGGTTTATCAATCTGAAGAGGGAGATGAGACAATTGAATATGCCGTATCTGAAGACAGGAAGGTATAACAGCACTTTCTTGAAATTGCTTGACCATCTAAGGCTCTCTTTACATGCGCGGCAGCATCTATGCAGGGCTTTTTTCTTTTTTTGCTGGTAAAAGTTAAATTGCCACATATATGTATGTGTTTGTGTGTGTGTTTTTGTAGATTTTCACGGGTGTAGGTGGTCTTGTTGTATTCGGGTCTTTTCCCGTGTAAGATTGAGATTGTCTAGGTCTCACTCGCCATCTTCAGGCTGGTGTTTTTGGCTTCGGAGGTGCCGTCTTTCTATAAATTTGGGGGGGGGGGTGGAGAAACCAGCCTTAGTCAACAAACGAGCCCCACCCACTACCCAGGCCGTTACAATACAAAAGAACAACGAACACACAGCTAGCACCAATCAGCATCAATCTACCAAGCATGATACAACTACATAGCCAATCAACCCACTCACAGCAACAAAGGCAGCACTCTACCCCCCCACCAAAATTTATGGAAAGATGGCAGCTCCGAAGCCAAAAGCACCAGCCTGAAGATGGCGAGACCTTGCCGAAACATTTGGAACTGATACCAGTATTGGGGGGGAACGGGAGGGGACAGTTCCCAATTGGTCTCTCGTGAGTCAACTCCTTTCATCCCTTCATTTACACATATCTGACAACATTCTTCTCTCTCTCTCTCTCTCTCTCTCTCTCTCATGCCCTTATTTTTATTTTCCCGCTTCTCTCCATCTTTTCCATTTATACTCTTTCTTCTATTTCCCTGTCCTATTTCTCTTTCCTTCCCAGCTGCCCACACTTTTGAGGCAACAGGTGTGTGTGTGTTGTGTGTGCACACACACATTTACATACATATATGTATGCACACACACATGCCTACAGATAACCCTTGACTTACAACCATTTGTTTAGTGACTGATGTTACAACAATACAGAAAAAAATGACTATTTTTCCACACACAGGACTGCAGCACCCACATGGTCGTATAATCAAAATTTGGGTGCTTGGCAACTGGCATGTATTTATGACGGTCGCAGTGTCCTGGGGTCAACCCTAACCCCTTTGAGACCTTCTGACAAGCAAGGTCAATAGAGAAGCTAGAGTTACTCAATAACCATGTTACTAACAAGTGCAGTGATGCACTTAACTGTGGTAAGAAAGGATATAAAAATGGGGCACAACTCCATACCAACTGTCTTATTTTGCAACAAATGTTGGGTTCAAATGTGGCCATAAGTCGAGGATATGTGATTATCAATTAGAGGAGGTGACCAGATACATCCTTTACATTAAACCAACTGTGTTAAATGCGGTTCAACAACTATTGAACAACTCTGTACAATAAATGAATGAAACTTAGTTTGATGCCATCTGTTGGTGTAACTGGAATGACTGTGTCTTGCATTTTTAGCTTTAGGAAAGGAGTTATATGTGCTTTGTAAAATGTTTTGCTCATAGCGAACACTTACGATGTCTTGCAGTAATTAAATGTCATTCCGTTGGTATCTGCTGGCTGCCTGGATTTTCAATATTTCATTTATTATTTTTCTCTTTTAGATAACTCAGAGTTGGGAGGCACTAATTGAACCCAGGTTAATAATTGACTCTCCAAGTAATGAATCTGACCCCAAAAAGGAATCCCTTCAGACATGAACTTGCCTGGCCCTCAGCTGTGAATATAGTATGCCTGAACTATTGTGTAAATGGATTTTGAAGAAAGTTTCTTCAGTTTCTGAAGACGGCGTATACCTATGCTTTTTCTAAATAAAATGTTATAATATGAAAATGATGTTGAGGGGATATATGTCATTTATTAATATCTGGTATGATGTCTCAGAAACTTTATGCAATCAAGGACCATTAATGAATACTTGGGAAATGCAGAGACCAGCTAATTAAACTTAAAGCATTCCCATGTTTTCCTCTTTTAAGCATATAGGTGTGCACATTTTTGCAATAAGTAGTTGCATAGGTTCTCCCCTTCATTTTTTAATTAAAAGGAAAATTAAGTATTTCCCATCTGTATTATGTTATATATCCATAGCCATATTAATAACAGTGTAAATTGGCTGATCAAGAATATTCAGAGCACTGAGGGGCTGAGTGATTATCTCCAGTAAAATGAAATTTATTTTTAGATATTCATTGTGTATCTTTTTTCCATGTTTTGTTTTATTTATATTTCTTTCATTTCCATCAAAGAGTGTGTGATCTGGGTACAGTTATTTAAACAGTCATCATCCACATATTTGTTGTTATATTTATCACAATAATATTAATAATATAACTATATAGTAATATAATTAAAATAATACATAACATCATCATCTTCAAATTCTCTCCACATTAACATTTCCTCTTTTTATATCTCTTCTTTTCTAACTTCTGTTTCTATTGTCTAACCATTGATAAAATACATCCCATCACGTCAAAAAAATATTCATTTTCTTCTTTATCCTTAATAGTAAATGTTAGTCTGTCCATTTCTGCGCATTCTAGTATTTTCTTAATTACATTCTCAGGATATTCATTGTATATCTTATTTACATTTTTGGGTTGCTTTCACACCCATCATAGTTACATTTAGTATAGCAAATGCAGATCTGTAATTAATTGAAACATGTTATGACACCTGTTCACTTGTCAGTTTCCTGAATTTTAGTGTTTACGTTCCTACTTCTATTAGGAATGAAGCCATGTTCAGCCTATTTTCTACTATAGTGAACCAGCTGGCTATCACCATTGGGGGTGGTGGGGGTTGTAGAAAGTAAGTTTCCATCAGCTGTTAGAGTGCAAAAAGAGATGAAGCTGAAGATGTGAATATTCTCTGGTCTGTCAATGTGAGTAGGCTACACCAGACCCCCCTAAGGGCCCTATGTGCCCCCCAGTATGATCATTGGCTAGTGCCATGACGGCGAGCCTATGGCACACGTGCCACAGATGGCACGCAGAGCTGTCTCTGTGGGAACATGGGCCATCGCCCAAGCTCAGCTCCACCATGCATGTGCACGCGCCTCCCACCAGTCAGCTGGTTTTTGGGTCTCTACCGCACATGCGCAAGGAGGGGCATATGCGGGAGATGCATGCATGCATGTGGCATTGTTTGTGCATGTGCAATCATGCATACATGCATGTGGGGGCACGTGTGGGGATCACACTTGGATGCGCAGGGGAGTGCATGCAGGGGCAGGGAATCCTGCATGAATGCGCAGAGGGCAGGGGAACCGTGGGGGTCACGTGTGCATGCACAGGGGGCGGGGCACACAGGTTCACACATTTCATTATGGGTGCATGTGCACATGCGTGTGCACTTTCAGCACACGACAACAAAAAGGTTAGCCATTACTGGGCTAGTGTCTTTCTCTTCAGTGGACTGTACAGCAGCCAATGATCACGGTCTCAACAGCCAGCTGAGTTAATGCTTAGTTGAGTTTGAGAATTGGTCCTGCCTTTTGAGGTAGCTGCCTTCCCAGTAGCAGCCCACCCTGACCTGTGCAACACGATTCTCCCCGAGATCTGCCAAGGAGGACCATCCTTCTCAGCTAAAAAGTTGGCTTTCCTCCAAGGCACAGGGTGAGGCTAGAGCCCTTGTGGTTGTGGTTTTTTTTTTTATGTAGTGGGGAATGTTGGTGTAAAGTATTGGGAGTTGTTCCGATATGAAATGAGTCAGACAAATTGCTATTTGGATAACAAAAGCAACATGTGTCATAACTTAGTTACTTATCGTGAGAGCTCAGTCTCCCTTTCCTTTAAAAAAAAACCCTGCATCAATGTGCTTCTGTGTTCAAATGGAGATATAAAAGGAAACATATACTTTTTAAAAAAAACAACAAGGGGACTGAGCAACAAGATAAGGTATTCCTAAACTATATTATTTAAAGCAGTGCTTCCCAACCTTATCTATGTCACACACCCCTAGGGAACATTTGATTGCGCTCTCCACAAAAAGTTATCAAAGGGACACAAGCCACTATTTGTCACAAACCCTTAAATTCCAACTTGCACCCCCTAAGGGTGCAGGGACCCCAGTTTGGCAACCCCTGACTTAGACAAGCAAGAGACATGTTTATTGCTTTAGCTAGGGGGTCCATTTCAGATATTTTATATCAGGTACATTATATAGGCCAGGCATTCCCAGAGTGGTAGCACTGGCCCCTGTGGGCAGTGGAAACATTATTGATTTTCATCCTGTCTTTATTATTTTTATAAATAATTCAAAGTAATGAGTCTTTAGTGCTCTCTGACCTTAATTTGTTTTTTTGCAGATGTTTCATTACCGGTATACATGTGCGGTGGAGCTGAACAGGCAACAGCTCACGTGCCCACAGACAGGGCACCCTACGTGCCACCTGTGGCATGCATGCCATAGGTTTGCCATCACGGGATTAGAGCATAAGTAACTGAGCACAGCCTTAAGATCCAGAAATGGGGACAGATGGCCCTGACTGCCACCTGCTCCTTGGGCAGGAATTATGAGCCAGAAGGCGTCTCAGATTATGAATTGGGTCTGTCAGGGGCAGCGCCAGCTATACAAGTCCCAGATCTGAAAGGGCTTAAAACTCAAAGCCACTCAGTCTTGCCAAGTTTCAGCTGAAGCCTGTTGTTCCCCATCGAGACCCTTACAGCTTCCAAGCAACAGGCGAGGACATCCACAGCACTGCTTAATTTGCCAGGCCTGGAAAAATGCAACTTGAGTATCATCAGTCTACTGATGGCGATAGATGGTCTCCCCCAGCGGTTTCATGTAGATATTAAACAGGAGTAGGAGAACACAAACCCTGCGGCATCCCAGGTAGGAAGGTAGGAGCAGAAGGCAGGATCTCCTGATCAACATCAACTCGTATCAGATCAAAAGAACCAGCACAATATTGTGCCACCCACTTCCAATCCTGGGATCTGATCCAGAAGAATACCATAGTTGATGATATCAAAAGGTGCTGAGAGGTCAGGTAGAGCTAGCATACAGGCACTATCCTCAACCTGTTCCTGTCAGAGATCACCCAAATGCATAACCAATGACATTTCCGTATACCACCGGGCTTGAAATTTTAGGCCTGGATAACCTTGAACTACACCGTCTACATTCCGACCTGAGCTTAGTGCTCAAAATAATCTGCCATAACATTCTACCTGTTTATTCCTTCAACTGCAATAACACAAGGGCTATCAATAGGTGCAAACTAAATGTAATCCGTTCTAATCTTGATTGCAGGAAAAAACGATTTCAGCAAGAGTAGTAAATGTGTGGAACATCATCCTGTTGTTAGTTCCTCTAACCCCCATACCTTTTACCTTATGCTTTCTACCGTGGACCTTACGCATTTCTTAAGAGGTCCCTAAGGGGGTGTGCATAAGAGCACCAGCGTGCCTACTGTCCCTGTCCTACTCTCCCATTTTATATATACTCTTTTTATGTGTTTATGGCAAGGTTTTGCTTATTTATATCCCATTTATTTGTGCCATTTTTTCATGTGTTTTCAAACTTGTTTCCTTGTACTTGTTGACAAATAAATAAATAAAATAAAAATAAAATTTCCATCCCACAGAACAATTGAATGAAGAAATAAATACAAGAATCCTGACTGAATGGGAGCCAAATAATCTGCTTTATATCCAGGGTGTGCGGAAGCTGCTGATTTCTTGCCACTGGCAAGGAAGCTGGAAGCAGAAAAAAATAAGTACATCACAAGTTCTCTTATTCTTGAGTCAGCACCTCAGTCCCTTCCACTGCTCTGTTAACCCCTGGAGGACAACAGCAACTCTTCAAGCAGGATTGTTCAAGTACACGGGGGAAGATCATGCCAGGGAAAGACCCTGCAACCCTCCTGATACAAACTATGTTCAGCCAATTTGAGGGAGACAGAGAGAGGAAGAGCTCATCTCGATTTTACACATGCAGCATCTTTTCCTTTAGAGTTAGTTGCTGGTTCCTAAGTACACACAACGTGACCTAGAATAGAATAGCGGGTCAAAGTTAAGCCTAATCAGCGTTCTGCTTCCACGTATGCCCCAGAGCCCATAAATGAGGCAAGAGCAGGCTAGCCACCCTGTTTTCCATACAGGTTTCCAATGATTAGAAATAGGTTTATTTTCTGCAATTTGGGAAATAATAAATAGCCATCACATTTACGCATCATGTTGGCTTTTTGCTTTCTTTTCACAATTCTCATTCTATATCCTACAACAGGCAGGGATCGGGCTACCCTGATTATCATAAGCCAGGGGTCTGCAAAGTTGGCTCTTTTAAGACTTCAACTCCCAGAATTCCCCCAGCCAGCCTGGCTGGCTGGGGAATTCTGGGAGTTGAAGTCCACCAGTCTTAAAAGAGCCAACTTTGCAGATCCCTGTCATAAACTGAACGTGTGGGTTGATTGACTGGAGCAGGAGATAATTGGCTCTAAGCCGTATTGTTTATCCAGTGCGATGATCTATTACGAAACCTCTCCTCTGCGCCTTGCACACCCCCACTTAACCCAGAAAACAGGCAACGTCCTCAACCCATAGCGGGGGGGGGGGGGGGGGATAGTCCTCGTTTCCTGGTATGGACGGGAGTGAGTTTAATCTTCCGGATTTGCCTTGTGTACAAACGATCGGGGTGTTTAAGGCGTCTTCCCACTCACGCCTCTAAGAGGCATTCGGTACTTTTATGGGGGCCGTTTCCGCCGTCCCAGGGAGGACGACCCCCCCCCCTCCAATTCAACAAGCGTTTTCTTGGTAGAGCTTCGCCTCACAATCAGGAGGTTGTCAGTTCGATCCTAGGTAGAAACAGATGTAGGGTCTCCTGCTTGGGCAGGGGGGATGGACTAGATGACCTGCAAGGTCTCTCCCAACTCTGTTAATCTGATAAAACGTCCCCATCGAGGGCCCTTTCTATGCACTTCTGGGGGAGGGGGGCGCCACCGATTTCGAGACAACGCTGTCGGAAGCCAAGCCAACTCGCTCTATTGCCTAATTTTTTTTTTTTAAAGGACGAGGCTCTTTTTGGGGGGGAGGTAGCAAAATCAGGGGTACTGTTCAGTACGGCTTGCTTCTAGGCATGCAGCAAGCGGGGGGGTAGGGATCAGTAAGTTGAGGAGGGTTAAAAATGCACTCCCTGACTCCGTTGTTACGCCTTCAACTCCCCAAAACTTCAACCCTCAAACCGTCTACCGTGGGCCTTACCCCCTTCCTAAGAGATCCGTAAAGCGTACATAAGCGCACCAGCGTGCCTTTCATTCCGGGTCCTACTGTTCCCACTTATTCGTACCCATTTCATCCATACGCATGTTTATTCTTATACCTAGTATCTTGTAAACCAGGGGTCTCCAATCTTTGCAACCTTAAGTCTGAAGGACTTCAGCTCCCAGACTTCTCCAGCCAGCAAAGCTGACTGGAGAATTCTGGGAGCTGAAGTCCTTCAGACTTAAAGTTGCAAAGATTGGAGACCCCTGTTGTAAACGATTGACAAATCAAACGAAAAAATAAATAAAATAAAGGATCGGGAAGCAAAACCAGCAAACAAACGCCCTACCCCACCCCATTGATGATGTGCTTAGGTCAGATTCGGGCAATGGGGAGAACCGCCTTTCTTATCCTGCGGCTCCGAGCGACGCGTAGACGCGTCCCCGCCCGCCGCCCCACGTGATTTCTAGGAAACCGACTAAACCCCAGTCCAGAAAGTTTCGGTTTCCTTTCCTTTCCTTTCGAGCTGATGCGTATAAATGAAGCGGTGGCTTAGCTCCGACGCCTCAGTCATGGCTGGTTTCGTCGACCCGTTGAGCATGTTCGGGCTGGAAGAGGAGCTGACTTGCTCCATCTGCCTGTGCGTTTTTCAGACGCCGGTCACTACGCCGTGCGGCCACAATTTTTGCCAGCTTTGCCTGGAGTTGACCTGGGTGGACGTGGAGGACAAATTCAGCTGCCCCCAGTGCAGGGCTTCTTTCGAAAGCCGCCCCGAGCTGAAGAAAAACACGGTGCTCTGCAAGGTGGTGGAGCAATTCCAGGTCAGCCAAGATGGCCTTTCCAAAGGGACGTGTGAGGAGAAAGAGAAGCAGAAGGAGAAGGCGGATAGTAGCCCGGCCAAGCCGAAGTCTCCCTCGCCAGTGCCCTGCGACAGCTGCCTGGTGGTCGACGCGGCCAAGACCTGCCTCACCTGCATGGCCTCCTTCTGCCATGAACATCTGGGGCCCCACCTGGACAGCCCAGCCTTTAAGAGCCACCAGTTGGTTCCACCCGTGCATGGACTTCAGCAGAAGAAGTGTGAGGTCCATAGCAAGCTCCTGGAGTTCTTCTGCAAGGAGCATGGCGTCTCCATCTGCTGTTTTTGCCTGCTTTCTCACAAGACCTGCTCCACTACCCCACTAAAAGAGGCCAAGGAAGCAAAGGAGGTGAGAAAGGAGTGGATGGTGGCTAGATTGTCACGCTGGGCATTGGGAGACACAGGGCCACATTGATTTCAGCCAAATGTCTGTGGAGATTCTAGTTATCCAGGTCGTGGTTGTCGCAAAGGTGCTTTCCCCCCCCCCCCCAAAAGGTAACTGTTCAATTCAGTTACCTTTCACCTTTGGGACATTGATCTCAGCCCTGAAAGCTTCTAGCGCAGTGTTTCTCAGCCTTGGTGACTTTTAAGTCCTGTGGACTTCAACTCCCAGAATCATAGCTGGGCTGGGGGATTCTGGGAGTTGAAGTCCACAGGACTTAAGTCACCAAGGTTGAGAAACACTGTTCTAGTGTGACTTTGAGCCACTGGTTTGTTGTTCTCAGTAACACCTACTGCTGGGGGAGAAAAATGGAGGACGGAGTGCTGTGGGTGTCTTGAAGAAAAAGTGGGGTGTAAAGCTAAAGCAGACCCCAGCATTCTGTGGCCCATGAGCCACATCTGGCCCTTTGGCTGTCCCTGTTGGCCCAAAAAGGCGGCGCTCCTATTGGTTTGACCCTCCACAAGAATCCCAGTTTCACATGTGGCCCCTTGGGAAAATTAATTGCCCATCCGTGATCTAAGGAAATAGTTTTGCAGGATCCAATTTGGGTTGGTCATTGGGAGCAGAGGTTTAATCTTCTGAGCTTTCGGACTCGGGCTGGAGCCCATCCTCAGGGAATGTCTCTCTACCGCAGTGTTTCTCAACTTCGGCCATTTTAAGTAGTGTGGACTTCAACTCCCAGGATTCCCAAGCCAGCATAACTGGCTGGGGAATTCTGGGAGTTGAAGTCCAGATATTTTAAAATGGCCAAGGTTGAGAAACACTGCTCTACCAGAATGTGTTCAGAGAAATTCCCCCAGGATGGGCTCCAAGTCAAGTCAGAAAGCTTGGAAGACAAAACCTCTGGTCTCGGAGACCAACTCGGATTGGGTCCTGCAACATTACCCTGGGACACATACACTTTCCTTCATTGGTGAGAAATAGTTTTGATTCCTGGAAGTTTCCTGGACAATTTGGGAAGGGTTTTTTTTTTGGAAGTGGTTTGCCCTTGCCTCCTTCCTAGGGCTGAGAGTGAGTAACTGGCCTGAGGTCACCAAGCTGGCTGTTTGCCTCAGGGGAGACTAGAACTCACCACCTCCTGGGTTTTAACCTGATGCCATTACTACACCAAACTGGCCCTTGTAAGTTACCATACAAAGCCAAAGGTGGCTTCATTGTTCTTGTCTGTTATGTGTCCACTCAGCCACTGAACAGTCCACTGTTCAGTAATATAGATATGGCAGTTACCTTGTATTTAACCATGTACCTGGTAGCTATTGGTAGCAAGGATGGACACCCAAGAGACAGGGTAAGGAGGCTTGCTGAAACTTGGAGAGCCTTCCTCCACAGCTGGCAAATGTCAACAGGATAATAACAGGTAATCTTATTTTGCAATGGAGGACAGAATCTGTATTTTAGGTTTAGAAGAGAGCACCAAATGCAAAGACAACCATCAGCTACTCTGGTGTATGATTCAGGCTCCCTTGGTTTTCCTTCCTTTCCATTGCAAAAGTAAATAAAACCACACAAAATATACAATAATTTAATAATAATAATAATTTTAATTTATAACCCGCTCTCTCTCCCCGAAGGGACTCGAGGTGGGGCACAGGGAATTAAAAATACAATTAAAACCACAAACAGAATACAAAGTTAAAAACGAATTAAACTGACCCTGCACTAAAAACCCATATAAAACTAAAACTATCCCTAAAAACCCCTAAAAACAGTTTAAAAACAATTTAAATTACCCTAGCCCGGGCAAGCAGAAGAAGTGTGTTTTTAGTTTCTGCCGGAAGGAGCAAAGGTCCGTGGTTGTTCTAATTTCGGGGGGAAAGTCGTTCCAGAGGGTCAGGCCCGCCACAGAGAAGGCCCTTCCCCTGGGCGTCGCCCGCTGGCATAGCCTAGCACCCGGAGAAGTCCCTCTCTGTGGGAGCGAATCAGCCGCAGGGATGTATGGGGCAGGATGCGATCCCGCAGATAGCTAGGTCCAGTGCCATGGAGCGCTTTGAAGATGATAACCAACACCTTGAAGCGCACCCGAAAGACGACAGGCAGCCAGTGCAGCTCGCGCAGGAGCGGTGTTACATGGGAAAACCTGGAGGTTCCCATAACTGCCCGCGCGGCTGCATTCTGGACAAGCTGAAGCCTTCGGGTGCACCTCAAGGGGAGCCCCATGTAGAGAGCATTGCAGTAATCCAGTCGGGATGTCACGAGGGCATGAGTGACTGTGCAGAGGGCACCCCGATCCAATAGGGGACGCAACTGGCGGACCAGGCGAACCTGGTAAAACGCCCTCCTGGCCACGGCTGTCACTTGATCTTCCATGGACAGCCGTGTATCAAGGAGGACGCCCAAGTTGCGTGCCCCATCCACAGGGGTTAGATGTTCATCCCCTATGGCCAGTGATGGAGTCAACTGGTTGTACCGGGATGCCAGGAACCACAGCCACTCGGTCTTGGACGGGTTGAGTCTGAGTCTGTTACTTCCCATCCAGGCCCGCACGGCTTCCAGGCACTGGCACATCACCTCTATGGCATCGTTGGGGTGGTTTGGGGTAGATATATACAGCTGTGTATCATCAGCGTAGAGGTGGTACTCTACCCCAAAACCACGGATGATCTTACCCAGCGGCTTCATATATGTGTTGAACAGGAGTGGTGAGAGGACCCACCCCTGAGGCACCCCACAAGTGAGGGGTCTAGAGGTCGACCTCTGCCCTCCTGCCAACACAAATTGCCAACATAAATTTCATTTAAATGAAATTTAAATTTCATTACTTTTGTGATTCCTTTAACCTATTTTCTATAATCAGGTTGTATCAAACCTGTTATCACTGGAAGCTTATATGTCCCTTTGGCCACTGATTCCCCATTTTAGGAAACTTTTCTGACTGTTAAATTTTTTTATCAGTATAGCTACTGGTATTTTAGTTTGTTGTAGAAAGTCTGAATTCTGTTCTGGGTGTTACCTTTTTTCCAGTGCAAATCTTAGGTGTGTTAGATTTCATGGAAGTTGTTAATGCTTTGTATTTTGTTGTTAGAGTTGTTTAGCCCTTTTTTACATGTTTGTTTGTTTATCAGCTTTATATGCTCACAAAAACTCTTAGTGACTTTCAATCACTACAGAATGTTTCAGAGTTAATATAAAAACTCTTTTTAAGTTTGGAAAAGAAAACCTGGGTGTAGGGGAGGTTTGTGTTTTCTTGGTCAGCTGTAGGAATCTTATAAAAAAGGTGAATGTGACAAAAACTCCCTCTCTGTATAGAAAACCTTAGCCTTTGATCCATTCAGCCAGTTATGAAATATAGATCAATATGCACAGGGGAAGTAAGTGACTCTGTTTGTCTCAGATATGTGTATGTCCTAGAAGCAATTTTGTGCTGTGTCTTGTATAAGTTGAGAGCAAATGCTTTTGCTGCAGCTTCTATGGTTAAGTGTTTTTTGAATTTATAAAGTTAACAGAACAACAGATTTGAAAGGGACCTTGGAGATCTTCTAGCAGTCCAACCGCCTGCTCATGCAGAAGACCCTATACCAGGGGTCCCCAACCCCCGGGCCGTGGACCGGTGCTGGTCCGTGGCTTGATAGGAACCGGGCCGCAGTGAGTGGCGCAACTCTTAGAAATGGCTGGAGAGGAGGAGGAGGGGGCAGCCCCCTGGGCAAAGCGCATGCCGGCGCAGGCACAGTCACTCGCACCATTGGGGGTGCGAGAGGGGCGAGTGAGCCGACTCACACACACACACCGCACACGCATGCGCCGCCTGTCCCCCCCCCCCGCTCCCTCTCTACACTGGCCGAGCCATGGCCACCAGTCCGCGGATTTTTTTTTAACATGAAACCGGTCCCTGGTGCCAAAAAAGTTGGGGACCCCTGCCCTATACCATTTCAGACAAAGGGCTGTCCAGACCCTTTTTAAAAACCACCAGGGATGAAGAACCCACAGCTTCTAAAGACCAGCTGTTCCACTGGTTGATTGTCCTCACTGTCAGGAAGTTTCTCCTTAGTTGTAGGTGGCTTCTCTCTTTGGTTAGTTTCCATCCATTGCTTCTTCTCCTGCCCTCAGATGCTTTGGAAAATAGATTGACATCCCTCCCTCTCTTTGTGGCAGCCCCTCAAATATTAGAACACTGCTATCATGTCTTCATAGGTCTTGCTTTATGTTGAGAACTATGCTTTGGAACGATCATCATGTGAGCTTTCCTTTGCAGTCTGATCAGCTCATTTATTTATTATTTTATTTATTTTATCTTTCGAATTTATACCCCGCCCTTCTCCTTGTTAGGACCCAGGGCGGCGCACAGGCATTATTAAAACCATAACAAAAGACAATATACAATATTAAAAACATTAAATTAAATTAAAACCCGTGCTAAAAAACACATTTAAAACCCTGAAAATTAAAAAATTATAGATAGAATCAGAAACGGGGGGCTACGCTAGACCGGCTTGTTGGAATAGATATGTCTTAAGACGTTGGCGGAAGAGGCGGAGGTCCGAGGTGGTGCGTAGGTCGGGGAGTAGGTCGTTCCAGAGGGCCGGGCCCGCCACAGAGAAGGCCCTTCCCCTGGGTGTCGCCAACCGGCATTGCCCGGCCGACGGTACCCGGAGAAGACCCTCTCTGTGGGGACGAAGCTCATTTATAATGGGCAGGAATTCAAAAGCAGTGGATTTCTTCATCAGTTGTCCAGTTGACCTTTGAAGTCTGTTTCAGTTCTTTACCAATCTGCCTGCAGGGTCGAGTAAACAGAGTTCTCTGCATATCTCTTTTCACTGGTGAGACCTGTGGATATATATTTTCCAGCCACAGGAGCTGAGCCAAGGGACTTATGGACAAAGTGAAGGTTTTCCCTCCAAAGAGCCAAATCTGCTTGAAGTGTGAGGACACTGTTCCAAAATACAACAAAGGAGTAATCATTTATCTAATGATTACTCATCTTGTATAAAGCAACCAGGAACATCTTATTACTGAAATAATCTAGTTTAATGATGGCTAACATTTTTGTCCTCGCGTGCCAAAATCACTGTGCATGCGTGTGCAACCCTGCCTCGTTTTTGCCCTTGTGGGCCTCTCTGAAGCCTCCTGGGACCAAAAACAGTACACGGGGGCACGCCGCACTCCCCTGCGCCCTGCACATACTTGCGCGACTCCACCTCCCCACACATGTGCATGTGTCTCCCCATGCGCAGCAGAGACTCAGAAAGTAGCTGGCTGGCGGGAAGCGCATGCGTGGTGGAGCTGAGCTGGGCCGATGACTAGCATGCCCGCAAAGAGGCTTCCGTGCGCCACAGTTTCGCCATCATGGATCTAGTTCAAAGATGATTTGGTCATAATATTATGGCTGCCAAGGAAGATTTAGTGAATTAATATAATAATAATAATACTTTTATTTACGGTCACAGACCAAAAACACAAGTACTACAGGAAGAAACGTTAAAAATAATAATAATAATAATAATCATCATCATCATCATCATCATCATCATCATCATCATCATAATATCATAGCAATGGATCGCCAATAGCTTAACTAAGGAAGGTTACAGCGTTCTTCTCTAATGGTTACAGCTCTTAAGAAAAATTTTGAGACCTGAAGAGTGATATATGGAGAGCCATCTCCTAGGCAGTGGGCCATCAAGTTACAACCATTGAGTCTAGGAGGGATGGTTTCAAGGAGAGACAGTAACTTAGATCTGTCTGCGTTATACATGGGGCAAGGTAGAAGGACATGCTCCGCAGTTTCAACCTCGGCTCTGTCAATGAATTAATATAAGCAGTTCCAGAAAGATGGTGTGCAAGCACGCTTTTTTTGCTCTCCCCAGGCTCCAGAGCCTTTCTAGGAGCCTGGGGAGGGTGAAAACAGCCCCCACCTCCAGAGGCTTCAGGAACTTCCCTGAAGCCTCCAGAGGGCGAAAAACGGCCTCAAAAGAAGGCCTAAATCAGCTGGCCAGAGCACACAGGCGCACTGGAGCTGACAGGGCAACGCCTCACGTGCCCTAAGAAATGGTTCCGCGTGCCACAGGTTTGCCATCACGGTTCTAGCATATACAGGTAATCCTTGACTGGGGGAGAATTTCTGTTGCTAAGCAAAGGGGTTGTTCTTGAGTTGTGTCTGATTTTGCCATCTTCAGTGCAGTTGTTAAGTGAATCTGATTTCCTGCATTGACATGGCATGTCGGAAGCCAGCGTGGAAGCTCACAAATGGCAATCATGTGACGGTAGGACACTGTAACCATCATAAATAACATGCTTGTTGATATGCACCTGCAATTTGATCGCCTGACTCACAAGTCATTTTTGTCAGTGCCATTGTAACTTTGAACACTAAACAAATGATTTTAAGTTGAGGACTGCCTGTAATATCAGGTACATAAAGGACAATTCATTTTACCTACCAAACCAGATCTTTGCTTTTGATGTAAGATTAGGGCTTTTGGCAGTGGTCACATTCTGCCAGAAAATTTGAAGTTCAGCATTGACAGCAGTGTTTAGAGGAGAAAGTATTAAGTTATCAAGCAGGAAATATAGAAATTATAGGTGTAGAATTGAACGGGATATAAGGCAGATAAAGGTATTGGAGAATCAATTTTTACTTACGAAGGGCAAAGAATGTTCGAAGGAGTTAAATTTATTAAAAAATAGATTGATAGAAGAGGATATAGAATTGGTTAAAAAAATATAAGATATTTAAACAGGGAATTTTTTGAATATAATAATAAAAATTCCAAGTTATTAGCAAGGATGGCGAAAAATAAAAGTGAGAAGAGAGAAATTGGCCCTTTGATAGATGATAAAGGTATAAGATGTTATAAGAAAGCAGAGAAATGTGAAGTGGTCAGGTCCTTTTTTCAAAAATTATACTCAAAAAAATCAATAGATTTGGAAAAATTGAAAAGTTATCTTGAAAAATATGTTGTGAAAATTGATCAAATATATAAGGATTTGATGGAAGAAGATATAACACACAAGATGAGATAAATGAAATAATACAAGGGATAAAATTAGGGAAGGCCCCAGGAGAAGATGGATTGCCTGCTGAGTTTTATAAAGACTTTAAGGAAATAATAATACCAAAATTGCAAAAATTGTTTAATGGAATTTTACATGGTGGAGAAGTTCCGATGTCATGGAATAGAACGGTAATATCCATAATTCCTAAACCAGATAAAGACTTGGAGAGGATTGAGTCCTATCGACCCATCTCTTTAATCAATCAGGATGCAAAGATATTTACTGCTATTATAAGCAATAGATTAAGTGGATTTATAGATAAATATATAAGCTATAATCAAGCAGGTTTTGTGAAAGGTAGATATATGAGTGACATTATTAGAAGAGTGTTAAATATTATAGATGTAGCTGAACATAATGATGATAAGATAGGTATAGTATCACTAGATATTTTCAAGGCCTTTGATTCTGTACAATGGGAAACTATTAAAGCAATTATTGAGGTATTAGGTTTTGGTAACAGATTCATACATGTTATTTCAAAATTGTATCAAAAAAGTAGTGCAAGAGTAAAAGTGAATGGAATAATGACGGAAGAGATTAAATTGGAAGCAGGTACGAGACAAGGATGTCCTTTGTCTCCAATATTATTTTTATTGGTTATGGAAGTACTGACTAAAATGATAGAAAAAGATGAAGAATTGGAAGGGTATAAGGGATATAAGATAAATTTGTATGCGGATGACACCTTGATCATTTTGAAAGATATAGAGAAAGACTTGAAAAAGATAAACATTTGAAAGAATTTGAGGAAATAACAGGTTTAAAAGTAAATTGGTCAAAATCTGAATTATTAATGGATAAAAATGGTAAGGAGTGGGAGAAAATGCAGGAACAATTTGGGATAAGAATTAAAAATACATTGAAATATCTGGGAATAACACTTTCACTTAAAGTTAGGGAATTGAAAAAACTTAATTATGATGTGATGATGAATGAAGTGGAGAAGAAGATAGATAAATATAAAAAGATAAAGCTGTCTTGGTTTGGTAGAATTGCAATGTGCAAGATGATGTTGTTACCAAAGTTTAATTTTTTATTTGAGATGTTACCATTAAATTTGACAGAGAAAGATATGGAAGGATATCAGAAGAAATTGGATAAATTTTGCAATGGTGGGAAAAGACCTAGATTATTGAAGAAAATGTGGTATCAAAATCAAAAGGAAGGCGGACTGGGAATTCCCAATCTACTTAATTATTATTGGGCCTATGGTATTCGAACTGTGGTAAAAATATTTAAAGGCGGAGATGGTCACTGGGGAGATTTAGAGTTAAAAGATATTAAGAGATTTGGCCCTACATGGTTCTTAGACAAAGCAAAATCAAAAAAGGTAATTAACAGTTATTGGTTAAAAGGACTGAGCAAAATTTGGGATAAATTTGTTAAAACTCTAATTCCAGATATAACCTTTCTGGGGAAGACAATTGGAAATTGGCCGATTAAAACTAATATAAGCCGCGATAAAGTAATTGAAGATGAAAACATAGAAATTATAATAGACTGGTTAAAAGCTTTAGAAAATGAAAGGAGGAAAAATGGAATAATTGAAAAACTGGGGTTAAACTGGTTTGAAAAAATACAGATAGAAAAATGGACTATGAAGGTAAGGGGGAATTGTAAGACAAGTAGAAACAAAACTGAATTTGAAAACCTAGTATCTCAAATTATCAAAGACGAAATTGGGTTAAAGGGACTCGTTAGTAAGATATATAAGATTATAAATTTTGATGGGAAACCACAAATGACGATGAAGATGAATTGGGAGGAAGAACTTAATGTTAAAATATCAGATATGGACTGGAATGTAAATTGGAAGAGTCGAATTATGAGGATTTTATCAACAAGGATCAAAGAACATAATTTTAAGGTTGTCTGGAAATGGTATTTGACTCCATTAAGGTTATCGTTGATGGACAAAAAAATTAGTAATAAATGTTGGAGATGTAACATGGAACTGGGGAGTTATGAACATATGTGGTATAAATGTGGAAAGGTTAAAAAGTTTTGGCGACAACTGGAAAAAACGATATCTGAAATGATGAAGAAAAAAATAATATTGAGACCAGAAACTATATTATTATTGTTAATTAAGGAATCAGAACTAACAAATTATGAGAAAGAATTGGTTAGAATTATGATTATAACGGGAAGAATTATAATAGCTAGATATTGGAAATTAGAGGTGAATTTTAGAATAGAAGAGTGGTACTGAGAAATGTGGAAATTAGCTTTAAATGACAAAATGACATGTGACATTAAATTTAGAAAGGGTGTTTACAAAAGGGACACTTTTTGGAAAACTTGGGAGCCATTTGTGGAGTACGCGTTTGGAAATTTGGATGCTTCAACACCTGTACCCAGAGAACGTGGATTTCTCCTAGATGCTGCTTGGAGTGTCCAAACGCGGGTTATCCTCAGCTTGCTGCCCATTGGACTGAGTTTCACTTTGATGTGTAGCCTCTGCATAGGGCCAGTTCTAAAAACTCAGTCGCCCTTATCGGACGCGTCTGGGGAGTCTGCAGTCCTTTGCCAGCAATCTGACCTCCCCAGCAGTGAGTTAGTGTAGCCTTTGTTGTTATTTTTGTGTGTAGTTGTGTTAGATAGGTGATTTTTTGTTTTCGTTCCTGTCTTCGTTGTCTTCGTTGCGCGGAGCGGGCTGTTCAAACCGCGGCCGTTTTCCCGCTTTTTCTGCGGAGCGGCTTGGCACTGGGAGGGCTTGCCAGCGGCTGCTGGTAAGCTTCTAAGGGGGCTAGGTAGCTAGATAGGACCCCCCAACTTGACTATCGGGGGTTTTCCTCCCTAGGGAAGCCTCTACTGAGGCTTTTCAGCCCGTTGTTTCCCCAGTGCCGGTTTGAGCTTAGGCGGCCGTTCGCAAAGGAAAAAAGGCGCGCGTTTTAAACTTGCCGCCATTTTTCTGCCGCAGCCCGACTCCTCTTCGCAGATCGCCGCTGCTTCGTTCCTGGGGTGGTTCTAGTTCTGGGAGTCCCGGACAGGATCCCCTGGGGCAGCAGAAGAGATCCTTCCCAGCGGCTGCAGGGAGATTGGCAGAGTCAGTTGCCATTCCCTGGTCTACTCCAGCGCAGATCTGCAACGCCTGCGACTTTTGGGTCTGATTTTGGCGCCAAAACCAGGTTCCAGTTTCTTCTTGTTTTAAAGTGTATATTGTTTCTTCCCTGGTGGGATTGGGGTGCCTTGACTGGATTTAATTGTTTGTTCTTGTTCTTTCAGCCACTCCATGGCTGATCCCAGTGAGCAAACAGGAGAACCTGCCTCCAAGCGTAGCAAGACCAACCCTGCTGCCAAGGGCGATTCTGCACCCTGTCCTGACAAGGGGAAGAGGCCTGCAGCCAAGGCCACCAAGGCTGATGAGAGACTGGCGGATAGACGGCTGAGGATTCTAGAGCAGCAGTTCCAGAAGGCTCTCTCTGCCCGGGACAAGGCTGTGACAGATAAGACCCACCCTGCCCCGCAGCTTCGTAGGGAGACCCAATCCATTCCCACTGGTGATGGGGATTTTGGGTTTTCCCCCAATCACTCAAGGGTTTCCCTTGCCTCTCCAGTCCCCTCAATGGAAGTGGAGCTAGAGGAGGAGGAACCAGAGGAGGAGGAGTCCTCCATGGTGGGGGAGGGGGAGGAGTCAGTGGATGAGGAAGAGGAGGCTCCGGCCACTCCCATTTCTGCACCCGCTGAGACTGCCTTGCCCGCGGCCATGCAGGAGGTTGTGTCCAAGGCCATTTCGCAGGGCATCACGGATTGCATGAAGCAATTAGTGGCTTCCTTGCCCCTCCTTTCTACCCCCAAGCCCAGGGCACCTAGGAAGGTGGTTCCTGCCCAGGGGGGTGGCGTTTCCCCTTCTGCCTCTTCTGCAGTCAGCGAGGCATCCGAGGGGGAGGATGATGAGGAGGTGGTTACCCAGGGA
Organism: Rhabdophis nuchalis; assembly: GCA_039707465.1. Taxonomy (NCBI): domain Eukaryota; kingdom Metazoa; phylum Chordata; class Lepidosauria; order Squamata; family Natricidae; genus Rhabdophis; species Rhabdophis nuchalis. Next base: position 176,280,806 of record CM077646.1, on the reverse strand, counting down.
GCTCCCGACCTTTCAGGGGATGAGAGCTCCACCCCGGAGGCCCCCGCTTCCAAGGGGCTGTTTAACCCCATCATGTTCAAGGCTATCTTGACCAAGGCTAGGGAGTCGGCCGTGCAGATGGGTCTACCGGCTCAATCTGATAAGAAGGCCTCTGATCAGGACAATGCCATCGTCATCGGTCCTGGACACCCTGGGGCGGGTCTCTTTAGGGAACCTACACCTCCCCAAGAATTGGTGCCGGCCCCTCAGTTGTTCCTCGACATTATTCAGCGCCAGTGGGTTCAGCCCGCTACTATGGCACACCCCAGCGGCGTGGATAAAAAGCTGTACGCTGTTGAGGACGCTATGGAGACCATTCTGGCTCTCCCGCAGGTTGATGACCCCATTGTGTCTTTGACCTCCACATCCTCACTCCCGGCCGAGCTGGTGGAGGGGCTTAAGGCGGAGGACAGGCGGATGGAGAAGTCTTGTCACAAGACACACCAGGCCACTGCCTGGGCCATGAAGGCCTCGTCCTCTGCGTCGTACTTTAGTAGGGCAGCCCTATTCTGGCTCAGGAAGCTATTGGCCTCCTTGCCTGAGAGACAGGTTAGATCGAGACAAAGGGTCAATAAGATCATCGCTGCGGTGGAATATTCTTGCGACGCCTCGCTCAATTCCACAAATTTTTCTTCCAGGGCTCTAGCATCCAATGTCACCTCACGCCATCTGCTGTGGCTCCGCCATTGGCAGGCGGACATGAAGGCTAAGTGGAAGTTGGCGTCGGCCCCCTTCAAGGGTGGCAAGCTCTTCGGCGAGGCCTTGGACTCCTTCCTAATCGAGTCCAAGGATAAGCGGAAGATTCTGCCGGCTGTCACCAAGAAGCAGGACCGGAAGAATCAGTCTTCCTACCGTAGACAGCCCTTTCGGTCTACGGAGGCTCCCTCTACTTCGGGTGGGGCCTCCAGAACCTACCCCCAGGCCCAAGATCGTTCCCAGGACAGGCCGGCCTACAGGGACAGGTCCAGGTTCCAAGGTCAGCGTAGGCCCTTCAAGGGTGGTCAGGCCAACCGTCCCTTCAAGAAGAGCAAGTGACCCCTGGGGGATCCCTCCCATAGGGGGACGCCTACAGCAATATGCGTCCACGTGGGAGGCGACCACGACGGACGCCTGGGTCCGGAATGTGGTCCGACACGGCCTCACCCTCGACTTCCTATCCTTTCCCCCGCAGAGATTCATCCGCTGCCCCCTTCCCAGGTCCCCGCACAAGCAACAGCTCATGAGGGCGGAGATCGGTCACCTACTGGAGATAGCGGCCATAGAAGCGGTGCCGGGGGGGCAGGAGGGCAAGGGGTTTTATTCCATCCTCTTCCTAGTCCCCAAGTCATCGGGGGGGGGGGGGTCAGGGCCATTCTGGACTTGAAGAAGCTGAACCGGTATCTGCAATACAAGCGCTTCAAGATGCAATCCCTCCGGACGATCCTGGGATGCATACGACAGAACGACTTCCTGACCTCGATAGACCTGAAGGAGGCGTATCTGCACATTCCCATCCACCCGGCGCATCGCAGATACTTGAGGTTTCAGTTCGCCGGCCAGCACTTCCAGTACAAGGCCCTACCTTTCGGCTTGTCATCGGCTCCAAGGACCTTCACGAAGGTCCTCTCCGTGGTGGCGGCGCATCTTCGATCCAGACCTGTGCGTTTGGTTTGTTACTTGGACGATATCCTGTTGATGTCACCTTCCAGGGACCAGGCCCTGAAGGACTTGGACTGCACCATCCGCTCCCTGGAGGACCACGGGTTCTCGGTGAATCGGGAGAAGAGTCACATGCAGTCCACCCTCTCCATACTTCATCTGGGTGCCGTCATCGACTCGAAGGCCTGCAAAGTCTTTCTTTCACAGGAGCGCATCAGCAGCATTGTGAAGTTGGTGGGGTTGGTCCAGAATTCCAGACTGGTCCCACTTGTGACGCTTTCCCAACTGTTGGGGAAGCTGATCTCGTGCATAGCCATTGTTCCCTGGGCCCGCCTGCACGCACGGGAGCTACAATGGTTTCTGCTTCCTTTTCAACGACGCAAGATCAGCAACTCCAGGAGTCGGGTGACAGTCCCACCCCCAGTGCTTCGGTCCCTCAGGTGGTGGAGGTCTCCCGCCCTAAGAGAGGGGTCGCCCTTCAAGGAGCCAGACCGTGTCACCATCACGACGGACGCCAGCCTTTACGGCTGGGGAGCTCATCTGCATCACCATGTGGCCCAGGGCAGATGGTCTCAACGGGAGCTCGCCCACAACATCAACTGGCTGGAGCTCCGGGCGGCCAGGCTGGCTCTGCGGCATTTCGGCAATCTCGTAGAAGGTTCCCATGTCCTTCTCCTGACGGACAACATCGCCACCCGAGCATACGTGAACCACCAGGGAGGCACACAGTCGAGGGCGCTCATGACGGAGGCGGAGGCTCTGGGCAGGTGGGCAGAGAGGCATCTCCTGTCCCTGAGAGCGGACCACATCGCGGGCGAGGAGAACGTGACGGCGGACTGGTTGAGCAGGACCACCATCAACACCTCAGAGTGGCAGCTGCACCCGGATCTTTTCCAGCAGATTTCCCGGAGATTCGGCCTGCCCGTCCTGGACCTGTTCGCCAGCCCGCAGAACACGCACCTGCCAAGGTTCTTCACCCGTTTCCGGTGCCCGCAAGCAGAAGGGACAAACGCCCTCCGGTGTCGTTGGCCCGCAGGCCTGCTATACGCCTTCCCTCCTCTCCTGCTGCTTCCTCAGGTAGTCCGGAAAATCATCTCGGAGGGGGCGGAAGTCATCCTGGTCGCTCCCCATTGGCCCAGACGGTCCTGGTTCGCCGATCTAGTGGGACTGTCAGTAGAGAAGGCCTGGCGCATTCCTCCGAGCCAGGTGTCACTAATACAAGGGGCCATTCGTCACCCGGACCCTCAGTGCTTCCAACTAGCCGTCTGGCACTTGAGGGGATCGTTCTGAGACGAATGGGCTATTCGGACAAGGTGATAAGAACGATCCAGGCTTCCAGGCGTCCTGCCACCGTTCGCATTTACGAGACTACATGGTCCACCTTCTCTACCTGGTGCCGTGCCAGGCACATCGCTGCGGCTGAGGCCTCCACACCTCAGGTGAGGGACTTCTTGCAGGAAGGTTTGGACAAGGGGCTCGCCCCCAATACCCTGAGAAGGCAGGTGGCTGCTCTCGCTACCATCCTGTCGCCCGGTGGGTCCCTGCCGCTCAGCAGACATCCAGGGGTTCGTGGTTTCCTGAAAGGGGCCTCGAACATTCGGCCCCAAACAGTCCATAGATATCCGACCTGGGACTTACCCTTCGTCCTCCAGGCCCTGACTGAGGCGCCATTCGAACCATTGCGCTCCGTGTCACTGCGCCACCTGACCTTGAAGACGGTGTTCCTCATAGCAATCACATCTGCAAGGCAAATTTCGGAACTCTCGGCCCTCTCCGTACGGGAGGACTTGTGCGTGGTCCACGCAAACAGGGTGGTTCTCAGACTAGACCCGACCTTTGTGCCCAAGGTCAACTCCTTGTTTCACAGATCCCAGGAGCTCGTCCTACCTGACTTTTGTCCGCACCCCTCTCACCCCAGGGAAAGGAGGTGGCACAAGTTGGACGTTCGCAGGGCGGTGCGGATGTACAAGAAGAGAACGGCTGAATTCCGCAAGTCAGAATCCTTCTTCGTTTCCTTTCAGCCGGTGTCCATGGGTCGCAAGGTCACGTCTACCACGATTGGGCGCTGGCTGCGTGCCTGCATTACACTGGCATATGAGCACCGGTCCAGAGCTGTACCTCCACGTATTACCGCTCACTCCACCAGGAGCGCTGCAACCACGGCTGCTTGGGCCACCCAGGCCCCCATAGACGAGATCTGCAGGGCCGCTACGTGGTCCTCGCCTGTGCCGTTTATCAGACACTACAAGCTGGACGTATTTGCATCCTCGGAGGCCTCCTTCGGCAGACGTGTTCTCCAGAGGGTCCTTGATGCTCCCAGTTCCCACTCAGACGAATCTCCCCTCCCAGGGACAGCATAGCGTTGGCATGTCCCGCGTTTGGACACTCCAAGCAGCATCTAGGAGAATGACCATTGGTCTTACCTGTGAATGGTCTTTCTCTAGATGCTGCGGAGTGTCCAAATCCCACCCTGGGCGTGGTGGGAACTGGTCCCATGTTTTGTTGAAGGTTAAGACTAGTGTTGTTCCAGTTGTTCTGCGTTTTTTCTGGTCTACCTTCGTTTTTAGAACTGGCCCTATGCAGAGGCAAGAGGCGTGGCTACACATCAAAGTGAAACTCAGTCCAATGGGCAGCAAGCTGAGGATAACCCGCGTTTGGACACTCCGCAGCATCTAGAGAAAGACCATTCACAGGTAAGACCAATGGTCATTTGGAGATTGTGAAGATGTATCCGAAGGACCAAGTCTTCCTTTCCCATGTATAGCACAGGGTGAAACATTGTATTGTATAGTATGGTGTATTTAGTTTTTGTTGTAATGTTTTAAAAAAAAAACATTAAAAAAAAAAAAGAAGTTCAGCATTGACAAGTGGGGGGGTCCTGTTTCAGCTTCCACTTTTATCTACAAAATTGAAATATATTGCTAGGTTGAGCCCTAGACGTAATTGTTCCCATTTTTAAACGGAAAGACTTGATTCTATACTATAGTACTATTGTCTAATTGGTTTGGAGTCCAACGGAACTACATTGAAATAAATGAATAAGTCTACCGAGCATAGTTAGCAAGCTTTATGTTCAGGCTTTAGAATGGAAGTATTATTATTTATTATTATTATTATTTTATTAGATTTCTAGACCGCCCCCTCTCCCCGAAGGGACTCGGGGCAATGTAAAGGTAAAAATTAAAACTACAAAAACCATAACAATACATATAAAGTTAAAATCAAATTAAATAGTCTCCTGTACAAATTTATAAAAGTTAAAACTAGAAAACCCATAAAACCAAATAAAATAATTTAAAATTACAGACTGGGGCGAGTGTTAAGAATGGATGGGGAAAATAACTATTTTGTGCCTGGAATATACAGGCTTTAGATTGGGGCCCTGTACCAAATCATATGTTAGTCCTTTGATTGAGACAATGTATAGTAATAAGTCTAGAATCTTATCCATAGGCTGCTTTTGTTGATTTAAAATAGGCATTTAATTCCATTTTGAGAACCCTCTGTTGGGAAAAACTCAGGTGAAAAACTCTTGAAGTTCTAGACTTAGAATATAATTTATGAAGTTCAGTTTCAGGCAAATCTCTGTACACAAGAGTGTTAAGATAATGATTTGATAGTTGAACAGCTGCTGTAAGTCTGTAATACAGAAATGATGATGCAGTGAGTCAGCAGGTTTATCACTTTAAGAGGCTGTTTTATAAGAGAGACACTATGAGGGAGTCTCTCTCAGTGTGTGCTTCAGTGCTGTAGTTGATGATTGATTGCCTGACTTTGCCTAGTACATATATGTATAATATTCCTTGTAGATAAACCACTGTTTGAAAGACAAACCAGTGTTTACTGTATTTTGCTCCTGGGTTGTCTCAAAATAGTCATGCTGTGTGCACTCTTGACAAAGAGTGTCACACATAAAGGTGCATACAAGCACCTTTACTAGTCAAGCTTTAGCTTGTCAAAAAGCTCAGTGACCCAAATTTCCATTCTTTCAAAAGATCACTGTGAATGTCAAACTTTTGCTGCATTTTGATGATTCACCCATCAGCCACCTAGTAATCAGTTTTCAGAAAATCAAAACAATGATCTTTGCCACCTAGAACAGAAGAAAAGTATTACAAACTTGGGATTTAAAAAAAATATTGGCTTTTATAATTTCATGGGCCCAAAGAAATGCTTTCATAGGTTTTAAAGGCAGACAATGCATTTCTACAGTCTTGAAATTATTTGCAGCCAGATCACTAGTTCATTTGGCCTAAGACTCACACCTGTGCAAATATAAGCCATTGCAAATAGTTCCAACTAAATTGATAAGGAGGTTGATTCAGGTACCTACCTCTGTATATCGAGTACAATCCTCTCCGTCTTTAGGTTGGACAGCTGGAGATTGAGGCACAAACACAGTAGCTAATATTTAATGCCTTTCCTCAGATCCCTTTCATCCAATATTAGTTTTTCTGGCCACAGGCAGTTACATTTATCATGTGTAGCAGCTGGTTTTACATCCCTTGGAATGTCCTCAGGTTAAGAAAAGGATTAGGGAATGGCTTTTAGATATAAGATACCAAAATGAGATTAGCCTGATCCCAGGACCACTTAGCAAACAAGTGGAACGTGCCAGATAGCAACTGGCCAATTACATCCTGTTACTTATTTCTTCCTTCCAATCGAGTTCAGCCTATTCTACTATTCTTTTCCACGGGTGTCAAACTCGATTGTGTCACGTGACCATTTTTGCCTTTCTCGAGACCTGGGGGCTGGATTCGGCCCACAGGGTGCTTAGATGAGGCCCATGGGGCCGCCTGGAAACAGTGACAGACCAACCCGCAGTAACTCTGCCAGCGAAAACTGAGCACGGGAGAGCCACAGGTGGCCCTCAAGAGCTCCATTTTCACTGGCAGAGGGTTGTAGGAAGCCGTTGCAGCCAAAAACAAAGCTCATGAGCTTGTTTTCACTGGCAGGGCACTGCCCCCCCTCCCCCCCAGCGCCAGAGGTCAAACACAACCCTAATGCGGTTCTCAATGAAATCCCTGCCCTAAAGTAACAGAGAAATTTGTAATTGCTTATTGCTAAGTCGAGGATCCAGTATGGGGCTGTTGTTGCAGAAATAAATAGTAATGATACCTTTAACACCATCAAACAACCTGCCTATCCCAAGTTATAGTTATAGTTTATTAAATTTATATACCGCATCCTTTCCCCGAAGGGACTCGGGGCGGTGCACAAGCAATTTAAAACATATATAAATATAACAAAATACAAAATATAAAACCAGATTAAATTAACCCTGTGCTAAAAAAATTAAATATATTAAAACAATATCCCTAAAAAACAATTTAAAACAATTTAAGTGCAGACTATAGGCTGGGTGATGTAAGTTAGGCCAGGCCGGCCTGTTGGAAAAAATAGGTCCTTGGGAAGGATTTGGTAGATGGGTAAAAATGCCACCTCCAGTCTAAACATCTGACTGATGCTCCTGGCAACCATAATATAAAATTGATGCTTGTGTCAAATAATGGGGGTTTGGATTTGAGGCGGGGGTGGGGTGGGGGGAAGGTTGACATCCACGGCTATACAAAAAGAGATAATTGGGTCAGTTTAAAAACCACTGCCATATATGCTGTCGCTATATCTTATTCTGTGTTGCTCAACTCTCCCTCAACAGCCAAAGGATGCTCTTATATGCTCCGAGTCCCTGATTTTATGTCAACTACCATCCTTCAAATAAGGTAGCTTCTGTCATGTGTTGCTCAGTGATGGGTTTCAGAAGCTAACAACCCTAAACATCTGAAGTTGGATTGATAACAGCTTCTTTTACATTAAAAAAAAAGACTTTTACATTAATGTTTACACCAGGGGTCTCCAACTTTTGCAACTTTAAGTCTGAAGGACTTCAGCTCCCAGACTTCTGGGAGCTGAAGTCCTTCAGACTTAAAGTTGCAAAGGTTGGAGACCCCTGGTTTACACCATTGTAAACCACCATTGTACTCACCATTATTGAGTTGTTATTTCATTGTTTTTTGGGTACCAGCTTTGGCCAGATTGAATTTATATTTATCTACATAGTTGTCAGCTCCATCTTTAGTCTACCATTTTTCCCCACTCTGCACAACATTAAAAGCCCAATTATAAAAATAATATCATTTTTTGAAGATGTGACTGCAGATGTGTGCCTTTTAGTCAGAATCCCGAAGTAAAACTATTATCTCCTATCAGAGTGATTTTGTTTGCTTAGTGGTTGGCATGCTGCTGGGTTCCAAATCTTGTTTTTAATCTAAATAAGTTTTTTCCCCCTGTTCTCTTACAGATACAGCTGAAGAAGAGATTGACAGAACTCTGTGCCTTGAATGACAAGGCTGCAAAGTCCTTGGAACAAGTACGAGCACAGCAAAAGCAACTCAGTGTAAGGAAAGAATTCTTTTTTAAATGGAAGTTCACTTCTCTTTGAAAGTAGGATGTGGTAATGCAGGGGTCTGCAAAGTTGGCTCTTTTAAGATTGGTGGACTTCAACTCCCAGAATTCCACAGCCAGACAGGCTGGCTGGGGAATTCTGGAAGTTGAAGTCCACCAGTCTTAAAAGAGCCAACTTTGCAGACCCCTGTGGTAATGTAAGGGGGCTGCCCCAGTTTCAGTATATAGAAGCCCACCTTGGAGTTATTTATTTATTTATTTTTATTTATTGAATTAGACTTTTATACCGCCCCCTCTCCGGGTAGGACTCGGGGCGGTGCACAGCAGATAAAAATACAAATAATACATACACCTGAATAAATACATTCATACCACTAAAACCAAATTAAATTAAGAACTGTGCTAAAAATTTAAGACACTACAACCCTATAAAATTAATTACTAAAATCGACGTCTAAAGTCTAAACCAGGCCTGCCAGGTGGAAAAAATATGTCTTGAGCTCCCGGCGGAAGAGTCGTAGGTCCGTGATAGTGCGAATATTGGGGGGCAGGTCGTTCCAGAGAGCCGGGCCTGCCACAGAGAAGACCCTACCCCTGGGGATCGCCAGACGGCATTGACCGGCCGACGGCACCCTGAGGAGGCCCTCCCTGGACAGGTCGAAGGGAGGTATCTGGTAGGAGGCGGTCTCGCAAATACCCAGGTCCCGTGCCATGGAGCGATTTAAAGATGGTCACCAGCACCTTGAATGTTATGCATTGTGTTTAGTGAGTGAGTGAGTGTGTGTGTGGAGAGAGAGAGAGAGAGAGAGAGAGGGAGGGGCAGGGGGGCTGTTGTGTCAAAGGGCGTGAGTCTCTGCTATTTCAAAGATTGCTTTCTGCTGTCACCATTTACTTTAATTTTATAATATACTAGCTGATAACCTGGCATTTGCCAGGTATTTATAGACTTCAAAGCATTTGTCTGATAGAGAGCCATTGATAGGGGCTTTTCTTCCCTCTGCTCCTAGGCCCATCATCCCTGCCCTCTCCCTTCCCCCTCCCATGTGCTCCTCTTTCCCTCCCTGTCTACGATCCTGGCACTTTGCCCTGAAGCATTTATCTGACAGGGAGTCATTGAGAGGGGCCTTTTTCCCCCCTACCCCCATGCCCATCACCCCTACCTTCTCCCTTCCCCCTACTCCCATGCGCTCCTCTTTCCCAGAGTTATGGCAGTACAGTAGAAGCCATTGAAAGGCAAAACAGGCTGCATCTTAACAGAACACATACCCCGAGCGGTGTTAGGGGTGTCTTACCTCCACAGTATTTTTTTCCAGCGAGTAAGTGATCTGTAAACCAAGTTTGGTTGAAATTCCTCGAGGTGCTCCAGAGTTATGCTGGAACATACATACATACATACATAAATACATACATACATACATACTTTATGGATGGATGGATTAGGTAGCTGGGATTCAAATGGGGGGGGGGGGGCGGGAATGAAGTTACACTTCTTCCAAAATATTTTAAGATTGAGTTGTACTATAAAAAATGCCTCCTTTGAATTGACTCATGATTTCATGTACACATTGCAGGAAGTCCTCAGCTTACAGCCACAATTGAGCCCAAAATTTTTGTTGCTAAGTTAACAATTTATTAACAATTTTGTAAACAATTTTGTAAAAGTTTATTTTATATTTTTATTTGATTTTTATCCTGCTTTTCTTAATCTTGTAGTTAAAATTTGCTTTGCTTAAGGATTAGCCCAAGTTTTCAGACTTGTCAATTCAAAATTTCCAATAGCTGAAAATTAACTAGCAAGCAAGTTCTGAATGTGATTAGAAAAGGAAGTACAAATAGTCCTCACATTACAACAGTTCATTTAGTGATTGTTCAAAGTTATGACCCCCACCTCAATATTTATAACACAGTCCCAAAGTTACGAATGTTGCAGCACCATGGCAGTAGTTCACCCTTACGACTGGCTGAAGAGAAACTGCAACATTCCCCCTGCCTATTCCTCCCACCCCCAAAACAGAGACCTAACAGGCACTGGCCCTGCTATGCTAACCTGCCAGCTCCTCCCCACCCAAAAGGTTAACTTACCTTTCAAAGTTCCAGAGTTCCGAAACTGGCTGACTGCTCCTCTTACCTGAAGCAAGCTATCTCCTCACCAGCTTCTTTGCTGCAGGGTTTGTACAGCAGCATATCATATTTTTGGAGTATAAGACGCACCAAGGTTTCGAAGAAGCAAATTTTTAAAAAAGAAGTTTTTGCATTCTGCAAACCTGCCAAAAACGGGCCCATTTTTTGCAAAAATGGGCCCGTTTTTTTTAAAGGCACGAATAACCTTTTGGAGACTTGTAGAGTGCAAAAACTAGCAAAAAATGGCCCTTTTTTGTGAAAATGGGACTGTTTTTCCTCCCCAAAATAGGGCATGGATTCCCTTTAGGAGGCTTATAGAGTGCTGCTGGGGGGGAGGGGGGGGCAGAATTGAACAAAAAACAGTCTGTTTTTTGCTCATTTCTGCCTTCCCCAGCCCCCAGGAACACTCTACAAGCTTCCTAAAGGCTATGCACGGCCATTTTGGTAAAGGGGTGGGGTTTCAGGAGGCAAAAAAATGCTGTATTCAGTGTATAAGACGCACCCAGATTTTCAGCCTCTTTTTTGAGGGGAAAAAGGTGTGTCTTATACTCTGAAAAATACGGTAGTTTCTTTTTCTGCTCCTTGCACTCCAAAAGCAGAGTGGTGAGAGCAGCGGGACAAGAACACACTGTTTCAGCTTGGCTGACTCACGCAGGCTCCCTGCACAGAACACCTGATCTGATTTTGGAGCACTGGGCAGCCTCAGTGAGTCTGAAGGAGGGCGAGATCGTGCCCCCCAAGTCTTCTGTTCTCCACGCCAAAAGCTTTTGTAAATGGTGGGAGGCCTGAAACGGCAGGAGATCACTGCCTCAAAGCCCTTCATCCCCTTGCAAAAGTCCTTCTGTGCAGAACAGAAGCCTTTGGGGGAGCAATCTTGCAGTGACTAGCGCCGCTCTTCCGCCTCCCAAAAAGTCTTGCAAAGGGATAGAAGCCTGAAGCAGCGCGAGATCGCTGCCCCGAAGCCCTCCATCCCTTGGCCAAACCTTTTGACATGGAGAACAGAAGCCTTTGGGGACACGATATCGGGATCCTTCAGACTCACCCAGGCTGCCCGGCACTCCAAAAGCAGACGGGGTGTCCTCTGCAGGCATCCTTGGTGAGTCAGCGCACTCATCCCGCTTCTGCCTTCTACTCTCACCTGCTCCACTTTTGGAGCGCCAGCAGCAGGGGGGAAAAATGTGGCAGAGAGTCTGGAAAAGAGACAGCTTGCTTTGGTCATCAAGTATTTTGAAAGGTGAGTCTCTACAGGCCGAGGACTGTGGAGACCTGGTGGGGCAGGATGGTGGAGGCGGGGAACGGGACATGAGAGATTTCAGTGGGTCGGGGTAGGCCTTGGGTGGTCAGAAGCACAAGGTCTCCCATGGTCTTTCCCACCCTGAGATACCTCATGTGCAGTTACAACCTGCACATTCAATTAGCAAATGCATTGGGTAAATCAGGGAAGGATCATGTTCATGCCTTGGTAAGGCCACACTTGGAATACTGCATTCAGTTTTGGTCGCCATGATGTAGAAAAGATGTGGAGACTCTAGAAAGAGTGCAGAGAAGAGCAACCAAGATGATTAAGGGACTGGAGGCTAAAACATATGAAGAATGGTTGCAGGAACTGGGGATGTCTAGTTTAATAAAAAGAAGGAGTGGGGGAGACATGATAGCAGTGTTCCAATATCTCAGGGGCTGCCACAAAGAAGAGGGAGTCAAGCTATGCTCCAAAGCAGCTGAGGGCAGAACAAGAAGCAATGGGTGGAAACTAATCAAGGAGAGAAGCAACTTAGAACTGAGGAGGAATTTCCTGACAGTGAGAACAATTAATCAGTGGAACAGAATTTGCCTCCAGAAGTTGTAAATGCCCCAACACTGGAAGTCTTTAAGAAGATGTTGGATAGCCATTTGTCTGAAACGGTATAGGGCTTCCTGCCTAGGTAGGGAGTTGGACTAGATGACCTCCAAGGTCCCTTCCAACTCTGCTATTGTATTGTATTTAACATCCCATTAGAAATTTCGTAACTCAAAGATTACCTGTATGTGAACTTGGTATCCTTTTAAAGATGCTAACTAGAGTTTGAGCAAGATGGCTATTCGCTCATCTCCCTCTGCTGAAAACCTATAGAAGTCTGCTGCCTTGTAGTGTCCTCAAGAGGAGTAACAGAAGCAATATTGGGCGATCTCCCATCCTCTCTTTGTCTGGAGAGGTTCATAGAGCTGATCTATTTTATTTTTATTTATTTATTATATTTACACGCCACCCATTTCATTGGCAAGTGACACTAGGCAGCTGTTCACCAGCTGTTCATTCTTAGTTGTGGTTGTCAACTCCCTATTCAGTCTACCATTTCTTCCTCCAGAGGTCTCCCAACTTTTTCTCCATTTTCCAGCCTCCTAATAAGTAATGTGGCATTATTTCATTTCCAAATCATTTTTTATTTTGATGACATTGTCCTTTCAGAATGCCACTAATCGGAAGCTGGATTTGCTGAAATCAGAATTCCAAGAAATAGTAGCTTTAATTCATGAAGAAGAAATGAATTCTTGGAAGAAAATCAAATTGGAAGAAAAAAGAGTCCTGGATAAATTTGAATATGTCCATACAGTCCTGGGTAAGAAGAAGAATGAAATCCTGAAGGAGCAAGATGAAATTGAAGTGACCTTGGCAGAGATGGATGACATCACATTTTTAAAGGTAATTTTCAGGCGGTAGAAACTCTTCTGAACAGGGATTAAAGGACTCCCTAATTTCTCCAATTAGGGAGGCCCTTTCTCCAGTGAGGGACATGGTGGCTCAGTGGCTAAGACAGTTACCTTTTCAAACAGAAGGTTGGCAGTTCGGTAGTTCGAATCCCTAGCACCACGTAACTTAGTGAGCTCCCATTCCTTGTCCCAGCTTCTGCCAACCTAGCAGTTCGAAAGCATGTAAAAATGCAAGTAGAAAAATAGGAACCACCTTTGGTGGCCGGGTGACAGCATTCCGGGCACCTTTGGTGTTTAGTCGTACCAGCCACATGACCATGGAGATGTCTTCAGACAGCACTGGCTCTTCAGCTTTGTAACAGAGATGAGCACCGCCCCCTAGAGTCAGGAACGACTAGCACATATGTGCGAGGAGAACCTTTACCTTTACCTTTCTCCAGTGAACTCTTTCCTGAGGTGCTTGTCCTATGGATGTATGGGTTTAACTCCCAGAATTCCCTGTTTAGGATTTATTGGATTTATATGCCACCCTTCTCCCAAAGGACTCAGGGCGGCGTACAACATACTGTAAGAAACACATAGTACAAAAGTTAAAAAGAGATTAAATAAAGAATCCAATAAGCAATAAGCATATTAATTACTTGTTGCTGAGAATTCAAAGAGTTGCCCAAAAAATTGAACAGAGTGGAGATGGGTGTTTTAGTGTCTTTACACTAAGACTACAGGTGGTAACGGTCCTAGTTTAACCTGCCCAATCTGATACTCTCTGGATGTTGTTCGTCTTAGAATTAATAAATTCTGACAATTGAGACATGCCTTTCCCCACTTAGAGTCTATTTAAAAAAAAAATGCAGGATGTATGCTTACTCATAAATACTCCACTATTTTATGATGACATACTAGCTGTTCCCGGCCACGCGTTGCTGTAGCCCAGTCTGGTTAAATGGCCAACCAATCTGTGTGTAGATCTACACCTGCACATACAAACACATGCACACAACCACCGTATAACCCCCAGCCTACCTACCTACTGTATTTCTACCTCTCTCCACCTACCTACCTACCATATTTCTTCCTCTCCCTCTCTGTCTCTCTACTTACCTACTTACCTACCGTATTTCTCCCTCTCTCTATCCCTCTACCTACCTACCTACCTACCTACCCACTGTATTTCTCCCTCTCTATCCCTCTACCTACCTACCTACCTACTGTATTTCTTCCTCTCTCTATCCCTCTACCTACCTACCTACTGCATTTCTCCCTCCCTCTCTCTATCCCTATAGCTGCCTACCTATCTATCTTATGGACAGAGTATTTTATGTCATAAAGAATGACATAATACCTGTGGCCCACTGCTCTCTCTGTATCCATCTACCTACCTCTTTTACAATTTTTTACATTTCCGTTGCCTGTACCTGGCACAGGTGTGACATCTACACTATATATATATATATCATTGGTGCCGTATTCGAAAGGAACGTTGTGTTTGAACATTTGGAAGCGATCGGTGCAGTACTTTCAGAGATTAGCGGTTTTGAACAAACTCATGTTACATTTTTATTTATGTAGATGATCATGATTTATAATTATAGCTTTTATGTACACTGAGAGCTTATGCACTGAAGACAAATTCCTTGCGTGTTCAATTATACTTGGCCAATAAAGAATTCTGTTCTATTCCACTCCACTCCATTCCACACCACTCCCCTCCATTTTCTATATAATTGTGTCAAGCACTGTGGAAGGAAGTAGAGCTCTTTGTTGGTTGGAGTTCATATGAGATCTTAATGCTTTTTTTCAGAGATCAGCAAAACTGCAACAGGTACCCTTCAGCGATGTGTTTGTTCCCAGAATAGAGTTGGATCAAAACCTGCTAGGCGCTGTTCATCAGAAAGCCTGCAACCTCAAAGAAGTTACAACACGATTTTTGGGTATGACTCAGGAACAGAATAAAAAAGGTGCTTTTATTTATTCATTTACTTACTGGGATTTTGTATTCGCATACGGTTTGCATATATTGCTAACCTATGGAAGCAGTAATAAATTAACTGACTTTAGTTGATAAGATTTGTGGGAGAGTACAAGCAGTCCTTGACTTACAGCAGTTCATTTAGTGACCATCCATAGTTACCACGGCATTGAAAAAAGTGACATGATCATTTTTCACACTTTCAGGGGTTGCAGCTTCCTCATGATCATCAGTCAAAATTCACATGCTTGGCATCTGACTCATATTTATGACGGTGGCAGTGCCTCGGGGTCATGTGATCAGCTTTTGCGATCTTTTGACAAGCAAAGTCAAAAGTCATGGCACAGGACCTAGCTATCTGCGGGATCGCATCCTGCCCCATACATCCCTGCGGCCGATTCGCTCTCACAGAGAGGGACTTCTCTGGGTGCCGTCCACTAGGCTGTGCCAGCGGGCGACACCCAGGGAAAGGGCCTTCTCTGTGGCGGGCCCGACCCTCTGGAACGACCTTCCCCCCGAAATTAGAACAACTACGGACCTCCGCTCCTTCCGTCAAAAATTAAAAACACACTTTTTCTGATTGGCCGGCCTGGGGTAAACTGTTTTTAGGGTTTTTAGCAACTTATTTTTAGTTTTAATATGGGATTTTAGCGCAGGGTTAGTTTAATTTCATTTTAATATTGTACTATGTCTGTGATTTTATATGTATTTTAAATTTCCTGTGCCCGCCTCGAGTCCCTTCGGGGAGAGAGAGCGGGTTATAAATTAAATTATTATTATTATTATTATCATCATCATTATTATTATTAATATTAATATTAATGTTAATGTTAATGTTAATATTAATATTAATATTAATATTAATATTAATATTAATATTAATATTAATAGTATTAATATTAATATTAATATTAATATTAATATTAATATTAATATTAATATTATTATGTCAGTGGGGGAAACCTGATTCACTTAAAGACCATGCTACTAACTTAACAACTGCAGTGACTCACTTAACAACTGGCAAGAAAGGTGGTAAAATGGGGCAAACCTCACTTAACAGATGTCTCATTCAGCCACAGAAATGTTGGGCTCCAGTGTGGTCATAAGTTCAAGTATTGCCTGTATTGCTAAAGCATTGGTTATCAAGAACCTTGTTTGCAAATGTATAGTGGACAAGATGGGTATGGTCTTTCTCCTACAGCAGAGGTGTCAAACTCACGGCCTGCAGGCCCCCCCCCCCCCAGTTTAGCAAAGAAAAAATTGTGATACATGACGACAATGTGACGCTGCGAGTTGGACTCCCCTGTCCTACAGTATTTAACCGGTAGTCCTCTACTTACGATCACAATTGAGCCCAAAATTGATATTGCTACGTGAGAAATTTGTTAACTGAATCACTGCAGTTGTTAAATTAGTAACACGGTTGTTAAGTGAATCTGGCTTCCCCATTGACTTGGCTTGTCAGAAGGTCACAAAAGGTGATCACATGACCCCGGGACACTGTGACCATCATAACTATGAAAGCATTACGAACCAAGTATCCAAATGTAAATCCCATGACCATGGGGATGCTGCTATGGTGAAATATGTCACATGGGGAGAAGGACTGGGGTGGGCACACGAATATGGGGCAAAGAAGTTCTGAAAAACACATCATTACTTCACACCAGCTTAAAGTGACCAATGAACGTGGCTCTGGAGCCCCCATGTAACTTTAGACACTGTGAAAATGATAGTTTTGTCCATTGGAGTAAAAAGCTCCCAGGCTAGAGCACCAGCCAGCCCAATAGTGTAATTAAATCCTCCCCTCCCCTCTGGGATATCAAAGAGTAGTAGCAGTAGAGATAAAATTTGGAGATGGGTCTATTGTGTGCACCACCATAATCAACAGGATGATGTTCCTAGTTAATGGGCAAAATCTGTTTAACTTGCACATATTTTAATCTTGTATTTTATATTTTAAATTTTACCTTATTTTTCGGATTATAAGACACACCAAGGTTTTGAAGAGGCAAATTTTTTAAAAAAGTAGGTAGGTAGGTAGAGGATAGAGAGAGAGAGAGAAATACAGTAGGTAGGCAGGGAGAGAGAGTAGGTAGCTAGGTAGGTAGATAGAGGGAGGGAGAAATATATTAGGTAGGTACCTAGGTAGAGGGATAGAGAGAGGGGGGAGAAATATAGTAGGTAGGTACGTAGGTAGAGGTAGAGGGATATATATATAGAGAGAGAGAAATACAGTAGATAGGTAGGGAGAGAGAGAGTAGATAGGTAGATGTTTCCAGGTGTACTTATCCATGTGCTGGAGAAGGAAATCGCTGACAATCTGCAGCACCTAACTTTGTTCCTGCTGGCCAAGCATTTGATCCACGTAATTCTCATCAATCAGTTAAAGAGCTTTCCAAAAGGAAGATAAAAACCCTTTTTGACTCTGCAAACCTCCCCAAAACGGCCCATTTTTCACGAAAATGGTCCCGTTTTTTCCCAAATAAAAGGCATGAATAGCCTGGGGACTGGGGCTTTTAGAGTGCTGGGCGGGGGACGGACGGACCCAGCCTGTTTTTCGTGAAAACTGGCTGTTTTTTGTCAAAAGAATTGCATGCATAGCCTTATGGAGGTTTATAGAGTGCTGCTGGGGGAGGGGGCAAAAAACGGCCCATTTTTTGCTCATTTCTGCCCTCCCCAGCCCCCAGGAGCTCTCTGCAAAGCTTCCATAAGGCTTGACACGGCCATTTTGGTGAAGGGGGCGGGGTTTCAGGAAGCAAAAAAAATGCTGTATTCGGCGTATAAGATGCACCCAGATTTTCAGCCTCTTTTTAGAGGAAAAAAGGTGCATCTTATATTCCGAAAAATACAATATATCATAGAGTATGCCTTATTTTAATTGTGATGCTTCTGACACGAACAAACCAACCAACCTCATGATGACATTTCTACTTAACTAAAGAGAGAATAAATAAAGCTTAGTTCTGTTAAATGAGTATTTTTCCTGAGAAAAGAAATGAAAGAAATGTCAGCTATCCGAAAGGTGCTTTTTCAAAAGGCAGCTGGACTTCGTTTTGCCTTGAGGACATTTCACTTCTCATCCAAGGAGGAAGCTTCTTAGATGAGAAGTGAGACATCCTCAAGAAAAAACCAGAAAGTCCAGTTGCCTTTGGAAAAAGCACCTTTGAGACAGCCATGACCTCGACAATTGAGAATCTCCACAGGGAAATGTCAGCTGAGGAAGATGGAGGTGGGTGTACATAGTTAGAGACGGTCAGGGGTGGAGGGAGGGCTGTTGAAAGTAAGAGTTGAAAATTTTGCTCCAGAAGAATCTAGATGCTTTCTGGGATTGCATGGGGGATATTGGAGGAAGGGGTGGGAGTGGGGGAATTGACAGAAGTCATCATTCAGTCCCTTTTACCCAGAAGGAAGAGAGCCCTTTTCCCCCTGTGCATAAATAGAATTCTTTTGTCCCAGATAAGTCAGAAGGATCCCAAAGGTTACCCGCAAATGTATTAGAACAGGACAATTCCATGATAAATGCAGGGACTACCCTGCCATGATTTCTTTGGTTTACTTATATTTACCTCATGTATGCCCCTTTATCTTTTTCTTTCAGAAGGGCCACAATGGAAACCCAAAGCAGACAATCTCTTATTACAAATAAGAGAATTTAGATCTAGTAAGTGAGAATGAACGTACACACACACACTTTTGTAAGTTGAGGACTACCTGTATTTGCTCCTGTAAAGGCAGTTTGACGAGAGAGAGAGAGAGAGAGAGAGAGAGAGAGAGAGAGAGAGAGAGAGAGAGAGAGAGAGAGAGAGAGAGAGAGAGAGAGAGAGAGAGAGATATGAAATTACCTTGTGCTCAGCACCCAGCCTCCTTCCTCTGCTTCTGGCAACATTTCTCCTTTGTTCCTTGTTTCCATCTTAC
This sequence comes from Rhabdophis nuchalis, assembly GCA_039707465.1. Lineage (NCBI taxonomy): Eukaryota > Metazoa > Chordata > Lepidosauria > Squamata > Natricidae > Rhabdophis > Rhabdophis nuchalis. Next base: position 176,262,022 of record CM077646.1, on the reverse strand, counting down.
TTACCTATTCAGAGGGATCCTTTGGACAAGATTCCTGGCTTTTGTCATCTTTCCTTATGTTCCTTTAGGTAATGCTGGCACTTTTGTCGTCCCATTGAAGGCACCCGTGGAGGGAGAGGTATGCCCAGCAGCTGCAGGAAAAACTAGTGAGTATTTAGAGCAAATCATAGTGATGGATATTCTTTGCACACGGTGGAGTTTTTGAGATCAGACCAAGCGGCAGGAGTCCCTAGTGGGAACATTTAGCTTTCTGTCTGAAGGACGCCGTTCTTTAGCTTTCTCATAAGGAAGAGAAGGACAGAAGGAACTTCCCTCATTGGGCCATTAAATGTTGGAAGAGTTGGCACTTTATGGATCATTACAACCATTGCATGAGATAAAATAGGAGCTAGTGATGAGTACTGAGCATTTTGTTACTTACAGTATGATAATCCTCCCTCCCTTGATTTTCCCCCACAACCCTATGAGGCAGTCTATACCAGGGGTGTTAAACTCACGACTCGCGGGCCAGATGCGTCACATGTAGGCCACACCCACCCCAGCTCCATGAATGGGGAAAACATCGTGAAAATTCATGTAGCAGCATCGTATCGTCATGAGTTTGACACATCCCTGGTCTTGACTAGCAGCAACTCTCAAAAAAGCAGTCAAGCTGAGTTAGGATTTTGGATCACTTCATTGTAACCTGACGCATATTTTATCACACAAGTTATTTACCCTTTGTATTTTTTCCAATACTAACATTTATATATACATTTCAGTATCATTCCTTCACATCTTGCTGTATGCAGATCTCTCCTCCTTTAGTTTCATCCCTAACCTTTTTATCACATTTATAATTCCATTCACTCTGGTAGAAGCTGTTTTCCGGTCCTTTTCATCTCTTTCCAAAACACTTTGCTTACATGATTCAGCAAAGTGTTTTCTTCCCACCTCTTAGTCTTAACCGTTCCTCTCTATTGTGGATTGTATTTTTGCAACTGTCCTTTGTTTCTCAGTTCTTCTCCATGTTTTGCTGCTAATGTTTCCTAATACACAATTTGTCTCACCTAATTTTTTTTTTCATACAGTACTTCCTGTTAACATCACTCCCCACTCTCATATATTGTAATTCATTTCATAGCAAATCTTTGCTCATTCTATAGGGATCCAGAATTAGCGGGATGCAGATAACAATTGTGTTGGCTCACAAGGCTCAAGATTTCAGAAGAAATCCTAGCTTGGATAGAAAACTGTTGGGGCCCAGCCGGCTCCGGATGAGCTGCTGATGGACTCCTCTAGTGAGGAGTCCTATGAGTCTGCTCTAGAGGAGGAGGCCGAGAGTGAGAGAGCAGAGAGCCCGGCTAAGCATCAGGAGGCACCTGAGGCTTGGTGTAGTGGGGAGGATCAAACCCAGTTTGTCCCTGATGTCAGGCTTAGAAGGATCGAGAGAAGGCAGCGTCAATTAGAAGAGAGGAGGAGGTAATCAGTATCAGCTGCGTAATTGATTGGCCCCTCCCAAGAGGCTTTAAAAGAAAGCCTCTGTTAAGAGGAGAGTTGCAGGAAACAACATAGAATCTACAGTCTGAACATTCGTGTCGTGGTGTATTCTTTCAGTCTAGTCAAGGTCAGTTCAGGCAAGCTGCCAAGAAGTAGTCAGTTTAGTGATTAGTCGTGTTAAGGAGGGAGTCAGAACAGAAAACTAAAAATGAACTTGGTGTAAAACTGGGCTTTGCTTGCACTTGTGGCAAATGTGCCACAATTGACTGGCATTCTTCTTTTCCAAGGGAATGATGCAGATGCCACTGGTACAACTAAGGGTAATCTAAATTGTTTTCCCACTCCCCCAAAGGCTTCTTTTTTCCTTGTTGCAAAATCTCTTGGGCTGACCTTTGACTTGATTCTGGCCTCTCTTATTTTATCAAAAGTCTTAGCTTATCCCTGCTTTCTACTATTTATGCATTCCAAATAATCAATGTGTTTATAGCATTTGATTTTTTTTGTTTCAGTAATTGTGTTGAAATTTAAGTAAATTTACTGGTGTGGTAGCGGTAATTTCCACATACAAATTATTGGGATAATCAAATCAAATTGGTAACGCTTTTTAAAACTTCAATAAATCCTAATAAGAGTTAGACAGAGAGAGTTGTTCATCTTGTTCCCAAATAACTAAATTAGAGACGTCTTTTTTATTTTCAGGACACAGAGGTCGGCCTGCCAAGCGCTGTAAGTTCTGCCTTTAACCAATCTTGTGACTTTCCGCCTGCCAATGAACTTCACTGATTAAAATTTGAAGAATAGCTGCCTCTGCTGAAATTTCAGGAAGTTTAACAGGGCATTTGTTGGCATGGAGTAGAAATAATTGTGCTGTGGTCTGGTCATGAGAAAATTGCACCTGTGGCTTTAACTCTATGCCAATACATTTTTTATATACAATTAGATATGTTTGTTTACTACCTCTGCACTTTCAATTTTGTCTACCATTTAATTTACGCCATACATTTTCAGTGGCAAGTTTTAGTCTGATACATTTGGATTCTCAGATTTTAGAAATGTAGCACATCTCAAAACAGCTTTCGAAATGTTTAAGGGAGTAATGGTTATGTAGGCCTTCTTAAAATCACAAATATTTATTAGCAGCCTTAGTGTAAAGGCTGCTAATGAATATTTCTCTTACCATCCGTTCTTCACAGATATTAAGTTATTGGTTTCTTGTAAAGGATCTCCCAGTTTCAAGAAAATAGTACATTTTTGTATTTCCCCTCAATCTCTTTCATTCTGCAGAGCAAGAGATCTAACAATAGCAATGGCACTTTGACTTATATACCGCTTCACCGTGTTTTTACAGCCCTCTCTTAAGCTGTTTACAGAGTCAGCATATTTTCCCCAACAATCTGGCTCCTCATTTTACCAATCTCAGAAGGATGGAAGGCTGAGTCAACCTTGAGCCAGTCAGGATTGAACTGTTGGCAGAATTAGCCGGCAATACTGCATTCTAACCACTGTACTACCACAGCGCCTAATGAGTTTTAGTGAGATTAATGCTGAAATAGAATAGTTAATAATGGTAAATGGTAAATATAAATCTTCCCAGGAGAGCATTAAAGCCAAGAAAACTTAAATTCAGAGTCTTAGGTGAATTGAGGTTAGATGGAATCATTGAGATCCTCAGAAAAAGTCTCTTAAAAAGCATTCTTGTTGGAAAGGCAGATTAGCGGTATTGTCACAAACACTAATCAAAAGCGACTTCACTTAGGGCAGTGGTCGGCAAACTCATTAGTCAACAGAGCCAAATATCAATAATACAATGATTGAAATTTATTTTGAGAGCCAGAAGGTGTGGCCTATTTTGTGGGAGTGGCTCAGCGGTCATGTGACCGGGTGGGCGTGGCCAACTTGGAAAATGTGGTGAAACTCACTTAACAACGGTCTTGCTTAGCAACCAAAATTTTGGGCTCAATTGTGGTCATCGGTTCTCTTTCTTTCATCTGTCTCCCACTTTCTTTTTCTTTCTTTTCTTTCTTCCCTTCTTTCTCTTTCTCTCTTTCTGTTTCTCTCTCTCTCTCTCTCTGCGTCTGTCTGTCTCTCTTGCTCTCTGCGTCTGTCTCTCTCTCTGTGGCTCTTTATCTCTCTCCCTCCCTCCCTCCCTGTCTCTTTCTGTCATTCTCTCTCTGTGTCTGTCTCTCTATCTCTGTCTCTCTCTCCTCCCTCCCTCTCTATCTCTGTGTCTCTCTCCCCTCACTCCCTCTCTATTTTTGTCTCTCCCCTCCCTTCCTCTTTGTCTGTGTGTCTGTCTGTCTTTGCACTCACTCACTCATTTAATCACTCTGTGTGTGTGTGTGTGTGTGTGTCCCCCTCCCAACCCACGGATGGGCTCCAGACCAGCGGAGCCTCGTCCTTCTTTTTAACCAGGCGGCTATCAGAGAGAAGAAGACAGAGCGTGCCCGAGGGCTTGTGCAGCAGCCAAAGATCGCTTGGTTAAAGGTCGCCTGGCTAAAAAGAAGGACGAGGCTCCGCAGGTCCAGAGCCCATCCACGGGGAGGGGGGGGGAGGGAATCCTCCTCGTGTTCCTCTTCTTCCCGGAAAACATAGGCCCGTGCGCACACCTACAGCCTGCAGAAGTTTCCTTCCAAAGCCCTCTGAGCAAGGAAGAGCCTGTTGGGAGAGGGGTTTTGCTCCTGCTCCGGGCTGTACTTGTACGGAGCGCACCTATGTTTTCCATGGAGTGGGGCCGCGGCCGGAAGATAAGGAACGTGAGGTGGCGCAGCAAAAGAGCCACACTTAAGGGGCCAAAGAGCCACGTGTGGCTCGTGAGCCACGGTTTGCTGACCACTGACTTAGGGCCATTGTATATGTTTGCTATTTTTCAGTAGGAAATTTTCATACGCTATAGTTCTGGCTTGTAACAATGATCATTGCAACCCTACCTCCTCTTTCCCTTAATCAGGATTCTTCTAGGCTCTAGAAATCCATAATTTAGAGTTGCGAGCTTTAGAAAACTAGAGTCTTGTACATTTCACCATACTAATGCTGTCCTCTACTGCCAGCTCTTGGAAATCCCGGATTGTCTGATGGGTAAATGCAAATTCTCTTACCACAACTTTGTGGCCATGGAGGTATGCAGAGCAACTGGAAGTAAAAGCGAGGAAACTTCCACTCCTGAAATGCTATTGACCTCCAGATCTGAAAAGAGCTGGAGCGAAGATTATGTTGAGTAGCTGGTTCAGAATACCAACAGAAAAGGATATTTGTAGCTCAGGATTGAACTGCGAGATCCTTGGTGCTCAAATTAGAAACTGTTCCACCAATTGATATGGCAGTGTGGGACAAAATGAAGGACAGATCGTTCTGAACCATGGGGCTCTTAGTGCTCTCTGAACATGGTTGGAGTTTTTTTTGCAGACTAGGTAACGAAGTGGAGTTTATACTCTGTCTTGTAGTATAAAACTTGGCAGTCTTCTCTTTTCAATGTAATATGCGTAATATGTTTTAATGGATTTGTAAAGGTGTATCTTTTTATCTTGTTTGGTAACTATAGCGGAAAGTCCCAATCAGAGAGCACAAAGCAGCGGCAAAGTTGAGGCAAAGAGTGAAACAAGAAGTTTTGATACTTTTTTTAAAAAACCAAGAGAGGAGCTTCTGGAATGTAAGTAACTACTAGTGTGGTGTAAATTTTGGAAACGAAGGAATAGTAATATTAATAATTATGGTTAACGTTCATTCTGAAAAAACATTATTTATTTATTTATTTTGAGTTGCAAATCGCGCCTATCTCCATCGAAATGGACTCAGGGCGGTGTACAGATAAATCTACCATAATAAATAATAACATATACAATAAAAGAATTAAAATTAATTAAATTAACTTGTACTAAAATTCCCATTAACCTATTAACCATTTACTAGTTTGGTTGGAGTTTTGGTGTATATGAGGTCTAAAATTCTAGGCTAGTCCAGCTTGTTGGAAGAAATGAGTCTTGAGTGAGCGGCGAAAGAGGGGAAGGTCCGTGATAGTGCGAAGGTCGGGGGGCAGGTCATTACAGAGGGTGGGCCCTGCCACAGAGAAGGCCCTACCCCTGGACGCCAACAGCCGGCATTGACCGGCGGTCGGCACCCTGAGGAGGCCCTCCCCCTGGGAGCGAATCGGTCAGTGGGAGATATGTGGTAGGAGACGGTTCCGCAAGTAACTAGGCCCCGAGCCATGGAGCAAACCCGCCCAGCATAAAATAGAGCATATAAAATGATCAGCTTCTAGCTTAAGAGTGGGTTCCTTATAAAATGATCAGCTTCTAGCTTAAGAGTGGGTACCAAACTTTAACACAGGGGTAGTCAACCTTTTTATACCTATCACCCACTTTTGTATCTCTGTTAGTAGTAAAATTTTCTAACCGCCCACCGGTTCCACAGTAATGGTGATTTATAAAGGAGGGAAGTGAATTAAATTTAAAAAAGGAAAGTGCTTCCGTATCGGACAAAACCCCTACCGCCCACCATGAAAGCTGGTACGGCCACTAGTGGGCGGTAGGGACCAGGTTGACTACCACTGCTTTAACGAGTTAAGGATAAAGGTCAGGTGGAAGGTGAAGGCTTTCTCATTTTAAGATTAATAAGCATAAAAAATACCCTCCCAAAGTAGCACGCGATTATAATCTCACCAGTCATGTTTCCATAGAAAACATGTTTCTCACTCTATTTCTTTAGGTAAGGCTACAGTATGTTGAAAAAGAATAATTTTCAGAATAGTAGTAAGCCCTTTCTTCTAATATTTAAAAGGTTCATTGAATGTCAGCTTACATTGGTGGCAATGACTAGGGAAGTCACTGCTGAGTGGACTTTTAAAATGGGATTACAGGTAGTCCTCCATTTACAACATTTCGTTTAGTGATCATTCAAAGTTACAAAGGCACTGAAAAAAAGTGACATGACCGTTTTTCACACTAAGACCATTGCAGCATCCCCAAGGTCATGTGATCAAAATTCAGATGCTTGACAATTAACTCAGTTTATGGCAGTTGCAGTGTCCCAGACAAGGTCATCTTTTGCAATTTTCTGACAAGAAAAATGAATGAGGAAGCCAGATTCATTTAGCAACCATGTTACTAACTTAACAACTGCAGTCAGTGATTCACTTAACAACTGTGGCAAAAAAGATTGTAAAGTGGGGCAAAACTCGCTGAACAGCTTTTCGCTTAGCAATATAAAGTTTGGGCTCCATGGGGGGCATAGATTGAAGACTTCCATTATTATTATTATTATTATTATTATTATTATTATTATTATTATTATTATTATTTGGTTCTATTGTGACACCAGGAGCTTTACTATGATTTAGTAAAAGTATTACTCTTACTTATTACTTATTATTACTTATTACTCTTAAAAGTATTACTCTTATGTATCCATAACTAATAGGGTCAGAAATATAATAAGAATTCTCAAATTAATGAAATGGTCTCAAGAACCTTTCTTTTTCTCTTGTTGATAAATGTTCTGGAGCTAGACATGAATAGGAAAATGTTTTTGATGTCACTAAGTTATTTAGAATGAATAAATAAAGCGATTGCAAAGGAGTCCAAAAGAATTTTAATAATAAGAATAATAATCTTTACTGTCATTGTAATAAAATTACAATGAAATTGGTTTGAGTGTTGTGCTAACATTTGCATCAGGTGGAATATAGACAGCAGTGAAAACTATAACAGAAATCTCTCTAGGTAAATAAAATGGCCGACAAATGACAGTTGAGAATTCCACGTCTGCAGAACAGTGTGTATAAGCAACTCTACTGTTAGTACACCAGTTATTGTGTGTGTAAATACACAGTCCTCCACCTTTGCTTTTACTAGAGTTGTTGTTTCTGTCAAAGCAGTGTGTGGTGCAGTTAGTTAGCTCCACAAACGTATCCGGTACAAGTGGATGAAGCCAGGTCTCAGTGATGATCATCACACAGCAGTCACGAATGAGCTTATTCGCTGCCATCCATATCTCTAGTTCATCAGTTTTATGGACAAAGGATCTTGAGTTGGTTAGGAAATGCTTGGTAATGCTGGTCTGTGAGGCTGCTTCCGTAATCGAACTAGGAAACCTGCTCTGCATCCCCGCTTCTGCTTCAGCTCTCTTCGCTGCCTCCTAGGCCAAACAACGATCCATGGAGAGCCTGGCAGTCTTACTATGTCACTCGGTATATTATGAGACTACTGGAAGTCGCTGGTAATATCGAGTCGACTAGAAGATCCAATCTTTAATAATAACTTAATAACTCCCTGCGGGTATGGACTAGTTTTTCCCTAACTCTACTTATTTATTTATTCAATTTATATCCCGCCCTTCTCCAACAGGACCCAGGGCACAGGAATTTAAAACAACATACAAAAATAGTACCAAATATATAAATTTAAAAACCTATTAAATGACAAAAACCTGTGCTAAAACCAAATTACAATCCCCATTTAAAACTGTCTAATATTTGTCCCAGCGGAGGCTATGTTAGGCTGGCTTGATGAAATAAGTGTGTTACCAGGAGCTTACTGTGACACCAGGAACTTTACTATGATTTAGTAAAAGTATTATATGGAGGAAAATTATTTGTTTATTACATTTATATGCCTTAGCATAGTTAAGGGATGTTCTCCTCTTGTCATGCTACTGAACCTGGATTTTGTAGAACAGACAAAAGTGGTACATACAGTGCAGCTGAAAGGATAACAGGAGCTATGCAATTCCTTTGGTTATGTTTGGAGCCTTTTTGTTTGATTTTTTAAGAGACGTGGTAAAAGCATATATAGCTGTGATGGTAAATCTATGGCATGCATGCCACAGGTGGCATGCAGCGTCCTCTCTATGAGCACACATTCATTCAAAAAACTTTTAAAAATTCTTGAGAACTTATCTGGTGTTAAATACCAATGATACATCATCTTATAAAATTTTAAACCTTTCGTCCATATATTCTCCTACTTACCAAGCATGACATTATATCCAAAGCCCCTTACCCACTGAATAATAATAATAATAATAATAATAATAATAATAATAATAATAATAATAATAATAATAATAATAATAATAATAATAATAATAATAATAATAATTTAATTTATAAACCGCTCTCTCTCCCCGAAGGGACTCGAGGCGGTGCACAGGGAATTTAAAAATACATGTATAAAACCACAAACATAATACAATATTAAAATGAATTAAACTAAAACCCTGCACTAACATCCCATCTTAAAACTAAAACTAAACCCCTAAAACCCTAAAAACAGTTAAATTACCCTAGGCCAGCCAAGCAGAAGTGTGTTGTTAGTTTTTGACGGAAGGAGTGGAGGTCCGTAGTTGTTCTAATTTCGGGGGGAAGGTCGTTCCAGAGGGTCGGGCCTGCCACAGAGAAGGCCCTTCCCCTGGGCGTCGCCCACTGGCATAGCCTAGTGCAGTGTTTCTCAACCTTGACGAGTTTAAGGCAAGTGGACTTCAACTCCCAGAATTTCCCTGCCAGCATGGCTGGCTGGGGAATTCTGGGAGTTGAAGTCCACTGTCTTAAACTCGCCAAGGTTGAGAAACACTGGCCTAGTGGACGGCACCCGGAGAAGTCCCTCTCTGGGAGCGAATCGGCCGCAGGGATGTATGGGGCAGGATGCGATCCCGCAGATCATGTTATGCTTTACATATTCATTCTCCAAATTCAATAACAGTTTATAAACTTTAGCAATAATATGTTCATGATCACCACTCTTTTCCAAGTTTCTTACTGTTTTCTGATTTCTCTTCTGATTGTATTTATTCCTAGTTGCTACGCAATTTACTCTGGATCGCCACACGGCTCATAAGAATATCGTATTACTGGAGAAATTTACCAAGATGTCTGTCACAGAAAAAGTACAGGATTACAAACTGCACCCCCAGCGATTCTTAAGCTTCTTCCAAGTGCTTTCTTTCCAGTGTTTCAAGAAGGGAATCCACTACTGGGAAGTTGACCTGGAGAACAACAACTTCTGTGCTGTCGGCATCTGCTATGGTAGCATGCCAAAACGGGGGGCGGAAAGCCGCCTAGGACGCAATAGCAGCTCCTGGTGCATTGAATGGGTCAACAATAAGATCTCAGCTTGGCACAGTGATAAAGAAACATCTCTGCCCAGCAACAAAGCAACGAAGATTGGTGTCCTTCTAAATTATGACGGGGGATTTGTTATTTTCTTTGGTGTCACCGACAAAAAGAACTTCCCACTCTATAAATTCAAAATAGAATTCACGGAAGCGGTCTATTCCGCATTCTGGGCGTTTTCTAATGGAGCCACCATTTCAGTCTGCCAGCTGAAGTCATAACAGGCTGTGCAGAATGGCTTTGGTGCCCTCACAAACACATGCACCGACACGCTATGATGTTGCCTTTCCACAGGTTTTCTTCTTGAATGAAGGCTACAAAAATGTTTTAATTTTAAGCTCCGTGCTTGCTTTTTGGAAAATTCTGGAGTTATTTGATTAATTTTTCAGTCCACTAACCAGAGATCCTAGGCAAACTCATTAGGGAAACTTGCCTAGAGGGTTCTTAATGGAGTGAATCCACCAGGTTTACTGTTTGCCCCATACCTCTGGAGGTCTAAGCCATAATGGGATCTGGGTGTATAAAGGTCTTCTTGAACAGAAGATTCCTTCATTTCGTCTCATGGTCTATTACAGATTAAGAAATGCAGAAAATAAAACTTGCATTTTCACTGACCCAGTTGTTAACTTCTGCACAGGCTGCACAGTTCACAGCTTTGATTAGCTTCTCTTTGGGTTGGGCACTGCTTGCTTCCCATGGGGTGAAACTTTCAGGAGTGTTCTCTTAACCTTAACTTTGCTATCACTTTTGGCTGTATGAACAGTGAACTCTAAAGGTCTTGTTTTTCAGATGACTGAAAACAAGGCCATGCTGGGAGACAACGAGTCTTTCATTCTTCTACCAAACACCATGGAAAGATGGGAAAGTGGTACTTTGCTAGTGCTGCTTGGAGGAAAAGTGATAATAAAAAGATAATAAGTTATTTCCATTCCTGGAGCTCCTTTTAAGACCATGTTCCATGGATTTCTTTTCCTTCCTACCCTCTTTTCAGATGCTCTGAATATGTCGGAAAGGCCCTTTTGTGCCATCTGATAAACCCCTGTTTGCTCAGCTTAGTTCTTCAGAATTATATGTACTTAGGCTATGTACTTAATTATATGTTCCTCAATAGCTGTCCAATAGCTTTGGACTGTGTTCTTCAGGCAAGTTAGGCCATGAATATCCTTGGCCATGTTTGCTGAAAGGAAGGGGTTAAAAAATAATCATCTGCTTAACCCATCTACCCATGTTGGATGTTGTTCTTTGATTATGGTTGACCAGGATGATGAGGTTCCTACATACCTCACATTGCTACATACCTTCACAATGATGTTCTAGTGGAAGATTACGTATAATGTCTGCATCTAATCTTTTGGACTTTGTTCCACTTGCCACTGCTTGAGGTAATTAGATTACTCTAATTTCCTGCATGCTATTCACTGAGCATAGCTTTTGATCACATTAGGCAGTGGAACCAAAGGTTGAAGATCATTTAAAGGACTTCCATTAAGGGTGCAAAACCATTCAGGGTGCCATCAACTTTCAACTTCAGTTTGCTTTCAGTTTTAAAAAATGAGCAGCAGACTGGGAAGAGCCTCAGAAGTTGGAAGCGAATGGTTTAGGAAACCCAGTGACTTTTTCATCCTGGGGCAGGGGAGGCACCTAATGCCACATGGTTATGAGAATTGCACATCTAAGCCATTGAGTACTTTGCTAAGTTTCCTCATTCAGTAGAGGTATTCTAATTGGCATGCAAAGAATCCATAAGACAAATGTAGTGGCTTATGGAGCTGTCAGCTTTCAGAAGTACTTCTGCTTAAAAGTGGAAGGAATTATCCATATGATAGGAGTACATAAACTACAGTTTGGGCAAATCTAGATGTCTGCCGGACATACTTTGAGATAGAAAGGTAGTCTGACTAGCATTCTGATTCAGTTTTAGGTTTATGATCGAGTAAAGGACCTAGTCTCAGGGCACCACTTAAATTCTCTGTCTTTTATGCCATATTACTTGATTTTGAGAAATGTTTTCAAAATTAAATTTTGCGGAGGCATTAGAGAAAAGGTGCTCTGGAAGTTACTGAAGTGGAATGGACCACTGCGAAAAATAAAATGAGCATTACCCATTCTTTAAGATAACATGGGGAAAAAAGGCTAAGTAATGATAGAAGGTATGAAGTAAAAATAAGAACAGAAGAGTTCCATGAAGGAAAGGCAACCTATATTGAGATCATGGCTGTAAAAAGATGGGGAAAAAATGGCATGAGAACCTGTGGTTACTCCTGCAAATGTAACATGTTTCATGAAGCGGGGTGTGTGTGTGTGTATACTAGGATTGTCCCTCGCTTGCACAGTTGCACATTTCCCTTCATGAAAATCAGCTTCCTGGCTTTTGCGTTGTTCTTGAATGTATATGCTCTCATAGGAAGTATCAATGAAGCGTTCTTTTAACAAATCAACACTTAGATTTAGACATGTATTTATAATTTTAAAAAAACACACACACAAATCCTAAGGCAGTGTGTATCAGCTTGTTATCCAAATTCCGTGTGGATAGCACTCACTGTGGTGCCTTTGCTGGTATCTAACTGCCTTTAGGTCATGGTTACAGTAGGTGATTAATATTAATATCTAATTAATATTGAAGTCTTAATGATTATATTGGACTCATCTAATCATCTTGAACTATCTCTCGGACTCTTTAAGAATCTCTTGACATAGTTTATTTTTGTCTTTAAAATATTTATCCGGGCACAATATTGTTCCTCAGCTAACAGTTGATTCTTAGCCTTCGTTTCTTACATTACAAACAAGGCGTCTTTCAGATCAGCTCCAAATTATGTTTTATCTTATGGCAAGTCAGCTCTTGGGATAATGTCAGTGGGTAGGATCAAAGCCTAGTGAAGTATATTCTTTCCCCTTGGTTTTAACAGAAGATAGCCAAACCTTATGCTTTCGCTTTGAAATTGTGTGGTGTTTGGTTCGGTATCTCCGATGGTCATATTTGCATTATTATATCATTGACACTTGTTATGTACCCTGTGGCTTAATATTTTTTGCTAAGCTTTTCAGAGATACAGGAGATGTATCACAAGCAATTTTGGCATTAATAAAACTTTGGGGAAATGTTTATGGGACCTTTGCAGAAAGGTTGTTCAGCTTGCTATATTATGGTGTGTTATCTTGACAGTAACATATACAGATTTGTGAGGTTTTTTTATTTTGAATTGTAAGGGGGGGGGAACCCTTTTGTAGTTTGCATTAACAAATGGTGAACTCAAAATCCCAAGATAGTGAAGCTGTTATGATTTCTGCTGAAGTCTTTACCTTGCTTATTTAAGAATCACCCTGCGGTTTCACTAACTATAAAAAGATAAATGTGATGAATCTCATTGCCTGATCTTTTAATGAAGCCATATTTGTTAAATTGACATTAATAAAGTTTGTCATGGTTTATCATGGAGTGGTGCTTGTGCTAAACTCAAACCTCCTGCTTCGGCGTCAAAAGGTTTCCATGAATGAAACAGACATTCCAAAATATAATTATGTAGTTGAAAAGAATTGAACCTGGTAAAGTGCACACGAACATAAGCATGCTGCAATGCCGAATTTGAATTTAATTTGAATTTATTTAGATTTATAGAACCGCCCTTCTCCATCGAAATGGACCCAGGGCGGTGCACGGGGAATTAAAATCAATAAATAACAATAAATACAGAATAATTAAAAATAAATTAAACTAAAAGCCTGTGCTAAAAGATCCCAATTAAAATTCTAAAATACATTTACTCATTGGCTAAGCTAGACCGGCTTGATGGAACAGATAAGTCTTAAGTGAGCGGCGAAAGAGGGGAAGGTCTGTGATGGTCCGAAGTTCGGGGGGTAGGTTGTTCCAGAGGGATGGCCCAGCCACTGAGAAGGCCCTTCCCCTGGGCACCGCTAGCCGGCATTGGCCGGCGGATGGTACCCTGAGGAGGCCCTCCCTATGGGAGTGGATCGGACGGAGGGAGGTATGCGGCAGGAGACGGTCCTGCAAATAACTAGGCCCCGTGCCAAAGCTATCGTGCCATGCTGGCCCGATGTTTCCTCTTCGCATTGGGGAGACCGGGCCGAAGTGATGCTGGCCTGCCCCTTATATTTTCCAGCAATGCTCTGCGGGCCCAATCTGGCCTGCGGGCCTTGTGTTTGACACCCTTGATCAAGCCGGTTTCTCTGCCATTTCCTTCTTAACCACTGCCATCTCTCCACCTGGTTTAGCAGTTCAAGATGTCAGCATCTGGTCACTGCCGGGCTCCCATTCACTGTTTGTCACTTAGACTTCTGTTGGCAGTCCAATAAAAAAGTTCAAGACAGCAATTTGTGACTCCATAGCCAAGTAGAATTGTGAAAAAGGAAGTATTTTAAAAGTCAATTTTAACTGGTGTCTCTTGAAGGCCCTCATCATTCCCCCTTTAACCAGGATTTGTCACTGGCCTGCAGGAGCTTCCTTCTCGGGATTCTCTCAGAGCTCCTTCATTTTAAATAATGGATTTATTGAGGCTCCTTATTGGGCTTTTTATGGGAGACACATTTGTCTATATATTCTTTTATAATGTAACCATCCATTTACATAAAATATAGGCAATTCTATGAATAACTCCACCCCAAAGGCTGTGAAAAGGAGGAACCGCCATTAAAATAAAAAAGACACCCCAGTTAATGGAGTTTGAAAATAATTCCTTTTTTTTTTTTCCCACTTCCGGTTCCGGCTCCTGCGGCGACGAGCGAGCCTAGCGCTCGCTCGCCGTTTTGTTGCTTCTTCTGCCCCCCCACGGGGGCGAGACGCCCCTTTTTGGGGGGTCTCCCGTAGGGCCGGCTCGGCAGGGACGCCCCCCCTCACGGCGGTGGGGGAGGCGACCCTTTTGCCGCGGCCTAGGTGAAGGAGAACATGCTGCGGGGGGGTTCTCCCTTCGCCAACGGCTGTCGGCGCCATTCACTTTAATGAAGAGGGCTGAGCGGAAGAGATCGGAAGGTCTGCCGAGGCTTCAGCTGCGAGGGAGAGTGAGTTTAAAAAAAGACTTTTTTTCCTTGCTGCCAGCCAGGCTGAATGGACTGGGAGGGGGGTGTTTGTTTTAAAAAAAAACCCCTCGGACTTAAGCGGCACTTAAAAATGGCTTCTCTGGAAGAGAAAGCGGAAATCTTAAATCCGGACTGTCTTTAACAAGGGAAAGTGGAATGCGGCTATTTGCAACATTGTTTCTAGGTCTGGCTGGTTAAAAAAAAATTATTTTACTACTCTCTCCTCTGGGCTCTGAGATGGGCGGTGAAAAGTGGCTTCTCTTTGTCCCTGCCTGACTATTTTAACTATGGAAAATTCCCAGCGTCTCTTTATAAGTGGGACTCTCTCTGGATATTAATGAAGAATTTTTTTCTGTTGGATTTGTGGTTCCTTTCTGGATTACCTTCGTTATTATAATTATTGAGTTGGAAAATTGGCTCTCTCTTGGTTCCTGAATTTTACAACGTTCCAACCTTGATCTGAACTTTTGGCTCCCGGTTAGTCTCACCAACCCCACCCTGAAAACGCCATTTTGGTGGCACTGACTTTAACAGTTAATCATGGCTCAAGAAACAGCACTGGCAAGTTTAGAACAACGGATGGCTTCTCTTGAAACTGTTATACAAACTTTGGTAAACGAAATTCAGGCCCAGAGGGCTGAAAACATCAATTTCAAGAAGGAGCTATTGGACATAAGGAAGCAAACGCTGGAAATTACACAGAAGACTGAAGAATTGGAAGGGGGGTTGGTGGGGGTTAAGGGAGAGATTTAAAATGTTACTAAAGAGGTTGAGGAAACAAGTGGGCATGTGTCTAGGATTGATATGGAAAGAATGACATATTTTTTGAGATTTCAGAATGTTTTTGAGCAACCTGGTGAATGCCTCCCTGATCTTATGAGCACAATTTTAGCAGACTATTTACAAAAACCTAAGGATGAGATCAGGGGGGACATTGACCTAGCCTATAGAATTAACTCAGCATATGCCAGGATAAATGAAGTGCCTAGAGAGATACATGTGAAATTTGTTAGAAGGTCAACCAGAGAGGAAATTTTGAAGGCGCAGAGAGGGAACCCCTTAATTTACCAACAAAAAACGGTCACTATCTTGAAGCAGATTCCTAGAAAGATTCGAGAAGCAAGACGGAAATTTTCCTTCTTGTCTAAAATTTTATTTGATCATGGGATTTGGTTCAAGTGGGTGACACCCGAAGGGATGCTGGTGTTCTGGGAAGGAGGAAGAGTGAGGATTAAAACAGTTGTTGAGGCGGAAGCCTTTCTTAAAAAACATTCCTCTATCCTGGGGGAAGATCCAGGGGGGACAGAGGGGGCCACGGCCCCGCCCGCTCGGGGCCAGGGATGAGAAAAAGAAGATACAATAGCCAAGAGACTTAGATCTAAAAAATAACTTTGCCTTGATTTTCCTGAACAATTTTGCATAATATTTTCTGGATTTTTTGTAAATGTCTGACAGCATGGAATTGAGAATTTAGGTATATGTACTTGCTTTTACCTTGTAGTGTTATGAAAAATGTTTTTTTTTGTTATTTTTTTATTGTGTATTTTGAGGTCTCGGAAGGGCCGACGACTCTGACGTGAATGCTCTCAAAATTTCTTTGTATCCCTTACCCTACCCTACAGAAAAAATGTAAAGCCAATAAAACTTTTTCAATATAAAAAGAAAATAATTCCTTTTTTTCACAGTCCTAATTGGCTGAGTAGGATTCACAAACTGAAATGTATTCGTTTGCTTATTACAGTGATGGCGAACCTGTGGCACGCGTGCCACAGGTGGCACATGGAGCCATTTGGCAGGGCACGCGAGGTGTTGATTCAGCCATTTTTCAAGCCATTTTTTGCCCTCCCCAGGTTTTATAGGAGCCTGGAGAGAGCAAAAACAGCTCCCCACCCCCCAGAGGCCCGCCAGAGCCTTCAGGAGCTTCCCTGAAACCTCCGGAGGACTAAAAACAACGCTATGAGCAAACTGGAAGTCCGGTTTGCTCATAGTGTCGTTTTTAGTCCTCCGGAGGCTTTAGGGACCTTCAGGAGGCTTCCCTGAAGTCTCCGGAGGACTAAAAACGATGCTATGAATAAATCAAAAGTGGGCCTCTAGGTGGAGTGGGGGGACTGTTTTCACCCTCCCCAGGCTCTATAAAGCCTCTAGAGCCTGGGCAGGGTGAAAAAAGCATGTAAAATGGGGGAGGGGGAAGCGCCTGTCATGCGTGCATGCGCACTGGGGGAGGGCGCATTGCATTATGGGTGTGGCATTCCGGAGCACAACCCCCCCTGCACTCCCCTCCTTATGGCACGTGAGCCTAAAAAGGTTTGCCATCGCTGGCTTACTCCATTTACAGACTCCATTGTAGGGATTCATGATTCCAACATGATTCAAAAATCCCTATATGGATGGGTATTTGGGGGAGGAAATGAGTTGCATTAGTCAAACTATATCAGTGCTTGCTTTGCAAACTGCTTGCCTCCTTTTTTAAAAAAATCTGAATCAGATGAAGCAGAGATTCGGAAGGCAGTAAAATATAGGTGCCAATTCACACTGTATTATATTCCCATGGATTAGTACCGTATGTAGATTAGACAGGAAGAAAGGAAATGGGAGAAAATAAATCTATTTTCTATATCTACTTCTCATTTAAATGAAACAAAGTGAAACCCTTCTACTTGTTTCTATAGGGTGATGAAAATATTAAACCACATTGATCTACAGTACTACTGTAGGACATCAGCATACTATTGTTTACAAGATTATCAAGATGATCATATTTTTATGTAGAAGGTGATGTGACATCTCTGCTGCCTGCATGAATAGAAGAAAGCATATTGTCATTATGAAGTTGCTGCAGGAATTTGTCAACTTCTGTTCCCTTCATATCTAAAAAGAGCTGCATGGGATAAATATATAATATAAATAGATTTGAAATGCTTTAAGATACAGGTAGCTAAATACATATATACATGTTAACAAGGAAATATAATTAAAAAAACCTCAATGCTACATGTAATAACACGAGCTAGAATTGTATATGCTCAAAATTGGAAAAATGGAAATATACCCACAAAGGAAATGTTAATTAAAAAAATATTACACTACACAGAGATGGATAGGTTGACCATGGAAATTAAAGACAAAGGAGAAACTACTTAATTTGGGATGCATAGTATAATTGGTTAGATAGATCCAAATTTGAAAGGCGATTAACGAATTAGAAATTAAAAATAAGTACAAGTGTAATGATAGAAGAATATTTATTGTAAATAATATTATGGTAAGATGTTATAAAAATGTAAAATAAAACATCTAGAATGATAATTATATAGAGATTTATGTTAGAAATATGAAATAATAGTTACGAACATGAAACTATATACTAGGAGACATAATAGTATGTATAATGTAAAAAACTGGATATAACCAGAATATATCATTGTTGCAAAGCTGAAACTGGGATGTAAAACGAAGAAACTATAATAAAAATACTTTATAATAAATAAATGCATATGTATAGATACATCAAATTATTTCCTTCTGGGATGTTATCCTGGGTACAGAAAAAAAGCAGTAAGCCGAATAAATTAAAGGCCAGAAACATGAACATGGAAAGGAGAAAACCATGTGCTGGGGTCATCAGAAGGGCCCATGTCTATATTTATTTCTCATCCATTGTAGGTTTGGTCAGTCAAGGCTTTCACATACATTCAGGATATGTTCAGAATAGATGGAACTGGAGGGGACCTGGGAGGTCTAGTTCAGCTCTCTGCCCAAACAGGAGAACTTATACCATTTCAGATAAATGATTGCCCTCTTAAAAACATCCAGTGATGGAGCGTCCATGATTTTTGGAGGCAAGCTATTCCACTGGTTAATTGTCCTTGCTGTTAGGAAATTTCTCCTTAATTTCAGGTTGTTTCACTCTGATTAGTTTCCAACCATTGTTTCTTGTCCTGCCCTCTGTCGCTTTGGAGAATAATTTGACCCCCTCTTCTTTGCGGCAGCTCCTCAAATACTGGAATACAGCTATATCACCTCTAATTTTTCTTTTTTTAGACTAGCCAAACCCAAATCCTGCAGCCGTTCTTCATGTTTTAGTCTCCAGGCCTTTGAAAAAAACAATGCTTTGAAAAAAAAAGAAAAGAAAGTGGATTACCACATTTGTGGCATTTGCTGTCCCAAAGTACAACACTGGTCAGTAGGTCATGAGTACTATACAGCAATATGCCCATTTTAACATATGCTCATATGTTATTAACATATGCTCATTCTATTTTATACAAGCTAAAATCCCTAGTCTAGAGACTGCCTTGCAAGCCAACTAAAAGGCATTGTGATTGTAACTGACACTTGGTGTAATGAAATGGTTAGTCTCTACAGTTCCTATCTGTTTCTTGTCCCTCTAGGCCAGAACGTGGCTTGCATTTAAAAGTCTACAGCAAGTCTATAGCTTGTTTGCATGGGGCCTTTAATCCAAGCTTAGGGATATTTGAGAAACATCATGTTTCAGCTCATTTAGAAATAAAGCTCAGTGTTGTAGCATGTAGTGTGAATATTGATAAGCCAAGAGACATGTCTCAGCAAAGCCCCTGCTAATCCCTCTGAGAGCCCATCGTGCCATGGTGTTCTTTATTATGTGGATTAAACCTGAGGAAATCAAGACTGCAGTGCAATGCTTTCCATACCTTTTCCAAAAATGAAGCCAACTGATAAAACGGAGAAGCCTCTAGTAGCTCAACTACAGTGGGAAAAGTGCTGATGGTGTAACAAACCCGTTTTTATAGCACAGAAGCCTCCATGAGTGACATACAAAGGGCCCCTGCAGTTACCCTGAAGATGCGTACTATTTAACCATGCATTTCTAAAATGCTCATCTGGTAATCCTAGCTAGTGTTTTTTTTTTCCTTTTTCTTTTTAAAGTCAAGAGTTCCTGCCATGGATTGCCTTTTTTTAAGGTTGGTGGGAAAGTTTGCATTACAGAAGGAGAGCTCTGACATTACAAGTTCTGGTATGGCACAATCTACTTAGTTTTGGAGCAAGGATTCAGGTGGTTTTGAAAGGAAAAATAGGGAAATGTTAATGCTGCCTGCTCCTCCTTAATGGCAGACTGAGAAAGAGGTTCTGAAATCAAGAGGCTTTGTTAGAGAAGGAATCATCTTCTCAGATTAAGCCTCCGCAAAGTCCGACTGAATTATAGTTTCTTTATTTCCCTCCTCCCAATTCCCAGTTCATTCAACATCCAAACATTCCTAAGCTCATAGGGCTGGAACGTACCTCGGAAGTCTTCTAGCCCAACCCCCTGCCCAAGGCAGGAGACCTTATACCAGGCCAGTCAAATCGTTGTTCAATCTCCTCTTAAAAACCTCCAGGGATGGAGCAACCACAACTTCAGGAGGCAAGCTGTCAGTCATGGAGGCCATCTTTTTCTTTGGATCTTCAGGGCTGCCATACTTAGTGCTGTGGGAAACTGGGAGGGAGGATTGCATGGAGTGGTAGAGATATATAGCCATAACAACATTCTTTTCTCTGGGAGACAAGGACGTACAGCTTGCACCTGGAGTGGCATGACTAGGAGGCATCTCCAGTTGGGGCGGTCGAGTGATTGGACCATGTGATGGACATGTGGGTGCAGGGGAAGGTTTTCCCAGATGTGCCAATATGACATCTCTAATAAAGTGGAACTTTGAGGAACTTCTAACCTCAGAGTCTTCTTTCGTTGGGTGTGTTACTTGGGATCCTGACAGACTAACTGTTGTCACTGCAGCAAATTTCTCTTTATTTCCAGGTTGGATCTTCCTTTGATAAGCTTCTACTCATTGCTTCTTGTCCTACCCTCAATTACTATGGAGAATAGACCTCTTCCTTTTGGCAGCCCAAGTATTGGAAGACTGTTATCAAATCACCCCTAACCCTTTTCTTTGCTAGGCTAGACATACCTAGTTCCCTCAAGCAGTCCTCATATGATTTAGTTTCTAGATCCCTTATTATCTTTGTTGTTCTTCTCTACATATTTTTGGGGGCCTCAGGATCTTTTCCCACTAAATTTCCACTAGGTATTTCCATTCTTAATTGCATGTAATAAAAGGAACAGAAGCAAGCTCTAATACATAGATATTTTAATTTCTTGGAGCAAACATTGATTCCTCATCATAAATCACATGCTTCCCACTATCCACAGTTGTTGAAATGATTTCCCGTCATTTCAATTCCCAAAACATGATGATCTCTGCAAGAAAGTAAGAGAAGAAAGGAAATGATCAAGCAACTTTAGCAGAGAAATGCCAGGGTACTGGCCATCCGGAAAGTATAAGGCAGGGTACTGCCTTCAGGAAAGTATAATAAAGCAAGTTAGAATATTGCTTTGATCGACAAATCTTTTCTGAGTGCAAAGCAGATTTTTGTTCCTGTTTCTTGAAAAATAGGGTGGAGAGACAGTTATGGATAAATGTGAAAAATTATTTGCATGCAAAGCCTGAGCTTTGCACTAACCAATAGCTAATCCAACAATCTTTAATGTCCCCCCCCTCAAAAGTCTTTATTTCATTTATTCATTCATTCATTCATTTCTTCATTCATTTTATTCATTCACTTCATTCCATTCATTTCACTTTGCCTCTTTGAGCACTTTAAAAGGCAGCCCACTTTTAAACATTTATGTAAGAGTCCATCTGTCTCATGTTTTTTTCCCTTTTATTTCCTCATTCTGTTCTGATTAATATTTTTCTCCCTGGCTCTTCTCCCTCCCTATCAGCAATGCCTTACAAAAAAACAAAACCCATAACTTTGTGATGCCCTGAACTGGCTCAGTTCCCAGTTTTAGAGGTTCAGCAAGTACTATTCAGAGTTGTTCAATAGTTGGAGTACTAGTAATAGTGTATGTCTAAAAGCCCAAAATATGGCATCCCTTTGGATTCTGAGCTCCAAAAGTTAATATAAATTGAATACATAAAAATAAATTTAATTTTTAAAAAAGGTTATGCAAAGACATTTCTTAGTCTTCATTGAGCCAACAGACTCCTTATTGCCTCTCTGAAAGAATTCCAAATTACCAGATTTTTCGGAGTATCAAAAGAGGCTGAAAATCTGGATGTGTCTTATACATCTCATACATCATTTTTTTTTGCCTCCCAAAGCCCCACCCCCTTTACCAAAATGGCTGTGTCTAGCCTTATGGAAGCTTTCTGAGACCTCCTGGGGGCTGGGGAGGGCACAAAGTTTTTTTGCATCCAGAAGAGGGAAAACCATGACCAGAAAAATGGGTGCTTCGGGGGCCACATATTTTTTTAGCCCAAATTCAAAAATGGATGAAGGGACGAGATTCGGGGTGGAATTTCATCCTTAGAAATGGTATTTCTTGCTGTTTTTAAAAATCAAGCTTTTTTGCACCCAGAGGAGGAAAAATCCTGATCCCGGGGTCAGAAAAATGGGTGTTTCGGGGGCCACATTATTTTTGAGCCCAAATTCAAAAACGGATGAGGGGATGAGATTCGGGGTGGAATTTCATGCTTAAAAATTGTATATCTTGCTTTTTAAAAAAAAAATCAAGAGTTTTTGCCTTCCAAGAAGGAAAAATCCTGACCCTGCAGTCAGAAAAATGGGTGCTTTGTGGGCCAATTTTTTTTTGAGCCCAAATTCAAAAACAGATGAGGAGACGTGATTTGTTGTGGATTTTCATGCTTATACAATACAGTACAATACAATAGCAGAGTTGGAAAGGACCTTGGAGGTCTTCTAGTCCAACTCCCTGCCTAGGCAGGAGCCCTATACCATTTCAGACAAATGGCTATCCAACATCTTCTTAAAGGCTTCCAGTGTTGGGGCATTCACAACTTCTGGAGGCAAGCTGTTCCATTGATTAATTGTTCTAACTGTCAGGAAATTTCTCCTCAGTTCTAAGTTGCTTCTCTCCTTGATTAGTTTCCATCCATTACTTCATTCTGCCCTCAGGTGCTTTGGAGAATAGTTTGACTCCCTCTTCTTTGTGGCAACCCCTGAGATATTGGAACACTGCTATCATGTCTCCCCCACTCGTTCTTTTTATTAAACTAGACATACCCAGTTCCTGTAACTGTTCTTCATATGTTTTAGTCTCCAGTCCCCTAATCATCTTTGTTGCTCTTCTCTGCACTCTTTCTAGAGTCTTCACCTCTTTTCTACATCGTGGTGACCAAAACTGAATGCAGTATTCCAAGTGTGGCCTTACCAAGGCATTATAAAGTGGTATTAACACTTCTCGTGATCTTGATTCTATCCCTCTGTTTATGCAGCCTAGAACTGTGTTGGCTTTTTTGGCAGCTGCTGCACACTGCTGGCTCATATTTAAATGGTTGTCCACTAGGACTCCAAAATCCCTTTCACAGTTACTACTATAGAGCAAGGTACCACCTATACTGTACCTGTGCATTTTGTTTTTCTTGCCTAAATGTAGAACCTTACTTTTTTCGCCATTGAATTTCATTTTATTAGATAGTGCCCAATGTTCAAGTTTGTCAAGATCCTTCTGTATCTTAAGCCTGTCTTCTGTAGTGCTGGCTATTCCTGCCAGCTTGGTGTCATCTGCAAATTTGATGAGTTCCCCATTTATTCCCTCATCCAAATCATTGATGAAGATGTTGAAGAGTACTGGACCTAAAACAGAGCCTTGGGGTACTCCACTGCATACTTCCCTCCATGTAGATGCAGTTCCCTTGAGGACTACATGTTGAGTGCGGTTGGTCAGCCAGTTACCAATCCATCTGGTGGTGATGCTGTCTAACCCACATTCTTCTACTTTATCTAGTAGTAGGTTATGGTCTACCTTATCAAATGCCTTACTGAAGTCCAAGTATAAATTCAACAAATAAAATAAATAAACTATATTGACAGCATTCCTCTGGTCCACTAGTTTAGATCACTTTGTCAAAGAATGCAATAAGATTAGTCTGGCATGATCTGTTTTTGATGAACCCATGTTGGCTTTTGGCTATTACTTTGTTTACTTCTAGGTGGTCACTAATTCGTTTCTTGATTATCTTTTCCAGAATCTTTCCTTGTATTGAGGTCAGGCTGATTGGTCTATAGTTTCCTGGATCTTTTTTTTATTTAATTTTTTTGAAAATGGGAACCATATCTGCTCTTTTCCAGTCCTCTGGCAGTTCCCCAGTGCTCCAGGATCTCTGAAATATATAATTCAGTGGTTCTGAGATCTCGTCTGCCAGTTCCTTCAGAACCATGGTGAGAGAATATGAGGGTTGTCCTGCTCTATTTGGCCTAGAGTGACCTCAGTTAGGCCTTATAATGCTGAAACACATATATGCTTATGATATTAGGCCTGTCATTATTAAGATCTGCTGACTTGTAATATGTAGATTGTGAAACTTCACTACTTGGCACCTGAAACGATGTTCTGGGAGCCTCCAGGTCATTTTGACCTCTTTGGAAGTCCCCTTAGTGTTGGGAAAAAGTCCTTGATGGTTTGATGGAAGATGGCTGTTAAGGGAGTCATTGTTAGGGGATTGCTAAATCATGTGAAGAAATAAAATGACATGTTCCACCAGATGTTTTCAGGTTATTTCAGGATTCAGGATTCTGAGAAACTATCTGTAAGTTTCATATTTAGTTGGCTGGAAATTACCTAAAACTAACAATTTATATTTTAGGAAGTGGTCTTTGTGCCAGGTAGCCAACACTGTTAGCTGACATGCACATGTATCTTTCACATGTATTCTTGTATTTTTCCACTGTATCTTTATAATTGCCTAATGACGAAGTTTGAGGCGGAGACTTTTGTATTAAAGGAGGCATCTTTGTACCCCAAACTATTCTCTTTTGGCTCAGCCTTTGGAGAATCCTGGAATGCATTTCAGTAATACCTTGATTAATTGATTGTTAATCAATTTATCAATAAAGCTTTTCTTTGTTGCTCTAATTTCTTTGTTTTTAGCATTTTGTTTTGCAGTTGTCAAAGTTTATTGGGAAACTTTTCTCACACATGGGGTGTAATCCATCCGGTCGTGGTGATTTGAACTCGTCTAGGTTAGACAGGTGCTCTCTTACCATTTTCTTCTCTATTTCAACTTGTGTTCCTAATCTGATTTTTGTCGTGCTGTTTTTAATAGATTGGACTGTTTTATCCCTTTGTGTAAAGACAGATGCAAAAAAGAGTTAAATAGTTCTGCTTTCTCCCTGTGGCTTGTCACCTTCTAGCCACTTTCTCCCAGCAGTGGACCAATTGTTTCCTTAACTTTTTTCTTGTTTTTAACATGTTGGAAGAAGCTTTTTTTGTTATTTTTTACTTTTGCAGCAAGCCTTTCTTCATTGTGAGCCTTAGCTTTCCTCACTTCATCTTTGCAGGCTCGGGCTATTTGCTGATATTCTGCCTTAGTTATGTCCCCCCTCTTTCCACTTTTTATACTTATCTTTTTTGTCTTTCAATTTGTAGAGAGTTCTTTATGCAGCCATGCTGGTGTCTTTTGGGAGCTGTTATTTTCTTCTTTGTTGGTATCGTGCTAGACTGGGCTTTTATAATCTCATTTTTCAATATTTCTCAGGCTTCTTGAGTTGTTTTCCCCTTGAGGATTCTCATCCATGAAATTCTTCACAAGCTCTCTCTAAATTTATTGAAATTAGCTCTCCTAAAATCTAAGAGTCCAGTTTGACTTGGTTCTACTGCTTGTGTTTGCATAATGTTGAATTCCAGTATTGCATGTTCATCAACTCAAGAAGTTCCCTTTGGAATATTACAACAGTTTCTTACACGCAAAACATTTAACTTACTTAAACATCAGTCAGCAAGAAAGTAAGTGCCAGCAAGGTTGTTAGCTACTAAAACTTCAGTATTTATGGAAATCACTGCTGCAAATGTCAGTGAGCATGAGAAGTTCCATATTATCATAATGATAGCATACAAATAGACAAAACAAAATTACAATGGGATTTCCCTAATGATGGCTCGGGGACATTTATTCTAGCCAGATTTAATTAACCTATTCAGTTTTAGCACTGCTTAACTCCAGAACCACCCTGAGCAGCTCACAACATAATCAACAAAATAAAATACAATGACTAAGAAAAGAAACAACAAAACATAGTTAAACAGAGAACAAAAAATAAAGAAGAAAATAGCAGATTCAGCCAAAACACACAAAAAGACATATATAGTGTTTGCACCTTGATATCAAAATAGATTCCTTCAGCAGAGCCATTGTTATTTGCTCCATTAAGAAGTGAAGTGTTCCCTGTTATTATTTTTGTGATCTTCACAACAGACTTGGTACATCAGACAAATGTTTCTAGATCTATTTGTAATTCAGTGGCCACATATGGCTATAACCTTGTAGAGGGAATAGGGAATGGACTCAAAGGACAGGAGGAAGAGTTGCTACCAAGGCAACGGTCAAATAAAAGAGGATTGAGCCCAGGCCAAGAACATGACTTAAGAAAATATCTCAGACACCTAGTTCACATGAAGATAAAGTGGGAAAATGGAAATATTCACTTGTGAGATTCTGTTACTATACAGGTTGCCTGAGGTAATTAAAATTAAAAACAAAATAGAAAATAAAAAGATGAAAATAAACATACCTTATAGCCAGCAATGTGAGGGGAAAAATCTTGGACATTACATAGCTTTTCTTGGAATTTTATTCTGAAATAATGACAAGTCACAAGTTCTCAGGTTGTGATTTAGGGTGTTGAGCAAAGCTACAAGGAAAAAAAATGCTTCTGAGTGCTTTTGAGCTCCTGCACCTTTTATTTCCAGCAGAAAACTTCTCTAAAACTTCTGAGTTTAAATGTTTTAGGAATGTTTCTAGAGGATCTGAAAATAAACTTTACAGCAAAACCCCCATATGGTTTTAGGCTAAGAACGAAGAACAAATGTAGTGCAAAATAAAACAAAAGAGTCACTGCAGAAATCCTCATGAGGTTATGTGGGAGCAGATGTTTTAACTTCTTTTATAACAGATGCAGGAAGCATACAGAGAAACAAAAATTGCCTTGAATGACAGCACAAATATACTAATTCCTGGAAGATGCGTTCATGGAAAACATTTGTAAAACTCAATACTTGGCAGATGGCTGCAAATTTTGTTTTCTCAAGTCTGAACATTTACCAGCCTTATGTGAACAATGCCTTCCAAAGCAGCTGATCTTTTTGGCAGGGATAACTTCCTTTCAATATCTCAATATTTGATTTTTTTGTAGTTTTTTGGGGGGACATATTGCTTACACTTAATAATATGTGGCCATAAGTTCAGGTGTAAAGTAGGAACTAGATCCAGACTACATGAAATTCCCTTTGAGTGAAAATATTTTCCATTGGATTTTAAACTTCCTTGGCTTTGGTTAATACTGGTTGTAAAAAAAAACATTTTATATGCTGAGGCGAGGCCTCCTACAGCTTCCCAAATATCATAGTAGATCAGATGCAAAGTGCAACTGCATGCCAAATGTTAAATGTTTTTGCATGTTACTGATTGATCTCAAGCTTTTATTCATTTGCTACTATAACAGTAATGTTGCTTTAATTGCATCTAAATGAAACTGTTTACATATGCTATCTACAAAGCAATAGCAATAGCACTTAGATGTATATTCCACTTCACAGCCCCTCTCTAAGTAGTTTACAGTGTCAGCATATTGCCCCCAACAATATGGTTCCTCATTTTACCAACCTCGGAAAAATGGAAGGCTGAGTCAACCTTGAATCAAGTGAAATTTGAATTGCTGAACTGCTGGCAGTTGGCAGTCAGCAGAATTAGCCTGCAATACTGCATCCCAGTTTTCCAAGTTGGTTTTCCCAGTTGCAATGTATGGCTGTGAAAGTTGAACCATAAGAAAGGCTGAGCGTCAAAGAATTGAGGTCTTTGAACTATGGTGCTGGAGAAGACTCCTGTGAGTCCCTTGGACTGTAAGTCGATTAAACCGGTCAGCCCTAGAGGAGCTCAACCCTGATTGCTCTTTAGAAGGCCAGATCCTGAAGATGAAACTCAAGTACTTTGGCCACCTAATGAGAAGGAAGGACTCACTGGAGAAGAGTCTGATGCTGGCAAAGATTCAGGGCAAAAGAAGAAAGGGATGACAGAGAATGAGGTGGCTGGATGGAGTTACCAAAGCAGCAGGTGTGAGCTTAAATGAACTCCAGAGAATGGTAGAGGACAGGAAGGCCTGGAGGAACGTTGTCCATGGGGTTGCAATGGGTCGGATACGACTTAGCAATTAACAACAACTGTATTCTCTAGGATAGCAAACTGTAATTTAAATGTAGTAGCTGAAAATAATTCTGCAGTTCCTGGCCCAAAAGGTGGCAAACTCTAACAAGATCTTGTGTTAATTCTGGCAGCTTAATGCTCTCCACAATTGGTATGAGACATTTCTGACACTTCTATAAGCCAAGCATAGTCTGAATGCATCTGGCCCAGCCTTGTGCAAGGAAACGTTACATGCAGAATTAGTCTTCTAACGTTCTGATTATAAACACAATATTTGGAGCTGAAATCTCCCAGCCACTCTTTTGTTCAAAGCCAGGGAAACAGGAAGGATTTTAGGAGGAAGCTGATATTATGATGCTGAAACCAGCCCATCTGCTGCCATCTGAAAGTATGGAGACACTTGATCTCTGGACTTCTTTACATCCTGCAATCCACAACTCCCTTTCTCCTTTCACTCTGATGCAGGAGGTGACCATGGAGAACAGGCCTTGACAGCATCAAAGAGAACAGATTTCTAGCCCATCAACAATTGAAGACATGCAATTGCCTTGCAAAGAAGCAAGGCTAGAAAGAGGCCAACGAGACATATAGGGGTTACAACATAGAAGACCTGCCTAACCATCCCTCCATTTCCTAAAGGGCAAGTCTAAGCCAATCTTCAGTTGAGGTTTCAAATATACCAACCAACCTGTGCCATGCTGGGTCATAATTTCAGAGATATGTCTTTACTTAAACAGAAAAACAGAAGGACCACAAGCAGGTAAAAAAAATGTGGGAGCAGGAGAGATTTCAGAATTCCTTCCAGCTTCTCCATTGTGTTTCATTGTGGTAAGTTGGCAAGGAGTATTGGAAAACCTTTCCTTCTTTCCTTTCCTTCTGTTGGAAGAAACTTCAAAAGGTCAACATATTCCAGGCCCATGTGCACAACCACCATTAAATCCAGGCAGTTAATTCTCAGTAAGCATGCCTAGGAACTAAGTAGTCAATGACTCAGGTAAAGGTTCCCCTCGCACGTATGTGCTAGTCATTCCCAACTCTAGGGAGCGATGCTCATCTCTGTTTCAAAGTCGAAGAGCCAGTGCTGTCTGAAGATGTCTCCGTGGTCATGTGGCTGGCATGACTAAACAACCAAAGGTGCACGGAACATTGTTCCCTTCCCACCAAAGGTGGTTCCTATTTTTCTACTTGCATTTTGACATCGTTTTGAACTGCAAGGTTGGCAGAAGCTGGGACAAATAATGGGAGCTCACTCTGTTATGTGGGGCTAGGGATTCTGCTGACCTTTCTGATCAACAAGCCCAGCGACTTAGCCACTCAGCCCTGATTGAATACACAGCCTGCCTATATTTAAAAAGCATTGTGGATAAGGTATTAAATAATTTGAAAGGTCTTTCTGGCTTGCCATATCTTTTCCTTTTCCTTTCCTCCCATTGAATATTCTTGTATATACTGTATTTTCTTAGTATAAGATGCACCTAGGTTTTGAAGAGACAATAAAAAAAAAAAGGAGATAGGTAGATAGAGGGATAGAGGAGGAGATAAAGAGAGAGAAATACAGAAGGTAGGTAGGAGGAAAGAGAGAGTAGTTAGGTAGGTAGGTAGATAAAGGTATATATAGAGAGAGAAATAGAGAAATACAGTAGGGAGGTAAGTAGGGAGTGAGTGTAGGTAGGTAGAGGGATAGAGAGAAATATATATATATATATATATAGAGAGACAAATACAGTAGATAGGTAGGGAGAGGGAGAGAGAGTAGGTAGGCTGGTAGGTAGAGGGGTAGAGAGAGAAAAATAGGGAGAAATACAGTAGATAGGTATGGGGAGAGAGAGTAGGTAGGTAGGTATATAGGTAGATAGAGGAGAGAGAAATACAGTAGGTAGGTAGGGAGAGTAGGTAGATAGGTAGATGTTTCCAGGTGTATTTATCCATGTGCTGGAGAAGGAAACAGCTGACAACCTGAGCACCTCAAACTTTGTTTCTGCAGGCACAGTACGTGACCAACATAATTCTAATCAACCACTCTAACTAAACAGCTTGCTGAAAGGGAAAAAAAGTCTTTGCACTCTGCAAACCTCCCCAAAATGGCCCATTTTTGCAAAAACGGGCCCATTTTTTTCAAATAAAAGGTATGAATAGCAGAGTGCTTCTGGGAGGGGGGCAAAATGAACTAAAAACAGTCTGTTTTTCACAATAACAGGTCATTTCTTGGCAAAAAAATTGCATGCATAGCCTTATGGAGGCTTATAGTGTTGCTGGGGAGACAAAAATGTTCTATTTTTTGCTCATTTCTGCCCTCCCCAGCCCCCAGGATCTCTCTGGCCATTTTGGTGAAGGGTGTGGGACTTCAGGAGGCCAAAAATGCTGTATTCAATGTATAAGACGCACCCAGATTTTCAGCCTCTTTTTAGAGGAAAAAGGTACATCTTATATTCTGAAAAATACGGTATTCCCTTCCCTGGAATATTTTTGTACTTCTCCTTTTAAATATGAAGAACTGGATGTATCAGCCTGGTTTCAAAGAATTCTCTTTTTTAAATAATTCTCTCTATTGCTCCATTGAAAATATTTTGTGCTTGTGTTTGTCTTTCATCATTTTAAATGTTTACCCAATGAATCAGCCTTTTTCAGCCTGGTGCCCCCTTAATTCCATCACACCCAGTCTGAACAACATTGCTACAGGCTGATTTAGGGAAGTGTTGTGTCAGTCACTGTCGTGTTAACTAAAAATAAAGGGACACAAAAATTAGGTGCCAAAGTTACTTTATTGTAGCTCATGGAAATAGGCATTCAAGATGGCATAGGAAAGAGTAGAACATGGCTTCAGAAACACACATACAGATTTTCTTCAGTTTAAATTTACCTAGAGAAATACATGATTTATTGACAAACATATTAGGGAACATTCGTAGAAGGTATGAAAATAGTATTTCTTAAAAACAGTGTTTAGAAAGTATGAAGCAGACGTTCTTGAAGACACATCTCTAAAATAAGTGCTACCATGTTTTCACTTTTCCATGATGGAAAGAAAATTGGGGGGGGGGGGGGGAGAATGGCTTATAATGACAAGAGCAAAATGTAGTCTTGTTTGCAATGGAACCTATGCAACAAAGTAATTCTCTCTAGATTGAAGTTTCGTTTCTTCACTTCTACAGCTGCCAAACATAATGTATATACCAGAACCAGGGCAGATAAATACAAATAGCTGGGAAAACTATCCTAAAAGTATTCCTTATCATAGCTTATTTGTAATTTATATATATATATATATATATATGTTAGGATTTTAAGGGCTGATTAATAAATAAGAGACCAGGATGGATCCATTTCGGGCTTATTAGCCTTCTTCAGCTGGCCATACTCATTCTACTGGGGTTTGAACCGGCACTCTCCAGCATATCAGGCAAGCCTTTCTATGCCTTGAGCTTGAAGGATGACAGTTTGTCTCCTCCCTTAAAAAAGGGAGTTGTAAAACATTGTCTCATATATATATATATGAGAGAATATTTTCACAGCTCCTGTTTTGAGGCCCGTTTAAGGGAGGAGACAAACTGTCATCCTTATTTATTAAATCAGCCCTTAAAAATCTAACACATATCTAAAAAACAGCAGCAATCTTAATAGGTCTCTGTCTGGATGATCTCTGGGTTGAGTCGAAGGGCAGAGAAGGATGACAGTTTGTCTCCTCCCTTAAATGGGCCTCAAAACAGGAGCTGTGAAAATATTCTCTCATCAACAGAGTCCTGTAAAAAGGCTGATGTAATCAGGGAAGCCGGTTAGCTCAAGGCATAGAAAGGCTTGCCTGATATGCTGGAAAGTGCTGGTTCAAAACCCAGTAGAAGAAGTATGGCCAGCTGAAGAAGGCTAAAAAGCCCGAAATAGATCTATCCTGTTCTCTTAATTATTAAATCAGCCCTTAAAAATCTAACATATATATATAGTTAGCTTCTTTAGAAGCGGCTGCTTTTAATACTGAAAAACAATATAGCAATAGCACTTAGACTTATATACTGCAATTGCACTTATACTGCTTTACAGTGCTTTTACAGCCCTCTCTAAGTGGTTTATAGAGTTAGCATATTGCCCCCAACAATCTGGGTCCTCATTTTACCTACCTCGGAAGGATGGAAGGATGAGTCAACCTTGAGCCTGGTGAGATTTGAACTGCGGAGCTGCAGCTAGCACTCAACTGAAGTAGCCTGCAGTACTGCACTCTAACCACTGCGACACCTCGACTCTTATAATATAAAATTATTTTGGAAAAAAAAATGTAACGGTTTCCCTGACGCAACAACGATGAGAGTCAAGGGTTTGTGCAAGTACTCTCAGATATTCTGAAGGGTTTTGTTAAAAGCAGTTCTTGCGTCAAACACATGAAGTTAGAGCAAACGTAAACTTGAGACGCAGACCAAAGCTGTTTTCTCAATATCGGAGAAGAAAAAAAAATGTACTTGAACAATAAACCCATTGGGGAAAATCAAACATTCAGTTAACTTCACCTACAGAATAAATGTTATATAATACCACCGAAGAGCAGCTGGGGGGTGAAAGTTCAGGACCCCAGTTTGCTTATCTATTGAATGATCAAGCACAATTTTTCTCGCATGTGCTAAATCCCCCCATGGAGATCATACCTGCAGGGAAAGATGTGCGAGAATATTTTCAAATGGCTTAACAGGATTCTGGAATGGCTTTCGGTTTCTTTCATTTTAAATAGAAATACAAAATTAATAAAGCAGATGATTGCAGTCCGAAGACATTAACCCTGATAGAAAAAAGTGGTAGAGATTTCCACTAAAGGAAAGCTATGTAAACTAGAAACAAAAAGATCCTTAGGCTATAGCAAAGTGAGGTATTCAGGACATTTATGCATGGTGGAGTTATGTATAGTAGTGGCCAAAATTGTGGAAACCTTTTAGAAAAAATGTACAGTATTTTTGAGGTTTGATGGCTAATAACACCACTTTTTTTTTTGAGCAGTACCATAAAATTACATATCAATGGAAGAACAATTTAATCAAGAATGTAATGCAATAACTTTTATGAAGGATTTGAGAGATAAAGAGCTTTTTTCATGGAATTCTAGATTTTAGGCCAAATTCCCGCAGTCTGTGCCGAACAGTCAACTTCACATTGCATTGTGCCATTTCATCTTGTATGCACTCAGATGATTTTCTTCTGTCACTTAGGCACGGTCTCTTAATTCTTCTATCATCACTTGCTGTTGTGCACGTTTTCCTGCCTTTACCAGTGTGGTTTTGTAGTGACGGACTCCCTATACCTCTTCAAAAACTTAGAAATGCCACCTTTGGTTAAGTTTCCACCAATTTTTCTTCTAATTTCTTTATAACTAGCCTTGTTCACTTAATAATACTATTTTACATCGCTTTCTGGGGGGGGCAGTCAACTTTTTGCACCATTACTTTAATTTTATTACGTTTTACAAGCTCACTAAATGAAAGAACATAAAAAAAGCCCAACGAACTTGATAGCGGATCAGATAACACACTGACAAATATCCTCTTCTCAGCTTCAATACATGCCATCAGTAACTGAATCCTACTGTGATCCGACTGGCTCATTGCCAAAACAAGATGACCCCTGATTGGCTCTCTAAATACTCATCCTCATTGGCTACAATCAGATGAAGGAAAGCTACATGATATCAACCAAAGCAAGTTGTGCTTCCTTTTTCTGGTTATTTGGCTATAACTTTTCATAGAATACAGGTAATGGAACAAACTTTGTTGCATTACATTCTTGATTAATTATCTTTCCATACATCCCTGCGGCCGATTCGCTCCCACAGAGAGGGACTTCTCCGGGTGCCGTCCACTAGGCTGTGCCAGCGGGCGACGCCCAGGGGAAGGGCCTTCTCTGTGGCGGGCCCGACCCTCTGGAACGACCTTCCCCCCGATATTAGAACAACTACGGACCTCCGCTCCTTCCGTCAAAAATTAAAAACACATTTCTTTTGCTTGGCCTGCTTGGGATGACTTAACTGTTTTAGGGGTTTTTAGGGGTTTGTTTTAGCTTTGGGATTTTAGCACAGGGTTTCGTTTAATTCTTTTTAATATTGTATTGTCTGTAATTTTATATGCATTTTTAATTTCCCTGTGCCCCGCCTCGAGTCCCTTCAGGGAGAGATAGCGGGTTATAAATTAAATTCTTTATTTATTATTTTACTGATATATACTTTATGGTATTACTCCCCCCCAAAAGTGATGTTGTTAGCCACCAAACCTCAAAAATACTTTCCCCCAAAGGTTTCCATAATTTTGC
The DNA here is from genome assembly GCA_039707465.1 of Rhabdophis nuchalis. Classification (NCBI taxonomy): domain Eukaryota; kingdom Metazoa; phylum Chordata; class Lepidosauria; order Squamata; family Natricidae; genus Rhabdophis; species Rhabdophis nuchalis. Next base: position 176,227,951 of record CM077646.1, on the reverse strand, counting down.
CCACTGCTGTAGGTCACTTGGTCCATTCATTAGAAACTGTCCTCTAATTTCACAATGATGGCAGCTCAAAATTAAAAAAAAAAAAGGTCACCACTGTGAAATTCAGGTATCTGACCAGAGGTGGTTATCTACATCAAAGTTGACATCAAAAATGTTTCTATACCAATTTAACACAGTCATAATTAACCAACAAACCCTACTTCTATAGCAGCAACTGTGTAAGTCTTAAAAAGAACCACTCCTAAAATAAGCCATTATTAAAGGTTTCTAATGCCTCATGCAGAATAGGGACAATAAGCTATTTATTGTCAAAATATTAGAAGTTCCATCATAGATGGATGGACTTACAGAAGGAAATGAAACTGGAAGGAGCCCCTGGGAGTATGGCTTTATGTTCTCTCTACGTATTTCATTTCCTTGCTTTTATTTCTTCATCAGATTTATATTCCGCGTTTCCCCTGGAATATTCAAAGGAAGATAACTCAGCAAAATATAAGTCAAGCATAGACTAGGAAGGGAAACCTGGATGGCTTTTTAGCTACAGTTCACCACCAGTTGCCACTGAGCTCTGCTGTGTGGGCTGCAAGGCACTGTACTTCAGCCTCTTGTGGGAGACAAGCAGCTTCCCCTCACCTGCCATACAGCTTCGGATGCAGTTCAATAAGGTAAGTCACCCACGGCTGATGAAACTATTCGCTTACTGCGTATGCAATATGGCTATCCTTCCTTTTGCTTCAGCACAATAGCTGAGCGCTCAAGAACATGCGATGCCTCCTTAGAAAATGCCAGGAAATTCCAACGCCCTGCCTTAGATCGCCCCAGCAAAGCAACACAATACTAATGGGCACACAACTGCAACTCTTCAACACAAAGACGGGTAGTGAGAATAGCAGAGACTGCAGATACAATGCTAAGTGTATCTTATCTCCCAGTTAATCCACATAGAAAACAGCGGCTTTGAAGCACACCAGAAACAGTCGTTCTTTACATGCTACAGTCACTTCCATCTATACTTTTTTTGGGGGGGGGGGGGGGGTTTGATTGTCCATATTCCCTATTAGTATTTTTTTTAACAATGCAAACTAAACACGCAGACCAGTCACACACATCTGACTCTAAAGAATGCACCGCAGCTAAATAGATTTGTATTCAACAACATCAGGTTAAAAACCAGAAACTCAAAGCCTCAAGCAAGATTTCCACAACGAAACCCTGAGACAGATGCAGTAATTGCAGAAAAGAAGCATTTCCTGAGGGAAGGAAGGGAGAGGGAAGGAGAGGAGGATGGAAGGGAGAGAAAGAGAAGGAGAGAGGGTAGGAAGGGGAAGGGGAAGAGTAGGAGTAGGGGAGAGCTAAGGGAAGAAGGAAGGGAAAGGAGAGGAGTAAGGGAGAAAGTAGAGAAGGGAGGGAGAAAAGAAAGGGAAAATAAGGTGGGGTTAAAACAGGCAGATGGGATGGTAAATAAAGCAACCCAAATTGCATATTCTAACCCCGTGATGGCGAACCTATGGCAGGGTGCCAGAGGTGGCACATGGAACCATTTCTTAGGGCACGCGAGGCGTTGCCCTGTCAGCTCCAGCATGCATGTGCGCGCTGGTCAGCTGATTTAGGCCTTCTTTTCGCCCTCTGGAGGCTTCAGGGTAGCTCCTGAAGCCTCTGGAGATGGCGGGAAGAGGCTGTTTTCACCCTCCCCAGGCTCCTAGAAAGTCTCTGGAGCCTGGGGAGGGCGAAAAAAGCGTGCCAAAAGCAGGGGATTGCGCACATAGCATTATGGGTGTGGCACACCCACGCACGATCCCCCTGCGCTCCCCCTGCTTTTGGCACGCGAGCCAAAAAAGGTTAGCCATCACTGTTCTAACCTTTTAAATGGAATAAGGAATGTACAAGAATGACAAATGTAAAGAAGAACAACAAATGTATACCTATAATTGTATGTAATAGAATTAAAAAACTTAAAAAAAAAACACTTTCTGATAAGAGCTTCCATTAAAAATAAAAATCACAATGAAATCAAGTTTGACATCCCTGCTGTAGTCGGTAGTTTCCACTGCCGGGGAAACCACAGTAAGCACAAGTTCCACTGACATCCTGTAGAACTCAACGTGAAACAGGTAGCTATCCTGCCATCTAAGTGCCTGCCTTGGTCCCTGGATGATGACGAGGCCCTAGGGCAGTGTTTCTCAACCTTAGCAACTTGAAGATGTCTGGACTTCAACTCCGCGAATGCTGGTTGGGGAATTCTGGGAGTTGAAGTCCGGACATCTTCAACTTGCCAAGGTTGAGAAACACTGCCCTAGGATGCCATGCTGACTGGAAATGCTCAAGAAGGGAGCTTTTTCCTCTACTGGCTCCCTATTTTCCTGGTCACTTGTCAGAGGCCTGAAGGAGCTTTTCCAATTCATCAAATGGGCTCCTCCATCCCGGACCCCTCCATCTTCAGGTTCTCCACCACCACTACCACCACCTTCATCTTCAAGCCATCCACTATCTCCAGCAGCCTCCGTTCCTGATCCTGTCTCTGACCCTAGTTTCATGGAGATCCACCTTATTAGGCTTTCTTGTGCAACATCTTCAAGAATTGAAAATGGAAACTGACCCCTTGATCCTGGATTGCCCAAGACCTTCAGTCTGGCATGCTTATTCTGCATCGATGTTCCAACCTTCTGCAAGAATATGCCCAGCAATGGTTTCCCCATAAATGATACTCCATTTATAGTCCAAGAGCACCACCCAACAGTGGAGCAACAAATCCATACACAGAATGAAGTATGCCGTCATCCAACGACTTATAAGCTCGAGAAAAAATATGTTGCTGCTACCATGCTATCGAGATGCTTGAAGAATGTGTATCACAGCCCCTTTCTATTCCACCAGAGATGAACAACTGCCTGTCGTCAGTCTTTGCGTCTCCCAGGACAATCAACAGTACACAACCTGTGCACCCATTTGCAATTTTTTGGTCCCTTCTGGATCAAAAGTCACTTTGGCTTTGTGGGACATAAGTTCTAGCGCACATTTAAGGATCCAGCAAATGTCGTAAGTACTCAGTGTCTGTTATGTTTCAAACAACAACAAAAAATCTCATTGTTTTTGTATTCAAGAGAGCATCAGTAAACTCTAATCAATTTCTAGATTTTAAAATGCTCACTTCAAAAGACAGATCCTAAATGACACAATGACCAGCCTTTCTCTCTTCTTCACTGAAAAACGTCAGCCAAAGTGGTACAATTTGCTCATACAGAATTCATTTGTATTTGGTCTGTTACTTGATAACTACCTGGAATTGATTATGTCTGCGATGGACACAAGATGCTTCTTACAGTTCTGTAAGAATACTCTAGGTAACAGAAATAGAAATGGAACAAGTCATTCAACAAATCTCTTTCAGAGTTCTGTCAACTTATTTTCAAATCCATATAAACGACCGGACACTCAAGATCAAGTTAATAAATAGATTTACAAAACAATATAACAATTTGTATAAAGAAAAATGCATCTAATGGTTAGATCTGGGTGTCTGGCATCATATTCAAAAGCTGGCTAGATGCTTCAAAGTTTCTTCCTTGGTCTACTGCTGATAAAGTGCATATGCGTATATTTTTTCATATACAGTAGTTATCCTTGACTTACAACTTCTATTGGGCTGGGAATTCTGGCCGTTAAGTCATTGCAGTCATTAGGTGAGATGCCCAGGCTTGCTCAATGGCCACAATCCCAGTTCTCTAAGTGCAGTGGCTAATTGACCCATGGGTTATTAAGTGGGTGGATCAAAACTGTCACCTGTCATTTTGCCTGTCATATTCCAAAGATCGGAGTCTTCATTTCTCTGGGCCACTTCAGACTTCCTCTCCCCTCTGTGTGCGGAAGGAAACCATCCTGCTGGGCTAGAGAAAGGAAGATGGGGTCCCCAAAGATCCGAGCTTTTTTCTTCTCCCCCAGCACGGCTGCTCTCCTCCCCTGTGTGATAGCCTCTCTAACCCCCCCACCCCCCCCAAATACATTGCATTTGTTAGCTTTCTGGATAGAAAGGTACCATGTTTCCCCGAAAATAAAACATTTTCTTTTGACCCCCAGAAATAAGCGCTTGGCCTTGTTTTTGGGGAAGCCTTATTATTTTGGAGGTGCAGGAGGCGGTGAGCATGGTCACCTCGTAGCGTCACTCATGCGCTTGCGACATCCCGTCTAGACTACTGCAATGCTCTCTACATGGGGCTCCCCTTGAGGTGCACCCGAAGACTACAGCTGGTCCAGAATGCGGCCGTGCGGGCAATTTTGGGAGCTCCCAGATACTCCCACGTAACACCGCTCCTGCGCGAGCTGCACTGGCTGCCTGTGGCCTTTCGGGTGCGTTTAAAGGTGTTGGTCACCATCTTTAAAGCGCTCCATGGCACAGGACCTAGTTATTTGCGGGATTGTATCCTGCCCCATACATCCCTTCGGCCGATTCGCTCCCACAGAGAGGGACTTCTCCGAGTGCCGTCCGCTAGGCAATGCCAGCGGGCGACGCCCAGGGGAAGGGCCTTCTCTGTGATGGGCCCGACCCTTTGGAACGACCTTCCCCTTGATATCAGAACTACCACGGACCTCCGCTCCTTCCGCCAAAAAGTAAAGACTTATCTACTCCATCAGGCTGGCTTGGCCTAATTTATGCTCCTCGTCCCAGTCTGTAGCTTAAATTGTTTAATCAGGTTTTAATGGGATATAGTTTTAATGTTTTATAAATTTTAGTACAGGGTAATTATTTAATTTGGTTTTAATTATGTATGTATTGTTATGTTTTTAGATGTTCTTAATTTTCCTGTACACCGCCCCGAGTCCCTTCGGGGAGAGGGGGCGGTTTAGAAATTTAATAAATTATTATTATTATTATTGTTAGCTGCTGCTGTGTTGCAATATTTTCGGGGAGGGCTTATTTGGGGGGGAGGGATTATTTTAGCGTATGAGCTCAAAAGCCCATTTGGGCTTATTATCCAGGGAGGTCTTATTTTCAGGGAAACAGGCAAATGTGATTTTTTTTCCTGAATAATAAAAAGGCTGGAAAAAATAGAGAAACAGAAAGCTAATAACGTGATGTTTCTGAGTGGTGAAAAGAACCTCTGCTAGCCTTTAGAACAATTGTGATGGGGGGGAAAAATCCCATTAGCTCTTGTGATGTTTCTGATGGAAAGAAAGGCTGGAAAGAGCCTTTTTTACTGTTTTATGGAAACATTGTGTTTTCTGTTTATTTCGGGTGGAAAGCTACGAACACAACGTTTCTGAAGTAGGTAGAAAGGTTAGAAAGAGGATTGGATATTCAGAATGCAAGCTTCTTTTCTCCACTCTGATGTTGGCGTTCCCTAATGCACAGGAGGTCAGGGAATCACTGATGCTAGGCTGGAGAAAACCTCGAAGGTCTTTGTTTCTCCAGCGCCATGCAGGAGGTCCTCTCCAGCTCCAGGAGAGGAGGGGGATCCCTTTTGCAGGCGACAGAGACCTGATGGCTTCTTCACTAGCTTTCTGGGGAAACCAGGAAAAGAAGACTGCAAATAACAATAGCAATTGCACTTATACCGCTTTACAGTGCTTTTACAGCCCTCTCTAAGTGGTTTACAGAGTCAGCCTATTTGCCCCCAACAATCTAGGTCCTCATTTTACCCACCTTGGAAAGCTGGGTCAACCTTGAGCCTGGTGAGATTTGACCTGCCAAATTGCAGGCAGCCGGCAGTCAGCAGAAGTAGCCTGCAGTACTGCACTCTAACCACTGCGCCACCCCAGCTGATAATCACGATCTCAGAACACTTAGCAACCTGTCGTAAGTGCAAACGAGTCGCCAACTGCCTGCCCAAAATGCCATCACGGGATTGCAGGGATGGTGCAGCAATCCATCACGGATTGCAGGGACCCAACTTCAAGGATGGGTAGTATGTAATTTTGCTTACTCTCCTCAAGTGATGAGTTGTAACTCGAGGACTTTCGTGTATGTCTTTTCTGATTATTCTGATCAATGGCAAGCATTTTATATCAGCTTCTGATCAAGCATGAGAAGGAAGAAGGGTATTTTTAGTTTCCCCCCAGCGAGGATGTCACAGAGGAAGGAGCCTTCTGAACAACCAGTGCAATAAAAATACAGACTAGCTGATCTGACCAGCAATGCTCTCAAGTACTTGAGGGTATTTCACCTAGTGGCACTGCTTACATAAACTGTTTGTATTTTGCTATTATCTTGTGCTGGAGGTGCATTTTCAAGATGGATTTTTATATATCTGTTCCTGCGCTTTGGGCGAGATGGAGGGGCTATCTAAAGTGAACAAATAAATAAAACTTGTACATACAGAAGATAATCAGGGACACAAATATCCTATGAATAATATACTTATCCATGTAAACTATTAAAGTAACCATAACACTATGATAAATACTATGATAACCATCAAGTAGCAAGACTGAAAAAAAATAAAATTGCAGTAATGAACAAAACCATTCAACACACATATTCTCTTGCTGCCTCTAACAGATGCTTGTCCCTTGCATTCACTCAGCTACAAGTAACCAAGACCCTCATATTCAACATACCAGTTGATGCATTGGTATCCCATAAAAGTATTTAAACGTGCCTGATTTATCAAAACATTTAAATACTTCCCTACCATCAAATAAGTGAATCAATTTTAATTTAAGCTATATAATAGTTTCAAAACATGGACTTGTACTACTCAAATGGCTTGCAAGCTTTAAAACAGTTCTTTCAAGAGACAGAAACACACACAAAATTTCCTAAAAGGACAAGAAAACCAGTGTTTGGATCAATGGCACAATTTACTGTCTTTATCAACAGAAATTTAGCCCTGAACAGGTGTTATTTTAGTAAGATCTAGGCATGGAGAATGCCTGATAGATTGCGCCTACAGTAAAGCAATAGCAGCTGTGTACATTTATTTAAGCATGCTCACCTTAAATCTATTTAGATCCAGTGTTCCTTTGAGCAAGTACATTCCACTAACAGATTCTTCTAACTCCCCCACTCCTGTTAAGCCCTTGAAAAGCACCTCCAGAATGTGCCCCCCCCCCACCCCGAATAATGCGGTTACTATACTGGAGGATTGAGGGGGAAATTAATAAAAACGTTCCCCCTATTCTCATTCAAATATCCAGACTGTCAAAAAGCTGGCATTTTTTGAGGTTATCGGGAGCTGCCAAGTTTCCCCCTCCCCCACAGTGGAAAGTGCCAAAATATTAAAAACACAGTAATACAAATAGCTGGAATACCACAAAAATCACTTATTCTCATACATCTGAAAGTTCTAAAAGAACAATGCTGAAATCTCAGCGCATCTTTGTTCTTATCTAAATTCCTGTAAGATCCTGCAAGGTGTTTGCTACTGTGTTTCCCCGAAAATAAGACAGGGTCTTATCTTCTTTTGAACCCCCCCCCCTTAAAATAAGGAAGTTTTTAGCGAAAAATCTTCTGATAAACTGCCACCCCATCGCTCCACAGACTGTACCATTGATTTCCTCCCTGGAGTACAACTACCTAAACCACACATTTACTCCATGACACCAGGAGAAATGGTGGAATTGCGCAAGTTTATTGACAAAAACTTAGCAAGAGGGTTTATTGAACCTGCTAGACCTCGGGTGGCGGCCCCTGTTATGTTCCGTGAGAAGAAAGACGGCCAACTCCGCCTAGTGGTAGACTACAGGAACTTAAACACGATTTGCGCTGAAAATGTCTACCCCCTCCCCCTCATGAAGGATATGCTGGCCAATCTGGCGAGAGGAATTTTTTTTACAAAACTAGATCTCAGAGAAGCTTATTATAGGATTAGAATTAAAGAAGGTTATTTTGGCGGAGGTCTTATTATTATTGAGATGCAGGAGGCGGCGAGCGTGGTCACCTCATGGCTGCTGCTGTGTTGCAATATTTTGGGGGGAGGGTTTATTTTTGGGGGAAACTTTATTTTAGCACATGCGCTCAAAAGCCCGATTGGGTTTATTATCCAGGGAGGTTTTATTTTTGGGGAAACAGGGTAACTTCCTTACATTTTACATTCTAGTAGCAGCCTGCATTTCCTATCAAATGAATCTAAAAGTAATCTCCAAAGTTGTAACAGGTAACCGAGGAGTCCTAATCAGAACTGCCATTTCTGTAAATAAACCAGTGTAACGGACATTAGAAACAAAGCACATCATAAAAAAAAAAAAAACCTAAAATAATTAATATTCCAAATAACAAACATTTTCCTACGAGAACTCCAAATACGTTACCAATATTGACTGGATAGGCAGCATACACATCTAGCCCTCGCTCTATTCAGGATTGCAAAAAAAGGTAAGAATATCAACCGGCGTGGACTGCAGCACGTTGGCCACCAATAATACTACTTATTCAACAACACTGAACTCGAAACTGACTGTGAACCTAAAGCAGACATAGGAGCGCTCTGCAACCTTATGAAGATTTTTTTCCCCCTCATACAACTTTTCCCCATTTTTCACCCTTCCATTTTCAAAAAGAGAGCAAAAAAAAATAATGATCCTGGCACCTTCCCATGGTAGGGTCTGGAAGCAAAAATGGAATGCATTACCAAAAGAGGCGAAGAAGGGAGAGAAAAGGAACAGCTGACTCCATAGAATATTCCTGATCAGGCAGTGCTCTGTCTGCACGAGGATGGTATTTGAACACCCCCCCCCCCCCCCAAATGGCTTTGTGCAGTTAGTGGAAGAACTGCCTTCAAGCCTCAAATTACAAACCTGGTAACGATTACTATTACGCAGGAGTATACACACTTTTTCAGGGTCTACTAAAAAGAGTAATCAGTAAACGGTTACCACCAAAGGTTCCTCCACCCTGCTATGTTTTTCTTCTTGATGCTATATATAAGCAGGAATGCTGAACTTGGCTCAGATTTTGGGATACACCTCAAAAGTCTAGCTTTTTTTAATTATTCCTGCGCCATTCATAAAAGCAGAGATGGTACAGTTTCTGTGAGAGCCACAATCGTAGTGCAAGGGTGTTTTTTTTTCCAGCAAAAGCCAAGCTGAACTACCATTACTAGTTAGCAGGCCAAACCTGGATCAAGACCTATGTGTCTTCATCAGTTTGATCTTTTGTCGGCTCCTGTTCAGACACACTGGACACGTCGTCGTCTGTCTGTTCACCTGAGTGATAGAGCATCAGTGCGTGGGTCTTGTGAGTAATAGTGATGGCGCAAGGGCCTTGTGCCCAAGGTTCCCCATCCACCTGCATTGGCATCTTTGAGTTCTTCAAGATCAACTGAAATGGAAAAACAAAAGAGAAGTTAAGTAACGGTAGAGGACTGTGGAATCTGACAACTAAGTCAGTCCAGGGTACTGTTTTCACACAGAATGCTAATCACAATAGCCCTTAAGATTTATATGTCCATGGAAGATCAAGTGACGGCCGTAGCCAGGAGGGCGTTTTACCAGGTTCGCCTGGTCCGCCAGTTGCGTCCCCTATTGGACCGGGATGCCCTTTGCACAGTCACTCATGCTCTCGTGACATCCCGACTGGACTACTGCAATGCTCTCTACATGGGGCTCCCCTTGAGGTGCACCCAAAGACTTCAGCTTGTCCAGAATGCAGCCGCGCGGGCAGTTATGGGAACCTCTAGGTTCTCCCATGTAACACCGCTCCTGCGCAAGCTGCATTGGCTGCCTGTCGTCTTTCGGGTGCGCTTCAAGGTGTTGGTTATCATCTTCAAAGCGCTCCATAGCACGGGACCTAGCTATCTGCGGGATCGCATCCTGCCCCATACATCCCTGCGGCCGATTCGCTCCCACAGAGAGGGGCTTCTCCGGGTGCCGTCCACTAGGTTATGCCAGTGGGCGACGCCCAGGGGAAGGGCGTTCTCTGTGGCGGGCCCGACCCTCTGGAACGACCTTCCCCCCGAAATTAGAACAACCACGGACCTCCGCTCCTTCCGTCAAAAATTAAAAACATACTTCTTCTGCTTGGCCGGCCTAGGGTAATTAAACTGTTTTTAAGGGTTTTTAGGCCTTAGTTAGTTTTTATACGGGATTTTAGCGCAGGGTGAGTTTAATTCGTTTTAACTTGTATTTTGTATTCTATTTGTGGTTTTTATTAGTATTTTAATTCCCTGTGCCGCGTCTCGAGTCCCTTCGGGGAGAGAGAGCGGGTTATAAATTAAAAATTATTATTATTATTATTTACTGCTTCATGGTGCTTTACAGCCCACTCTAAGCGGTTTAAGAATCAGCGTATTGCCTCCAAAAATCTGGGTTCTCATTTTATCGACCTTGGAAGGATGGAGTCAACCTTGAGCCGGTGTGATTTGAACTGCTGAACTGCTGGCTATCGGCAGTCAGCAGTCAGCCTACAATATGCATTCTAACCACTGCGCCACCTGAACTCTATGCTAAATATATTTAGTATGCACTAAACATTGTAATTAATTCTCCCCTATTAATACTCCCCTATCCAAACTAATAGGAGCATGAACAAATCCCTTTCCCATGGTCTCTTCAGGTTTGCATCTGTTTTGTAATTTATTATTAGAATTTTATGCCTTTATTACTTTTTAAGTAACTTAAGGCAGTGAACAGATTTAATACTCCTTCCTTCCTTCTCCTATTTTTCCCACAACAGCCCAGTGTGGTGAGGGAGGGAGAGCGGGGGGGGGGGGGGGGAGGGTGGACTGGCCCCAAGTCACTTTCCTTTGTAACCAACAAAGAGGAAGGCAGCAAGGTGGCAGGAGAGGCTTTCCCAAAGCAAAAATCTAGTCTGCAGATTGCTTCCTCTTTGGCATGAAAATGAAAGCTAGAAAACTCCAGAGAGCTTATTGAAAAAATTGGAACAATCACTAAACTCTTCTGGAGAGAGAAATAACTAGGAGATTTTGAAGAGGATAGAGTTGAATGAGACATGCCCTGAACAAGAAACAAGAGAAACAACAGACAATCATTTATTTTAGAAAATGCCTTGGAAAGCATCAGCATTCAAGTGACATTTTTATCTTGAGTATACAATTATCTCTCCGTGTGAAGTAAATATTGCTGGACTGCTGGAGAAAGTGGACTTTCTTGTGTACCAACAGAAGAATGTACACTGTTAAGAGAAGACAGTGGGTATATCCTTCTTTCTGGACTAGTTTGGCAAGTTTTGAGTGACACGCCAAATGAATGGAGAGGGCGTGGAGAGGGCGCGCATTTTTGGGTGTCCTCCTGGACTCCCGGCTGTCTATGGAGGACCATGTGGCAGCCGTGGCCAGGGGGGCGTTTCATCAGGTACGCCTGATGCGCCAATTGCGCCCCTTACTGGACCGGGCTGCCCTTCGCACAGTCACTCAAGCTCTCGTGACATCCCGACTCGACTACTATAATGCTCTCTACATGGGGCTTCCCTTGAGGTGCACTCGAAAGCTACAGTTAGTCCAGAATGCAGCCGCGCGGGTGATTACGGGAGCCTCTAGATGCTCCCATATAACACCGATCCTGCGCGAGCTGCACTGGCTTCCTGTGGCCTTTCGGGTGCGCTTCAAGGTTCTGACGACCATCTTTAAAGCGCTCCATGGCTCGGGGCCTAGTTATATGCGAGACCGCCTCCTGCCCCATACATCCCTTCGGCCGATCCGCTCCCACAGAGAGGGCCTTCTCAGGGTGCCGTCGGCCGGGCAATGCCGTCTGGCGACACCCAGGGGAAGAGCCTTCTCTGTGGCGGGCCCTGCCCTTTGGAACGACCTACCCCCTGAATTGCGTACCATCTCCGCCTCTTCCGCCAGTGTCTAAAGACACATCTTTTTCAGCAAGCCGGCCTAGCCTAACCTCCCGTTGGGACTATTTTATTTTTTTGTATTGAAAAAGTTTTATTGGTTTTACATTTTTCTATAGGGTAGGGTAAGGGATACAAAGAAATTTTGAGAGCATTCACATCAGAGTCGTCGGCCCTTCCGAGACCTCAAAATACACAATAAAAAGATAACCAAAAAAAAAAACATTTTTCATAACACTACAAGGTAAAAGCAAGTACATATACCTAAATTCTCAATTCCATGCTGTCAGACATTTACAAAAAATCCAGATACAGATATTATGCAAAATTGTTCAGAAAAATCAAGGCAAAGTTATTTTTTCGATCTAAGTCTCTTGGCTATTGTATCTTCTTTTTCTCCTCCCTGGCCCCGAGCGGGCGGGGCCGTGGCCCCCTCCGTCCCCCCCGGATCTTCCCCCAGGGCAGAGGAATGTTTTTTAAGAAAGGCTTCCGCCTCAGCAACTGTTTTAATCCTCACTCTTCCTCCTTCCCAGAACACCAGCATCCCTTCGGGTGTCACCCACTTGAACCAAATCCCATGATCAAACAATGTTTTAGACAAGAAGGAAAATTTCCTCCTTGCTTCTCGAATTTTTCTAGGAATCTGCTTCAAGATAGTGACCGTTTTTGGTTGGTAAATTAAAGGGTTCTCTCTCTGCGCCCTCAGGATTTCCTCTCTGGTTGACCTTCTAACAAATTTCACATGTATCTCTCTAGGCACTTCATTTATCCTGGCATATGCTGAGTTAATTCTATAGGCTAGGTCAATGTCCCCCCTGATCTCATCTTTAGGTTTTTGTAAATAGTCTGCTAAAATTGTACTCATGAGATCAGGAAGGCATTCACCAGATTCCTCAAGAACGTTCTGAAATCTCAAAAAATATGTCATTCTTTCCATATCAATCCTAGACACATGCCCATCTATTTCCCCAACCTCTTTAGCAACATTTTTAATCTCTCCCTTAACCCCCACCAACCCCCCTTCCAATTCTTCAGTCTTCTGTGTGTTTTCCAGCACCTGCTTCCTTGTGTCCAATAGCTCCTTCTTGAAATTGATGTTTTCAGCCCTCTGGGCCTGAATTTCGTTTACCAAAGTTTGTAGAACAGTTTCAAGAGAAGCCATCCGTTGTTCTAAGCTTGCCAGTGCTGTTTCTTGAGCCATGATTAACTGTTAAAGTCAATGCCAGCAAAATGGTGTTTTCAGGGTGGGGTTGGTGAGACTAACCGGGAGCCAAAAGTTCAGATCAAGGTTGAAACGTTGTAAAATTCAGGAACCAAGAGAGAGACAATTTTCCAGCTCAATAGTTATAATAACGAAGGTAATCCAGAAAGGAATCACAAATCCAACAAGAAAAAAATTCTTCATTAATATCCAGAGAGAGTCCCACTTGTAAAGAGACGCTGGGAATTTTCCATAGTTAAAATAGTCAGGCAGGGACAAAGAAAAGCCACTTCCACCGCCCATCTCAGAGCCCAGAGGAGAGAGTAGAAAAATAAATTTTTTTAACCAGCCAGACCTAGACACAATGTTGCAAGTAGCCGCATACCACTTTCCCTTGTTAGAGACAGTCCGGATTTAAGATTTCCGCTTTCTCTTCCAGAGAAGCCATTTTCAAGTGCCGCTTAAGTCCGAGGGGTTTTTTTTTGGAAACAAACACCCCCCTCCCAGTCCATTCAGCCCGGCTGGCAGCAAGGAAAAAAAAAGTCTTTTTAAAACTCACTCTCCCTCGCAGCTGAAGCCTCGGCAAGCCTTCCGATCTCTTCCGTTCAGCCCTCTACATTGATGTGAATGGCGCCGACAGCCGTTGGCGAAGGGAAAACCCCCCGCAGCATGTTCCTCCTCACCTAGGTCGCGGAGGGGATCGCTCTCCCCACCGCCGTGAGGAGAAACGTCTCCTCCGAGCCGACCCTACGGGAGACCTCCGGTAACCGGATGTCTCGCCCCCGTGGGGGGGGCAGAAAAGGCAACAAAGCGGCGAGCGAGCTCTAGGCTCGCCCGTCGCCGCTGGAGCCGGAACCGGAAGCCACCGTTGGGACTATTTTAGATAGTTTTAATTTGGGGATTTTAATTTGGATTTTAGCATAGGATTATAATTTAATATGTTTTTAAATTCTGTATTTATTGTTTTGTATGTTTTTAAATTCCTGTGCGCCGCCCTGGGTCCTTTGTGGAGAAGGGCGGGATATAAATGTGATTAAAATAAAAAAAAAAGAATTGGCGTTAAGATCCTCTGCTGAATATAAGCAGATCATCTGCACCAGAAAGTCAATCAAGGCACCAAAGGGCGTTATCCCCATTTGCCTCCATAACCACCAAAAATGAATAAAAATATGTAAGTCCAAACTCCAAAGTGTTTTGTCATGCTCCTGCCCCAGAGCTACAGTCTCTTCATGCAATACAGAGGTTTCCTGGTTTGGTCTGTCTATTTCCAAGAGCAAGGAAACAAATGGGTGCGGAAGTCAGTCTCCATGCCCTGCTTTTTCCCCAACACATTTTCTGTTTCATTCTTGGGCTGCAAATAAAAGGTTCAATCCAGAGTATGGAAAACAGCCACAGAGATATGCAACATACCCTTACTGTATGGGCCTGTCCCAGCCGGATAGGATTTGCAAGCTTCACTTGAATTTGTGCACAGTGAAATGAGCCATTGACTCCAACGACTTCCAGCAGTCCATCGTCATGCCTGGAGGAGGACAAGGAAAGTTTAGGATCAGTAAAGACATCCTGGACCCAACTGTCAAAAAGGTTGCCTGATTATGTGTATCACAGCCCTGCCAAAAGTAAATAGCAACTCCCAACCCTCCCCAGACTGAGAAGGTATGCTGAGAAACCCACATGGGTAGGTATGGCCCAGTGGTGGGTTCTGGATCCCGTTCCAACTGGTACGATTGGAACGGGCCTGGCGTCTTCCACATGGACGTGTGCAGCACGTGCGCAAATGTGCACGGGGCATGCATGCGTTGTAGCTGCCAGCGACGCTTCCACAAGCCTCCGTGACACTCCAGCTGCTCAGCGGAGCGTTGTACAGGTGCTGTATGCACCATGCGCATAAGCCTTTTATTTATTATTATTCGATTTGTTAACCGCACCAATTTCCGTCGAGATGGACTCTGGGCGGTGCACAGGACATTAAAATTTACAATAAATAACAATATACAAGAATTAAAAAGAAATTAAATAGAAAACCTGTGCTAAAATTCCCATTAAAAAACCTATCTAACTTGGCTGAAGCTCTATTGTTCTAAAATTCAAGTTCTACGCCAGTCCAGCTTGCTGAAAAAGAAGTGTCTTAAGTGAGCGGCGGAAGAGGGGAAGGTCCGTGATGGTGCAAAGTTCGGGGGGGAGGTCGTTCCAGAGGGCGGGCCCTGCCACAGAGAAGGCCCTGTTCCTGGGCGTCGCCAGCCGGCATTGACCGGCAGTCGGCACCCTGAGAAGGCCCTCTTTGTGGGAACGAATCAGTCGGTGGGAGGTATGTGGCAGGAGGCGGTCCAGCAAGTAACTAGGCCCCGAGCCATGGAGCGATTTAAAGATGGTAACAAGCACCTTGAAGCGCACCCGGAAGGCCACCGGTAGCCAGTGCAGCTCGCGCAGGAGAGGTGTTACATGGGAACTTCAAGATCTTCCCGAAATCCCCCGCGCGGCCACGTTCTGGACTAACTGGAGCCTCCGGATGCACCTCAAGGGGAGCCCCATGTTGAGAGGGTTGCAATAGTCAAGGCGAGATGTCACGAGTGCTTGAGTGACTGTGCGGAGGGCGTCCTGGTCCAGAAAGGGACGCAACTGGCGTACCAGGCGAACCTGGTAAAAGGCCCCCCTGGTCACGGCCGCCACATGGTCATCCAGGGACAGCCGTAAATCCAGGAGGACGCCTAAGTTGCGAGCCCTTTCCACGGGGGCCATTGACTCGCCCCCGATAACCAGCGATGGAATTAGCTGGCTATGCCGGGGCGCCGGAAACCACAGCCACTCGGTCTTGGACGGGTTGAGCCGGAGTTTGTTACTTCCCATCCAGAGCCGTACGGCCTCCACACACCGGGACATCACTTCGACAGCATCGTTGGGGTGGTTGGGGGTAGATATGTACAGCTGAGTATCGTCAGCGTACAGGTGGTACTCTACCCCGCAACCATGGATGATCTCACCCTTAAAAGACAGGTAGGGCGCTTGGGCGGGCCATCCGAAGCACCGTACCGGAACGATATCCGGTGCTCTAAGCAGGCTCCAGTACGCTCGTACTGGGGCATACCGCCTGCAACCCACCACTGGTATGGCCTAAATTTTGCTTCCCAATCCAACTTCTCAAGCTTCTACTTGCAGAAAAGTGTTTAAATGTCATAAAGGAAAGGAGGTAGAAAATTGACGTGATGATCTAGATCAGGGCTGTCAAACCTGCGGGCTGGATGTGTCGTGCATTGGCCACTACAAGCCTGGTTTAGCGCAGGGGGGGGAGTCACAATACGTCACGTGAGGCCATCGTGATGATGTGAGTTTGACACCCCTGATTTAGATGTTGTTACCTGGCAAGAATGAGGAAGTGCGAACACCAAGCCAAGAATTGGGGATGGAACAAATTATCCTGTGGGATCCTTGGGACCCTCGGGGCTTGGCTGTTTCGTTTTTTGTAGATTTTTCATTACCAAATTAGGTAACTTCATCAGTGCTATCTCTTCTATTGGAACAAATTATTCCATTTTGTTGTTAGTTGCGAAGTCGTGTCTGACCCAGTGCGACCCCCATGGACGATGTTCCTCCAGGCCTTCCTGTCCTCTACCATCCTCTTTAAGCTCACGCCGACTGCTTCAGTGACTCCATCCAGCCACTTCATTCTCTGTCGTCCCCTTCTTCTTTTGCCCTCCATTGTTCCCAACATTAGGCTCTTCTCTAGTGGGTCTTTTTAAGTGATTCTTTTTTATGATGGCCAACTACCGTATTTTTCAGAGTGTAAGACACACCTTTCCCCCTCCAAAAAGAGGACGAAAATTTGGGTCTTATACACTGAATAAAGCACTTTTTGCTCCCCCCCCCCCCCCCGTTCACAAAAATGGATGTGCAGAGGGTTTGGGAGGCCTAAAAAGTGCTCCTGGGGGCTGGGGAGGGCAAAAACAAGCAGAAAATTGATGTTATTTGCTTGTTTTTGCCCCCCCCCTCCGGAACAGGCCTCTCAAACTCTCTGCATGCCTCATTTTTCACACAAAAAATGAGGCGTGTAGAGGGTTTGAGAGGTCTGCAGAGTGCAAAACCTTTTTCTAAAAAATCACCTCTTCATAATCTCGGTGCGTCTTATATACTTCAATGTGTCTTATACTCCGAACAATACGGTAAATGACATGCCCAACTTATCAATAGAAGGAACCACATTCCTTTAGTTTATATGACTGTCCTGGGTTAGGAAAGTCCTAGAATCATCCCACATGACCCTCCATATAGCAAGTAACTTCAGGAGCTGTGCTTTGCAGCTGCCCATGGGCCGAGAGCTGGGGGTGGGGGCAGGGCTGCAATCAATTAGTTGTTGAAGAAGCAGCCATTTTGGAATTTATTTTTCAAATGGACAATAAGTTCTGCCTTTTGTTTCTTAAACATTTGCTAAGGACTAATATCTTTATTAAACCAAGAGAGGCTCTCTTTAGCCACAGCCGGTTATTCCTTTTTGAAGATCTGTGCCATTTTTGGGACAGCAAGGAAAAACCCTGCTAAGGCAAGCTAAAATAAGGAAGTATGAACTATCTTTTTAAAAAATACCGAGCTATACAACTATCAGATGATCCTTCTTGGATAAATCAGCCCTGGATGGAAGAGTTTCTGAACTTTCCCAACTGTATATACTTTATATGCAACTTATTACTAACCCACCTTGCTAGAGGATAAAGTTCATCCCCCATTCCTTCCCATAGTCGACAGCCGCCTCCCCAGTAGGCAATATTTAGCACTATGATCCCCTCCAAACTGGGCAAGTCGATCTTCTCTCCATCCAACTCTAGCTTTAAAGATATACAACAGGGTGTTAGTAAGTTACACCTGCGAGAATGAATTCAAAAGGTTAGCAGTCTGGGGGCAAATCAGAAGGGAACATAAAGGAAGACAAGCAATCAGTTTGCATGGCCTCTGGGCTCACCCATGATGTTAAGCCAGAGATAAACATGTTTTGGGAAACGTGTTCCAATCAAACCACTACCAATTTTGCAAACAAGCAAAATAATCCTAGCTTATTTGGCCAGTTGTTATTTTGGTTTCTTTTGTTTTTGTTTTTAAAACACTGCTCTTGCATTGTAAAGTCTATGAATTGGTCAGGGGCTTGACTGGAGCACAAAACACATCAGGAAACTCCATGTGGCCTAGTCTGCTATGGAAGATCAATTTTTTTATTGGCTCCATTCATACCTCATGCTAAGCCAGAAACAAACCAATCACATTCTGATTTCATATAAAGAGTGACTCTCCCATGTGATTTAAAATGAATTGATCCGGGGAAGTTTCATGTATATGGTTACAAAAGCAAAAATAAGCACAAGCGAGCATCCAATGATTGCTTGTGCAAAAAAGAATCATTATTTAAAAAGCTGCTAAACTTATTTATTGATGCCCATCTGCTCAGAATGCCACTAAAGCCCTTCCATGTACTGTACACTCTTGATTTAATGTATGCCATTTCTGATTCCACCTCTTTACAAATGACAAGCTATTTCTCATGTAAATTAAATTTCTAGGGAAGAGAAGAAACACGATTATCTTACCTCAATCTTTTTGTTTAGATCCTTACATTCCTGAACTAAGCAATCTTTGGTTCCATAAAAAAAATACACAGCCTACAAGACAAACAGAGGTGGGATTTCAAAGAAGGAGAAGACTGGACAGATGGCTTATCCCCTCCACCCAATTACACACCTAGTTTCCAAATGCTTTTGAAGTACACAGAATTATTGCATAGGAATATTTTGAAGGAGCTAACTACCATGAACAGATTTTTAAAATTCGAATGCAAAGGGACAGAAAGAGCTTCTTTCTTTCTACAAGCTACTCGGTTATATTTTTCACTCCATCCCCACCCAACTCCCTGGCCACCTGAAACAATGCATAGCACCACTAGTGATTCTGGAGAAAAAAACAAAACATTTTCTGCAATTTCCTAATTTAGGAGCATCCACATTCCAGTTATCGTATATAAGCGTTATACTTTATACTACACCTTGAAGATTTCCTTCATGGTAGAACTTGTGAACTCTTATCTTCTTATGAGTCAAATTACATTGATAACAACATGCCGATAGTCCTCACTTAATGTTCATCGTCCCTTGCAACCATAATGTGCAAGGAATGCCTGTGTTATGCTCCTGTCAGACTGAGATAAACTAAGAATGTCCTGAATTAGACAGTCATGAAAACCACAGAATCCCATCAGAGAAAATAAAGTATGCTTATGCGGATCTATAAGAAGATTGGATAAGATATATTCTCCAGAAAGTAGAGTATTTTAGTGTAACAATCAAGAATACTGAACTGGTAACTTTCAGCTACTGTATTTTTCGGAGTATAAGACATACCTTTTTACCCTCAAAAAAGAGGGTGAATATCTGCGTCTTAAACACTGAATACAGCATTTTCGGCCTCCTGAAACCCTGCCCCCTTTGCAAAAATAGCTGGGCATAGCCTTTAGAAGACTTCCAGAGTGCTCCTGGGTATTGGAGGGGGAGAAAATGAGTGAAAACCGATCCATTTCTTGCTCGCTTTTGCCCCCCTCAGCCCCCAAAAGCACTCCCTAAGCCTCCTAAAGGCTATGCATGCCCCTTTTTTGACCAAAAAACAGGTTCGTTTTCGCGAAAAATGAGCCGTTTTGGGGAGGTCTGCAGAGTGCAAAAACTTTTTTTTAAAATTTGCTTCTTCAAAATCTTGGTGCATCTTATACTCGAAAAATACGGTAGTTACTTCCTCTAAACACTGTAGGGAGAAAATGGGTACAGTTTTACTATGTGTATTTAGCTGATTTATTTGGACAAAGGAGAGGTCCAAATAAACTCAGGTAATCCTTGAATTACAAGGATTCATTCAGTGACCATTCAATATTACAATGGCACTGAAAAGTGAGGTATGACTTTTCCAGAGTTATGACAGTTGCAGCATCCCCGCAATCACGTGGACACTTGGCTCATATTTATGATGGTTGCAGTGTCCCGGGATCATGTGATTTACCTTTTGCAATCTTCTGACATGCAAAGTTCATGGAGAAGCCAGATTCACTTAACAACCGTGTTAAGTAGCTTAACAACTGCAGTGATTCCCATAACAGCTGTGGCAAGAAAGGGCATAACCATGAAATCACTGCCTCGCTTAGCAACAGACATCTTGAGCTCAATTGCGGTTGTAAAAGCTGTAGACTACCTATATTGGAATTTGGAGCTCACTGAACTTACCTTGTTAATAATCCTGCTAGTAAAAAGAGATGGAGCCTTCTCGCGGTGCTCATGAAAGTTTAAAGCCATGAGGGCATCTGGTCCTACCGAAAAATAGTTATTCATTGTGAATACCTGCAAAGAGGAGGGGGAGGAGAGAGAGGGGGGGAGGGAGGGAGGGAGAGAGAGAGAGAGAACACCAACCATCAATAATCAATGCAAAACTGGAAAAGAATAAATCTATATAAATAAAAATGTAACAAGAGTTTGTTCAAAACCGCTAATCTCCGAAAGTACTGATCGCTTCCAAATTTTCACACAACGTTCCTTTCAAATACGGCACCAATGATATATATATAGATTGTGTAGATGTCACACCTGTGTCAGGTACACGCAACGGAAATGTAAAAAATTGTTTAAAAGGTAGGTAGATGGATACAGAGAGAGCAGTGGGCCACAGGTATTATGTCATCCTTTATGACATAAAATACTCTATCCATAAGATTCAAGGAGAAACACAGTAGGTAGGTAGGTAGGTAGAGGAAGAGAAGGAGAAATACAGTAGGTAGGTAGGTTGGGGGTTATACGGTGGTTATGTGTAGATCTACACACAAATTGGTTGCCCATTTAACCAGACTGGGCCACAGCAACGTGTGGCCGGGAATGGCTAGTTTTCAATAAAACTGTAAAAGTCGGATTTTGCCAAACACACACACGTCAAAGAACACTATTTTTTTTTTTAAGACCTGGGGTTTAAGTAATGCTTTGAGGCTGAAGAAGGAAGTCCAGTCGGGTCATGCAATGTTGTTTTTGAACAACGTGTGTGGATCTGAACATTCTGTTCTGCCTCCTGCTCAGCACTGCTGCGCCTTACCAACATTAAAGGGGGAAAAAACCTTATGTCTCTTTGCAGCTAAGGAACAGCAGGAAGACTAGACCAAATTTTAGAACTATTCTCTGGCAGAGAGTAGGATGGTTGAGAATTACATCCCCTCTGAAAAACTGGGGGCGAGCGGGGGGGTATCTCTGAACTAGCAACATTCTTCTCTTCTCCTGAAATGTCACAAGTTCAGACTAATATTTCTCATTCCCAAACTGCCAATTACAAGCCTTCAGGGGGAAAAAGGTTAATGTAGGTTTTTTTCCCCCTATGAGCTGACAGAATCTTACAAGTAGTAGATAATCCACCTCTTTTGTACCTCACTCTAGGATTGCTCTAAATTCTACCCAGTTCTCCTGAACAAGCATGCTTGCTTAAGAATCTTTCTGGATCCAAGGATCCCAGAATCTAACATGTTCAGGCCGATCACTAGAAGTTACCCATCTACCCAGAGAGGATCGGATTCTTCTGCTATAGCATTTTTATCACTATAGAAAAACACTTCCAAGGCTTACCTTCAATTTTCTTAAGTTGTAGTATCCTTTGTTTATTACCTGAACCTTCCACCTAAGAAAGAACGCACAGGTTGGCAATGTATATGGCAAAACAAGCAGAAAATGAAGCGCTAAGAATGGCACCCTGAATAAGTCACAATATTTTTAGGGGCAATGAAAAATTGCTGAACATTTTTTTCAATACATTTTTAGGACTTCCTGGGTTCATTTCATGACTACCTGGGAGTGGCAGGCCTTTAGAGTTGCCACTTGAATGGGCTGATCCATTCAAAAAATGTTTATCTTGGTGGGCACACCTTGCCATATAACCCCTTTCACCGGAAGGCAAAACTGCAAAGATTGTTCCTTTGCTGCTTTTCTAGCTTCTCAAGATGTTTGCACTAATTCTTAGAATAACATTGTCTTTTTATGGAGATGTGGGTGCTTTTTTATATTTTTATTTTTTAATACCTATCTGAAGCCCAGAGGAATTCTTGTAAGCAAAGATGGTACTGAAGATTGTCGTGTGGTTTTACAGGATGTTGTCTTTCAATGTATTTAAATGTAGAACCTAAAATATTAATTGAAGTCAAGTGGGGCAGGAAGACCAACAGCTGTGAATGGAGATGACCCTGGGCATCTTAGTAATCTAGGTGCCACACACCACCTACCTATGTACAAGACTATCCCTTAATTTTTGTTCACATTAAGAATGGATTAGCTAGCATAATGTTGCTTTTTGTCTCAGAGATCCCTGAAAATAATTCCACCTTGACTGTCAGGGGTTATAGACACAGATTTGGAAGAAACATGATGCAGGAAATGGAAAGCTTTGATAGGTCACAAACCAAGCTCCCTTATCCTCAATTGGCAGAATCCAAAAATGTCCTGCATGATAAAAAACAAAATCCACCAAGGGGATTTTTAACATGTATTTTATGCTTATATATATAACAAGGTATTATATATGGCTTAAAACAATATTTGAAATTGAATGATCAATACAAGAAATGTTCTAAAGCCAGAGCAACCATAATGTAAATGTATTTAATGAGAAAGAAAGTTCTTCCAGCTTCCTAAAGAACCACGTGAAAGCCCACTGTAAACTTCAAGAGATTGGATTCCCCATCCAATTCAAGGGGGATTTTTATTTTGGAAGGCAGGAGCTGGAATTTGAGAGGTTTTGCTTTGAAGCACTCACCTGTCCAGCCGGATTTCATCTGCATCCATGATGTTGTGTAGAATCTGCTCCACTGGAACTTCCCCGGCATAGCCAGCGCCCCAGCCAAGGGTATTTGATAGGTCATTACCTGTGCCCAGGGGTAAAATCGCAACCCGAGGGACATACCTTTCTTGTCCCTGTGGTATAGAAGCATTAATTTGGGGTTCAGAGCTGAGATTTTATATGCCTGGCTGCCTAACATCCTTAAGAAGGAACTGAAATATATACATACATACATTTTACTCTTATCCCACTTTTATACTTTGTAAGTAACTCAAGGTGGCAAACATACCTGATACTACTTTCTCCTCCTATGTTTCCCACAACAGCCTCAGGCTGGGCTGAAAAAGAGTGACAGGCCCCAAAGTCACCCAGCTAGCTTTTGGGCCTAAGGCAGGGCTAGAATTCACCATTTCCTGATGTTTAGGCCAGCATCTTAAGCATTAGAACAAACTGGCTCTTAGAAGCAGCCTTTTTGCATGAATATTTGGTTTAGGGACAAGGATTTTCATGGCTGAACTTATCACTTGGGTGGGGGGATCCATGTTGTAGTCTCCATTCTGAGGGCGTGATGAGTCAGCAGTTAAAGACACTGAGCTTGTCAGCTGGAAAGCCTAGATTCAAGACCTGAGCGCCACACAATAGAGGGAGCTCCTGTTCTTGCGCATCTAGCAGTTCAGAAGCTTGCAAATGTGAGTAGATTAATAGGTACCACTTTGGTGGGAACATAACAGTGTCCGACGCATGTAGTCGTATAGTATAGCCATGCTGGACTATACTGTACAACTATAGTATAGTCATATACTCATGCTGGACACATGACCATGGAAAATGTCTTCAGACAACGTTGGCTCCTTCAGCCAAGAAACGATGATGAGCACCGCACCCAAGAGTCGGAGATGACTGGACAGGGAAACCTTTACCTTTACACTCTGTTTTAATTTTCAGGATATTAGCATACTGCAAATAGCAATATTTTTTTAAAAAAATTGTCTGACACAGAAAAGGGGACAGAACATCTTGTAGAAAAAGTATGCTTCAAAACACACATTTCAGTCATGGGTGGGGAAATCGATTTTTATGGTAAAGCTATTATATTGCTGCATTATCTTGACAATATTGTACTGGAAGAGATGCAACGAATTGGCAAAGAAGCAAATCTATGAATAACAAAAAAGAAAAGAGGTTGCCAAGGTATTCTGAAACATCATACCTTTATTTTCATGCCATCAATTGCATCCAGGACCCAACCCACCGTGCCATCTCCACCACAAACAAGGACTCTGGCAGAATTGCTAGGCAACCAGGTGCAAAGCTGGAGTGCTTTTGCTGGAGCTGTTTTGGTTATGTCAAATACCTAAAAATACATTAAAAAAAATATTTAGTTAGATGACAATGTAGACAGCATTTTTTCCAGATTAAATAAATGCCTACACATATATGTTCTGGTCAATCTAACCTAACCTAACCTAACCTAACCTAACCTAACCTAACCTAACCTAACCTAACCTAACCTAACCTAACCAATTTAGACAGTGCTCATTTCACTACCAAGTGATTCTGGTCACAAGCCATAAAACCATATAAAAGAGACATACTGTAGTTAAAAAGAGAATTAAAAAGAAGGAAGAACAAAATAAGAACAGGGTTAAAAGAGAAGTTAAAAAGTGGAGGGTGGGTTCTCAAACCATCTATTACCTCAGTGCCACTTTCTGATTCCCACAACACTTGGTAGAAGGCAAGACTGGGGGCCAGACTCACCTCTGGGGACAAAGATAGTCCATTAGGTTAAATGATGCTTATTAATCTAAGCTATGAACTATGACCTTAAAAACGGCGAAAATTATTTTTGCTCTATGGATTATTGGAATGTATTCACGGCAGAGGTAACTGAGAACCTGGAATCATTTAAGCATGTTTTCTGGTTCTGTGGAACAAGAATCTGAAGGAATGGCATGTTGAGTTCAGATAATTAACAGAGGAAAAAAATTCAAAATATTTCCAATGGTAAATTGAAGATTTTAGCAAAGGCTTAAAATATATAGCAAAGAAGCATGGAAGGGACAAGGAAAGTTTCTTTTCTTCTTAAAAAAATCAAGAAAGTGTTCAAGAAAAAGGCTATAGTGGCAAAAGCTGTAATTAAAAAATAAAAAGTTAAGGAGTAAGGGTCCTTCTACATTACCACAGAATGAACTGCAAGTACACTCTTAATTATTCTGCAGCATTCGTTAAAGTTTCACCATCAATGGCACCAGAGGTGGGTTCCTATTGATTTGGCCCGGTTCGGTTGAACCGGTAGTGGTATGCCGACCTGGGTTGCAGAACCAGCAGCAACCCAGGCTGGACACGCCTCCGAACCAGTTCCCCAATCGCCACCGTTGCCATCTTGTTTTTGCGTTCTGCACATGTGCAGAACAATTTCCATTGAAGTGTGCATGCGCACGCATGAATGAACTGGGAATAACACCAGCCAGAACCCATCCCTGAATGGCACGTTATCCAAGTGGTGACTATTGAAAGAAAGTGCGATACAAGTCTTTTCGTAAGGAAGAGATTTGCCATCTTGTGTCATTTGTTCAATCTTGTGAGCAACAGGGCTGGTCACATTGTACTCTCCAAAACAATTGGAAAAACATTTTTCAGATGATACGGCATATTTGCAAGCTATCATTGTACTGCACATGTAAAATGATAACTAATGGTCACTATATCTATTTATTTATTTAGAACATTTATATACAGCATCTGCGGAATTCATTCTTGGTGTCTCCAGGCAGCTTATAGAAATAAAACTCCAAACACAAACTCCAATCAGTATAACCCAAGCCCAGTGATGGTGAACCTTTTTAGGCTCGCATGCAATAAGGGGGGTTGTGCGCTGGCGTGCCGCACCCATAATGCAACACGCGCGCTCCCAGTGTGCATGACAGCCTCCCATTTTTACATGCTTTTTTCGCCCTCCCAGGCTCCAGAGGCTTTATAGGAGCCTGGGGAGGGCGAAAATAGCCCCCCCCCCCAGGCCCTCCGGAGTCTTCAGGAGTTTCCCTCCCTTCAGGAGGCTTCAGGACCTTCCCTTCAAGGCTCCGGAGGACTAAAAACGGCCCTATGAGCAAACTGGAAGTCACTTCTGGTTTGCCCGTAGGGTCGTTTTTAGTCCTCCAAAGGCTATAAAGCCCAGGGAGGGCAAAAAATGGCTTAAAAATGGCTGAATCAGCTGGCCTCGCATGCCCTGCCAAATGTCTCCACGTGCCACCTGTGGCACGCCTGCCATAGGTTTGCTATCACTGCCCTAGCCCCTTGCAACAACAATTAAACAAATCGCTTGATGGGCTCTATATCATTTTGGGGTGCGTAAGCATGTTGGCCTTTTGAAAGAGCACTAAGTATCAAGTATAGGAAGTCCTCAACTTACAACAGTTCATTTAGTGACCGTTCGAAGTTGCAACGGCACTGAAAAAAGTGATCCGTGACCATTTTTCACACTTACGACTCTTGCCCCATCCCCGTGATCGAAATTCAGAGGCTTGGCAACTGGCTCATATTTATGACTGCTGCAGTGTCCTGAGATCATGGGATCACTTTTACCACCTTCTGACAAACAAATTTCAAATGGGGAAGCCGGATTTGCTTAACAACTTGTTATTAACTTAAGAATTGCAGCGATTCACTTAACAACGGTAAAAAAGAAAGGTCGTAAAATGGGGGCAAAATTCATCTAACAACTGTCTCGCTTAGCAATATAAATTTTGGGATCAATTGTGGTTGTAAATCAAGGACTGCCTGTGTACTGTGTACAAATACCTCCCACCGACCAGTTCGCTCCCACAGAGGGCCTCCTCAGGGTGCCGTCGGCCAAACAATGCCGGCTGGCAACCCCCAGGAGGAGAGCCTTCTCTGTGGCAGCTCACGCCCTCTGGAATGACCTACCCCCTGGGCTAAGGACGATCTCGGACCTACATCTCTTCCGTCGGGCCCTGAAGACGCATTTATTCTGCGCTGCCGGCCTGTCGTAGTTTTAAAGGGATTTTAAATAGCAATTTTAGTATGGGATTTTAAAAATGTAAGCCATTTATTTAATATCTTTTAACACATTGTTTTAGATTTTGTATCACTTATTTTATTATGGATATACACCGCCCTGAGTCCTGAAAGGGAGAAGGGCGGTATAGAAATCAAATAAACTTCAACTTCAACTACTAGGGATGTGCATGGAATCTGGTTAATCCAAGCGGAAATGATTGGGGGCGGGGAGTAGAGAATGGGAAAATGCTAAGCACTTTTCTTGGCAATGACATGTGTCAACAACTGTAGCAGCAATGGCAGTCAAGGAGAAACAAGGAAGAAGGAATGGGCCTGAAAAAAAAAAACACCTTACATAGTAAAGAGAAAGAATGAGTATATTAGAGGGCTAAATAAAATGGCTACACATATGTCAAATTCGGCTTGACAACATGCAGGAAAGATCAGGAGGCAGTGCAGTTGGGCAAGAGAAGGAAGGAACAGAACAGTTGGCCAGTGGGATCAGGATTGGGCAGCAGAGAGCTAAGGGAGGGAAAAAGAAAGGACGGTGGGTGGGCAGATGCTGGCTGGGCACATTATAGGCTTGCTGGGGAGTTTTGGGAGTTGAAGCCCACCTATTTTAAAGTTGTTAGGTTGAGAAACCCTGCTGAACAGTATCATGCTCATTTCTATACTGCAATGTTATGCATGTTTCTTCAATTGAATCCATCTTGACCCCAGTGATAATAATTCTTTAAGGGAGTTTTAAGTTTTTAACCCTCTTTAAAAAAACAAAAACAAACCTTAAGAATGTCTTAAGTTATGTTTGATTTCTTACTTAAGGAACAAATCTAGCTCATCTTCAGTTTCATTGTATCAATACAATTACCTGAATTGGATTTAATAAGATCTTGAATTGTCCTATCAGTGTTTCCCCCATATTGTTTCCACTCCGAGTATTGACCAGAATTATTACTGGGGTCCAATTTTTCCCATAAGACTCCGATAGCTGGGGGAGAAAAAAGGCAGAAGCAAGCTATTTAGATCTGTATTGTCACAAAACAGTATCACCCTCTTATTTTTTCCCTCAGGTTGTTGAGAAATTAACTCTTAAAATTGTAAAAGAGAAAATGTACTCTTGCAAATTAGAGAAAAATAAATTGCTTTATAATTTGTAGGAAATATCAATTTTCCTGTTCAATGTAAGACTAAACCATGATTCACATATATGATTTATTCTGATTTTCATACGATTGCCATTTTGAAATAGTGAACATAACCTACAGCCTGTTAGAACTCAAATATATAATACATCCTTTCTATTTGTCCTAGTAGTGGTTAATATACAGGCACAGAAAAATTAATATTCACAACAGATGTTAGAGCAGATGTTTAGATTGCAAAACTGATCTGGATAAGTCTTTTAAACCAGGGGTCACCAAACCCCGGTCTGCGGACCGGTGCCGTCCATGGCTTGATAGGAACCAGGCTGCAGGGCCGGAGAGGAGGAGGAGGGAGGATGGGGCAGCCCCCTGGGCAGAGCATGCACCGGGGGCGGAAGAGCGCAGGTGCGGCCGCTCACGCCATTGGGGGCCCTAGAGGGGCAAGTGAGCCGACTCACCCCCCCCCCCCCACGTGCGCATGCGTCGCCTGTTCCCCCTCCCCCCCCGCTCCCCCTCTACGCCGGCCGGTCTGCGGAATTTTCTTTAAAATGAAACCGGTCCCTGGTGCAAAAAAGGTTGGGGGGCCCTGTTTTAAACCACAAGCAAGTTAACGTGTGTAATTTGCACAGAGATTGAAATATAAGGTAGAACACCCAAATGTGTGCCTTAAGAGCTGGCCTTTCTTTGATAAGAGTCATAGTAAAATCAACCTCTATTATTTTTGTCAATTAACAAGTGGTAACATTTATTTTCTTCCTCAATCTTACTATAGGATGAATTTTTATTTCCCAGTCATTCCAGGAGCAGCTGAGTAAAGTTATAACCTACTAACCTGCATTTTACTATCTTTTATGGGGCTTTACAGTAGCTGGCAAAACCTGAATCAGAGGAATATTTTAGTACACCATTAACCAACTATTAAGAAGTGCAAGTGTCCTGTTCTATAACTACATAAATTATAGATTAACTCAAATCTTCCAACGTAACATTAAAAAGGCACAATTATTAAGATATAGATTTTCAACAGAGCAACCCAGTCTATGAAACATAAAGTATAGATAATAAAAGCAGCTGTCACTTTCATTTTCTCTTCTTTTATTATTTTTCTCAGTGAACTACAGAATTAACCCAACACATGTATCCTATTTCTCCTCTTCATTTTGGTCTGATGCAGGTCACATGCAAGGCCTCCCCAGCTGGGTCTTGCGAACAAACAACACAGCACTTACCTTGTAGTCATTCATGTGTTTACTTTTACGCATCTGACAGACTTTGAGCAAGTAAGTTGGGGGGATAATGAGGTTGCGAAACTCTCCCAATTCACACTTCCCATTCCTCAAAGAACTCTGCATACAATCATCATGTACAGTTTGCTGGCACCAAATACACCTGAAAGTAGAACAGTCAGAGCAACAATCAGAACAAAGAAAGACTGGTTCCATTCTCATCTATTATTACCAGACAATTAGGAAAACAAAACAATGTCATTTTTGAAGGGCTTAAACAAAAAATGGTGCAATGACTCAACCACTGAATTAAAGCACATCAAGTCTACTCTTTCCTTATTAGTTTCAGATGGATGTTGCTCTCTTCCACCGACCCTCACTTTTCCAGCAACTTTGCACTATTGCCAACATTGTTTCAGTGTTCTGTGAGTGGCAAAGGTAGTTTTGTGAAAATATTTAGGAGAATAGGAAAGATCATTGAATCAATAAAAGGAATTTTTGGATATATCATTCTATGTAACCAAATTAAATACTCTCTGAGTTTAATTCAGCCAAACCCAAGCATTAATACACAGAGCAGAAAAGGAACAAAAAGAAAGGACTTTGACAACAGCTTGTTCTGACAAAGCATAAATTAACTTATCAATAGTCAGGTAGGTTGTTTTTAATAAAAGGAAGCTTGGCTTAAAACCAAAACCAAAAATGGTAGGTTGGCACTATCACTTCAGATCCAATTTAGAAAAAAAAGGAATAAAGGTCCAAGAGAAATAATTTCCAAAAGCAACCTCAATACCCTCCAAGCAACAGATGGACAATGTATGTTCTATCAAGTAAACATGGATCTGTTGGAGGCTTAGTTTATTTCAATAATCCAAAAATGAGCCAGTTAGTTATTGAAAGAGAAAATAACATTTATAATTGTTCATATATGTTATTTTGAATGTCACTGGACAATGTTCTAATAAAAATACTTTCCCCCTGCAGGGATGAATAATTAGCTAAACCACATCTGTTTGATTCTGAAAAAAATAACATGTATTTTTTTTCTTTTAAAAGAGAGTAATACAGGATAATCAACCATCAAATGAAGGCAAAAGGTCTTAAATTAAGAATTGGCAGAAGATAGTTTTCAACAGCCAACACAATAGATACTCAAATTCTGCACAAAAATAACAAAGGAATTAGTAAGTAGTAATTAGTATTAGGAAGCTTTTAATTAGTAATTAAAAGCTTCATTTTCACACTGTGGAAAAATAGTCCTCAATTATACCAAGCAATAAAAAAGACACATAGACATCAACAATTATATTATCTGGTCCTTTCAAGAGGAAGAGTTACAGAAGCCCCCTAACAACCTATCTTCAGGGATATTGAGATTGTGGCTACAACATGCCAAATTCCCAGCAAACATTGATGACGTCTGTTAACTCTGGCATAGGTTCTTAATGTAATACAACATAGGTTTCATAAATAAAGCAAAATGCAGTTGCAATACAGGTGAAGGGCCCCAAATTGAGGAAGGCTGAGTAACAGTCTAAAACAATTAGTGAGGGAAGATGTGTACAAAGTAAGATGCTTGTGAAAAACATTCCAGCGACTTTACATATAAAGTGGTAGTCACATGCTAAATTAAAATTAATATATTCAGAGAACAAATAGATTTCCTTTTTTGGAATGCAAAAGGTTTCTTATTGATTGTATTTAACCTACTACATCCTTTTCATTTGTTTTTCAAATGTGAATATCTATAAAATATGGTTCTTTAAAAAAATAAAGGGAAATTTCTACCCAACAAAACTTGAGATACTATTTACAAATCAAAATGGTTTTGGTCCTCAGGAGCATCTTCAGGAAATATTAAGGAGGTGTGACTCGACTTCTTGTGGCTCTTTTTATTCCAGGATTTTTGCAAAGTAGAACTGCATTGCACTTATCTCCCAAAGCTTGTCTCTAGTGAAAACTTTGTTAAACCCCGAGCGCCATCAGGGTAGCTTTAGCAAAACCCTGTCCTATTCTTGAGCCCCAGGGAATTGCAAGCCGAGAAACATTCATAATTCAATTCTATGAAAAGAATATGCAAAAATCTCCCCAATTAAAAATTTGCCATCCATAATTAAAAAGCGACAATTTAAACAAACTATAATGGGTGGCTTGCATAAAACACAATGTAATGAACAAGTCCCAGAAATTTAAAGAGGATAAATAAGGAAGTGACTTTGCTGTCTTATTTCCTCTATCACTCCTCGGATATTTAAATCTGCAGCATTACCTGTAATCACAGAGCTTAGGTTGAGTACCACATTGTAGTTTGCACACCACACAGTAGCTACACAGTGGAACATTGCCTCGGATCCAATGGTGCACCATAGAAGTCGGTCTCCCATCTTGGCTTCTTGGCACAATTTCCTTGCATAGGAAATGGCCATCAGGTTTCTTCAGGCATTCTTCATCAACACATAGGCCACAGCAGTTGCAGAAAGCTCCCTGGAGAATATGCTGAGTACAGACACAGCAATAGGTAGGCTGGCTAAAGAAATCTATATCTTGCCAATCATGCTTGCTTTTATGCAAGATATCCTGTAGAAGTCCTTGCCTCCGAGATCGCCGAAAACTGCACCACAAGGTGATCATCACTGGTACCATCACTGAACACAGAGTCCAGAAGGCCAAACTCCATTCTGGAAGGAATCCTGAAGATGATTTAGATGTGCTTTCAGCCTCTCCCATCTTCTATTGATTTATTGTCACTCTAGATAATTAATTCAATCATGTAAGATAACACTAACTTGCAGGCCTAAAGTAGTCTTTACTGTTATTACTTCATTCACTGACCCAGTAGAAAAATTACCATTTCAATTATTTTAATTATCCTATCACTGTATATCAAGAAATAGTTTTTCCTTAAATCAGATGAATCCTTTATCAAAAGAATTGATAGCCTCTTTAGACCAATAATTTACTTCCTTATCCACACTTTGGCAATGTCAATTTATTCATCACGGTGATAATAGTTCACACTTGTTGGCTATAACCAATGTCTTTCCCATTTTATTAAATAAACAAAATACTAGGCCAGTCCCCAACTCAAACTGCAACCAACTCAGGTAAAAAAAACCCTACATTTTCCTCCTTGCTTCTAACAATGCTATCTTCTTTCTTTCCCTCTTTGGTTAACACAAGGCTAGCATATTTCTTATTCCTGACCATCAAAGACCAATTATTTTTGAAGGAGGACCCATTCAGCAATTCCATGCATAGCATACTCACAACCGG
This sequence comes from Rhabdophis nuchalis, assembly GCA_039707465.1. Taxonomy (NCBI): domain Eukaryota; kingdom Metazoa; phylum Chordata; class Lepidosauria; order Squamata; family Natricidae; genus Rhabdophis; species Rhabdophis nuchalis. Next base: position 176,195,542 of record CM077646.1, on the reverse strand, counting down.
GATGAAAGAGAGCTTGATTTCCCTCTCATTTCCAATGTCAGTCTGTGCATCCCTGAGTCAATCAGTTGCAGCAGCTCCACAGCAAGTCATCTGAAACAGAGGAAAATGAAAAGTTCTTTTAAAACGACTGTCCCTTTCATTCACTCAACCCCAGTTCCTACTCCTATCTCTACCCTTAGCTGCTAGCAGCTGCAGCCCCGAACCCCAGTGCGTATGTCAAGGAAAGCAGGTTACTTAAACCAATCGGAATTTTAAAATTCTCCTTTATAACAAGCGTCCTCAGCAACGCACTGCGAGGCAATTGCCCTGCTGGACGTAGGGTGGATTCTATTCTGAACCCTGTCCTGGAAGGCAGAGCCGAGAGGATGTCATCGACTGCCGAAGAGGATGGAAGTTGTAGTCAAGCTTATAAAAAGAGCGGGAAAGGCTGTTCTAAGGAGCTGCAACTAACTGCCCCGGGACCATCCTCTTTCCATCCCTCAGCCCCAGTCCGAGACGTCCCGTCCCTCTCCCCCCCACCTCCCCTACCTGGCGCCCGCAGAGAAACAATAGCACTCACCCGGCACAGAAGTGGGCGACACGGGCGGAAACGGAAGAGGCGGGAGCCAGCGATCACTCAACCGGAGAGGAGGGAGGAGGAGGATCGGGAGGGAGGGAGGGTGCTGATGTGGGTTGCTAGGAGACGAGTCAGCCACTCACCAAAAGCGCTAGAATGGATACGCGATGCTGGGGAGGGGAATTTACAGGATTGGGAAGAACAACGATGGGGAGGGAGAAATCGCTTTCTTGGGCTTGCTTGCTGGGAAATAAGCTGCGGGGACTAACTGGGGGAGACACCCTTTGAGTTTCATGGCTTATTTATTTTATTTTTATTTATTTTTATGATCTATTTTTATGATCTATTTTTATTATTTATTTATTTTTATTATCTATTTATTCTGTTATTTATTATTGTTGTTGTTGTTGTTGTTGTTGTTGTTGTTTGCTGGAGGCCACTGTTTTCTATTTCTGTTGCCTTCCAATCACATTTCCTCCCATCGGTTTTTTTCAATAATCCCCTTTAGGGCAGGGGTCTGCAAAGTTGGCTCTTTTAAGACTGGTGGACTTCAACTCCCAGAATTCCCCAGCCAGCATGGCTGGCTGGGGAATTCTGGGAGTTGAAGTCCACCAGTCTTAAAAGAGCCAACTTTGCAGACCCCTGCCTTAGGGCAAATCAAATGCTTACAGCTGAGATTCACTCATGCCTATTTTTTAAAAAAAGTTTTGCCTCCTTCTAGACTTGTGGGCACAGGATTGTGGATGAAACATTGCCTTGCGTACAATAAGAATTTCCTTTTTAAAAATGGGACATGGGTGTATTACCGAGTATGGTGCAGACCAACTGGTGAAAGGGAGTGAGTGCCATCCAATGGCTTAGAATGATACTGACATGTTATTTAATCTGCTGTATGTAGCCAGTCACACCAGTGGGTAGTTTTCTATACCCATTCAGAAGGTTATAATTTTGTCCTTTGTTTTAATCCACCCTATGAAGGAGTATAGCCATAAACTGTTCATAGGAGCAGAGGCAATGGGGTGTGGTGCTTTTTGTTTTTAAAGAAGTGCTATAGATTAAGTCTATGAATGAAGCCACGTACTTCATTCTATGAATATGGGATAAGACTTCTTGTCAGAAAAGGTGTTGTATTCACCCTTCATTTTATTCTTGATTCTGTTACATTTTTATACCTTTTCCTTAAGGATAGCCAGAAATAGAAGCAATTAGTGCTAAGTGGCACCAGTATCTTTTCCATCAGAAGTTCTTTGGATCCAAGCCATTAACAATATCTCTGACAATAGCAAGTGCCTTTGTAAAATGATTCAACAAACCTCTCCAACAATAACAAAATGATACAGCATATGTTTATGATCATAAGTGACAGCAATTGAAGTTGTAAAAAGACACACATCCTCTTCTGTAAGAGCGTTACGAAGACTTTCCTGTTTCCATTGCACCGAAGTGCAGGGTACTGCCATTAGTGTATAGAATAATTTGGAGTAATTGCAGCAGAACAAAAGAGAATTCAACACAGGACTATTATTTTCAATAGCAGACATTCCCCGCTCCCCCCCCCCTTTTCTTTTTTTTAAATAGAAAGTCACCATGTCTGACTCTCTTAAAGATTTATGCCAGGCTACATTTGCAAAAGGTAGTTTGAAATGTCACATGAGAACAAACCTAATCTCTCTTATTTATGCATGTTCTACTTTTTTAAAATGACTGCTTATCTAATAGTGCATCTGACCAACGAAATGGATAAACTTGTTTTAAAATGGCTAATCTTCCAACCATGCTTCCTTTTTCATGCTGCTTTAGGTTCCTGTAATAAGTAAATGGCTCCATTAGATTTTCTGTGTAACATTTAATCCTCAAGCCAATTTTACCTTTACTCATTTTCATGCTTAGAGGTAGAGTGTCTTAAGATGACTTTCTGACCAGGAATTTAAATTTAAAAAGCTAGCATGAAACAGCAACTAAAGTGATAAGAGGCTAAAATAAGAAAAAAGCTGTTATTGGATCTTTTTAATCTGTGAAGTCTGATTGTTAAATTGCAATGTGAACCCATTGCAATTCTAAACACTCTACTGAAGTCCTTGACGTCATAAAGGCATAATTCTACGCATTAAAGGAAGCCATTGTGCAAAGTGCCACAGTTGTTTAAGGAGAGGCTGAAGTTTTTAGAACATATAACAGCTTCATCCACGATCATCAATTCTTTTTGGTTAGTGCAAATATGTTTGTACAAAACTATCCTCCATTTGACAGGTGTTTTGATTCTGATTGTGTTGAGCTAAGCACATATTAGCTAAGGCACAGATAAATGGGGACAGTAAGGCAGGGATGGTAGGCACGCTGGTGCGCTTATACATGCCCCCTTTACGGACCTCTTAAGATTGGGGTGAAGTTCACAGTAGACAGTTTGAGATTGAAACTTGTGAAGGTTTGAGGCTGTAACAACGGAGTCGGGTAGAGCCTTCCAGGCGTTGACCACTCTGTTGCTGAAGTCTTATTTTCTGCAGTCGAGTTTGAAGCGGTTGAATTTGTGTCGATTGTTTGCCCGTGTATTATTGTGGTGGAAGCTGAAGAAGTCATTGACAGGCAAGATCAGGGGTGGGCAAACTTTGCAACTTTAAGTCTGAACGACTTCAACTCCCAGAATTCCTCCTCTCGCTCTTCATCTTGATGATGTGCGGACGAGCAGGGGGGGAGGGAGCTGGAACCGATTCTAAACGGCACTGGAGATTTGTGGAACCTCTTCTATAGAAGAGGCTAGAACTGGCAGGAACCCACCCCTGCCATTGGGGCTTCAAACATCTATTTTATAAGCATATATGGCTCAAATGTTCTCCGGTTTCTTCACCAGTTGCAGTTTTGCATACCATTTCAACTTTCACCTTTATCAGTCCTGCTGAACCCAACCAAGAATGACAATTATGCTGCAAGTAACCTTTCTTGTATACAGTAGTAGGATATAGCTGTTTGGTCTCATAAATCAGGTGCCTAGGTTTTATTAACCTTATTAGCAAGTTTGGTATTTTGTTTCTAAGGGAGATTTGGAGGCCAGGAATAGTGTCAGGGCCTGTTTCTTCGAGTACTCAAGAAAGAACACACTTAAACATTGTTTGAAATGAATAAGGCTACTTTTACTAAGTAACGAAAGTGAACAGACCAGGTAAAGCAGGAAGTGAATAGTTTAGGCGCGAACATAGAGTATTAAAGCTTAAGCCCATCCCAATCCCTAACCCCCCCTTAGCATTGTCCAATATACTTTCTTCTCCGACATCAGGTGGGCAGGTCATCACCAGCATGGAATGTGAGACCGTTAGTCGAGAGATAACACCAGCCGTCAACATCTTCCACCAGCAGAACAATTGAATCCCAGCGCCCCACCCTCCCCGTTTCCATGGCAGCTAAGCAGAATTAGCGAAGGCTGACATCCGGACCTCCTCCAAGAGCAGCGAGAAACCCCGGACGTCCTGCAGAAAACGAGATGCTAGACCTGTAAAACAGACAAGAGAAGACAAAACAACATATAGGAGAGAGGGAAAGGGTCAAGGTTTGTGCGGATATTTGGCATAAAACTGGCGTATCAGCTTAGGAGCTTTGAGATGCTCTCTATCCACCCATTCGTTGTGAGAAGGGGGAAAGTCTTTCCACATGACTAAGAACTGAGTTTTATTCCGACGGATTCTGGAATCTAAAATGTCACAAACTTCATAATGCTGGTGACCGTCCACCAGTGTAGGCACAGGGGTATCAGGACAAGGTTTGCGGAGATGCGAAGTGCGTTCAGGCTTCAACAGGTGAACATGGAACACCGGATACAGGCGACGGTAGGTTTTTGGGAGATCCATGCGGACGGATACAGAACTGATGATTTTTGTTATGGTGAATGGACCAACAAATTTGGGCCCCAGTTTTTTGCATTTTTGCGGGCTATCCAAATGCTTCGTAGAGACATATACTCTATCACCAACTTTGTAGGCCGGGGGGACTGCCCGTTTCTTGTCAGCATACAATTTATGTGATTGATGAGCATCGTTCAAAGTCTTACGTATGATCGGCCAAACTGAAGACAGTCTGGAGGACCAATCGGCCAAAGAGGGAACTGTCGGTGAGTCGTGAGGCAATTCGGGGATGGGCACAAAGTCCTGTCCATAGATGATTCTAAAAGGGGTCATATTTGTACTGGAGTGAACAGAGTTATTATAGGCCACTTCGGCATGTATCAGGAGATCAGCCCAATCATCCTGTTGAAAATGTATGAAACAACGCAGGTATTGTTCCAAAACGGAATTGGCCCTCTCACAAGAACCATTCGTTTGGGGATGGTAGGAGGAGCTTAAACCTTGGGCGGAGCCAATCAACTTCAAAAATTCCTTCCAAAAGAGAGACGTAAATTGAGTGCCCCTGTCTGAAATGATACGCTGGGGAACTCCATGAAAACGGTAAATATGGTTAACGAATAACCTAGCCAATGATTTGGAAGACGGAATCTTCGAACAGGGGACAAAATGAACTTGTTTGGAGAAAAGATCTGTAACAACCCAAATGACGGTATAGCCTTGACTGGGTGGAAGGTCAACAATAAAGTCCATTGAAATTTCCTTCCAAGGTACCTCTGGCGTCGCCACGGACTGGAGAAGGCCATGCGGTTTTCCCGGCGTACGTTTAGACGCAGCACAAACAGGGCAACTGGCAATATACGATTCAACATCCTTCTTAAGTGAGGGCCACCAGAATTGTCGTTTAACAAGGTGTACAGTCTTAACGAACCCGAAATGGCCTGCTAGACGTGAGTCGTGTGCGCGTTGCAATACAAAAGGTCGTATAGTACTAGGGACATAGATCTTGGAACCAATCCAGGGAAGATCGTCCCTAATAGTACAATCACCCGAATGTGCGGAATACCATTCATCAGTAAGTAGTTCAGTCTTAATACGAGCAATCAGCTCAGCAGGTAGAGTAGTTTGGATTGCGGAATGGCTTCGAGTAGATACAGGAGAAGCTGGTAAAGTAAGCGGCATGATGGGCTGTACAATTGTTAGTTTAGAAACATCATATTGCGGTAGTCTGGAGAGGGCATCAGCCATGAAATTCTTTCCACCAGGAATATATTTAAGATGGAAATTGAAGCGATGGAAGTAGTGTGCCCAGCGAAGTTGTCTCGGGGACAATTTACGAGAAGAGGTGAGAGCCTCCAAATTTTTATGGTCCGTCCAGACTTCAAACGGATGGGGAGCACCTTCAAGAAAATGACGCCAAGTCATGAGGGCCCAACGAACAGCAAAAGCTTCTTTCTCCCAAATGGCCCATCCACGTTCGGTTGTGGAGAGTTTGCGAGAGGTGTAGGCACATGGTTGCAATTGGCCATGGTGGTTGAGTTGTAACAAGACTGCTCCCACAGCGACATCACTGGCATCCGCCTGAACCACAAAAGGGGAGCTAACATCGGGATGTTTAAGGACAGGTTCAGCCGCAAATAAACGTTTAAGCTTTTCGAAAGCGGCTTGGCATTCCATGGTCCATTTGAGGGAGTTCCTGGTCGAGGTTTACCCTCACCCTTCGTTTTGAGAAGGTTCATAATGGGCAAGGCAATGTTAGCGAATGATGGAATAAATTGGCGGTAAAAGTTTGCAAAGCCCAAAAAACTTTGGAGTTGTTTACGAGTTCGGGGAGGAGCCCACTCTGTTACCGCCTTCACCTTTGCAGGATCCATCTCAATTCCCTCAGAAGAAATGCGGTAACCCAAATAATCAATTTTTTCTTGGTGAAACTCACATTTGGACAATTTGGCGTACAGCTCAGTGGAACGGAGTTTTTGAAGGATGGAACGCACTAGTTTAACATGTTCGTCGCGTGTTTGTGAGTAAACGACGATGTCATCAATATAAACTAAAACCCCCTTGTAAAGGTGCTCGTGGAGAACTTCATTGATTAGTTGCATAAACACAGAAGGAGCACCCTGAAGACCAAAGGGGAGAACCTTAAATTGAAAACATCCAAGAGGACAGTTAAAGGCAGTTTTCCATTCGTCTCCCTCTTTAATTCTGACCCTATAATAAGCTTCACGCAAGTCCAGTTTAGTAAAAATCTTGCCAGTAGCCAGGTGAGCAAGCATGTCTTTCATAAGTGGGAGTGGGTAGACGTTGTGTTCGCAAATGGTGTTGAGATAAGAGTAATCTTGCACTAATCTAAAGAGTGCCATCTTTCTTTTCTCTAAACATAACAGGTGCAGCTACTCGTGGCCTAGCCGGTTCAATGAAACCCCTTTGAAGATTTTTATCGATGAACTTACGTAACTCCTCCATCTCCCGTGGAGTCATAGAGTAAAGGCGAGGTTTAGGCAACTGCACACCAGGGAGGAAATCAATGGAACAATCATTAGCCCTATGAGGAGGAAGTGAATCACAAGATCTCTCACTGAAAGCCTCCTTTAGGTCCCAATATTCTTTGGGAATCTTCTCCTCGCCGGGTATGAATTCAGGAGAAGGGAGAGCCAATAAGGGGGCAGCGGGTTCAGTTACAGGGGCTAAGTTAATGGGTGGAAGGTGATTGTCCTCTGAAGGTAGAGAGGTATGTTCAGGTAATAACAAAGGTATGCGTACCCAACCCTCTTTCCAATTAATCAGAGGATTCCATTTACGAAGCCAATTGACCCCCAAAATGACAGCATTTTCAGAAATGGCAGTCACGATGAAATTGATGGTTTCAGTATGAGCTGTGCCAATAGAGACACGAAGTGGTTCGGTGATAAAAGATGCCGGGGTTCCCCCTGCTACAGAACCATCCATTTGGCAAAAGGCTATGGGAGTTTTCAGGTTTTTTAAATGAAAACCCATGGAAGAGACCAATTCTTGGCTTATGAGGCAACGTGAACAACCAGAATCAATGAGGGCTTGCACATCGCAAGTACGTCCAGTAGATGGAGCCAAAAGCTTTAAATTAATATAAAGGGGCCCGGAGCGGTGACTCACCAAATTGTCGTCAGAAGAATTAGAAGATGCCTCCCAGTCGTCAGGGTGGGTGTTGGGCTGGTCAGTGGAGAGGTTCAAAGGCTCCACCCCACTCATAGCCGGTCTACTGCGCACGCTCGGAGTTTTTGGAGGCTTTCTTTCCGAAGAGGAATGTGGGCGTGGAGGTTGCCTTGATCTGCATTTGTCTGCCCAATGCCCCTCCTTTCCACAACGATAACAAGTGCCTGTGCGAGGTTGAGTTGATTTCCCCCCCCCCCCCCGCTGCATGTGGGAATCTTTTTCTGGGGATCGAGGTTTGAGGCTTTCCCTTTGTGGTTTCTTTTCAAGATGGACTGGATCCTGTAAGTGGGCTTGATCCAGTTCCACATCTCCAGCGAGGTCTATCCAATCATCTAAGGTTTCGGGACGGAATCTGTTCACGCACGTTTGATAAATGTCCTTATTAAGCCCTTCAGTATAGAGATCCATCAAAGCCTGGTCACTATAACCGGTCATAAACACGGATAACTCCTGAAAAATCTGCGTGTATTCCTGGACCGTCATACTCCCCTGGTGTAAGTTTTTCATTCTCATTTTAGCTTTCCTTTCAACACGGGGGTCTTCAAAACATTCTTCTAAGAGCATTCATAAAACGATCGAAATCCCGCAACACGGGTGAGCGGCTATTATGCAGGGAGACCAGCCATTTGGAAGCTTTATCCTCCAGAGCCATTGAGACAATTCTAATTTTGATTTCATCTTCGAAATCAACTGCGTAAAACTGCACAAAATTATCGACGTGAATTAGAAAAAATGCTAAGTTGTCGGCGCTACCGTCGAATTTAACACCCAGGGGAGGGAGTTTTGCAAGCCGACAGGGGGAGGCGGGGCGGGCTTCTCTCTGCAATTCCCTGCTGGCTCGGGGAGGGGGGGATGGTGTTGAGCTTCTGCTTTCTTTGGCAGCTGCAGAATGCGTTTCTTTTAACTGTCTGCGTTCCTGCTCCCTCCCCCAGAGTTTATCCAAGACCTCCCGCTTCTCGTCTGCCTGGCGAAGCAATTCTTGGGCCATCTCTTTTAATTCCCTTTCTTCTCTTAAAAGCTCCGGAATGAATGTCTTGGGGGAAGGGCGACGCCTGGTGACGTTAACTCCTGGGCCTAGTCCTCCAGTCATTCCCACCCCTTCAGACCAGCGTTTAGGTTTGGCTGAATCTTCGGCTGGCAGATTTAGATCTAGGCCGGCTAAACAATCCAACACTGACCTCGTATCTTCAGTTGGAACAGGAAGGTTTGATGCCTCTGCTCCCATTTCAGTTTCAGGCAGAACCTCCACCAGCGGAAGCTCCTCTTTTGCGGGGTCCGACATCAGGTGTGGTTTATTAATGACTTCCTGCTTTTTGTCAGGGCCTGTTTCTTCGAGTACTCAAGAAAGAACACACTTAAACATTGTTTGAAATGAATAAGGCTACTTTTACTAAGTAACGAAAGTGAACAGACCAGGTAAAGCAGGAAGTGAATAGTTTAGGCGCGAACATAGAGTATTAAAGCTTAAGCCCATCCCAATCCCTAACCCCCCCTTAGCATTGTCCAATATACTTTCTTCTCCGACATCAGGTGGGCAGGTCATCACCAGCATGGAATGTGAGACCGTTAGTCGAGAGATAACACCAGCCGTCAACATCTTCCACCAGCAGAACAATTGAATCCCAGCGCCCCACCCTCCCCGTTTCCATGGCAGCTAAGCAGAATTAGCGAAGGCTGACAAATAGCTTATATATTCATAATTATGATCAATCACTATCACACTGAGTAATAGTGGTGGCAGATCAAGTGTCAGCTTTGGAATTTTTTTTTAAACCCTTAACCTCCTGATCCAGGTGACAATTTTGCCATTACAGGCAAATTGGATTTTGGCCACTAGGTTTATTAGGCTTATTTTTTGTTGCTTTAGTCTAGTTAATGTCAACTTCTATTTATCTTCTGCAAGATCGAGAGCACAATTTGAAGAGTTAAGGCATGACTTAGTCCAGTAATTTGAATGCTGCATGGCTACTTTTCTTTCACATATTTGATTTTGGTCAGAGACTTTAATGCTAAGATGATAATTCACTTCATGCTCAGTTCAATAGTTTCTCTCTTGACCTTGAAGATTTATTCAGATTACAAGCTGTGTTTTTTAAAAACAAATCTCTTGTAAATTTAAGGATCCTATTCCTACATAATTTTGTAGGAATGGCTAATACATTGGATTTAATTATTTTAAATGGGGTATTTTGAAAAGGATGTTCCCAGCCCCTTTACCTTCCAATCCCTGCAAAAACTTTCCAATATTGATTATGTTTTAATATCAAATCTGGTTCCTAATATCTCCCAGCATATATCCTTGCTAGAACAAAAAAGGATATTTTACCCCTTCTTTTCTGCAACAACTTTAATTTTGCTTGTTATAAATCTGTTAGACCACAATTTGTTTCAGCTGAGGAAGTTGGCCAATCCAGAGTTAATTGGAGGTCACCTTAGTTATATAGTCATTTGGTTTAATTTCCCAGTCGGCATTAATGTCAGTAAATTTCTTCAGTGTTGCTTTCAACCTCACTATGTCCCTAACCAAACTTAGGAGATCTACACAGCTCACATAGTTACATTACAATCTATAATAGTAGTATCTATAGAAACAATAAGACTATTCATAAATATTTTCTTAAATCTTGCTGTGATTCTAATTGTATAGCTGCTAAGAGAGGACACTGATCTCATCAGTTATAAGTTATAAATCCTCTCAAAATCTTACAGAATTGGAAATAAATATTGAAAAAATGCTGAAAATGAGGAAATGTGCTGCCTTTCTAACCTCCTGATACCAACTTATTGAAACAGTCAGTTATAGGAATCCTCTTCTCTTCTGGCATACAATTGCTGCTCAGATCATATTAGCAACATCTCTGCATTTGTGCAGAGGGGATATTCGTTTTACTAGTCTTTATGAAATTCAGGTACTTAACTTCTTTTCACTGCCTGTAGCAATTGATTATTTGCAGCAATGACCACCAGACAGATATGTTTAACCACAGGTAAGGTACTGAGACTGGGCCAAAGTACCCCTGATATATTTAAATCAAATCTCTCTTCACAGATGCCAATCCAAGTTTCCCTGTACCTATAATTTTATCTTTTATCAATATATGGTGGAAGGATTTTTATTCTTTTATAAAATAAGGACAAGCCCATTAGTCATCAGTAAGATGTATGCCATGCATCTAGCAACCAGAACTGGCTTATTCAATTGGACTCTTTTTACGTAGAGAATTTTTAGAGTGAAATCAAATGCAAACTAAACTCAAACAAAGGAGAATAGAAATGAGTTAGAAGTGCAAGAAAAAAGGAATAGAAAACATAAGAAAAAAGAAAAAAAGTATATAAAGAAGCGACTTCCATCTTTCATCACTAATATAAATAAATTTAGTGACTCCTCACCCCCTCTAAGCTAACAATTATCCCATATCTATAGACAAATCCATAATATATCAACTTTTCAGTCCTTGTCAGCAGAACATCCGTAAAGGATTTCCAGAAGTAACAACATAATCTTGTTTTAACCTTTAACCTTGCACTTCAACATCTTATTCTTCTATCGTCAATGAGCTTTTTTCCAGAGTGTATTCTAATACCCTCCCTTCTGCAATTATGGTCGCAGGAATAAAGAAATCCCTGTAGTGTTTAGGCTATACAGACAATCTTCAACTTACAACCACAAATGATCCCAAAATTTCTTTTCCTAAGCGAGACAGTTGTTGAGTTTTGCCCCATTTGACAACCTTTCTTGCCACACTTGTTTAGTGAATCACTAAGGTGACCAGTTTATTCAAAGTCCCAAAGCGGGACACTGTCAACAGGCGCGGGGGGGCGCTCCGGTGCATCACAGGGCTGAGGAGGGGGGGCTGCGTGCGCTCCGGCGCATCAAGTGCCTGCGCAGAGGGCATCAGGGCCGAGGAGGGGGGGCTGCATGTGCTCCGGTGCATCACGCGCCTGCGCAGAGGGCATCGGGGTCGGGGCGCACTCACACATGGCCCCTCAGGGCCCTCTTTAAAGGCAGTGGTGGCGGCCCGGCCCGGCGGCACTGAGAGCCGCAGACTTGGGCCGTCGCCGCTGCCTTTAAAGAGGGCACTGTGGGGGCGGGTGGGAGCCCACCCCCAGCCCCGACATCCTCTGTGCAGGCGTGTGATGCGCCGGAGCATGCGTGTCCCCCTCCTCGGCCCTGATGCCCTCCCCGCCTGAGCCGGCGCTCAGAGGCGCATGCCTCTGAGTGCGTACAGAGCTCCCGCCGCATGCCCGCAAAAAGGGGGACATTTTGAAGAGGCACCTGTGCGCGGGACATCTGAAGGTGAACCGGGACTGTCCCGCCAAAAGCGGGACGTCTGGTCACCTTATGAATCACTGCAGTTGTTAAGTTAGTAACACAATTAAGTGAATCTGGCTTCTCTCCATTAATTTTGCTGGTCAGAAGGTCACAAAAAGTGACTCTGGGACACTGCAACTGTCATAAATATGAGTCAGTTGCCAAGTGTCTGAATTTCGATCACATGGGGATGTGCAGTGGTCATAAGTGTGAAAAATGGTTATAAATCACTTTTTTCAGTGCTGTTGTAACTTTGAATGGTCACTAAACAGTCTAATTTAATCTATTTTTAACTTTTTATATTGTCATTGTGTTTTACTACTTTTTATTCCTCTGTGCACTGCCCTGAGTCCCTTTCGGGAGATAGGGCGGTATATAAGTGTAAATAATAAATAAATAAATAAATAAATAAATAAATAAATAAATAATAAACAAACAAACAAACAAATAAATAAATGTTGTAAGTTGAGGACTATATGCACTCTTCTGTCTCTAGTGGATCTGAAACAGAGGTGAGTTGCTCCCGGTTCAGCCGAACCAGTAGAGGAATTCAGGCCTGAGTCGCAGAACAGGCAGCGACCCAGGCCTGCCATGCCCCAGAACCTGTTCCCTCTCTGCCACTGGGCTGCTGCGACTTTGGGCTTTTCTTGGTAAATTGTTCTGCACATGTATGAAAAACAATTTGCATAGCGCACATTGCGTGTGTGTTGCGAACCGGTAGTAAAACCAGCAGCAACCCATCCCTGACCTGAAACCTTAGAGCAGTGATGGCAAACCTTTTTTGGCTTGCGTGCCAAAAGTGGGGGGAGCATAGGTAGGGTCATGCATGGGCATGCCACACATGTGCGTGCTTTCCCCCTCTGGTTTGCTCATAGGTTCATTTTTTGCCCTCCGGAGCCTTCAGCCCTTGGAGCCTCCGGAGGGTGAAAAATGGCCTCAAAGGAAGGCCAAAGTCAGCTGGACATGTGCGCTGGAGCTGAAAGGGCAATACCTCGGGTGCCCTAACAAATGGCTCTACGTGCCACCTGAGCATATGCGGTTCTAAGGTGCAGATTCTATGTGGGACCCCATTCCCAATGTGTCCTCTAGTGCAGGGGTCTCCAATCTTTGCAACTTTAAGTCTGAAGGACTTCAGCTCCCAGAATTCTCCAGCCAGCAAAGCTGGCTGGAGAATTCGGGGAACTGAAGTCCTTCAGACTTAAAGTTGCAAAGGTTGGAGACCCCTGCTCTAGTGAAAAGATTGCCCAGCCATCTCCCTCAGTATTAACAGAAGCACACTGTATATTAAACTGTTACAGTTTTGTTATATATTGGGATTACACTTGGATTGTTGGACAGCTGGCTGTCCTCCTACTGATCTTGGATTAAAGATAATTGAGTTGAACATTCTGTGCATTGATTACCCAATTAAAAATCAGAAGGCAGCCATATTTTTATGCAGCAGATAAAATGTCTGTGGCCATACCTGTCATCTCCTCTGTTCTTTGCTTGTGGTGTGGCGTTGGAACAGCACAACAGTGGAACACTGCCCTGCCTTTCCTCTTGGCCCTTTGGCAGATCTATGAAGGATCTCTAGCTTTGAACTTGGTACGGTAGAGTGAATCTGATTTAACAGACGGTAATCTTATCACAGGTTGTCAGTGCTGCTATGCTTTCCTCATTTAGCTAAGAGGTTTGTGAGTTCTGTTTTATTTTCTTTAACTTCTCCAATTTATAAGCTAGCTCTACTTTATTATTAAAAAGATCTCAGATTTCATTCATGCCTCCTGAGTGAATGCGGTAATGAAAGAATACTTTATGTATGGAACTATTCATGTGTGTGTGTATACCTACACACACATAGACATATACTATACACACACACTTTACATCCCCCCCCCTCTTATCCTGCCAAAATTAACCTACATGAAAAAATTGAAATTATTAGAAGAGAATAATCTGTGATTAAACTATAACAGTTCAATATAAAAAAACAGTCCTGAAACTTATTTATATGAACATTTCCTGCTTTCTAAGACCCAAAGTGGTTTGCAATGAAAGCAACAGAATAGATTAAAACAGAACCATTCATTCCCAACTACAATACGGCAAGCTTTTCATGATCAATAATTAACGCCCTGTGGAAAAATAAGCTCTTCAAAACTTTTTTAAAGGCTAAAAAAAATTCAGTCAAGAAATATGCTGCAGGCTAACCTCTGGTAGGGTTGCCATGAGGGAAAGGATGTTGGAATGCCATGATGATTCAATACAACAAAGATTATAACTGTTCAGGTAATGCTTTATGTTGTGACATTAGCTGGGCTTTCAAGTAGCAGGACAGAAAGAGTACTGAAGGATTTCCATTTTGGTGCTGTAAAATACTTTTAAGGGAGCCATTGAACAGAACATATCAAATCAAAATTCCAACTTGAAGCATTAATGATCAGACTCTGATGATCTTATTTTGAAAAGTTGAAGGAAGAACAAGAGGATAGCTAGTGGCAAAGTGAATAGATCAGATTACAAAAGCAATGAGTACACCTCTGATAGAGTTTTTGACTCATTTGATTAATTGGGTTCTTTTATTTTAGGGCCAATGGGGCAAACAGATCATGTTTTAAACCATATTTATGCAAAAATTTCAAAAGGGTTCAGAAAATTTCAAGCACCACTGTAAATGACTAAGATTAAGACGATTATTCTTTTTTATTTAATAATTCTTATTGTTTTTGTATCTCAAAGAGAGAGAGTGTGCAGTTAGGTAGGTAGGTAGATAAAGGGATAGAGAGAGAGAGAAAGAGAGTGAGAGAGAAATACAGTAGGTAGGTAAGTAGGGAGAGAGAGAGTGTAGATAGGTAGGTAGGTAGAGGGATAGACAGAGAGAAATACAGTAGATGGGGAGAGAGAGAGAATATATATAGTATATAGAGTATATAGAGGGGGGTATATAGAGGGGGAAGGTATATAGAGGGGGGAGAAATACAGTAGCTAGGTAGGAAGAGAGATAGAGTAGATAGGTAGGTAGAGGAATAGAGAGAAATAGAAATAGAGAGAGAGAAATACAGTAGATAGGTAGAGAGAGAGGGAGTAGGTAGGTAGGTAGATGTTTCCAGATGTATTTACCCATGTGCTGGACAAGGAAATCACTGAAACAAACAAATCTTTGTTTCTGCAGGCACAGTACTTGACCAACATAATTCTCATCAATCACTCTAACTAAACAGCTTTCCAAAAGGGAAAAAAAAACCTTTTTGCACTCTGCAAATATCCCCCAAATGGCCTGTTTTTCGCAAAAATGGGCCTGGTTTTTTTCAAATAAAAAGCATGACTAGCCCTGGGGGGGGGGGGGGGCTTGCAGAGTGCTCTTGGGGGGTGGGGTGGGGCAAAAAGCGGAAACAATGGCCCATTTTTTCGTGAAAACTGGCTGGTTTTTGGTCAAAAGAATTGCATGCATAGCCTTATGGAGGCTTATAGAGTGCTGCTAGAGGCTGGGGAGGCAAAAACACTCTGGTTTTTGCTCATTTCTGCCCTTCCCAGCCCCCAGGAACTCTCTGGAAGCCTCCATAAGGGTATGCATATGGCCATTTTGGTGAAGGGGGTGGGGTTTCAGGAGGCAAAAAATGCTGTATTCGATGTATAAGACGCACCCAGATTTTCAGCCTCTTTTTAGAGGAAAAAAGGTGCATCTTATACTCTGAAAAATACAGTATTTACTAATCAGTTTTTCTTTCTCATGTAGTCCATATTTTCACATAAATCCATTCATCTAACCTCTGTATCTATCAACTAGCCATTTGTTAAAAAAAAAAACATGTCATAAAATATTCCAAATCTTCTTTTTCTTTGATTTTTAGGGCTAACCTATCCATTTCTGCGCATTCCAGTATTTTTTTGGATTATATTGTCATCAGTAGGGATTTCTTCATTTTTCCAGTACTGTGTGTATACAATCCTGGCTGCTGTTAAACTATGTAGAATTAAATTAGTCCAGAACGCAGCCGCACGGGCAATTATGGGAGCTCCTAGACGCTCCCATGTAACACCGCTCTTGCGCGAGCTGCCTGTGGTCTTTCGGGTGCGCTTCAAGGTGCTGACTATCATCTTCAAAGCGCTCCATGGCATGGGACCTAGTTATCTTCGGGATCGCATCCTGCCCCATACATCCCTTCAGCCGATTCGCTCCCACAGAGAGGGACTTCTCCGGGTGCTGTCCACTAGGCCAGGGGTCCCCAACCCCCGGTCCGCGGACCGGTGCCGGTCCGCGGCTTCATAGGCACCGGGCCGCAGGGCCAGCGAGGAGGATGTCCGAGCGCGCCTCCATCAGCTCCTTCCGACGGCCCAATGCACTTTCCGGGGCTTCCTGGAGGGGCCGGTATGTCAGCTGGGGAGGTTATCCCGCAGCGGGCGGGCGAAGGACTCAAGCTGCGGCTACCTTAAGGTGCCGCCAAAGCCACCCGGGCGCCACACGCCCACCTCCCTTCCAGCCCCGTGAGGCGCCCGGACGGAGCTCGGGTCCTTCGCCCGCCCGCTGCGGGATAACCTCGGCAGCCAACATGCTGACTCTTCTGCTGCTTCCCCGGGGGGAGGGAGGGAGAGAATGACAGACACACAGAGAGGCAGATTTAGAGAGGCAGAAAGAGAGGAAGAGGGAAATACACACACATACAGAATGACAGAGATGGGTGGAGGGAGGAGAGAGACAGATACAGAGAGAGAGACAAAAAAACAGAGAAAGAGAAAGAAAGAAAAATAGAAAAAGAAAGATGAATGGAGGGAGGGAGTGAAGGAAAAAAGGGGAGGGGGGAGGAAGGGAGGGGTGAAAGAAGGAAGGAAGGAAAGAAAGAAAGAAAAAGAAAGAGGGAAAAAGGGTAGGAGGGAGAGAAGGGAGGAAGGGGAGGGAGGCAATGGAAGGAAGGAAAGGAAAGGCAGAAATCTATTTTCCTATTTCCTTCCACCTCAAGCTACCTGTTTGGTTAACCAGGTTAAAGATCTATTTTTCTCCCAGTGGTCATTTTAAAGGAATCACATCCTCTGAGTCATTTACTGGATTCAAACCAGCATCCCAAAGAGTCATGGGCTGCCTTTATATATAACGAGTGCCCATAAATCCATTTTCACCATCTTCAGAAGACCAAAGACCAGCCAGAAATGGAAGAAAGAAAGAAAGAAAGAAAGAAAGAAAGAAAGAAAGAAAGAAAGAAAGAAAGAAAGAAAGAACGAACTTAGGACCACAATTGAGCACAAAATTGTGGTTGCTAAGCAAGACTGTTAAGTGAGTTTCACCACATTTTCCAAGTTGGCCATGCCCACCGGGTCACATGACAAAACAAAACAGGCCACACCTTTTGGCTCTCAAAAGAAATTTCAGTAGTGGTACTGTTGATATTTGGTTCTATTGACTAATAAGTTTGCTCACCACTGCCCTAGACGGCCAAGTGAGCCGACTCCCCCCCCCGCGTGCGCATGCGCCGCCTGTTCCCCCTCCCCCCTCCTCCTCTAGGCCAGCCGGTCCGCAGAATTTTCTTTAAAATGAAACCGGTCCCTGGTGCAAAAAAGGTTGGGGACCCCTGCACTAGGCAATGCCAGCGGGCGACGCCCAGGGGAAGGGCCTTCTCTGTGGAAGGCCCAACTCTCTGGAACGACTTACCCCACGAACTGAGAACGATCACAGATCTCCGCTCCTTCCGCCAGAACCTTAAAACTTATTTTTTCCAACAGGCTGGCCTGGTCTAACTTACATCACCTAGCCCACAGTCTGCAGTTAAAATGTTTTAAATTGGTTTTAGGGATATTGTTTTAATATATTTAAATTTTTAGCACAGGGATATTAATTTAATTTGGTTTTATATTTTGTATATTGTTGTTTATATATGTTTTAAATTGCCTGTGCACCGCCCCGAGTCCCTTTTGGGAAAGGGTGCGGTATATAAATTAAATAAACCATAAACCATAAATATATATTACCTTTTTATAGTTTTCTGGGCATGATTATTCTGGAGAGAATCTATTGATATGGTTTCAAAGTCAGTATTCACTTAATGGCATTTATTTCATCAAACTGCAGAATTAACTCCTGAAATCCTTCAAAGCTGCTTGCTACCCCACATCCACAACATCTTCATTTAATTAATTTCCAATAAAGATGCTGGGCATAAAGCTTACTGGTTGCCCTTAGTAGACTCACTGATCTGTAATTTTCTGAATCAGCTTTCCCTTCCTTTTGGTAAAATGAAATAATGACTGCACAGCACTAATCTTTGGGAGTATTTCCTCTGCAATTTTAAAAAAATTTGCAATCAAAACAGCCACATGATGGAGACGGGGGAAAACTGTGCTGAATGATTGAAAAAGAAAGAAAGGGCCAAATGAAATTGATTGGGGTGAAAGGAACAAGGCCAGGGAGGAAAGAAAAGAGAGAAGCTCTGCTTATACATTACAAAAAGGTTAAATTCAGCATATAAGCAATCTCCTTCCCAAACAGTGGCTAATCTTCCATTGTATTTACCGCAGCAACAGCAGCAGCAGCAGCAACAACAGGAAGGCACATAAAAATAGTTATTTTTGTAATCTAAAAGAAAAAAAAAGAAAATTAATTTTTATTATAGAACTTCAAAAGAATTAAATAGGTCGTCTTAAGAGGACATCTTAGGGTAACTTGCTCTTATGGTAAGAAGACAAATTCGGTATTTTTCAAATTTGTGTCACAATGAGCCTCAAAGGTTAACCATCACTTACAATATGTATGATGTCTTTGCTGGATGTTTAGAATTGATTCCCTTCTACATCAACATCTAGAAAAGAAGGATTTCTAGAAAAGAGTCAAAACTGGATGGAGATGGCCAATCTCTCTCTAATACACCTTTTCTGCCTTTGGACTCTCTTTATCTCTCCTATACTTTTTCTTTTATACTACTCTCTCTCCATCATGGACCAAACACATAGCAGCTCTCCAGAGGTGGTATTCAGCAGCTTCTGACCAGTTCTGGAGAATCGGCAGTGGAAATTTTGAGTAGTTCGGAGAACCGTTAAATACCACCTCTGACTGGCCCCGCCCCCATCTATTCTACGCCTCCTGCATCCCAGCTGATTGGGAGGAAATGATGATTTTGCAGTATCCTTCCCCCTGGAGTGGGAAGGGAATGGTGATTTTACAGTATCCTTCCCCTGCCACGTCCACCAAGCCACACCCATAGAACCAGTAGTAAAAAATTTTGAATCCCACTGCTGTAGCTCTTGCCCTAACTCTGGACTTACCTCCTATGGACAGCTTGCAAAGAAAAGTTGCCCTTTCAGTAAATAAGATGTAGGAAACAGTGTAATGCATTCTATTTTTGTAATGGGCAGAGTAGGAAAAATGTAGTGCTATAATCTAAAAAGACTGCACGAAGTATTTTGGTTCATGTTTCTGTGACTTGATTTTTCTCTCAGTTCAACTGTACTTTCTTTAATGTGGTAATACCTATTTGTTTTAATTGCAAGTCCTAGCTGTATTGATTTTTTTTTTTTTAAATTGCATGGCTGCAATAGGTTCTCATATATGGCCCGTGATTGCTATATCTTATTTTGGGGAGACATAATGATGCAAAACATTGGTGGCATTCACTTACTTTCCCTACCGGTTCACAAATGTGAGCGCGCACACATTCCCTTGCATGCATCCCATCCACTCATGCACTCGGCTTTCTGTGCATGCGCTTTGATCACATATGCGGCTTGCACACATGCACATGGCTTGAGAAAGTGCCTAAATAGGACAGCATAGAGCTGGGGTGCGATTTCCACTACCAAACCGGCTGAATACCACCTCTGATTCAAAGCCCATGACTTGCCTCAGATGTCAGGATGTAAATATGAAGGATAGAGATGGTGTCAAGACGTCATGAACGTATCATCATTTTAGTGCAATCCAGGATGGCTCTAGATGTGTCCCTATTTAGCTGCTGTATAAGGCTCAAAAAAGATTCCTTTAGTTTATGGGTTGCCAACAGAGACTTCCTGGGTACCACCACATATCCTGAAGCTCCCTTTTTGCCTTCAGAGTGTTACAATATACCAGGGGTCTGCAAAGTTGGCTCTTTTAAGACTGGTGGACTTCAACTCCCAGAATTCCCCAGCCAGCATAGCTGGGAGTTGAAGTCCACCAGTCTTAAAAGAGCCAACTTTGCAGACCCCTGCAATATACTATTACTAATTTGGACTAGCCAGTAAAAAGTTAAAACATTTTGCTCACTCTAGAATGTTTATAAACTAATATTTGAATAAAATTCTTGTAAAAGCTTTCCACTAGGTGTCACTGTTTCTGCATGCAAAGTAACTAAGCCAACCATCAACTGTCAATAAATCATAAATATAGACTTTACTTATGGAAAATATTGTTTATGCATTTTAATGTTTTTGGTGATGGAAGAGCAGCTTAACCTTGCTTAATAATACCCAAATATTTTGTCTGAGTGATCCTAAGATATTATATATACTATTGAGCTGTTTTCAGTTTTCACCTTCCCTTGTAATTTTATTCTGTACCATTCAGAGTATATATCAAAAATAAATTTTGGTTAGCAGGGTCTAAGTAGCACAGGAAAATATAAGCTCTTGCTCTGTATAAAATTGCTTCTAGATATTTGCTTGTGTTTCTTGGATGATAGCCCTGGCATCCAAATCTTTAGAATTTCGAACATAAATATGTTGCTTTATTTTCATATTTAGCTATTTATCACACAAAGTAATGGCTTGAGCACAAACATGGGTACAGACCACTTCAGGCCCTGGTCGTTCTTATTTTTCAGACTACCTTTATCATTCTGTCCTGTTTTATTTCAACTTTTGTTGTAGTCTGCAGATCTACACAGGAGCATTCTTCTATTTCAGCACTTGTTTAGGTCAATCATCCCCAACCTTTATGGCTTGGCGGCCCAGCTTGTGATGGAGGGCGGTGGGGGGGGGGGGAGACCAGGCTGCCAAGGGGAACTGGGGGGAACCAGGACACATGACTGGCATGCACATGCAGCTTGACTGCAAGTTGGGCTCTGTGCGCATGCACACCGGCCTATTGTTCGTGCAGCCCGCGTGTGAATATGGAACAGTGGTGGGTTTCAAATTTTTTAGAACCTACTCTGTAGGTGTGGCCTATTTTATGGGCGTGGCTTGGAAGTCATGTGACAGGGTGGGAGTGGCCACCTTTTGAAATGTGGTGAAACTCATTTAACAATGCTCTTGCTTAGCAACCAAAATTTTGAACTCAATTGTGATGATAAATTCTTTCTTTCTTTCTTTCTTTCTTTCTTTCTTTCTTTCTTTCTTTCTTTCTTTCTTTCTTTCTTTCTTTCTTTCTTCCTTCCTTCCTTCCTTCCTTTCCTTTCCTTCTCATTGGGTCACTGGCAGCGGCGGGCCAGATTTACTTCCAGGTACGCCGGTGAAACCCCCTCTCACCGGTTCTCTACATTTCACCAACCGGCTCTCGCGAGTAGTTGCGATCCTGCAGAAACCCACCACTGATATGGAATGACTCAATTGTGGGCTGCGACCCAGGTGTTGGAGACCCCTGGTTTAGGATTTCCATAAGCTAACACTTCAAATGCATTTTACTTAAATATCAATGGAAGCACACAGCTATGGAAGTTTGGTTTTTTTTTTTTTTAATTCAATTTATACCCCGCCCTTCTCCAAACGGACCCAGGGCGGCGCACAGGAAAATTAAAATACATACAAAACACTCTGCCTTTCAGATATCTCTGCCTTTCTCTTCTTCAGGGCACCGGAAACCTCAGCTAATATTGTTTTTAAACTGACCACAACTGTTTATGGTATCTGAACGCAAGAGAGATATAGTTTGTTTAAACTTGTTCACTTAAACAAGCCAGAATCAAATTGTTTCAAAGCCGTATTTTAAACACACAACTTTTCCATTACATCAGTAACTATCTTGTGTTGTCGGTATACTGCTCTTTCTTCATCTCCCATATACAGTATCTGTTCTTGATAATTGAAGCAATGTATCATTTTCCTCACAGAAGTAAAGTTACTGGTGGTCTATGTTACTCATCATTCTCCAACTTGCTGTCCTCTAGATTGGTTAGGTCTATAATCCCTAGAAATCCTAGCCAACATTCCCACCTGCACAATATTTCTAGCTGGAGGGGAAAAAGCTAGAGGTGGAGCTCTTGCCTCACAAGGAGGAGGCTGTGAGTTCGATCCTAGGTAGAGGCAGATGTAGGGTCTCCTGCTTGGGCAGGGGGTTGGACTAGATGACCTGCAAGGTCCCTTCCAACTCTGTTTATTTGTAAAAAATGCTGAACTGGACTTCCAATATCTCAGGGGTTGCCACAAAGAAGAGGGAGTCAAACTATTCTCCAAAGCACCTGAGGGCAGAACAAGAAGCAATGGGTGGAAACTAATCAAGAGAGAAGCAACTTAGAACTGAGGAGAAATTTCCTGGCAGTGAGAACAATCAATCAGTGGAACAGAAGTTGCCTCCAGAAGTTGTGAATGCCCAACACTGCAAGTCTTTAAGAAGATGTTGGATAGCCATTTGTCTGAAATGGTATAAGGCTTCCTGCCTAGGCAGGGGATTGGACTAGATGACCTCCAAGGTCCCTTCCAACTCTGCTATTGTATTGTATTGTATTGTCCTGAATACAATTGTCTTTTTATTCTGTAGTTTTCTTAGGCTACCCTTTCATTTAAAAAGTCCAAAATATGTTATATGTACGATTGTATAATGTTGGTCCTGATTCTAGCTTCAAACCTTACTCATTTATGATTAAAATTAAAAATCCTCAGCCTTAAAATTAATTTTGTATCGAAGCAGAAGCAAGACTAAGCAATGTGCATTTTGTAGCCTTAAGTTGGTTTGAAAACAGAATCATGGTGATAAATTTGAAGAAAGTTATCATTTTTAATAAATAGATGTTGTTTTATACATAACATTCATTGTGTTTTTAATTTCAATTTCAATTTCTTCGAATTTGTATATCGCCCTTTCTCCCTTGCGGGACTCAGGGCGGTGAACAGACAATGATAAAAACAACAGTAAAAACATCAATATAAATACCTATGCTAAAAATAAATTAAATTCTAAGCCTACTCTAAAATGTACAATAAAACCCCAATAAAACCAGATTAAAAGCTACACCAGGCCGGCCGCACGAAAAAGATGGGTCTTCAGGGCTTGGCGGAACAGGTGCAGGTCCGTAGTTGTGTGGAGGTGGGGGGGGGGGCAGGTCATTCCAGAGGGCAGGAGTTTGTAATTTTGTTTAATTGTTTTAAACTTTTTTATTGTTAATTTGAACCCCGCCCACCCCTAGCTAGGTAAGTGATGTCAGCCCTAAGAGGTAGATCAAATAAGGAAACTATCATCACAGGAAGACTACAACTATACTTTCTTTAATGAGATGGGTTACATTTCTCACTGTCAGAAAATTCCTCCTTAGTTCTAAGTTGAATCGCTCCTTGATTGGTTTCCATCCATTGCTTCTTGTCCTGCCCTCAGGTGCTCTGAGCTGCCTTGCTCCTGGTGAGTGGATGGGCCAAGCTGCTGCAGTAACTGAATCATGCAAATTTGTCTGTATTTTCTCTTGGCTTAATGCATGCTTCGTCCACTGCTATTTCTCTAGCAGTTTTTGGCTGTTTTCTCCCAGGTTATCTCCATGGTCCTCTAAAAATACTGAGGATATTCAAAAATAATGGATTATGACTGAATGCAAGTGTTTATTTAATAGATAGATGGAATGTAAGGATTGGGGTGAAATTGCTCAGCTTTGCTTGCATTACTATGTATGACACTCAAGTGCTGCACTGTTCACATACTGATTTGATGTTTTTGTAGAAAATAAAAATAAAAACCTTGGAAAAAGAAGATCACTCCCTTAGGCAGCTAACCCATCCGCAATCTTTATTCATTTATTTTTTATCTCTCTATATAAAAATGGCTGTGTGTGTGTGTGTGTGTTCCAGCATGACTCTGGAACGCCTCGAGCAATTTCAACCAAACTTGGTGCACAGATGACTTACTCTGGAGAAAAATACTGTGGGGTAACACCCCTAACACCCCTTGGGTGTGTGTGTTAAGATACAGCCTGTTGTGCTGTACTGCCATACTGGCTTCTTCTGTACTGTGCAGTGGTGTTGCCATGGTAACGGCTTCACAGTACTCCACAAGGGGACTCCCTCTGGTAAGGGGGAAAATCCAACATTAGAAATTACGTTTGGTCTAGACATTTCCCCCCTGTAAATAAGTACCCGGGCAACCCCGGGTTATCGGTTAGTTGATTTATATAATTTATGTAAACTGCCTACCCCACACAATGACCCTATGCTTCTTACAAGATTAAAACAGAGATGCTCAAGGAAACCACTGATTCCACTCGCTCACTAACAACAACATCCATCTCTTCTCTGAATGAAGCTTCAATTTATTGCTCCTCTACTTCTAAAAATGCTTTTTTATATATCTTGCTTTGTTCTAATGAAAAACAAAGAAGGGGTGCATTCCATCGGCATGCTCAAGGCGTGTCATTTTAAACCTCTGAATGATCTCAATTAGCAGTTACCCATGAATGGTAGACAAAAAAATAGACCCTCCCCTCCAATGTAAATGCCACAGGATTGATTTCTGCCCATCTATACTTTCTGGAGGCAATTTATTTTTATTTTATTTTATTTTATTTTATTTTATTTTATTTTATTTTATTTCTATACCGCCCTCTCTCCCCAATGGGACTCAGGGCAGTGCACAGGAATAATAAAACAGAAGTCATAAATACAATCAAACATGGTTAAAAATAAATTAAATCAATTTTAAAGCCTGTGCTAAAATTCATAATTAAAACCCTGACTAAAAATCAATAATAAAAGACTATGCCAGGCCGGCCACATGAAAAAAGTATGTTTTTAATGCCCGGCGAAAGAGGCGTAGGTCCGTGATTGTACGAAGGTTGGGGGGCAGGTCATTCCAGAGGGCGGGGCCTGCCACAGAGAAGGCTCTTCCCCTGGGAGTCGCCAGCTGGCATTGACCGGTCGACGGCACCCTCAGGAGGCCCTCCCTGTGGGAGCGGACAGGTCAAAGGGAGGTATGTGGTAGGAGGCAGTCCCGCAAATAACCAGGACCTATACCATGGAGCGCTTTAAAGATGGTTACTAAGACCTTGAAGCGCACCCGGAAGGCCATAGGCAGCCAGTGCAGCTCGCACAGGAGAGGTGTTACATGGGAGTATCTTGAGACTCCAAGAATCCCCCGTGTGGCTGCATTCTGAACTAACTGGAGCCTCTGGGTGCATCTCAAGGGCAGCCCATGTAGAGAGCGTTACAGTAGTCCAGGCGGGAGATGACGAGGGCTTGAGTGACTGTGCGTAGGGCGTCACTACTACAAAACAGTTTTACCCACACCTACAATAATTCAGGACGCTTCATCTGACTCGGGACTCTTAATCTTTTACCAAAAGTAACTCTTGGATTAAAAGCATATAGTGTCAGTTAGGCAGGAATGATGATTCTAATTTCATCTCCTTCATGCTGTAATGTACGAGTCAGAAATTAAAAGCCTTAAATTTTGCAGGCTACCTGTAGAACATTTTCCCCCTCAATAAAAATTAAAAATGCGGCATATAATGAACAATATATCCAAATCATATATATGGATAATGAACAAAAATTAACAATTCATAAATAGTAGTAGTCTACAGCTATAGCCGAAATTTGCATAACACTCATGTGGAAATTAGTTAACACAATTTCAAATGTTTTGGGAGTCTCTTAAGACCTGGCGCTGTTCCCAGGCCCGGGGTTGGGATGCTTGTGGTGCTCCTGGTGATTCCCTCCCCCCGGATGTTATTTATGTGGTTTTTGCCCAGGCAATCATGTTCCTTTTTAAACTATACATTCTTTTAAATATTGAAAGCCACTCAGGTCTTTTTGGAGTCAGGCGGCCTTGAAATCCAATAAATAAAATAAAAATAAATAAAAACAAACTGAAGCTAGAGTGTTTGTAAATTTAGAATGCAATTTTATTTACTAGGAGTGGCAATTCTTGAACCTTTTCTTGGCAGCCTTTGGAAATCCCTCAGCTAGGATTGCTAAATATAATCCATGGCATTTCTTCCTATTTTCAAGTCAGAGGACTTTTCTTCCTGTCCATCTTAATGGTGCATTCCTCTCATCTTTGGGCTGGCAAAAAGGGTGGGGGGAGAAAGACTGGCACAATTCGAGCTGCCCTGGTGACCAAGCTTAATGTATTCCTAGTAATGCCTCTTTTGAGTGGTCCTATCAGAACAAGCTGGTTTGGGAGAATTTCATGGCAACAGCTGAAAGATTCCATTTTTCTTCCCTAACTCTAACCCTAACCCTAACCCTAACCCTAGCCTAATGTTAGCTGTTGGCATGGAAAAAAACACCACCATTGACTCCCCTTTAAGGTGTGGTGTAGCAGGCTCGAGTGAGTGTGCTTAACTGCCAGGAATAGAGATTTTAGTCACTTTCACTCAGTCCACCTGAGAGGATGCCAGTGTGAAGCTAACGATGCTATTATACCCTGTAACTGGCTATTTCTGAACACCAATCTGGAAGCCCCAGTGACATAAAAATAATAAAGGACTGCCAGAAAAGTAGTAAACAGTTTTTATCCTTCTCTCGCTCACTCTGACTAGATGAGAAAACTAGTCACCGTATTTTTTGGCGTATAAGACGCACCGGAGTATAAGACCCAGATTTTCAGCCTCTTTTTAGAGGAAAAAAGGTGCGTCTTGTACTCCGAAAAATACGGTAGAAGTCTTTCTCAATTTTAACTCTGCTTCCAAATATCTCAAATTCCTAAGTACTGCAAGGAAAAGGAAATAGTAGTGCTGACTGAGTGGCCACAGTTGACAACTGTGAAAGTATCCCACAGAGTGTGCAAAATGGCATTTCCTTCATCCAAAAGTAAGGAAGAAGCCCCAGTACAAAGCCCAGCCATCAAAGCTCTTTGTTGGCAGAAACAGCAAAAATCCCTAATGCATGCAATTGGGACAGAACTAGCATCTCCTTCTTTGTATTTTTTTAATAGACAGATCCACGACTGAACATGTTTAGTAATCTATCTAGTACCCTCTTTCCCCGGAAAATAAGACTTCCCCGAATAATAAGCCCAATCAGGTTTTTGAGCACATGCACTAAAATAAGCCCTCCCCTGAAAATAAGCCCTCCCCAAAAATATTTAAATGCATCCGCAGCTGGTCCCTGCCATTTCCTCTGGCTGCTTGCCGTGCAAACAACACAAGGTGAGGAAGTGAGGCTGGAGAGGGATGAAGGGATGAGGAAATATGGCCCACGTACCCCACATTTATGATTTATGAAGATGGAAAACATTAACACTTGGGGGAAGAGGAGCCAATGTCACGACGGTATGTGGGGTCTCGCAGCTGCGAGATCACTGTCGATTCTTTTGCCGCTGGACGGTCCAATTGGACCTACGCTCTCCTGCAGGGACAATGAAGAGGAAGATGAAGCTTTGTTAATCTCAGCGACACCACAAAGTCCCTGATTGATGCAAAGGAAGCGCTTCTACCCGGCGGTAAACAGACAGCCCCCAGGCTGGTGAAGTTGCTGATGGCTCCAGAAAAAAGGGAAAAGAGAAAGCGGCTACAGCTGGTGAGACTTTTGCTGTTTTTAAAGAGATTGCTTATAAAAAACTTAAAGTCAAGTTAAAAATGTAAGAACAGAAGAAATAAGCGGCGGAATTAAGATTTGGAGGACTCTGGTCGGTGTGTTATCATAATTTTTTAAATGTTATTTTTATAAATGGAACCTATGCAAAACTTTTAAAAAGGAATGGATTAAGTTTTCTTCTTCTATATTTCCTATTACTATTCTCACAATCATGGACTAAATCTTTTCTTTTTCATCACTGCGTGTGTTCTTTTTAACTTTTTTCTTTCTATTTTACTCAAGAATTTGACTCTTTCTAACTTGAAACAATTTAAGACAGAAAAAGAAACAAAGAAATTGTAATAATTATAACAACAGAGGGAAAGATGGTGCTGCTCCTCGAAAACTGAAGTATGTGTATTGAAAACAAAACACTCTCACTTTCATTACTGCTCATCCTGGTTTGGAACTTCAAAGACATACAGCTTGTTTAAAAAGTGAATTGTTTTTTACAGATGGTCTTTTGAAGCTTATTTTCAACCAGAGATTTTATTGTAAACTTAAGTATCAACTTGTTAAAATCCTTTTTAAGCCAGAGTACCAGCCTTCTTTTTTAACAGTTGGAGACAATGGTTTATTCTGAACAACAGAAAGAAAATGTCAGCTTGCAAGAGATAATGTCTGCAATACAGGAATTTTTTAATTCATTTGAGAAAAAAATAGACTATATAATTGGAAAATACGATGAAAAGAATGGAGATATACATCAAATGGAAAAAACAGAGGTTGGAGTCTCAAGCACCGAAGAGAAAAATAACTACAAAGAAATTAAATCTGCTGATCTTTTTGATGAATGGTTTTTATCTGGCAATGGGAAAAGTGGAGCATGGAAAGAGGAGTCAGATGGATGGGAATTCCACCTCAGAAGACAAGACACAGAAGAAGAAACAACAAAAGAACTTATGGTATCAAAGAAACTTTATTAGTATCATCATCAACAACTTTGACAATTAAAGACAAACTAATTAAGGAAGAAGGAAAAGGGCATCAAAATGACATGAAAGAATTAATAAATAATGAACTGCAAAGAGAAGTCCATTCAAATTTGATTAAGGAGATGACCAGAGGACTTATACCACAAATGGAAGAAGGTGTAAGATTGTTTTACTACTGGAAAGATACAGGTTAATAGATGAAAGTTTAATTTAAAATTAATTAAGCGTAGGAAAATTTAGTGACAATAGACATGCTTAAATAAATAACTGAAAATGATAATAATGTATACATATGTATTGGTATAATATGTAGTAATTGGATATGAATATTGAATGGGACCTATGAAAGGAAGATGAGTAATTGTTTGGTTATACACAAAGAATAATAAAAAAGAAATGATGATAATGGATAAAGGAGAGATAAAGATAACAATATATATAGGTATGGGTATAACATGGGAAAACTGGATGTAAATTCTAAACAGTGGTTTGAAAAGGAAGATGAGAAATCTTTTGTTACTAAATGTTATTGATGATTGGCTAGAATAGGTTATAAAAAACAGTACTGTTGGAGGATATTAGAATTAGTAAATGAGATGCCAATATGTGGTTATGTTTTAAGCTTTGGTATGTTTTATGATGAAGGACGTGTAAACAATTATAGTTAAATAAGAATGGAGGTATGATGAGGGTAATATGTATAAATATGTTTGATTCAATATGCTTGAAATAATATGACCCTTGGATGATTGTGGAAGAGATGCATGAAAATACTTAGTAACCAACTGATACACTTTCATGTACGAAGAAGGATTTTTATGTTGTGTTTATAAATAAATAAACACAATAAAAAACTTTCCCCCAAAAAGAAAACATTAACACTTGGAACACCTATGGATAAATTTATGGCTCTCTTTGAAGAGGGCTCAGGGTGAGATAAACAACAATAGCAATAGCACTTAAACATATACCACTTCATGGTGCTTTACAACATTCTCTGACCAGTTTACAAAGTCAGCCTATTGCCCCCAACAATCTAGGTCAGTGATGGCGAACCTTTTCGACACCGAGTGTCCAAATCAGAAGGTGTGTGCATGTGCATGCATGTGTGCGTGCCGGGGCACCAAAAACCCAAAGACCAGCTGCCTGGGGTGCACATGCCGCTTTGGGGGCTGTTTTCAGGCTTTGGGGGCCAAAAGCAGCTTGAAAAATGGCCTGAAAATTCAATGAAAAACAATCCAGAAAATGGCCTGAAAACAGCCAAAAAATAGGCCATTTCCAGGGTCTTTTTCAGGGAATTTTCAGGCCTTTTTTGAGCTGTTTTTGACCCAGAAAACGGATGAAATTGGCTTGGAAAACAGTCAAAACCCAGGCCATTTTCCGGTCTATTTTTCAGGGAGTTTTCAGGCCTTTTTTGAGCCACTTTTGACCCTAAAAACAGCCAGAAAATAGCCTGGAAAACGGCCCAGAAAATGGCCCAAGCAGCTGGTGATGGCATGAGTGCCCACAGAGGGCTCTGAGTGCCACCTCTGGCACACGTGCCATAGATTTGCCATCATGGATTTAGGATCCTCGTTTTACCCACCTCGGAAGGAAGAGAGGGATGAGTCAACCTTGAGCCAATTAGAATCATACTCTTGGCAGTGGGCAGAGTTAGCCTGCAATACTGCATTCTGACCACTGCGCCACTGCAGCTATGAAGGCTGCATCACGAGGATACGGTGTATGTGTGCAGTAGTTAATAGAATATGTGGATCAGTTCAGAAACACACAAAACTCAGGTTTGGGCTTATTGTCTTGATACAACAACTTCCAGGTTTTAAAATAAGAAATCAGAAGATACACAAAATTGTTACTGTACCCAGGTGTGTGATCTGGTCCCATCAATTTTGCATGATGGCTCTACCTACTCTGGCTCTTAGGTTATGAAAAGTGCCAAGAGCAATCTCTGGCTATGAAATGTTTGCTCATCCTTACCATATAGATTTACTTGGATAAACTTCCAATGAATGCAACAGGATGTATTTATGAATAGATCGGTGTAGAGTTGCTCTCTTAGAGGTCTTTCCTGCTTTTCCCTGGCCAGCGTCCACTTATGTTGGATGGAGAATGACAGAAATGTTCATTATGAACCACAAATATACTAAAGACTTCCATCTCCTAGTGCAAGCAATGGGAGAAGTCTTCTTTCCTCCCTATTTCCACCCTGCCATGCCTAAACAAGGCAGGGCTTTAAAAACTGGTGGAGCACTTTGCCCAAGCATTTTTTGTTCTACCATTCTTAATTACCAAGTATCTATTTCTTGTGACTATTCATAAATTCATAAATATAGTCCAAGCCAAATTTACAATAACACCAGATGGGAATAGCAAGGGTGAACTGCTGGGGATTCTGTGCAGTTCAGAGAACCCCCAAATCCCACTCACGGCTGGCCCCACCCACCCCTTCCCTCTCTGGAGTCCCCAAGTGGCCCATTTTGGATGCAGGTATGTGCAGGGTGTGCGCGGGGGCTCGGGGAGGGCGAAAAATGGATCTACTGGAAGTTTGGGAAGGCTAGAAATAGGCCCAGAGGAGGGCCTCCAGAGCCTGGGGGGAGGGGCCCCTTTTTGCCCTCCCGGAAGCTCAAGGGGAAGGCAAAAACAACCCCCCCCCCAATGGTGCAGGAGGCCGACTAGGCTAAGCCCACCCCCACCCAGCAACCAGACAGAGAACTCCTTGCTAAAATTTTTGAAGCCCACCCCTGAGAATAGGAATAGATTATTTCGCATTTAAAGTTGTATCGGTGAGGAAAACTTTCCCCAAATTCCATGCTCCTCCACCCTACACCAAGAAGTTACTACATGTATGAGTTTTTACCAAGGAAATAGGAGCATAATTATTGAAGTGACGCCAGAATAAGAGACAGGCTTTTTAATTAGGAAACAAGAACTCATGAGAAGTTGTAATTTTTGGCCAGGACTGAAAGCAAAGAAAGAAATCCAATAATCGTCGAAGGTTTTACATAGAATACAAAATGCTCCTGCCTTCCATCTTTTTCTAGGCATGTGTATCTATCATGAAACCATTCTTGTCCTATAGGCAACAAACACAGTATTAATACAGAACGTGCGTATTACTATTAATTATGGTAGAATACTAGCACGATAAATTTAAGTTTACAAGTCTAAGGGAAGACCCTTTAATTTACTGGGAAATGACAAGGCGTCTGTGGCCAACATGTGTAAAATTTACTCCTTTCTACCTGAGTTACATACCATTGGATATTTACTTTGTGTCTGAGGATGTATTTACCATTCATTCAGTGTCACAACCGATCAAAGGAGCTTACTGAGGTTCGGATGTGCTGGTCTCTCTCTCTCTTCTAAATATGAAACTTTCTTGACTTTAAAAGGGAAAAAAAATACATTTCCAAATGTTTGACAAAGAAACACATTCCTGGAAACTCGGAGACAAGTATTTAAGGTTAAATAAGGACATGTGGTTTGGGGACAAAGAGTAGTTGAGAATGGTGAGGAAACTTTAGAATGTTTTTCATTGTTCATACACAAAGGGGTCACATTTTGAACAGCAAAAGGATTAAACTACCCTCTTGGCTATTAGTTATATTTATTCTGAGAATGGGAATTAAACAATTCAAAATACTAATTACAGGATATCTTTAAATCTGAATTATTTTCAGTAATATGCAAATGAGAATTTATTACTCCTCTTTCCCTGTACTCTAATTTCTGTCCTCTCTGTCTGCAAAAACTGGCAGATGCGGTTAACTCAGCCTTCTTTTGGTCATGGATAAAGACTAATAATAGGAATGGATATGTAAGAACCTTCAGAGATCTAATTTCTGCATTTCGAAATACAAATAAATGCATGAATACTGTATATGCAATGAAAAGGAACGGTTTCATTTGGAGAAACTTGAATGGAATTTCTGGCCCTATCTTCTTAGTGAAACCTGTATGAGGAAATGATTCCCAGACATTTAACATCATTGTACTCTACTAGGTATCAATATATTTTAGATTTTGAATTAAAAAAGAGAGAGATCATTTGGCAACTACTAAAAATCTCCATGGAGCGTACTGCTT
This sequence comes from Rhabdophis nuchalis, assembly GCA_039707465.1. Classification (NCBI taxonomy): domain Eukaryota; kingdom Metazoa; phylum Chordata; class Lepidosauria; order Squamata; family Natricidae; genus Rhabdophis; species Rhabdophis nuchalis. The sequence goes on along the minus strand of CM077646.1, from coordinate 176,162,977 downwards.
CCCTTTTGCCTTTCAGCTCCACCTTAGGAACCTTCCAGGCTGAAACCATTTTGTATTGAATTTTTTGCTGATAAATAAATGAAGGGAGGCTAGTATGCTCCCTCCCATGTTTGGGCTATACCAGGTGCCTTGACAAAACATCTAATCATTCCCCTGGCTCAGCTGATAAGGGAGGAGAGCTTGGGGCTTAGAGGTTATTATAACTGCCTAACATGTAAAAACAGTCCAAGTTCGAATCCCAGTAAGGGTATGGCTAGCTGATGAGAGCTAAATAGCTTGAAATAGATCTATACTAGTCTTCCTTCATTTATTTATCAGCAAAAAGATATATATATATATATATATATATATATATATATATATATATATAAATAAAATTGGGGCATACCAGGTGCCTTGACAAAACATCTAATCATTCCCCTGGCTCAGTTGATAAGGGAGGAGAGCTTGTGGCTTAGTGGCTAAAACATCTGCCTAACATGTAATACAGCTCTGGTTCAAATCCCAGTAAGGGTATGGCTAGCTGATGAGAGCTAAATAGCTTGAAATATTTATTTATTTATTTATTATTTATTATTAAATTTATATAACCGCACCCTCTCCCCGAAGGGATCCGGGGCGGTGCACAGGAAGTTAAAACAAACAGTACAAAATATAAATAATTAAAATCGAATTAAATAGGTTATCCCTGTGCTAAAATTTAGAAAGTTAAAACATGAATAACTTAGGCCAAACCGGCCTGATGGAACAAAAGTGTCTTTAATTTCTGGCGGAAGGTGCGGAGGTCCGTGGTTGTTCTGAGGTCGGGGGGTAGGTCGTTCCAGAGGGTTGGGCCCACCACAGAGAAAGCCCTTCCCCTGGGCGTCGCCCGCTGGCATTGCCTGGTGGACGGCACCCGGAGAAGTCCCTCTCTGTGGGAGCGAATTGGCCGCAGGGATGTATGAGGTAGGATGCGGTCTCGCAGGTAGCTTGGTCCCGTGCCATGGAGCGCTTTAAAGATGGTAATCAACACCTTGAAGCGCACCCGAAAGACCACAGGTAACCAGTGCAGCTCGCGCAGGAGCGGTGTTACATGGGAATATCTAGACGTTCCCAAGATCGCCCACGCGGCCGCATTCTGGACCAGCTGCAGTCCTCGGGTGCACGCCAAGGGGAGCCCCATGTAGAGAGCATTACAGTAGTCTAGCCGGGATGTCACAAGCGCATGAGTGACTGTGCGAAGGGCGTCCCGGTCCAATAACTGCCGCACCAGGCGTACCTGGTGGAAAGCCCCCCTGGCCACGGCTGTCACGTGATCTTGCATAGACAGCCGGGTATCCAGGAGGACACCTAGGTTGCGTGCCCGATCCACGGGGGCTAGATGTTCGCTCCCTATGGCCAGTGATGGAATCAACTGGTTAAACCGGGACGCCGGAAACCACAGCCACTCGGTCTTGGACGGGTTGAGTTTGAGTCTGTTGCTTCCCATCCAGATCCGTACGGCTTCCAGACATCGGGACATCACTTCAACGACATCGTTGGGGTGGTTTGGGGTAGAAAAGTACAGCTGCGTATCATCAGCGTAGATGTGATACTCTACCCCAAAACCACGGATGATCTCACCCAGCGGCTTCATGTATGCGTTGAACAGGAGCGGCGAGAGGACCGACCCCTGAGGCATCCCACAAGTGAGGGGTCTAGAGGTCGACCTCTGCCCTCCTGCCAACACAAATTGCGATCGGCCGGAGAGGTAGGAGGAGAATCACCGTAAAACAATGCCCCTCACCCCCAACCCCTCCAGCCGATGCAATAGGATACCATGGTCGATGGTATCAAAAGCCGCCGAGAGATCTAACAGGACCAGGATGGAGGAACAACCCCCATCTCTGGCCCTCCAGAGATCATCCACCAACGCGACCAATGCCGTCTCAGTGCTGTGCCCGGGCCGGAAGCCGGACTGGCGCGGGTCCAGATAATCAACTTCCTCCAAGTGACGGGGAAACTGTTGTGCCACCACACTCTCAACAACCTTCGATAGAAAATGAAGGTTGGAGACTGGACGATAGTTTTCCAACAAAGCTGGGTCCAGGGAAGGGAGACTGGTATAGATCTATACCAGTCTCCCTTGTTTATTTATTTATCAGCACAAACGTAAACACACACACACTCACATATTTGTGTTTGTAGTTACAATTTCCATAACCAAGGCTCTTGAAGCGGATTCAGTTTTGCTATTACTGATTTTCCCCCCCGTTGTTTTATAACACGGTTGTATTCAGTTGGCATTACCATGGCGATTGAGCTACCGAGCTTAGAAATTGAAATGACCATGTTCAGATTAACTACTATACCGGAACTGAGTAAGTTCAGATGTTCGATTTGACAGTCCAATTTTTCAAATTGGTTTGCTAGATAAGAGAACACAGAAGTGCACAGCCCCAGCATATATTGCTTGCAGACATATTGAGAATCCTTACCAATGTTGGCTTAAGATAGGTCCATCTGTAAAACTCTCAATTTCTTCCATTACGTCTGCAGACCTTTTGCATGATCAGCGAATGCTCCATTGTCTTCACTCCTCAGAAAAGAAGATGTTTTAAAAGGTTTTTTTTTTTTGCTTTGTTTTGTTAATCCTAAACCTATTTTAGGATTTAAGTAACTGATGCCTAATGTGAGTCCTATGGAGCTAGACTGAAATAAAATTTGCAGGATTTGAATTTTAAAACCACATATATAACATTTTAACAAACAGGAAATTAAACACAGATGATCCAAATCAACCCAACCAGTTCAAACCAAAATAATAATAATAATAATAATAATAATCATGTTTTGTCCAAAGATTTTGTTTCAAGTTTATGGTCAATCAAATACTTCTTTGGCTCCTCAGTGTTCAAAGGACGGTGACAACTGCCTTCCACTAAATTAGGATTTGCAGTTTGAAGTCAGAAGCCTAATTCAAGGTTATGAACACAAGGAATCATTATATAGCTTCCCAACAGAAGGACATTAATGCTTTTTACCCCAAGTTTCTCTTAATAGTGACTCCACCTTCCTAGACAAGTAAATGAAAGATACACTTAAATGACTCCCCTCCCTCCCCCTGTGTTTGTCTCAAAGTGTCACCAACTTGGCTCACAGGGTCCCTAAAGGTACAAAAGCTAATTGTGAGATGCATGCACCACTGAGTTTTGATTTATCCATCCCTAATTTAGTCCGTGTTTAGGTGGGATTTTATATAAGCGCTGATGATTTTATGTATTGCTCCTTCACATTGCAATCAAGCCTACTTTAAAATGTAGCATACACACATCTCCCACATTTTTCTGATGTTGTTTCTACCCCAGATTTCGTAACAAGATATAGTCCAGAATGCGGCCGCGCGGGTGATTATGGGAACCTCTAGGTTCTCCCACGTAACACCTCTCCTGCGCGAGCTGCACTGGCTGCCTGTGGCCTTTCGGGTGCGCTTCAAGGTTTTGACGACCATCTTCAAAGCGCTCCATGGCTCGGGGCCTAGTTATATGCGAGACCGTCTTCTGCCCCATACATCCTTTCGTCCGATCCGCTCCCACAGAGAGGGTCTTCTCAGGGTGCCGTTGGCCGGGCAATGCCGGTTGGCGACACCCAGGGGAAGGGCCTTCTCTGTGGTGGGCCCTACCCTCTGGAACGACTTACCCCCCGAACTACATACCATCTCAGACCTCTGCCTCTTCCGCCAGCGTCTTAAGATGCACCTTTTCCAACAAGCCGGCCTAGCATAACCCCCCGTTCTGTTTTTAATTTGGGGATTTTATACATATTTTAGCACAGGGTATCGATTGACTTAATAGCTTTTAAAATTTTGTACTTGTTTATATTTGTTATGTCTTTTAAATTTCCTGTGCGCCGCCCTGGGTCCTTTTTGGAGAAGGTGCGGGGTATAAATTCGAATAAAACTAAACTAAAACTAGTCTGCCCTGCTTCTGTTGCATTGGGATTAAACATGGAGCAAATCAGAGGTGGTATTCAGCAGGTTCTGACCAGTTCTGGACAACCGGTAGCAGAAACTTTGAGTAGTTCAGAGAACCGGTAAATACCACCTCTGATTGGCCCCGCCCCCATCTATTCTCTGCCTCCTGAGTCCCAGCTGATAGGGAGGAAATGGGGATTTTGCAGTATCCTTCCCCTGCTTTGCCCAATAAGCCATGCCCACAGAACCAGTAGTAAAAAATCTTGAATCCCAACACTGGAGCAAACTTGTAAAGGGAGAATTAGTCCACTTTTATTTGAAACCATAACAGGGTTTAAAGAAAGTAAGTCATCAATGCAGCATCTCTTTAAAGGGTAGAACCAAAAATAAAAAGCAAAAGCATCAGTCTTGAACAAGGTGGAAATTTACATAGGCAAATTTTTCTGGGATTGCTTGACTACTGTATGACCCCACAAATGCAACTTATTTAAGAAGGCAGTGGCAGTATGACACCCCCTCTACGGCACCTTTCCTGCTGCAAGCTACAAAACGTTGCACGTCCCTAATTTTGTAAAGTCTCAGAACCTACCGGTTGGCTTGAGATTCAGTCCAACACATGCATGCACTTTTTTTTACTGCAATTTTTTTTTTACAAGGGGCCTTTTCCCCACTGCCAATTAATATGAGTCAACAAAAACTGTACCAGCATAACATTCGCTGTCCCTTTTGCTAATCCCCATGCCGCATCTATTGCCTATGTTTTGGCTCACTGTGGAATAGTGATGTCTTTCTTTTAGGTGTGCCAGATAGGTTAAGCAAAGTAATGTACTAAACTCTCTGGGTGTGTTGCTCAACCTTTTTTTAGAAGGTTACCAGCTAGTGGGAAAAAATCATCTTCGCATCTCAACTCTGATGCAAGGATGGAGCAAAGTTTGAACAGGTGGGCTGACCCTGCAAAAGAGAAGGTGAGTCTGTTTTCCAGCTCTTCTGCTGGTTCACCTGTTTTTATGTTGTTGGTTTTTTTTATTTTTTAGTCTCTTACATACAATTACAGGTAAAACTCGAAAAATTAGAATATCGTGCAAAAGTTCATTTATTTCAGCAATGCAACTTAAAAGGCATGTAATATTCTAATTTTCTGAGATTGTGGATTTGGGGTTTTCATGAGCTGTATGCCATAGTCATCACAATTATGACAAATCACATCTTGAACTATCTTGCTTTGCATGTAATGTGTCTTATCTCATATATTAGTTTCACCTTTTAAGTTGCATTACTGAAATAAATGAACTTTTGCACGATAATTTTTCGAGTTTCACCTGTACAGTATATATTCACATAGTTATTATTCTTATTTATATTTATCGCTTTTACACATTTATTTTTCCATATAAAAAGTTGAAATATACATTCGGGGTTGCTTTGCTTACCATCCCACACACCTATTTTGTATCATCATCACCCTGCTTTCCCTTTCTTTTCTCCCTCCCTCCCTTCTCTACTTCCTTCCTTCCTCCTCTCCTTTCCCTTTCCTTCTTCACTTGCCTTTCCCCATCTCCTCTCTTCCTCTTCCCCTACCTACCCTCTCTCCTTCTCTTTCCCTTCCAGACTTCCTCTCCTTTCCTCTTTCTTCTTTCCCTCTCCTTTCCTCTCTTCCTTTCCTTTTCTGTTATTGTGGTTATCTCTTTTCTGTTTGGGGGAAGTTTGAACAGGTGGGCTGACCCTGCATAAGAGGAGACAGTAAGTCTGTTTTCCAGCTCTTCTGCTTGCTCACCTGTTTATATATGTATTTAAAAGAATCATGCTTTCTTGCTTGGGAGTGTAGCTCTTTTAGAACCAAATGCCTTTGAAAGCCTGATGAGCATCTGTTCAGCAAGCACGTGGAGGTTAAAAGTTTTGACACATTAACAATCTCTTATTTCTCTCACGGCTCTTTCAAAAGCAGGTTAACTCCCTAACTCTTTCCACAGTTGGGGCAGAAGGAAAAAAGAATAGCAGTGAAGAAGAGTTCGCAGAAAGTACCTGGCTACTAGTGATCATTAAGGGATGGGCTGATTCTGTCCCCTGTGGGTCACCTGACTGAGTTGCCAATAGGATGGGTAGCAAAACATATCAACTCTGACACCTCTTAAGACTGCTCCTAGTTTTCATTGGTTTGAGGGGGAAAAGACCTTGTCAGATAGGAGGAGGATTGAAGGCTGTCTCATGAATGGGCTGAAGGTTTGATGAAGGAAACATCATGGGGGAGACAGCAGAAAAAAAAGTCACCCGTGCTTGTTTGTTCTTCTGTTAAATTCAAGCAGGGAAAGGCTCTTGAAGCTGGCAAAAGCAACTTTACTAAAACCTACAATAGCTAAATGCAGTAAAAGTACATCTAATAGAATCAGCAATAAGGAAGAAGCATCAATGTTACAAAAAAAAAGAAAAAAGGAAAGAAAAAGCTTTAACAAATGCTCTAACCACTAGGTATGTTACTGCTCTCCCCCCCCACCCCCACCCCACTTACTGGTATACGAAATCTGGAGTTGGTGTAGTTTAATTCCTTCCTGTTGATTTGCAAGTTGGGCAGGGGGAAAATGGAAATAATATTCCTCTTCTCCTTCTGCTCTTGTCACTCTGCAATTGACAGAAACTCTGACATTTTGTCATACTGTTTCTCATGCATACACACCCCAGGGGTGGGTTGCAGGCAGTATGCCCCGATATGAGTGTACCGGAGCCTGCCAAGAGCACCGGATACTGTTCCAGTACAGTGCTGCAGAGGGCCCACCTGCCCGCCCTCGCTCCTTACCAGTGGTGGGTTTCTGCAGGCTCGCACCTACTCGCAAGAGCCGATTGGTGAAATTTAGACAACCGGTGAGAGGGGGTTCCACCGGCGTACCTGGAAGTAAATCTGGCCTGCTGCTGCCAGTGATCCAACGGGAAGGAAAGTAAAGGAAGGAAGAAAGGAAAGAAAGAAAGAGAGAGAGAAAGAAAGAAAGAAAGAAAGAAAGAAAGGAAGAAAGAATTTATCGTCACAATTGAGTCCAAAATTTTGGTTGCTAAGCAAGAGCGTTGTTAAATGAGTTTCACCACATTTTAAAAGGTGGCCACTCCCACCCTGTCACATGACTGCCAAGCCACACCCACAAAATAGGCCACACCTACAGAGTAGGTTCTAAAAAAATTTGAAACCTACCACTGCTCCTTATCTGTGCTTTAAGCTTTTGGCGCTTCTGCGCACATGCATGGCACGTACAGCGCCTGTGCATCACTCTGCCGAGCAGCTAGAGTGTCACAGAGGCTTGTGGAAGCATTGCAGGTAGGTACAATGCATGCACGCACTGCGTGCGTGCCTATGTGGTTGACATCGGGCCCGTTCCAACCGTACCGGGATCCGGAACCCACCACTGATACACACACACACACACCTATATGCATGCATAAAACAGCAGGTAAAATATTCCTGATTAATTACCTATTCACTATTTATGTAGAGATAGCTGAATTGTCATTCACAAAACTTGAGAAAATGCAAGTTTCTTCATGATAAAAGCTTTAGCTACGATGTTGTTGATGTTTATGTTGATGTTTATTCAACTTATATTCTGCACCTATCTCCCAAAAAGGGACTCAGGGCGGCGCACAGGAAATTAAAACAAAATATAAATATACAATTACATAATTGTAATTGTATTGGGGACTGGAGACTAAAACATATGAAGAACGGTTGCAGGAACTGGGTATGTCTAGTTTGATGAAGAGAAGGACCAGGAGAGACATGATAGCAGTGTTCCGATATCTCAGAGGGTGCCACAAGGAAGAGGGAGTCAAACTATTCTCCAAGGCACCTGAGGGCAGGACAAGAAGCAATGGGTGGAAACTAATCAAGGAGAGAAGCAACTTAGAACTAAGGAGAAATTTCCTGACAGTTACAACAATTAACCTCCGGAACAGGTTGCTTCCAGAAGTTGTGAATGCCCCAACCCTGGAAGTCTTTAAAAAGATGTTAGATAGCCATTTGTCTGAAATGGTATAAGGTTCCTGCCCACGCAGGGGGTTGGACTAGAAGACCTAAAAGGTCCCTTCCAACTCTGCTATTGTATTATCGTATAATACACAATAATAAATATCATAAAACCAAATTAAACTTAGAGAACCCTGTGCTAAAATATTGTTAAAATCCCTCAGATTAAAATTTGCTAACGAACAGAAATAGCAAATAGCTCTACATTTATACAATCAGAGAAATAAAAGCTGTGAGACCACAGAAACATCCAGAAATGTATGTTTCAAAAAGAAAACAATCACCTTGATTTCAGTTAGCTTCTCTTGGTCTTTCCAGTCTGTGTCGTGGGCTTCTCTAGAAGTTTAGCTGGTAATTTCAATTCTTTGTTGACACAGCAAGCATTAATTGTTGAGCCAAGCAAAGGAGGGCTGTGGATGGCCCTATTTATTATCAACGTTAGACAGTGTTTCTTGATTCAGTTCTACATAAGAAAATTCACTACATCCTTCAACTCAATGGTGATGTTGTTTACATCAACAAAATAAGGCATGACATAGATTCATGTAGTTGCGATGGTTGACATAAACTACAGGTAGTCCTCAACTTATGACCACAATTGAGCCCAAAATGTATGTTAAGTGAAACCTAAGTGAGTTTTGCCCCATTTTACGATTTTTCTTGCCACAGTAGCTAAGTGACCCACTGCAGCTGTAAATTTAGTAACATGGTTGTTAAGTGAATCTGGTTTCCCCATTGACTTTGCTTGTCAGAAGGTCACAAAAAAGGGAATCAATATGAACCCAGGACGCAGCAGTGGCAGGGCTGAAATCAGTGGTGAAATTCATTTTTTTTAAACTACTGGTTCTGTGGGCGTCTCTTGGTGGGCGTGGCAGGGGAAGGATACTGCAAAATCCCCATTCCCTCCCCAGTCCTGGGAAAAGGATATTGTAAACTCTCCATTCCCACCCCACTCCTAGGGGAAGGATACTGCAAAATCCCCATTCCCTCCCCACTCCAGGGCAAGGATACTGCAAAATCCCCATTCCCTCCCCACTCCAGGGCAAGGATACTGCAAAATCCCCATCCCCTCCCCACTCCAGGGCAAGGATACTGCAAAATCCCCATTCCCTCCCCACTCCAGGATAAGGATACTGCAAAATCCCCATTCCCTCCCCACTCCAGGGCAAGGATACTGCAAAATCCCCATTCCCTCCCCAGTCCTGGGGAAAGGATATTGCAAACTCTCCATTCCCACCCCAGTCTGGGGCCAACCAGAAGTGGTATTTGCTGGTTCTCCAAACTACTCAAAATTTCGTCTACTGGTTCTCCAGAACCTGTCAGAACCTACTGAATTTTACCCTTGGGTGAAATCCACTTATTTTTGCTACTGATTTGGTAGCAATGTGAGCGTGCGCATGCGCAGAGCGTCAAAAAGGTAAGGTAAGCAAACAGCGGAGGGGGGGGGGAATCTTCTGTGCCATGCAATTTAGATTAATATAAATCACACGCCACAGCTGATCGTCGGAAAAACTGGTTTGCCCGAACCAGTTTAATTTTTTTTACTACCGGTTCTGATGAACCAGTAGCATTTTTACCACCGGTTTGGGCAAACCGGTCCAAACTGGCAGCATTTCATCCCTGAGCAATGGTCATAAATATGAACCAGTTGTAAAGCATCTGAATGTTGATGATGTGACTACAGGGATGTGGAATGTTGTAAGTATGAAAAATGGTCATAAGGCCCTTTTTTCAGCAGCACTGTAACTTTAAACGGTCACTAAATGAACTGTAAGTTGAGGACTACCTGTATTAGAAGCAATACTGTTAAAAATTAAATAACAGCTGTTGTGAAGTTCCAGTGGAAAGGCAAGCGTATTCATCATGTCCTGCTTGAATTCATCTCAAATCTGGTTAGTCTATACAGGAAAAAAAAAAGATACTGAATTTTCTTATGTTCTCATCTCTGAATTTTAGGGGGGCATAAAAATAACTTGCTTATCTTCTGGGTCATCTAGAATTAGCCTTTACTCTAGATAGGGATAGATGACTATTCTCCAAGGCACCTGGGGGCAGGGCAAGAAGCAATGGGTGGAAACTAATCAAGGAGAGAAGCAACTTAGAACTAAGGAGAAATTTCCTGACAGTTAGAACAATTAACCTCTGGAACAGCTTGCCTCCAGAAGTTGTGAATGCCCCAACCCTGGAAGTCTTTAAGAAGATGTTAGATAGCCATTTGTCTGAAATGGTATAAGGTTTCTGCCCACGCAGGGGGTTGGACTAGAAGACCTACAAGGTCCCTTCCAACTCTGCTATTGTATTGTATTGTATTGTATGATAGACAGAGGATGGATGGTGAGACTGATATAAACAAACATGTAAACAGACACATTCTCTAACACAGTGATGGTGAACCTATGGCACGGGTGCCACAGGTGGCACACAGAACCATTTCTTAGGGCACGTGAGGCGTTGCCCTGTCAGCACTAGCACGCGTGTGTGTGCTGGCCAGCTGATTTAGGCCTTCTTTTGAGGCCATTTTTCACCCTCTGCAGGCTTCAGGGAAGCTCCTGAAGCAGGGGTGGGTTTCTCAGGGTTCGGGTGGGATCGCGCGAACCCTTTCGTGAAAATTCCCGATCCCAAGCGATCCGCTTGGACCGGTGGACCCGGAAGTAAGTAGTCCCCGTTCCCCTCCCCCGCTCCCAGCGCCGGAAGGCCGCGCCCGGCGGGAACCTGCAGCGGCCGAAGCAGCTCGGGCAGCTGCCCACGCCGGCCAATGGCAAGCCGCGGTCCGGGGGCGGGGTTGGCCACCCGCAGGCGGGGCAGGGGGCTGGCCCGCCGGGGAGGGGCGCCCCAGGTCAGCTCCCGGGTCAGCACCTCCACCGGCCGGCGGCGGGGTCGGACGGACAGGTACCGCGAGGGCAGCCCGAGGGAAGGAGGAGCAGGCAGGCAGGCAGGCGCCGAGCCGCCTCCCGCCTGCCCCGTGGCTTCAGGACAGGTCCTGGGCAGGCTGAGTCGGGCCTCACCATCCCCGCCCCCCCCCCCGTCTTCCCCGATGGCGTCTGGAGTGATTGGGCCGTGCAGAAACTCCTGCGCTGCTCCCCTCCGTTCCCCGCTGCCCTCCGTGTGCCGTTGGGGCAGGGATGGTGAGGCCCGACTCAGCCTGCCCAGGACCTGTCCTGAAGCCACGGGGCAGGCGGGAGGCGGCTCGGCGCCTGCCTGCCTTCCTGCTCCTCCTTCCCTCGGGCCACCCTCGCGGTACCTGTCCGTCCGACCCCGCCGCCGGCCGGTGGAGGTGCTGACCCGGGAGCCGACCTGGGGCGCCCCTCCCCGGCGGGCCAGCCCCCTGCCCCGCCTGCGGGTGGCCAACCCCGCCCCCGGACCGTGGCTCGCCATTGGCCGGCGTGCGCAGCTGCCCGAGCTGCTTCGGCCGCTGCAGGTTCCCGCCGGGCGCGGCCTTCCGGCGCTGGAAGCGGGGGAGGGGAGGGGAACGGGGACTACGGGGCTCACCCCGCCCCCGCCGGCCAAACCTACCGGCCTGCCGAAGCAGCAGAAGCCGCAGAGCGGCAGAGCGAAGCGCCGAGGGGGCGGCTGCATCCGGAAACCGGGCAACCTCGGGGGCCGAGGTGAGCCGGTGAAGCGGGGCGATGCAGGCGGAGGACTTGGAGGCGCGGGAGCTGGGCTGCCTGAGACGGCGGGCGGGAGGGGAGGAGGGAGAGAAAGAGCCACAGAGAGAGAGAGTCAGACAGACACAGAGAATGACAGAAAGAGACAGAAAGGGAAGGAGGGAGGGAGGGAGAGATAAAGAGCCACAGAGAGAGAGAGTCAGACAGACACAGAGAATGATAGAAAGAGACAGAGAGGGAGGGAGGGAGAGATAAAGAGCCACAGTGAGAGACAGACAGACTCAGAGAGAGAGACAGAGAGAAAGAGAAAGAAGGGAAGAAAGAAAAGAAAGAAAAAGAAAGTGGGACAGAGATGAAAGAGAAATTATGACCACAATTAAGGCCAAAATTTTGGTTGCTAAGCAAGACCGTTGTTAAGTGAATTCCACCACATTTTCCTAGTTGGCCACGCCCACCCGGTCACATGACTGCAGAGCCACTCCCACAAAGCAGGCCACACCCACAGAACCTGTTCCAAAAATTTTGAAACCCACCCCTGTGAAGCCTCTGGAGGTGGGGAGGGGAGGCTGTTTTCACCCTCCCCAGGCTCCTAGAAAGCCTCTGGAGCCTGGGGAGGGTGAAAAAAGCACGCCAAAAGCAGGGGGTCACGCACATAACATTATGGGTGTTGTACGCCCATGCACGACCCCCCTGCGCTCCCCCCGTTTTTGGCACGCGAGACAAAAAAGTTAGCCATCACTGCTCTAACAGGTAGTTCTTTCATATTTTCCCTTGTATGTCTACATCAAATTTAGAAACCTCACTAATGAGCAAGTACATTAATATAACAGGAGTTCAGGTTAGTGACATATACAATTGATCAGATTCTAAATTGACAGCAGCAGCTTAAAATCCAGGAATACGATAACAAAAATGGCACAAATTCATCAAACTACTGAAAAACTAGAGATGGACAAGGACGTTTTCCTCCAAGACTTCCTCACATTCTAATCCCTGAAAACATGCCAGGAAGTTTTGGAACTGAAAAACACAAGAAATGGAGCCAGATCTACCAATATGCAACCTGATCACAACTATCTTAGATGTGTTATGTTGGTGAGATGGCAGTATTGGGATTTCTCCTAAGCAGATCAGAACTGTTTGGCCTCTGCTTCAGATAGGAGAAAAGATAATGTCTAAGGTCAATGCTTTAAGAGTCAACTATTAGTCCAATCAGTTCTTATACCTGGAATGGAGTAGGTGCCACTATCTCAGGCCAAAATATATTTTGTGTCTGCTCAGAAACGGGGGGGGGGGGGGACAAAGTCTGGCTGCATGGGATTGGTGTAAAGGAAAAGACAGGTATATATGTATAACAGAAAGGAAGTTGTGATAGACACGTGGTCAGCTCCAAAGATAATTCACTACAATGCACTAATACTTTAATTACAATTTAATAAGTTATAATTCCCAGAATTCCCAGAAGACACTAGGCCCGTGATTGCAAACCTATGGCACACGTGCCACAGGTGGCACGCAGAGCCCTTTCTGCAGGTACGCAAGCCGTCGCCTCGGCTCAGCTCCACCACACATGCATGCGCGCCTCCTGCCCGCCAGCTGATTTTTGGCTCTCTGCCGCACATGCGTGAAGTATGGAGCGCATGCGGGAGGAGGCTGGGGGGGGTCGCACGTGCATGCGTGGGGGTGGGGGCAGCAGGGGGGGTTGTAGCACACACACACACTGCCCATTTTTAGTCCCAAGATTTATTTATTTATTTATTTTTATTTATTCAGATTTATACCCCGCACCTTCTCCAAAAAGGACCCAAGGCGGCGCACAGGAAATTTAAAAAACATAACAAATATAACAAAGGTAGAAAATTTTAAAAAACTATTAAATATACCCTGTGCTAAAATTGTATAAAATCCCCCAAATTAAAACTATCTAAAAATTGGTCAAAACGGGAGGTTATGCTAGGCTGGCTTGCTGGAAAAGGTGCGTCTTAAGACGCTGGCGGAAGAGGCGGAGGTCTGAGATGGTGCGTAGTTCGGGGGGTAAGTCGTTCCAGAGGGCCGGGCCCGCCACAGAGAAGGCCCTTCCCCTGGGTGTCGCCAACTGGCATTGCCCAGCCGACGGCACCCTGAGAAGGCCCTCTCTGTGGGAGCGGATCGGTCGAAGGGATGTATGGGGCAGAAGACGGTTTCGCATATAACTAGGCCCCTAGCCATGGAGCGCTTTGAAGATGGTCGTCAAAACCTTGAACCGCACTCAAAAGGCCACAGGCAGCCAGTGCAGCTCGCGCAGGAGAGGTGTTATGTGGGAGAACCTAGAGGCTCCCATAATCACCCGCGCGGCCGCATTCTGGACTAGAGGCTGCAGGAAGGCCTACTAGGCCCAAACTGGGGCGCAGGGGTGTGTCGCAGATTCATGCGGGGGGGGGGGGGCGCACAGGGGGGAGTGCATTGCCTTATGGGTACGGGTACACACACGCTTTCGACACACGATGACAAAAAGGTTAGCCATCACTGCACCAGGCCATAATTCACCATCCATAACAGCTGGGCTCATACAATATAATAAATCTAAACAATTTGCATTATGATTGAGGTACATCATATGTGAAACCAAGTTATAATCAGCACCGAATACTAAGCATCCTGGGGACGAAGTCTCTAGCTAAACTTCAGGCCAGTCCCTCTCTTTCAGCCCAACCAACTTCATGGGGTTGTTGTTGAGAAAACAAGAGGAAGGAGGAGCATTAGATACGTTCGTCACCTTGAGTTATTTATAAAAGTAATGAAATCAAAATATAAATAAATATAAATAAAATAAAATTACACCGAAGCAGAAATCCAGATAGGCCAGGTAACTTTCAAATTTTGCGGACCCTTCTCACAACAAGTTATTTTTTTAAAGAGAAGCATGCCAAAAAAATAGTGAGCATATATTCAGAATATTAAAAGAGAAAATTCAGCCAAAGTCTAAATGTAAGAATGTGAGTCCTGGACCAAATATTGCTCCTTTCTCCATCAGTCTTTCGTTGATATAATGTCTGCAGTTGGGTACAGAAGACAGAAACACAGAACGTCTGCGCAGGTTTATAATAATCTGTATACAGGAAACATACATATTTCTTCTCCAGAGGTTAATTTTCCACAGGCATTTACTAGCAGCTCTTTGGGTCGAATACAAAATTATAGAAATGGAATAACACTATTTATAATGGACGGGTTGTTATGACAGCTATAATTATGACTGGACAACCTTCCCCGAATGAAAAGTACCACATAAATGAAAACTTGTCAAAATATACAAACTCTTAAGAGGGCGTGGAGGTTAACCCAGCCTAACGAGTCCTCCTGGACGTCTCCTAGGTGTGCTAATTGTGCCTGGCAAAAATTAAGCCCAATCTGAAGGGGGGAAAAATGAGACTTCTATAATAATAGATAATAGACCATAATAGAATACTTTGTTGGCCAAGTGTGATGGGACAGACGCAAGATAATCGTAACATACAAAATAAAAACAATCAACATAAATTATAAGATACAAACAACAAAGTTATAAGATGCTAAAGGAATAGATAATAGGAAAGATGAGAAGGATAATAGTAATACAGGTAGTCCTCAACTTATGACCACAATAGAGCCCAAAATTTAGGTTGCTAAGTGAGAAATTTAATTTTATGACTTTTCTTACCACGTTTGTTAAGGGAATCATTGCAGTTACTGAATTAACAACATGGTTGTTAAATGAATCTGGTTTCCCTGTTGACTTTGCTTGTCAGAAGGTCACAAAAGGGAATGACATGACCCAGGAACACTGCAACCGTCATAAACGTGAATCAATTTTCAAGCATCCAAATGTAAATCATGTGACCATGCGGATGCTGCAATGGCCACAAGTGTGAAAAATGGTCATAAGTCACTTTTTTCAGTGCCATTGTAACTTTGAACAGTCGCTAAATGAACTGCTGTATGTCGAGGACTACCTGTACAGCCCTACTACATGATTTCATATCCTAAAACAGTGTTGTGGGAATTAATTGTTTAGCAGATCGGGGGGGACCCAGGGAAAAAAAACTGTCTTTGTATCTAGTTGTTTTGGTGTGTAATACCCTATAACTTTTTCGAGTGCTGAACAGGTTGCACAAAAACATTGCGTAAGTATGCGTGCGCTTGTCATGGCCACGCTCTGGAAAAAACAAACTTCTGGGTTCTAGCGCGCACATGTGCCTGATAATCAGCTGGTTGGCACACATGCGCAGGCTGGTTTTCGGCACAGCCACACACATTAAGGGATCGCACTCTGGAAAAGTTGACCTTCCAGGTTCTGGCACACATGCGTATGCGACAATCATCTGGCCAGCACACATATCCACACCGGTTTTCGGCACTGCCACGTGGACAAAGGACAGCTGATTGTTGCATGTACGTGTGCGCCAGGAACCCGGAAGACAAACAGGCTGGGTGGTGCCTATGTATAGACCTGCATGCATTTTTACTTCTGAATAACTTCTGTGATTGCACAGTTACAATTAATGAACTGGATGCCTGTCGGATCCCAGGCTCTGTTCTAGGAATTTTATTTCTGTCCCAGAACTGAGTTCATAATCCTCACCTGCACAAAACCATTCCTACCAATATCCCAATACAGACTTTGTTGTTGTTAGTTGCGAAGTCATGTCTGACCCATCGCGACCCCATGGACGATGTTCCTCCAGGCCAGGAGTCTGCAAAGTTGGCTCTTTTAAGACTGGTGGACTTCAACTCCCAGAATTCCCTGGCCAGCATGGCTGGCCGGGGAATTCTGGGAGTTGAAGTCCACCAGTCTTAAAAGAGCCAACTTTGCAGACCCCTGCTCTAGGCCTTCCTGTCCTCTACCATCCTCTGGAGTCCATTTAACCTCACGCCTGCTGCTTCGGTGACTCCATCCAGCCACCTCCTTCTCTGTCGTTGACTTCTTCTTTTGCCCTCCATCGTTCCCAGCATTGCTCTTCTCCAGCGAGGCCTTCCTTCTCCTTAGGTGGCCAAAGTACTTGAGTTTCCTCTTTGGGACCTGGCCTTCTAAAGAGCACTGACAAGCTTTGATCCCCTCGCTTTCAAATTTCAGGACTCTCCAGCACTGTAGCTCAAAGACCTGGGACAATACAACCGTCATAAATATGAGTCAATTGCCAGGCGCTGTGGCCTAGAGGTGGAGCTCTTGCCTCCCAATCAGGAGGTTGTGAGTTCAATCCTAGGTAGAAGCACGTGTAGGGTCTCCTGCTTGGACAGGGGGTTGGACTAGATGACCTGCAAGATCCCTTCCAAGGTCCCTGTTAATCCGTCTTTAATTTTGATCCCATGACCATGGGAACGCTACTACGACCCTGTAAGCATGAAAACTGGCCACGAGTCACTTTTTCCCAGTGCTGCTGTTGTACCTTTGAACTGTCCCTCTTGTAAAGGCAGGACTACCTGTATTGCCTGGGATTGCTCTTCAGAAGCAAAACGGGGCTTTTCTTTCTAGCTCTCCAATGCTGTCTTTGCCCTGGATTCTTTCTACCCTGACCCTTTTCTTTTCTCCTCCCCTTCTCAACAAGAGGATGCTCTCTTCAGATCTCTGCCATCGCTCTCCTTTCCCGCCCTCGGCTGGAGGTGCAAACAACCCCGGAGCCGCTCTGTCTGCCTGCCGAGCTCGCCGTTTAAAGAAACAGACGCACATTTCTCACTGAGAACAGTTAAGTAAACAATAATATTTTTTTAACACAGAAAGTAACTCAGCGTTCGCAGCGTGAAGTCAATGCGTCTAGTAAACCCCAAACTAATTTTAGTCGGCTGGCATCGAGGGGAGAGGTGGCTTCCCTCTTCCCCTCCCCACTCTTTAATTTACATTTGTGAAAACTTGTGGCTGCAAATATTTGCTAGTCTGGGGCAAACAGGAGGCAAAGAAGCTGGTTTAAAAATAGTCTGATTTTAGGAGAGAGAGAGAGAGAGAGAGGGCGAGAGGGCCTCTTGTGCCAATGAGCATCTTGCAGGACTGAAGCGCCTATCAGGGGCAAAAGCATCTGTTGCTTTTTAAAAGTGCAAGATAGGCGGGTTAAATCTCATTCACTTTCCTAAAGTCAGGGGGAAAAAAGGTACAAACTGCCTTAGGCAAAAATGGGTACCCCCTGAAGAATCACACACTTAACCAAGGCTGGGGAATAACTACCTGTATCTAGCACCAAAGTCTACACCTCGTCCTCAACTTACAAAAGTTTATTTCGTGACTGTTCAAAATGACACTGAAAAAAGCGATTTATGATCATTTTTCACACGACCATTGCACCATCCCCAAGATCATGGGATCAAAATTCAGATGCTTGACAACTGGTTCATATTTATGAGGGTTGCAGTGTCCCAGGGATCCCATGATGACCTTTTGCGACCTTCTCAGAGGCGAAGTCAACAGGGAAGCCAAATTCACTTACCAGCTTACTATTTTAACACCTGCAGTGATTCACTTAACAACTGTGGCAAGGAAAGTCATAAAATGGAGCAAAACTCATTTAACAAATGTTGCACTTAGCAACAAAAATGTTGAGATCAACTGCAGTCGTAAGTTGAGGACTAGATATTTTTATAATTATGACGGTGTTTCGTGAATTTTATAATCCTAACCTGAAGATGCTCTTTTTTTTTTTTTTTTAGAAAATGGGCTGTATGTGTTTTCTTCATCCACAGGGCTTATATTCCGTCTGAAAATGGAAATTAGAAAGGTAAAATTAAGTCAGAGACACACATGATTTGTGATATTGTCTTCATGATGCAGATTTTTCTTATCGTTACCCAATGTGGAAAACTGTCCAGGTGCAAAGAAATCTGGAAAATATGTATTATTTGTTCCCATTTGCCACACGAGATGATTTGTTTCTGGAAACCAGAGGGTGCCGCAAGTATTGTGAGCTGGGGGAATGATAGCCAACACTACTTGGACATGTTTTGAGCAAAAAAAATCATGGCAGAAAATGAGGTGAGAATTAATACAGACGCTACCAAGGGGAAAAAAATGAGCAAGTTGAGAAAGTGACATTGTGTTTACTGTTACTCTGTAAATGTGGGAAAATATTTGATTGCATAAAACTGCTTGGAAAGAGTAAGTGCCCAACAGATTTGTTAGTAGGAGCAGAAGATCTTTACTGGGGACACAAGGGAGAAAAAAACCCCATATATACACACTTTCCTTCTTGTAAATCTTGAAATTAATCAGAAAAGCCTTTCCAACCCATTTATCAAGGAGAAAACAAGCCTGCCTAATTTCCACTTTGCTAAATGAATAGTGTCGGGAAAAAAAATCCCTGAAATGTGATTTTGATCCCAGATGTTCTATATCTCTTCTGAAGATGCATCTATGATGCAGCCAACAATTCCCAGGCCCTATCCTTCCAAGACATTTATTGTCTCAATTACTTTCAGATATCAATAGTAAATGCAAATAAATTCCCTGACATTTTTACCATTTATTTACCATCTAATTATAAGTCAGCTTATCCTATAAAAAAGGCTACTGAGTACCATTTTGAAAATAAGCAACTTGCTTCTTTTGATGGAAAATTGGAAAAAAAAAAGTTAGTTCCACTAGGGTTAAAAGATTTAAGTGGCCAAATGGGTGCTTTGTCCCTTATTTTTTACAAAACATACAAATGAGGAAAAATCAAATTCAGTGGTGTATTTAGTAGTATTCTGGAGCCTGAAAAGTGTGTTTTGGGGGCCTAGGAGAGTATAGTCCATAGTTTGCTGGTTTTCCATACTGACTTAGCATCTATAACAGTAGATCAGCATTCTTCTATATCCTTCCGCTGTTCTTTCCTTCCAGTCTTGTTTAGCATATTTTTTTCAAGGAATCTATCCATTCCTACTTCAGTTTCACCCCCCCCCCCCCAAAAAAGCCTCTGAATAAAATCTTGTATTGGGAACCTATTGTGTAGTGGGCTTCAGTAGGCAAGAACAGACCAGCATAGGTGCAACAGTGTTTATTTTTTTTTTATATTGAAAAAGTTTTATTGGTTTTACATTTTTCTATAGGGTAGGGTAAGGGATACAAAGAAATTTTGAGAGCATTCACGTCAGAGTCGTCGGCCCTTCCGAGACCTCAAAATACACAATAAAAAGATAACAAAAAAAAAAACATTTTTCATAACACTACAAGGTAAAAGCAAGTACATATACCTAAATTCTCAATTCCATGCTGTCAGACATTTACAAAAAATCCAGATACAGATATTATGCAAAATTGTTCAGAAAAATCAAGGCAAAGTTATTTTTTCGATCTAAGTCTCTTGGCTATTGTATCTTCTTTTTCTCCTCCCTGGCCCCGAGCGGGCGGGGCCGTGGCCCCCTCCGTCCCCCCTGGATCTTCCCCCAGGGCAGAGGAATATTTTTTAAGAAAGGCTTCCGCCTCATCAACTGTTTTAATCCTCACTCTTCCTCCTTCCCAGAACACCAGCATCCCTTCGGGTGTCACCCACTTGAACCAAATCCCATGATCAAACAATGTTTTAGACAAGAAGGAAAATTTCCTCCTTGCTTCTCGAATCTTTCTAGGAATCTGCTTCAAGATAGTGACCGTTTTTGGTTGGTAAATTAAAGGGTTCTCTCTCTGCGCCCTCAGGATTTCCTCTCTGGTTGACCTTCTAACAAATTTCACATGTATCTCTCTAGGCACTTCATTTATCCTGGCATATGCTGAGTTAATTCTATAGGCTAGGTCAATGTCCCCCCTGATCTCATCTTTAGGTTTTTGTAAATAGTCTGCTAAAATTGTGCTCATAAGATCAGGGAGGCATTCACCAGATTCCTCAAGAACGTTCTGAAATCTCAAAAAATATGTCATTCTTTCCATATCAATCCTAGACACATGCCCATCTATTTCCCCAACCTCCTTAGTAACATTTTTAATCTCTCCCTTAACCCCCACCAACCCCCCTTCCAATTCTTCAGTCTTCTGTGTGTTTTCCAGCACCTGCTTCCTTGTGTCCAATAGCTCCTTCTTGAAATTGATGTTTTCAGCCCTCTGGGCCTGAATTTCGTTTACCAAAGTTTGTATAACAGTTTCAAGAGAAGCCATCCGTTGTTCTAAACTTGCCAGTGCTGTTTCTTGAGCCATGATTAACTGTTAAAGTCAGTGCCAGCCAAAATGGCGTTTTCAGGGTGGGGTTGGTGAGACTAACCGGGAGCCAAAAGTTCAGATCAAGGTTGAAACGTTGTAAAATTCAGGAACCAAGAGAGAGACAATTTTCCAGCTCAATAGTTATAATAACGAAGGTAATCCAGAAAGGAATCACAAATCCAACAAGAAAAAAATTCTTCATTAATATCCAGAGAGAGTCCCACTTGTAAAGAGACGCTGGGAATTTTCCATAGTTAAAATAGTCAGGCAGGGACAAAGAAAAGCCACTTTCCACCGCCCATCTCAGAGCCCAGAGGAGAGAGTAGAAAAATAAATTTTTTTTAACCAGCCAGACCTAGACACAATGTTGCAAGTAGCCGCATACCACTTTCCCTTGTTAGAGACAGTCCGGATTTAAGATTTCCGCTTTCTCTTCCAGAGAAGCCATTTTTAAGTGCCGCTTAAGTCCGAGGGGTTTTTTTTGAAAACAAACACCCCCCTCCCAGTCCGTTCAGCCTGGCTGGCAGCAAGGAAAAAAAGTCTTTTTAAAACTCACTCTCCCTCGCAGCTGAAGCCTCGGCAAGCCTTCCGATCTCTTCTGCTCAGCCCTCTACATTAAAGTGAATGGCGCCGACAGCCTTTGGCGAAGGGAGAACCCCCCGCAGCATGTTCTCCTTCACCTAAGCCGCGGCAAAAGGGTCGCCTCCCCCACCGCCGTGAGGGGGGGCGTCCCTGCCGAGTCGGCCCTACGGGAGACCCCCAAAAAAGGGGCGTCTCGCCCCCGTGGGGGGGGCAGAAAAAGCAACAAAACGGCGAGCGAGTGCTAGGCTCGCTCGTCGCCGCAGGAGCCGGAACCGGAAGTCGCAACAGTGTTTATTGACTCAAAACTGGAACTATGGAACAACAGGCAAATCCCACTAATTTGTACTCTGGGCCAACAGGATCTTAACCAATCACAATACTTGAAAAAGCCCGCCCAAATATGAATGTTCTAAGTTTCTCTCCAAAACAGTTGAAGTTAAAAGTTAGGGTCATCTAAAGGTTAGTTTCACTTTAGCAGAGTTTAAGACAACTATATATATTCAATACATAACAGAATCAACCTGGTTTTTTTAACCAGTTATCTTCATTTTAAGTCACCAAGCTTTCCTGCATTCCAGGGGTGAAATTCAGCAGATTCTGACATGTTCTGGAGAACCGGTAGTGGAAACTTTGAGTAGTTCGAAGAACTGGCAAATACCACCTCTGGCTGGCCCCAGAGTGGGGAGAGAATGGAGATTTTGCAGTATCCTTCCCCTGCCATGCCCACCAAACCACGCCCACAGAACCGGTAGTAAAAACAATTGAGTTGCACCACTGCTGCATTATCTAATGACCAGAATGTGGTCACCACTCATTGTGCCGCTCCCACTGTCACTGCTGGTCCATGGAACCGGAAGGTTTGGGGACTGTTGTTCTAGAGCAGGGGTCTCCAACCTTTGCAACTTTAAGTCTGAAGGACTTCAGCTCCCATACTTCTCCAGCCAGCTTTGCTGGCTGGAGAATTCTGGGAGCTGAAGTCCTTCAGACTTAAAGTTGCAAAGGTTGGAGACCCCTGTTCTAGAGCACAGGTGTCAAATTCACGGAATCACATTGGTGTCACGTGATGTATCATGTTGTTTTTCGCCTTCATGGAACTGGGGTGGGTGTGGCCTGTGTGTGATACATCCGGCCAGTGGGCCACCAGTTTGACATCCCTCTATACCCATGACGGTGAATCTATGGCTCGCGTGCCAGAGGTGGCATGTAAAGCCCTCTGTTGCCACAACTACTAGTCAATGTGGTGGGTCCTAATAAGAAAAGTGGCTCCTGAAAGCAAGGGGTAATTTTGAAAGCTAACTTTAGAAAGCCTAGAAGGTTTGTGTGGGTTGAACTAGAAGTAAAAGCCTTCACTCTCTAGTCTAGAGAAAAAGGCGTATGAGAAAATATATACAGAAAAAAGTATAGTTTTATGGTAAAGAACTGACAATAAAGCTACTGTGGTTTTCACCAATGGCTCCCATTCTCCTCTGAAAAGCTGCTTTATTAGTTGCAAAACCACCTAACAATACAGTGGTGAGTTAGATGGAGTAACTATAGTGATATAAGCAGTTTACCATATATCACAGCAGGAGCTGCTGAGCTTGGCTGAATCTTCCATCCCCACCAATGCTAAGAAAGCTCAGATTTGGTTAACATTATGGGTATGGCTGGACATTGAAAAAACATCCCGGAAGAAGACAGTGGTAAACTATTTATGTATTGTTGCCAAATTAATTACAGAGAAGTGTCTACGTAGTCGCCAGGAGTCAAGCCTGACTTGTGGGCTCAGAAGTCGGGCTACATTTTTTTCTTCAGTGGTTGAACTTCTATTAATTTATTTTACCTTCAAGAGACTGCAAGGAGTATGGTTAGCGAGATGGTGATATCACCGTTGGCACATTTTTCGTTTTTGGGAGTGGGTGTGCGGTTTCAGAAAATAAAGTTTGTGAAACTTCCCAGAAGTTAAACAGGTTAAATAGTTTTAAAGAGACGAAAATATTGTGCAAAAATGGGGCTGAGAGCTGAGTACACTTCTGACACACAGACCTGAGTTTTTTTGAGCCAGTACTCACTGACAACTTATTACTACTGGATTCATTATTGAGAAGCCATATGCTTCATAAAATTCATCAGGTTCAGTTATGGATGTTTCCAGTTAAATGGATCTGAAACATCCTGTAGGAGATGACCAGGCTGAATCTGAGGGAGAGGTCAAACACGTCATCAGTCATGAGTCCCTGCGCGCCCACACAAGCAATCCAAGTCCAGCCCACCTTGAATTCATTTCTTAGCTTCTGCTCATTTCCCTTGACTGCTAGTAGTTCAGATTCTTGTAGAGAACGTAAGCTTGCAATAAATCGTTACACTCATTTGAACTACCCGAATCTCCTGATTTCCCTGGCACTTGACACATTCTTTTCTAAGTGTTGGAAGTAAGCTTACAGTAGATACAGATATCCTAACAGTGTTGTCAAAATTAGGCAATGTCCAGTTCCTAAGCAGAGAACCTCAAAAGGCAGGGGAACAGGATCAAGAGAGGGCTTCATTCAGAGTGGGGTCTTATCATGGTGGGGGAGAGTCTTCCATCCTTCCACTTAGTTTTTTGAGCAGTGAAGAAAATTGACTCATCTTACATGGTGGCTCAGTGGCTAAGACGCTGAGCTTGTCGATCAGAAAGGTCGGCAGTTTGGTAGTTCGAATCCCTAGTGCCGCATAATGGATTGAGCTCCCCTTACTTGTCCCAGCTTCTGCCAAACTAGGAGTTGGAAAGTATGTAAAAATGCAAGTAGAAAAATAGGAACCAACTTTGGGGGATGGTAACAGTGTTCCATGCGCCTTCAGCATTTAGTCATGCCAGCCACATGACCATGGAGACGTCTTCAGACAGTGTGGGTTCTTCGGCTTTGAAATGGAGATGAGCCCCCTAGAGTCGGGAATGACTAGCACATATGTGCCAGAGGAACCTTTACCTTATGCTTAGTTTTCCAAGCACTGGAGTTTCTGACTATGCTGATAGGGATGTGCTATTGTCCTATTGTACTTTTAAGGTCTTCCTGCCACATCCCACCAAATAAGAGATGTCCCACCCTGAAAAAACATATAAGCCAAATTGGACTAATTGGATAATCCCCTCCCCACACCAAAGCTCTTCTCCAATTCATATAGAAATATTTTAATGGAAAGACAGTACAGTATAGCCACCCTGTTAAGTACAAATGTCTATTCAACCTACTCATTCCCAGATGTTGCAGCTTTTAATTAGTATGCTTGGAAATTTTATTAAAGGCTCAAAAGCCACTACCCCTAGTGCTGGGTAAACAGCATTATTAGCTAGCATAAGTTGCATTTCTGGCAGGGCCACCCCAATTGGTGAAGAGCATCTGGAAGGGATACTTTCTTTGGCTGCAGAGAGAAGGGCCGAGATATGTGAAGCTACAGCACAGGCCAAAGAAATATAAATCAAAATGATGGGACTGATTGAATAGGTTCTTTCAGAGACTGACTTCTCACAGAATCAGAAAGGATTTCTATGACCATGAAAGCTTTTACAGAAGCCCGAAATAAACATGAGTATTTTTCTTAGCACTAAAGAGTTAACACTGGTAAAAACCAGGCTTGTATTTTTTTAGAGGTAAGCAAGGAGAGTCACATAGGCAAGAAAGGAATGTAAACTATAATTATATATTTATTTGTTTTACTTATGTGCCACTTTTCTCCCTACTGGCATCTGAGCTGAAAGCATGTGTGCTGGAGATTGTAGCTGTAGTTACTGTTACTATAAGGTAAAGGTAAAGGATCTCCTCACACATATATGCTAGCTGTTCCCAGCTCTAGGGGGTGGTGCTCATCTCTGTTCCAAAGCCGAAGAGCCAGCACTGTCCAAAACATCTCTGTGGTCATGTGGCCGGCATGGCTAAATGCCGAAGGCACATAGAACACTGTTACCTTCCAACCAAAGGTGGTCCCTATTTTTCTACTTGCATTTTTACATGCTTTTGAACGGCTAGGTTGGCAGAAGCTGAGACAAGTAACAGGAGCTCACTCTATTACATGGCACTAGGGATTTGAACTGCTGAACTGCCGACCTTTCTGATTGACAAGCTCAGCATCTTAGCCACTGAGCCACCGCATCCCCCACTGTTACTACAACTTAGCTATTTTTCTATTGGACTATGAGAGCAGCAGGCATATCTTTAAAACAAGAAGTCTACTCTGATCATCCCCTGATCAGAGACACAAGACTCAGTGAGATGAAGAGGTCCCCCCCCCCCAATTGTAACAGTGACTTTCTTTGATAGCTTATATGCAGCCCATTCTACACTGTAGCTTAAACTTCTTCAGAAACTATGTTGAATGAAGTTATTGAACAAATGATTGACAATTCCCAGCTGTAGTTCAACAAATTAGTATCAGCAAATGTTTTGACACAATTATAGGGTATCTTGTAATTATTTGGCAAAAGACACTTAGAATTTGCGCCTCAGAGGTTTCAAAACTTGACATTGCATTTCAGTTGTTAATATGACAAGAAGTGGGGGGAAATGCATGGAGAATAGCCACGTTTCTTCCTCTCTAAGGGAAAGAACAGTCATTTGGTTCAATGTGTATCTCTGTTTTACAGCATGCAGTCAGATGTATCACAAGGTGGCCGAAAAGAAAGGCATGCGGCCCCCAGTTCCCATTTTGTGGTCTTCAGTGACAACAATGACACCTAATTTTGGTGGTAAACTTTCAATCTTTCTGTGCCTGTTGAAGTTACAGAATAACAGTGTGTTAAACTTCCCCAAAGCTTGATATTATTCGCATTTGGAAGATGGATGAGGAGGAGGAAGAAGAAACAACAATAACAACAACAATCCTGGGCCCAAATGTTTGTAGTCCTGCTCCCCTCCATGACTTCCCTGTTACTGATTATAAATCCTGACAGCCTTGGAAATAAAAAAAGAGTTGTGCCTCTTAATGAGAAAAAAAAATTGATTGCCTCTTTTCTAGGCCACAGAAGAATGTCATCACTCTGAATGTTTGATTTTCCATTTAAAGTGACCGTTGAAGGTACTTGTAATTATTTTGGCTGTGTATGTGGAGCATGTCACAATCTTGAGCAAGGAAGAAGAAATGAAATATTGGTGGAAGAGTTAAGCAATCATACAATTCTGTGGCTTTTGATTATGTACTGAAATCTTGGAATATCAAACAACTCTTGGCTTCTACATTGAGGATTTTATAAATCCATCAATAATAAATGGGGAACAAAATTAAGAAATCCTGGAAGGTATTTGGGAACCCTTTAACCTTTTGTTAAAATTATTGCTGAACAGTGTTTGGGTATGGGAGCTGCTACTACAGATACACATATGAATCTTTAGCAAGGATCAAGGCTGCATGTTGAGTTTCTTAAAGCCCCTTTCATGCATCTATGATAAAGATTTCATTATCTGAACTATTCCTCTTGGTATTCTAATACATAATCCTTGTGATTCCTATAAATTGTGCAGACCAAAATATTGTATTTTGTTCTAGCTGTCAGCTAGTTTACTTTGAGTGACAAAAAAACCCATCACAGAAACTTACAATTTTTCTCTATACAGAATGATCTGCAGCAGTTTCTTAAATTATGTACTGCACTCTGGAATACCAGAATTCCCAAACCATGTGTACCTATTCCAAGATTTTGGTTCCATTCACTACTTCATAGGTATCCTAGGACTGGTTAACATACTCCATGCATGATTCCGTCCTTCCATGGAACAGCTGTTTTCAGGTACTATGTACTTTCCACGTTAAAAGTAGCTTGTTTGGGTCTGCAAGGGATCTGAAATACATATATTTGATCCAGGTGTGGATTCAGAACATGTGTTTTGGATGGATGCTTTTTGGGAGAAGAGTAGGAGAGAGCCAGGGCCTTCCATGACAGTGGCAAAGGGGAAGTAGAGAAAGGAAGATAATGAGAAGATCAGTGGAGGGTTGGTGTTGATTAAGCCAAAAGCAGAGGTGGTATTCAGCCGGTTCAGACCGGTTCAGGGGAACTGGTAGTGGAAATTTTGAGTAGTTTGGAGAACCGGCAAATACAACCTCTGGTTGGCTTCACCCTCCCGCCCCCACCGTTCTCTGTCCTTTATTCCCTTGTTTTTTTTAGCTCTGCTGATTTGCGCCACAGAGGAGATTGCAGTGCCTCAGCTGAGCTAAAAAAAACAGCTCAACTCATCAGTGCTGACACCAAGGATGGTGTTTGAGTGCTGCGCATGCGTGAAGCGCTCTCATACAATCAGTAGGAAAAGATTTGGAATTCCACCACTGGCCCAAAGCATTATTAGCCCATAGGAAAAATAGGGAAAGGAAAACTCTTGAATAGTATTGGGCAAGCTATGCATAAGAGGAGGGAGAGAGGCCAGGCGTGCCATCCTTCCCACTGCATAAGGCCACTCCTTTCTTCAACAATCTCCTAAAAGAGAATTTTCAGCACTCACTAAAACTAAGGCCAAAAGCTGAAATAGACTAAATAGTATGTTGATTCTGTGACTCTCTTTAATCATATTCCAGATACTGGTGAAATATGCTGTGGTGTGGAAGATCATATATCCCATTAGTGTTTGTAATGTATTAAAAGTATAAGAATTTTTTTAAAAAAATAAACACGTTTTAGTTCATTGTTTCTTCTTTTTCCCTTTTAAAAACAGTCTTAAGTATTCCTCATTTTTCTTTTAAAAGGTGACTCTTCTGTAGTCTTGAAAAGTTTAAAAAACACTGGTATATAACTTTTCAACTTAAAGGCATAACAAAAACAATTCTACAGTATCTCCTGTAAAGCAGCTAAGAAAGTTTACAATAAATAAGCCCAGAAGGTAATACACTATTACTCTGAATTCTTTAGCAACCAGGGAGATTGCTAGTAAAGGAATGCATTGAAGCTCGCTTGCCACTAAATAGCTACTAAAAATTAGCATGGAAATACTCATGATTTACCCAGTGGTGAAATCTAACTTTTCCCCCCTACCAGTTCTGTGGGCGTGGCTTGGTGGTGGTAGGTCATGTGACTGGGTGGGCGTGGCCAGGTAGTCATGTGACTGGGGGGGGGTCAAAAGAAAGAAACTCACTTTAACAATGTCCTGCTGGAGCAGGGGGTTAGACTAGATGACCTCCAGGTCTCTTCCAGCCCTGGATTGCTGTGCTCTTTCAAGGTATCTTCTGAAGCTGCATCTAGTGCCAGGTTTGCGGTCCTTCCTCCTTTTTCCCTCCCTGCCTCCCCCTCTTTCTTTCGCAGCACTCCCCTACCCCCCCATTTTTGGCCTAGCAGGCTTCAGGGGAGCCTCCTGGGAGCAAAAACGGACCCCAAATGCTAAAATAATAATAATAATAATAATAATAATAATAATAATAATAATAATAATAATAATAACAACAACAACAACAACAACAACAACAATAATAAAAGGTTATTGTTGCAGCATTTTGCAGCACAGCTGCTCATTGGAACTTTTTTTTTACTTTGTTAAGCATTTTTTTTACTACCAGTTTGGGCAAACGGTAGCATTTTTTACTATTGGTTTGGGCGAACCGGCCCAAACTGGTATCATTTCACCTCTGGATTTATCCCTATTTATACTGTAGAGTGAGTTTTTAAAGAATAATACTCAGTATGTTTTTGTCGTATCTTAGAATAGCTTCTCTCCTATGGCTGTCGTAGTTCTGATTGCAGACAGTCATGTAGTACTACAGTAATAGTAGTAATGTAGTACTACAGTAATAGTAGTAATAATATCCAAGGCACCTGGGGGCAGGACAAGAAGCAACGGGTGGAAACTAATCAAGGAGAGAAGCAACTTAGAACTAAGGAGAAATTTCCTGACAGTAAGAACAATTAACCTCTGGAACAGCTTGCCTCCAGAAGTTGTGAATGCCCCAACCCTGGAAGTCTTTAAAAACATGTTAGATAGCCATTTGTCTGAAATGGTATAAGGTTCCTGCCCACGCAGGGGGTTGGACTAGAAGACCTACAAGGTCCCTTCCAACTCTGCTATTGTATTGTATTGTAATGTTTGGTTTCATATTTCAGACCAAAGTAAACTAGTTTAATAAAAAAAATCTGAGAACATTACATTATGTTAGGATGAACAAAGCCTTTCCTTGTCAGAGGGCAGTGTTTCGTCTTCTTCTGAAGCCCATATATGTGTTAAATTCTGCCTTATACTCAGAGAGAAAATTAGTACAATGTCTTCTCTAGGCATTTGTACACAGCACAAAACCGCCTAATAATATGTCTCGATTCCTCACAACTCTGTTGGACGTCTACTTTATAGGCACCAAAACCTGGAATAGCTAGAATGGCATTGGCCAACAGAGAGGTACATTGGCAGGGCTAGAAGGGGAAAAAACCCTGCCCATTCAATGTCTAGTTTCTTCCGACTCTTGAAAGATGGTGACATACCCAGTAATTTTAAAAACAAATAATTGGGAAAAAGCGAGTATGAGGTTGGAGAAAAATAACTGCTTGTTTGGCTTTCAGTAGGACCTTTCTACAATGTGCTGGGTGGAGATTAGAACAAGGGCTCATTGTAATTACCACTTCATGATCTTCTCCGACCCAATTAAATAAAAATAATAGCAAATCAACCAAAGGAACCTTAATCTGAGCCTGGACTCCCAAGAATACTACTTGGGAACTTGGTTGAAGTACCAATCCAATGCTGAGCACTGGAATATAGCAAGTAGCATATGTTTTGTTTGCACTGCTTTTATGGAAGAATGTACTAGTTTCATTTCCACCTGTTCTTTTTAAATTGGTTTAGGGGTGAAGTAGTAAAATAGAGCCACTTTTCATTACCCTTCTTCAATAAACTCAGACTACTACTTGAAATTTGGGAGCTGAAATATTCACTCTTTCTTTTGAAAAAGATCAGCTTAATTCCATTATATCGACAGCATAAATTTCCTCTTTTATTGAATGTATAAACGCAGAATATATGATCCTTCATATGTTGTGAGTCTCCAAATCCTCTCAGTCCTAGTCAGTCAGTTGCAGGAGTTGTTGAGAGCAGCAATCAAATAATATTTGGAAGACGAGTCACTCAATCACTGAAATAATGATTTATCCATTTTTTTAAATGATTGATGTGCTTATTGAATTACTTACCTACAGGATTATAGGTTGCTCCAATCATTCTGCAACTCTGCAGAATTTGCTTTTCTGAGCATGGGGAGACGACGGTAGTTTGCGCCAGCCACGCAAACTACTGCCCATCGCCTCATGCTCAGAAAGCAAGTCCGGGCCCAACGTCATAAAGCAGCTAGGAAAGCTTTGCGTTTAAAGGTATGAGTCCTAACCGCTGCCGAGGCCTGCCGCTCGAAGAAGCAGGCGGCGGAAGCAATCATTCCTTCCAGGTCGGTTTGGCTGCAGTGCTTACACCATTTCCCGCCCATTAGGCTTTCGCCAGGCTCCGTTTTTGTGATAAACCCCTCCCCCTTCTCTTTTTGAGGCTGCGGAGTTGATCGGTTTCCACGTGCATCGGTGGCCATGGCTCTTAGCGCTAATGCAGAGGGGAAAGCGACTTGGGAGGATTTCCCACACAGGTTGGTCGACGACAGCTCTCATGGTGGGAATCGATCACTGACCACCATTCAGTCATATAAGGTCCATGTGAGCGAGAGATACCGTCGTGGTTGCGACTGAGGTGCGCCGTCCACCAGGTTTGACAGAAAGTTGCAGAATGGGGGGGTTTGCAAAATGGGGAGTTTTCCCTTAAGGCTCCTCCGTGTTCCCATGTTCTGTATCTGGATCGGTTCGCCGGTTCACTCCTTGCCTTGGTCGGGGCCTATAGTGTACACGCACTCCTGCAAGAGACGATTGGCATCTTTTGCAAATTCAGAATGTTAAAAGGGTCTTTATCAGAAGAAACCTAAATGTACTTGCAAGTAAAGTAAAAGTCAGATTATATGCAAAAACAACATCCCCACCAAAGTTTATTTAAAAAAAATAAATATTCTTGAAAGGGTAAAGAGGAATGACTTGTATGAGAATCGCCAATTGTAATCCATCATTTAGAGACTTCCAATTTGTTCTGCATGTCCATAACTGAGTTTGTCTATTTATTCAATTTATATACCTCCCATTTCACTAGCTTAACTGATTCGGGACAGCTTACAATGCCATAAAAGCTAATAGACAAGCATTAAAATTAACAATTAAATGAAAGCTAAAAATCCATGAGGCTGAAACACTGCAGGGATGGTCTTTTTATGTTTGTCTCTTAGGGACAGCACCACACCTCCCTATTTTCTCTCAGCCCCTGCTTTGATTTATTTATTTGATCAAATTTTGAAACCAGCCATCTCCCTCACAAAGGGACTCCAGGCAGTGTACATATAAAACATTAAAACCTAAAAAAAAGCATATAAAGTTTGAAAGAGGCAAGAATGATTAAAATGCTAAAACTGAATTAAAATTAAAACTTTCAGTTTTCCCTTGCATCAAGGCTCTCCAACAGAAGAGACTCTTGATAGCTCCAGGTTGAAATGCGGGGTCCTGGGTGCTCTCTGAGCGTGGTGTTTTTCTTGCAGGCATCTCATTACCCAACTAGGTGTCATCATCAGTGCTAGAAAAAATGGGGTATACAGAGAGGAGGCGGGCAACGACTGTGTGGTCCTTGGTGCTCTCTGAGCTTGCTTGTTTTCTTGTAGATGTTTCATTACCCAAACTAGGTATTATCATCATCATCATCAGTGCTAGAGTGGAATATCTTGAGAGGAGGAAGAGGAGTGGTTGGGGGGTGGGTAGGGGGGAGACGACAGCGAGGTTCTTCGTATTCTCTGAGCTTGGTGGTTTTCTTGCAGACATTTCATGACCCAGCTAGGTATCTCACATCGATGACAATAAAACATATGTAAGCAAACCATTGAGACCACAAGGCATTTATTTCTTCATTTATTAAATTTATATGCCTCCTGCCTCGTGGTCATCACGAACTCCTCATCAGGACCTTCCACAATGACCGGCCTCAGAATTACATCTCCACGATCTCAAATTTTATTTATTGTGTATAGCAGCGTTTTTCAACCACTGTGCCGTGGCACACTAGTGTGCCGTGAGATATTGTCTGGTGTGCCGTGGGAAAAATTCCAATTCCAATATCAGCTTTGTGTTCAGCCAAAAAGGCCCAGGTTTTGCACTGAGTAAGTAAACAGAAATATGAACAATTATAAAATACTTTATTATTTCATAATAAAGTAATTATAAAATAATTTCTTTGTGTTTATTTGATTCCTATTCAAGAAAATTACTTTATATATAGTCAATATAGGCACAGAGTTAAATTTTTTAAACATTTTCTAATGGTGGTGGTGTGCCTCGTGATTTTTTTCATGAAAAAAGTGTGCCTTTGCACAAAAAAGGTTGAAAAACACTGGTGTATAGACTATTTTAATGGTTTTTAAGGAT
Organism: Rhabdophis nuchalis; assembly: GCA_039707465.1. Classification (NCBI taxonomy): domain Eukaryota; kingdom Metazoa; phylum Chordata; class Lepidosauria; order Squamata; family Natricidae; genus Rhabdophis; species Rhabdophis nuchalis. Next base: position 176,130,331 of record CM077646.1, on the reverse strand, counting down.
TTTTAAAATTATTTATAGAATATCTTTTTTTTAAATTATTTTTAGGGAATTTTTATTTATTTATTAATTATAGAATATGTTTATTACAAAAAATGTTATTTCTTTTTGCAAATGGTTTATTTGTGATGGAATATGTTGCTTTTAAGTGTGCAGGTTTATATGTCTCGAAGTGGCTGCTTTTCTATGGGCAGGCCAGGTTGGTACAAGGCAGCTTTGCCACATTTTGTGTGTTTCTGTGTGATACCTGGTTGTTTAGGTAATTGTGAGGTGGCTGCTGGTTTTGTGAGCTTCCTGGCACTGTCCTTTATAATTTCCCACAATGCCTTGATGGTTTTTATTTCAGTGGCTTTGTCTTTCCTGTCTTTAGGGTTAGGGAAAAAACTGGTTTCATCTGCAGTCTTTTGGGGCAAAATTGTTATTTTTTGGTGTTTTCCTGGCACTGTTATAGTGTTTGTGTGTGTGTGTGTGTGATGTCCCGCAGTTATCTACATATTAATAATGATGAAGTACTAATAATATTTCCTTATACATTTTAGTGACCTTTCCTTACATAATTGGTGTTTTCTTTCATACTTTTAGATTTCTAATTTCTGTTTCTGTTAGTTAGCAATTGATAAAACAAATCCCACCTGAAAATGTATTCAAAGCCTTCTTGATTTTAATTGTCAATTTATTCATTCCTGCACATTCTAATATTTATTCATTTTCATATCTTTGTTTTTCCACTGTGGTGCAAACACAATTCCAGCAGCTGCTAACATGTGTAAAATTAAATATGTATTGTATTCCCTTTGAAACACAACAAAATATTACTGGTTTTAAATCCATTGTAGCAGGGGGGAGGGAAGAAATGGAGAGTGGGAGGGGGGGAGAGAGGAACTGGCTGAGAGGAGGAAGGAGGAGGGAAAAGAAGGAGTTGTTTGGGGAGAGGCTGCTGTAGGCCGAGCCTGAGGGGGAAAAGGGAATACTATAGAAGAGTCTTTGGAGAGGCAAACCAGAGAGAGAGCAGAGGAAACAACGAAGGAGCAGAGGCGGTGGAAGAATAGCCCAGTAGGCAGTACAATAGAGAGTGAAGATAGAGAAAGAGGAGGAAGCTTCAACTAGTCACCTGGATACCACCACTCAATCTACGCCTTGTCTGCTGAGAGGAACTGGCTGAGAGGAGGAAGGAGGAGGGAAAAGAAGGAGTTGTTTGGGGAGAGGCTGCTGTAGGCCAAACCTGAGGGGAAAGAAGGAGTTGTTTGGCAGAGGCTTTTGGTAGGCCAAACCTGAAGGGTAAGAGGGAGTTGTAGGGCAGAGGCTTCTGTAGGCCGAACCTGAGGGGAAAGAGAGAATTGTATGGCAGAGGCTTCTGTAGGCCGAGCCTGAGGGGAAAGAGGGAGTTGTAGGGCAGAGGCTTCTGTAGGCCGAGCCTGAGGGGAAAGAAGGAGTTGTTTGGGGAGAGGCTTCTATAGGCCAAACCTGAAGGGTAAGAGGGAGTTGTTTGGCAGAGGCTTATGTAGGCCAAGCCTGAGGAGAAAGAGGGAGTTGCAGGGCAGAGGCTTCTGTAGGCCAAGCCTGAGGGGGAAAAGGGAATACTATAGAAGAGTCTTTGGAGAGGCAAACCAGAGAGAGAGCAGAGGAAACAACGAAGGAGCAGAGGCGGTGGAAGAATAGCCCAGTAGGCAGTACAATAGAGAGTGAAGATAGAGAAAGAGGAGGAAGCTTCAACTAGTCACCTGGATACCACCACTCCATCTACGCCTTGCCTGCTGAGAGGAACTGGCTGAGAGGAGGAAGGAGGAGGGAAAAGAAGGAGTTGTTTGGGGAGAGGCTTCTGTAGGCCAAACCTGAGGGGAAAGAAGGAGTTGCTTGGCAGGGGCTTTTGGTAGGCCAAACCTGAAGGGTAAGAGGGAGTTGTAGGGTAGAGGCTTCTGTAGGCCGAACCTGAGGGGAAAGAGAGAATTGTATGGCAGAGGCTTCTGTAGGCCGAGCCTGAGGAGAAAGAGGGAGTTGTAGGGCAGAGGCTTCTGTAGGCCGAGCCTGAGGGGAAAGAAGGAGTTGTTTGGGGAGAGGCTTCTGTAGGCCAAACCTGAAGGGTAAGAGGGAGTTGTTTGGCAGAGGCTTCTGTAGGCCAAGCCTGAGGGGGGAAAAGGGAATACTATAGAAGAGTCTTTGGAGAGGCAAACCAGAGAGAGCGAGCAGAGGAAACAACGAAGGAGCAGAGGCGGTGGAAGAATAGCCCAGTAGGCAGTACAATAGAGAGTGAAGATAGAGAAAGAGGAGGAAGCTTCAACTAGTCACCTGGATACCACCACTCCATCTACGCCTTGCCTGCTGAGAGGAGGCTGACCACCACGCCACCGTGTGACCCTGGCAAGTAGAGGTACATCAGAGAGGGACCAGGTTGGATTGGCAGCCACACAGAAAAAAAAAAAAAGGGCCAGGAGAACTCCAGCGGCCCTTACAAGGGTAAGCGCTACACCATATCTTGCTTTACCATTGCTTCTAACCATGACACCACTAACTCTTGATTAGCTACTTGGTCTGTCCTAAGTGCTGAACCTAATTCATATATTCCTGTTTTTTGAACTGAGGAATACATTTCAGAAAAAGAAATCTGTATTGAATCTATCTATGACATTCATTCTTGATCTAACTTCTTAGATGAGAAACTATATCTTTCCTGTTTGTTGGGGGACATCCCTCCTGAAAAGACTGCACATTTTTGGGTGAAAACAGAGGTCCCTTCTGTTACCTGTAGTGTAGTCCTCAGCTTACAACCACAATTGAGTCCAATATTGTTTTATTTCTTCTGCAGTTCATATTATTTAACAGGATGAAGAGGAAACAGAGTATGACTGCTAGGACAGTCATTCTTCCTATGTAAGTAGCTGTCTTTATTGTTTTGTGTCCTGGTTTCATCCCAATGCAGTGCATGCAATGGAAGAGTTCATTTCTGTGTCTCTTCTTTGTGCAGGCCATTCACTGGAGTCAGTGATACTGAAGACTGGCAAGGACAGTCATCTTCCTTCTGTAAGTAGCTCTTTTATTGTTTTGTGTACTTATTTTAATCTTATTTAAGTAGTAAGTGCACAAAATAATAAATTTCCTTTTTTATATCTTACAATACAATACAATAGCAGAGTTGGAAGGGACCTTGTAGGTCTTCTAGTCCAACCCCCTGCGTGGGCAGGAACCTTATACCATTTCAGACAAATGGCTATCTAACATCTTTTTAAAGACTTCCAGGGTTGGGGCATTCACAACTTCTGGAGGCAAGCTGTTCCAGAGGTTAATTGTTCTGTCAGGAAATTTCTCCTTAGTTCTAAGTTGCTTCTCTCCTTGATTAGTTTCCACCCATTGCTTCTTGTCCTGCCCTCAGGTGCCTTGGAGAATAGTTTGACTCCCTCTTCTTTGTGGCACCCTCTGAGATATCGGAACACTGCTATCATGTCTCCCCTGGTCCTTCTCTTCATCAAACTAGACATACCCAGCTCCTGCAACCGTTCTTCATATGTTTTAGTCTCCAGTCCCCTAATCATCTTGGTTGCTCTTCTCTGCACTCTTTCCAGAGTCTCCACGTCTTTTCTACATCGTGGTGACCAAAACTGTATGCAGTATTCCAAGTGTGGCCTTACCAAGGCACTATACAGTGGCATTAACACTTCACGTGATCTAGATTCTATCCCTCTGTTTATGCAGCCTAGAACTGTGTTGGCTTTTTTGGCAGCTGCTGCACATTGCTGGCTCACTTCTTTTTGTAGATCATCCATTGGGGCAAAGAATTCAGTGACATCATCTTGGCCACTCCCACCCGGGCACATGACTACCAAGCCACTCACACCTGGTCACATGGCTGGCAAGCTACTCCCACTTGGTTCCATGGCCGGCTAGCCACTCCCACTTGGTCACATGGCCGACAAGCCTCTCCCACAAAGCAGGCCACACCTACAGAAGAGGTTCCAAAAAAATTTGAAACCCACCACTGCCCTACATAGATCCAAAATCGATTGGGCTAGTTAAGACACCAAGGTAGAAATTAGAAGACTCTGAGTTCTAGTTGCTACTTAAGCATGAAACCTGCTTGGCTGACTTTGGTCCTGTCACTGTCTCTTAGCCCATGGCATCAGGCTTGGGCAACAAGCTAGTTGGTCAATTCCTATTGCAACCAATGGGTCAACATCCAGTTAATACAGAAGCAGACCCTGCATTTAAGGGAAAAGACACTAGGAAGCAAAAACTAACATCCTCTCTACTTCTAAATTTGTATCTCTGCTTACTCCCTATTCACTCTTCCTCCTGCCAAGCTAGCAGCCTTCTGAGCCATCCAGAATGGGGGGGGGGGGGGTGTTAGACTTTTTAATCATCTACGGGGACGTCTTACCTCGACGAGGTCTCTGCCGACTCTGAGGCGTTCTGGGCGGGTCCGGCAACACCTTAGAGGATTACGCATGCGTACTGACTGGGGGGGAAAGAGGTGTTGAGGTCCTCGACTTGCGACCAGTCCTCGACTTACGACCGGCCGCAAGTCTTTGACCTCACCCTTGTAGGCTTGGTAACAGCCAGTCGCATCTGATTGGCTCAGACGCGACTGGCTGGAATTGGGTTGCCAGGCCTCCTGATTGGTTCCCCGTTTGACAGCTCTCGTTTAAATAGCTGTCAAACGGGGAAGCCCCTGTCTACCGCACTTTTTGTTGCTTGATATAACTTCTGCTCTTTTGCTGTGTTTTAAGCCAAATAAACGGCTATTGTTTAAACCAGTGGTCGGGAAACCGCGGCTCGCGAGCCGCATGTGGCTCTTTGGCCCCTTGAATGTGGCTCTTCAGTCTCTCTCTGATTCCCTCCCTCCGTCTCTCTCTCTCTCTCTGTGCCTCTCTCTGTCTGCCTGTCACTGTCTCTGTCCACAGAATAACGCGTGAAGCAGCGGCGAGTCTGTGCGCTGCTGGAGGGCCATCTGCGAGGTCCCCCCTCGCGTTCCTCCTCTTCCCCGATGGCGTCTGGAGTGATCAGGGGCCGTGCAGGAACTCGGCACTTTTCAACGGTGTGGAAAAGATAGGCGCATGCAGGTCCTGCGGAATTACAGCGCAAATTCCAACTGCTACGAAGTCTCCGAGACTGTAATCGGGCAGGGAATGCGCGCGCCTATCTTTTCCGCGCGCATGCTGATTACAGTCTCGGAGACTTCGTAGCAGTTGGAATTTGCGCTGTAATTCTGCAGGACCTGCATGCGCCTATCTTTTCCACACTGTTGAAAAGCGCTGAGTTCCTGCACGGTTCCGAGCCTTGCGACGCGCAGCTCCCACCGCCCAAGGTCACCCGGCAGGTCGCCCGGCAGGGGCGTCGGGCAGGGAAGCCGGGTGCATCTCCACTGGCTCCCTCCGACAGCCACCACGGCACACGTTCTGGGGCTGCGTGGCTGGGAGGGAGATGGACGCGCGGCCCCAGAATGTGCGCCATGGTGCCCGCCGGAGGGAGCCGCAATGGAGACGCGACCGGCTTCCCTGCCTGACGCCCCTGCCGGGCGACCTGCCGGGCGACAGCCTCGGTGGTGCTTAAGATGACGGTAGCCTTGGGTGCTCGCCCCGCCTGCTCACTCGCCCGCTGTGGGAGGAGGCGTCCGTAACCTCCGGCATGCCGGCCCTTCCGCTGCTTCCCGGGGTAGGGGGGGAGGAGAGGGGAGAGAGGGAGTGACTGACAGACACAGAGAGAGACAGAGGGGGAGGGAGGGAAAGACAGAGAGACAGACAGAGACAGAGAGAAAGAGAGGGAGGGAGGGAGACGGAGAGAGACACAGATAGAGAATGACACAGGGAGGGATTGAATCGGAGACAGACGGGGGAAAGAGGGAGAGACAGACATACAGAGACAGAGAGAGGGAGGGAGGGAGAGAATCAGAGAGAGTGACACACAGAGACAGGGAGAGACAGAGAGAGGGAGGGAGAGATAGAGACTGATTAAGTGAGTGAGAGACAGACAGACAGACACACACACAGAGTGACAGAGAGAGACAGAGATAGAGAGAGAGACAGAGATAGAGAAAGAAAGAGAAAGAAAGAGAAAGAAAGAAAGAGAGAAAGAAAGAGAGAGAAAGAAAGAGAAAGAGAGAGAAAGAGAGAGAAAGAGAGACAGAAAGAAAGAAAAAGAGAGAAAGAAAGAGAAAGAAAGAGGGAAAAAGAAAGAGAGAGAAAGAGAGAGAAAGAAAGAGAGAGAGAAAGAAAGAAAGAAAGAAAGAAAGAAAGAAAGAAAGAAAGAAAGAAAGAAAGAAAGAAAGAACTTATGACCACAATTGAGCCTAAAAGTTTGGTTGCTAACCAAGACCTTCATTAAGTGAGTTTCACCACATTTTCCAAGTTGGCCACGCCCACCCAGTCACATGACCGCTGAGCCACTCCCACAAAACAGGCCACACCTTCCGGCTCTCAAAATAAATTCCAATCGTGGTATTGTTGATATTTGGCTCTGTTGACTAATGAGTTTGCCCACCACTGGTTTAAACTAACCTGAGTCGAACTCCCTCATTATTCGAACTTCAACAACAACCATCTGCACTAGCGGGGTAGGATACTGTATATAAACAGAGAGCAAAGCTAGCATTGATGATGTTATCTAGCTGGCTAATGAAATGTCTTCAACCAAACAATCAAGCCCAGAAAGCATAAAATTGATAAAGAAATGTGAAACAAAGCAAAAAATTAATAGCAGCACCCTTTTTCACATTCTAACAATGACGTGAGCTGGAATGCGTCAAGAGAAGGAATGCTAAAGCAACATTTTGCAGAAAGTGTTAAGAAATAAATGTTAGTTTGAATGATGAGAAAGTAGAGAACACTCGTCCCCTGTTGCATAATTTTTCTCTCTTAAATGTAGGACCCTTTGTCATCATATTTTAAACATTATGACTATAAATTATTTTCTTTTCCTTCTGGATTGGACAATTACAAAATACTGGACGGCAATAATTATCAACAATCACAGTCCTCCTCCCCCTCTTCTTCTTCATTTAAAGAAAATTCAAATTATCTAAGCCCCAGAGCTCACTGTAACAGCATTGCCAGAAAGGCATTAAGAGTTGTTAATCTAATTTTGTGAAGCCTCTTCTCCACAAACTGCAGCATACAAAACTTTTGCCAGAGCAATTCTCGACTACAGCTCGTCTGCCTGGAATCCACACTGTATACTGGATATTAATACAATTGAACGAGTCCAGAGGTATTTCACGAGAAGAGTACTCCACTCCTCTGCTCACCTCAGAATCCCTTATGCCACCAGGCTTGAAATTTTGGGCTTGAAAAACCTGGAACTACGCCTACAATCTGACCTAAGCATTGTACACAAGATTGTCTGCTACAACATCCCACCTGTCAACAACTACTTCAGCTTCAACCTCAATAATACACGGGCGAACACTAGATACAAACTCAAGGTAAACCGCCCCAAACCTGATTGCAGAAAATAGGACTTCAGCAACAGAGTGGTAAACGCCTAGAATGCTCTACCTGACTCTGTTGTTACATCCACAAACCCTCACAGCTTCAACCTCAAACTGTCTGCTGCGGACCTCAGCCCGTTCCCAAGAGGTCCGTAAAGTGAGCGTGCATAAGCGCACCAGCATGCCTTCCATCTCTGTCGTACTGTCCCCATTTATTTGTATTCATTTCCTTCGTGTCTGTGGCATCTCACGAAAGAAGGCAGCAAGGTCAAATTTCGCGGGGTGAGAGCCCAGATAAACATCCAAAGCTCTCTTTTATTATGCATCCAAGGAACAAGGAAATACACATTTTCTTATTGGCTGAGTCCAACTCCTGCTCTGTTTGTGTCCGATCCCTTCTGCCTATCAGTATCCTGCTTTTCTCTGTGCTCTCCTGCATGATCAGCGCGTGATCAGAGTTAATTATCTGATGAGGAATTTCCTTTGTTATACTCCAGTTGCCTACTGGCCATGTAGTACGTGACAGTTTACCTGGCTCCAGCTGTTTACAGCCAGCCTGGTTCCAGCTGTTTACAGCCAGCCTGGCTCCAGCTGTTTACAGCCAGCCTGGCTCCAGCTGTTTATGTGACAATCCACATAACAGACCAAATAGGACGTGACAACTTACATAACAGGAATGGTTCCTTCACATTTATTTCACAAACCAAGTGAAATAAATAAAAATAAAGTAGGTCTAGCTCAGTAATGGTGAAGCAATGACACATGTTAGAGGTGACTCGCAACATTTTGGGTGATACGCCAGTGTACAACAGCAACTATTCTCGAAAGCAGTAAAGGCCACGTCAGAATGGGGTCTGCTCTCATGTGGCCAATGAACCCTTCAGAAGTTGCACAAGAACAGGGCATGCTTTGAAACAATTTTCAGAGTTTATGGAATTGCAGAAAAACATTCTCTGAAGTGGCTTCAAGGATGAAAGCCTCGTGCAACCCGGAGCAGCCTCAAGTTGGCCGTAGGGCCCTGTCAACAGAAAGAGAACACCATCTTAAAGTAGCGTGGCAGATTTTGGGGGACACTGGCCTTGGAGGCAATCTCACTTTGAGGAAAGGCACGAGGCAGCATTGTTGAGTGGCAGTGGCAGTGCTAGGGTTGAAGTCAAGGCCTAGGCCTCTATTTCAGGCCCACTGTTCAGGGGGGCCTAAATGTGGGGGAGGGAGTGAAAGAGAGAGAGAGTGACAGACAGACAGACACACACACACAGACATGGAGAGACAGACACAGAAAGAGAAAGACATACAGAGAGAGAGAGTGAGAGATACATACACACACATACAGAGACAGAGACACACACAGACACAGGCAGAGAGATAGAGACACACAGACATACACACTACACATACCCAGAGGATATGGGGGGAGAGAAGAGAGAGAGAGAGAGAGAGACCAGTAAGTCAAGTTAGGCATTTCCCAAATTTTTGACGTGCTGAGCCTACAAGGTTCATCCTCACTGTTCTAGACAGTAAATTAGCAAACCTCAAAACCTTATAAGACATTCCCATTGAACTCAGTTTATTTTATTTTATTTTAGTTTATTTATATTTTTATAACGCCCTACTCCCGAAGGACTCAGGGCGGTGTACAGCCCAAAATAAAACAGATATACAAAAGTTAAAACAATTTAAATACATATTAAATAATTTGGCTCATAATAAAGTTAAAAACCAAACAAACCCAATTAAAATTAATAAAATTTGTATTTACGCCAGCCCGGCTTGTTGAAAAAGAAAAGTTTTAAGAGCACGGCGGAAGGTGCGTAGGTCAGGGATAATTCGTAACTCCGGGGGCAATTCGTTCCAGAGGACAGGTTCCAGAGAACTCAGCAGGAGTTGAGTGCTCCTCATCTTGCTTCACACTAAACAGCAAAACGAAAACAAATTCAGAAGAAAGTGGTTAACTAAGATACAAAGGGGGAAAAAATCTAGAAATGTTTATATTTTTAATTTTCAAACTAATACATATTTTACCTGTGAAATTAACACTTGTTTATAAATGTGTTTGATTTTAAAATTATCCATTGAAATAAACTCTCAGCATTCTCATAGGAATTATCCAATTAAAGTTCCTTAACGGAATTTATTTTTTGTTAACCATTATTTTAGAACAGTCTTTCCCAGTCAGCAGGTAGGATCTGGATGGCAAGCAGATAGCTGCGGATTAGTTCTTTCAGGTAAGCACAAGTTATGCAATCTGAGAATTGGGTTTCCAATTTTAACCCACCCAATTTTCACCTCATCAACTGATTTCTTAATTGGAATTGCAAGCTGCATACATTAAATTCCCAAGAAAAACTCTGATTCAATCTAAAGTCAATTCCTATGCGGTGGTTTTCTCGATTAAACTAACTGCTTCTTGCCAAAATTTCTTAATTTCATTACATGGCACCATATGTGGAAAAACCAGCCTTCTTGGGTTACACTTTAAACCTTTTGTCTGCTGGAGTCTGCTTTCTCATGGCTCAAATTTATTTAATCTTTAGATGCGGCAAAAGACTTCTGCTGTATCCCCTTTCAGTTTTTGAAAACTACTGCAGAATGCTCAAAATGTAATATATGGTGGTTTAAAAATAATCCTTCTACAAGAGATATAAATTTGAAGTATGTTCCCTGATTCAGCAAAGGACGGAGGTACTGAAAATCCAGCAAAAGGAATTAGAACAATTCTGCATTTTCTTCCTTTGTAGTCTTGTCTCCCAGATGGGGGTGGGCTGCTGAGGGCTTGCAGGGGTTTGGGAGAACCTCTAGCTGAGATTCTGTGCAGTTTGGAGAACCCTCAAATCCCACTTCTGGCTGGCCCTGCCCACCCTGCCCCTCCCCTCCCCAGAAAGCCTCTGAAGCCCAGGGAGGGCAAAAATGCGCCCCCATGCCGTGGTGCAAGCCACACCCACCATGACCATGCCTACCATGGTCATGCCCACCCAGCAACCGGGCAAAGGACCCCTTGCTAAAATTTTTGAAGCCCACCCCTGCTCCCAGATCTAACCAGGAGAAGATCCATGTGCTTTGGAAAGATAAGATTGGTGAATTTTCAGTTATATTATAGATCTGTACTTTACCAAATATATTCACAAGTACGTTATAGCAGTGGTCTCCAACCTTTGCAACTTTAAGTCTGAAGGACTTCAGACTTAAAGTTGCAAAGGTTGAAGACCCCTGTGTTATAGCATCTTAGAACAACATCCCACCATCAGGGTATAATAAATCACTAATGAGGACAGACTTTATGCTGTCAAAAGGATTATCAACTCAAAAAGACATCCAAATCAGTGAGAAAATGTCTCCTTTCTGAAACTTGATTAATATGGGTCACCCATACATGCTGTGATCCAATCAGTAGCATTTTGCATTTTCCCTATCATTCTTCCATTTTTTCTCCTCGGCACAAAGTGAGTCTGCCTTTTACAGAAAAAAAAACAACCCAGAAATGTGCAGGTGTAGGTATGCTTAATGCTATCTCTCCATCTTTTTAAAAGTATAGTAGCATATAGCACATATATTGCTAGCTTGTATATGCAAAGTATAACAAAGGAAATCATATTATCACCTATTTAATCAATGTGTAATTACCATCGTGATAGTTTCCCCATTCTGTAAAATTATTAATGAAGTGACACCTAAGATGTGTTGTGTAATAATAGTAAATTACTACAATGCTATTTTTGAAAAATGTGTTTTAGATCAGGGGTCCCCAACCTTTTTTGCACCAGGGACCGGTTTCATTTTAAAGAAAGTTTTGCGGACCGGCTGAGTGGCTCAGCAGTCATGTGACTGGGTGGGCGTGGCCATCTTGGAAAATGTGAAACTCACTTAACAATGGTCTTGGTTAACAACCAAACTTTTGGACTTCCGGTTGTGCCGCGTTCTGTCACTGACGATCTCTTTGAAGACCGCCAACCCAGCCGCCTGTAAAGAGGCGTTTCGGATATGGGAAACGTCTCGTAAACCTCCAAGCCTTTGAAGATTTTGTGAGCTGAGCAGGCAGCTGTTGGTTGAGCACCCCTGAGTGACCCCAGAAAACCCTCTCCCCATGTAAAGAAGAGGAACAATGGTCTTGGTTAACAACCAAACTTTTGGGCTCAATTGTGGTCATAAGTTCTTTCTTTCTTTCTTTCTTTCTTTCTTTCTTTCTTTCTTTCTTTCTTTCTTTCTTTCTTTCTTTCTTTCTTTCTTTCTCTTTCTTTTTCTTTCTTTCTCTTTCTTTCTTTCTCTTTCTTTTTTCTCTCTTTTTCTCTTTCTTTCCCTCTTTCTCTCTCTTTCTTTCCCTCTTTCTCTTTCTTTCTCTCTCTTTATTTCTTTCTCTATTTTTTCTTTCTCTCTCTTTTTCTTTCCCTCTTTCTCTTTCTCTTTCTCTTTCTCTCTTTCTGTCTCTTTTTCTTTCTCTCTCTTTCCTTTCTGTCTCTCTCTCTTTCTCTCTTTGTCTTTCTTTCTCTTTCTCTCTCTCTTTCTCTCTCTCTCCCACTTTCTTTTTCTTTCTTTCTCTTTTTCTTTCTCTCTCTCTCTCTGTCTCTCTCTCCTTCGTCCGCCCATCTGTCACTCTATGTGTGTGTCTGTCTGTCTGTCTCGCATTCACGCACTTAATCACTCATTCTGTCTCTCTCTCTTTCTCTTCCTCCCTTTCTCTGTCTCTCTCTGTGTGTCTGTCACTCTCTGATTCCCCCCTCCCTCCCCGTCTCTCTTTCTGTCTGTGCCTCTCTCAGTCTGTCTGTCGTCCCCGTCCCCCCCCGCGGAGCCTCCTCAGCCCGGCCAGCCGTGCTCACTCGCCTTAGCCTGCCCCGCGCTTGGTCGTTCGTTCGCTCACTCAGGCTCCTTCCAGGAGCTGAGAAGGCTCCGTGGGGTGGGGTGGGGGGCGAATCGGCGGCCGATAGGGAGGGCTGCTGCTGCATCGCCCAGGAGTCCCACCGTCGACGAGGGTGGAGGAAGAGCCGCACTCCAACGGCACGAACAGCCGCGCCTGGGCTCTCCCGCGCGCTCTGCCCAGGGGGCTGCCCCCTCCTCCCTCCTCCTCCTCTCCGCCCTGCGGCCCGGTTCCTAGCAAGCCACGGACCGGCACCGGTCTGCGGCCCGGTGGTTGGGAACCCCTGTTTTAGATTATTAAATATACCTATTCAAAATACTGTTTTGTTATGCTAATTTTAAAGACAAGATTGCAGGCAGGAAAGTATGCTAGCACGAATTAAAATATAAATGAAAAGAATAAGATATGGTGTTGTAGGAAGTTAAAACCCACCCCTCTGCTAGAAGACTGAAATATCCTGGGAAATATTAAGAAGGCAGAATATTATATTTCCATGGATGTGAAAAGGGAGAAACATGTTTTTAAAGACAAAATAGCTCCCAGCAGCTTCCTGCCCACCCCAACCTTTCTCAATGAGCCATTAAAGCCTGAGCTAGTCTACTCTACATAAGAAAGGTAGGATTAGCCTTCCACGGAACCTTACCACAAGGCACCTGGGAAAATTACATCAGCCAGCAAGACAATCAAACCTGAACTCAAAGCACAGTCTACAGAGTTGCTCCTGCATGGCCCTATGGGAGTCTGACAACAAATCAGAATACAAGATCAATATCAAAGGCCAGAGAAGGCATGCAACCAGGAACTTCCAGCATCTTGCTCTCTTTTCTTCTTCACCCAACATCTGGAAGCATGTGATCCCCCTTTTCTGTTCAGGAGCTCAAGCCATGTGGTCCTGTCCACCATTAAACCATCTTTCCAAGCCTCCATGTTTCCAGTATCTTCTTCCCCACTTGGAACTGAACTCAGAGGACATTTCTTCCAAAAGTGTGATACAATCAGGGCTGGCTTTATGCTAAGGCACTAGCCTAGGATATAAAAGCTTGGGCATTCCAACTCCTCTTATGTCATAGTAAAAAGTCAAATCTTTGTATCTGTTGGAGGTGACATCATATGTCAATGTGGTCTAAAGGTGCCACATACCTTTTTTTTTTTTTTTTTTTTTTTTTTAGTTAAATTTATTGACCGCTCCCTCTCCCCACAGGGACTCGGGGCGGTGCACAGGGAGAATAAAAACAATAAATATACAAAATACATACCAATTTAAAACAGATTAAATTAATTCCTGTGCTAAAATCCCATTAACTAAAAATCCCCACTAAATATAGATATACATTTAAAAAACCCATAGTGAGAGAGACTACCCTAGGCCGGCCAGGCGGAAAAGATGAGTCTTCAATTTCAAGCGGAAGGAGCGGAGGTCCGTGGTCGTTCTAATATCGGGGGGAAGGTCGTTCCAGAGGGCTGGGCCCGCCACAGAGAAGGCCCTTCCCCTGGGCGTCACCCGCTGACAAAGTCTAGTGGACGGCACCCGGAGAAGTCCCTCTCTGTGGGAGCGAATCGGCCGTGAGGATGTATGGGGCAGGATCCAATCCCGCAGATAGCTAGGTCCCGAGCCATGGAGCGCTTTGAAGATGATGACTAACACCTTGAAGCGCACCCGGAAGACGACAGGTAGCCAGTGCAGCTCGCGCAAGAGCGGTGTTACGTGGGTGAACCTAGAGGCTCCCATTATTGCTCGCGCGGCTGCGTTCTGGACCAACTGAAGTCTCCGGGTGCACCTCAAGGGGAGCCCCATGTAGAGAGAGTTGCAATAGTCCAGTCGGGATGTCACGAGAGCATGAGTGACTGTGCGAAGGGCGTCCCGATCCAATAGGGGGCGCAACTGGCGTACCAAGCGAACCTGGTAAAACGCCCTCCTGGCCACGGCTGTCACTTGATCTTCCATGGACAGCCGGGTATCCAGGAGGACACCCAAGTTGCGCGCCCCATCCACAGGGGCAAGATGTTCGCCCCCTATGGCCAGCGATGGAGTCAGCTGGTTGAATCGGGCAGCCGGAAACCACAGCCACTCGGTCTTGGTTGGGTTGAGCCTGAGTCCGTTACTTCCCATCCAGATCCGCACGGCTTCCAGGCACTGGCACATCACCGCTACGGCATCGTTGGGGTGGTTTGGGGTAGATATATACAGCTGAGTATCATCAGCGTAGAGATGATACTCTACCCCAAAACCACGGATGATCTCGCCCAGCGGCTTCATGTATGTGTTGAACAGGAGAGGCGAGAGGACCGACCCCTGAGGCACCCCACATGTGAGGGGTCTCGGGGTCGACCTCTGCTCTCCTGTCAACACAAATTGCGATCGGCCAGAGAGGTAGGAGGAGAACCACCGCAAAACGGTGCCTCCCACCCCCAACCCCCCCAGCCGATGCAATAGGATACCATGGTCGATGGTATCGAAAGCCGCCGAGAGGTCTAACAGAACCAGGATGGAGGAGCAACCCCCATCTCTGGCCCTCCAGAGATCATCCACCAACGCGACCAATGCCGTCTCGGTGCTATGCCCGGGCCGAAAGCCGGACTGGCGCGGGTCTAGATAATGATGGATACGTGGGAAAAAATATGGGTTCAGAATGTTAAATTTACACAGTCACAGAATTTGCGGGAAATTTTTTATAAAATGTTTTACAGATTGCATTTAGATCCTAAGAAATTATCATGTATGTACCCTAATGTTCAACCAAAATGTTGGAGATGTGAGTGTTTAGATGCTACATATTATCACATATGGTGGACTTGCAAGAAAGTTAAGGCTTTCTGGATAAAAATTTGGTGGGTTATGCAAAATGTCTTGAAGAAAAAAATACAATTTATTCCACAACTGTTTTTATTGGGTATAGTTAGGGATTTTACATTGGGTGAAACAAAATTGATTTTGTATATGGTGACAGCAGCTAGACTGCTGGTTGCCCAGCACTGGAAGAAAGATGTTTTGCCTACTATAGACCAATGGACGCAGAAGATGGCTGGATTTGCTGAAATGGTGAAAATTTCAGCTTTTTTAAAGGACCAGATGCTAGAGACTTATACACAGGAGTGGAAAAAGTGGATTGATTATATACAAAACAAGTATCAGACTAGAAAATAGTGTGTAGCTTTTAGCTGATGGAGATTAGATGAATAAGGTAGTCAGCAGGGGGTAGAATATGAAGGAAATGAATAACATATACAGTAATCCCTCGTTTTCCGCGGCTTCATTTCCCGCGGCTTCAGTGCTTCGCGGGTTTTTCAATAGCAAAAAAATGCATCTGTAGGAGGCAAACGCCCCCTAGTGCTTGCTTTAAACCATGTCCACCAACTCAAGTTTCCGGTATAGATATACAGAATCCTACTTCGGGGTTTTTCAGTTTCCGCGGAAGGGTCCGGTCCCGATTAGCCGCGAAAAACGAGGGATTACTGTATTGTGTTTGGAATTACTAGGGTTGCATATAGCGGAAGTCACAGGGTTGGGGGGGGGGGAAGGGGAGGTTGGGGGGGTTAGGGAGGATATGGGAGGGAATTATACTGATACTTATTTTATGTATTCCAGGTTGAAAGGGGGGGGGGGAAGGGTATAATATCTGGTCCTGATTTATGTAGTTTATGTTGGGGGAGGGGGGTAAAGGGATATAATATTTGTACCTGATCTATGTTTTTTTATGTTGGGGGAAGGGGGGGGGGAAAGGGGGAGAAAAATTTGTTGGTGGAAATAAAAAAAAACAACAACCAAACTTTTGGGCTCAATTGTGGTCATAAGTTCTTTCTTTCTTTCTTTCTTTCTTTCTTTCTTTCTTTCTTTCTTTCTTTCTTTCTTTCTTTCTTTCTTTCTTTCTTTCTTTCTTTCTTTCTTTCTTTCTCCCTCTCTTTTTCTTTCTCTGTCTCTTTCTCTCTTTCTTTCTTTCTTTCTCTTTCTCTCTCTTTATTTCTTTCTCTTTCTCTCTCTTTCTCTTTTCTCTTTCTCTTTCTTTCCCTTTCCCCCCCTCTCTCTTTCCCTATTTCTTTTTCTCTCTCTCTTTCTTTCTCTTTCTTTCTTTCCCTCTTTCTCTCTCCTTCTCTCTCTTTCTTTCTCTCTTTCCCTCTTTCTTTCTCTTTCTCTCTGTCTCTTTTCTTTCTCTCTTTCTTTCTCTTTTTTCTCTTTCTTTCCTGTCTGTCTCTCTTTCTTTTTCTCTCTCTTTCTCTCTTTCTCTTTCTCTCTCCCACTTTCTTTTTCTTTCTTTCTCTTTTTCTTTCTCTCTCTCTGTGTCTCTCTCCTTTGTTTGCCCATCTGTCACTCTATGTGTGTGTGTGTGTCTGTCTCGCATTCAGGCACTTAAATCACTCATTCTGTGTCTCTGTCTATCTTTCCCTCCCTCCCTCCCTCCCACTCTCTGTCTCTGTGTGTGTGTCTGTCACTCTCTGATTACCCCCTCCCTCCCTCCCTGTCTCTCTCTGTGTCTGTGCCTCTCTCTGTCTGTCTGTCTCCCGCCCCCCCCAAGCCTCCTCAGCTCCTGGAAGTAGCCTGGCCGGCCCGCCGGCTGCGGTTACTCACTCGCTCTCTCACCTACCCACCAGACGAAGGAACCTGACCTCCGGTGGGTGAGCAAGCGAGCGAGCGAGAAACCGCGGCCGGCGGGCCGGCGGGCCAGCGGATTGTTGGGCGCTGTCGCAGCAACTTTTCTTACGCGCCCGCCGGCCAGCCGGCCACAGTTACTCGCTCGCTCGCTCACCCACCAGACGCCAGGTTCCTTCGTCCGGTGGATAGGTGAGCGAGCGAGTAACCGCAGCTGGCGGGCAGGCAGGTTGTTGGGCGCTGCCGCAGCAAGTTTCCTTGCCCAACCGCGCTTGCTTGCTTGCTCGCTCGCTCGCTCACCCACCCACCGGACGAAGGAACCTGGCGTCCCCGTCCCCGCCCGCCGTGCTCACTCGCCTTAGCCTGCCCTGGCCGCCCGGCTGCGCGCTCTGCCCAGGGGGCTGCCCCCTCCTCCTCCTCTATGGCCCTGCGGCCCGGTTCCTACCAAGCCGCGGACCGGCACCGGTCCGCGGCCCGGGAGTTGGGGACCCCTGTGTTAGATCATCTTGTCTCCTACCTGTAAATTTTCTTCCTTACAGTATATACTCTTTTTCTGTATTTGGTGTAAAGTTGCTAACTTCAGGAATGAAATAACATCAAGTGTATGTTGATCAGCACAGCATTTCCGATATAACAATATAAATATATAAACACACTAGCTATACCCGGCCACGCGTTGCTGTGGCCCAGTCTGGTTAAATGGCCAACCAATCTGTGTGTAGATCTACACCTGCACACATACACACAACCACCATATAACCCCCAACCTACCTACCTACTGTATTTCTCCCTCTCTATCTATCCCTCTACGTACCTACCTACTGTATTTCTTCCTTTCTCCCTCTATCTACCTACCTACCTTCCTACTGTATTTCCCCCTCTCTATCCCTCTACCTACCTATCTACTGTATTTCTATCTATCTCTCTCTCTCTCTCTCTCTCTCTCTCTCTCTCTCTCTCTCTCTCTGTCTGTCTGTCTACCTACCTACCTACCTACCTACCTACCTACCTACCTACTATATTTCTTTCTTTCTCCCTCTACCTACCTACCGACCTACCTACTTACTGTATTTCTCATTCTCTATCTATCCCTCTACCTACCTACCTACTGTATTTCTCCCTATCTATCCCCCTACCTACCTACCTACCTACCTACTGTATTTCTCCCTCTCTATCTATCCCTCTATCTACCTACCTACTGTATTTCTCCCTATCTATCTATCCCCCTACCTACCAACCTACCTACTGTATTTCTATCTATCTATCTATCTATCTATCTATCTATCTATCTATCTATCTATCTATCTATCTATCTATCTATCTATCTATCTATCTATCTATTCACCTACCTACCTACCTACCTACCTACCTACTTACTATGTTTCTCCCTATCTATCTATCTATCCACCTACCTACCTACCTACCTACCTACCTACCTACCTACCTACCTACCTACCTTATTTTTCCCTCTCTATCTATCCCTCTATCTACCTACCTACTGTAATACAATAATACAATAGCAGAGTTGGAAGGGACCTTGGAGGTCATCTAGTCCAACTCCCTGCCTAGGCAGGAAGCCCTATACCCATGATGGCGAACCTATGGCATGGTTGCCACAGGTGGCACACGGAACCATTTCTTAGGCGACACGAGGCATTGCCCTGTCAGCTTCAGTGTGTATGTGTGCCCTGGCCAGCTGATTTAGGCCTTCTTTTGAGGCCGTTTTTTGTCCTCTGGAGGTGGGGAAGGCTGTTTTCACCCTCCCCAGGCTCCTATAAAGCCTCTGGAGCCTGGGGAGGATGTAAAAAGCATGCTAAATGCAGGGGGTCATGCACATAGCATTATGGATGTGGCACACCTGTGCACATCGCCCCTGCACTCCCCCTGCTTTTGGCACGCGAGCCAAAAAAGGTTAGCCATTACTGCCCCATACAATTTCAAACAAATGGCTATCCAACATCTTGAAGACTTGCAGTGTCGGGGCATTCACAACTTCTGGAGGCAAGCTGTTCCACTGGTTAATTGTTCTAACTGTCAGGAAATTTCTCCTCAGTTCTAAGTTGCTTCCCTCCTTGATTAGTCTCCACCCATTGCTTCTTGTTCTGCCCTCAGGTGCTTTGGAGAATAGCTTGACTCCCTCTTCTTTGTAGCAACCCCTGAGATATTGGAAGACTGCTATCCTGTCTCCCCTAGTCCCTCTTTTATTAAACTGTATTTTTCCCTCTCTCTCTCTCTATGGGCCACCTGGGAGTTTGCTATCCCAGTGCCTTTTTGGCCCGAAGAGGTCTCCATACGTGGCTGAGGAAACAACTGTTGGTGGAAGGAGTTACAGGGAGGTGAAAACCTGATCAGTGGGTACATTTTACATTTGTGTACCTTGCACATGACACACGTGTGCTAGGCACAAAATGAGTAGGTATTCTATTATCGGAAGTCCTTGTGAACGTTGTGTAAAAGTTTGGTGTAAATCGGTGCAGTAGTTTTTGAGATTAGTGGATTCGTACAAACTATTTTACATTTTTATTTATATAGATGACAGGTATTTATATATTAGCTTTGTGTGACACTATTTCTTTTCTTTCTTTTTTCTTTTTGTTATCCAGCAATGAAAATGGCCAAACAGAGGGCCGAACTTTATTTAACAAGCAAAATTGAAACATCTAACGAATCTCCCAAACGTGATGTGACCTGCCTCCACCCACGAGGAGCGGAACCTGGAAAAAAATCTGGGGAGCTGCGTATTGATCGGGGAGGCAAATAGATCCACTATTGGTGTCCCAAACCGCCGAACAATGTCCTTAATTTTGAGGGAGGAAATCAGCCAAGGTCTTTGTTGCCTCAGTCGGAGCCGCATTCCCGAAGTTGCCCAGGGGAACTGAGATTGTACATTTCTAACAAGGCGGCTAATCTGGTGGTGAAGCTGTGGTCCTGCAACAGAGCAAAGGGTACTTGCTATTTGCTGTGTCTCTCTCCTCCTCGCAGAGACCTCTTGCCACAGGTATTGGCTCACCTCCAGGTCTTTTGCAATACAGGCCAGCTCGGATTGTGCTGCTTGGGGAAGGTCCTGCCTCTCCAAGAGGAACTTCTCTTTCCCTCGGCTGTCCTTTGTGGGGAAATCACACTGATCCACTTTGTGGAGTTTCAGTAATAACTTTTGTCTTCCTTGTGCCCTCCAATGTGGAGCGTGAAGGACTTGCTGGCCTGGCCTTCCTTTTCTTTGCCCCCAAATAGCATCGGAAGACTTGCCTCCATCGCTCTTGAAATCTCAGGAACCCTTTTTCTTAGTTTTCCAACCTCGTTGTCGATTTCTGAATATTTATTCTTTATTTCTCCATCTAAGCAGATTTGAGATGAACTTTCTCCACTCTCATAACCTTTTAACCTAAGATTTTTTTCTCGTAATTCAATGTTCATTTTCATCATTTGATTTAGTCGCATTTCCAACTTCTTTACTTTTTTCTTTTCATTCTCAAGCTGAGATATTAGTTCTACCTTATCAAGTTCAGAAAGACGAATCCCAAGTTTTGATTTTATTTTCAGTTCTTCTTCCCACAAATTCTGAGCATCTTGTGCAGTTACTGAAGGCTTATTTTCCTTCTGGGTCCGAGAACTTGAATTGCTTCGAAACCGACCGACAGCTGCGCATTCTGTCATGGGAGCGTAGTCCCAGAGCGGCATCCTACTCCATGCTTGGGTAGGATGCCGCTCTCTTTGTGTGACACTATTAACATTATACTGATCTATCTATCTATCTATCTATCTATCTATCTATCTATCTATCTATCTATCTATCTATCTATCTATCTATCTATCTATCTATCGTGTGTGTGTATTGTGTGTTCCAGCGTAACTCTGGAATGCCTTGAGCAATTGCAACCAAACTTGGTACATAATGACTTACTCTCTGGAGACAAGCACTGTGGAAGTAAGGCAATTCTTAAACCTCTCAGGGTGTGTGTTCTATTAAGATACAGCCTGTTGTGTCTTAAAATGACTTCTACTGTACTGCCATAAAATGGCTTCTACTGTGCAGTGCAGTGGAGTTGCTTCACACTACTCCACAACAGGGCTCCCTCTGGTAAGGGGGAAAATCCAACATTAGAAATTACGTTTGGTCTGGATATTTCCCCCCTATAAATCAATACCTGGGCAACACCCGGTTATTGGTTAATTTAATTAGTTTTTAATATTTATGATATATTCATTACCGGTTTTATGTGTATACGTGGTTTTATTCTCCTGTGCACCGCCCCGAGTCTCTTTTTGGGAGAATGGGGCGGTATACAAATTTAATAAAATGAAAAAAAATGAAAAATTGGCTAGTGGATATATAAAGGAGGATCCTCCAAACCTTTTAGATCCAGGGTCTAATATTATCAATTTGCATCACTTCTGCAGCTACTGATTCTTTATCACAACATGCCTTACAATATTACTACATTACATTCTACGGTAGCACAAAAAAGAGTAAAGCAATTTAGAAGCCCTATTTCTCCTTGCAACATAATAAGCGTTCTTTTCTCAAAATGGTGTATGCCTCAAATTTGCCATCTGTTCTCTTGAGGGATCATTTTACTTAAAAGATAACTACATCTTTTAGGGAGTTTCTTATAATGTGAACTCTCACTCATAGTATTGGAAATTGAACAGTTGATTCAGAGTGCTCTGACTGAATGCATGAAAGCTATGAGCTATTTGGCATACTAGTTCTTTTGGCCTTCTCATTTTTAATTTTGTAATTCCTAACCTCTCCAAATGAGTATGAAATTGACCTGTAAGCATCCCCCTTTGTACAATTGTGCTATTCCTGTGCTGCATCTAAAGGCTTGGGAGATCAAATTGGAAGCTGTCAGAGAGAAGAGTTCCTGCCAATCAGGAAACAGACTGCCTACAAGCCTTCTGCGGAAAGGCAACACTGCAAAGGGAAAACAAATTCCAGGTTCACAGCAGCCTCAAAAAACCCCAACAAAATAAAAACAAAACCCAAAACCTGTCTCAGCTTTCCAAACCATCAGAGAGGGGTGGGGTTCAAAACTTTTAGCAAGGGGTTCCCTGCCTGGTTGCTGGGTGGGTGTGGACATGGTGGGCGTGGCCTAGTCAGCCTCCTGTACCACAGAAGGGGGGGATTTTTGCACTTCCCGGGCTCTGGAGGCTTTCCTTGAGCCTCCAGGGTGAAAATGGCATCCCCAGACTCCAAAGGCCTCTGGAGGCCAGACACCAGTGGTAGGTTTCAATTTTTTTTAGAACCTCTTCTGTAGGTGTGGCCTGCTTTGTGGGAATGGCTTGCCGGCCATGTGACTGGGTGGGAGTGGCTTGGCAGTCATGTGACTGGGTGGTGAAACTCACTTAACAACGCTCTTGTTTAGCAACCGAAATGTGGGCTCAGAAACTGGCATTTGAAGCACGCAAGTCTTAAAGCTGTCAAGTTACAAGACCCTCGCACCCCTAACCCTTTAGAAAAAAAAATCTCCAGGGGTGTTCAAACTTGACAGCTTTAAGACTTGTGTACTTCAACTTCCTCCTCTCGGGGGGAGGGAGCTGGAACCGGTTCTAAACGGCACTGTAGATTTGTGGAACCTCTTCTATAGAAGAGGTTAGAACTGGCAGGAACCCACCCCTGCCAGACACAGGCCCATTTCTTGCCTTCCTGAACTTCTGATAGGCGTGTTTTTCACCCTCCCTGAGCCTCCGTGCACGCCCTGCACTTACCTGCATCCAAAATGGGCTGCATGGGGTTTCCTGGGAGGGATGGGTAGAGGCAGGGTGGGAGCAGGCCAGCCAGGAGTGGGATTTGGGGTTTCCCCAAAATGCAAAGAATCTTAGCTAGAGGTTCTCCCAAACCCCTGCCAAACCTCCAGCATCCCATCCCGATCTGAGGTCATTAATTTCAAAATTGTGAAGAGCTCTTATAAGGATGTGTTCTTAGATTTCAGCACCATTGTTCTCAACTCTTTAAGCATATTATAAATGGTGATAAGATCTAGAGATTAATTTTAAAAAACTGCCTATTGATAAGGCAGTTTTTCTGTTAGGATTTCACCAAATTTGGAAAGACATTTCTGCATAAATCCACCCAGTTCTTACTCTAATAGGATTAGCTGCCCCTTTTATTTAGGCACCCAATATTACATTTTAAACTATGTCTTTGCTCCCATGGATTTCTATGCAGACGAGGGGACGTAATTTTGTTAATAAAATTTTGGTTTTACGGGTTGGATATTAATAGGTGAGGTAGAAATCCATTATCTTCTCTCAACCTCTCCCTGAACTGCTAAAGGCAATCTAATATTTATATTGACTCTCTAAACTGTTCACACATGCATGTTGTTTCCATACATACTTAACACGTTCTAAGATTACTGAAATGAACAAATAATGAACCCAGATCTCTTTTTCTATTTCTATTTCTTTATCAGTACACAAGTGAGATTCAATGATTTATGAAGAAATCTTGGTCCTGTTAAATGGAATTTTCCCAAAATAAATTCATGTAAACAACTTGCCACAAAGAGGCAGTCAGAGCAGTTTGGAATGTGTAAACAGCTTGAACAGTTGAGAATATAATCTCCTTGAAGGCTGGAAAGGTTGCAGCATCGTCTTAGAGCAAACCACCTTTGGCTCCAGCCAATCTGACATCATAACATTTAATGACTCCCCCCTCTCTCTGTCCCCCCTCCCCCTGCTTCTACTTGAACATTAAAAGCACAGAGGACAGGCTGCTGTTGCTACAGCTTCCAAAGCTGAATACCTTCACGGGCAGCATTCTTTAATACCCAAATCAGTAAAAGAGGCATTTTGGTCAGCAGAATGGTGGCTGTGGTCAGGGATGGTAAATAAGTAACAGAATAACAGAGTTGGAAGGGACATTGGAGGTCTTCTAGTCCAACTCCCTGCTTAAGCAAGAAACCCTATACCCATTTCAGACAACTGTTTGTCCAATCCCTTCTTAAAAATCTCCAGTGTTGGAGTACCCACAACTTCTGGAGGCAAGTTATTCCACTGATTAATTGTTCTCTCTGTCTCCTTAGTTCTAGATAGGCTGTCTCATTGATTATATCCATTGCTTCCTGTCCTGCCTTCAGATGCTTTGGAGATCAGGTTGATCACTCTTCTTTGTGGTAGTCCCTTAGGTATTGGAAGTATCATGTCACCCCTGGCCCTTCTTTTCATTGATAAAGATAGTGGCCCTATCTCTTTTCATGGACAGAAATCTACTGGCTTGGTCTTTTAATGGCTTCATTTATTCCAACTGCCCTTGGAATCAGCTCTAAAAATAAGGAGTACTCTTTTTTGGGGCAAGGACACAATATAGCTACAATGATTATTTTGTGGAGTTTCAGACTTGAAATGAGGAATTATATTGTAGTTTTACAGATCCTGTTAGGATATTTATCCTTATGTTGGGTTGATAATATATATATGCCAGTATTCTTAAAAAGTATATGTAGCTTTCAGAACTATGTTGAATTCTGATTGGCTGTGCTTCTCAGCTGTACCATAAAAGGAAGCTCAGAAACACAGTTCATTCCTTTTCTATTCCCTTTGATTCCTGTGCTTACTGTTTGAAGCTAGTTGAAGCTGAAGACTGAAGAAAGAAGAAGTATTTGTTTTGCATCACTGTAAGATAACTCTGTGTTTGGTGAAGGACTGTTATTGTTTGAGAAGTTAGTATCACTGGTCGGAAGAAGTATTTTAGTTGCTACAAAGTAAAGACTATTTATTTTCTTACTATCACTGTTTTAGAGTTTGTTTGTGGTTAAAGCAACGTATCTCTTTACTGTCCGGTGTATTACACTATTCCGCATTTATTTTCAAACACTGGTTACGGGACCAGAGTTGTAACACTGGTTCTGAACCCAGAGTTGCAAACAGATCCCATTGTATCTTCTTCATCAGCAGTTTCCAACCTTTCTGGCTTTGCATCCTGTCTGGACGATGGAGCGGGGATGGTTCTATATGAGCGACAGCTGAGCACATATATGCAGCTCCTTTGTGCAAGTGGGGGGCATCCACACTCGCTGCTTGCACAAATGGAGCTGTGTGCACACATTCACCTGCCCCAGTGGTGGGTTGCTTCTGGTTCTGCCCAGTTCAGCCGAACCAGTAGAAGCGGTGGTGGGAGGCCCCACCCACCCACCCGGATGCTTCTGCTCATGCGCAGAAGCATTGTGCGTGCGCGGGAGCGCACCCGAACTGGTTGTAAAAATATTTACAACCGACCACTGACCTGCCCGCTATGCAGGCAAGTGGAGCTGTGTGCGTGTGTGCACACACACAAACACAACTTTCCCCCTGTTCTGCAGACCAGTTCTGAATAGACTATGGACTGGGGGTTGGAAATCCCTGCTCTATATCTGTCTTCAATAGAACTCTCACATAACAATGTGATTACCTAAGTCCCTTAAAATTAACTATCTCCTAGAATTGAAACAGAATTCTATTTATTTAAGTATGTTTTTAATCCCACTATTTTAAATATAGGTTTAATATTTAAAATGTAAAAAGCTATTGAAAATAGTTTCATTTAGTATCCCAGATTTTATATTAATTTGACATTTATTTTTCCTCTTGAAACAACCGGAGGGGAATGTAGAATGATGGTTTTGCTCGCCTGAGTGGTTAGTGTTTTCTGGATGTTCATTGCTTTTTATGGAATTGTTGTCCTTTTAACTTTGTGAAGCCACTCAAAGATATTTGGAGTTTGGTGTCCTAGAATTCTTTAAAATTGCCTTAGATAAATCAGTGTGAACTTAAAAAATAATCGTGTCCTCAACATGCCTATTTTTATTTCATTAAGTCAGCATTAAAAAAAAAAACCACGTTTAAAAAGAAAAGAGAATTTTGAACAGAAAAAGAAATATGGAACATTTGAATGAAGACAGAATCTTCAGTGTGTTCATTTAATAAAAACATTTTATTGGCATTTTCAGATTCTACCTTTTTACTAAAAAAATACTGCCTAGTAGCTAGTGATAATGATTGTTGAAAGCTGAATATTTAAGAAAAGAAACCCATCAGAGGAAAAAATGTTTCCAAAAGACACACAGTAACACTAATACCCACATTACCTAGTACCTGGCCACCATCCTTCTCCTTCCACAGCAAAAATGAGAGTAGTGAGGTCTGGAAGGGAAGGGAGAAATGGATTTGGCTTCCACATTCAGAGCAATAAATCATCCCTGTTTTTCCCTAGTGGCTGTGCGTATTCATGTGAGTAGAGAAAAGAGCCACAAGAATCCAAATGGAGCCAACTCTACTGACGTAGTGGCATGATAATGAAAGTCACTTCTCCAAGCAAGCAAGAAGATACGCAAGGAAGTTCTGCATATCTAACTGATCAGCAACTTGAGTGGTTCTTGTCTTGTGTCTTCAACTGCGAAATATGAGAAGGACAGGGAAACAGGGAGAAGCCTACAAACTCAGAGTTTTAAACTTTGTAAGGTAAAGTTAAAAGGTTCTCCTGCACATGCGGGCTAGCTGTTCCCAACTCTAGGGAGTGGCACTCATAAGACCCAGCACTTTTTGAAGACATCTCCATGGTCATGTGGCCGGCATGACTAAATACCAAAGGCGCACGGAACGCTGTTACCTTCCCACCAAAGGTGGTTGCTATTTTTCTACTTGCATTTTACATGCTTTTGAACTGCTAGGTTAGCAGAAACTGGGACAAGTAACGGGAGCTCACTCCCGTTGTGTGGATGTGATTAATATATCTCTTTGGTATTTAGGATCTCTTTGACACTTAGAATCATTGTGTTTAATGCGCATATCTTAAAAAGCAAAAAGCAGCTTCAGGATAGGGGATGAATTTCTAGGGAGCAGCAGCTGAGAGATTTAACCCTTTCCGTCTTGTTATAGATGTGTTGTGATTAGGGGTGGGTCTCAATTTTTTACTACCTATTTTGTGGGTGTGTCTTGGCAGTCATATGACTGGCTAGGCGTGGCCAACTTGTAAAATGTGATGAAACTCACTTAACAATGCTCTTGTTTAGCAACCAAAATTTTGGGCTCAGTTGTGGTCATACGTTTTCTTTCTTTCTTTCTTTCTTTCTTTCTTTCTTTCTTTCTTTCTTTCTTTCTTTCTTTCTTTCTTTCTTTCTTCTGTCTCTCCCCTTCCATCCTTCCTTCCTTCCTCCCTTCCTCTTCTTTCTTTCTTTCTTTCTTTCTTTCTTTCTTTCTTTCTTTCTTTCTTTCTTCTGTCTCTCCCCCTTCCTTCCTTCCTTCCTTCCTTCCTTCCTTCCTTCCTTCCTTCCTTCCTTCCTTCCTTCCTTCCTTCCTTCCTTCCTCTTCCTCTTTCTTTCTTTCTTTCTTTCTCTCTCTCTCTCTCTCTCTCTCTTTCTCTTTCTATCTTTGTCTCTCTCTTTTTTCTCCCTCCCTTCCTTCCTTTCTCTCTTACTCTTTCTCGTTCTTTCTCTCCCCCCCCCCCCCCCCCCCCCACAAACATCCAGTTGGCGAAACTTTTTGTTTTGCCAGCTGGGAGGCTGGCAAAAAAGCCTCCCTTTCCCTGCTGCCACTGAAAGGTCCTTTTTTTTAAAATTTGATTTATATCCCGCCCTTCTCCAAAAGGACACAGGGCGGCGCACAGGAATTTAAAATAACATATAAATAATACAAAAATTTAAAAACCTATTAAATACCAAGTCCTGCGCTAAAACCAATTAAAAATCCCCAATTAAAACTATCTATACCTTGCCCTCGCCCTACAGATTGATGCCGCAGGAGAGAAGGAAAGAAGCTAGTCTTGGGAGGAACCTTCCCTCCCTCTCCAGAGAGCCCATGCCGGGAGACAGGAGGAGGGCTGGTTTGAACGCGGGTGGGCAGTTTGGGGCCAGCGTCTCCTTTGCTCATTGGGGCGGGTGGAGAAAGAAAGGAGGCATGCAATAAAGCAGCCAATGCCACCAAAGGCGAAGGGGAGTGCCTTCACCCTTGGCTATTGTGCACCTCCTTTCTTTTTCTGCACGCCCCAACGAGCGAAGGAGGCACTGGCCACTAAACTGCCCACCCACATTCAAATCTCTCCCCACATGTACTCTCTGAAGGGGGAGGGAAGGTCTCTCCCAAGACCCATTTCCCTTACCTCGCGACACAGTTCTGGGATGGCGGGATATTCTTTCTTTCGCTGGTAGGGGGACATGGCCAGTCCACTACAGGTCCGGTCTGGTCCACCAGATTTTCAGTACCTCTTCTGGGGTACCGTACCATACTGGGAGGAACCCACCTCTGGCTGTGATGGATACTACTATGTTCTCTGCAATTCTCTGCAAGCACAATGTCACATCTTTGTCCAGATTGTAGATTTAGCTGGCCCAGCAGTATTTTATAAAATTAGCTGGTAGAATCTTATCTCCCAGTTGGGTACTTCAAGGAATATTTTATACAGTGCACAAAAGGCAAAATGTTGTACCATTCTTTAAGGAGATAAGTATCTCATTATATACATTTTAAATAACATTCTAGAGGCCTCAGTGTTTTTCATATTTAATCTCAGATCCCAGGGCTGGCATCTGTTTCTCCTTTTAGTCAAGAAAATGAGAGACTATTTACATATTCTTAAGGCTATATCTTCAATTAAATCTGTTTCAGAGCTGTGCTCCCAACATTCAGTATTAAATTTCTTGGCAGACAACTATCTTTTTCTTTTGAGATTTATTTATTCAGTTCGCCTGGGCATCTAGAGTCTCCCAGTTTACCATTCTATAATTAGAAAAAGGACCATAGCTCAGACATCTCCAAGCTTTGCTCCAAAATCTCTTTTTCTCAATTCACTTATTTATCTACAATGTTGTTGATGTGGTTTTCTCTTCTAGTGTTTGTATCTGTAATAAAATATGAAGTAGTGCCACAAAATAATTCAATCTGGGGAAGTGATTATCTCTTAGAGCTGACATTGAAAATAGGACAATAAGGAAAACAGAGAACTTAATTTATGGAATTGTACCTTTTTAAATTTTCACTATTGCATAACAGGCAACCCTGGGATTCACCAATGCTTAATCTGTTTTCTCTTGGATGGTCAAAAGCAGTTTTCTGTTTTTGTGTATAACTTGTGCAATGGGATGGAAAGAAATAGCAAGCAGAGCAATAATTCTGAACTTGTTATGAAAATTCAGCGCACTGGGAATTGAAAGTTCACAAGGTTTTATTCTTTTATAATTTTAATATGAATTTATCTGCCTCTTCTAGACTAATTTATGGATTGGAATACAGCCATCTTTGATTCCTCGCTTCTCTTAACAACCTTCCCTGCACCACAGTGCATATTTTAGACTAAAATGAATTTAGAAATGTGTACAAGAAAATGAAATTCACTATTTGCAAGTACATATTCAGAAATATTATTTCTGTTTCGGTACAACTATTGGAAAAACAACAACAGATCGAGGTGAAAACAGGCCCCATGGATGAGCACAGGCAAAACTGATAAACCAAGACATCTGTCTTAGCATGAGTGAAACAAGAAAAATGAACATTCAGACAGACGAGAACAAGCAAACCACAATTTGGTTTGGATGTTCATGGTTGGGAATCCAAAAGATTATCTGTCTCACTGAATGAGACACATATATACTCATTTATTCACTTATGATAATTGATACATGCGTTTCAGTAGCAACACTTCAAAACTAAATACAATAGAGTGTTACCACAGAGATCATTGAAGGATTTCAGGCCTGTCAATTCATTCGCAGCTGAGCCTGCTTTATAGGACTGTTGATGTGGGGATGAAATGAGGAGAGGCCTATCCTTCCACGCTGAGCTCTCAGAAATAGCGAGGATTTCAATACAATAATGCATATTCAAAATAAATAAACCTATCCCAACTGTTGAGGGATATCGCTGTTGGGAGACAGAAAAATTGTGCAGCGAAATGTACAGCTAGAGAAACGTTGCTAGTAAAACACACAAATAGTAACTAGACACTGTTAGTAAAAACTAATTAGCTTTACTGGTGTTGTAAAACTAAACTACTGCTTCACAAGCAGTGATAGACTATAGTTAGCAAAATAAAGTCCTTAACAAATAGCAGTTTGCTTACAGTCAGTAATCCACAATACTTCGTTCTTCCTTACACAGTCAAGCAGTCAGAGAGATATCAAGCAGAGACAGCAATTAACAGAGAGAGCTCTGCTTACTTCCTCTTATAGTGGAGATAATTACATTCTCTAATTGCATTCTAACATTCCAACATCCTTAAAGCCACAATGACCATTTTGTCATCATGGTGTTATATATTGCCTACCCAACTCTAGGAGTCTACTCCTAACACCAACACCGAAGCAACTGTCATTCTTCTCAAGTAGACTAGAGAGGAACAATTCTGTAGTTTACTTCAAAGGGTCCCCCCCCCTCCCCCTAGATTAGGGCTGGGGACTTCAATATGGTTTTGGGGCTGAATTCAGATTCCATCTCCTCTATCAGCATAGATTATGTTAGGTGCTTAATAAATCACCATTCAAGTTCTTAAAAATGATCTACAGACAGTGGTGGGATTCAACCCATTTACTAACTGGTTCACCAAAAATGTGAGCGCATGCGCATGACTTCTGCCCTGCGGAGAAGGTTGATCGAGCAGCCTTCTGGCGCTGCTCTGCTCCATCTCTGCTCTCCGGGGCAGTGGCTGCTTCTCTCCACAGCTGCTCTTGCTGGGCAAGAGAACATTTCTTGTGCAATTTGGCAAATGTGAGCCGCTGCTTTCCTCTAAGTCCCATCTGTTGCAGTGCTTTAGGTAAGAACTGCCAGTAGTTTGAGGCCAGGGGTGGTGGTGGCATGCGGGCAGAGACCCTGGGCAAGCTGAAGCCAAGGAATGGCCCATTCCCCAGCCTGGCTGATGTGGGCAGCGAGTGGGCAGCAGCGAGTGGGCAAGGCTGGAGCTGGGGAATGGTACATTCCCCATCCCCGCTGAGGGGGGTGGTGAGTGGGCAACCACCCCCCTCAGCAAGGCTAGAGTCAGGGAAATGGCACATTCCTTGACCTGGCGAAGGCGGAGGGTAAGCAGGCAGTTTCTCTGGGGCAAGGCTGGAGCTGGGGAATCGCACATTCCCTGACCAGGCCAAAGCAGGTGGCAAGCAGGCAGTGGCTCCGAGGCAAGGCCAGAGCCAGGGAATGGCGTGTCCCTTGGCCCTGACCTGAGGCAAAGGGCGAGTGGGCAGCGTGCTTACCTTTGGTGAGCAGAGCAGGCATACAGAGATTAGCTGGATGGTCTGGACCATGTGGCGAAGGGAAGATAATATATATGGCAGGGCGGGGTGGGCAGGGCTAGCCGGTGATCGATTTTACCGGTTTTCAGAACTGTGTAAAAACTGGTTTGCCTGAACTGGTCCGAACCAGCTGAATCCCATCCCTGTCTACAGACTTTTCACATCCTGGACATTATTTATTTCAACTTCTCCCCCCTCAGGACGCCGCTATAGAGCATGGCATGCCAAAAGAACCAGACATTTTTTCCCCCTGTGCCATCACTCTGCT
Organism: Rhabdophis nuchalis; assembly: GCA_039707465.1. Lineage (NCBI taxonomy): Eukaryota > Metazoa > Chordata > Lepidosauria > Squamata > Natricidae > Rhabdophis > Rhabdophis nuchalis. The sequence continues at coordinate 176,099,020 of CM077646.1, read as the reverse complement.
GAACACTTAATTCTCACATCACTGTTTCATTTTACATCTTTCCTCATCATCACATCTTTCCTCCTATCTTCTCTTATTGGTTTCTTATGATTTATCAATTGTTGTTTGCAACTTATGATTAATCATTAAAACTATTATTTATGATCTGTGACGTATTACTTGCTGTTTATATGTGTACACTGTGAGCTTAGGCACCGGAGAGAAATTCTTTGTGTCCGATCACACTTGGCCAATAAGTATTCTATTAAGTCCTGCCTTTGACATTCTATCTTGAGAAAGTTTGTTTTCCTGCTGTCAAACACGGTAAAAAACCCTCAGCTTTCCAAAGTTTCAATCCCTACAGTCAGTAGTTAGCAATCGGCAAAAGTCACACTGAGTTAGCATGGCTTAGAGCAGGGGTCTCCAACCTTTGCAACTTTAAGTCTGAAGGACTTCAGCTCCCAGACTGGCTGGAGAGGTCTGGGAGCTGAAGTCCTTCAGACTTAAAGTTGCAAAGGTTGGAGACCCCTGGCTTAGAAAACTTGCCTTGTTGCAAAGAAAAAAGATCATACCTGTGCCTACTGCAGAACACAGAATTCAGACAGGGTTTATATCATAAGCCGTATCCTCTTGCTACTGAATCAATGGACTACAGTGGTACCTCGGTTCACGAACGCCTCTGTTCACGACCAATTCGGATTACGACCCAAAATTTCCCAAAAAATGTGCCCCGGTTCACGAACACCGTTTCAGTTCACGAACGGAAAAGTTCGTAAAAATACGCTCCGCTTCACGAACTCCGCCTCGCTTCACGAACTCCGCCTCGCTTCACGAACAGAAAAGTTCGTAAAAATGCTCGGATTCACGAACCCCGCCTCGCTTCACGAACCGGAGCCGCGGACATTTTAAAAACAAGGTCAGAACGGATTAACCGGATTTACATTGAACCCTATGGGAAACTGTGCCTCTGTTCACGACCAATTCTGTTCGCGAACAGAGTCAGTTCAAGAATCACGACCAAAAAACAAGGTCGGAACGGATTAACCGGATTTACATTGAACCCTATGGGAAATTGTGCCTCGCTTCACGACCAATTCGGATCGCGAACAGAGTCAGTTCACGAATTAAGTTCGTGAACCGAGGTACCACTGTATTCCCTTCCTAGCTTTGAAAGGCACCTGTTGAATGCTGATTCACGGATCTGAGTACAGCTCTTCTTGCCCCTCCTGTTTTAGACTTTACAACTTGATACTACACAGATTTAAAATGGAAAAAAAAGTTTTTCTTCATGCACTGTTTCTGGAAATTACAAGCTACTAATTACAAAACATAAAGATTGCCTAATAAACTAGTTTTGATACCTTGGTTAGAAAAATTGAATTTTCTTGGATGAGCAATTCAGCTAAAGTTAATTCAGGAAAGGGCCCAGTCTAATAGGCCATGAAAGTTCAAGGATGGGAAGCCATATATGGAAGGAGGACTCTGTAAAGTATTTTTGGAACATACGATAACATTTTAAATAATAAACAGCCACTTTGGCAACCATTTCTCGGAAGGCAAAGTTAACACAACGATAGTTTTCGAAGACTGAAAACATTTCTTTTAGAGCGTCTTAGTGATGTAGTTTCTGTATGCTTTCCATTGTTCGTATTAGTTAATTTCTGGTCCTTTAGAAGCTTCAGCTTGTGATTTTGATGGTTTTATGGGGCTGTATTCAATAGGAAAATGAATACCACTGATAGATTAGGTTTCTTTGCTCTGTACTTTGCCTTTATGCCCACATGAGGCCTGAGCTGGAAAACGGAAGACTTTCTGAAACACCTTTGTGAAACCTATGGGGGGAAGAGAATACAGGAAGGCAGAACACAAAATAAAGTCCAGCTGAGATAATTTGCATGATTGAGAGAGATCATCGTTTTTGTAAGCCATCTTGCCGACATCTCTGGAATATTAAAAGATGACGTAAAACCGGATTCATTGACATAAAGCACATAGGTAATACAGGTAGTCCCTGACTTGCGACCGCGATGGAGCCCCACATTTCTGTTGTTAAGTGAGACATTTGTTAAGTGAGTTTTGGAAGGTCACATTGACTTGCCTGTGTTGACATCTTGCAAGGACGTCTGTTAGAACTACAGAAGACAGCTTCTTCGTATTTCTGGGTTGCAGGTGGCAATGATCTTTCTTGAGTTCCTCAATCAGAAGGGACTGCATGGAGATGAAACTTACATCCATTTTGGCTCTGGAGCTGCATGAGGCTCTTTTGTTCCCCTGCTGTGGCTCACTGTCAGCTGAACCCACCACGGGCTGGCCCTGCTCCTCCCCTCCCCTTCTAGTCACTGCTCATCTGGCCTGAGATGAGAGAGAGAGGGAGAGAGGGAGAGGAAGAGCAAGAAAGAAGAGAAAGATACACACAGAGAGATACCCATTTCCCACAGAAAATACCAGGAGCCACAAAACCTGGCTAGGCATGGCTGGTGGGGTGTCATGTGACTGGGTGGGAGTGATGTCGAGTTGGCCACACTCACCCAGGTTTTGTGGCTCCTGGTGTTTTCTTTTCTGTGGGAAACCGGTCCAAATGGCTCTTTAAAAGTTTAAGGTTGGAGACCTATGCACTATACTGCAGATGAAAGAGGAGGCTACAGTTCTATCCCATGAGGAGTATGTAATATTAGAATAGATGAAAAAGGAATGACTTTGCTATTGTGGACCATGGTGTCACTAAAACGAAGCAGTTAAATGGCTGCCTTGGATTAAGCTGGACATGGCGGTCGCGTTCTGAGACTGGGGAGAAGCCCGGGGGCAGTTTCACCCCCAGGAGGATGTCGCCAGCCCTCCTTACCATCAGCGAGGGCTGGTTTTGAAGGTCCGAATTTCCCGTCGTCGCGCCAAGCCGCCCGGAGCTGAAGGGCGAGCCATATGGCGACGACGGAGAGCAAAAGAAGACAGCGGGAGAGGCGACTCGGCAGGTCGGCATGTCGGCGGCCTGGAGCGTCCCAGCGCGGCCTAGAGCGTCCCAGCGCGGCCAGCCCTCTTTGCCATCAGTGAGGGCTGGCTTGGAGGCCCGAATCTCCCGTCGTCGCGCTGAGCCGCCCAGGGCTGAAGGGCGAGCTATGCGGCGACGACGGAGAGGTATCAACTACGGGAGAGGCGACTCGGCCTGTCGGCGGCCTAGAGCGTCCCGGCGCGGCCGGAAAGAAGGAAGGTAGGCCGCAAAGCCGGGACGCGGAAGAAGATCTGTCGGCTGCCAGATGGAGCCAGGCCAGGAGAGCTGCCATCAGGCCGCACGATCAGTGGCAGATCGTGCGGTCCTACCCTGGCCTGTGCCCAGATGACGAGGCTGCTCATAAGGGAGGTTGGTTGGTGTGAAAGAAGGTCTGGAGGTCTGGAAGATGGTGTTGGAGAAGTTGGAGGAAGAAGAAGGAGAGAGATGGAGAGAGGAGGAGAGAGGAGAAAGAAGAAAGAGAGAGAATGAGAAAGATGGAAGGAAGTTGAGAGCGATGGATTATGGAGATGTGATGGAGTTGGGAAGGAGTTGGAGATGGTGGAACTGAAAGAAGGAGAAGGAGAACGATGATGAGATGGTGAGAGTGTTGAGATAAATTGAAAGTTGAATTGAACGTTGGAGAAGAAAGAGAATGGAGAGTGGAGAAGATCGGGATATGTTGGATTGAGCAGCCAGATGTGGAACAGCATGGAACAGCTGCAGCCGGTTTGTAAAATGGAGGACTTGGCCGAGGACGACCCGGGAAGATCTGGAACATCTTGGAGTGAGTGCCCGGGACTGGAGGAGGTTAGCCGATAACATCTGTGCCATTAGAGGGCAGTATTTTCATCAGGCCGCATGATGGACTAATTAGCCATGCGGCACTAGATACGAACTAATCCCCTTTTGGCCGGAGAGACAGATGGATGGGGCCTGTAATGGGACTGAATTTCGATCTCCCCATCCATAAGATCCTGGATTATCTTGACTTTACCCCCCATCCGGAAAATATCTTTGCACTTAGCCACTTTATTTTGCTTTCGGTCTTATGTTATGTTCTGCCTTCCTGGACTTGGGCTGCCTTAGGGAGCTTTTTACCATGTACTCTAGACGCGACCTCCTGAGCCTGCGGGAGTCTCCCCTCTCGCAGGCCTGGCCCTCCTGTTTAACACGGGCCCGCCTCGATGACGGACTGATTAATCCTGAGAGGTGGGCGAAGCGCAGGTTGAGGGGGTTTTTAGGGAGGTTTTTAATTAGGCTTTTAGGGGGTTCCAGGGAGGAGGGGAAAAATAGTCCAGGGAGGGGACAGCAAATGAGGCCGGCGGGCGGAAGTAGGGAAACGGAGGAAGGGAGGGGGGGGGGTCATTTCCACGGTAGCTCTTTCCATCGATTCGGTCTGGGGGAGGGGCAGGGGCGGAGGGAGACGAAATGGGTACCATCAGTTGGAAGACCGTGGCCGCTGGATCCAAGCGGTCACGTGCTCCAACTCTCCGTTCTCCCATCGCAGACTAGGTGGGCAGGAATCACAGGCCCAGGGCCCGAAGCTGATGTTATGCAACGCCAGGTCCGTGGTTCAAAAATCCCCCCTCATTCGTGACCTTGTGTCAGAGGGGGACCCGGACCTGGTGGGTATAACGGAAACCTGGTTGGGCCACGAGGGGGGTATGCCCCTCGTGGACATGTGCCCACCAGGTTACCGTGCTTTTCATCAGCCTAGGGCCCTAGGGAGGGGTGGGGGGGTGGCGATTATCGTAAAGGAAGGTCTTGAGCCAAAGGAGACCTCTGTCCCCCAGACAACCGGGTGTGAATCTCTCTATGTGAGATGGGGCCTAGGAAGGCAGTTGGGCATGTTAGTTGTATACCTGGCTCCTCGCTATGCAACAACAGCCCTGCCCGAGCTCCTAGAGGTGATAGCCGAGGCGGCAGTTGAGACCCCCAGACTGGTAGTCATGGGGGACTTTAACTTGCCGTCGGCGGGCGAAGCCTCTGGAGCAGCTCGGGAGTTCATGGCTTCCATGACGGCCATGGACCTGACCCAAGTAGTTTTAGGCCCCACTCACGAGGGGGGGAACACACTGGATCTCATCTTTGTCTCGGGACAGTGGAGCCGTGATCTTGGAATAGGGGATCTAGTCATTACTCCCTTGTCATGGACGGATCACGCTCTCCTTCGGCTGGACTTTCCAATCGCTGCACCCCACCGCGGGGAGGCGGAACCGGACACTCCTATATGGTTCCGCCCCAGGCTTCTAATGGACCCGGAAAGGTTCCAGAGGGAGCTTGGGCCAATTCCTGTGACCCTGCCCCGCGACTCGACTGAGGACCTAGTGGCCGCATGGTTAAGTGCGGCCACGGGGGCCTTGGACCGAGTTGCGCCCTTGCGGCCTCTCTTGCGGCGACGAATCACCCGGGCTCCTTGGTTCACTGAGGAGCTCCGGGGGATGAAACGCCACAAGAGATGCCTAGAGAGTAGATGGAGATCCTCTCGCTCCGAAGCCGACCGAACACTAGTGAGAACCCATATTAGGGCTTATTTAGTGGCGATAAGAGTGGCCAAACGGGAGTATTGTGCCACCCTTATTGCATCCGCAGATAACCGCCCTGCCGCCCTGTTTGGGGTGACCCGCTCCCTCCTTCACCAGAGGCCGCGGGAAGCCCCTCTGCAAGGGCGAGCAGAGGAATTTGGGATTTATCTGCAGGAGAAAATCACTCGGATTCGGAATGAGCTACCCTCCATCGACAGTGGTCCTGTGGGACTGTCCGAGGCTAGTCTTGAGGCTCCTTCTTGGGAAGAGTTTGACTTTGTTACCACCGAGGATATGGACAGGTTGTCAAGGAAACTTAGGGCGACCACATGTTTATTGGACCCGTGTCCCTCCTGGCTTGTACTGGCATCCTGGGAGACGACACGAGGCTGGCTCCAGGGCATTGTCAACGCATCTTTGAGTGAGGGGTCCTTACCTGCCGTCTTGAAAGAGGCGGTAGTGAGGCCCCTCCTCAAGAAGCCGTCCCTGGACCCAGCTTTACTAGAGAACTATCGTCCGGTCTCCAACCTTCACTTTTTAGTGAAGGTTGTCGAGAGTGTGGTGGCCCAACAGTTTCCGCGACACCTGGAGGAAGTTGATTATCTAGACCCGCGCCAGTCCGGCTTCCGGCCCGGTCACAGTACTGAGACGGCATTGGTCGCGTTGGTTGATGATCTCTGGAGGGCGCGGGATAGAGGGTATTCCTCTATCCTAGTCCTATTAGACCTCTCGGCGGCTTTTGATACCATCGACCATGGTATCCTATTGCACCGACTGGGGGGGTTGGGGCTGGGAGGCACCGTTCTGCGGTGGTTCTCATCCTACCTCTCTGGTCGGTCGCAATATGTGTTGACGGGAGGGCAGAGGTCGACCTCGAGGCCTCTCCTATGTGGGGTTCCTCAGGGGTCGGTCCTCTCGCCCCTCCTTTTCAACACATATATGAAGCCGCTGGGTGAGATCATCCGTGGTTTTGGGGTGGAATACCATCTGTACGCTGATGACACTCAGTTGTACATATCCACCCCAAACCACCCCAACGATGCCGCCGAAGTGCTGTCCCGGTGTCTGGAAGCCGTACGGATCTGGATGGGTGGTAACAAACTCAAACTCAACCCTGCCAAGACTGAGTGGCTGTGGTTTCCGGCACCCCGGTTCAGCCAGATCACTCCAACTCTGGCCATTGGGGGCGAAACACTGGCCCCCGTGGAGAGGGCGCGCAATTTGGGTGTCCTCCTGGATTCCCGGCTGTCCATGGAGGACCATGTGGCAGCCGTGGCCAGGGGGGCGTTCCATCAGGTTCGCCTGATACGCCAACTGCGCCCCTTACTGGACCGGGCTGCCCTACGCACAGTCACTCAAGCACTCGTGACGTCCCGACTCGACTACTGTAATACTCTCTACATGGGGCTTCCCTTGAGGTGCACTCGAAAGCTACAGCTAGTCCAAAACGCAGCCGCGCGGGTGATTATGGGAGCCACTAGATGCTCCCACATAACACCGATCCTGCGCGAGCTGCATTGGCTTCCTATGGCCTTTCGAGTGCGCTTCAAGGTTTTGACTACCATCTTTAAAGCGCTCCATGGCTCGGGACCTAGTTATATGCGAGACCGCCTCCTGCCCCATACATCCCTCAGACCAATCCGCTCCCACAGAGAGGGCCTCCTCAGGGTACCGTCGGCCGGACAATGCCGACTGGCGACGCCCAGGGGAAGAGCCTTCTCTGTGGCGGGGCCAGCCCTTTGGAATGACCTACCCCCTGAATTACGTACCATCACCGACCTCCGCCTCTTCCGCCAATGTCTTAAGACATATCTGTTTCAACAAGCCGGCCTAGCCTAACCTCCCTTGGGGACTTAAGATAGTTTTAAATTGGGTTTTAAAATTTGGTTTTAGCGCAGGATGGGGTTATTTAATAGTTTTTTAAAATTATATTTATTGTATTTTTGTATGTTTTTTAAATTTCCTGTGCGCCGCCCTGGGTCCTCTGTGGAGAAGGGCGGGGTATAAATTTAAATAAATAAAAATAAAATAAATAAATGTATTATTCTAAGTCAATACCGTATTTTTTGGAGTATAAGACGCACCTTTTTTCCTCTAAAAAGAGGCTGAAAATCTGGCATCTTATACATCGAATACAGCATTTTTTGCCTCCCGAAACCCTGCCCCCTTCACCAAAATGGCTGTGTGTAGCCTTATGGAGGCTTCCAGAGAGCTCCTGGGGGCTGGGGATGGCAGACATTAGCCTCAAACGGGCCGTTTTGTGCCCCCCCAGGCCCCAGCAACACTCTATAAGCCTCCATAGGGCTATGCATGCAATTTATTTGACAAAAAATGGCCCGTTTTCGTGATAAATAGGCAGTTTTTTTGCTAATTTTGCAGAGTGCCCCCCCAGGAGGGCACTCTGCAAGCCCCCCAAGATTAGTCATGCTTTTTATTTGAAGAAAAATGGCCCAGTTTTCATGGAAAAACTAGCAGTTTTCAGGAGGTTTGCAGAGGCAAAAACACTTTTCGGAAGGCTCTTTAACTGTTTCTGTGCCAGCAGAAATAAAGTCCTAAGGTTTGTCAGCGATTTCCTTCTCCAGGACATGGATAAATACAGCTGGAAACATCAACCTACCTACCTACTCTCTCTCTCTCTCTCTCTCTCCCTGCCTACCTACTGTATTTCTCTCTCTCTCTCTCTCTCTCTCTTTCTCTCTCTCTGTTCCTTTATTTACCTACCGACCCTCTCTTTCCCTACCTATCTACTGTATTTCTTTCTCTCTCTATTCTCTCAATAACCTACCTACCTACACACACTCTCTCTCTCCTTGCCTACATACTGTATTTCTCTCTCTATTTCTCTCTATCCCTCTACCTACCTATCTACACACACTCTCTCCCCCTATATACCTACTGTATTTCTCTCTCTCTCCCCCTTTACCTATCTGCCTACACACACTCTCTCTCCCTCCCTCCTGTATTTCTCTCTCTCTCTCTTTATTTCTCTCTCTATCCTTCTACCTATCTACCTACATACACACACTCTCTCTCCCTACCTACTACCTACTTACTGTATTTCTCTCTATTTCTCTCTCTTTCTATCCCTTTATCTACCTACCTACCTACTCTACCTACTCTACCTACCTACCTACCTACCTACCTACCTACCTACCTACCTACCTACTGTATTTCTCTTTTTTTCTCTCCCTCTCTATCTCTCTATCTAGCTACCTACTTTTTTTTGTAATTTGCCTCTTCAAAACCTTGGTGCGTCTTATACTCTGGTGCGTTTTATACTCTGAAAAATACGGTAGGTTCTTTTGAAAAATGAGCGTATGGATTTTAATAACCATAGTTTGGTCATTTCCTTCTTATTTGCGGGACCGTCTCCTGCCGCATACCTCCCTCCGTCCGCTCCGCTCCCATAGGGAGGGCCTCCTAAGGGTACCATCCGCCGGCCAATGCCGGCTAGCGGTGCCCAGGGGGAGGGTCTTCTCAGTGGCTGGGCCATCCCTCTGGAACGACCTACCCCCTGAACTTTGGACCATCTCAGACTTTCCCCTCTTTCGCCGCTCACTTAAGACAGGTTTTTAGTTTAATTTATTCTTAACTTTTTTGTATTTATTGTTATTTATTGATTTTAATTTCCTGTGCACCGCCCTGGGTCCATTTCAATGGAGAAGGGCGGTTCTATAAATCTAAATAAATTATAAAATTAAATTAAATTAAAAATTATGTCAGTGCTTTAAAAATACTTTTTTTTTCCTTTTGGCTTTCACTCCCCCCCACCCCCCCAATTCTAGCAGCAACAGGCTCAGAGATGGCTGAGGTTAGAATAGTCCCATTCATTTCTACCCCAGAGACTTTGGACCATTCACATGAGGTCACCATTGTGTACATTTGCCTTCATTAACCACTAGTGAGTCGTGATTATCGTAGCTAATAGAAAGAGGATTATCTCTTAATTAAATTAGACAGGAGGATGCTTTTGTTGACTTTTGTCTGTCCATCCTCCCGGTTTTAACTCTTCAGTCCCTGGGTTTTCCCTTTCTCTCCAAGAAGTCAACTTATTTTGTGGCTTTGTAGTACCTTTGCCGCCTGTGTGTGGCCCTCTGCCGACGGAGTTATCTGCATGCTGCATGTCTAAATTTCATCCTTCCTGTGAGGTAAGGCAAAGGCACTCTAACCGTTAAGCACGCTATGGCAAAGGGAGCCCCTGATCCTCAAATTGCACACTGAAGGGCCATAATTGCCCCCATTTAAAGCCTGAGGGGGAAGAGCAGGGCGAGGGAAATCCACACGCTGGCAAACCACAAGGCCACAGGCACAGCTAAATACGCAGACAGCCCTGCTGGGCAAATCACATACTGTCGCAATAAAACAAATACCATAACAAAGCCTAAAGCATGCCAAGCGTTTGCCCCACTGCCAAGGAGTCTAGGAAGGCTTGTCAGAACTTGGGGGCTGCCATGAGATGCAGGAGTGAGGTGGGTGGGTTTGAGTCTACCAACCGTGTTATGGTAAGCCCCCTTTCTTCTCTCTCCGTGGCCCAATTAACTCTCACTATACGGCAGAAAGATTTCTGATAAAGACTAAGATCTTGGAAAAAGGTGCAGCAAAATCTACATCCAATTTTAAATAAATTGGCCAGTCAGTATTTTACACATACCTGGCAGCAAGCAGGGCTTCTCTGTGGCAACCCTCGTACCTCGCTTTGAGGAGTTTTCTTCCCTCCTCGCATTTCATAAGACTGTGAAACCAACATTTTTCCTAGGGCTTTGAGTCAGGAATGAACGATTCTTATGGCCACTTGGGGTTTTCTATTAATTCTATTACTTGTATGATAAAAAGGTTAAAGGTAAAGGTTCCCCTCGTACATATATGCTAGTCATTCATGGCTCTAAGGGGCAGTGCTCATCTCCATTTCAAAACCGAAGAGCCAGTGCTGTCTGAAGACGTCTCTGTGGTCATGGGGCCAGCATGACTAAATGCCAAAGGTGCACATAACGCTGTTACCTTCCCACCAAAGGTGGTGCCTATTTTTCTACTTGTATTTTTATATGCTTTCGAACTGCTAGGTTGTATGATATTCTTCTTCTTTTTTTGTATTGTATTTTTACTTTGTTGTATAGCACACTGAGTCTATAGACTAAAGCAGCATACAAAATTAATAAATCATTCAATAAACAAGCAAGCAAACTGGTGTATTTTAAACTTCACTCCTGTCCCTTGGTCCCAGACAGCATGGTGACAGGCCTGAAGATCCAGTACCCAAGATGACTTCCTTAAAGGCCTAAATATCAACAGTTTGTAAGATTTTCTCTTTTTAGCTTCAAACTTACAGAAGGCACTGGGCTCCTGATTAATTCCATGTCCTTGATCTGATGAGATACAATGAGACACAGGAAGTAATCATGACAATCCAGATGTACATATAAAACACACAACAAGGCTGTGCAAACCTTGGCCAGCTTTCCCACCTGATGGAAAAAGAATGATATTTCAAGAATATTCTGGATACCCAACATGAATAACTAAATTTGCTAGGAAAGAAAAATACATTTGCATTTTTCCAAATCAGCTTAAAAGAGAAGAAGTGCTTAATAACTTTCTGATCAAAATAGTGTGTTATATCAGGGGTGGCTTCTGGTCAGTTTTACTGCTGGCTCATTCATGTGTGCACTTTGCATCTGCGTGCTGGATGTATGCTGCGCATGCATGCACAGTTCAACTAAAATAGTTTTGTGCATGCACAGAACTTAAAAACAAGATGGTGGCACCAGCGGTGCTGACTGGCGAACCGGTTCAGGTGCGTGGCAGGCCTGGGTTGCTGCTGGTTCCAGTGACCCCCCCGCCGCCATACCACTACCGGTTTGACTGAACCGGGCTGAATCAGTAGGAACCCACCACTGATCATATATATCATACCCATTTATAGTAAAGACTTGTTTAAGTTGAACTCATCTCCTGGGATGAGGTAGAGTGTCCATGAAGAGTTTTTAGGCATCAGTACAGGACTGGTTTGACATTGCTTTTTTCAAGTATAGTTGATTGATTTTCCAATCTTATTCAGAACTCAGGGATTATATTGGTATTTCCCTTCCAAGTAATAATCTGATCTAACCCTGTTTAGATGATTGATTAAGTGATACCCTGGATCTAGTGGCTGCAGGAGGCTCCGCCCACCAACCTGCGCAGAAGCGTTGCATGTGAGCACAAGTGAACCGGTAGTAAAAAAAAAAAAAAAGGAAACCCACCACTGCATGTATTGTTATAAAGGGATGCAGTGGCTCAGTGGCTAAGATGCTGAGCTTGTCTATCAGAAAGATCGGCAGTTCAGCAGTTCAAATCCCTAGTGCCGCATAACAGAGTGAGTTCCCATTACTTGCTCCAGCTTCTGCCAACCTAGTACTTTGAAAGCCCGTAAAAATGCAACCAGAAAAAATAGGAACCACCTTTGGTGGGAAAGTAACAGTGTTCCGTGCGCCTTCGGCATTGAGTCATGCCGGCCACATGACCACGGAGACATCTTTGGACAGTGCTGGCTTTTCGGCTCTGAAACGGAGATGAGCACCACCCCCTAAAGTCAGGAACACATATGTGTGAGGGGAACCTTTACCTTTACCTTACTGTTAGTATAATTTGTAATTCAACAATGGCGGCTGCTGATGAAACAGAGCTAAATGATTTCTTCAGCAACTATATTTTAAGATCATCCAAAGTAATTTTGATGTCCAGGTTTATGGAGAAATAGAAAGTAAAGAATTTATACAAAATAATTTGGAAATATTTGTTGATGCAGCTGTAATGAAGAAGGAGTCCTCAGGGCTGAGCACTTTTACTGGGATGGGTAAAGACTACTCTGGTTCTTACTACTAAATAGTCATGCTATTTCAGCAGGCCGGCCTGGCTTAACTCTTATACCTAGCCGTAAAAAAATAAATTTGTTTTAATTTGAACTTTAAGGGTATTGTTAAGGTTTTTAGGGATTTTAAATATGGTTTTAGCACAGGGATAATTTAATTCAGTTTTAATATTTTGTATGTTGTATATTGTTATTTATTAGATTTTAATTTCCTGTGCACCGCCCCGAGTCCCCATGGGGGAGAGGGGGCGGTCTATAAATTTAAATTATAATAATAATAATAATAATAATAATAATAATAATAATAATAATAATAATAATAATAATAATAGTGCTGCAGATTGCAATGGCTGCTTTGAATAAGGAAAGGTGGGTAACCATTTGCAGTCTCTTTCTCATCTCTTATTTGCCAAATGTACTATAGGGAAGTCTTTTTATCTATTGTCCCATCTAATGTTTTTGTTGAGGTTAATGGTTATTTCTGTGGGCCAGTAATATGTACATACAGTATCACCATACATGTTTATATATTGCAAACCAAAAACCACTCAGTTTAGAAACGGCTGGATCGTTGTATTTCTCCTTTTTTAAGTGACAGACAGCTTTATGAATAGAGGAGATCTGAGAAATCAGTCCTAAAACTGACTCTAAGAAGCCACCTTGCTTAATTGGCAAACTTGTTTGTGCAATGCTACCTCAACACATGGTGTGAGATGAACCAACAAAGGCTAAATTTAAGCACGCTGGAGACTCCATGCACTGTCATCCAAACTCCTTGCTTATACTACTTCCAGAAAGGCATTTGATCTGCAAAGTAATTTCTAAAACCTTGGATATCTCTCTGGTAATCTCCCAGGCTCCACTGGTGTTTCTTGGGAAGAAAGAGGAATTAATTCAGACTGTCATCAGCTGCAGTCAGAAAAAGAATGTTACCCATTTTCCCCATCATCTTAAAAAAACTCCAACACTCTTATATATTGTGAGTCAGACATCATTCATTCTATGTTTGTTTTGCTGTATCGCACGCTTTAAGCATGTGATAAAGAAAATGAGATTTGAAATACAATCAGTATGTGTAGAATGGCAAGAATGCTCAAAAGCAGGTTTATCCAATGTTTGTGGATAAATGAAATCTCCTTCCTTGAGCAAGATATATTTGAGCACTATACAAATATAAGATTGATATATATATATATATAATTTGTTAAGATCACAGAGCTCGTTTTATGCATAGAGTTTAGAAATGAATTATTTTGTTAAGTTCAGAATGAGCAGCCATTGTGTAATGTGGAAAGGTATTAGGTGCTCAAAAGCCTGATTGGGCTTATTATCTGGGGAGGTCTTATTTTTGGGGAAACGGTAGAAACATAGTAGCTAGCCATTTTCAATGCTTCTATGATAGGTAATCCATGCACCTCCAGTCGCTGCTGAATTACATTTGCCATATCTCCGCCCAGTATGACCAGGGGTACAATATACTGGGAGTTGCAGTTGCCTTAAGATTAAGAAGTTACTGTTGTGTTACAGAATGTCCTTCAGTGGTGTTGAACATCCAGCTTCTAGCAGTCATACTAGTTGTTGGCATGGAAACTATATAATACAGCCTGTCCTCGGCTTGCAACTACAACTGACTCCAAAATTTATGTTGCTAAGTGAGACATTTTAAAGTGAGTTTTGCCCCGTTTAACGGTCTTTCTTGCCACAGTTGTAAGAATGAATCAATGCAGTTGTTAAGTTAGTATCAGAGTTGGCAAGCGATTCTCGGTTCCCCATTGACTTTGCTTGTCAGAAGGCCGCAAAAGGTGATCACATGACCCCGGGACACTGCCACCGTCATAAGTATGAGTCAGATGCCAAAGCGTCTGAATTTTGATCATGCAGCCTTGGGGTTGCCACAATGGTCATAAGTGTGAAAAACAGTCATAAATCACTTTTTTCAAGGCTGTTGTAACTTTGAATGGTCATTAAACAAGATGTTGTAAGTCAAGAACTACCTGTTCTTCCTTTATGACAAGACATTGGGGTGTCCGGATTAATATTATTTCCAGAGTTTGGAAAATTTGGATTATAACTCAGGATTAAACCTGATCGCAATGAACAAGATTTCATTATTGAGAGCATGGAGCAATTTTTATCTCGAAATTCAGATACGGTTCCACTTTAAATTCCACTTTAAATTAATGAATCATTTAGGAGAGAAGAAGTCCAGCCTAATTTTTGTTTCTGAACAACCAAATCCAATATAGTTCAAAAAATTAATTGGATCAACACGTTGCTGCATGCAATGGTTCCAGAATGAGATAATGGTCATCTTAGGCAGAGGTCTCCAACCTTGACAACTTTAAGGCTTGTGGACTTCAACTCCCAGAATTCCTCAGCCAGCTTTGAAGTCCACAAGCCTTAAAGTTGCCAAGGTTGGAGACCCCTGATCTAAGGGACTCATGCAAGACTTGTTAAAGTAGTACAGACAGTCAAGCAATTCTGCACAGCGCCACCTGGTGGGTATTATGCAAACATTGACAGGGTCAGTAAGATTCACCACCCAACCTGACCAATTTAATCCATCTGGGAACCACTTGTATTTGTTTGGTTGTTCCAGTAAGATAGCAGCATGATTTTATTTCACATGGCACAGAAATGTTTCTTCGAGTGTGTCTGGCAGAATTTTCACCTCTATTATAGTGACCTAATATTAGCTGAAGGGACGTATCAATCCAATAAACCTAAACCTCAGTGGCTAAGACGCTGAGCTTGTCAATCAGAAAGGTCGGCAGTTCAGCGGTTTGAATCCTGAGTGCCACATAATGGAGTGATCTCCCATTACTTGTCCCAGCTTCTGCCAAGCTAGCAAGTTTGAAAGCATGTAAAAATGAAAGTAGAAAAATAGGAACCATCTTTGGTTGGAAGGTAACAGCATTCTGTGTGCCTTCAGGGTTTAGTCATGCCAGCCACATGACCATGGAGATGTCTTCGGACAGCACTGGCTCTTTGGCTTTGAAACAGAGATGAACACCGCCTCCTAGAGTCAGGAATGATTAGTACATATGTGCGAGGGGAACCTTTACCTTTAATATTGGCTATTACAGGTGACTTACTTAATTGAGCCTGAAATTACAATCTAAGTTGTGTCGGTCATTAAGTGGATCACCACATCACTGATTTTATGAAAGTATTGGCAGCAGTTGTTAAGTGAACATGAAACTAATTAAATGTTGTTAAATGAGCGCTACAGTTGTTAAGGAAACCCACTTTCCCCAACGGGTGGTTTTTTTTTTTTGCTGGAAATCAGAAGTAAATGCTGGGAAACTGGCAAAAAGTGCCAAAAATGGCAGTTATAGGACACTGCAAATGGCCATAAATGCAAGCTAGTTGCCAAGCATCTAAAATGTGATCAAATGACCGTGTGTGTGTGTTTGTGGGGCCATCGGAACTTGAAAATCAGGTTATAAGTAACTCTGGGACATCGGTTGTAACTTCATAGAGTCGTTAAATGACTGACCGTTAAGCGAGAACTACCTTTATTGTGAGAACTAAGTCACTGGACGCAACCGAAGATTATTTTAGACCTTTTAAGACTCTTGTTGAACCTCCTCTCACGCGGCCCTTGTGAGGCCTGTAAGATTCTATCGACCCATAACCTTTAAGATCTTGGTTTGAAGCAGCTGTAGTAATAAGACTCTGAACTTACCGCGATCGATGCACTGGTGCACTTTACCTCTATTCTTTAAGTGTCACCATTATGTGTTTTAATTTTATTTATTCCATCTATTTAATTCTATTTATTCCACCTACTTATGAATTTTATTGTGCCAACGATGCCGGATTTTAACCATGACCCATTTTTACATTTTACAATTACCATTTTGTACTCTAGAACCGATCTGCTACGACTGCGAGAGTCCCCGCTCTCGGAGGTTTGGCCCTCCACTCTAACGAGGGCCCACCTTGATGAAGGATTTATTAATCTGGAGAGGTGGAAGAAGCGTAGTCTTAGGGGTTTTTTAGTTTGTAAGTTAATGTCTATTTTAGGGGGTACCAGGGAGGGGGGAGGGTATAGACAGGTAGAGGCGGGGGAGGGAAGAGAGAGCCAGGCCAGCGGGCGACGGAGGGAAGCGGAGGGTTCCGTTAGGAGGGGGGAGATTCTAGTCGTTCCGACAGAGGGCATTTCCATCCAGAAGGTCGTGGGGAGAGGCAGGTCCGAGGGGAGACAAGTGTTACCCTCCCGGTTGGGGGCGCGAAGCCGTTGGCTACAAACGGTCAAGTGCCTCAACCCCCGCAGGCTAGGTGGCCAGGGAGTACAGAGCCAGGGCCTGCGGCTGATGTTCTGCAACACCAGGTCCGTTGTCAACAAAGCCCCCCTCGTTCATGACCTTGTGTCAGAGGGGGAGCCGGACCTGGTGGGAATTGCGGAGACCTGGTTGGGCCACGAGGGTGGACTCCCCCTCGTTGAAATGTGCCCACCAGGTTACCGCGCGTTTCATCAGCCCCGGGCCCTAGGTAGGGGCGGTGGGGTAGCGGTCATTGTAAAGGAAGGTCTTGAGCCGAGAGAGACCGTTGTGCCACAGACCACCGGTTGTGAGTCCCTCTGTGTGAAGTGGGGCCTAGGGAGGCAGTTGGGCTTGCTGGTTGTATACCTGGCTCCCCGCTATGTAGCAGCAGCCCTGCCCGAGCTCCTCGAGGTGATCGCTACGGTGGCAGTTGAGACCCCCAGACTTTTAGTCATGGGGGACTTTAATCTGCCATCGGTGGGCGAATCATCCGAGGCAGCTCGGGAGTTCATGGCTTCCATGACGGCCATGGACCTGACCCAACTAATTCAAGGCCCCACTCACGAGGGTGGACATACACCGGATCTCATCTTTGTCTCAGGCCAATGGAAGAGTGATCTGGGTATAGGGGATATAGTCATCACACCCTTGTCATGGACAGACCACTCACTTCTCCGGCTCGACTTTCCGACCGCTGCTCCCCTCCGCGGGGAGGCGGAACCTGAGTCACCAATCTGGTTCCGCCCCAGGCGCCTGATGGACCCGGATGGGTTCCAGACGGCGCTTGGGCCACTTCCTGTACCCCTGGCCCGCGCCCCGATGGAGGACCTCGTGGCCGCATGGAATACTGCGACCACGGGAGCCTTGGATCGGGTCGCGCCCTTGCGGCCTCTCTTGCGGCGGCGAAACACCCTGGCTCCTTGGTTTTCCGAGGAGCTGAGGGTGATGAAACGCCGCAAGAGATGCCTAGAGAGAAGATGGAGGTCTACTCGATCTGGATCTGACCGGACACAGGTAAGAGCCCATTTACGGACTTACATTGTGGCGCTGAGAGTGGCCAAACGTCACCATTGTGCTACTCTCATAGCATCCGCAGAAAACCGCCCTGCCGCCCTGTTTAGGGTGACCCGTTCCCTCCTTCAACAGAGGGTGCGGGAAGCCCCGTTACAGGGTAGAGCAGAGGAATTTGTGACTTTTCTGCAGGAGAAAATCGCTCAGATACAGAACGAGCTAGCCCCCATTCATGGCCCAGTGGGATGCCACGAGAGAGATCTTGTTTGGGAGGAGTTTGACTCCGTTACTTCCGAGGATATGGACAGGCTACGTGGGCGACTGCGAGCCACCACATGTTTATTGGACCCGTGTCCCTCCTGGCTTGTACTGGCATCCTGGGAGGTGACACGAGGCTGGCTCCAAGAGGTTGTCAACGCATCCTTGAGTGAGGGTGCCTTGCCTGCTTCCCTAAAAGAAGCGATGGTGAGGCCCCTCCTTAAGAAGCCCTCTTTGGATCCAGCTCTTTTGAACAACTACCGTCCAGTCTCCAACCTTCCCTTTCTGGCGAAGGTTGTCGAGAGTGTGGTGGCACAACAGTTTCCCCGTCACCTGGAGGAAGTTGATTATCTAGATCCGCGCCAGTCCGGCTTTCGGCCCGGGCATAGCACCGAGACGGCATTGGTCGCGTTGGTCGATGATCTCTGGAGGGCCAGAGATGGGGGTTGTTCCTCCATCCTGGTCTTATTAGACCTCTCGGCGGCTTTCGATACCATCGACCATGGTATCCTATTGCATCGGCTGGGGGGGTTGGGGGTGGGAGGCACCGTTTTACGGTGGTTCTCCTCCTACCTCTCTGGCCGATCGCAATTTGTGTTGGCAGGGGGGCAGAGATCGACCGCGAGACCCCTCGCATGTGGGGTGCCTCAGGGGTCGGTCCTCTCGCCCCTCCTGTTCAACACATACATGAAGCCGCTGGGTGAGATCATCCGTGGTTTTGGGGTAGAGTACCATCTGTACGCTGATGATACACAGCTGTACATTTCTACCCCAAACCACCCCAACGATGCTGTAGCGGTGATGTGCCAGTGCCTGGAAGCTGTACGGATCTGGATGGGAAGTAACGGACTCAAGCTCAACCCGACCAAGACCGAGTGGCTGTGGTTTCCGGCTGCCCGATTCAACCAGCTCACTCCATCGCTGGCCATAGGGGGCGAACATCTTGCCCCTGTGGATGGGGTGTGCAATTTGGGTGTCCTCCTGGATGCCCGGCTGTCCATGGAAGATCAAGTGACAGCCGTGGCCAGGAGGGCGTTTTACCAGGTTCGCCTGGTTCGCCAATTGCGCCCCCTATTGGATCGGGACGCCCTTCGCACAGTCACTCATGCTCTCGTGACATCCCGACTGGACTACTGTAACTCTCTCTACATGGGGCTGCCCTTGAGGTGCACCCGGAGGCTTCAGCTAGTCCAGAATGCAGCCGCGCGAGCAATTATGGGGACCGCAAGGTCCACCCATGTAACACCGCTCTTACGCGAGCTGCACTGGCTACCTGTCGTCTTCCGGGTGCGCTTCAAGGTGTTAATTATCATCTTTAAAGCGCTCCATGGCTCGGGACCTAGCTATCTGCAGGATCGGATCCTGCCCCATACATCCTCACGGCCGATTCGCTCCCACAGAGCGGGGCTTCTCCGGGTGCCGTCCACTAGACTGTGTCAGCGGGCGACACCCAGGGGAAGGGCTCTCTCTGTGGCGGGCCCGGCCCTCTGGAACGACCTTCCCCCTGATATTAGGACGACCACGGACCTCCGCTCCTTCCGTCTCAGATTGAAAACCTACTTTTTCCATCTGGCCGGCTTGGGATAGCCTCCTTGTCCTGGGGTTTTAGGGTAATTTTAATTATTTGTAGTGTTAAGGGGTTTTAGGGACAGCTTTTAGTTTTTATAGATGTTTTTAGCGCAGGATTTGTTTAATTGTGATTTTAAATTATGTATTCTGTTTGTGTTTATTGTTTTTTAATTTTCCTGTGCCCCGCCTCGAGTCCCTCTGGGGAGAGAGAGCGGGCTACAAATAAAATTTATTATTATTATTATTTATTATTTATTCGTTTGTGTGCAGTTGTTCTTTGAACTCAAATAACTCTTCAATTCTATCAGCAGGGGACTTCGCTGTCTCTTCTTCAAAAAAACAGTTGGAGTTTTGCAATGGCCTGATCAACAACCAATAAAGAAGCAAAAAACCAATTTCAAGAGGTTTCTTTGTTCTTAGATTTCTTGAAAGTAATGCAGTGACTCAAGTTTCAGATAAAGAAAGGATGGAAAGCAGGCCAAAGTAGGTGGAAGAACAAAGATTTCAGTGCTCACAATGACTGCAAATTTGCAGCTATTTTCCATACTGGAAACATTTCCATCTGAGGGTTTCTCCATCTGTTGAAGATCTGTAGAAAAGCTCTGTCCATTTGTTGGGACATAGAATAACAAAAGGGAGCCACCACTGGGGCTATTTTAGCCCAAATGACTTATCAGAGCAACGCTCCATAATATCATCAACCATAATAATGTCAATCCATAATGTTAACCAGTTTTAAGGGTTAACGGATGGGAAGGGAATATATCAATGTATGGTTGCTAGGAAAACTTCACTGAGCAACTGTATCAGGGTTCCAATAAGCATCCAAAAGTAAACCAGAGTCCGAGGCAAAAGAGTCCTCAAAGTTCCAATTTATTAAGGGAGACATGTTGGCACATCTGGGAAAACCCGAATCTGAAAGCTTCCCAGTTTTCCCACCCAGTTGAAACCAAGGTCACACCTACAAGTCCATCACATGGTCCAATAGTAGAAAGTGTGTGGCCGCCCCGAAGCCGAAAAGAAAAGATGGCTTGCAGGCCTGACGAACTGAGCAGCTGGGTCAGTTTTCAGGGCCAGGATTTAAAAGTCTACCTCTACCCAGTTTTAAATCCTGGCCCTGAAAACTGACCCAGTTCAACCACACCTTCATGCCCTACATCAGGGGTCTCCAACCTTAAGCCTGGCGGACTTCAACTCCCAGAATTCCCCAGCCAGCTAAGGGAATTACTAAAGATTATGGGTGTTAGAATATTCAGCCTTATATTGGGTTGACAATATATATGAGCCTATGTTCTTAAGGAGTTATGTAGCTTTAAGAACTGTGTTGAATTCTAATTGGCTGTGCTTCTCAGCTCTACCATATAAGCAAGCTCAGAATCACAGTTCATTCCCTTTTTCAATTCCTGTTGATTCCTGTACTTACTGATTGCCGTTGAAGCTGAAGATTGAAGAGAGAAGAAGTATTTGTTTTGCATCACTGTAAGATAACTCTGTGTTTGGTGAAGGACTGTTATTGTTTTGAGAAGTTGGTATCACTGGTCGGAAGAAGTATTTTAGTTGCTACAAAGGAAAGACTATTTTCTTACTATCACTGTTTTAGAGTTTGTTTGTGGTTAAAGCAACGTATCTCTTTACTGTCCGGTGTATTACACTCTTCCGCATTTATTTCTAAACACTGGTTATGGGACCAGAGTTGTAACACTGGTTCTGAACCCAGAGTTGCTAACAATGAGAGTTGAAGTCCACCTGGCTTAAGGTTGCCAAGGTTGGAGAGCCCTGCCATACATAACTACAATTAACATTTCAACCCATCTCATAAATAGAACCTGAAGATGCCTGCCAGCTTTCACAGTGCTAGCTTAACATCCAAGGAGGAATGTCAATAAAGCTAGTAGATGTCTGCTACCCTTATGGTGCAGTAGCAGAACAGAGATGGTAAGACTATAGAACTGGTCAGGACCATTTAGAGCAGGGGTGTCAAGCTCAAGGCTCGGGGATTGGATCCGGCCCGCAGGATGCTTAGATCTGGCCTACAGAGCCACCCTGGAAACATTAAAGGACCATCCCGCAGTGCCTCTGCCAGCGAAAACAGTCTCCCGAACTCTGTTTTTGCTGGCAGAGTGTTATAGGAGGCCTTGGGAGCCCTGTTTACGCTTGCAGAGTGCTTGGGCCACCAACACGAGTGACATCAAGCTGGCCATGCCCACCCAGCCAAGCCCACCCCAGCCGCTTGAGGTCAAACACAGTCCTGATTCGGCCCTCAGTTAAATCGAATTTGAACACCTCTCATTTAGATAATCAAATTAATCTCGTTCACATAAATTAACATAAATTAAACATAAGCAGAAACATTGTTGGCCCATGCTATCTACCTTGGTTGGAATGCTCCCAATGAAAAGGAATCTAAGATCTTTCTGTACAATTGGACTCCAGTGGTGGGTTTCCATTATTTTTACTTCCGGGTTTTCTCGTGCACACGTGTGCTTCTGCACATGCACAGGAGCGTCTGTGCGGGTGGGTGGAGCCTCTCGCCGCAACCACTACCAGTTCTTCCGATCCGGGAGCAACCCACCTGAGCTCCACTTAGTGATATCTGCAGAAGGATGGTGGGGATGATGCGGGTGCAGAACGGTGGTAACAGAACTGCTGTTTTATAGCACGAGGCATTTCATTCCTGTAGATCAGGGGTCCCCAACCCCCGGGCCGCAGACCAGTGCCGGTCCGTGGCTTGATAGGAACCGGGCCGCAGGGCTGGAGAGGAGAAGGGGGCAGCCCCCTGGGCAGAGCGCGCGGCGGATGCGGGAGAGCGCAAGCGTAGCCGTTTGCGCCATTGGAGGCCCTAGAGGGCCGAGTGAGCCGATTACCCCCCCCAGCGTGCGCATGCGCCGCCTGTTCCCACTCCCCCCCGCTCCTCCTCTATACCAGCCGGTCCGCAGAATTTTTTTCAAAATGAAAACGGTCCCTGGTGCAAAAAAGGTTGGGGACCCCTGCTGTAGATGCATCTTGACGTTGAATGTACAAAACTGGTAGAGTTTACTTACTTACTTTATTAGATTTATAGACTGCTCCCTTTCCCAGAGGTTTGGCAGTGCCTTGATGCTTGATGGAAGTAGCAAGCTCTTGCAGATGTTCATGGCTCTACAGTTGAACTGCTCTAACTTACAGAAAGCCTTTTCAGACATTTAATTGGAATCTGGCTTCCTCTAATTTAAACATAATATTTCATGCCCAAATGTTGGAATGTTGGAGAGCAAGTCTTGATCTTCCATGTAGCATCCCATTAGGTGTGTGAAGAGTGCTACCATGCCTGCTCTTTGGCACCCACCCACCCTCAGGCTAAACATTCTGAGCTCCTTCCATTCCCCTGATCATCATTTCTGTTTTCTGAACCTGTTTTGGTAGGTCTGACGCCTTCTAAAAGTGTGGCAAACTAAACTGGACGAAGTACTTGTGTCAGACTCTGAATATCATTAAGGGATAACTCCTGCAGGGAATTCACTTTTCTTCTAGCAAGGATTCTTAGCTCACTTGAGACCCAGTAGTAATACTTCTCTATGCCAACTGTGACTGTGATTCAGATGGGTAGGTGAACCTGTGGTAGTTAACCAGGATGACCACTGACCTCCGCTCCTTCCGTCTCAAGCTAAAAACACACTTCTTCTGTCTGGCCGGCCTAGGATAGTCTCTCTGTCTTTGGGGTTTTTTAATGGGGTAGCACATTTTTAGCGAATTTTTAGCACAGGGTTGGTTTAATTGTTTTTTATGAAATGTATGTATTTTTTGACTGTTTTTATTCTGCCTGTGCACCGCCCCGGGTCCCTGTGGGGAGAGGGTGCGGTTTAAAAATAAAATTATTATTATTATTATTATTATTATTATTATTATTATTATTATTATTATTATTATTATTATCTTCAGTGGCTTGGTGGTAAAGATGTGGTAGGGCACACCAGAGGTTGTTTTCAGTTTTCTCCCTATTGGCACAGAAGTCAACACTGTCAGCTTTAGTGGTGCCATAGCTTTTCACTTTTAATCCTGGATCCTAAACCTTCCTGAACCTAAGTATTTTTCGGAGTATAAGACGCACCTTTTTTCCTCTAAAAAGAGGCTGAAAATCTGGGTGCGTCTTATACATTGAATACAGCATTTTTGGCCTCCTGAAACCCCGCCCCCTTCACCTAAATGGCCGTGTCTAGCCTTATGCAGGCTTTCAGAGAGCTCCTGGGGAGGGCAGAAACAAGCAAAAAATGGGCCATTTTTTGCCGCCCAGCCCCCAACAGCACTCTATAAGCCTCCATAAGGCTATGCATGCATTTTCTTTTACAAACAACTGGCCTATTTCCACAAAAAATGGCCCATTCTTTTGCTCTTTTTTGCCCCCCCCCAGGAGCACTCTGCAAGCAATCCCCCCCCCCAGGCTACTCATGCCTTTTATTTGAACAAAACCGGGCCCATTTTCACGGAAAATGGGCCGTTTTGGGGATGTTTGCAGAGTGCAAAAAGGGTTGTTTTTTTTCCTTTTGGAAAGCTCTTTAACTGATTGAGGAGAATTACGTGGATCAAATGCTGTGCCAGCAGGAACAAAGTTAGGTCCTGCAGATTGTCAGTGATTTCCTTCTCCAGCACATGGATAAGTACACCTGGAAACATCTACCTACCTACCTACTCTCTCTCTCTCTCCCTACCTAGCTACTGTATTTCTCTCTCCCTCTCCCTCCCTCCCTAACTACTGTATTTCTCCCCCTCTTTCTATCCCTCTACCTACCTACCTACTGTATTTCTCCCTCTCCCTCTCTATCCCTCTACCTACCTACCTGCCTGCCTGCCTGCCTGCCTGCCTGCCTGCCTGCCTACCTACCTACCTACTGTATTTCTCCCCCTCTCTCTATCCCTCTCCCTCCCTCCCTACTGTATTTCTCCCTCTCCCTCTCTCTCCCTCCCTCCCTACCTACCTACTGTATTTCTCCTCCTCTCTCTATCCATCTACCTACCTACCTACCTACCTACCTACCTACCTACCTACCTACCTACCTACTGTATTTCTCTCTCCCTCCCTCTCTATCTCTCTATCTACCTACCTACTTAAAAAAAAAGCCTCTTCAAAACCTTGGTGCATCTTATACTCCAAAAATACGGTATTTCTACCACATCTCCAGAATGCCTCTTATTTGTTACTTGCATGATCAGAACAACAAGAAAGCATGGGAAGCTGCTTCCAAGGATGGTTTTCCCTCTCCAATTGTTGAAAAGGGAATGTACATAAACTGTCAGGTTGCTTGGACAGTACTTGTAAACCTATAAAACCAAGGGGGGAAAATCATAGTTAAATGGAATAAGCATGCAGGTAGTCCTCAAGTTACAACTATCTGTTGGGTGACCATTTGAAGTTACAACAGCACTGAAAAAGGTGACTTATGACTGTTTTTTACACTTACAATCATTGCAGCATCCCCACAGTCGCATGATCAAAATTCGGATGCATGGCAACTGGCTCACAACTATGATTGTTGCAGCATCTTGAGGTCATGTTATCCCCTTTGTGACCTTCTGACAAGCAAAGTCAATGGGGCAGCCAGATTCACTTAACAACCATGTTACTAACTTACCATATTTTTTGGACTATGAGATGCACCTTTCCCCCCCCCCCCCAAAAGAGGGTGAAAATCTGGTTGCGCCTTATACACTGTGTTGCGGATATCTCCGTTAGGAGACTGAGAGATGTGCAATGGAATTGCAGCAAGAGATATGTTGCTAGATATTCACACTAATTGTCACAGACACCGATGGTAAAAACAAGTAGACTTTTACTTGCGGTGGAAAAATAAAGTAAACTACTTCTTCACAAACAAGTGATAGTTAGCCTTGAATCAAATACAGTCTATAACTCAAACAGTTGGCTTACAGTTGCTCAATCCATGATTCTTCTTGCTTCTTCGCTTTTTGCTGATCTAACCTCGACATACAGTCTCCATTCGAAAGATCAGCAATCTAACAGTGATTCTGGCTTCCTCTTATGGCTGATTGAGGAAGAAGCAGCCAATCACATACCACTGTATCAGTTAAAGTTACAGATACCAAATTCAATCATGGTTTATATATATATATATTGCCAACCCAACACTAGGATTATATTCCTAACACACTGAATACAGCATTTTTGGCCTCCCGAAACCCCACCCCCTTCACAAATATGGATGTGCAGAGGGTTTGGGAGGCCTGCAAAGTGATCCTGGGGGCTGGAAAGGGCAAAAACAAGCAAAAAATGGGCCAATTTCTGCTCGTTTTTGCCTCTGCCCCCACAAGCACTTTTCAGTTCTCTCAAACTCTCTGCATGCCCTGTTTTTCACAAAAAATGAGGCATGCAGAGGATTTGGGAGATCTGCAGAGTGCAAAAACTTTTTTAAAAAAATCAAAAAATCTTGGTGCATATTATACTCTGAAAAATACGGTAATAACTGCCTTGATTTATGTAACAGCTGTGGCAGGAAAGGTCCTAAAATGGAGCAAAACTCACTTAACCAGTCTTGCTTAGCCACATAAACGTTGAGCTCAATTGTGGTCGTAAGTTGAGGACTGATAGCAACTCCATCTTAGAAGAAAGTCCTATAGGAGAAAACGTCTCTTCTATCCTTAACCCTTACTGATTGTAGATTATTTGTCTTGACGTGCCAGTCCCTTAACCTGAGCCACCATTTCTGTTTGTTCAAAAGAATCTTACCTACTCAATCGGTTAAATAGCAAACAATCCTAGTGCAACTCTGTGTGTGTGTATGTGCACCCATGTTTGTGCATCCAAATCCTTTTCACCAGGATAGAAGAGCGACTTCTACTGGCAGAGCAGCGTTCCGAGGGCAACGTAATATATGCATTTCTAAACGGACCTTGAAAACTCCCGAATTCATTTCAGGAACCACATTAAATGCTCGAGCGTTTAATGGGACCCATGTGTCCCAGGCAGAGAAAGCAAGCAAGAGGAAGGCAGCAGAGGAAATCAAGGAGACAATATGTCTGTGGGACTTGTTCTAATTAGGGGCCACAGTGTTGGCGAGTATCATTCATTATAATTATAGTTAAAATCTTTAGCACGGCAAAGGCACCTCTGCGTTGCTGCCTAAAACAAAAGACGCATCAGTCGTACACTGAATTAAGGGCCCGTGGAAGGGAGGTTAGTTTCAGGCATTTGCAAATGTTTAACTGCAGCCTATCACAAGGGTGCCTGGTCTCCTTTATTACCATCAATTTGTACTCAAGCTAGCAAATGTCTGCAAATTTGTGCTGTGGAGGGGGTTAGAAAGGAGAGGGTTACTCATTCTCTCCTACTTCTCTAATGCTGAATCCAGTACAACTGTCTGTGCCATTTAGCAGAGATGCGGGAAAAAAGTTCAAAACATTGAAATTCTGTGGACATTGGAGTCTGGTGTAACTACTGTACGCAGTACCCAAATATCTTCAGGCACGGCCTCATTGCTGTTTTGAAAACAGAGAAGACATGATAAAGGGATGCAATTGCTCAGTGGCTAAGATACTGAGCTTGTCGATCAGAAAGATCGGCAGTTTGGCTGCTCGAATCCCTAGCGCCACGTAATGGAGTGAGCTCCCGTTACTTGTCCCAGCTTCTGCCAACCTGGCAGTGTGAAACCGTGTAAAAATACGAAATAGGAAATAGAAACCACCTTTGGTGGGAGGGTAACAGTGTTCCGTGTGCCTTTAGCATTTAGTCATGCTGGCCTCATGACCATGGAGAGGTCTTCAGATAGCGCTGGATCTTTGGCTTTGAAATGGAGATGAGCACCGCCCCCTAGAGTTGGGAACGACTAACACATGTGACAGGGAAACCTTTACCTTAAGGCATGATCATTTGGAGTGATTTAAGCATGTAGGGACCTTCTTGCTGGTCTGCTTTAAAAACTACAAAATACATGGAAATAGACACTGATTTGGGAAGAAAGTGATTTCTTTGGTTAAGCACAAGGTGAAAAGCGACAACAACAATTATAATAACAACAGCATTTAGATACTAAAAGCTCTTACAAATACTCAAATAATTTGCAAATGTGGAATTGTGATCAACAAATAGTTCCTCCCCGAAATTCAATTAATACATTTTTGGCAGAGAGAATTACAGTGAGCTGTTCACAACTCATCTTTTCAGCTTCTGGCTCTCCTTGGCCTTCCAAAAGTTGGTATCTTTTCATTTTGACTTTTCTGGCTGAAGGAGAAAGTATCCTAGAAGAGTAAGATTTTTCACTCCAAGAAGCTTTTGCAGGTTTGTAGAGAAATTGAAAGTTACTTTCTTAGATACAAGGAGTAGTAACTTTAGTTGTTTTGCATTCCAATCTTTCCAAGTGAGACTAATGACAGACTAATTGACTCAAAATTAAATCCTTTGCTTTCTAGCTATGATGATTAGAATTTGTTACTTATGGTATATTCAAATTTATTGGCCACCTAACTCCAATGTTTCTTTTCTGACCTTTTGGAGAAGTTATCCATGTGCTGATCAATGGATTTGCAAGGAAGATTAATTTTTTCTTCAGCTAGAAAGTAGATACAGGTAGTCCTCAACTTACAACCATTTGTTTAGTGACAGTTCAAAGTTAGAGTGACTTATGACCATTTTCACACTTACGATAGTTGCAGCATCCCCATGGTCACGTGATCAAAATTCACATGCCTGGCAACTGGTTCATATGTATGACGATTACAGTGTTCTGGGGGTCATGTGCAAAAGTGGTATTCAGCCAGTTTGGACCGGTTCACCCAAAATTCCATAGCGGAAATCCCAGGTGGGCCTGCGGTTTGAATCCCTAGCGCCACATAATGGAGTGAGCTCCTGTTACTTGTATCAGCTTCTGCCAACCTAGCAGTTTGAAAGCATGTAAAAATGCAAGTAGGAAATAGGAACCACCTTTGGTGGGAAGGTAACAGTGTTCCATGTGCCTTCAGTGTTTAGTCATGCTGGCCACATGACCATGGAGACGTCTTCAGATAGCGCTGGCTCTTCGGCTTTGAAATGGAGATGAGCAAAGCGCATGCACGAGAGGCAGGACGTATGCGTGGTGAACCAGTGGTAACAAAATGTGAAACCCGGCGCTGGTCATGTGATCACCTTATGCAACTTTCTGGCAAGGAAAGTCAATGGGGAAGTCAGTCACTTAATAACTATATTACTAACATAATATCTACAGTGATTCACTTAACAACTGTGGCAAGAAACGTTGTAAAAGGGGGGAAACATACTGAACAAATGCCTCGCTTAGTAACAGAAACGTTGGGGTCAGTTGTGGTCATAAGTCAAGGACGACCAGTAATTGGGTAAGGAAATGTCTGCAGTCTACAGCCTCAGAAGTGGAGCATGCGGTACCTGTCGGCATAAATGATCCACACCTTTCTGTTTCTGCATCCCTACAAATATAGAAGCCATCTAAAGAAGACATGCCCAATTTGTTTGGCAAAGCAAAAATTACAGGTTTCCAGGCTATTTAAGCTCCGGTTCATGGTTTCATCGTTCTCTTCTGCAATTATGGTGATGCCAAATGGCCCGTAGCTAATTACTGAATTGATTGATTATGTGCCATCGTGTTATTTTTGACTCCTAGCGACCACCAATTTTCATGTGCTCATGTGTGACATTCAAGGTTATTGTTGATTTCAGTGCGATTTAGAATTTTTCGTATTTGCTTTTTGCAGTTGGTGGAATATCAGAGGCATGAGACGAGACAACTTACCTCTCTGGTTTGCTTTAATTCGGATTCCTGACTGGAACCCAGAGTCACTTTGGATAGCAAGCTGAACAGCATCTAAATGAAACAAACAAACAAACAAACAAACAAACAAACAAACAAGTAAATAAATAAATAAATAAATAAGTAAACAAATAAATAAATAAAGCAAGCAGGAGATTTGACCAAGGAGCCTCAGTAGATTAACCCAGATATGACTCTATCCTATGGAATAAGGCAGAGGTGGGTTCCTAATGGTTTAGACCGGTTCGGCTGAACAGGTAGTAACTGCACGCCCTGGGTCACTGGAACCGGGAGCGACCCAGGCCTGCCACATCCCTGAGCCAGTTCTCTTGGTGGCGCCATAGGCCACTGCCATCTTGTTTTTGGCTTCTGCATATGCGCAGAAGCATTTTTTAAGTACTGCGCATGCACGCGTAGCATGCATCAAGCATCCCTGAGCGAACTGGCAGTATCAGCAGCCGGAAACCATCCTTGGAGGAGGGGTCTCCAACCTTGGCAACTTTAAGCCCGGCGGAATTCTGGGAGTTGAAGTCCTCCAGGCTTAAAGTTGCCAAAGTTGGAGATCCCTGCCATGGAGGGTAGTTTCTGAATGGTATCCTGAACTTTACATATACATTCAATGCTGTGAAAGAATAGCTTTTAGAGTGGGGGGGGGGGGGCGGGAAACAGTAACCAGAGGAAGTATTTTGGTCCACAGAAGAATATTACAATGAGAGAATGTGATAGGATAGCAAATTTAGCTTAAAGAAATTGGTCTCTGCCTCCGCATTGTATGTTTATGTCATCCAATACATCTGGATGAGACCAAATCAGAAGAGGCTGCCACATTTCAGCCCTCAGCCTCTTTAATCTAAAAATAATTATGAAGTTTTTAACCCTGTTTCTGTGACTGGTATAATACGTGCATTATGATGTAATATATGTGTTATGGTTTAATACAGGGGTCTCCAACCTTTGCAACTTTAAGTCTGAAGGGCTTCAGCTCCCAGAATTCTCCAGCCAGCTTTGGGAGCTGAAGTCCTTCAGACTTAAAGTTGCAAAGGTTGGAGACCCCTGGTTTAATACATGTAAGACATGGTGTAATAGATGGCATGCCACCATGTCAATCCAATTCAATCTTAGTTTAGTTCTTAATTGTAGAGACTGCTTCTTACATTACAGTACTAGTTAAACCCGTACCATACATTTGTCCTAGTTTTAAAATGCAAATCCACTAGAGGGCATGGCATGCTTTCAGAATCTCCCTTAGCTGTGCTTTGGAGATCAACAAATAGCAAAGTCCTGCACGCATCAGATTTTTGACTAAGATAAAAAAGTGGGGTAGGAATTGAAAAGTAGATTATTTATTGGGGGGGGGGAAATGAGGCTCAACATTTATGTTCAAAATCCTCATTGTATCTTTTATAGAATTATAATTGGGTATTTTGGATTTTTGATGACGGAGGTAGTGAATGTTCTCCATCCAAATATTTACTTTTGAGCATTGCAGCAGATTTCCCTATTGGTGTCCTAAGACTCAATTCTTAAATTCCAAATCAACTCAAATGAATCATGAGAAGAAATTTCCTTAAATTTAAAGGTAAAGGAAAAGGTTCCCCTCGCACGTACAGTATGTGCTAGTCGTTCCTGACTCTAGGGGGCGGTCATCTCTGTTTCAAAGCTGAAGAGCCAGCACTGTCCAAAGACATCTCCGTGGTCATGTGACTGGCATGACTAAACAGTGAAGGCGCAAGGAACGCTGTTACCTTCCCACCAAAGATTTTTCTACTTGCATTTTTACATGCTTTCGAACTGCTAGGTTGGCAGAAGTAATGGGAGCTCATGCAATGCTAGGGATTTGAACCGCCGAACTGCTGACCTTTCTGATTGACAAGCTCAGCGTCTTAACCACTGAGCCACCGTGTCCCACTCCTCAACTTTACAAATCAATATTACAGTTCTGTTTGCATCTATTGTACCATTGTTAGCTTCTGTTTCAATGCATTTTTTTTTTCTAAATTAATACGTCTCTTAGATCTGGGGTATCAAACTCAAAGCCCAGGAGCTGGAGCCGGCCTGCAGGGTGCTTAGATCTGGTCTGCAGGGCCGCCCTGGAAACAGTGAAGGCCCAGCCCACGGTGCCTCTGCCAGTGAAAATGGAGCTCAGGAGTACCACATGCAGTCCTCCCAAGCTCTGTTTTCACTGGCAGAGGGTTGCAGAAAGACGTCCCAGCTGAAAACGGAGCTTGGGAGCTTATTTTGGCTGGCGGAGCGGTTGGCCGCAAGCGCTCCCCACACGAGTGATGTCAAGCTAGCCACACCCATCCTGACCATGCTCACCCAGGCCCTTCGAGGTCAAACACAACCCTGATGTGTCCCTCAATGAAATCGAGTTTGACCCGCATGTCTTAACTCAGGGGTCTGCAAAGTTGGCTCTTTGAAGACTGGTGGACTTCAACTCCCAGAATTCCCCAGCCAGCCAGGCTGGCTGGAGATATCTGGGAGTTGAAGTCCACTAGTCTTCAAAGAGCCAACTTTGCAGACCCCTGTCTTAACTTATTTGATCAGGTTTCATGAGTGAGTAGGACAATGAAGTGATGCTTGGGGTATCAGTTAAAATAATAAAGTCACCTTTGAGGTAAGTACTGATAACATAAATAACTATTGATTGGGGATGATGTACTGCTGAGATTCCAAATCTGGATCCCATGCGATAGGCGTCTCATTTGGTGCCTTTCAGAGAGTATTCTACTTGATTTTGAAATAAAATTAATTATATTATTTTAATGTAAAATAGAGGGAATCAGCCAAGGCACAAATTTTGGTCCCCAACATTATCTTTATTTCTAAGATTACATCTGGTTTACATCAGGTAAATTGGTACATTGTTACTAGCTATCCTGATCAGGACTGTTATTCTGTGAATGCACAGTCACTTTGTGATGGTCATTTTCGGAGGATATCCTTGTGCTCCCAATTTCTGAAACAGGACTATTCGTTTCAGGAAAGCCCCACGCACCAATACGCCGAATAGTGTAATGTTACACAATAGTGTGATTTTGGCTATGTGACAGTAGTACAGAAGGCAAGAAAGCTAATTCAGAATGAGCTTAATATGGAAATGCTTTTGTGCCTCTTTGAAATTATTTATTTATTTATTTATTATTAATTAATTTAATTTGTATACTGCCCTCTCTTCCGTTGGGACTCAGGGCGGTGCACAGGGATAATAAAAGATAAAAAAGATAAAATACATATAATACAATCAATAAATAAATTTAAAACTAAATTAAACAAATTTAACCCGTGCTAAAATATTAAGAACCCCTATTAAAACGATGGTAAAACAAGCGATAGTAAAAACAAACTATGCCAGGCCGGCCGCATGAAAAAAGTAGGTCTTTAATCCTCGACGGAAGAGGTGAAGGTCCGTGATAGTACGAAGGTCGGGGGGCAGGTCGTTCCAGAGGGCTGGACCCGCCACAGAGAAGGCCCTTCCCCTGGGAGTCGCCAGCCAGCATTGTCCAGCGGACGGCACCCTGAGGAGACCCTCCCTGTGGGAGCGGACAGGTCGGAGGGAGGTATGTGGCAGGAAGCAGTTCTGCAAATAACCAGGATCCATGCCATGGAGCACTTTAAAGATGATCACCAAGACCTTGAAGCGCACCCGGAAGGCCACAGGCAGCCAGTGCAGCTCGCGCAGGAGAGATGTTATGTGGGAGTGTCTTGGTGCTGCCAAGATCCCCCGCACGGCCGCATTCTGCACTAACTGGAGCCTCCGGGTGCACCTCAAGGAAAACCCCATTTAGAGAGCATTGCAGTAGTCTAGGCGGGAAATGACAACAGCTTGCGTGACCATGCGCAGGGCGTCACGATCCAGAAAAGGGCGCAACTGGCGTATCAGGTAAACCTGATAAAAGGCCCCCCTGGCTACGGCTGTCACATGGTCATCCAAGGACAGCCGAGAGTCCAGGAGGACGCCCAAGTTGCGAGCCCTTTCTGCGGGGGCTAATGATTCGCCCCCGATAGCCAGGGATGGAACTAACTGGCTATGTTGTGGCGCCGGAAACCACAGCCACTCAGTCTTGGACGGGTTGAGTTGTAGCCCGTTCCTCCCCATCCAGACTCACACGACTTCCAGACACCGGGACATCATTTCAACGGCATCGTTGGGGTGGTTAGGGGTAGAGATGTACAACTGGGTGTCATCCGCGTACAGATGGAACTCTACAGATGGAATTATTGACAAGTAGTACTTTTTATACTTTAAAAAACTGCAGTATTCAACTGGTTTTATATTGGTTTATAGTTGTAGAAGTCTTGAATGCATAGGTCAGTGATGGCGAACCTTTTTGTAAATGTGTGCCAAAATTGTCCGTGCGTGTGGGATAGTGCTCGCTCGCTTGCCCCACCCCCATAATGCAATGTGTCCCACCCAACTAACCCTAACCCCCCATACATGCACCCACAACCTCCTCCATGTGCACACGAACAACCCCCCCCCCACATCAGGGAGGGGGGAGTTTCTGCCCTCCCCAGGCTTCAAGAAAGCCTTTGGAGCCTGGGGAGGGCGAAAAATGGGCCCAACAGGCCAACCGGAAGTTTGGAAATTATCCATTTCTGGAGGGCCTCCACAGGCCTCGGGAAAGCCTTCAGAGCCTGGGCAGGGTGAAAAATGGGCCCAACAGACCAACCGGAAGTTTGGAAATTATCCGTTTCCGGAGGGCCTCCACAGGCCTCAGGAAAGCCTTCAGAGCCTGGGCAGGGTGAAAAATGGGCCCAACGGGCCAACCAGAAGTTTGGAAATTATCCGTTTCCGGAGGGCCTCCACAGGCCTCGGGAAAGCCTTCAGAGCCTGGGCAGGGTGAAAAATGGGCCCAACGGGCCAACCAGAAGTTTGGAAATTATCTGTTTCCGGAGAGCCTCCACAGGCCTCAGGAAAGCCTTCAGAGCCTGGGCAGGGTGAAAAATGGGCCCAACGGGCCAACCAGAAGTTTGGAAATTATCCGTTTCCGGAGGGCCTCCACAGGCCTCAGGAAAGCTTTCGGAGCCTGGGCAGGGTGAAAAATGGGCCCAACGGGCCAACCAGAAGTTTGGAAATTATCTGTTTCCGGAGAGCCTCCACAGGCCTCAGGAAAGCCTTCAGAGCCTGGGCAGGGTGAAAAATGGGCCCAACGGGCCAACCAGAAGTTTGGAAATTATCCGTTTCCGGAGGGCCTCCACAGGCCTCAGGAAAGCCTTCGGAGCCTGGGCAGGGTGAAAAATGGGCCCAACGGGCCAACCAGAAGTTTGGAAATTATCTGTTTCCGGAGAGCCTCCACAGGCCTCAGGAAAGCCTTCAGAGCCTGGGCAGGGTGAAAAATGGGCCCAACGGGCCAACCAGAAGTTTGGAAATTATCTGTTTCTGGAGGGCCTCCACAGGCCTCAGGAAAGCCTTCAGAGCCTGGGCAGGGTGAAAAATGGGCCCAACGGGCCAACCAGAAGTTTGGAAATTATCTGTTTTTGGAGGGCCTCCCCAGGCTTCAGGAAAGGCTTTGGAGCCTGGGGAGGGCGAAAAATGGGCCCAACAAGCCAACTGGAAGATTTCCCCCCTTCCCAGGCTCTGGAGGCTTTCCTGAAGCCTGGGGAGGGTGAAAAATGGTCTCCCCTGGCCCAGGGTGGGTTTGCTTGCTAGCAGATATGGCTCCACGTGCCACCTGTGGCACCTGTGCTATAGGTTCATCAACACGGGTATAGGTAGTCCTCAAGTTACAGCCACAATTAAATCCTAAATTTATGTTCTAAGCAAGACAGTTCTTAAGAGAATTTCCCCCCAATTTACCATGTTTCTTGCCCCAGGTGTTAACTGAATCACGGCAGTTGTTAAGTGAATCTGGCTTCCACATTGACTTTGCTTGTCACAAAGGCTCAAAAGGTGATCACGTGACCCCAGGGCCACCTTTTATGCAACCCTCATAAATGCAGGACAGTTGCCAAGCATCCGGATTTTGATCGCATGAGACCACGGGGATGTTGCAACAGTTGTAAGTGTGAAAAACAGGCATGTCACTTTTTTCAACACTGTTGTAACTTCAAATTGTCACTAAACAAATGGTTGTCAGTTGAGGACAATTGTGCTGTTTTTGTGATTTGTATCTTTACCTGTGATCTTTATTTATGCCATAGCTATAATAACTTTATACAGAGTCAGAGATGGTATTCAGCAGGTTCTGACCAGTTCTAGAGAACCGGTAGCGGAAATTTTGGGTAGTTCGGAGAACCAGTAAATACCACCTCTGACTGGCCTCGCCCCCATCTATTCTCTGCAGTGGGGAGGGAACGGGGATTTTGCAGTATCCTTCCCCTAGAGTGGGAAGAGAACGGGGATTTTGCAGTATCCTTTCCTGGAGTGGGAAGGGAATGGGGATTTTACAGTATCCTTCCCCTAGAGTGGGGAGGGAACGGGGATTTTGCAGTATCCTTCCCCTAGAGTGGGAAGAGAACAGGGATCTCTACATGGGGCTCCCCTTGAGGTGCACCCAAAGGCTGCAGCTAGTCCAGAACGCAGCCACGCGGGTGATTACGGGAGCGCCTAGACACGCCCACATAACACCTATCCTGCGCGAGCTGCACTGGCTTCCGGTGGTCTTTCGGGTGCGCTTCAAGGTTTTAACGACCATCTTTAAAGCGCTCCATGGCTCGGGGCCTAGTTATATGCGAGACCACCTCCTGCCCCATACATCCCTCAGACCGATATGCTCCCACAGAGAGGGCCTCCTCAGGGTGCCGTCGGCTGGACAATGCCGACTGGCGACACCCAGGGGAAGAGCCTTCTCTGTGGCGGGCCCAGCCCTCTGGAACGACTTACCCCCTGAACTCCGCACCATCTCCGACCTCCGCCTCTTCGCAAGTGTCTGAAGACACATCTATTCCATCTAGCCGGCCTAGCGTAACCTCCATTACTGACTATTAGACAGTTTTAAATTTGGGATTTTTAATTCGGTTTTTAGCGCAGGGTTTTATTAGAATAAGTTTTTTAAATTTTATATATTTTGTATGTATTTTAACATCCCTGTGCGCCGCCCTGGGTCCATTTGGAGAAGGGCGGGGTATAAATTTAATAAAATGTAGAAAAAAATGTAAATGTAGAAATTTTGCAGTATCCTTCCCCTAGAGTGGGAAGGGAATGGGGATTTTTCAGTATCCTTTCCCTGGAGTGGGAAGGGAATGGGGATTTTGCAGTATCCTTCCCCTAGAGTGGGGAGGGAATGGGGTTTTTGCAATATCCTTTCCCTGGAGTGGGAAGAGAATGGGGATTTTGCAGTATCCTTCCCCTAGAGTGGGGAGGGAATGGGGATTTTGTAGTATCCTTTCCCTGGAGTGGGAAGGGAATGGGAATTTTACAGTATCCTTCCCCTAGAGTGGGGAGGGAATGGGGATTTTACAGTATCCTTCCCCTGGAGTGGGAAGGGAATGGGGATTTTACAGTATCCTTCCCCTGGAGTGGGAAGGGAATGGGGATTTTACAGTATCCTACCCCTAGAGTGGGAAGGGGATGGGGATTTTACAGTATCCTTCCCCTGGAGTGGGAAGAGAATGGGGATTTTACAGTATCCTTCCCCTGGAGTGGGAAGGGAATGGGGATTTTACAGTATCCTTCCCCTAGAGTGTGGAGGGAACGGGGATTTTACAGTATCCTTCCCCTGGAGTGGGAAGGGAATGGGGATTTTACAGTATCCTACCCCTAGAGTGGGGAGGGAATGGAGATTTTACAGTATTCTTCCCCTGGAGTGGGAAGAGAATGGGGATTTTACAGTATCCTTCCCCTAGAGTGGGGAGGGAATGGAGATTTTACAGTATCCTTCCCCTGGAGTGGGAAGAGAATGGGGATTTTACAGTATCCTTCCCCTGGAGTGGGAAGGGAATGGGGATTTTACAGTATCCTTCCCCTGGAGTGGGAAGGGAATGGGGATTTTACAGTATCCTACCCCTAGAGTGGGAAGGGAACGGGGATTTTACAGTATCCTTCCCCTGGAGTGGGAAGAGAATGGGGATTTTACAGTATCCTTCCCCTGGAGTGGGAAGGGAATGGGGATTTTACAGTATCCTTCCCCTAGAGTGTGGAGGGAATGGGGATTTTACAGTATCCTTCCCCTGGAGTGGGAAGGGAATGGGGATTTTACAGTATCCTACCCCTAGAGTGGGGAGGGAATGGAGATTTTACAGTATTCTTCCCCTGGAGTGGGAAGAGAATGGGGATTTTACAGTATCCTTCCCCTAGAGTGGGGAGGGAATGGAGATTTTACAGTATCCTTCCCCTGGAGTGGGAAGAGAATGGGGATTTTACAGTATCCTTCCCCTAGAGTGGGAAGGGAACGGGGATTTTACAGTATCCTTCCCCTGGAGTGGGAAGAGAATGGGGATTTTACAGTATCCTTCCCCTGGAGTGGGAAGGGAATGGGGATTTTACAGTATCCTACCCCTAGAGTGGGGAGGGAATGGAGATTTTGCCGTATCTTTCCCCTGCCACGCCCTCCAAGCCACACCCACCTAACCATGTCAGGCCCACCAAGCCATGCCACCAGAACCAGTAGTAAAAAAATTTGAATCCCACCACTGTACAAATTGTACCCCGCAAAAGTTTTTTTGGGGCAGTTTTAAATCGAGGGCATACTTTGGGGACAATGAACATACAGATTAAGGAGTTGGAGGATTTGCTAACATTTTGACCTTGGAAACATAGACTTCAGATGTTCCTTTTGCTGTGGGATTTGAGAGGCCCAAAAATGCTCAGCGGAACCCGATTCTTAATAGATGACTGCATGGATTTCTCCCCTCTCCCTCTTTCTCCGAGTGCAGCCATTGTCTTCTTGAAGCAAACAATGGAAATGGATTTCCCACCCAGCCCTTGACGTACAGAATGCCGAGGGCCGGACGAGAAAAAGCACAGGGCTCTCTCTGTCCTTCGTCTGCCTCTCAGACGGTGCGAAAATTATGCCATCAAGCTGCTGAGCTGTCAGAAAGTTTTCAAACAGCTCCACGGAGAGGAGCCCATGGGGAGCGGAGTGAAAACCCTCATTCTGTAACATTTTATTAATATTAGTATTTTTAAAAAGCTGCATATGCGTTTGGGAGCCAAGGCTGGAAGCGCCAGAAAGACGGGGAGAGAGAGAGAGAGAGAGAGAGAGAAAATATGAACAACTCTCCCTCCACAACTTGTTTTGGCGTATTCTTGTCTCCAGTTCATCAGGACTGACAAAAGGGGCGGCCACAGGCAAACTGCCACGGTTCCCGAGCCTTGCCAGGTTGGCTCGTCTCATTGTTTGATTTTTATTTCCCAACGGACCCTTCTTCTTCCAAAATATTAAGGCCTCCCAGAGCAAACTGGGTGCCCCTCATTTCTATATTTCGCTCCACTGCAGATCAGCAACGCCAGCGCCACACTCCTAAGACCACAGTCCCTTCCTTGGTCCCCAGTGCAAGCTACGTTGTGTTTTCTCCCTCTGAGAGGGCTGCCCCACGATGGCAAACCTGTGGGGAGGTTCCGTGTCCCCATTGCGAATCTTCTTCTGCTCTTCCTTGCAGCAGAAATGGGTGTTTGGCCTGTGATGGAGGAAGAATCAATCTCCAGAGTGCAGTGGGTCCTTCCCCCCCCCCCCCCACACCCACCCAATGGTGTTGTCTGGTACATTCCCTTAGGCAGCAAAATGTTTCACCCTCTGGCAACCTTTGAAAATCTGCAGGTATTTGTTGTCCGGGCTCTGTTGGACGACTGTTACTCGCTTTCTGTGTCTGTACATAAATACTTCCAGGCTGTCTCCATGTGGAGGGACAAGCCTCTAGTATGCGGGCAAGTAAGCCAAACCAGAGGGTTATTTCTAGGTTGTTTGGTAGGTTGCCCTGTCAAAGGACTTCCAAAACAACTCATTCCAGTAGTACTTAAAAAAAAAAGGATGGGGACCCCACTTTTTAAAATATATTTAAATGTTATCTACTCCTATACATTCCTATTATCCCACATATTATTTTAAAGCTGTCCAGAAAATTACGTTTTTTACAGCAAAGCAGTAAAAGTGAAACATGAAAATAATACTTTATGACAACCTGGATAGTATTTTAAATGCCGGGTTCCAAAATTTAAATAAATATATCTCAGAGGGCAAGCAATAACCAGGAGGCAGTGTTGAAGGATAGCAGAGTCAACTATGAAATTGAATGGATGAATTTGGACAAATGAAGGCCAATAGATGCTCTCGCTGAGTGACTCATTCGGAGAAGGCATAAAATAAATGCATTTTTCCAGTTTAGTGAACCAAGATTGTATAGGTTCTATACTGCCTCACAGCTTCTTCATTCATTCTTCAATATACGTTCATATTCTGTGTAAATGGGACAGCCGGAATTTTAAAATAGCAAGGCGAAATCATGTATGTTAGTGCAATTTTGGAAGAAATATTTTATTTAAAGAGCTCAGTGTGAAGCTGAATTATATTCCTAAAATGTGGAATTTGTCATCCTAAGAAGAGCTTTGGTTTTCGCAAGCTTGCGGTATGGCAAAGAGGATAATTCGACATCAGGGATGAAATTCAACAGGTTCTGGAGAACCAGTAGCGGAAATTTTGAGTAGTTTGGAGAACCAGCAAATACCACCTCTTGGCTGGCCCCAGAGTGGGCTGGGAATGGAGATTTTGCAGTATCCTTCCCCTGCCACGCCCACCAAGCCACGCCCACAGAACCGGTAGTAAAAAAAATTGAATTTCACCACTGTTCAACATACTTGGAAAGAAAGTCATAATCCTGATTTTAAGGAATGGCTATGCTACATCTATTTTAAGAAAATCTTTCTGCTCCAAAAATAAAAGAGTGGCATATTAGATCAGGGGTCCCCAATTTCTGGGCCATGGCTCACTACTGAGCTCTGGCCTATTCAGAACCGGGCCGCACAAGCAGCAGGCCAGCGCATGCATGCACAATTCTATTTCCGTTAGCGGGGAGCAGGCAACTCAGCCAGGCACCAGCCCGCCATTCACACAAGTTGAGCTGTATGCACACACACATGTACTAGCCTGCTGCCTTCTTGTCCCCCCGCCCCCCAGCCAAGCCACCAAGTCACCAAGCCGCCAAGATTTGGGACAGCTGTATTACTCACATTGTCCAGATTTTAAGACCAGCTCCATGATGGATGAGTTCCATATGTTGTTATTTATCATATATATATATGTAGGTCTTTGGTTGTTCGGGTTTTCTCCCGCGTAGAATTGGAAGTATCTTCACGACGTTTCGATGAAGTCTCATTCATCATCTTTGCTGAATGAGCAAATTGCAAATGATAATCATTGCTCCTGGAAGCACCAAGCCGGAAGCACCAGCCTGAAGATGATGAATGAGACTTCATCGAAACGTCGTGAAGATACTTTCAATTCTATGCGGGAGAAAACCCGAACAACCAAAGACCTACATACAAACACCCGCGAAAACCTCAGAAAACACACACACACACACACACACACATATATGTAGTTCTCAATTTATGACCACATTTGGGACCAGAATTTCCTTTGCTAAACAAGAAGGTTCTTAAGTGAGTCATAAGAACCATAATAAGAGACTCTGATCATTAAAATGATTTTTTCTTTTACGTATTGTAATTCCTTAATGAATGTTAACAAAACAAACGATTGAATGCATGGATTTAGGATATAATATGTATGTATTTCTTTCCACTTTTTATTGAAATTGTTTTTACATGAAGCATCGGAAACGACCACCATCTCCGACATGAAAGCTCTAAAATATTTCTATTGTAACCCTATATACCCTTACCCCCATAAAATTGTAAAACCAATAAAATTGCTTTACAAAAAAAAAAAGGTTCTTAAGTGAATCCTGCCTGATTTTACAACTTTTTTTTTGCCATGGTTGTGAACTGAATTGCTGCAGTGATTAAGTCAGCCTTGCAGTTAAGCGAATCTGGCTTCATCCATTGACTTTGCTTGTTGGAATCCAGCTGGGAAGGTCACAAATGATGATCACATGACCCTGGGAAGCTGCAACCATTGTAAATGCATCTTAGTTGTCAAGTATCCAAATATTGACCATATAACCATGGGGATGCTGTAACTGTCATAACTGTGAGGATTGGTCATGTCACTTTTTTCAGCACGGTTAAAACAATTGCTTGTAAATCAAAGGCTACCTATATATTCTTGTTGCTAATTTATTTTTTTCTAAATACTAAATACTATAATAAAAACGGTAAAGATTCCTCTGGCACATACGTGCTAGTCGT
This sequence comes from Rhabdophis nuchalis, assembly GCA_039707465.1. Classification (NCBI taxonomy): domain Eukaryota; kingdom Metazoa; phylum Chordata; class Lepidosauria; order Squamata; family Natricidae; genus Rhabdophis; species Rhabdophis nuchalis. The sequence continues at coordinate 176,057,584 of CM077646.1, read as the reverse complement.
TCCTGACTCTAGGGGGCGGTATTCATCTCCATTTCAAAGCCAAAGAGCCAGCGCTGTCCAAAGACATCTCTGTGGTCATGTGGCCTGCATAACTAAATGTCCAAGGTGTACGGAATGCTGTTACCTTACCACCAAAAGTGGTTCCTATTTTTCTACTTGCATTTTTAAAAAAATATATCTTTATTAATATTTGCCATATAAAACCACACAGTCAACAAATATAGGGTAAGAGTAACTGGAAAGACATACATAAACATACCGGGGAAATGTCTAGTCCCCTAGATTGAGAATTGAGTTTATCCCAGTTATTATTTATAATTATACAAAGATATTTTCTCTCTCTCAAATTTACTATCCTCTTGTCTTATTTATTCCTCAAATTGATTTCTTAGATAGTCTATCTAGTTGGTTTCCTTGGTAACCATTACTCTACTTGCATTTTTTAACTTGCTTTCGAACTGATAGGTTGGCAGAAGCTGGGACAAGTAACAGGAGCTCACTCCATTATGCGGCGCTAGGGATTCAAACCGCTGAACTGTCGACCTTTCTGATCGACAAGCTCAGTGTCTTGGCCACTGAGGCACTGCATCCCTCAAATACTATAATAGTCCCTTTTTTAATGTCACTCTTCCATTGTAGACTTTTCTCTTTGTGCTTCACCATTTTAACAACAATTTAAAAAACCTAAAATGTAGCACATCTCTCTTCCCCCTCCTTCCCCCTAATGGGTTTTCCCCTTACAACTAAACCTAGGAATTCAGATCTGCATCTTCTCCACAGACGGTAAGCTTTGCATGTAGAAGTACCTGTGCCTTACTTTGTACCAATGGTGTCCTCCAAGCTCACTGATTTCATTGGAATGATGAAATGAGTGTTGTGTTGGAATGATGAAATGAGCAGGTATATGTGAGGAGTAACTGAACACACAGGATATAAAATCAGGTTTGATATTCCAAGGCAAGGAAAAGCCCTCTCCTGTGAAATGATGCCTAATCTCTGAAACAGTTAGGGCGTTAGTACTCTATGAGCTTGGTTGTTTTCTTACAGACATTTCATTACCCAACTGGGTATCATCAACAGTGCTGGAAAGGAGTGGGGTTTGCTCTTTTTTTATATAGTAGTGGATGGGAAGTAAGGGACTCAGGCTCAACCCGACCAAGACCGAGTGGCTGTGGTTTCCGGCTGCCCGATTCAACCAGATGATTCCATCTCTGGCCATAGGGGGCGAACATCTTGCCCCTGTGGATGGGGCGCGCAACTTGGGTGTCCTCCTGGATACCCGGCTGTCCATGGAAGAGCAGGTGACAGCCGTGGCCAGGAGGGCGTTTTACCAGGTTCGCCTGGTACGCCAGTTGCGCCCCCTATTGGATCGGGACGCCCTTCGCACAGTCACTCATGCGCTCGTGACATCCCGACTGGATTATTGCTACTCTCTCTACATGGGGCTCCCCTTGAGGTGCACCCGGAGGCTTCAGTTGGTCCAGAACGCAGCCGCGCGAGCAATTATGGGCACCTCTAGGTTTGCCCACGTAACACCGCTCTTGCGCGAGCTGCACTGGCTACCTGTCGTCTTCCGGGTGCGCTTCAAGGTGTTAATTATCATCTTCAAAGCGCTCCATGGCTCGGGACCTAGCTACCTGCGGGATCGGATCCTGCCCCATACATCCTCACGGCCGATTCGCTCCCACAGAGAGGGACTTCTCCGGGTGCCGTCCACTAGACTTTGTCAGCGGGCGACGCCCAGGGGAAGGGCCTTCTCTGTGGCGGGCCCAGCCCTCTGGAACGACCTTCCCCCCGATATCAGGACAACCACGGACCTCCGCTCCTTCCGCTTAAAATTAAAGACACACTTTTTTCGCCTGGCCGGCCTTGGGTAGTCTCTTTTTAGGTTAGGGGTTTTTAGGGGTAATTTTTAGTTTAGTTTATGGGTTTTAGCGCAGGATCAATTTAATTCATTTTTAATTTTGTATTTTGTATTTTGTCTGTGGTCTTATTTGTATTTTAATTGCCTGTGCCCCGCCTCGAGTCCCCTCGGGGAGAGAGAGCGGGATATAAAATTAAATTATTATTATTATTATTATTATTGCCCTGTCAGTGTTGGTGGGGGTGTTCTTGATGATTACTTGATTAGGATGTTGATTACTGTTAGTTCATTTGTCTGAGTTGGTCGTTCTTTCATTTGGGTATTGTTTAACTTCTTACACTACAGGTGTCAAACTCACAGCATCACGTTGCCGTCACATGACGTATCACGAAGTTTTTCTCCCCTTCGCGGAGCTGGGGTGGGCGTGACTTTGGGGTGGGCGTGACCTGCGTGTGAGGCAGCTGGCCCGTGGGCCGCCAGTTTGACATCCCTGGCTTACACTGATACATCTGACCATTTTCAGTTTAATAGATTTACATTTTGAATCAGAGATTTCCAAACATGGCTATTGTCCACTTCTGAAATATGCAGGGCAATCCAATGCTGGAACAAAATAGATTCCTGGATCAATTTATCATAGAACGTGGAAGAAACTTTAGGGTACCATTGCTACTCTCCACAGAATTTCATGAATATAGAGAATTGGACTGTATTCCAGCTTGCCCAAAATGTGCGTAATGAAGAATGGAAGGTTGATGAGAATTATGATGGGAGCCTATCTGTACATGGATGGAAAACAGCTTTCTTTTAAATATCTGAAACGCTCAAAGAATGTGCGGACTGGGCTTTGATAAGAAAAGTACAAAGTGAAAGCAATCTATTTCTGTGTAACCAAAGAAATCAATGACCTTTATACAAGTTCCAGATTGACTGAACCCCAGCTTTAAATTTATCTGAACAGAAATCAGAATCTTGGCCTGTTAATCTCATGTGTCTTTGATTGTTCTCCGATGCTTGTTTACTGAGAAAGCAAAGGTATTTTTACAAAGATACAGTGGCTTTTGGGCAATATCTTTTACTCGACTTGTCTCAAAGTTACAAAATCTGGCCATTCATGGGACTATCTTCAATCAGGCTTTTTCACCACCACTCAACCAATAAATGATAGAATAACAGATTGGAATATTGTCATTACAATTGTTATTAAATCTTCTTTGACTTATTGTTTTGGGAATGTCTGGGTTGTGTCCAGTTAGTTCCATTTTAATTGTCTATTTTTGACCGCTATAAACCACAAGAAATCTTGTCCTGGGTCCGCTTGGAGAAGGGCGGGGTATAAATATAATAAATAAAATAAAAATAAAAATAATTCATTTAATTTTTACAACTTCTTTTAGATTAATTTATATATTGTAAAATATCTACCAAACATCATTTTAAAAAGAGGGGATAGCTTTTACATATACTAGTAAAATGTTGCTCAGATTTAACTACTGTAATGATTAATCATTGTACTGAACCATTGATTATTAGTGTATAATGTTATGGAATGCTCGGAAGCTGTTGTTCTGCATGTAACAATGGTTGATTTCACATTTTAAACTAATGATCTCCCTTCCAAAGCATTGCCATCTTGATGTGGTAACGTCAGTGAAGGAAGACTAAGTAAGGCTGTGAGGATCTAAATAGGGAACAATAGGCTTCAACTGAACCCTGGCAAAACTGAGTGGCTTTGGGTTTTCGGGCCTGGTGGTTTGGGGACTATACCATCTTTAGTTTAGATTTTAGATTTTATTCAATTTGTATTCCGCCCTTTTCCAGAAGGAGAAGTTCTGCATGGGGTCTATTCCAAACAGACTCTGTGCACAACTTGCAGAGATTTGTGACTCCTGTTTGATGAGCAAGTGGCAGTCATGGCGAGGAGGGTCTTAGCACAAGTTTGACTGTATGCTAAGGTGACCAGACGTCCCGCTTTTGGTGAGACAGTCCCGATTTTGAACAATTTGTCCCGTGTCCCACGGCATTTTTAAAAAGTCCCAATTTTTGGCCGAACCCTCAAAATGGCGGACGCCATGGCGCCCTAAGCAGGCCCTGAGGTGATGTCCGCCGCTGGCCGCTAAACGGCCCAATCGCTGCCTCAGGGAAAACTGCCTTTGAGGGAAGGCGCATCCTGATGCCTCTGAGGCTCAGGACGAGCCAGATGGGATGGTCGCTCAAAGATGTTCGCGTGGTGTTTGATGCCTTCGCACCGCAGGTGCGTCCTCTCGGCAGGCCCCGGGTGCCTGAGACAAGTGGCAGGAGCTGCACGGCACTTCAAAGAGCCTCAGAGAGGCATCAGAAGCCGTGCGGCGCTTCCAAGAGCTGTAGAGTCAGCCGCACCACTCAGAATGCCCCAGCGGTCTTCCGCAGTGCAGTGAGATGGTTGGAGGCGCTCCGGGACGAAGACAGCTCCTAATGAAGTAATTTATTTATTTATTTCATAGACCAAATTTTTAATCAAGAACCCCCCCCCCCCCCCCCCCCGTCAATGGTGTCCTGCTTTACCAATGTTAAAATCTGGTCACCTTACTGTACGCCATCTGTGCCTGTTCCTTGATTGGAAGGCTCTATTCACTTTCACTTATGCCCTGTTTAACTCTTGTGTGGACTACTGTAACTTCTGAAGCTCTGCCATCATCATGCAAGGAACCCATCTTGTCCAAATATTTTGACACTGAAGAACATCAATAATATGATCCACATATTACTATGAAATACCAAACTAGGTTTTTTTTTTAAAGTCACTTGCTGAATGTTATAGAATCTTAGGGCTGGAAGGGACCTTGGAGGTGTTCTAGTTTTCTAGTCTAACCCCCTGCCTGAGGCAGGAGTCCAATCTTTTCTTGAAAATCTCCAGTGAGGGAGCACCCACAATTCCAGGAGGCAATCTGTTCCATTGATTAATTGTCCTCGCTGTCAGAAAATTTATCCTTAGTTCCTTGTTGGATCTCTCTTTAACAAGCTTCCATCATTGCTTCTTGTGTTTTTCTCATGTACTTTAGAAAATAAGTCAAGCCCCCCCCCCCCCGGTCCCGTCTTTGACACGCCCCTCTTTCTAGGGTCTCAGCAACTTTTTTGTATCATGGTGACCTGAACTGGACTCAGTATTACAAGTGTGGCCTCACTAGTGGAATATAAAGCTATATTATCACTTCTTGTGACCTTGATGCAGAGATGTGGCTTGCTGCCGGTTCGGCCCGGTTCGGCCGAACCTGTAGTGGAATTTGGGCCTGGGACACAGAACCGGCAGCGACTCAGGCCTGCCACGCCCTCAAACGGGTTCCCTTGCTGCCGCTTGGCCACTGCCATTTTGGATTTTAGTGACTGCGTGTGCACAGTTCACACAGAACAATTTACATTGAACAGCGCATGCGCATGAAGCACCCCTGCCTTGATAGTATTACTCTGTTGATGCATCCTAGAACTGCATTGGCTTTTTTGGCAGCTGCAGCACATTGCTTGCTCATACTTAAGTATCAGTTAATAAACATTTCTAATAGTAAACTCATCATGCCCTTCAGTCGTGATCACAGAAATCAGCACTTCCCATTTTACTATTTTATATATGGTGCATGGTCCTTAGTCTAATGCAATCCATTTTCAAACTCTCTACTTCTTTTGCTAAATTCTTCCTGCAGATTAATTTTGGCCCTCTTCTGTTTTGTTTTCAAGGAATTCTCTTGCTGCCAGATAGAGAAGACAGAGACAAGATTCTTATTCTTTCTTTCCAGCATTTTCTTGGGTTGAAAGAATTAAAAATTGAAAGAGGAAAAGAAACTGGGTTAACTTTGAATATTAAGGAGACAAAGATACTTTCGATTAACATGGTGGGAACTTGTGCTCGCTTCGGCAGCACATATACTAAAATTGGAACGATACAGAGAAGATTAGCATGGCCCCTGCGCAAGGATGACACGCAAATTCGTGAAGCGTTCCATATTAAAAAAAAAAAAAAAAAAAAAAAACATGGTGGGAACTTAACAGTAAATAAGTTAGATAAGCAGTTCACAGTGGGAGTAGATTCATTTTCTTGGGCTTTAGAATAGATGAGCGCAAAATAGAGATTAATGCCAGGGAGAGAAAAAGGGCAAACTTAAACATGATCATGAAGGATAAAGATATTTCTATAACAACAGAGATCAAAACAGTAAAAGCAGTGCCCTTTCAGTAGTCTGACTATGGATGCTGAGCACTGAGAAAGAGTGAGAGAAAGAAAACAGATGCCACTGAATTGCTTTAAAGCAGTGGTGGGTTTCAAATTTTTTACAACCTACTCTGTAGGTGTGGCCTATTTTGTGGGCGTGGCTTGGCAGTCATGTGACAGGGTGGGAGTGGCCACCTTTTAAAATGTGGTGAAACTCATTTAACAACACTCTTGCTTAGCAACCAAAATTTTGGACTCAATTGTGATGATAAATTCTTTCTTTCTTTCTTTCTTTCTTTCTTTCTTTCTTTCTTTCTTTCTTTCTTTCTTTCTTTCTTTCTTTCTTTCCTTCCTTCCTTCCTTCCTTCCTTCCTTCCCTTTCCTTTCCTTTCCTTTCCTTTCCTTTCCTTCCCGTTGGGTCACTGGCAGTGGCAGGCCAGATTTACTTCCAGGTACGCTGGTGGAACCCCCTCTCACCAGTTCTCTAAATTTCACTAACCGGCTCTCGTGAGTAGGTGCGAGCCTGCAGAAACCCACCACTGCTTTAAAGCCTTTTGTAGTGCTGGCGTGAAGCATTCTGCCCCCAAACTATGGATGGAAAGTGCATTAAAAACCAATATTATAAAACAGGGGTCCCCAACCTTTGCAACTTTAAGTCTGAAGGACTTCAGCTCCCAGCTTTGCTGGCTGGAGAATTCTGGGAGCTGAAGTCGTTCAGACTTAAAGTTGCAAAGGTTGGGGACCCCTGTTATAAAACAATTCATGTTCCCAATATATTTTAGAATATCTATATAAATAAAAATGTAACAAGAGTTTGTTCAAAACCACTAATCTCCGAAAGTACTACACCAATCGCTTCCAAATTTCCACACATTTCTTTCAAATACGGCACCAATGATATATATATATATATATAGATTGTGTAGATGTCACACCTGTGCCAGGTACACGCAATGGAAATGTTAAAAATGTAAAAAAAACAACCTGGTAGATAGATACAGAGAGAGCAGTGAGCCACAGGAATTATTTTATGACATTTTGTATTACGTCATAGTAGTAGGTAGGTAGGTAGGCAGCTATAGGGATAGAGAGAGGGAGGGAGAAATGCAGTAGGTAGGTAGGTAGGTAGGTAGGTGGATAGAGAGAGGGAGAAATACAGTAGGTAGGTAGGTAGGTAGAGGGATAGAGAGGGAGAAATACAGTAGGTAGGTAAGTTGGGGGTTATATGGTGGTTGTGTGAACATGCAGGTGTAGATCTACACACAGATTGGTTGGCCATTTAACCAGACTGGGCCACAGCAACGCGTGACTGGAAACGGCTAGTAATTAATAAAGCCAGTACTCCTTATTATATTCATTTGTTTACTTATTTTTAAAAAAGAGATCTAATTGATGAATCCCAATACATCTGTATTCTCCTGGGTATTTACTGATGCCTCTATTAGCTGCATCTCTTCAGGGACTCATCTGCCCTGCCCTTTCTGTCTTTGGCAAAGCCCTGTGTGTCTGCCACGAGATCTTACTGCATCTGATGAAATGTATTCACTGGTAGGAGATTTCTGGATTGCCTCTGTAGGGTGGTGGTAAAGAATACATATCTGGGTCTAAGGTACTTAAGGATTTATTTTTTCAAAACAAATGGTTTTGTACTGCAGGAACCCTACTTTTCTGCTCTGGCAAACACTCAGGGTAGCTAACCAAATGTAAAGCAAAAACAGAATATGAAAAGTTAAAAATATATTTTTTAAAGCCAATGATGAAATATATGTGCACAATCAATAATTTAAAGAAATGCCTCTGCAGCTTTTCTAATTAGTCAGAGAGTGAGGGTCAGTGCAGCCTCCAAAATCTATCACACTAGATTTGACCAAAACCGTTTTAACTTTTCCTAGAGTTGGTGCTGACCTAGGAAATTGTCCAAGCCTCCAAAACGCATGATCTAGAGCAGCGGTTCTCAACCTGTGGGTAGCGACCCCTTTGGGGGTCTAACGACCCTTTGTCAGGGGTCACTTAAGACCATCGGAAAACACATATTTTCGATGGTCTTAGGAACCGAGACACCAATTTTATGGTTGGGGGTCACCACAACATGAGGAACTGTATTAAAGAGTCATGGCATTGGGAAGGTTGAGAACCACTGAAGGTTGAGAGCCATGTTCTTTAACAAGAATAGCTTGATTATCTCCTTTGCACATTTTATTCGCTGAGCAAATGAGTGCTAGATAAACACATATTCTTGGAATCATAAGGTCTAGCTGACTTACTTCTTTTTAAAGACAATCCTAATATTTAAGAAGATGACTCTTTTAGCCAGTAACCGAGGATCTCGCTATATTTCCTGAAAATCCAGAATATAACCAGAGATGAGACGCTAAATACAATCTCTAAAATCGACAATTTAAATGAAGAGGATTGGGTGATAGGAAAAAAAAAATGCCCTCAATCTGGAGGGTTGTGTCTATTAGAGTGTCCTCTCAAAGTTATACCGCACTGTTAAAGACTGTATTTTAATGTATGTAAACAGCAACCAATGTAACCCTGAATCATATTTTGCGGTAAATATTTCTAAAACTTCTGCAAAAGGGTGGAAGGTTTAGGGTAATCCAAATAATGTCAGCATTTTCTCAATAAAGGTCCAGGCACTCCCTCCCCCGCGCCTATTTACAAATGATCATCCCATCAGATCTTGCAGAAGATGGATGGATGGATAGATGCATAGATGGATAGATGGATAGAGATAGCTAGCTAGCTAGAGATATAAATATAGAGACAACATAATAGTTCAGTATTTTAAATACTTATAGAAATAAGACATAAGGCTTTCATCACTGAAACAGATCTAGTCCAGATATGCACATCTCTAATTGACATGAGACAATGTATGTCTTCTTATGCCACTTTATGGATATGAATAATTCTTAATGGTAGAAAATTATGCATCTGGTAGATGTCATTAGTACTGAAACAGGAAGTTCAATGACACGAGAGATAAGTGGCAGGAATAAGAACCTTTGCTGTGGATGGGCAGAAGATGACTACCATCAATTTTTTTGCTTAATCCTTTAAAATGAATCAACCAAATTACTCACAAATTATCTTGTCAATGTCAGTTGTGCAACCTCCCTCATTTGATTTACACAACATTTGATTTACACACATTTACTTATGTGTACAGATATACATTGAATACAACCAAACTATGGACCTTGAGCATGCAATGTAATTTGGGTCAGATTTTTGTTTATTCAACACAAAATGGAAAGGTTTGGACCTGCCTCTGTTCTGATTCCAGACCTATTCAAAGCTCCATTTCAAAAATGTCTTTGTTGGGCATGGTTGTGTTGCAACATAATAATAGCCATGCCAGAGAACCAGCAGTAATTCACTGATTAGTAGGTCAACCTTCAGATCAGAGGGAATCTTATGGTCAAACCACTATTGGCTGCTTTAGAGAAGGGCTGAAGTCTTATAAGTCTCCTAAACACACACACACAAGATGTACTGTAGATAAATGATATTCATTGTAATGTACAGTTTGCAAAATATACAGCGTCTTATCTTTGGTTCTCGTTTTTTTAAGCTATCTGAGATTTGCAGGAGCTCATTTTATAGACCTTTGAGACCTTCATAGAAGCATAGAGCAATAGGGTCTACTTCAGCCTTAAGCTACCATAATCAATCACCACAAGAACCGCAGAGCCACCTTGGTTACCATTCAGTACTGCAGGGTAATTCTGCTGACTGCCAAGGATTCGATCCTCATTGGCTCAAGGTTGACTCAGCCTTCCACCCTTCTGAGGTTGGTAAAATGAGGACCTGGATTGTTTAGAGGTGTGTGTACAGAGATGGTATTCAGCAGGTTCTGACCAGTTCCGGAGAACCGGTAGTGGAAATTTTGAGTAGTTTGGAGAACCAGTAAATACCACCTCTGCCTGGCCCATCTATTCTCTGCCTCCTGAGTCCCAGCTGATCGGGAGGGAATGGGGATTTTACAGTATTCTTCCCCTGCCACACCCACCAAGCCACGCCCACAGAACTGGTAGTAATAAATTTTGAACTCCACCACTGGTGGGGGGCAGAATATGCTGACTCTTTAAAACCACTTAGAGAGAGTTGTAAAGCACCGTGAAGTGGCATATAAGTCTAAGGGCTATTGCTATTGCTATCAAGTGCCAAGGAGAACTTAGAGTGATTCTTAGTTATATTATTTGCTTTGTCTCATTGTTACAAGCCAGTCACCCAGAATGTGCTATTTTTCTCTTGGAACATCCTGATCTAAATTTCCCGAGCGGGTCACAGTTTTCTTGGAGTAAATCTTACAGAACAGCAAGTGGCACCATTGCTCTTTACAAAAAAACCAATCCATCCATTACATAAAGGCCCCTCCATGTATTGGACTGACATTTGCCATGGATTTTTCCCCTTTGTAGAGATTATTTAAACTGCAAATTCAATCACATGCTGACCCAAAGGAACAGTCACATTCCCAGTACTTTTTTTTAAAAATAGATTTTTAAACAACCTCCAAAATCTTGGCACTGCTTTACATGACACTTGGCATGGTTTATTATTTCTTCATATGTCTAGCTTTCCTATGGATGTCATCCTCACCCCATTACAGCTGTTTGTCTTTCTCCTACACTAGACCATGAGAAATGGACTTTCATTTTTCTGAATGTTATACTGATCTAGGCATCAAAGCAAAGTGGATTACTACTGGTAAAGACTAGATACGTTGAGAGGATTTCCAGAGCTGAGTTTGGGCAGATTTTGTATACCTCTTGTCTATGGAGATTCTCAGTCATCAAGGCCACGGTTGTCCCAAAGGTGCTTTTTCAAAAGACAACTGGACTTTCTTTATTTTTCTTTGAAAATGCTTAGCTTCTCATCCAAGAATTCTTCAGTTCTGACTCTGTTATTTCTTCTTTATGTGTTTCCTGCCCAGATTCAAAATATTGACTTTGAACTTAAGAGCCCCTTATAGCAGGTCCCAGGGATTATTTCTGCCCATCTAACAGTATATATGCTACTTACTTCTTGAGTCATTGCTACAAGTTAAGATTTGGTGGTTAGCCAAAAAGATGCACATTCTTTTCAGTGGCTTCCTCCTTCTTCAAAGTCCACCCCACAGAGATTTAAATGTTCACTCCCCCAAATATGTATACTTTTTCTTATATTTCCTTCTTATTTTCTAGAGTTGTGTCAACTTTTATGTTACCACATGTGGAAACAGGTTCCCATTCTCTTTATTGACTGTTTTAATGACACTATGATTTTTTTTTCTTGTGATGTTTTATGTCACTCAAAAGTTGTCAGTAATTGGGTATATGATACATATATAAATTCAATAATTTGTAAAATTGTGCAATGCTTCAGAATTTATTCAGAAGAGGTTTTCCAGAACAAACTGAAATGAAAATTTAATACTTGCCAGTGATACACTAAAGCAGGAAAGGATTATTTATTACTAGCTGATAATCCGGCATTGTCTGGATATTTATTTATAGAGGGAAAATGTCCAGACCAAATTTAATTTCTAATATTGGATTCCCCCCCCCCCCCTTACCAGAGGGAGCCCCCTTGTGGAGTACTGTGAATCTATCACCATGGCAACTCCACTGTGCTGAACAGTAGAAGCCATTTTACAGCAGTACAGTAGAAGCCATTTTAAGGCATTACAGGCTGCATCTTAAGAGAACGCACACCTCGAGGGGTGTTAGGTGTGTCTTACCCCCGCAATTTTTTTTTCAGAGCGTAAATCATCTGTGTACCAAGTTTGGTTGAAATTGCTCGAGGTATTCCAGAGTTATGCTGGAACATACACACACACAGCCATAAAATTACACCCTACTAAATTTCCTACATATTTGATATAAATGTTGTAGATATTGCTCCATATGATACAAGACTCATATGTAGATAAAAATGAAATCTGTGAAGGTAAATGCTTTGTAAGGATACAGAAATACAAGGGAAGAAATGTCCCTGAATTTTGGAGAGCAGCAATATAGGAAGGGAGTAATAGACTTTGTAAGAGAAGTCTCATTGGAAAATAGCAAGGCATTGAAGACCCACCCTTTTCCAGTTTGGAGGTGTCTAAATCTGTTCAACAGATCAGTAGATCAAATAACATATCAAATCAGTTCAATAGCCCTGTCAGTATCCTGTCTCTGAACACAAAATTCCACTTGAATGTTATATGCAGGCATGGGCTTCAAAAATTGTAGCAACGGGTTCGTTGCCCCATTGCTGGGTGGGCGTGGTCATAGTGGGATGTGGCCTAGTCGGTCTCCTGCACCATGGTGGGAGAGGGGTATGATTTTGCCCTCCCCAGGCTCCAGAGGTTTTCCTTGAGCCTCTGGGAGGGAGAAAACTGCTTTCCCCTGGCTCTGGAAGCCTTCCAGAGGCTGGAAACAGGCCTATTTCCAGACTTCTGGAACCTCCGGTAGGCCTGTTTCCCTCCTCCCTGAGCCTCCATGGAGGCCCTGCACTTACCTGGCATGATCAATGGGCTGCATGGAGACTCCTGGGATGGGTGTGGCCAGCCATTGGTGGCATTTGGGGATTTGCCAAACTGGGCAGAATCCTAGCTACAGGATTACCTGAACCTATGCGAACCCCCAGCAGCCCACCTCATAATAATAATAGTAATAATAATAGTAATAATAGTAATCATCATCATCATCATCTTTATTGTCATTGTAATAAAATTGGTAATAAAATTACAATGAAATTGGTTCGAGCGCTGTGCCAACACCTGCACCAGGTGGAATATAGACAGCAGTGACAGCCACAACAGGAATCTCTCCAGGCAAACAAAAAGGCCGACAAATGACAGTTGAAACAAAATGGGCGACAAATGACAGTTGAAAAGGATCAATTGTACTTTGTCTTTTATTATCCATTTCTTCAAATCTGTTTGGCATTTTAGGAGTTGGTGGAAGAGGAGCATGTCTCTTTTTCTTTTTTATTTCTTGTTGCAATGAACTTTGAGGAATCGCACTTGGCATTTTTTCTTCTCTCTCAGCTTTCCCAACAGAATAGGATGGAATTACTGGTAGGGGTGGTGCTCTCCGCTTCTTCATTTCAATTCTTGCAGTTGCCCCTTGTATATTCCCAAGAGATAATGATGGTGCCACCGTTACAGAACATAAACTTCGTGAAGAATCTGCAATCATTGTTTCACCAAGGCTTTGTTTACGATACAACATGGGTTTTAAAAATCCTCCACTACCCAGATCTAGGCTTCTTCTTGAGGATTTCTCTGCCTGAAACTTGTTTTTCTTACTTGTCCTAATAAATCCGAGTAATCCTTTTTTTTTCTTTAACTGATGTGTCACAATCAGTTGATATGTTTGTTTCTCTATAATTCACAGTAGGTTCAGAGCGAGTTATATGGTTTATATATTTGAAATGTTACAAAAAATGGCCAGATCAATACAAAGTACTATATATCCAGTTGGGGGAAAAGCATCGTATTATATCTAGACCAGTGATGGCGAAACTTTTTTGGCTCGCGTGCCAAAAGCGGGGGGAGCGCAAGGGGGGTCGTGCGCAGGCGTACCAACCCCATAATGCTATGCGCATGACCCCAGTATGCATGCGTGCACGACCAACGTTCCCACCCTCATTTTTGGCGTGGTTTTTTTTTGCCCTCTCCAGGCTCCAAAGGCTTTATAGGAGCCTGGGGAGGCTGAAAATGGCCCCCCAGAGGCCCTCCGGAGGCTTCAGGACCTCCGGAGTGTGAATAACCGGCCCTATGAGCAAATTGGAAGTCTGTTTCCAAATTTCCGGTTTGCCCGTACGTTTTTCACGCTCCAGAGCTTCCTGAAGCCTCCGGAGGGCAAAAGAATTAGCCTCAAAATAAGGCTGAAGTCAGCTGGCCAATGTGCGCATGTGCGCTGGCCACCTGACTGGACAACGCCTCGTGTGCCCTGTCATATGGCTCCGTTTGCCACCTGTGGCACCCGTGCCATAAGTTCACCATCACAGATCTAGACCAAGTAAAAATGAAATAATAAAATTGCTATATCATAAAAAGTAGGATTGAATCACCCTAATCCTCATTTGTAAAAAGAATATCTATAATAGAGATAAGAAATTGAAAAGTCTACAAAAAACTTCCAAAAAGAATTAGCCTTTGTGGTACTTGACTTCTAGCCAAACATTGACTATTCATTGCCAAATACTATTTACTCTTCAGTAAGATGTTCACTGCTAGGGAGAGTAAATATTTATCTTGCCCAGTTGTAACTGAAGGTCACTCTACATTTCCCCAAGGAAAGCATTTTTTAAACAAAACGAACTCTTCTGCCTCTTATTTTTGATTTATATCTTTCTGAGATCCTTTAGAAAAAGCCTAGCACTTAAACTTACATTTCTGCAAAAGCATGCATTTAATTATAGACATATAAACAAAACAGTAATACAGTACATTGAATAACTTGATTTCTTATAAAATTACTGTTTCGTGAATGCTGCTCCATAATTGGTAACTATTAAGTTATATATTTACGTGCATCTTAAAATATTTCTAGCATCCTTCTACCAACAAATGTCTTTTCCTATTTTGTAATGCAGTGAAAACCATTAAAATAATTAAAACATTATTACACACATATAAGAAAGTGATAAAAAAAATGGATAAGATCAGCAAACACTCTAGGTCCGTGATGGCAAACCTATGACACACATGCCACAGGTGGCACACGGAGCCATTTGTTAGGGCAAGCAAGGCATTACCCTGTTAGCTCCAGCTCGCATGTGCACACTGACCAGCTGACTTCGGCCTTCTTTTTCGGCCATTTTTTGCCCTCCAGAGGCTTCCAACACCTTCCAGAGGCTTCTAAGTTCAGGAACGGACTTCCAGTTTGCGCGTTGGGCTGTTTTTAGCGTTCCAGAGCCTTTGGGAATGGTGACTTCTAGTTTGTCCATAGGGCCATTTTTCGCCCTCCGGAGCCTTCAGCGAAACCTCTTGAAGCCTCTGGAGGGCCTCCGGGGGATGGGCAGAGGAAGCTGTTTTCACTCTTCCCAGGTTCCTAGAAAGCCTCTGGAGCCTGGGGAGGGTGAAAAATGGTTCTGTTGCTGGCCAAAAGTGTGTGTGTGTGTGTGTGTGTGTGTGTGTGTTGCACACATGCACGTGCGGGGTGTCACACGCAGGGGTGGGTTCCTGCCAGTTCTAAGCTCTTCTATAGAAGAGGTTCCACAAATCTACAGTGCCGTTTAGAACCGGTTCCAGCTCCCTCCCCTCCGCCCGTCCGCAAATCATCAAGAGGAAGAGCGAGAGGAGGAATTCTGGGAGTTGAAGTCCACAAGTCTTAAAGCTGTCAAGTGTGAACACCCCTGGGTTGTTTTTTTCCCTAAAGGGATAGGGGTGCAAGGGTCTTGTAACTTGACAGCTTTAAGACTTGCGTGCTTCAAATGCCAGAGTTTCTGAGTCAACATTTTGGTTGCTAAGCAAGAGTGTTGTTAAGTGAGTTTCATCACATTTTACAAGTTGGCCACGCCCACCCAGTCACATGGCCGGCAAGCCACTCCCACCCGGTCACATGGCCGGCAAGCCACTCCCACAAAGCAAGCCACACCTACAGAAGAGGTTCTAAAAATTTATGAAACCCACCACTGGTCACACGCATAGCATTATGGGTAGGGGGACACCTGTGCGCGCACACCCTGTGCTCCCCCAACTATGGGCACGCAATCCCAAAAAGGTTAGCCATCACTGCTCTAGGTTTAGTGGATTTTTATTTATTTCATTGTGTTTATTTATTAGATTTATATCCCATGTTTATTACTTCATAAGTAACTGAAGGTGGCAAACATGCCTAAAACTCATTCCTCCTCCTCTTTTCCTAACAACAACCTTGTAAGGTGGGTTGGGCTGAGAGAGTCACCCAGGTGGCTTTGGCAGGCCTAGAAATTAGTCTCCTGGTTTCCAGGCCCGTAAACCAAATTACTTCATTTTATGCTTTATTATATTCTTATGTTTCATCATTTTAAGCTGTACTTTATGAGGTATCCAGAACCCTCAAGCTGTTGGAATGCACAGACATTAGAGTCTAATGATTAGACCAGGGATGTCCAAACTTGGGAACTTTAAGACTTGTGGACTTCAGCTCCCAGAATTCCCCAGCCAGCATAGCTGGCTGGGGAATTCTGGGAGTTGAAGTCCACAAGTCTTAAAGTTCCCAAGTTTGGACACCCCTGGATTAGACGAATGAATTCAAGCCTAAATAAATAAATCTTCAATACTGAAGTAAAGGGCTAACAAAGGCCAAATGGAACAATCCTGTTTTTTTCCTGTTTAATTAATTAAAAGTCATCAACCATGTTCTCATCTCTTAGTAGAACGTTCTACTAGAAATGAAATTTTTACTTGTGCTATGAATAAATATATTAATTTTTTTTTTAAAAAAACGTAAAAACTATCTAAAAACTATCATAAATGTCCTATCTCACAGTTCGGTTAACCAATCCTTCTTAAGTGGGTAAGAGGAAACCAGAGTGTTTCAAAGTAATACCTTCTTAATGCTGTTATTTGATATGAGAGGAGATGGCCTTTCAGTTAACTTACCATAACCATTTAAAGCAGTTCTTCCCAAATGTTTTCCTTCAAATTGATCATCAAAAAAGGTTCACCAAATTTTAAAACTCCCTTTCAGCACCACCATAAGTTTGAATGGTTGTAGAACAGGGGTCTCAAACTCAATTTACCTGGGGGCCACTGGAGGCAGAGTCTGGGTGAGGCTGGGCCGCATAAGGGATTCCTTATATTAATAATAATACTAATATTAATACTAATATTATACTTTCATATCACGGTGGGGGCCACAGGATACCGTCTGCGGGCCGCAATTGGCTTGCGGGCCGCGAGAATGAGACCTGTTTTAGAGTGAATGGTTGTACTCATAGGTGGTATTCAGCAGATTCTGACCAGTTCTGGAGAAAATTTCTGCAGAAATTTTGAGTTCAGAGAACCAGTAAATACCACCCCTGACTGGCCCTGCCCCCATCTATTCTCTGCCTCCTGAGTCCCAGCTGATTGGGAGGAAATGGGGATTTTGCAGTAACTTTCTCCTGAGTGGAGAGGGAATGGAAATTTTATGGTATCCTTTCCCTGCCACGCCCACAAAGCCATGCCACACCCACAAAGCCATACCCATAGAACCGGTAGTAAAAAAATTTGAATCCCACCACTGCTTGTACTACCTGTATTATGGTTGAGGACTACCTGTATTATGAAAACAATGCCATTGAATGATCTTTGTATCATTTGAACAAATCACCATTGAAAATTACATTGATTTTTGTCTTAAAGGGAATACTTTGGGATATTTTCTAATATAGAAAAACCCAACTGACATTTACAAAAAAAATTAACAATTAAATTAAAATTAACAATTAAATTAATCATTTATTTTATTCAAGCCAGACCGGCTTGCTGAAAAAGCCAACTTTTTAGGGCGTGTCGGAAGGACCAGAGGTCGGGAATTATGCGAAGCTCCGGGGGTAGCTCATTCCAGAGGGAAGGCGCTCCCACAGAGAAGGCTCTCCCCCTGGGGGTCACTAGTCGACACTGTCTGGCCAACTGCACCCAGAGGAGGCCAACTCTATGGGATCACATTGGACGGTGGGAGGCTAGTGGTGGCAGTAGGTGGTCTTGCAAGTACCCTGGGCCTAAGCCATGGAGCGCTTTAAAGGTCATAATTAATACCTTGAATCACACCCGGAAAACAACCGGCAACCAGTACAGGCTGCCTAAAAGGAGTGTAACATGGGAGCACCTAGGTACCCCCATGATAACCCACGCGGCCGCATTCCGGACCAGCTGAAGCCTCCAGGTGCTCTTCAAGGGCAGCCCCATGTAGAGAGCGTTACAGTAGTCCAGGCAAGAAAGGACGAGGGCATGAGTGACTGTGCACAGAGCATCCCGATCCAGGAAGGGGCGCAACTGACGTACCAGGCGAACCTGGTAAAAGGCCTCCCTGGTCACGGCCGTCAGGTGTTCCGCTAAACTAATCCGCGTATCCAGGAGGACTCCAAAATTGCAGGCTCTCTCTGAGGGGGCTAAAATTTCTCCCCCTATCATCAAAGATGCACAAATCGGGATGACAAAAACCACAGCCTGTTCATCTCCATCCATATCCACACAGCCTCCAAGCATCGGGACATCACGTTGAGGGCATTGTTTGGGTAGAGATGAAAAGTTGGGTATCATCAGCATATTGATGATACCATACCCCAAAACCACAGATGATCTTGCCCAGTGGTTTCATATATATGTTGAACAGGAGGGGTGAGAGAACCGACCCCTAGGGCACCTCACAAGTGAGATGCCTTGGGGTCGATCCCTGTCCTCCAGTCAACACGAACTGCGATTGATCCAACAGGTAGGAGGAGAACCACCACAAAACGGTACCCCCCCACTCCCAACCCCCTGAGTCGTCACAGTAGGATACCATGGTCAATGGTATCGAAAGCCACCGAGAGGTCTAATAGGACCAGGACAGAGGAGCAACCCCTGTCCCAGGCCCGCCAGAGATCATCAACCAATGCGACCAATGCCATCTCCATGCTGTACCCAGGCCTGAAACCCAACTGAAACAGATCCAGGTAGGCAGCTTCATCCAGGTAGTGGGGAAGCTGATGTGCTACCACACAATTTATAAGTCGATTTAAATGTTCCTGTTATGATGAATTCATATAGTTACCCAAAGGAGGGAAACACCCCCCCCCCCCTTTACCCAATTGTGTATAATTTATCGAGGTTTGGGATGCACTGATTTAAAACTTCATAAAGAAAAATAAATAGCTTGAGTTGAGGTTAGGAAATAAAAATAAAATGTCATTGCTGTTGACACTAGTTATGGTGAAGATAAATAAAACAGTATCTTGGCCCTCTGCAAGCTATTTCTTCGCAAAGAAATAGCTTGCAGTGAAGAAGAAAGATAGAAAGGAAAAGACTTCATAGAAAGCAGTTTGTACAGAAACATTTTAGTGCCTTATTTTACTTTTGAACATACATTTTGGTTTACATTTCTTTACATTAAATTAGACTCTCACTACAATGAATAAGAGTTTTCAATGTAATAGTGATTTACCAGCCCTATCTAGAATTGCCAGGAGTTGGATTTGAAATCATTAGCACACAAAGCAGATGCTCAACCATTGATTTCCTTAAATGGATGTTACCATATATCTACCTGCATATTGGGATAAATATATAGCTAAATTTAACAGATTTAACTTTAAATTTTGTTTTTAATTGGACACAGAGTTAGGGTGAAGGTTCATTCTCCGAGCTTGTGGGACACAGAGTTACTACCATAGTTATGAACTGTCAAACAAAACAACAAAAGTATAAAAAAAGGTCAACCACCAGATGGCAGCAAAGAGCTAGACATTTTCTGAGGTTCTTTGGTGCCATCTAATGACCATTCAAAGTCTGTAGCCTAAAACAGCTCAGAGAGAATGGTAGTTTTGGAGATTGCATACCAACTGAATCACCATTCTATATTAGAACTCATTCAAAGCATTCAACAAATGAGATGAGAATCCTCCTGGTCCCATGGCTTTTTCCTCTGATGCAGTTTCGGAAGTTGGATAAAGAGACCTGGGGAAGGAGAGCATTTTTGACCTGATCTTAAAGTAGGTAAGAAAGATAGGAGAGAGACTAGAGGTGAATCAGCAAATTGCTAAGTGTAGGGAAAGCCAGAATGCTGTTGCTGCTGAGGCTCCTGGCTGGGAACTTGCCGAAATCCTAACCCCACTCCGCTTAATCAAAGACTCACTTCCAAGAGCAGCCTATTCACTCATAAATCTTAATCTGGGGGCAGGGAGAAGAAGTGTAAATGGATCTTTCAAATCAGGCTTTAAAAGACTTACACAACCTTACCCTCCCCTCCCCTCTCCTGCCCTTAGAGCTTTGCTGGGTGATTGGTGTGTGTGTGTGTGCATGTGTGTGTGTGTGTGCGTGCGTGTGTGCGCGCATATCAAGTTATGTTTGAAACTACTCTAAAAAATAAGCATTGGGTCGCATTGTATAGAAAGCCGAGGGAGAACACCCTCTGAAAGAGACCTCTGTTGGCTGCCTTCACATGGGAAGCTACCCTGAAGCAGACTAAATACTGAGAGCACAACACCACTTTGTACGGCAAAAGACCTCCCATACATTCACCTTCAGGCGAACATTTCTGAGATGAATAATTAAGCTGGATGCTCAGCAACAATAATGGCCATACTTACGTGGCTGAAGGGCTCAGCTAATTTGGGACCCTCTTCCTCCGATGGAAGGAGGATCCATTTCAAATGCAAGTTCAACGCCATCTTAGAGGGGGCTTCGGAAAGCCAGACTTTATGTCAATAGACACTCGATTGCCATTTTACATTTTCCCTTTGGGCCCCCTGAAGCTCTGGAGGTAAGCGCTCCCAGCCCTTTGAGGAGATTTAAAATGGTGGTTCCCACTTTCAAATAAAGTGGCATGGAGGAAATTAAGAACAACTATTTAAAGGAAGATTTGGCTGTTCAACAAGAATCCTTTAGTTATGATAAAAGGGGTGGTGGTGGTGGTGGGGAATAGAATCTGGAAGAAAAGGTGATTAATCTTGGATGGTGTGTTTGCTCAATGGGATTTACTTCTGAGGAGTGTTAGAACAGGGGTCTCCAACCTTTGCAACTTTAAGCCAGCAAAGCTGGCTGGAGAATTCTGGGAGCTGAAGTCCTTCAGACTTAAAGTTGCAAAGGTTGGAGACCCCTGTGTTAGAAGATGGAAAGGAAAGAAAGAGCTGTAGAAGGTTCTTGGGGAAGAAGTAGGCCATTGATGGATCATGTCGTACTGTGTTAAGCACCGCATAGAACCTCTGTTTTAATTCCTCCTCTAGCTAATTCTGAACAGGTAATCTTTTAGCGCTGTTGAAGATCTCTGGGAGAGAATAAACCTCCACAATTGCAAGGACTACAGATGGTCCTGCTGCCCAGTTTTTGGTGGACGGGGATGAGGAGCTGAAGGGTCCATTGTCCGTAGTTTCTGACATCTTCAGGAATGTTTTATTTTTTCCTTCTCGTGGTGGGTCTGCTCCTTCACTGGAAATTTGCCCCCGCTTTGAAACAAAGAACACAACATTTTAAAATGGCATTTTGATTCTGAAAGAATGTCCTAAATTGCATTCACTGGAATGAAGGAGGGATGAAGAGTTTATTTATGGTGATTTACAACAATTGTTGTTTATTTGACCTCTATCCTACTTTTCATTCAGAAGATCAAACAGCATCCATTGTAGTCCTTCCTTCTTTTCTCCCCACAGTCCCATGAGGAAGATTGAGCCAAGAAGGAATGGCTAGTCTGTTAGATAGGGTAAAGGAAGGACACACTAGGAGTGAATTCAGCTCTTTATTGGCAAGGTATAGCTCAGTGGTGGGTTTCAAATTTTTTAGAACCTACTCTGTAGGTGTGGCCTATTTTGTGGGCGTGGCTTGGCAGTCATGTGACAGGGTGGGAGTGGCCAACTTGTAAAATGTGGTGAAACTCACTTAACAACGCTCTTGCTTAGCAACCAAAATTTTGGGCTCAATTGTGATGATAAATTCTTTCTTTCTTTCTTTCTTTCTTTCTTTCTTTCTTTCTTTCTTTCTTTCTTTCTTTCTTTCTTTCTTTCTTTCTTTCTTTCTTTCTTTCTTTCTTTCCTTCCTTTCTTTCTTTCCTTCCTTTCTTTCCTTTCTTACTTTCTTTCTTTTCTCTCTCTCTCTCTCTCTTTCTTTCTTTCTTTCTTTCTTTCTTTCTTTCTTTCTTTCTTTCTTTCTTTCTTTCTTTCTTTCTTTCTTTCTTTCTTTCTTTCTTTCTTTCCTTTCTTACTTCCTTCCTTCCTTTCCTTTCCTTCCCGTTGGGTCACCGGCAGCAGCGGGCCAGACTTATTTCCAGGTACGCCGGTGGAACCCCCTCTTACCGGTTCTCTAAATTTCACCATCTGGCTCTCACGAGTAGGTGCGAGCCCGCAGAAACCCACCACTGGTATAGCTCAAGTAACAAACAGCTGGTGCCAGCCCCTTTTTAAAGGTAGCTGCCGGTACGAATCGACCAATCACAGCCAGCCCTGTTCCCAGCCAATCACATTACTCCATTACAAGTGGACTGGAGTGGAAACTTCTATTGTCAGGACACAACATAGTCCAAAGTCATTCAGGAAGTTTCCATATTAGCAATCTGGCTCACCTTAAACATCTTAGCTACTACACCGTGTTGGCTTTCACTTGATCAAACTAAAGCAGTTAACCTGAAGAGCACTTTGATTCTTGCTCTTTGTCGAAACACCTTGACAAATGTTTGAAATCATCACAAAATTGTTTTAAGCAGTCTTTTTTTAAAATAATAATGAAAGCATTGAAGGAGAAGCTGCATGCACGGAGGCAGCACAGATATTATGTTTGGTTTATTCCTCTTCTGAGGGTTGCTTCCAGTAGAGACCTCTGAGGAAGCTCTACTTGATCTCAAAGTTGTTCCACTGCAAGGTGTGAAGGGCTCCTCTCTCAACCTTGTGATGGCCACCAGCCATGATAATTGGGGGCGAGGGGCAACTTTAGCTTGCAGTTGATTCCAGCTATGTTCTTCAAGCAACATATTCCAGGGAGTTTCCCAGCTTCCTTCAGCATCCCATCAGCTAAACCACAATCTACTGCAAGGCCAGGCTTGGAAGGGCCTCCACAGGATGGACATTAAAATATCCTAAGAATCTGGACACAGATGAAGAACTGCACTTCTGGAGAAGGCTCTAATGTTGGGAAAGATGGAAGGAAAGAAAAGATGACCAGCAGCAAGGTAGATGAATTCAGTTACAGCAGTGGTACTGATGGAAGCTCTTTTCAAAAAACCATTTAGTGAGAGATCATCATAGAGAAAACCTATATATGGGGTCTCTAAGAGTAGATGACTTGAGGACACATAATCATTCAAAATGAGAAGTTGGTCTCTAAGAAAGGAAAACACGAAGAAAGAGAAGAAGACCAGTAGTGATTTCTTCAATAAAGCATAATATTAGTTGTATCCTAGAAGATTGTCCCTCAACACACACAACTTTCTCTGTTTGTCTCCTCCCCTCCCCATCACACCCTCTGTGGGATTTTTAGCTTTTTTACTAGCAGGACATGAGTCGCCAGGAGTCAACACTGACTTGAAGGCACCAATACACACGCGCACGGCAGCAGTAGGTATTCTGCTAATAAACTCTTAAATTTACGCTGAGTGCTGCCAAGAGAGAAAAAAGCAGAAATGCTTGGACATTTGCCCTAGAACTAAGCTATTTGTTGTGCCTTGTCTGCCACTTTCCATTCCCCAAACCATTTGGTCCATCATCACACAGGCTCCTTGGAGGCCAGCAAAATCAAACTCCTGCCTGCATGTACTTTTTTTGCCTCAAAGTCCTGCTCCAGTAGAATTGGGGGATTAGTGTTACCATACATTGGAAAGAGAAAACTCTAGTGGCTGTATAGATGTTTGCAATCTTACAGGAGAGGAGATGGAAGCAGAAGGAACAAAATAACAAAAATTATATCCACCAGAGTAGGGTTTCTCAATCTTGGCAACTTTAAGAGTTGTAGACCTTGAGATGATCGCTGCGGTGGCGGTTGAGACCCCCAGACTGGTAGTCATGGGGGATTTCAACCTGCCATGGGTGGGCGAATCATCCGAGGCAGCTCGGGAGTTCATGGCCTCCATGATGGCCATGGACCTGACCCAGGTAATTCAGAGTCCCACACACGAGGGGGGACACACGCTGGATTTGATTTTTGTCTCTGGTCAGTGGACGAGTGATCTGGGTGTAGGGGATTTAGCCATCGTACCCCTGTCATGGTCAGATCACTCACTTCTCCGGCTTGACTTTCCAATCGCTACACCCCACCGCGGGGAGGCGGAACCAGAGATCCCTAGGTGGTTCCTCCCCAGGCGCCTGATGGACCCTGAGAGGTTCCAGATGGCGCTTGGGCCATTACCTGTGACCCTGACCCGTGCCCCGACCGAGGACCTGGTGGCGGCATGGAGCACCGCGGCCGCCAGGGCCTTGGATCGGGTCGTGCCCTTGCGGCCTCTCTTGCGGCACCGAGCCACCCGGGCTCCTTGGTTCACTAAGGAGCTGAGGGTGATGAAATGCCGCAAGAGACGCCTAGAGAGGAGATGGAGATCCACATGCTCTGAATCTGACCGAACACAGGTGAGAGCCCATTTGATGACTTATCTTGTGGCGATAAGTGGCCAAACGGTCTTATTGCGCCACTCTTATCGCATCCGCAGATAACCGCCCTGCCGCCCTGTTCGGGGTGACTCGCTCCCTCCTTCAACAGAAGCCGCGGGAAACCCCTCTTCAGGGCAGAGCAGAGGAATTTGGAGAATATCTGCAGGATAAAATCGCTCAGATTCTAAGCGAGTTGGCCTCCACCGAAAGTAGTCTAGAGGGAAGGTCTGAGGCAGGTCTTGAGGCAGTTTTGTGGGAGGAGTTTGACTCTGTTACTTCCGAAGATATGGACAGGTTACGTGGGCGACTGAGAGCCACCACATGTCTATTGGACCCGTGTCCCTCCTGGCTTGTACTGGCATCCTGGGAGGTTACACGAGGCTGGCTCCAGGAAGTAGTGAATGCTTCTTTGAGTGAGGGGACCTTGCCTACCATCTTGAAAGAGGCGGTGGTGAGACCCCTCCTCAAGAAGCCTTCCCTGGACCCAGCATTGTTAGTAAATTACCATCTGGTCTCCAACCTTCACTTTTTGGCGAAGGTTGTAGAGAGTGTGATGGCACAACAGTTTCCCCGTCACCTGGAGGAGATTGATTATCTGGACCTGCGCCAGTCTGGCTTTCGGCCTGGAAACAGCACTGAGACAGCATTGGTCGCGTTGGTAGATGATCTCTGGAGGGCCAGAGATGGGGGTTGTTCCTCCATCCTGGTCCTATTAGACCTCTCGGCGGCTTTTGATACCATCGACCATGGTATCCTATTGCATCGACTGGAGGGGCTGGGGGTGAGAGGCACCGTTTTACGGTGGTTCTCCTCCTATCTCTCCGGTCAATTGCAATTTGTGTTGGCAGGAGGGCAGAGGTCGGCCTCGAGACCCCTCACATGTGGGGTGCCTCAGGGGTTGGTCCTCTCGCCGCTCCTGTTTAACACATATATGAAGCCACTGGACGAGATCATCCGTGGCTTTGGGGTAGAGTACCATCTCTACGCTGACGATACGCAGCTGTATATATCTATATATAACCATAATTTGCACCCAGAGACCAGATTGAGAACATAAGTCTTAAGATTTCTATATTTTATATTTTTCATGGTGTGAGGTATTATATTCTTAATTATTACATTTGTATCTTTCTGCAGGAAAAACTGTACAAAGCAGCCCGCATAGAACCCATTTTTTCCACACCACCATTTCTAAATTTGCATCTTTGTGCATAAATTAGCTTATGTAAATATTAGCATACTTTTGGTTGCTATTACTTCTGCTTTTGGGGAGCAAGAGGCAAAGCATAAGTGGCCAATTGATTCGGGAAGAGAAGAAAGCTAGTGTATTTATTTTCTAAGCCAATTGTTTATTTGTTTGTTCTGGCATCACATGCAAATAATTGCTCAAGAATTGTGTTGACATGAATTCTGAGCGCTCCAACCATGAAATTGTACTGAATCTAAATGATATGTTTATAAAAGCTTCAGGCTTGTTGGTCATAATGCAAAGTTCTGGACAGTGATTGACATAAAAAAAACCTTTTATCTCAATCCCATTTTCCTGTCCCCTCAACAAATACTTTACTATATTACATTTAAAAAAAAAAAAGCTTACTATAATGGAAGAGGATTTTTCTTTTTTTCCCTTTTATTCTTAAACATGACAAATCACAGTGTAGTTCAGTTGCAAATGTGTAACTCAAGTTTATATACATGGCTTGACTTTTGTCATTAGGTGTGGAATCTCCATACTGAAAGCATCTGTCAGAAAAATTCAGGAAAAAATAAAAATCTACTGGTGGTTCAGGGAGAATATCACAGAATGAGATTCTAATAGGCTTTGTTGCTCATGATTTTCTTGTTGTTTTCAGTATTGTTTAATTTAGTTAAGATTTATCAGACTTGGGAACTCGCCCATAGATCAATTCACATTTTTTTATAGTTTGGGGTTTTCAAATCAAGCTATAGCTGTGGTGGCACAGTGGTTGGAATGCAGTACTGCAGGCTACTTTTGCTGACTACCAGTTGCCACAGTGGTGGGTTTCAAATTTTTTAGAACCTACTCTGTAGGTGTGTCCTATTTTGTGGGCGTGGCTTGGCAGTCATGTGACAGGGTGGGAGTGGCCACCTTTTAAAATGTGGTGAAACTCATTTAACAACGCTCTTACTTAGCAACCAAAATTTTGGACTCAATTGTGATGGTAAATTCTTTCTTTCTTTCTTTCTTTCTTTCTTTCTTTCTTTCTTTCTTTCTTTCTTTCTTTCTTTCTTTCTTTCTTTCCTTCCTTCCTTCCTTCCTTCCTTTCATCCTTCCTTTCCTTTCCTTCCCGTTGTGTCACTGGCAGCGGCGGGCCAGATTTATTTCCAGGTACGCCAGTGGAACCCCCTCTCACCGGTTCTCTAAATTTCACCAACCGGCTCTCGTGAGTAGGTGCGAGCCTGCAGAAACCCACCACTGAGCTGCCAGCTGTTGAGCAGATCAAATCTCACCAGGGTCAAGGTTAACTCAGTTTTCCATTGATCTGAGGTCAGTGAAATGAGAACTCAGATTGTTGGGGGCGATATGCTGACTCTGTAAACCGTTTAGAGAGAGCTGTAAAGCACTGTGAAGCGGTATATAAGTCTAAGTGCTATTACTATTACTGCTCTTGAGGGTGTATTTCAGGGGTGGGCAAACTTTGCAACTTTAAGTCTGAAGGACTTCAGCTTCCAGACGTCTCCAGCCAGCAAAGCTACAAAGCTGGCTGGAGAAGTCTGGAAGCTGAAGTCCTTCAGACTTAAAGTTGCAAAGGTTGGAGACCTCTGACCTAATAGATATAATACTTCTCATACATCCATGTAATGCTTCCATCCAGCCATTTTAGATTCAAACTTTTGATATCTTTGATATCTTCTATGCAGGCCTGGTATTCACTTACTTCCCCTACTGGTTCGCAAATGTGAGCACACACCTGCCCACGCATACGCTCAGCCTTCTGTGCATGTGCTTTGATTGTGTGCAGGGCTTGCACCAGGATTGGGTTCCTACCAGTTCTAAGCTCTTCTATAGAAGAGGTTCCACAAATCTACAGTGCCGTTTAGAACCAGTTCCAGCTCCCTCCCCCTGCCCATCTGCACATCATCAAGATGAAGAATGAGAGGAGGAATTCTGGGAGTTGAAGTCCACAAGTCTTAAAGCTGTCAAGTTTGAACACCCCTGGGATTTTTTCCCCCAAAAGGGTTAGGGGTGTGAGGGTCTTGTAACTTGACAGCTTTAAGACTTGCGTGCAGGAGTGGGTTTCTGCAGGTTCGCACCTACTCGCGAGAACCGGTTGGTGAAATTTAGAGAACCGGTGAAAGGGGGTTCCACCGGCGTACCTGGAAGTAAATCTGGCCCACTGCTGCCAGTGACCCAACAGGAAGGAAAGGAAAAAAGGAAGGAAGAAAGGAAAGAAGAAAGAAAGAAAGAAAGAAAGAAAGAAAGAAAGAAAGAATTTATCATCACAATTGAGTCCAAAATTTTGGTTGCTAAGCAAGAGCGTTGTTAAATGAGTTTCACCACATTTTAAAAGGTGGCCACTCCCTCCTGTCACATGACTGCCAAGCCAAGCCCACAAAATAGGCCACACCTACAGAGTAGGTTCTAAAAAGTTTGAAACCCACCCCTGCTTGCGTGCTACAAATGCCAGCGTTTCGGAGCCCACATTTTGGTTGCTAAGCAAGAGCGTTGTTAAATGAGTTTCACCACATTTTAAAAGGTGGCCACTCCCTCCTGTCACATGACTGCCAAGCCATGCCCACAAAATAGGCCACACCCACAGAGTAGGTTCTAAAAAGTTTGAAACCCACCCCTGCTTGCGTGCTACAAATGCCAGCGTTTCGGAGCCCACATTTTGGTTGCTAAGCAAGAGCGTTGTTAAGTGAGTTTCACCACATTTTACAAGTTGGCCACGCCCACCCAGTGACATGGCCGGCAAGCCACTCCCACCCAGTGACATGGCCAGCAAGCCACTCCATCAAAGCAGGCCACACCTACAGAAGAGGTTCTAAAAAATTTTGAAACCCGCCACTGGCTTGCACGCTGCTTGAAAACGTGCCTAAATAGGATGGCATAGAGTCTGGGCAGGTGGGCGTGGCAGGCCCTCCTGCGATTTCCACTACTTGTTCGGGTGAAGTGGTCCAAACCAGTTGAATCCCAGATCTGCTTCTATTTTAGACAGACAGACTTTTTACACGCAAAATGAGTGCAAAATAGGTTCACTGGCAAGCACCATGGCCACTGCATTTGGAACCGTAGCTTCTGGGTGGTCTTTAAAGACAGCTTCATGTAGAGTTCATTGCAGTAGTCCAGTTCCTCTCTTTCATTCCTCTGTGATCCAATTACAATTGTGCAAAGTATCCAGCAATGCCTCTGTATCCTTTTTATAACACGTGCTCACAGGTTTTGCTTCAAAATGTTCTCTTGTAATATAAATTAGCAGCTTTCACTTCACTGGCTCTGTCTTTATTCATTGTTTCCTGTTCAGTGTGGCTAACAACTACATGAACCATTGTCCACTAATTGGCCAGCTGCTGCACCCCCAGGTGATGTTTACCGCTTTCTATAAGTGTTTTCCTTCCCAAGCATATCTTTACGCTGGATAACGCTATTTCGCCATGAATTAAAGAAAAGGGGAAAAAAGGGAGGCAAAACTAATGGTACAGCAGCCCCCAAATAGAGAACAGAAGCTGACAAATTTTATGGATTTTATGTACTTTGCTGCAAGACACACTGAGTTTATTTTATAAAGAAGAGTGCAAAAATGATAAACAATAGTTAAATAAATATCTTGATGCAACTCCCATAAATGTTTATCCTGTGATGAACTATCCCCTCACCACATCTTTTCTCTGCAATGTGTTATGTTGTGATTATACACAAAGAACATGTGATGTTGGGGAAATGTAACTTTGTTAACCCTCTTACCAGGCAAATGCTTTTTTTTTTTTTTTGCAAATCCTCTTGCTTGCAACCAAGAATTCTCTCATTTCTTTTTCTTTTACATAATTTATACAATGGTGTGTATTAAAGTGGCTTTTTATAAACACAGCACATGAGGTGGGTGGTTGGCGCCACATGTAAGTCCTTCTGTACCCTAAATCTCTACAAAGACTCTTGTATAAACATTTCTGTTCTAAAAATGAATACAAAACCAGGCATATTTTGTGGCATTATCACAGGCACTAAAAATATCAGGTTAGCACTTACAAAAAAAATTAGGCCAAGCTGTAAGTAGGTGAATGGGGGCCCTACATAGATAAATCAGCCAAATGCTTTGGGTGATGCAACTTGCTATTAGGAGCTACATTGCCACTAGTGTTTATTTCTATAGGACAGTAACGTCAGTAACTATAATGCTGTATGGAAAACATAATTTGGAAAAAAGGCATGCTCATTTGACCCAGGATATCAAAGTGAGAATCTTGCCTTCAGTGATTTTATGAGTTTAGTGACATAAGCAAACAGAAGTTGAATGTTGAAAGGAGCGGAGATTCAGAATTCCCTCTAGCTGGCCATACTGTGAAATACAGTATTTTCTATATTTATTGACTGCATTGTTTGCATACTTATCCTTCAGGATTTCTGGAAACTCTGCATGGGACCTGCCTTTAACAATTTCATTGGGCATTCTGTGTTCTGTTGTGTATTGAAACAACCTTGTGACAAAGACTTAAGGTAGAGTAGAGTAGAGTAGAGTAGAGTAGAATAGAATAGAATAGAATAGAATAGAATAGAATAGAATAACAGAGTTGGAAGGGACCTTGGCGGTCTTCTAGTCCAACCCCTTGCCTAGACAGGAAACCTAGGTAATTTGGCTGTGTAGCACTGTGTAGTTAAAAATTGGCCTAATTTCTGTTGAACTTTTCAGTCTATATCAGGGATGTCCAAACTTGGGAACTTTAAGACTTGTGGACTTCAACTCCCAGAATTCCCCAGCCAGCTATGCTGGCTGGGGAATTCTGGGAGTTGAAGTCCACAAGTCTTAAAGTTCCCAAGTTTGGACATCCCTGGTCTATATAAACCAGTGGTTCCCAGCCTTTTTTTGGCCATGCCCCAACTAAGCAGCTCTAAAATCCTGATGCACCCCCTCCCCCCATATATAATTCTTACTTTGCTCAAAGAGTGAACTCTACTCATACGGAAGAAGCCTAAAAGGCCATTAATTAGGTCTAAACAAGATTCAAATTGCCCCCATTAAAAATCAAATTGCCCCCCCTCCCCCGGGGCTTGGGGCCCATGTTGGGAACCACTGATACAAACCCATCCTGCCCTAAACAAGTATTCTCGAGATATTTTAGACTGTGATGCTCATCAACTCCATCCAGAAAGATTTGTAATCCTAGCAGCTATCCACGTAGAGGGCACCATGTTGCCTTCCTTGGTCTTAGAACTATATATCTGAAAATGCGAGCCATATGGTCCCCTCTTCAGTTTCTAAAAATATTAGCAGACCTCGCTTGGAGTTCATGGAACTTTTCATGGACCACAGCTAGACTTCCTGTCGTATGGGCTCTTGTGTTATGCATTTCTCAATCATTTTAGCACTGTTCACTCTTTTTCTTTCTTTCACGTGTTCTCCTAATCTTTTCGTCCTGTGTTCAATTATTTTTCTACCCCAAAAGTGTAACATGAAAAGCCAAGGGCAGGGATTTCACTTTTTAAAAAAAATCTTAACTGGAACACTTCCTTTGATTTGCAAAGAACTAGAATAATAGATGCTTCTATAAAACTGATAGTCGAGGAATTGGTACTTATAACCAAAACATGCCAGCTGTCTCCTTTGTGGCTGTTTCTAAAGCTGGAACAGTAAGGAGAATGTAGTATGAAAATGGCTTATAGTCTAAACATGAAAAGGTTAGATTGTATTACACAG
Organism: Rhabdophis nuchalis; assembly: GCA_039707465.1. Lineage (NCBI taxonomy): Eukaryota > Metazoa > Chordata > Lepidosauria > Squamata > Natricidae > Rhabdophis > Rhabdophis nuchalis. The sequence goes on along the minus strand of CM077646.1, from coordinate 176,026,440 downwards.
TTCCAGAGCTTGGCTTGACTTCGTTTTGTCGGATTCCATTATTCTCCACCAAAGACTCTAAAACAGTTTCCTTCTTTGGGGAAAAAGTATTTTAATTCTGGCAGCGTGGGATTACTGCCATTTTTAAAAACACAGATACTGACTTAATCAAAATCAATATTACTCTTCTACTATAAAGCCAAGGCAGAAGCCAGGAAAGTGATTCTCTGCTTCGTTATAATAGGCAAAATTTATTCTCAGAGGTATTTGTGTGTGTGTGCAGATTTTGCAAATACAAAAACGTTTCTTGCCTTTTATAGGGATATAGGACAGAGCATGCAAGAAGTATTGTATCCCAGGGGGAAATTGTTTTGGGATCTTGATTTTTAGTCACAATCTTTGATCAGTTTTGGGTCACAGTCTTTGAGCAGCTGAATACCTTTTCTTCTGACTCAGCTGGCCAGATCACAAATTGCAATGTTTGTTTTGTGATTTGAGGCCTTTGAACTCTGGTGCTGGAGAAGACTCCTGCGAGTCCCTTGGACTGCAAGGCGATCAAACTGGTCAGTCCTAGAGGAGATCAACCCTGATTGCTCTTTAGAAGGCCAGATCCTGAAGACGAGACTCAAATACTTTGGCCACCTAATGAGAAGGAAGGACTCACTGGAGAAGAGTCTGATGCTGGGAAAGATTGAGGACAAAAGAAGAAGGGGATGACAGAGAATGAGGTGGCTGGATGGAGTCACTGAAGCAGCAGGTATGAGCTTAAATGGACTTCAGAAGATGGTAGAGGACAGGAAGACCTGGAGAAAAATAGATTTTTCTCTGTGATGATTTGTTCCTAACCTGTTCTTTCAGGACTCCCAATGGTGCAATCTGTAACTGAGTCCTTCCACATTGCTGCTGGTTGTCCTTTTCTCTTTTCTTCTACCTTTTCAAGCATTAGCACCTTCTCCAGAGAACTAGGTCTTTTCATATATATCTAAAACAGGATAATTTGAGTCTGATCATTTGTCTTTCAACTTAGCACTCTGGGTTGATTTGTTTGAACTGTTCTTTGGCTGTTCATCATATACTCAGGAGTCTTCTCCAAAACCAGAATTCAAATGGGTTGGATTTTTAGTGAGGTGAGGCAAGCAAACACCTACACGTTTCTCCACTTTGTGGGGCTTGCAAAGCCATGACAGCTGACAGTGAAGCTGGATGAGAGGTCTGGACTGCCTAAATCAGGGGTCTCCAACCTTTGCAAGTTTAAGTCTGAAGGACTTCAGCTCCCAGAATTCTCCAGCCAGCAAAGCAAAGCTGGCTGGAGAATTCTGGGAGCTGAAGTCCTTCAGACTTAAACTTGCAAAGGTTGGAGACCCCTGGCCTAAATGATCTCTGAAATAGATATATGGAGATTTCCTACATGTATTTCACAACATTTGTGAGCTGATGGCAGAAAAATTGTATTTGCAACCACTTGTGATGGAAGGATTCCATTGTGCTCTGAACCATAATTACAGCTTTTCATAAACTTAACGTTTGACCAATTTCATCTTTTTAATCACTCTGGAGTTTATTTTTAATGCCTCTTTAAGATTGGAAAATCTTTGGAACAACAAACCTACAAATTGCTAGGTGACTTTCTCTTCAAACCATTTAAAAAGAAAGAAAATTATGTTTTCTCCTGTGGAGAAAAATCTGTCTGGTTTCCAGGTTCAAAAGAGTCAATACACTTCCTATCCTGCTTCTTCAAAGTCCTACGTTTCTAAGAAGATATTGAACAAGCAATTGTTATTCTCATGCATTCTTGGGACTCTAAAAGACCACATTCCTTTTTCAGTTTTCTCTTATTTCTCTTATTTCATTGCCTCCCATCCAAACCTAATTCTTCCATGGTCAGGCAGTGGAACAAGCAACTATTACCAGTCTACTGGTAATAACAAATGTCTCAGCAACATATATTTACTTTTAAATCTACAAGAAATATCCAATCTACATTGGAAATACCAGTTTTATTGTCTGGTATACTTGTATCTCCACTCCACAATTTCAGACGACTTTATAACTTCTTTTTTATAGCAGAGCAATCCAACACCCGCTTAAAATTGAGGCGTGACAGCAACATGCATTTGTCCCAACATATTGTGAATATTACTTTGTCTCTTGCAAAACCAATCCAAGTCATTTTTCCCACTGAAAATACAAGCGGGTTTTGGTCCTTGCGAGGCAAAATATTCCACAAAGATTTTATTCCATTCATGAAATAATTGCTAATTACACAATTATTGGCTGCCTTTAGTGATAAGTCCAAATTTGCTGCCTAAGGTTGCCATCTGGTCTTATCCAGTGTTAGGAATGGCCCTGGCCATGTGTTGCTTGAGGAGATATCTAACCCACAAGAGCCAACAATGGTCCTTTGACACCAACCTGAGAGCATTTCTTATGAATGATTATCCATCTAACCTGAATGTCCTGAACTAAGATGTGAATTGACACTTTGTACTTGGCAGGTCTCCAGTAAAGTTTAAAAAAAACACAGTACAGGTGTACAAATATTAGAGGAAGACGGTCATAAAAATAAGTATACAAATAATAAAAAATAATAAAATGCATCCTATTAGGAAATATTCATTACAATGCATATGTATCAAAATTATGTACAAAATGTTTACATTAGGAGAAATACATACAAGTGGTGCAAGTGGGTTTTTGTAGAGATGTTTTTTTACCACTATTTTTAAAAAAGGAGTCAACTGAGTGAAGTCAATATAAGACCAGAAAAATTGAGAAATTGAAAATGACAAGTTCTTTTTCTCCAGCCTATGATTCTATGATAGACACATTATAAAGTGTTAGTCTGCTGAATAATGAATTGAAATCTGATTCTTTGTGTGTGTTGTGCAAACAATTTATTCAGTAATCCTATGCTTTATTCATTTCAAGAGAAGGCATATTTGAATTGTGCAATTTCATTGTTATTCTCAGATTCTCCTTTTTAAATGTTCATTGCCACATCATTGATGTTATGACTTCAAGTGACTGTAACAGAAATCCATGCTTTTTTTACGATGAGGCATTAGTCTAGAAGAGTTGTCTGTGCAAAAAGCTTTAGCTGCATCTTTCTGCAGTGTCTGCAGGAGAAGCACTCCAGCTTTTTATGGTTTACTCAAATATGCGCTTGGGAGGATTTCAATTGCTGCTTTTGTCAGTCAAGATGATCCCTAAAACAACTTGATATGATACTAAGCCTTTACATTACAGAGTGATTGAAATGTATTTTGTTGTAAGAATTCATAAACTTAAGAGCTAACCGTTCCAACACTAAAATTGGATTGTGTTTTGCAATTAATTTGCAATCATGTATATTTATTTGATCTGAAGTAAATCTTATTGCAATGGCACAAATCTCTGATATTGCATAGTGGTTCTTCTGATTTTTAAAACAATTTCAATTTTATTCCCTTTTAGTTTATACTAGCCGTTCCCGGCCACGCATTGCTGTGGCCCAGTCTGGTTAAATAGCCAACCAATCTGGGTGCCGATCTACACCTGCACACACAAACACGTACACACAACCACTGTATAACCCCCAACCTATCTACCTACTGTATTTCTCCCTCTTCCTCTCTATCCCTCTACCAACCTACCGACCTACCGCATTTGTCCCTCCCTCTCTCTATCCCTATAGCTGCCTACCTACCTACCTACTGTATTTCTCCCTCTCTCCCTCTACCTACCTACCTACCTACCTAGCCAACCTACCTACCTACCTACCTACCTACCTACCTACTGTATTTCTCCCTCTTCCTCTCTATCCCTCTACCAACCTACCGACCTACCGCATTTGTCCCTCCCTCTCTCTATCCCTATAGCTGCCTACCTACCTACTGTAATTCTCCCTCTCTCCCTCTACCTACCTACCTACCTACCTACCTAGCCAACCTACCTACCTACCTACCTACCTACCTACCTACCTACCTACCTACTGTATTTCTCCCTCTCCCTCTCTATCCCTCTACCGACCTACCAACCTACCACATTTCTCCCTCCCTCTCTCTATCCCTATAGCTGCCTACCTACCTACCTACCTATCTACTGTATTTCTCCTTGAATCTTATGGACAAAGTATCTTATGTCTTAAAGGATGACATAATACCTGTGGCCCACTGCTCTCTCTGTATCCATCTATCTACATTTTTTACCATTTTTTACCATTTTCCATTGCATGTACCTGGCACAGGTATGACATCTACACAATCTATATATATATATATCATTGGTGCCGTATTTGAAAGGAACGTTGTGTGAAAATTTGGAAGCGATTGGTGCAGTACTTTAGGAGATTACCAGTTTTGAACAAACTCTTGTTACATTTTATTTATATAGATTGACATACTTACGACATATGGCACAGCATACTATTGGATCCACTCATTCAAACGGCAGAAATAATAATTCTATATTACCATTGACTATGGTATTCTTCTGGATTGGCTGAGAGGACTGAGGGTGGGCAGCACATGCTGGTTCACTTGAGCCTTTTGTGGTTGATTCTAGTTGGCAATGATTGGGGGGGGGGGTGTCCTGCCCTTGACTCCTACTATGGGGTGGTTCTCAGGGTTTGGTGCCTTCTCCTCACCTCTTTAACATCTAGATGAGGCCATTGGGTGAACCCATCTGTCACCATGGCATGAGGTATCATCCATATGCTGATGATACCCAATTACACAGTATATCTCTACCCCAGTGACATAAGATTCCCAATTGTATATCTCTACCCGAGTGACATAAGTGGTACTGTGAATGTCATATCCCAGTATTTGAAGCTATGAAAGTCTGTGAGGCTTCAGCTGAAGTAAGTGACTTTAGATTTTGGGGCCCAGTGGCTGCAGGACTATGCCATCTTTGGTGCTGGATAAGGTTGCAATCTGGGAGTCCTCGCAGAATCATAAATCCTGTTCAATGAGCAGGTGGTAGTCATGAGGGCACCCGGCTTTGTCTTGTGTACCAGTTGTGCCAGTCCCTGGATCACCAGACCCTTTTATTTATTTCTTTGTTCAATTTCTACAGCCACCCATCTCAGTCAATGACTCTGGGTGGCTTAGTCACCGCCAGTTTGGACTACTGCAGTGTGCTAGATGTGGGGCTACCCTTGAAGAGTATCCAGAAGCTTTAGTTGATACAGAATGCAGCAGTGCAGGCGGTGGTTTCATGTGCTCCCAGAACAGCATATATTACAATTACCTCAATGCAAACTGGCATTGCTTCAATCTACAGATATTAACCTTTAAAGCCCTTCAAGGTATCAGACTGGGTTATCTGAGGGATTCCTGATTACATCAGTCCACCCCATCCCATTATATCTGGCAGAGAGGGTAGGGACCTAGATTTGGTGGGTCCCAGGAAATGTATCTTCTCTGTTATGGCACCTAACTTATTCGTCCCCTCAAAATTAGATTAGTTCCATCCCTTCTGATATTCCAGAAGGACTTCAACATCTGGTTATGTTATCAGGCCTGGGACTCCCAGGGAACTGGAGACATGTTTACATGGCTCCATTGTTGAGGTAGCCATTTTACTCTCCCTTCACTTAGGATCTGTACATTTGTTTGTATAATATTTACTTTTAATACTATTTTTAATATCTGTTGTTTTTATATCTGTTGCTGTATCTGACAGTTCTGCACAGCCCAGAGTCACCCTTATTGGAAATGGGCAGCTATATAAAGTTATTTAATAAATACATAAATAAATAAAATCTATGTTTCGTCTTATTTAAAAAATGGATTAATACAGTTGTAGAAGGTCAGTCTTCTTGGTGTCCTCTGAATTGTGGAGCTTATAATTCTGGGAAACCTCAGGGTAAATTATGGAAGCTTGCATTACATCATAAAGATCTAGATTTGGATTTGTGTGTCAGGAAAGTTGCTTACTTTCTGACTCCTTCGTTTCTTCTTAATTCACTTCCAAATGGAGTCAGAAATAATTTTAGAAGCCGTTGGGGTCACCGCAGAAAAGTCATATGACCTGGCCCCTGCCAGATGGAGGTCCTTTGCAGCATTGCCGTACTCCTTGACTTGATAGGACAGTAAATGTTAATTGGGAAGAAGAGGAGGTCCCCCAAGTAATCCGCTCCCCTGCCACACAGGGCTTTAAAGGCCAAAGCCAGGTGTAGTTACACACAAGACCAAGCTGGGTAACATAAAACTGCTGTTATATGCCATACACAAAGTGTCTCAATAGATACACATCAGTGGTGGGTTTCTGCAGGCTCGCACCTACTCGCGAGAGCTGGTTGGTGAAATTTAGAGAACCGGTGAGAGGGGGTTCCACTGGCGTACCTGGAAGTAAATCTGGCCCGCCGCTGCCAGTGACCCAATGGGAAGGAAAGGAAAGGACGGAAGAAAGGAAAGGAAAGGAAAGGAAAGGAAAGGAAGGAAGGAAGGAAGGAAGGAAGGAAGGAAGGAAGGAAGGAAGGAAGGAAGGAAGGAAGGAAAGAATTTATCATCACAATTGAGGCCAAAATTTTGGTTGCTAAGAAAAAGCGTTGTTAAATGAGTTTCACCACATTTTAAAAGGTGGCCACTCCCACCCTGTCACATGACTGCCAAGCCACGCCCACAAAATAGGCCACACCTACAGAGTAGGTTCTAAAAAATTTGAAACCCACCACTGATACACATTGCATATATTATTTAATGACACATAGGAACAGCAATTATTGGGGTGTGTGTGTGTTGTATTTTCATTCTACAAGAATCTCTGCCCTTTTGACTGTTTCATTACTTACTTTCAGAGTAAGTATTTCAATTGTGCCCTTCCAAATTTTCATGAGCAATAAACAGCTATTATTCTTTTGTTTAATGTTATGCTTTTCATTGTGTCAATATTCACACACTACTATCTAACCTGAGGTCCTATTGTTGGAAAGATTTGTCAGGAATATCTTAAACCAGTGGTAGTCAATCTGGTCCCTACCGCCCACTAATGGGCGTTACAGGTTTTTGTCTGATACTGAAGCACTTTCCTTTTTTTAATTTAATTGACTTCCCTACTTTATAAATCACCATTACTGTGGAACCGGTGGGCGGTTAGAAAATTTTACTACCAACAGAGATATAAAAGTGGGCGGTAGGTATAAAAAGGCTGACTACCCCTGCCTTAAACTGACAAATTAATAAGTTGAAATTCTTATTGTTAATTATTGACACAGCCAGGGGTGAGTTTCTGTCGGCATTACTGCTGGTTTGGTGCGTGCACGATTTGTGCATGCGCACAGTTGGCTGCATAGAACATTAAAAATGTCAAAACAATGATGCCGCGGCAACTGGGGAATTGGTTCATGGGTGTGGCAAACCAGTTGTCCCTAACAATTTGGTGACCCAGTTGCAATTTCCACTACTGGTTCACCCAAACCAGTGCAAACTGGTAGCAACCCACCTCTGGACATAGCCCAATGTAGAATAGCCTTTTGTTCCGGCCCCTGAACAATCTTGACTATATAATGTTGTTACTCTTGCTCTTGTATCATTAGATCTTTGGTTTGGATCAGGTGATGGTGCTGAATTACAGATAGTCTTGACTTATGACCATAATTGAGCCCAAAATATATGTTGCTGAGACATTTGTTCAGTGAGTTTTGCTCAATTTTACGACCTTTCTTGCCACAGCTGTTAAATGCAGTTGCTAAGTTTTAACACGGTTGTTGAATGAATCTGGCTTCCCCATTGACTTTGCTTGTCAGAAGGTCACAAAAAGTGATCACATGACCCCAGGACACGGCCTCGGTCATAAATACATATCACTTGCCAAGAGCCTGATTTTTGATCACATAGCCATGGTGATACTGCAATGGTCGTTAAGTGTGAAAAAATGGTCATAAGTCCCTTTTTTCGGTGCGGTTGTAATTTTGAATAGTCACTAAATGAACTGTTGTAAGTTGAGGACTGCTTGTAGTCTGCTGACATGAAGAAAATTTAGAATAACCCAAGATGAGAAGTTTTGTATGAGCTTAGTCCAGAACTGATCCTAAAACCCATTCCCAGTCTCTCATTGTTTGATTCTGTATTCTGATTGACAGAAGCTGGTTTTCAAGACTAAACATCTGAAATAGATCCGACAGGAGCGAAGTCTGCCTATCCCCAGAAAAAGCAAACATGGATTTCAGGTTGTTTTTTTTTTTAATCAATAAATGAAGATGGGGCAAGGGAATCAAATATTCATAGCAAATGAAACTGCTCAGGTAAGATTGCTTTAGCTGGAGATGGCAAAAGAAAAGTTCATTCTGCTGAACTGAAGCTTTCATTCAAAAATTAAGGGTTGGTTTTTTTTCCATGGCTACCTGCATTTTTTTTTTTTTGCTTGCGCTGCTTTGTTTACTACTGACATATGCTTCTTCTTTATCATTAGCTCTCTTGCCACCCAATGAATGGGCGGCAGTAACGGGGCAGGAATCTTGGCATGACTTGCTGCATGGCAATACAGCGAAAAAGAGAATTTTTTCCCCCCAGACATTCCTGTTTTGCCAACTGTACATTCCAACTAGCTTAAGATCACCCATCATTTATGGCTACTTCATAGTTATAGAGGACTCTTCTGTCCAACTGTTTATTTACTCAAGATTCCAGGAATTTATTTTTAACGGGACTTTAAAAATACTGTACGTATAGCACTAACAAAGAGTTTTCTAAACTACAGGTAATTTCTTTCTCAGCACAAATCTGGAGTGAACAAAATACAGCTTCACCGCCTCTACCAAATGAAAACTGTCCTGCAATCTGCTGAGTAATAATCTGCATCCAAATTAGTAGATAACACCAGGGTGTAACATTTATCATGCCTGGTTATGTTGGGGGAACTATGGCTGACCAATTATAGGTAGTCCTCAATTTACAACCACCTTTGAGCCCAAAATTTATGTTGCTAATTTGTTAAGTGAGTTTTGCCCCATATTATGACTTTACTTGGTGCAGTTGTTAAGTAAATCACTGCAGTTATTAAATTAGTAACATGATTGTTAAGTGAATTGGCTTCCCCGTTGACTTTGCTTGTCAGAAGGTTGCAAAAGGGGATCACATGATCCCGGGAAACTGCAACGGTCATAAATGTGAGTCAGTTGTCAAGCATTGAAATGTAAATCACGTGACCATGGGGTTGCTGCAACAGTCATAAGTGTCAAAAATGGTCAAAAGCCATTTCTTTCAGTGCTGTAAGTCATGTAACTGTATCAGTTCTCTAAATGAGCTGTTGTAAACTGTAATACAAATAATACTGGGTTTATCTGGATGGTGGTCCCATCATCAACATTACTTCTTAGAAAGTCTATCCATTTGGTTGGAAATTCATCCAAAATGCAAACAATAAATGTAAAACAAAGAAACTAACCTGAACATCTGATTACTTCTTGGATTGTCCGCTGGCAGATAGCTGGGGCATGATTAATTAATGATTATTACCATGACAAAATGGTTGGGTGGTATTATCCAATACAAGCACATTTATGGATTTTATTCCTTAATTTATATTACATAATTCATTTTGGCGAGAATGGCAGCATGCAAATTTAATAAATAATGTCAAGAAAAGATAGCCTTTTCTCTATGAAATATTCTGCATTGACTTTTCCCTTGAATAAATTTAATCTCCAAATAAATAAATACCAAATAAATAAAATGCATTAGTTAATTTTGTTTGTTTTTCCATTTTTCAGGAATATATGTTCTTTTATCAAAACTTACTTGGTTCTTTGACACTGCCTTCTGGAGAGACAGCTGTGTGGATCTTTGGTTTTGTTCCTTAAAAATAGGTGGCAGCTATTTGTGTCACAAACGCTAAATTTATCCTGAATTGAGTGGGAGAGGAAAGCAGATTGGATCTCAGATACAAATCACAAAGGTAATGTTCAGACTTGTGAAATAATTCCCATTTTGCTGCCCATAGAGGGAACACACCATTTCTTACAAATTGTGTAAAAGAAAATCACAGGTTGCATATATTTCTCGTCTCCCTTTTGATGCCCCCCAGACATCTAAGATTTTCTACCTACTTTTAGCTGAAAATTAAATAAAACGTTAGGTAGGTAGCTGTGAAAAAGAATAGAACAGGGCAAATCTAGCTAGAAGTCTAAAATGGCTTCGTGTGTGTGTGTGTGTGTGTGTGTGTGTGTGTGTGTTTGTTCCAGCATAACTCTGGAACGCCTTGAGCAATTTCGACCAAACTCAGTACACAGATGACTTACTCTCTGGAAACAAATACTGGAGTGTATGTGTGTTGTTAAGATACAGCCTGTTGTACCTTAAAATGGCTTCTACTGTACTGCCGTAAAATGACTTCTACTGTACAGTGGAGTTGCCATGGTAATGGCTTCATAGTACTCCACAAGGGGACTCCCTCTGGTAAGGGGAAAAATCCAACATTAGAAATTACGTTTGGTCCAGACATTTTCCCCCTATAAATAAAAACCTGGGCAATGCCAGGTTATCGGCTAGTAGACAATATTGTAGTAAAGATTTTTAAAAATGGAAGAGACCATCTTGGTGGAATATATGATGCTCCACAAACTTCCGTAGCACAATCTGCACCCAAGGATTTAATTGCTTTTAAAAAGAGCAAGATGCAGCCCTTCTGATTAAGAAGATGTAGCCATTATCTCAATTTGGCACAATTTATAACTTGAATTTAAATAAGTCATGGATCTCCAGCAAAGGACCTTTCTGATCATTTAAGCCCATACTTTTCAAGGTGTCATGCTAAAAGGTGAACCTTGGAAGTCTGATGCAAAGGATGAACTTTAAATCATGCACTTCCCCATATTCGGAAAATATATTTATTTCTATATTTCAGTGAAATGAATTCAATAACAGGAAAACTTTGGCTGAAATGCATCCATACACACTCGCACGGGGGGGGGGGGGGGGAGAGAGACGGAATGATTGAGTATATGCCATGAATAATAATAATAATAATAATAATCTTTATTGTCATTGTACTAAAAATAAAATGAAATTGGTTCATTTGGTTCAATGAATGTAGATTGCTTAAACGCCAATATACCAAACCCAGTAATCTTGCTGTATAGATAATCCCTGACTTACAACAGTTCATTTAGTGACCGTTCAAAGTGAAAAAAGGGACTTATGACCGTTTTTCACACGTATGACCACTGCAGCATCCCCATGGTCACACAGCCAAAATTTAGATGCTTGTCAACTGACTCCTATTTATGATGGTTGCTCTGACCCAGGATCATTGATCAGCTTTTGCAACCTTCTGACAAGCAAAGTCAATGGGGAATCCAGATTCCCTTAACAACCATGCTACTGACATAACAACTGCAGCGATCCATTTAACAACGGTGGCAAGAGAAGGCGTAAAATGGGTCGGAACAAATGTTTCACTTAGCCACATCAATGTTGGCTTCACTGGTGGTTGTAATTCGAGGACTCCTTGTATTGGCGTATCAGAGCTCCATTAATAAAGCTTAGCGGTGGTGTGGATTCCCCCAGGGATCATTTGATCCTTTCTAGTAATGAATAAAGGAGAAAACAAGGAGAAGGAAGTGACATTTCAGGAGTCCAGCAGTTCCTGTTTCAGGCTAAACACCAACAATGCATATGACTCATTCAGAAAAGAAGTTTTCCTCTGTAGACAAACAACTCCTGGAGTCTCTTGTCAGTCTTCAAATCTCATGTGAAAAGGAGCCTTTGTCTGGGCTCTTTCTGTTTTCTCAACTTTTACCAGATCCTCCCCCACCCGGTGCCCCTTATTTCATTCCTAATTCCATTTTTCCCCTGCAACCATGAAGGGCATAGAGATTGATTTATTTTTAAAAATGAAAGCTGACATTCTTTTGAGGATTCTGCAAGAGTTATGGGATTTCGTGTTAAAAAGCCAGATTCCACAGTCTGTCTCTGCGCCGCTATTTATGGCCAAATGTGGATTTTAAAGCATTAATTTGACACTCACCTTGGAACACTGAGGTCTATTTATGTCTTAAAATCACAAGCCATATCTGTGCTCAGCACATAGGGATGCAGTACACAGGGCAAACAACGACTTCCAGTATGACATAAAGTTCCTTCTCCAATAAGTCAATGGAAAACAAGCCCAGTCTTGTGAATGGGTTCAAGGCACAGTTTAATTGCAGGCCATCCCAGGTTGGGGCAGCCTTCATATTTGAGGCTATACCAATGTGTGTTGGCCTCCCATCAAAATAACCATTCCTATGGCCCTAATCCACGCTGACTCCACGGTAATGACAACTGTAGGAGGTCAGTTCTACAATTCTGTGCCTTCCTCTCTGGAATTCATGGATTTCTATCATACCTACTCTTGTTTCATAGGCCTTCTTTGTTAATAAATATTCCATTGTTGGTTGGGTGGACATTGCTTTCAGTTTCAGATTTTATTCAAGTAAAGCGCTCAGACTTTGTAGACATCTGATCAGTGGTGGGATTCACTTACCTTCCCTACTGGTTTGCAAACGTGAGCTCGCACACACCGCGTCTGCACATTTGCACCATCTTCTGTGCATGTACAGTGCTCGTGCATTACATGGGGTTGGGTGGGCGGAGCCTCCTGCAGCTGCCATTACCAGTTCACCCGAACCGGAGAGAACCGTCTGAATACCACCTCTGCATCTGACCTCCTTGTACTGGTGTAGGTGAACTAATCCAAGGGTCTCCAACCTTGGTCACTTTAAGACTTGTGGATTTCAACTCCCAGAACTTCCCCAGTCAGCCATTTCCCATGCTGGCTGGGGAATTCGGGGAGTTGAAGTCCACAAGTGAACTAAACAGTAGATATTAGTGGGGCATCAGGAAACAATTCCTAACCAGAGGAGCTATTCATAATGGAGCAGACAGGCTGAGGTAGTGGTGATTCTAAAAGAGGGCACCCAAACCTTTGGGAAGAGATATCACAAACTAAAGACATACTATGAAAGTGAAGCTGATGACCACAGCAAAGGCCAAGGAACCAATCAATGGACCGGTTCCTTGAAACCTCTCCAGATAAGGAGAGGATGGAGAGTGCTCACATTTGCTCTGGATGGCTACTCCTCACAACCAGACTACAGCAATTTTCTATGAGTTTCAGCACTGGGAGATGACAGGACCAGTAACTTTGCTCGCAACTATGGTGGAGATTTTTAAAGCACATTATTACAAACTTAACATCCTAATCACTTTCAGAAATTGCGTATTAGTTACTTCTAAGTTATTAGAAGCTTCAGAAGGACAAGTTTGAAAATGCTGGATGACTCTTATCTTTAATCCTAAATAAAAGAAAATGTGAAGTATAAGAATTTAAAGACTCTGAAACAAACAGTAAAATGCTAAATATATATCTGATTTTATGGATGGATTAAAAGTCCAGATAAAATGGGCATATTGAAAATTGTAGATTTTGGAATTAATTATAAAGTACAACCAGCTTTTTGTGGGAAATAGATCCTGCTTTGGTTTTTATTAGACACAACATAAATAACTTCATGATTTCCAAACTGGACACTAGAGGGAACTAAAGATTTTAATTAGAGGAGATATATAGATATATAACCAAGATGGTTATGACAATAAAAACCCTGAAAGAGATTTTCGGAGAATGGAATCAGAAAATAGTAGCCATAATATCAATAATGTCAGAAATAACATCTGCTTCTATGGCTAAACTATGTCTAAAAGATGTTATCAAGGAAACGTCAGAACAAATTTAATCTCACAAGATAGAGATAGCATCAAAAGCGGATTTGTAAATGAACGCCAGGAGAATGATTTGGAAAAGAATCTTTCATGGGATCTCTAAAAGAAACTGAGGTTTTAAAATTTTAAAAGGAAACACAAATGACAAAGCAGAAGGCTGAACTGGATACTTTTTCCTACTGGATTTACAAGAGGGACCCTGTTAAAGCCTTGAAGAACTTTGTGAAATGGGATAAAGGAGAAATTCAGAGAAATCAAATCCTGCAGCATAAAGATGAATATACAGTTAGTTTATTTGATCAAAATTAAAATAAGATATGTTACTTTTGGCAAGCCCTTTATAGACTGCTTCCTTAGCCCAGGACTGAAAATATGTTTATGGATTTGTTTATAAATAAGAAATGGGATATAAAATAAATAAATAAATGTCTGTAACCTTACAGGAGTGGGTGGGGTGAGGGTGAAGAGTTGCTAAATTTCTTTAAACTTGTTGGGATGAAAGTTGGAAATCGCTTCTTTATATATATTTCGTTTTTCTTTATTATATTATTTTCTCTTTTTTAATCTTCTTTTTCCTTACAGTTTTAAAACTCCTTCCTATTTTTTCCCCTTTAAGTTTAGTTTGTATTAGATTTTAATATTATAATCAAATACACATATCTATCTATCTATCTATCTATCTATCTATCTATCTATCTATCTATCTATCTATCTATCTATCTATCTATCTATCTATCTATCTATCTATCTATCTATCTATCTATCTATCATTTTAATTAAGAAAGTTGATTATAATACTAAAGTATATATAAAGAGGAAGTGGCTGATTATCTTGCTGGATACATTGAATCAGATTGGGTGGCTCTCTGTCCAAGATGTTGCAGTATAGGTAGTTCTCGATTTACAACAGTTTGCTTAGCGACCCTTTAAAGTAACGGCACTGAAAAAAGTGACGTATCATCATTATTCACATTTATAACCATTGCAGTATCCTCATGGTCATGTGATCAAAATTCAGGCACTTGGCAACTGATTCATATTTATGACGGTTGCAATGTCCTGGGATGATGCATTCCCCTTTTGCTTGACTTTGAAAAGTCAATGGAAGAGCCAGATTCACTTAACAACCTTGTTACTAATTTAACAACTGCAGTGATTCACTTAACAATCGTGGCAAAAAGGGTTGTAAAATAGCTCAACAATCACTTAACAAATATCTCACTTAGCAACATAAATTTTGGGCTCAATTATGGTTGTAAGTTGAGAACTATCTTTAGAGGATTTCAGCATTAGGTCAAGGACTGGACCATTCCTTCCAACGTTTATATTTGGTGTTTCTATAAACAATTCACTTTCCTCCCAATGCTCAGTTCACACATTATGCAGTATAATCCAAACTCTGTACTCATATTATTCTAACTTTGTTATAGGACCAGTGTGGAATATTTTGCCACTTGGTCCAATGATAGCCTCGTGTACTAAATGTATAAAATCTCACTTGGTTAATAATTCAGTCTTCATTAGTTTGCTACTTCTGACTGAAAGAAAGGCACAGAGCAGCATTCAGCTACAGAACAGAACATTAAGATATATAGCTCCATCATCAAATATAGCTCTATCATTTCTGATAACCTTCCACTTACTCCATATATAGAAACTTGTCAAGATACATTTTCTGACAAATGCAGCTTCTGCATTAGGGGTCCCCAACCCCCGTGCTGCGGACTGGTGCCGGTCCGTGGCTTGATAGTAACCGGACCAGAGTGAGCGGTGGAGAGAGTAGCGCAACTCTTAGGAAAGTGTAGCAAACGCTCCGCTATCCTGGCGGCTGGCTGGGGCGCTCCCCGGGGCAGGACGAAGGCAACGACCATCTTCAAAGCGCTCCATGGCTCGGGACCTAGTTACATGCGAGACTGTCTCCTGCCCCGTACATCCCTCACACCGCTATGCTTCCACAGAGAGGGCCTTCTCAGGGTGCCGTCGGCCGGACAATGCCGACTGGCGACACCCAGGGGAAGGGCCTTCTCTGTGGCGGGCCCTGCCCTGTGGAACAACCTACCCCCTGAACTTCGTACCATTACTGACCTCCGCCTCTTCCGCCAGTGTTTGAAAACACATTTATTTCACCAAGCCGGCCTTTCATAGCCTCCACTGTGGACTAGTATAGGGGGGTTTTAATTGGTTTTAGCGCAGGATTCCATATTTAATAGATTTTTAAATTTTTGTATTTTGGTATTTTTGTATTGTTGTATATTGTTTTAACTTTCCTGTGCGCCGCCCTGGGTCCGTTCGGAGATGGGCGGGATATAAATTGAATAAATAAACAAATAAATAAATAAATAACGGCCTGAATTGCGTGGGGTTGGGGCACCACCTGGCCCTGCATGGGGGGAAGGGGCTGCCAGGCCCTCCTGCCCAGTACGCAGCCCGTCCTTCCCTGCCCCAGCTGAGGATCCTTCGCCCGGGACCCCTGGCAGCTTTCCCACCCGGTCGCCGAACGTATGCGTGGCCCACATGACTCGACTCACCCGCTGGAGGCTCCCAACGGTCCGCGGATTTTTTTTTACATGAAACTGGTCCCTGGTGTCAAAAAGGTTGGGAACCCCTGCTTTACATGACCTATTTACCAGAGCCTAACAAATTCTCAATAGTTTCAATATTCATACAAATGAGAATGAAAATGAGGTGGCTGGATGAAGTCACTGAAGCAGTAGGTGTGAGCTTAAATGGACTCCAGAGGATGGTAAAGGACAGGAAGGCCTGGAGGAATGTTGTCCATGAGGCTATGATGGGTTGGACATGACTTTGCAACTAACAACAACAATAACAATTCATAAAAATGAGTCTGGCTCTAAAGCAGTAAAGAAAACCATAAGAGCAGAAATTGTGCACAAAATTTGTTAAGCGCATAAGAATTTATAACACATTCCACCACCCCACCCTTAAGAAGTTCATATGCCAGATGACAGCTATTTCACAATGGGTTCAGTGAAATTTGTGTTTTCTCCATCCTTTGTTCACTCTTTTGAGGTTGTAGGAAGTTTTATAGTCTAGGTCTGTTAGCCTTAACCTAAACTGTTTTGCCAAAGTCTTCAGGAGTGGAGCTAAAAATTGAATTTACTAGGCAATCATCTAGGAAAATTCTACCTCTGTGGGGAGTTGCCCACTTTTTGCTGTGATCCTCCTTTCATGATGTGTCATTGATTTGAGTTCAGTTGGGTCCTGGGTTTTTGTTTTTTTTAACTTTTTGCAAAATATACTATGTTATTTCTTTTCTCTTTCTTGAAATCCGCATCTTTCATTGTTGTTGAAAAGACTTTAAATCAGACGTATCACACTTGATTTCATTGAGGGCTGCATCAGAGGTGTGTTTGACCTTGGGGGTGAGGCATGGCCAGTTTGATGTCACTTGTGTCAGGGCGCCTGTGGTAGCCTGAGCGCTCTGCCAGCAAAAATGGACTCCCGAGCTCCGTTTACGGCTATGATGGCCTCCTGCAACCCTCTGCTAGCGGAAACGGAGATTGGGAGGGCATTCCCTAGCTCTGTTTTTGCTGGCAGAGGCACTGTGGGCCGGCCTTTTGCTGTTTCCAGGGTAGCCCCGTGGGCCAGATCTAAGCACCCTGTGGGCAGGATCCAGCCCCCCGGGCCTTGAGTTTGACACCCCTGCTTTAAATGGAATATGCTACATGTGTCATTGGATACTATTCTTGTGTATTTAAAATGACCATGCCTTTCAATGCCTTTGTAACTTTCATCACTAAATGAACGGTTGTAAGTTGAGGACTACCTGCAATCACTCAATGGCTGCCCTGTTTAGTGATTGTTCATAACTTTATGATGATGCTGAAAAAGTAATTTTACCGCAAGTTCTCACATTTATGACCATCAAAATTTGTAGGCTTTGCAATTGGTGGGTGTTTCTATTCATCGTAGTACCTCATGGTCACATGATTGCCAATTGCACACTTCACAGCAGATACAACAGACAAGCCAGTGGTAAAATTGCAAAGATACGGTTTACATTGTGATTAGCGTTACCGCAGTGTAAACCTGCAGACACGTAATGTCTCACTTAACAACCATGGCACTTAAGAACAGAATTGAGAGCCCCAATTGTGGAGATTAACACAAAGTACAGTGGACTACCTGTACACATAAAATATAGTGATTACACACAGAGAAAAGAATGTTATGGCGGTAAACATAACCAAAAAAAGAGGAAAAATCTGTATAATGTCTATTTGGTATCTGTATCAAATTAAATTTGATAAAATAAAATAAAATTTAATCCTTAATCTTATCGTTAAATAAACCTATAGAAACATACCGGTACATCTTTTCAAAAACAGATAACACACTCATACCCAGAATCCATCCCTTAATATCAGGAGGAACAATTTCTGTAGTTACTGGGACCAGAAACTGGAAATAGTGCACAGCGTGAGAGTAAACACTACAGCAGCCCCCGCTTAACTATAGAAGGGAGGGAATCAAGAGACATGAATAATAATCATGGTTGCCATAGAAACACACTTAATGAAGTTGAGGGATATAACATGTAAAAGAACATTCACAAATTTAGCAAGCTGTGGTTCAATTCTGGGTCTTTCTCCCTAAACAGATGATTTCCCACTTGCATAAAAGACAATTAAAAGAAAAGCAATGCCCGTTTGCTATTAAAGTTTTTTTGGAGGTTTCATAATTTTTTCTCTGATTCTATTATCCATCTAACAGTCCATGACCAGTAAGGCACTTCTCGCACCGCCCTGCAAACCCCATGCATTCTTCTTGACTGGGGCTGCCCACTTATACCCCCTACTTGCTCTGTGCAGCATTTAATACACATACCCGTGACCCCCAGGCACTCTTCTTGACTCCACTACTCCCCCCCCTCTGCATGCCCTAATCAACCCATGTGACATACACCTACACATCCTGCTCAACCCATGTGGTACCTATTGTGTACCCTAAGCAGCTTTCCTCTCCCCTCACCCCAGCCTCTTTCCCACCCATTAGCAGCCACATAACCTGCTGGCTTCCCCACCGACTTTGTCCCTGGAAGGTTCCCATAAGAAAGTAAATGGGGAAGCCTGTTGGAATTCGAGGGAGGCAGGGAGGAAGGATTGATTGATTTCTGATGCTTCCTTTCAGCAAGAAGACTCAATGTGGATGTTGGCAAGAAGTTCTCCTGCTCTCACTACTTTTTTGTCCATCTGTGATCTTTCTTTTTCTCCCTATATGTAGGGAAATATCTCTGAAATAAGGATCCAACAGGGCAGAAGTGGGTTGCAAATACGGCACTACCGTTTCTCTTGTGGTCATGTGTGCGCTTGCGCGCCACTTCTGCGCATGCACAGAAGCGTCTGGGCAGGTGGGCAGAGCCTTCTGCCGCCTCCACTACTGGTTCGCCTGATCCGGGCCAAACCAGGAGCAACCCACTTCTGCAATAGGGTATGGGTTGTCTAGTTGCACATTAAAGGTCCATCGAAATATATTTTTTATACCTTGATCTGAGTGTCTTGGTTTGGGAAATGCTCTGAAAAATGTAGCATCTCTTCCTAAGCTTTAGGGCCAAATAGGACAACATTCACTATGGAGGCCATTTATTTGGCATCCTATATAATGGGAACCTTAATCATTTTTTTTCTACTACAAATACCTCTCCTGGAGCTTTAGTCTACACAGTGTAATCACTGTTGTAAAGATAATTGAAGGCAATATTTGCTGCAGAGTCTTAGATTCAGTTAGAAGCTCGCATTCTTTCCAGTCTGTTCAGTTCTCCAAATATCGAATTATAATGAAAATCCGCAAATTCTATTTACGCGGAGCTAGTCCCTGTCCCTGGCAATAATAATATCTCCGTCCTGCAACTTCTAATTCCCGTCTATCGTCACGTTCAATCCGCCTTGGCTTCAGCAGGGATCTCAGTGTAAAAGAATAGACTCTGTTTGTCGTACTCCCATTCCAACGATACACAGCTTGTATTATCTATCTCCAGCCGAGAATCTGTGGTGAGAACTGTTGACCGCCTCTCTTTCTCCCTGAGAAAGAACTCACTCAGGGTTTCAGACTGAAACTCGTCAGCGATTAAGAAATGTTTGCATTCTGTGTTCATCACAAGAGTCACGGTGTGTTCGCCTTGTTAAAGAAAAGCCAGCTTGTTTCTGATACTGTGTAATAGATCTCTAATTGGCTCTATTGCCCTTTGCCAGAATTCAGACACATGTTTGTTTGTTTATTTGTAAGGGGGAGAAATAAAACTTGGGATAATTAATGGAGCCACTGATTTCTAAATTCAGCAACTTAGAGTAATTTGTAAGAATGGCTCTGTTTTAAGTATGTGTGTGTGTGTGTAGTCACTCAAACTCACATATACATATGAACGATTCCATTGCCAAAGTTTCCTCATGGTTAACATTGATGGCATCCTTTGGTTATTGTGTGTGAACATCTTAGTAAGTCATTAGTGTTGGCACAGAAATTTAGGGCATTTTTTAATGAATTAAATTGTTGATTTTGAAAAAAAAAGCCTCAAGGGCATGCTTGGCAAATAGAACTATCTATTTATTGTCTGCCTGTCTGCCTGTCTGCCTGCCTGCCTGCCTGCCTGCCTGCCTGCCTGCCTGCCTGCCTGCCTGCCTGCCTGCCTGCCTACCTACCTACCTACCTACCTACCTACCTACCTACCTACCTACCTACCTACCTACCTACCTACCTACCTATCTATCTATCTATCTATCTATCTATCTATCTATCTATCTATCTATCTATCTATCAATGGTTGTATGTATGTATGTTTCAGCATAATTCTGGAACACCTTCAGCAATTTCAACCAAACTTGGTACACAGATGACTTACTCTCTGGAAACAAATATTGTGGGGGTAAGACACTCCTAAAACCCCTTGGGGTGTGTGTTCTGTTAAGATACAGCCTGTTGTGCCTTAAAATAGATTCTACTGTGCTGCCGTAAAATGGCTTCTACTGTGCAGTGCAGTGCACTGGAGTTGCCAGGGTAACAGATTCACAGTACTCCACAAGGGGGCTCCCTCTGGTAAGGGGGAAAATCCAACATTAGAAATTACATTTGGTCTGGACATTTCCCCCCTATAAATAAATACCCAGGCAACACCGGGTTATCAGCTAGTTGATTATAAATGAAGGGAACCTAAGGTTTCATTTTGACACGAATGCTTCCCATCTCTCCCTATGCATACTGTAGCTCTGTAGAATATAGTTAAGCACATTAACAAAACCTAATTCGGATAAGGAGGGAATCTTCCTCATCAATTCCATGGACACTTCCTATCATAAGCCAGGAACAACATGGGGGATTAATGTAATGAGTCTCTGGGCCCAATCCATGGGTCTAAAGCAGGGGTCTCCAACCTTTGCAACTTTAAGTCTGAAGGACTTCAGCTCCCAGAATTCTCCAGCCAGCTTTGCTGGCTGGAGAAGTCTGGGAGCTGAAGTCCTTCAGACTTAAAGTTGCAAAGGTTGGGGACCCCTGGTCTAAAGAACTGTCGTTCCAATAGGCCAAGCCTACAAATTCATCATCCTATTGAGGACTTTAGAGCTACCTACCTGCTGCAAACTATGTAATAGTGTTCATGGTGTGTTGATAGAACACCTTTTTCTAGATTATGTCAGCTCATTATTTTCCACTGATCCAAAACGATGAAAGGGGTCAGACCCTGTAATCTCTTTGAGATCATCCAGACAAGAAACACAACAGCCACCACTACAATTTTCATTATAAAGTTACATGACCTGGATCTTGCAAGTCTGAAGGAATTTCTCTGCTTCATTGCTTTTACTCCTCAGAAAACTAGGCAGGGTACCTTCAGAAACATTGTTTAAAGGTAAAGGTTCCCCCACACATGCGTGCTAGTCGTTTCCGACTTTAGGGGGGCAGTGCTCATATCCGTTTCTAAGTCAAAGAGCCAGCGCTGTCTTAAGACATCTCTGTGGTCATGTAGCCGGCCTGATTAAATGCCGAAGGCACATGGAACACTGTTACTTTCCCACCAAAGTGGTTCCTATATTTCTACTTGCATTTTTACATGTTTTCAAACTGCTAGATTGGCAGAAGCTGGGACAAGTAATGGGAGCTCACTCTGCTACACGCCGCTAGGGATTCGAACCACTGAACTGCTGACTTTCTGATCAACAAGCTCAGCGCCTTAACTACTGAGCCACCATGTCCCTTTGAAACATTGCTTATGTCTCCTCTATTTCTATGGACTGCAATATCTTTTACATGACCCTTGTCTTGTCTGCAGCTCCTCCTCCTGTCTCCTAAGATCATTCCCATATACCAGTGGTGGGCAAACTCATTAGTCAATAGAGCCAAATATCAACAGTACCACGACTGAAATTTCTTTTGAGAGCCAAAAGGTGTGGCTTGTTTTGTGGGAGTGGCTCAGCGGTCAAGTGACCGGGTGGGCGTGACCAACTTTGAAAATGTGGTGAAACTCACTTAACAACGGTCTTGCTTAGCAACCCAAATTTTGGGCTCAAATGTAATCATAATTTCTTTCTTTCTTTCTTTCTTTCTTTCTTTCTTTCTTTCTTTCTTTCTTTCTTTCTTTCTTTCTTTCTTTCTTTCTTTCTTTCTTTCCTTCTTTTTCCTTCTTTCTTTCTCTCTCTCCCACTTTCTTTTTCTTTCTCTTTTTCTTTCTTTCTCTTTCTCTGTTTTTCTTTTTGTCTCTCTCTCTGTATCTGTCTCTCTCCACCCTCCACCCATCTCTGTCACTCTGTATGTGTGTGTGTGTGTGTGTCTCTCTCTCTCTGATTCCCTCTCTCCCTCTCTCTCTCTCTGTGTCTCTCTCTGTCTCTCCCTCCCTCCCCCTCTATCTCTGTCTCTGTCTGTCTCTCTGTGTGTCTGTCAGTCTCTCTCTCCCTTCCCCACCCCGGGAAGCAGTGGAGGGGCTGGCATCTCGGCTGGTGAGGCTACGGCTGCCTCCTCCCGCAGCGGGCGGGTGGGGGGAGCACATGAGGCTGTGGCTACCTTAAGCGCCACCAAGGCTGTTCGGGCGCCACACGCCCACCTCCCTCCCAGCCCCGTGTGGCGGGTAGCCCCGGAAAGTGCACCATGGTGGCTGGTGGAGGGAGCTGGTGGATACGCGCCCGATGCACCTGCCAGGCGACCTTGGATGGCGGGAGCTGCATGTCGCAGGGCTTGGGGCAGCCGCTGCCGCCTATGCAACAGACGGAGTCTGCCTGTGGCTGGGTGGAAGAGCCGCACTCGAGGGGCCAAAGAGCTGCTTGTGGCTCACGAGCCGCGGTTTGCCGACCACTGCCATATACCGTTATAGACCCTGTCTAGTCTTACCCATTGAGTTATAGATGCAGGCCCTTTTAAAACCCAGTTTTAAACCCAGAGCAGATGGTACCTACTTGAGGGCTATCTTGGAGCTGAAATTGCTGAACTGCTAGCCACAGAGTACCAGCTATTCTGGCGCTCCAAGGGGAAAGGACAAGTGCCTTCAAAAACAGTCAAGCTACAGTTGGTCTATAGGGGGAACAGTACCTTGTACTAAGAGGACTTTTGAGGTGACACAGCATGGGAGTTGTTAGGTTCTCAGATCATATTTACTCCTCCTTGCTGCCCTCTGGGAGGTTCAACAACACACAAATTGTGGGGAGATAAATCATTAAGGAGGCCTGTTCAATTCTACTGACCATCAAGTCCATGTGTCAGGTTTCCAAAAGACGCCCTAATTAATTCATGAGCCTTGAGCCAAGTTTCAAAAGAAAACCAGTCATTTATTAGGAACACCATTTCCTGGTAGGTCTTTGTATAACATGCCTATGAAGGCAGCCTTGAAGCAAGGGAATGCTTTTGCAAGCCAGGGCAGATGGATGTCGCAATCAAAAACATTGGGAAAACTCTACAGCACAGGCAGCCCTTGCCTCACAACCATTCATTTAGTCATCATTCTAAGTTACAAGGTCACTGAAAAAAGTGACTCTTCACTATTTTTCAAGCTTACGACCATTAAAGCATCCCCATGGCCCCCATGGCCCCCATGATCAAAAATTTGGATACTTGGCAACTGACTCGTATTTATTGCAGTGTTCCAGAGGGGTCATGTGATCACCTTTTGCAATCTTCTGACAAGCAAAGTCTATGGGAAAGCCAGATTCCCTTTATAACTGTGTTTCTAACTTAACAACTAGGTTTAAAAATAGTTATTATCTTTAGGCCGTCAGACTCTTAAACACAGCCACAATCACTCCACGCACACAGGAAACCTAGTTTTTCTTTTTCTTTCTTTTCCTAATTACTTGCATATGGATTATTCTTTATACTATTTATGTTGTTTGTATCTGTTGTCATGGATTGCCCCAGTCAGGCTAAAACCAATTTCCCTGTATAGAAGATGTACAATGACAATAAAGGCTATACTATAACTGCCGCGATTCAAGAAAGGTTGTAAAACAAGGGGCAAAACTCACGCAAATTGCTTCGCAATGGACACTTTGGGCCTCATTGTGGTCGTAAGTCGAGGACTACCAAGGTACACCATAACCTATTACTAGATAAAGTAGAAGAATGTGGGTTAGGCAGCATCACCATCAGATGGATTCGTAACTGACTGACCAACCGCACTCAACGTGTAGTCCTCAATGGAACTGCATCTACATGGAAGGAAGTATGTAGTGGAGTACCCCAAGGCTCTGTTTTAGGCCCAGTACTCTTCAACATCTTCATCAATGATTTGGGTGAGGGAATAAATGGGGAACTCATCAAATTTGCAGATGACACCAAGCTGGCAGGAATAGCCAACACTCCAGAAGATAGGCTTAAGATACAGAAGGATCTTGACAAACTTCAACATTGGGCACTATCTAATAAAATGGAATTCAATGGCGAAAAGAGTAAGGTTCTACATTTAGGCAACAAGAACGAAATGCACAGGTACAGTATAGGTGGTACCTTGCTCAATAGCAGTAACTGTGAAAGGGATCTTGGAGTCCTAGTGGACAACCATTTACATATGAGCCAGCAGTGTGCAGCAGCTGCCAAAAAGCCAACACAGTTCTAGGCTACATAAACAGAGGGATAGAATCTAGATCACATGAAGTGTTAATACCACTTTATAATGCCTTGGTAAGGCCACACTTGGAATATGCCATCCAGTTTTGGTCGCCACGATGTAGAAAAAATGTGGGGACTCTAGAAAGAGTGCAGAGAAGAACAACAAAGATGATTAAGGGACTAGAGACTGAAACATATGAAGAACGGTTGCTGGAAATGGGTATGTCTAGTTTAATAAAAAGAAGGACTAGGGGAGACATGATAGCAGTGTTCCAATATCTCAGGGGTTGCCACAAAAAAGAGGGAGTCAAACTATTCTCCAAGGCACCTGCGGGAAGAACAAGGAAGCAATGGGTGGAAACTAATCAAGGAGAGAAGCAACTTAGAACTGAGGAGAAATTTCCTGACAGTTAGAACAATTAATCAGTGGAACAGAAGTTGCCTCCAGAAGTGGTGAATGCCCCAACACTGCAAGTCTTTAAGAAGATGTTGGATAGCCATTTGTCCGAAACAGTATAGGGCTTCCTGCCTAGGCAGGGAGTTGGACTAGATGACCTCCAAGGTCCCTTCCAACTCTGCTTTGTATTGTATTGTACCTGTACTTGATCCTGGCTTAAAGGAAGGCAGGGAAAAGCAGTTGTGGCTAGGCTTGCTGGGGCAGATGAGAGAGGCTTTTATTTGGAATTGTTTGGACCATGTAACACGGGGCTGAACTTGCAACACTTCATTAGGTTTTATATTCTTTTCTTGCCATTTGGCAACACATAAGAAAGGAGAAACAATCTCTCTTGAACCGCAGCATCTTGTTTCGCACATGGGCAGCTTGGGAGAGCCTGATAAGAATGAGTCTGCCTCAAAGTCTTGGCTTTGTTAGAGGAGGAGGATTAAACAAGGCAGCTCCGCATTGTTTCCTCTGCTGAAAGAAAGCTTCAATAAGCTCTGGATGTGTTTCGTTTATGTGCCACACGCCACGCTTTTAATGGCCAAAGGAGCGAGTGGGTGGGTGGGGGGATTGTTTAACATATATATAGCCAACACTCAGCTGTTCCTGGTTAGCTTTAAACAATCATCCTTGGGACACCCAAGCTGTTTATAGGAATGGGGGAATCTGTCAGCCTGACTTTCTCCCACAATTCGACTTCAAAAATCTCAAATACTGTATTACTTGGTTAACAAAAGAGATTGTGAGATTTGCTACTCTCCCCTTCCTTTGCAGACAAATTCAACTAGTAACCATTTAGAGAAAATCATGATTGCACCTGTCGTTCCTTTCTTAAAAGCCAGGAGGGCAAAAAAGAAAAGAAAAAAAGAATGGCACCTTAATTCAGATTGTTAATTAGATGAGGATTAGAACATTACTTTTTCAGAGCGAAGACTCAAAGCCCTTTCCTACTCCTGTTTTTGTTTCTGTTTAAGAATCTCAAATTCCTTAGGCTGCATTAATGAAGAAATGGAGAGCCAGGTTGATCTGATGATTAAAGAACCAGGCCTAAAAACCAGGAGGTAGTGAGTTCTAGTCTTGCCTCCTGTCAGCCCAACCTACCTCACAGGGTTACTGTTGTGGACAGAATAGGAGAAGGAAGGTGTGTTGAGTATGCTTGCTGCCTTGAGTTATTTGTAAAACTAATAATCGTGGGATACCAATAAATAAATAAAAATTGTGTGTGTGTTATCATCAGTTGTCTCACCACAACAACTGATTTGAGAGGAAGTATCCTTATGACTAGCAATGTTTAACACTAACTGCGCTTCGCACAGTCACTCAAGCACTCGTGACATCCCGACTTGACTGCTGTAATGCTCTCTACATGGGGCTTCCCTTGAGGTGCACTCGAAAGCTACAGCTAGTCCAGAATGCAGCCGCGCGGGTGATTACAGGAGCCCCCAGATACTCCCGCATAACACCGCTCCTGCGCGAGCTGCAGTGGCTACCTGTGGCCTCTCGGGTGCGCTTCAAGGTCTTGACGACCATCTTTAAAGCGCTCCATGGCTCAGGACCTAGTTATATGCGAGACTGTCTCCTGCCCCATACATCCCTTCGTCCGATCCGCTCCCACAGAGAGGGCCTTCTCAGGGTGCCGTCGGCCGGGCAATGCCGGTTGGCGACACCCAGGGGAAGAGCCTTCTCTGTGGCGGGCCCTACCCTTTGGAACGACTTACCTCCTGA
Organism: Rhabdophis nuchalis; assembly: GCA_039707465.1. Taxonomy (NCBI): domain Eukaryota; kingdom Metazoa; phylum Chordata; class Lepidosauria; order Squamata; family Natricidae; genus Rhabdophis; species Rhabdophis nuchalis. The sequence goes on along the minus strand of CM077646.1, from coordinate 175,999,566 downwards.
ATTACGCACCATCTCTGACCTCCGCCTCTTCCGCCAGTGTCTAAAGACACACCTTTTCCATCAAGCCAGCCTAGCGTAACCTTCCGCTGTGACTTCTTTGAGACAGTTTTAAATTGGGGATTTTAATTGATTTTAGCACAGGTTGGGAGTTTAATATCTTTTTAAATTTTATATTGTTATATTTATATGTTTTTAATTCCTGTGCGCCGCCCTGGGTCCTTCTGGAGAAGGGCGGGATATAAATTTAATATAAATAAATAAATAAATAAATAAATAAATAAATAAATAAATAAATAAATAAATAATTGAACATTAGAATTGCCTGCTTAGGATCCAACAGATTCCTAAAACAAGACTTAACTTCTTTGTATTGAAATTTTATCTCCTCTTTATCTTTGAACTCAAGGCAGCCTACAGAGCTAATGCTTCTATTTTCCCCACAACAGCCTTGTAAGGTTTGACTGAAAGAGTGGGACTGTCCCAAAATCTGGCTTAATGCCTAAGGCAGGACTAGGACTCATGGTTTTCTATTTCTACCCTAGGCTTCATTATACCAGACTGGCTCTCTTTTGAAATAAACATTTTCTTGCTCTAAGACAGTAAGCATAATAAAAGATTTTAGAAAAGTAAAGCGGAGAAACAGCTGATTTGGTTATATACTTTTCCCCAAACTCCAGTATTCATAACATTTTTTATTTTACACCAATGTTGACTTTCCCCCCCTGTTTTCATTATCTGTTTTCTGGCCTATCTTTCCTAAAAAGGCAAAAATGAAGAGATGGTATGTTCCTTAGAGTTCAGCAACAATTGGGCGAACATTGCAAGTAAATTCAGATATACATCTAACATACTTTTATGTGTAAACCAAATTATACATAATTCACATTATAGTCAGTACCTAGTGACTTTATATTTATAAAAGCGCTATAAATAAAAGTGACATATGTTTATTTCCATTTTTCCCAAATTTGAGAAGGAGACACATTTTTTCCTATTGCTTTGGTATTTCCAGAAATATTATGTCTTTTATTGAAGAGAAGGAAGGAAGGAAGGAAGGAAGGAAGGAAGGAAGGAAGGAAGGAAGGAAGGAAGGAAGGAAGGAAGGAAGGAAAAGTTTTTCCTTGTCATTCCTCAGCCTGGATAGAAATTTCTCCATTCTTAAATACTATACATTTTGTTAACAACTTCATAGTCTTAGCACTTACATTCTTGGTCTCTGCAGCTGGATTGGGATGAAGATCCACTTCCCACAAACTCAAAATTCACCATCGTGAAGCACACAGTAAAAGCAACTTTTAGTATCTTAGGACAGGGGTCTCCAACCTTTGCAACTTTAAGTCTGAAGGACTTCAGCTCCCAGAATTCTGCAAAGCTGGCTGGAGAATTCTGGGAGCTAAAGTCCTTCAGACTTAAAGTTGTAAAGGTTGGAGACCCCTGCCTTAGGATCTCAGAAGGGTTTCCTTCAGCTTATTCTGACAAGATATTGTCAGGCTAGAACGATTAACTAAAAGTTAGTAATATTGCCCAGCAAGTATGAGGCATTCATTGGTTTTTTGTTTTTGTTTTGCTATTCAAACCTTGGATGGCTTAATTTTGTTGTTTAATTTTGCTTAGGAGATTCCTGGACAGGGGATTTTATAATAGAAGGCCAACATCACCCAAGAAATATGTTTATTCATCTCTTGAACTTGCCACTCTGTAGCAACATAATTAAATTATTTGGTAGACAGTCAAACCTGCTGGAGAGTCAACCCAAGAAAAAAGTAGGGAGGAAGGAAGATGAACTTCCTGTCCTTCAACCTGTTTCTACAAGGGTTCTAGAGATGATTTTGTAACTTGCAGGCTTATCCATTATTATTTCAAGACCCTCCTTCTTGCTAATTCACAGTAAATTATGAATGGCTCCACCCTGTTAACTTAAGAGATAAATTGGTTCTAAATAGGAAATAAATTCCATTATTGAAATTCTTGTGGCTCTAACCTTTCCACTTCAATAAATCTTATTAGGAAACCTGTGATTTGTCCCTGGGGGAAAAGGATGACTGTGTTTGAGTCAGCTGCCCGAGAAACCTGACAGCTGGACTAAAGCCATGTTATGGAGGCATGAAATCAATAATAGCAGAGTTTGTAGGCTTCCGGTTCCGGCTCCAGCGGCGACGGGCGAGCCTAGCGCTCGCTCGCCGCTTTGTTGCTTTTTCTGCCCCCCCACGGGGGCGAGACGCCCCTTTTTTGGGGGTCTCCCGTAGGGCCGGCTCGACAGGGACGCCCCCCCTCACGGCGGTGGGGGAAGCAACCCTTGTCCTCGGCCTAGGTGAAGGAGAACATGCTGCGGGGGGTTTTCCCTTCGCCTAAGGAGGACGGCGCCATTCACATCCATGTAGAGGGCTAAACGTCGATGTCGGAAGGCTTTCCGAGGCTTCAGCTGCAAGGGGAGAGTGAGTGTTCAAGAACTTGTTTTTTCTTACTGTCAGCCGGGCTGAAAGGACTGGGAGGGGGGTGTTTGTTTTTAAAAAAAACCCCTCGGACTTAAGCGGCACTTGGAAATGGTTCCTCACGGCGAGGAGCGGAAATCTTTAATCCTGACTGTTTGCGTTAAGGGAAAGTGGATTGCGGCTTGATTGCAACAATGTTTCTAGGTCTGGCTGACACAATTTCTCTCACTACTTTCTCCTGCGGGCTCTGAGCTGGGCGGTGGAAAATGGCTTCTCTTTGTTCCTGAGTGACTATTTTGTTTATGGAAAATTTTCAGCGTCTCTTTGCAATTTGGACTATTTCTGGCTTTTAATAAAGAAATTTTTTTCTTTTGGATTTGTGATTTCTTTTCTGGAGTACCTTCGCCATTATACCTATTGAGTTGGAAAATTGTTTCTCTCTTGGTTTCTGAATTTTACAACGTTACAACCTTGATCAGAACTTTTGGCTCCCGGTCAGCCTCACCAACCCCACCTTGAAAACACCATTTTAGTGGCACTGACTTTAATAGTTATTCATGGCTCAAGAAACAGCACTGACTAATTTAGAACAAAGGATGGCTTCTCTTGAAACTGTTATACAAACTTTGGTACAAGAAATTCAGGCCCAGAGGGCAGAAAACATCAACTTCAAGAAGGAGTTATTGGACACACGGAAGCAAGTGCTGGAGAATACGCAGAAGAATGAAGAATTGGAAGGGGGGTTGGCGGGGGTTAAGGGAGAGATTAAAAATGTTACTAAAGAGGTTGGGGAAACAAATGGGCATGTGTCTAGGATTGATATGGAAAGAATGACATATTTTTTGAGATTTCAGAATGTTCCTGAGGAATCTGGTGAATGCCTCCCTGATCTTATGAGCACGATTTTAGCAGACTATTTACAAAAACCTAAAGATGAGATCAGGGGGGACATTGACCTAGCCTATAGAATTAACTCAGCATATGCCAGGATAAATGAAGTGCCTAGAGAGATACATGTGAAATTTGTTAGAAGGTCAACCAGAGAGGAAATCCTGAAACAGCAGAGAGAAAGCCCATTAATCTATCAACACAAAACGGTTGCTATCTTGAAGCAGATCTCTAGAAAGATTAGAGATGCAAGAAGGAAATTTTCCTTCTTGTCTAAAACATTGTTTGAGCATGGGATTTGGTTCAAGTGGGTGACACCCGAAGGGATGCTGGTGTTCTGGGAAGGAGGAAGAGTGAGGATTAAAACAGTTGCTGAGGCGGAAGCCTTTCTTAAAAAACATTCCTCTATCCTGGGGGAAGATCCAGGGGGGACGGAGGGGGCCATGGCCCCGCCTACTGGGGGCCTGGAAGGAGAAAAAGAAGATTCAATTGCCAAGAGACTTAGATCAAAAAAATAACTTTGCCTTGACTTTTCTTTTGAACAACTTTGCATAATATTTGTATTTGGATTTTTTGTAAAAGACTGACAGTATAGAAATGAGAATTTAGATATATGTACACGCTTTCACTTTGTAGTGTGATGAAAAATGTTTTTATTTTAATTGTTATTAATGTATTTTGAGGTCCCGGAAGAGCCGACGACTTCGATGTGAATGTTCTCAAAATTTCTTTGTATCCCTTACCCCATCCTATAGAAAAAATGTAAAACCAATAAAACTTTTTCAATATAAAAAAAAAAAATAATAGCAGAGTTTGTAGACAGTTCTCCCAAATTAGGTGTAAGATTCAGAAAAGTAGGAAGAGCAATGGGCAAAGACAGATTCCCAAAGAAAATTCAGACCGAGGATCAAACTCAGATATATGCAAGAAAGGCAAATTGAAGAGTATAATAATAAGGGCAGGCCTAGAAAGGAAATTGGTTCCCTGTGCCTTGTTTGAGCTACTGGGATCATACATTCTCCAGATGTTACCTGGAAACCTCTGAGAAAAAGGCACCTTTCCAGTTGTAAACTCCTGAGTAAACGGTTGCACCCAAGAAATGTTCTTCAAATGTCCACTGCCTTTAAGTTCACACCTCTCCTGTGCGAGCTGCACTGGCTGCCGGTAACTTTCTGGGTGCATTTCAAGGTTTTAGTGACCATCTTTAAAGCGCTCCATGGCAGTGGGCCTTGTTATTTGCAGGACCGCCTACTACCACATACCTCCATTCGACCTGTCCGCTCCCACAGGGAGGGTCTCCTTAGGGTGCTGTCCGCCGGACAATGCCGGCTGGCGACCGCCAGGGGGAGAGCCTTCTCTGTGGTAGGTCCGGCCCTCTGGAATGACTTCCCCCCAGACCTTCGTACTATCACCGACCTTCGCCTCTTCCGCCGGACACTAAAAACATATCTCTTCCATATGGCCGGCCTGGCATAGCTGCTACAGCTATGTTATTATTAGAGTTGGGTTTTAAATTAATTGTTTTCTTTTTTAGCATGGGCTAAATTATTTAATTTTAGTTTTAACTTTTGTAGAATTTTGTATTGTTTGTATTTTTAGATTTTTAAATGCCTGTGCGCCGCCCTGAGTCCCATTTTGGGAGATAGGGAAGGATAGAAATCTAATTCTCTACATGGGGCTCCCCTTGAGGTGCACCCGGAGGCTCCAGTTGGTTCAGAATGCGGCCACGCGGGGGATTCTGGGAGCTTCTCGTTATTCCCACGAAACACCTCTCCTGCGCGAGCTGCACTGGCTACCGGTGGCCTTCCGGGTGCGCTTCAAGGTGCTTGTTGCCATCTTCAAATCGCTCCATGGCTCGGGTCCTAGCTACTCGCGGGACCATCTCCTGCCACATACCTCCCTGCGTCCAATACGCTCCCACAGAGAGAGCCTACTGAGGGTACCAACCGCCGGTCAATGCCGGCTAGCGGTGCCCAGGGGTGGGGCCTTCTCTGTGGCAGGGCCAGCCCTCTGGAACGACCTACCCCCCGAACTTAGCACTATCACGGACCTTCCCCTCTTTCGCCGCTGACTTAAAACATATTTTTTTCAGCAAGCTGGTCTTGCGTAATAGTTCTGACTCTCATAATATATCATCCGCCAAATACGTATATGGATATTAGATTTTAGGGAATTTTAGCATAGGTTGGGTTGTATTTTAATGTTCTTAAATTTTAGTACAGGTTAATTTAATTCATTTTTAACTTTGTATATATTGTATGTTTTATATGTTTTTTAAATTTTTCCTGTACACCGCCCCGAGTCCCTTCGGGGAGAGGGGGCGGTTTATAAATATAATAATAATAATAATGATAATAATAATGATAATAATAATAATAATAATAATAATAATAATAATAATAATAATAATAATAATAATGTAAGTAAATATCTATTCTTCTTAAAACTTGGTGGAACTTTGACCTCTGTCCAACTTGAGGCTGGTCTTCTTGATTTTGGGATGAATGAAGGCTGATCCTCACCTTCCTGAGAAACACATTTTCATTTCTTCCCCTAGCCCAGGGGTGGGCAAACTTTGCAACTTTAAGTCTGAAGGACTTCAGTTCCCAGACTTCTCCAGCCAGCTGGCTGGAGAAGTCTGGGAACTGAAGTCCTTCAGACTTAAAGTTGCAAAGTTTTCCCACCCCTGCCCTAGCCCATTCCTTGATACAGGTAGTCCTCAACTTACAACTACAATTGGGGCCAGAATCTCTATTGTTAAGCAAGGTAGATGTAAAGTGAGTCTTTTTCTGATTTATGACTTTTTTTGCCCTGATTATTATATAAATCATTGCAGTTGTTAAATGAAGGACTCAAGGACTCAAGGACTACCTGCACTATATTCCTTGCCCTAGTTTCAAGAAGAATGATGTCCTTTCAGACCAAAAGATCTTTCATAGATTTATCTTAGAAGCATTCCCTAGCCTGAATGTGAAGTCCTTTGAACGGAAACTTCACTGTACCTATCTGAGATTTGGCAGGAGTCATCCACACACAGGAGGCAGCTAGGTTGATTTCAAATTTTGCGATCAAATGATGAAAATACAGCTACTTCCCTTCACCCCATTGCATCTGAACATAAAAGAGTTATTCCTCAATCCCTGGCAGAGACCATTCTCTCAGCCTGCTCCGCAACAGGGACCGGTTAGCATTCTATTTTGTTAAAAAATGCAAATATGGTGCTCTTCCCAGTTTAATTGATTTGAAGCTTCAGATTTCCAAATCTCCGAACTGGGCTCTGAAGCAAGTATTATGCTTGGTGCCGTGCCATAAGGCAAGGTGCTTTAGCTATGCCCAGATTGTTATGTTAGTATTATACGTTATTCCCGCAGTTATCTCAAAGTGAAGATTTTTGGATTTTCTTGCCCACTGTTGAAATTTCTTCTCCGTCATTCTACGGGCATAATCGCCACAGGATAGAAAGAATATGATAGAATTTTACAATGCTAAAACACCAATTAAAAGGATGGGAGGCATTTCCACCAAGTTTATAACAACTTTTGGCTGGGCTGAGCTGATGAACAAATGAAGTGGCCGAAAAGAAGATAATACCAGCAGCTTTGACTTAAAATAAAGTCTTTGGCTCGTTCCCTAACAATTGCTAAGGGCTGGCCCAAAGGAAGAAGCAGACTTGGCTCAACAGCTGGGGCACTTCAGCCTCTTGAGACCTGGCGCCTCCTGGCTTCCCGTCCTGCTGCCCGGTTTCCACGTGGGCATTGACTTGTCCGCCAGGGGTCCCTGAAAGGGTGGCGAGATCATTCTTTTCCCTGTGCCCCCCCCTTTTTATCTCTGGCTGTTCTTCTGAAGCTGACAACAAGCACGTTGATTAATGCGTTGCCTTTGTGATGCAGATCCTTGTCTAGTTGGACTCATACTGAGGCTTACAACTCACTTTGTCCAGCCCAGTGAGCAGGCATGGGATGTTGGTGGCTTTCTCTTAACTGCCTCTGCTGGAGTGGAGCCAGCAGCCTAGAGGTAAAAAAAGCTCTTTATATTATCCTTTGGAAACTAGTAGTCCTGGGCCATCTCCATTTCTCCATCACCCTCAATCTCTTTTTATTTGGACTTAACGGCGTTGTGGATTTGAAGGTCTAATGAGTTCCAGTTTTATCTTCCTCGCTGCTGTGTGTGCGCACACCGGAGAGTGAGAAATAGCAAGTGGAGTAAAGCTCAACACCTCCCTGCTAGCATAAGGGTTCAGGGAAATTGGTTTTTGACACACACAGGTGCTTTATTAAAGTAGGAGGTAGCTGTGGCAGGTGTGTGTGGGCCTAAGACATAATTCACCTTCCTAGCCCTGCCTTTGCACATGGATTCTAGCTCATGAAGCACAAAGCCTCCGCCAAAAGACTGCATAGGAATACAGTCTACTATCAAGCTCAATTCTGGGCAAAATATGATTTCTTTGACAGTAGGATTCAGGTTTTGGACCACGTTCCATCAATAATCCTCCTCCTCCTTAAATACCTGTATGGGCAGATGCAGGTGAGGTTAGTGGACATGAAGGAAACAAAACCTCAGTTCTACTGGAGTTCAGTTCAATGGACACTTGCTCAAGAGACAAGAAAGTCAAATGCATGCTAGATCTTAAGAGGACAGCCTTCGTTATCTGCTAAGCCTAATTATATCAAGTGATTTAATCAGACATCGTTTGCAGCCCTGCCTTTGATGCCTAGGTTATCTCTTGCCCCATTTTAGTAAAACTCTAAAAGGCAAAGGTTCCCCTCGCACATATGTTGTGCTAGTCAAGCTGAAGAGCCAGCGCTGTCTGAAGATGTCTCCATGGTCATGTGGCTGGCATGCCTAAATGCCAAAGGCTGTTACCTTTCCACCAAAGGTGGCTCCTATTTTTCTACTTGCATTTTTACATGCTTTTAAACTACTAGGTTGGCAGAAGTTGGGACAAATAACGGGAGCTCACTCTGTTACACGGTGCTAGAGATTCGAACCGCCAAACGAACGACCTTTCTGATCGACTTGCTCAGCATCTTACCCACTAAGTCACTGCGTCCCTCAAGTAAAACCCTAGAGCTGTTTAATTTAATATCACAGTTCATCCAAATAGCAGGTGCAGGGTCCCTGAGCAAGACCCGGGAGATAATAAACTATAACTTCCAGTTTACTCTCATCACCAATGTGGGAGCCTTTCCCTCCTCATCCCCCCACACTCCATTTCAGCCACAACCTGTTGGAGAGCAGCCTTGTCAGAATGCCAGGCCCCAATGTCAGTGACGATGCTAGCTCTTCCTGTCAAACATTAGAAAAGATTCTACTGCTTTTAGTCTCTGGCTTATTTTGAAAAGCTAAGTGGGGTAGAATCATGTTAATCTTTAAATGGGAGTAAAAATAAAGGTTCTCTGAAATGAGATTCAGCTTCTGATCAGTACATGAATGCAACCAGTGATGGGATTCAAACTTTTTTACTGCTGGTTCTGTGGGCGTGGCTTGGTGGGCGTGGCAGGGGAAGGATACTGCAAAATCCCCATTCCATACCGATCAGCTGGCACTCGGGAGGCCGAGACTAGATGGGGCCAGTCAGAGGTGGTATTTACCGGTTCTCTGAACTACTCATAATTTCCGCTATGGTTTTCCAGAACCGGTCACAACCTGCTGAATACCACCTCTGGATACAACCATGCAACTTTCTCGGCCATGTTACAGAAGTGACTTGCCACGGACTTCATCCTGGGAGGCTTTTTGGACTTCTCAATAGCCTACCATTAGGAAGAATTTTGGGACATCCCCATCCAATATTAACCTGAGGTCTGAGTTTATTTCATTAAATAAAGTGAGCCAGGGCATCCCTAAGTTGTAACCTCGAAGAGACTCATCAATTTGAGGTAAACTTCCCAGCCACTGATTTCTACTCCAACCCTGTTTCAACAGATAACAGTCCTCCTTTGCATAGTGAAGCACAGCTTAAGTTTGGACTCAAAGGACATCATCAAATAAATTCAAAAGGTTGGCGTGTCCTGTATAATCTCTTCATTTTAACTGTAATGGTGACTAAAGGTGGTCTTTGAGTTAGGACCACAATTGAGCCCAAAATTCACTGCTAAGTCAGAAGTCAGGTTTTTTTTTGGTGCCATTGTAACTTCAATTGACTATAAGTTGTGGATTAGCTGTATCAGATCTCCAAACTGCTTCTGAAATGCCTTCCATTTCAAAACCACTTTATTGTTATGGAATGTGTACATCTCTTTTAAAAAACTGCAAGTATAGTTACTGGGTAACTCTTCACTTCTTCTGCAGAGATGGCATTCAGCAGGTTCTGACCAGTTCTGGAGAACCGGTAGCGGACATTTTGAGTAGTTTGGAGAACCGGTAAAAACCACCTCTGACTGGCTTCCCGAGTCCCAGCTGATTGAGAGGGAATGGGGATTTTGCAGTAACCTTCCCCTGCCACACCCAACAAGCCACGCCCACAGAACCGGTAGTAAAATTTTTGAATCCTGCCACTGTTCTCCTAGTATCATGATGGGGAACCTATGGCATGTGGGCCAGAGGTGGCACGCAGAGCCCTCCCTGTCGGCACGTCTGCCATCACCAACTGCTCTTCTGGTTTATGGTGCGCGTCAGCTAGCTGGTCTTTGTGGGTCCTGGAGCACCAGAAAACAGCCTGAAAACGGCCCCCAAAATGTTTAAAAAAGAGGCTGTTTTCAGGCCATTTTTGAGCCTGAAAAAGGTGGAAAAATGTCCTGAAAATGGCCAAAAAGACACCCCAAAAATGCTCCCCAAATGCTCTAAAAACATGGGCCAGTTAGCTGGTGTTCGGATTTTCAGTACTCTAGTACGGGCAGAGTGCACACGTTTGCATGTGCATTCTGGTTTGGGCACTCGGTGCTGAAAAGGTTCGCCATCACTGTCCTAGTATATCAAACTAAAATTGATGGGAACCTTTCTAGTGACTTATAGCATCTTCCACCATCAGCAAGATGATACAATATTGGATCAATCAAAAGTCTGTCCTCATTACTGTTCTATCGAGATAATGATGGTGAACAGTAACAGTGTTTTAGTAGACAGGTTTTCCTCCCACCCCTTTGCCATGTTGGGTGTTACATCCTAATAAGGGGGCTGGTGACCCTGTTCAATTCGGGGGGGGGGGCAGGGATACAGCAAAGCTCTAATTTCAGCCTTTGCTTCCCTACTCAGGTCTACCCCCCTTTCCCTTGCCTGACTGGTAGGGAAAAAGGGTGTGATGAAAAGCTTGCCTTCCAACTTACCGTATTTATTCGAGTATAACGCGCAAAATTTTCTACCAAAAAAAGAATTCAAAGTTTGGGTGCGCGTTATAAACGAGGGTGCGCGTTATAAACGAGGGTGCGCGTTATAAACGAGGGTGCGCGTTATAAACGATTTTTATCATGGCCGCACGTGTTCAACAATGTTTGTCACTTACAATGCTTGGTCTTGAGCCGAGAAAAAATGAAACAAAATTTTATACCAATTTTAAATCGAAAATTAGCGTTATACACGTGTGCGCGTTATACTCGAATAAATACGGGTAATTTTGAAAGCAGGAGTGAAGCTAATCTGATCCTGGAGTCTCTGCGTGTTGCTAGTTTCCGCTGGGCATTGCTGGGCTTGGAAGTGGTGGTGAGAAAACTCAGGAGTACACCTGGGCCTGATGTTTTGCATCTATTTCTAGCCCAGCAAAGCCTAGCGGGAGGCCGTTGCTCTGCCCTGCCAATGCGACTTTGGCTTGGCTTCCTTGACAAGCGCTGGATTTACAGATTCAGGATGAGGTCATGGTAGCGATCTCAACTTTAGGTAGAAAAAAAAATCATGCCAAAAGTTTGAGCTGAAATGCCTCCTTTTTAAATGAAGCTTTTAAAAATACGGCCACATTCTTCATGTGGCAGGGCAGCACTGAAACAGATGTTGCAATAGTTTCCCAACACAATTCAAGCTCTTAACACAGGGGTCCCCAACCTTTGCAACTTTAAGTCTGAAGGACTTCAGCTCCCAGAATTCTCCAGCCAGCTTTGCTGGCTGGAGAAGTCTGGGAGCTGAAGTCCTTCAGACTTAAAGTTGCAAAGGTTGGGGACCCCTGTGTTAACAGATTGTCCTGGTCCACAGGCATTACAGACTACAGCAGGGATGGCTAACCTTTTTGTTGTTGTGTGTCGAAAGCGTGCACCTACGTGCATGACAGTGCACGTGCCTGCACCCATAATGCAATGTGTTCTCAACCCCCCCATGCTCCCCCCCATGAACACGCAACCCCCCTGTGCTCCCCCCGTGCAGGCATGTCACACCCCGCCGTGCCCCATTTTGGCCCTAGTAGGCCTCCCTACAGCCTCCTGGGAGCAAAAATGGGCCGCGGGGTGGGGGTGGGGGCACACTCCTGCATTCACGGCAGAAACCTGAAAATTAGCTGGCTGGCAGGAGGCGCATGCACACGAGCGGTGGAGCTGAACTGAGCGATGGCTCGCGTGCCCGCAGAGAGGGCTCTGCATGTCACCTGTGGCATACGTGCCATAGGTTCGCCATCACGGGACTACAGTATCACTTATTTTCCTTCTCAGCCTTTAGAATCAACAAATAATGTCTTGGTTGTGGCATTTCGATGCCAACTTTCCACCTGGGGATGTTTAGGAACTGAGGGTGCTGTTTCTTTGAAAAAAAATATCCAAGTTGAGGGCTCAGCTTATTCTGGAAGATTTCTTTTTATTTTAAAAATTGCTTCTAATAATTGCCAGTTTCTAATCAAGCAAATGAATCAAGCAAAAATATTTGAAACATCTGACTTTCTCAGGACTTACGGGATAAGGCTAATGTGTTGAATAAACATGATAATTTTTAAAATTGGATTTCAATGGGGTCTGCAGAGTGCTTTTCTTTCGGTCTACTGTTGAGCTGTAATACTGTTAAGATCTAATACTCACTTCAATGGATTCCACAAGTAAACCATAGAAGCGAATGCTCTGCCCAATTTTAGCCTTTGCCATTGGGGTGTGAACTGACCACCCTTCGGCTGCAACTCAGAAGTAATAGCTAGTCACATACAATGCATTGAACTTGATGAGGCATGACTAAGGCTCACGATTTCTTCACGTTGGTCCAACAGGAAGAACATCATTGCTTTGATATTTCCCCTATTCCCACAGGAGAAGCAGACCAGGGGTTAAGTCACTTTCTGCTTCACTCTGTGAAAGTCCAACATGAGAAGGGAAGAAGACATCAAAAACAGAATAGCAACTCTACCCTGTTCTTGCAGGGAAAAAAATGGCAATGTATCACTTCAGCTCTCCCTATCTTCCAAATTTTGTAGACCAGCTTGGGTGAGAATTATGCTTGCTCACTTCCTGCATGTTTTAAGTGAACATCTTGGCACCCAAAGATGCTGAACCATCAAAAGACATTTGTTGTTGATCTGAAGTAATTCTATGCCTGAAGGGAAATTTCAATGGCTCACAACTCTTCTCTGCCAGCCCTTCGCATAGCATATTCATCGATGAGCCATGAATATAAATATATTTCTCCACACCCTCTACCCTCCCGCAAATGCATATTGCTGAATGCTGGTTGGGAAGGATGTAGCTTTATTGCTGTTGTTGTTGCTGCTATGTAGGCTTGCCTGCGAAAAATAAGCTGGTGATGACATACCACAAATTTGCACACAGTGGCGGTGCAAAAGTATCTTATTCAAGCCATTCAAGGTCACACACACAGAGAGAGAGATGAGTATCTGAGAACTCATCCCCATTCGTAAAATTTATTAAAAAGATATTGGTCAAAAGAAATATGTAAATAAGACATAATAACATTGAGACACATCCTGTGGGTCGAACCAAATAATATGTTTGCTTTTTCATGTCCCATTTTCAACTTGTTAGAACTCTTGAGCAATCTGATGCACTTTATGATAAAAGATTTGGAATTACATATTCCCTGAAAGGGTCCAGCCATATGAACTATGCGTACTGTTTTTCTTCTATATTTTCTTTTCTTTTCCATTTTATTTTGTGTAGAAAATAACATCTGCAACAGCCTCAGGAGTTTGTTCCCTGCCTTCTTTGTCTAGAAAAATCTAATGCAGCATCACCATTCCATACTATGGATATGCTTGAAAGAAAAACATACTATTTTGCAGCTTTTTATATTGGTTTCCTTAAACTCGCAGCCACAAGAATTCTATGGGGAGGAAAACAGGCCTCAGTGATGTGCCTTAGAGCAGGGGTCTCCAACCTTTGCAACTTTAAGTCTGAAGGACTTCAGCTCCCAGACTTCTCCAGCCAGCAAAGCTGGCTGGAGAATTCTGGGAGCTGAAGTCCTTCAGACTTAAAGTTGCAAAGGTTGGAGACCCTGCCTTAGAGCATGATTCTCCACAAAATACATACACTCACCTTCTCCAAACCTACACCTTTTCCAACATAAGTCCTAGATCTTTGGCAAATAGCTCCATCACTCCTAAGTATTAGTTACGGTAAGTTTGCCGAGTGTGCTGAGAGATGTAGTCTATCACATTTATGGAGGAAGGCTCAATAATTTAATATGTAGTTGTTCCTTTCATGCCTTCTGCTTTGTCTCCTTCAGTCTTCACACACCCTTTTATTATTTTACAAAGCAACACTGGACAAAGATGGATGTTTTGATAACACACATGAGACATTTCCTCGAAGACCAAAATATTTAAAGTGAAGCTACTAGTCTTTGGACAAGTAGAGCTTGTAGACTTTTGGGGGGTGGGGAGGAAAAGAATATTTTGATAAGAACTTGTATTTATTACCATTCTGTGTCTTTTCGCTTACGTGGATCTTTCTCTTCTTGAAAAATCCGCGATTACACCCCCACATCACCCCCTAAATGTTTTCTGAGATGCAAATCACACCCCTCTACCCCTGTCTGAAATCCTGAGATATCTGACATGAAAAATATTCTGAACATGATCATCCATCCAGCATGTCTTTCAGGCGCCACTCAGATTAAATGAAAGAATCATAAGATGAAGGTCTTTAACTGTTAATCCTTTTACAATGAACCTTTAGATAGTCTTGGGGGCAGGGTGCTTTATATGAGAAATAGTGCCCCTTGTTCCTGTTCGTGAAGTTAATGAATACCCGCAACAGTCAAGGTACGTAGACCCCCTCCCCTCCTCTCACCCCCCCCTTTTGGAAGGAAAAGTGCAGTAAAAAAAGGAAAAGGAAAGCAGAGAAAGGATGCCTCAACATCAGAACATTTAAAAGGACGAGACTTGGACTCTTCGTATGCTTAATGCTATTAGCAATAATAATAATAATAATAATTTTTAATTTGTAGAACCGCACCCTCTCCCCACAGGGACTCGGGGCGGTGCACAGGTAGAATAAAAACCAAATACATACAACAATTCTAAAAACAAATTAAATATAACCTGCGCTAAAATTCCCATTAAAACTAAACAATACTAATTCCCCATAAAACCCCAGAGGCAGAGAGACTCATCCTAGGCCGGCCAGACAGAAAAATAGAGTTTCACGAACTCTTTTAAAAGTTTGCTTCATACAGAAAAATGCTCACACACCAATTTGGTCTCTATCTGTACCAATTCTTCGAAATATAAGGTCACTTTTGTTTAAGGGGCCACTTTTTCTGATTTTATTCTCAAATCTTGATGATCACAAAATAGAGCATATTAGATTGTGTACATCAGCAAGACTTGTGTGTGAGAGATATGTTGTGATTTGTGGGTATTTATACAGTAAATACAGTGGTGGGTTTCAAATTTGTTTAGAACCTACTCTGTAGGTGTGGCCTATTTTGTGGCCGTGGCTTGGCAGTCATGTGACAGGGTGGGAGTGGCCACCTTTTAAAATGTGGTGAAACTCATTTAACAACGCTCTTGCTTAGCAACCAAAATTTTGGACTCAATTGTGATGATAAATTCTTTCTTTCTTTCTTTCTTTCTTTCTTTCTTTCTTTCTTTCTTTCTTTCTTTCTTTCTTTCTTTCTTTCTTTCTTTCTTTCTTTCTTTCTTTCTTTCCTTCCTTCCTTCCTTCCTTCCTTCCTTCCTTCCTTCCTTCCTTCCTTCCATTTCCTTTCCTTTCCTTCCCGTTGGGTCACTGGCAGCGGCGGGCCAGATTTACTTCCAGGTACACCAGTGGAACCCCCTCTCACCGGTTCTGTAAATTTCACCAACCGGCTCTCGCGAGTAGGTGCGAGCCTGCAGAAACCCACCACTGAGTAAATAGCATAGAATTGTTCTGCTGTGCCAAAGTCCTAGTCACTGATTATTGTAATACTGATTTGCAGGTTGTTTTTAATGAATACGTGAGCTTAGTACCGTGTTTCCATGAAAATAAGACAGGGTCTTATTTTCTTTTGACCCCCAAAATAAGCTCTTGGCTTTATTTTCAGGGAGGTCTTATTATTTTTGAGGTGCAGGAGGCGGTGAGCATGGCTACAGCTGTATTGCTGTTTTGGGGGGAGGGCTTATTTTAGTGCATGCGCTCAAAAGCCCGATTGGGCTTATTATCTGGGGAGGTCTTATTTTCAGGGAAACAGGGTATATTATGTCAATATCAGGTAAGATATACAAGAGGGATGAAGAAACAACAGCTTGTTGCCAAACTCCTAGTTGAGATACTTCTACAATCTAAAAGCAACCAATTATAGCTTAATCATCCTGATGTCTATTTAGAAGAAAAATTCAGTTCAGCTTTCAGAGAAATTAGAAGCTTGAAAAGGTGCAAGTGAGCATGTTGAACAACTGGAGAGAATACAGCCCACAATACAACTCTGCCCAAATTATTTGCCCTTTCCTGCCTATTAAGTATAACTTGCGACCAAGAATTATGGGAAATACATTGGAAAACATAATGGTGTGTGTGTGTGTGTGTGTGTGTATGTGTGCAGAATAACAACTTGCTTATGCTTGCATCCCTTAGACCGATACGCTCCCACAGAGAGGGCCTTCTCCGGGTGCCATCGGCCGGACAATGCCGGCTGGCGACACCCAGGGGAAGGGCCTTCTCTATGGCGGGCCCTGCCCTGTGGAACGACCTACCCCCTGAACTCCGCACTATCACCGACCTCCGCCTCTTCCGCCAGTGTTTAAAAACACACTTATTTCATCAAGCCGGCCTAACATAGCCTCCGCTGTGACTAATATTAGATAGTTTTAAATGGGGGATTTTAATTGGTTTTAGCGCAGGTTTTTGCTATTTAATAGGTTTTAAATTTGTGTATTTTGTACTATTTTTGTATGTTGTTTTAAATTCCTGTGCGCCGCCCTGGGTCCTTTTGGAGAAAGGCGGGATATAAATTGAATAAAATAAATAAAAAATAAATCATATTTTCATCTATATCCCATATATCCCATGATCTTCCCATGGTGAAGCCCAATAGAGACAGAAACGCATCTTGTCATCTTGCTTAGACAACAACGGAGAAGTTACTACTGAATTCAGACATGAACTGCTCCTCCCTTTGAAAACATTGGCTGTGTCCTTACCACACACACACACTTCAAGCTGGCTACTGAATTAGCCCAGTATCTGAGTTCATACAACACGGTGGATCATAAACAAATGAAATTGAGTTAACCCAACACAAAAATCATCCCAGGTCCTGCACAAAATAATTACAAACGAATGAAGCTTAGGATGCTGTGGCATGATTAAGTCCTCTACTGGTCAGTGTATGAACCGACTATAAACACACCTTTTGTTAAAATATGCAGTTCTTTCTTAACTAATGTAAGATAGCTGATTTACTTGGCACAACGACCCTTGATGTTTAAACCACTCATTAATGGGAGCTCCAATTATTGGACCTGGAAGAGATTGAGAAGTGGATTGATTTTTAAAAAAAAATTCATTTCTGCTCTCCAACTTCCCTTTAGGAGTTCAAGAGTCTATAATTAAAATAGACCAGTTAGTGACTCAAGGTTGTACCATGGGTGTGTACGTGTGTAAGAGAAAAGAGACAGAGAATGTTTAAATGTAGGACCAAACTTCCCCTTTGTCCTCCAGTCACTCACCATCTGACATCATCAGCGCCCAGCTGCACATCTGGAATTCACAGGCTCAAGATTGGAAGGCCTGTTTGGGGGTGTGGCTTTCAGACAACTTGTTTTAAGGAAGCAAACTGTTGATGTGTTTTGATGAATTAGAAGCACGAGGCTTTGCAGTCATCCACTTAGGTTAATCGGTTACAGGAAGTTGTCTCATTAAAGCATGTTGCTTTGATGTTAATGTTTGAGATCTGATGAGATGAATTTTACCTAAGATCACCCTGTGTGGCTCAGGTGATCCTAAATATTACAGTATTTTAAGCTGATCCACAGGGCCATTTTTACTTCTCTTACTTCAGAGTAAGTTCTTGGGGGGCTTTTAATCAGTGTGCTAAGGATTCCTGGGTTGCTGCTGCTGCTGCTGCTACTACTACTGGGAGTCATTCCCTTGACTTGGGGCAATTTGACTTGGGGCAGGGGTGAAATGCTATCGGTTTGGACTGGTTCGCCTGAACCGGTAGCAAAGATGCCAGCTGTTTGCTCAAAGTGGTAGAAAAAAATGCTACTGGTTTGGGCAAACTGTTTTTTTTGGAAAACTGAAAAACCAGTTTCAGCTATGCTGCGTGATTTATATTAGCTAGAAAGCAGGATTTCCAGTAGCAAAAGTAAGTGGATTTCACCCCTGACTTGGGGAAATAAATAAATATGCATCACCAAAGAGTGAGTAATTTTGGAAAACTCCCCAAAATGTGTTTAAATGTCCCACAAAGGAATGACCTTAACACGCAACTGGATTTTTCTTCCTCCTTGGAGCCAATTCTTAATGAGAAAGGGTGCAGGAGAGATGCCCCATACCATTTTGTCGAAAGAAAAGCGATCTAGATAGCTCACAATCTCTTAACTATGGAAAGGAATATTATAGATCAGTGTTTCTCAACTTTGGTAGCTTTTAAAACGGTGGACTTCAACTCCCAGAATTCCCCATGCAGCATCCTGCCAGGGTCATTCTGAGAGCGGATGTCTACCCATCTTAAAGTTGCCAAGGTTGAGTGTCACTGCTGTAGATGGTTATGGGTACTGAAGATGAAGCAAGGAAAAACAGAGCTGCTCCATAAGCAAAGCATCTGTAGGAACAAATTACGCATGCTCAGACAGGGCACTGTGGGAGTGAAGTGCGCGGATGCTCACATTTGCGAACCTGTAGGGAAGGTAAGTGAATACCACCCCCGGGTCCAACCCATGGATTGCATGCAGTCCCAGGCAGCCAGTAATGTGGCCACAGCATATCGTAAACTGTTAACATTATGTGTTTCATATACATTAGCTATATTTTTATATGGGGCCCAAGACAATTCTTCAGTTAGTGCAAGTCCAGGAAACCAAAAGGTTGGACATCTGTGTGATAGACCTTCTTGCAAACAGCTGGATTTCTGACTGCCCCACATCTGTTTCAGAAGCAATTCTAAAACAGAAGCAACTTCTGTACTTGGCCAAATCTACGCTCCTCGGAGGCAGGCGCCACAGCAATTGGTGAAATGTGTAAAAGGAGCTTTCTGAAGCATCCTGCATGATGTTCCCTGGAGCATTCACACCCTTAGGTGCCCATTATTTTGGTTTGGAAAAGAAGCACCAGCAGCACCAGGCTCTGCAATCACTAAAGGTGAGGGAGGAAAGTCTGAGGAGATTCTGAGTCACATGACTCAGGTGTTTTTTCAGGAGGCAACTGGACTTTCTTTTTTTTTCTTTTGAAGACATTTCAATTCTCATCCAAGAAGCTTCTAGTTTATCATTCTGGTTGCCAGAGGAGGGCAACCAGAATGATTAGGGGGCTGGAACACCTTCCTTACCATCTGAGGCTGCAACGGCTGGGCCTCTTCACTCTAGAACGACGGCACCTGAGAGGTGACCTGATTGAAGTCTATAAAATCAGGCACGGTGTGGACAAAGTAGAAAAGGAAAAACTGTTTTCCCTATCGCACAACGCTAGAACTAGGGGGCACTCCATGAAACTTTTGGAAGCTAGACCTCAAAGAAATAAGAGGAAGTACTTTTTCACCCAGAGGACCACTGGTCTATGGAACTCCCTGCCAGAAGAAGTGGTGACAGCTGTCAGCCTCGACACCTTTAAGAAAGGATTAGACGAGTTCATGGAGAACAGGGGTATCCATGGCTATCATTATGGATGCCTAAGGACACCCTCCGGGTTGGAAAGATAGGCAGGATATTTCTCAATGCCATTTGCAGGGAATCATAAGCAGGTGAAGACATCTGGTTGGGAATACCCTGAAGCCACTGTGTGAGACAGAATGCTGGACTGGATGGGCTGTGGCCTGTTCCAGCAAGGCTATTCTTATGTTCTTATGTTCTTCAGCTCTGACAGGATTCCAATCTCCACTATCCTGTCAGAGCCGAAGAAGCTTCTTGGCTGGGAAGTGAAACGTCTTCAAAGAAAAGGAAGTCCAGTTGTGAGGGAGGAAAGTTTGTTTGCAGAAAACTCCCCCCTCCCTTCAGAAAACTGAGTGTGCTCAACTAGTTCATCCTTGGTTGATGGGGAAGGTTGCTCAGGGCCTCTCTTGCTTTTCAGGCTCTTGTCGAGTGGAAGGTACCTGAAAACAGGTGCTTTTCCCCTCCTTTACCAACCCAAAGCCAAACCTGCTAACATCTTCCAGTGTTTTCCTGAGTAGGGCAAAAGTTAGAACTGCTGAGGCGAGCAGACTAACCCAGTTAGGCTGAAGGAGGCTACTCTCAAACCATTTGGCACAGCCCGTTTGCATTGCTGGGAGAGGGGGGGAGGGGAACAAGGGTTGTCTTTACTTGTCCCCCCCCCAACAAAAGAGGGGGTTGGGGGGGAGAGAGGAGAAAGCAAGAAAAGAAGTAGGGAAGGCGGCGCGCTCCGATTTCACGCCGGCCGATCGCTCCCCCTTCCCGAAGGCGAAGGGTTAAGAGGAAAGGGGGCGGATAGGCGGAGAGGGGCGCTGGCTCGGCCGTGGCCGGGATAGGCGACTGTCTGCAGCGAGCGCCAAAGAACGCGCCGCCGGGGCTCGAGTTTCAGCGGGGCTCGGCCACAAGGGTAGGTGTCAGAGACACGTGGCTCCTGGTAAATGAGATGTCAAAGCGGCAACCACCCGCCTTCCCCTCCCTCCCCGCCTGGGGCCCGCCTCCCGCCGCCGTCTCTCCGAAGGCGTCTGCCCCGAGCCTTCCCCTGGGGGCGACGGCCAAATGCGGGGCGGCGAAGAAGCGAGCGAGCGAGCAAGCAAAGCAGCGCGCTTTCCAGGGTTCTTTTTCCCGCTCCCGAGTGGGTTGGCTGGGAAGGGGGTTAGGGTGGGGAGTGAGTCGCGCCGATCCAGCCGGGGGGGGGGGATTTGCTTCCAAGGAGGGTGGATCTGCTGAAGGAAAAAAAGGGGGTGCCTTCCCCTCACGAGCCGCCCCGATTCTCCCCCGCACGCCGCCTCCGCGGCTCCGGCCAGCGCCAACCCCCCCCCCCCAACCGCGCCCCACAGACTCCATGGAGGGTTTGATCTTTTAGTGGTTGGTTTTAATTTCGAGCTGAACTTTTCGACTACAAGGGAATGAATATAAAGAATAAATAGCCAACTCTCTTCCACGTACAGAAGACGAAAGACGTCCCAAGGCAAAAAGAAACAACACCACCAAACCCGCTATGTACACAACTGTCACAACGCGTCTTAAACCTTTTTAAGTCCTCAAACAGCGTTTAGTCCTCATCTTCGGAAGTCCGTAAAAAATAAAATAATAATAATAATAATTCACAACGCAAATCGCTCCCAAACTTTGTTCCCTTAAAGCAGGGGTCTGCAACCTTTGCAACTTTAAGTCTGAAGGACTTCAGCTCCCAGAATTCTCCAGCCAACAAAGCTGGCTGGAGAATTCTGGGAGCTGAAGTCCTTCAGACTTAAAAGTTGCAAAGGTTGCAGACCCCTGCCCTAAAGAATGGAAAATATTTCCATTTATAATTAAAAAAAACACGTTTTATGTTAAAAGTCCTCTGTTCTTAAAAAAAAAAAGTCTTTGTCCAAAAACATCAACAACAACAACCAACCCCAAAGATTTTGATGAGCGTCTGTTTTTAAATCCTCCAAAAGCTTCTTTTTTTGTTTTGTTTTCCCTGGAATATAAATTAAAGGCGGGGAGGTGGGTGGAGAAAACTTCCAATTTGCGACGATCCGAGCGAAGCGGCTCTTTGAAAAGTACAGCAGGCGAGAAGAGTCCGCGGGGTAACACTGACCTGCTTTCGGGAGGCCTTTGGGTGGTCTGACTCGGCAAGGCGGGGGGGGGGATTGTCCCGTGCGCGCAAGGACTCTCTCGCTGTCGCGGGTCTTTCCTGACGCGCGTCCGTCTTTTTTAACATAGAAACAAAAAAAGTCTCCTGTCTTGCGCGCAACCCCGGAGCGGTGCAAACGTTTCAACTGGGGGAGGCCAACAACGTCCATCTCCTTTTTTATTTAACGCTTCGTAGCGTCTTGAAGCCGACCACAACCCCAGGCTTCGCGGCCGGCACGGTTCGGTGACAAGAAGAGAGGCGCGGTGTTATACTTGGCTTGCTTGTTTTCTACGGGGACGTTGGCGGTGACCGGAGCGGAGGGCACACACACACACACGCGCGCGCGCGCGCGTTATACTCTCTTCCTCCCGCCCGCCCCGCCTTAGCAGGAGCATTTGCATTCGGAAATGATCGGGTACTGGATGGGGATCCACGTGCAACGCTGCCCCCCGCGGCGCTGGCACCTCCACCGCAAAATGGTCAGATGCGCGGATTTAGCCGGCTTGCAAAGCATGCCTTCCGGGACCGAGCAAGAGCGCTTGCTGAAACAGCTGCCCACCTTCACGTAGCGAGGCCAGAAACGGCTGCCGAGGTCGTTCCAGGCGTAGAGGACCGGGCAGAAGGTGTGCGACCACAGCCAGAGCTGCAGCTTCCGACGGAGCTTCTTGCTCAGCCGGTGCTTCTTGCTTGCCTGGAGACCCCCGCCGTCGTGGAACTCCAGGCCTTTGATCTCGCCGGGCATGGCTCCGGAGGGTCTCTGCCGCAGCAGCAGGTCCAGCTGGGCCAGGTCGTCCCCGCCCAGGCGGTCCTCGGCCAAGGAGACGGCCATGAAGCTGGGGTCGAAGTGGCTGCCCAGCAGAGTCCTCAGCAGCGTGTCGTTCAGGTCCTTCTCCTTGGGGTCGAAGACAGGGTCCGGGTGCTCGATTAGATCCACCAGGGGCAAGTTGTCGCTGGGGACCGGTCGGATGTGGAGGTAGTGCTGGCAAGCGCCCTGCTCCAGTCGGAAACCTAGGAGGACCGCCAACGCGTAAAGCCTCACCAGCCACTGAAGGTGATCCATGCTAAAAGAGAGAGGGATGGATGGATGGACGGAGGGGAAAAGGAAAGGGGACAAGGTTCACCCAGAAGCGGGCCCGAGCAGAGGCATCGGCCGGAGAAGGGAAGGTGAGGAGGGTATCCAAGCAAGGAGGGTCTTCCCCCGCCGCTTGCCTTCCGCGGCTGCAGCCTCCTTGCCCAAACGCCTTTCCTCGGGGGTCCGATGAGTAGGCAACACCAGCGCGCGCGCACACACAAAACCCCCCAGAGCACCGTTCAGAAGTAAGTAGCAGCGCTCGTGAAGGGCGAGAGCCCCGTGCAGAAAATCAGAAGCCCGGGATGCCCCATGCAATAGTTCCTGCCTCCGGATTTCGGGTCCTGTCCGCTCAGGAGAGCCCTCTGCAAACTTCCATTCGGCTCCCGTCTCTTTTGCAGTTCGCGAGAGCCGCCGCCGCCGCGCACGTTGGCACCAGCTAGTCTGCTGCGCGAGGATCCAGCGCCTTTAAATTTCCTGCACTTTCGGTCCCATCGCTATGGAAACCACCGACTCGCTCTTTTCAGGTCCGGCTCCTTAAAAGAGGAAACTCACGGGCGTGGGGAGAGGAGGGGGGGGGGAGGTAAGAAAGGCAAAGGCGATCTGCTACTCTCCGAAGTCCCGGAGGCAAAAATCGGTCGCTCCAGCCACCCCAAGGCGAAGGGAAGGAAGATGAGGAGGAAGCCGCTTTCTCCGTGGCGAGTTCCAAAGCGCGGCTGGGAAGTGATGCTCTTTCGCGGGAGCTTCTTCGGTTTTTGCTTCCCCGTAGTGGACGCGAACTATCCGAGGCGGCTTGGCCACTGCTCCATCGGGCACCCGCTCCTAACTGCGGCTGGGTTATGAATTAGAAGGCGGCCTCAACAGCCGGCTTTTTATACCCCGCCGGGTCGGCTCCAGCGGACAAGCAGCCTGTGCAACCTTGCAAGGCTCGGCGTGCATCGTCCGGGACTGGCTTCTTTCTGAGCCGCTCACGCCCTCTTTTTTTTTTTCCACTTTGGCCGCTCCAAGTCGCTCACCTCGTGCCTTGGCACCCCCCACTAGGATTGCCCTGGTACCTGGTTGCCGCTGCATTTATTTGCGCGACTCCACGCTTGAGCCCGTGATGTAATTCTAGTTGGCTTCTAGCTCAAGAAGGGCTCTGCAAACGCCGCCTTTCGCCAAGCGTGAAATTGCTGGCTAATGCTAAGTCGGGCGGGGGGGGGAGGAGGAGAGGAGACGGAGAAGGAGGGTAGCGCGCCCTCTGCTGGCGGCCCTTTGAGCTCGCATCCCTCTCTGCTGTTTCCTCGCGGGCTCACGCACGCAGAAAAAAAAGTAAAAGGAGGGTTGCAAACCGAAGACAACATTGTTGCCTAGGTATTGTGGCAAGGTAGTGTCGCTTACAGCGTCAAGATTGTCCAATTTCATCTATTTTAAGGTTTTACCATTTAAAACTAAGCTTAATTTAACAATCAAGGTATTAGTGAAACCATTTGCTTTTTTGCCCCATTGGGACTGCTTAAGAGTTGTTTTTAAGTGGACAGCCATACAAATCCTGTGAGTGAGTGAGTGAATGAATGAATGAATGTTCAATCTTGTGTGAACTTCACATAACATCATGCAGTTTTCCTGCAAAGGGTGTGCTATGGCATACTTTTGGATTGACTGGTTGAGCTGATAGACCTGAGATTTCTGCACTAGCTAGGCCTGAACCTGCGTCACTTTACAAGGTCAGCCAGATGCTGTCACCTGCTGTCTACAAATGCTGTCCTGAACAGTCATGTTTTCAGAGCTGTTTGGAAGCACAATCGGGATGGGGTGATCTGCGTACTCAGGGGTAGGTTTTTCCAAAGGGAAATGTCCTAATGTCAACTCATTTCACACTGCATGGAGTGCACTTCAGCTCTGGGTTCCCTGCAGATGGCATTTCTGGGTTCCCTGCAGATGGCATTTCTGGGTTCCCTGCAGATGGCATTTCTGGGTTCCCTGCAGATGGCATTTCCTCAGTGGTGGACCCCTCAGTACTATCTGATCTCAGAGGGTGGCAGGTTTAACTCCGAGAAAGCAATTGGAGAGAGATCCAATCTCTGTGCCAAATAGGTATTTAAGTATGAAATTGCACCTGGGCCAGAGTGAAATGGCAACAAATACAATGCTTGTAGTAAAGTTGTTGCATGAGTGACTCTCCATATGGCATAAATATTAGGACCATCACATGTTAAACCATCTTCTAAATTGTCCTTGTGGTCAGCTCCATGCAGTGTGAAATGATTTGACTTGTGAGCAAAGCCCTTACTTCCAGAAATGGTTGCAACTGATGCACAAGACGTCGTCGTGCGTTACAAAATAACATCGGGTGTTGTTGTTAGTTGCAAAGTCATGTCCGACCCATCACGATCCCATGGACAACATTCCATGGGATGGGATGGGTCGGACATGGACAACATTCCAAGGTAGAGGCCTTCTTGTCCTCTACCATCCCCCAGAGTCCATTTAAGCTCACACCTGCTGCTTCAGTGACGCCATCCAGCCACCTCATTCTCTGTTGTCCCTTTCTTCTTTTGCCCTCCATCGTTCTCAACATTAGGCTCTTCTCCAGTGAGTCCTTCCTTCTCATTAGGTGGCCAAAGTATTTGAGTTTCATTTTCAGGATCTGGCCTTCGAAAGAGCAGTCAGGGTTGATATCCTCTAGGACTGACAGGTTTGATCACCTTGCGGTCCAAGGGACTCGCAGGAGTCTTCTCCAGCACCATAGTTCAAAGGCCCCAATTCTTTAGCGCTCAGTCTTATGGTCCAACTTTCACAGCCATACATTGCAACTGGGAAAACCTTGATTATATGCACTTTTGTTGGCAGGGTGATGCCTTTGCTTTTTAGTATGCTGTCTAGATTTGCCATAGCTTTTCTCCTCAGGAGCAAGCGTCTTTTCTGCGGTAATCTTGGAGCCCAGGATAATAAAATCTGTTACTACCTCCATTTCTTCCCCATATTCGCGACCGCCTCTTGCCCAATACATCCCTTCGATCGATCCGCTCCCACAGAGAGGGCCTTCTCAGGGTACCGTCAGCCGGGCAATGCCGGTTGGCGATGCCCAGGGGAAGAGCCTTCTCTGTGGCGGGCCCTGCCCTCTGGAACGACCTACCCCCCCCGATTTACGCACCATCGTGGACCTCCACCTTTTCCGCCAACGTCTTAAAACTCATTTATTTCATCAAGCCGGCCTAGCATAATCCCCCATTCTGACTCTTATAGGGATAGTTTTATAGGGATAATTTTATAGGGATAATTTTTAAATTTTAGAGTTTTATCAATTTTAGCACAGGGAATATTTAATTAGTTTTTAACAATTTTGTATTTTTGTATGTTTTAATGATGCCTGTGCGCCGCCCTGGATCCTTTTTTAGGAGAAGGGCGGGGTATAAATTTAATAAAATAAAAAAATAGAATCTATTTGCCAGGAATTGAGAGGGCCAGATGCCATGATCTTAGTTTTCTTAATGTTGAGTTTCAAGCCAACTTTTGCATTCTCCTTCTTCACCCACATCAAGAGGCTCTTTAGTTCCTCTTCACTTTCTGCCATTAGAGTGGTATCATCTGCATATCTGAGGTTGTTGATATTTCTCCCTGCAATCTTAATTCCAACTTTTGATTCATCTAGCCCCGCCTTTCTCATGATGTGGTCTGCATATAAGTTAAATAGGCAGGGCAACAGTATACAGCCTTGCTGGACTCCTTTCCCTATTTTGAACCAATCAGTGGTTCCGTGTCCAGTTCTCACGGTAAGAGTTCTCACTCAATATCCGGTAGCCCCCCCAGCATTTGCTACCTGACTTCCTATAGTTTGGAATGACTGTAAAAACATCTCGATTCCTGATTCTTTCAAAATCCCTACTCCAAAAATCAAACTTTCCTGCAAGGCCTTTGAATCAACTTTTTGATTTTCATGCCATCCCCCTATAAGGCCTGTAACTGAATCTAAATCCACATAAGCGAAAGAATAATATATCATACTCTTTTTTTCCCTCCAGGTCTGCCAGGACTCTCCTTCCAGGTATGCCACGAAAGGAATTTAAAATTTGATTTTCTTCAGAGCACGAATCTGATCACTCAGAGTTGCGCACGCATGGCATCATGTAAACATGTCAATAAATGCATGGGAAGCAATCTTTCCCAATTTGGATGCCCGCTGGGTGTATGAATGTAAACTATCCACATTCCATACCAATGTGGCCATTACTCAGAATTCTAGGATTTGTGGTCTACTTATTTGACGGCTGCCAAAGTTGTGGAAGGTTGATCTAAAATATACTGTTGATTTTAGAAGGTAAGTTCAAGTTCAAATCCAGCTACAAAGCGGATGGAGGATGTTGGAGCAGATCATTTTCCTTCAGGGTAATTACCTGTGAGTAGGATAGAGTGGGATTATAACATCTGATGTGGTGCTCGTAACCCTCTGGAGACAGATAAGAAAAATGGTTATTTTCTGCTAAAACGTATTTAATTAAATTCCCCACTTTCTCAGATTGAAAGACAGCTTGGGCCAGATCCCGTTATTATCTTTCTTCTTACTAGTAGGGTGGCTTACTACCAATAATATTTCAAATGCCAAGAGTTTAAAGCAGGGGTCTCCAACCTTTGCAACTTTAAGTCTGAAGGACTTCAGCTCCCACAATTCTCCAGCCAGCTTTGCTGGCTGGAGAAGTCTGGGAGCTGAAGTCCTTCAGACTTAAAGTTGCAAAGGTTGGAGACCCCTGGTTTAAAGCACATTTAGAAAAAAGGCTAGGAAAAAAAGGGGAAATAGCCAGTTTTGTTCCAGAAAAGCTTGAGCAATTCCAAACGTTCGTTCTTCAGCCTTAATAGAATATGGGAATTTCTACAATGGGATGGGCCTTGTTGCAGATATGCAAAAGTTAGCAATTTGCATTAAACCACTTTGGAGGGATTCTAGGCTGACCAATCCAGCCAAACACAATCAAGTTCCTTCTAAAATTTGAGAAGCAATCAAGATACACAGAGAAATGCAAAGATTAGGATTTCAAAAAAGGAGATTTTGGAGGATTTTCCACCAAGCGCACTCTGGGGGGAAAAAGGAGAAAGGAAGAAGAGTTTTTGTGAATGACAGTTTCCAAGCAGGGAACAGCCTCACCAAGGCCTTCTCCCAGGTGTAAAGTGCTTGCTTTTATGGCATTGATGTTTGCTAGAATTAACTATGGCCTTCATGAGTTGGTTTTGAAAATTAGGAGATTGTTGCTTCCAGAGGGCACATCTGCACACTTTCTTTATTCTGGTAGTCCTGCTCTGTATGCTGTGACCTGCATCAGTAGTGGGATTCAAAAATTTACTACTGGTTCTGTGGCCGTAGCTTGGTGGGTGTGGCAGGGGAAGGATACTGTAAAATCTCCACTCCCACCCCACTCCAGGGAAAGGATTAGAGGTGGGTTTCAAATCTCTGCGCTCCCGGTTTGCTCGTGCTCGCGCATGTGACGCAGAAGTGTCTGGGTGGGTGGGCAGAGCCTCCCGTCACTGCCGCTACCAGCAACCCACCTCTGGGAAGAATACTGCAAAATCCCCATTCCCTCTCCATTCCAGGGGAAGGATACTGCAAAATTCCCATTCCCTCCTGATCAGCTGGGACTTGGGAGGCAGAGAATACTTTGTTACCACCAAGGATATGGACAGGCTGTCAAGGAAACTTAGGGCGACCACATGTTTATTGGACCCGTGTCCCTCCTGGCTTGTACTGGCATCCTGGGAGACGACACGAGGCTGGCTCCAGGGCATTGCCAACGCATCTTTGAGTGAGGGGTCCTTACCTGCCATCTTGAAAGAGGCGGTAGTGAGGCCCCTCCTCAAGAAGCCGTCCCTGGACCCAGCTTTATTGGAGAACTTTCGTCCGGTCTCCAACCTTCACTTTTTGGTGAAGGTTGTTGAGAGTGTGGTAGCCCAACAGTTTCCGCGACACCTGGAGGAAGTTGATTATCTAGACCCGCGCCAGTCCGGCTTCCGACCCGGTCACAGTACCGAGACAGCATTGGTCGCGTTGGTTGATGATTTCTGGAGGGCGCGGGATAGAGGTTATTCCTCTATACTAGTCCTGTTAGACCTCTCAGCGGCTTTTGATACCATCGACCATGGTATCCTATTGCACCGACTGGGGAGGTTGGGGCTGGGAGGCACCGTTCTATTTTATTTATTTAATTTTATTTTTCACATTTATAGCCCGCACCCATCTCACCATAAAGGGACTGCGGTGGTTCTCGTCCTACCTCTCTGGTCGGTCGCAATATGTGTTGACGGGAGGGCAGAGGTCGACCTCGAGACCCCTCTTATGTGGGGTTCCTCAGGGGTCGGTCCTCTCCCCCCTCTTGTTTAACACATATATGAAGCCGCTGGGTGAGATCATCCGTGGTTTTGGGGTGGAGTACCATCTGTACGCTGATGACACTCAGCTGTACATATCCACCCCGGACCACCCCAACGATGCCGCCGAAGTGCTGTCCCGGTGTTTGGAGGCCGTACGGATCTGGATGGATGGTAACAAACTCAAGCTCAACCCTGCCAAGACTGAGTGGCTGTGGTTTCCGGCACCCCGGTTCAGCCAGATCACTCCAACTCTGGCCATTGGGGGCGAAACACTGGCCTCCGTGGAGAGGGCGCGCAATTTGGGTGTCCTCCTGGATTCCCGGCTGTCCTTGGAGGACCATGTGGCGTCCGTGGCCAGGGGGACGTTTCATCAGGTACGCCTGATGCGCCAATTGCGCCCCTTACTGGACTGGGCTGCCCTTCGCACAGTCACTCAAGCTCTCGTGACGTCCCGTCTCGACTACTGTAATGCTCTCTACATGGGGCTTCCCTTGAGGTGCACTCGAAAGCTACAGCTAGTCCAAAATGCAGCCGCGCGGGTAATTACGGGAGCCGCCAGATGCTCCCATATAACACCGATCCTGCGCGAGCTGCATTGGCTTCCTGTGGCCTTTCGGGTGCGCTTCAAGGTTCTGACGACCATCTTTAAAGCGCTCCATGGCTCGGGGCCTAGTTATATGCGAGACCGTCTCCTGCCCCATACATCCCTTCGACCGATACGCTCCCACAGAGAGGGCCTTCTCAGGGTGCCGTCGGCCGGACAATGCCGACTGGCGACACCCAGGGGAAGAGCCTTCTCTGTGGCGGGCTCTGCCCTTTGGAACGACCTACCCTCTGAATTACGCACCATCACCGACCTCCGCCTCTTCCGCCAATGTTTAAAGACACACTTATTTCATCAAGCCGGCCTAGCCTAACCTCCCATGGGAACTTTTAGACAGTTTTAAAATTGGGTATTTTAACAATTTGGTTTTTAGCATAGGATCGGGATAATTTAATATATATTTTAAATTATGTATTTATTTTCCTATTTTTGTATATTTTTAAATTTCCTGTGCGCCGCCCTGGGTCCTCTGTGGAGAAGGGCGGGATATAAATATAAATAAATGAAATGAAAATGAAATGAAAATTAAATGAAGATGGGGGCAGCGGCGGTCAGAGGTGGTATTTACCAGTTCATGGAACTACTCAAAGTTTCCACTGCCGGTTCTCCAGAACTGGTCAGAACCTGTTGAATACTATCTCTGTCCTGTATTATTGAATCTAAATTGTTTTAATAGGGTTTTTAAGGGGTTTAGTTTTTAGGATTTTAGGTCTTTTAGCGCAGGGATAAATTGTTTAATTTGATTTTATATATATTTATGATGTATCTAGGTTTTGTACATTTTTTATTCCCCTGTGCACCGCTCCAAGTCCCTTCGGGGAGAGGGAGCGGTCTACAAATTAAATTTATTATTATTATTATTATTATTGTGAGATCAGATGTTCTGCTATCGAAATGGTGTTTTCTGTCTTACGGTTCAGACCACTCCATGAAGTCAAAATGGGGCACACTAATGCCAAAGGGGATGTACCCTGCCTAAACCCGTTCCTGATAGGCATCTAGTGCTCCCTTCCAGCTGTGCTGTGGTTCTGGATTGTCTCCTTCTCTCCAGTACCCGAACACTGTGCCTGCTGCTCATTCTTGTTTTGCTAGGAACACATGTTAATTCTCCCCCCTCCCTCCACTTTTAAAAAAATGATAGTTTGGGTGAGCAATTATCCTGCTGTGCGTTGAATACCCATCAAGACAATCATACCAAGCTCTTGGTATCGATACCAACCTCTTATGTCAGGACCCCCTAATTATCAAATGCTACACACCCATACATCCCTCCGGCCGATTCGCTCCCATAGAGAGGGGCTTCTCCGGGTGCCGTCCACTAGGCAATGCCAGCGGGCGACTCCCAGGGGAAGAGCCTTCTCTGTGGTGGGCCCGACCCTCTGGAACAACCTACCCCCCGATCTTAGAACAACCACGGACCTCCGCGCCTTCCGCCAGAAATTAAAGACTCTCTTGTTCCATCAGGCCGGTCTGGCCTAATTTATTTACCTAGCCTACAGTCTGTATTTTAAATTGTTTTAATTGGGTTTTAGATGGGGTTGAGTTTTAATGATTTTAAATTTTTAGCGCAGGGCTAATTTATTTAATTCGGTTTTAATTATTTATATTTGTGATATTCATATGTTTTAATTTCCTGTGCACTGCCCCGGGTCCCTTTGGGGAGAGAGAGTGGTTATATAAGTCTAAGAAATAAATAAATAAAATAAATAATACACTAGGGCTGTGCTTAAGCCAGTTTACACACACTTTCTAATTACGGTGTCAATAAAGATTCTCAGCCATCTACCGTATTTTTCGGAGTTTAAGACGCACCTCCCCGTCCTAAAAGAGCATGGAAATGTTGGTGGGTTTTATATACTGAATACAGCCATTTTTGGCCTCCCAAAGCCTCACCCTGCAACCCATTTTCCAAACAGGCGTTTTTTGTTTTTGTTTTGCAAAAGTGGAGGCGTTTTTGCCTTCCCCCAGACCCCAGGAGCACTCTGCAGGCTTCAGCAAGGCTGGGGGAAGAGAAAGACGCCCCCGTTTTCTTCCAATTTCCCACAAAAACGGGGACATTTTTCTCTTCCCCCAGTCCTGCTGAAGCCTGCCGAGTGCTCCTGGGGTCGGGGAGGAGAAACCCTTTTTTTTTTCCTTACTTACTTCTTCAAAATCTTAGTGCAGTGATGGCGAACCTTTTTAGGCTCACGTGCCATAAGGGGGTGGGAGCACAGGGGGGTCATGCACCGGCATGCCACACCCATAATGCAATGTGCCTCCCCCCAGTGCGCATGCACACATGAGAGGCGCTCCCCACATTTTTTACATGCTTTTTTTGCCCAGCCCATGCTCCAGAGCAGGGGTCTCCAACCTTTACAACTTTAAGTCTGAAGGACTTCAGGTCCCAGAATTCTCCAGCCAGCTTTGCTGGCTGGAGAATTCTGGAAGCTGAAGTCCTTCAGACTTAAAGTTGCAAAGGTTGGAGACCCCATGCTCCAGAGGCTTTATAGGAGCCTGGGGAGAATGAAAACAGCCCCCCTGGAGGCCCTCCGGAGGCTTCAGGAGCTTCCCTGAAGCCTCCGGAGGATTAAAAATGATGCTACGAGCAAACTGGAAATGACTGGGGAGGGCGAAAAATGGCTTTAAAAATGGCTGAATCAACTGGCCAGCTCGCGTATGCACGCTGGCCAGCTGACAAGGCAATGCCTCACATGCCCTGCCAAATGGCTCGGCGGGCCACCTGTGGCACAGGTGCCATAGGTTTGCCATCACTGTCCTAGTGTGTCTTATACACCGGTGTGTCTTATAGTCATGGCTCGGGGCCTAGCTATATTCGCGACCGCCTCCTGCCCCATACATCCCTCCGACTGATCCGCTCCCACAGAGAGGGCCTTCTCAGGGTACCGTCGGCTGGACAATGCCGGTTGGCGGTGCCAGGGGAAGAGCCTTCTCTGTGGCGGGCCCTGCCCTCTGGAACGACCTTCCCCCCGATCTACGCACCATTGTGGACCTCAGCCTTTTCCGCCAACGTCTTAAAACCTATTTATTTCAACAAGCCGGCCTAACATAAACCCTGTTTCTGACTTTTATAGGGATAATTTTAAATTTTAGAGTCTTATTAATTTTAGCACAGGGAATATTTAATTAGTTTTTTAATAATTTTGTATTTTTGTATTTTGTATGATTTTAATTGATGCCTGTGCGCCGCCCTGGGTCCTTTTTTAGGAGAAGGGCGGGGTATAAATTTAATAAAATAAATAAAAATAGTCCAAAAAATAGGGTCTTTTCTAGAAGTTGAGTTATGGCAACTGGATTCCTTTTCTTGTTCGCCTGAAGCTTCTTCAATCTGAGCCTACATTCACATAGCAAGTGGAGGGAACTCACGGTGGATGCTGTATTCTTCAGCAGCACCATGCACAAGTGATGGGAGGACCCAATATATGTCCTTCAGGGCGGTTTCGTTTCTCAACTAATCTGAAAGGGCTCATTAAGTGAGTAGGCGGAGAGTCCAGTTACTGCATAGGCACAGATATGGAGCTCCACACATAACCAACCTTACCTCCGGGTCAGTGGTGGGTTTCTGCAGGTTCGCACCTACTCGCGAGAGCCGGTTGGTGAAATTTAGAGAACCGGTGAGAGGGGGTTCCACCGGCGTACCTGGAAGTAAATCTGGCCCGCCACTGCCAGTGACCCAATGGGAAGGAAAGGAAAGGAAAAGAAAGGAAGGAAGAAAGGAAAGAAAGAAAGAAAGAATTTATCATCACAATTGAGTCCAAAATTTTGGTTGCTAAGCAAGAGCATTGTTAAATGAGTTTCACCACATTTTAAAAGGTGGCCAATCCCACCCTGTCACATGACTACCAAACCACGCCCACAAAATAGGCCACACCTACAGAGTAGGTTCTAAAAAATTTGAAACCCACCACTGCTCCAGGTGCAACGACCCATATGCAGGGGCCAAGGAGAGATGTGCCACATGCTTTTCCCACTGCATCAGTGTCTGTCTTCACACTGCATTGCTTCAGTTGGAGTGCTGACCACCTGACGGTAGGTGTCGTTGAATAGCATATCTGATAGTGGTGGGATCCTGCCATTTTAACAACTGGTTCAGTGATTGCGTGTTTAGCTGCATATGAGTTTTACCAAAACTTGCCTTCCATGTTACTTCTTGGGGATTACCGCTCTGCTGCACTAATCAGCTGAGAGGATATAGGTAAGTAAAAGGTGGGCGGGCCAACCTGATGGTCGGACTGAACTGTTTCTCTCTGAGCTGATCGTTGGAGCTACCGGTTCACCCAAACCAGTCCGAACTGGCTGAAAGAATGGCAAGAAAATGGAAGAAAATGGAAGAAAATCAGTGTGCCAATTGGAGACGATCCTGACAAGGTGGCTCCAAAGCCAGCCGTGCCCTTTGCTCTGGAAGATGTGTGCTATAGGTGCATAGCAGTGCAGAACCCACTTCAGTGTGTGACATGAGATAGCAAGGGAAGTAGCAAAGATTAGGGCAGGTTAGCTCCCTGCGCTTCAAGGTGCTGACGACCATCTTTAAATGGCTCGGGGCCTAGCTATATACGAGACCGCCTCCTGCCCCATACATCCCTTCGTCCGATCCGCTCCCACAGAGAGCAAAGAGGATATAAAAAGGACAACCCAAGTGTTTAAAGATGAGTGGAAAATCTCAAAAGGTCAATATTGACTCTGAAGGTTGAACTTTGAGGATTTTGATGGGAGTATTGAGTGATATTTTAAGCAGATTATCCAGGGCCCAAAATGTTTAGGTCCCATTGACAAAATGAAAGGCCAGGAAATATATTATACAAAATGCCTCATTTCAAATGAAAAGAATAACCTTAACATCCCCATCATCTTGCCTTGTTTACTGAAGAAACATCATTTTTATGACTGTTTATGCTGCAGAATCAATAAAACAGAGCTGCAGTGTGGCCTCATGCGCCATTTACCTCAGTCTAGCAAACATTCACTTACTCCAAGGGTTCACAAGTAAACAATCAAGCGTGTCTCATTGTGTATATACTCAAGATCCTCTGACACAGATTATTTAGCAACTTTCACCTACCTTGATGTGAGCGTGGCTACCGATAAGCCTCTTTTAATGCGACTGCTGATCGTTTTAGGGCTTGATCTTACAATTGCCTGATGCTTTTCCACATTTCAATATGCCTACGATAGGTTTGTTAATAAATCATTGAAATGATATTCAACGGGCTTGTTGCTATGGAGAAATGAAGCAGTAGACAAGTGTCCCCAGTTCATTGTGCCAAAGATAGCCGCATCCAACACTTTAGTTTACTGCAGGGGTGTCCAAACTTGGGAACTTTAAGACTTGTGGACTTCAACTCCCAGAATTCCCCAGCCAGCATAGCATGGTTTACTGTTTTGGCCAAAGTGATTTTAGGTTTAGGTTTATTTGGTTTATATGCCGCCCTTCTCCCAAGGGACTCAAGGTGGCATACAACATAAAAAACACATATTGCAAAAGTTAAAAGGGTGATTAAATAAATATCCAAAAAACCCAATTGATATTTACAATAAATTTTTTTAAAATTAATTAAAATTAACAATGAAATTAATCATTTATTTTATTCACGCCTGGCTTGCTGGAAAAGCCAACTTTTTAGGGCGCATCGGAAGGCCCGGAGGTCGGGAATGATGCGACGCTCCAGGGGCAGCTCATTCCAGAGGGAAAACGCTCCCACAGAGAAGGCTCTCCCCCTGGGGGTCGCTAGCCGACACTGGCCGACGGTAATTGTGTTCCTTTCTTTCTGCATTTTGCACTCCAGCAGAAGCAACCCCTCTTGAGCCATGGGGATGATTTATGCTCCTTCCCCAAATCTGGGCAGTATTCAAAGTTGCTTCCTCCCAGATTCCCATTTCTGTCCACTCATTTCCTCCGGACAGAGGTGGGTTCCTACCAGTTTGGCTGAACTGGTATTTGCTTACCGGCCTGGGTTGCTGGAACCGGCAGCGACCCGGGCCTGCCCTGCCTCCGAACCAGTTCTCTGATCAGTACAACATGTTTCCCCCCCATTTTTTAATGTTCTGCGTATGCACAGACCTAGTTATGGGCAACTGCATTTGGTGCGTGAAGTGAGTGCGCGCGAAATGAGTGTGCGCACACAAAATTGTGTGTGCACCGAATCAGCAGTAACGCTGGCAGCAACCCACCCTTGCCTCCTGCACACCTTCACCCTATCAAATGTTGAAAGAAATGTGCTTGCCTCCCACCCAACAGCAACCCTGTGTGTGAAAATCACATTCGGGAATGTAGCACGGGTGGGCTTCAAAATTTTTAGCAAGAGGTTCTTTGGCCTCTGTACTTACCTGCACCCAAAATGGGCCACGTGGGGACTCCTGAGAGGGGTGGGGTGGGCGGAACCAGTCAGGAGTGGGATTTGGGCGTTCTCCAAACTCCGAGTTCTCCGAACTCCCGAACCCCTTTAACCCCCAGCAGCCCACCCCTGGAATGGAGTATGTTTGCTTGTTTATCAAATTGATATAGCTGCCCATCTTATGAGAAGCAACTTAGTGGGGTATGACACACACACGCACACACACACACACACACACACACGTAGAAATTCAATAAAATACAAGTTAATTAAAGGTAAGAATATGTAAATCCTAACCTGAGAAAGAATATATCCACAGTAGGGGAGCCATTGAAACACATCTATAGATCCCAAAGCCTGGGGACATAACCAGGCCTTGAAGGACTTCCATAACATTAAGAGGGATGGAACTAACCTAATTTTGGGGTATGTGGAGAGAATGTTCCCTGAAGTGAGCACCATGGCAGGGAAGGCCCACTCTGTAGGGCCTACCAAATGTAAGTCCCTGGCAGGATGGTGTCTCCAGATGTCTGCCAGATCTAAAGGGGCAGGATGATACAATTGGGGAGGCACTACTATACCCACCGTGAGATGTCATAGATATGCCCCCAAGAATGCTTGAAGTCTTTCCTACTTGAGGTCTGAAATTACACAGTCCTCAGGCTTATGGTCTATGCTCAGAAGTCTGAGAGGGAGGTGACGTGTGGATAAAAATGTACCAGCCCTTACCATTTGATGGGAATATCAATGTCTGATAGTATCTGTCACTCAGCTACTATCTGAACACATGTTCTTCAGCCAGTTCCCTGGGAAAATCAGTCCTAGCATAGATGCTTTTGTGCATATCATACAAAATGGAAGAGGGCTGTTTGTTGGCTTGCTTTCAGATATATAATCTGGCCACTAGAGTCATGGCCGTCAAGGGATCAAGAGTTAAACATGACCCTACATGAGCACTGAGAATCAACATCCTTTCATTGTAATGTAAAAACCACAGAAAAAGGAGCATCCTTGGACAGAAGTCTACACAAGTGTTGAGATGCAATAAGCAGAAGCCAGCTCTGCAGAAAAGATGTTTGCTTTCAAGTAGGAAGCCCTAATTTCTAGATGTCAGAAGAGAGGTCATTGTATAATTGGTGAGTAAGCAATAGGGAGTATCAGTTCTCCCAGTTATAGGGTTGTTTTACAGAATAAGGTGGAACTTGGAATGTAGACAGTAGAATGTGTAAAATCGTGGGGTGTAGCCTCCAGGAACCAAATTATAAATGTTCATGTGACAGAAGGGAAAAATATTAAGTCTGTGACCAGACAGCAGTCATCGTAACTATATTTACCTTTCATTAAGGTTAAATGTAAATCAAAGTGAAATAAATGAGATCGCGTTTAGTTATTGTTCTGATTCCACCCACCGCTTTTTAGAATGTGGCTCCTGGGTGCCACTCCAAGGCCAAGCATCCTTGGCACAAATGGGAGGAGGTGTTGGGCAGGAAACTTAAAGGAGCTGTGATAAATGACCTATAAATAAGTTTCATTTCGAAAACAAGTCTCCACATGAAATGCTTTGTTGTTGTTGTTAGTTGTGAAGTCACGTCCGACCCATCGCGACCCCATGGACAACATTCCTCCAGGCCTTCCTGTCCTCTACAATCCCCTGGAGTCCATTTAAGCTCATACTGACTGCTTCGGTGACTCCATCCAGCCACTTCATTCTCTGTTGTCCCTTTCTTCTTTTGCCCTCAGTCTTT
This sequence comes from Rhabdophis nuchalis, assembly GCA_039707465.1. Taxonomy (NCBI): domain Eukaryota; kingdom Metazoa; phylum Chordata; class Lepidosauria; order Squamata; family Natricidae; genus Rhabdophis; species Rhabdophis nuchalis. The sequence continues at coordinate 175,961,900 of CM077646.1, read as the reverse complement.
CCTAGCATTAGGCTCTTTTCTCTCCTTTTCCTGCCCCAGTTCCTACCCACTTACCATTTTGAAATCATGCAAATGTAAGTAGATAAAGAGGTGCCAATTTGGTGGGAAGGTCACAGCATTCCGTGCCCCTCGGTGTATAGTCATGCTGGCCACATGACCTAGGGAGTTTGAGTTTTATTTGATTTATATCCCGCGCTTCTCTAAAAGGACCCAGGGCGGCGCACAGGAATTTAAAATAACATACAAAATAATACAAAAATACAAAAATTTAAAAACCTATTAAATATCAAGTCCTGCGCTAAAACCAATTAAAATCCCCAATTAAAACTATCTATACTAGTCACAGCGGAGGTTATGTTAGGCCGGCTTGATGAAACAGGTGTGTTTTTAAACACTGGCGGAAGAGGCGGAGGTCAGTGATGGTACGGAGTTCTGGGGGTAGGTCGTTCCACAGGGCAGGGCCCGCCACAGAGAAGGCCCTTCCCCTGGGTGTCGCCAGTCGGCATTGTCCGGCCGACGGCACCCTGAGAAGGCCCTCTCTGTGGGAGCGTATCGGTCTAAGGGATGTATGGGGCAGGAGACGGTCTTGCATATAACTAGGTCCCGAGCCATGGAGCGCTTTGAAGATGGAGTGTCTTTGAGCAACACTGGCTCCCTCGGCTAAGAAACAGAGATGAGCACATACTCTAGAGCAGTGATGGTTAACCTTTTTTGGCTCGTGTGCCAAAAGCGGGGGGAGCGCAGGGGGGTTGTGCATGGGCGTGCCACACCTATAATGCTATGTGTGCGACGCCCTGCTTTTGGGATGCTTTTTTCACCCTCCCCAGGCTCCAGAGGCTTTCTAGGACCCTGGGGAGGGTGAAAACAGCCTCCCTCCCCCACCTCCAGAGGGCGAAAAACGGCCTCAAAAGAAGGCCTAAATCAGCTGGCCAGCGCACACATGCGTGCTGGAGCTGGCAGAGCAATGCCTCGCATGCCCTAAGAAATGGTTCCGAGTGCCACCTGTGGCACCCGTGCCATAGGTTCGCCATCACGGCTCTAGAGTCATACACAATTGGACAGGGGAAACATTTACCTTTACATAATGAGTCAAGTAGAGGTGCCTTTCTTAAATTGCAAAGGCCCAAAGGACAAGCTGTGTAGGTCTTTGCAAAGGTGCGATTAGGATTCAAGAAAAGGCCCCTTAGAAACATCAGAAACATTAGAAAATATCACACTTCCAGCTGGTGGATGGCAGGATCACCACACTTCACTAATTCAAAATGATTTCCAAATGCACACAGAAGCCACTTCCGCTGAAGTGAAAAACAGGTAGGCCTCGAGTTACAGTTGTAATGGAACCTGCCCATCACCATCATAACCCAGTGGTGGGATTCAACATTCTTTACTACTGGTTCTGTGGGCATGGTGTGTCTTGGTGGGCATGGCAGGTTAAGAATAGTGTAAAGTCCCCATTGCCTCCGCACCAGGCATGACATTCTCTTATCGTCGCTACCGATTTGGAGAAGGCCCGTGATGGCGTTAGGGTGAGTGAGCGGAGCCTTGCACCGCCACCACTACCGGTTCGCCTGAACCCGTACGAACCGGCTGAATACCACCTCTGCTCCCCACCTCACTAACCTGCTTTCCACCTCTGTTCTCCTGTGCAGAGCAATAGAAGAAGACACAGCTGATCAGCTGGGGCTCCATTCAGCTGGGACTCCATAGGTCCCGAATAGATAGGGGCAGGGGCAGCCAGAGGTGGTATTTTATTTTATTTTATTTTATTTTAATTAAATTTATATAACCGCACCTATCTCCCCGAAGGGACTCACTACGGTCCATTTGCCAGTTCTCTGGAACTACTCAAAATTTCCGCTACTGGTTCACCAGAACCAGTCAGAACTGGCTGAATGGCACCTCTGGTCATAACTTGTGATTGTTGTAAACTAGGTTACTCACCTGATTGACCTAATTTTACAAACTTTTCTTGCAGCGGTCATTAAGCAAACCAATCGTTTGCTAATGGACGCATTTTTGCCAAAAGCTGGAAGCAAATGTTGGATTTCGGCAAAGGCATTGTGAAATGTGACTACAGTCCATAAAACTTTGATATTATGCAGTGGAGGAGGGGGAGGGGAAAAGTCCCCGCATGCAAATTATATGCAAATCTATGTTCTCCTATGTTGGTGAGGCAGAAGCGTCTGCTTCACTTTCCCCCTTATAAATAAATGAAGGCCATTCGCTTCTTTATGAGCTAAAGTGGAGACAGCACTGGAAAACTCCCCCTGCCGCCATCCCAAGCACAGAAGATCAGCCAGGGCTTCCCCTTTGCTTAACATGTTAGACCATCCTCTATGAAAATAATAAAGAAAAAGACAGCCTAAATCCTGGCATTTTTTCCAGGGATTAGGTGCTGATTGGGGTAAAATGGAATATTTGATGTGTGTGTTGTTTGCCATTTAAAATATCTCAAAGTGGTGTGCAATAAAAGCTCTCTCTCTCTCTCTCTCTCACACACACACGGAGTTGACTTCTGCGTTTATAGCAGGGGTGAAATGCTACCAGTTCAGACCGGTTCCCTGGAACTGGTCGTAAAAATGCTACCAATTTGGGCGAACTGTGTTTTTCCGATGATCAGCTGATTTCCTGCTTTCTAGCTAGTCTAAATCGAGTGGCGCAGTGGATTTCCCTCCCTCCCTCCCCCCTCCTCCATTTGCTTTGCAGGCGTACTTAGTAGCAGGCTCTGCCCACCCACCCAGACGTCATCACATCCGTTTTTGATGCTTTGCGCATGCGCGGAAGCGGCGCATGTGAGCAAAGCGAGCTCACATTGCTACCAAACCTGTAGCAAAGGTAAGTGGATTTCACCACTGATGTGTAGCTGTTGGCTTGCCTACACTAGAGAAAGCGGGACAGCATTTTTAAATGTACTCTTGTCGATGACTGGGCTGACCCATTCTTGTAGCAATCCAGTGGTGGGTTTCTGCAGGCTCGCACCTACTCGCGAGAGCCGGTTGGTGGAATTTAGAGAACCGGTGAGAGGGGGTTCCACTGGCGTACCTGGAAGTAAATCTGGCCCGCCGCTGCCAGTGACCCAACGGGAAGGAAAGGAAAGGAAAGGAAGGAAGGAAGAAAGGAAAGAAAGAAAGAAAGAGAAAGAAAGAAAGAAAGAAGGAAAGGAAAGAAAGAAAAAGAAAGAAAGAAAGAAAGAAAGAAAGAAAGAAAGAAAGAAAGAAAGAAAGAATCATCACAATTGAGTCCAAAATTTTGGTTGCTAAGCAAGAGCGTTGTTAAATGAGTTTCACCACATTTTAAAAGGTGGCCACTCCCACCCTGTCACATGACTGCCAAGCCACGCCCACAAAATAGGCCACACCTACAGAGTAGGTTCTAAAAAATTTGAAACCCACCACTGTAGCAATCGCTTCTATGTCTTTTGAGTTCGTGCTAACCAGGATCCAGTTTTGGTGGATCTCCCCCTCCCGCCTCTTTTTCTGAAAGGCCGAGAGCTTTGTCTTCAAAACTGCAGTGGAACATTCATCTCTTGATAAACTGTTTATCTTAAGTTTTTATGAGGGCGCCTTCAGCAAGCCGGCCCGAGACAAGAGTGTTGAAAGTATTTGTCTTCCTTTTTTTAAAGAGAGGGCTGGTGTCAATGGCAAAGTATTTATACCTCTCACATTTGGCTCAGTATATCATGGCACTGGATTTAGCCACCTCAGCCCGGCTGCCTTTTTCCATCCTATCTTCTGCAATAAATCCAGCATGTTAGTGTTTCTTTGAACGCAGCTCACTGTGCTGGGCCAGGGAAGAAAGAAAGAAAGAAAGCTAGGAGAACAATACTTTTATTCGCATGTATCCATGTCCTATACTCAGAAATGACTGAATAAGTATAACATGAAAGTGCTAAGATTAGTTTTAGAGGGGCAAAGTGAACAAGAACATCAGAGTGCTTAGGATATGTATTGTTCAGATCTCGTAATATGAATTAATGTCATGTGCCATATATGTGGAGCATACATATCTTCATTAGCTGGTTCTTTGCATGATCGATAGCTCAGTATCGCAAATAAAACTGGTATTTTGGGAGGTGTATTTTTCAGCTAACATTTGTTACAAGGGCAAATCGTTTCCACAGAACAAGATATTCCAAAATCCCACATGAATATCAAAATCCTCATTAGGGGTGCTTGCAGCCCTACCCACCTCTGAGATAATCTCACCTAGTTTGGGCAGGAAAATTGATGGGCCTCAGGATGGTTGGCATTTTCCTGAATCACTGATCAGTTTCGGATCCATCTCTGGATACAAATGTTAGCCCAGGAGCTGAAAAGATTTTTATCTCCTGGGAGAAGAAAAAGATTCATTATAGACCTCAATTCCTTCTTTGCAACTGTCCTGCCTGTTACATACTGTGTTATATTTTGGGATGGGCAGATCTGGATAAGACTCACCAGTGGTGGGTTGCAGATCTCCCGTTCCAACCGGTACGGTTGGAACAGGCCCAGTGTTGTCCTTATGCATGCATTGTAACCGCAAACGATGCTTCGGCAAGTCTCCGCAATGCTCCAGCTGCTCAGCCGAGTGTCGCACAGGTGCTGTACGTGCCATTTGTGTGCGCGGAGCACCAAAAGGTTTAAAACACAGGTAAGGAGCTCGGGTGGTCCCTCTGGAGCACCATACTTGAACGGTACCCGGTCCTCCGGGCAGGCTCCGGTATGCCCGTACCAGGGCATACCGCCTGCAACCCACCACTGAGACCCATGAATATTGGGTTTTATTTTTCTATTTTTTGGTCTTTTTGTTTGTTTGGGGGAAAATATAAACAGAAAGAGCAGGCTTCCGGTTCCGGCTCCTGCGGCGACGGGCGAGCCTAGCGCTCGCTCGCCGCTTTGTTTCTTCTTCTGCCCCCCAACGGGGGCGAGACTCATCTTGTTTGAGGGTCTCCCGTAGGGCCGGCTCGTCGGGGGGCGCGCCCCCCACGGCGGTGGAGGAAGCGGCTCCCGGCGCGGCTCAGGTGAGGGAGAACATGCTAGCGGGGGGTTTTCCCTTCGCCCAAGGAAGACGGCGCCATTCACAATTATGAGGAGGGCTGATCGGCTCAGTCAGAAGGACTCCCGAGGCTTCAGCTGCGAGGAGAGAGTGAGTCTTTAAAAAACTTTTTTTTCCTGCTGCCAGCCAGACTGAACGGACTGGGAGGGGGGTGTTTATTTTTTAAAAAAAAACCCCTCGGATTTAAGCGGCACGTTAAAATGGCTTCTCTGCAAAGGGAAAGCGGAAACTTTCACTCCGGACGGTCTCTAACAAGGGAAAGTGGAATGTGACTTTTTGCAACATTGTTTCTAGGTCTGGCTGAGTTTTAAAAAATTCTTTTTTTGCTACTCTCTCCCTCTGGCTGAGATGGGCGGTGGAAGTGGCTTCTCTTTGTCCCTGCCTGATTATTTCAACTAAGGAAAATTTCCAGCGTCTCTTTGAAAGCAGGACTCTCTCTGGATTTTTGGAAAAAAAAATTTCTTGATGGATTTGTGATTTCTTCTTTGGAATACCTTCGTTATTACTATTTGCTGACTTGGGAAATTGTGTCTCTTTTGGTTTCTGAATTGTTTGCAACTTCACGGCCCTGAACTGAACTGAGCTCCTGATCTGCCCCACCAGCCCCACCCGGAAAACGCCATCTTGGTGGCATTGACTCTAACTTTTAACCATGGCACAAGAAGCAGCACTTGTAAATTTGGAACAAAGGATGGCTTCTCTTGAAACCTCTATGCAGACTTTGATATCAGAAATAAAGGCCCAGAGGGCTGAAAATAGTACTTTCAAAAAGGAACTATTGGATACCCGGAAGCAAGTGTTGGAGAATACACAGAAGAATGAAGAATTGGAAGGAGGGTGGGAGGGGGCTAAGGGAGAGATTAAAAATGTTTCTAATGAGGTGGGGGAAATAAATGGGCGTGTGTCTAGGATAGATATGGAAAGAATGACATATTTTTTGAGATTTCAGAATGTTCTTGAGGATTCTGGTGAATGCCTGCCTGATCTTATGAGTACAATTTTAGCAGACTATTTACAAAAACCTAAGGATGAGATCAGGGGGGACATTGACCTAGCCTATAGAATTAACTCTGCATATGCCAGGATGAATGAAGTGCCTAGAGAGATACATGTGAAATTTGTTAGAAGGTCAACCAGAGAGGAAATCCTGAAAGCGCAGAGAGAGAAACCTTTAACTTATCATCGAGAAACGGTCACTATCTTGAAGCAGATCCCTAGAAAAATTAGAGACTCAAGAAGGAAATTTTCCTTCTTGTCTAAAACCTTGTTTGATCACGGGATTTGGTTCAAGTGGATGACACCTGAAGGGATGCTGGTGTTCTGGGAAGGAGGAAGAGTGAGGATTAAAACAGTTGCTGAGGCGGAAGCCTTTCTTAAAAAACATTCCTCTGCCCTGGGGGAAGATCCAGGGGGGACGGAGGGGGCCACGGCTCCGCCTGCGGGGGGCCAGGGAGGAGAGAAAGAAGATACAATAGCCAAAAGACTTAGATCAAAAAAATAACTTTGCCTTGATTTTTTCCTGAACAATTTTGCATAATATTTCTATCCGGACTTTTTGTAAATGTCTGACAGCATGGAAGGGAGAATTTAGGTAAATGTACTTGCTTTCAACTTGTAGTGGTATGGAAAATGTTTTCTATGTTAACTTTTTTAATGTGTATTTTGAGGTCTCGGAAGGTCCGATGACTCTGACGTGAATGCTCTCAAAATTTCTTTGTAACCATTACCTTATCCTGTTAAAAAATGTAAAACCAATAAAACTTTTTCAATATAAAAAAAGAAAAAAAAAAGAAAGAGCAGATGACAGCATGTTGGGACTTAAGAGATTTTGCATGTCATTTTATTATGCAAATTACGGAACTTAGGCAGCGCATTATGCAAATACGATTCATACATAAAGCAGCCAACAGACGCAACGTCTATGAACATAAACAAACCGATGTGGCTTTTTGCGGTGTTCAGTTGTGAAATGCCGTTTCTGACACAAGAGTGCTTTTAAGGCCATTTCACACTTTTATTTAATAAGATGGGGGCAGGAAGACCGGGAAAGCAACTCGTCTCGACAGCTGTCATCTTGATATCCAGATTGAGCAAAGTCTTCAAGCAATTCGGTTCTCTGGAGGAATGTATAATTTTGCATTTGGGTTAGAAGAATATAAAGCACAGGTACAGAACAAAGGAGACCTCCTTGGCAGTAATAATCTGTGGGAAACGATTTGAGAGCCCTTATCAGCCATCAGATAAACACCAATAGTAATGGGAAGGATGCTTTTAAAAATAATTTCCCAGGAAGAGCCAGCAAGAGTATCAAGATGTTCTTGTTCCCCAAAGCAGTGAGGAAACTGGAAAGATAAATACTACAGGTGGTAGTCCTCGTCTTACAACCAGTCAGTTAGCACTCCACCCAAAAGCTACTCCTCTGCCACTCCTGAGGCACCACACAGTTAATTTAATGGCTGCACCGGGGAAAGCAGGTAGGAGTTGTTAAGCGAGGCATCCAGTTTAACCACTGTCACCGCTTGCATCCATAATGGGCAGGCTCCCTTACGGTCATAGGTTGAGGACTTCCTGTATTGGGCAATGTCCTTACTCTGAATACAGAGTTCAGCTCAAGAGGCAAAGGCAGAGCCCCTTCGGAGCACTGCGTCTTGTTCTAGGCCTCAGAGTTTCGAAAGGACTCTGATAAATCGGAGCAAGCGCCCACGAAGATGACTTAAGATCATGAAGAATCTGGAAACCGAGTCTGAGGAAGTACGAAGAATCTCTGTGTGTTTTACCTGCAGAAGAGATATGATAAAGAGAGTGGGCTGCTAAGGGTTTGCAGGAGTTCGGGCAAACCTCTAGCTAAGATTCTGTGCAGTTCGGAGAACACCTCAAATCCCACTCCTGGCTGGCCCCGCCCATCCTGCCCCTCCCCTCCCCGGAGTCCCCACATGGCCTGTTTTGGATGTAGGGCATGTGCGGAAGCTCTGGCAGGATGGAAAACAGGCCTACTGGAAGTTCAGGGCTCTGGAGGCCGTTTTTGCCCTCTCGGAGGCTCAAAGAAAGCCTCCGGAGCCCGGGAGGGCAAAAATGCTCCCCCTGCCGTAGCGCAGAAAGCTGACCAGGCCACACACACCATGGCCATGCCCACCCAGCAACCAGACACAGAAGCCCTTGCTAAAAGTTTTGAAGCGCACTCCTGGATAAAGGTCTCGAATATTTGCAAGGCTGTCACACAGAAGAGGGAGTGGACATCTTGTCTTCGTAGCAAAGGGCAGAAGAAGAACCAATCGGTTAAAACTCGAAGGAAGCAAATTCCAGGCTGTGTGAATTGTCAGCCAATGGAACAAGCTGCCACGTGAAATGGTTGAATTCTTCTCTGCTCTATATTTGGAAACTAAGGCTGGGTAGTAATCTGTCAGAGATACTATACAGGTAATCCTTGACTTATGACCACAATTGAGCCCAAAGTTTATTTTGCTAAGGCAGACGTTTGTTAAGTGCATTTTGCCCCATTTTAAGAACCTTCCCTGCTACAGTTGTTAATGGTATCACGGGAGTTGTGAAGTTAGTAATGCTGTTGTGAAATAAACATGGCTTCCCCATTTACTTTTCTTGTCAGAAGGTCGTAAAAGGCAATCACATGACTCTGGGACACTGCAACTGCTATAAATGAGAGTCAGTTGTCAAGCGCTTGAATTTTGATCACGTGACCGTAGGATGCTGCAATGGTTGTAAGTGTGAAAAATGGTCATAAGTCACTTTTTTCGGTGCCATTGTCAGGCCTGCAGCCATCTTTTCTTTTGGATCTTTGGCCTGCCATACTTTCTATTATTCTACTATGCATTTTCTATTCTGGGAAAATGGGAGGTGGGATTGTACGGAGTTAGATGATATGTAGCCATAACAAAATTCTTTCTGGAAACCCAAGGTCGTCCTTTGTCTTTGTACCTCTGCACTTGACCGGAACTGGATGGGTGGAATTGCCAGCATGGCAGTGGAAGATTGGACCATGTGAGGGACTTGTGGGTGTGGGGGCAAGATCTTGAACTTTCAACTGTGTGGGAAAAACCGGGAAGCTTTCAGATTTGGGTTTCCCCAGATGCGTCAACATGGCTCTCTTAATAAATTGGAACTTTAAGGAATGCTTTGCCTTGGACTCTGATTTAATTTTGGATGCTATTTGGAACCCTGACAGCCGTTTTAACTTCAAAAGTCACCAAATGAACATAACTTGAGGGCTACCTGTAGTAGATTCTGCACTGAACTGAGCTTACTAACAAGCGATGGTGGGGAAGTGGCCAGAGGAAAGAAGTAAACATAAAAATTTCCATCATTGCCCAAATAAGCGAACAGGCAGAAGTCTTCTTTTTCTTCTTCTGAAATCAGTTTTCTGTGATGGTTGCTTAGAATAATCCTAGGATGAGCCCTGGCCATCTTCCAAATATTTTTGAATGCCACTCCTGGTGATCCCATGTTACAAATCTCTGGAATGAAGTCCTGAAAGCAATCGTGTACCTAGGAGTAATGATCATGCTGAGAAAATGTTTATTATGATAATTAAATGAAGGGAACCAGAGATGGGCATCTTGTTTGCAACATTGCTGTGTCAGAACATTTTCATAGGAAAGGTGAGCCTTTGGAGAACATAAGCAAATTTCAAACAACTAACGACACGGGCCACGCTGCCAAAAATTGTCACTACATCAAAGATGATTGACAAACCACTGATTCTGAAAACAAGAATGTTACATGCTTTTTAAAAAAAAATTGCTGCCTTTACCAATTTGGCAGAATAACTTGGCAGGCAGAGGAGAAAGCTCCTCACTAACATTTACGGACAGCATTTTAGAAAAGGACTACAGTATTTGATAGCGGCCTGAGAAGAGTCTCTTCAAAACAGATATCTATTGTAAAATTAAAAAAATCATCTGCTATTTGTCATCCCCAATTCATACCCCTGCAACTGTTCTTCATATGTTTGAGCCTCCAGGATCCTAATCATCTTTGTTGCAATTCTCTGCACTCTTTCTAGAGTCTCTGCAACTTTTTTATATTGTGGTGACCAAAACCGGATGCAGTATTCCAAGTGTGGCCTTACCAAGGCATTATAAAGTGGTATTAACACTTCACGTGACCTTGATTCTATCCCTTTATTAATGCAGCCTAGGACTGATCCCACATCATAAATAATATTAAAATCTCGTCCCCCTTAACGATGCTGAAAATGGTGTTTTCCCCACACCATCTCACTGGCCTTGCAAGTCTGATTTTTAAAAGGGTTTTTAAAAAAGTTTTATCATTAAATTACAACTAGATAACTAAGAGAAACCTTTCTTGTTCTCTTTCTTTCTCTCTTCCCTAGACATTTTCCTCCCCTTTAGCGCCAGTGCATGTGTGTGCACGTCATGGCTTGACTCCATTTTCAGCCTAATGATCCTTCTTGGCAACAATTGTTTTATGAGACTCCTTTATGAGACTTGGCACAGCAAGATCTGAGACCAGGGGCTAAATCCTGAAAGGATCAGAGACTTTCTACAGGAAATTGAGCTGGGATATTTTAGATGCTGCCTGTTTCTTAGGAGAATAACCCTTGTAATTCTACCTGTAGAGATCTTGGATTACCATGACAAATATAGGCTGAACCATTCAAACAGTCTGATGGAAATATGTAATTGTTCTGCTTATGTAAAGCAGCTGCCCCAGATTTACACTAATTAAACTACTTATTATATTCATTTTGTTTATTCTCAAGGAGGCAAAAGAGATACAAACAGTTTACCTTGCTTTGTCTAATGAAACAATAGACTTTCCAGCTTGGTTATAGGGCTGATATTGTTAGAGGAGGCAGACAATCTACAGATTGTGCTATCAATTCCAGTGTCTTTAACCCAAGGTTGCCAGGCCACAATATGGAAACCCTCTGGGTGTATTTAAATACCCAGAGGAAACAGAAGGCAGGCGTATAATTTCTTCAAAAGTGACCAGCCTACAAAGTTTTTACTAGCCTGATATGGGTTGTTGGGAGAGAAAATCTGAACTTTCTTTGATCCATTGATTTCTTGAAGTAGGGATGCCGACCTGCTGCAAACCTCCAACCACTAGATGGCAGCAAAAATATACCAAACTCTTTGCTACCATGTAGAGGTTCCCTGCATTTTTGCAGCTCAGTTCTTGTAGATCTCATCTCCAGCAAAAAGTATAATGGTTACATTCAAGAGTTTAGGGTAGACCTATTCTTACACAAACAAGGGACACGGTGGTTCAGTGGCTAAGATGCTGAGCTTGTCAATCAGAAAGGTCGACAGTTCGGCGGTTTGAATCCCTAGTGTCGCGTAACAAAGTGAGGTGGGTAAAATGAAGGCCCAGATTGTTGGGGGAAATAGGTGGACTCTGTCAACCACTTAAAGAGAGCTGTAAAGCACTGCAAAGTGGTATATAATGATTCCAAGATGGCGGCGCGCTTAGACGCTGCGGCTTTGAGCTCCTGGTGTCACAGTAGAGTTAGGCAAAAACTAGCCTATACCCGTAGGGAGTTATTTCATAGATGATTCACCCCCTGGTTGGTATCTCTTTGCACTTCTACCATTAGGCAGAAGATATCAAAGTATAGCCAGCCAAACAAACAGGTTTAAAGATAGCTTCTATCCTTGGGCTGTGAGAAATTTAACCACAATCACTCCATGCACATGCCAATTTTTTTCTTTTTTCTTTTCTCTCTTTTTTTGTTTTTGTTATAATTTTGCACCAGTGAAGTTAAAACCAATTGCATTGTAATTTTAGTACAATGACAATAAAGATGATGATGATGATGATTATATAAGCCTGAGTGCGATTGAGTGCACCCGAAGACTTCAGCTGGTCCAGAATGCAGCCGCGCGAGCAATAATGGGTACCGCAAGGTATACCCATGTAACACCGCTCTTGCGCGAGCTGCACTGGCTACCTGTCGTCTTTCGGGTGCGCTTCAAGGTGTTAGTTCTCATCTTTAAAGCGCTCCATGGCTCGGGACCTAGCTATCTGCGGGATCGGATTCTGCCCCATACATCCTCCCGGCCGATTCGCTCCCACAGAGAGGGACTTCTCCGGGTGCCGTCCACTAGACTTTGTCAGCGGGCGACGCCCAGGGGAAGGGCCTTCTCTGTGGCGGGCCCAGCCCTCTGGAACGACCTTCCCCCCGACATTAGAACAACTACGGACCTCTGCTCCTTCCATCAGAAATTAAAAACTCATTTTTCCTGCTTGGCCGGCCTAGGTTAGTCTCTACCCAGGGATTAGGGATTGTTAATTTTAAATGGGAATTTTAGTGCAGGGATAGTTAAATTTAATTTGTTTTTAGTGTATTTATGTATATATTTTATGCTGTTTTAATTTCTCCCTGTACACCGCTCCGAGTCCCCTAGGGGAGAGGACGCGGTTATACAAATAAATATTCGTATTCGTATGGTCGCAGGATGTAAGCTGTTCCAAGCAAAGCTTCCTTTTGCAATGGACTAATACTGGTTTTGTCAATGCTGATGGTATTCAAATGCTGGTTCAGTTGTTTTTGGATGGTACCCAACCCAAGGCACCTAGTACTATTGGTACCACTTATCATGTGTGGTTAATCTACAGTTAGATTCATAGTCTAAGACTGTTGGAAACTTTATACTTCAAGTCCTAGCCAACGACCCAGGAATCAGTAAGACAATGTTTAAAAATATAGTCAGTTCCAATCAGAGTGTGGGGTTTTGTTTTGTTTGTAAAATTAGGGGGTTGTATCAGGCATGTTATGAGCAAGATGCCTGCCAGTTTGGATTTTAAGATCTTTTAATATCTTTATTAGTATGATTATCAACTGTTCCTGAAGGAGCCCAAGTGAGCGTATAAGTACTCAGCTCTCTTATTTTTTTCCCAAAAAGAACTTAGTGAGGTAAGTTAGACTAAGTGAAGTGATTGGCACAGTATCCTCCAATGACCTCTTAGGCCTGAGGCTGAACTTAAACCAGCATGTCCCCAACTTTAGTCTTCCTAATCACTGTGCCACACCAGCTATTTCAGATTCACGGGGCTGACGTCTATTATATGCATTATGTTATAGTTTTCGTGCATGTATTTCACAAAATGGCAGGAACCCTTGCTGATGGTTTTCAACAACCACAGTTTCTGAAAGTCCCAGAAATGGAATTCCAAAGCCACAGATTAGGAGCAATGCCAATTTAGGGTTATCACATCTTTAAATTAAAAGAAAATAGTCTCCCTTTCTCTTCTTGGCACTTCTGGATGGAAATTGAGGTTCCAGGTATGCTTCTTACATACAACCTACATACCCATCTGGAAGGGAGAATGACAAATCATTGCATTTTTCCTTCTCAATTACTTCACTTACAGGAACACTATAAATTACTTTTATCCCATTAATGGCTCTTGATTTAAAAAAAAATGTCATCTGCTCAGCCTGGTTTTACTGAAGGTTAATTTATTGAATTTCTCTCAGGTATGTAATACTAAGAAGTTGCTGGAGACTAAGTGGAGATGCAGTTCAAGATCAGAATCCTAATTAAATATACAGGGATTCAATGCCAAACCCATAACTAGAAGCATACCAAAACTTTTTCCTGTCACCAAAATTTTCTCACCATCTTAGATTTTTTTAAAAATTCGGTCCCCAATTGTTCCTCTTGCTTGGTGAAGAAGAGTGAGAACGTAATTGTGTGGAAAGTGAAATAAATCTGGCATACATTGCAACATTTCCTGCTTCCTGTTTGGTTCCTCACTAATAGATGGATAAAGAATCAGTTTGGTCTAACAGTTAAGGCACCAGGATAGAAACTAGGAGGTTGAGAGTTCTAGTCTTGCCTTAGGTTTTGGGTCAGTCCTTCTCCCCCCCAATCCAATCCATTCACAGGATTGTTGTTATGGGGCAAATAGGAGGAGGAAGGAGTACTAGGTATATTTGCCACCTTGTGTTATTTATAAAAACAATAAAGGCAGGATAAAAGAAATCTTTAAGAATAGGAGTTCTGAGAGATGCTGTCAGTCAATGAGGAATTGTGGCAAGCTGCCATTTTCCCTCTGGATTTCTATTGAGAACTCATGGTAGGGGAGATATTTGGCCTAAAGAGCTTTCTACTCCTAAACTGATCACAGGAGGACTGGGCAACCCCTCCCTTCCCTTGTTCCCCATAATGAAGCATGACTGTAGTAAACCAGATCTTTTGATCGGGCCTCTTCACATCCATCTAAAGAGAAACCAAGCCTTCCTTCCCCTCAACCCTCCTCACCTCACTACTATTTTTACTTTATTTCCAGAATTACATCTTGAGTTTTTAAAACACACACATCCTTGGGCTACAGGCCTATAATCTCTACTTTTTCCCATTTCTTTTGTACACATCCTTCATAAAATCACAACAATCAAGCCAGCTGTAGGATTGGGCAACTCTATAGACAGAGGTGGGTTGCTCCTGGTTCAGCCAAACCGGCAGTGGCCCAGCCTGGCAACGCCCCTGAATCGGTTTCCTGGTTGCCACCGCCATTGGTGGCATGTTGTTTAGTAGTGCATGTGTGTGCACAATTAACTTTAAATTGTTCTGCGTATATGCGAAGCAAACCGGTAGTAAAACTGGGAGCAACCCACCTCTGTCTGTAGGCCTTTATTTGTTTCATTTATATAGCTGCACATCTTAAACCAAACTCTGAGGTAAAGGTTCTCCTCACACATATGTGCTAGTTGTTCTCAGCTCTAGGGGGCAGTGCTCATCTGTTTCAAAGCCGAAGAGCCAGCACTGTCTGAAGACATCTCTATGGTCACGTGGCCAGCATGACTAAACGACAAAGGCGCATGGAACGCTGTTACCTTCCTACCTAAGGTGGTTCCTATATTTCTACTTGCATTTTTACGTGCTTTCGAACTGCTAGGTTGGCAGATGCTGGGACAATTAACGGGAAGAGCTTGCTTTCAGAAGTTGTGAATTCTTCATCACTGAAGGCTTTTAAAAAGAGAGTAGACAACCATTTGTCTGAAATGGCATACTAGAGGGTCTCCTGCTAAGGGAGTTCAACTAGATCTCCAAGGTCCCTTCCAACTGTGATTCTGTTAATTCCTCCAAGCTTACCAATTCACCTTTTAGCTGCTCATCTCCCTAATCAACTTTGGACCCTGCCTGCTATTTTTTATTGCCTAGCCCTGGTATTTCTTCCTCTCGCTCATGCTTAAAGCTATTGTCTCAGTTCTTTAGTGGGGCTGCAAAATTCTGAATGACTACTACCTGGAAACAAACAGCTAGAGTTTTATTTATCCCTTTGCTGCAATTTAGATTTTTTTTGCAACTCCATTCTGTAGCTTTAGATCCCGGGTGGGGGAGTGTTTCTTCAAAATAATTCCAATGGGATTTACATTGGGGAGAAAGAATTTTATTACTCGAGGCAAAGAGGATGCCCCCTCAGATTCCTTGTACCGGATCCAAATTGATTGAAAGTTGAATCATAATTTCAACATGAGAGGGTGGAGAGAAAGGTTTGATGCTGCAGCCTGAGACACTGCCTTATTACCACCAAAGATTGGCTTAGATTTTATTAGGAGCAATTTTATCTTAATTCATTGGTCTGTTGACCACTTTGCTGTGATTGAATTCATGTAACATTTTCCTGGTGTTGAATGTATTGAGAGTTTGTATTTCCATTAATTTCTATCATTATACATGTAGTCCTTGACTTATAACCTTAAGGACATTTGAAGTTACATTGGCAATGAAAAAAGTGACTTATGATATCTTTCACATTTAAGTCTGTTGCAGCATCCTATGGTCACATGATAAAAATTTAGATGCTAGGTAACTGGCATGTATTTGATTATTGCAGTGTCATAAAATTGGGCAAAACTCACTTAACAGCTGTCTTGCTTAGCAGTGGAAACTTTAGGCTCAATTGTGGTTGCAAGTTGAGGACTATTTGCATGTGTTCAATATGTATATTCATTGAAATGCATTTATTTATGCATTGTCTTGGGGAAACCTTTAAAGATCAAATCCATTAAAAAAAAGAACTTC
Organism: Rhabdophis nuchalis; assembly: GCA_039707465.1. Classification (NCBI taxonomy): domain Eukaryota; kingdom Metazoa; phylum Chordata; class Lepidosauria; order Squamata; family Natricidae; genus Rhabdophis; species Rhabdophis nuchalis. The sequence goes on along the minus strand of CM077646.1, from coordinate 175,945,854 downwards.
CTTACACGACATATTTACCTGTCAAATTTGCTATAAGGAATCATGATGGTTATCAACTTGGATGACTTTAGAATAAAGCTAGACAGATTCACCGATCTACCTATTCCTTTTGCTAACTTGTTTCTTGGTATTAGATGTCATTCCTCATTCTCCATTGTCTAAATGTCACACTTCACGTTAAATCCATTGCATAGCTTACAGCTCCCTAACAGCAGATATAAGTCAGTGGTTTGGTTCGTCAGTTTCTTTGATCTTAAAACCATTCCGTTCCAACGCAAGAGACACAAAGTACCTAAGATGGCATTTTTATGCATACTCATCTCCCAATAGGCTCCACTGAATTCAACCAGGCTTTCCATGGAATAAATATGCATGGGATTCATCTGTCTGCAGACTGTAGTCAGAGTAACCTGATTTATTTGAGAAATGGTGCCTGCTTATTCCGTCCCCCACTTTCTGCACATTGGTAGAAAGATCTGAGCATGAAACTAAGAAAGGTACATGTGTCTCTTTTAAAATAATAATTCTATTAATCTATAAATAAAAAATGGCTCTGTGTGTGTGTGTGTGTTTGTGTGTGTCTATGTTCCCCGCCTCGAGTCCCTTCTGGGAGAGAGAGCGGGTTATAAATTAAATTATTATTATTATTATTATTATAACTCTGGAACGCCTTGAGCAATTTCAACCAAACTTGGCACACAGATGACTTATTCTTTGGAAACAAATACTGTGGGGGTAAGATACCCCTAACACCCCGAGGGGTGTGTGTTCTGTTAAGATACAGTCTGTTGTGCCTTAAAATGGATTCTACTGTTCAGCACAGTGGAGTACCATGGTAACGGCTTCACAGTACTCTACAAAGGGGCTCCATCTAGTAAGAAGGAAAATCCAACATTAAAAATTACGTTTGGTCCTGACATTTGTGAGTGTCTAATACAGCACTGGGATAGATAAACGCCAGGTTAACAGCTAATTGTTACAATAAAAAAAGATAGAAACTAATATCAGCTATAAAAGAAAGTAGAAAATGCAAAAAAGTGAAAAACAGAAAAGAAAATATATAATTGATTTTCCCCTTCAGCACAAGTATAGACAATTGTAGTACCTTATCACCTTCTCTTAAAATACAAATGATCTTGTCTTCTCATATCTCCTCTCTTATCTATAAACAAATCCTTAAAGCCTTGTCAATCAGTCCTGATATCAGCAAAAGTCTGAGAGATAATAAGGTATCTCTTTTTACCTTGATCAAATAAACTTTCTATTCCTTTCTTTTTAACAACCTTGATCTTAATATATATTTTGGTGCATATGAGCAGGGCAACTGGGCAATGACGTCCTCCTTTCCAGAGTACTGTTCCAATTTTTATAAAGGTAAAAAAAATCTTCTCTCACTGAGCGCTTAATTTCTCCTGGCTACCTGCAGGTTTTTTAGCAACAATATTAAAATGTTTTATTACAGCCAGGATGCTTTTGGGCAGGATCGAATTTGGTCGATCACTTGGATCACAGGTTTAGGTTTTTTTAAGCTTTTGGACTTGTGCTGGAATCCATCCTCAGGGAACTTCTTTTTACCAGCATGTCTGCTTTGGGCTATTCTAGGGCAGGGGTCCCCAACCTTTGCAACTTTAAGTCTGAAGGACTTCAGCTCCCAGAATTCTCCAGCCAGCAAAGCTGAAGTCCTTCAGACTTAAAGTTGCAAAGGTTGGAGACCCCTGTTCTAGGGGACCCAAGTTGGATCCGGCAACATGATCACGAAGACATGTATATGTGAGGATATTTTTTCATCGTCCAGCCACCTCACAGGGTTTTGTGTGTGTGTGTGTGTGTGTGTGTGTTTATGTGGATGAGAAAAGGGTGTTGGATATGTTTGCCACCTTATTTGTAAAAATAATAAAGGCAGAATATGAATAAAACAATTAAAAATTTCCAATGTAGAATTCTCTGGTAGTCTAAGCACTACCATCCAAGTATTAACCAGATTGAATCCTGTTAACCTATTATTGAACCTTACACTGTTTTACTAGGGCCCAAGAAAGGTTGGCCAGACACTGTCCCTGGCTTAATAATCCAGCCCCTATTGATGCTCTAGTCCAGGGGTCGCCAACCTTTCGGACTCCAGGGACCACTAAATTCATCATTTTAAATCCCGTGGACCACTAATATGAATTTAAAAAAAAGATAAATAGCATTCAGTGCAATACAAAAAAAAATGCAAATATTTTTTCTGTCGGCCACCAAAATGTTCTCATGGACCACCAGTTGGTGACCGCTGCTCTGGTCAAGATGGACACTAATTTCTTTTCTGCATCTCCTCCAGCTCTTCAAGAGCTTCTTGCGAGAGCAGCTTTTAAACACACAGAGGTAGATCGGCATTTACCTTCAAAAAGCCCCCGTTCAATCGTCCGTCCATTGGATGCCCCTTCATAAATCTCTCAATTAACTAATCTGGGATCTATTTATATAAAAAAAAAACCAGATTATTTACGGGGTTCCCGAAGCCCTCAGAAAGAAATGATGAGAAATTTGAGCAGCGGAGAGGGTGAAGTGTTTTTAAAAAATAAATAAATAAATTCAATAGTATTATCTCCTTCCCTTCAATAGTATTCTATTCTATTCCCTTCCCGCCTTTCACTTTACCTCAGAGATCAGTCCTGAGCACACTTCACCACCCAACCCCCCTCAGACCCGCCATCTCCCTTTTCCATTCACATTCCCCTCGCCTAAGTTGGCGCCAGCATCGGAGGCTTGCCTCTGTGTTTACGTCCTGGAGACGGAGGACAATATTTCAGTTTGGAGCCGAGCCACGGGGATCCGCTCGACGGGCCCTCCCCCTCCGCCGCCCAACTTCTCGCCCACCCCTGGGAATATTCGCTCCCCTCCGCCTCTCGGCTCCCGATTTCAAACGAGGCGGCCAGGCGGCCGAGTGTGCCAAATCGGCGGAACCGCCTCGCCGCCCGACGCGCCTCGCCCCCGCCGCAATGAAAGGAGTCAATTAGCAGACACCTCCGTGGGAGCTCAATTGGCCGAGCGGGAGAGCCGAGCCTCGTCTCGTCTCCCCACTGAAGGCAGCGTTGGCGGTGGGGATGGGTAGGGCCCATGGTTTCGGCTAGAAAGGGGTCTGCAAAGTTGGCTCTTTTAAGACTGGTGGACTTCAACTCCCAGAATTCCCCAGCCAGCCTGGCTGGCTGGGGAATTCTGGGAATTGAAGTCCACCAGTCTTAAAAGAGCCAACTTTGCAGACCCCTGGAAGCAGCGGACGAACAATGGAAAAGGGGGGGGGGGTGTCGCGATCGAAGAGGCGACCGTGCCTCGGTCTCCCGGTGGATGCCGTCGTGAGACGGACGCTAAGCCAAAAGGTGGCGGGCGGCTCGGGGAAGCTAAGGTAGCCCGATTTCTAATCAAGGGCTCTGCCTTAGGAAGGCTCATTTCGTCCGCGTCTTTCTGAAGAGTAGAATAGAATTCTTTATTGGCCAAGTGTGGTTGGACACACAAGGACTTTGTCTTTGGTGCATATGCACTCAGTGCCCATAAAGAAAAATTAAATACATCCATCGAGAATAAAAAGATACAGCGCTTAGTGATACTCACAAGGTGACTAATAAGCTATCAAATCTTATTTATTTATTTATTTATTTATTTATTTATTATATTTATACCCCGCCCTTCTCCAAGCAGACCCAGGGCGGCGCACAGGAATGTTAAAATACATACAAAACATAATAAAAATTTAAAAAACTTATTCTAATAAAATCCTGTGCTAAAACCGAATTAAAAATCCCAAATTTAAAACTATCTAGAAGTCAGTAATGGAGGTTACGCTAGGCGGGCTAGATGGAATAGATGTGTCTTCAGACACTTGCGGAAGAGGCGGAGGTCCGAGATGGTGCGGAGTTCAGGGGGTAAGTCGTTCCAAAGGGCTGGTCCCGCCACAGAGAAGGCTCTTCCCCTGGGTACTACTAAATCGTACTACAAATCGTAACTTATAAAACAATATAAATGGAAAGATGCAAGCAACAGGGTTATAGTCATAAGTGAGAAGAGATAGATACTAGGAAGGAAGAGAAGAATAATAGTAATATAGCCTTAGTAAATTATTTGACAATATTGTGGGAATTAGTTGTTAAGCAGAGTGATGGCATTAGGGGGGAAAACTCCTTCTGTCTAGTTGTTCTGGTGTGCAGTGCTCTATAGTGTTGTTATGAAGGTAGGAATTGAAGCCATTTATGTCCAGGATGTGAGGGGTCTGTATATATTTTCACAGCCCTCTTTTTGACTCATGCAATGTTCAGGTCCTCAATGGAAGGCAGGTTGGCAGTAATTGTTTTTTTCTGCAGTTTAAGTCTGCAGAGCAAACTTGGTGGCAAGGGAAGGACCCCACCAAAAGATACCCAGAGAAAATCAGGCAGAGGGCTTTGCTTTAAAAATACAGCTAGTCCTTGACTTACCACAGTTCATTTAGTGACTGAAGTTATGTCCCTTTAAAAAAAAGCAACTTAAATATGGCAGTGATACAGCCGCCGCCATAGCAGCAGCATGCTGACTAACCCAAAATTTAGATGTCTGGCAATTAATTCATTTATGGCGATTGCAGTGTCCCCGGATCATGTGAACATATTTGGTCACCTTTCGACAATGGGGAAGCCAGATTCACTGAACAACTGGGTTATTAACAATGGCAGTGATTCACTTAACAACGGTGGTGAGAAAATTCGTAAAGGGGGAGTAAAACTCACTTAACAAATGTCTCAGTAACAAATTTTGGGCTCAGCTACAGCTGTAAGTCGAGGACTACCTGCATTAACAGCGGATCAAAATACCGCAATGTACATATAATGGCAATATGAACAATTAATAGCATTATAAGTGTTAGTACAACTTTTATTACATTATTATAGAAGTTAAAACCAATAGGAAGGCCATGTAGAATGGAGAACTACAAAGGCTAAACATGAATGCCGACACAGAAGGCCGTATAACTATTTTATATGGTTTTGTTTTTCTTGTTTTTTTCTTTTTTTCTTTCTTGCATCTTTTTTTGTTTTTAAAGGTAAAAATGTTTAATAAAAACTTTAAAGAAAACACAGTGGCTCAAAATACCCTTCCCGTGTGGATGGCTGGACGCAGTTATCTCCCTTCACTGAAAGAAGGCTCTGAGTTGGAGAATGAGCCAACATTTAAAGTCTGTTAATCATGGACTCAAATCTGACTCTTACCTTTTGATGGAAAGGACTTAAGAGGTACAGAATGATATAGTGCTCGAAAAGGTGTGCATTGCAGCTTTGCAGCCTTTACATCTATTCCTCCTGTTCTATTGGGCAGAACCAAAATGAAAGAAAATTGCCTCCTGGTAAATAAACCTCATTTCCTATTTCTGCCATGTCTGGGCACAAATTGCCAGTTTCTTTCACACAGATGACTGGCATCCAGATATATGCGTTGGATGTCTGAATTGGTAGTTACAAAAAGACTTCTAACAAACAACCTAAGATCTTAGCAAGGTGTTTACAGATTTAAAACCTGGTCTGTTCAAGAAGATGACAACATTCAGCATAACACTCGTGATGATCTATATTTCCTCATAGAAGCTCATGATATGTTGGCTAGAATGACTCTAAACTCACAATGACAAGGTTCATACTTGACAATATGCCACAGAGAGGACTGTCAGGTTTGAGGGACACTGATGTGGATTGACAAGATTTCTGGATTGCCTGGAGTCAGTTCTGTGTATCGCTAATTCATCTAGTTCCCTTTGATTGACATTGACAGAAACCCTCCTTTAAAATGAGCACATAGAAATGAGCTTTTTGTGTGGCTGTCCGATTCCTTTGACACATTCTAATACCTGAAATCTGTAGGTTCTCCGGCACTCTGGTTAATTGCTAAAGTCTTGACTTTCAAAAATGGCATTTAGAAAATGTTTGCAGAATAGGACTGAGGTACAATCCTTTTAAAAGCAGGGGTTCTCAACATTTTTGTCCCATGGATCCAGTGGTGGGTTCCGGATCCCGTTGTAACCGGCTTAACAGTACTTTGTTGCCTACATGTGTTATGAAAGAAAAGGCTAGATTTCAGTAAATTGACATTCCCCCCCTCCCATCCAGATTCATAAACCCCCAGAAGGGGTCTGTGCAATCTAGGTTAAGAACCCGTATCACAAAGTTTATTGATTGATCAATTTCTTTACTATAACTGCAGAGCACTCTCACTAACATATAACATCATGCATTGTTTTTAGGTTGTACTAGCTGATAACACAGCGTTGCCCGGGTATTTATTTATAGGGGGGAAATGTCCAGACCAAACATAATTTCTAATGTTGGATTTTCCCCCTTACCAGAGGGAGCCGTGTTGTGGAGTACTGTGAAGCCGTTACCATGGCAACTCCACTGCGCTGTGCAGTAGAAGCCATTTTACAACAGTATAGTAGAAGCCATTTTAAGACAGAACAGGCTGCATCTTAACAGAACACACACCCCGAGGGGTGTTAGGGGTGTCCTACCCCCACAGTATTTTTTCCCCCCAGAGAGTAAGTCATCTGTGTACCAAGTTTGGTTGAAATTGCTTGAGGTGTTCCAGAGCTATGCTGGATCATACACATACACAAACACACACACACACAAACAAATAGAGCCATTTATATACATACGATAGATAGATAGATGATAGATAGATAGATAGATAGATAGATAGATAGATAGATAGATAGATAGATAGATAGATAGGTAGGTAGGTAGGTAGGTAGGTAGGTAGATAGATGTTTGTTTTATCGTTTTTACAAAAGAGCCTCGACTCAGGAACAAAGCAGGTTATAAAGGGTTGTGAACCAACAAACAAACATTCCCTCTTTCAAGAAATGTTGCCATCAATTTAGCGCTCTGCTGGATTCATCCTTCTTGCTACTGCATGCCTTACTGGACATTTTATGACACAGTGGGATCTAGGACATGAGGCAGATCTGCTAAGAGAATCCTGGTGTGTGTGTATGTGTCCCCCTTTGTTTCTGCTGCAGCATCACGATTGGTAGGTGTCTTTCTCCATGACTGGGGGTCTATTGAAGGAGTGGGGGGAGGGGTTTGCATATAGCAAGCCTGGAAGATGCAATCAACAGCCGTGCCTATCACTCCCTGCACATGAATCATCATAGCACTTGTATAATCTCAACAGCCCATTCTGCAATGATTTCAAACAGACACAGGAGAACCAGTGGAGGACAGCTAACTTACATTTCATGTTGGCATAGTTTACTCCTGACTCAAAAATGGGGTGGAGACCTCTTTAACTCAGTATAGAGAGGAGGGGGGGAAGTCCCTTGTTTTGCCTGGTAGGTTGTTCAGTCAAGGTGTCCTTTAGGGCAGGGGTCCCCAACCTTTTTGGCACCAGGGACTGATTTCATGTTAAAAAAATTCCACGGACCGGTGGCCATGGCTCGGCCGGTGTAGAGGGGGAGCAGGGGGAAGGGGTAACAGGAGGTGCATGGATGCACGGATGTGTGTGTGTGAGTCGGCTCACTTGCCCCTCTCGGGCCCCCAATGGCGTGATCTGCCCAGGGGGCTACCCCCTCCTCCTCTTCTCTGGCCCTTTCTAAGAGTTGAGCCGTTTACTGCGGCCCGGTTCCTATCAAGCCACAGACGGGCAGCGGTCTGCAGCCCGGGGGTTGGGGACCCCTGCTTTAGGGAACTATTTCTTTCTTTAAGAAATTTATATTGCTGCCAATTCGCACATGGCGACTCAAGGTGGCTTACAAGAATAGAAAAACCTCTTATAAAAACAATAAAGCTAATAAAAGAGAGAATCATATAATCTATATAAATAAAAATGTAACAAGAGTTTGTTCAAAACCGCTAATCTCCAAAAGTACTGCACCAATTGCTTCCAAATTTTCACACAACGTTCCTTAGAAATACAGCACCAATGATATATATAGATTGTGCAGATGTCAAACCTGTGCCAGGTACATGCAACGGAAATATAAAAACTTGTAAAAAAGATAGGTAGATGAATACAGAGAGAGCAGTGAACCACAGGTATTATGTCATCCTTTATGACATAAAATACTCTGAGGGAGAAATACAGTAGGTAGGTAGAGGGAGAGAGGGAGAAATATAGTAGGTAGGTAGGGGTTATACGGTGATTGTGTGTACGTGTTTGTGTGTACACACAGACTGGTTGGCCATTTAACCAGACTGGGCCACAGCAATGCGTGGCTGGGAACGTCTAGTACATTAATAAAACAATATATTAATATAACAACCCATCCCCCTGCCCCGGCGACAACATATCACACGAGCCATTTAATGGGCTCCATCCTGCTCTGGGTTCCCCAGGCCTGCTGGCAGAACCAGGTCTTCAGTGCCTTCCGGAAGAGTAGGGGCCATTCTAGTCTCCGGGGGAATGATGTTACAGAGAGAGGGAGCCACCACCAAGAAGGCCCTTCTTCTGGCTCCCACCAGGCGTATCTCCCTAGGGGATGGGACCCTCAACATTCCTTGCCTTCCCACTCTGGTGGGTTGGATAGATGTGGCTGGCAAGAGACAGTCCCTCAGATAATAAACTAATGAGTAAAGCTGTGTGCCTGGCGTAGTGCTCATTGCTATCCCATATTATTTTTCTCTCTAATCCAGAAGTTGATCAGCCATCAAGAAGAAAGCACTGTACAAATATCAATCATACAAAATATAGGAATAAGCCAATTCCATGCCTGCTATTTGTACAGTGCTTCTGCTTTATAACCGATCGGCTTATTCTTTCTCTTCTTAAAGGTGGATTCAGCGTCCTTAAATCATCCTTTCAAGAAATTACTGCCTCCTAATCTTACAAATGTAATTTGAGGGAAGCCAAGGACTACTGGAAGACAGGCAGGCAGACAGTCAGTGGTATCAGTTGAACAAACAGAGATTTGGTAGGCTGGATTTATCAAATGGATAACTCTATCAAATGATTGCCTTAATCTAACCTTTGCCACTCAGGCAGTCTCCAAAGCTGGCTGGAGAAGTCTGGGAGCTGAAGTCCTTCAGACTTAAAGTTGCAAATGTTGGAGACCTCTGCTCTAGAATGCCTGTATCAGGAAAGTTGGCTTAAATCACTGTTTCTTACAGTGTGGTCTCCTGGGATTCCCCCATGATTCTTTTTTCTCACAGGTCCACAAAACGGAAGTTATTTGCCCTGTATTGAAGAAGTCACTGTGTGAGAGTTGAGCGGCTATATACATTAGTTTAATAAAAATCGAAAACAACGACGCTCCTCTCATTCTTGTTTTTGAATACAAATACAGGGAGGGCTCATGAAAAAAAAATATTTTATTTATATTAGTATCCAGTAGGTTTAACCTTATTTTTATATGATTCAACAAATAAATATTCTGAGGCTTGATCAATTTTGATGCGTAGCTTGGCGAATATTGATAAAAACAATCCATCCCAACAAAAAACTCTTTTGAGGTCCTCCATACTTTATAAAATAGGGAGGGGTGTCCTGACAGGAAAAAGCTTAAGACACACTGGTATATGTTAGAGCAGGGGTCTCCAACCTTTGCAACTTTAAGTCTGAAGGACTTCAGCTCCTAGAATTCTCCAGCCAGCTGGCTGGAGAATTCTGGGAGCTGAAGTCCTTCGGACTTAAAGTTGCAAAGGTTGGAGACCCCTGTGTTAGAGGGCAGTTTCAAATTAACAACACAATGCCCAGAGGTGACACAACCACTTGTGCCTGCAGATTTCATGGCTGCTTTTATTTTTCTTTTAATGATCTTCTTCCAACTTCTCTCCTTTCCCTTTTTACTACTGTAGGCCTTCAGGATCCCATCTGCGGGGGCTCCATCCGTAAAAAACTGCATTCAACTGGCAGATCTTCAACTGTATAAAACTTTTATATCAGTGATGATTTAGGCAAGCTCTTTGGTTCTGAGACTTTTGGGGCTGCTCTCTCCAGTCAGAATTGCAGTGGGCAAGTTCTTCTGAGACCCTGTACTGAGAACTTGCAGTGGGCAAGTTCTTCTGAGACCCTTGTACTGCTCTCTCCAGTCAGAATTGCAGTGGGCAAGTTCTTTTAGATTGGATATCGTTGCTCTGGTTAATAGGCCCTTGAAGTCAAAGGACCCGACAGAGTCTCTTTATCTCAGCCTCAAGGACAAATCCCAGGGATACTGATGCTTTCTCTTTAATTTTATCTTGAGTAGCGACAGCAGGAGCCACACAACACCCTTGTTTGTGAGATTATCACATAGAGATCTTGTCTTAACTTTTTAAAAACTGAAAAATGCTGCACAGAATATTTTTCTGAGGGAACACAGCCTCTTTCTTCCTCCCCTCTCAAACGATGGAGGTGATTTTTGTTGCTACCTGGTTCCAGAGGAAGCTGAAACCCCACCATGTCTCTGCACTGTTCTGAGTGAGCCCAACCAGAGCAACACAACGTCAATGGGGATCAGCAGAGAGAGATTTGGCCTTGTTCGTTGAGTAATACCTTGGAGCCAGTGGTGGTATTCAGCCAGTTCAGACCGGTTCTGGCAAACTGCTATGCTGTCCTATTTAGCCACGTTTTATAAGCCGTGTGCATGCGTGCAAACCACGCATGCGAGCAAAGCACATGCATGGAAGCCCTGTGCATGAGCAACACGAATGTGGGGAGAACCGCTGGTAAAATTATGTGAAACCCACTCTGCTCAGAGCCTTCATAAGCTTTCAGTTATTCAATTAAATAGTTTCCCATGCAGGCTGAGCATTTCTTTGCTTATCACTATATTGCTGTCTTTCCTCTGCTTGACTCTTGGTCCATTTACTTACTTGACTCTGAGATACCACTGAGCACCAGTCATGATTGTTGGCCACACTAGGTGGACCAGGCCAGGAAACTGACTCCAGAGGAAGGCTAAAATCATTTTCATTGAATTTAGCTTTAACAATAGAAACTTACACATCTGATTGGGCAGTGCCAGTGGTGGGATTCAAATTTTTTATTTTACTACCATCAAGCCTTCTGTGGGCGTGGCTTGGTGGACGTGGCTTGGGAAAGATACTATAAAATCTCCATTCCCTCCCCACTCCAGGGGAAGGTTACTGCAAAATCCCCATTTCCTCCCAATCAGCTGGGACTCGGGAGACAGAGAATAGATAGGGGCGGGGCCAGTCAGAGGTGATATTTACCGGTTCTCCAAACTACTGAAAATTTCTGCTACTGGTTCTCTAGAACTGGTCAGAACCTGCTGAATCGCACCTCTGGGCAGTTCCTCCTCTTTCTTATACTCCAGTGAATTAGAGTGGGTACAGCATGTTTTCAAAGGACTTTTAATCCAAAAGATTGTAATATAAGCACCTGGCACATAATTGGTGCTCATGGGTAAAAGACTTAATTGGGCGATAATTTGCAAGTTATTTTTTTATCACTTTTTCTACATTTTGGGGGGAAGGATAGAAACAAGCTAACCTTTGGGAAAATGCAGGGAACTATTTATGTCTATAAAAAGGGGGCCTAGCATAGCAGCACAGCATGCTGCATTTAGTGTTTTTGGTAAAACTCAGTTTTTGCCAGGAGTTTTGAAGTTTGTCAATTGAGAAATAAATTTGGGGGCTTTGGAAGGTGAAAGTGGGGGGGTTTCTGGAAAAGGTTAATCCAGAAGCTCAACATGAGCTCACATGCACATCAAGAAAACTAACCATCAAGACTTTTAGTTTATTTATTTGATTTTTCACCTGCTGTAATTGAGAGATTTAAGAGGGGGTGAATTTGCCTGAGTCGCTGGACTCTGCCTTCTGTAGTGAATTTGGCTTGGGTTTTCTGTGCAGGCTTGGCTGACTGTTGGAATGTAAATTAGCAGGCTATAAATCTGCCATAGCCAGAGATAAGTGAGCTCAAGCTGTTTCACAGTTAATAGAGAACAAGCAGCCTGTGAAAAAGCCTCTTCCTAGGCCTTGGGGAGGGGAGTCCAGCTTTGGCAACTTTAAGACCTGTGGACTTCAATTCCCAGAATTCCCTAGCCAGCCATCCTGTCTGGGGAATTCTGGGAGTTAAAGTCCACAAGTTGCCAAGGTTGGACACCCCTAGCCTTGAGGCTAGCCTATAATCATGGGCAAGCATAGATTGAGACCAATATACAATCAACCAGAGGACAAGTCCAGAGGGGAGGTAAGAGACAAAGTGGAGTAAAATGTGGGAGTCCCATCTGAATTTGAAAGAGATCTTCTGAGCACTTTTCCCCAGAAGGTTATATGATAAATTAAGTCAGCCCAAGCTTCTGTCAAGTGCACAATTGAGACCCATCATGAAGACACTGTAGAATTTGCTCTCCTCTTAATGCTCCCCTCTTTCCATTAGCCTCTGAGATTGATGAAGCTCTCTGTTTCTGAATCACCTTTAGGTGCTTCTACCTAGGACCTGGGCAGGGGTCAGCAACCCGCGGCTCTGGAGCCGCATGTGGCTCTTTCATCCCTCTGCTGCGGCTCCCTGTCGCCGGTCGGCTCCACAATTGTTAGGGTTAGAGACTGAAACATATGAAGAACGGTTGCTGGAAATGGGTATGTCTAGTTTAATAAAAAGAAGGACATGGGGAGACATGATAGCAGTGTTCCAATATCTCAGGGGTTGCCACAAAGAAGAGGGAGTCAAACTATTCTCCAAGGCACCTGAGGGCAGAACAAGAAGCAATGGGTGGAAACTAATCAAGGAGAGAAGCAACTTGGAACTGAGGAGAAATTTCCTGACAGTTAGAACAGTTAATCAGTGGAACAGAAGTTGCCTCCAGAAGTTGTGAATGCCCCAACACTGCAAGTCTTTAAGAAGATGTTGGATAGCCATTTGTCTGAAACAGTATAGGGCTTCCTGTCTAGGCAGGGGGTTGGACTAGAAGACCTCTAAGGTCCCTTCCAACTCTGCTATTGTATTGTATTGTATTGTACTGTAGGACTGCTGGATGCCTCTGGCCCCACGTTTTGCCCCACCCTCCCTGCTTCTTTCCCATCCTCCTCACTAAGGATGTGTCCTCTGAAAAGGCTCTATCATCTGTCACCTTTTTTCCCATAGAGATAGTCACCCACAAAATGTCTGGAGGCAGCAACCACACAACTTTGAGATCTGTTTTATAAATGCGGCTTTAGCACATTTCTGAAAGAACCACTAAACTTGTGTTTTATAAATCAGGCGAAATCAGATGCCTGCACTGACTGAGAAGAGAGGCAACCCAGGTAGAAGGAGATCCCAATCAGGACAATAACATTTTGGTCTAATTCTCTGCCAACTCAAGGAGAGGTGGATATAGCATTTCAAGTTGGCAGTGGGGAAAGTTCCTTGGCTGATCTCTTGCGTGGGATGGGGTCAGGGAAGGTAGAAATTAGACAGGAATAAGCTTCTTCAATCTCCTTCTTTGGTATATGAAATAAAGTAAGGGGAAACAGGAACACTTGATGTTCACCGTCATTTATGTCCTGGCTTGACAATTATAATATTCTGTTAAGCTTGTGCTCACTCACTGGAGAAGAGCCTAATGTTGGGAACGATGGAGGGCAAAAGAAGAAGGGGACAATAGAGAATGAGGTGGCTGGATGGAGTCACTGAAGCAGTAGGCATGAGCTTCAATGGACTCCAGAGGATGGTAGAGGACAGGAAGGCCTGGAGCAACGTCGTCCATGAGTCGGACACGAGTTCACAATTAACAATGACAACAAGCTTGTGCTGGATGAGATCTTGAGTATCTTTGTGACATAGAGATATAGCCATTCAGACTTCTCAGAGGAAAAAAAAAAAGTAAGATGGGAAATGATTCAAGGAGAAGAAAAATCTAATGATAGAAACTGTTGATGGCAAAACAATATGGGACAGTATTTTATAACATAACACTTTGATTTTTACTAACTCCTTAACTTTTGGAGACATGCTGTTTGAAGATTTGTCAACCCAGGAGAATGTCAACATTTCTTTATGTTCCTGAGCCTTTCCAAGATTGAAAAAATAATATATGGAATGGAAGTTCAACCATCTACGCCAGTGGTAGTCAACCTGGTCTCTACCGCCCACTAGCGGGCGTTCCAGCTTTCATGGTGGGCGGTAAGGGTTTTGTCCGATACTGAAGCATTTTCCTTTTTTTAAATTTAATCGACTTCCCTACTTTATAAATCACCATTACTGTGGAACCGGTGGGGGGGTTAGAACATTTTACTACTAACAGAGATACAAAAGTGGGCGGTAGGTATAAAAAGGTTGACTACCCTTGATCTATGCTAAAATAGGTGCCTTCTCTTCCAAAACCAATCCTCAATTCCCATGTTGCCTGCTTAGGCCATTTTCACAGGTCTTTGTTGTTCCCGATATGGATGGCCCTTGGCTCCTTTTGCAGTAGTGCATGGTTGAGTTTTGCCTTTCGGGGTTGGGTGAGCTACCTTGAACGTGTCTCCTTCCAACGTCTCCTCCAAACAACTCCTTTGCTTTCTAGCAGAGCAGGAGTGCACACACTGTGCTTTCTCTTTGCTTTGGCACATGGACAACTCTGCCACTGCCCTGTAGTCTTCAGGCAGCCGAGGAATTCCAAACTAAATGAGCATGTTGTAATCAGGAGAGAAAATATTGTGTCCTTGTAGTGTTGATGTTGATGTTGATTGCAGCTCAGGCCCTTCAGCCACAGACAGTGCCTATTTCTTTAGCGAAAATACGCCTATGCCGGTAAGCTTGGCTGCCTATGCCCTGGATAGATACTTCAGCAGCTTCCATCTTAAGCTCCCGTTTGACAGTGGGCTGTTGATGAGCTGGGTTAGACCAGGTGAGTAGCCCTGACAATCAACACACAGTTTACATCCTGGGCTCGGAGGGCGGCCAAGTAGGACTGCTGGCCATGAGGCTCTCCTGAGCTTTTGTGGAAGCCAAAGGCTGACAAGGTTCTGGCAGGGAGAGATCTTTGAAAGAGGCCATGCTATTGAGCACAGATCTTCCCACCCCAGACATATTTGAGAAACCACACAGGCAAAATGAACCAAGGAGGTCATTTGCAAATATATACCTGTATGACTAGCAGAAAGAACTTTTGGAAGGGAACAAACTGACATTCAGAAGCGCCACTGGTGAAAGATAACTAGGATCTTGCCCTGCGGAGATTGGAAGACTCACGCCTTCTTTCCCAGCCTCTGTAGACAGGAAGGTGTAGTCAACAGACATGAGGTGACAAGGGCTAAGCAGATAAACCGTCCATTTTCTACAAGGCAAGCATTAAAAAAGGGATAATATTGTATCTCATCACAGACTGCTCGTTGAAGTGGCCAAATATCCATTAACCTCTTTTATTAGAGAAAAAAAGCTGCACAATATTTATGATCAACTGGACACCTCTTATAAACCTTTTGCATGAAACAGAGGAAAAAATGCACTTGTGGTTTTGGTGATCAGGAACAAAAAGGATAATACTGGTAGGAAAAAGTGAGTTAAAAAAAAAAGAATTCTAAAGACTTTTGTAAATGCACTCACATTTTCTATCAATGAAATTGGAAACTTCTTTGTATTGTTTTATTCTTTCTTTCTGCACTTTTGGTTTTCTTCCTACTTGCTTGCTTCTGTTCTTTATTAGTTTTTTGTTATTACAATAGTAGTAACTGTGAAAGGGATCTTGGAGTCCTACTGGACAACCATTTAAATATGAGCCAGTAGTGTGTAGCAGCTGCCAAAAAGTCAATGCAGTTCTTGGCTGCATTAACAGAAAGATAGAATCAAGATCACGTGAAGTGTTAATACCACTTTATAATGCCTTGGTAAGGCCACATTTAGAATACGGACTCCAGTTTTGGTTTCCACAAGGTAAAAAAAAAATGTAGAGACTCTAGAAAGAGTGCAGAGAAGAGCAACAAAGCTGATTAGGGGACTGGAGGCTAAAACATATAAAGAATGGTTGCTGGAATTGGATATGTCTAGTTTAATAAAAAGAAGAATTAGGGGTGACATCATAGTAGTGTTCCAATACCTAAGTGGTTGCCATAAAGAAGAAGGAATCAACCTATTATCCAAAGCACCTGAAGGCAGAACAAGAAGCAATGGATGGAAACTAATTAAGGAGAGAAGCAACCTAGAACTAAGGAGAAATTTCCTGGCAGTTGGAACAATTAATCAGTGGAACGACTTGCATCTAGAAGTTATGGGTGTTCCAACAGTGAAGCTTTTAAGAAGAGATTGGACAACCATTTGTCTGAAATAGTATAGGATTTCCTGCCTGAGCAGTCGATTGGACTAGAAGACCTCCAAGATCCCTTCCAACTCTATTATTCTGTTAAGTGTTTTGTAACGCTTTAGTATAATATATATACCAGCCTACAAATCAGGAAGCTCTTGTTTGCTGTCATAGATTGTTGACCTATGGTCTACACAAGTACCCACATTTTTTTAAAAGGGAGTAATTTGGGTCCATATTGATAGCACTTTTATAGTTAAGGAAAAATGCTACCCTTCATACATAATGATCATTGTATTTGTTTGTTGATTCAATTTCAACAGCTACCCATCTCAAACCATTTTGACTCTGTATGACAGCAAACAATATCACAATAATTTTATTTCTTTTAGTATGTGGAAAAATGAAGCGCCAGCATGAAATGTGGACAATAAAATATAGGCGATAATAGATTAAATTAACCCTAGCCTTGACCCACAACAATTGAAACCATACAAACAAAAACAGTTAAAAATGAATGCTTTTAACATAGAGTTGGGGTGACATTTTTCACAACCCTATTCAAAAGCTCTGAAGTTATGAAGAGGGGAAATATGTGAAGGATTTTAAAGGTAGCATTGTTTTGTCAGAGGGGGTATAAACCATGGTAGCACCTCATAGAAAAGAAAATAGACTAGTCTAGTGACATATGACTTAAGACTTGAATGTCAACATAGCCATTGCTGACCTGAATTGACTGCCTCCTAGCTTCAGTTTGTCAGCTTTAAAACCCAATTAATTATTTTCATTTAGACAGGAATTTCAAGTAAAAATGGGAAGAACTGAACACATTAACCCTGTTGAATTTTCATACATGCCAAATGTTGTCATTAGAGAAGGTGTTGGCTTTAAATTTAAATCTGAGGGAGATAGATAGTTAAGAAATGAGAAAAGTAAACAAACAAGCAAATAAATAAATTTAGCATATTGTGTTCTTCGCTGACAGATAAAAACAAACTAATGATTGAGTATTATTGAATTCTGTAGTTATATTTAGATTATGAGGGTCCTCTAGGCAGGGGTGTCCAACCTTGGCAAGTTTAAGACCTGTGAGCTCGAACACCCAGAATTCCTCAACCAGCATGACTGACTGGAAAATTCTGGAAGTTGAAGTCCTCAAATTTTAAACTTGCCAAGATGGGACATCGCTGCTCTAAGGCATTGGTATAAAACTTGAATATTTATTATAAGAGCAATTGTAAAAGACTCTAAATTGTAAAAGACTCTAATTGTAAAAACTCTAATTGTAAAAGGCTCTCTACATGGGGCTCCCCTTGAGGTGCACTCGAAGGTTACAGTTAGTCCAGAATGCAGCCGCGCGGGGTGATAATGGGAGCCTCTAGGCATTCCCATATAACACCTCTCCTGCGCGAGCTGCACTGGCTACCTGTGGCCTTTCGGGTGCGCTTCAAGGTGTTGACGACCATCTTCAAAGCGCTCCATGGCTCGGGGCCTAGCTATATGCAAGACCGTCTCCTGCTCCATACATCCCTTCGACCGATCTGCTCCCACAGAGAGGGCCTTCGCTGGGTGCCATCGGCCGGGCAATGCTGGTTGGCGACACCCAGGGGAAGGGCCTTCTCTGTGGTGGGCCCTACTCTCTGGAACGACCTGCCCCCCGAACTACGCACCATCTCAGACCTCCGCCTTTTCCGCCAGCGTCTTAAAACGCACCTATTCCAACAAGCCGGCCTTGCATAACCTCCCGTTCCTGACTGTTATTAGCTAGATTTTAATTAGGGGGATTTTACACTATTTTAGCACAGGGTATGGGTTTAATAGGTTTTTAAAAATGGTATTTTTGTATATTTGTATTGTTTTTAAATTTTCCTGTGTGCCGCCCTGGGTCCTTTTTTAGGAGAAAGTGCAGGTTATAAATTCGAATAAATTAAATTAAAATTAATGCCGACTTTAGTTAAATTTCCCTAGATCTCTGAATTAGGACTGACAAGAGGTAGGAATGGGAGCTGTTGTCGAGATCATTGGGGAAGACTTTCAGATCTTCGATATTTATTTACATGATCCCTGGCGTTGCTAAAAGCAGTGGACTCCCCAACAAAACCTGGGGTTTCTGATCCCTCTAAAGGCTTGGCTTGACAATCTCAGTGGAGAAGCCTTTGGCTTGGGGGCAACTGAGGTGGGAAGTTATGGAGCCCACAAGTTAAGACAAACCTTGATACCTAAGATGACAGGTCCATCCAACATCCTGTTTCTGGCACTAACCTGTTTTGATTTAATCACACAGAAGCTGTACTGCCATCAGAATGGGAGGCCAGGGCAGGGATCCATAGTCCAGTGGTGGGATTTAGCCAGTGTGCACCACTTCAGGAGAAACGGTTGTTAAGTTTCTGAGCAGTTTGATGAGCTGGTTGTTGGAAAAAATCATAAGGGCAGAGAACCGGTTCTTAAATTATTTGAATCCCATCACTGCCAGGGTCCCTGCTCAACAGAATAATCAGGAAAATCCCTCCAAGTTCAATAGAGCATTTTGCAGTAAACAAAGTAATAGTACAATCCAACAACAAGATACAGCTGGTCCTCAGCTTACAACCATTCATTTAGTGACTGTTCAGAATTACTACGGCACTGATGACTGTTTTTCACACTTACGACCGTTGCAGCATCCCCATGGCCATGTGATCAGAATTCAGACACTTGGCAACTGACTCATATTTATGGCGGTTGCAGTGTCCCGGGGTCGTGTGATCACCTTCGGGCGACCTTCTGCGAAGCAAAGTCAGTGGGGTAGCCAGATTCACTTAGCAACCGTGTTACTAACATAACCACTGCAAAGATTCACTTTAACAACTGTGGCAAGTAAAATGGGGCAAAACTCACTTAACCGAGGCTTCATTAAATTTGGGGCTCAGTTGTGGTCGTAAGTCGAGAACTACCTGTAATGCAATTCCAAAGTTACCATAAGACGACTAAATCTAGGATTTAAAAAGCTCTTCCATTTTCACCTTTTTCATCCTCACAACTGGTTTTCAAAGCAATGTAATCACTGAACCTAGAAGCCCCATGACGGCCAAGAGCCAAGCTTCTTTTATCTGTCACACACATAAATGTTGCAGCCACCCGTCGAGGTGAACCCACGTTAGCCAAGGATGGGATGAATTTAATAATTTAAAGGAAAAATGTTTCAGACAACCGCTGGGAGGAAAGAGCAGCCATTCCCTGGTTCTATCAGGGCACGGTATTCACATGTAAATGAAGGCTGTCGTTATCCTCCTGGCTACATTTAACAATAATCAGTTTGTCTTTTATTGGCACCATAAGTGTCCCATTGCTTTACTACTGGCATTTAGGTACGCTAGTGCATTAAAAAAAACAAACCCCACGAATCAATGGTATTAATTTCCACCAAAGGGAAGATGGGGCTTGCATTTTTATCACATTTGATATCATGATTTGGCACTTGGGTTTTTTTTTGGTTTTTGTTAGAGAGAGAGAGAGAGAGAGAGAGAGAGAGAGAGAGAGAGAGAGAGAGAGAGAGAGAGAGAGGAGATTTATACTGCTTTCAAACAAAGTCAACCCTAACATTGCTGTGTGTGGGTCCCCCTTCCCTTCTCCCTCCCCCTCCGCAATTGCCCCCACCAGCTAATCGATGTTCTCTTCTCCCCATGTGGCCTCGCAGAGGATGGCGCTCATGTTTAGCCTGCTGTCTCTGAAGGGGGAACCACGCTATTTGTTTTCCTTCCAGAGGCCTTTGAAGATCTACCAAGGAGGCAGTTTTTATGGTTGATTCATTAGCTGGCTGGCGGGGTTGAGCGCTTTCATTTGCAAGAAATGCTGGATAATAATTTCCCAAGCTCATGGTGAGCTTTGCAACAAGGAACAATAAAAACGAAAATCTACAAATGAAGAAGGGTCCAAGTTTCCTTCTTTTTTTATTTAAAGAAAAGGGGAAAAAAAAGTTGCCACACCCAATATTTCCCAAACTCGTTGCTTCTCAATGCATTTTTAAAAGCAGTTTTACATCTTCCTTCCCCCCCCACAAAAGATGGCACAGGATGCATCCCTCCCCCTCCTATGGATGTGAAGCATGTAAGTGAACCAGTTGGCAACTTTCTTAAGTAGGCTTGGAGTCCGGTTGAGAGTCTCTCTTGAGAAATAAATAGTTTGGCTGTTTCCGAGCCTTAATATTTATATTTCATGACAAGAAAAAAAAAAGAGGACAGTAAAATAATGTTTGAAAAAGGGGCTAAAGGAAGAAAGGTAGGAGGAGCAAAAAAAAAAGAGAAACGGAGCCATTCTAGTGCAATCTTGGCTCAACGAACTTTGGATAGAAGTAAGAGTGTCGTAGCAAAGTTTCACAAATTTTGGAAGCTTTTAAAGCTTTGAAGGATCCTCAATGTTGCCTTTGCTTTTTCCACAGCAGCCAAACTCTGGGGGGTTTCATCCCCACTGAGAAATGTGTCTCGGCTGCCATCACCTCTCCTAGCCAATCTAATCCCTTCATCATGTATAAAGACATCAGGATTATCTCTTCTTTTATTTGCCCTAGTCAGGATGTCTGCAAGTATTCGTGGCACCGTATTTATCATTTCAAGATCCTCTCCTCCAGCTTTGGATGATCTTTTGCTGCCCCCTTTTGTTTGGGCCACCTTAAAATACATAGGGAGGAGGAACATCGTGTCCTTCTCACGATCCAGGATGATGCTCTCACAGCAACCCCTGGCAGAAAGGATAATCCATGCCCAAAAGAGCTTGTTCCTACTTTCGGTCCCTTCTCTGCCCAATCGACCATACCAGCTTGCTTAGGGATATTTGTTACAGTGGTGGGTTTCAAATTTTTTAGAACCTACTCTGTAGGTGTGGCCTATTTTGTGGGCATGGCTTGGCAGTCATGTGACAGAGTGGGAGTGGCCACCTTTTAAAATGTGGTGAAACTCAATTAACAACGCTCTTGCTTAGCAACCAAAATTTTGGGCTCAATTGTGATGATAAATTCTTTCTTTCTTTTTTCTTTCTTTCTTTCTTTCTTTCTTTCTTTCTTTCTTTCTTTCTTTCTTTCTTTCTTTCTTTCTTTCTTTCTTTCTTTCTTTCTTTCTTTCTTTCTTTCTTTCTTTCTTTCTTTCTTTCTTTCTTCCTTCCTTCCTTCCTTCCTTCCTTCCTTCCTTCCTTCCTTCCTTTCTTTCTTTCTTTCTTTCTTCCTTCCTTCCTTTCCTTTCCTTTCCTTCCCGTTGGGTCACTGGCAGCAGCGGGCCAGATTTACTTCCAGGTACGCCGGTGGAACCCCCTCTCACCGGTTCTCTAAATTTCACCAACCAGCTCTCGCGAGTAGGTGCGAGCCTGCAGAAACCCACCACTGATTTGTTACATCTTGGGTGAGGACCTAGCAGGGTTTACCAGATCATTCCTATCCTTGTGTTTGTTGCTCCTCTCAATCTAAAACAGAAAAAGCTGGGGTGAGTTTTTCTTTTTCATGGCACATGCTTTGTAATGTCAAAAGTATCCCTTCCATTGAGGGCCTGGACACTGCATGAGTCAAAAAGAGAGCTGTGAAAATAGCCACAGACCCCTCGCATCCTGGACATAAATTGTTTCAACTCCTACCCTCAAAACGACACTATAGGGCAGGGATGGCTAACCCTTTTGTTGTTGGGTGCCAAAAATGTGAGGGTGCGCGTACGATAGTCTGCGTGAGTGCCGGCACCCATAATGCAAAGCGTGCCTCCACATACATGCACAACCTCCCCCCTCTCACTCTCTGCCCCAAACGCACGCCACACTACTCATCTCCAAGCTGAGCTTGGTATTTCCTCTGAGGGCCCGGAAAGGCCATTTTCTGGAACCCGAGGAGGGCAAAAAACAGGCCCAACGAACCAACCGGAAGTTCATTTCTGGACTTCAGGTTGGCCCTTTGGGCCCATTTTTCGGATCATTTCCAAACTTCCAGTAGGCCCATTGGGCCTGTTTTTTGCCCTCCCCATGCTCCAGAGGCTTTCCTAAAGCCTAGGGAAGGCGAGAACAGCTTCTCCCGCCCTCCGGAAGGCCAAAAATTAGCTGGCCAGTGTGCACATGCCTTCTGCAGCTGGCAGCTTGCGTGCCGGCATATATGGCCATGCGCAGCACCGGTTGCACCTGTGCCATAGGTTCGCCATCACGGCTATAGGGCACTGCACACCAGGACAACTAGACACAAGGACAGTGTCGTCATCCCCCCCACCCCCGGATGTCATCACTCTGCTTAACAACTAATTCCCACAACACTGTCAAATAATTTACTAAGACTGTATTACTATTATTTTTCTCTTTCTTCTTAGTATCCATCTCTTCCCACTCAAGCTCAACCCGTCCAAGACTGAGTGGCTGTGGTTTCCGACGTCTCGGTTTAGCCAGTTGACATCAACACTGGCCATTGGGGGCAAATTGTTAGCCCCTGTGGAGAGGGCTCGCAATCTAGGCATCCTCCTGGATTCCCGGCTGACCATGGACGACCATGTGACAGCCGTGGCCAGAGGGGCTTTTTACCAGGTCCGCCTGGTCTGCCAGTTGTGCCCCTTACTTGACCGGGACGCCCTCTGCACAGTCACTCAAGCACTTGTGACATACTGTCTAGACTACTGCAACACTCTCTACATGGGGCTTCCCTTGAGGTGCACCCGAAGGTTACAGCTAGTACAGAACGTGGCCGCGCAGGGGATTATGGGAGCCTCACGGCATTCCCATGTAACACCTCTCCTATGCGAGCTGCACTGGCTGCCTGTGGCCTTTCGGGTGCGCTTCAAGGTGTTGATAACCATCTTCAAAGCGCTCCATGGCACGGGGCCTAGTTATCTGAGAGACTGTCTCCTGCCTCATACATCCCTTCGACCGATTCGCTCTCATAGAGAGGGTCTTCTCCGGGTGCCGTCGGCCGGGCAATGCCGGTTGGCGACCCCCAGGGGAAGGGCCTTCTCTGTGGCGGGCCCAGCCCTCTGGAACGACCTTCCCTCCGAACTCCGTACCATCATGGACCTCCGCCTCTTCCGCCAGCGACTGAAGACGCACTTTTTCCATCAAGCTGGCCTGGCCTGGTCCCCGAGACCATCTTATAAGATTGTGTTTTAAATGGATATAAGGTTTTAATTAGTGGGATTTTTAATGAATTTTTAGCACAGGGTTTTCTAAATTTAATCAGTTTTTATTGTGTTGTATTATTTATGGCGTGTCTATTTATGTATATTTTATACTTGTTTTAATTTCCTGAGTCCCTTCAGGGAGATAGGTTGCGGTATAAAAGTCAAATAAATTCAAATTATGACTATAGTCAGGTTGCTTGCATCTTTCGATTTATATTGCTTTATGTGTTTCCCAGTACGATTCGATAGCTTATTGGTAATCTTGACTATCACTAAGTGTTGTATCTTTTTATTCTTGATGAATGTATTTTTATTCTCCTTATGTACACTGAGAGCATTTGCACCGAAGACAAATTCCTTGTCTGCCCAATCACACCTGGCCAATAAAGAATTCTATTGTATTCTATCTATTTTTATCCTGTCTTATGGTAGAGAAATTGGTCTGAGGGATGGGGTCCTCTGTGTAACTTAGGTTGGACGTTCAGTACTGCTTAAGGGCTTCAAGGTGGATATCATCCAGCTTTGGTAATAATGTTTATTTTCAGTTTGTCAATAAGGATTGGGCTATAATCTCTCCCCACCATGATTTAGCAGAGGTCAGAGGAGACACAAATATATCTGCCATGCATCCCCAGCAATGCAGATGCAGAGAATTTACTTAGCTTATCTGCTAACTCATGTATATTCTTTGGCCCTCTACTACTTATCTTCCACTCTCCTTCTAACCTAGTTAAAGAACTTTGCATTTTTTAGATACGCATTTCTAAATAAGCTGCCCTTTTGATATGACACAAAAAGACATTTTTATTCACAAGCTGAAGTGACATCTTTTCCTTTTGTAGGAAACTTTGAAACTTGGATTGGTCGTTAAGGATGAAGAGAGGCGGCATTTGTCATGTTGTTGTATGTGTGTCACAATCTGGAAGATGGCAAGCACAACTCTCATCCAAACTCACAAGTAACAAATAGGTATCTACCCTAACTAAACCCTCACACATAGACAATGTGTATCTACACTCCCTGACCAGTCCCCATAGAGAAAGTATGTGTGTCTATGGTAATATACATGTACACGGACAACAATTATCTTCGCCTCCTGATTGATACCCTTGGTAAAAAGGATACATGCACAAACATACACATGTCTGTATTCCCTGATTAGCTCTTAAGGACAAAATATATAGACATATGTGCAGACACATTATCAACACATCCCCCGCTCCCTGAGGAGAAAGTCTTGGACCCCGTACACACACACACACACCACCCATTATTAAGTTGTTACCCAGAAGAAAATCCAAATACCTCTTGTGGCCATGCTGGGAGGAAAGAATTGGAGATTGTGTGTGTGTGTGAGTGTGTATATTACCTTTTTTGCTGATAAATAAATGAAGGGAGACTAGTATAGATCTGTTTCAAGCTATTTAGCTCTCATCAGCTAGCCATACCCTGGCTGGGATTCAATTTGGGCTGTTTTTACATATTAGGCAGTTATGTTAACCTCTAAGCCACAAGCTCTCCTCCCTTATCAGCTGAGCCAGGGAAATGATTAGTTGTTTTGTCAAAGCACCTGGTATGCCCAAATATGGGAGGGAGCATACTGCTTCCCTTTTGCCTTTCAGCTCCACCCTAGGAGCCTTCCAGGCCGATATATATATATATATATTGCAGTTCTCACATGGCAATTAAGGAGAACTTCTAGTGAAGTTCTAGTGAATGAATTAATGAAGCATTTAATCAATCAAACTCATTTATCTGATATGATCACTTCAAGCCATCTTTCTAAGGCCCATTAAATTCAATATGTCTCTTATCTTCTCCATATCTCCTATATGAGTGCATACAGATGATAATACAGTGAATACAGATGATAATAAACAGAATGGGATATGTTTAATGAACGTAGTCTTTGTTTAGTGACTACAAGTTCGGGCCCTGAAGACACATCTATTTCATGAAGCCGGCCTGTCATAGCCTTTTTAATTGGGTTTTTAGTATTGGGTTTTAACTGTGGGCCAAAGTATTTAATATATTTTAATATGTCATTTTAACTTTTATATTTCCTGTTTTTACTGTGGCTGTTCACCGCCCTGAGTCCCAAGAGGGAGAAGGGCGGTATATAAAATAAATAAATAAATAAATAAATAAAATAAATAAGTAAGACCGGCAACTTGATCATTAAGCAAAGTGGTCAATAAGTGAAAAATCACATTATTGTGACGGTGCTTATGGTTTTACTTCAGTTTTCCTTTGCTTTATGGTATCAGAAGGAAAAATAATCCCACACAGGAGGTTTCAACACAGGAGGAAGCTGGATAAAGGGATTAATCTATAGCCCTTTTCCCTCACTTCCTGCCCTTTGTAATGCTCATCTGGGAGCTGGAATAACTAGCAAGACAAGAATTAATGTTTGTATTTACATACATTGGAGAGGAAGGGATTGGAATAGAGTAGGGGTGTCAAACTCAATTTCATTGAGGGATGCATCAGGATTGTGTTTGACCTTGGGGGCTGGGGTGGGCGTGGCCAGCTTGACATCACTTGTGTTGTGGGTGTCTATGGTGGCCCAAGTGGGTTCCAGAGCTCCATTTTCAGCTCTGACAGCCAATGAAAACAGAGCTGGGGCCTTCCTGAGCTCCATTTTCGCTGGCCGAACCACCCCATGGGCCAGACCTAAGCACCCCGTGGGCCGGATCTGGCCCCTAGGCCTTGTGTTTAACACCCCTGGAATAGAATAAGCAGGTAGATCATGAGACATACACAATGAAAGGCATGCGCTATCCCTGGCTGTTTGCCTAGCACAGTGTTGGCGAGTCTTTTCGGCACCAAGTGCCGAAATGGTTGCGCTCATGCACGCACGGGCCAGAAACCGGAAGAGCAGCCACCCGGCCACCTGGTCTTTTGGTTTCTGGTGCATATGCATGTGTGACGCCCTGCTGGCCGGTGCCCATGCGCACGTCAGAAACCAGAAGATCATTTTCCCGGCGTGCAAATGCACACTGGGTGGCTGCTCTTCTGGTTTCCGGTGCTCCCATGCATAGGAAGACTAGCTGGCTGGTGCACCAGAACCCAGAAGAGCAACGGGCAATGGCTTGCGTACCCGCAGAGATGGCTCTGCGTGCCACTTCTGGCACATGTGCCATAGGTTCGCCATCACGGGCGTGGTTGCCAGCTACCAGCAGCTTAGGGGCAAACAAAAGCCTTCAGAGCGAAACTGACTAGGGTTGTCAATTTCAGGTAACAGCTGCCAGCTCAATTAATTAAGATGAGGGTTGACTTGCCCTTAGGATTTTTGAGCAATACAGGAAAAAAAGCAGCTCAGTGTCAACTTTGCGAAGTAGTTGAGACAGCAAGCACACCCAGGTGAACGAATTCTGCTTTATTGTAAGATTACATTAGCAGTATCTGGCAAGCCTAGGTACATTTGGGATAGCCTCCTTGTCCTGGGGTTTTAGGGTAATTTTAATTATTTGTAGTGTTTAGGGGTTTTAGGGACAGTTTTTTAGTTTTTTATAGATGTTTTTAGCGCAGGATTTGTTTAATTGTGATTTTAAATTATGTATTCTGTTTGTGTTTATTGTTTTTTAATTTTCCTGTGCCCCGCCTCGAGTCCCTCTGGGGAGAGAGAGCGGGTAACAAATAAAATTTATTATTATTTATTATTATTATTATTATTTAGCCTCCATTACCTTTATAATAGCTGAAAAACTAGGGTCCTTTCTATGTGCCTGTTACAAATTTGGTCTATAACGGTATGCTTATTTTATTAATGATATTTACATGAGTAAAAGATAAACCCAAGAACATATTTAAAACAAAATTAAGAAAAAAGCCTATAAGTAAAATGAGAAATAATACAAATCAAGGGTGTGTGTGTGAGAGAGAGAAAGAGAAATGGAGGGAGGGAGGAAGAGAGAGAGAGAGAGAGAGACAGAGAGAGAGTTCTGATCTTTTTTACAGCAGTTATAAATCAAGTTATCTCTCTTCATTTTTAAGATACCACATAATTCACCAGCTCATATTCAACTCTCTTAATCAGCAAATCCAGAAATCACTATTCCCCCCCCCCCCCATTTTCAGAAAAAAGTCCATAAAAAGCTTCAAGTCTTTTATAAAAAATACTTATTTTGCCCCCGATTGAACAAATTGATTTTGCCATCAGAAATTTAGGCAGAAAAAGGAGAAGATCTCTGGGGATGCCATCATATATAAGTTGCACTTCCCCTTAGCATAGATTTCTTTACTTTGGAATACACCTTCAGGACGCATTTGTTGTCATTGTCATTAGAGTTTTAATTAAAGATGCCAAATTAGATTTTAACTTATTGGTATTCTCTTTTCAGTTATGGGAAATTCTTGGGTGTTTTGTGCAGTTGAACTGAACAAGGGTGTTTTAAACGCTCCTTTAAACAGCAATTTCTTTTTATTCTTTTGAGATATTGGTATGATATTGGTTATGATTTGTCATGAGAGGGTTGCGTGATTCCCCCCCCCCCTCTGAGACGTGACATTTAAAAATCTAGAGAAATTAAATGGATATCCATAGTGATTATGCTCAGGAACATAATCCTATGTCACTGTAAAGTTGTGTTAATTGTTTATTTAAGCTTCCAAGTGTTTAAGGGTTCTGGATTTCTTCCAAGCCTTCTCTTCTATCCATTCAAGAACATAACAGAGATAGATAGAGGCAAAAGTCCAAGAGAGGAGTATGGGGGTTATGCAAAAAAACAAATAAGAAGTGAAATATTAAAACGGGCAAGAGATGATGGATAGAAAGGAAATATTATTTCTTGGTGTGTCCCCCCTTCTTTCTTTAATATAATGAGGGCCTGATTAAAAGTTAGAATAGAAGCACAACTAAAGATATACATATAGACGGAAGGTTAGAGGTGGATACATGGATTTAATATGTATGTTTAAATAATATTTATTTTATTAAATTTATACCCCACCCTTCTCCTACAAAAGGACCCAGGGCGGCGCACAGGAAAATTAAAAATCAATACATACATAAATACACCATTATTAAAACCCTATTAAACTTAAGTTACCCCGTGCTAAAAACATTTTAAAATCCTCTAATTAAAATTTATAGCTAATAAAAAGTCCATATCGGGTGGTTATGCTAGGCCAGCTTGTTGGAATAGATGCGTTTTAAGACGCCGGCGGAAAAGGCGGAGGTCCGTGGTAGTGCGGAGTTCAGCGGGCAGGTCGTTCCAGAGGGTTGGACCTGCCACAGAGAAGGCCCTTCCTCTGGGTGTCGCCAACCGGCATTGCCCGGCCGATGGCACCCGGAGAAGGCCCTTTCTATATGGTGATTGTTGTCAAGATGGAATAAGGGAATTAGATTTTAATACAATATGTGTACTACACTAGGATTAGTAAGGATGGCCTGATTAAATAGAATAAATTAAAGAATTAAATGGAAAGATTAGAGGTTGAAAAATAGTATTATTATGCATGCTTAAACAATGTTGTAATTGGCATATGAACAATACATTGAAGTATTGAATAATTAAATAACGAAGGTTTATATTTTAATACAAATAGGAATATTAATACTAAGAGTATGTAAGCTTAATTAATGCAACAAACATTGATATTAGTACTGTTATTTGTATCAAAATGAGTGATACCCAGATGCCACATTGTTCATATATTGATGTTGATGTATATATAAAAATAAAATAAAAAACATATTAAAAATAGTTTATTTAAGCTTTCAAGTGTTTAAGAGTTCTGGATTTCTTCCAAGCCTTCTCTTCTATCCATTCAAGAACATAACAAGCTTGCCAGATGCTCCAAAGTGTTAATAGCTACCTTTCATTTCTTGAGCTCTTTCAGAACAGTGATTGCAAAAGTGAATTCTAATTTGGCTTTCATGAAAATCTAACTATATAAAAATCTAAAATCTAAATCCACCCAGATTAATATACCCAGGGTTTTCCCAGTAGAAAATATTGCTCCTTGCTGTTTTTCTCCCCCCTACCTTTACATAGTCAGAGGAGAAAGCACTGAATATGCTTTAGAACAGGGATCCCCAATCTTTGCAACTTTAAGTCTGAAGGACTTCAGCTCCCAGAATTCTCCAGCCAGCAAAGCTGGCTGGAGAAGTCTGGGAGCTGAAGTCCTTCAGACTTAAAGTTGCAAAGGTTGGGGACCCCTGCTTTAGAACATGAGCCTCCAACATTAAAACTTGTGCCTGGCTGAGGAATTCTGAGAGTTGAAGTCCACAAGTCTTAAAGTTGCCCAGTTTGGAGACACCTGGTTTAAAACATTTTATTTATTTATTTTCACATTTATAACCCGCACCTTCTCCTAAAAAAGGACCCAGGGCGGCATTAACAACTTTGAAGAGGTGTGGATATCAACTCCCAGAATTCCCCAGCCAGCTTCTGGGAATTGGAGTCCACATCAGGGGTGGGGTCCAGCTACTGCTACAGCCGGTTCACTTAGGGATGTGCTGTACGTGTGCGTGCACTTCGCATGCATGCACAGTATTTTTAAAAAATGCTTCTGCATATGCGCAGAAGAAAAAACTCAAGATGGTAGCACCTATAGAACCGGTTTGGGAGGTGGCAGGCTGAGTTACTACCTACTTGGCTGAACTAGTCCGAACTGGTAGGAATCCACTTCTAGTCCACATCTCTTAAAGTCGCAGAGGTTATCAAACACTTCCTTAGGCCATATGTTAAACTGGCAGATCTCTCTTCTCTGCTTCCCTAATTGTAAACAAATAGAAATAGGTACTGAGTGGTGGTATTATTAGGAATGAATTAGAAAAGTGCTAGTTTGATGGCTGGAGCCAATTAACTACAGTACTGAATGCAAAACCTTTAAAATTATTGTCAACTAGCTATACCCGGCCACGTGTTGCTGTAGCCCAGTCCCTTCACTAAAATGGCCACACACATACTCTTATGGAGACTTCCAGAGACCTCCTGGGGGCTGGGGAGGGCAGAAATGAGCAAAAAACAGGGCATTTTTGCCCCCCCCCAGCCCCCAGCAGCACTCTATAAGCCTCCATAAGGCTATGCATGCTATTTTTTTGACCAAAAAAGGCCCGTTTTCACGAAAAAAATGGGCCGTTTTCCCTCATTTTGCCCCCCCCCCGGAGCACTCTGCAAGCCCCCCCCAGGCTATTCATGCCTTTTATTTGAAAAAAAACGGGCCCATTTTGGCGAAAAACGGGCCGTTTGGGGGAGGCTTGCACAGTGCAAAAAGGGTTTTTTCCCCTTTTGGAAAGCTGTTTAGTTAGAGTGATTGATGAGAATTACGTTGGTCAAGTACTGTGCCTGCAGAAACAAAGATTTGTTCCAAAGGTGGTCAGTGATTTCCTTCTTCAGCAGATGGGTAAATACACCTGGAAACATCTACTTACTTACCTACCTACCTACTCTCTCTCTCTCTTCCTACCTATCTACTGTATTTCTCTCTCTCTGTTTCTCTCTCTATTTTTCTCTCTCTATCCCTCTATCTACCTACCTAACTACTCTCTCCCTCTCCCTACCTATCTACTGTATTTCTCTCTCTCTCTCTCTCTATTTTTCTCTATCCCTCTACCTACCTACCTACCTACCTACCTACCTACCTACCTACCTACCTACCTACCTACTCTCTCTCTGTCTCCCTACCTATCTACTGTATTTCTCTCTCTATTTCTCTCTCTATTTTTCTCTCTCTATCCCTCTACCTACCTACCTAACTACTCTCTCTCTCTCCCTACCTACCTACTGTATTTCTCTCCCTCTCTATCCCTCTATCTACCTACCTACTTTAAAAAAAAAGTCTCTTCAAAACCTGGGTGCATCTTATACTCCGGTGCATCTTATACTCCGAAAAATATGGTAAGTCACTGTCCTTCATGATTATGCCCATTGCAGGGGCAAAGTCCTGGATTTCCAGCAGCAATGCTCATTCAAGCTGGTCCTCTCATTACCTTTCCATCTTCACTTCTCACTTTGCATACCGTAATTATCTCCACCTTCTCTTATACTATTCACTTTGGGGACATTCTGTCAGTCCAGTGCTAAGGGTTAATACACCAGTCCTTTTCTCTTCTGTGTAGATTCAGAATAAGATAAAACTCTTGTTTTACTCTTTGTTACTGCATTACTCCTAATACAGTGGCTTAGACTTAAACATAAATGTCCCTTAGAGCAGGGGTTCCCAAACTTGGCAACTTTAAGACTTGTGCTTCAACTCCCAGAATTCTGGGAGTTGAAGTCCACAAGTCTTAAAGTTGCCAAGTTTGGGAACCCCTGCCTTAGAGCAGGGGCCCCCAACCCCCGGGCTGTGGACCGGTGCCGGTCCGTGGCTTGATAGGAACCGGGCCGCAGGGCCTGAAAGGAGGAGGAGGGAGGAGGGGGCAGCCCCCCTGAGCAGAGCGCGCACCAGATGCGGGAGAGCGCAGGTGCGGCCGTTCGCACCGTTGGACGCCCTAGCCTAGAGGGCCAAGTGAGCTGACTCCCCACCCCGCGAGCGCATGCGCAACTGTTTGCGCCGTTAGAGGCCCTAGAGAGCCAACTCCCCCCGCGTGCGCATGCGCTGCCTGTTCCCCCTCCTCCCTGCGTGCGCATGCACTGCCTGTTCCCCCTCCCCCCCCCGCTCCTCCTCTACGCCAGCCGGTCCGCAGAATTTTTTTTTAAATGAAACCGGTCCCTGGTGCAAAAAAGGTTGGGGACCCCTGCCTTAGAGTGATCACACTTGCATTTTATTTGGGCATATTGAACAGACAGGGAATCCTTGATTTATGGCCACAATTGAGCCCAAAATTTCTGTTGATAAATGCGACATTTGTTAAGCGAATCACTGCAGCTGTTACCTTAGTAACGCAGTTGTTAAGTGTATCTGGCTTCTCCATTGCCTCTGCTTGTCAGAAAATCATGAAAGGTTCATGGACCCTGCAACTGTCATAAATATGAGTCAGTTGCCAAGTTTCTTGAATTTTGATCACATGATCATGGGGAAGCTGCAATAGTTTAAGTGTCAAAAACGGTTATAAGTTACTTTCTTCAGTGCCGGTTGCAACTTTGAATGGTCAGTAAACAAACTGTTGTAAGTCAAACTGTTGCTAATTTTTATTAGCACTTGCAAGGCCGACATGCAGAAGTGGAAAAGGAAAATATCACTTTTGGGGACTAAATATATTACATTTCCATGAGCCATGTTCCTCACCTCCAAAACAGGAAATAAATGTCTTCTGAATTTTGAATCAGATTCTCCCTATTGAATAGCCTGCAATTTAGCAGAGTCCTTTTTTGTGCCTTGCTAGGTAAAATTTGCTGCTATAATCTCATACCTTGTGTATCTATTTTTTCCCATAAAAACACCAACTTTATACGATTTATGGCAATGCATAAATTATGATCAGATATAAATTTCAAAAGCACATCAAACTCCTTTTTGACAGCAATTGGAATGAGCTATAAATGTATTTATTATTTACATCCTGCCTTTATTGCTTTTAAAAATTATTTAAGGGACAAACATATCCAACATACCTTCCTTCTCCTTTCCCCCCCAACACCAATCTGTGAGGTGAGTTTGACTGAAAGAGAGTGAGAGAGCAGCCCAGATCACCCAGCTGTTCTGTGTGTGTGTGTGCGTGCGTTGTGTTGTGTTGTGTGTGTGTTGATTTCAGCAAAGCATTTAACATAGTACGGCATCTCACAATATTCTGAGTAGCAAATTCCTTAAATAGAAACTGAATGGAATAAGAATTAAGTGGACACATAGCAGTGGTGGGTTTCTGCAGGCTTGCACCTACTCGCGAGAGCCGGATGGCGAAATTTAGAGAGCCGGTGAGAGGGGGTTCCACCGGCGTACCTTGAAGTAAATCTGGCCCGTCGCTGCCGGTGACCCAATGGGAAGGAAAGGAAAGGAAGGAAGAAAGTAAGAAAGGAAAGAAAGAAAGAAAGAAAGAGAGAGAGAGAGAGAGAGAGAAAGAAGAAAGAAAGAAAGAAAGAAAGAAAGGAAGAAAGGAAGAAAGAAAGAAAGAAAAAGAAAGAGTTTATCATCACAATTGAGCCCAAAATTTTGGTTGCTAAGCAAGAGCGTTGTTAAATGAGTTTCACCACATTTTACAAGTTGGCCACTCCCACCCTGTCACATGACTGCCAAGCCACACCCACAAAATAGGCCACACCTACAGAGTAGGTTCTAAAACAATTTGAAACCCACCACTGATACATACGTCAAACACCATATTCAACTAGTAGATATGAGTAGATGCTCATAACACTGGAGAGATACAGTAATCCCTCGTTTTTCGCGGCTAATCGGGACCGCACCCGTCCGCGAAAACCGGATATCCACGAAGTAGGATTCGCTAGGAAACTTGAATTGGTGGACATGTTTAAAGCAACCACTAGGGGGTGCTTGCCTCCTACCAATGCATTTTTTATTTTTTCTGTATTTTTTACAAATCCGCGAAGGACTGAAGCCGCGAAAATCGAGGACGCGAAAAACGAGGGATTACTGTATATTCAGTCAGGTGTTGTAACATTTCGTTTCCTGGGCCTCCTCCTACTATTCAATATTTTTTATTAGTAACTTGGATGAACAGCTGAAGGGAATGTTTACCAGATCTGAAGGAAGAGAAGAATATGACACATTTTTTTAAAAAAAACTGAAAGATATCACACAGAAGACAGGCAACATCTCCTTATACATAGATAAGTATAAGATATAATTTTAAATTGATTAGGCATGGGGATTTTACCATTTTAGTTTATATTTTAGCACAGGTTATTTCAATTTAATGCTATTTTAATGTTGCGATTGTATTTATTGTTGTTCGTTGTGTCATTTTTAATTTCCTGTGCACCGCCCTGAGTCCAATGGAGATAGGAGCGGTATATAAATTGAATAAAACCTAAAACCTAAAACCTAAGTCCTATATAAGACACATTTTGTCATATCTGGATTA
This sequence comes from Rhabdophis nuchalis, assembly GCA_039707465.1. NCBI lineage: Eukaryota > Metazoa > Chordata > Lepidosauria > Squamata > Natricidae > Rhabdophis > Rhabdophis nuchalis. Next base: position 175,911,680 of record CM077646.1, on the reverse strand, counting down.
GTCTCAGCTATGATAGACTTTTATGCACACCCACTATGGATGATTGTGAAAAACCTTGTATATGAAGTCTGAGAATATTCCAGTCGTTTTCCTCTTAGGAATTAGCCAAGCCTATTTTATAGATTATGTGTGGAAAGGAGCTGTGGTGAAATGAAATTCAAAAATTTTTACTACTGGTTCAGTGGGCGTGGCTCGGTGGGCGTGGCAGGAGAAGCAGACTGCAAAATCCCCATTCCCTCCCCACTCCTGGGGGAAGAATATTGCAAAATCTCCGTTCCCATCCTACTCTGGGGCCAGCCAGAGGTGGCATTTGCCGGTTCTCCAAACTACTCAAAATGTCTGCTATCGGTACTCCAGAACTGGTCAGAACCTGCTGAATTTCACCCCTGGAAAGGAGAGATTAAATAAATGCAGTAAAAGCTTCCTCTTCTGCCTACAGGTTATTTTATTGGCAAGAGAAGGGAGCGAGAGTGAGGAAGAAACACACATTTCTCTGACTTTGTTAAAACATTCAGAAATTGATACGCTGAGCTACAGCAGGAGCAAATTACCCATCCGAAGGGAAGGCCTCTTGTCTAATGGATGAATGAGATGCTCTTAGACATTCTTCCTTCTCTTCTTACGGTTACGGCCACGATAATTGATTTGTTTTGTGCCATTTCATGTTGTAGTTAAAGAGAATGACTTTCTCCAACAAATGTTAGAGTTCAAAATTATTTTGGAGGGGCGGGTGGGGTGGGAGGAGAGGTCAGTACTGATAGCCTCCGTTTTGGAGCACGAATGTAAATTACGGCCACGTAACCACAAGACACCGCATGCAGTTGTGGTAGTAAATCACGAAGGGTATAAAGTGGGTGACTGATCCAATTTTTACTTTTTTTCTTTGCGTGGTCAACAAGCGAATCACGGGCAATAAACCCATTATTCACTATGGGGAGTTTTTGCTAGAAAAACTCCCTTTTTTGCTCCCTTTCTTGACTGGGAAGCCCTCCACACTGTCACTCAAGCACTCGTGATGTCCCGCCTAGACTATTGTAACGCTCTCTACATGGGGCTCCCCTTGAGGTGCATCCGGAGGCTCCAGTTGGTGCTGAATGCGGCCGCGCAGGGGATTCTGGGAGCTTCTCAAAACTCCCACATAACACCTCTCCTGCGCAAACTGCACTGGTTACCAGTGGCCTTCCAGGTGCGCTTCAAGGTGCTTGTCATCATCTTTAAATCGCTCCATGGCTCGGGGCCTAGTTACTTGCGGGACCGTCTCCTGCCACATACCTCCCTACGACCGATTCGCTCCCACAGGGAGGGCCTACTCAGGGTGCCAACCGCTGGTCAATGCCGGCTAGCGGTGCCCAGGGGTAGGGCCTTCTCTGTGCCAGGGCCGGCCCTCTGGAACGACCTACCCCCTGAACTTCGTACTATCACGGACCTTCCCCTCTTTCGCCGCTCACTCAAGACATACTTTTTCCAGCAAGCTGGCCTAGTTTAGAGTTTAGATCTTGGACGCGATACAGCTCCTGCCAATTAGTAAATTAGTAAATGGATGTTGGGTTTTTATTAAGGGAATTTTAGTACAGGCTCTTAATTTAATTCTTTTTAATTGTATTATTGTATTAGTGTTATTTATTGTGGTTTTTAATTTCCTGTGCACCGCCCTGGGTCCATCTTGATGGAGATAGGCGCGGTATACAAATCTAAATAAATTGAAATTGAAATTGAAACCAGAGATAAACTTCGTTTTGGAGCAAAAATGTAAATTACGGTCACGTAACCACAAGACACCACAAACAGTTGGAAATGTGGTCACATGACCAGCGGTGGGGGACAGGCCTTTGGAACCGGGCCCTAAGTATCTTTTGGAGAGGGAGCGCATCATAACCTTGGTAATTAAGGGACCAGTCGTAAGTCAAGGACCGTGGTATTAGATGGAGAATGGAGCATGGTCTGGGAGCAGGCAAGAATACAGTGGGAAACTGTCATTAGGCCTCAATTAGAGAGATGGACAGGCTGATCGGTAGCCTCCCTTTCTTACAGGCCTGACTTTCTTCCCTCCTCCGCAGGGGACTCAGGAAAGTCAAGATGGGAGTTGCAGCAGTGAATTATGCTGTATCCTCGAAGCTAAATTCTAAATTCTAAATACTAAATTCCCAGACCTCCAGAAATACAAACCAAGCGTGATTAAAACAATTCAGAGCTCTTTTTGATGTTTGTTTTTAAATTGTATTCTTTTATTTGAAGTCAAAATGAAAAATAAAGGTTTGTTAAGGAAAAGCGACATTTTACGTGGGAAAAGACAACACATCTGAATAAGAAAACAGAAAATAAATGCGAACCGTTGCTGCTATCAGAAGAGCAAGTCACAAACATGCTGTTTAGAAGCTGGTCCGTTTCACAGCTGCTTTTTTCTCTCTCTCTCCTCTGCTTGATTTTAAAACATTTCGGTGTACAACACGAGAGGCAGTTATAAAAACGACACACAGTCCTTCCTTTACAACAAGGCGCGACTCTTTGGAGCACTTTTTTTAATTTTAATTTTACAGAAACTGTAAATGCTCACCTTGATTCTGTCTGGTGCAAAGAGGAACTCTGGTAAGCATACACAACCAACCAAGCAAATCCCAGAGAATACATTGTTGGTCCATGCAGAAATGCCCCAATTCCATTAAAAAGACACATGCACACATATTAGGTTTTCTTTTAGTGGCACGGCTTTGGAGGGGACGATGTCATGGATGTCACCTTGACGTGACAACTGAGAGTGTTTTCATGGTTTATTTACTTATTTACTTAGGCTGGTACATGCAACAAAACCATCATCTTTGGAAACCCGAAAAAAAGGAAGGACACATGATAGTAGAACACTTTTGGCTTTTGTGTGAACCTCCTCGGCTGGTTTTTTTTTTTTTTTTGTACAACCCTGTCTGCGGTTATTGAATCAGACTAATGAATTTGAAATGTTCTCAGCGGTGGTTTGAAGCCTGCAGAGTACATGTCTTTTGTCTTAAGAGTGCTGCAAAGTGACTTCAGTAGAAAAATCTGTTACCATATATACCAACGTGCAAAGACTCCGTTTGAAAAGAAAGAGGAAGCAGCATTATGTCGATGCGCCAATTTCATTTCATGGCTCACTGTTCTGCCATATGGCTCCCCTGAATCTCCCAGTCTGTGACTGAGGACTGTTGATGGGGCTCGATCAGCACTTGGCGGATCACGAAGCATACTATGACTTTTGTCGCAGTTCTCTGCGGAGACTCTATTACACATTGCACTATTTCCTTCCATAGTTGACAACATGTTGTGAAACTCATAGGAAAGAATCAAACAATGTCAAGGCAGATGATAAGAAAGCGAACTGCCATAACTTTGTGCCAACTCTTTCCAGATCTTTCTGCCTTTGCCTTTCTCCACTTCATATCCAGGGGTGGGATCCTACCAGTTTAACAACCGGTTCACTGAGAGAGTGCTTTGCGTGTGGGTGTGCACAGTTTAGAGAAAACTTACCTTCTGGATTACTGCTTGGGAAGGAAAACAGCTGAGGCTCAGCAATCCACTCTGCTGCGCGACTCAGCTGAGAAGATAAAGGAAGATAAGGGAGGCAAAGCACAGGGGTGGGCAGCTGGGATCACTTGCAAGTGGGAGCTGATCTTTGGAGCTACCTGTTCTCTTGAACCGGTCCGAACCAGTAGAATCTCACCCCTGTTCATATCCTACTTTTTTCTTCTTTGAAATGTTCACCTCTCAAAGTGAGGCTATTATCACCTCTATCCAACTATGATTTTTTTGAGTCTTTTCCATTCTCTCAACCTTATTGCTCTTCTTTCAAGCAATATCCTGGAGAATCCTTTTTTCTCCTGATCAACTCAATGGGATGCATGGCTGCTTTATTTTTACATTACATGTTTGAAACAGATGAGGTCGAGAAACAGAAAAAAAAACCCCTTCTCTTTTATGACCCTGTAGTCTCTATTTAGGGTAGAGATGGAGCAATTAGATGGAGATGGGTGTTTACTGGCACAATGCCCTTCCTGATGCCTATGGGGAGTTCACAGCAGATATTTTCTCTTTGTGCCTTAGCAGAGAAATATCTGCCCCTACCAATTTATTTTATTTATTTATTTAATCGGATTTTTATACCACCCTATCTCCCAAAAGGGACTCAGGGCGGTGCGCAGAAAGGATAAAAAGTAATAAACACAATAATATATAAAAGTTAAAAATACATTAAATACAATGGGTCTGTGCTAAAACTTATACTTAAAAACAGCTAAAATTATTATAATTGGGACTGTCATAAAAGCTATGCTAAGCCAGCGACATGGAATAGGTGTGTTTTTTAAGTTCGACGGAAGAGGAGAAGGTCCGTGATAGTGCGGAGGTTGGGGGGCAGGTCGTTCCAGAGGGCAGGGCCTGCCACAGAGAAGGCTCTCCCCCTGGGGGTTGCAAGCCGGCATTGTCCGGCAGACGGTACCCTAGGATTGAATTTTCAACTTCCAAGTGGGAGGCAACCACCTTCACCACTAGGCCACCACAGTGCATGAGGTTGACATACAGAGATTGGTCTAAAATCACCTACAGTAGTAGACTTTGTAATGGGAGTGAGATTTTGCTCAGCCCAACAGTCTAACAGCTACACAACACTGCTGCTTGGAGAAGTATGAAGATACAGATGGAGGAAGGCATCCAGAAATGTATAATCACTGACAGAGCAAAAACAATTAATAAATGCTCGGCTTCTTTTGAGACAACACCAATTACTACCTTTCCTTTTGGAATTGGTTGATTTTCAAAGAATGCTAGAATCAGTTGTAATAGGGAAAAGCAGCACATGTATATATGGTAACATCTAGCTCAATTCCAAAAGCATGGACCAAAAGCAAATTGTATGGAATTGAACAAGTGATCTGAATCTAATTTTGGAGAGTAAAATCAATGCAATTAAAAAAATACTTTTAAAATTTCAAAAGGAAATCTTATCCATGATACCTTCTTATACACAAAATCATACTCTTAATTAAAAGCAAACATAATAACTTATGGCTATGAATACCATTCACTCAAATAGATTTAGTATTTTTTTAGGCTGATCAAATTTTCCATTAAAAGAGTATTTCGTACATTTCAAGTTATCAAAAATATATGTCGAAAATTAGATTCCTTTAATATTCTGTGTAAGAGCCAGTCCTCTTTTCAAAACACACACGTGGAGAGGCACGCAAAATACAGCAGTATTTTAAACATTTTTTTTTAAAGAGACATATACATGAAAATACTATTTGGGAGGCAAAATTCCCCGAGGACAATCAACACACAGTATTTATAGTATTGTGCATCCATGTATGTACAGAAATTTAAAGCACGCAAAATTGTGCATTTAATGTACAATTGAAAGTTTTAACATACACTCAGTTGCATGAACAGCAACAAATTACAATAAGAATCAGAACAAGGACAAGCAATCAATGGCCAAATTGCTTTATATAGACAAGGCCGGATGGTATTCAACAAGATTGGCTGAAAACACGTTGCCTCTCAAGTTGCTGCACGCACGCACACGCACGCACACACACACACACACACACACAAAACCAAAGGTTGTGCCCTAGCATTCCCTGCTTCAGACATTGCAAAGGATTGGGGGTGCATTTTTGGATGTCATGCTGGTTTAGTGGCAATCTTCAAATATTGCCATTGCAGGTAGCCATCCTGGCTGTTTTTGTGATCAAGCTAATCCTGCTGTTAATATCTTACAAATCTCATTTACAGTTTTTTCTTTCCTAATATTTTTTTTTCCCCTAAGGGAGAAGAGTAGGCATTATTCTGCCTAGTGGCTAAACTTTCAGACAAGAGAGTAAAAAATTGGGAACTATTACCTGGTTTCTTTCTTTAGATAGTTTCTTTGCTACCCAAATAGAACATCCGTTCATAACTTTCATATTGTTTCCCTGTCCAACTGAGCAAAGCAACAAGGCAAAGGTTTAGGTGTCCAGCTCACCAACCACTTGACTTAGAAGATGCCCTCTGGCTTCAGAGCAATTATTGTGGAATAGCTGCTTTAGGAATTCATCCCAGTTATCTTCCAGATTTTTTTAAACTAGGAAAACGCCGCCCTCTCAAAAAAGTGGTTAGGTAACCATGCGTGTCCATCCCTCTTAGTAAGTGTATGATAGGTTTTTCTTTTTCACCCTCAATTATATCTCCTGCTCTTGGATTTGAGGAAAGTTAAGGAAAAATGGAGAATAAAACTCAAAGTGAGCCAGAAGGGGGAAACGTTTCTACCGTATGCATGCTGTGGAGCAGGGGTCCCCAACCCCCGGTCCGTGGACTGGTGCCGGTCCATGGCTTGATAGGAACCGGGCCGCAGGGCCGGAGAGGAGGAGGAGGGGGCAGCTCCCTGGGCAGAGTGCGCACCAGATGCGGGAGAGCGCAGGCGCAGCCGTTCGCACCGTTGGAGGCCTAGAGGGCCGAGTGAGCCGACTCCCCCCCCCGGCGTGCGCATGTGCCGCCTGTTCCACCTCCCCCCGCTCCTCCTCTACGCCAGCCTGTCCGCAGAATTTTCTTTAAAATGAAACCGGTCCCTGGTGCAAAAAAGGTTGGGGACCCCTGCTGTGGAGCATTTTGCTTTTGTCATCAACTCTACTGAAGAAAACATAGAGATCGTAATTGCGGCACTACATTTCTGGCTGTTTAACTAATTCAAGGGATTTTTATTTTTAAAAAAATTGTAGGACAGTAACATCAGAAGAGATGTTACTGCTACATGAAGTGAGATTGCAATGGGTGAAAGAAGAGGAAACCAGATCATTTGCCGCAGGAATCAAAGTGCTTACTATGGGTACGGTGTGTGTGTGTGTGTTGTTCCTGTTGATGGCAAAAGTAAATTCCTCCTGAAGAAACACTGAACTGTGCAACATCTTTTTTCAAATATACCAGAAACCTTTCCATAAGGCAGCATACCTATATAATCTATATCTTTATCTATATCTACATGTATACAAACCCTCCCCCCCGATCTACAAAATCATCTACATATCTATGCCCTCTATCTACATCCCATAACAGTCATGAGCCAAGCATTTAAAGAGTTGACCAGCAACTGAAGACATCCTTTTGGTGAGCCTGTATGTAAGACTTAGAATAGAAAGATGCATATATCTTTTCAAAGCATTAATATTTAAAGACTCTGGGTATTCATTTTGGGAATAAAACATCCCCTTCCCTGTATGTATGTATGTATGCATGTATGTATTTATGTACACCCATACATATGGAACTCTCCTTTTCTTCACAGCATTTCCAATTTTCATTGGCTCCACTGGAAAAAAAATATTTACACTTCAACAAAGAAGTAGACATAACTTTCTGCATGCTCACTGTAGTTTCTAAGCATTAATGAAGATGTGGGTAACTAATCCAGCAGAAAACTGAGCGCTGTTGTTTTTTGGGGAGGGGAAAGTGGGGGGGGGCAGATTTCCTGCAAGTGAGCAGACACTAATGAACACTAGCTGCAAGTCTTGATAGCAACATGGAAAACCTGGCATTTCCCCTTAAAATTGGTAACTTGCTGCTAGTATTCACCTCTGCACATGCAAGAGGTGATCAATTCTTTTGTAGGCATCAGTGCCGTCAACAACTTGTGTAGAGGTGATTTAGTGCATTCAAATGGCTCCAGGATCTGAGCCTCACCTGATAAGGTTGGGGGTCTCGATTATTACAAGACTTGTAAGCATGCTTGGTTCCCTCTGCTTTCCCTAGAGATCAGTAGGCAGAGAACTACAGAGGTACCCATGCTCTTGTGAATAGTGCAAGTAGATACTTTACATTCTGTGCAAAAACCTTTTGAGGATGGCCACATTGACTTGATGATGGCCTCATTGACTTGAGTAAAACTTTCATTTTGTTTTCAATTACACTCACCCAGAGTGGCCTATACCCTTAGCAACAAAATTGTTCAGTAGTGCCGTCTCCTTTCCCGATCCTATAACATACATCGATGATTCTCACGGTACATTTCCATCTACAAAGTGGCCCAAGACAGTATTCACAAAGCTAACTTCCAATCACCTGGCCAACTGAGCCACCTGGAGATGAGATCCTATATGAACATCCGTCTGCATATGCAGGATTTGTATAAATTAAAGGGGATTCAAGTACTAATAGTATATTTACATTCAAAATATTGAGATCAGTAGATTTCACAAGAAACAAAGATAAATTGTAACTGGGGGATCACCTCTTCAAAATGGCTAATCAGTAAACCATGATGAAGAAGCCATGCCACTACTCCTGAATCTGCCCACAAATTTATGTGGTCATTCCACATTTTTCATAGGGTGAACTGTCAAAACATTGACCAAGCAGTCAAAATGTAAGAGAAAGGATAAGGTCTTTCCAAATAAGATCGCCAACTGAAGTTCTCTCTAATTTTTGTTTATATCAATTAGCTGGGTTTCCACCTGAAGAATGTTGGGAATTACCAACCAAAAATGTGCAACAATGATCTCGAAGAGGAAAAGTGGTCTGATTTAAGGATTTAGGGTAGCTACATCCTAAAAGACATCTATTCAAATGGTATAGCTGAAAAATGCTGTAGGAGCAAAACTGCTCATACTCTTGTAGATACGAAAACCACAAAATAAAAATAAATAAATAAAACATTCGGTGGGATTTATTTTTGTTTTGGTCTCCCAGTAAAACTTTGGGATCCTTTCCAGTGATCTTTCCCACAGAAGGATATAATAGAGGGAGAAGGGTAAAATCAGATAATTTTCTTCAAATTTGTTTGCAGAGACCTTTTTGGCTGCACCACTAGGATCTTGTTATTCTTCAAAATCAACATTATTTTCTGAACAATTGTCCTTACTGATGTTGTGTTGCCCAGTCTGGTGAAACACAATAAAGTCACTGATGCTCAGAGAATTTTTTTAAAAAAAAATTCAGCTCCTGGGGCCATGAATGCTACTCAATAAGCGAGGGACAAAGCTGACTATTTAGGATGGGAAAATTCCGTAGTGAAACATTTTAAGTTTCCTGAAAATTCCTTTTCACGTGAAAAAGATAACATTTTTTTCTGCCTTGTTAAGTACCAAATAAAGAGTCAAGAATCAGCCACCTAACTTTAGAAGTTGTAGTGCAAGTAAGCATATACGCAAAAGTTAATTTTTTTCCTATGTCTTTTCTTAGAAAACTATGCCGAAAGTCTGCCCCTCCATTTGGTAGAGACCTGAATTGGGACTTCTGCATGCAAAGTTTGTTTTGAAGAACTAGTCTTCCATTTGTGGTAAGTGTGATCGTAGTTTGAAGGTAGGGCAGAGGAGCAGGGGCCCCTGAGCAACGTGACCTCTTAAAGATTACTGCTGAACACTTCAGTGATGTTAGAACAAGACTGATCTTCTGCAATCCTGCCTTGACTCAACATGCTGTGCAAATCTGGATGATCTCCAGACTGGTTGCTACCTTCACTGGATAATGTGGTCTTGTAAGGCTCAACATATATTCTGCGGATGTTTGGCCTCAGTTCCTGGTATTTGTCTTTCCCTTCTTCTGGGAGACTTGACGCATGAGGTAAGAAAGTACTGCGGGGGCAATCTATAGAAATACTGATCTGCTCACCAGGCATGGGCTCTTGAGAGTAGTCCATAGCTTGTGTGAGGTGGGGAGTGTAGAGGCCTTCAGAAAGAGAGATAGACTGGGTCTCGCTGTGTACACGGAGCCAGCGATGGTGTCGGCTGAAATAATTGTAGTGCTGATGTTTCCCATGTTTTTTCTTCCCTAGGAAGCTCAAAGATTGCTTTGAGCTGGAATTCTTTTCTGGGTTTTTGGGTGAGAGCCTTCCAATTGACAGACTCTGCATGTTCTCTGTAGACTGATCGACCTCTGTCTCTAAGACACTGCTCCCCCTTGGGTTTTGTTTTGGAGTCAAGCAAGGTTTGATGTCGTGGACTTGGAGGACATCTGGGGCGCTACCACTCAAACAACTCACGGCCTGATGGGAGATATCCTGGGAGGATGAATAAACCAAATCCAGTTCTCGCGGACTCAAAGCATCGCTGGAATCATAGTCACTGTCGGTTGGGAGGAACACCTCTGAGCAACCTTCTTCATCGGAATATGGCTGGGAATCTGCCAAGAGAATTGGGAGGGGAGGGAGGGAAAAGATTAACCCTGAACAGTCCGCAGGTCTTAAGTGTGCGCCTAACTACCCTCTGCAGCAAAATGAACCTGAAGTAGGTTTCTCTGTTACTGAATAAGGGAGTCCCTATGGATTTCACTCTGCTAGTTGTTGCTGACTATAGGGGGCAGTGCGTATCTCCGTTTCAAGGCTATTGAGCCAGTGCTATTTCCGCAGTCATGTGGCAGCATGACATTACAAAGCACTGTTACCTTCCCACCATAATGGTACCTATTTATCTATTCACATCTGCATGCTTTTGAACTGTTAGGTGGGCAGGAGCTGAGGAGGAGGAGCAGAAGCACCCTGTCACAAGGTGCTCGGGTCTCAAACATGGGTTGCCGTCTTTCCAGTCAGCAAGCCCGGAGTAGTGTGTTACAAGAATTCAGCTGACATCTTCCTTCTTAACTGCCGAGCCACTGCATTGCCATCCATTCCACCAGTATGCTGATGACACCCAGCTGTACATCTCTACCCCTAACCACCCCAACGATGCCGTCAAAGTGATGTCCTGGTGCTTGGAGGCCGTGCGAGTCTGGATGGGGAGAAACAGGCTCCGACTCAACCCGTCCAAGACCGAGTGGCTGTGGTTTCCAGCGTCAGGACATAGCCAGTTGGTTCCATCTCTGGCTATCGGGGGCGAGTTATTAGCTCCTGCAGAGAGGGCCAGCAACTTGGGCGTCCTCCTGGACTCGGCTGTCTTTGGATGACCATTTGACAGCCATAGCCAGGGGGGCTTTCTATCAGGTCCACCTGGTATGCCAGTTGCGTCCCTTTCTGGATCGTGACGCCCTACGCACAGTCACTCAAGCCCTTTTCATCTCCTGCCTGGACTATTGTAACGCTCTCTACATGGGGCTGCCCTTGAGATGCACCCGGAGGCTTCAGTTAGTTCAGAATGCGGCCGCGCGGGGGATTCTTGGAGTTTCAAGATACTCCCATGTAACACCTCTCCTGCGCGAGCTGCACTGGCTGCCTGTGGCCTTCTGGGTGCGCTTCAAGGTCTTAGTGACCATCTTCAAAGCGCTCCATGGCATAGGTCCTGGTTATTGCGGGACCGCCTGCTACCACATACCTCCCTTCGACCTGTCCGCTCCCACAGGGAGGGTCACCTGAGGGTGCCGTCGACCGGTCAATGCTGGCTGGCGACTCCCAGGGGAAGAGCCTTCTCTGTGTCAGGCCCCGCCCTCTGGAATGACCTGCCCCCTGACCTCCGTACAATTACGGACCTATGCCTCTTTCGCTGGGCATTAAAAACATACTTCTTTCATGTGGCCGGCCTGGCATAGTCTTTTATGATCGATTTTTAGTCAGGGTTTTAATTGGGAATTTTAGCATGGGTTGTCAAATTGATTTAATTTATTTTTAACCATGTTTGATTGTATTTATGACTGCTGTTTTTATTATTCCTGTGCACCGCCCTGAGTCCCATTGAGGAGAGGGGGCGGTATAGAAATATAATAAAATAAAATAAATAAATAAGTTACTGAATACAGTTCTGCAAATATGAAGAGGAGCACTTAAGGACCATTTCTGTTGCTCCCTTTTGGTAGAGGACATGGAGGAATGAATTATAAAAATAGTGACGCTGATCAGGATGGGGTTGGTGGGATCATGGTCCTCTGACGAGGTAACTTTACCCTGCTTCCTCAGGTAGATAATGACCTTCTTTTGTTCTGAGAAGGAAGTGAAGCATGCTGGTCTCAAGACTGTGTAGAATCACTTGCCCATTAAATACAGAAGGCTCTGTTGAAGAAATAACAAGAGGGGCTTCTCCAGAAAAAAAATATCTATCAGGAACAGTCTCTGCTTCTGAGTAAAAGTCTTATTCAGCCTCCTCCCCTTTTTTGAGGGGGGGGAGAGGGAAGCCCTTTCTAAGGCTCTGCAACCGAGCCTGTTATGGAGCTCTGACAGCTCAGCCTTCTCTTCTAAATTACTACTTGCCTAATTCTGCAGTGCTTTTAGTCTGAATGGAAATCTGTATAAGCTCTACTCTGAAACGTATGATCACAAACAAAAGGTATGATTAATCACTAGGATTATTCATTTAGACCAGGGGTGTCAAACTCAAGACCTGGGGGCTGGAGCTGACCCATGGGGTGCTTAGATCTGGCCCATGAGGCTGCTCTGGAAATAGCGACGGACCGGCCAACGGTGTGTCTGCCCGTGAAAACAGAGCTCGGGAGGGCGGCCTGGGGCGCTTCCGAGCTCCGTTTTCCCTAGCAGAAGGCTAAAAAAGGCCATCCCAGCCAAAAATGGAGATTGGGAGCCTGCAGGCTGTCACAGGCGCCCCCAACATGAGTGACATTGAGCTGGCCATGCCCCCCTGGCCACACACCCCGCCAGTCAAACACAACCCTGATGTGGCCCTCAGTAAAATTGAGTTTGACACCCCTGATTTAGACCCTGGATGCTACATTCCACTAATAAGACAAATAGAATAGTAATCAGCAGATACACTTTCTGTAACATGTAAGATGAAGGATTTTGATGTTGTGTTTAAAAATAAAATAAATGAAAAATTTTGGAAAGAAAAAGAAAGCAAAAAAGATGGCTGCAAACAAGAAATGCCTAATGAGGAATGCCTAATGAAGCTGTTAATAAATCACTGTTTTTTGTAAAAAAAAAAAAGACAAAAATAACAATTATTTTTTTCTTCTTTTCAAAATTGAGAAAAATGCAGTTATATTACTTGGAATCTGATTGATTTGCATAATATACTGTGCACAGTTTTAACTCCAATAATGGGACCATAATCTGTTCAAAGACTTGATTATATTACTGTTGATAAATTTTGGTGTGTCTGTGTGTGCGGGGGGGGGGGGGGGACGGGACAAAGGCGTTAGACTGGACGGAACTGAAACTGTGCTCTTATCTGCCAGATTTGGCTTCCACTATACAGTGGACCTGCTTGCGCAGTGCGAAAAGGGAGTTGTTTATAGCAGTGTTCTCCAACCTTTATGTCTCGGTGAACTGGCCGAAGTGGCAGTAGAGGGGAAAGAGGGGAGGGTTTTGCATGCTTGCGCTGCTTCCAATAACGCAACTTTGCGCATGTGTGGACACTCGGCTGCCACTTCCACAGCCTGGTTCTGACTGGGCTGTGGCCCAGTACTGGGTTATGGATTGAGGGTTGGGGACCCCTGGTTTATATGGAATAAGGGATCCAAGCACTAACCCTGCTTCTGGGGCCTTTGTAGAGATGCAAGATATGGGTGCCACTAAAAGAGAACAGAGAAGGGGATAGGTGGTGGATGTACATGGGTAAGACTCAGACCTTGGTGGGGAAAATTGGCCATTGGAATTATCTTTCCAATATTGGCTCTCCAAGGAAATTGAGGCTGGAACCTACCACACTGGGAAGTTAACAGGGATTATGACAAGGTTTGGGAGAGGCTTCCTCAGAGCTTCGGTGGCCCAATGGTTAGAGTGCAGTACTTGCAGGCTACTTCTGCTGACTGTCAGCTGCCTGCAGTTTGGCAGTTCAATTCTCGCCAACTCAAAGTTGACTCAGCCTTCCATCCTTCCGAGGTGGGTAAAATGAGGAGCCAAATTGTTGGGGGCAATAGGCTGACTCTGTAAACCGCTTAGGGAGGGCTGCAAAGCAATGTAAAGCAGTACATAAGTTTAACTGCTATTGCTATCCCCCCCGCAACTCTGATGCTTCACAAAATGTCAATCTCAATCTTTGGACCAATCAAATACAACCCCCGTTGTTACTCAGAAGGCAATTGACTTTTTCTCACTAAAGGGGGAAAACACAGAAAAGCTTGCTGCTTGTTCTTTCCTGCATTTTCTGGACTGCCTGACTCGAGACAGCTGTTCTAACCTTTTGGGATTTTTGCCAGCCGCAGGAGCTTGGATTCTTTGGAAAGTCCCACGGCGGGTATGTGACGCCCCTCATCTGTTCCCAACACAAAATAGAGAGACCAGACAAGCGCCGAAAAAAAGAAGAAGCTTCCAAACCAAACCAAAATAAAAACAAGCCTTCAATCTCAGAACGCAAACATCAGCTGCGTGGGCTTCCCACAGTAGATTTATTCTGATGCTGGGTTGTTTGTGAAAGAGGCTCTGTATTTATGCACAAATCTCAATTTTCAGACTGCACGACATGGAAAATAATTCATATCAATTTGTCACCTGAACTGTCTACTGGGGGGGGGGGGGGAGTGAAGAGTATTGTGTATGGATAGTGTGCTGCTGGATTTGTATGATAAATGGATACAGGGGTCGTATATATTCTGCCAGGACAAATCGGGCAAAATGGAAGGAGGTAGAAGAATAGGAATTCTTGTACTATGGGCCACTCAGTTCAATGGAACATTAACACACACACACACCCTTGTGCTTAGCAGAACAGTGATAATTGACACTTGTGTTCCCCCGCTTGGTCCTTTTCCAGATAGGAAGGATAGTTGTTATCCAATACATACGGAGGGCACTGGTTGAGGAAAGCTAACATACAGTACATGTTTTTACCATTTTATTCCTTTACTATTATTATTATTATTATTACTTTTTTAAAAATCATGTGAAGCGCAGTGGCTCAGTAGCTTAATGACACTGGAGATGATCTTTGATCCAGCGCAGTGGTGGGTTATGACCGGTACGCCTTGGTACAGGCATACTGGTGCCTGCCGGAAGCACCAGATACCGTTCCGGTATGGTGCTCCAGAGGGCCCACCTGCCCTCTTTACCTGTATTTGAGCTGTTCGGGGCTTCTGCACATGTGCATGTAGCATATGGCGCTTGTGTGACACTCGGCCGAGCAGCTGGAGCATTGCAGGCGGTAAGTATACATGTGCGTGCTGCGCGTCTGTGCGCGCATTCTGTGCGCGTTCATGTGGTGGACACCTGGCCCCGTTGCACCATACCAGTTGCAATGGGATCAGGAACCCACCACTGATCCAGCGGTTCGAGTCTTAGCACTGCGTGGTGGGGGGAGTTCCCGTAACTTGCTTCAACTTCTGCCTACCTTGCAGTTCGAAAGCATGTTCTGTGCGAGTAGGTAAATAGGTACCACTTGGTGGGGAGATGAGTTGGTGCTCTGCACAGGCAGTCAAATAGTTACGGCGGCTGTTTACCAGGCAGCCCTGAGGAAGGGAGGAGGCCTAGGATGAAACGGCAGGAAGAGCTGCTTGTCTTTCTCTCTGGTGCAAAGCCAGCTCGCCCTCTCATGGCACATCATGGGAAGCGTGCAAGAGTGTATCTGACATAGCTGGTAAACAAGCAGTCAAAATGCTACTGGAATAGAGCAGAGTAGAGTAGAGTAGAAGAATAGAATAGAATAGAATAGAATAGAGCCTTGGAGGTCTTCTAGTCAAGCAGGAGGACCTATACAATCTCAGACAAGTGACTTTCAAGTCTCTTCCTCAAGACCTCCAGTGATGGAGCCCCCAGAAGGCAGGCTGTTCTGAAGGCAAATTCCATCATAGCGTTGTAGTCTCCTGACTAATGTAACAGTGTCATATGGCTGTTGTTGTTGTTATCCATTGATGCAAGTGTGTGTATTACATATTTTTGCATTCCAGTATTATATAATAATTCCTTTAGGCAGGTCCCATGCCCCCCCTGCATAATTCTTCATATTTTGATCAAGTCCCAGGAATGAAGAATATATGGATCTTTAACATACACTGATTCATCCAGAGTCATGTTAATAATTCTGTGGATGTCATCTCCAAATGCAACAATAACAAAAAAAAAATCCAGATCAAATAGGCAAACATTTTAGCTCCTGAGTTATGTTTTCAATATCAGGAAGATGACATTTATTTTAAACTAGGCTGAGCTTTTGTGCTCATGTTAATGGGCATATGGAGCAGAGGATCAGCTCTAGTCATTAAAACCTACATACGCAAACACACAGGGATAATGACTGAGGAAAAAAAGGCAATAATTGGATGATTATGTACCACTGGTCAGCGAAAGTAGCACCTGTTATCTCATGTGTGTCAATGCAGAGGAGATTTGTGGTGCAGCATGACACAGGTTTTCGAGGGTGACATACCCAGAGATGCTCAAGCAGAACAGTTTTAATACTGATTAGAATATAGTATATTAATTGTGCTTATGCTACATTAATCACATTGATTTAGGAATTTAGGAGCCAAGGTTGTGAATGATGCCAAATTAGAGAAGGGAACTCTTCAGAATAGCAACAGCACTTAGACTTATATACTGCTTTACAGTATTCTAAGCAGTTTGCAGCATATTTCCACCAGGAATTTTGGTCCTCATTTTATTGATGGCAGAAGGATAGAAAGATGAGTCAACCTTGAGTTAGTGTGATATAGATATACCTGTGTTTCTCTGAAAATAATACCTTGTCTTATAGTTTTTTTTGCCACCCAAAAAGGCATCAGGTCTTATTTTTTGTGGGGGGGGGATGACATCCACTGAATCACCTCACTTGCGCGCATTGCCCATGGTCTCCTTTTTGCTGGCAGAGGCCTTCAGGCACTTCTTTGGCTGGCAAAGCTTTCCTGAAGGCCTCTGCAGCCGATAACAGAGCTCTGGATCAATGTGGAGTGGCCTGGGTTTTAATTAGGGCTTATTGGGGGGGGGTGTTAGGGCTTATATTGGGTGCACATGTAAAAACCCAGCTAGGACTTACTTTCAGAGTAAGTCATATTTTCAAGGAAACATGGTAGCAATAGCAATAGCACCTAGACTTATATACCGCTTCACAATGCTTTACACCCCTCTCTAAGTGGTTTACAGAGTCAGCATATTGCCCTCAATAATCTGGGTCCTCATTTTACTGACCTTGGAAGGATGGAAGGTTGAGTCATCCTTGAGCCTGGTGAGATTCGATCTGCCAAACTGCAGGCAGCCAGTGATCAGCAGAAGTAGCCTGCAGTACTGCATTCTAACCACTGCAGTACCACGGCTCATAGATAGATGATAGATAGATAGATAGATAGATAGATAGATAGATAGATAGATAGATAGGTAGGTAGGTAGGTAGGTAGGTAGGTAGGTAGGTAGGTAGGTAGGTAGGTAGGTAGATAGATAGATGATAGATAGATGATAGATGAGAGAGATGACAGATAGATGATAGATAGATAGATGATAGATAGATAGGATAGATAGATAGATGATAGATAGATGATAGATAGATGATAGATAGTTAGATATAGATAGATAGATGAGAGATAGATGAGAGAGATGATAGATGATAGATAGATAGATGATAGATAGATGATAGATAGATGATAGTTAGATATAGATAGATAGATGATAGATGAGAGAGATGATAGATGATAGATAGATAGATAGATAGATAGATAGATGAGAGAGATGACAGATAGATGATAGATAGATATAGATAGATGATAGATAGTTAGATATAGATAGATAGATGATAGATAGATAGATAGAGATGATAGATGATAAATGAGAGAGATGATAGATAGATAGATAGATAGATGATAGATTGATTGATCAATCGATAGATAGATATATTGATTAATATGTTAATTTGGTTAATTTAATATGTTAACTTGGTTAATTTGACTGAATAATATGTCTGGAGTGGAGACCTATCACAGAGGTGCCAAATCCAGTGGGAAATGTAACACAGCCACTCTCTTTAGGGAGCTCTAGCTTACAGTGGTGACTAAGTCCTACTGAGTCAGAAACAGTGGAAACCTTGTGCCTTGATGAAAGAGACGACAATATTTTCCCCTTACCAGCTTTTCTCCTTGGCATCTCCATCTCTGGGGAAGGAGGTGGGGATGGAAGACAGTCAAGGTGGGAGGATGTAGAGCTTATTTTCTTCTGCAGGGGCTCCTCTGAGAGATCCAGGATTTTCACGAGGGGCAAGCCAGAGGTTGTTGGTCTGTACCGTGCATACTGCAATGCTTCATTGATCCACCTCATTTCACGCCAGATCTCATCGATTTGCTGCATGAGAAAGTAATACAGACATATTTTCACAAGCAACTCTGGTTTTGACAACTTTAATCGATTTATGTTAACTGCAAGAGAAAGATAATCCTAGTAGAATTTGATAATGATCTTCAAGATGAACTGCCTTCTCATGCACTCAAGATTTTTGACACTGAGCCTTTTCCTTCCAATTTCCCAGAGTGCTTGCATTTTATTTGCATAATTAATTTTGGCCTAGCTAGGAAACCAGAGCAAACCCCAAATTTCTATGAGTTCTGACTTTCTGAGGTTTTTGGGAGAGATGATATGTTTTTTTTATTAAATATCTGTTGAAAAAAAGGTCAGAAGTAATTATGTTTCATAACTTTGGTTGTTTTTTTTCTTCTCTTATTTTCTGGCACCTCTTTTTCCTTTTCCCCACTTTAGATTTGTTTTTTACTCTATGCAAAATCTACAAAATAACTGAATAAATAAAATTGAATTCTCAGATCCTGGACATAGTTTAAAGTATTAATTATATCCTCTGCATATAATTATATCCTCTGAATATAATCAAGCATATCATATCCTACATTTCTTGGAAAGGTCTAGCACAATTCCTTAAAAACAAGGAAGATGTGCACATTGTCACTTGTGATCTAGTGTCCATGGGTACATACTAAGACAGTGATGGAAACTTTTTGGCACCAAGTAACAAAGCTGGAGTGTGCACCAGATCATGCGCCGGAGTGCCAGAACCTAGAGGAGAGCAGCTGTCCAGCATGCATGCGCACGACAGAACCCAAAAGAGCAGCTGGCGACCATGCATGTGCCCACAGAGAGGGCTCTGCATGGTCAGAGAGAGGCCTCTGGCACACCTTTCACAGGTTCATCATCATGGTTCTAAGCTGTGCATTGATGGACGGAGAGACAGCTATTTCATGTAGGTCTCTTCCAAAGGTGTTTGGGGGAATGCTAAAACATGTATGAGAAGATATCACACACACATGTGGCAATGTTCCAGTTTGTTACAAATTCAGCTATATTCAAAACTCTTCAATGTCTGCTTTTTACAGGTACATTAATATTGCCTATAAATAAAATAGAGAAATTAATCAAAATCCTCTAAACCAGGGGGGTGGGGGATCATGTCACGTCATCATCACATGACGCATCGTGACTTTTTCTTCCTTCGCTAAACTTGGCGTGGGCATGACCAGTGCGTGGTGCATCTGGTCCGCGGCCCGCGAGTTTGACAGCCCTGCTCTAAACCAAAACTTAGGAGAGAAAACACGGAAAGCAAAACTCAAATATATAAATACCGGTAAATAATGGAACATAGTTATAATTTTTAAAACCTTTGAACAACTATTGATTGGAACAGTATTCACAATAATTGTTAAGTTTGTTATAAGGTGCCATGCTTTTCTGTTTGGATTTTTAAAAATGTTGTTGGTTCTTTAATAAGGGTTTTTTTCTTTTGTAAAGTAGCTATTTGAAATCCAGAGTCATAGGCAGCCATATAAATTTTCTGAATGAATAAACAACCAAATCAATCTTTACCTCTCATGTGATCTTATCCAGTCTATTTTGATGGAAATAATAAAACAAAAATACAACTACATGATTCGGGCTACGTCTTTAAGAGTGTCTGGCACATAATATTGCACATTTAAATGAAGATTTATTTTTAAATTCAACTTCAGATATTTGTGTTATCTTAGTCAATCCCGAAAAAAGTTCTTCTCTCAAAATTCCATAGCCTAGTTTGCTACAACATATTCATTGCCTAGATATAATTTTTACTACCTAGTTTCTCACCAGTTCCCCGTTACTGAACACCGTTTATGGACTCCTTGATTCTTTACAGTGTTTGGATTGTACAGTGACTGACTTAGATCTAGGATCATACAAATGTTCTTGTGGTTTTGCGGTTGCAGCTGAAGATTGTGGTATGTGGTGGAGTTGAATTAGTGTTTCTTTCTCCCCTTTTCTGCTGCCAGTAGGTGGAATACAGCTGGTTTTCATTTGAGAAGGAACCTGACAGGTCCAATATGCTGTCACAGTAATTTGGTACAAACATGGTGGTTTAAAAAATGGCCACATTTTCATCAATCATAAACAATCATGCAACCCAGGACATAAGTTTCTGTCTTCTCTATGAAATGTTTGTCAGGGGCAGAACAGACCTCCTCACTTGTTAGAATCGTTAGCATTCGGTATGTTATTTTTTTAAAAAGTCTTAAAACAATTAGCTGTGTGTGAAAGTATATAATAATTTATGACTTCTACTTTTTTAGCATATGTACAAGGTTTCGTTGTCTTCATTTATCAAGTTTTTGTTCTGACCTAGGCTTCCTCAGCAGCACGAATCCGAGTCCTCGTCCCGATAAATCCCTTTTATTTAATTTACAGTGAATTCCTCTTCAGCAAAGTCCTGGTCCATAGTCTTTCAAGATAGTTCACAATTACTGGCCTTCTTCAGGCTTGGAGAGTAGCCAAGCCGATATCTTTCAGATGCCGCAATGCTTGGCAAGAATGCAGGAATGAATTAATTGTCTCCTGCAAACGCCCCTCCCCTTTCGCTCCTCTTTTATTCCCTGTGGGAGGGGCCATTCACCATCCACCTGTGGCCTTATTCCAGAGGTGGGTTGCTAATTGTTTTCACTACTGGTTTAGGCATGCTCGCACATGCATGCAACACTTCTGCGCATGCACAGAGGTGTCTGGGCAGGTGGGCGGAGCCTCCCACCACCACTACTACCAGTTCGGCCAGTCCGGGCCAAACTGGCAGCAACCCACCTCTGCCTTACTCCCAAGTCGATCCTTGTTCCTTTGCTGTTCCCTTTGTCTGGTGACTCTGCACATACGCACACTGGGAACGGGCTCCAGCTGTTCGTCTGCCTCACTGATGTCTGACTTTGAAGGCAGCTGATAACTGTCAGGTGGCTCTGGCACCATCTCTGCCTCCGATGCAGAGTACACGTCAGAGCCTTCCCCAGACTCCAGGACTGGCCCATGTTCCTCCCCAACCTCCTCACTGTCAGAATCTGCTGCCAGCTCTGCTGGCCACTGGCAGGCCACAACGGTTTTTGACTGCAGTTTGTTTTTAAAAATATAGAAATGAAAAAAATGCCATAATTATTTACATATCTCTCTTAAACCACATTGTACTCACTAAAGTACCAAGAAGGAACAAGTAATCAGGTGCAAGGATTGGCATAAAATGAAATACCTTTGTGGGGTGATGAAGCTGCTGGGAATGTAGAGTTAAAAGTTGGGGATGGAGGGGGGGAATAGATAACCTATGAAATGACTTATCTGGATGGAGAGAAGACCTATCTGGATGGAGAGAATTAATGAACAGGTGCATGTGAGTAACATTAGATTAATACAAGTAGATTTAAATGTGGTTAAAAGCTTTCTTTCTATTTAGTGGTGTGGAAAAGAAGACATTTGTTTCAGAGTTTTAAGCCAAGACCTCTTTAATAGAGCTAATGATTTATTTACAAAATGTAAATAACGTGACAGTAAAATCACAGAAGAGAAATGGATTGCATCCTGGATTCAAATGTAAGATTACTGGAAACTATCAGAAGTGGTTAGAGAAATCTGCCAATATAAACTATATTTTAATAAATAGATTGAGTTGGTATCTTCAAACTGGGTGTCAGGGTTCCAAGTAACACCCCTAAACAAAAGAAGATTCCGAGGCTTGAGTTTCCTCAAAGTTCCATTTTATTAGAGATGACACATTGGAATATCTGGGAAAACCCAAATCTGAAATTTCCAGGTTTTCCCCACCCAAAACAAAAGTTCAAGTGCCTGCCCAGCACCCACATGTCCATCACAAGGTCCAATCAGGCACCATCCCAACTGGAGATGCCTCCCAGTCACACCATTCCAGGTGCAGGGCAAGATGTCCTTGACTCTCTGAGAAAGGAATGTTATTTTGACTATATCTATCTCACTCCATATGATCCCCTCTCCCAATTTCCCACAGCATTAAACGTAGCAGGTCTAAAGGCCCAATGTAAAAGATGGATTCCAGGCCTGACATGGGTTGACTCATAGCAACCACATTGATAGATAGATAGGATGATCTATTTCCAACCTGGTCCTTCAGATCTTCCAATGGTGGAGTCATTGCTGAAGTAATTAAGGCTATCTAGCTTGCTTTTTTCTTCCAACCTTCCAGGACTTTTCATCAAAGCGAAGCACAAAAGCATCAATACACTTTCTATCTTGCTTCTTCAAGTCCAGGGTTCACTTCCAAAGAGGGTCAAAGTGAAAACCATGTCCTGCCTGATTCTGCTGTTTGTAGCTATAGATACAAAATTTATTGCTATTCTACCAAATGCTATTGCATTCTCCTTTCTTCTGGTATATAATCTCTTCCAATCTTTTGGCCACTGTAACTTGATCCAGATCTGCTGGCATAGTTTGATTTACAGATTCTTCTTCTGTAGCCTGCCATTCTTCTGTGTAGATATTCCATAAGCTCCATAAATTTGCTTGATGGTGTTACAGATATTGTCACAGGATGTAAGCTTTTCCAAGTAAAGCTGCCTTCTGTAACTGACTGATGTTGAATTTATCAATGCCAAATGGTATTCAAGTGAAACTCCAATTGTTTTGGGATTATACCCAAGGCACCTATTACTATTGTGTTATTGAATTGATTGTAATTTCTTTCTTTGATTGTTGTGAGCTCCTCGGAATCATTGAGTCAGGCAGCGTAAAGGTTTAATTGATACCAATACTGTCATATCCATAAAAATCAATAACACTTCAAAAATAAAGATAAAAGATGGCAAGCGTGATCATGGGAGGGGTCTCACCTTTCTTCTCCAAAAACTGGGGTGAAGAGCCAGGTGTTTACAGCTCTTCTAAGCAAAGCAGAGTGTGTGTGTGTGGGTGTCATCCAGATCTTGGTAGGGGGTCGCTTGTTCCAGAGGCCACGAGTTGCTACAGAGAAGATGCACTTCTGGGTTTGTGATAGATGACACCTCAATGGTGATATCTCTATTGTACTGAATCTGAGTACATTCTTTCCACCTTTGTCCCAAAGGTGCTTTTTCAAGAGGCAACTGGACTTTCTGGTTTTTCCTTGAAGGCGTTTCGTTTCTCATCCAAGAATGAGAATTCGCTTCTCATCTTGGATGAGACGCGAAACATCTTCAAAGAAAAGCTAGGAAGTCCAGTTGCCTCTTGAAAAATCACTTTTGGGGCAACCGTGACCTGGATGACTGAGAATCTCCATAGACATCCTTCCACCTTTGCTTGATTTCATTTGAGCTCATTTGTTGTCAGTTACTCTCTGCAACGTGCAGCTTTTGCTCACGTGGGAAGAGACATGGGTTTCAGTTTACACCTGTTAGGAAATCTTCCCATTATGATCGTAAGTTGTGAAAGCTGTAACGCAGGCCATCATGTGACGGATGCGATTTTATACTTTTTGTATGGTGGTTATTAAGCAAATCACCATGGTTAAGTGAAACCATTGTTCCCAAAAATGGAAATAAAAGCTGTTGTTCAGCAAAATTGTTGTAAATTCTGGACATGTGACTGCAGGACACTGTGAAGGGCCATAAATGCAGAACTGTTGTATGCCCAAAATATAGTAATGTGACCACAGGTTAGGGCCACAGCCACCCAAAATTTTGAAGCAGGTTGTAAGTACCTTGGACGGAGGGCTCTTGTAACTTTGAATGGTTTCTAAGCAACCAGTCATAACTCAAGGACTACCTGTACATAACCCCAACTGACAGATTTGTCTATAACACTTCAGTCATATAATTTCATCCCTGAGATTCACTCATAAAGTAAGCAATTTGAACAAGACGGGAGGGGAAAGTGAAATAAAGTCTTCATAAAACTTAAGTTATATTTTAACAGTCACCTCTTTATGCCTTGCCTCGCACAACAATTCTCTGCTTGGGTTCCCAAATGCCACCCCTGCCAGAAATTAACCCCGACCAGTGAGAAAACAAATGGTTACCTGTATGTAATCTAGGACTTGTTGGTGTCTTAGTTTAGCAGCAGCAACTTCACTGTCTGAAATGGCTTCCCTCAGGGACTGCTGGGTGCTCAGAAAATCTAGCTCTATGACAGCGGAAAGGCGGCAATAGAGACTAATAAATTTTTCCTTGTAACTGCAGAAATGAACTACGGAGACAACAAAGCACATAAATAAGTGTATTAAAGGGGGGACCCGCAAAGACTTACCTTTTGAAGGAGCTTAATCAAAATCAGTTGCCATAGCTTACATTATTCCCTGAAAAACAAAGGATTATGCGAAGAGCTAAAACTACAGAAGGGTTTTCACTGTTACAATGAAAACACAAAAGCATCGTGTAGGGCCTTAACATCAAACAGAATTACGTGGCTTAAGCTTTTGTGGATCAGAGACTACCACAGGTATTAAATTAGATTAGTAGACTACAAAGACAGCAGTCACATATCTCACTTACATATCTGGCTGTATTTATTGTTATACTTTGTCAGAGGTGGGTTCCTACTGGTTCGACCCAGTGCAGCCGACCCGGTTGTAACTTGACTGGCTGGATACCGGGAACCGGTAGCGATCCAGGCCTGCCATGCCCCCCAACTGCTTCTCTCGGAATGTCACGGGATGGCAATGCGACGCCGCGCGTTTGACACCCGTGATGTAAGGAATATGCAAGCTTCAAATGTACATAGAAATCTCAATCAGGCAGAATGAAAACATAAGCAAGAGTATGCTTCGGCATAGACATTCATCAAGCCTGGAAAGCCAGATCAAGCTTTCTGCTTCAAACACTAGGCTTCATAGACTGAAAAGTGACCAGGGGTTATTCATGCATCATTTGAGTAAAATCTACAAAGTTGTGTTGATGGTAGCATAAGCATAAACTCATCAATGATTATTCATTGATGAGTTTATGCCAATGAATAACTGCTTTGCTTCAGTTGTGTATCAAATGAGCAGCAAATTCCATTCCAAATTGTACAGTACTTGACTCCTTGGGCTATGCTGTAGAACTAACTCAAGGACAACATTGCTAAACAGTCCTTCCGTGCTTTATAATGGTTAAAATAGTCAGCATCCATGGATAATAGAAGTTCTAGTCCAGGGGGGTCAAACCTGCGGCCCGTGGCCCAGATGCGTCACACACTGGCCACACCAACCCCCGGTTTAGAGAGGGGGGGGAGTCACAATACATGATGAGGAAGTGTGACACCCCTGTTCTAGTCCACCTGAAGGACACAGCATCCTATACTCATTACACTTATATCAGGGGTCTCCAACCTTTGCAACTTTAAGTCTGAAGGACTTCAGGTCCCACAATTCTCCAGCCAGCTTTGCTGGCTGGAGAATTCTAGGAGCTGAAGTCCTTCAGACTTAAAGGTGCAAAGGTTGGAGACCCCTGACTTACATCACTGTTGTCCCTGCAGTGAAGTAGAGGTTCACATCTATCTACAAGAATTTCCTACTGAAGATGCTGGGGCCATAATATTTTTCTGTCTCAATAAGACACACACAAGGTAGTGATAATGAAGATCTCAGCCCACCCAGAGTAGCAATTATCTCATTACAAATTCATCAAGTCCTTATACATAAGAATAGACCAAGATGTATAAAGGTGTTCTGAAAGAATCGGAGTTCAGCGACATCATGGATCAAGAAAAGAACACTGGATACGGTCATAGACCATATCAGACTCTTTGGTGTCATCCAGATGTGTGCAAATAAACTCTCATAATTCCCAGCCTGACATCTGGAGAATACTAGGTTACTAAAATATATGGATTTAGGCAAGACTCAGATTTGTGAAGGGTTATTGAACAACACTACCTCTAGTTCTGCCTGATAAAGAGTCTCATGCAATTTGAAAATGCAAACTTTCATTATATCTACAGATACTGGCCCAATAAAAAATATCCCCTTTCCTACCACATTTTTCAGAGTATAAGACAGAGATTTTTCCCTCAAAAAAGAGGGTGAAAATCTGGGTGTCTTATACACTGAATATACCATTTGGTTTGCCTCTCAAACCCCCGCCCCTTCACCAAAATGGCCATGCATAGCCTTTAGGAGTGCTCCTGGAGGCTGGGGAGGGCAGAAATGAGCCAAAAATGGGCTGTGTTTTGCTCATTTTTGTCCCTGCAGCCCCCAGAAGTACTCTATAAGCCTCCTAAAGGCTATGCATGCCCTTTTACTGACAAAAAATGGGCCCGTTTTCATGAAAAATGGGGCTGTTTTGGGGAGGTCTGCAGAGTGCACAAACTTTTTTTAAAAAAATTGCCTCTTCAAAATCTTGGTGCGCCTTATACTCTGAAAAATACGGTAATTGTTTATACCTTTCTAAATATGGATTCTGGTTAAACATGGTACTTCCCCCCATCCCCCACCCCCATAAAACTGAAAAAGAAAATAACAAAAAATGAAGGGGTGTAAGTTTACATTTCTGTTCATGCTGCATTTATGAAAAGCATGTTGCCAGGTCTATGTTGTGATCATATATTGATCAGAGAAGCTCCAATAAGTATTATTTCTGTCTCCACAATAGAAATACTGCAGAGCTAAACCTGGACCACCCCCTCACTCTTCGATCATTTTCTGTTCTGAACAATTACTACAGGCATGAAGCACATCCTACAGGCAATTACGTGTGTTTCATCAAAGCTTTCTCAGATAGTATCAGCTCTACACACACTGGCTCCTTCTTGCACGAACTATAACCATAACTATTGGTTAATATTGAATGTTTATTCAGTTTTCAAAACCAATGATATAAGGCTTTTGCCACACATTGAATTCAATCTCCAAAAAGGTCCTTGGCATACACAAGAGCGCAAAGTCAACAGCATCTCTATGCAGCTTATTAAAGCAGCTTTCATGGTCTTTTACAGGTGCTGCAGGATCCAAGGAAAAGATGAGGCTGCTTTAAGAAGTTTCAGACAGGTGTTGCCATCATGCTCTGTGGACAGCTAGGGAAGTTTCTACAAAAAGCTTCTCAGTGTCCTAACAGCAGTTTATGTAAGCTGATCTAAATGTGTGTTATGTGTTTTCAACATCTTCTCAACAAAGCTCTCCATTGAACAAAGAGCCTCTGATGGACTTGTTTTTTTAAATATTCACTGGGTCACCAACATACTCTACTTACAAACTTCCATGATCAATGCTGCTTGTTTAGGCTCAGCCCGTATTTTGCCTCAAAACATCCCACATTGAATGCCTAGCATCTCCAGAAACAACTATTAAGGAATCCTACTTAAAATCTTGACAATCCACTTCTAATCAGCAGTGTCAAAATTACAAGGGAATTTGCAGTAATAGGAAACCTGCAATAGATACTTATGGTCCTGCCTCTAACCCCCAGGGTGTCAAACTCAAGGCCTGGGGGCCAGTTCCAGCGCATGTGGTGTTTAGATCTGGCCTGTGGGGCCGCCCTGAAAACAACAGACCAGCCCACGGTGCCTCTGCCAGTGAAAACAGAGCTTGGGAGGACGGCCCTTGCGAGCTCCATTTTCACTGGCAGAGAGTTGCAAGAGGCCATTGCAGCCGAAAACAGAGCTCGCGAAAGCTGTGGATGCCCCCCCTCCCCCGGAGTTCTGTTTTTGCTGGCAGAGGGTTGCAGGAAGCCGTCACAGCCTAAAACAGCACTTCGAAGCCCATTTTCACTGGCAGAATGCTCGGGCCACCACAGGCGCCCCCGATACGAGTGATGTCAAGCTGGCCACGCCCATACTGGCCACACCCACTCTGGTCCCCCAAAGTCAAACACAACCCTGATGTGGCCCTCAATGAAATTGAATCTGACACCCCTGCTCTAGATAGATAGATAGATAGATAGATAGATTTTATTTTTCTATACCGCGTCCTCTCCCAGGGGGACTCGGAGCGGTGCACAGGGAAAATTAAAACAACATAAAATATATACATAAATAAATACAATAAAAACAAATTAAATCAACTGTCCCTGCACTAAAATCCCCATTTTAAAATTAACATTCCCTAACCCCTGAGGTAGAGACTAACCTAGGCTGGCCAAGCAGAAAAAGTGAGTTTTTAATTTCTGACGGAAGGAGTGGAGGTCCGTAGTTGTTCTAATGTCGGGGGGAAGGTCGTTCCAGAGGGCTGGGCCCGCCACAGAGAAGGCCCTTCCCCTGGGCGTCGCCCGCTGACAAAGTCTAGTGGACGGCACCCGGAGAAGTCCCTCTCTGTGGGAGCGAATTGGCCGGGGAGATGTATGGGGCAGAATCCGATCCCGCAGATAGCTAGGTCCCGAGCCATGGAGCGCTTTAAAGATGAGAACTAACACCTTGAAGCACACCCGAAAGACGACAGGTAGCCAGTGCAGCTCGCGCAAGAGCGGTGTTACATGGGTATACCTTGCAGTACCCATTATTGCTCGCGCGGCTGCATTCTGGACCAGCTGAAGTCTTCGGGTGCACCTCAAGGGGAGCCCCATGTAGAGAGAGTTACAATAGTCCAGTCGGGATGTCACGAGAGCATGAGTGACTGTGCGAAGGGCGTCCCGATCCAATAGGGGGCGCAACTGGCGAACCAGGCGAACCTGGTAAAACGCCCTCCTGGCCACGGCTGTCACTTGATCTTCCATGGACAGCCGGACATCCAGGAGGACACCCAAGTTGCGCACCCCATCCACAGGGGCAAGATGTTCGCCCCCTATGGCCAGCGATGGAATCAGCTGGTTGAATCGGGCAGCCGGAAACCACAGCCACTCGGTCTTGGTCGGGTTGAGTCTGAGTCCGTTACTTCCCATCCAGATCCGTACGGCTTCCAGGCACTGGCACATCACCGCTACGGCATCGTTGGGGTGGTTTGGGGTAGATATATACAGCTGAGTATCATCAGCGTAGAGATGGTACTCTACCCCAAAGCCACGGATGATCTCACCCAGCGGCTTCATATATGTGTTGAACAGGAGAGGCGAGAGGACCGACCCCTGAGGAACCCCACATGTGAGGGGTCTCGAGGTCGACCTCTGCTCTCCTGCCAACACAAATTGCGATCGGCCAGAGAGGTAGGAGGAGAACCACCGTAAAACGATGCCTCCCACCCCCAACCCCTCCAGCCGATGCAATAGGATACCATGGTCGATGGTATCGAAAGCCGCCGAGAGGTCTAATAGGACCAGGATGGAGGAGCAACCCCCATCTCTGGCCCTCCAGAGATCATCGACCAACGCGACCAATGCCGTCTCGGTGCTATGCCCGGGCTGAAAGCCGGAATGGCGCGGGTCTAGATAATCAACTTCCTCCAGGTGACGGGGAAACTGTTGTGCCACCACACTCTCAACAACCTTCGCCAAAAAGGGAAGGTTGGAGACTGGACGATAGTTGGTTAATAAAGCTGGATCCAAAGAGGGCTTCTTAAGGAGGGGCCTCACCATAGCCTCTTTTAGGGAAGCAGGTAAGGCACCCTCACTTAAGGATGCGTTGACAACCTCTTGGAGCCAGCCTTGTGTCACCTCCCAGGATGTCAGTACAAGCCAGGAGGAACACGGGTCCAATAAACATGTGGTGGCTCGCAGTCGCCCACGTAACCTGTCCATATCCTCGGAAGTAACGGAGTCAAACTCCTCCCAAACAAGATCTGTCTCGTGGCATCCCACTGGGCCATCAATGGAGGCTAACTCATTCTGTATCTGAGCGATTTTCTCCTGCAGAAAAATCACAAATTCCTCTGCTCTAACCTAACATGCTAGCGTTTAGACTAGTAAATTAGTAAATTCAGTGGGTGATTTGTTCTGCATTGAATATTTGAAACATTTCAGTAATCTTCTTAATAGAACTTTAACTTCCCTCAATTGTTTTATAGGTTCAAGCTTTAAAGGTTTGATAAAGCTATACCTTCAATTGAATGTCACCGTTTCCTTTTAATTGCTTGAAAACCTGTGGGGTTGTTTTAACCTACATATATATATATATCTTCCCAAGCCCTTCATATCCCTCTCTGATCATGCCAGCATAATTTTTGGTACTGACTTTTCCCCCATCAACTTCCAACAGGGCTAATTTGAGCATCTTGGAAGACTCACAGCTTACCCTACACAGGTGGCACTTTAGCAAAACGACAACTGCTGTTTTAGCTTCAGAGCTGTATCTCCTTTACTGCGGTGTGATTTGAAAACCAGGCCTATAATGTTGGTGTAACAAATGTTAACTTCAGCAGAGTCATCTGTGGTTTCACAGTTAAAGATCCAGTAGCCACCAACTAACAGGGAGTGGAAGTTTCCAATATTTGGGAGGTGAATCACAGCTATTTTATAGGCACTAGGGGAAAATGTGCAATAAATCAAAAAATGGCCTCTGCTGGAGGGCATGAGATCAGTTACTTTTTGTTTGGAAAGTAAAATTGAGCTGTTAGTAGAATTCTCCCCGGAGTGCTTATAACTCCCGCATTATAAATTCACTGCATTGAGACAAATGCGAAGAGTAGCCACAATTCTTATTGTTTACGTCAAACGGCTTTACTACCTCTGTTGTCTGCGCAGAGCTATAGCGGATATCAAATGTGCTTCTAATCCTACTGGAAACATCACGGCTTCTGGATTTACTTTTTTGCACAGTAGCTTGGCTTAAATGGCTACTGAGGATGAAGGTGGCATATCTGGAGGGGTGAGTTGAGCTTGGTGCGCCTATTTTCCTTCCTTTTTCCCATGAAAAATATGAAAAAAAAGAAATCTCTGCATTTTGCTGCCAAACTTTAGCAGCACCTCTAGGGACTTCCTGGGTTTTACAAAAAGGAATAAGGGAAGTGCAAAGTCTGACCCTAAGCTCCAGTGGACAAAGCCAATCTTTTTATGCCAAATTGAACACCGGATGCTTGGTCCTGTTGGCAGGGGAACCTTTGAATTGTAATCAGAGGTGATATTCTACCGGTTCATACCGGATCGCTCGAACCGGTAGCAGAAATCGCTTGTGGCTCCGCACACCCACTCCTGGCTCTATGGCATCCCATTTAGACCCATTTTTTTTTTGCCAAAAGCGCATGCCTGGAAGGATCTGCGCATACGTGTGTGCTCACATTTGCGAACTGGTAGGGAAGGTAAGTGTACACCACCCCTGATTGAATTCCCAAGGCATCTGGAGATTACCAGCTGGGAACCATTTGCTTTGAATCCTATAAGTAATATTTTATTGTGGGAATGGGCAGCATGGAGCCATGAGCAGCAGGGCTATTTCTTGCCAGTCTACCAAACTCCAAGCCTTTACCAAAACTGTTTAATTTAAGAATTAAACAGAACACTGCAATACAATGTAGGGACATCTAGCACCGTAGTGGTGACAATCCCTAGGGCTAGTTTGCCTTCTGGTTAATGAGCGTTTTGTAGCTGGCCATGTGTACAAGCAGTTGCAATCACACTTAGACTTATATACCGCTTCACAGTGCTTTGCAGCCCTCTCTAAGCGTTTTACAGAGTCACCGTATTGCCCCCAACAATCTGGGTCCACATTTTATCAACCATGGAAGGTTGGAAGGCCGAGTCAATCTTGAGCCGGTGAGGATCGAACTCTTGGCAGTCGGCAAAGTCCGCCTGCAATACTGCACTCTAACCTCTGTGCTCTTTCCAACAGATTGTGAATAAGAAAATCACTTTGTGAGTGTGCTAATCAGATGCTCTCAAAATTACAAATTTGTCCCTGACCTGATGGAATCAAAGCCTATCTAGTTCAGCTTCTTATCTTTTCTGGTTGTATCTGGTAATCTAGACGTGGAGGAAGCACCCCCTTTCCGCTGTTGTTCCCCAGCCCTAGTAATCAGGGCAGCTATTCTTCCCAACAAATGAAATGGAATTACTCCAAAAAAAAAAAGAAGACAACAAACAAACAAACCCCATTGCTGTCCTCCAGAATGACTCCTAATTAGCAACATTTGTCACAGAAATGCTTTCTCTCCTATATAAAATGACCAATGCATCCATAATGGATGGGTTTGTCTGAGCTCCAACTATTCTGCGTAGGCAAATAGCGGCAATTATAAAGAACATCAAAATCAGCGCTAAGCCAGACCGACCCCACTTTGTTTTGCTGATTAACCCATTTCAGAATGACCTGATTCCGCATGCTTTACTACACTCAAGGTTTGTGTGTTGTGTGGTATCTAGCCAACTTCTTCAGGCCGGAGATGATGACTAGCCCTCGTAACCCGGTTAGCGGGTCTCTTCCCCCCCCCTCTGTCTGTCTGTCTGTCTGTCTGTCTCTGTCTCTCTCTTTCGCTCTCACTTATCTGGAGTCAGAGAGAAAAAGTGATATTGCCAAGAAATCACATGATTTATTGACTCTCCGCTGAGGAGGGGGAGGCAGAGACGGGATGGGGGAAACAGATGCAACCTTGTGATTTTATTGTAAGGCAAGTGGGTTAATATTTCTAGGAGAAGCAAGGTAGTATACCGAGTTCAAACATCTGAAGAGGGAGGTTAAGGAATCCTGTGTGCAGGGTGTAAGGGTTGTTTTGTCCTGGGGCAGTGCAGACGTCGTCTGAGGCAGGGAGCAGGAGAAGAAAGGAAACATTGTGACCCAGTTCCAACACCTCCTGTGTATACAGACGGAACAGCTTAGCCTACAGAGGGAAACGCACAGAAAAGAAATGAGGGGAGGGGGAGGGCGGAGAAAGTTATAGCATGGCATTTATAGCAACACCCCTCCCTCACAATGATATAAAACATTAAACTCTCATAACATCTACCCAGATAGGCATGTCTATAAAACATAGGCATTTGGATGTGGGTTGAAGGTGTGCAAATATGCGCACATCACACACACACACACACACACACATGCACACATACAAAGCTATGCTTTTCTTAATCCTGCTTCAGAAAGGGTCTCATGTGCTAATGTTCCACGTTCAAACGTACATATACACAGAAAAACTGAGCCTCACCCCCCCAATTAACATCCATGTTACTTATTAACCAGAAAACCTACTCCATGATCTTTCCAAGATTTTCATTTGGAAATCATTCATTTGGATTTTCATGGAAACATGAAAAACAATTTGGTTCAAATATTCAGAACTTTCTTTTTTATTTTTTATTTTAAAAACCCTAATTAAATTCTGTAGGGTGTTTTGTCTGCTCCTTTGCTCTTGTATCAGTCCGCCACAAATTGGGACAATGCAATAAAAGAAAAATTAAATAATAATAATAATAATAATAGTAATAGTAATAGTAATAGTAATAGTAATAGTAGTAATAATAATAATAATAATAATAATAATAATAATAATAATAATAATAATAATAATAATAATAATAATAATAATAATAATAATAATAATAAAGTTGCACTAGAGAAAACATGAAAGTCAAATGATAGTATACTTTTTAAATTAAGGATTCTTTTTTACTCCAAACTGAATTATGGATTATATCCAGTGGTGGGATTCAGCTAGTTCGCACCTCTTTGGGAGAACCGGTTGTTAACTTTCTAAGCAGTTTGGAGAATCGGTTATTGGAAGAAATCTCCTTTTGTTTTTTTCCACCTTACAGGGCTAATCCTGTAAGGAAAGCAGGAAGGAAAGATTCTGACACTGTTTCTAGCCTAATCTTTATTGCCCTGCTTACAGAAACTGCTTCTCTGGTTAAGCCTTATTACAGTGAAACAGCTAAGGTGGGAGATCGCTTCCGGCTTCTGGACGCGACGGATGTGTTTTGGACACGTCCGCCGCTTGGTTTCTCCAGCGGGTGCCTTCGGGGGCAGGGGGGCTCTTGCAGGGAGTCCCCACCGTACGGGCGGCCGGCAGTGAAACCCCCACCTCGACGGCATTTGGGGGGGTCATTCCCGCTTCGCCCCAGGAGCCGGAGGACAGATTGCGGGGGGGAAAGCCCTCTCGCCGAAGGAACGCTGGAACTATGGACACTTAAAAGACGGGCTGAAATGCCGGAGCTGGAGGATCGTACCGAGTCTCAGCATTGACCCTGTGGACTGTAAGTTTTTTGGCTTGATGCATTCAACCTCTTAAAAGGAAAAATAGAGGGGGGAGTTTGCAGAAACCCCCCCTCGGAAAAAAAGCGGCGTTTTAAAATGCTCCCCGGGCACGGGGAGAGAGAGAAAGCTAATATCCGACTCTCTACAAGTTGAAAGCGAAAGTATTACCATATATGGAATTGCTCTTTGAGACTTTGTATCTGAGCCTTGTTAGAGTGGAAATGGAACTTTTACTAATTCTTCACGACTGCCAAAGTGGTAGAAAAATGGCACTTCTTTGCTCCCAGCAGAAAACCTTCTTTGAGATCTGAACATTCCTTCAATTTTACAAGACTAAAAAATTTATATGCAGAGCCAACCCAAGCGATTCTCAGTGTTTCTCCCATTGTGTGCCCTTCTTTTTTGTTGGATTGGAGTTTGCAATTGTCTTTCTGGAGTTTATACAACACCCATTTTGAACTTTGATACAGACTTTGCCTTTTCTTGGACCTCACGGACTGTTCATCCACCAGACGCCATCTTTAACAATAAGAATTTAAAACTTTAACTATGACAGCAAGAAAGCCTCTGACTGGAAAATCCTTTTCTGCCCCTGCTTCTATAAAAGCCAGTCCTCTCCCTCAACAAACAAAAATCACTGCAATGTTGCAAAAAGAGGCAGCAGGAGAGGACACTCAGCAAGTATCAATAGATGAAATGCTTCAAAGCATAATGCAGGAAATAAAGCAGATCCGCAAAGACATGATAAGCTCAAGACTGGAACTGTTGGAGGCACAAAGAGCAATAACAAATAACAAACAAAAAATTGATGGGTTGGAGGGTGGGACAGTTGTGATGAGGGAAGAGATAAGGGAATTTCAAAAAGAATTAACAGATATGGCTGGTCATATGTCTAGAATGGATTTTGAAAGAATGTCTTACTTTTTAAGGTTTCAAAATGTTCCTGAATTAAATTCAGAAAACTTGAAAGATTTAATGAGCACAATTTTAGCAGAATATACCAAAAAAAGTAAAGAATATATTTGGGGGGGGACATAGACCTGATTTATAGAATAAATTCAGCATATGCCAGAATAAATGATGTACCCAGAGAGATACATATTAAATTTGTAAGAAGGTCAACAAGGGATGAGATCCTGAGAGCGCAGCGAGAAGGCCCTTTGATGCACCAGCAAAAAGAAATTGCCATTCTGAAGCAGATCCCTAAAAAACCCCGAGAAATAAGAAAGAAGTATTCCTTCTTATCAAAAAATTGTACAAAAAAGGGGTGTGGTTCAAATGGTTAATGCCCGAAGGAATGTTGGTGTTCTGGGAGGGAGGTAGAATAAGAATTAAAACAATAGCAGAGGCGGAAGCCTTTCTTAAAAAACATTCCTCAATCCTGGAAGACGAAGATATGGCAGCGGGAGGGGCCGTGGCTCCACCCACCGGCGGGAAGGAAGAAGAAGAAACTATAGCAAAGAGACTCAGATCACAAAAATGATTTTTTCTTTTATATATAGTAATTCCTTAATAGATGTTAACAAAAACAAAGTTGGAAATATTAAGGAGCAAAACAACACAAAACAAAAAAAAACAACCCCAATTGGATTCCATGTCCTAGAAAACAAAAATGAAGCAGGAGAACAACTTGATTATTTTATTTTATTTATTTTTTATAAATTTATTTTATTTTATTTATTTATTTTATAAATTCATTTTATTTTATTTATTTTTTATAAATTCATTTTATTTTATTTATTTTTTATAAATTCATTTTATTTTATTTATTTTTTATAAATTTATTTTATTTTATTTATTTTTTATAAATTTATTATATTTTATTTTATTTTATTTTTTATAAATTTATTAATTTATCCAGTGTCAGTGATTTCTTTGTGGCTTATAGTCTTCCAACAATCAAAACAATACCCATTTATTGGATTGTTAATTGAAATAAAATTGATTATAGTATGGGTATAAGCAGGGATGGGCTTCAAACATTTTAGCAAGGGATTCTCTGCCTGGTTGCTGGGTGGGCGTGGCCATGGTGGGTGTGGTGTAGTTGGCCTCCTGCACCATGGCAGAGGGTGTGTTTTTTCCCTCCCTGGGCTCTGGAGGCTTTCCTCGAGCCTCCAGGAGGGCAAAAATGGCCTACCCAGGCTCAGCAGGACCTCTGAAGGCTGGAAATTGACCTCCCGAACTTCCGGTGGGGCTGTTTTTCACCCTCCCTGAACCTCTTGACACACCCTGCACTTACCTGCATCCAAAATGGGCTGCGTGGGGACTCCTGGGAGGGGCGGGATGGGTGGGGCCAGCCAGGAGTGGGATTTGGACATTCTCAGAACTGCACAGAATCTTAGCTAGAGATTCTCCCAAACCCCTGCGAACCCCCAGCAGCCCACCCCTGTGTATAAGCCAGGGGTGTCCAAACTTGGGAGCTTTAAGACTTGTGGACTTCAACTCCCAAAATTCCCCAGCCAGCCGTGCTGGCTGGGGAATTCTGGG